>CM077665.1:487052863-490027030 GCA_039707655.1 Elymus sibiricus
GGCTCCTCCTCCTCCGACGACGACGACGACCAGCCCCCCGCCGCCGACGGCTACAGCTACGCTGGCGGCCGTAAGGGGAAAGGTCCGGCCCGCAAGTACTAGTTAGATTAGCTTAGTTTTAAATTTGTCCGTCGTATGTATGAACTGGTGGAACTTTTGTTGCAATGTGATGCTATCTGCTATCCGGATTCATATGTCCTGCGTTTGATCGACATAATTTGATCCATGTTGAATGGGTAGTATGGAAATAGGGGTTCGGATATGAGGGAGACGGATGTGGACGAGCGGATTTGAGGCGTGCCCGGTCAGTGCCCGCGGACGCGTCCGCGGGCGTTTGAGTGGCCGGATTTGTCATGTCCGGTTGTAGATGCTCTAAGGTCGCTCTCAAGTTTTGTTTAATTTGCTGATTCAGAGATTAGCTTTTCAATTTGTCTGAATCTGATCGAATGCAACCAAGCGATAATCCAGCAAGGAAACATCAAGGATTGCAATGACTGAATTTGGACTTGATCATGAATGAATCATAATGACACTTGTAGTCATAGTAATAATCAGAGAACAAAGTATACTAGTTTGGTAACTGTTTCATTTGTTGGTTCAGAGATAATCAATTCCTTTATTCTGAATATGATTAGACTTGACAAACATTTGTTGACTAGTAGAACACCCGTGCGTTGTCACGGGCTACAATGCATATAAATGTATCAAACAAATGATTAAGATCATTTCTAAGGTCGAAATTTATTTCTACTCCATATGTTCAGACATGTTCGGACATCAAACGGGTGCCAGTGGGCTCCCAAATTCCAACTGTTCAAATATTCCGGGCTCTCTGCTCACATGTGAGGGGGAAATGTGGTTGTCCGGATTATCCACCATATTACCTCCAACATGTGATCCCAACATAAAAATCACAGCCCATACACCCTTCTTCTTTTCCGTCAGACCCTACCCTCCTCTCGGTTTTCCGTTGTAGCGAAACATTTCTCGTTGGTGCCCTCTTCTTTAAAATCAGATGACGCCCACCTCACCTTTGCCATGGCGGCCTCTTTCATTCATACCGTCCTTCCCCACATAATGCCAAAGAGTAGTCCTCCGCCAACTGTCTCGCTCTCCGCCTTGAACGCCCCTTTTGCTCGTGTCGATATGCCACGGCCATCAAGGGGGACAATGTGTGCACCACCCGTGTCGTGCCTCGAGCCAAGAAGACAGATCCGTTGTCTCCTGAGACATTGCCTCGTTGTAACTACAGTTGAATGATGTGCATTACCACGGAACAAAAATACGATGTCAATTGTTGTGCATGCAACTGATACGATCATTGTGTCCGCTATTAATTCTTGAAACGACCAACCAATGCATTTACTCATAGTTTAAAAAACCAAACCGGAAATCGAACCGGAAAGGTTGCCGGTTCAGGTTTTTACCGGTCGGACCGCCGGTTCACCGGTTCGATTGTCGGTTTTTTAAGCAATAGAATAATATATGTTAAGTAATATATGTGCTAATACAGTGTGAAACAATGGTCAAATAAAATTATTTTCATCGAGTGGACAACAAAGTAGCATAACCAAGTTGGTTATTGGACAGCGGGAGGGCCTTGCGTACTACTCACACGACCTGAGATTGAATCCCACTTCTCCCAATTTCTTTTAAAATATTTTCCTGGTTTTTTCCGGTTTAACGACCCTTTTTTCACCGGTTTTCTAGAAAACCGGGCGGTTCGACCGGTTTTCTCTGGTCCGATTGCAGGACGGTCTTATTAGCTTAAAAAACCGATGAATCTGCCGGTTCCGGTTTTTTCCGGTTCGACCGCCGGTCCGGTCCGGTTTTTTAAACTAGGCATTTACCCTTCTATCCTAACCAACATATTTGTATGACTTGATAAAAAATTATATGTACCGCTTGCTTATACTATTTCCTGCAAAGCCATCTTTAATGAAATGCAATTTGCCACATTTTCTCCAGTAATATAATTATCCCGCTTAAACACCCGTAACTAAACAGACCAACTCCAAACCCATCCCGGTCACTCTTAACCCTCACTATTATCACAAAATTCACTAACTCGTGTTCTAAGTGAGTCAGTGGCTGAAATGGCCGTGGCTGGCCAACAACTAGGGACAAGGGCGTCAACTGTCTTCCTATTTCAGTGCCAGTACCTCATGGTTCTATACTGGATCCACCATTCAACCCGGGCTATACCACAATGGTGCTATGCTCATGCGTTGCCATGGAAAAAGAAAGCTACGAATAAAAAAATTGTCGAAAGCATGAAGGATGTAAATGTTTCTCTCCTCTTCCCTCCCTCCTGTGCACATGACCGATTCGTGGCACAAATTTATGTATCCATTAGAGAAGCGGGAAAAAAAGATTCCCCTCCCTTTCTCTCCACTAATTTTAATTGCCCGTGCGTTGCAATGGAGGCGTACACAAACATTTTGAATTCAGACCCATAATGGTGCAGATGCAGTATATTGCACAACTTCTGTTAGTAAAGTGTGACTCCAGTTTTGATCACCCATGTCACTCACACAAAACCCAAAATGGTGTAGATGTGGTGTGGCTACATTTTACGATTCCGTGACTATACCCCCCCCCCCTCTCCCTCCCTCTCCAAGGGCCATTATTTTCAACACTGAACTTGGAACTAAAATGTGAGAATAATACTTTCTTCCCAAATATGCATACATGGAATTTTGTAGAAGCCAATTTATTGAATAAGTGAAATATCAAGTTTTTGTGGCACTTTCACATGAGTTGCAAAAATAATATTTGGATATCGGCCCTTAGCTTCAGGTCACATGAATCAGTTCAGCCATTGGTACAATTAGAAGCATGGGAACTTCAATTGTCCACAACACAAGGTAAAGATGTATCTTTGTCATTGATCATTGTTGACAGTATCGGCCGATAAATCAATTAACAAGCCAATTAAGGTTACCGAGTAGCCGATTAGCATATTAGTATCATCTTCAAAATAAATTACTCGCCATGATGGAAAATATATGTCTAAAGCATTCGATTTCATCTTAGTAGATGCTGAAGTTAATTAGTATTCATGACATGGAAGCAAAAAGATATTACAATGAGTGAGTCTGGTGAAACATAATGTAAGTGTACCATTATATCAGTTTAAGAAGATATCCATGAGAAATACATCAAATTTCGTATAAAAATATTTGAACCAAACAGAGCTCCTATATGTTCTCAGCTCATATTCTTTATTACTTAAAATAAAATGTACAATTGGCCTAATGTAGTTCTGACAGAGTGTAATAGTCCAATGTTTCTCTGATGGCCTTGCGATAAGTTTGAAATGTAAATGACTCTGCAAAAAAGAAGCATGAAAAATAGATCATGTTAGAAAGCATGATTTGATATGCATTTCGAGCCCCATTTGCAAACCTGAACACGTCAAAACAATCAGAAATACATAACAATTACCAAATAGGGATCTAAGTGTACCAAACATGAAACATGAAGTATCTACAATATTTACCGCATTCTTGTAACGTAGCAATGGATTCAAAGTTATCAGTACCACCTGTAGGAAATTTCCCTTCCTCCACTTCCTTTCCAATGCTTAGAACGGACTCTGCACACCACATGTATCTGATGGTCTCATATGAATGAAAGAATGAGATGAGATTTGTAGGTTTACTCCTCTATGATAGTAATGTGTGAGTCCAAATGCATTTGGTAGCGGTTGCGGACCTTTCTAGACACGCCATCGAACAGAGGCAAGGGCCCTGGGACATCCTCATCAACCCCATGTCGGTCGTGAGCACGACATTTGGTTATGGGTTTAGGTAATTCCACCAGCCGCAAAAGTATACCGGTGCAAAGATGTAAAAATGCTTCCCTTAAGAAGGCCATCTCATTTATGTAAAACCTATTCCAGTGACGCATCCGAAACTTGTTACCAGAAAAACCTCATGCTCCTATGCGTCGAACTCCTCGCTAGAAATTTGTTGTAACATTTACAGAACAAAATCCACATCGAGTAACTTTATCCCACTAAAGCAACCGAACAAAGCCAGTAGCACGCAACAACGAGCACATGAATGAAACAAAGGTAAAGATAACTAAAAATATACAAATTTGCATGCATGAGACAGGCTGCAAGAAATGCGTATACTATCATGCGAGAATGGAATAATCTAGTGACGCATCACATATTCTTGAAATAACAGAGGTAAAGATAACTGGAAATATATAGCCACCCAAAATGGCAGGTTTGTGATCTGCAACAAAATGGAACTGATGGCAACCATCTCCGTGACAACTGTCATTTATAACCTACTGTAAACACAAGAACCAGGATGAAAAACTTAATTTAAATGAGTTACGCACAAAGTTCACTATTTTGATGGTACATTTGAGATAGCCTAGTCCTATGTGGTCGTCAATATGATATCCTACAAATAGTTCGGAATCAATACTTACCATGGAAAATTTGGTAGTCGCTGCTTGTTGTAAACTTGAACTTTGCTAAGGAGCATTGACACCCGCGATAGAAACCTGAAACACCAACAACAGAGTGCAATTTTAAGAAAGCTGTCATTTGCCTGAAGTGAAAAGCCACACAAATTCTGAACAGTAGTACTTGTGGATCCCGGCATTGATCTCAACAGCACACTCCTCCTGCTGGCGTGGGTTGGGACCTGAAACACCCAAAATAAAGAATATGTGCTAGCAACATATCCAGTGTCGGTAATGTAAACCATGAACCTGTGACAAAATTAGGAATGGTACACATAAACTAAAATCAACTCACCTCTCACATGACAACACAAAAAAAAAAGAATAGTTCAATTAGAATGGAAATTAGATCCTACTCTGAAACATGTCATGCATGTAACCTCAATCTAATAAAAGAAGCTCTTGGAAGTTACAAATTTGTGAGTGGGTTGTACCATGATTTGCCCAAAAAACCTCATACTCATCAAGTTATTTCTAGTGTAGAATTGTCCTTTTCTAGGATTGTATCCAGCTGAAACAGTAACGTATTAAGTTTTCTGTGTTGATTCATATCCTTGGTTTGTACAATAATAATGTTGAGAATTGAAAATTACCTCCATGGCCGCCGCGAATAATATTGTTATCACGCATCTAATTAGGGACTCAGTTTTAAGAACACAACATCTCCTCGTATGCATCCCCTCCTAAGTAATAAGCAAATCCGAACGACTCCTCCGTGCATTGATTTTAAGCATACATCAGTCACACATAGGTAAGTCGCTCATCATCGCATATGAGGAGAACGATAAGGTTCACACATGATGCCTTCCAAGTAACGACCTTTCCTTGGGTACATTCATAAGCATTTCAAGGCTCTCCACGAGAATCCAGATGTATATAACCTTGCCCTCGAACTTCTTGATGAAATCATGGTTTCACAACAACACGTATGACGATTTAGCATAGTTGAGAACACTATAAAAACTTATAAATTAAAAGGGGCATAAGACTGACTGTAGAGTTAATATGTATAAGTGGTGACTTAAATTAATATAAGTACCCTTTGCCAGTAGTGGCTTGGTAAGTAATAACACTTTGATTTCAATAAACCAAAACAAAGCACTGGACAAAGAACACCTTATATCTGAGGTAATATACACGAGGCTACATCTTCACGGAAGGGTGGGTCATCATATCCTCAATCTATAACCGTTCTGGAATGGCTAGAAGTTACCTTTGCAAACTCATCCTCCAAATTGTCTACAAGTCATTGTTGAGATTTAGCCATCATTGTAGGAACCTTATTCTCTAGATGATCAATTATATAAGCATGCAACTCTATCATGTTTTGTGAATTCATTGATCTGCACATATGAAACAATAGCGTTAATTTGTGGTGGGGAAGGAAAAGAGATTTAACACAAATGGCAGCGTGGACCAGTAGGGCCTCCACCGGTGGAACCAACCATGACCCGCGGCGATGAAAGAGTTCAAGGATGAGCGGCAAAATACTTCATAATCAACGCACGAGACTTGACCAGCGCGCAGAGGCGCGTCTAGGGTTCGCCGCTACTGCAACTTGGGGAGAAGATGTCCAGGCAGGTACACTCACCATGCAACGGAGACCTTCGGGAGGTGCCAGATCTAGATTCCTCCTCTGGCCCGCGAGAGCGGTGTCCGAGGGTACCCACTGCACGGCCTCGTCGTCGTGGTCGACCACACGTCTGCGTGAGGACCCTCTCTGTGGCGACCCCTCCTTCCTAAGTGGAACATGACGGAGGAAGCAATTCTGGAAAAGGTGGAGGCTTCGGCGGCGACGGCGGCCACCTCGAGCCCCTCCGTCATGACCGCGCGAACGCAGATCCGGGTACACGCGTGCTTCCCGAACATGATGGAGCTCCCCCGAGGGCGGAGCGGGAGATGGGGTGGCGCCGCATCGCGAGAAGAGTGGGAGAGAGCGACCGCATCGGGAGAGGTGGATCGAGAGAGGAGCCTCGTTGCCTAGTCTTTTTCACTACGTGTGTGCGAGGGACCTGCTAGATAAAACCGAGGGGATAGATGGTGGTGCGAGGGGCGACGAAAAAAAAACCAAACGAAAATGGAAGCCGCAAAAAAACGTGAAGGCTAGGCTACAAGTCCCCCTTTAAGAGTAGAGATATACAATAAGATTTGTTTGTCATGGTTTCGTTGTTAATTTTCTTAAAATCTTTTATTTGTTTCCTGAAAATCTATTATTTGTTTCCTAAAATAAATTGCATTAATGAGAGAGATATGTTGATTTGGATAAGTTAGGAAAGTTAGATATGTGATCTTTTGTACGTTAGGAAAGTGTTGATTTGGAAGAAAGGAGTGGAGAGAAAATAAATTGATGGATAAGAAAACCAATGAGAGGGGGTGATGGGAGGTCAGACGAAAAAACCGAACGAAAAAAACCCGCGTACCAGGCTACCGTCTCCCCCTTTAGGAGTAGAGATTTGTATATCATGATTTAGATGTTAATTTCCTTAATGTCCGTTACTTATTTCCTGAAAATCTGTTATTTGTTTCCTAAAACAAATTGCAATAATGAGAGTAATCGGTTGATTTGAATAACTTAGGAAAGTTAGATTAAAATCTATTATTTGTTTCCTGAAAATATGTTATTTGTTTCCTAAAAAAATTCCACTAATGAGATGGATCGATTGATTTGAATAACTTAAGAAAGTTAGGTCCGTGGTTTTTTATACATTAGGAAAGTGTTGATTTATAATAAAAGAGTGAAGAGAAAAATAAACCGACGAACCAAAGTGGGAGCGGGTGGTGGGAGGAGAGACAAAAAACAGACAAAGATGGGAGAAGAGACGAAAATAAACCGGTGAACGCCGGCTACCAACTCCTCCTTTAAGAATAGAGATATGGGAAAAGACAACCTACACTTGGCCCGATGGGCGTCATCGCTTCGCCTTTCACAGTTTGGTCTGAATGGTCATGTAAATCCATTTCTGCATTTTCCTTGCGAAAGGAACAAGGAAATGTATATAAACAACACAAGGTTAACTTTTTTTTCGAAACTGAGGCAAAAGTTTTGCCTCATATATTAATTAAGCGGGGAGAAAAGTTTGTTACAAACGGCACACACATAAACGGCATGGAGGATTACTCGCGCGTAATAATGATCCCTAATTTCCTTGCTCACGCCATGATCCAAAGTTTGGCCTCTTGGTCGATGATGTTTAAAAGGACGGACGGTGGAGCGCTCTTTTGTCGGAAGACCCGAGCGTTTCTCTCGTTCCACACGGTCCAAGACACTAGCATGGTGAGGGAAGCCATGGCCTTCCTGTTGGGGACACCGGCACCAATCCTGTCAGACCACCACTTCTGCACAGAGTCTTCGAGGTGCCAAGTCGTGGTGTCTAGGTGATGAAGTCCATATTTCTCCTTGACCAAGCCCCAAAGCCTAAGAGTGAAGCGGCATTTGAAGAAGAGATGTGTTCCGCATTCCTGCTCACGTTTGCAAAGGGGACAGAGACCACAATTTGGCCAGCCCCTTTTTTCCAGCCTATCTGCCGTCTAGATTCTATGTTGGGTAGCAAGCCACGCGAAAAACTTGGCCTTAGGTGGCGCCCAAACCCTCCAGATCATGTGCTCCATGGGTGAGAAAACCAAGCCTAGGATTTGGGCCTTGTATACGGAAGCAGCAGAGTAGTGTCCACTCGTTGTGTGCTTCCAAGTAATGGTATTTTTGGCGAGTTCATCTAGCTGGACCTCATTCACCAGCGCCCATCAGGTGAAGAACTGACAAATGTGTTCAGCGGAGACAACCGTGGTGGTCTTGATCTTAAGGATCCACGCGTTGTCTTTGAGGGCCTCCCGCACCTTTCAGTTCTTTCTGGAGCAGGCCTCGAAGACGAGCCGAGCAACGTCCTTGGGCTTACACCCGTGGAGCCACAGAGAGTCCCAGAACGGCGTCTTGGCACCTTTTCCCACGGTGATAGTCGTTGACGCATAGAAGAAGTCCAAGTCCTCCTCATCGCACGGATTCCCCAAGCCAACCCACAGCTTGTGAGGGGTCGTCCATTCAAACCAAGGCCATCTCAACCGCAGTGCTCGTGCGAATTTGTCGGTGTTTAGCACTCCAAGGCCTTCGTACTCCAGCGGGCGGCACACAATATTCCAGTTTACTTTGCACTTGGCACCCGTCATCTTGTCCGATCCCGACCAAAGAAAGGCCCGCTCTAGCTTGTTGATGTTGTGCAAAATGGTAGGCGGGATGACCAAAGACGTGATGAAGTAGACCACGAGCGAGGAAATGACAGACTTAACCGGTGTCGTACGCCCAATTGTGGTCATGTTCTAGCCCTCATACATCACCAACTTGTTCGCAGCTTTATCCTCGAGGAATTGAAAGTCCACTGATCTAAGCTTCCACACGGATAGGGGGAGGCCCAAGTATCTGAGAGGGAAAGTCGTCCTCTTCGCCGGAATACTATGTAGGATGCGCTCAAGGTCTAGGTGGTTGCATCTAATGGGAACCACCGAGATCTTGTGGAAGTTGGTGCCTAGTCCCGTGACCTCCCCGAAGTCGCGCAAGATGGCCGAGAGATTGTCAATATCCTTTTTGATAGGTGCCATGAAGACAGCCACATCATCCGCGTACAACGAAGTGCGCACCATAGCCCCTCTGCCACGAACCTTGTGCAACAGCCCCTTTTTTGTTGCAATCTCGAGCAGGTGTTGAAGGGTGTCAATAGCAATGACAAAGAGAAGCGGGGATATGGGGTCCCCTTGTCCGAGTCCTCTCCCGTGCTTGATAGGCCGACTCGACACTCCATTGAGCAGAATCCTCGAAGATGAAGTGCAGAGGAGGACCGCGACCCAGTCTCGGAACTTGGGCGGAAACCCCCTCCGTCGCAGGAGCTTGAGAATGTAACCCCATCTGACGGAGTCGAAGGCCTTGCGGATGTCCAACTTGAACAGGAGGGCCAGAGTCTTGCATTTGTGCAACCTACGAGCCATGTTCCGCACGCACATGAAGTTGTCGTGAATACTTCTCCTTTTGATAAAAGCGCTCTGAGCATTGGAGATCAGATTGTTCATGTGCGGCGCAAGCCTCCTTGAGAGGATTTTTGCGATGATTTTGGAGACTGCATGGATGAGGCTGATGGGCCTGTAGTCGTCAATCCCTTCGGCGCCCTCTTTCTTGGGCAAGAGAACCACATTGGCGGAGTTGAGCCAGTGTAGATCAGCTGTATGGAGGGTGTCAAAATGATGAATGGCCCTCATCATGTCAAGCTTGATAATATCCCAGCAGTTCTTGAAGAAGATCCCCGTGAAACCGTCAGGGCCCGGCGCCTTATCGCTTGGCAGGTCATAAATTGCTTCCCTGGCCTCCTCTTCTTAGATTGTAGCATCGAGCTTGTGAAGGTCCAGCACTTCAATGTTGAGCTCGTCCCAATTGAAATCCTTAGTGGATGTGGCCCCTTTTTTCATCACGTTGGAGAAGTGGTCCAGGACTAGCTTCTCCTTGGCGTCATGCTCAGTGACCCAGCCTTGATCTAGCTTGATCCTATGAATATGGTTCTTCCGTCGTCTCGCGTTAATACGGCGGTGGAAGAACTTGGTGTTGGCGTCACCCTCCCGAAGGTTAGCAACATTGTTCAAAAAATCTTCCGATTCAGTGATTTGTCGTCCGATTTATCACTACGCATGGGGTGACCGATAAGATTATGCATTATCTTCACCGTTTATCTTTTGGGACGATTTATCACTCCGACAAGCAATTTATCGGGAATCTACCGATAAATTAGGCCTATTCATAGCACTATGTTTGCAAAAAAAACTATGTTTATTTGTGTTTTTGTCGACCTTGTTATGCAATATGTACTATTGCCCTATTTTTTGCCATTATACGTGGATTCAAGGGCTAGGAATCAAGGTAACACTTGTAAGAGCACATTTATCCGTGTGTGGTTTTGGTAATTGATGACAATCCCTATGGACTAATGGTTGCCTTGAGTTATATTTGAAGGATTTGTCCGTAGGTATTTCTTGAAGTCCATCTGTTGGTTTAAAGGAGTTTATATGGTGACCAAGGTGGTATTCAAGGTTTATCCAAAGATTGGTCATGTGGGAGTTGAGCTTATTGCAAGCATGTCTTGAAGAAGAAGATTGTGTAAGCATTCATGTTTACCTTCAAGACATCATCTTTATGAAGAGAGAAGATAAGATACAAGGTTCATCAAGACTAAGTCAAAAAGTGAATCAAGTTGATCAACACACAAAGCGTACAAGATGTACCGAGAGGGATCAAGTGATCCCATGGTGTGGTAAGCATTGTCCATTACGCTTTGTGTACTAACCCATGGTCTACGTGAGAGTTCTTTGTGGGGTTAGGTATATTTCCATGGGCTTGCATCAAGAGGCAGATCCCATACATCCCATGGAAGATGACATCAAGTGGAGATCGTCATCAAGGTTGCGATGTGCAAGCTCAAGTGAAGCATCATGGAGAGATCATGCTTGAGGCTTGCCGTTCATTGTGGTGACAATGGACTCATGAAGATGTGCCGAAGAGTGGCTCACCCATAGTGGAGCATGGGGGAGCAATCTACTAGTCTTCATCAAGCCGGCGCAATCAAGAGAGGTGGTCCATCTTGAGAAGGACAAGATCGTCATCATCTAGCTCAAGTGGACTATGCACAAGGCAAAGGTTTGACCTTGATAGGGTTTTCTATTTTACCGGTCTCATGGTGGTAGTTGGGAGACCGGGTTATAGGATTGATTGCCGTACTATCAAGGGGGGCTCTCAAGTGAGTAGCTTGATCGTATCGTTCGTTGAGAGCTCAAACCATTGCATTCTTGGCATCATCATCTTTCTTGGTTCTTGGTTGGCTTTTCTCTCTGTGGGTTCTTGAGCTTATGGTCAGCTTCATGACAAGCTCAAGTTCATCGAAAATGGAGTCCTTATGCATCTTCTATGATGTTTTCGATGTTGGAGTTTTTGCCGGTTCTTCATTGATAGAGGTTTCACATCTCTATATCATTGGCATTTTCGCTGTTGGATAGCTCTTGTCGTCCTGAATCCAACAATCTTGAGTTTGCTCAATTCGGAGCTCATATGCGAAGGTTATGGCAGTTCTGGTTTTACTAGTTCCATCTGGCTGCTCTGGATCTTTGTTACCCTCCCGAGGGCGGTAGTACCGTTCAAGGGAGCGGTAGTACCACAGGAGGCAGCGGTAGTACCGCTCCAGTGACCTGTAGTACCGCTGTCCCCAGCACCTGATGCGTGCGCTTGCGGTAGTAGGCGCGGATGTAATTTTTTACATCCGCCCTCGAGCGGTAGTACCGTGATGTATGTGCGGTACTACCGTGCCGGATATTTTCTTGAAGCTAGCTCCAGCGGATGTAGCCCAGAAGTAATTTTTTACATCCGTGGACGCGCGGTAGTACCGTTACTCCGAGCGGTAGTACCGCTGCCTCACGGTGAATTCTGCCGTGTGCTGCACCTGAGTGGCCGTTGAATACTACCCCCGCGGTAGTACCGCGAGGGCAGGCGGTAGTACCGCTCTGGCAGTACTACCGGCCTGTTACCTCGTTGCAGTAGTGTTTCTTATGGCTACTACCGCCCTAGCGGTAGTACCGCTCCTTGGAGCGGTAGTACCGCTCTGTGCGGGCTGTGAGGATAACGGTTGGATTTTTTCCCACCTATAAAAGGGGGTCTTCTTCCCCATTGAACCTTATCTCTTTAGCTCGAGTTTGCCCCCCATTGTTGACCTTCTTCGAGCTTGCTAACTCTCAATCCCTCCAATGATTCTTGCTAGTTCTTGAGGGAAAAGGGAGACGAGATCTAGATCCACATTTCCACCAATCACTTTCTCCTCTATGTGAGGGGAACCCCTTGGATCTAGATCTTGGAGTTCTTCGTGTTCTTCTTTGTTCTTCCTCTCATTTTCCTCCCTAGCATTAGTTGCTTTGGTGGGATTTGGGAGAGAAGGACTTGGGCACTTCGTGTGCCCTTGCCATTGCATTTGGTGCATAGGTTTGAGTTCTCCATGGTGATAAGTGGAAGTGAAGTTTGAGAAGCTTATTACTCTTGGGTGTTTGAGCACCCTTGAGCTTGTTCCTCTTGGGTGCTTTGGCGCCCTAGACGGTTGGTGGTGCCTCGGAGCTAAATCATTGTGGTGCAAAGCTCCGGGCAAGCTTCGGGGTCTCCAATTAGGTTGTGGAGATTGCCCTGAGCATTTGTGGTCACCTCGGAGCCACAATCCATTGTGGTGAAGCTTCGTGGTGTTGTTGGGAGCCTCCAATTAAGTTGTGGAGTTTGCCCCAACCTTGTTTGTACGGGTTCGGTGACCGCCCTCAAGGGTCCCATAGTGGAATCACGGCATCTTGCATTGTGCGAGGGCGTGAGGAGATTACGGTGGCCTTAGTGGCATCTTGGGGAGCATTGTGCCTCCACACCGCTCCGAACGGAGATTAGCATCCGCAAGGGTGTGAACTTCGGGATACATCGTCGTCTCCGCGCGCCTCGGTTATCTCTTACCCGAGCCCTTTACTTATGCACTTTACTTTGTGATAGCCATATTGTTTCATGCTTTATATCTTGCTATCACTTAGTTGTTTATCTTGGATAGCATAAGTTGTTGGTGCACATAGGTGAGCCTAGTTGTTTTAGGTTTTGTGCTTGACATATTAAACGTTAGTTTTATTCCGCATTTGTTCAAGCCTAAACCGTAATTATTTTAAAGCGCCTATTCACCCCCCCCCTCTAGGCGACATCCACGTCCTTTCAATTGGTATCAGAGCTAGGTCTCTCATTATTAGGTTTAACCACCTAGAGAGTAAGCATGTCGACTAGGGGATTAGGATTCTCTGACACTCTTAGTTTCGATGGCACAAATATTGATGTTTGGGTAATTCGCATGCTTAATCTCTTTAGGGTCATGGACCCAAATTTGGAGCGAATTGTAGATATGGGTTTTTCTCCTCCAAAGGATTCTCAACACATATCTTTAGAGGATGAGAAAAACTCTTATCTCAATGCTCAAGCTTCTAATGTGTTTTTTGATGCTTTGAGCAATGTAGTTATATTTCAACTCATGCCATTCCGGGATGCTCATGAGTTGTGGACAAAGCTTCAAGATAAATATGGTGTGTCCAAGATTTCTAGGGATGATTGTTCTCCCTCCACCTCCGGTCGTGTTGCCTTCTCAACTTCATCTACTTCACCTACATGTGGATTGCCACAAGGTAATGTTATGATGAGTAGTGGTGTTCATTGTAATGATGATAGCGGGCTTATTGTTGATGATTCTTCATCACTATCTTATTGCAATGCTTCATCTTTGGACTTCAACACTTCGAGCACTCTAAATGTTTCACATGCTTGTGTTGATAGTCCTTGCATATCATGTAGAAATTGCTTGACTAAATCTCATGATGATATGCTTGCCATGTCTTGTTATCGTGATAAAAATGCATTGCTTTCCTCGAGTTGTTGTGCTAACAATGTAGAGGAAACGCAACACTCCATGGAACAAGATGTGGTCTTGAATGGTGCGTCAAGGGATCCTACATCATCATCTATTATTTCTCACTTTTGCCTTATGGCTAAGGCTTCAAAGGTATCTTCTACTTTGAATCCCAATATATCCCATGATGATGATGTTGATGATGATGAAGAGAGTGATAATATTGCTTCCTTAAAAATTAAGGGAGAAATGGTTTTTAAAGCTCTTCATAAGAATAAAATTGCTCGTTCCAACTTCATGGAAATCATGTCTATTGCAATTGGGGGCAAGAAATATATTGAGGAGTTGGAAGCTCATCTCGAGGAGCATGAGGCCACCATTGATAAAATGGAAGGTCATGAGCGTGATTATGCTAATGAGATCGCGGAGCTATCTCAAGCTCTTGAAAGTGAACAAACCACCAAGGAATCTCTTGAGGAGACTTTTGCTCTAGAATTATCTAGATTAAAGGAATCCCATGATAGAGCTCTCGAGGTGGCTAATGATTTTAGAACTAAAAATGATAAGCTTGCAGTTGCACATGCTAAACTCCTTGAGGACTTTGAGCACCTCGAAAAAGGCTCAAGGGTCATTGAGAGTTCGCTCATTGAACTCACCGAGTCTCATGCTCAACTTGAAGCTTCATATGTTAAAGAGCTTGCCAAGTTGCCTTCTCCTTTTGTTGTTAATGATGATGCTTGTGCTACTATCTCTATTTCTTATGAAGCATCCATTTTTAAGGAGAATGTTGAGCTAAGGGCTCAACTTGAGTTGCTATCTAGCAATTATGGGAAATTGGAAGAAAGTCATGAAAAGCTCTCGAGCTCTCATGGTGATCTTCTAGTATCCCATAATGTGCTAAAGATAGCTCATGAGGCTAGTACTACTAAGGTAACATCTAGTGAGCCTCATGTGGACATTAGCACTACATCTAGTAGAAATGCTTTGTTGCCATGTGCTAGTCCTCGTAGTTCATCTACTCATAATGTTGCTACATCTTGTGATGAATTACTTTCCTTGCCTTGTTGCTCTAACGATGAAGCTTATATGTCCTCTAGTACTTGTGTTGATACTAACCATGTAGAGGAAATCAATGAGCTCAAGGCCCAAGTCACTTTTTTGAAGAAAGATTTGGACAAGGGTCATGAAGGGAAGTCCACACTCAACAATATCTTGAGTGTGCAAAAATCCCCAAATGACAAGGATGGACTTGGATTCAACTCCAATAATAAGAAGAAGTCCAAGACAAACAAAAAGAAGGGCCAAGAACAAGTCAATAATTCGGCCAAGATTATTTGCTTCAAGTGCAAGATAGAAGGGCACCATGTTAGATCTTGCCCATTGAAGAAGAAGCCCCATAGTGATAAGCAACAAGGGAAGCGGCCACAAGTTCAATCTCATGCTCAACCTCAAGTTGAAGAAAGGCCTCTTCCCAAGAAGACCCAAGTCAACGCTCCTCAAGTTGAGGAATCAATTGAGAAGAAAGTAAAGGGTAGATGTTGCTACTTATGTCGTGAGAAGGGTCACTTTGCTTCTTCATGCACGAATGGTAACTTATCCAACCCAATTATCATTGATGATATCTATTCTCTTGGGAAGGATAAGGTTGGCAATGTGTTTGCCAAGTGTGTTGGTACTCAATGTGGTGTCAAGAAAAGAACCATTTGGGTAGCCAAGCCTATTGTGACTAACCTCTTAGGACCCAACTTGTTTGGGGACCAACAAGCTCAAACTTTATCAATAGGTGTGGTTGGAGGGCATTGGATACTTGTCTACATCATGAATAATTAAGGGATCTTCATCATTCATATTATTCAAGCCAAGTCATTTGGATTATCGAGTTTCTATCTTATATCCAATGTGCCTCCTTGCGGTAACTTGTACTTAAATTGTTTACACTGTTAGTTACTTGCCCCTTTGCATGTTGTGGTTTTGTACTTTGCATGTGTTTGTATATGGTGTGCCTCCGTCTTGCTTATCTTGAGTAATCAAGTATGGGTATGTTTGTTTCCACATCATGAACGTGTGCGTATTGTGTTGAGCCTTTTTGTATTTTGTTTGTATCTTTGATGGCTCTTTTGAGAGATTAATGGATTAACCCATTTTGGGGGAGTGATGTGCTTTGTGCACTTCACGGTCCTCAAAATGTGTGTACATGAGGAATACCACTTAGTATTGATATTACAAGATTATCTAGCTTCTATGTGGTATGTCTTCTCATGAGAAATTCAAATTCTAAATGGTCCATTAATCATCTTGTTGGATTTCATTTGCCACTTGTTAATAACGTTGGGTTATCACATTATGGGGGAGTAATATGCTATGTGCATATTACAAGCCCAGAGAATGTGTACATTTGAGATATTGCCACTTAGATTTGATATTATAATTTATCTTGTTCCTAGGTGGCATGCTAGCTCTACAAGTGTCATTTGCTTGTGATTTAGGAGTAAAGATGATGTTGGATCTATTTGCAATCTACCAATGGGAATTATTTCCAAATACTTCTTGTCCTTTGACAATTGGTATTCCTTTTAAGTGGTAGAATTTGCTAATCAACTTTACATACGTTTTTATTTATCGTTTGTCTTCCTTGCCTCTTGTGGATCTTTTTGAGCATGTCTAGTTTTTCTATAGATATAGGGAAAGTGATGACCCCATCGTGTGCATTTTGTATTCAAATGCAAATTCTATATAATGCACATCTCTTGGGGGAGCTATCCTATTTTCTTTAGAACACTCTCTTTATGTTTTTATCATAAAATCTTTTGATCTTCATCAAGTGTGTGTTGGTGGGAGGCAAGCCTTTTCTCTATGATGCTTTGTGCCATCATAGAAACTTGCGGAGGGTTTGGTTTGTTTGGAACCTAGCTCTCTTTTGGGAACTTGATACCTCTTGTTTTCCTTCAATTGGTATCTTGTTTCCTTCTATTTGGCATGTGTCAATGGATATCTCATTCCTTGATGTATCTTTTTGTTCGTATCCGTCAAGTGATAATTTTTCGTTTGGTATCTTATTTTCACTTGATACCTTATCTTTCGGTATCTTATCAACTGTGTGTTGATTTGATTCTTGAAAGCCTTGAGCATGCATATTTACTACATGTACTCTCATTGGCATGTTCTCTTTCCTTGACCCAATATATAGGGGAAAATCCACTATGACATAAATTGGCTAAAGTGTGCATGAAATTCAATTTCATATCTATATGCACATATTTATGTGGAGTTTGTCCTGTGTATTGTTGGTCCACTAACTTTTTGGTCCCAATAAGTTTGGGTACCACTTTTGAAAGAACATGCGGTGCCCCCATGTTTGGTTTTGGTAATTGATGAAAATCTCTATGGACTAATGGTTGCGTATAGTTATATTCGTAGGATTTGTCCATAGGCTTTTCTTGAAGTCCATTTGTTGGTTTCAAGGAGTTTATGTGTTGACCAAGGTGGTATCCAAGGATCTATCCAAAGATTGGTCTAGTGAGTGTTGAGCTAATTGCTAGCATGTCTTGAAGAAGAAGATTGTGTGAACATTCATGTGTATCTTCAAGACATCATCTTTATGAAGACAGAAGATTTCACACAAAGCGTAGAAGATACACCGAGTGGGATCAAGTGATCTCACGGTTTGGTAAGCATTGTCCATTGCGCTTTGTGTACTAACCCATGGTCTTTGTGAGAGTTCTATGTGGGGTTAGGTTTGCTTCCATGGGCTTGCGTCAAGAGGAAGATCACAAACAACCCATGGAGGATGACATCAACTCAAGCTTGTGTTGTGCAAGTTCAAGTGGAGCATCACGAAGAAATCATGCTTGTAGCTTGCCGTCCATTGTGGTGACAATGGACTTGTGAAGGTGTGCCGAAGAGTGACTCACCCATAGTGGAGTATGGGGGAGCAATCAACTAGCCTTCATCGAGCCAACGCAATCACGAAAGGTGGTCCAACTTGAGGGAGTCAAGATCGTCATCATCTAGCTCAAGTGGACTTCGTGCAAGGAAAAGATTTGCCCTTGATAGGTTTTCTATTTTACCGGTCTCATGGTGATAGTTTGGAGACCGGGTTATAGGATCGATAGCCGTACTATCAAGGGGGGCTCTCAAGTGAGTAGCTTGATCGTATCGTTCGTCGAGAGCTCAAACCATTGCATCCTTGCATCATCTTTCTTGATTCTTATTTGTATTTTCTCTTTTTGAGGTTTTAGAGCTTGTGGTTATCTTCGTGACAAGCTCTAGTACATCGAAAACGGATTTCATATGCTTCTTCTATTGCGTTTTCGGTGTTGGAGGTTTTACCGGTCTTATCCGAGGAAGGGTTCTCACCATTTTCTTATGGACCTTTTCTCATTTGCTTCTTATTGATATTTCTATCAAGATTGTGTTAGCCCATGTCGTTAGCTTTCCAACAAACTTGGTTTCGTTGAATTCGGAGTCCGTTTGCAGAAGCTGTGGCAGTTTTGGTGTTCTTAAAAGGCTGCAGCGGTACTACCGTGGCTAGTACCACTTGGAGCGGATGTAATTTTTTACTACCGCTCCAGAGCGGTACTACCGCGGCTCCAGAGCGGTAGTACCGCTCCGGACCAAAATCTCATGTTATGTCCAGTGGTGGTAGGCACGGATGTATTCTTTTTTGTACCGCTCGCAAGTAGTAGTACCGCTACCCTTAGCGGTAGTACCGCTATCCGTAGCGGTAGTACCGTGAGGACGAGCGGTAGTACCGCTCTGGCGGTTCTACTAGCCTTTTGCCTCCTCGCTGTTGTTTTTCAAAGGGCTTCCACCGCCCTAGCATTAGTACCGCTCCTTGGAGCGGTAGTACCGCTCTGTGCGGGCTGTTAGCATAACGGTTGGATTTTTCCCCAGCTATAAAAGGGGGTCTTCTTACCCATTGAACCTTATCTCTTGAGCTCGAGTTTGCCCCCCATTGTTGACTTTCTTCGAGCTTGCTAACTCTCAATCCCTCCAATGATTCTTGCTAGTTCTTGAGGGAAAAGAGAGAAGAGATCTAGATCCACATTTCCACCAATCACTTTCTACTCTATGTGAGGGGAACCCCTTGGATCTAGATCTTGGAGTTCTTCGTGTTCTTCTTCGTTCTTCCTCTCATCTTCTTCCATAGCATTAGTTGTTGTGGAGGGATTTGGGAGAGAAGGACTTGGGCACTCCGTGTGCCCTTGCCATTGCATTTGGTGCATAGGTTTGAGTTCTCCACGGTGATACGTGGAAGTGAAGTTTGAGATGCTTATTACTCTTGGGTGTTTGAGCACCCTAGAGCTTGTTCCTCTAGGGTGCCTTGGCGCCCTAGACGGCTTGTGTTGCCTCGGAGCTCAATCATTGTGGTGCAAAGCTCCGGGCAAGCGTCGGGGTCTCCAATTAGGTTGTGGAGATTGCCCCGAGCATTTGAGGTCACCTCGGAGCCACAGTCCGTTGTGGTGAACCTTCGTGGTGTCGTTGGGAGCCTCCAATTAAGTTGTGAAGATTTCCCCAACCTAGTTTGTACGGGTTCGGTGACCGCCCTCAAGGGTCCCTTAGTGGAATCACGGCATCTTGCATTGTGCGAGGGCGTGAGGAGATTACGGTGGCCTTAGTGGCATCTTGGGGAGCATTGTGCCTCCACACCGCTCCGAACGGAGATTAGCATCCGCAAGGGTGTGAACTTCGGGATACATCGTCGTCTCCGCGTGCCTCGGTTATCTCTTACCCGAGCCCTTTACTTATGCACTTTACTTTGTGATAGCCATATTGTTTCTTGCTATATATCTTGCTATCACTTAGTTGTTTATCTTGCTTAGCATAAGTTGTTGGTGCACATAGGTGAGCCTAGTTGTTTTAGGTTTTGTGCTTGACTTATTAAACGTTAGTTTTATTCCGCATTTGTTCAAGTCTAAACCGTAATTATTTTAAAAGCGCCTATTCACCCCCCCCCCCACTCTAGGTGATATCCACGTCCTTTCAATTGGTATCAGAGCTAGGTCTCTCATTATTAGGTTTAACCACCTAGAGAGTAAGGATGTCTACTAGGGGATTAGGATTCTCTTACACTCTTAGTTTTGATGGCACAAATTTTGATGTTTGGGTAATTCGCATGCTTAATCTCTTTAGGGTCATGGACCCAAATTTGGAGCGAATTGTAGATATGAGTTTTTCTCCTCCAAAGGAATCTCACCACATATCTTTAGAGGATGAGAAAAACTCTTATCTCAATGCTTAAGCTTCTAATGTGTTTTTTGATGCTTTGA
Organism: Elymus sibiricus; assembly: GCA_039707655.1. Taxonomy (NCBI): domain Eukaryota; kingdom Viridiplantae; phylum Streptophyta; class Magnoliopsida; order Poales; family Poaceae; genus Elymus; species Elymus sibiricus. Next base: position 487,073,046 of record CM077665.1, read on the forward strand.
GCAATGTAGTTATATTTCAACTCATGCCATTCCGGGATGCTCATGAGTTGTGGACAAAGCTTCAAGATAAATATGGTGTGTCCAAGATTTTTAGGGATGATTGTTCTCCCTCCACCTCCGGTCGTGTTGCCTTCTCAACTTCATCTACTTTACCTACTTGTGGATTCCCACAAGGTAATGTTATGGTGAGTAGTGATGTTCATTGTAATGATGATAGTGGGCTTATTGTTGATGATTCTTCATCACTATCTTATTGCAATGCTTCATCTTTGGACTTCAACACTTCGAGCACTCTAAATGTTTCACATGCTTGTGTTGATAGTCCTTGCATATCATGTAGAAATTGCTTGACTAAATCTCATGATGATATGCTTGCCATGTCTTGTTATCGTGATAAAAATGCATTGCTTTCCTCGAGTTGTTGTGCTAACAATGTAGAGGAAACCCAACACTCCATGGAACAAGATGTGGTCTTGAATGGTGCGTCAAGGGATCCTACATTATCATCTATTATTTCTCACTTTTGCCTTATGGCTAAGGCTTCAAAGGTATCTCCTACTTTGAATCCCAATATATCCCATGATGATGATGTTGATGATGATGAAGAGAGTGATAATATTGCTTCCTTAAAAATTAAGGGAGAAATGGTTTTTAAAGCTCTTCATAAGAATAAAATTGCTCGTTCCAACTTCATGGAAATCATGTCTATTGCGATTGAGGGCAAGAAATATATTGAGGAGTTGGAAGCTCATCTCGAGGAGCATGAGGCCACCATTGATAAAATGGAAGGTCATGAGCGTGATTATGCCAATGAGATCGCGGAGCTATCGCAAGCTCTTGAAAATGAACAAACCACCAAGGAATCTCTTGAGGAGACCTTTGCTCTAGAATTATCTAGATTAAAGGAATCCCATGATAGAGCTCTCGAGGTGGCTAATGATTTTAGAACTAAAAATGATAAGCTTGTAGTTGCACATGCTAAACTCCTTGAGGACTTTGAGCACCTCGAAAATGGGTCAAGGGTCATTAAGAGTTCGCTCATTGAACTCACCGAGTCTCATGCTCAACTTGAAGCTTCATATGCTAAAGAGCTTGCTAAGTTGCCTTCTCCTCTTGTTGTTAATGATGATGCTTGTGCTACTAACTCTATTCCTTGTGAAGCATCCATTTTGAAGGAGAGAATGTTGAGCTAAGGGCTCAACTTGAGTTGCTATCTAGCAATTATGGGATATTGGAAGAAAGTCATGAAAAGCTTTCTAGCTCTCATGGTGATCTTCTAGTATTGCATAATGTGCTAAAAATAGCTCATGAGGCTAGTACTACTAAGGTAACATCTTGTGAGCCTCATGTGGACATTAGCACTACATCTAGTACAACTGATTTATTGCCATGTGCTAGTCCTCGTAGTTCATCTACTCATAATGTTGCTACATCTTGTGATGAATTACTTTCATTGCCTTGTTGCTCTAACGATGAAGCTTTTACTTCCTCTAGTACTTGTGTTGATACTAACCATGTAGAGGAAATCAAAGAGCTCAAGGCCCAAGTCACTTCTTTGAAGAAAGACTTGGAAAAGAGTCATGAAGGGAAGTCCACACTCAACAATATCATGAGTGTGCAAAAATCGCCAAATGACAAGGGTGGACTTGGATTCAACTCCAATAAGAAGAAGAAGAAGAAGTCCAAAAGCTACAAGAAGAAGGGCCAAGAACAAGTCAAGATTTCGGCCAAGATTATTTGCTTCAAGTGCAAAATAGAAGGGCACCATGTTAGATCTTGCCCACTGAAGAAGAAGCCCCATAGCGACAAGCAACAAGGGAAGCAACCACAATCTCATGCTCAACGTCAAGTTGAAGAAAGGCCACTTCCCAAGAAGACCCAAGTCAACACTCCTCAAGTTGAGAAATCAATGGAGAAGAAATTAAAGGGTAGATGTTGCTACTTATGTCGTGAGAAGGGTCACTTTGCTTCTTCATGCACTAATGGTAAAGTATCCAACCCAATAATCATTGATGATGTCTATTCTCTTGGGAAGGATAAGGTTGGCAATGTGTTTGCCAAGTGTGTTGGTACTCAAAGTGGTGTCAAGAAAAGAACCATTTGGGTAGCCAAGCCTATTGTGACTAACCTCTTAGGACCCAACTTGGTTGGGGACCAACAAGCTCAAACTTGATCAATAGGTAGTGTTGGAGGGCATTGGTGACTTGGCTACATCATGAAGAATTAAGGAATCTTCATCATTCATATTATCTCAAGCCAAGTCATTTGGATTATCAAGTTTCTATCTTATATCCAATGTGCCTCCTTACGGTAACTTGTACTTAAATTGTTTACATTGTTAGTTACTTGCCCCTTTGCATGTTGTGGTTTTGTACCTTGCATGTATTTATATATGTTGTGCTTCCTACTTATTTTCTTGAGTAATCAAGTATGTATGGTGGGTTGCACATCATGTATGTGTGAGACTTGTGTTGAGCATTTTGCATCTAGTTTGAATCTTAGTTGGCTCTTTTGAGAGATTAATGGATTATCCCATTTTGGGGGAGTGATCTGCTTTGTGCACTTCATGACCCTAAAAATGTGTGTACATGAGGAATACCACTTAGTATTGATATTACAAGATTATCTAGCTTCTATGTGGTATGTCTTCTCATGATAAATCATATTCTAAATGGTCCATTAATCATCTCTTGTTGGATTTCATTTGCCACTTGTTATTAACGTTGGGTTATCACATTATGCTGGAGTAATATGCTATGTGCATATTACAAGCCCAGAGAATGTGTACATTTGAGATATTGCCACTTAGATTTGATATTATAATTTATCTTGTTCCTAGGTGGCATGCTAGCTCTACAAGTGTCATTTGCTTGTGATTTAGGAGTAAAGATGATGTTGGATCTATTTGCAATCTACCAATGGGAATTATTTCCAAATACTTCTTGTCCTTTGACAATTGGTATTCCTTTTAAGTGGTAGAATTTGCTAATCATCTTTACATAGGTTTCTATTTATCGTTTGTCTTCCTTGCCTCTTGTGGATCTTTTTGAGCATGTCTAGTGTTTCTATAGATATAGGGAAAGTGATGATCCCATCGTGTGTATTTTGTATTCAAATGCAAATTCTATATAATGCACATCTCTTGGGGGAGCTATACTATTTTCTTTAGAACACTCTCTTTATGTTTTTATCATAAAATATTTTGATCTTCATCAAGTGTGTGTTGGTGGGAGGCAAGCCTTTTCTCTATGGTGCTTTATGCCATCATGAAAATTCGCGAACGGTTTGGTTTGTTTGGAAACTAGCTCTCTTTTGGGAACTTGATACCTCTTGTTTTCCTTCAATTGGTATCTTGTTTCCTTCTATTTGGCATGTGTCAATGGATATCTCATTCCTTGATGTATCTTTTAGTTGGTATCCGTCAAGTGATAATTTTTCGTTTGGTATCTTATTTTCACTTGATACCTTATCTTTCGGTATCTTATCAACTGTGTGTTGATTTGATTCTTGAAAGCCTTGAGCATGCATATTTACTACATGTACTTTCGTTGGCATGGTCTCTTTCCTTGACCCAATATATAGGGGAAACTCCACTATGACATAAATTGGCTAAAGTGTGCATGAAATTCAATTTCATATCTATATGCACATATTTATGTGGAGTTTGTCCTATGTGTTGTTGGTCCTCTAACTCTTTGGTCCCAATGAGTTTGGGTACCACTTTGTTTGTGTTGTTGCTCTAGGAACAATTGGAGATACGTTGGACCCTCGGCTCACTTACAAGGAAGGTGTTGACACCATATGCTTATTGGAGCCATGCTAGGATGATCGAAGAACCATTGTCTACTACATCAATCCAATGCTATCTCGGTAACAAGTATCTACTTCATGCATACATTTCTCGCATTCAACCTTTTATAGGTTGCATAATGGCATGAATTTCTTGAGCCATTCTTGTGGTACTTGTTTCCTTTCTCAAAGCGTCTCAACGATGATGTCATATTGCTAGTTGTGATGTCTTTGATGTTCGTGTCTTGGGAGTTCATTTATGTACAATAAGAAAATATTAGGCTATGTGATATGCTTTCAAGCAAAGATCTTATTGGTATATTTTTGACTTCCTTTTGGATATCTTGTTTGTTCCTTCTTGTAACTATTTCGTGTGTACATCATTCTTTGTGGATATATCATCATCATTGCCCTCTACCTAGAATCTTATACACATGAGAGAAGTTACATCTCTAGTTGATATCCTCTTTTCTTTCACGTCCACCGTTGCATTTCCTTTTTATTTACTTGGTGGTTTCGTGAAAGAATTTGTCTTGAGTGCGGATCTTATATCCTTGCATCTTGATGCACTCTCTGGTGGTGAAGATTATTTTCCTCATGCTTGTCTTCACGAGGGTTTTGCCATTTCGATTGGTATCCCTCCTCCTGACAATGCTATTATTTCCTATCTTCACCAGGGGTTGTCACAAGCTTTGGTTTTTAATTCTCTTATTAGTAAGCTTGTGGACCCATTTGCCAGTGGTCTGTGTATGTGGGAAGGATATGGCCTGCACTTTGTGTCTCATTTCTTCAAGACTATGTTGATGCTTAATGCTCATCCTTATACTAGTCTTCTCAAGTGCATTGCCTTGACTCACACACATCGTTTTTGGTTGAGCCTATTCCTAGTTGCCTCTTTTACATGTTGCTCAACCATGTGCTTGTTGCAAGTGCTAGGCTAAGTTTCCTATATGCTTACTTGCACTTGTTGTGTGTTTCTATTGATTTTGGGGGATTGATGATCCTATTTTGTGCATGTTGTATCCAAATACAAAACTGAATATTGCACAAATCATAGGGAGCTTCTCTATGTTCTTTAGAACACTCCTTTGCTTATATCATAATATCTTGTATCCGTGTGGCTCGTAGGATCCGTTGTTGGATTGTTTCATTTGGTATCTTTTGATTGCTTGGTTCTCTCTTTGTTATGCCTTGGTGGCAGATCATCCTTTAGCAATCATTGGGTCCTCAATATAGTTTGTCTTCCTCCAACTATTCATCATTGGATATATGTAGTGTATTCCACTCATATTTTGAGAAATACACACCTTATGGAGGAACACATATTATATTGGCTTTCTAAGCATTTCACCCATTTCGGCAATCGATGCCAATGGGGGAGAAGTTTCGAGAGAGTTTAGAGGGAATTGTTTGGAGAAGTTTAGAGAATCTTTGTGGCTCTTTGGTTTCATGCTTTGGTTTTGTTCCTAAGCATTTGCATATCATGCTCATGCATTATGTGTTGTTGCTTTGCATGGTTGTGGTCAATTCCTTATATAAATTCTCTTGAAAGTGATTGTCATCAATTACCAAAATGGGGGAGATTGAAAGAACATGCGGTGCCCCCATGTTTGGTTTTGGTAATTGATGAAAATCTCTATGGACTAATGGTTGCGTTGATTTATATTCGTAGGATTTGTCCATAGGCTTTTCTTGAAGTCCATTTGTTGGTTTCAAGGAGTTTATGTGTTGACCAAGGTGGTATCCAAGGATCTATCCAAAGATTGGTCTAGTGAGTGTTGAGCAAATTGCTAGCATGTCTTGAAGAAGAAGATTGTGTGAACATTCATGTGTATCTTCAAGACATCATCTTTATGAAGAGAGAAGATTTCACACAAAGCGTAGAAGATACACCGAGTGGGATCAAGTGATCTCACGGTTTGGTAAGCATTGTCCATTGCGCTTTGTGTACTAACCCATGGTCTTTGTGAGAGTTCTATGTGGGGTTAGGTTTGCTTCCATGGGCTTGCGTCAAGAGGAAGATCACATACAACCCATGGAGGATGACATCAACTCAAAGTTGTGTTGTGCAAGTTCAAGTGGAGCATCACGAAGAAATCATGCTTGTAGCTTGCCGTCCATTGTGGTGACAATGGACTTGTGAAGGTGTGCCGAAGAGTGACTCACCCATAGTGGAGTATGGGGGAGCAATCAACTAGCCTTCATCAAGCCTACGCAATCACGAAAGGTGGTCCAACTTGAGGGAGTCAAGATCGTCATCATCTAGCTCAAGTGGACTTCGTGCAAGGCAAAGATTTGCCCTTGATAGGTTTTCTATTTTACCGGTCTCATGGTGATAGTTTGGAGACCGGGTTATAGGATCGATAGCCGTACTATCAAGGGGGGCTCTCAAGTGAGTAGCTTGATCGTATCGTTCGTCGAGCGCTCAAACCATTGCATCCTTGCATCATCTTTCTTGATTCTTATTTGTATTTTCTCTTTTTGAGGTTTTAGAGCTTGTGGTTATCTTCGTGACAAGCTCTAGTACATCGAAAACGGATTTCATATGCTTCTTCTATTGCGTTTTCGGTGTTGGAGGTTTTACCGGTCTTATCCGAGGAAGGGTTCTCACCATTTTCTTATGGGCCTTTTCTCATTTGCTTCTTATTGATATTTCTATCAAGATTGTGTTAGCCCATGTCGTTAGCTTTCCAACAAACTTGGTTTCATTGAATTCGGAGTCCGTTTGCAGAAGTTGTGGCAGTTTTGGTGTTCTTAAAAGGCTGCAGCGGTACTACCGCGGCTACTACCGCTTGGAGCGGATGTGATTTTTTACTACCGCTCCAGAGCGGTACTACCACGGCTCCAGAGCGGTAGTACCGCTCCGGACCAAAATCTCGTGTTAAGTCCAGCGGTGGTAGGCACGGATGTATTTTTTTTTGTACCGCTCGCAAGCAGTAGTACCGCTATCCCTAGCGGTAGTACCGTGAGGACGAGCGGTAGTACCGCTCCGGCGGTTCTACTGGCCTTTTGCCTCCTCGCTGTTGTTTTTCAAAGGGCTTCCACCGCCCTAGCGGTAGTAGCGCTCCTTGGAGCGGTAGTACCGCTCTGTGCGGGCTGTGAGCATAACGGTTGGATTTTTCCCCAGCTATAAAAGGGGGTCTTCTTCCTCATTGAACCTTATCTCTTGAGCTCGAGTTTGCCCCCCATTGTTGACCTTCTTCGAGCTTGCTAACTCTCAATCCCTCCAATGATTCTTGCTAGTTCTTGAGGGAAAAGAGAGAGAGGAGATCTAGATCCACATTTCCACCAATCACTTTCTCCTCTATGTGAGGGGAACCCCTTGGATCTAGATCTTGGAGTTCTTCGTGTTCTTCTTCGTTCTTCCTCTCATCTTCGTCCATAGCATTAGTTGTTGTGGAGGGATTTGGGGGAGAAGGACTTGGGTACTCCGTGTGCCCTTGCCATTGCATTTGGTGCATAGGTTTGAGTTCTCCATGGTGATACGTGGAAGTGAAGTTTGAGAAGCTTATTACTCTTGGGTGTTTGAGCACCCTAGAGCTTGTTCCTCTTGGGTGCCTTGGCGCCCTAGATGGCTTGTGTTGCCTCGGAGCTCAATCATTGTGGTGCAAAGCTCCAGGCAAGCGTCGGGGTCTCCAATTAGGTTGTGGAGATTGCCCAGAGCATTTGAGGTCACCTCGGAGCCACAATCCATTGTGGTGAAGCTTCGTGGTGTTGTTGGGAGCCTCCAATTAAGTTGTGGAGTTTGCCCCAACCTTGTTTGTACGGGTTCGGTGACCGTCCTCAAGGGTCCCTTAGTGGAATCACGGCATCTTGCATTGTGCGAGGGCGTGAGGAGATTACGGTGGCCTTAGTGGCATCTTGGGGAGCATTGTGCCTCCACACCGCTCCGAACGGAGATTAGCATCCGCAAGGGTGTGAACTTTGGGATACATCGTCGTCTCCGCGTGCCTCGGTTATCTCTTACCCGAGCCCTTTACTTATGCACTTTACTTTGTGATAGCCATATTGTTTCATGCTTTATATCTTGCTATCACTTAGTTGTTTATCTTGCGTAGCATAAGTTGTTGGTGCACATAGGTGATCCTAGTTGTTTTAGGTTTTGTGCTTGACATATTAAACGTTAGTTTTATTCCGCATTCGTTCAAGCCTAAACCGTAATTATTTTAAAGCGCCTATTCACCCCCCCCCCCCCCCCGCCCTCTAGGCGACATCCACGTCCTTTCAACACTTCTATCCAATATTTTTTTGGTGTTGAATATAGCATATTTCAGTGTTGGGAACCTGGGATTTGCAAAAAATGGCCGATTAACAGTCGACCGATAAAATCGATTAATCGGCCGATTTTCGATTAATCTCTCATCCCCAGCTGACCAAGACGCTAACGATAAGCGATATCCTCAATCTTGGTTAGCAATCCTCGCACTTTGTTTCTTCCGTGCCCTCTCAAGCACGGCCAAGCTAACTACTCTTCTTTTCAGCCAGGCCCTGAGGTCGCGTTCCTCGATGGAGAGCTGGCGGCTCTCTTGAGCGATATCGAGGCGGAGGATCACCAGCAGCGCCGCATGTAGGTGTACCTTGGCCTTGGAGAAAAGACCCCTGATCCATGCAAAAAGACGTGTCGTCACCTTCTTGAGCTTATGGAAAAAAAATTGGTAGGGCTCAGAGTGCGCGATAGGCTCATTCCATGCCTGCTGCACCAACTCCATGAAGCCAGGCATGGTTGTCCAGAAGTTTTCGAACTTGAAGGTTTTAGGCCGCCGTGTCCCTTTATCATCAGCAAGCAGCAGAGGGCAGTGATCGGAGAGCGAGGAGGAGAGGGCATGCGGTAGGTGAGTGTTGAAGGTGGTGTCCCATTCAGCATTGTAGAAGAACGAGTCAAGTTTGCACAAGGTCGGATTAGCTCTCTCGTTGCTCCAAGTGAACCTTCTATTTTGCAGGTGAATCTCTTTAAGCTCAGAGCTTTGCAGCGTCGCCCTGAAGCGGTTAATCCTACTACGGTTGACCCGCCTTTTATTTTTGTCCGCGAGCCTTTGCGCAAAATTGTGCAGCCTGTTTCCACCTAAGAACGAAGCTGTGAAGGTGTCGACAGAGTCAAGTTTAGTCTCCTGGAGACACACAATATGACATGAACAGGCGACGACGGTGGCGTTGACAGCAGCACGACGGTCAGGGCAGTTGAGCCCTCGGACGTTCCAACACAACACATTGATAGATTGTTCTAACATAACAGCAACTGGTACACATTTGAGCCTGGCCACAGGCCACACAGAACAAAGCTGCGGCAAAGCCACGCAGCACAGGAGTACTTCCATAGGACCACAGAACAGAGGCTGGCTAAGGCTAACACACAACAGAGGCTGGCTAAGACTAACATGGAGATTAAAAAGACCCTGGCAACAGAACTAGGAACGAAGCTCAGATGGAGCCCTGGGTCGCAGCAGCAGAGGCTTCCATCCTCCCGGTGTCCAATCCCCCCTCACCACCATGCACCAGGAGGGCATCTTCAACTCCTGTAGCTTGCGCGTCGTCCAGCTTGAAGAGCGCACGCATGGCAGAGAGCACCTCATGGGGTAACTGGTCCTTGAAGCGCTCCGCAAAGGCCTCCAGCGCCTTGGCTGTGACGTCTTCGCCGTCCTTGACGATCCCAAGGCTACGACATACTAGGAACTCGGCCGCCTTAGCCGCCGGAGCCGGCGCCGCCCTTGACTTGCCTACAGCCCTGAGCCTGTCGCTTGTCTGCTGAATAGAGATACCGGCGCCAGACCGGACGAAGTCGACGCCAGCCATAGTCTTGCGGCGCCCCCCGGTGGGCCGCTGAAGCGTTGGAGCAGGGGAGGGCAGCAGAGGCTCCTGCCTGTCCGCGAATAGCACCGCCAGGCCAACGCCTGCTGGCTGCAGGTCCGCAACTGCCCTGTGCAGCCGCACCGGCGAGGACGTGCGCCTGAGCAGCCCGGTGGAGATGAGCGGAGGGGTGGGCGAGGCCTCGAACCCTGGAGGCCTCAGCGGTGACAGAGGGGGAAGCATGCTCGAGGGCGAGCAGAGCTGCAGCATCGCCGGAGACGGAGCCAGTAAAGCGGTGGCGGCGTCCCTCTCGTCATCCCTCCTGGAGCGAGGGAGGCCCGGCAGTACCGTCGTGGGAGAAAGGGGCGGCGACGATGGTGGAGTCAGGCTCTCCAAGGAGCGCCTACGCGCCGCCCGTGGCGATCCTTGCCTTGCCGGACTGCGCCCACGCACCGGCTGCAGCTCGAGCGCACAGGCGCCGCTGTCGCTGTTGGAGCCGGAGCCCAGCAGCACCAGGGGGCGGCTTGCACAGGCACCGCAGGCATGAGCACGGCGTCCACATCCTCCACACACGTCCCCGCGTCGCGGCGCCGCCCACCATTGCCACCGGAGCGGTCGCGGTTGCGACCGTCACCTTCCTGGCGCTGACGGTCGCGGGCACCCCTGGAGAGTGAGCGACGGATGCGGTCATGCCAGCCAGCCGTCCTGTGAGCGCGGGCCGCCCCTGCCGCGGCGGCCACCATGGTCGTCATCATCATCGCGCCGCTCCGTGCGGCGGTCGTCGCATGGCTGCGCAGCGCGCCGGTCGCCACGGCGCGCCGACCCATCAACCTCGCGGGGGAACCATGTGAACTCCTCGACGTCCGCAGGCGGCGGGTCGTCGTCATCGTCGCGTGCCTTGGAGTGGTCCTCCAGCAGGTCGAGGTGCAGCAGCACAAGTCACAATCAAATCACACCACCCAAGTTACAGTCCATACATGAACAAACAGTCGGACATTCCAGATATACCGCGGACACACATCGTCAAAGCGTTGCTTGGTCCCGTCCAGCCGGCATATATTCAGGTAAACACTCGGAGGTTTCAAATCATCACCGGTCTCAAGAGTCTAAACTTGTCTTTGACGAGGAGGGACCAAGCAACTGTAACCTCCAGCTCAGCATCATCAACATTAAATTTCTTTTGACTGAAGCCAAAATCTTTGGCAGCCAAGAAGGCGTGTCCTTGCGCGGTCCTAACACCGGATGATGAGTAGGCGAAAATGCCTTTTGGAGCTCGGCCTCCATGGAGGCCGGTTTTTGAAAAACACAAAATTCATGAAAATTCATATTTTTACAATTCAAAAAAATCTGAAAAAAATACAGATATACATGGAGGCATAACACACATGTGTGTAAATTTTTAGGATGAAATACGTTGAAATGAAGGCTGTGCAAAAAAGACAAATCTGAGGTTTTTTAACACATGATACTATTCATCCTCATAGTCCAGAAATTTGTCTTTTTTGTACAGGTCGCATTTCAAAGTATTTCATCTTGAATTTTTACACACACGTACATTTCATCCTTGTATAGTTGCATATTTTTTTTCGGAATTTTTTGAAGTCGAAAAGTTTGAATTTTGAATTTTTCAAAAATAAAGAGCTCCATGGAGCTCGGTCACCAAAACGCCCTACTCGATGAGTAGGCCTCTACAACAACCTCCAGGAGGCCTTCCCTTTCTACAGAGACCACACGCCTTGCCAGATCAAGGTAACCGTCCGAACCTTGTGGCATTGCATGTCTGCCAGGAAGGATCAAGCAGCACGACCTCGCCAGATGGGGCATTATTAACATGCTTGGAGTATGATGTTGTCGAGCAAGCTACTCGGCAACGATGTTCAACACGCTGCCGTCTCCCTTGTTTGACAACACGGGCGCTGCAGATTGTAGCCTGGATTGACTCCAGGACCAGCTCCATGCATAACTCTATTTTGCAGAAGGTGTTCTCAAAGCAAATGGTATGCTCACCAGAAGACCTTGGCGGAAAGGGTGCGTCGCACTAATCAATGCTCTATTTCGAGGCATTGCTCCATGTTCAACTCTTAGTTGGATTTCAAATTGAACAGGATCGTTGAACACGATCGCACGAGACGGCCCAGTCAAACGCAGAAAAGGATCCTGCAAGCATTAGTCAATCATCCCTTCATTAACTACTAATCAACAAGAGGAGATGACCAAACCAGCAGGGGCGGAGCTACAGTGTTAGGCTGGGGTCAATTGACCCCGATGACCTCGGCCCAACACTGTAACATACATACAGTCCATAAAAGAAAGATTGTAGTGAAAAAACAAATGACCCCGGCCCAGTTCCGTAATGGCAGCAGGCAGCCCAAATAGTCCTAAAAGAAGCCCAATAGTTCCGATCGATCTCCAGACTCCAGCCAGAAAGCAGATCGATCTCGATCGATGTTCACGACCTGGATGGATCATCGATCACGCCCTCCTGCCGACGTCCCTTGTTCTTCCCAGGTCGCCCCGGTCCCTCTGTTCGTCCGTCCATGCCACAGCTAGTCTGGCAGTCTGCATTCCTCTCATTTATTTGAATTCAAGATTCGTTCTGTCCGATCTGCAAGTGGCACAAAAGCCGCTTTGTTCATCTAATTCTTACCTTCATATTATCTTAGGGTTTATTCATATGTTGATATTTTTCTTATAATTGCTTGAAGATCTGTGTGGGTAATTTAATCGCGTGGATTACACAATCCAGATTAGGCCTCGACTCCCATCCCATAGTAATGTTAGTTAGGCTAGTAAGAAGGGTTTGTAGTCTCTTTGTACTGTATTTTCTCTATGTTAATTAGTACTAACTACCCCCTTTGCTAATTTCAAATTGCAGGTAGTAAGAATCACCACCATTCACAACCAATGATCCTGATCATGATGAGGTTACTAAACAAACATTATAGACATGTACGTAATACGAGGTATGTAGTTCTTAGCCATATATTATTGTTACTTTATTTTGAGGGGATGCGTTAGTGCTACTTCTTCTTGTTGACCCCAGCGACCTTTTATCCTGGCTTCGCCCTTGCAAACCAGGCGGCCATATGCCAGCAGCAATATCCCCAAAGAGAAAATCCTCAAAAAGCAAAGATACTATATATACATACGCGTTCCCGACTATTTGGCTCATTGTGCTATCGCGCCAGAAGAGAAGGTTGCGGTTGTAATCGACGGGGTCCCGGGCAGCAACCACACCGTACACGAACAATGGCCATTCGAAGCCGCCTTTGATTTATGCGAGTTTGATGGAGAAGATCTGCAGGGTATTTGCGTCGCCACCACCGTCTAAGCGGGGTCTGTGTGTCAAGTGTGTGTAGTGCATGGAACTCAGTAGCGCTGCATGCAAGCACCAAAGTGAAGCATGTGTTATTAGAAATCTGACATGCAGTACTAGTGCAAGATAAGCAAAAACACAAATCTGCATGCATGTCGACTCACTCGAGTCTTCAAAGCGGCCGCACCCCATGGATCCACATATAGATTCCCAGAAACACATCTGGAGAGAAAAATTATCTTCCTCGGTGGCCATCTCCTCCTTCTCCATGGCTATTTGTTGGGCTGATTTGCCTATGTCGATATAGTTCATCTCGACGTCGTTCATCAGCTTCCGCTTGTACAGCTCAACCTCCATCTTCCGGATTTGATGGCCGTGAAGAAGTTGAGACTGCTGCTGCTTCCCGGATCCGCCTTCCATCTCTGTCTCACGAGGCAACGGGCCAATCACATGATTCTCAGTGACTTTCTCCCCACCGTCCAACTGGGATCCGGACAAGTCCAAATTATTGAACCTGACCTCCAAGACAGCAGATTGGCCTCTGTTGATCTCATCATCTGCCTCATCAACTTCCAATCTGCAGGAAGATATTGGTTCGGCCATGGACTCGTCGTTGATCTGAATAAACACGGAAACCTTTCGATAATCTACCGGACCAATCGCCTCGGTTGCTATCAAGGGCTGCTTCCGGCGATTCTTCCTCCGGTGATTTTCTTTCGATCAGATTGGAACTAGGGTTTCTAAGGAAGACGGAATCGGGGTGCTCTATGCTTCTTATGTTTATCTTGCGAGCCTTAACCTCTGCCCTGTTCGACCCGGTTTATCTCAGGTCTCGGTTTTTCCATATGCGAAAGGACCAACCAAAAAAGAAGGCTCGTTATGTTTTGTTTTGTTTAAGACTCAGCCCCCCCCCCCACCCCCCCCCCCACCCCCCCCCGCCGCCGCTAGGTAGCCCCCACCGCCGCCCTCCTCGCATCGCCGCCGCCGGAGGGCCGGCCGGCGAAGCCGCGCCGGACCCCAGGAAGGTGGCGGCGGGGCGGATCTAGCTCCTTGCGTCCCCGGCCTCCTCCCTGCGCCTTGCCCCCTGCGGCGGCTACCTCTTCTGGCCCGGCGACGTCGGCTTCGGCCGTCCGGCAGCCCCGCGCGGCTCTGGCCTGCCTCGCCTCGCCCCCTTGGCCGCCGCGGGCACCCACCCTCCCTCCGCGCGCTCTCCTTCTCCACCCGCGTCCCCGAGATCCCATCTGGCGCATCTCGGGCGTCATCCTCCAGCTGCTGCCCAGACTTGCCGGCCAGCGGTGGATCCGGTGCTCCTGGCCGTCGCCTGGGCGCCCCCTATCTCCGACGGCCCTCCTTCCCCCCGGGCCACGGTGACAGCTCTCGGGTGGAGGCTGCGAGGCTTCGGTGGTGCGGCAGTTTCGGGGCTCCTCGCGATGGATCACTGCTGGCGCTGTTCCGGCCCCGGCGGCCTCGGGCCCGCGTCTCTCCGGTGTCCCTCGCTTCCGGTGTCCTCTCCCGGGCAGCTCCGGCCTCGGCGACCGTGTGGTTGCGTCCCCTCCAGCTCACTCTGCTCGTCGATGTCCCGGCGGCTAAGGCCATAGCAGCTCGGATCTACGTCCCTCCAGTCCAAGCTTGTTGGCGTTGCTAGACGCCGCCGTCAAGACCCACCCGCGTGGTTTGCTTCGTCGCCTGCCCTACCCTGTACTCTTCAAGCCTCCCCTTTTTGCCAGATCCAGTGCCCGTGGGTTCGATGGCGCACCAGTAGAAAACAGGCCATTAGTCCCGGTTGGGAAGGGCCTTTAGTCCCGATTCCCCAACCGGGACTAAAGTATAGAGACTAAAGGGTCCAAGCCTTTAGTCCCGGTTGGCTACGAACCGGGACTAAACCCTAGCCACGTGGTCGGCAGCGCGCGCCAGGGCATGGGGACCTTTGGTCCCGGTTGGTAACACCAACCGGGACTAAAGGTTTAGGGGTTTAGGGGTTATGGTGTTTAGGGGTTTAGTGTTTATTGTTTATTTTTCCTTTTCATTTTGTGTTTTCCATTTAATTCTTTTTCATTTCAAACATATTTTACGCTACTACATACTGTACACGTACGTTATGCATATATAATAGAATTTCTCGTAGAATTGATCATATATCATAAAATTTCTCGTACAAGCAATCATATATCATAGAATTTCTCGTACGATTACATGCATACACATATATATACAATTTGGTATATACAATTTATCGTACAATTTGCAGATCATTTGCGGGTCGGGTAATGGTATTCTCCGTCGGGAGATATGACCTGCTGAAGCAAAAATCCCGCAATTTCCTCTTGAATTGCTCGTATGCGGTCCATTGGTAGGAGCTTATCCCGCATCTCGTGCATCTTTAAAAAAGGAGATCAATATGAACATGTTAGTTGTGTGTATATGTATTAGATCATGATAAAAAAATATGAATGGTGTTTACGTACCCAAAGATCTCTTGCACTCTTGTTGCTTTCGGACATAAAGCGAATGTTCTCGCAAACGTAATATGCACATATTTCAGTCCCCGTTGCCTGCCTCATGCACTTTACGAGAATAGAATTCAATCAGATAATAATGAAGCATGACAATGGTATTGAAACTAGAATTAAAGATATGCGCGGACGTAGCTAGTACTACTTAATTACCCTGGGCTTTCACCATTTTAGCTCCTCTTTCCATTCACCTCTAACATCTTTGGTGAACTTTTGTCAAACCCTGCCCGGCAAACAAAATGAATAAAGGAGTTATTAATTACTTGATATCAGGAAATGAACTAATAAAGAAGCCGACATAGTGCGTCAATGATTGAAATTACCTTTCGAGCAACAAATGCAAGCTTTTGTAATCTTCAAGGTCTTTACTTAGCGAGTCCAGTACTTCAACAGTTCCATCGTCAACTCTAATGATTAGAAGGATCCAGTGGTAGCTGCGCACACGATTTGTATAAGCGGGCATGCATAACTTATCAACTACACTTAACATCGAGTATATATATATATAAGCAAAAATAGAATTTGTAGTACAAGAAAGTAACACTCACTGGAAGTTTCAAGGTAAAATTATTTCTGCTTTGTACTTTAGGGCCTTCAAAAACCTTAGAAGCAATTTCTCCGTGTCTTTAGGGTGCCTTCTCAGCACTTCTTCATTGACGGTATTTGGGTCAATGAACCCAATGCCATAGACTCCAGCTCTTTTCAATTCAAAAATCTTCATTCTGCATAATACCACACAAAAGAATATAGTGAGTATAATAACAGGCAATGAACGAGCTGAGCTAGAGACTTAAATTACAGAAAGAAATCACTTACAGACAATAGCAACTGACGATAGATTTGTCGAGTGCTTTTTGATTGAATAACTGAAAAAATTCTTCATTTTCAATCCACAAATCTTTTTCATGGACGTAATGCTCTTTCTCGACTTTCACCATGAGGCTCTCTCGCCCGTCCTTTATTTCTCTCATGTACCAGTCATGCAATTTGTACATTTGCGTTGTTAGAAGCTTCTCGTCGTCAGGACTGACCAGAGGTTTCCCGGGGACATATTGTCGTTCTATTTTGTTCGGATCTAACGGTGGAAATTCCTCGATCTCTAGGAATTGTTCAATGGTGATACCGAGAATTCTAGCATTCTCTCTATCAGCGTCGGTTATTACCACGTTATTGGCACTCACCTTGAGCGGGCTGATCGATTGGACTGCCTGTTCTCCGAGCTGGGGAACAGTTTTCCCGCATTTACTGCTACCGCTCGACTTCTGTCTTTTCTGGGATGCATAGGACTTGGTAATACAGCGTTCATAGTCTGATACCGGTCTTTTCTCCGCCGGTTTAGCTGCATCAATAAAGTGTTGTACGACCTTATCGGGTATTTTCTTCTTTGGCGACGGGGGTGCTTTCGGTCCAAAATGGGCCCGCAAAGCGAGATTCACTGATTCATCGAGTTCCTCGTCAGTCTTCTAGTAAGATAACTTCTTTTTGGCAGGAGGCTCGGCCGGTTTCTTCTTTTGTGTTCTCTTCCGCTTTGGAGATGCTGTTTTTTGATATCGCGGACGTCTCGCGCTAGGCTCCGTCTCGGGGTGGGATGGACTCTGCTGACGTGGTGGAGATTGATATCGCGGACTCGCCATGCGCTCCGTCTCGGGGTGGGATGGATTCGGCTGGCGCGGCGGAGATGGATTCGAAGGACTCACCATGCGCTCCGTCTCGGGGAGGGTTGGAGTCTGCTGACGCGGCGGACTTGGAGGAGGAGTCGGTGGCCTTGGCACCGAGTTTGGAAACACGATGCATTCCTTTTTCCATAAAATGACACAACGCCTGGCTTCTCCCAGTGTCCGCTCCCCTTCACCTCCAGGGTAGTCAAGATCTAGTGTTTCATATGCCGACACAACTTGATCCACCCCGACATCAGCATAGCCAGGTGGAATCGGATTGCCGTGGAAAGTTGCTTCATGTCCACTCGGTAAAGCAAAGCCGTCCGCCGCCTTCATGGATATGTTCT
The DNA here is from genome assembly GCA_039707655.1 of Elymus sibiricus. NCBI lineage: Eukaryota > Viridiplantae > Streptophyta > Magnoliopsida > Poales > Poaceae > Elymus > Elymus sibiricus. The sequence goes on from CM077665.1 coordinate 487,090,453, forward strand.
TCAGTTTCACGTGTAGCTCACAAGGTGTCGACTCTAAGATATCATCCACGGGGTAGCGAGCCAGCAGTGCATCATCGGCCGGGACCTCCGTGGAACCCACGCTGCTTTTCGGCATAGATGATGGAATGGTACCATACAATGCTGGATCTGGTTGCTGCTGCTGCTGAGACGCGCCTTGCTGGCTAAGTTTGTTGATTTGCTCCTGCTGCATGTTATATTTGCGTTCCAAGTCCTGAATCCGATCTACTTCATGCTTCTTCTTTCTGTCACGACTTCTGTAGCTGTCGTTCCAATCCGCAAACCCCAGAAACCACGGAACCATGCCTTTGCCTCGTGTTCGTCTCGGGTGTTCAGGATTCTTGAGGGCGCGCGAAAGCTCGTCCTTCTCTCTCTCGGGCTCGTACACACCCGCTCGAGCTTCTGCTATTGCTTTAAGTAACTCGTCTGTGGCTTCTTTAAGACTTGCTAGTTCAAGAACCTCCCCTGTCTTTGGGTCCAACTTTCCCCCATGTGCATAAAACCAAGTCCTGCACCTCTCGGGCCAAGTCTCTGTTACTGGAGTGACCCCTGCAGCCTTCATGTTTCTCTCCGATTCATCCCACTTAGGCAACCCATACTTGTAGCCGCCTGGCCCCAGACGATGGTGCCACTTTTTTTTGTTGGCATTTATCTTGTTTATTCTCGACCGTTTCTTAGCTTCTTCTGATTCCTTGAACTTCACAAATTCGTCCCAGTCATCTGCTAACTTCACATATTCTCCTTTGAATTGTGGAGTCTTCCTTTCATTTTCCACGTAACTTTTCCATAATCTTTTCTTCCAAGACTGGAATTGTGTGGCCATCTTCTTAAGAGCACACTTCTTGACTTTCTCCCGTTGGAGATCTGTGAGAGCCTCTGGTAGGGTGAAATGTTTCATGAGCTCCTCCCAAAGCAGATCTTTTGCTCTTTGGCTGACAAAAGAAACTGCTTGGGTATCTTTTGGCTGATTCCATTCTTGAACGATGATCAGGATTTGGTCCCTAACGATAACTCTGCATTGACGTATAAATTTGTCCGCATTCTCTTTAGGAGCAATCGGTTCGCCATCTGCTCTGATTTGATCGATGTTAAACTTTACGCCTTGTTTCAACTTTTTTGTCGGGCCACATTTAACCCTTGTAGAAGATTTGCTCGATCCGGAGGGCTAAAAGGAAGAAAGATTCGTTAATATATACAAATCAATCAATACATCTGACGATCACCAGAGGGCAAATTAATACCTCGCCGGACTCTGTTAAATGGACAAAAATTTCTTCGCCATCGTCATTGTCAGCTGGTTCGCCTTCGTCTCTTGGTTGTTCTTCCTCAATTCCCTCACCGGATGGGTTAAGGTATTGTGAGCCATCATCTACTTCATTCTCTTCGTTTCCGGAGCGTATCAGGTCGTACATGGCATTCTCTTGATCATGGTCTCTGTCTCTACCGTCCATAGCTTAACTAATCCAGAACAAATATAAAACAATTAGAATGCATTCAATAAGCAGAACCGGAGATATGCAAATCAATACAAGGCAATGCAACAACAAATGCGATCATATAATATCACTAATACATCATCGAATAGTATCACTAATACATCATCGAATATAATATCACTAATACATCATCAGAATAGTTGGCGTCTCGCGGCGCAGGCGGTGGACACCCAAAGATAAGGAACTATGACAGGATCATAGCTCGGGTGTGATCCCTGAAGAACCTGCCAGGTATTGGAGAACCTGGCGTCTAACGCAGCCATGTAGTGTCGGACGTGCTCGTCCTCCTCCCTGACACGGCGACGTACCACCTCCGCGGGGGCCGGCTCCCTCTGCACCGACAGTGGTCCACGCGACCGCCACCAAATAACCTCCGAGTCGACGACGGGACCCTGATTCCTCACCAAGCTCCGCGCCCCGGAAGGCAGCACCTCCCAGTGCCAGCCCGGCGGAACCCAGTCCCGGACATGGCGCCTCTCAAGCAGGGTGTTGCCACCGAGTCGACGACGAGGATGCTGGCCAGGCATCGTCGACTCGAGACCTTATAAACATGGGATTTGCATAAAAATGATTATCATTTTATTATGCTACTCATATTTATAAACAAATTCCTACTCATTTATCACATCTAAACATCAAACATCTAAACACATCTAAACATCAAACATCCAAACAAATGTGGGATTAGCAAATCAGCAACATCTAAACACATCTAAACAAATCAGCAACATCTATCAAACATCTAAACATCAAAAATTATATCTAAACATCAAACATCAAACATCTAATTTTAGTCAATGCTAGCAAATCAGCAACATCTAAACACATCTAAACAAATCAGCAACATCTATCAAACATCTAAACATCAAAAATTATATCTAAACATCAAACATCTAATTTTAGTCAATGTTCAATAATTAAGTCCGTCTTCGTTGCCCTGCCTATCTTCTTCATGAGCACGGGAGGAAGGAAGCAGAGAGGTGGAGGCTCACCGTGGGAGGAGGGAGAGAGCAGCAGGGGCTCGTCGGCGGCGGGCAGCAGGGGCTCTTCGTCGGCGGGCAGTAGCAGGGGCGCGAGAGGAAGACGGCGACGACGCGCGAGGTGGCTTAGTGCGGTTGGATGGCGGCGCGGGAGGAAGACGACGACGACGCGCGGTGGCCTGGTGCAGACGGAGGAGGATGCCGGATGGGAGGAGCGGCGCCGGCGTGGGCTCGGGCGGCCGCGGCGGCGCGTGGAGGAGCGGCGGCGGCGCGTGGAGGAGGAGAGCGGCGGCGGCATGTGGGCAGAGCGGCCGGACGGCGACATCGATCGAGGACGCGGGCGGGGCAGCCTAGCGGCGTCGTCGAAGCGAGTGAAGACGAAGTGATTTGGGGGAGGAAGAAGCCGTTGCTAATATAGGAAGGACCTTTAGTCCCGGTTGGTATCAACTGGCCCTAAAGAGGCCTTTTCGGCGGCCCAAATTCGCGCGGGAAGGGACCTTTAGTCCCGGTTGGTTATACCAACCGGTACTAAAGGTCTATTTTCTCTTTTTTTCTGTTTTTATATTTGGAATAACTGTTTTTATATTTGCAATAACTGTTAGAATATTTATAGTTTTTTAATGAATCTTTTTGCTTTAGGTCAAAACAATTACAAACTTTCTGTTAGTGCCAGTAGTTTTCAAATTTAAATAGTTTAAATTTGAATTCTTTTGAAATTTTGTGAATCACTAGTTTGTGAATAACTTTAGTTTAAAAATACATTTTTGAGTGATTGTTTTTGCCATTGTTTAATATTAGTATGTTTTATCATTATGTTAAATTTTGGAATTTTTAGGATATTTTAAATAGGTGTTTTAATCAAAACCAGATTCTGTTTAACTCTTTTTAGTTTTATCACCTTCATTTGTTTTAATCAAAATCACTACAAATGAACTCTGAAAAGGTTGAAACTTGGCATGGTATCATCATTTCACCCACATAGCATGTGCTAAAAAGTTGAGAGGGTTATGGCAAAAACTGGATGCACTTCGTGTACAAACTAGACCATCTCCTTCGAAGTATGAGGGTTTCGGACGAAAACTCATCTGTTACAAAGGCATTTCATTTTTTTTAAACTTGTTTCAACTCCAGACTTTTTGTGCATTCAATATGCACCATTCTAAGCAGGAGCATACCACATCACCTTGGCAGAAATCCTCTTCCTGGGGCGCTCGCCCTGAACATCATCACCAGGGTCATCGCGACCGATCTTATATCGCAATGCATTGCATACCGGGCATGCATTCAAATTCTCGTACTCACCGCGGTAGAGGATGCAGTCATTAGGGCATGCATGTATCTTTTGCACCTCCAATCCTAGAGGGCAGACAACCTTCTTTGCTTCGTATGTACTGTCGGGCAATTCGTTGTCCTTTGGAAGCTTATTCTTCATTATTTTCAGCACCTTTTCAAATGCCTTGTCAGATACACCATTCTCTGCCTTCCATTGCAGCAATTCCAGTGTAGTACCGAGCTTTGTGTTGTCATCTTCGAAATTTGGGTACAACCCTTTTTTGTGATCCTCTAGCATGCGCTACAACTTCAACTTCTCCTTTTCACTTTCGCAGTTTCTCTTTGCATCAGCAATGGCCCGACCAAGATCATCAGCGGCCTCATACGATGCCTCAACTTCTTCTTCTTCATTCTCTTCCCCCATTGTAGTACCATCATATTCAGGACACCCAGGATAGTTGTCGTCATGCTCTTCTTCTTCATTCTCTTCCATCAGAACCCCTCTTTCTCCGTGCTTGGTCCAACAATTATAGCCGGACATGAAACCGTACGTAAACAGGTGGACGTGAATCTGTTTTGAGCTAGAGTAAGTCTTGTCATTCTTACACACACCACATGGACAACACATAAAACCATCCTGCTTGTTTGCCTCAGCCGCACGCAAAAAACTCTGCACGCCATTAATGAACTGGGGAGAGCGTCGGTCATCGTACATCCATTGCCGGTTCATCTTCATTACACAACACCGAAAAGACCAAATTAATACAAGTTCATACATAAAGTTCATACACACTTATTTTCTCATAAAACAACATACAACTATCTAGATAAAACATTTAAATGCAACAACAAATGCGATCAAAATTGCAACTAAGGTAGCAATTGATCCAACATCATAATGATACCAAGCCTCTTTATTAATGGCATATTTTCTAATCTTTCGAATCTTCAAGCGCATTGCATCCATCTTGATCTTGTGATCATCGACGACATCGGCAACGTACAACTCCAATTTCATCTTCTCTTCTACAACTCTTTTCAATTTTCCTTTCAAATCCTCGTTTTCTTTTTCAACTAAATTTAACTTCTCGACAATAGGGTCGGTTGGCATTTCCGGTTCAACTACCTCCTAGATAAAAATATCTATGTCAACTTGATGGGCATAATTGTCATTAACACGAAATGCAACAAATAGTTATAAAAGAGAATATACCACATCCGAATCGTAAACCGGACGAGGGCCGACGGGCACGGATATCATAACCATGGCACTATATATAACAACAATCATACAAGTAAGAAAATTATGCAAGTAACTATCTAAATCATACAAATAAGATTTTTTTAATAAAAATGATAAGAACACAAGAAGAGGCTCACCAAGGTGGTGCCGGCGACGGGACGGTGCGGGCGATCGACGGTGGTTAGGACGGGGACGGGAAGGCACACTAAGTAAACCACACCTACACATATGCAAACTAAGGAGTTAATTTGAGCTCAAATTGCATATAAATCAAAAAAACTACCACATAATTACACCCAAACTAAAACCCACAAATCACTATACTTATAAAGCATTGCACGAGCTAATCTAGCAATAAGAGATGAAAGGACAAAGTTGCTAACCTTTGTGGACACTTGGATGGATTGGGGTGCCTCAAATCTTGACAAATCTTGGCAAAAATGGAGGGAGGAGCTCGAGCTAGGGGAAGAACAGAGAGGGGAATTCGAATGGAGAAAACAGAGAAATGGAGTCGGGCTGGACGAAGGGTTTATATAGGGAAAGCTTTAGTCCCGGTTGGTTATACAAACCAGGACTAAAGGTCTACCTATAGTCCCGGTTTGTATCACAAACCGGAACTAAAAGGGCTCGTGGGGGCCCCAGGCTGACACCAGCCTGTCACCACCCCTTTAGTCCCGATTTGTGATACAAACCGGGACTATAGGTCCCAAATGAACCGGGACTAATGGTGCCCGTGCCCCCCGACCGCTCCTAGCCGTTGGAACCGGGACTAATGGTCACATTAGTCCCGGGCCAAAGCCAAACCGGGACTAAAGGGTTAAACGGAAGGCCTGTTTTCTACTAGTGGCGGTGCCACCCTCCGACAGCAAGTGCAGCTCCGCCACCCCCTCCCAACATGGTGGCTCCGACCGACTTTGGCTTCCTCATCTTCGACTCCGGACTCGGCGGGTATGGGATTGCTCAGCTTCAGGCCAGCGAGAGATCCCCGCTCGGCTTGCCGGTGCTGGCAGCGGCGGCGCCCGTGGGTGTCGTTTCCTTCTTGGAGGCGCTGCCAAGGTGTAGCGACCCAACTCAAAACGAGTCAAGTCTCTGTGTGTCTGTACCATCCCTGGATCAGTATGCTGGCACACACAGTACATCAATGTATATATCAAAGTACAATCACATGTAAATAACGTAAAACTGATATATACCTCATGAGTCTCAGCGGAAACAGTCAAACTGGGAGTGGAGTCCCATCAACACCAACGGCAGGTTGAGTGTAGACCGTAACCCTAAATCGTACCCTTACTCGTCGTAGAAAAATATCTGCAACATAAGACGTTGCAGCCGTATAGGTCAGTACATTGAATGTACTGGCAAGATCACATATGAATGCAGATGAAAGATAAGTCTATCACTATATGCAATATGGCAGTGGAGGATCTATGTCTGAGTTTTTGCATAAAAGCTGGGTTTTTCCCTAACTGAAAATTAATCAAAACTTACTACAATGTAAATGTCATTAATGAGATGGTTCCGCCAACCAAATTCTCATATCCCAAAGTTGTCATAAATCTCAAATTCATTTGATGTATCAAGTGTTGAGAATATCCAGATAATCCAATTCCAGACGCTCAAATTGTTCGTAACCGGGGACACGGCTAATCGATTAGTTTAACACTCTGCAGAGATTTGCGCACTTTTCCCGCAAGACTCGATCGCCTCCTTTGAAGTCCTCGTACTGCCTGGTGTTTGAGAACAGGATGACCGAGACACAGTCTATAAAGTTGGGTGGTGCTGCCAGGTAGGTGCTCGGGTGTGTTACAATGGCGGGTGTGTTACAATGGTTTAGTGTACATAGTGCCTGGGGTGTTCTGGTATGTAAGAGCATCTACAACCGGACCTCTCAAACACGCCTCATACGCCCGGGCGGGCTGTCCGGTCAGTGTCCGGTCAAAAAAAGTTGACCCAGACGGACCCCTCAAACGGGCCTCAAACGCCCGGACTGACCGGCACCCCCCATATCCAGCCCAAATATGAGACGGATATGGGGTGGCCCGGGCACGCCCGGGCGCGTCCGCCTGACAAGCCCGGCCCACTCCGACCCCAAACTGTCCCACTAAAAACCCCCGTCCGGCGAAACCCTAGCTCACTCACTCTCGCTCCGTCCGCTCCTCTCCCCTCTCCGCCCGCTCCTCTCCCCCCGCCGACGAGCATGTCGAGCTCCGGCAGCGCCTCCGGCGACTCCGATCCGGAGTACAAGCTGGCTCTCCGCATCGCCTTGGAGCGGTCCAAGGCGGAGACCGGAGGCAGCTCCGGATCTGGAGCGTCCTCGAAGCCGCCCGCTCCCCGTCGGCGCATTTCGGACGCCGGCGCTGGCCCGTCCCGTGCCATGGGCAGCAGCGACCGACGGCCAGCCCAGTCCGCGCCGGCGGGGCGGGCTCCCTCCCACCGTGCCCTCCCTCCGCCCGCCGCTGCTCCCCCTGCGGGGTAGCGGTGGGTGCTTCTGCCCGCCCCTCCGGCCCGGTCGCGCACGCCGGAGTCGGAGGCGCGCGCCGCCCGCCGCGAGAGGCAGCGGCGGAGGGAGAGGGAGGCCGCGGAGACGGCAAAGGAGCGGGCGCGGGCTCTGGAGGATATGGATGAGGACCACCTCCTCGCGTGGGTCTGCCGCCGGTCGCTCACGACGGCGGAATCGGACGCGAGGAGGCTCCGCCGCAAGAACGCCAAGGCCCTCCGCATCGCCATTGAGGAGTCCGAGCGGCTCGCGGCGGTTACGGTGAAGGAGCGGGCGCGGCTGGCCAAGCTCAAGCGCCGGCAGGACCGGGCGGCGGAGCGGCTGAAGGGCCTTGTGATCGTCTCCGACTCCTCCTCCTCCGACGACGACAACGACCAGCCCCCCGCCGCCGACGGCTACAGCTACGCCGGCGACCGCAAGGGGAAAGGTCCGGCCCGCAAGTACTAGTTAGATTAGCTTAGGTTTAAATTTGTCCGTCGTATGTATGAACTGGTGGAGCTTTTGTTGCAGTGTGATGCTATCTCGTGTCCGGATTCATATGTCCTGCGTTTGATCGACGTAATTTGATCCATGTTGCATGGGTAGTATGGAAATAGGGGGTCGAATATGAGGGAGACGGATGTGGACGAGCGGATTTGAGGCGTGCCCGGTCAGTGCCCGCGGACGCGTCCGGGCGCGTCCGCGGCCGTTTGAGGGGCCGGATTTGTCATATCCGGTTGTAGATGCTCTAAGAGCATCTACAACCGGACCTCTCAAACACGCCTCATACGCCCGGGCGGGCTGTCCGGTCAGTGTCCGGTCAAAAAAAGTTGACCCAGACGGACCCCTCAAACGGGCCTCAAACGCCCGGACTGACCGGCACCCCCCATATCCAGCCCAAATATGGGGCGGATATGGGGTGGCCCGGGCACGTCCGCCTGACAAGCCCGGCCCACCCCGACCCCCCTGTCCCACTAAAAAAAACCGTCCGGCGAAACCCTAGCTCACTCACTCTCGCTCCGTCCGCTCCTCTCCCCTCTCCGCCCGCTCCTCTCCCCCCACCGACGAGCATGTCGAGCTCCGGCAGCGCCTCCGGCGACTCCGATCCGGAGTACAAGCTGGCTCTCCGCATCGCCTTGGAGCGGTCCAAGGCGGAGACCGGAGGCAGCTCCGGATCGGGAGCGTCCTCGCAGCCGCCCGCTCCCCGTCGGCGCATTTCGGACGCCGGCGCTGGCCCGTCCCGTGCCATGGGCAGCGGCGACCGACGGCCAGCCCAGTCCACGCCGGCGGGGCGGGCTCCCTCCCGCCGTGCCCCCCCCCCTCCGCCCGCCGCTGCTCCCCCTGCGGGGCAGCGGTGAGTGCTTGTGCCCGCCCCTCCGGCCCGTACGCGCACGCCGGAGTCGGAGGCGCGCGCCGCCCGCCACGAGAGGCAGCGGCAGAGGGAGAGGGAGGCCGCGGAGACGGCGAAGGAGCGGGCGCGGGCTCTGGCGGATCTGGATGAGGACCACCTCCTCGCGTGGGTCTGCCGCCGGTCGCTCACGACGGCAGAGTCGGACGCGCGGAGGATCCACCGCAAGAACGCCAAGGCCCTCCGCATCGCCATTGAGGAGTCCGAGCAGCTCGCGGAGGTTACGGCGAAGGAGCGGGCCAAGCTGGCCAAGCTCAAGCGCCGGCAGGACCGGGCGGCGGAGCGGCTGAAGGGCCTCGTGATCGTCTCCGACTCCGGGGACGACGACGACGACGACGACGACGACGACTAGCCCCCCGCCGCCGACGGCTACAGCTACGCCGGCGACCGCAAGGGGAAAGGTCCGGCCCGCAAGTACTAGTTAGATTAGTTTAGTTTTAAATTTGTCCGTCGTATGTATGAACTGGTGGATGTTTTGTTGCAATGTGATGCTATTTGCTGTCCGGATTCATATGTCCTGCGTTTGATCGACGTAATTGGATCCACGTTGCATGGGTAGTATGGAAATAGGGGTTCGGATATGAGGGAGACAGATGTGGACGTGCGGATTTGAGGCGTGCCCGGTCAGTGCCCGCGGACGCGTCCGGGCGCGTCCGCGGGCGTTTGAGGGGCCGGATTTGTCATATCCGGTTGTAGATGCTCTAATGGGGGTTTGCCCTCTCTCCTGCCATTCGAGCAGCTCTTGAATCACTCGTGCATTCTCGTTTGTCGTCGGCCATTGCTATGGCCCGCTTCTTCGCCCGCACAAAGGTCACGACGGCATCGTGTTGTGATGTGTCGGCCTTGCAGTTCTCCGAGGCGCTCGAAGGAAGAGGTGGAAAAGGCCAAGTCAATGTAGGAGTCGATGGAGGACGCCGAGTCGATGGAGGAGGAGCCTGCATCCATGCATGTGGTTGTTGAAAGGATCGATATGGTTGACTAGAGGGGGGTGAATAGGCAACTACCAATTTTTAGCTTTTCTTTAACAAATTAGGGTTAGCAACAAAATAGGTTGTCTAGATATGCAACTAGGTGAGCAACCTATATGATGCTAACAATTACAACACAAGCAAGCAAAGGATACAATACAAGTATATCAAGCACAATGTAAAGGTAAGAGATAACCACAAGTGGAGCCGGTGAAGACGGGGGTGTGTTACCGAAGTTCCTTCCCTTTGAGAGGAAGTACGTCTCCGTTGGAGCGGTGTGGAGGCACAATGCTCCCCAAGAAGCCACTAAAGCCACCGTATTCTCCTCACGCCCTCACACAATGCGAGGTGCCGTGATTCCACTAGTGGTGCCCTTGAAGGCGGCAACCGAACCTTTACAAACAAGGTTGGGGCAATCTCCACAACTTAATTGGAGGCTCCCAACACAACCACGGAGCTTCACCACAATGGAATGTGGCTCCGAGGTGACCTCAACCGTCTAGGGTGCTCAAACACCCAAGAGTAACAAGATCCGCAAGGGATTAGTGGGGGGGAATCAAATATCTCTTGGTGGAAGTGTAGATCGGGGCCCTCTCCTCCAAACCCTAGCAAATCAACAAGGTCTATTGGCTAGGGAGAGAGATCGGGCACTTTTGAGCTTTGGGGCAACAATGGAGCAAAGAGAGGAAAGAGGCAAGTCAACTTGGGGAAGAAGACCCTCTATTTATAAGTGGGGGAAATCCAACCGTTATCTGCCCCCAGCCCGCACACAAGCGGTACTACCGCTCCTCGGAGCGGTACTACCGCTTGGGCGGTAGTTCCCTACTGTCACACGCAGGCATAGAAGCACAGGAGCGGTAGTGCCGCAACAAGCGGTACTACCGCTCAACTTTAGCGGTACAACCGCTAAGGATTGCGCAGGACAGAGGAAACAGAGGTAGTCGGGTAGCACTGGAACGGCAGTACCGCAACAAGCGGTACTACCGCTCCACTACCGCCCCACTACCGCTTAGGGAAAAATAACACCAGAAGAAAACACGGTAGTGCAGCGGTAGTAGGGGGCGGTAGTACCGTGTCAAGCGGTACTACCGCTCTACTACCGCTTTACTACCGCTTAGCTGAAAACAATACCAGAGAGGTTTCTCCAAGCGGTAGTGGCAACGGTAGTAGGGGCCGGTAGACTCCTCTTCGAGTCTAGCATGGCCAACCCCAAGTTCGGCCTTCTCATTTTTAAGCACATTAGCAAGAACTTGAGCATGATCACGATCTTTCTTTAATTTAGCAAGATCTAGATTATGTGTCTCCTCAAGAGCCACTCTAAGACCTTGCTCTTCCTCAAGAGCATTAGAAAGATCGGCAATCTCATCGGCATAATCTCTACTATGCCCTTCCAACTTAGAGATAGTCTCTTCATGAGAATCTATGATTTCATTTGCCTCACCTAATTGTTCCAAGAGAGCCACAAAGTGCTTCTTGGTCTCACCTTTGAGTTTGGCCATGAACTTGTCAAACACATTTTCCTCCACCTTTGCCTCCTCATTTTCTTCCACACAATTCATCAAAGAAGGAGTGGAAGAAATGCTAGTTTTGATGTTGGAGGTTACCTTGTTGGTGGCCTTGGCCATGAGGCACTTTTGGGTGATGATGGAGTTCTCGTTGGGGGAGTCGAAGAGGGACACCTTTGGTGATGGAGAAGTGGCGATGGCGACGGAGGCCGTAGCAACCCCTTCACCACAAGCATCTTCATCATCATCGGAGTCGTACTCTTCTTGCACCACCAAACTCTTTTGAGGCACCTTCTTGTTAAACTTGTTCTTGCTTGAGAAGGACTTGCCCTTGTCTTTACGGATGAGCTTGCCACCATTTTCTTCCCTATTCTCATACGGGCAATCGGCGACGAAGTGACTCACATTACCACAATTGTAGCAAGTCCTCACACGTTGACCTTTGCCTTTAGAGCCATTAGTCTTGTTTCTTGAAAAGTTGGGCTTGGAGTTTCTTTTGTTGCCCCAAAATTGTTTTGATGCAAGAGCCATGTGTTCGTGGTATGCATATTTGGTGTCTTCGGGGCAATCTTCATCCTCACAATCTTCATCTTCTTCTTCCTCTACATGAACTACCTTGGCCTTCAAAGCAAGGTTGGGCTTCTTTGAGCGTTGAACACGAGCAAGTGCGTTGTCGGCGGTCTTGTTCAAGATGTTCATAGCAATAAACTCATCCAACACATCACTAGAGGACAAGGTGTGGAAGTCCGGTCTTTGACGAATCACGGAGGACATGCTCTTGTTGTAAGGCATAATGGCCTTGAGAAATTTGCGCTTGATCCAATTGTCATCCGTGTCCTTGCTCCCGTGATCTCGGAGTGAGACCGCAAGAGTAGTCAATCTCCGGTAAAGCTCACGACTCTCCGGACTCAGCACCCGGAATCTCAACCTCAGGAACTGAACCCCAGTGCTCCTTCTGCCTCAGCTTGGTAATATCATGAGAAGCCATAGGACCGGTCTCAAGCCTCTCCTCAGGAAACAGCCTGTGCCAAGTGTCCACAATTAGCTTGAAGATCATAGGAGCATAAATGGGAACCTTCCGGCCATAGGCTGCCGAGCGAAGCTCACTCCACATAACATGAGACACGTCCAGCACACAAGACTTGCCCTTCTCCTTCTGACACATGACCAACATATCAACCAGGTACCCATGTACCATGTCAAAGTTTCCCACACGAGAGAAAAGAGTGTTCCTGAGAATGCGATGCATAATATCCAGAAACGGAATCAGCTCCTTAGTTTCTCCCTTGCCAGTCTTCCTGATGTGCATGTACCGGAGCAGCTTGTCTTTGTGGGACGGAGACGGATTCCTGTGGGGGCGAAGGGCAAGAGAGTTGTCCAGCCCCTCATCTCCGTAGCCCAGACTGTTCATGAAGGTCTTCCAGGTAGACTGCATCTGTCTACCATGAGTCATCCACGTGAGAGTCCTGTTATTATCAGTCCCAAAGTGCACTGTGGCAAAGAACTGCGCCACTAACTCAAGATCGAAGTCGTTGTTGAAGGTGATGATTTTGACGATGTCAAACTGCTCACAAAGCGCCAGAGCCTCACCAAAGTAAGCCATGTCAGTCTTCATGTGAGTAATGTCAATGGACTTGGTCTTGACAAACGTATTCTTCTTGCCCTTGATCACATCATGGTACGCTACAGCTTGATCTTTGTTCCAGAAAGGGCGTCTCACCAGAGCAGGGTCCTGAGGACGAGAGTAGGGATTGTGCCTCCTGTAGGCCCAATACTCTTTGGCATTCATCTCTGACACTGACTTGGCTGGCTCCTTCTTCTTCTTGGCAACTGACTTCTTGCTTGTCCTCTTGGCAGGTGCGGGTGGAACAACTTCTTCTTCATCACTTGCATAAGCTGGCTGAAGATATAGAGTGCGGCTTCGCTTTGGATTCTTGCGACGAGCCGAATGAGGACCGGAGCTACTACCACCTGAACCAAACACAAAAACACGAGGGAAAGCAGGTGTAAAAGATATGCATAAGCCAAGAAATAAGAGCGAGGGAGAGAAGCTAGTTGTAACAATTCAGAAGAATTGGATCTCAAACGGTAGTACCGCCCTGACAGCGGTAGTACCGCCTGGGAGACAAGCGGTAGTACCGCTGGTCAGTGGGCGGTAGTACCGCTTGAGCGGTAGTACCGTCCCTGACAAAGCGGTAGTACCATGGTCTGCACAGGCGCACAGCTGTGCCAGATCCGGTAGTACCGGAGACCCAAAACTTCAAAATCGGTACAAAAAGCTCCTATCCTCCTATCTAGCAGTCAAGCCTCGTCCTACTCATGCCACAATCTTGCCTAAGATTGGTTTTTCACCACGCATTTCCCTAAAGCCTAGATTCAAAAGATAGAACCATAGGAACGAGAAACGGGGGCAATACCGGCGTCCATGGCACGAGGGAGTGGTGGGGATCGACTCCACCGGTCGGAATCGAGGAAGACGGCGCGGAAACGGCATACCGGAGGCGGCCGCCGCGGCTGTTCTTCGCTGCAGAGAGAGAGAGAGGCGTGGGGAAGGAGATGAATGGGTATGGGGAAGTAACTTCCCCTGCCCCCCCCACTTAACCCTTCCCGCAGCCCTCTAAGCGGTAGTACCGCTCCGGAGAGCGGTAGTACCGCTTCGGCACGACAACCAGCAGGAGGCCGGTAGTGCCGCTCTCAGCGGTAGTACCGTGCTGAGAGGGCGGTAGTACCGCTAGAAGCGGTAGTACCGTCTAGACTCAGCGGTAGTACCGCTTGCAGCTCAGGAAACAGACAAGATCAAATTTGAAGAGGAGGCTTATGCAACTATAAGAGGTTTTGAGATGAGATGGGCTTGGGTTGGAGACTCGAAAACCAGCAAATGGGAATGGATACTCCAAGATTCAAAAACCAATAAAACGGAGAGCAAACTTGGAGTGAACCAAAACACAAACAAGACCAAAAAGATAAGAAAAAGCAATGAAAACCACAAGAGAACCAAACCCTCCAAAAGAGAGGGTCGGTGGCCGAAGCCACCATTGTTTGAGTCGAATGGTTTGGCACCGCGAAGATTTTAACCTTGGGCCCAAGACCAAAACTCATCTTTGAGGCACAATTACCATCATAAATGGCTAATGTGAAAGATTTTGATTAATTTTGGCATAATAAGGGGAGGGAGAGTTCATTGAGAGAACAACACTCCCCCTAAATCCATGCCTACACCTAGAACAAGGTAAACATGATGAGTGCGGTGGGATGTGACGAGAATCAAGCCACGTTGCTAGAATCAATGATATTTAGCTCATGCCTTAACTCGCGAAACCTTGCTTCATCCAATGGCTTCGTGAAAATATCCGCTAGTTGCTCTTGAGTGCTAAGATGAATAATATCAATCTCTCCTCGCTTGACGTGATCCCGGATAAAATGATGACGAATCTCGATGTGCTTCGTCTTGCTATGTTGCACCGGGTTGTAGGAGATTGCAATTGCACTTTCATTGTCACAGAAAAGAGGCACTTTGTCACAAGTGACACCGTAATCCTTTAAAGTTTGCCTCATCCAAAGCAATTGAGCACAACAACTTGCGGCAGCTACATACTCGGCCTCGGTGGTGGAGAGAGACACACAATTTTGCTTCTTCGAAGACCAACTCACCAAAGAGCGACCAAGGAATTGGCACCCTCCGGAGGTTGACTTCCTATCCACACGGTCTCCCGCCCAATCTGAATCCGAATAACCCATTAGATCAAAGCTTGCTCCTTTGGGATACCATAAGCCAAAGTTTGGGGTATGAGCCAAATATCGAAAGATTCGCTTGACTGCCACATAGTGACTTTCCTTAGGCGCGGCTTGAAACCGTGCACATATTCCCACACTCAACATGATATCCGGCCTAGATGCACAAAGGTAAAGCAAGGATCCAATCATGGAACGATATACCTTTTGATCCACCGCTTTACCATTGGGATCTATGTCAATTTGGCACTTGGTAGGCATTGGAGTCTTGGCCGGCTTGACATCATTTAACTTGAATCTCTTGAGCATGTCTTGGGTGTATTTGGCTTGGTTGATGAAGGTTCCTTCTCTTCTTTGCTTGACTTCGAATCCAAGAAAGAACTTCAACTCTCCCATCATAGACATCTCAAATTTCTCGGTCATTAGTGCGGCAAACTCATCATTGAAAGCTTTGTTAGGAGAACCAAAGATAATATCATCAACATATAGTTGGCATATGAACAAATCCCCTTTAACCCTCTTAGTAAAAAGAGTGGGATCGATTTTCCCAATTTCAAACCCACGGTCTTGCAACAACTCGGTAAGGTGCTCATACCACGCACGTGGGGCTTGTTTAAGGCCATAGAGTGCCTTATCAAGCTTGTATACATGATTGGGGAACTTGGGATCCTCGAACCCCGGGGGTTGTTTGACATACACCAACTCATTAAGAGGACCATTAAGAAATGCACTCTTCACATCCATTTGTTGCAAATTAAAATCATGATGAGAAGCATATGCAAGCAACATACGAATAGATTCAAGACGAGCAACGGGAGCAAAGGTTTCACCGTAGTCGATACCCTCGACTTGGGAGTAGCCTTGTGCCACCAATCTTGCCTTGTTTCGAGTGACAACACCGTTCGTATCTTGCTTGTTCTTGAAGATCCATTTGGTTCCAATGACATTATGATTCTCTGTTGGCCTTGGCACCAATGTCCACACTTTGTTGCGCTCGAAGTTGTTGAGTTCATCATGCATGGCTTCAAGCCAATCCGTGTCCTCGAGCGCCTCATGTACCTTTTGGGGTTCAACACATGAGACAAACGCGTAATGCTCACAAAAGTTTGATAATTGTTTACGAGTGGTTACCCCTTTCTTTAAGCTTCCATAGACATTTTCCAGGATATGCCCTTTTTTCTCGAGTTTGGAAGCAATCTTGGCGGCACGACGCTCCAATAGCTCCTCCGGAGTCACTTGAGGAGGATCATCTTGAACATCTTGAGCGTCATCTTGAGCTTGCTCTTGATCATGAGCTTGCCCTTGATCTTGAGCTTGCTCGGTGTCGTGATCTTGATCTTGGGCATCGTTTGGTGCATCACCATCATCTTGAGGTTGATCTTGCCCTTGATCTTGATCACTTGGTTGAGGGCCTTCGATTTGTTCTTCGGAAGCGTGTGGGTCTTGTGTCGGTGATGGTTCCACTTGCGTAGAACATTGTCCTTCTCCTTCCACCACAAGGGGTTCCTCAATGGGTAGGATTTGACCCACACCCATTCTTCTTATGGCTTGAGGAGGAATTTCATCACCTACATCACAAAGACCACTTTGCTCCACTTGGGAGCCATTATTCTCATCAAACTCCACGTTACACGTCTCCTCAATGAGTCCAGTGGACTTGTTGAGAACACGGTAAGCATGAGAGTTTGTAGCATAACCAACAAATATGCCCTCTTGAGCTCTAGAATCAAATTTAGATAAGCGAACACCTTTCTTGAGAATGAAACACTTACAACCGAACACCCGGAAGTACTTGAGGTTGGGCTTGTTACCGGTAAGTATTTCATATGGAGTCTTGTTCAAGCCTTTGCGGAGGTAGAGCCGATTGGATGCATGACAAGCGGTGTTGATGGCTTCGGCCCAAAAGTTGTATGGAGACTTGAACTCCGCCATCATGGTCCTTGCCGCGTCCATCAACGTCCGGTTCTTCCTCTCCGCTACACCGTTTTGTTGAGGGGTATATGGTGCGGAATATTGATGCTTGATCCCCTCATCACTAAGAAACTCATCCAAGGTGTAGTTCTTGAACTCGGTGCCGTTGTCGCTTCTAATGATCAATATCTTTGCATCATGTTGACGTTGAGCTTCATTTGCAAAGTCGATCACGGTTTGTTGGGTCTCGCTCTTCCTCTTGAAGAAATATACCCAAGTGTATCTTGAATAATCATCCACAATCACCAAGCAATACTTTCTTCCCCCAAGACTATCAAAGGATGGCGGTCCAAAGAGATCCATGTGAAGGAGCTCCAAGGGCCTCTTCGAGTAGATGATAGTCGTGGGTCGGTGAGCCATCTCATGTAGCTTTCCTTCGATACAAGCACTGCAAGCACGGTCTTTGGCAAAGCTCACATTTGTTAGTCCTCGGACGTGGTTCCCTTTGAGGATACTTTGCAAAGATCTCATATTGACGTGGGCTAAACGGCGATGCCAAAGCCATCCCACGTGAACTTTAGCCATTAGGCAAGTCGCGGTCTTAGTGGGTCGCTCCGAGAAGTTAACCACATAGAGACCGTTCTCGACATGCCCAACAAAAGCTACTTTAAGAGTCTTGCTCCACAAAAGGGCCACGGTATCAATATCAAAGAACGTTGCAAAGCCCATAATAGCAAGTTGACGAACGGAAAGTAAATTGTATGCAAGGCTCTCAACAAGCATGACCTTCTCAATGGACAAGTCCGGTGAGATGACCACCTTGCCGAGACCCAATACCTTTGACATCGAAGCATCACCATATTGGACATGGGTGGGCATAGATGAATTTGCTTGAACGTCCACCACCAAGTCCTTGCTTCCGGTCATATGATTTGTTGCTCCACTATCAAGCAACCATGACACCCCACCGGAAGCAAACTCCTACATAAGATTAATGCTTGGTTTTAGGTACCCATTCTTTAATGGGTCCTTTCATGTTAGTGACAAGGGTCTTAGGAACCCAAATAGACCATTCAATGTGCTCATAAGAAGAACCAACAAATTTGGCATAAACATGCCCATCACTAGCACGGCATAAAACATAAGAAGGGTTAAAATCGCCGGCTTTGTTGGGATGGGTGGTCTTGCCCCTATTGACATTACCACCCACCGCCTTGTTCTTCTTCTTCTTAGGAGCACCCTCTCCCTCTTTCACAAAAGTCTCTTTGAGAGGGAGAGCTTGCTTGGTCTTGCTCTTCCTATTTGACTTCTTCTTCTTCTTCGACTTGGGTGCAAATCCAAGTCCCTCCTTGGCCACAACTTCCTTTTGATTGCTCAAAAGTTCATTGAGGTTTTTCTCACCTTGAATGCACGAGACAAGGCCTTTCTCAATTTGCTCTTTCAACTTGGCATTCTCCTCAACAAGATGAGCATGCTCACAACAAGGGTTAGTTGCACGAGCATTATCAATTAAAACAAAAGGAGGACACGTAGCAATTTATTTAGTTAGCTTCACCTGGAGTTGATCATGAGACTCCTTGAGTGTAGCGTGAGCACTTTTCAAGGCCATGTGAGCCTTGTCAAGTAACTCAAACTCCTCTTCGAGTCTAGCATGGCCAACCCCAAGTTCGGCCTTCTCATTTTTAAGCACATTAGCAAGAACTTGAGCATGATCACGATCTTTCTTTAATTTAGCAAGATCTAGATTATGTGTCTCCTCAAGAGCCACTCTAAGACCTTGCTCTTCCTCAAGAGCATTAGAAAGATCGGCAATCTCATCGGCATAATCTCTACTATGCCCTTTCAACTTAGAGATAGTCTCTTCATGAGAATCTATGATTTCATTTGCCTCACCTAATTGTTCCAAGAGAGCCACAAAGTGCTTCTTGGTCTCACCTTTGAGTTTGGCCATGAACTTGTCAAACACATTTTCCTCCACCTTTGCCTCCTCATTTTCTTCCACACAATTCATCAAAGAAGGAGTGGAAGAAATGCTAGTTTTGATGTTGGAGGTTACCTTGTTGGTGGCCTTGGCCATGAGGCACTTTTGGGTGATGATGGAGTTCTCGTTGGGGGAGTCGAAGAGGGACACCTTTGGTGATGGAGAAGTGGCGATGGCGACGGAGGCCGTAGCAACCCCTTCACCACAAGCATCTTCATCATCATCGGAGTCGTACTCTTCTTGCACCACCAAACTCTTTTGAGGCACCTTCTTGTTAAACTTGTTCTTGCTTGAGAAGGACTTGCCCTTGTCTTTACGGATGAGCTTGCCACCATTTTCTTCCCTATTCTCATACGGGCAATCGGCGACGAAGTGACTCACATTACCACAATTGTAGCAAGTCCTCACACGTTGACCTTTGCCTTTAGAGCCATTAGTCTTGTTTCTTGAAAAGTTGGGCTTGGAGTTTCTTTTGTTGCCCCAAAATTGTCTTGATGCAAGAGCCATGTGTTCGTGGTATGCATATTTGGTGTCTTCGGGGCAATCTTCATCCTCACAATCTTCATCTTCTTCTTCCTCTACATGAACTACCTTGGCCTTCAAAGCAAGGTTGGGCTTCTTTGAGCGTTGAACACGAGCAAGTGCGTTGTCGGCGGTCTTGTTCAAGATGTTCATAGCAATAAACTCATCCAACACATCACTAGAGGACAAGGTGTGGAAGTCCGGTCTTTGACGAATCACGGAGGACATGCTCTTGTTGTAAGGCATAATGGCCTTGAGAAATTTGCGCTTGATCCAATTGTCATCCGTGTCCTTGCTCCCGTGATCTCGGAGTGAGAACGCAAGAGTAGTCAATCTCCGGTAAAGCTCACGAGGGTCTTCATCTTCATTCATAACAAACTCATCGGCCTCATCAAGAATAACCTCAAAGTTGGAGCGTTGAATGCTTGAGCTTCCCTTGTACAACGAGTTGATATGCTCCCATGCATCTTTGGCAAGAGTGAATGGGCGCAAATGTGGAAGCTCTTCGGGAGGCATGGCGGCTTGAAGAATGAACAAGGCGGATGCATTGAGTTGGTTGTCCACTTCTTCTCTTGGGGACAAGTTGCTTGGGTCATGCGGATAATAGCCTTGTTCAATGATTCTCCAAAGTTGAGTTGAGCTATAATTCAAATGAGACTTAATACGAAACACCCAATTAGCGAAGTTAGTCAAATCAAGCTTAGGAGGAGGACCATGATTGTTTATATGAGGTGAGGGGACCGGTCCTCCATAGACCGGGGGAGGGGGAACCGAGGCGTGTGTCCCCGTCCCATTCTTACCATGAGGGGAAGATGTATGAGTGTCTTTAGCCGCTTCCTTGCCGGAATTGGCCTCCGACGCCGATGCGGTGGGATTAACCACAAGTAACGGATCGGGAGTAGACTTCAACCCCTCAAGGAGTTCTTTAAGCATGGACTTGACCTCGGCCGTCACAGACGTCCTAAGTGAAGCCATAGCTTCATTCAAGACGTCTCGGGTGACCGAGTTCGACTCCACGGCCTCGAGGACTTCCTCACTCCGTTCCCCATCGTCAACCATACTCTTCGGGTGGTGAAACCCTTAATAAAGAGACGAGGCTCTGATACCAATTGAAAGGATCGATATGGTTGACTAGAGGGGGGGGTGAATAGGCAACTACCAATTTTTAGCTTTTCTTTAACAAATTAGGGTTAGCAACAAAATAGGTTGTCTAGATATGCAACTAGGTGAGCAACCTATATGATGCTAACAATTACAACACAAGCAAGCAAAGGATACAATACAAGTATATCAAGCACAATGTAAAGGTAAGAGATAACCACAAGTGGAGCCGGTGAAGACGAGGGTGTGTTACCGAAGTTCCTTCCCTTTGAGAGGAAGTACGTCTCCGTTGGAGCGGTGTGGAGGCACAATGCTCCCCAAGAAGCCACTAAGGCCACCGTATTCTCCTCACGCCCTCACACAATGCGAGGTGCCGTGATTCCACTAGTGGTGCCCTTGAAGGCGGCAACCGAACCTTTACAAACAAGGTTGGGGCAATCTCCACAACTTAATTGGAGGCTCCCAACACAACCACGGAGCTTCACCACAATGGAATGTGGCTCCGAGGTGACCTCAACCATCTAGGGTGCTCAAACACCCAAGAGTAACAAGATCCGCAAGGGATTAGTGGGGGGGAATCAAATATCTCTTGGTGGAAGTGTAGATCGGGGCCCTCTCCTCCAAACCCTAGCAAATCAACAAGGTCTATTGGCTAGGGAGAGAGATCGGGCACTTTTGAGCTTTGGGGCAACAATGGAGCAAAGAGAGGAAAGAGGCAAGTCAACTTGGGGAAGAAGACCCTCTATTTATAAGTGGGGGAAATCCAACCGTTATCTGCCCCCAGCCCGCACACAAGTGGTACTACCGCTCCTCGGAGCGGTACTACCGCTTGGGCGGTAGTTCCCTACTGTCACACGCAGGCATAGAAGCACAGGAGCGGTAGTGCCGCAACAAGCGGTACTACCGCTCAACTTCAGCGGTACAACTGCTAAGGATTGCGCAGGACAGAGAAAACAGAGGTAGTGGGGTAGCACTGGAACGGCAGTACCGCAACAAGCGGTACTACCGCTCCACTACCGCCCCACTACCGCTTAGGGAAAAATAACACCAGAAGAAAACACGGTAGTGCAGCGGTAGTAGGGGGCGGTAGTACCGTGTCAAGCGGTACTACCGCTCTACTACCGCTTTACTACCGCTTAGCTGAAAACAATACCAGAGAGGTTTCTCCAAGCGGTAGTGGCAACGGTAGTAGGGGCCGGTAGTACCGCACCAAGCGGTACTACCGCTCTACTACCGCTTAGCGGAAAACAGCACCAGAGGGGTTTCTCCAAGCGGTAGTGCTGCGGAAGACCACAGCGGCAGTACCGCTCTAAGCGGTACTACCGTGGTACCGAGCGGTACTACCGCTTGGGTGCATTCAAATTGCCCAAAGATAACAGAGGGATGCTCCAAGTTGCGGGAAGGTTATGTGGGTGCAAATGGGTTGTGTACGTGTTGATTCCACCCATACCTTCCAACGCGGACCCCCTCTTAATAGTACGGGTTTCCTACGACTCAAATCCACCGAAAAAGAAATCGTCGGAAAAACACCGTCTTCACTCTTTACCATCGAGGGGAACAAACCGTCTCGTGCCACCTAATGAAATCTGAAATGCTCAAAGCACACGGTTAGTCCGCAAACGCATTGTCATCAATCACCAAAACCATTAGAGAGAAATATGCCCTAACAATCTCCCCCTTTTTGGTGGATTGATGACAACACCCGATTTGCACAGGGGATATTTAAATAATACAATGCAAACCGAAACTCTACAAAATATAGACGGGCTCCCCCTAGATGTGTGCACTATTTAGATTTGCTTTTGGAATGCAAAGCACACACACATAGGATCAACACTCCCCCTATATTTTATAGACAAGGCAATACTTGCAACATACATAATACGAACACTTAGCATAGATGCAAGTATGAGCATGAGAGCATGAAGATAAAAGGGCAACAACATAATCATAGCTCCACATACTAGGATAACGATATAATGACATAATAAGATAGAATAGAGATAAGCGTATGTCTCACACCATACAAGCATAGTCTCCAAGTCTCACACGAAAGCAAATAAGATAAAAGAGTTCACAAGCGGGAAATCGAGGCAAATAAAACGAGCTTGTGACTCGGCAACCCATGCAAATCCCCGGTCCTAAACTCTCTCCCCCTTTGACATCGAGACGCCAAAAAGGCAAAGAGTGACTAAACAACCCGAGGTGGTAGCCCTACTCCGCATCCTCGTCCATGGAGTCCTCGGTCCCATCCTCATCACTGCCATCCCCTGACTCCTCAACAATCTCCTCATCACCCTGGCCCCTAGCAGCAGCAGACGGAGCAGAAGTGCCAGCATCATCCTCCGAGTCAGTCCACGTGCCGTGCTCAGAAATCCACCTATCCTCAGGCGTGATGGTCTTCTCTGAACCGCTGGGAGCATCAATCTCCATCTTCCTCATCATCGCAATCTGACGGCGGCGATCAAGCTTCTCCTTAACATGAGCCTGGTACAAGCGGTGCTGAATGTCGGACTGGAAGCAGAACAGCTTCTTGACCTTCCGCTTGAGCTTGGCAACCCAAGATGGCTGCTCTGAAGGTGGAATATACTCAGGTTCATCAGACTCTCCGGACTCAGCACCCGGAATCTCAACCTCAGGAACTGAACCCCAGTGCTCCTTCTGCCTCAGCTTGGTAATATCATGAGAAGCCATAGGACCGGTCTCAAGCCTCTCCTCAGGAAACAGCCTGTGCCAAGTGTCCACAATTAGCTTGAAGATCATAGGAGCATAAATGGGAACCTTCCGGCCATAGGCTGCCGAGCGAAGCTCACTCCACATAACATGAGACACGTCCAGCACACAAGACTTGCCCTTCTCCTTCTGACACATGACCAACATATCAACCAGGTACCCATGTACCATGTCAAAGTTTCCCACACGAGGGAAAAGAGTGTTCCTGAGAATGCGATGCATAATATCCAGAAACGGAATCAGCTCCTTAGTTTCTCCCTTGCCAGTCTTCCTGATGTGCATGTACCGGAGCAGCTTGTCCTTGTGGGACGGAGACGGATTCCTGTGGGGGCGAAGGGCAAGAGAGTTGTCCAGCCCCTCATCTCCGTAGCCCAGACTGTTCATGAAGGTCTTCCAGGTAGACTGCATCTGTCTACCATGAGTCATCCACGTGAGAGTCCTGTTATTATCAGTCCCAAAGTGCACTGTGGCAAAGAACTGCGCCACTAACTCAGGATCGAAGTCGTTGTTGAAGGTGATGATTTTGACGATGTCAAACTGCTCACAAAGCGCCAGAGCCTCACCAAAGTAAGCCATGTCAGTCTTCATGTGAGTAATGTCAATGGACTTGGTCTTCACAAACGTATTCTTCTTGCCCTTGATCACATCATGGTACGCTGCAGCTTGATCTTTGTTCCAGAAAGGGCGTCTCACCAGAGCAGGGTCCTGAGGACGAGAGTAGGGATTGTGCCTCCTGTAGGCCCAATACTCTTTGGCATTCATCTCTGACACTGACTTGGCTGGCTCCTTCTTCTTCTTGGCAACTGACTTCTTGCTTGTCCTCTTGGCAGGTGCGGGTGGAACAACTTCTTCTTCATCACTTGCATAAGCTGGCTGAAGATATAGAGTGCGGCTTCGCTTTGGATTCTTGCGACGAGCCGAATGAGGACCGGAGCTACTACCACCTGAACCAAACACAAAAACACGAGGGAAAGCAGGTGTAAAAGATATGCATAAGCCAAGAAATAAGAGCGAGGGAGAGAAGCTAGTTGTAACAATTCAGAAGAATTGGATCTCAAACGGTAGTACCGCCCTGACAGCGGTAGTACCGCCTGGGAGACAAGCGGTAGTACCGCTGGTCAGTGGGCGGTAGTACCGCTTGAGCGGTAGTACCGTCCCTGACAAAGCAGTAGTACCATGGTCTGCACAGGCACACAGCTGTGCCAGATCCGGTAGTACCGGAGACCCAAAACTTCAAAATCGGTACAAAAAGCTCCTATCCTCCTATCTAGCAGTCAAGCCTCGTCCTACTCATGCCACAATCTTGCCTAAGATTGGTTTTTCACCACGCATTGCCCTAAAGCCTAGATTCAAAAGATAGAACCATAGGAACGAGAAACGGGGGCAATACCGGCGTCCATGGCACGAGGGAGTGGTGGGGATCGACTCCACCGGTCGGAATCGAGGAAGACGGTGCGGAAACGGCGTACCGGAGGCGGCCGCCGCGGCTGTTCTTCACTGCAGAGAGAGAGAGAGGTGTGGGGAAGGAGATGAATGGGTATGGGGAAGTAACTTCCCCTGCCCCCCCACTTAACCCTTCCCGCAGCCCTCTAAGCGGTAGTACCGCTCCGGAGAGCGGTAGTACCGCTTCGGCACGACAACCAGCAGGAGGCCGGTAGTGCCGCTCTCAGCGGTAGTACCGTGCTGAGAGGGCGGTAGTACCGCTAGAAGCGGTAGTACCGTCTAGACTCAGCGGTAGTACCGCTTGCAGCTCAGGAAACAGACAAGATCAAATTTGAAGAGGAGGCTTATGCAACTATAAGAGGTTTTGAGATGAGATGGGCTTGGGTTGGAGACTCGAAAACCAGCAAATGGGAATGGATACTCCAAGATTCAAAAACCAATAAAACGGAGAGCAAACTTGGAGTGAACCAAAACACAAACAAGACCAAAAAGATAAGAAAAAGCAATGAAAACCACAAGAGAACCAAACCCTCCAAAAGAGAGGGTCGGTGGCCGAAGCCACCATTGTTTGAGTCGAATGGTTTGGCACCGCGAAGATTTTAACCTTGGGCCCAAGACCAAAACTCATCTTTGAGGCACAATTACCATCATAAATGGCTAATGTGAAAGATTTTGATTAATTTTGGCATAATAAGGGGAGGGAGAGTTCATTGAGAGAACAACACTCCCCCCAAATCCATGCCTACACCTAGAACAAGGTAAACATGATGAGTGCGGTGGGATGTGACGAGAATCAAGCCACGTTGCTCGAATCAATGATATTTAGCTCATGCCTTAACTCGCGAAACCTTGCTTCATCCAATGGCTTCGTGAAAATATCCGCTAGTTGCTCTTGAGTGCTAAGATGAATAATATCAATCTCTCCACGCTTGACGTGATCCCGGATAAAATGATGACGAATCTCGATGTGCTTCGTCTTGCTATGTTGCACCGGGTTGTAGGAGATTGCAATTGCACTTTCATTGTCACAGAAAAGAGGCACTTTGTCACAAGTGACACCGTAATCCTTTAAAGTTTGCCTCATCCAAAGCAATTGAGCACAACAACTTGCGGCAGCTACATACTCGGCCTCGGTGGTGGAGAGAGACACACAATTTTGCTTCTTCGAAGACCAACTCACCAAAGAGCGACCAAGGAATTGGCACCCTCCGGAGGTTGACTTCCTATCCACACGGTCTCCCGCCCAATCTGAATCCGAATAACCCATTAGATCAAAGCTTGCTCCTTTGGGATACCATAAGCCAAAGTTTGGGGTATGAGCCAAATATCGAAAGATTCGCTTGACTGCCACATAGTGACTTTCCTTAGGCGCGGCTTGAAACCGTGCACATATTCCCACACTCAACATGATATCCGGCCTAGATGCACAAAGGTAAAGCAAGGATCCAATCATGGAACGATATACCTTTTGATCCACCGCTTTACCATTGGGATCTATGTCAATTTGGCACTTGGTAGGCATTGGAGTCTTGGCCGGCTTGACATCATTTAAC
The DNA here is from genome assembly GCA_039707655.1 of Elymus sibiricus. Lineage (NCBI taxonomy): Eukaryota > Viridiplantae > Streptophyta > Magnoliopsida > Poales > Poaceae > Elymus > Elymus sibiricus. Next base: position 487,116,795 of record CM077665.1, read on the forward strand.
TTGAATCTCTTGAGCATGTCTTGGGTGTATTTGGCTTGGTTGATGAAGGTTCCTTCTCTTCTTTGCTTGACTTCGAATCCAAGAAAGAACTTCAACTCTCCCATCATAGACATCTCAAATTTCTCGGTCATTAGTGCGGCAAACTCATCATTGAAAGCTTTGTTAGGAGAACCAAAGATAATATCATCAACATATAGTTGGCATATGAACAAATCCCCTTTAACCCTCTTAGTAAAAAGAGTGGGATCGATTTTCCCAATTTCAAACCCACGGTCTTGCAACAACTCGGTAAGGTGCTCATACCACGCACGTGGGGCTTGTTTAAGGCCATAGAGTGCCTTATCAAGCTTGTATACATGATTGGGGAACTTGGGATCCTCGAACCCCGGGGGTTGTTTGACATACACCAACTCATTAAGAGGACCATTAAGAAATGCACTCTTCACATCCATTTGTTGCAAATTAAAATCATGATGAGAAGCATATGCAAGCAACATACGAATAGATTCAAGACGAGCAACGGGAGCAAAGGTTTCACCGTAGTCGATACCCTCGACTTGGGAGTAGCCTTGTGCCACCAATCTTGCCTTGTTTCGAGTGACAACACCGTTCGTATCTTGCTTGTTCTTGAAGATCCATTTGGTTCCAATGACATTATGATTCTCGGTTGGCCTTGGCACCAATGTCCACACTTTGTTGCGCTCGAAGTTGTTGAGTTCATCATGCATGGCTTCAAGCCAATCCGTGTCCTCGAGCGCCTCATGTACCTTTTGGGGTTCAACACATGAGACAAACGCGTAATGCTCACAAAAGTTTGATAATTGTTTACGAGTGGTTACCCCTTTCTTTAAGCTTCCATAGACATTTTCCAGGATATGCCCTTTTTTCTCGAGTTTGGAAGCAATCTTGGCGGCACGACGCTCCAATAGCTCCTCCGGAGTCACTTGAGGAGGATCATCTTGAACATCTTGAGCGTCATCTTGAGCTTGCTCTTGATCATGAGCTTGCCCTTGATCTTGAGCTTGCTCGGTGTCGTGATCTTGATCTTGGGCATCGTTTGGTGCATCACCATCATCTTGAGGTTGATCTTGCCCTTGATCTTGATCACTTGGTTGAGGGCCTTCGATTTGTTCTTCGGAAGCGTGTGGGTCTTGTGTCGGTGATGGTTCCACTTGCGTAGAACATTGTCCTTCTCCTTCCACCACAAGGGGTTCCTCAATGGGTAGGATTTGACCCACACCCATTCTTCTTATGGCTTGAGGAGGAATTTCATCACCTACATCACAAAGACCACTTTGCTCCACTTGGGAGCCATTATTCTCATCAAACTCCACGTTACACGTCTCCTCAATGAGTCCAGTGGACTTGTTGAGAACACGGTAAGCATGAGAGTTTGTAGCATAACCAACAAATATGCCCTCTTGAGCTCTAGAATCAAATTTAGATAAGCGAACACCTTTCTTGAGAATGAAACACTTACAACCGAACACCCGGAAGTACTTGAGGTTGGGCTTGTTACCGGTAAGTATTTCATATGGAGTCTTGTTCAAGCCTTTGCGGAGGTAGAGCCGATTGGATGCATGACAAGCGGTGTTGATGGCTTCGGCCCAAAAGTTGTATGGAGACTTGAACTCCGCCATCATGGTCCTTGCCGCGTCCATCAACGTCCGGTTCTTCCTCTCCGCTACACCGTTTTGTTGAGGGGTATATGGTGCGGAATATTGATGCTTGATCCCCTCATCACTAAGAAACTCATCCAAGGTGTAGTTCTTGAACTCGGTGCCGTTGTCGCTTCTAATGATCAATATCTTTGCATCATGTTGACGTTGAGCTTCATTTGCAAAGTCGATCACGGTTTGTTGGGTCTCGCTCTTCCTCTTGAAGAAATATACCCAAGTGTATCTTGAATAATCATCCACAATCACCAAGCAATACTTTCTTCCCCCAAGACTATCAAAGGATGGCGGTCCAAAGAGATCCATGTGAAGGAGCTCCAAGGGCCTCTTCGAGTAGATGATAGTCGTGGGTCGGTGAGCCATCTCATGTAGCTTTCCTTCGATACAAGCACTGCAAGCACGGTCTTTGGCAAAGCTCACATTTGTTAGTCCTCGGACGTGGTTCCCTTTGAGGATACTTTGCAAAGATCTCATATTGACGTGGGCTAAACGGCGATGCCAAAGCCATCCCACGTGAACTTTAGCCATTAGGCAAGTCGCGGTCTTAGTGGGTCGCTCCGAGAAGTTAACCACATAGAGACCGTTCTCGACATGCCCAACAAAAGCTACTTTAAGAGTCTTGCTCCACAAAAGGGCCACGGTATCAATATCAAAGAACGTTGCAAAGCCCATAATAGCAAGTTGACGAACGGAAAGTAAATTGTATGCAAGGCTCTCAACAAGCATGACCTTCTCAATGGACAAGTCCGGTGAGATGACCACCTTGCCGAGACCCAATACCTTTGACATCGAAGCATCACCATATTGGACATGGGTGGGCATAGATGAATTTGCTTGAACGTCCACCACCAAGTCCTTGCTTCCGGTCATATGATTTGTTGCTCCACTATCAAGCAACCATGACACCCCACCGGAAGCAAACTCCTACATAAGATTAATGCTTGGTTTTAGGTACCCATTCTTTAATGGGTCCTTTCATGTTAGTGACAAGGGTCTTAGGAACCCAAATAGACCATTCAATGTGCTCATAAGAAGAACCAACAAATTTGGCATAAACATGCCCATCACTAGCACGGCATAAAACATAAGAAGGGTTAAAATCGCCGGCTTTGTTGGGATGGGTGGTCTTGCCCCTATTGACATTACCACCCACCGCCTTGTTCTTCTTCTTCTTAGGAGCACCCTCTCCCTCTTTCACAAAAGTCTCTTTGAGAGGGAGAGCTTGCTTGGTCTTGCTCTTCCTATTTGACTTCTTCTTCTTCTTCGACTTGGGTGCAAATCCAAGTCCCTCCTTGGCCACAACTTCCTTTTGATTGCTCAAAAGTTCATTGAGATTTTTCTCACCTTGAATGCACGAGACAAGGCCTTTCTCAATTTGCTCTTTCAACTTGGCATTCTCCTCAACAAGATGAGCATGCTCACAACAAGGGTTAGTTGCACGAGCATTATCAATTAAAACAAAAGGAGGACACGTAGCAATTTCTTTAGTTAGCTTCACCTGGAGTTGATCATGAGACTCCTTGAGTGTAGCGTGAGCACTTTTCAAGGCCTTGTGAGCCTTGTCAAGTAACTCAAACTCCTCTTCGAGTCTAGCATGGCCAACCCCAAGTTCGGCCTTCTCATTTTTAAGCACATTAGCAAGAACTTGAGCATGATCATGATCTTTCTTTAATTTAGCAAGATCTAGATTATGTGTCTCCTCAAGAGCCACTCTAAGACCTTGCTCTTCCTCAAGAGCATTAGAAAGATCGGCAATCTCATCGGCATAATCTCTACTATGCCCTTCCAACTTAGAGATAGTCTCTTCATGAGAATCTATGATTTCATTTGCCTCACCTAATTGTTCCAAGAGAGCCACAAAGTGCTTCTTGGTCTCACCTTTGAGTTTGGCCATGAACTTGTCAAACACATTTTCCTCCACCTTTGCCTCCTCATTTTCTTCCACACAATTCATCAAAGAAGGAGTGGAAGAAATGCTAGTTTTGATGTTGGAGGTTACCTTGTTGGTGGCCTTGGCCATGAGGCACTTTTGGGTGATGATGGAGTTCTCGTTGGGGGAGTCGAAGAGGGACACCTTTGGTGATGGAGAAGTGGCGATGGCGACGGAGTCCGTAGCAACCCCTTCACCACAAGCATCTTCATCATCATCGGAGTCGTACTCTTCTTGCACCACCAAACTCTTTTGAGGCACCTTCTTGTTAAACTTGTTCTTGCTTGAGAAGGACTTGCCCTTGTCTTTACGGATGAGCTTGCCACCATTTTCTTCCCTATTCTCATACGGGCAATCGGCGACGAAGTGACTCACATTACCACAATTGTAGCAAGTCCTCACACGTTGACCTTTGCCTTTAGAGCCATTAGTCTTGTTTCTTGAAAAGTTGGGCTTGGAGTTTCTTTTGTTGCCCCAAAATTGTCTTGATGCAAGAGCCATGTGTTCGTGGTATGCATATTTGGTGTCTTCGGGGCAATCTTCATCCTCACAATCTTCATCTTCTTCTTCCTCTACATGAACTACCTTGGCCTTCAAAGCAAGGTTGGGCTTCTTTGAGCGTTGAACACGAGCAAGTGCGTTGTCGGCGGTCTTGTTCAAGATGTTCATAGCAATAAACTCATCCAACACATCACTAGAGGACAAGGTGTGGAAGTCCGGTCTTTGACGAATCACGGAGGACATGCTCTTGTTGTAAGGCATAATGGCCTTGAGAAATTTGCGCTTGATCCAATTGTCATCCGTGTCCTTGCTCCCGTGATCTCGGAGTGAGACCGCAAGAGTAGTCAATCTCCGGTAAAGCTCACGAGGGTCTTCATCTTCATTCATAACAAACTCATTGGCATCATCAAGAATAACCTCAAAGTTGGAGCGTTGAATGCTTGAGCTTCCCTTGTACAACGAGTTGATATGCTCCCATGCATCTTTGGCAAGAGTGAATGGGTGCAAATGTGGAAGCTCTTCGGGAGGTATGGCGGCTTGAAGAATGAACAAGGCGGATGCATTGAGTTGGTTGTCCACTTCTTCTCTTGGGGACAAGTTGCTTGGGTCATGCGGATAATAGCCTTGTTCAATGATTCTCCAAAGTTGAGTTGAGCTATAATTCAAATGAGACTTAATACGAAACACCCAATTAGCGAAGTTAGTCAAATCAAGCTTAGGAGGAGGACCATGATTGTTTATATGAGGTGAGGGGACCGGTCCTCCATAGACCGGGGGAGGGGGAACCGAGGCGTGTGTCCCCGTCCCATTCTTACCATGAGGGGAAGATGTATGAGTGTCTTTAGCCGCTTCCTTGCCGGAATTGGCCTCCGACGCCGATGCGGTGGGATTAACCACAAGTAACGGATCGGGAGTAGACTTCAACCCCTCAAGGAGTTCTTTAAGCATGGACTTGACCTCGGCCGTCACAGACGTCCTAAGTGAAGCCATAGCTTCATTCAAGACGTCTCGGGTGACCGAGTTCGACTCCACGGCCTCGAGGACTTCCTCACTCCGTTCCCCATCGTCAACCATACTCTTCGGGTGGTGAAACCCTTAATAAAGAGACGAGGCTCTGATGCCAATTGAAAGGATCGATATGGTTGACTAGAGGGGGGGTGAATAGGCAACTACCAATTTTTAGCTTTTCTTTAACAAATTAGGGTTAGCAACAAAATAGGTTGTCTAGATATGCAACTAGGTGAGCAACCTATATGATGCTAACAATTACAACACAAGCAAGCAAAGGATACAATACAAGTATATCAAGCACAATGTAAAGGTAAGAGATAACCACAAGTGGAGCCGGTGAAGACGAGGGTGTGTTACCGAAGTTCCTTCCCTTTGAGAGGAAGTACGTCTCCGTTGGAGCGGTGTGGAGGCACAATGCTCCCCAAGAAGCCACTAAGGCCACCGTATTCTCCTCACGCCCTCACACAATGCGAGGTGCCGTGATTCCACTAGTGGTGCCCTTGAAGGCGGCAACCGAACCTTTACAAACAAGGTTGGGGCAATCTCCACAACTTAATTGGAGGCTCCCAACACAACCACGGAGCTTCACCACAATGGAATGTGGCTCCGAGGTGACCTCAACCGTCTAGGGTGCTCAAACACCCAAGAGTAACAAGATCCGCAAGGGATTAGTGGGGGGGAATCAAATATCTCTTGGTGGAAGTGTAGATCGGGGCCCTCTCCTCCAAACCCTAGCAAATCAACAAGGTCTATTGGCTAGGGAGAGAGATCGGGCACTTTTGAGCTTTGGGGCAACAATGGAGCAAAGAGAGGAAAGAGGCAAGTCAACTTGGGGAAGAAGACCCTCTATTTATAAGTGGGGGAAATCCAACCGTTATCTGCCCCCAGCCCGCACACAAGCGGTACTACCGCTCCTCGGAGCGGTACTACCGCTTGGGCGGTAGTTCCCTACTGTCACACGCAGGCATAGAAGCACAGGAGCGGTAGTGCCGCAACAAGCGGTATTACCGCTCAACTTCAGCGGTACAACCGCTAAGGATTGCGCAGGACAGAGGAAACAGAGGTAGTGGGGTAGCACTGGAACGGCAGTACCGCAACAAGCGGTACTACCGCTCCACTACCGCCCCACTACCGCTTAGGGAAAAATAACACCAGAAGAAAACACGGTAGTGCAGCGGTAGTAGGGGGCGGTAGTACCGTGTCAAGCGGTACTACCGCTCTACTACCGCTTTACTACCGCTTAGCTGAAAACAATACCAGAGAGGTTTCTCCAAGCGGTAGTGGCAACGGTAGTAGGGGCCGGTAGTACCGCACCAAGCGGTACTACCGCTCTACTACCGCTCTACTACCGCTTAGCGGAAAACAGCACCAGAGGGGTTTCTCCAAGCGGTAGTGCTGCGGAAGACCACAGCGGCAGTACCGCTCTAAGCGGTACTACCGTGGTACCGAGCGGTACTACCGCTTGGGTGCATTCAAATTGCCCAAAGATAACAGAGGGATGCTCCAAGTTGCGGGAAGGTTATGTGGGTGCAAATGGGTTGTGTACGTGTTGATTCCACCCATACCTTCCAACGCGGACCCCCTCTTAATAGTACGGGTTTCCTACGACTCAAATCCACCGAAAAAGAAATCGTCGGAAAAACACCGTCTTCACTCTTTACCATCGAGGGGAACAAACCGTCTCGTGCCACCTAATGAAATCTGAAATGCTCAAAGCACACGGTTAGTCCGCAAACGCATTGTCATCAATCACCAAAACCATTAGAGAGAAATATGCCCTAACAGTTGTCGAGCCAACGGTGTCGACGGCAAGACGATGGAGGAGGAGCTTGTGTATGTGCCCGCGTCGATCGAGTCGTCGTTGTTCAGGTAGCTCAGAAAGACTTGGTGTTGTCATGCCTTCGACGAAATCCCACATCCGGTTGTGTCTCTCGTGTTGATGGTCCTTGTGTATTTTGTCACGGGCACCCATTTTTCTTCTTCTTTCTTCCCTTGCTACTTCTGTACGGTTAGAGCATCTACAACCAGAGTCCTCAAATCATTTTTTGCGACCAAATCGGACCCCTTAAACCGGCACAATACGTGTGGGTTTCTTGGCACACTGAAACCCCGCTCATACATGGGGCGGATATGGGGAGGCCTGGTGCACGCTCAGACGCATCCGCCACGTCGGATCAAGCCCACGCTGGCCCACTAGGTCCCCACAAATACGCCACCCCGGACAATACCCTATTCAAGGTCCACACTCTTCTCGACCGCTTCGTTCCACTGCTTATTCCATCCCCCCCCCCCTCCCCCCCACATGTCTGGATCAAACGGTCACTCCGGAGCGCATCCGAAAACGAGTCTGGTCCCATGGACTAGAACGGACTCTTGAAGGAGGACTTCGACGGCAAGGCCCCAGACGACGAGGAGTTCCTGTTCCGCATTTCCCTCTCTCGGTTGCGGATGGATAGGGGTAGGAGCTCGAGCTCTATGCCTTCACCGCCGACCTGGCAATGCAGTGCGGCTGAATCTGTGTGTGCTTTGTGCTATGTTCTATGTTGTTACGTTGATCTAAGTAATTTCTATCATGTTGCATGGTTAGTATAGATTTTGGAATTGAAGGGGGGCAGATATGAGGGGACGAGAAATGAGGGTGATCGCTTGCTGCTCGCTGTCCGCGGACATACAAAGGGTCAAATTCGTGAGTTCCGGTTGTAGATGCTCTTAGGGCGTGTCAGATACTTTTGCTCTTTTTTCCCAATAACCTGTAAGAACTTTGATTATGGTCATGTTTCTCTTCACTGTAGATAATTGGCAATGGTGATGGCTCTGCTTTGCTCGACGTTGGATTATCTACAGACTGGTCTGAAGCTCAGACAAGGCAGATTCGGTTTAGCCCCGGGCGGATCCAATGCCGGTTCTGGCACCATTCGCCTGCAATACGTAACAAAATGGCGCATGAGGACTGTCGACTGTGCGTGCGACTGTGCGAGCAGGAGCAGCGCTGCTGCTGCTGTCTTGTGCTGTAAGTACGTGGGTGTTGCCCGTGAAGGCTTTTCATTTCTGAGAGTGAAAGTGACCCGACGCGCGGGAGGCAGCGTGGAGGGAGAGAACTGTTCGCCCGTTCCCTTCCTTGGCTTTGCCCTGGCGCGGCAGAGTCCGAGAGTCCCTCGCTGTCGAGCTGGCTGGCTTCACTCACGCGGAGACACGCCAAAATACGTGACGCCCACTAATGTACTCCTTCATTTGCCATGAGCGCTCACCCCCGGCCCTGCGACACGCCGTGTGTCATGAGAGATCAAGAATTGAGGCTGTGTGCGGACTGCAGGAGAGCAAAACAAAGGAGTGAAAAAAAGTACAGGGAGTGAAGTTGGGTAAACAGTGCAAACCATAGGTCTCCAACAGGGCGTTTCCTTTGGTCTCAGTAGATGTTATTTTTCCCGTGAAAAGTACAGGTCGAGGACGCTTTCCTGTGGATTGGAGAGCTTCTTCCTTTGGAGCAAATGGGCTTACAGGAAAATATTCCCGTGGAAACTGGACCTGCAGAATTCGTGTGGGATTCCTGTGCACCGAACACGAACTGAGACGTGATTGTCGGCATTTCCTATTTGGCGCTACAGGCGCCAGTTAACGTGCATTTCTGTTAACTGGCGCCTGTGGTGTTCGTAAATGGGTCGGCCCATCTAGGTGCCGGTTGAAGGTTTTTTTTTAAATGGGAAATGATTACCATCATCCGGCTGATCACGCAAAACTTGTCCACCGCCTTGCACGATCGACACGTGCCCTGGGGACTTCGCACGTCTCCCTGAAACGACTCCTGAAACGACACACAGCCGTGCTTTCCCATCTCTCTCACATAACTCCTTCCCCCACTACAGATCCACCGCACATACCCGACGCGCCTGCGGGGCCGCCGCCGGCGAGCAAGCTAAAGGCCGCCATGGATCCCTCGCCGTGTCCCGTCCGCCGCGCCACTGATGTGGGAGGGGCCAAGTTCTGCAGCCCGACCACCGTTCGCCATGGCGCTGCAAGCGCCGTCGTCGCCGCCTCACTGGAGCTGCAAGTCACCCGTTGAGATGCAAGTCATTCTCTCCTAATTTTCCTCTTTGACTGCTCCTCTCCCCGCCTCCCTATGCACGGTTGCAGCCATGACCGCCGCTCGAGCGGGCACGCCCGATCTCTGCTCCAGCCTCCCATGTCGCCTCCGTCGTTGTTTTGGCTGGCGATGTTATTTTATACTTTTCCGCAACAAAGGCTTTGTTGCAAAAATCCACCCGCAACGTTATCTCTGTTGCAGAAATTTTCAGTTCACACCGCACACAACCCCATCTTTTTCAGTGAAAAATTCCCGCAATATTATTCATGTTGCAAAAGTCCTACCACAACATCACCTATGTTACAAAAAATAAAGACAAAAAAGCTATGCAACACAATCTTTATTGAAATGTTTCTGCAATAAAACATTTGTTGCAAACGTTTCTGCAACAAGACCTTGGTTGCAAATGTTTCTGCAACACCAAGTTTGTTGCAATGATGAGGACAGTGTTCAGCCGCTGGATGACACCTGATCTAACGTCTGCGGAGGCGGCGGATCTTTTAAAAAGATCCACCGGTTGACGCGTAGCAGCCCCCTTTTTAAATTCTATGAACTTTTTTGAATATTGATGAACTTTTTTAAAATTTCAACGAATATTTTTTAAGATTGATGAACTTTTTTGAATATCGATGAACTTTTTCGAAATTTGACGAATATCTTTTCGAAAATGGATGAACTTTTTTTAAATTTATGAACTTTTTTTCAGTTCAATGAACTTTTTTTAAAAGTACATGAACTTTTTTTGAATTTTTATGAACTTTTTGAAAAAGTTAATGAACTTTTGTTAAATTGGATGAACTTTTTTTTCAATTTCAATGAACTTTTTTTCAAATTGATGAACTTTTTTCAAAATTGATGAACCTTTTTTAAAGATATGGATTATTTTTTTTAAATGGATGAACTTTTTTTCTTTAAATGTGTAAACCTTTTTTATTTCATATTTTTATTTTCGTAACAAAAAACAAAAAAAACTGGGCATCACGCTAGTGGGCCGGCCCATGCTAGCAGTGCTGCAGGCGCCGGGTCGTTAACGGGCGCCTGCAGCGCTGCATAAGACCTCCCGTGATTGTCCTCCGGGACGTGCAGTGGTTGGGCCATGATTAGAGCATCTATAACTGGACCCCTCAAATCCACCTCAAACGTCCGGGCAGGCCGCCCGATCACTGACCGGTCATAAAAAAAAGACCCAACCTGTCGTGGTTTTGTCACGGCAGATGTCCGAAGACTTAGGTTCGAGGCCATCGCTGAGGCGGTGGACTCAAAGGGATTGGTCGAGACGAGGGACACGAGTTTACCCAGGTTCAGCCCCTCCGGAAGAGGTAAAAGCCTACGTCATGCTTGTGTTGTATTGATTGGTGGATCGATTACAAGGGAGCGAATTCGCTTCACCTGGTTCTCGATTGATTGGTTTCTGTCTAAGCCGCCCCAGGGTCTCACCTTTATATAGGAGGTCGAGGCCCTGGGTTACACGAGTCCCAAACCGACTCATACAACGTAGTCAACCCTGCCTCTAAGCCGCCTTGCCACCTTGGGCAAGCCGTCTCCGGGCGGCTTAACCGCCCGGGTCTCACACCATCTTCTGTCTCTGGGCCTACATCTTGGCCCGTCTGGTAAGCCGCCTTGCGGCCTGGCCTTCATCTTCTGGCCCACCTTAAGGGTCTTGGCTATGAGCCGCCAGGTATGACCCGGCCCCTCCTGGGCGAGTCTTACCACGGGGTTATATCCCCAACATTAGGCCCCAGATTGATTTGAGCCTGTTCATGTCAATCTTCAAGTTCACTTGGCGGCGAGTCTCACATTCTTATCACCTGAAAAAGAAAACTCATAACCCGCCGTGATGTCACGTCGAATATGCTAAAAAGATTCCGTGACGTTCGCAACAGATCTTCTCATTAAACGGTCGGCCCGAAAATCGAGGCGTCCCCTCCGGTCAATCATCACTGCACCTCTTCGATTTTCACGCGCACTGTTGCCATCCCATCTCATAAATAAGGACACGAGGGGCCCCCTTTCCTTTCTCTGCCACGACCGTCTTCTTCTTCCTCCTTCAGACGCCCGCACCTCCAGAGCTTCGCCGCACCGACCGGACCTCGCCGTCATCTCCAACGCCGGCCGCTGCATCAACCTGATTTGGTCCAGAGTTTCACCAGCCCGTCCGCATCCGCGAGGTACCATTCTCAACCCTTGTTGGATCTGTAGTCATCGCGATTAGGATCTCCCTGAGTTCATCGGGTTTACTTTAGTGTTCTTCGCTGTTCGTCAGATTGTTCTTCGAAATGCAGAATGCCAAGTATCCCCTTGAATCTCATATTGTTGTTATCCATCGCGGTCGTCCGCTCGATGTCAATATCCGCTTACCATAGATTTGTACCTCATTCTTCTCTGCGCGCTGACCACCTGTTCTTCCACTGCCATTTTAGGTCATGAATATATTTCATTTTATCTTCGCCTGTAGATTTTACAGCCATGGTTGCGATATGTGAAACCTGTTTGTCCATACTTAACAATATTTTTAGTATCGCCTTGTCCACTTAACCCGCCATGGCATTGCCGGCTCTCTGATAAAATACGTCGGCGACTTAACGCCTCATCATCATGCTGACCATAGCTGCCTTAATTATTTGACGTTTTTCTAACCCGCCATATTTTGCACCTTCTCACAGTTTAATCCGCCACCATGTCGAGAGCGCCCGCGTCTTGCGATTGGGTTGGCTCCGGAGTCACCGAGCAGCTTCTGCTTGACTTCGTAGAAACGGGTGTCTTACCGGCTCAGGACGTTATACATTGGCGGGTTCCAGGGCCAGAAATAAGACCTACTCCTCAGGAAGGAGAGGTTGTCGTATTCACTGATCACCTCCTCCGTGGTTTTAGCCCGCCCGGGTCGAAATTTTTTCGGGACGTTCTTCACTCCTTCAAGATATAGGTCCAAACTCTGTCACCAATATGTGTCAGTTTCAAGTCCTATGCGAAGTTTACCTGCAAGAAGAGCCGTCTGTTGACCTCTTCCGTGATTACTTTTATGTCAATCGCCAAACTGAAGTGGCAGCTGGACCAAGTTTGGAGCTTGGCGGCGTTTCTATCCAGAGGCGGATAGATTTGCCCTATCCAGCAGCCATCTTACCAAGTCACCCCAAAGATTGGAACAAGACCTGGTTTTACTGCAAGGACACTTCTCCCAAAGAAGAAAATCCGTTGCCGGGTTATCGTCCTACTCAGCTTTGCACCTCCGGAGAACTCCCAGACCGGATGTCCGCCGCAGAGCGAGCGAAATATGCTCCGGCCTTCGCGAAGATCAGGGCCTTAATGGCGAATGGCTTGACTGGCGTCGACTTAACCCGTTGCTGGGTTACCTGGAAAATCTTGCCACTGAGCCGGCGTGACCGACTCATGTACGAATTTACGGGTGAACCAAATGACCCTCTCTGTTTCAATGCCACCCCCCTGATAGAACAAGACATCAACTCTTCCGTTAAATCACTTCTTGGCGAAAACCAAGAGACTTGCAACAAAATTGGGCTGAAACCTTTTTGCGTCAAGAACCCGACTCCGGTTGTAAGAAACCTTTTTTAGCAAACTGCTCATTCTTTGTTTTGGCCTTCTGCCTTGCTTCTTTTAACCTTCTTTAGCGGCTTATGCACAAGCCGGCTCTACTTTCTGGAAGAAGAAATATACTCCTCCTGTGAGGAAGCCTAAGGTGGGTAAAACCCGCGGCCGTAAGAAGAAAACTCCTGCTCAGGAACTGCGTGAGCTTGACGACTCGGAGGTAGAACTTGACTTCCTTGGTCGTCTCTTTATACAACTTATTGACAACAATTATTCACAGGAGGAAACGGAGACAAGCCATGCGGACGCCCCTGAGGTAACTTACATTTCCTCTGACTCAGAAAACTATCCACAAGAGAAAACACGGTGGGTCATCCGGAAAGTTCCATTTTCTCATCCTCTTGCTTATTTAGACCCCAACTTTCTTTTGAAAAAGCAACAGCACAACTCCAGACGTCAGACCTGGAGCACCGGCTCTGAAGAGCTTTTGGCCGGCTTACCGAACTCTCCGGCTCCTCGGAAGCGGCCTGCTGAGGTACTCTTTTAACCAAGTCCAATTTTTAACAGTCTTGCATTGTAACCTTACTCTGTTTTTTATCGTCTTAACTTTTTTAGGAGACGCCCCCTTCGTCTGGTGATTCCACTGCATCCAAGCTGCCTCCTCTGAAAATCAACCCGGAGTGCGTAACTTTGTATTTGCACCATACCTTTACCACTCTTGTCCTCTATGTAACAATCTTTTTGCTTCCAGGGCTCAAGCAAAACGAAGAAAGACAGGCGGGTCTACCACCGCCCCTGCTGCCCAAGAGCCGGAGACTGCTAAGCCGGACTCCCCTGCAACTTATGTTGAGCCTACTGAGGCTAGAAAAGATGCGCCTGAAGACGCTCCTCAGCCCTGTGAGCCGGCTGATGATAACATGGCCACTCCTGAGAGTCCTCCAAAGACTGATCCTAAACCGCCCAGCCCTTCAACAGCCGCCGAAGATACAGCTCATCCAGAAGTTGTTGTCACTGGGACGGGCTATCAATTCCCTGATCCTCATGTGTTAACAAAACACACCAGCAAGGCTGAAACATTCTCGCGAGAAAAACTTGATTTTGAATTCCCCGTGTAAGAAAAACTGACTGCGGATGAATTACATGCTGGTTATCTGAACCGCCTCTCCACAAGCCTTAATATGGAGTCCAAGCTTGTTGGACTAATGAAGAAAAAATATGAGGTACTCCTCTTCTCTTGCTTTTTCCTTATACCCTTATGTAGCCCCCAAGAGCTGGTTTAATGTTGCAAATAGTAGACCGGGTCTTCCAATCTTTGTCATGCTCCAAATAGCTTAGCTTGTAGCCCCCAAGTATCGGGTTAATATAGATAATAAGCCGGTACTTACTTGAAAACTAGATCCAAGTGTAGCCCCCAAGTCCGGGTCATTATAATAATGATGAGCCAGAGCTTCACTGCTAAAAACTCACGAATCATAACCCCCAAGCTCCAGTTAAAAAATGAACCAGAGAAGACTGCATTTTTTAGAAGCGCCGTGTGTAGCCCCCAAGTGCCGGCTTAACTTTACGAAGATGAGCCAGAACTAGTTTGTAGATTGTGAGAGAAAACACAGACATTAGCCCCCAAGTGTCAAGTATATTGCTTGCAATCTGCTTGAGACTTGTATTATAACAGCTGCATCACTCGTGTACTAATATCTCATCCTGGCGACTTAAACCTCCTGAACTTTTGTGTTTTTGTACTATACAGGAAGCGTTGGATGCGGCCGAGTCTGATCTGACCGGCTTAAAGGACAATATTGCTTCACAACAAGCCGCCCGGTCTGAGGTGGAAGAAAAATGGCGGATTGCCGTTAAAGAGCTTGAGAAGGTTAAGGCTGACTTTGCTGCCTTCAAAGAGACTGCTGAGTCTAAACAAGACGCCCTGACAGAACGCGCAGACGATGCTAACAAGCGGCTCAAGCTTGTGTCAGAAGAACTGCAAACCCTCAAGCGTCATATATCCAGGATGACTTCTGCTATCTTTGGTAAGTACTGAAAACTAAGGAAACTTCCTTTCCCTTGTTGTAAAACTGTGCGGGCGGCTTATAACACCTAATCTTTCCTTGCAGGTCAAAGAAGCCGCCAATTATCTTCTGACAGCTTGTTGAAGTTGAAAGCAATATATACCTTGACAGAACAGCTATACTGCGGGACCCTTTGCACCATCAAAGCAATGTTGACTAAAAAAGGCGTCCTCAAACTCATGAATGGAGTAATAGAAGTCTTGTCTACTCCGCCCAAGCAAATTGATGAACTCAAACGATCAGCCGCCAGAAAGGGAGCAATAGCCGCGCTAAGCCGGTCTTTGGCCTTTGCCCCTGAACTGACCGCAGAAGAGATGATGGATGGCTTTCCATCCAAGAAAGATGACGGCTCAGACTTTACCGAAGCTGATTATGCCAAATGTATGAAGGCCTCCCGAGTACTCGCATCAACACTTGTCAATGAAATTGATCTGACTTCATACCAGGCAGCTTACGGCGAAGACAGCAAACGAGTGCGCTGTCCAACTTTTGAAGCCAGGGACTTAACTCCTGCACACCGTAAGCAACTCTTTGCTCCTGAAATTGACCCGTCTCCCCTCTTTGACGAGGCCCAGTTTGAAGCTTTGACAAACTGCAACTAGGATGTGGACAATCTTCAGATCAAAGAGGTCAAAGACCCGACGCAGGATGACCCGCCGTCGAGCTAAACACGTTGCTCCTGATTAAAGATAACCCGGCTTTCTGAGACGCCGAAACTGGAAGTATGTAAAAAAACTTTAAGTCCGTTGTATTTTGGGCTCCCTGGAGAGCTTTGCAATAGGCGTAGAAAAACTTGATTGCCTCAGTCATGCCACTTGACGCACTTTTATCTGTCTTATATTCTGTCCGAGATACCTTTCAACCCACCTTAACGGCGGCTCGTCTTAGGAGACAAAAACCTGAAAAAATCAACAAAACAGAGTATGTTCTGTATCGCTGTGAGGGCGGTTTAAAAAGCACAACCCGGAGATGTTCAAAAAATTTATGACCTTGCTTTCTTTTTCGAAAACTCATATGCCGGCTCTTATGGCATGAACTTGTTGTTCGAACTCTTAACAATACAGAGTCTCTAGTGAGAGTGACCGTCAACTCCTTTGAACGGCTCAGGGTCTCTAGGCGAGATTAACTGGTAAGAGCAACAACAAACCATAAAGAGGCGCAGCAGGGCATGAGTACCCCCAGGGCCCATAAGCTACTTCTCACGTGACATAAATCCGTCGTTTGAACCTTAAACAGTGCAGGGTCTTTAAAAGAGTAACTGTTTAAGAGTACGAACGGGCCACATAGCGGAGAGTATGCAGCAGATGGGTGAGTTTATCCTCGCTTTCCGTAAGCCGGCCCTCACGTGACAAGAACCGCCGGTTTAACCTTGACCAGTACAGGGTCTCTAGCAAGAGTGACTGTCAAATATTTTGAATAGCTCAGGGTCTGTAATCGAGATTAACTGGCAAGAGTTCGGCGGGTCACCTAGCGGAGCAGCAGCAGCATACAGGCAGGTTTAACTCGGACTTGCGGTGGCTGAAGAGCCGATCAAGAGGGTGTGTAAGCTAAACCCGGTGGGTTGGAAGCCCCCAAATGACCTTGTTGACAGAGTCAAGTTTTGGGTATGTAACCCGGCCTTACGGTGGCTGAAGAGCCGATCAAGAGGGTGTGTAAGCTAAACCCTGGCGGGTTGGAAGCCCCCAAATGACCTTGTGGTTGTGTCCACCTTTTCACAATCTGAAATGCATAAACGGCAGAGGCCCCGGCTTGCAGGGATGCCAACTTTATTATATATATATAAGAAAGATATGTACAATGATGGATGTACAATGATGGGAGTCGATGACTCAAGTATAGTAAGGCCGCAGATGAGCGATATTCCACGGCCGGTGGGTCTCCTGCCCAGAAGTGCGTGACTCGTCTCGTACGTCAATGAGATAATATGACCCATTGTTGAGATTTCTGCTGACCACAAAAGGCCCTTCCCATGGGGGAGATAGCTTGTGTGCATCCGTCTGATCTTGAATCAAATGCAACACCAAGTCGCCTTCCTGAAACGTCCGGGTCTTAACTCTACGACTATGATAGCGACGCAGGTCTTGTTGATAAATCGCCGCTCGAGCTGCTGCAAGATCACGATCTTCATCCAAAGCATCTAACGCATCCTGACGCGCTGTCTCATTATCTGTTTCAACGTAAGCCGCCACCCGCGGAGAGTCATGACGTATATCACTTGGTAACACGGCTTCCGCACCATAAACCATAAAGAAAGGCGTATAGCATGTTGACCTGTTGGGGGTAGTCTGATGCTCCAGAGAACTGATGGTAACTCCTCTACCCAACAACCCGGCATTCGCTGTAGAGGAATCATAAGCCGGCGCTTGATGCCTCTCAAGATCTCCTGGTTAGCACGCTCTGCCTGACCATTGGATTGTGGATGGGCAACAGCAGAGACGTCAAGCCGGATGTGCTCACTTTCACAGAATGCCTGCATAGCCCCCTTGGATAGGTTTGTGCCATTGTCCATGATGATACTATGAGGGTAACCAAAATGGTAGATCAATTTTTTGACAAATTGAACCGCCGTAGCCGCGTCACATTTGCTGACCGGCTCAGCCTCAACCCACTTGGTAAACTTATCCACCGCCACCAAAAGGTGGGTCTTCTTGTCTTTAGATCTCTTGAAGGGGCCGACCATATCAAGCCCCCAGACCGCAAACGGTCAGGTAATTGGAATCATCCGCAATTCCTGAGCTGGTACGTGAGCACGTCGCCCGAACTTCTGACATCCATCACACTTGGTGACCAAGTCCTCTGCGTCTTTATGAGCCGTTAGCCAGAAGAAACCATGCCTGAAAGCTTTGGCCACCAAAGATTTTGAGCCGGCGTGATGACCGCAATCGCCGGCGTGAATTTCATTTAAGATCTCCTTACCCTCTTCAGGAGAAACGCAACGCTGAAAAATGCCAGTGACACTGTGCTTATGTAACTCGCCATTGATGACAGTCATGGATTTAGATCGCCGTACGATTTGCCTCGCCAAGTTCTCGTCTTCGGGCAACTCGCCACGAGTCAGGTACACTAGGTAAGGCAATGTCCAATCAGGGGTAGCATGCAGAGCCGCCACCAGCTGCCCCTCTGGGTCAGGTATAGCCAGATCCTCCTCTGAAGGTAGCTTAACAGACGGGTGATATAACACATCCAAGAAAACGTTAGGCGGTACTGGCTTACGTTGAGAACCCAGCCTTGACAATGCATCAGCCGCCTCGTTCCTGCGACAGTCAATATGATCCACCTGATACCCCTTGAAGTGACCAGCAATGATGTCCACCGCCTGACGATAAGCCGCCATCCGTGGGTCTTTGGAATCCCACGTGCCTGAAACTTGCTGAGCCACGAGGTCTGAGTCACCGAGGCATCTAACCCAGCTCAGGTTCATCTCCTTAGCCACACGGAGGCCATGAAGTAAAGCCTCATACTCAGCTGCATTGTTAGTACAAGGAAACACCATCCTTAACACATAACAGAACTTGTCACCTCTAGGGGAAGTTAAGACAACTCCAGCCCCTGACCCTTCCAATTGTCTGGATCCATCAAAGTGAATTGTCCAATATGTGTTATCTGGCTTCTCCTCGGGCGACTGACACTCTGTCCAGTCATTTATGAAGTCCACCAGGGCTTGAGACTTGACAGCCGTGCGAGGCACATATTTCAGATTAAGAGGCCCAAGCTCCAATGCCCACTTAGCAATCCTGCCAGTGGCTTCTCTGTTTTGAATTATGTCTCCCAATGGGGCAGAGCTAACCATGGTGATCTGGTGTCCCAGGAAGTAATGCTTCAACTTACGATTTGCCATGAACACCCCATATATCAGTTTCTGCCAATGTGGGTACCGTTGCTTGGATTCTATCAGGACTTCACTGACGTAGTAAACCGGCCTGTGAACCGGGTATTCTTTCCCTGTCTCCTTACGCTCCACAACAATCACGACGCTGACTGCCCTGTTGTTAGCCGCCACGTAGAGGAGCAAAGGTTCCTTCTCAGCCGGAGCGGCTAAGACCGGCGGCTCAACAAGTTGCTTTTTGAGCGCCTCAAGTGCCTCACCCGCCGCCTTACTCCAGACAAAGTTGTCTGTTTTCTTCATCATCTGATACAGAGGAATAGCCTTCTCACCCAGGCGGCTTATGAACCGGCTTAACGCAGCGATTCGACCCGCCAGGCGCTGGACGTCATTGATGCATGCCGGCTCAGACAGGGAAGTAATAGCCTTTATCTTGTCCGGATTAGCTTCAATGCCACGCTCAGAGACTAGAAATCCCAAGAGCTTGCCTGCAGGTACACCGAAAACACACTTTGCCGGGTTAAGCATCATCTTGTAGACCCGTAAGTTATCAAACGTTTCCTTCAGGTCGTCAAGTAGAGTCTCCTTTTTCCTTGACTTAACCACAATATCATCCACGTACGCATGAACATTGCGCCCAATCTGGCCGTGAAGGCAATTCTGCACACAGCATTGATAACTTGCCTGCGCACTCTTGAGCCCGAAGGGCATAGACACATAGCAGAAAGCCCCAAAAGGTGTTATAAATGACGTCTTCTCTTGGTCTTTAACTGCCATCTTGATCTGATGATAACTTGAATAAGCGTCCAGGAAGCATAAACTCTCACAACCCGCCGCCGCGTCAATGATTTGATCAATGCGAGGGAGAGCAAACGGGTCAATCGGACACGCCTTGTTAAGATCCGTGTAATCCACGCACATACGCCACGTGCCATTCTTCTTGAGTACCAACACCGGGTTAGCAAGCCACTCCGGGTGAAACACTTCAACGATGAACCCTGCTGCCAAGAGCCGGGCCACCTCTTCTCCAATAGCCTTGCGCCTCTCCTCATTGAATCACCGAAGGAACTGTTTGACCGGCTTAAACTTAGGATCCACATTAAGGTGGTGCTCAGCGAATTCTCTCGGTACACCCGGCATGTCAGAAGGCTTCCATGCAAAGATGTCCCGATTCTCACGTATGAATTCGATGAGCGCGCTTTCCTATTTGGGATCCATATTGGCCCCAATAGTGAACTGCTGTGATGAGTCGCCCGGCGTAAAGTCCACCAACTTGGTATCTTCTGCCACAAAGTTGAGGGGCGGCTCAGATTCCGTGTTGGGTTTCTTCAGTGGGGTCATATCCGCCGGGTCAACAAATTGAGCTCCGCTTCAGCACAACTTGACTCTGCGTAAGCTGCATCGCCTTCCTCACACTCAAGAGCCGTCTTCCGATCACCATGCACGGTAATCGTCCCATTCAACCCGGGCATCTTGAGTTGTAAGTAAACATAGCAAGGTCTAGCCATGAACTTGGCGTAAGCCGGCCGCCCAAACAGAGCGTGATACGGGCTCTTGATTTTGACCACTTCAAACCACAAAGACTCCACCCTGTAGTTGAATTCGTCACCAAAAGCTACCTCCAAAGAAATCTTTCCCACTGGATAAGCCGACTTTCCGGGCACCAAACCGTGAAAAACTGTTGAAGAGGGCTTAAGATCCTTGTCAAGCAAATTCATCCGGCGGAAAGTGTCATAATACAGGATGTTGATGCTGCTGCCACCATCCATAAGCACTTTGGTGAACACATATCCTCCCACTTGGGGGGCAACTACAAATGCCAATTGCCCCGGATTATCAACACGCGGCGGGTGATCCTCCCTGCTCCAAGTTATGTCATACTCAGACCACTTCAAATACTGCGGGAGAGCCGGCATGACTGCATTAACCGCCCGCTTGCGCACCTTCCGGTCTCGCTTGTCAAGGCTGGTTGTAAAAACATGATACTGACCCCCGCTGAGCTGCTTCGGGTTACTCTGGTACCCCGACTGGTTATTCTGCTGCTGGCCTCCACCGCCAGACTATTGATTATGACCTCCATGGTTGCCTTGACCCTGGTAACCGGATCCTGAGCCGTCGGCACCAAAGCCAGCTCCTGAACCGCCCGGCCCTGAGCCGCCTGACGGACCATTACCATTATTACGATGATGTTGAAGGCTGTAATCCCGAAACTGCCGCATAATACTGCAATCCCTCCATGTATGGCATGCCGGCTTATCGGGCCGGCTGTGCTCTGGACAAGGTTTGTTGAGCATCTCTTCCAGGTTGAAAGGAGTTTTACCCTTGTTAAAGGACGGCCTGAAGTTCCCGTTACCCTTAGCACGATTGTTCCCGGCGCTGGCGTTCGCCACCAATTCCGACCCGCCGTCTGGGTTCTTCCGCTTGCCCGGGTTGCTGCTTCCAGCCGCGTTTTGCTGTTGACCCTTGCCATTGTTATTTTTCTTACCCTGAACCGACCTCTCATCATCGGAGCCAGGGTCCTTTGTGTTATCGGAGTCTGCATACTTGGTGAGAGCCGCCATGAGTTCCCCCATATATTGGCACGAGCGCTTGAGCCGGCCAAGCTTCTGCTTCAAGGGCTCAAAGTGGCAATTCTTCTCTAGAATCAAGACCGCTTGAGCCGCCGTAATGTGTTTGGAAGAGTGGATAATTGTTGAGACCCGCCGGACCCAGTGATGAGCCGACTCATCCTCACACTGCACATGATGGTCCAAATCCACAATCGTCATGGGCTGCTTGCACGTTCCTTGAATTTTTTTGATGAACTTCGCCTTTAACTCGGCCCAGGAATTGATGGTGTTGGGTGGCAGACCCTTCAACCATGTGCGAGCAGGCCCTTCCAGCATCATGATGAAATACTTGGCACATACTGCATCGCTGACGTCTAACATCTCCATGGCCAGCTCATAGCTTTCAATCCAAGCCTCCGGAGGCAGGTCAGCTGTATAATTGGGCACCATGCAGGGACCTTTAAAATCCTTCGGCAGACACTCATTCCGCAAAGCCGGCACCAAGCACGGCACTACAACAGCCCTGGAGGTCACTCCGGCTCCTACTGAAACGGAAGGTGCAACTGTGGGTTCCTGATAAGCCGCCACCGCCGCCTCTCGCTGTGCTCTTGCCCGATCCACCAGCGCTTGAGCATCCAAAGCCGCCCGATCAACTCGCGGCGGGTTCCGATGTCGGTCACTACTGGAAACCGCCGGTGACTCATAACGCCGGCTGTAGCTGCGGCTGGGGATGGGGGTTGAATGCACGCGGCTCCGGCTGTAAGTATATTTCTCCTGCTGGGCCATCGCCGTCTGCAGGTATCCAATAGCGTTCCGCACCTCTTCTGCAAAAGGCGCCTCATCGGGGATGGGGATCGTACCAAGCCTGGTTGCCGCTGCCACCATGTTCTCCGCCGGGTTAGAATAATGACCCGGTGGCATCGGAAAAGACTGTGGTGGGGTCTGGTTCCGGCGGGGCGGGTCTGGTTGCTGATGCTGAACCGCCGCCCAGCTTCCAGGTACTTCCGCCATCCGGGTTACGGTCAAAGGCACATTCCGTCCCGTCCCTGGCGTGCTAAAAAGATTTCTGGCTTCATACTGATCCAGCAGGCGGGATTGATGCCTCATCCGATGAACCGCCGCTGCAGACTGCTGCTCTAGCTTAAGGCGGAAAGCATCCGCCCGAAGGCGCTCCGCCTCAGCATCCATCTGAGCCTTCAGCGCGTTAATTTCCTGTTGGACTCCGGCCATCTGGTTCTTCAACCTCGTGATTTCCGTGTTACGGGCCGCTTGGTTTTCAGTAGTGACCTCGGTTTCCATCAGAGTTGTAAGCTCGTTCATCAGATCCAGAAGAACTTGAGCCGGCGGCCTGCCAGCTCCAGACCCGGTCGCACCGGCGGCTGTGCTACTGGGGGCCGACGCTGAACCCGCCATGAAAACAGCAGCGCGGTTCGGCGGCTCATAATCCTTCGGCCCATGATACTCTGGCTCATGGTATTCTGACTCGGGGTAATGCTCGACAAAGCCCCCAAGCCCACCATTGTGAAGCTGATAGATTGATTCCGTCTCTCCGCTCGAGGATCCATCCTCTGAGCAGATGAGGGTTTCTTCCCGCGACATAGAACCTTCAAGCTCCATGCCCTGGGTGAAGCCGACGAAGACATGCTTCCTGCCCGGGTTAACACGGGCGGGTTGCACGCGTCGGGCCGGCTCGACGAGGTCGGTGCAGGTGTCCGGCCCGGGTTTAGATCCGCCGATCTTGCCGATGAAGACGTGAATTCCGCCGAAGGGGACCCGGTGCCCGTACTCGATTGAGTCGGCCTCGGGGCCCCAGCCGGCGTCGTCGATGTAGAGCTTGCCGCGGCGACTCTTGGTCATCCTGCCAACGGCGTATCCCTCGATCCCTAGGAGAGAGCCCTTCGAGAACTCGACACCACCGAGTGCTGGCCCCACGGTGGGCGCCAACTGTCGTGGTTTTGTCACGGCAGATGTCCGAAGACTTAGGTTTGAGGCCATCGCTGAGGCGGTGGACTCAAAGGGATTGGTCGAGACGAGGGACACGAGTTTACCCAGGTCCAGCCCCTCCGGAAGAGGTAAAAGCCTACGTCATGCTTGTGTTGTATTGATTGGTGGATCGATTACAAGGGAGCGGATTCGCTTGACCTGGTTCTCGATTGATTGGTTTCTGTCTAAGCCGCCCCAGGGTCTCACCTTTATATAGGAGGTCGAGGCCCTGGGTTACACGAGTCCCAAACCGACTCATACAACATAGTCAACCCAGCCTCTAAGCCGCCTTGCCACCTTGGGCAAGCCGTCTTCGGGCGGCTTAACCGCCCGGGTCTCACACCATCTTCTGTCTCTGGGCCTTCATCTTGGCCCGTCTGGTAAGCCGCCTTGCGGCCTGGCCTTCATCTTCCGGCCCACCTTAAGGGTCTTGGCTATGAGCCGCCAGGTATGACCCGGCCCCTCCTGGGCGAGTCTTACCACGGGGTTATATCCCCAACACAACCGGACTCATCAAACGGGCCTCAAACGTCCGGACTGACCGGCACCCCTCATATCCAGCCTAAATATGGAACGGATATGGGGAGCCCGGGCGCGCCCGGGCATGCCCGCCTGGCCCGCACTGGCCCGCATCTACCCCATATATATTCGTCTTCATCCGCTCGTCGGACCAAACCCTAGCCACTTCACTCCACTCCCCTCCACTCCCATCCGCCACCCAAGCTCACCTCTGGTGATCTCCGGCATTCTCCGGCATGGTGGACAGCGGATCCGAGTCCTTCACCTCCAAATCCATCGACCACGAGCTCATCCCACGCGGCCCCGAGGAGGAGATGGCCGTCTGGGTTGCGCCCCACCGCTCCCGGGAGGCGGCTGCACAACGGCAGCGCTCGGACTTGAAACGTCGGGAGTTCATTGCGTCCGCATAACCGGTGCTTGGATCCGGCGTCGCTGCCTCACCGGAGGCGGTGCGGTCCGTCTGGCGTCCGAATGCCGTGGCGGAAGCGTAACCCCTTCGTTGGCGCGTCGAGCACGAAGCATGGCCGTCCTCGGACGATGTCATGGCGCGGCATGCCCGTCGGGCGAGGCGGCGGGCACGGGAGGTGGCGGAGGCCCTCGCGGCGGTGGACGTTGGAGAGGCGGAGTCACACTCTCCGACGCCCCGTAGGGTGCACCAGTGCGGGCGTCGCAACCACGCCGTGGTGGACGTCAGCTCCTCCCACGAAGGATCCGTCATCGACCTCACGTCCACCGGCACCGTCCGGGTTACGGGCTCCAATGAGGAAGAGTAGGGCATGGGACACGGCGGTGGATCGAGTCCTGTGAGCCGACTAGTGTCCCATGTCCTACTCTACCTCGTCGGTGGCTGAACCGACACTACGAGGGGCGCAACCAGCCACCGGACATGGGCACGGCAGAGTCGGACGACCTCCGCTTAGTATTAGGTTGACGTTGCATGTAATATTATGGATTCGAGGTTTCTAATTTGAGGTATCCGGATGTAGTATCCATTATTTGAGGCGTGAACCGGTCAGTGTATGCGGACGCGCCCGGACACGTCCGCGGGCGTTTGAGGGGCCGGAATTGCAAGTTTCGGCTGTAGATGCTCTTAGAGCATGTACAACCGGACCCCTCAAACCCACCTCAAACACCCGGGCAGGTCGCCCGGTCACTGACCGGTCACAAAAAATCGACCCAGCCGGATCCCTCAAACGGGCCTCAAACGCCCGGGCTGACTCGCACCCCTCATATCCAGCCCAAATATGAGGCGGATATGGGGGAGCCCGGGCGCGCCCGGGCACGCACGCCATGTCGGACACGACATCCCGACCCTACCGCAAATTGCACCAAATCCACCTCACAGAACTGCAGGATCCATTTCCTGTTTTCCTCTCTTCTTCCTCCTCGCATCGTCCGTCTCGCCGCTCCGCCGCCACGCGTGCTCCGTCGCCTAGTAGCCTCTGCCCCCCCTCCCCCCCGGCCGCTCGGTTAGAGGGATCATCTCTCCCAACCTCTCCGCGGAGGACGTCGTCGCCGGCCTAGAAGACACCGTTGTATGTCCGGCAACTCTCTGGCTCTGCCTTGCGTCGGATGTGTTCGACAGAATGTCTGATCGGATTTGTTGGTCAAATTTTTAAGGGAAACTATGGATTCCGATGCTTCGTCCGGCGAGGAGTATGGACCAACAGAGCTTGATCTACTGATTCAAGATGAGTTCTTCGATTCATTGGATTCGGACGAAGAAGTGGACATGATAATGCTCATGAGCATGCAAGAGGAAATGTACCGGGAAGTGGAGCACACTCTCAATTTCAAGGGCTAAATCAAAGGGAGAAGAGTCATCAATAGGGATAGGGTATCCGGCACAAAGCTACTACAGAAGGATTACTTTGCTCTGAACCCAACTTTCCCGGATGATCCATGGTTTTGTCTGTTCGAAATATGCCCTAGAGGCAATAATAAAATGGTTATTATTATATTTCCTTGTTCATGATAATTGTCTATTGTTCATGCTATAATTGTATTAACCGGAAACCGTAATACATGTGTGAATACATACACCACACCATGTCCCTAGTGAGTCTCTAGTTGACTAGCTCGTTGATCAATAGATGGTCATGGTTTCCTGACCATGGACATTGGATGTCGTTGATAACGGGATCACATCATTAGGAGAATGATGTGATGGACAAGACCCAATCCTAAGCATAGCACAAAATCGTGTAGTTCGTCTGCTAGAGCTTTTCTAATGTCAAGTATCATTTCCTTAGACCATGAGATTGTGCAACTCTCGGATATCGTAGGAATGCTTTGGGTGTATCAAACGTCACAATGTAACTGGGTGACTATAAAGGTGCACTACAGGTATCTCCGAAAGTGTCTGTTGGGTTGGCACGAATCGAGACTGGGATTTGTCACTCCGTGTGACGGAGAGGTATCTCTGGGCCCACTCGGTAATACATCACCATTATGAGCTCAATGTGACTAAGGAGTTAGTCACGGGATCATGTGTTACAGAACGAGTAAAGAGACTTCCCGGTAACGAGATTGAACAAGGTATAGGGATACCGACGATCGAATCTCGGGCAAGTAACATACCGATGGACAAAGGGAATTGTATACGGGATTAATTGAATCCCCGACATCGTGGTTCATCCGATGAGATCATCGTGGAACATGTGGGAGCCAATATGGGTATCCAGATCCCGCTATTGGTTATTGGCCGGAGAGGTGTCTCGGTCATGTCTGCATGGTTCTCGAACCCGTAGGGTCTACACACTTAAGGTTCGGTGATGCTAGAGTTGTAATGGGAATTGTATGTGCTTACCGAAATTTGTTCGGAGTCTCAGATGAGATCCCGGACATCACGAGGAGTTCCGGAATGGTCCGGAGGTAAAGATTTATATATGGGAAGTCCTATTTTGGCCACCGGAAAATGTTCGGGATTTTTCGGTATTGTACCCGGAAGGTTCTAGAAGGTTCCGGAGTGGGGCCCACCTGCATGGGGGGACCCACATGAACGTGGGTAGTGGGGGCAAGGCCCCACACCCCTGGTCAAGGCGCACCAAGATCCCCCCTTAGAAGGAATAAGATCATATCCCGAAGGGATAAGATCAAGATCCCTAAAAGGGGGGATAACAATCGGTGGGGAAGGGAAAGGATGGGATTTCTTTCCTCCCACCTTTGCCAATGCCCCAATGGACTTGGAGGGCAAGAAACCAGCCCCCTCCACCCCTATATATAGTGGGGAGGCGCATGGGAGCTGCACCCCTTGCCCCTGGCGCAGCCCTCCCCCCTCCTACACCTCCTCCTCCTCTGTAGTGCTTAGCGAAGCTCTGCCGGAGAACCACGGGCTCCACCGCCACCACGCCGTCGTGCTGTCGGAGCTCTCCCTCAACTTCTCCTCCCCCCTTGCTGGATCAAGAAGGAGGAGATGTCCCCGGGCTGTACGTGTGTTGAACGCGGAGGTGCCGTCCGTTCGGCGCTTGGATCGGATCTTCCGCGATTTGAATCTCCACGAGTACGACTCCATCAACCGCGTTCTTTGCAATGCTTACGCTTAGCAATCTTCAAGGGTATGAAGATGCACTCCCTGTCTCTCGTTGCTAGCATCTCCTAGATTGATCTTGGTGACACGTAGGAATTTTTTTGGAATTATTACTACGTTCCCATCAGTGGCATCGTGAGCTAGGTCTATGCGTAGATTCTATGCACGAGTAGAACACAAGTAGTTGTGGGCGATGATTTGGTCAATTTGCTTGCCGTTACTAGTCATATCTTGATTCGGCGGCATTGTGGGATGAAGCGGCCCGGACCGACTTTACACGTACGCTTACGTGAGACTGGTTCCACCGCCTGACATGCACTTGTTGCATAAGGTGGCTAGCGGGTGTCTGTCTCTCCCACTTTAGTCGGATCGGATTCGATGAAGAGGGTCCTTATGAAGGGTAGCAATTGGCATATCACCGTTGTGGCTTTTGCGTAGGTAAGAAACGTTCTTGCTAGAAACCCATAGCAGCCACGTAAAACTTGCAACAACAATTAGAGGACGTCTAACTTGTTTTTGCAGGGTATGCTATGTGATGTGATATGGCCAAAAGGATGTGATGAAATATATGTGATGTATGAGATTGATCATGTTCTTGTAATAGGAATCACGACTTGCATGTCGATGAGTATGACAACCGGCAGGAGCCATAGGAGTTGTCTTAATTTATTGTATGACCTGCGTGTCAATCAAAAACGCCATGTAATTACTTTACTTTATTGCTAACCGTTAGCCATAGTAGTAGAAGTAATAGTTGGCGAGACAACTTCATGAAGACACGATGATGGAGATCATGATGATGGAGATCATGGTGTCGTGCCGGTGACGATGGTGATCATGCCGCGCCCCGAATATGGAGATCAAAGGCGCAAGATGATATTGGCCATATCATGTCACTTTATGATTTGCATGTGATGTTTATCATGTTTTTACATCTTATTTGCTTAGAACGATGGTAGCATAAATAAGATGATCCCTCACTAAAATTTCAAGAAATGTGTTCCCCCTAAGTGTGCACCGTTGCGAAGGATCGTTGTTTCGAAGCACCACGTAATGATCGGGTGTGATAGATTCTAACGTTCGCATACAACGGGTGTAAGCCAGATTTACACACGCGAAACACTTAGGTTGACTTGACGAGCCTAGCATGTACAGACATGGCCTCGGAACACGAGAGACCGAAAGGTCGAACATGAGTCGTATAGTAGATGCGATCAACATGGAGATGTTCACCATTGATGACTAGTCCGTCTCACGTGATGATCGGACACAGCCTAGTCGATATGGATCATGTATCACTTAGATGACTAGAGGGATGTCTATCTGAGTGGGAGTTCATTAAATAATTTGATTAGATGAACTTAATTATCATGAACTTAGTCTAAAATTGTCTTTACAATCTATCTTGTAGATCCAATGGCCCACGCTAATGTTGCCCTCAACTTCAACGCGTTCCTAGAGAAATCCAAGCTGAAAGACGATGGAAGCAACTATACGGACTGGGTCCGTAACTTGAGGATCATCCTCATAGCTTCCAAGAAAGCATATGTCCTTGATGCACCGCTAGGTGACGCACCCATTTTCCCAGCAACTCAAGACGTTATGAACGCCTGGCAGTCGCGTAGTGATGATTACTCCCTGGTTCAGTGCGGCATGCTTTACAGCTTAGAACCGGGGCTCCAAAAGCGTCTTGAGCAACACGGAGCATATGAGATGTTCCAAGAGCTGAGAATGGTTTTCCAAGCTCATGCCCGGGTCGAGAGATATGAAGTCTCCGACAAGTTCTTCAGTTGTAAGATGGAGGAAAATAGTTCTGTCAGCGAGCACATACTCAAAATGTCTGGGTTGCACAACCGCTTGTCTCAGCTCGGAGTTAATCTTCCGGATGACTCGGTTATTGACAGAATCTTCCAGTTGCTTCCACCTAGCTACAAGAGCTTTGTGATGAACTTCAATATGCAAGGGATGGAGAAGTCCATTCCTGAGTTATATTCGATGATGAAATCAGCGGAGGTGGAGATCAAAAAGGAACATCAAGTGTTGATGGTGAATAAGACCACCAGTTTCAAGAAAGGCAAGGGTAAGAAGAACTTCAAGAAGGACGGCAAAACAGTTGCCGCGCCCGGTAAATCAGTTGCCGGGAAGAAGCCCAAGAATGAACCCAAGCCTGAGACTGAGTGCTTTTATTGCAAGGGAACCGGTCACTGGAAGCGGAACTGCCCCAAGTACTTAGCGGATAAGAAGGCCGGCAACGTCAAAGGTATATATGATATACATGTTGTTGATGTGTACCTTACCAGCGCTCGTAGTAGCTCCTGGGTATTTGATACTGGTGCAGTTGCTCACATTTGTAACTCAAAACAGGAGCTGCGGAATAAGCGGAGACTGGCGAAGGACGAGGTGACGATGCGCGTCGGGAATGGTTCCAAGGTCGATGTGATCGCCGTCGGCACGCTACCTCTACATCTACCTTCGGGATTAGTTTTAAACCTCAACAATTGTTATTTAGTACCAGCTTTGAGCATGAACATTGTATCTGGATCTCGTTTGATGCGAGATGGCTACTCATTTAAATCCGAGAATAATGGTTGTTCTATTTATATGAGAGATATGTTTTATGGTCATGCCCCGCTGGTCAATGGTTTATTTTTATTGAATCTCGAACGTGATGTTACACATATTCATAGTGTGAATACCAAACGATGTAAGGTTGATAATGATAGTCCCACATACTTGTGGCACTGCCACCTTGGTGATATTGGTGTCAAACGCATGAAGAAACTCCATGCAGATGGACTTTTGGAGTCTCTTGATTATGAATCATTTGACACGTGCGAACCATGCCTCATGGGCAAGATGACTAAGACTCCGTTCTCCGGAACAATGGAGCGAGCAACCAACTTGTTGGAAATAATACATACCGATGTATGCGGTCCAATGAGCGTTGAGGCTCGCGGTGGCTATCGTTATGTTCTCACCCTCACTGATGACTTAAGCATATATGGGTATGTCTACTTAATGAAACACAAGTCTGAGACCTTTGAAAAGTTCAAGGAATTTCAGAGTGAGGTAGAGAATCAATGTGACAAGAAAATAAAGTTCTTACGATCTGATCGTGGAGGAGAATATTTGAGTCACGAGTTTGGCACGCACTTAAGGAAATGTGGAATTGTTTCACAACTCACGCCGCCTGGCACACCTCAGCGTAATGGTGTGTCTGAACGTCGTAATCGCACTCTATTGGATATGGTGCGATCTATGATGTCTCTTACTGATTTACCGCTATCATTTTGGGGATATGCATTAGAGACTGCCGCATTCACTTTAAATAGGGCACCGTCTAAATCTGTTGAGACGACACCGTATGAATTATGGTTTGGGAAGAAACCTAAGCTGTCGTTTCTGAAAGTTTGGGGATGTGATGCTTATGTCAAGAAACTTCAACCTGAAAAGCTCGAACCCAAATCGAAAAAGTGCGTCTTCATAGGACACCCTAAGGAAACTATTGGGTATACCTTCTACCTCAGATCCGAAGGCAAGATCTTTGTTGCCAAGAATGGATCCTTTCTAGAGAAAGAGTTTCTCTCGAAAGAAGTAAGTGGGAGGAAAGTAGAACTTGATGAGGTAATTGTACCCCCTCTCGAACCGGAGAGTAGCGCAGCACAGGAAAATGTTTCTGTGGTGCCTGCACCGACTAGAGAGGAAGTTAATGATGATGATCATGAAACTTCGGATCAAGTTACTACTGAGCTTCGTAGGTCCACGAGGACACGTTCCGCACCAGAGTGGTACGGCAACTCTGTCCAGGAAATCATGTTGTTAGACAACGGTGAACCTTTGAACTATGAAGAAGCCATGGCGGGCCCGGATTCCAACAAATGGCTTGAGGCCATGAAATCCGAGATAGGATCCATGTATGAGAACAAAGTATGGACTTTGGTGGACTTGCCCGATGATCGGCAAGCCATAGAAAATAAATGGATCTTTAAGAAGAAGACTGACGCGGATGGTAATGTGACCGTCTATAAGGCTCGGCTTGTCGCTAAGGGTTATCGACAAGTTCAAGGAGTTGACTGCGATGAGACTTTCTCACCCGTAGTGATGCTGAAGTCTGTCCGAATCATGTTAGCAGTTGCCGCATTTTATGATTATGAGATCTGGCAAATGGACGTCAAAACGGCATTCCTTAACGGTTTCCTTAAGGAAGAATTGTATATGATGCAGCTGGAAGGTTTTGTCGATCCTAAGAATGCTGACAAGGTATGCAAGCTCCAGCGCTCCATCTATGGGCTGGTGCAAGCATCTCGGAGTTGGAACATTCGCTTTGATGAGGTGATCAAAGCGTTTGGGTTTATACAGACTTATGGAGAAGCCTGTATTTACAAGAAAGTGAGTGGGAGCTCTGTAGCATTTCTCATTTTATATGTGGATGACATATTGTTGATGGGAAATGATATAGAACTTTTGGAAAGCATAAAGGCCTACTTGAATAAGTGTTTTTCAATGAAGGACCTTGGAGAAGCTGCTTACATATTAGGCATCAAGATCTATAGAGATAGATCGAGACGCCTCATTGGTCTTTCACAAAGCACATACCTTGACAAGATATTGAAGAAGTTCAATATGGATCAGTCCAAGAAGGGGTTCTTGCCTGTATTGCAAGGTGTGAGATTGAGCACAGCTCAATGCCCGACCTCGGCAGAAGATAGAGAAAAGATGAGTGTCATCCCCTATGCCTCAGCCATAGGCTCTATTATGTATGCCATGCTGTGTACCAGACCTGATGTGAACCTTGCCATAAGTTTGGTAGGGAGGTACCAAAGTGATCCCGGAATGGAACACTGGACAGCGGTCAAGAATATCCTTAAGTACCTAAAAAGGACTAAGGATATGTTTCTCGTTTATGGAGGTGCCGAAGAGCTCGTCGTAAAGGGTTACGTCGATGCTAGCTTCGACACAGATCCGGATGACTCCAAGTCACAAACCGGATACGTGTATATTTTGAATGGTGGGGCAGTCAGCTGGTGCAGTTGCAAGCAAAGCATCGTGGCGACATCTACATGTGAAGCGGAGTCAATAGCTGCTTCAGAAGCAGCGCAGGAAGGAGTCTGGATGAAGGAGTTCATCGCCGACCTAGGAGTGATTCCCAATGCGTCGGGCCCGATGACTCTCTTCTGTGACAACACTGGAGCTATTGCCATTGCCAAGGAGCCCAGGTTTCACAAGAAGACCAGGCACATCAAGCGCCGCTTCAACTCCATTCGTGGTTACATTCAGGATGGAGATATAGATATTTGTAAAGTACATACGGATCTGAATGTCGCAGATGCGTTGACTAAACCTCTTCCACGAGCGAACATTATCAACACCAGAACTCTATGGGTGTTCGATTCATCACAATGTAACTAGATTATTGACTCTAGTGCAAGTGGGAGACTGTTGGAAATATGCCCTAGAGGCAATAATAAAATGGTTATTATTATATTTCCTTGTTCATGATAATTGTCTATTGTTCATGCTATAATTGTATTAACCGGAAACCGTAATACATGTGTGAATACATACACCACACCATGTCCCTAGTGAGCCTCTAGTTGACTAGCTCGTTGATCAATAGATGGTCATGGTTTCCTGACCATGGACATTGGATGTCGTTGATAACGGGATCACATCATTAGGAGACTGATGTGATGGACAAGACCCAATCCTAAGCATAGCACAAGATCGTGTAGTTCGTCTGCTAGAGCTTTTCTAATGTCAAGTATCATTTCCTTAGACCATGAGATTGTGCAACTCCCGGATACCATAGGAATGCTTTGGGTGTATCAAACGTCACAACGTAACTAGGTGACTATAAAGGTGCACTACGGGTATCTCCAAAAGTGTCTGTTGGGTTGGCACGAATCGAGACTGGGATTTGTCACTCCGTGTGACGGAGAGGTATCTCTGGGCCCACTCGGTAATACATCATCATAATGAGCTCAATGTGACTAAGGAGTTAGTCATGGGATCATGTGTTACGGAATGAGTAAAGAGACTTGCCGGTAACGAGATTGAACAAGGTATAGGGATACCGACGATCGAATCTCGGGCAAGTAACATACCGATGGACAAAGGGAATTGTATACGGGATTAATTGAATCCCCGACATCGTGGTTCATCCGATGAGATCATCGTGGAACATGTGGGAGCCAATATGGGTATCCAGATCCCGCTATTGGTTATTGGCCGAAGAGGTGTCTCGGTCATGTCTGCATGGTTCCCGAACCCGTAGGGTCTACACACTTAAGGTTCGGTGACGCTAGAGTTGTAATGGGAATTGTATGTGGTTACCGAAAGTTGTTTGGAGTCCCGTATGAGATCCCGGACATCACGAGGAGTTCCGGAATGGTCCGGAGGTAAAGATTTATATATGGGAAGTCCTATTTTGGCCACCGGAAAATGTTCGGGATTTTTCGGTATTGTACCGGGAAGGTTCTAGAAGGTTCTGGAGTGGGGCCCACCTGCATGGGGGGACCCACATGAACGTGGGTAGTGGGGGCAAGGCCCCACACCCCTGGTCAAGGCGCACCAAAATCCCCCCTTAGAAGGAATAAGATCATATCCCGAAGGGATAAGATCAAGATCCCTAAAAGGGGGGATAACAATCGGTGGGGAAGGGAAAGGATGGGATTTCTTTCCTCCCACCTTTGCCAACGCCCCAATGGACTTGAAGGGCAAGAAACCAGCCCCCTCCACCCCTATATATAGTGGGGAGGCGCATGGGAGCTGCACCCCTTGCCCATGGCGCTGCCCTCCCCCCTCCTACACCTCCTCCTCCTCCGTAGTGCTTAGCGAAGCTCTGCCGGAGAACCACGGGCTCCACCGCCACCACGCCGTCGTGCTGTCGGAGCTCTCCCTCAACTTCTCCTCCCCCCTTGCTGGATCAAGAAGGAGGAGACGTCCCCGGGTTGTACGTGTGTTGAACGCGGAGGCGCCGTCCGTTCGGCGCTTGGATCGGATCTTCCGCGATTTGAATCGCCACGAGTACAACTCCATCAACCGCGTTTTTGCAACGCTTCTGCTTAGCGATCTTCAAGGGTATGAAGATGCACTCCCTCTCTCTCGTTGCTAGCATCTCCTAGATTGATCTTGGTGACACGTAGGAAATTTTTTGAATTATTACTACGTTCCCATCATCGTCGTCGTTTTCGCTTGCGAAAACCATTGTTTTTGCGCATTGTGGAGGGAGTGGAGGCACACAATGACTACTTCAAGCTCACAAGGGATTGTTGCGGTCAACTCTCTTTCTCTGCCAAGCAGAAGTGCATGGCTGCTATGAGGATGCTTGCACTTGGTACTGTGGTAGATGTTGTTGGTGAGATGGTCAGGATGGGGGAGAGCACATGCCTGAAGACTACTGTCAAGTTTGCCCATGTTGTGGTGGAGGTGTTTGGAGCAGAGTATCTGAGAGAGCCAAATGCACAGGACACGGAGAAGTTGTTGGCTATTGGAGAGGCCAGAGGATTTCCAGGAATGCTCGGATCATTCGATTGCATGCATTGACAATGGAAGAACTGCCCCAAAGGTTTGCGAGGAATGTATCAAGGTCGCACAAGAGAGGCCACCATCATACTAGAGGCGGTGGCATCACATGACTTATGGATTTGGCATGCTTTCTTTGGAATGTCAGGTTCTCACAACGACATCAACGTGCTTCAATGACCTCCGGTGTTCAAGAGGCTTTGCAACGGGGAATCACCTCGGTGCAACTACACCGTCAACGGCCAAGACTACAACATGGGATACTATCTTGCCGATGGCATATATCCTCAGAGGGATGCATTTGTAAAGACAATATCTGAACCACATGGCAGAAAACAAAAGCACCTTGCAACAATGCAGGAAGCAGCTAGGAAGGATGTGGAGATGGAATTCAGAGTGCTGCAAGCGCGTTGGGGAATTGTTCGTGTGCTGCAATGATGTGGGAACAAGAAACTTTGTGGCAGCTGATGACATGTTGTGTTATTTTGCACAATATGATCGTCGAGGATGAGGGTGATGGTGTATCCCAAACCAATGATTTTGAAGCACCTGGAGAACAAGTTGAAATCCCTGAAGATCAAGATGCAATTCAACTTATGAACTTTCTGCAGATGCATCAGAATCTCCGAGATCATCACGTGCACACGCAACTACTCAATGATCTGGTGGAGCATATGTGGACCCAATGAAAGTCAAAGAGCAGATGATTGATTGTGCACTTCAAATAAATTTGATGTAAACACTTGTTATGTTTGGTACTAACATTTGTTTTACGTGCGATGTTTAGTATCGGATGATCGACGTGCATGGCTTTGCATGGATTTGAGAGTCCGGATATGAGGTATGTGGATGCACGGAGCGAAATATGAAGGCCGTCCGGATGCGTCCGCGGGCGTGCCCGGACGCGTCCGCAGACGTATAGGGGGGCGGATTTGTCCAGTCCGACTGTAGATGCTCTTGGGGTGCGGGATTCCTATGTGTGTGCGCGCACCATGCATGCGCGGACGCGTGCTGCTCCCTGGTCGAAAATACCGCACGCACGGAGAATCGGGAATTATCGGAGGTGTCCTCCGAGCATGTTCCATCATGGGACGCGCGAGACAACGAGCTCAGAGCATCTTCAGCCACGACTTGCAAATCTGGCCCCTCAAACGCCCGCGGACACGCCCGGTCAGTGACTGGGCGTGTCCGTTTTGAACCCCTATTTTTTTGTCCGGGCAGCTGCATCTCTCATAGTTTTCCTCATATGTCCGGTCACTTGCACGTGATTGGTGGAGAAGAAGAGAGAGAAAGAAAAGAATGAATAAAGAAAAAGAAAAGATGGTCCGGGGTGGGGTCGCGTTTTACGTGGCGGACTGACCGGACGTGTCCGGGCGCGTCCGCGACCCCTCATATCATCCTCATGTTTGAGATGGATATGAGGGGTGTCGGTAAGTCTGGGCGTTTGAGATGGATATGAGGGATCCGTCTGGATCGCTTTTTCGTGACCGGTCAGTGACCGGGCGGGCTGCCCGGGCGTTTGAGAAGAGTATGAGGGTTCTGGTTGTAGATGCTCTCACTCGATTTTTTTTGTTTTGTTTTTCAGAACTAAAACTAACCAAGGCACAACATCATAATCTTGACTTCCATTTGGGATAGCAATGCGACCTCCCGTTGGGTGGTTGTAGCCTCTTGTCGAGTTGGTTGGAGAGGTGTTCCTACGGCTTGATTCATGTGTACATTGAAGTCGATGTGATATTCATATGCTTCTAATGGATATGGAAACAGCCGGGCCCTTTGAGTACATGATAGTGCTTGTGTAAAAATGTAGGACTATTTGATTGCACCACGTCAAACAACCAACATGAGAAAACACGAATTACAATACTCTAAATTTCACATTAAAGCCCTTGAACAAAGGATGAATTGGGGCCACATAAAAATTAAGCATGAGGTGGTAAGATTTTGTTGAAAGAGAAGGGGGGCACACAAAAATTAAAAGGACGTTGCTAGGTCTCAGTCGACTGAGATTTGACCAAGTCTCGGTCAAATGACATACTCCCTCCATTCCACAATGTAGTGTGCCCCAAATCTAAGTTTGACCATAAATTTAATCAACGAGACCGATTGCGGCGGGAGCAAAAATTATACCACTGAATTCGTATTCGAATGAAGTTTTCAATGGTTCAGTTTTTGCTCCCGTCGCAATCGGTCTCGTCGATTAAATTTACGATCAAACTTAAAGCTCGAAAATCGAGGACGCGCTATATTATGGAATGGAGGGAGTAGTATATAAGAATGAAAAAAATGTACGGATCTTCATGCAAGATCAAAGGTCTATAGCATCGACTGAGACATAGCAAAGTCTCACTTGACGGAGATTTAGTAAAACTAAAATTAAAAAGGGGTGTGTTGGGTGGGGTGGGGGGTAATAAGGAGAGGACACCTAATCCTTTAGCCTCCCATTGGGTTTAGGATTTTTGGTAAGTTAAACATACCTTAAACCATGTGCCTTCCCTTTTTAGAAGAATCTCCCGATCTATTCAATATCAATCATGACTATACAAAGAATATCAGAGTTAACAAAAAAATAACTAGATGTGTGGACCACTAGACAACGACTACAAGCACTTGAGTGAGTTGAAGGCGCGTCCTCGTCATCGCCTCTCCCTCACCGGAACCAGACAAACCTTGTTGTAATAAACATTCGAGAAGTCGGCATGCTAAGGCCTCGCTAGACCAGCACACCGGTGTCGTAATTGTCGTAGATCGAAAGGATCAAACCTGTAAACACACGAAAGAAGGTTGGATCCAAATAGATCCACCGAAGACCAGCCCTGACTGAATCCCGCGGGATCCATGAAAACGAACCTTCACACATCCTCCAACCACGTTAGATGCGTCATTGAGACGGGGATCAAACGTGGGAGGCGTTATTCTTACCAAGGGGCGTCACCACCGCCACACAACCCCAACCAATATGTTGAACCTAACAAAAACAAGAGCAGGGTCTCTTCTGTCGACTGGGATGAGGGGGAGTCCTCTGCACCTCCACAACCCAAAGGACATCAGAGGCGGGGCGGGGCAGCGCCGCCAATAATGGGAGAAGGAGGAAACCTAATCGCCTGGGAGTCTTTTTGTTACCCCATTTGCCTTTTATCGTGACAAATTTGGGTATGTTTTCTTATGCACTATCATATCTTGCCGATATTTCCAAACTATTGGGTTGCCAAATAACGAGTTGGAAATGTCTTGGTTGTTTTAAGTGATTCAAATATATTGTAAAAAATTCTTAGAAGTACAAAGCACCTCAAACATAATAAAAATTACATCAAGGTTTCTAAACTCCTGGACGACCACTATTCTTTTTGTCAACAGAGTTGTGAAGGCAATCTCAGATAGGTTGACAAGTTCCATAAGAGCATCTAAGCCCGGAGCCCCCATACATGCCCCAAACATCCGGATGGCTTGCCTGGTCACCGGACAGAAAACTGCCACCCAATTGGATCGCAAATCCATCCCAAACGCCCGGGCTGATCGAAATCCCCATACCCGACCGGCCGACCCATATCTAGGGTGGATATGGGGATGCCCGAACACATCCTCTACGTTGGCTACGACGATCTAGGTCTATCCCAAATCCTCTCAAAATTAACTTGTCCACCACTTCAATTGTACTCCTCCTGTCTCCGTCCTCCATTTTTTGCCTCTGTGTAGCAACACGCCTCCTCCATTGCTTACCATCCACGTAGTTGTCCTCATCCGCCATCGCTGATGTCATCGCCTAAAAAACTTTCCCGCCACCATCGGCATGGATGATGCTTCGATAGAATCAGTCGAGATCCCGACCATGGTGGTCATTTGCAAGGCGGAGAACGATGCCCAGAGGGTGCGCCACCGGAAGCAGCGCTAGCATGAAGTGGTGAAAGGGTAGCTGTGGAGAGGGCCAACACGGAGGTCACCGGTGATGACGACATGGACTTTGGCCCGAGCGGTGTGGTGACACCGACAAATCCGCATGCCGTGGCTGCGGGGGAAAACTACTCGTCAGACCAGGTCGACTTCGTTCTGCCCTCCCAGTGGACGGGCATCCCGGATTTGAAGTTTCCAGAAGATGCCCCTGTCGCGACCATGATGGCCGACTCACTGCAACTCCAAAGGCATCGGCCAATGCCGGCTCCGAGCATGCCCACACACTTTTAGATAGAATGCCCAAACAAGATACAGTACAATCTTCGTCCCTATGCCATTTGCATCAGTTGATTCATAGAGACTTTGCAAGGCAAACATCACGAACTAAACACAAGAAAATAGTGAAGTCAAGAGGCCCGACATCCACAGTTTGAAGATGTTTTGTTGGTAGAACACTAGCATGGATTTGATATGTGGAACCGAGCGAAAAGGCCTAAAATATTGGGAAACATTTCACAAACTTTGTTATGAGCAAAAACACTATGTGAAGCCACACCCAATTAGTACCAACCGTGTCCCATGCTCTCTCCAACATAGATGATCCACCATCCAAGAGAACATGAACAAGTTTGTTGGTTTTCACAGATAAGTTGTTAGCCGGAACCAAAGAAAAAACAAATTTCAAAGCCATGCAACTTTGGCGTCGGCTTTGTATCATCAAGTCGAGAAGAAGCCATTCAGTATCTCACATTTGTTGGATGAAATTGAAATGGATATCCAACAATCTGTCCTCAAGAACATAGAAAGCGACATGAAGAAGATAAAAAAAATTATGGATCTAGTTCCAATCAATCAATTGGATTGGATTGCGAGAAGAAGAAAAATGATGGGGCGGACATAGAATCCACCGTGCCAGAGAGGAACCGACATGTGATGAGAAACAAGTGGGAGAAGCACAAGATCGCCCGTGACGTCACGACAAGCAAAATGTTCGCCACTTGGATGGGCATTTTTCCGCCAAGGGAGTGAAGAAGGAGAGGTACAACCACATAGGTTGAAGCTGAAGGACAAAATAGAATTGAAGAGGAAAGAGAAGATTGCGGAATGGGAGCTTCAAAAGACAACGACATTATAAGGAATTGATGCAAAGATGGAACATCTTGGATACGGTATTGAAGGAGTTGAACCAAGATTTCCAAATGGATAGGATACACTAGTAGAAAACAGGGCATCAGTCCCGGTTCCAGAGGGCCTTTAGTCCCGGTTCTGCAACCGGGACAAAACGATCGGGACTAATGCCCATCATTTTTAGTCCCGGTTGGCTTACGAACCGGGACTAAAGGAGCTCCACGTGGCCGCCCTAGGGCGCCCAGGCAGGAGGACCTTTAGTCCCGGTTGGTAACACCGACCGGGACTAAAAGGCAGCCACGCGTGAGCACCTGCCAGGCGCTGGGGGTTTTTTTTTTAAAGGAGGGGTTTAGGGGTTTTCCTATTGTGTTTCCCCTTTTTATTTTTGTGTTTACCATTTTTATTTTACGCTTTTCATTCAACTCGATGCTAGCTACTACATATAGCAATGAAGGAACCATTACACAACATCGTCATGATCAATATATAGAGAGAAGTGACCTCTCTTTCTTCG
Source organism: Elymus sibiricus (assembly GCA_039707655.1). Lineage (NCBI taxonomy): Eukaryota > Viridiplantae > Streptophyta > Magnoliopsida > Poales > Poaceae > Elymus > Elymus sibiricus. Next base: position 487,157,060 of record CM077665.1, read on the forward strand.
TGCTTGGTCAAACAATATGCAACAAGTTTTCGTAAATCTATTCGATGCTATTACATATAGTACACGTTCATGCATATATACAATATAACATCTCTTACGATCCTAACGTCTATTACAAAAATCGCATTCGAGATCCTTATGGCATTCTCCGTCTTTAGGTATGACATGCCCAACAAAGAATCCCGCCAATTCCTCTTGAATTGCTCGTACGCGATCAGTTGGTTGGAGTTCGTCCCGCTTCTGCCAGATCTAATTTAAAGAAGGGGGTCAATAAAACTCAACACAATTGATGGTAATAAAATAAAAATGTGAATATTGTTTACGTACTTCAAATTGTTGTAAAGATATGCCCCGGCCCCGCTCAGAGGTCAAGTGGCGAATGAACTCGCAAACGTAGTAAGCACATAAATTAGTCCCGGGTGCCTGCCATAAGCACTTTACGAGAATAGAGTTCAATCAAAATGATAATCAAGCATGATAATGGTACTAAAACTAGAATCAATGAGAGATGCGCGGTACTAGATTAGTACTTACTTTGGGGTGTAAAAATTGCAGCTCTTTTTTCCAGCTGACACCCTTAACCTGTTTGGTGAACTTTTTCCAAACCCTGCCCGGCAAAGAAAATGATTACTTGATATCAGGAAATGAACGAAAGTTGCCGATATGGTGCGATAATGATTGAACTTACTTCTGAAGCATTTGACTCAGGTCCGTCCACTCCTTAGGGTCTTTACGTCTCGAGTCCAAGACAGTTACTTTTCCCTCTTCAAGCTGAATGTCTAGCAGAATAAAGTGGAAACTGCGCACGCATAACTCATTAATTGCACTTAACCTCGAGTAAGCGAAACAGAATGTGCACAAGATAGTAACACTCACTTGAAGTTGTAAGGAAATAGTATTTGCCTTCTGGTTTGTTGTCCAAGTAACGCATCTAGTAAATTTTGCTCTGTATCAGCGGGAAAATCTTTTAACGTGCGTTCATTTATGAAATTTGGGTCAATGAACCCAATGTCATAGATTTGTAGTTGTTTGCATTCGAGGATCTTCATTCTGCATAATATAGTGTGAGGATAATTAATACATGCAATGAACGAGCTGAGCTAGAGACTTAATTATAGAAAAATACTTACAGACAATAGGAACTGACGATTGTTTTGTCGAGCTCCTTTTGGTTGTATAAGTGAAAAATTTCTTCAAATTCAACGAACAACACCTGGTCTCCATTGAAGAAGTGCTCATTTTTTAATTCCCACCAAGATATGGTTGGTCCCGTCCTTGCAGGCTTCCAAGTACCATTCATGAAAATGTCGCATCCTCGTTGGTAGACCCTGGAGCTCCTCACGTGTGACGAGAGGCTTCCCATGCTCGAATCTTAAGGATGGTACTACCTCAGCCTTTTCGAACTGTACCGAATCGGGTAAGTAATCACCAACAGTGATAGCAAGACCAGTGGCTGCTTTCTCTGGATCATTAGCGATATCGGTAACCACCTTGAGCGGAGGGCACGATTGCAGTTCTTGTTCGCCGAGCTAGGGAATTGTTTTCCCACTTCTTGCGCCACTTCTACCTAAGCTTCTCGACCGCCTCACTTGATCATGTGTCTTTTGAATACATCGGTCATAGTTTGATGGCGGCGGAGGCGGTGGTGGTCGCCTAAGGGCCTCCAGAGTTCGCTTCGCTTTCACCGGATCAATTTTCTCCTCTTGAGGTGGGCGTTTCGGTGCAAGCTGACGTCTCACTTCGTCATCCACGATCTCATTGAGTTCCTCCTCAGACCTCTCGTAGGGTAACTTGGGAAGAGCCTTGAGGCTTGGGCCGTATCTGAATCTCCTCTGTTTCATACTGCTGCTAGCCGCCGGAGCGACGGCGGCTCTCTTCCGATGTTGCTGAGGCGGCGAAGGAGGCGGAGTCCAATGACGCGGCGGAGACAGCTGAGGCGGAGGCGGATTCTGCTGAGGGGCCTCCTCCGTCGGAGTCCGCTGAGGCGGCGGAGATGGCTGACACGCCGGAGACGGCTGACGCGCCAGAGACGACTCATGCAGCGGAGACGGCTGACGCACCGGAGACGACTCAGGCACCGGGGCCTCCTCCGCCTGAGTCTGCTGAGGCGGCGTCCAGTATGGAAGCACGACGTGTTCCTTTCTCCATAGACAGGTAGTCCTTAAGGCATATCGAAGAAGAAGCTCCCCTTCACCTGTAGCGTACTCAAGCTCCAGCCCATCAAATTCATCCATTATTTCATCCACCCCGACAATAGCAAAGCCAGCTGGAACCGGAGTGCAATGGAATGTTGCATCAGGTCGAGGAGGTAAGACATAGCTGACCGCCGCCTTCAAGGTCAGGTTATGACATTTTGCCATTAGCACACAATGTTCATTATTCGTGATACCATCCGCGGGGTAGCGAGGAGCCGTGCTATCAGGATGAACGAGCTCAGTGGAAGCCACGCTGCTTCTCCGCTGAGATGGTGGGGTAGCATCGTGGGTAGTCTCCAATGAAGGATCTTCGTGCCGCTGAGATGGTTGGCCGGTAGCTCGCTGGCTCTCAAGTGCCTCTAGTTTCGCTAATCTTTCATTCATCTTCTGCATTTTGCTTGCTTCCTCTTTCTTCTTTCTCTGTCGGCTTCTGTAACCAGTGTTGTCGGGAAACCCAACCTTCCACGGAACGGAACCTCATGTGCCTCGTGTTCGTCCAGGGTGTTCAGGATTCCCGAGGGCCTTTGACAGCTCGTCCTTCTCTCTGTCGGGAATGAACTTCCCTTCCAGCGCTTCCTTGATTGCTTCCTCAAGCTTTGTGATGGGTATTGCAAGTTGAGCTTTCGTCCAGACACACTTCCCTGTTTCTGGGTCCAAAGTTCCCCCAACCCCGAAGAACCAAGTCCTTGCCTGATCTGGCCAGTGCAATGTCGCTGGTTGGACATCTTTAGCAAGCAGGTCTTGCTCAGCTTTGTCCCACGTAGGCCGGGCTTTGCTGTAGCACCTGACCCCGTAACATGGTGATACTCCTTCCTTGCGGCATTTTTCTTATTTGTAAGTGACCTGTTCTTAGCCTTCTCCGATTTCTTGTAGGCCACAAATGCGGGCCAGTGATCTCTCATCTTCTCATATTGACCTTTGAATTCTGGAGTCTTGTCTTTCTCGACAAACTTCCTGTTCAATACTTTCTTCCAGTTCTTGAATAGTTCTGCCATCTTCTTAAGAGCAAACGCCCTGACCTTTCGCTGTATAACTGGGTTATTCGGATCCTCCTCTGGCGGTAGGCTGAAATTTCTCATCAGATTGGTCCAAAGATCATCTTTCAGTCTATCGTTGACATGGGGAACTTGAGGGTCCTTCTTCTTATTCCATTCTTGGCAGCTGATCGGGATGATGTCCCTAACAATAACTCCGCACTGATGTATAAATTTGTTCTTGGTCCGGTAGGGAGCAATCGGTTGGCCTTCTGGAGAGACTTCTTCGATCGTGAACCTTTCTTCCGCGTCCAACCTTCTCATCGGGCCTCGTCTCCTTACCGAAGTACAGCTCTATCCGGATGGCTAATTAAAAGAAGAAAGAAGTGTTAATATATGTACATACAAAAAAATTAATGCATCTAGTCAGCAGAGGATTAATTAATATATACCTCGCCGGACTTTGAAGCAGTTATGGATCCCTTCTCCATTCGATCACCGGAACCGTCATGATCTCCTTCGTCCGCAGTTCGATCACTGGAGCCATCATGATCTCCTTCCTCCTCACCGGAGCCGCCATCCTCTCTTTCCTCACCGTCGGTCTCGTTGAGAAACAACAAGCAGTTGAGATCGATATCACCTCCGTCGCGGATTATATCCCCCAACAACTCTTCTTTTTCTAAGTCTCTGTCGTCCATAGTTTCTGCAAATATTACAACGTGGCAATATACAACCATGAGAGATGGATTAGTGGCAAACATAGACTTAATCACAACATTTTCTATATACATCAATCCATCCATCTATACATATACATACATACATGGACAAAAAAATTCTATGAACAAAAAAAATCATCATATCAACATTTTCTATATATATACATCCATCCATCCATCTAAACATATCTATCTATCCATCTAACATCTCATACATATTTGATGCAACAAACATAGCATGGCATGGCAGAAACATAGCAAAGACCATGGCGTGGCCGACCATGGCGTGGCCGACGCCGTACAAGGACTCGACCACCCCACCACGCTAGCTCCACCGCCGCCGCTCACCAACTCTCGCCGTCTTCTTCCTCCTCCCCTCCCTCCTTCCTCCATGCAACATAATGCCGCTCTTGAGGGTGAATATCTTAGCCCCTCTCTGGCCATCCCCTGGCTCCCCCCTCTCGCTCTCTCTCCTCATGCAAAATACAGCTTTTGAGGGGGATTCTCGTGCCCATTGTTAGTGATTGATACTGCCTTACCTCGCACCCTCACCAGCCGGGCTCCCTTGCTCTCGATCTGAATATGTCTAAATCAAAGTCCAAGGGTAAAGGCATTGCCTTGGAGGAACCCGATGTATGAAAACAGATAAGCACCTCTCTTTGTTACATTATTATGATTATTGGAACAAAGTGTCTTCCTTGCACCTATAGGATGCTCCTTGCATTAATTTTCTATATATATACATCCATCCATCCATCTAAACATATCTATCTATCCATCTAACATCTCATACATATTTGATGCAACAAACATAGCATGGCATGGCAGAAACATAGCAGAGACAAAATGAACTCTAATGCAAAAAAATTGTTCTTTGATTTGCAAAAAGGAGCTATATTGTCCCCAATTCTTTTGACGGTACCCACGGCGTCGGGGGCGACGGCGAGGCGACGGCGTCGGGCAGGGCTCGGGGACGGCGTCGGGGGCGGCGACGAGGCGACGGCGTCGGGAGGAGGACGGCGAGGCGACGGCGTCGGGCAGGGCTCGCGGACGGCATCGGGGGCGATGATGAGGCGACGGCGTCGGGGGCGACGGCGAGACGTCGGGAGGAGGACGGCGTCGGGGGTGACGGCGAGGCGACGGCGTCGGGCAGGGCTCGGGGACGGCGTCGGGGGCGGCGACGAGGAGCAGGTTCGGGGAGGACAGCAAGGAGGTCCGGCGGGGAGGTCCGGCGACGAGGAGCGGGCTCGGGGATGGCTCGGAGGCGACGGCGAGCTCGGGCAGCCTGGCGGCGTTGAGGTGGTCGCCGGCATCGGGGGCGGAACTGCAGATGTGTTTTGGCAAATTTTCCCAACTCCCGCTTATATACAGAGACCTTTAGTCCCGGTTGGTGGCTCCAACTGGGACTAATGCCCCCCTTTAGTCCCGGTTGGTGCCACCAACCGGGACTAAAGGTCAATTTCCAGCAGCCCAAAGGGCGGGAAGCAGAGACCTTTAGTCCCGGTTGGTGGCACCAACCGGGACTAAGGGGGGCATTAGTCCCGGTTGGTGGCACCAACCGGGACTAAAGGTCTGTGGTTCCCGTACCAAAAGTTTAGTCCCACCTCGCTAGTTGAGAGGGGCTCGGAGTGGTTTATAAGCGCTGCTGCCGCTGCCCTCTCGAGCTCCTCTCTAATGCAGGCAGTACATGCCTATTTGATGCCCTGTTGGGCCTTCTAGCACTGCGGGCCTGCATCCTGGCCCATTTGTAGGGTTTCTAGTCGTATGCAGGCCGTCGTGCCTAGTAGGCGGGCCATTTTTTGCATATATTATGATTTTTAATGTTATTTTTTGCATATGTTATTTTTAATGTTATTTTTTGCATATGTTATTTTTAGTTATATAATTTTAGTTGCATAAGTTTTATTTTTTATTGATTCTTTTTAGTTGATTCCTTTTGCTATTAGAGTTTTATAAAAGATTTTTAGTTTCTATTAAAGCTTGTAACAAAATATACTTTATGAAAAAATCATTTTACTATTAAAGTTTTTAACAAATAAATACTTTGATAATGTTAGTTAATATTATTTTTATTCTTTTTGCTAATGAAGAATGTTATATTTAATTCATTCTCTTTAGTTCATTCTTTGAGCTATTACAGTTTTATAAAAGACTTTTTCTGCATTTTTTTAACTCAAGACTTTTTCTGCATTCAATATGCACCATTCAAAGCCACATCATCACTTTTCAACCCTTTTCTAACTTCATTTGCTATTTTTCATGCATTTCATGATTTATTTTGAGCTAAGATGACCCTGAAATTGAAAAGCACTGCAAATGAACTCTGAAATGGTTGAAAATTGGCATGGTATCATAATTTCATCCACATAGCATGTGCTAAAAAGTTGAGATGGTTACGGGAAAAACTGGATGCACTTCGTGTACAAACTGGACAATCTCCTTCGAAGTATCAGGGTTTCGGCCGAAAAATCGTCTATTACAAAGGGATTTCATTTTTTTAAACATATTTTAACTCAAGACTTTTTCTGCATTCAATATGCACCATTCAAAGCCACATCATCACTTTTCAACCCTTTTCTGACTTCGTTTGTTATTTTTCACGCATTTCATGATTTATTTTGAGCTAAGATGACCCTGAAATTGAAAAGCACTGCAAATAAACTCTGAAATGGTTGAAAATTGGCATGGTATCATAATTTCACCCACGTAGCATGTGCTAAAAAATTGAATTGGTTACGGGAAAAACTGGATGCACTTCGTGTACAAACTGGACAATCTCCTTCGAAGTATCAGGGTTTCGGCCGAAAACTCGTCTATTACAAAGGGATTTCATTTTTTTAAACATATTTTAACTCAAGACTTTTTCTACATTCAATATGCACCATTCAAAGCCACATCATCACTTTTCAACCCTTTTCTGACTTCATTTGCTATTTTTCACGCATTTCATGATTTATTTTGAGCTAAGATGACCTTGAAATTGAAAAGCACTGCAAATGAACTCTGAAATGATTGAAAATTGGCATGGTATCATAATTTCACCCACGTAGCATGTGCTAAAAAGTTGAGAGGGTTACGGGAAAAAATGGATGCACTTCGTGTACAAACTGGACAATCTCCTTCGAAGTATCAGGGTTTCGGACAAAAACCCATCTATTATAAAGGGATTTCATTTTTTTTAAACATATTTTAACTCAAGACTTTTTCTGCATTCAATATGCACCATTCAAATCCACATCATCACTTTTCAATCCTTTTCTGACTTCATTTGCTATTTTTCACGCATTTCCTGATTTATTTTGAGCTAAGATGACCCTGAAATTGAAAAGCACCGCAAATGAACTCTGAAATGGTTGACAATTGGCATGGGATCATAATTTTACCCACGTAGCATGTGCTAAAAAGTTGAGAGGGTTACGGGAAAAACTGGATGCACTTCGTGTACAAACTGGACAATCTTCTTCGAAGTATCAGGATTTCGGACGAAAACTCGTCTATTACAAAGGGATTTCATTTTTTTAAACATATTTTAACTCAAGACTGTTTCTGCATTCAATATGCACCATTCAAAGCCACATCATCACTTTTCAACCCTTTCTCACTTCATTTGTTATTTTTCACTCATTTCATGATTTATTTTGAGCTAAGATGACCCTGAAATTGAAAAGCACTGCAAATGAACTCTGACATGGTTGAAAATTGGCATGGTATCACAATTTCACCAACGTAGCATGTGCTAAAAAGTTGAGATGGTTACGGGGAAAACTGGATGCACTTCGTGTACAAACTGGACAATCTCCTTCGAAGTATCAGGGTTTCGGACGAAAAATCGCCTATTACAAAGGGATTTCATTTTTTAAAACATATTTTCTCTCAAGACATTTTATGCATTCAATATGCACCATTCAAAGCCACATCGTCACTTTTCAACCCTTTTCTGACTTCATTTGTTATTTTTCACGCATTTCATGATTTATTTTGAGCTAAGATGACCCTGAAATTGAAAAGCACTGCAAATGAACTCTGAAATGGTTGAAAATTGGCATGGTATCATAATTTCATCCACGTAGCATGTGCTAAAAAGTTGAGAGGGTTACGGGAAAAACTGGATGCACTTCGTGTACAAACTGGACAATCTCCTTCGAAGTATCAGGGTTTCGGACGAAAACTCGTCTATTACAAAGGGATTTCATTTTTTTAAACATATTTTAACTCAAGACTTTTTCTGCATTCAATATGCATCATTCAAAGCCACATCATCACTTTTCAACCATTTTCTGACTTCGTTTGCTATTTTTCACGCATTTCATGATTTATTTTGAGCTAGGATGACCCTGAAATTGAAAAGTACTGCAAATGAACGCTGAAATGGTGGAAAATTGGCATGGTATCATAATTTCACCCACGTAGCATGTGCTAAAAAGTTGAGAGGGTTACGGGAAAAACTGGATGCACTTCGTGTACAAACTGGACAATCTACTTCGAAGTATCAGGGTTTCGGACGAAAACTCGTCTATTACAAAGGGATTTCATTTTTTTAAACATATTTTAACTCAAGACTTTTTCTGCATTCAATATGCACTATTCAAAGCCACATCATCACTTTTCAACCCTTTTCTGACTTCATTTGCTATTTTTCACGCATTTCATGATTTATTTTGAGCTAGGATGACCCTGAAATTGAAAAGCACTGCAAATGAACTCTAAAATGGTTGAAAATTGGCATGGTATCATAATTTCACCCACGTAGCATGTGCTAAAAAGTTGAGAGGGTTACGGGAAAAACTGGATGCACTTCGTGTACAAACTGGACAATCTTCTTTGAAGTATCAGGGTTTCGGACGAAAACTCGTCTATTATAAATGGATTTCATTTTTTAAACATATTTTAACTCAAGACTTTTTCTAAATTCAATATGCACCATTCAAAGCCACATCATCACTTTTCAACTCTTTTCTGACTTCATGTGCTATTTTTCATGCATTTCATGATTTATTTTGAGCTAAGATGACCCTGAGATTGAAAAGCACTGCAAATGAACTCTGAAATGGTTGAAAATTGGCATGGTATCATAATTTCATACATAGTTCTCATAGAACAACATATAGCTATCTAGAGCATCTAATTAAAACATAAATTGAAACTAACATACAACTATGTAAAACATTTAAATACAACAACAAATGCGATCATAATCGCAACTAATGTAGCAATTGATCCAACGGCATAATGATACCAAGCCTCATTATCAATGTCATATTTTCTTATCTTTCTAATCTTCAAGCGCATTGCATCCATCTTGATCTTGTGGTCATGGACGACATCGGCAACATGCAACTCCAATTTCATCTTCTCCTCCTCAATTCTTTTCAATTTTTCTTTCAAATCCTCGTTTTCTTTTTCAACTAAATTTAACCTCTCGACAAGAGGGTCGGTTGGAATTTCCGGTTCACATACCTCCTAGAATAAACACATCCATGTCACGTTGGTCGGCATAATTGTCATAAACACTAAATGAAACAAATAGTTATAAAAAATAATATACCACATCCGAATCATAGACCGGACGAGGGCCGACGTGGGCGGATACCATAACCATGGACCTATATAATAACAAACAATAATAAAAGTAAGAAATTTATACAAGTATCTATGTAAATCATACAAATAAGAACTTTTTTCTTTTAAAAACAAGATAAGAACAAGAGGCTCACCACGGTGGTGCCGGCGACGAGATCGGCGCGGGCGATCGACGACGGTTAGGACGGGGATGGGACGTGACGGACCGCCAAACCTAGACAAATCTTGAGGAAAATGGAGCTTGGAGGTCGAGCTTGGAGAGGAGAAAGCTTAAGCATGGCTCTGGCATTTCATCGAACACCTCGTGTGCATAGGAGGTGAGAGCAGAGCAGCACACACCTCACACGCGCCGGCCGGCCAAAAAAACAGAGTGAGCGGGCAGGGGCAAGCATATATATAGGCATATGTTTAGTCCTGGCTCCAGCCACCAACCGGGACTAAAGGGGCTCGGCTAGGAGCGAGGCCCTTTAGTCCCGGTTCGTGTCTGGAACCGGGACTAAAGGGGTCATACGAACCGGGACTGGTTCCTGCCGAGGCCCGGTCGGCGCCCTGGCCTCATGAACCGGGACTGATGCACCCATTAGTCCCGGTTCGTAACAAGACCGGGACTAAGGCAATATTCTAGCCCGTTTCAAAGCCCTGTTTTCTACTAGTGATAGGGTATTTATATATGTGATAGATAATACAAATGCAAAAAATTGTCTTCTAAAAAGGGAAATATTGAATGAATAGAGCGTAAATTCTGAAACTTTGGTATTTCTTTTTCTTTCGGCATAATTTTTTATGGAATTTGACATTGGATCTATATTTTTTTCTTTTTAACATAAATTTTTTCGATCTAGTAAAAATAAAATTAGTACTATATGAGTGATATGTATTGTAGACACCAGACGAAGCAATGGTTTATCCAAACTTTAAACAATAATAATCTATTTTTAATCCGTTTGTGAGAAAGCATGAAAAGAGCCAAGAGACTTGAGGGAGAGGGAGAAGGAGGGGGGGAGAGAGAGGGAGACACACACACAAAGAGAGAGAGAGAAGTTGAGGCTTGCAAGAAAGACGAAGGAGTCGTGGATCATGACACTAGCCTCTTGGATGATGAACCCAAGAAGTGGATGACCAAGATGAAGAAGAGGACCAACGAGCATAACAATTGAGGTGTTTGATTCATTTGTGCATCGCCTATCTTTGTAATAATTATGTTGCATTTTTGGCAATTAATGAATTGTTTAATTGCCATTTATTTCGTATCGTTGAATCAATAAATTCATCCTATGAGGTGGACGTACATGAATTTGCATGGATATAATTTTCCACATACAAGAGTGTGATTGTATATGAGGGCAAATGAGGACCCGTCTGATGCTGTTCGTGGACACGCTCGTTGAAGTATAGGAGTCCAAGTTTAACAATTCCGGTTGTAGATGCTCTAAACATCCAATTTTTTTGCCTATCAACCAAGTAGTAAGGACCCAAAAAAATAACAATATGCTCTTTTGGCCATAACACGTTTGGGTGGACGAACGAGATAATTCTCTTGATCACGGTATGATGACCGATACACATACATGTGCACGTACACTCATCTTTAAGGCGTCACTTTTTTTATTCGTGTGTGATTCCGTACCATAGCACATGGGTTCTATGGGTTTGAAGACGATCCAATAAGATTCAATCCTACAAATCGGAGAACTAACATATGAATACCCTAAACCAAATTTACCCTTAAGTTGCACCTTGGCTAATTCAGATATAGCTTGCCGCATGTACCTCGCGATGATTTAAAATGCCGAGACGGATGACTCGAGGGAATCACATCTATATGGGAATCAAAGGGGTCGAATCATTTTATTTTTCTTCGAAAGAGAGCCAGAATACATACACATATTGCGGAAGGAATTGAATCATGTGGAGTAACGTCGCATCCCGAAGCCGGATACAACGTCGCTGTCGGCGCATCTTGGACTTGGACTCCTGGTTGGGGTCGGGATCGCCATTGAACTCACGGCACGCGGCACGTCATTTTCAGCGTTTCCCAGCTGGGTATGTACATGGGTTTTGTCCGGCCGTGAGTCCCCGTCCACGCCATATTCCGGTGTCAATGCATTGCCACCCTTCCATTTGGCCATTCGGGGGCTACAGAGAGAGCCGTAATACATATGTTATCGACTCATTTTCTTAATGATAATCGATTAGTAATCGTATAAGAACCTTAACGTAAAACTTGGGTATCATAAGCACCTATACTGCCACCAGTGCGACCGGTCGTTGCAGGCCGGCCAGCGGTTGGCTCGTCCATCCATCCAGCTGCACAGCACAGACCTACAGCTATAGCAGCTGCGTCGGCGAAACGTGAAGTGAGCTCCTGAGCTGTCGTCGCCTTGACTCGCCACCGTCCCCAAATTAACCATGTAGAGTATAGCATGCTGCGACCCAAGAGCGGTATGTAGCCCGTAGAACATGACGGCAACGATGCTGACCCGGAACTGGTTCTTCGCAGTTCGATCGGTACTACCACGGTCCCTTTATGATGATGACGGTGCACGTCGACGTTCGTCGTTGCCACTAGCCAGATGGCTCTCCTTCTCGGCGCACATCGGTGTTCTCGCCGGCTGGCTTTGTTCCCACACATGGTAGGCCTGCGTCCAAAAGGACCCCGACGGGCGAGCAGGATAAACAAAACAAAAAGTGTGTGTGTGTGTGACCTCTGCACACTGGCCGTTGCCTAGATTGATCTGTAGATCTCGTCTCGTACTACTGTTTTCCCCTTGTAGTGACGGTGCGCAACGGACAAAAGGCAGAATCAGTCGCTCGCCAGCCCCCCACCACGCCCGATCTATCTCACGCAAGTTGTTTTATTTATTATTTTTTCCATTCCTTTTTTCTCGAAACAATTCTTTTTTAACAATATATATTCATTCCATTCATGGTTGTACATTCGATTTAAATAGGCCCCACAGTGGTTCTTCAGCAGTATATACTCTTGCTACTTTGATCCAGATGCATTTGGAAAGCAGAATTACCTCAAGGCTAGACGGGACCATTTCTCCCTTTTGACGTATTTCACGTGGTGACGGGACCCCGTCTCTCGGTACGTACGTACGCACCCACGTACTGGGCGAGCCGTGTAGCGGAACAATGCGCCGCCCGGTGCTCCGTGCTCCGACTACTGTGGCACCTACTGATCCAGCTACATGCATATATGCCGTACCGCCTGCCCGTGCTCGTGCTCGTCGATCTGGAAAATGGACCCGGGGACCGCGCACGCCATGGTGACGGTCAGCAACGTACGGTCTGTTTGCACGGGAAGGCGCCGGACACCGTCGACCCACATGATGTGATGTGCAGGATATGCTGCGTCTTTTCAAACTTAATTTGTTCTACCTGTATGTAATAACTCGTACCGTCGACCAAAACCTACTACGGCTCGGTAGATCCACGCTTCACGCTGCAGCAAAGCGTACAAAAAGCTTTTTAGGTGAGCATACAAAAAGTCGTGTAGCTCCAAGCTTAGCTGCTCATGCCTATGAGCAACTATAACCGGACGACTCAAACGACCTCTCATACATTTGCGTCCGATCGGTGATCATACAGAAGAGAGAAGAAGAAAAAAATGACCCAACTGGACCCTTCATATCATCCCTATACGTCCGGTCTGTCCGCGAACCCTTATATCCATCTCAAATATAAGGAGGATATGAGGGCTGGCAGACGCGTCAGGACGCGTCCGGTCAGTCCGCCACGTAGGACGCGACCCCACCTCGGACCACCTTTGCTTTTTCTTTATTCACTCTTTTCTTTCGCTTTTTCATGTGCAAGTGACCGGATATATAAAAAAGAAAATGAGAAGTGTGGCTACGCGGACGGACAAATAAGAAACACGTTCGATCACTAACCGGACACGTCCGTGGACATTTAAGGGATCATATTTACTAAGTTCGGTTGTAGATGCTCTTAGCTTAGCTTAGCGCGGAGAGGAGGATTGAGTAGTGAGTCTAGAGGAGGAGGTTGTGGTGGAGTATCTGATGGACCGGGTCCATTTGGGGTCGGTACGTACGTACGCAGCGGTAGTAGCGCGACGTCTTGCCAGAAGGCACGCTCACATCTCGCGCGCTCCCACCCCGCGTCGCCTTCAAGCAAGCAATCTTTTTCTTTTTCTTTTTTTGATTGAGGATCTTCAAGCAAGCAATCAGGCGTGAAGGTTTCGCGTTAAGCCAGGTAGGCTGGATGGCATGGCGCCACATGCAATGCAACAAACGGAATTAAGTTCCCTGCCGGCCGGCGGGGACAAGGATACGCTGCGAATGCCACCATTTTATTTCATCTCATTTCATCTCATACGCTGACAGCTGGAGTTAGTTAGCGGGTCTGGTCGGGTCGGTCCAAAACTAGAATCCCAGATAACTCCATCTCAGGATCGTGATGGTGGATGCATGGTTAGAGTATCCTCTATAAATAACTAATTCTTTATATCACGAAGGTCTAAAAACACTGCTCCAACAAATTATGTAGGTGTAAAAAAAAATACATCATCTCCTTTACATAATGAAAATACAACACTTGGAGATAAAAATTGCATCATCGGCCGCGCGGTGATGTAAAATCCGCAACAGCGCGTCAACCACCGGTTCCTCTCTCTCCCCATCCACCGCGCGACCACCTCCTTTCCTCCCGCCGCATACCTACTGTCGCGCTGCCCACCCACCACACCATGTCGCACCGCCCCGTCGCCAGATCTTGTCTCTCCACCGCCCGCGTCGCCGGTTCCGCCACTCCGACCTCCAAATCAGCCTAATCGACCGCTTTTTCGCCGCCCCGCTCGTCGCTGCCATGCCACCGAAGAAGCTCTCGAAGAGCAAGACCGATTTCTTCGGGGTGCAGGCGGAGCCTTCCGGGAACTACGATGTCGAATTCCAGTGGGACGGCTATCGCTACTGGCTCGACACCTTCAAGTACCTCGAGATGGCTGCGCGTGCGTACGATGTCGTGGCTTGGCGTTTCGGTCGGCCAAGGCACGAGATGATTTATCCGGAGATCAAAACCCAGGCGGATGCGGAGTTCATCGGGCCGAAGAATGTCAAGATTCGATGGGTGGAGGAGGAGAAGAAGAAGACTGTTGGAAATATGCCCTAGAGGCAATAATAAAATGGTTATTATTATATTTCCTTGTTCATGATAATCGTTTATTATCCATGCTATAATTGTATTGATTGGAAACTCAAATACATGTGTGGGTACATAGACAACACTGTGTCCCTAGTATGCCTCTAATAGACTAGCTCGTTGATCAAAGATGGTCAAGGTTTCCTAGCCATAGACATGAGATGTCATTTGATAACGGGATCACATCATTAGGAGAATGATGTGATGGACAAGACCCAAACTATAAACATAGCATTTGATCGTGTCAGTTTATTGCTATAGTTTTCTGCATGTCAAGTATCTGTTCCTATGACCATGAGATCATGCAACTCACTGACACCGGAGGAATGCCTTGTGTGTATCAAACGTCACAACGTAACTGGGTGACTATAAAGATGCTCTACAGGTATCTCCGAAGGTGTCTGTTGAGTGGGCATGGATCAAGACTGGGATTTGTTACTCCGTGTGACGGAGAGGTATCTCAGGGCCCACTCGGTAATACAACATCACTATAAGCCTTGCAAGCAATGTGACTAAGGTATTAGCCACGGGATCTTGTATTACGGAATGAGTAAAGAGACTTGCCGGTAACGAGATTGAACTAGGTATAGGGATACCGACGATCGAATCTCGGGCAAGTAACATACCGAAGAACAAAGGGAACAACATACGGGATTAACTGAATCCTTGACATAGAGGTTCGACCGATATAGATCTTCGTAGAATATGTAGGAACCAATATGGGCATCCAGGTCCCGCTATTGGTTATTGACCGTAGAGGTGTCTCGGTCATGTCTACATAGTTCTCGAACCCGCAGGGTCTACACACTTAACGTTTGGTGACGATTAGTATAGTTGAGTTATTGTGTTGGTGACCGAAGGTTGTTCGGAGTCTCGGATAAGATCCCGGACATGACGAAGATCTCCGGAAGAGTCCGGAGGTAAAGATTGATATATGTGATAATAGTGTTTTGATCTCCGGAAGGGGTTCCGGATGTTTACCGAAGTGTTCGGGTGCAGCAACACTTTATATGGGTCAAAGGGGTAAAACCCACGAGGTATTGGAAAGTGCAAAAGGTAGTTTTGCTGCTGCCTTAAGCGGTACTACCGCTGGTAAGGCAGTACTACCGCGTAAGCGGTACTACCGCTTGTGTGAAGCGGTACTACCGCTCACAAGCGGTACTACCGCTTGTGCGCGGTACTGCAGGGATCCGAGTTGGACTCTTTCCTTGCGGGCCAAACCGACCTTGTGCGGGCAAAACCGACCTTGTAGAGGTTTTCTCTCCAAGTTTAGACCCCAGGACTCAACATATAAATAGAGGGGCAGGGCTAGCACACGGGACACATCAGGATTTCCCAAGCCGTGTGCCGGCAACCCTAGCCCTCTAGTTCCTCCGTCATAATCTCCGTAGTGCTTGGCGAAGCCCTGCAGAGATTGTTCCTCACCACCATCACCACGCCGTCGTGCTGCTGGAACTCATCTACTACTTCACCATCGCTCGCTGGATCGAGGAGGTGAATGCGTCATCAAGCCGTACGTGTGTTGAACGCGGAGGTGCCGTCCGTTCGGCACTAGTTCGTGATCGGATCGAGGGACGACTTGCGATTTGGATCGCGGAAACGTTCGACTACATCAACCGCGTTTCTTAACGCTTCCGCTTAGCGATCTACAAGGGTATGTAGATTCACTCTCCCTCTCGTAGATGCTCATCACCATGGATAGATCTTGCGTGTGCGTAGGAAAAAAATTTGTTTCCCATGCAACGTTCCCCAACAGTGGTATCAGAGCTAGGTCTATGCGTAGATGAGATCTCGAGTAGAACACAAAGGAGTTGTGGGCGTGGGTGTATACATATTGCTTGCCGTTACTAGTTGATACTTGATTCGGCGGTATTGTGAGATGAAGCGGCCTGGACCGACATTACGCGTACGCTTACGCGAGACTGGTTTCACTGCTGCGTGCACTTGTTGCATAAAGGTGACTGGCGGGTGTGTGTCTCTCTCACTTTAGTTGAATCAGTTCAATGAAGAGGGTTCTTTTAGAAGATCAAAAAGCAATCACTACACCACGTTGTGGTTTTGCGTAGGTAAGAATCGTTCTTGCTAGATACCCGTAGCAGCCACGTAAAACTTGCAACAACAATTAGAGGACGTCTAACTTGTTTTTGCATGGTATGTTGTGATGTGATATGGCCAATTACATGATGAGATATATGTGATGTATGAGATGATCATGTGTTGTATAGAATATCACGACTTGCATGTCGATGAGTACGGCAACTGGCAGGAGCCATAGAGTTGTCTTTAATTATTTTCGCCGTTTTGCTTTACTTTATCGCTATGAGTTAGCAATAGTCGTGGAAGCAACAGTCGGCGCGACAACCTCATGGCGACACGTTGATGGAGATCAAGATGATGGAGATCATGGTGTCATGCCGGTGACGATGGAGATCATGCCGGTGCTTTGGAGATGGAGATCAAAAGCACAAGTTCATGGCCATATCATGTCACTTATGATTTGCATGTGATGTTAATCCTTTTATGCATCTTATTTTGCTTAGGACGACGGTAGCATTATAAGGTGATCCCTCACTTAAATTTCAAGATAAAATTGTGTTCTCCCCGAGTGTGCACCGTTGCGAAAGTTCGTCGTTTCGAGACACCACGTGATGATCGGGTGTGATAGACTCTACGTTCGCATACAACGGGTGCAAGCCAGTGTTGCACGTGCGGAACACTCGGGCTAAACTTGATGAGCCTAGCATGTACAGACATGGCCTCGGAACACAAGAGACCGAAAGGTCGAACATGAGTCATATAGTAGATATGATCAGCATGAAGATGTTCACCATTGAAACCACCTCAACTCACGTGATGATCGGACTTGAGTTGGTTGATTTTGATCATGTGACACTCGAATGACCGGAGGGATGTCAATTTGAGTGGGAGTTTTTAAGTAATATGATTAACTAAACTCATTATCTTGAACAATAGTCTAAGTTGTCTTTGCACTATTTATGTTGTAGATCATGGCTCGCGCAGTAGCACCCCTGAATTTTAATGCGTTCCTAGAGAAAGCTAAGTTGAAAGATGATGGAAGTAACTTTGTGAACTGGGCCCGTAATCTAAGGATTATCCTTACGGCTTCCCAGAAGGCTTATGTCCTTGATGCACCGCTTGGTGATCCACCCGCTCCAGTTGAGTCTCCAGACGTTGTGAACGCCTGGCAGGCTCGTTCTGATGATTACTCAATAGTTCAATGTGCAATGTTGTATGGCTTAGAACCGGGACTTCTAAGACGTTTTGAACGTCATGGAGCATATGATATGTTCCAGGAGTTGAAGTTTATCTTTCAGAAGAATGCCCGAATCGAGAGGTATGAGACCTCCGATAAGTTCTATGCTTGCAAGATGGAGGAGAACGGGTCTGTCAGTGATCACATACTCAGAATGTCTGGGTACTCCACCCGTCTGGCTGAATTAGGGATGCCCCTTCCGCCAGAGGCTATCACTGACAGAGTTCTTCAATCATTGCCACCTAGCTACAAGAGCTTCGTGTTGAACTATAACATGCACGGGATGAACAAGTCAGTCGCCGAGCTGTTTGCGATGTTGAAAGTCGCTGAGTCTGAGATTCAGAAGGAGCATCAAGTGTTGATGGTCAATAAAACCACAAGTTTCAAGAAGAATGGCAAGGGTAAGAAGGGTAACTCCAAGAAGAGTGGCAAAGCAGTTGCCCCTCCCGTGAAGAAACCCAAGGCTGGACCCAAGCCAGAAACTGAGTGCTTTCATTGCAAGGGAACTGGTCACTGGAAGCGGAACTGCCCCAAGTATTTGGCTGACAAGAAGGCGGCCAACAACAAACAAGGTATATATGATATACATGTTATTGATGTGTACCTTACCAACTCTCGTTGTAGTGCCTGGGTATTTGATACCGGTGCGGTTGCTCACATTTGCAACTCAAAACAGGAACTGCGGAATAGACGGAGGCTGGCAAAGGACGAAGTGACGATGCGCGTGGGAAATGGTTCCAAGGTTGATGTGATCGCCGTCGGCACGCTCGCTCTTCGATTACCATCGGGATTAGTGATGAACCTGAATAATTGTTATTTAGTGCCTGCGTTAAGCATGAACATTATATCTGGATCTTGTTTATTGCGAGACGGTTACTCATTTAAATCTGAGAATAATGGTTGTTCTATTTATATGAGTAATATCTTTTATGGTCATGCACCCAATGTGAGGGGTTTATTCTTATTGAATCTCGATAGTGATGATACACATGTTCATAACATTGATGCCAAAAGATGTAGAATTGATAATGATAATACCACTTTCTTGTGGCACTGCCGTTTAGGTCATATTGGCATAAAACGCATGAAGAAGCTCCATGCTGATGGACTTTTGGAGTCACTTGATTTTGAATCACTTGACACATGTGACCCATGCCTCTTGGGCAAGATGACTAAAACGCCGTTCTCTGGAACAATGGAACGGGCAAGTGACTTGTTGGAAATCATACATATTGATGTGTGCGGTCCGATGAGCATTGAGGCGCGCGGTGGTTATCGTTACTGAAAGAACATGCGGTGCCCCCATGTTTGGTTTTGGTAATTGATGACAACCCCTATGGACTAATGGTTGCCTTGAGTTATATTCGAAGGATTTGTCCATAGGCACTTCTTGAAGTCCGTCTGTTGGGTTTCAAGGAGTTTATATTGTGACCAAGGTGGTGTTCAAGGTTTATCCAAAGATTGGTCATGTGAGAGTTGAGCTTATTGCAAGCATGTCTTGAAGAAGAAGATTGTGTGGGCATTCATGTTTATCTTCAAGACATCATCTTTATGAAGAGAGAAGATTTCACACAAAGCGTAGAAGATACACCGAGTGGGATCAAGTGATCTCACGGTTTGGTAAGCATTGTCCATTGCGCTTTGTGTACTAACCCATGGTCTTTGTGAGAGTTCTAGGTGGGGTTAGGTTTGCTTCCATGGGCTTGCGTCAAGAGGAAGATCACATACAACCCATGGAGGATGACATCAACTCAAGGTTGCGGTGTGCAAGTTCAAGTGAAGCATCACGGAGAGATCATGCTTGAAGCTTGCCATCCATTGTGGTGACAATGGACTTGTGAAGATGTGCCGAAGAGTGGCTCACCCATAGTGGAGTATGGGAGAGCAATCTACTAGTCTTCATCGAGCCGGCGCAATCAAGAAAGGTGGTCCATCTTGAGAAGGACAAGATCGTCATCATCTAGCTCAAGTGGACTATGCGCAAGGCAAAGGTTTGACCTTGATAGGGTTTTCCATTTTACTGGTCTCATGGTGGTAGTTGGGAGACCGGGTTATAGGATCGATAGCCGTACTATCAAGGGGGACTCTCAAGTGAGTAGCTTGATCGTATCGTTCGTTGAGAGCTCAAACCATTTGCATCCTTGCATCATCATCTTTCTTGGTCCTTATTTGGTTTTTCTCTATGTGAGTTTTTGAGCTTATGGTCTTCATCGTGATAAGTTCAAGCTCATCGAAAACAGATTTCGTATGCATCATATTGTGTTTTCGGTGTTAGAGATTTTGCCGGATATCTATTGGGAAGGTCATCTTCCTTATCCTAGTGGCATTTATTCTCCATTGCTTGTTCTTAATTTATCTAGTCATTGTTGGATAGCTTTCGTTGTCCTTTATTCAACAAGCTTGAGTTTGCTCAATTCGGAGCTCGTATGCAAAAATTGTGGCTGTTTTAGTATTACATGTTTTACATTGAGAGGTTGTACCGCCCCATAGAGCGGTTGTACCGGTTGACCGGTACAACCGGTGTTTGGAGCGGTTGTACCGCTCCAAAATTGGTCCGGAGGTTGTACCGGCCATGTACCGCTCTACCACCGGACTAGTTTCTGTTTTGGAGTGGTTCTTGGGCGGTTGTAGGCCGGTTGTTCCGGTTATTCCGATACTACCGGTGCCCAGGGCGGTTGTACCGCTTATTGCCTTTGCTACGGGTTGATTTTGTCAGCTTTGACCGGTTGTACCGGTCTTCATAGCGGTCATACCGCCCCTGTGTGTTTCTGCACATAACGGGCAGATTTGTGGGGACCTATTTAAGGGGGTCTTCTTCCCCAATGGTTCCCTAACCTTTGAGCAAGTTCTCCCCCACCATTGTTGACCTCTTGAAGCTTGCTATCTCTCAATCCCTCCAATGATTCTTGCTAGTTCTTGAGGGAAAAGAGAGAGGAGATCTAGATCCACATTTCCACCAATCACTTTCTCCTCTATGTGAGGGGAACCCCTTGGATCTAGTTCTTGGAGTTCTTGGTGTTCTTCTTTGTTCTTCCTCTCATTTTCCTCCCTAGCATTAGTTGCTTTGGTGGGATTTGGGAGAGAAGGACTTGGGCACTCCATGTGCCCTTGCCATTGCATTTGGTGCATAGGTTTGAGTTCTCCACGGTGATACGTGGAAGTGAAGTTTGAGAAGCTTATTACTCTTGGGTGTTTGAGCACCCTAGAGCTTGTTCCTCTTGGGTGCCTTGGCGCCCTAGACGGTTGGTGGTGCCTCGGAGCTCAATCATTGTGGTGTAAAGCTCCGGGCAAGCGTCGGGGTCTCCAATTAGGTTGTGGAGATTGCCCCGAGCAATTTGTACGGGTACCGGTGACCGCCCCCAAGGGTTGCCAAAGTGTACGGGTACCGGTGACCGCCCCCAAGGGTTGCCATTTGTACGGGTTCGGTGACCGCCCTCAAGGGTCCCTTAGTGGAATCACGGCATCTTGCATTGTGCGAGCGCGTGAGGAGATTACGGTGGCCCTAGTGGCTTCTTGGGGAGCATTGTGCCTCCACACCGCTCCGAACGGAGATTAGCATCCGCAAGGGTGTGAACTTCGGGATACATCGTCGTCTCCGCGTGCCTCAGTTATCTCTTACCCGAGCCCTTTACTTATGCACTTTACTTTGTGATAGCCATATTGTTTCTTGCTATATATCTTGCTATCACTTAGTTGTCTATCTTGCTTAGCATAAGTTGTTGGTGCACATAGGTGAGCCTAGTTGTTTTAGGTTTTGTGCTTGACTAATTAAACGATAGTTTTATTCCGCATTTGTTCAAGCCTAAACCGTAATTATTTTAAAGCGCCTATTCACCCCCCCTCTAGGCGACATCCACGTCCTTTCAATTGGTATCAGAGCTAGGTCTCTCATTATTAGGTTTAACCACCTAGAGAGTAAGGATGTCGACTAGGGGATTAGGATTCTCTGACGCTCTTAGTTTCAATGGCACAAATTTTGATGTTTGGGTAATTCACATGCTTAATCTCTTTAGGGTCATGGACCCAAATTTGGAGCGAATTGTAGATATGGGTTTTTTCTCCTCCAAAGGATTCTCAACACATATCTTTAGCGGATGAGAAAAACTCTTATCTCAATGCTCAAGCTTCTAATGTGCTTTTTGATGCTTTGAGCAATGTAGTTATATTTCAACTCATGCCATTCCGGGATGCTCATGAGTTGTGGACAAAGCTTCAAGATAAATATGGTGTGTCCAAGATTTGTAGGGATGATTGTTCTCCCTCCACCTCCGGTCGTGTTATCTTCTCAACTTCATCTACTTCACCAACATGTGGATTGCCACAAGGTAACGATATGGTGAGTAGTGGTGATCATTGTAATGGTGATAGTGGGCTTATTGTTGATGATACTTCATCACTATCTTATTGCAATGCTTCATCTTTGGACTTTAACACTTCAAGCACTCTAAATGTTTCACATGCTTGTGTTGATAGTCCTTGCATATCATGTAGAAATTGCCCGACTAAATCACATGATGATATGCTTGCTATATCTTGTTGCCATGATAAAAATGTATCTATTTCCTCGAGTTGTTGTGCTAACAATGTAGAGGAAACTCAACACTCCATGGAACAAGATGTGGTCTTGAATGGTGCGTCAAGGGATCCTACATCATCATCTATTATTTCTCACTTTTGCCTTATGGCTAAGGCTTCAAAGGTATCTCCTACTTTGAATCCCAATATATCCCATGATGATGATGTTGATGATGATGAAGAGAGTGATAATATTGCTTCCTTAAAAATTAAGGGAGAAATGGTTTTTAAAGCTCTTCATAAGAATAAAATTGCTCGTTCCAACTTCATGGAAATCATGTCTATTGCAATTGAGGGCAAGAAATATATTGAGGAGTTGGAAGCTCATCTCGAGGAGCATGAGGCCACCATTGATAAAATGGAAGGTCATGAGCGTGATTATGCTAATGAGATTGCGGAGCTATCTCAAGCTCTTGAAAATGAACAAACCACCAAGGAATCTCTTGAGGAGACCTTTGCTCTAGAATTATCTAGATTAAAGGAATCCCACGATAGAGCTCTCGAGGTGGCTAATGATTTTAGAACTAAAAATGATAAGCTTGAAGTTGCACATGCTAAACTCCTTGAGGACTTTGAGCACCTCGAAAATGGCTCAAGGGTCATTAAGAGTTCGCTCATTGAACTCACCGAGTCTCATGCTCAACTTAAAGCTTCATATGCTAAAGAGCTTGCCAAGTTGCCTTCTCCTCTTGTTGTTAATGATGATGCTTGTGCTACTAACTCTATTCCTTGTGAAGCATCCATTTTGAAGGAGAATGTTGAGCTAAGGGCTCAATTTGAGTTGCTATCTAGCAATTATGGGAAATTGGAAGAAAGTCATGAAAAGCTCTCGAGCTCTCATGGTGATCTTCTAGTATCCCATAATGTGTTAAAGATAGCTCATGAGGCTAGTACTACTAAGGTAACATCTAGTGAGCCTCATGTGGACATTAGCACTACATCTAGTAGAAATGCTTTATTGCCATGTGCTAGTCCTCGTAGTTCATCTACTAATAATGTTGCTACATCTTGTGATGAATTACTTTCCTTGCCTTGTTGCTCTAACGATGAAGCTTATACGTCCTCTAGTACTTGTGTTCATACTAACCATGTAGAGGAAATCAATGAGCTCAAGGCCCAAGTCACTTCTTTGAAGAAAGACTTGGAAAAGGGTCATGAAGGGAAGTCCACACTCAAGAATATCTTGAGTGTGCAAAAATCCCCAAATGACAAAGGTGGACTTGGATTCAACTCCAATAAGAAGAAGAAGTCCAAGAGCAACAACAAGAAGGGCCAAGAACAAGTCAAGAACTCGGCCAAGATTGTTTGCTTCAAGTGCAAAATAGAAGGGCACCATGTTAGATCTTGCCCATTGAAGAAGAAGCCCCATAGTGACAAGCAACAAGGGAAGCAGCCACAAGTTCAATCTCTTGCTCAACCGCAAGTTGAAGCAAAGCATATTCTCAAGAAGACCCAAGTCAACGCTCCTCAAGTTGAGAAATCAATTGAGAAGAAAGTAAAGGGTAAAAGTTGCTACTTATGTCGTGAGAAGGGTCACTTTGCTTCTTCATGCACGAATGGTAACTTATCCAACCCAATTATTATTGATGATATCTATTCTCTTGGGAAGGATAAGGTTGGCAATGTGTTTGCCAAGTTTGTTGGTACTCAAAGTGGTGTCAAGAAAAGAACCATTTGGGTAGCCAAGCCTATTGTGACTAACCTCTTAGGACCCAACTTGGTTGGGGACCAACAAGCTCAAACTTGATCAATAGGTGTTGTTGGAGGGCATTGGCGACTTGACTACATCATGAAGAATTAAGGGATCTTCATCATTCATATTATCTCAAGCCAAGTCATTTGGATTATCAAGTTTCTATCTTATATCCATTATGCCTCCTTACGGTAACTTGTACTTAAATTGTTTACATTGATAGTTACTTGCCCTTCGCATGTTGTGGTTTTGTACCTTGCATGTGTTTGTATATGTTGTGCTTCCTATTTGTTTATCTTGAGTAATCAAGTATGTATGATGGGTTGCACATCATGTATGTGTGAGTCTTGTGTTGAGCCTTTTTGCATTTTGGTTGTATCTTAGTTGGCTCTTTTGAGAGATTAATGGATTATCCCATTTTGGGGGAGTGATGTGCTTTGTGCACTTCACGACCCTAAAAATGTGTGTACATGAGGAATACCACTTAGTATTGATATTACAAGATTTTCTAGCTTCTATGTGGTATGTCTTCTCATGAGAAATTCAAATTCTAAATGGTCCATTAATCATCTCTTGTTGGATTTCATTTGCCACTTGTTATTAACGTTGGGTTACCGCATTATGGGGGAGTAATATGTATGTGCATTGTGACGCCCGGATAATTAGGCTACAGTAATTTCGGTAATTAAGCTACAGTAATCCCACGCTAATGTTGCCACGTCACCGCGTTCACTATTGCCGCGATCGCTGTTGTTGAATTCGCGCCTGTGCGAACCCCGTTCGGTTCCGTCGCAAATTTAATCCGTTCGAAAAAGTGGATTATAAAGTTGTGCGAAACTAAGATTAAAAATGTTGGATGGGTTGCAAGTATTCCGTAATGTTTTATAAAATTGAAATCGGAATTTTAGGAATTAGTTTAGTGCCCCAAAATCATTTTAGACGTTTTTAGAAACGCAGGGAAAATTGGACCTAACGGGGTCAAAATCGACTGGCCCAGCCGGACCCATATAAAAGACCGAACCGGGTCAAACCCTAGCCCCG
This sequence comes from Elymus sibiricus, assembly GCA_039707655.1. Taxonomy (NCBI): domain Eukaryota; kingdom Viridiplantae; phylum Streptophyta; class Magnoliopsida; order Poales; family Poaceae; genus Elymus; species Elymus sibiricus. The sequence continues at coordinate 487,182,274 of CM077665.1, forward strand.
CAGCACCCCAGCCGCCCCCGTGCCCCGATTCCCCCCCCCCCCCCCCGCGCAGCCGCGCGCGCGCCAGCGCCTCCCGCCCGCGCCTCCACCCCCCCCACGCCGGCGCCGGCCGGCCCGAGCCGGCCAGACCCGCTCGCCTGCCCCCCCCCCCCCCCCGACGGACGCGCCGGCCCGGGCGCCCGCCGCGGCTCGAACCGGCCCCGCCGCCTCCTCTTCCCCGCCTCCGCCGGTGCCCGCCGCCGCGCCCGCCGCTGGCCACCGCCGCCGCGCTCCGCCCCGGCGCCGCCTCCCTCCGCTGGCCCGCGCCGCCGCCGCCGGCCACGACCACGCCGCCGGCCGCCGCCTGCCTCCTTCACCCCCGGTGAGCACACCCCCGCCCCCCCTCCCCCCCCCCCCCCCGCGGCTTCCCGCCGGCCGCCGGCCGCCGGACCGGCCCGGCCGGCCCCGTGCTGTGTGTGCATGTGTGGATGTGTGTGTAGTGTGTGCGTGCGTGTAGCGTGCGTGCGTGTGTCCAGTGTGTGTGTGTATATGTGTATGTATATACACATGTATGTGTGTATATACGTATATGTATACATATACACTAATAAAAATATTAGAACAAAATTGAATCTAGAAAAGAAAGTAATTAGATAAATATTAATATTAATAATTAATTAATTAGATTAATTAATTAGTTGATTAGTGATATAATTAACTAGATAATTAGCTAATTAATTAACTGATTAAGGTTAATTAGATTAACTAATTAATCTGTTAATTAATTGATTTAAATAAACAGTAAATACTGTTTTAGATAATTCGGATTAAATAATTAAATGAAATTCAGAAAATGATTAAATTTTTAATAATTAATATAAAATAAATCGTAGCCCGGATCGAAAAACTTTGAACATGAAAGTTGCTCAGAACAAGTTGCTCAGAACGACGAGACGAATCCGGTTACGTTGTCCGTTAGTCTGTCAGATGCCCCTAGCATAGCACACCTGTAACTTTTTGCCTGTTTCTGGCAGATGAATAGTGCATGACTTTAATAAAATAATTCCGGTTAAATTCCTAAATTGACTAGAGCACTTAGATAGGCAGTATATCAACCCTGCGCTGCATCCTAGCTGTCCCATGCTTACAACATCGCAGCCTGGAACATTGCCCCCTCCGGGCATCTGTCTGACACATGTCCGGAACCGGGAATACTTTCCCGGATAGGATCCCCCTTTCTCGGTGTCGTGTAACACTGCGTTAGATCCCCTCTGTCACCGCGTATTGCCATGTCATGCTTTGTGATGCTATTGTTTGCGCTGTTATTTATTTGTTTCCCCTCGTTGCTTCTTTTTCGGTAGACCCTGATACTGCGATAGACGCTGAGACTACCGATGAAACTGCTGTGTACGACTACGTCTGACGACCCCGCCTTTGCCGCAGAGCAACCAGGCAAGCAACCCCCCTTGACGCATGCCTATATCATCCATTCCTTTCTCCCTCCTGCTTGCATTAGCAATTACCGCTGCTACTGTTTTATCCTAATTCTGATGCATAGCCTGTTTTTGATAACTGCTATTGATACCTGCCTTATTATCCAAACTGCTTAGTATAGGTTGGATGGAAAACCATCTGTGGCCCCTCTCCCTTGCTGTAGTTGCTCCGCTTTAGTACCTGTGCCCCGTTCGAATGATCAACGGGCTGAGAACAACACATCACAGCACACCCCCTAAATTGCTCGACACTGCAGAGCTGGCATCGAGTGCCGAGGGTGATACCTCTTAGCTCACTTTCGATGGTGCCTCTGTAGAATAGCTTCCCGGATGTGTGTTATCGAGGGTGATTCCTCTTACATCACCTCCGCTAAGCTACCGTCGCGCAACTCCTCGAGTGGGAATCCATCGAGGGTGATTCCTCGGATTCCTCCTCGTTACTTGGACACACGGTTACTTTGACCTTTGTTACAGGCGGGTCCACCTCGAGAGGTACCCGCGGGGAAATGTAAAGTCGGGCTGGCCCCAAGGGTGCCCGCGAGCGAATATCATTAAAGACGGGTCGGCTCCAAGAGCACCCGCGCGATACTAAATACGCCTAACGGAACTGGGTATTTGATCTGAGTGGGTCGTCGTGCCCATTTCGCACTACCACCACGTGGGATAATGGTTTAATGGGGCCCTCTGCAGCGTAGTATCAGCCGAAAGCTCTTCAGACGTCACAGGTTACCTTGCGGGCTGATCGTCGGGATTGGGCTGGTACTTCACTGGGTTGTTCAGTGTCGCGCCTGCACCCCGACCACCCACGCAACGTGCAGGAGTGCGGAGGGCGATGGCCCAAGACCTCTCCGTGCTTAGGATTTAGACCGGCGTGTTGACCTCTCTGCTGAGCTCTAGGTCGGGCTGCGTTGTGTCGATCACCCGAGGCCGGGTATTACCCAGCAAGTGTATCCGGCCGGAGGTAATCGAGCGTGTTGGGTAACAGTAGTGCACCCCTGCAGGGAAGATATCTATTCGAATAGCCGTGTCCACGGTAACAGGACGCTTGGAGTTGTGCCCGGATCCATAATAACTATAAAGAGATGATGATTCATATTAAACTGTTGATAATGCTCTCGGGATCGCTCTCTCGCAGGGAGTCGAGAAAGGATCTCAGGGCATTGCTACTGTATGACAACATGTATGCTACTACTATCTACTCTCTTCTGATGCTGCAAGACTGCTTGAAGATGCTAGTCTTCGATAGGCTAAGCCTTTCTCTCTCTTCTGGCATTTCTGCAATACAGTCCACAAATACAGCCTTCTCATTTGATACCATTGCATGTTTAGCATAGTTCTGATGTCAGTCTTGCGAGTACTTTGGATGAGTACTCACGGTTGCTCTGCTATTCTTTTTCCCCCATACCCAATTGATGATGCATCAGCCGATGGAGCCCAGGAGCTAGACGACACTGCCGGAGCTTACTACCAGGAGGGTCCCGACGGCACTTACTACTGGGTTGATCCAGCCGACCAGGAGTAGTTAGGAGGCTCCCAGGCAGGAGGTCTTGCCTCTTTCGATCAGAGCTGTTGTTTGTTTTCGCCTTCTTAAGGCATCCTGTTTAACTTTGTGTCTGTACTCAGATACTTTTGCTTCCGCTGATGCTTGTATGACATCAAGCTTGTGTATTCGAGCCTTCGAGGCCCCTGGCTTGTAATATAAAGCTTGTATTATTTTATTTGTGTCTAAAGTTGTGTTGTGATATTGATTAGTGAGTCCCTAATCTTGGCCGTACGCATTGCGTGATTGATTAGCGTACGGACGAAATTAGGGGCGTCACATGCATATTACAAGCCCAGAGAATGTGTACATTTGAGATATTGCCACTTAGATTTGATATTATAATTTATCTTGTTCCTAGGTGGCATGCTAGCTCTACAAGTGTTATCTGCTTGTGATTGAGGAGTAAAGATGATGTTGGATCTATTTGCAATCTACCAATGGGAATTATTTCCAAATACTTCTTGTCCTTGACAATTGGTATTCCTTTTAAGTGGTAGAGATTGCTAATCATCTTTACATAGGATTTTGTTTATCGTTTGTCTTCCTTGCTTCTTGTGGATCTTTTTGAGCATGTCTAGTGTTTTTATAGATATAGGTAAAGTGATGATCCCATCGTGTGCATTTTGTATTCAAATGCAAAATCTATATAATGCACATCTCTTGGGGGAGCTATCCTATTTTCTGTAGAACACTCTCTTTATGTGTTCATCATAAAATCTTTTGATCTTCATCAAGTGTGTGTTGGTGGGAGGCAAGCCTTCTCTCTATGGTGCTTTGTGCCATCATGAAAATTTGCGGAGGGTTTGGTTTGTTTGGAACCTAGCTCTCTTTTGGGAACTTGATACCTCTTGTTTTCCTTCAATTGGTATCTTGTTTCCTTCTATTTGGCATGTGTCAATGGATATCTCATTCCTTGATGTATCTTTTAGTTGGTATCCGTCAAGTGATAATTCTTCATTTGGTATCTTATTTTCACTTGATACCTTATCTTTTGGTATCTTATCAACTGTGTGTTGATTTGATGCTTGAAAGCCTTGAGCATGCATATTTACTACATGTACTTTCGTTGGCATGTTCTCTTTCCTTGACCCAATATATAGGGGAAACTCCACTATGACATAAATTGGCTAAAGTGTGCATGAAATTCAATTTCATATCTATATGCACATATTTATGTGGAGTTTTGTCCTATGTATTGTTGGTCCACTAACTTTTTGGTCCCAATAAGTTTGGGTACCACTTTGTTTGTGGTGTTGTTCTAGGAACAATTGGAGATACATTGGACACTCGGCTCACTTACAAGGAAGATGTTGACACCATATGCTTATTGGAGCCATGCTAGGATGATCGAAGAACCATTGTCTACTACATCAATCCAATGCTATCTCGGTAACAAGTATCTACTTCATGCATACATTTCTCGCATTCAACCTTTTATAGGTTGCATAATGGCATGAATTTCTTGAGTCATTCTTGTGGTACTTGTTTCCTTTCTCAAAGCGTCTCAATGATGATGTCATATTGCTAGTTGTGATGTCTTTGATGTTTGTGTCTTGGGAGTTCATTTATGTACAATAAGAAAATATTAGGCTATGTGCTATGCTTTCAAGCAAAAATCTTATTGGTATATTTATGACTTCCTATTGGATATTTTGTTTGTTCCTTCTTATAACTATTTCGTGTGTACATCATTCTTTGTGGATATATCATCATGAGTGCCCTCTACCTAGAATCTTATACACATGAGAGAAGTTACATCTCTAGTTGATATCCTCTTTTCTTTCACGTCCACCGTTGCATTCCCTTTTATCTCCTTGGTGGTTTCGTGAAAGAATTTGTCTTGAGTGCGGATCTTATATCCTTGCATCTTGATGCACTCTTTGGTGGTGAAGATTATTTTCCTCATGCTTGTCTTCATGAGGGTTTTGCCATTTCGATTGGTAACCCTCCTATTGACAAGGCTATTATTTCCTATCTTCACCATGGGTCGTCACAAGCTTTGGTTTTTTATTTTATTATTAGTAAGCTTGTGAACCCATTTGCTAGTGGTTTGTGTGTGGGAAGGATATGTCTTGCACTTTGTGTCTCATTTCATCAAGACTATGTTGATGCTTAATGCTCATTCTTATATTAGTCTTCTCAAGTGCTTTGCCATGACTCACACACATCGTTTTTGGTTGAGCCTATTCTTAAATTGCCTCTTTTACATGTTGCTCAACCATATGTTTGGTGCAAGTGTTATTCTTATTGTCTTATCTACTTGCGTGCACTTATTGTGTGTTTCTATTGATTTTGGGGGAGTGATGATCCTATTTTGTGCTCTTGTATCCAAATACAAAAATTCTTATTTGTGCACAAATCATGGGGAGCTTCTCTAGTTTCTTTAGGACACTCTTTTGCCCATATCATAATATCTTTTATTAATGTGGCTCGTTGGATCATGTGATTGTTTGGTCCAATTGGTATCTTTTGATTGCTTGCTTCTCTTTTGTATGTCTTTGTGCCATACGATCCTTTTTGTAATCTTTGGATCCTCAATATAGTTTGTTTTCCTCCAACTACTTATCATTGGATATGTGTATTTCATTGCACTCATATTTTGAGAAATACACACTTTATGGAGGAACACATATTATATTGGCTTTCTAAGCATTTCGCCCATTTCGGCAATCGATGCCAATGGGGGAGAAGTTTCGAGAGAGTTTAGAGGGAATTGTTTGGAGAAGTTTAGAAAATCTTTGTGGCTCTTTGGTTTCATGCTTTGGTTTTGTTCCTAAGCATTTGCATATCATGCTCATGCATTATGTGTTGTTGCTTTGCATGGTTGTGGTCAATTCCTTATATAAACTCTCTTGAAAGTGATTGTCATCAATTACCAAAATGGGGGAGATTGAAAGAACATGCGGTGCCCCCATGTTTGGTTTTGGTAATTGATGACAACCCCTATGGACTAATGGTTGCCTTGAGTTATATTCGAAGGATTTGTCCATAGGCACTTCTTGAAGTCCGTCTGTTGGGTTTCAAGGAGTTTATATTGTGACCAAGGTGGTGTTCAAGGTTTATCCAAAGATTGGTCATGTGAGAGTTGAGCTTATTGCAAGCATGTCTTGAAGAAGAAGATTGTGTGGGCATTCATGTTTATCTTCAAGACATCATCTTTATGAAGAGAGAAGATTTCACACAAAGCGTAGAAGATACACCGAGTGGGATCAAGTGATCTCACGGTTTGGTAAGCATTGTCCATTGCGCTTTGTGTACTAACCCATGGTCTTTGTGAGAGTTCTAGGTGGGGTTAGGTTTGCTTCCATGGGCTTGCGTCAAGAGGAAGATCACATACAACCCATGGAGGATGACATCAACTCAAGGTTGCGGTGTGCAAGTTCAAGTGAAGCATCACGGAGAGATCATGCTTGAAGCTTGCCGTCCATTGTGGTGACAATGGACTTGTGAAGATGTGCCGAAGAGTGGCTCACCCATAGTGGAGTATGGGAGAGCAATCTACTAGTCTTCATCGAGCCGGCGCAATCAAGAAAGGTGGTCCATCTTGAGAAGGACAAGATCGTCATCATCTAGCTCAAGTGGACTATGCGCAAGGCAAAGGTTTGACCTTGATAGGGTTTTCCATTTTACCGGTCTCATGGTGGTAGTTGGGAGACCGGGTTATAGTATCGATAGCCGTAGTATCAAGGGGGACTCTCAAGTGAGTAGCTTGATCGTATCGTTCGTTGAGAGCTCAAACCATTTGCATCCTTGCATCATCATCTTTCTTGGTCCTTATTTGGTTTTTCTCTATGTGAGTTTTTGAGCTTATGGTCTTCATCGTGATAAGTTCAAGCTCATCGAAAACAGATTTCGTATGCATCATATTGTGTTTTCGGTGTTAGAGATTTTGCCGGATATCTATTGGGAAGGTCATATTCCTTATCCTAGTGGCATTTATTCTCCATTGCTTGTTCTTAATTTATCTAGTCATTGTTGGATAGCTTTCGTTGTCCTTTATTCAACAAGCTTGAGTTTACTCAATTCGGAGCTCGTATGCAAAAGTTGTGGCTGTTTTAGTATTACCCGTTTTACATTGAGAGGTTGTACCGCCCCATAGAGCGGTTGTACCGGTTGACCGGTACAACCGGTGTTTGGAGCGGTTGTACCGCTCCAAAATTGGTCCGGAGGTTGTACCGGCCATGTACCGCTCTACCACCGGACTAGTTTCTGTTTTGGAGTGGTTCTTGGGCGGTTGTAGGCCGGTTGTTCCGGTTATTCCGGTACTACCGGTGCCCAGGGCGGTTGTACCGCTTATTGCCTTTGCTACGGGTTGATTTTGTCAGCTTTGACCGGTTGTACCGGTCTTCATAGCGGTTGTACCGCCCCTGTGTGTTTCTGCACATAACGGGCAGATTTGTGGGGACCTATTTAAGGGGGTCTTCTTCCCCAATGGTTCCCTAACCTTTGAGCAAGTTCTCCCCCACCATTGTGGACCTCTTGAAGCTTGCTATCTCTCAATCCCTCCAATGATTCTTGCTAGTTCTTGAGGGAAAAGAGAGAGGAGATCTAGATCCACATTTCCACCAATCACTTTCTCCTCTATGTGAGGGGAACCCCTTGGATCTAGTTCTTGGAGTTCTTGGTGTTCTTCTTTGTTCTTCCTCTCATTTTCCTCCCTAGCATTAGTTGCTTTGGTGGGATTTGGGAGAGAAGGACTTGGGCACTCCGTGTGCCCTTGCCATTGCATTTGGTGCATAGGTTTGAGTTCTCCACGGTGATACGTGGAAGTGAAGTTTGAGAAGCTTATTACTCTTGGGTGTTTGAGCACCCTAGAGCTTGTTCCTCTTGGGTGCCTTGGCGCCCTAGATGGTTGGTGGTGCCTCGGAGCTCAATCATTGTGGTGTAAAGCTCCGGGCAAGCGTCGGGGTCTCCAATTAGGTTGTGGAGATTGCCCCGAGCAATTTGTACGGGTACCGGTGACCGCCCCCAAGGGTTGCCAAAGTGTACGGGTACCGGTGACCGCCCCCAAGGGTTGCCATTTGTACGGGTTCGGTGACCGCCCTCAAGGGTTCCTTAGTGGAATCACGGCATCTTGCATTGTGCGAGCGCGTGAGGAGATTACGGTGGCCCTAGTGGCTTCTTGGGGAGCATTGTGCCTCCACACCGGTCCGAACGGAGATTAGCATCCGCAAGGGTGTGAACTTCGGGATACATCGTCGTCTCCGCGTGCCTCGGTTATCTCTTACTCGAGCCCTTTACTTATGCACTTTACTTTGTGATAGCCATATTGTTTCTTGCTATATATCTTGCTATCACTTAGTTGTCTATCTTGCTTAGCATAAGTTGTTGGTGCACATAGGTGAGCCTAGTTGTTTTAGGTTTTGTGCTTGACTAATTAAACGATAGTTTTATTCCGCATTTGTTCAAGCCTAAACCGTAATTATTTTAAAGCGCCTATTCACCCCCCCCCTCTAGGCGACATCCACGTCCTTTCAGTTACTTTCTCACCTTCACTGATGACTTAAGTAGATATGGGTATATTTACTTAATGAAACACAAGTCTGAAACGTTTGAAAAGTTCAAGCAATTTCAGAGTGAAGTTGAGAATCATCGTAACAAGAAGATTAAATTCCTACGATCTGATCGAGGAGGAGAATATCTGAGTTATGAGTTTGGCAGTCACTTAAGACAGTGTGGAATTGTTTCACAATTGACACCGCCTGGAACACCACAGCGTAATGGTGTGTCCGAACGTCGTAATCGAACCTTATTGGATATGGTGCGATCTATGATGTCTCTTGCCGATTTGCCACTATCGTTTTGGGGTTATGCATTAGAGACAGCTGCATTCACTTTAAATAGGGCACCATCGAAATCCGTTGAGACGACGCCATATGAACTATGGTTTGGCAAGAAGCCAAAGATATCGTTTTTTAAAGTTTGGGGATGTGATGCTTATGTCAAAAAGCTTCAGCCTGAAAAGCTGGAACCCAAAGCGGAGAAATGCGTCTTCATAGGATACCCAAAAGAGACAGTTGGGTATACCTTCTATCTCAGATCCGAAGGCAAAGTGTTTGTCGCTAAAAACGGAACATTTCTTGAGAAAGAGTTTCTCTCGAAAGAATTGAGTGGGAGGAAGATAGAACTTGATGAGGTTATTGAACGTTTACTTCAACCAGAGAGTAGCGCAGCGCAGAAAGATGTTTCTGTAGAGCCTACATCAGTTGAAGAGGAAGTTAATGATGATGATCATGAAGCTTCGGATCAAGTTGCTATCGAACCTCGTAGGTCGACAAGGATGCGTACTGCTCCTGAGTGGTACGGCAACCCTGTCTTAGAGGTCATGTTGTTGGACAACGATGAACCTACGAGCTATGGAGAAGCGATGGTGGGCCGGATTCCGAGAAATGGTTAGAGGCCATGAAATCCGAGATGGGATCCATGTATGAAAACAAAGTATGGACTTTGGAAGTATTACCTGAAGGGCGTAAGGCCATTCAGAACAAATGGATCTTTAAGAGGAAGACGGACGCGGACGGTAATGTCACCGTCTATAAAGCTCGACTTGTGGCAAAGGGGTTTTCACAAGTTCAAGGAGTTGACTACGATGAGACCTTCTCACCCGTAGCGATGCTTAAGTCTGTCATAATCATGTTAGCAATAGCTGCCTTTTTCGATTATGAAATTTGGCAGATGGATGTCAAAACAGCGTTCCTTAACGGTTTCCTTAAGGAAGAGTTGTATATGATGCAACCAGAACGTTTTGTCGATCCAGAGAATGCTGACAAAGTTTGCAAACTCCAGCGATCCATTTATGGACTGGTGCAAGCATCTCGGAGTTGGAATCTTCGCTTTGATGAGGTGATCAAAGCGTTCGGGTTTATACAAGTTTACGGAGAAGCTTGTATTTACAAGAAAGTGAGTGGGAGCTCTATAGCGTTTCTAATATTATATGTGGATGACATATTGCTGATTGGAAACAATATAGAAATGTTGGAAAGCGTGAAGGAATATTTGAACAAGAGTTTTTCAATGAAGGACCTAGGAGAAGCTGCTTTCATATTAGGCATCAAGATCTATAGAGATAGATCAAGACGTTTAATAGGACTTTCACAAAGCACATACCTTGATAAGATTTTGAAGAAGTTCAAAATGGATCAGTCCAAGAAGGGGTTCTTGCCTGTTTTGCAAGGTGTGAAGTTGAGTAAGACTCAATGCCCAGTGACTGCAGAAGATAGAGAAAAGATGAGTGTCGTCCCCTATGCTTCAGCCATAGGCTCTATCATGTATGCAATGCTGTGCACAAGACCCGATGTCAGCCTTGCCATAAGTATGGCCGGAAGGTTTCAAAGTGATCCAGGAATGGAACACTGGACGGCGGTCAAGAATATCCTGAAGTACCTGAAAAGGACTAAGGACATGTTTCTCGTTTATGGAGGTGATCAAGAGCTCGTCGTAAAGGGTTACGTCGATGCAAGCTTTGACACTGATCCGGATGACTCTAAGTCGCAAACCGGATACGTATTTATTCTCAATGGGGGTGCGGTTAGCTGGTGCAGTTCCAAGCAAAGCGTGGTAGCTGATTCTACATGCGAAGCGGAGTACATCGCTGCCTCGGAGGCGGCGAAGGAAGGTGTCTGGATGAAGGAGTTCATGACAGATCTTGGAGTAGTGCCTAGTGCACTAAACCCAATGACTCTGTTCTGTGACAACACTGGTGCCATTGCTCTAGCCAAGGAACCCAGGTTTCACAAGAGGACCAGACACATAAAGCGACGTTTCAATTCCATCCGCGATTACATCAAGGAGGACGACATAAATATTTGCAAAGTGCACACGGATCTGAATGTTGCTGATCCGATGACTAAACCTCTTCCAAGGGCTAAACATGATCAACACCAGAACTGTATGGGTGTTAGATTCATTACAATGTAAATCACATAGTGATGTGAGCTAGATTATTGACTCTAGTGCAAGTGGGAGTTTGTTGGAAATATGCCCTAGAGGCAATAATAAAATGGTTATTATTATATTTCCTTGTTCATGATAATCGTTTATTATCCATGCTATAATTGTATTGATTGGAAACTCAAATACATGTGTGGGTACATAGACAACACTGTGTCCCTAGTATGCCTCTAATAGACTAGCTCGTTGATCAAAGATGGTCAAGGTTTCCTAGCCATAGACATGAGATGTCATTTGATAACGGGATCACATCATTAGGAGAATGATGTGATGGACAAGACCCAAACTATAAACATAGCATTTGATCGTGTCAGTTTATTGCTATAGTTTTCTGCATGTCAAGTATCTGTTCCTATGACCATGAGATCATGCAACTCACTGACACCGGAGGAATGCCTTGTGTGTATCAAATGTCACAACGTAACTGGGTGACTATAAAGATGCTCTACAGGTATCTCCGAAGGTGTCTGTTGAGTGGGCATGGATCAAGACTGGGATTTGTTACTCCGTGTGACGGAGAGGTATCTCAGGGCCCACTCGGTAATACAACATCACTATAAGCCTTGCAAGCAATGTGACTAAGGTGTTAGCCACGGGATCTTGTATTACGGAACGAGTAAAGAGACTTGCCGGTAACGAGATTGAACTAGGTATAGGGATACCGACGATCGAATCTCGGGCAAGTAACATACCGAAGAACAAAGGGAACAGCATACGGGATTAACTGAATCCTTGACATAGAGGTTCGACCGATATAGATCTTCGTAGAATATGTAGGAACCAATATGGGCATCCAGGTCCCGCTATTGGTTATTGACCGTAGAGGTGCCTCGGTCATGTCTACATAGTTCTCGAACCCGCAGGGTCTACACACTTAACGTTTGGTGACGATTAGTATAGTTGAGTTATTGTGTTGGTGACCGAAGGTTGTTCGGAGTCTCGGATAAGATCCCGGACATGACGAGGATCTCCGGAAGAGTCCGGAGGTAAAGATTGATATATGTGATAATAGTGTTTTGATCTCCGGAAGGATTCCGGAATTCACCGGAAGGGGTTCCGGATGTTTACCGAAGTGTTTGGGTGCAGCAACACTTTATATGGGTCAAAGGGGTAAAACCCACGAGGTATTGGAAAGTGCAAAAGGTAGTTTTGCTGCTGCCTTAAGCGGTACTACCGCTGGTAAGGCAGTACTACCGCGTAAGCGATACTACCGCTTGTGTGAAGCGGTACTACCGCTCAAGCGGTACTACCGCTCACAAGCGGTAGTACCGCTTGTGCGCGGTACTGCAGGGATCCGAGTTGGACTCTTTCCTTGCGGGCCAAACCGACCTTGTGCGGGCAAAACCGACCTTGTAGAGGTTTTCTCTCCAAGTTTAGACCCAGGACTCAACATATAAATAGAGGGGCAGTGCTAGCACACGGGACACATCAGGATTTCCCAAGCCGTGTGCCGGCAACCCTAGCCCTCTAGTTCCTCCGTCATAATCTCCGTAGTGCTTGGCGAAGCCCTGCAGAGATTGTTCCTCACCACCATCACCACGCCGTCATGCTGCTGGAACTCATCTACTACTTCACCATCGCTCGCTAGATCGAGGAGGTGAAGGCGTCATCAAGCCGTACGTGTGTTGAACGCGGAGGTGCTATCCGTTCGGCACTAGTTCGTGATCGGATCGAGGGACGACTTGCGATTTGGATCGCGGAAACGTTCGACTACATCAACCGCGTTTCTTAACGCTTCCGTTTAGCGATCTACAAGGGTATGTAGATTCACTCTCCCTCTCGTAGATGCTCATCACCATGGATAGATCTTGCGTGTGCGTAGGAATTTTTTTTGTTTCCCATGCAACGTTCCCCAACAAAGACGTCAGTTCTCGGTGCACCCGGTGATAGCGACGACGCGACGATGGCGATGTTCGCACGGGAGCATCCGGAGTATGTCCAGGCTGAGCGTGAGTTCTTCTAGAATCACGAGGCCGAACAACATAACAATGCGGTGAAGAAGGAGGAGGATATCAGCCCCTCAATGATGATCCCCGTCGAGTCTGACTCGTCGGACTGAGATGACTCGAAGGAGGAGAAGAAGGATTGCGAGGACCCCAACAAGGAGGAATTCCGGGAGCAGTTCAAGAGCGGCGACGAGTAGATTCGAAGTAGTAGTGGTTTCATGGATGAGTAGTTTGAACTATGTTTAAAAACATTGTTTGCTTCAAATGAACTTGCTATGTTTGAATTCATGTTTGAAATGATGTACTGGCTCAACTAGTCTTACATCTTTAAATACATCATATGTTGGAGTAGTAGTTTTACATCACCAAATATACATCATTTGTTGAAGTTGGGACCTTTTTGACGATGTAAAAGGCACTTTTTGGTGATGTAAATTGTACATCACCTACTTTTACATCTTCAAATATTATCTTGTATTGGAGATGCTCTTAGCTCACTTCCATTCTCACACACAACACACCTAGTTTATTTTTGTAGTGGCATCAAGTCACTAGTAGAAAACAGGGCACTAGTTCCGGTTCCAGAGGGCCTTTAGTCCCGGTTCTGGAACCGGGACAACACGATCGGGACTAATGCCCAAAACCTTTAGTCCCGGTTTGCTTACGAACCGGGACCAAAGGGGCTCCACGTGGCCACTGCGGGGCGCCCAGACAGGAGGACCTTTAGTCCCGGTTGGTAACACCAACCGGGACCAAAAGGCAGCCACGCGTCAGCAGCTCGCAAGCGCTGGGTTTTTTTTTGGAAGGGGGGGTTTAGGGGTTTTGGAGGGTTAATTTAGGGGTTTCATATTGTGTTAGCTAGCTAATAGAGAGAAGTGACCTCTCTTTCTCCATGCTTGGTCGACGCTAGCTACTATACATATAGAGAGAACTCGACGCTAGCTAGTAAGCAAATGAAGGAAACCATTAATTACACAAGATCGTCATGAACATATATAGAGAGAAGTGACATCTCTTTCTCCGTGCTTGGTCGAACAACAAGTTTTCGTATATCTATCCGACGCTACTACATATGTACAATATAACATCCCTTACAACCATTGCAATTTCACATGGTATTCTCCATGTTCAAGTATGACGTGGTCAAGAAAGAATCTCGCCAATTCCTCTTGAATTGCTCGTATGCGATCATGTGGTAGGAGTTCATCCCGCATATGCCAGATCTAATTTAAAGAAGGGGGTCAATACATATATATGAATGAAACTCAACACAATTGATGGTAATATATAAAATAAAATTGTGAATACTGTTTACGTACTTCAAATTGTTTCTCAGAGAAGCCCCGCTCAGAGGTATAGTGGCGAATGAACTCGCATACGTAGTATCCACATAAATGAGTCCCGGGTGCCTGGTACAAGCACTTTACGAGAATAGAGTTCAATCAAACTGGTAAGCAAGCATGATAATGGTATTGATGAAACTAGAATCAATAAGAGATGCGCGGAACTAGCTAGTACTACTTACTTTGGGGTGTGTAAATCGCAGCTCCTTCTTCAGACCCGGAACCATAGTGGTGAACTTTTTCCAAACCCTGGCAGGCAAAGAAAATGATTACTTGATATCAGGAAATGAACAAAAGTTACCGATATGGTCCCGGTATTGATTGAACTTACTTCTGAAGCATTGCAGTCATGTCCGCATAATACTTGGGATCTTTACGGAGCGAGTCTAAGACAGTTACTAATGCCCCGTCAAGGTTAATGGATAGCAGAATATAGTGGAAGCTGCGCACGCATAACTCATCAATCACATTACTTAACCTCGAGTAAGCGAAACCGAATATGCACAAGACAGTAACACTCACTTGAAGTTGTAAGGAAAGAGTATTTCCCTTTTGTTTTGATGTCTAAGGAACGCTTCTAGCAAGTTGTCCTAGGTATCTTTGGCCTCGTTTTGTACCGACTATTCATTTACGGTATTTGGGCTAATGAACCCAATGTCATAGATTTGTTCTTCTTTGTATTCGACAATCTTCAATCAGCATAATATAGTGAGGATAATTATATATACATGCAATGAACGAGCTGAGCTAGAGACTTAATTATAGAAGTAATACTTACAGACAGTAGCAAGTCATGAGTTATTTGTCGAGGGCCTCTTGATTGTATAACTGAAATAACTCCTCAAATTCAACAGGCATCAGGTCGACTCTAGGGAAGTCGTGCTCTTTATTAATTCCGATCATCAAACTGTTGGTCCCAGACTTCCTGCAGGTTTCCATGTACCACTCATGCAATTTTTGCATCATCGTTGTTAAATGAGCATGATCAGGTTTGACGAGAGGCTTCCCGTGCTCGTATCTAAAGACGTCCTCTGCTGCTACTACCTCAACCGTTTCAAACTGTACATCATCGGGCAGGTAATCCTCAAGAGTGGTACCGGGCAGTAGCACCGGATGATTAGCGATATCGCTAGACACCTTGAGCGGGGGGCACGATTGCTTCTCCTGTTCGCCGAGCTGGGGAATTGTTTTCCCACTTCTTCGTTTTTTGTCTCTTGCAGCACTGGAAGTACTTCCCGACCGCTGCGCTTCATCATGTGTCTTAGTAATTATGCGGTCATAGTTGGATAGCCGAGTCCGTGGTGGTCGCTTCCGGGCATGCAGAGTGCGCTTCACTTTCACCGGATCTACCGTTTCCTTCGGAGGTGGATCTTTCCGTGCAAAATGGGCCTTCACTTCGGCTGCACTTATTTCAGCGTTTTCCTCTTCGGTCCTGTCACATGGTAACTTCGGAAGAGGCTTGAGGCTTGGACCAAATTTGTATTTCTTCCCGCCTATTGTACTGCTAGCCGTCGGAGCGGCGGCGGCGACTCTCTTTCGCCGTTGCTGACGCACCGGAGGAGGCGTAGTGCCCTGACGCGCCGGAGGAGGAGGCGGAGTGCCCTGACGCGCCGGAGGAGGCGAAGGAGGAGGTGGAGTGCCCTGACACGCCGGAGGAGGTGGAGTGCCCTGATGTGCCGGAGGAGGAGAAGGAGGAGACGGAGTGCCCTGATGCGCCGGAGGAGGAGGAGGAGGCGGAGTGCCCTGACGCGCCGGAGGAGGCTGAGTCTGCTGAGGCATCCAGTTTGGAAGCTTGATGTACTATTTTCTCCATAGACAGGTACTCCTCAAAGCATTTTCCAGAAGAATAATATCCTCTTCACCTGTAGGGTTGTCAAGCTCCAGCCCCTCAAATCCATCCATTATTTCATCCACCGTCACAACAGCATAGCCATGTGGAATCGGACGGCAATGGAAAGTTCCCTCAGCTCGAGGAGGTACAACAGAGCCGACCGCCGCCTTGAAGGTCAGGTTCTGGCATTTCGTCATTAGCTCGCAATGTTCAGCCGCCGTGATACTATCCATGGGGTAGCGAGGAGCCATGAAATCAGGCTGAACGAGCTCCGTGGAAGCCACGCTACTTCTCCGCTGAGATGGTGGGGTAGCGTCGAAGGAAGGATCTTCGTGCCGCTCAGATGGTTGGCCGGTAGCTCGCTGGCTCTCAAGTTTCTCTAGTTTTGCTAATCTTGCACTGAGCTTCTACATTTCGCTTGCTTCATGTTTCCTTTTTCTCTCTCGGCTTCTATAACCACCGCTGTCGGGATACGCATGCTTCCACGGAACGGAGCCTGGTGTGCCTCGTGTTTGTCCAGGGTGTTCAGGATTCCCGAGGGCCTCTGTCAGCTCGTCCTTATCTCTGTCGGGAATGATCGTCCCTTCCTGCGCTGCCTTGATTGCTGCCTGAAGCTTCCGAAAGGGTATTGCAAGTTGCTCGTCCGTCCAAACACACTCCCCTGTTTCTGGGTCCAAAGTTCCCCCAACGCCGAAGAACCAAGTCCTTGAACGATCTGGCCAGTGCAATGTCGCTGGTTGGACATTCTTAGCAAGCAGGTCTTGCTCAGCTTTGTCCCACAACTGCCGGGCTTTGTAGTAGCCACCTGACCCCGTGTGATGGTGATACTTCTTCTTTGCAGCATTTTTCTTGTTCGTCAGTGACCATTTCTTACCCTTCTCCGATTTCTTGTAGGCCACAAATTCGGGCCATTGATCTCTTATCTTCTCATATCGACCGATGAATTTCGGAGTCTCCTCTTTCTCGACAAACTTTGTGTTCAACTCTTTCTTCCAGTTCCTGAATAGTTCTGCCATCTTCTTAAGAGCAAACGCCTTGATGTTTCGCTCTATAACTGGGTTATTCGGATCCTCCTCTCGCGGTAGGCTGAAATTTGTCATCAGCTCGGTCCAAAGATCATCTTTCAGTCTATGGTGGACATAAGAAACTTCAGGGTCCTTATTATTCTTATTCCATTGCTGGGTGTTGATCGAGACATAGTCCCTAACAACAACTCCACACTGATGTACAAATGCATCCTTGGTCCGCTTGGGAGCAATCGGTTAACCATCTTTCGCGACTTATGTGATCGTGAACCTTTCATCCGGGCGCAACCTTTTCTTCGGGCCTCGTCTCCTTACCTCGTCGGACTTTGAAACAGTTGAGGCTCCCTCCTCCGTTCGGTCACCGGAGCCGTGATCATGATCTCCTTCCTCCGCCATTCGGTCACCGGAGCCGTCATGATCTCCTTCCTCCTCCATTGTTGGATCACCGGAGCCGTCATCCTCTCCTTCCTGAAAATCGGTGTCGTTGAGATACGACAAGGGATCACCTCCGGCGAGGATTATATCCCCAACAACTGTTCTTTTTCTAAGTCTTTGTGATCCATAGTTTCTGCAAATATTATACAACATGGCAATATACAAACATGAGATATGCAAATCAATACAAGGCAATGCAACAATACGATCATATAATATCACTAATACATCATCGAATAGTATCGCTAATACATCATCGAATATTATCATTAATACATCTCGAATATTATTATATAATATCACTAATACAGATATAGTTGACGTCTCGCGGCGCATGCGGTGGACACCCAAAGAGAAGGAACTATGACAGGATCATAGCTCGGGTGAGATCCCTGAAGAACCTGCCAGGTATTGGAGAACCTGGCGTCCAACGCAGCCATGTAGCATCGGACGTGTTTGTCCTCCTCCCTGACATGGCGACGTACCACCTCCGCTGGGGCCGGCTCCCTCTGCACCGACAGTGGTCCACGCGACCGCCACCAAAGAACCTCCGGGTCGACGACGGGACCCTCATTCCTCACCAAGCTGGGCGCCCCAGAAGGCAGCACCTCCCAGTGCCAGCCCGGCGGAGCCCAGTCCCGGACATGCTGTCGCCTCTCAAGCAGGTGGTTGCCACCGAGTCGACGACGAGGATGCTGGCCGGGCATCGTCGACTCAACGGCTACGCTATGCAACTAAACATTTAAACATCTAAACATCATATATCTGCCTAATATAAAATCGTCGATATTGTCGGGGACTCTCGCTCCCTCACCGACGATCGTCGGGGACTCTCCCTCACCGACGATCGTCGGGGACTCCTCGATTTCACGTCACCGACGACCGACGATACTACATTATTGCCAACTAATTAAAACAACTAAAACATAAAAAAAAACTAAACAACTAAAACAACTAAAACATAAAATAACTAAATTAACTGAAACTGAACATCTAAAACTAAAACTAAACAACTAAAACAACTAGAACTAAAACTAAACAACTAAAACAACTAGAACTAAAACTAAACAACTAAAACAACTAAAACTGAACATCTAACAAAACTAAAACTAAATTAACTAAAACTGAACATAAAACAACTAAACTAAACTAAACTAAACAAACTAAACTAAACTAAACTAAACTAAACTAAACAAACTAAATTAAACTAAAACTGAAACTGAACATGAACATCTAACAGGATTTGGGGAGCTCACCGGGGGGCTGACGAGGAGAGCGGTGACGGCGACGAGCGGCGACGGCGTCGGGTCGGGCAGCGGCAGCGCAGGGCAGGGGCGGCGACGGCGGTAGGGCAGGGGAAGGCCGAAGCTCACTGGGGGCGGCGTCGGGGCAGGGGCGGCGTCGAGGGCGTCGACGAGGGTGTCGACGGCGAGGTGGAGCAGCCTGACGGCGTCGACGGGGCAGAGGGCGGCGACGGCGAGCTCGGGCAGCCTGGCGGCGTCGATGTGCTCGGCGTTGTCGGGGGCAACTGCAGATGAAATCTGAAAAATTCCTAAGTCCCCGCTTATATACAGAGACCTTTAGTCCCGGTTGTTGGCGGCAACCAGGACTAATTCCACCCTTTAGTCCCGGTTGGTGGCGGCAACCGGGACTAATTCCACCCTTTAGTCCCGGTTGGAGCCACCAACCGGGACTAAAGGTCAATTTCCAGCAGCCGAAAGGGCGGGAAGCAGAGACCTTTGGTCCCGGTTGGTGGCACCAACGGGGACTAAAGGGTGGCATTGGTCCCGGTTGGTGGCACCAACCGGGACGAAAGGGTGGCATTGGTCCCGGTTGGAGCCACCAACCGGGACTAAAGGGTTGGTCCTGGCTGTGGTGGGAGTTTAGTCCCACCTCGCCAAGCGAGAGGCGCTCGCACCGGTTTATAAGCCCGCCCATCTCTGCCTTGTTGAGTTCCTCTCAAAGTGAAAATAGATGCCCTTATACGGGAAATTTGACCTGAAATCAAAGTGAATTTCACTCTGATTTCAGGTTGAATTTTCCCTATAAGCGCATCTATGTTCATTTTTTGCTATTTTTTTATGTTATTTTTTTGCATATTAATTTTTTTTAACAAAAAATACTTTATGAATATTATTTTTGCTATTAAAGTTTTTAACAAAAATAACTTTGATAATTTTAGTTGCATAAATTTTATATAATATTAAGTTAAATAACTTTGATCGAACGAAAACACGTCTATTACAGAGGGATTTCAAATTTTTAAACATATTTTAACTCAAGACTTTTTCTGCATTCAATATGCACCATTCAAAGCCACATCATCACTTTTCAACCCTTTTCTGACTTCATTTACTATTTTTCATGCATTTCATGATTTATTTTGAGCTAAGATGACCCTGAATTGGAAAGCACTACAAATGAACTCTGAAATGGTTGAAAGTTGGCATGGTATCATCATTTCACCCAAATAGCATGTGCTCAAAAGTTGAGAGGGTTACGGCAAAAACTGGATGCACTTCGTGTACAAAATGAACAATCTCTTTCGAAGTGTCAGGGTTTCAGACGAAAACTCATCAGTTACAAAAAGATTTCAATTTTTTAAACATATTTTAACTCAAGACTTTTTATGCATTCAATATGCACCATTCAAAGCCACATCATCACTTTTCAAACATTTTCTGACTTCATTTGCTATTTTTCATGCATTTCATGATTTATTTTGAGCTAAGATGACCCTGAATTGAAAAGCACTGCAAATGAACTCTGAAATGGTTGAAAGTTGGCATGGTATCATCATTTCACCCACATAGCATGTGCTAAAAAGTTGAGAGGGTTACGGCAAAAACTGGATGCACTTCGTGTACAAAATGAACAATCTCTTTCGAAGTATCAGGGTTTCAGATGAAAACTCATCAGTTACAAAAGGCATTTCATTTCTTGACATTTAACTGCAGTGATATTCTAGATCAAAGCCATCATCGGAATAGTTGTGGAGAGAAAGTCTTCACTTTTTCTTCGCGTGTGTCCCTTGCTTATTGCGCCGTAACCATGGATAATCTTCATCGTTTAACAGGGTGCTTGGGTCAGCCTTCACTTTGAAGGGAGGAATTTCATGATACTTTTCATAATCTTCAGACATGTGAAAGCACATTTGCTCCCTTGGTGGTTTTGGTAATTAATAACAACATATAAGTCATTGAACTAATGTTTCCACTAAGTATATTTCAGGAAATGTTCAATGATGGGATTGGCAAAAGGATTGTGGAGATTGTGGAATACCCCAAGATGCAAGGAAATAGGTTGGCAAAGCTTCAAGGAAGAGGACTCTACATTTTACATTTGTGAGAAATCACTTTGAGTCCATAGGAAAACCAATACTATTAAAAGGGGGTAAGGTTTTGTTGGTGAACAAAATGCTCATACGTGCACAAGTGATAGTCACCAAAAACACCCACAAGCTCTCCCACCAAAGTCTGTCCAAAGCCATATACTCAAAATCGGTGCAACCAACATTTCCATCCCGATGCCACCGATTCTCAACCTCAGACAGACTTAGCCAAACCCTAGCCATTTCGGTGCAACCGATTCAATCCCGGTGCCACCGAGTTTAGGTTGCCAACTTTCTGTTATGCAAATTCACAATATCGGTACCACCGAGATTGTTGGACCGGCGTCACCGAGATTGTCAATCTGACCGTTGGTCACCTTATCGGTGCAACCGAGTTTCCTATATCGGTCTCACCGAGATTCAAAAGTTGCCACCTTTTGGTCACTTCGGTACCACCGAGATTTACACATCGGTGTCACCGAGTTGGTCATTTTGTGTGTAACGGTTGGATTTTTGGGGATGCCTATATATACCCCTCCACCACCACCTACTCGAAAGAGAAGCACTCAGAACTATTCCATACTTGCCCCATCCAGTTTTCTGATAGAGAGCCACCTACCCTTGTGTTGAGGTCAAGATCTTCCACTCCAACCATATGGATCTTGATTTCTAGCCTCCCCAAGTTGCTTTCCACCAATCCCATCTCTTCCACCAAGCCAAATCTGTGAGAGAATGATTGTGTGTTGAGGAGTCTATCATCTTGAAGCACAAGAGCAAGGAGTTCATCGACATTACCGAGCCTATTACCTTTTGGAGGGTGGTGCCTCCTAGATTGGTTAGGTGTCGCTTGGGAGCCTCCTACTTCGTGTTGTGGAGTTGAACCAAGAAGTTTGTAAGGGCAAGGAGATCGCCTACTTCGTGAAGATCTACCCATAGTGAGGCTAGTCCTTCGTGGACGGAAGCCGTTATGGAATAGTCAAGGTTGCTACTTCGTGGAACCTTATGGGTGGAGCCCTCCGTGGACTCTCGCGACCGTTACCCTCCATGGGTTGAAGACTCCATAAATGTGGATGTACGATAGCACCATCTATTGGAACCACGGGAAAAAAAATCATCGTGTCTACAATTGCGTTTGATCTTCCTACCCTATCCTTTACTACTCATGCTTGTTGTTACTTTCCGCTTCTATACTCTTAGACATGCATGTGTAGGGTGTACTTGACTTGCCATGAAATGCTAAAATTGCCAACTCTAAAATTTGGGAAAAGGCAAAACTTTTATTTGGTCAAGTAGTCTAATCACCCCCCCCTCTAGACATACTTTCGGTCCTACAACATGTCTGTCTTGCCCTCCACTCCCATGATGTCTCTTTTCCCTGAAAGAACTATGTGTCGCTTTGGCTCATCGTATGATGTATTCGCTTCCTTATCTTTTCTTTTTCTCGGTTTGGTAGACATGTCCTTCACATAGAAAACCCGCGCCACATCATTAGCTAGGACGAATGGTTCGTCTGTGTACCCAAGATTGTTCAGATCCACTGTTGTCATTCCGTACTGCGGGTCTACCTGTACCCCGCCTCCTGACAGATTGACCCATTTGCACCGAAACAAAGGGACCTTAAAATCATGTCCATAGTCAAGTTCCCATATGTCCACTATGTAACCATAATATGTGTCCTTTCCCCTGTTGGTTGCTGCATCAATGCGGACACCACTGTTTTGGTTGGTGCTCTTTTGATCTTGGGCTTTCGTGTAAAATGTATTCCCATTTATCTCATACCCTTTGTAAGTCAATAGAGTCGAAGATGGTCCCCTGGCCAACGAGTACAGCTCATCTGCAACAGTGGTGTTACCCATGAGATGTGTTTGCAACCAACTGTCAAAAGTCCTGATGTGTTCACATGTAATCCAATCGTCACACTGCTCCGGGTGTTTGGAGCGCAGAATATTCTTGTGTTCATTGACATATGGGGTCACCAAGGTAGAATTCTGTAGAACAGTGTAGTGTGCTTGAGACCAAGAATGCCCGTCCCTACATATTATTGAATTTGCTCCTAGCGTGCCTTTTCCAGTCAGTCTCCCCTCATACCGCGATTGAGGGAGACCAATCGGCTTAAGGTCAGGAATAAAGTCAATACAAAACCCAATGCTTTCCTCTGTTTGATGGCCCATGGAGATGCTTCCTTCTGGCCTAGCACGGTTACTAACATATTTCTTTAAGACTCCCATGAACCTCTCAAAGGGGAACATGTTGTGTAGAAATACAGGGCCCAGAATGCCAATCTCGTCGACTAGATGAACTAGGACGTGCGTCATGATATTGAAGAAGGATGGTGGGAACACCAGCTCGAAACTGACAAGACATTGCATCAAATCACTCTTTAACCTTGGTAGGATTTCTGGATCGATTACCTTCTGAGAGATTGCATTGAGGAATACACATAGCTTCACAATGGCTAATCGAACGTTTTCTGGTAGAAGCCCCCTCAATGCAACCGGAAGCAGTTGCGTCATAATCACGTGGCAGTCATGAGACTTTAGGTTCTGGAACTTTTTCTCTGCCATATTTATTATTCCCTTTATATTCGACGAGAAGCCAGACGGGACCTTCATACTGAGCAGGCATTCAAAGAAGATTTCCTTCTCTTCTTTGGTAAGAGCGTAGCTGGCAGGACCTTCATACTGCTTTGGATCCATGCCGTCTTTTTCGTGCACACGTTGCTGGTCCTCCCGTGCCTCTGGTGTATCTTTTGTCTTCCCATACACTCCCAAGAAGCCTAGCAGGTTCACGCAAAGATTCTTCGTCACGTGCATCACGTCGATTGCAGAGCGGACCTCTAGGTCTTTCCAATAGGGTAGGTCCCAAAATATAGATTTCTTCTTCCACATGGGTGCACGTCCCTCAGCGTCATTCGGAACAGATAGTCCGCCAGGACCCTTTCCAAAGATTACTTATAAATCATTGACCATATCAAGTATGTCATCACCAGTACGGATGGCGGGCTTCTTCCGGTGATCTGCCTCACCTTTGAAATGCTTTCCTTTCTTTCGACATTGATGGTTGGTCGGAAGAAATCGATGATGCCCCAGGTACACATTCTTCCTGCATTTGTCCAAATATATACTTTCGGTGTCATCTAAACAATGCGTGCATGCATGGTATCCCTTGTTTGTCTGTCCTGAAAGGTTACTGAGAGCAGGCCAATCATTGATGGTTACAAACAACAACGCATATAGGTCAAATTCCTCCTGTTCGTTCTCATCCCACACACGTACACCTTTTCCATTCCACAGTTGTAAAAGTTCATCAACTAATGGCCTTAGGTACACATCAATATCATTGCCGGGTTGCTTAGGGCCTTGGATGAGCACTGACATCATAATGAACTTCCGCTTCATGCACAACCAAGGAGGAAGGTTATACATACATAGAGTCACAGGCCATGTGCTATGCTTGTTGCTTTGCTCCCCAAAAGGATTAACGCCATCTGCACTTAAACCAAACCATACGTTCCTTGGGTCACCAGTAAAGTCCCATCACCGGGCGCTCTCAACTTCCCGTCTTTCTTACGGTCTTCCTTGTGCCATCGCATCAACTTGGCATGCTCTTTGTTTCTGAACAAACGTTTCAACCGTGGTATTATAGGAGCATACCACATCACCTTGGCAGGAACCCTCTTCCCGGTGCGCCGGCCCTCAACATCACCAGGGTCATCTTGTCTGATCTTATACCGCAATGCACAGCATACCGGGCATGCGTTCAAATCCTCGTACTCATCGCAATGCACATCATTAGGGCATGCATGTATCTTCTGCACCTCCAATCCTAGAGGGTAGACAACCTTCTTTGCTTCGTATGTACTGTCGGGCAATTCGTTGTCCTTTGGAAGCTTATTCTTCATTATTTTCAGCACCTTTTCAAATGCCTTGTCAGATACACCATTGTCTGCCTTCCATTGCAGCAATTCCAGTGTGGTACCGAGCTTTGTGTTGTCATCTTCGCAATTTGGGTACAACCCTTTTTTGTGATCCTCTAACATGTGATCGAACTTCAACTTCTCCCTTTCACTTTGGCATTGTCTCTTTGCATCAACAATGACCCGGCGAAGATCATCATCGGGCACATCGTTTGGTTTCTCTTGATCTTCAGCTTCCCCCATTGCAGCATCACCGTGTTTAGGGGGCGGATAGTTGTCATCATCCTCTTCTTCTTCGTTGTCTTCCATCATAACCCCTCTTTCTCCGTGCTTGGTCCAAACATTATAGTGTGGCATGAAACCCTTCTCAAGCAGGTGGACGTGAAGGGTTTTCGAGTTAGAGTAATCCTTCATATTCCCACAGATAGTACATGGACAATACATAAAACCATTCCGTTTGGTTGCCTCAGCAACTTCGAGAAAATTATGCAGGCCCTTAATGTACTCGGAGGTGCGTCGGTCACCGTACATCCATTGCCGGTTCATCTGCGTGCATTATATAATTAAGTGTATCAAAAACCATTACAGAACATCATCAATAGAGAAGTGACCAAATTAACAGAAGTTCATCATCACATTAAAACCAAAATACAGTAGTGACCAAAATAAATACATAAAGTTCATACATAGTTCTCTAGAGCATCTAATTAAAACATACATTGAAACTATGTAAAACATTTAAATGCAACAACAAATGCGATCATAACCGCAACTAAGGTACCAATTGATCCAACGGCATAATGATACCAAGCCTCAGTATGAATGGCATATTTTCTAATCTTTCTAATCTTCAAGCGCATTGCATCCATCTTGATCTTGTGGTCTTCGACGACATCGGCAACATGCAACTCCAATTCCATCTTCTACTCCTCAATTCTTTTTAATTTTTTCTTCAAGTAATTGTTTTCTTTTTCAACTAAATTTAACCTCTCGACAAGAGGGTCGGTTCGAATTTCTGGTTCACATACCTCCTAGATAAAAACATTTATGTCACGTTGGTCGGCATAATTGTCATACATACTAAATGAAACAAATAGTTATAAAGGATAATATACCACATCCGAATCATAGACAGGACGAGGGCCGATGGGGGCGGATACCAAAACCATGGCACTATATAATAACAAACAATAATAAAAGTAAGAAAATTATACAAGTATCTATCTAAATCATACAAGTAAGATTTTATTTAGAAAGAAGATAAGAACAAGAGGCTCATCACGGTGGTGCCGGCGACGAGATCGACGCGGGCGATCGACGACGGTGAGGACGGGGACGGGGACGGCACCCTACACATGTGCAGACTCTAAGAAGTTAATTTCAGCTCTAATTGTGCGTCTAAATCAAAAGAACTCCCACATACACTCCTCCACTAAAATCCACAAACCACACTCTACTTTTAGAGCATTTGAAATGAGCTAAACTAGCAGTGAGAGATAAAACGATGAAGTCGTTAACCTTTTAGAACACTTGTGTAGTTGGTGCACCGCCAAACCTAAACAAATCTTAGGGAAAATGTAGCTTGGAGGTCGAGCTTGGAGAGGAGAAAACTTAAGTGTGGCTGTGGCATTTCATCGAACACCTCATGTGCATAGGAGGTGAGAACAGAGAGCAACACACCTCCCAAACGCCGGCCGGCCAAAAAACAGAGGAGTGAGCGGGCAGGGGCGAGCATATATATAGGCGTTGTATAAGTCCCGGTTGGTGGATAGCACCGGGACTAAAGGTTCCTCTTTAGTCCCGGTTCCAGCCACCAACCGGGACTAAAGGGGCTCGGCCAGGAGTGAGGCCCTTTAGTCCCGGTTCGTGTCTGGAACCGGGACTAAAGGGGTCATACGAACCGGGACTGGTTCCCGCCGAGGCCCGACCGGCGCCCTGGCCTCACGAACCGGGACTGATGCGCCCATTAGTCACGGTTCGTAACACGACCGGGACTAATGCGATATTCTAGCCCGTTTCAAAGCCCTGTTTTCTACTAGTGAGTCCAGTTTTCTAAAGAAGAAACATCCATATGGCTGGCTCATGGAAGTAACTTATCATTCGAAAAGGATCAATGTTTGTGTATCCAGTTGCTCATCAATAAGAAGAAAAGTTATTTTTAAACGCAAGGGGTGGTTTTCCCCTGCCTTAACTTTTATTAAAACCAAGGCAAAACCATAGACATACATATTATAACGCTCGGCTCACTACATGAGTGGGGCCCTTATTACAGTTGTAGCGCAACAAAGATAAAGACTGAAAGCTAGGGGACAATGCATCAGTGCAAAAGTAAGCTAACTACTACCCAAACGAAGACTATTGCCAAGCAATTCTCCTTGCCGATGACTGAGAAGTCTTAAGCACTCGAGAAACAAGGTAGCTTGAGCGCCTGAGCACATAATCTTCCATTGACGTACCTCGGAAGCGACCAAACCCAAGATGCATTTCACACTTAACCATTTTCGCCCCATAAACACAGATTCATCACGTGAAAGCCATAAGCCCCACAAAGTGGCAGATGTAATCAAATTGATAGCTTTAGGTTTCATTTTTTCCAGAAATGAGATACATCATCAAAAGATTCAGGTGTTGGAATATGTAAAATACCAGCCAGCACCTGCCAAAAATATTGTGAAGGATGCTGGATGGACTCTAGTTCTGAACAAATATGTAAAATATTGTGCAATAGTAAAAAGGTGTTGGATGGACTCTAGTTCTAAACAGAATACACGAGTGGGATCAGAAAACCACACAAAGTTTAGGTAGGCTGTCTTTTGTTAATCTCTTGTTGTGAACAATCAATCATAAGTAAACATGAATATTTGAAGGTACTTTAATTTTACAAATACTGTCACACAAGAAGTAGGGAATTCCCCCAAAGTTAATTAGTTTGTAGAAGAATTTAACAGGATAATCACCAGAGGATTCAAGCACCCACAATGGGGTATCTTAGCCGTGGAAAGAGTTTTAGTGTGAACTATAGAATGTAGGCCAAGCCATTTCAGATAAAGTTGTTCACTCACACACCTCCTAAAGGAGAGTTGTAAGGTAAAAACATTCCACATGTGTACAACGGTGCAATCTTGTTACTGGCAGATGTCGAACAGGTCACATAACATAGTTTTCAGACAAAAATCTCCAACCCAACAATCATGCCAAAAAGAAATGCCCATTACATCCCCTAACTCCCATTTATAAAAAAATAGCAGCATTGAAAGACTAGCAAAGACTCTTCCGAAAGGAGATTCTGTTCCAGGCTTACTATACATAATGTTAGGTTTATTAGTCCCATGTTTATATCATAAGATTTTATTCCAGACACTATATCTATGATAAAAAAATCTCTTACTCCAGGATGCCAGCATGACCATGTTAAAGTCTCTAAATCTTGTTAGGAACCCCCATGCCACCACATTCCTTCCTCATAGAGATAAGGCCCCACTTAGCAAGGTGATACTTAGGATCATTTCGTAAGTTAACCCAAAAGAAATGTGACATTTGAGAAACAGTAGCATCAATGGACCATTTAGGTAATTTTATCATAGACATCAAGTAAGTAGGAATGCTAGCAATACATGTAGTGAGGAGGATCAGTTTGGTCCTATAAGATATTTTTTTCAAGCCACCCATAAATGTTCCTGACGATCATGTCTATGATAGTCTGCAAATATTCCCTTCTCAATTTTTTCATAATGCAGGGGAACCTCTAAATATTTGAAAGGAAATGAAGCTAGCTCACGTATTTTCGTGCAAAGCAATTAGTAGCATCCTCACCCACATGTACAGTGCGCAAGTCAGACTTATGTAAATTGATTTTGAGCCTAGAAAGGCTCTCAAAACAGGACAAAATCCACTTTAAATTCCTGGCATGTTCAGTGGAAGCATCTAGGAATAATACGGTGTCATCTGCATACAACAGACTTACCACAACCCAGAAATAACACGGGAGAGAAGGCCATAAATCAAATTATTACGCACAACCTTAGAAATCATTTTTATGAAAACATTAGCCACAAGGTTAAACAATGATGAGGAAGCAGAAAAGATGTCCCACCTAATCAGATAGACACAATGATCAATGTGACGCAAGCTTACATCAAATATGTATCAATAGACTAGGAAAATGATAACGCCCACACATATGGCAGATTTGCACATTCAAAATCCGGTGTTGTTGGGTTGGGCCGCCGTTTCTCCGGTCACGGCCATGGCACGTTTCCGCCCTGGTGCGGACACCTTACGGCCAGCGAGCCAAGCAGGGCACCCGCACATTTCTCCTTCTCCCTCTTGTTTCCTTCACAAACTATAATGCCTGTGCGTTGTGCTGAGATATAAATATTCTAGTACATTAGCTTGTGATTTACATGTTCACATTAATTTGATTGTGTAAATAAATGTTTATTAAATTCTAACCGTAATTTACCATATATTTTGATGAAAAAATTGTATAAGTAATACGAATGAAATTGGTTCAGAAGGTAAGTAAATTTAAATGTTTGATTATCACATGAGGAAGGTTGGACGAAGGATGTTGAATTTTTTTTCTTCTTTTTAAGTATTATATAGATAGACGTAGAAATAGAGACTAGTGAAAAAATGTACTTCCCCGTCTCTTAATATTAAAACTTTTTTGACACGAAAACTCTCTTAAAGCATCTACAACCGGACCCCTTACTTTCTTCTCAAACGTTCAAAATGCCCGCCCGTTCACTGTGCGGTTAAAAAAAAGCTGACCTAACCGGACCCCTTATTTTCATCCTAAACGTCCGGACTGACCGACACCCCTCAAAGCCGTCTCATATCTAGGGGCAGTATGAGGGGTCGCGGGCGTGCCCGGTCAATCCGCCACGTAGGACGCCACCCCACCCTTGACCATCTTTTATTTTTCTTCATTCATTCATTATTTTCTTTCTTTCTCTTCCTCTTCACCAATCACGTGCAAGTGACCGGGCCGGTTGCGCGAACGGACAAATAAGGGCATGTACAATGGTGGCATATGGATACAGATGCCCCATGACAAAAAGTAGCTTGAGGCACCTATATTAATTTTTTCTCCCGAATGCAAGCTATCACTAGTGGGCCTCGTTAAAGAATAATAAATAAAGACTTTAGTACACATGCATTTTTACTTTCCACTCTAACTTTTTCAGCTTTTTACACCGGATCACACTTTTTCTCTGCAAGCACCCGCCTCCTGCAAAGGATCCCGCTTCCTCATCCGAACCTACTTTTCCTGGCATCCGATCCTACGTGGCATACGAGGCATTATCCTGAGGCTATGCATTGGCCATGCCCTAAGGGACACGCCCGGTCACGGGCATGTCCATGGACGTTTAGGGTCATATTTGCTAAGTCCGGCTATTATCCGACGAGAGTAGTCCTGTACAAAATTCTTCAATAGAAAAAGCACCAGATTGGAATTATCGGAATTCCCCTCGCGCACGGGGCGCAGCGCGAAAATCAAAACCCGCAGTAATTCCCTCCCCCTCCCCCTCCCCCTCCAACGCTCTCTCCCCGCACAGCTGCCAAAAAAGCTCCTCTCCGCCTCCGCGTGATTTCTTTAATCCGCCTCCCTCCCTCCCTCCTCGCCACTACTACTCCACTCCTCCTCCCCCCCGTGACCCGACCCCCTCCCCTCTCCCCGTCCCCACCCCCCGCCTCCCCGCTCGCTCGCTCGCTTTCGGATCTCGCCCTGCCGGCCGCTGCCGGACGCGCACGCGCACGCGCCGGCGACCCGGTCCCAACTCTCCCTCGCGCTTGGTTATTATTACCGCCGCCCGCCGCAAGCATTGCGGGGGATCTGCCGCTCCGTCTCTCCCCCGACCTGCTCGCGCGTCTCTGTCTAAGCGGAGCTGGAATCCGGAGCTCGGAGCCGGCGCCACCGCCCGCCATTCCCCGCGCCCCCGGATCTGAGCTCGACCACGGCGGCGGCGATTGGTGGATGGGAGCTCGGGCCTGACCGGGGGGCAGCGCACGTCGGAGAGGCCAGGATGGCGTCGGCCGCGCCGCAGCAGCAGCAGCAGCTCGGAGGCCCCGTCAACGGCGGGGCGGCCGCCACGCCGCTGCACGGCTCCGTGGCGCCCGCAAGCGCCAATGGCGGCGACGGCTACGACAGCGACGGCAGCTACAGCTTCGCGCCGCCGTGAGTAGCCCCGCAGCCTCCTCCGCGCTCTCCGCTCTAGCTTTGTCCTACGAATTATGGAGTTGTTTGCCCGTCTCGTCTCCTATAGCTACTTCGGTTTATTTTATTTCACGGAACAATGGCCTCTAGAGCGGGTTCGGTCGATTTTGGCATAACTGTCATAGGAGATTGCTGCTTACGGATGCTATGCCTTACGGCATGTTTGTTCGTCCCAGGATTTGAATTTTCTAAGCTTGTTTGATAACAGAAAAGTTTTCCCAGACTGGTGGAAAGCGGAGAAAGGTTGGGTTCAGACGGATACTTGTTTATTTAATCAGGCTTAAATGTCGCTATAACCGTCCTCTATAATCGGTTATGTTTGTTGGGCTCGTAATCATGACCTACCGCACTGCAATATAATGGTTATTTCCAATTGGAGACAGTCTCAACATTCTATGTTTTGTCTTTCCTGTCTCAATCTGCACGCAAAGCTTTTGGTTACCTAATGACATACATCCCGATCAATATTTATGCTCTGAGAATTGCTTTTTACAGTACTCCATCGACATTGTCCATGTCCATACCTCCGGAGCTTGCTGGAGCAATCCCGCTAATCGACAGGTTCCAGGTACATGTCTCCTTGATTCTAGCTTACCCACTTTACCCAGTGACGTGATATATGTCATGGCAATTTCAAATGGGAGGGAGAAATCGTCTGCTACCGTACAAAATGCTAACTTTAGCATTGGTGCATAACCCGTTATTCTATTGATGCGTGGGACGGGGTACCATTTTGTTCTCTCTATAAATTAGTTTGTGTGGGGTGGGTGTCTGGGTTCTTTACATTAAGGAGTTTCTTCTCCCTACTTGGTCCTACAGTACTCTCCATTCAAAGGAACAGTAACATCCACCATTTTATCGTGTTAGGTAGGTCTCTCTACATTTCTCTTATTTTCTGTCTCAATGGCAACTTTTGCTAACCATTTTATAGATGCACTGAAACATTTTAGTAGGATCAAGTTTAATAGCATGTCACAATTATTCAGTATCAGTTAGTAAGCAGTAAGCATGAATATGGTTCCCATAGGCCATAGCCACATTTTGCCCCATGTTAAATTTAGTTTCGAAATATAACAGGTGGAGGGATTTCTCAAGGCAATGCAAAAACAGATTCAATCATCTGGAAAGCGTGGGTTTTTTATTAAAAAATCAGTGGGTCCTCAAGTTCGTGAGAAGTTCACTTTGGAAGATATGTTGTGTTTCCAAAAGGTAATGTTATTGAAACCCATTCCGTGTATTATGTTGCAGCAATCTGATTTCTGAGCATGTTCTCTTACTGTGTTTTAATATCATATGCAGAACTATAAAATCATCATGAAATTGCTTATGGTAGCATTTCTATGCTCTCCTTTTGCAGGATCCTATTCCAACTTCGTTACTGAAAGTACCTAACGACCTTGTAAGCCGCTCAATTAAATTATTCCATGTCATATTAAAGTACATGGGCGTCGATTCACCCGCAATAATAAGTTTGGAAGAAAGAATTGAACTTGTTGCAAAGCTTTATAAGCATACTTTGAAGCGGTCTGAACTTCGAGATGAGCTATTTGCGCAGATTTCAAAACAAACACGTAACAATCCCGATCGGTAAGTAATGGGTTTTCATGTAGAACAAGCACTTGCTGGTTTCAGATTTATTTTAGGGATCATAATTTTATTGTTCTTTCAGGAGTTGGTTGATAAGAGCTTGGGAGCTAATGTATTTATGCGCATCTTCCATGCCACCAAGCAAAGATATCGGGGCATACTTGTCTGAGTATGTTCACTATATTGCTCATGGGGCCACAACGGATTCAGATGTTCGAGTTCTAGCACTGAACACACTAAATGCATTAAAACGCTCGGTTAAGGCAGGCCCACGGGTTGCAATTCCTGCACGGGAGGAGATAGAAGCTCTTTTAACCAGCCGAAAGCTTACAACAATTGTCTTTTTCTTGGATGAAACATTTGAAGAGATCACCTATGACATGGCAACAACTGTTGCCGATGCTGTTGAGGTATCTGCATTTCTCCTAAGCTAATGTTGGTTTGGAACTGATATGTGCCAAATGATTCTTTAGAAGGATGTACCTAGTCAGAATGTCAGATCTAGAAGATTGCTTGGCGTGTATGCAACTTTGGTTGTGATTTGAGTTGTCTCTTTTGGTATAACGATGATGTGAATTAACCAAGTAATGGGCCTGGATTGTCAATACTTTCAAACTTGCCTCTTAGAGT
The DNA here is from genome assembly GCA_039707655.1 of Elymus sibiricus. Lineage (NCBI taxonomy): Eukaryota > Viridiplantae > Streptophyta > Magnoliopsida > Poales > Poaceae > Elymus > Elymus sibiricus. Next base: position 487,215,503 of record CM077665.1, read on the forward strand.
GTGTGCAGTGGGTGGTTCATTTAATTGATTTTCGGTTTGTTAGTTTTGTGGTCATGACTATTTTCTCTCGAATTATATTCGTAAAGGTGCTATACACAAGTATGCACTGAATACAACCCGTCCATTCATAGACTGAACATACATTTTGCCGGAACCATCCAACCGTAGTTAAAATAGAACCTGTACCAAAAAAGAAGTCTAAACAAAAAAAGGATTTCCAAAAAAGATCATAGATAATTCTAGCAATTGCCAATAAATCGAGGCTTTTTACCAACTTGATGGTAAGAAATCCCGGGACCTAGAAATTCATTTCGTACAATCGCCTTCTGCCTGCTAGTATGTAGCTCATTGCTACTAGGTGTATACACAGTCTGGAGAGTTGCTCTATTTAGAATTTCAGATACCTCATGGCTGAGCCTAACCACCTTGTACAATTAGGCTGTAGGTAGGGTGTCAGTATGGTTATTGACTGTTTTCATCACCATTCGACACTCCGGCAAGTAAGTAGTCACAACTCACAGGCACCTTATTCAGCTCCCATAGTTCCATAAGGTAAATGCACAGCTACTCAACCCTGCAAAGGTGTTGCACTTTGTGCTCTGTGTCATACATATGAGCCATTGCAGCTACTTTCTTATTCCTTAATATTGTTTGACCAAATAGTGGATATTTACTCGTACTATCACATCCAGTATATGTGTTTCTGTTGTACTTTTTTCTTATGAAGTTTTGGCTTCAAACTTGTATGCACATTGTTTTTTTTGTTTACTTGAAGTCGTAAGTAAACAAAATATCCTTTTATGACAGGAACTTGCTGGCATTATCAAACTTTCAGTATATTCCAGTTTCAGTCTTTTTGAATGCCGAAAGATTGTTAATGGATCAAAGTCTTCAGAAGTTGGCAACGGTATTTCTTTTTACTCTCAAGTTGCACTCCCCCCCCCCCCTTCAGTCAAAATTGGAATTTATTTATTTATTTCTGGCATGCAGAGGAATACATCGGTTTAGACGATAACAAGTACATCGGGGACTTGCTATCTGAATTCAAGTCAGCTAAGGATCGCAACAAAGGAGAAATTTTGCACTGCAAACTTGTATTTAAGAAACGCCTCTTTCGTGAGTCCGATGAGGCTGTGACTGATCCGATGTTCGTTCAGCTATCATATGTCCAGGTATTGGGTTGCATAGCCAGTTGAAGTGCTTACAGTTCGTAGGCTATGCAGGTAATTTTGTTTCCAACATAGCACTGACTAATATCTTTCTTCTGCAGTTACAACATGATTATATTCTAGGCAACTACCCAGTAGGCAGGGATGATGCTGCACAACTCACTGCCCTGCAAATATTGGTCGAGATTGGATTCATTGACAATCCTGAGTCCTGCGTGTATGTAGTTTATGAGGCTCTACGATCTCTTATTTCGCTTTTCCATAGTCTTTTCTTAATAATAATAATTCATTGTATTTCTTTCTGAGATGCCATTTTTCTTTTTGCTAGTGAATGGATATCTCTTCTAGAGAGGTTTCTACCTAGACAAGTTGCAATTACTAGAGCAAAGAGAGACTGGGAGCTCGACATCATCTCACGCTATCAGTTAATGGTATTCATCTAGCTGTGCAACTTTATGCTATTGAGTATGAACTGTAGATGCATCACATCACACAAATTTGTGCACTTAATTTTTAACACATGTTTCTTCATCTCCATGTCCTGCACTAATCATAACAGTGAGTGTAGATGCATCACAAACTGTACTAACACGTAAGAAAGCGCTATTGTTTTAAATTTTAGTTATTTCAGAATTTCTCAAGGAATTAATTTTGATGCACGCCCTGGTGAAAATAAAATTCCACGATCTGATTCTACATTGGCAAGCACATCTGATACCTCAATTACCTAAGTACTTCACTGTTGCATCCAGGAACACTTGTCAAAAGATGATGCAAGGAACCAGTTTCTCAGAATCTTAAGAACTCTTCCATACGGCAATTCAGTTTTCTTCAGCGTTCGGAAAATTGATGACCCAATAGGACTTTTACCTGGAAGAATCATTTTGGGAATCAACAAACGAGGGGTAAGATAATTCTTCATATGATGAAAATAGTATATGTCTTCTCCTAATTGAAGCTAATCTTGTAATTCTGCTTTAACGCAGGTCCACTTTTTTCGTCCGGTTCCTAAGGAATACCTACATTCTGCAGAGCTGAGAGACATAATGCAGTTTGGGAGCAGCAATACTGCTGTTTTCTTTAAGATGCGAGTTGCTGGCGTCCTTCACATCTTTCAGTTTGAAACTAAGCAGGTATTTTGAACCCTCACAGAGGAGATAGTACATCAACGTAATCTTGTAAAGCTGTCAACTGGGTCAAAATAACCAAGTATTTATATTTTTAGGGTGAAGAAATATGTGTAGCACTTCAAACACATATAAATGATGTGATGCTCCGCAGATATTCAAAAGCACGGTCTGGTTCTGCTACTAGCACGGTTTCTCAGAATGATGTTTCTCAATCAGATAAGCCACCAAATGCTGAAATGACTGACAAACGCGTCCAAGAACTGTCAAAAGTAGTTGATGAGTCTCAGAAAAAAGCAGACCAGGTGAGTTCAGAACTTTGTGCGAAATGCCTTATTACATGGTAAATGTTGTGCAAGCATTCTAGAATTTTTTCCATGCTAGTGCTACACTGCTACATTGAAATCTACTCCCTCCGTTCCAAAAATAGTTTTAGTTCAATTTGTACTCAAACCATTCATGAAAAAAGGATTGAAAAAATGTAACTAATATGTAACTAATAGATCATTCCATTGCAATTGGACTGAAAAATGTAACAAATAGCTAGTAGGTGAAAAGGATTGTAATACCATGCATGTAACTAATAATTTTTTTTTTCGAGCTATGCACAAGTTTGTAATGTGCCCAAGTGCATTTGCAATTTTCAGTTTACATGACTTCTTTCATAAAGAAAGACTTTAAAATTCCCGTTAGCTGATGTTTTGAATTCTAACTTTTGTCTTACAACATATTGGAGAAAATGGCATCATCATTTACATAATTGGCCATCTAAGTACGTAATGGTCCTTTTTTATTGTTAGTTGCGGGATGAGTTACAGAGGAAGACACAACAAGAAAGAGAGATGCAAGAAGAATTGGAAGGGCTAAGAGATACCTTACAATCTGAACGACATATCATTAAAGAAATAACAAGTGAGCGGGATAGGCTAAAATCCTTATGTGATGAAAAGGAATCTTCTTTGCAGGTATGGTGATATGCAATTTTTGTAGTTAAATTATTTGGGCCATCTAACTTACAATTTTATTAGGTTGCATTGGTGGAGAAAAATAGACTGGAGACCAGATTAACAAATGGTCAGGACCAAGAGAACAATACTAAAATAGACTTGTCTGGAAATCATTGTGAAAGAGATACTTTGACGACCGTCGGCAGCGTCAACAGTGGCATTGAGGTATTTTACAACAATCATGTACATTATGGTTGAGTTTTGCATGGTATGGCCCGCCTCTAACTTCTGTGGCCAAACTTATGGTTGCAAATATTTCATGGTTCATTTGTTTATCTTGTGTTTGAAAAGATGTTGACTAAGCTCCAGGAGGAGTTGAAATCATGTCAAAAAGAGCTTGCTGCATCAAAAGAAGTATCAAAGAAGTTACTGATGGAAAAGAATATGCTCGAACAGAGGACTCAAAGGCTTGAGAGAGCAAAAAGTGAAGAGGTTTTTTGTTTAATCATCAAACATTCCCTTTTTCCTGTTCCTGGTCTCGCAGCGAATATTTTATTCACTTCATATTTCTGAAAATATTGTTACTTTAACTATGCAGAAAAGTACAATGCAAAGAGTTTATGAGGATGAATGTCGTAAGTTAAAAGCTCATACAGCTACACTGGAGCAAAAATTGGAAAGCACAACACAGTCATTAAATGTTACTGAATCAACTCTCGCCTTGAGAAATACCGAGGTGGATACATTGCAAAATACTCTCAAGGAGCTTGATGAATTAAGAGAGTTTAAAGCGGTATGTTTTAGGCATAATATCCACATTCAGTCTCTTTTAAGTTCTGTAGAAATTCACATACTTCCATGGTGCATCTCTTCAGGATGTGGACAGAAAGAACCAACAGACCGCTGAGATTCTTAAAAGGCAAGGAGCACAGTTGGTTGAGCTTGAAAGTCTTTATAAGCAAGAACAGGTTTTGCGAAAACGTTACTATAACACAATTGAAGGTATGGTAGAATACAAGTATTCACACAACTGTAGTAATTATGATATTTTGCCAATAACTTGATTATAAATTGAGCTGCAACTCTTCACAGATATGAAAGGAAAAATAAGAGTTTTTTGTCGCTTGCGTCCTCTAAACGACAAGGAGCTTTCTTTAAAGGATAAGAATATTGTATGCAGTCCTGATGAATTTACAATTGCACATCCGTGGAAAGATGACAAGTCAAAGCAACATATATATGATCGTGTTTTTGATGCATATACGACTCAAGAAGATGTATTCGAGGACACTAAGGTAAAATACATATAAATTTAGGTTTTCTTCTGTCGTAATATAAATTGTGTGTCTGAGATTATTCACCTCTGTTTTTCGCTGAACATGATGCAGTATCTAGTACAATCAGCTGTTGATGGATATAATGTTTGTATATTTGCTTATGGTCAAACTGGTTCCGGGAAGACTTTCACAATATATGGTTCAGACAACAATCCTGGTCTTACTCCAAGGGCCACGTCAGAACTTTTTAGGGTGATAAAGCGTGATGGCAACAAGTATTCATTTTCCTTGAAGGTAAGAACTATTTTCATGTGCATTTTATATAGTTCCATATGGCCGGGAAAACATCTCTTCTTTCTGGACTATTCTACAAACATAATTTTCAATATTGACGAAATGATTTGTACTGTTGGCACTCCAATGTTGATCATTATGCATTGTTTAGGTCCTTTGTTGATTCTAATCGTTATCATATAACGTCCAGGCATATATGGTGGAACTCTATCAAGATAATCTTGTGGACCTGTTGTTGCCCAAAAATGCTATGCGACAAAAGTTAGAAATAAAGAAGGACTCCAAGGTATACAAGCTCCTTCCTTCTATGTGTTTACTTCCCATTTTTCATACAGCTCTGTAGAGTTAATGGTCATCCTACAATCCTTCTTTATTTGCATGTTTTACTTTTTCTTGTAGCTCTTCAGTAAGACAAGTTACTTTTTCTTGTTTCCTTGTTTGATTTTGCATACAATAGACTCTTGCAGAAATGTAGGGAAAGGCTGCGCACAATAGACCCAAAGTGGTCGGACCCTTCCCCGGACCCTGCGCAAGCGGGAGCTACATGCACCGGGCTGCCCTTGTTTGATTTTTCTTGTGTGCTTTTGACTTCTGAGCATCACCTCCTGTAGGCATTAACTATTTTTGCTATCTTGGTTTACGTTTGTAGTTGAAGAGCAGACAATTTTATCAGTTTTTAGATAATAGACCATTCTTTGGTAATGATGATTATTTTCATATGCTTCCATAATAAAGTTGCACAGTTCTAAATAACTATGGTAAGAGAGCAATAGTGGTTAGGGAAAGTTCATCATCTCCACCTGCACAATTATTTTGGGAAATGTAGAGTGACTTCCCTTTGTTAACACGTGGAAGCATTTCTTTCATGATTGGTAGATATTTATATTTCTATTCAGCTAGCTAACCTGTGCTTTTCTTTCTAGGGTGTTGTTACTGTCGAAAATGTTACAGTTGTAAACATTTCAAGTTTTGAAGAATTGAAGACTATAATCACAAGAGGTTCTGAGAGAAGACACACCGCTGGAACAAATATGAATGATGAGAGCTCAAGATCTCATTTAATCCTTTCAATAATTATTGAAAGTACCAATCTCCAAACTCAATCTTATGCAAGAGGAAAGGTACGACAGGATGAACTTGAGAAGTTCACATAACTTTTGTTCAGCCGTATCTCGTTTTTATTTGATCCGTATTCCGATAAGAGATTTGCATGTTCTGATGGTCTACCTTCAATTGTGAACACTTCATATTTGTAGAACTATGTATGCTTGCTATAAAAAGTAGTCATATCTTTCACTTGATGCAGATTTGACAAACACTCGGGAATAGAACTAGAAAACTACTCTTATATGGACATACTTCAACTACTCCCTCCGATCCGTATTAATTGATGTTGTTTTAGTAAGTTGTACTAAAGCAGTGTCAAGTAATATGGATCAGAGGGAGTATCATAATTTCTATGCCTCAATTTTCTTAGCTTAAAGTTCTCGTGTTTATGCCATTTGCTTCCCCAAAAGAACAAACTTCTCTCCTATATGTTTTCTCTTTTCAATCAGTATTTCTAGTCAAATGGAATTCGTTTTATTTCCTTCAGAAAATGTGGTATCTTGTCAGGCTTGCCTACTTGGTCTAGCTCATAATCAAATTATTGTTTCGTAATGTTCATTCTGTTTCGTTTGATATTATTTAATTCACTAGAAAGTGAGTTTTGTAATATGCATTAATTTGCTTTTTCTTAACAAATTGCTGACATTGGTATTCCTTATGAACTGAACAGCTAAGTTTTGTGGATCTTGCTGGTTCCGAGAGGGTGAAAAAGTCCGGTTCAGCAGGAAAACAATTAAAAGAAGCACAGAGCATCAATAAATCACTTTCTGCATTGGCTGATGTTATTGGTGCTTTATCTTCTGATGGACAACACATACCTTACCGGAACCATAAGTTGACAATGCTTATGAGTGATTCACTTGGAGGCAATGCAAAAACCTTAATGTTTGTGAATGTTTCACCAGCGGAGTCAAACTTGGAGGAGACTTACAACTCTCTCATGTACGGATTTCCCATTGCTTATTTACTCTTTGCATTTCTTTTTCGTTGCCATCATTGTCTGTAGCCCTCAGATTTGCTTTGCGGATACGAAAAGAATTTTCTTGCATCACATGCTTTAATATCCTGCATCATGTTCATAGCTTCTTCGATATTTTTTTTGTTCCATGGTTTTGAGTTTGCAGTGCAGCTGTTCACTAACATTTTTTTACTGCTGTAGGTATGCTTCACGAGTACGTTGCATTGTTAACGACACGAGCAAGCACGTTTCCCCCAAAGAGATCATGCGGTTGAAGAAGTTAATTTCTTATTGGAAGGAGCAAGCAGGCAAGCGGAGCGAGGGCGATGAACTAGAGGAAATACAGGAAGAGAGGATATCAAAAGAGAAAGCCGACACTCGGTTGACCGCTTGAGATCGAGATATCACCGCTGACTCCTTCCCTGAATGCACCTGGTTGTGTTCTCGCATCCAGCTGTGCAGGTGACCCAGTGCTGTCGAGCATTCACAACACCGAGGTAGTGGATGGAATGTTCTCTGAAATGTTGCACACCAATTGTATAGTTAGCGATTATATATTATGGCGGCGGCGCCTGTTTGTACAAAGAGCCTGTAGTACACATTCATAGGAGAAGGGATGAAGAGTTTTTAGGAGAGAAAATCCCACTTTCTTTTGTCGTCTTAGCGGTGATTGTCGGCCTTTTAGTTCTATGTAGACATGTCAGCGTTGGGTACGGTTACCAGTGTTATCATCGATGATGAATTGGCTGCAGAGTGTTTATTACTACGGGTATAAGCATTTCACGAATAGCTGGAGGATGCTGGAAAATACAGTCTTGGAGAATTCGGATAGTACCTTTGGTGGTGTCACCAGTAGTGTGATAAGCATCCTAACAATCAGACACCTGGGACAACACGTCTCTGCACTCGCTGGTAGATTTGCCCACATTTTGCATCTTCCTTTTACTGTATCATCAAATCATCATGCTCAGATAACCTTTGAATATTCCCGCAAAAAAGAAAAAGAAAAAGAAAACCTTCGCATAAAGACATTCTATCGTCCAATCGCTCATAGTTTAGGTGCAAATAACCAAACTTGACTGCAGATTGCCAAATAACATAATTTGACCGTAATGAAAAGATACAACAATGTGTGCTTTTCCAAAACATAAGGTTTCAGTTGAATTATAAATTCAACCAAGTGAAGATACCCTGCAAAAAAAGAGAAGATAAATTAACAAGGAAGACACTGTTATATCTATAGATCTAAGGTATAGGAATATGGTGGGCACTCCTTGAATTATGAAAAATATATCAAGCAACTGGGATCGGCAAGGGGGGGGGGGGGGGGGGGGGGTCCGTCCATGTAGAATATGTACAATGAAGATACCCTGCAAAAAAAGAGAAGATAAATTAACAAGGAAGACACCGTTATATCTATAGATCTAAGGTATAGGAATATGGTGGGCACTCCTTGAATTATGAAAAAATATATCAAGCAACCGGGATCGGCGGCGGGGGGTCATGGTCCGTCCATGTAGAATATGTACAATGAAGATACCCTGCAAAAAAAGAGAAGATACATTAACAAGGAAGACACTGTTATATCTATTAAATCTAAGGTATAGGAATATGGTGGGCACTCCCTGAATTATGAAAAAAATATCAAGCAACTGGGATCGGGGGGGGGGGGGGGGGGGTGGGTGGGTGGGATAATGCAGTCTTAGCTTAGCTCTGTCATGTAATCTTGAATTGATAATGAAAATGATGTACAATGGGTTATTTCTTGGTCTAATTTTTTGTAATCAGATGTCCCTAAATATGAGGTGAGAGATATTGTGCTAAGAAACCATCTCTAACTAGAAGGGTTGTGCGTGCTTTGCTGCGTCATTGTCAGGATTTATTGATTTTTTTATTTGGTTTGCCGCGTGACATAGATGACGGTGTATATTTTTTTATATAATGCATTGTTTTCATGGGCCCTTTTTAGAGGTGTGATTCTGTATTATTTGCTAATCAACCCACATCTACGTGGAATATTGTTTCGCTGGCGATTGCATGTACTATATTGGTGCTACAACTTTGCATGTTGACGATTCATTTTTGCCAAGTGATGAGAGGGTGCGCCGGACTTATGTGTTTTTATAAGTTTGGTTGTTGCCTATTGTTTTGAGAAATCATTGACTTAGTCAAAATCATGAATCAAATTAAAAATTGAACACCTCAATCGAAATCGTTGACCCAGTCAAAATCATGAACCGGATCCGAAATTAAACACCTCAATTGAATAAAATAATGAATCCACATCTACGTGATTCTGTATTATTTGCTAATCAACCCACATCTACGTGGAATATTGTTTCGCTGGCGATTGCATGTACTATATTGGTGCTACAACTTTGCATGTTGACGATTCATTTTTGCCAAGTGATGAGAGGGTACGCCGGACTTATGTGTTTTTATAAGTTTGGTTGTTGCCTATTGTTTTGAGAAATCATTGACTTAGTCAAAATCATGAATCAAATTAAAAATTGAACACCTCAATCGAAATCGTTGACCCAGTCAAAATCGTGAACCGGATCTGAAATTAAACACCTCAATTGAATAAAATAATGAATCAAAATGAAAATAATATCAATTAAAATCACCGACCCATTGAAAATCGTTAACCAAATCCAAATTGAACACTTCAGTTGAACGAGAGAGCTAAAAAGTTAGGGAACATAATGTATTTATAATTAAGAAAAGGCAAGCCCTTTTTTTCTGACTCCACTCTCCACCGCTTCTGTATTTATCCTATGTGGCACTTTTAAGATAGAATGATTGTACATGCCCTTCGTTCTCGAGCTTGCGACTCCTGATGGTCTTTATAGGGGTGAAGCCTCATCGCCAGGCTTAACATGGTGAACATCAAGAGTCTCCTTGCTTTGCTCGTGACCGACCTGTTTGGCTTCTGCTAGGGTGGGATTCCAGAATTGGTTGCGCTAATAGCTTGCTGGGACGACTATTGATCTAACGCGGTTAGCCCTCGGGATCCCTATCATCCAAGACCTTTCGTCAAACCGCTGGCCGCGATGCCTTGCTGTCTGATGTTGAAGATGGAGACATAGATCTGATCTAGTGGCATTTTACCCCCATGGTTGGAACCAGCTATTGATGACGTTTTCGTCGAGACCTAGCAATAGTCATGGAAGTGTCACCTCATGCCATGTGGGTATCAAGAATACAAGGCGAATGGGTGATAAAGTTTACCTAGGTTTGCCCCTAGTCCCGGGTAAAAAGCCTTACTCATGCCTTGGAATTTATTATACATGTGAGGAATCTCGGGAATTATGGACCACGCGAGGAGAGGAGCATCTCTAGCAGATCCCCTAAAAGGTATATTTGAAGAAAAAATGTTTTATTTAAGGAATTAAGGGGTAGCAAGAAAGTCCCTTATATGACCCCCCCTAAATATTACCCTTCTCCTCAAAACTTACCCCCAACCGCAAGCGGTTTGAGCAAAAGTCGTGCTTCCTCATGCTCGCTTACAACCTTCCCGCTCACCTCGATGTCGCCGTCCATGTCCTCGTCACCGACCGAATGGAAAGTCCATTCCCTGCCGCACCCCTGGACACCATCGCCGACACCAGAGACCCAACGACAACCACGAATTTGATGGCAGTACCACATAAACAGTGGCGGAAAGGGAGGAACATCATCGGCAATACATCGTTGTTGGCGGCTGTCTGCAGTCGCTTTGCCGCAACGATCATACTGTCCTTTCTGAAGCCGACTGTCAACCATTGGTGGTGGACTAACTTGCTTATTCGGTCCTGACCAACAATACAACAGCGATGCCAAAGATAAAGAAGAGTGCAACAACCTCGCCGCTTCCCCCTCGACCGACCGTGGTGTCCTGCAGCTGTGCTGCCATCACCTCCACCTCTGACGGTCGAGGACGAGGTGGAGTCGGCTGATACCACGACCGGCGACGAATTGCCTGAGGAAATGCCCGCAAGGTAAAAAAAAATCTTCGCAAAGTGATGCATGATTTGTTTACTTTTGGACGGGGTGGATGTGGCCGATTTGTTTGCAATTCCTTCGCAAAGTGATGCATGATATGATATTGATTGCTATGTTTTTCCTTCACTTTTGTAGCGAGCAATTGAACGATGGTGCCACCGCTTCTATGGATGAACTGAATGCAAGACACACATTTGGGATCGATGACATTGTGATCTCAATGCCATATACCCAAAGGAGAGAACCCGAGGTGGTGGACGAACTTGCTTATTTGGTGGCTTTTGGCACAAATTATGATTATGTTTGATGCATTCGATGAACTATACTTATGCTCATCGTTGAATTATGACGTTATGCATTCAAATTGTGTATGTTTTATGTTGAAATGTGATCAGTTTATTACAATTGTTCTGAAAATTTGGAAAATAATATTTTTTAAGATACAAGATCTTGTAAATAATAGGGGGCGAATTTAAGACTTATAGCTAGAGATGCTCTGATCCCCTCGAAATCCCGCAAACATGGTATGCCAAAGAAGGACTCAAGCAGTTCAGCTCGACTGCTCAAGCCATTTCCATTCCATCCCAAATCCCTCCCATGAGCCATCTATTTTAAAAAAAAAGAATTAGAGTATTAGAGATCAGACAGTGGCGTCTGCCATTGGAGACACCTGCACTTTGCTTTTTCCAGCTGAAGTTTGAGTTAAGCTGTGTTTGGATGAGTTAATTGGGATTCTAATATTTATAATTTACTCAAGTTAACATTTGGCCACCCAAGTATGTTTGGAAACAATCTATGTAATTTGTGCAGAGACAAGAGCTAGCTCGTGCAGGCTTCCTAATCGATGAGAGAACATGTTTTTACTGGTTAAAATAATTGTGCTCCTATTCTCTTGGTTCTAACCATACAACCGAAATCTTTGTTTCTCATCAATGCACTGTCATCTTTATACTACTCTAAGAACGAAGACAGATTTTACATCCAGAGTAATGCCATTGGATACTTACATATCATCCTGCAATTTTTTTTTATCATGGAAAGCACATAAAATGCAGAAAAATTTCTTTCCGGAAGAACGAGAATATCTACATAGAATGAATAGAAGAGAAGCTAGGAAGCCTGCCCATATGGCCTATACAACACTGAACACTCGCCCGTGGTAATTTGACTTATTGTCGTCACTACGCTTGATAACAACTTGAGAGCACAAAACATTTCTTTCGACAATGGAAGCTATTATTGATTCTTCATCATGTATCAAGATGATACAACCGCAAAAGAGTTGGGATTTGAGTTTCATGCAAAAATGGGAATAAACCCAGTAACGAATTTCCTTACTGAAAAAACAAGGAAAACAATATCCATAGAGTGAGCACGCAATAAAATTGCTCGGATAGAATATGCAAGTATGCTATGCCTATTCTTTTAGTAGGCTAGAGACCCTCCCTCCTGTACAACCAAACTAGTTCAAATATTCGTACTGAAAAAAGATTATTGTAGCCACAATGCACGTTGACAGAAATCAAGGTTACATGTCACGACATTATGAAGTCTGAAGCTAAAGGGCACAAGAAAACATAGCCGTCAAAGGTTAAATGGGGGTGGTGGCCGTATTTTTCCTCAACAGCAATGAAGACAAGGAAAGGAAGCATGCTGTGGACATCTGACCCTCCAAATCTTACAAAACCTCTGCACATGACCCAGGCTATGTGCATTGGTTTTGATGAAAACTTTGGAGGGTCACAGGTGCATGGTTTCAATCCATAGTTGAAGGTCAAATGATCCAAGCTCCAAACTCGAGAGTTAAGTGAACTAACTTTTATTTAACACATCATCTACTACCAGGTTGCCAGTATGGCATCGCCTACAGGGCTCAAGGACATCAAATTCAACAGCCGATGGAACTCTCCCAGCGATGTATCTACCCGCAGCCTCAACAGCTCTGTTAGCCTCTTCGAGGGCTCTCTCGCTCATCCAACAACATTTACCCCTATATTTTGCGGCAGTACATATGCTAGTATCTCCAAGCTTCCTACCGCAGCCATGGGGGGTCGTATCCAACGTGAGGCGCTCAAGCAAAGGAGAGCTCTCAAGGATGTGGGTCACAAGCATAATCAGACTCTTGGCTGAACAGAAGCCCGTGATCATCACTCGTTTGAGGCGGTCATGCTGATATTCCGATTTCCACCTTAGGTACTCGTCATCGTCCCCAGCATCACAATGTTGTATTATGACAACGTGCCCTATCTGCAGATAAATAAGGCCACAATCGTTTATAAGATATATGCTCCCAGTTTTTCATAGATAGTTTGTATATAGCTCAAGAGGACATGAATAGGGACTTACCCGCAAGATGAAAGATTCCAAGGCAGGAGAAGCATCAAGAAAAGAAACCAGAGAGAAGATATCATAGACAGGGGAGCAGGCTCCTGAACCATGAAGTCCAATCTCCAAACTCTTGAGGTGGAGGAGCTTTTCAGGAAGCATTGGAGCGTTGACATTCTGAAGAACAAAGCCCCAAAAGTAATTATGTAGGGTGTTACTCAATATAATAACTGCACGCTAGTCTACTGATACCTCCAAATATAATATGCTTAAAATGTACACCCAAACATACCTTGCCATAGGACACCAGGGTAAGCCTCTCGACATTGCTGACAATAGATGGAAGCTTCGCACGACTATAAGAGCGAATTCCGGACGGATATAAAGATAACAAATATACTTCCGTAAGTTGGGAAGAATCTCCAATGTAGATCTCTGGCGGGAGCCCATAATGGTGAAAAGCGGAGAGATTTGGGGCACTGATCTCTATCACCTGAATCTTTTGATAACTTCCAACTAGGAGGAACTTGAAATTCTGCAGCGTACAAGGTATCTTCAAGCAAATTATCTCATTGCACGAAAAGACCTCCAACCGTTCTAAGCTGAAAGATTTTGAGAGCAACTATTGTAGTCCCTCCTCAGTAATGCGAACACCACTCAGAATTAAAATTTTCAATCTTCTGAAGCAGCCAAGTGTTCCTATGGGATGAAAAGTGCACCTGGAGATATCAAGGGACTCGATCGAACTTGCAGCCGCCTCATCAAACAAAACCGAACATGGGAAGCAGTACTCTTCCTTCATGGAAGCAGACAGCGACAAGTTTAGTTTTTTGGCCCCAGATTTGACAGCAATTTTGAGCCACCGGTCTAGGTAGGAGGCAGTCACACTGCTACAATGTATAAGACCAAGTTTTAGTGTCTTCACCTTCATCCCATTGTCAGAATAGTTATTAAGAATTTGGTCAACTTTGTTGATGAAATATATTTCACTTCCCTCAGCTTTATCGCCAGTCAACCCAAGAGTTTGTTTGTTGAGTGTGAGGTTTGAATAGCATCTCCATGAACGCAGAAATCTTCTAGATACACAGGCAACACGACCAGCGTCTAGTAAAGGCATCAGGGAATGTATATGATGTAGCATGTCCTGCATTAGCATTGTTGACAAGTTTAGCAGTTAGGTTATAGCTAGCATTAACACTGACTTCACTTGGAATCAACAACAAAACAACATATAGTGTTGATTGGCACATGTCTGTTGCATCAAGATCTGCACTCAAGATAAAAATAACACACTGGATTAAGTTTATCTAATTGTTGCTAGCGAATTCACCATACACAAGATTGTTGAGCAATAATAAGAGGTGTACATCTGAGCGCCGCGCCCAAATGCATCCAGCGCCAGAAGTTAATAACCATGGAATTATTCGCAACGCATACCTCAGGAAGTTTGTCAAGCTCGAAGTCTAGCCTCGGTTTTGGGGCATCTTGACAAATGTCACCTTCTCCGCAGGGTTGAGCCTTTGTTTCAGCCGACGAAGCCCTCCGTCCCCTCTCTGCAGTGCATTTGGGCTCATTAATATCAAATTTTGTACATCCATCATGCATTAAAATTCTTGCACATAAACTATAGGAAATCTCAGGACAGAATTGCTCGAAAAAAACAAAGATAAAACATAGCGCATGATTACAAAAAGGTAATCTGCAATCTGTTGAAATTGTTTCTTTAGATTTCTTAAAGCACTAACTCGGATGTACTTTCAGTGTTTCTCCAAATTTCCAAGCTGAATCTATCTCAGTTCCTTGCATAATCTAAATCGATCGGATAGGCCACTGTCCAAAGAGAAGAGTGACTTTTCCCCCCACACCCACAGCCAGTAATATTCTGCAGTTCATCGAAACCCTCGGGTATGGTGGCACATAATCACATCTATATACAACTGCCGGAAGGGATGGCCCAAACCGCCGCACACTGAAGCAACTCCCAAGAAGTCGGATTTAGGACGGATGAAACTGGTAGAGGTGGAGTGATGCTCAGGTGCTAAGGAAGCGGCCGAGCGCCGGAGGTGGGGAAGAAACATTGATTTGGTGGAGGAAACAGGGCTCGACGGCGCGGGGACGGGAATAAAACAGAGAGAGGAACT
Organism: Elymus sibiricus; assembly: GCA_039707655.1. NCBI lineage: Eukaryota > Viridiplantae > Streptophyta > Magnoliopsida > Poales > Poaceae > Elymus > Elymus sibiricus. The sequence continues at coordinate 487,230,832 of CM077665.1, forward strand.
GGGATGCGGACGGAGAGGGATACGTACTTGCAGGAGGAGCGTCGAGTTCCGGCAAGGGCTGCTGTGTCGTGCGCACGGCACTCTGGAGCTCCATGGGCGCGCTCTGGTGAGGCCCTCTGTAGTCCGATGCCGACGTAGGGGAAGGGTCACGCCGTGCCAGGCGGCGAGTTAGTGGGGAATCCACCGTGGGAAAAAAGAGTACAACACCTAAATACCTAATGCATTGCACGGTGTTGTACTCTAATGGGCAATGGCTCCTTTTTATTCAAAAGAAATTTCATAGGATTTTTAGAGGGTTACAATCCTGAGAAATTTTTCTTACATTCGTCGTTTGACTCATATAATCTTATAGGAATTTTGCCTATGTAATCATGTGATATTACATTTCATTTACTATAATCCACTTTAAAAAAAATTATAATCCTTGCAGCGACGCTTGTATACCTTTTGTTTTCTCCCCTAACCATACACGGCTAGGATCAACTCTCCCCTTCAGGCTTCACCGGGGAAGCCATGGATTCACTTTCCATCCGCCTGCCACTCTGGCAGCCGATGGTGGGGAGAGGAATCCCGGTGCCTCCGCTCCATGGTTTAGGTTAGGGTTTTTTAGTCCTTTGTCACGTCCAAGATGCGATCCTATCCTTATTTTGGCACGAGGGCCTCGACAGGGATAGAAGCGCATCTTGTCATTTCGCAAGAATGGATATCATTACAAGTACATGTAAAGAAGAGATGAGTATATGGAATTGGCTTACACTCGCCACAAGCTACATCAATAGCACATCAATACAACAACATGTCCAAACATCATACAGAAGAGCAGGGTCCGACTACAGACGAAAACAAACGATAAAATGACATCCATCCTTGCTATCCCAGGCTGCCGCCTGGAACCCATCCTATGATCGATGAAGAAGAAGAACTCCAAATCAAACAAAGCACCGCTCTCACGTCAAAGCATCGCATTACCTGTACCTGCAACTGTTGTTGTAGTAATCTGTGAGCCACAGGGACTCAACAATCTCATTTCCAAGGGTATCAAGACTATTAAAGCTTAATGGGTGAGGTATGGTTAAGTGGTGAGGCTGCAGCAAGCAACCAAGCATTCATTTGAGTGGCTAACTTACGAGTACAAGAATAAAGGGGGATGATCGTCGCATAAACGGACGTGAACTAGTAATGATCTCTAAGAGATCCTGAACACATACTTACGAGCAAACATAACCCCACCGTGTTCTCTCTCGGTTCAGAAACCACGAGAAGAGACAGTCACGGTTACGCACCCGGTTGGTGTGTTTTATTTGAGTTTACTTCAAGTTTGCTATGACCGGGTGTTAAACAAAGTTTCCAAGTTGCCACGTTGATACGTCTCCATCGTATCTACTTTTCCAAACTCTTTTGCCCTTGTTTTGGACTCTAATTTGCATGATTTGAATGGAACTAACCCGGACTGACGCTGTTTTCAGCAGAATTGCCTTGGTGTTATTTTTGTGTAGAAATAAAAGTTCTCGGATTGACCTGAAAATTTATGGAGATTATTTTTGGAATTAATAAAAAATACTGGCGAAAGAATCAACCAGAGGGGGTCCACCCATTGGCCACAAGCCAGGGGGTGCGCCCCCCCCAGGGCGCGCCCAGGTGGCTTGTGGGCCCCCTGCAACTCCTCCGACCTCAACTCCAACTCCATATAACCCTATTCAGGGAGAAAAAAATCAAGGAGAAGAGTTCATCGCGTTTCACGATACGGAGCCGCCGCCACCTCCTGTTCTTCCTCGGGAGGGCAGATCTGGGGTCCGTTTTGGGCTCCGGAGAGGGGAAATCGACGCCGTCGCCATCACCAACCATCCTTCATCACCAATTTCATGATGCCCTCCGCCGTTCGTGAGTAATCCCATCGTAGGCTTGCTGGACGGTGATGGGTTGGATGAGATTTACCATGTAATCGAGTTAGTTTTGTTAGGGTTTGATCCCTAGTGTCCACTATGTTCTGAGATTGATGTTGCTATGACTTTGCTATGCTTAATGCTTGTCACTAGGGCCCGAGTGCCATGCTTTCAGATCTGAACCTATTATGTTTTCATGAATATATATGTGTTCTTGATCCTATCTTGCAAGTTGTATACACCTATTACGAGTTATGATCCGCATCCCCCAGGGTGACAATAACTGGGATTCTTTCCGGTGATTACCGTAGTTTGAGGAGTTCACGCATTCACTAAGTGCTAATGCTTTGGTCCGGTTCTCTATTAAAAGGAGGCCTTAATATCCCTTAGTTTCCATTAGGACCCCACTGCCACGGGAGGGTAGGACAAAAGATGTCATGCAAGTTCTTTTCCATAAGCACGTATGACTATATATGGAATACATGCCTACATTATATTGATGAATTGGAGCTAGTTCTGTGTCACCCTATGTTATAACCGTTGCATGATGAATGCCATCCAACATAATTATCCATCACTGATCCGTTGCCTACAAGCTTTTCATATATTGGTCTTTGCTAAGTTACTTTTCCGTTGCCACTGTTACGATTGCTACAAAACCGCTACTGTTACTTTTGCCATCGTTACTGTTACTTCCATACTACTTTGCTACTAAATACTTTGCTGCAGATATTAAGTCTTTCAGGTGTGGTTGAATTGACAACTCAGCTGCTAATACTCGAGAATATTCTTTGGCTCCCCTTGTGTCGAATCAATAAATTTGGGTTGAATACTCTACCCTCGAAAACTGTTGCGATCCCCTATACTTGTGGGTTATCACACGTAACCGCGGGCACGGCTTTCCGAAAGATTTAACCCTGCAGGGGTGCTCCAACTCATCCATCACAAACTAACCACACGCCGCGGGAATAACCTCGACCACGAATCCCGTGATCTTCCTAGGCAATTCCGTTGGAAAACCTCAACCTCGAGATAGCCCGAAGTATTTTCGGAATTCCTCGCACAAGACGTTCGAGAAAGGTAAAACAAATCCAGCAAGGCCGCCCGGCGTGTCAACGAACCCGATAGGAGCCGCGTATCTCGTTCTCAGGACACGACCGGATGAACACTACGTACGACGACCTGATAGAAATCCCTCGAGTTGCCCCGAGGTGGCCCCGCAAGTGGCTCTGTTTTGGACCAACACTCATGAGGAGCACTGGCCCGGGTTGTTGATTAAAGATCCTCGGGTTAATTACTCCCTATGCAGGTTTATTAGTTATTAGGCAAATGTAGTACCAAAGTTGGGCCTTGCCAGACAAGTTTTATCCTAAAACGAAAATTAAGGGGGTCCCCATAACAACCCCGAGCATGTTAGGAGCGCTCAATTATGGAACATAACACCAGTACACAAGTAACTAGGGCGGCAAGAGTGGAACAAAACACCGAGCAAAAGGCCAAGCCTTCCACCCTTTACCAAGTATATATGTGCATTAAATTAAACAACAATAGTATTGTGATATATCAAAAGGATATCCATGTTGGCACATGGAAACAATTGCACCTGCAACTAGCAACGCTATAAGAAGGGCTGAGCAAGCAGTAACATAGCCAAACAATGTTTTGCTGGGATGTGTAGGGGTTAGAGGCTTATCATGGCATTTGGGAGGCTTGACATACAAGTGGTAGGTAGCGAGACAGCGATAGAAACGAGACATCTAGCATGGTAATGATAGTAATGGTATCCAGGGAAATGATCATCTTGCCTGAGATCCCGCTTGGAAGAAGAACGAATCCATGAAGAAGACGAGCCAACGTAGTCGAACGAATCCTCACACTCCGAAGCGGTTTCGGAACTCTATCGAGAAGAAGCAAATCGGGAACACAATCAACACACGATACACCTCGACATATGCAAGACATGATGCACTTCAAATATGATGCATGTTATGCATGACATGGCAAGCACAACAATCAACTTCTACACATTAAGTGAAGCTCAATATGCAACGAGTTGCATATTGACGAAACTCCACATTTGAATATTTAGTTCACTCTCGTTTAGGTACACGACAATATTAAATGTTGTTAAACATGACAAGAGGTGAGCATAAGTAAACTACACATCTAGGCAAGTTTGAATGAGGCCGGAAACAACATATAGCATTTCCGAAACGACCCCATATGTTAATTTCGAAATTGGTTCAGATCTGAACTAATCATGTTTTATATTTATTAAACAGGAAAATAAAGTATACCATGCAATTCTACACGTCATTCTAGTCGATTTACATATATGGAACATCTCAAACGGAGCTACGGTCTAAAAGATATGACCCTCACAAGATGAACATGACATGAATGCAAAATGCAAGAAAATGACAACCACAAACATTTCAAATCATGATTGCAGCAAGATATTATGATACTACATGAAAATCTAAGCAAGTTTCATATATGGCATGTGCAAAACGGAGCTACGGTTCAACCACAATCACCAATACAAGGTTTAGTTCAAATCTGTCCAAAACAGCAAGATAGCATATTGCACATATGAAAACAACAAGCTCCAAGATCCTAATATGCACAAACTAAGCATGGGTCTGTAGCATATAACACACACTTCATTTCATCTTCACATATCATACTCAAAAGAGTCATGGATCACATGGTAGGAAGCTCACAATATGGCAATAAAATATAGCATATTAGGACTTAGTGAAAATAACAGGTTTTAGCATAGCAGTTTTTCACGAAGGCATATTGGCAGCAGCAAAACTATATGCTACAGGGCATATTATGGCATGAAAATTAACTGCATGGTAGTAGACATGATACACTACAAATCATCCCATGGTGGCAAGGTCTAATTATGCATAGAATCATGGCTAGCATCAACACAATATGGCATTATGAAGAAAACAGATTCTCAGACTTGGTGAAAATTAGAGTAGACATGTGCAGCAGTTTTTAACAGATTGACATATTGAACAACAGAATTAATTCTGATGCTAAACCTATTCATGTAAACTATTGGCACAACATGATAGGAAACAACATGCTTAACAAAAGACTCCTTGGTGGCAACCACAAAAGACTCCTAGATCAATAGCAAATCACATGACAACATGGCAACAAAATAACAGTTTCAGACTTAGTGAAATTTGTCTATCTCCCAAACATCAGTTTTTATCAGGTAGACATGTTGACATGGCAATAACAGTAGCATAGCAATCATTTATAGGCATGGCAAGGACTCTAACAGCAAGTATACATGACACACTTCAATTCATCCCATTGGCACATGTTCGTACGGGTCATGGATTGCTTAATATGAGCCTCGCAAAATGGAACTTATCGTTAACAGCAACCAGTTTACAGATTATGACGAAATGCACTTTTGCAACAGGGTTTTTAGCATGTAAATGATTTCTACCATGAGTGCAAATGATCCTATCATGTAGAGCACGAAACGTAGATACTTTTTCATATATAACACTTTGTCAACGGATGCACGGTTCACGAGATACGAGACAAACAATATGCAATGATGTTTAAAACCTGCAGTTTCCACACTTAGTCGTTTTAGCAGTGCTCGTCAGATAGGCTAAATAACGAACGGTTCGTAGAACAGACAAACAGTGAGCGAGCGCGGGATAGGGTAACTGGCGAACGGGCGCGGGATAGCTGGGCAACTCACCTTGGGCCTTTGGGCCGGATCTGGAGAGGCGGATGGGCCGCGGGCGAGGCCGAAGTGGGCCGGACGAGCTGGGTTGGCCCACGCCAGGAGGCGGTCATCCCCGACCTCCTGATCGAGGCCAACGACCGGAGGCGCGGCGGCGCTTGCATCGGCGGGCGCCAGCGTCGAGGACGGGGGCGGAGGAGGCTGAGGTAGGGCCGGCGAGATCCGGCTGAGGAGAACCGGCAGCAAGGTCGCGATGGCGGGGCTAGCATGGCAGGGCGGCGGCGAGCTGCGGGTGACGGCGTGCGGGGCTCGGCCACGGGGAGGCGTGCGACGAGGCTCCGCTCCGGCAGGGCGCTAACTCCGGCGGCCCTCCGGTGGTCGCCGGAGCGGGGAGGCGAGCAGGCCAAGGCAAAGGCGAGGCGGGAGCCTTACCGAGCGGAGGCGCGGCGGCGCTCGGCTGCGGGCTGGCCGCGGGCGACGGCGGAGGATCCCGGGCCTGGTGGGCCGGCGGCGCGGGGAGGAGAGAGGAGGCGCGGTGGAGGCTGGGTGGCACGGTTTTCGAGGCAAGGCTAGGGTTTAGACCAAATTTGGCAGGGGAAGGCTGCTATTTATAGCAAATGGGGCTAGGGTTGAGGGTTTGGGACGATTTGGAGCCCTCCGATCGCGATCCGATGGCTCCGATCGCGGGGTTTAGGTTGTTGGGCTAGTGGGATGTGTTAGAGGGGTTGGGCTGAGAAGAGAGGGAGGTGGTGCGGCCCGGCACAGAGGTTTTAAACACCGAAAAACGTCCGACGAATAAACTGATATGGTGCCGCTATGGTCGACCGTTCGGGTATCAAACGACCTCTGATTGCGACGAAACTTGGCAGGCGGTCTACCTACATTATAACAAGACCGCATGCCAACTTTTGACCCAATCCGAGAATATTTTTCGCGCACTTTATAAACGATATTTTTGATGCCGCGGGCGCGTGCGTGTGTGGTTGATCTCAAAACGGTCAACGACAAGAACGGAGAGAACCGGCAACTACGAACGGATGCAAGTTTTCAAAAACGAGTGACGATGCTATGCAGATGATGCGAATGATGCGATGATGAATGCGACAACCAAACGAATCACACGATGACAATGGAATAAGAGGGGAATCTTCTGGAGCGTCGGTCTCGGGCTGTTACATCCTTGCAGGCGCAACGCTGGGCAGATGGACACTGATGCGGGAGTCGGTCATCCAACGTTGTCCGCATACATACGACCTACTTAATTTTTCTAAAAGTCCTCACGTTCAAATAGCCGCATACATAGACTACACAAGTTCAAACAACCACATGCATCAATAGTTCAAATTTTAAAAAGTTTAACTATTACATTCCAACATTGTTGTTCCCTTTAACCGTCCATAAATGCTTAATCAGATCTTTCTTCACCTGCTTGTGAGTTACTCGATGCATTTAAAAAACTCTTCAAATGTGACCGGATTTTTGTTTGAAAGTTCGATATGATCACCCATGTTCTCAAATTCTAGAGCGGCGGCAGCATCCTCACCATCATCCTCAGCGATCATGTTGTGTATGATCACACAACATGCCATCACCTCCCACAAGGTCTCCGGATCCCATTATTTAGCAAGTCCACAAACAACTGCAAAACGGGCCTGCAGAACTTCAATTGCTCTCTCGACATCCTTTCTATCTGCTTCTTGTCTTTTGGCAAAGGTGAGACTTTTTCTAGCCAACTAGGTTCGAGATGTTGTTGATAAAAGTAGCCCACACAGGATAGATACTGTCAATCAGATAGTATCCCATGTTGTACTCATGTTCATTGACAGTATAGTGGCAAGGAGCAACTTTTTCTTCAGCCATCCTTGCAAAACAATGATGATCGTTGCAGCACATTGATGTCATTGTGAGAGTCGGGCATGCCAAAGAAAGTGTGCCAAATACAAAGATCATGTGATGCAACTGCTTCAAGAATGATGGTGGGCCTCTTAACATGACCGTGGTATTTCCCTTGTAAAACTTTTGGGCAATTCTTCCATTTTCAATGCATGTGGTCAAGAGATCCAAGCAAACCTGGGCACCCTTTTGCTTCTGTGATTGCCAAGAGCCTCTCGATGTCTACCACAACTGATTCTCTCAGGTACTGAGGTCCAAACACCTCGACCACGGCAGTTGCAAACCTGACCATGGCATCTCCACATGTGCTCTCAGACATCCGTAGGTACTCGTCCCACGAATCAGTGATCGTGCCCTATGCAAGCATCCATAGTGTGGCCGTGCCCTTCTGGTAACCAGAGAATCCAGTCCTTCCCACGTCGTCCTTCTTAAAGATGAAGTAGTCATCATAGGACCGGACACCATGGTACAAATGATCGAAGACAGTCTTGCGCATCCGTTAACGCAGGCGAAAATGGTCAGTGAAGAGTGCATCGGGGGCAAATTAGTCGTCCCTTGGTGTCAAATGGTCGAGCACCCTGTTGCGGTTGTGCACTGGATGACCCTTGGTGGAACCCTTGAAATTGAAAACATGCTCCTCCGCACGCTCCGCGTCTTCAAGAACCGTCTGCATCATCGCCGTCTCATTTGTGTAGTCCTCGTCGTCAGACGAGACGTTGGACGACTCAACATAGTGCTCATATATGTACTCTAAATCCAAATTCATTTCTTCAAAGAAGAAGGGACAAATTTTTTTAGCTCTGGCAATTCACCGAACAGTCACCGAGCATGGTCAGTATAGCAGTAGCGGATGGTACCTGGCGGGGCGGTCGGAGGAGAGGGGTGGAACATCGACGAAGGAGAAGCGGGATGGAGCCCGGGTGGAACGCTGAAGGTGGCGGAGACGTAGAGTTCCGGCAGGGGTGCGGCGTCGTGCCCGGGGTGGTGGATCACCAGCGAAGGCAAGAAAGAAAAAAGGAAGGAGAGAAAATGGGGAGAATAGAGGTGTAGGGTCCGGGAAGGGTTTTGGGTAGGCCGAGGGTGTGGAAGGCCTATGTGGCTGCTGTCTGGACTCCAAGAAAGCCCCCCCCTCCACAGTTGTCTTGGATTTGCTGGAAAAAGTACGTCCGAACCGCTCGGCGGCTGATACAGACTCGCGTTGGATGGCGAACCGCGTCCGGACCACGCGGTCAGGACAATTGTAACGGTTTGAGGGTCTGCTTTGAAGATGCGCATACTTTGTAGGATCCATAGTAGCATTTTAACTTATAACTCACTTGTGGGGTACCGGGTATCCCAATCCACATTAGGTTTGTTGGTACACGCCGGTGGATAAATGTGCTACCTCTTGAGCTTGCGTTGGTTTTCCCTTGAAGAGGAAAGGGTGATGCAGCGAAGTAGATAAGTATTTCCCTCAGTTTGTTGAGAACCAAGGTATCAATCCAGTAGGAGGAACAAGCAAGGCACCAATATTTGCACCTACACAAACAATCAAACACTTGCACCCAACGCTATAAAGGGGTTGTCAATCCCTTCACGGTTACTTGCAAGGATGAGATCTGATAGAGATATATATAAAAGATTGCCAAAAGTAAAACTAAAATAAAAGTAAATAAAATTGCAGCAAGGTATTTTTGGTATTTTTGGTTTATAGATCTGAAAATATAATATGGAAAATAGACCCTGGGGCCATAGGTTTCACTAGAGGCTTCTCTCTTGAAGGAAAATAATATGGTGGGTGAACAAATTACTGTCGAGCAATTGATAGAAAGCGCATAGTTATGACGATATCCAAGGCAATGATTATGCATATAGGCATCACGTCCGTGTCAAGTAGACCGAAACGATTCTGCATCTACTACTATTACTCCACACATCGACCGACTCCTGCCTGCATCTAGAGTATTAAGTTCATGAAGAACAGAGTAACGCATTAGGTAAGATGACATGATGTAGAGGGATAAACTCAAGCAATATGATGAAAACCCCATCTTTTTATCCTCGATGGCAACAATACAAATACGTGCCTCGCTACCCCTACTTTGTCACTGGGTGAGGACACCACAAGATTGAACCCAAAACTAAGCACTTATCCCATTGCAAGAATTACCAATCTAGTTGGCCAAACCAAACCAATAACTCGAAGAGACTTGCAAAGATATGAAATCATGCATATAAGAATTCAGAAAAGACTCAAATAATATTCATAGATAATCTGATCATAAACCCACAATTCATCGGATCTCGACAAACACACTGCAAAAGAGTATTACATCGGATAGATCTCCATGAAGATCATGAAGAACATGGTATTGAAGAACATAGAGAGAGAAGAAGCCATCTAGCTACTAGCTATGGACCCGAAGGTCTGAGGTGAACTACTCACGCATCATCGGAGGGGCAATGGAGTTGATGTAGATGCCCTCCATGATCAAATCCCCCTCCGGCAGATTACCGGAAAAGGCCCCAAGATGGGATCTCACGGGAACAGAGGCTTGCGGCGGCGGAAAAGTATTATCGTGGATCTTTTTGGTATTGGGGGAATATTTGGGAATTTATAGGCCGAAGAATAGGGTTAGGAGGCCTGCTGGGGGGCCACAAGCCAGGGGGCGTGGCCCCCCCTAGGGCGCGCCCCTGTGGCTTGTCGCCTCCCGGCAGGTCTCCTGCCTTCATCTCCAAGTCTGGTAGGTTTCTTCTGGTCCAAGAAAAATCATCCCGAAGGTTTTATTCCGTTTGGACTCCGTTTAATATTCCTTATCTGCAATACTCAAAAACAAGGAAAAAATAAAAACTGGCACTAGGCACTAGATTAATAGGTTAGTCCCAAAAATAATATAAAATAGCATATTAATGCATATAAAACATCCAAAACAGATAATATAATAGCATGGAACAATAAAAAATTATAGATACGTTGGAGACGTATCAAGCATCCCCAAGCTTAATTCCTGCTCGTCCTCGAGTAGGTAAATGATAAAAACAGAATTTTTGATGTGGAATGCTACCTAACATATTTATCCATGTAATATTCTTTATTGTGCATGAATGTCCAGATCCATAAGATTCAAAACAAAAGTTTAATATTGACATAAAAACAGTAATACTTCAAGCATACTAACAAACAATCGTGTCCTTTCAAAATAACATGGCCAAAGAAAGTTATCCCTACAAAATCATATAGTCTGGCTATGCTCCATCTTCCCCACACAAAGTATTTAAATCATGCACAACCCCGATGACAAGTCAAGCAATTGTTTCACACCTTTTATGTTCTCAAACCTTTTCAACTTTCACGCAATACATGAGCGTGAGCCATAGATATAGCACTATAGGTGGAATAGAATATGGTGGAGGTTGCAAGGAAAAAGGAGAAGATAGTCTCACATCAACTAGGCGTATCAACGGGCTATGGAGATGCCCATCAATAGATATCAATGTGAGTGAGTAGGGATTGCCATGCAACTGATGCACTAGAGCTATAAGTGTATGAAAGCTCAAAAAGAAACTAAGTGGGTGTGCATCCAACTCGCTTGCTCATGAAGACCTAGGGCAATTTGAGGAAGCCCATCCTCGGAATATACAAGCCAAGTTATATAATGAAAAATTCCCACTAGTATATGAAAGTGACAAAATAGGAGACTCTCTATCATGAAGATCATGGTGCTACTTTGAAGCATAAGTGTGGAAAAAGGATAGTAGCATTGTCCCTTCTCTCTTTTCTCTCATTTTTTTATATATATTTTTTATTTTGGTGGGCATCTTTGGCCTTTTTTTTTATTTGGGCTTCATTGGCCTCTTTTATTATTTGTAAAGTCCGGAGACTCATCCCAACTTGTGAGGGAATCATAGTTTCCATCATCCTTTCCTCACATGGGACAATGCTCTATAATGATGATCATCACACTTTTATTTACTTACAACTCAAAAATTACAACTCGATACCTAGAACAAAATATGACTCTAAAGCAATATGAAAATGATGGTGCATGTCATAATAAACGGAACGGTGAAGTTGCATGGCAATATATCTCGGAATGGCTATGGAAATGCCATAATAGGTAGGTATGGTGGCTGTTTTGAGGAAGGATATATGGTGGGTTTAATGCACCGGCGAAAATTGCGCAGTACTAGAGAGGCTAGCAATGGTGGAAGGGTGAGAATGCGTATAATCCATGGACTCACATTAGTCATAAAGAACTCACATACTTATTGCAAAAGCCTATTAGTTATCGAAGCAAAGTATTGGATGCATGCTCCTAGGGGAGAGGTTGGTAGGAGTTAACCATCGCGCGCTCCCGACCCTCACACAAAGGATGACAATCATTAAACAAATTATGCTCCGACTTCGTTACATAACGGTTCACCATACGTGCATGCTACGGGAATCACAAACCTTAACACAAGTATTTTTACCAATCCACAATTACTCACTAGCATGACTCTAATATCACCATCTCTATATCTCAAAACTTTATGCAAGGAATCAAACTTCTCATAGTATTCAATGCACTTTATATGAAAGTTTTTATTATATCCCTCTTGGATGCCCATTATATTAGGACTAAATTCATAACCTAAACCAATTACCATGCTGTTTAAAGACTCTCAAAATAATATAAGTGAGGTACGAGAGTTCAATTATTTCTATAAAATAAAACACCACCGTGCTCTAAAAAGATATAAGTGAAGCACTAGAGCAAAATTGCCTAGCTCAAAAGATATAAGTGAAGCACATAGAGTATTCTAATAAATTCATGATTAATGCGGGTCTCTCTCAAAAAGATGTGTGCAGCAAGGATGCACGCTCCAAGCAAAACACATATCATGTGGTGAATAAAAATATAGCCTCAAGTAAATTTACCGATGGATTGAAGACAAAAGAGGGGATGCCTTCCGGGGCATCCCCAAGCTTAGGCTCTTTGGTATCCTTGAATATGACTTGGGGTGCCTTGGGCATCCCCAAGCTTAGGCTCTTGCCACTCCTTATTCCATAGTCCATCAATCTTTACCCAAAACTTGAAAACTTCACAACACAAAACTCAACAGAAAACTCGTGAGATCCGTTAGTATAAGAAAAATAAATCACCACTTTAGGTACTGTTGTGAACTCATTATTTATTTATATTGGTGTAATATCTACTGCATTCCAACTTCTCCATGGTTCATACCCCCCGATACAACCCATAGATACATCAAAATAAGCAAACAACACAAAGAAAACAGAATCTGTCAAAAACAGAACAGTCTGTAGCAATCTGTAGACTTCGAATACTTATGTAACTCCAAAAATTCTGAAAAATTAGGAAAATCTGGGAAATTTGTATATCAATCTTTTGTAAAAAATTCAGACTCATTAAACGCTCTGGTGAATTTATAAAATTCCTGGACTGAGCGCAAAAGTTTCTGTTTTTCAGCAAAACCAAATCAACAATCACCGTAAACCATCCCAAAGGTCTTACTTGGCACAAACACTAATTAAAAAAATAAAACACAATTACTACAGAGGTAATAATGTGTGAAACACTCAAGAACAGAAGAAAAAAACAAAAATAAAATAAAATAAAATTGGGTTGCCTCCCAACAAGCGCTATTGTTTAACGCCCCTAGCTAGGCATAACGCAATAGATCTAGGTATTGTCATCTTTGGTATGCAATCCATACTAGATCAAACCATCAAAAGCTTTTCTAAATAGATCTATCCTTTCCTTTATTTCTCTTCTAGTAGATGAACTTAATTCATGAAAAGGACTTTGACTAGTAATTTTAACATTCATAAACCCATAATTTGGATCATCACCATAAATATCATCGTATAAAACACGTATCTTGTTTCTAACGGGCTCCCTAGCCATCTTTTCCAACCAATCATCCTTATACCCTACGAAAATTCCCCTTGTTATCCAATCAAATTCATCATAAGTCTCGACATACAAGGTTTGAGTGACTTCCGCGTTGGGAACTCTCCTTCTGAGATTTTCACTATAAGATTGATAGTCTCTAGATTCCAGACTACGCAAAGTTTCTTTATCATGGAGAATTTATTCAATTGGAGGGTGTTCAACATCTTTATTATAGAAAGAAAAAATCTCCCTAGCTTCTTGTACAATAAAATCAAATTCTCGCATAAGGATGATAGTAGCAATCTTTTTAGCTTTAGGATGATTAATATTGGGAAGTTCATAAAACACCTTTTGTAAAGCAGGATGGATGTGCACAAATTTTCTCTCCAATTTTTCAACGAGCATGACAATAGCATCCGCATAACAATTTGTGCTAAGAATAATAGATCTCTTATTTATAGGCATTACTCCCGTACAATCAAAGAACTCTTGAATAACACTCTTCCCAATAATATCACCGTCTCCCACTTGAAAAGTTTTAGCTTTATAATTAGGAGGGGGTTCAGTTTCATGATCTAGAGAGCAAGATCCAATTTTTTCCTCAAAATTTGTACTAGCAATACCCTCAAATTTTTCAATGATAACCTTCCCAGATTCAGACATGGTGGCAACGAATCGATCTAGCACACAAGCAAACAAAAAGCAAACGAAAAGACGAACGGAAGAAGGGCGAATAAAAAGGCAAATCTTTTTGGTTTTTTCTGAAAATCGTTTTAGAAGTGGGGGAGAGGAAAACGAGAGGCAAATGGCAAATAATGTAAATGCAAGAGATGAGTTTGTGATGGGTACTTGGTAGGCTTGATGTAGATCTTGTCTTGACTTGCTATGTATCCTCCCCGGCAACGGCGCCAGAAATCCTTCTTGCTACCTCTCGAGCTTGCGTTGGTTTTCCCTTGAAGAGGAAAGGGTGATGCAGTGAAGTAGATAAGTATTTCCCTCAGTTTGTTGAGAACCAAGGTATCAATCCAGTAGGGGGAACAAGCAAGGCACCAATATTTGCACCTACACAAACAATCAAACACTTGCACCCAACGCTATAAAGGGGTTGTCAATCCCTTCACGGTTACTTGCAAGGATGAGATCTGATAGAGATAGATATAAAATATTGCCAAAAGTAAAACTAAAATAAAAGTAAATAAAATTGTAGCAAGGTATTTTTGGTTTATAGATCTGAAAATATAATATGGAAAATAGACCCGGGGGCCATAGGTTTCACTAGAGGCTTCTCTCTTGAAGGAAAATAATACGGTGGGTGAACAAATTACTGTCGAGCAATTGATAGAAAAGCGCATAGTTATGATGATATCCAAGGCAATGATTATGCATATAGGCATCACATCCGTGTCAAGTAGACCGAAACGATTCTGCATCTACTACTATTACTCCACACATCGACCGACTCCTGCCTGCATCTAGAGTATTAAGTTCATGAAGAACAGAGTAACCCATTAGGTAAGATGAGATGATGTAGAGGGATAAACTCAAGCAATATGATGAAAACCCCATATTTTTATCCTCGATGGCAACAATACAAATACGTGCCTCGCTACTCCTACTTTGTCACTGGGTGAGGACACCGCAAGATTGAACCCAAAACTAAGCACTTATCCCATTGCAAGAATTACCAATCTAGTTGGCCAAACCAAACCAATAACTCGAAGAGACTTGCAAAGATATGAAATCATGCATATAAGAATTCAGAAAAGACTCAAATAATATTCATAGATAATCTGATCATAAATCCACAATTCATCGGATCTCGACAAACACACCGCAAAAGAGTATTACATCGGATAGATCTCCACGAAGATCATGAAGAACATGGTATTGAAGAACATAGAGAGAGAAGAAGCCATCTAGCTACTAGCTATGGACCCGAAGGTCTGAGGTGAACTACTCACGCATCATCGGAGGGGCAATGGAGTTGATGTAGATGCCCTCCGTGATCGAATCCCCCTCCGGCAGATTACCGGAAAAGGCCCCAAGATGGGATCTCACGGGAACAGAGGCTTGCGGCGGCGGAAAAGTATTATCGTGGCTCTTTTTGGTATTGGGGGAATATTTGGGAATTTATAGGCCGAAGAATAGGGTTAGGAGGCCTGCTGGTGGGCCACAAGCCAGGGGGCGCGCCCCCCCCCCCTAGGGCGTGCCCCTGTGGCTTGTCACCTCCCGGCAGGTCTCCTGCCTTCATCTCCAAGTCTGGTAGGTTTCTTCTGGTCCAAGAAAAATCATCCCGAAGGTTTTATTCCATTTGGACTCCGTTTAATATTCCTTATCTGCAATACTCAAAAACAAGGAAAAAACAAAAACTGGCACTAGGCACTAGATTAATAGGTTAGTCCCAAAAATAATATAAAATAGCATATTAATGCATATAAAACATCCAAAACAGATAATATAATAGCATGGAACAATCAAAAATTATAGATACGTTGGAGACGTATCAAAATGCATGAACATTTTTTGACATGATATGAATATAAAGTGAAATGATAAACAAAGTGCCAATAAAATATCATTAAATCTTATAATAAATCTTGCATTACATGAATGAAGAGATGAACATAATCTATTGTGCTCTTAATTTTTCACAAATATGCTCGAGCAAGTCATTTTTCAGTTTTCTATCTATGTGTGGGACGATGCGGGATGCTAGCATCTCTTTGTAGTACATGAGAAAATGCTGGTATATCACCAGGAAAATATCATACGGAAACCAATATTCAATAAAATCTTTGTGTAAACCATATTTTAAAGTTTCAACAAAATCAGAAAAATGCGATGTTAAGAGGGTGATGTTTTATTGCCACACAAAATTTCAAGTTGAAACACATTACAAGATGCGAGCTATGAAAAAGACAAATTCAGCCCTGAATAGTGACATTACTGTTTGACACTATTCAACGCTGATTTTGTCTTTTTATAGCTCACATATCGCAATGTGTTTCAACTTGAAATTTTGCGTGGCAATAAAACATCATCCTCTTAACATCCTGTATTTTTTCTGATTTGTTGAAACTTCAAGACATCTTTTCTCATGGTTTTCACCAGTTTTTATCGTATGTTGGTTTCCGTATGATATTCTCCCCTATATCACCATGATCAAATGTTGTACCCTTTCACAAATAGCATAATGGGCATGTTGATGTAGGATGTCATCAAACTATTGGTATGTTATTCCCCTTGATCACCTTGTTGGAAAACAGAAAGAAAAGACCAGTCTAATAAAATTATCTACAACTATTAACTTGCACTAGGCACATATACTATC
This sequence comes from Elymus sibiricus, assembly GCA_039707655.1. NCBI lineage: Eukaryota > Viridiplantae > Streptophyta > Magnoliopsida > Poales > Poaceae > Elymus > Elymus sibiricus. The sequence continues at coordinate 487,247,542 of CM077665.1, forward strand.
AGGAGAAATCAAGTACTAGGCCAAAGAGTAAGCATGGAGAAATCAAGTATTTTCTTTAGCCCAAATAATGTTAGTAGGAGGGAGCAGATCTGCACTAGTATTGAAATTATGACCGAGACCCTTAATGATACATACTTGGATTTGCCGTCCATTGTGGAGATGGACTAATTGGAATGCTTCTAATATTTGACTGAAAGAGTTGTCCAGAGGGTGAACGGTTGGAAGGAAAAGCTTTTATCAGTTGAGGGAAAGGAAATCGTAATCAAGTCGGTTGTTCAGGCACCATCTTATGCTATGTCTGTTTTTTAAAACCCCTAAACAAATATGCAAGGGAATTATTGATGTGATGACAAAGTATTGTTGGGGTGCGTGTGACAACCAAAAGATGATTCATTGGACTGGTGAAAGTATGTGCCGAAAAAAGAAGGAATGGGTATCCATGGTATCCACTATTTTAACTTACCAGTGCTAGCGAAACAAGCATGGCGATTCACTGATAACATAGAATCCTCATGTGCTACTATTCCACGTGAAAAATACTGTCCTGATGGTGATTTAATAAAAGCAAAGTTGAAGGAGGGTTCATCATTGCGTGGCTGAGTATTATGACCGGTGTTAACATGCTCAAGCATGGATATATGTGGAGAGTTGGAGATGGATAAACGGCCCATATTTGCGTTGATGCATGTCTACCAAACTGTTCTAATAGAAAGATTATTACTGCTAGGGAAGGATAATTCTTGACTAAGGTGTGTGACCTTATTGATCCTCCTACTCGATAATGGGATGAAGAGCTTGTTAGGCAGACATTTTGGTTGGTTGATGCACACGTGTTATGGCTATCCCCATGCCAACACATGATATGTAAGACTTTATTGCATGGAGACCTAACGAAGAGTGAAACTCTCTCGCAATATGCTTATCACCCTTAGTGGGATTTTTTTTTCAGGAAGCAGGCCCTTGCCCGGGTTAGCGAACTGAAGCCCTTATCATTCACAACAAGTTGAAGAAAAAAAACAAAGAAAATGCCACAAGGTTTGGCGAGAAGGCCCCAACGCACCCGACACAAACCCTCAAAAGGGTCCTTGGCTCATAAGCCGAAATCCGACTCAAATGGTGGAACAAGCTTAGTCGTCCAATCCTGCCCGTAGTGTAGCCACATGGAGACGGAGTCTTTAGATCAGCTCCTGGATGGTTGACAGGTCCTGGACTCTGTTGGGCAGTTTTCATAATTGTAGGAAAATAGTTATTTTATACAGAGCATCAGCGGGATGCTTAATAAAAGCTCCTTTCAATGCGAGCTCTGTTACAAATATGCCAAAGTGAGCAAGCCATAGCAGCAAAGCCCACTGTCGAGGGAATTAGCCTGACAATAGTACCAGGGGTACGAACGAAGGGGCGAAACCTAGCTACGACGCAGATGTTCACTCGGATGTGTACGAGTTCAGGCCCCACTCGGAAGTGGTAAAAGCCCTACGTCTCGAGCCCGGAGGCTTAGTGTTTGCTTGTGGGGAGTAATGGATTACAAGAGCTCGGAACCCTTGCTCTGGCGCCCGGGGGTGGCTTATATAGAGTGCACCACCACCGGCCGAGCGCCATCATTAGGGCTATAAATGCTAATCAATGTAACGTTACAGGAACGGCTGATTAAGTGGTGCGTTACTGGTAACGCAGAACTAATGACACAATGAGCGTCTCTTCAAGTCCCACGGGCGCTGCGTCTCCTGAGTCGTCTGAGCTCCCATCTGACCGAATGACGCCGTGGACATCCGAGTGACTTGATGCGTCCGAGTGGATCTTCATATGCATCCGAATGCATCTTTGGCCCAGAGGCTTTAATGATAATGAGGGACCACAGGTGGGCCCTAGATGTCAGGCTTGTGACCCTACCCCTGGTAGGCAACCTCATCAGTAGCCCCCGAATCCGTGAGGTTTTAGTGGTCGAATGATCGACACTCGAAAGTGTCGACGACGCCTCGGAGGTGTCCAAGAAACGGTCTGGGTCATTTCTCACTCGGCTTCAAACCACGACAGATTCAGGATTAACTTTTTCTGACCGAACTGCTCAGCTTGATTATGCGATGCCGTCATATGAAATCGAAGCGTTTCCCAGAGGAAACGATCCGAATTTCCGGTTATTCCATCCGAGTATTTAACTGGAAATGAGTCGACCACTCGGTTTGTAGGAGCGAATCGACGGACTCTTCGGAGAGCGGAGCTCGTCTCATTTAAGGCATGAAGAAATTTCCGCGCGTTCGAAATCACGAAGGATGCCCGCGGGCGCGCGATAGAACGGTCACGTCGCGGAAATTGGGGGTAGTGGGCACGACGCCTCAATGCCCGCGTCGAGATTTTCGCCACGTGTCCCCGAGTCTCTGAACAGTGGATCCGCGGATCTCGCTCCGTCTGCGGATTGACGGCCAGAGATCTCGCCCGATTTTTAGTATAAAAGGCGAGGGCACTGTTGGGGGTGAAACATATCTCACTTTCCGCCCCCTCCTTCGTCTTCTCCGATGCCTGTACGCGACCCTTTCACCGCGTTCTCGCCGTAGACCAATCCCAAGCTCGCCGGAGAGGATGCGTGCGGCGACCGCGAAGGCCGAGCGGGTGAAGAAGAGCTCGTGCGGCTCCTCCTCAAGCGCCAGGGCGCCGGCATGATGGACCCAAGGCGAATGGCTGCCGTCGCGGGTCACCAAGGCCCGGATGCTCGAGCTGGAGAGCCAGGGACTCCTGTCTGAGGGGAGTTGGCGGTTGCCAGGGGCGGGCGAGGACGAGCCTGCGCCGAAGGGGAACGAGCGCGTGCTCCTGGTAACTCACCTCGAGCGAGGTTTCTCCCTTCCGCCTCACCCATTCTTCCATAGATTCTTGGATTACTTTGGCGCTCAACTCCATCACATTCCCTCCAACGCCGTCGTTTACTTAGCCGCATTTGTTTCCCTCTGCGAAAATTTCTTGGGTTGTCATCCCCATTGGGGTTTATTCAAACATCTTTTCACCTGCCGAGTGATGACTGTGAAGAAGCCCACTCGGTCAGAGGATAAGACAAACGTAGCTCAGCTGTGTGGGGGTCTGGGAATCCAGCTGCGGGGAAAGGTTTGCTTCCCACAGATGACATTTCCAGATTCAGTGTAGGGCTGGCAGGAAAACTGGTTTTACTGCCAGGATGTTCCAGTCGGTGAAGGTCAATCAGGGCTTCCACCGTATACGTCTGAACGCATTCGGCCAGTCCCCAGGCTGACTGTGACCAAGGATGAGAATACGGAGGTGGATATCCTGGTGATAGCACTGGTGGCTTTGGTGCAAAAAGGTATCAACGGCCTCGACTTGTTGGAGGTCTTTCTCCAGAGGAGGATTCAACCGCTGCAAGCCAGGGCTCATCGCATGTGGGAATATACCGGACCGAGTGACGTCACCCGAACACACCCGGAGGAACTCAAAGCAGATATGGTGGAGGCCAAGATCAAGGCGATCACCCCGGCGCGTGACAACCCCAGAGGAAGCAGGCTGGTGGCTCCACTCTCATCAGAGAATCCACTAAATGAGGTAATTTTCGAAGGTCCATCATCCAAGTGAAATTTATGTACTTATTGCAATCGACCTGATTGACCCGTTTTACACTCGGCAGGCTTTCACGGAGATGAACAGCCAGGTACCAATCGTGGACCGAGGCCCAGTTGATGTAGCGAGTGACACCGAACATCCGGAGGACTCGGCAGAAGCAGGAGAATATGAAGAAGATGACGAGGACGACGATGAGGAAGATGGCTCGGACGGCGACGATGAAGTGGAATCTTCGTGCTCGGACGATCGTGTGCCTGAGGTCCGTTCCAAGGCGCGCCAAGACCCAGGAGTCCGCGGTGGTGGCCCCAAGGGATCAAATGTCGTCAAGCCGACTGGGGCTGCCCTCCCGACTCGCAGCTCAAAATGTGGGCGCGGGGAACTTGCCTCGTCGCCCGAGAAGGTGACAAAACAGGCCAAAGTCACCACAGCCAAACCTCGGAAGGCAGTCCCTGTCCCTAAGATCAAAATGACAATTCCCGTGGCCTCAGCGTAAGTATGTCCACTTCGATAATTGTTGTCTAAATTCAGCCTAATGATGTGATAATCCGAGTGTTTCCTTTGCAGTGCTGACACTTCGACTGCTTCGCCTGATCCCCACGGTCTAGAGAAGGAGCGGGCCGACATCGATGTTGCGTCTTCGAAAGGTAATCTTCGTACTCTCTTGTGCACACGTCGTGTTTTACTTTCTGCTTATTTCCGAGTGCTTTTGAACACTTGCAGCCCCGTGTGAAGTGATTGACATCGATGCGGACGACAAGGTTGACCTGCCGAACCCTTCTGCCAACGCGGACGTTGTGATGCAGGAGTCATCGCCTGCCGATGCCTTGGTGCCGGCGCGAGGGGCCAGCTCGGGAGCCGGTGCCGCACTCGGAACTGGTACGTGATGTCTACTACGCAACTTTATTCTTGTAGACTTTGTTGGGCCTCCAAGCGCAGAGTTTTGTAGGACAGTAGCAATTTTCCCTCAAGTGGATGGCCTAAGGTTTATCAATCCGTGGGAGGTGTAGGATGAAGATGGTCTCTCTCAAACAACCCTGCAATCAAATACAAGAAATCTCTTGTGTCCCCAACACACCCAATACAATGGCAAATTGTATAGGTGCACTAGTTCGGCGAAGAGATGGTGATACAAGTGCAATATGGATGGTAGATATAGGTTTTTGTAATCTGAAAATATAAAAACAGCAAGGTAGCAAGTAACAAAAGTGAGCACAAACGGTATTGCAATGCTTGAAAACAAGGCCTAGGGTCCGTACTTTCGCTAGTGCAATCTCTCAACAATGCTAATATAATTGGATCACATAACCATCCCTCAACGTGCAACGAAGAATCACTCCAAAGTTCTTATCTAGCGGAGAGCATAAGAAGAAATTGTTTGTAGGGTACGAAACCACCTTAAAGTTATCCTTTCCGATCGATCTATTCAATAGTTCGTACTAAGATAACATCAAGTTATCCTTTCCGTTCGATCTATCTAAGAGTTTGTACTAGAATAACACCATATGATACGCATCAACCAACTCTAATGTCACCTAGATACTCGAATGTCACCACAAGTATCCATGAGTTAATTATACGATACGCATCAAACAATTTCAGATTCATAATACTCAATCCACACAAAGAACCTCAAAGAGTACCCCAAGATTTCTATCGGAGAAAGTAGGACAAGAACGTGTATCAACACCTATGCATAGATTACCCCAATGTCACCGTGGGAATCCGCAAGTTGAGTACCAAACCATATATCAAGTGAATTAATAGAACACCCCATTGTCACCACGGGTATCCGCATGCAAGACATATATCAAGTGTTCTCAAATCCAATATTCAATCCAACATAACGATATCTCAAAGGGAAAGATTCAATTCATCACAACAAGGTAGCAAGGGTATAGCATCATGTGATCCGACTATATTAACAAAGCCCGTGATACATCAAGATCATGACATCTCAAGAACACGAGAGAGAGAGAGAGATTGAACACATAGCTACTGGTACATACCCTCAGCCCCGAGGGTGGACTACTCCCTCCTCGTCATGGCCTCCGCCGGGATGATGAAGATGGCCACCGGAGATGGATTCCCCTCTCCGGCAGGGTACTGGAACGTCTCCAGATTGGTTTTTCATCGATACAGAGAGCTGCGGCGGCGGAGCGGAGAGTCTAGGGTTATTTTTGGGGTTTCCCGAATATTTGGGAATTTATAGTCATCGGAGGCGGTGGAGGGGGTGCCCGAGGTGCCCAGCACCCATCAGGCCGCGCCAGGGGGCCTCTGGTGCGCCCTGGTGGGTGCTGCCACCCTGGGCCCCCTCTTCTGGTGTTCTTTGGCCCATCTGGTTTCTTCTGGTCCGTAAAAAATCCACAAAAATCCCCGCAGCGTTTCATCTTTGTTTGGTACTGATTTTCTGCGAAGTAAAAAACAAGCAAAAACAGCAACTGGCACTTTGGCACTATGTCAATAGGTTAGTTCCAAAAAATGATATAAAGTTGTAATAAAATGATTGTAAAACATCCAAGAATGATAATATAACAACATGGAACAAGCAAAAATTATAGATATGTTGGAGACGTATCAGCATCCGAAGCTTAATTCCTACTCGTCCTCGAGTAGGTAAATGATAAAAACAGATTTTTTGATGTGGAATGCTGCCTAACATGTTCATCAAATTCTTTTCTTCTTTGTATAGCATGGACATTTGGACATGTAAATGATTCAAAGCAATAGTCTAGTTTTAACATAATGACTTCAATACTCAAGCATGTCAACAAGCAACCATGTCTTTCAAAATATCAACACTAAAGAAAGTTATCCCTAGCCCATCATGCCCGATCATTGATCCATTCATGAAACACACTCAAATATTAGTTATGCCCAATGCTCAAGTACAGTGCCCCCTAGTTGGTGCTTATAAGAGAAGATGGAGACTCAAAGCAAAAATAAAAATTGCATAAAGTAAATAGATAGGCCCTTCGCAGAGGGAAGTAGGGATTTGTAGAGGTGCCAGAGCTCAAGGTTTAAATTGAGAGAGAAAAATATTTTGGGTGGCATGCTTTTCCTATCAATGAAAACGACAAAGTAGCTCACAATACTTTCCATGCTAGATATATCATAGGCGGTTCCCAAACAGAAAATAAAGTTTATTCCTTTTTCCACCAAACTTTCACTTTCCATGGCGGGCCGTATCCACGGTTGCCTTCCATACCAACACTTTCCAAGGAATTTATTATTTGACAACATAAAGTAAATATTTTTTCTTTTTCATTTCGGGAATGGGCATCCCTATTACCGCCGCACTCTCGTGCAATGACAAGTGAATAAACACTCATCTTGAGAATAAGACATCTAGCATGGAAAAATATTGGACACTCCCCACCGTTTCATGAGCGGTACGGGCACACAAAAGAGAAAATTTATTTTGAAAATTTAGAGATGGCACATACAAATTTGCTTGGAACGGCATGGAAATACCGCATATAGGTAGGTATGGTGGACTCATAAGGCAAAACTTGGTTTAAGGATTTTGGATGCACAAGTAGTATTTCTACTTAGTACAAATGAAGGCTAGCAAATAGATTGGGAAGCAACCAACCCAAGAAACGAAAAATCACATAAGTGAGCATTGAACATAACTAACACCGAATCATGCACCACAAGTAGGATGTAACTTCACTGCATAACTATTGACTTTCGTGCATGCATAGGGAATCACAAACCTTAACACCAATATTCCTACTAAGCATAATTACTCACTAGCATGACTCACATATTACTATCATCATGTTTCAAAACTATTATAAGGAATCAAGTTTAATTTGCCCAATGATCTTCATGAAAGTTTTTATTATATCCTCCTTGGATATCTATCACTTTGGGACTAGTTTCATATATTGCCATTGCTTTTTGGCAAGCTCAAACAAATTTAAGTGAAGCACATGAGCATAAAGATTTCATCTCTCAAAAAGGTATAAGTGAAGCATGAGAGGATTTCTTCAAAATTTTACTAACTCTCAAATTAATCTAAGTGAAGCATGAGAGTATTTCTACAAAAGTTTTCCAAGCACACCGTGCTCAAAAAGATATAAGCGAAGCACTAGAGCAAATCTATAGCTCAAAAAGTTTAAGTGAAGCACATAGAGCAATTCTAACAAATCATAGCATGATTGTGGCTCTCTCAAATAGGTGTGTACAGCAAGGATACAAAGGAAAAACTAACAAACAAAGCAAGCAAAGATACAAGACGCTCCAAGCAAAACACATGATATGTGACGAATAAAAATATAGCTCCAAGTAGAATACCGATGGTCGTTAGAAGAAAGAGGGGATGCCACTCGGGGGCATCCCCAAGCTTAGTTGCTTGTTTCTCTTTGGATATATCTTGGGGGTGCGGTAGCATCCCCAAGCTTAGGCTTTTGCTACTCCTTATTCCTTCATCCATCGTGATCTCACCCAAAACTTGAAAACTTCAATCACACAAAACTCAACAAAATCTTCGTGAGATCCGTTAGTATAACAAAGCAAATCACTACTTTAGGTACTGTTGTAAACCCATTCAAATTTTATAATTGTATTATACCTACTTTATTTTAACTTTACCATGGCTTATACCCCCCAATACAAACCATAGATTCATCAAAACAAGCACACAATGCAACAAAAACAGAATCTGTCTTAAACAGAACAGTCTGTAGTAATCTGTACTCTAGCCATACGTATGTAACTATAAAAATTCTGAAAAATTATGATAACGTAAGGAATTTGTATAGAAACACTTTGTTAAAATTTCATCTCAAGATCACGTTCCAGCAAAAAATAAAAATTCATATACTGGACGCAAAGTTTCTGTTTCAGATTCAGCATCACTTCTACTCATCCTATGAATCATCCTAACGGTTCTACTTGGCACAAACACTAAATAAACCATAAAAACACAATCATAACAGAGGAATAATTGTGTCAACACTCAAAAATAGAAATGAAAAAGCAAAAATTTATTTATTCATTGGGCTGCCTCCCAACAAGCGCTTTTCTTTAATGCCTTTTAGCTAGGCATGATGATTTCAATGATGCTCTCATAGGAATAGTATTTGAAACATGTAAGAGAGCATCATGAATCTCATGACAAGCACATTTAACTCTAACCCACTTCCTATGCATAGGGATTTTGTGAGCAAATAATTTTTGGGAGCAAGAATCAACTAGCATTGGAAGGCAAAACAAACATAACTTCAAAACTTTGAACACATAGGGAGGAAACTTGATATTATTGCAATTCCTACAAGCATATGTTCCTCCCTCATAATAATTTTCAGTAGCATCATGAAGGAATTTCACAATATAACCATCACATAAAGCATTCTTTTCATAATAGTGGGAGCATCAAATGAAACTCGAATACTATAAATTGTTTCCACATTAAAAGAGTAATGTTTAGTAAAAGTATATTCAAAATTAGGACAATAATTATCACTACTTTTTATAACATAAGTATCATCACAATAATCATCATAAGTAGCAACTTTGTTCTCATCATAGTCAAGTGGAACCTCTTTCGAAATAGTGGAATCATTACTAAATAAAGTCATGACTTCTCCAAATCCACTTTTGTCATTATAATAAAATTCAACACCCTCCAAAATAATGGGATTATCTAAATTTGACACTCTTCCAAACCCACTTTCATAGATATCGCAATCATCATAAATAGGAGGCATGCAATCATCATAACAAATTTGATCATTCAAAGTAGGGGAACAAAAAAGATCATCTTCATTAAGCATAGCATCCCCAAGCTTGGGACAAACATTAATTGCAGCAAATAAATTCTCAAACATGTCATTCTCATCAAACATAGCATCCCCAAGCTTGTGGCTTGGCATATCATAAGCATAATCACTCTCATCATTAATAGTATGAATAGCACCAATAGTGTAACAATTATTATCATCATAATTTACCAAGTTGGTGCCAAAAAGATTTTCAAGATTGTAGGGAGTATCATTATCTTCCCAAGCATAGTCATCACAACAAGCAATAGGCATAACAAAATCATCATCAAGTGTATCATCTTCCACAATTATTTTTGATTCATCCTCATGAGGCACAACAATAATAGGAGCAACATCATTTGGGAGAGATACATTTTTACCTCTACTCTTTCTTCTTTTCTTCTTCTTCACCAAATCATGTGTGGGTTTAATTAATCTTTTCGAGCTTCTTATTGATGAGATTGGTTGAATAGGGAGCTCCTCCTCATCACCTATTACATCATGAGAGACAATAGGAGGGAAAGTGGAATTCTTTACCCTTTCATTAGTATTCCTTTTATATTCTATTGGTTTTCCCATCTTTCTATAGTTGGCAATATAGGCATTCTCATTGCAATTTACCATGCAAAACATATAGATATTTTTAAATTAGTTTCAATGTCGACTGTGAGAATGAATACTTCAAACCAACTATTTTTATGTGTCAATTCTTCACTCCCCAAAAATAGAGAAAGCTCATAATAAAGTTCAAGGGTGATCAAGTCATTACAATATTTGGCCATGATTTGATCATGAAAAAGTTTGCATTGGAAATTAAGATGACCAACTTTATTGCAAAGTTCACAAGTAATAGCACAAAGAGAACACAATTTTGTAGCAAATTCATCTATCACTTTGAGCAAAGAATTGGTTCTATCATGTTTATGCTTCTTACAAAATCTATCATCCCTATAAGGCACGTCTTCACAAACTTTATGCACTCCACAAAAATTGACATGCTTATAAGAAACATTTTTATCATGACTAGTGCAATCATCATTAGTATTTTGGATATTCAGAAAATTCATGCTAACAATATTGCTATCATGCTCATCATTCAAGGAATTATCATTAAGTATTTTCATAGTTTCTTCCTCTACCAATTGAGCACAATTTTCTAAATCTTTATTTTCACAAAAGACATTATAAAGACGAAACAAATGATGCAACCTAAACTCCATTTTTTTATAGTTTTCTTTTATAAAACCAAACTAGTGAAAAACAAGAAACTAAAAGATTTAATTGCAAGATCTAAAGATATACCTTCAAGCACTCACCTCCCCGGCAACGGCGCCAGAAAAGAGCTTGATGTCTACTACGCAACTTTATTCTTGTAGACTTTGTTGGGCCTCCAAGCGCAGAGTTTTGTAGGACAGTAGCAATTTTCCCTCAAGTGGATGGCCTAAGGTTTATCAATCCGTGGGAGGTGTAGGATGAAGATGGTCTCTCTCAAACAACCCTGCAATCAAATACAAGAAATCTCTTGTGTCCCCAACACACCCAATACAATGGCAAATTGTATAGGTGCACTAGTTCGGTGAAGAGATGGTGATACAAGTGCAATATGGATGGTAGATATAGGTTTTTGTAATCTGAAAATATAAAAACAGCAAGGTAGCAAGTAACAAAAGTGAGCACAAACGGTATTGCAATGCTTGAAAACAAGGCCTAGGGTCCGTACTTTCGCTAGTGCAATCTCTCAACAATGCTAATATAATTGGATCACATAACCATTCCTCAACGTGCAACGAAGAATCACTCCAAAGTTCTTATCTAGCGGAGAGCATAAGGAGAAATTGTTTGTAGGGTACGAAACCACCTTAAAGTTATCCTTTCCGATCGATCTATTCAATAGTTCGTACTAAGATAACATCAAGTTATCCTTTCCGTTCGATCTATCTAAGAGTTTGTACTAGAATAACACCATATGATACGCATCAACCAACTCTAATGTCACCTAGATACTCGAATGTCACCACAAGTATCCATGAGTTAATTATACGATACGCATCAAACAATTTCAGATTCATAATACTCAATCCACACAAAGAACCTCAAAGAGTACCCCAAGATTTCTATCGGAGAAAGTAGGACAAGAACGTGTATCAACACCTATGCATAGATTACCCCAATGTCACCGTGGGAATCCGCAAGTTGAGTACCAAACCATATATCAAGTGAATTAATAGAACACCCCATTGTCACCACGGGTATCCGCATGCAAGACATATATCAAGTGTTCTCAAATCCAATATTCAATCCAACATAACGATATCTCAAAGGGAAAGATTCAATTCATCACAACAAGGTAGCAAGGGTATAGCATCATGTGATCCGACTATATTAACAAAGCCCGTGATACATCAAGATCATGACATCTCAAGAACACGAGAGAGAGAGAGATTGAACACATAGCTACTGGTACATACCCTCAGCCCCGAGGGTGGACTACTCCCTCCTCGTCATGGCCTCCGCCGGGATGATGAAGATGGCCACCGGAGATGGATTCCCCTCTCCGGCAGGGTACTGGAACGTCTCCAGATTGGTTTTTCATCGATACAGAGAGCCGCGGCGGCGGAGCGGAGAGTCTAGGGTTATTTTTGGGGTTTCCCGAATATTTGGGAATTTATAGTCATCGGAGGCGGTGGAGGGGGTGCCCGAGGTGCCCAGCACCTATCAGGCCGCGCCAGGGGGCCTCTGGTGCGCCCTGGTGGGTGCTGCCACCCTGGGCCCCCTCTTCTGGTGTTCTTTGGCCCATCTGGTTTCTTCTGGTCCGTAAAAAATCCACAAAAATCCCCGCAGCGTTTCATCTTTGTTTGGTACTGATTTTCTGCGAAGTAAAAAACAAGCAAAAACAGCAACTGGCACTTTGGCACTATGTCAATAGGTTAGTTCCAAAAAATGATATAAAGTTGTAATAAAATGATTGTAAAACATCCAAGAATGATAATATAACAACATGGAACAAGCAAAAATTATAGATATGTTGGAGACGTATCAGCATCCGAAGCTTAATTCCTACTCGTCCTCGAGTAGGTAAATGATAAAAACAGATTTTTTGATGTGGAATGCTGCCTAACATGTTCATCAAATTCTTTTCTTCTTTGTATAGCATGGACATTTGGACATGTAAATGATTCAAAGCAATAGTCTAGTTTTAACATAATGACTTCAATACTCAAGCATGTCAACAAGCAACCATGTCTTTCAAAATATCAACACTAAAGAAAGTTATCCCTAGCCCATCATGCCCGATCATTGATCCATTCATGAAACACACTCAAATATTAGTTATGCCCAATGCTCAAGTACAGTGCCCCCTAGTTGGTGCTTATAAGAGAAGATGGAGACTCAAAGCAAAAATAAAAATTGCATAAAGTAAATAGATAGGCCCTTCGCAGAGGGAAGTAGGGATTTGTAGAGGTGCCAGAGCTCAAGGTTTAAATTGAGAGAGAAAAATATTTTGGGTGGCATGCTTTTCCTATCAATGAAAACGACAAAGTAGCTCACAATACTTTCCATGCTAGATATATCATAGGCGGTTCCCAAACAGAAAATAAAGTTTATTCCTTTTTCCACCAAACTTTCACTTTCCATGGCGGGCCGTATCCACGGTTGCCTTCCATACCAACACTTTCCAAGGAATTTATTATTTGACAACATAAAGTAAATATTTTTTCTTTTTCATTTCGGGAATGGGCATCCCTATTACCGCCGCACTCTCGTGCAATGACAAGTGAATAAACACTCATCTTGAGAATAAGACATCTAGCATGGAAAAATATTGGACACTCCCCACCGTTTCATGAGCGGTACGGGCACACAAAAGAGAAAATTTATTTTGAAAATTTAAAGATGGCACATACAAATTTGCTTGGAACGGCATGGAAATACCGCATATAGGTAGGTATGGTGGACTCATAAGGCAAAACTTGGTTTAAGGATTTTGGATGCACAAGTAGTATTTCTACTTAGTACAAATGAAGGCTAGCAAATAGATTTGGAAGCAACCAACCCAAGAAACGAAAAATCACATAAGTGAGCATTGAACATAACTAACACCGAATCATGCACCACAAGTAGGATGTAACTTCACTGCATAACTATTGACTTTCGTGCATGCATAGGGAATCACAAACCTTAACACCAATATTCCTACTAAGCATAATTACTCACTAGCATGACTCACATATTACTATCATCATGTTTCAAAACTATTACAAGGAATCAAGTTTAATTTGCCCAATGATCTTCATGAAAGTTTTTATTATATCCTCCTTGGATATCTATCACTTTGGGACTAGTTTCATATATTGCCATTGCTTTTTGGCAAGCTCAAACAAATTTAAGTGAAGCACATGAGCATAAAGATTTCATCTCTCAAAAAGGTATAAGTGAAGCATGAGAGGATTTCTTCAAAATTTTACTAACTCTCAAATTAATCTAAGTGAAGCATGAGAGTATTTCTACAAAAGTTTTCCAAGCACACCGTGCTCAAAAAGATATAAGCGAAGCACTAGAGCAAATCTATAGCTCAAAAAGTTTAAGTGAAGCACATAGAGCAATTCTAACAAATCATAGCATGATTGTGGCTCTCTCAAATAGGTGTGTACAGCAAGGATACAAAGGAAAAACTAACAAACAAAGCAAGCAAAGATACAAGACGCTCCAAGCAAAACACATGATATGTGACGAATAAAAATATAGCTCCAAGTAGAATACCGATGGTCGTTAGAAGAAAGAGGGGATGCCACTCGGGGGCATCCCCAAGCTTAGTTGCTTGTTTCTCTTTGGATATATCTTGGGGGTGCGGTAGCATCCCCAAGCTTAGGCTTTTGCTACTCCTTATTCCTTCATCCATCGTGATCTCACCCAAAACTTGAAAACTTCAATCACACAAAACTCAACAAAATCTTCGTGAGATCCGTTAGTATAACAAAGCAAATCACTACTTTAGGTACTGTTGTAAACCCATTCAAATTTTATAATTGTATTATACCTACTTTATTTTAACTTTACCATGGCTTATACCCCCCAATACAAACCATAGATTCATCAAAACAAGCACACAATGCAACAAAAACAGAATCTGTCTTAAACAGAACAGTCTGTAGTAATCTGTACTCTAGCCATACGTATGTAACTATAAAAATTCTGAAAAATTATGATAACGTAAGGAATTTGTATAGAAACACTTTGTTAAAATTTCAGCTCAAGATCACGTTCCAGCAAAAAATAAAAATTCATATACTGGACGCAAAGTTTCTGTTTCAGATTCAGCATCACTTCTACTCATCCTATGAATCATCCTAACGGTTCTACTTGGAACAAACACTAAATAAACCATAAAAACACAATCATAACAGAGGAATAATTGTGTCAACACTCAAAAATAGAAAGGAAAAAGCAAAAATTTATTTATTCATTGGGTTGCCTCCCAACAAGCGCTTTTCTTTAATGCCTTTTAGCTAGGCATGATGATTTCAATGATGCTCTCATAGGAATAGTATTTGAAACATGTAAGAGAGCATCATGAATCTCATGACAAGCACATTTAACTCTAACCCACTTCCTATGCATAGGGATTTTGTGAGCAAATAATTTTTGGGAGCAAGAATCAACTAGCATTGGAAGGCAAAACAAACATAACTTCAAAACTTTGAACACATAGGGAGGAAACTTGATATTATTGCAATTCCTACAAGCATATGTTCCTCCCTCATAATAATTTTCAGTAGCATCATGAAGGAATTTCACAATATAACCATCACATAAAGCATTCTTTTCATAATAGTGGGAGCATCAAATGAAACTCGAATACTATAAATTGTTTCCACATTAAAAGAGTAATGTTTAGTAAAAGTATATTCAAAATTAGGACAATAATTATCACTACTTTTTATAACATAAGTATCATCACAATAATCATCATAAGTAGCAACTTTGTTCTCATCATAGTCAAGTGGAACCTCTTTCGAAATAGTGGAATCATTACTAAATAAAGTCATGACTTCTCCAAATCCACTTTTGTCATTATAATAAAATTCAACACCCTCCAAAATAATGGGATTATCTAAATTTGACACTCTTCCAAACCCACTTTCATAGATATCGCAATCATCATAAATAGGAGGCATGCAATCATCATAACAAATTTGATCATTCAAAGTAGGGGAACAAAAAGATCATCTTCATTAAGCATAGCATCCCCAAGCTTGGGACAAACATTAATTGCAGCAAATAAATTCTCAAACATGTCATTCTCATCAAACATAGCATCCCCAAGCTTGTGGCTTGGCATATCATAAGCATAATCACTCTCATCATTAATAGTATGAATAGCACCAATAGTGTAACAATTATTATCATCATAATTTACCAAGTTGGTGCCAAAAAGATTTTCAAGATTGTAGGGAGTATCATTATCTTCCCAAGCATAGTCATCACAACAAGCAATAGGCATAACAAAATCATCATCAAGTGTATCATCTTCCACAATTATTTTTGATTCATCCTCATGAGGCACAACAATAATAGGAGCAACATCATTTGGGAGAGATACATTTTTACCTCTACTCTTTCTTCTTTTCTTCTTCTTCACCAAATCATGTGTGGGTTTAATTAATCTTTTCGAGCTTCTTATTGATGAGATTGGTTGAATAGGGAGCTCCTCCTCATCACCTATTACATCATGAGAGACAATAGGAGGGAAAGTGGAATTCTTTACCCTTTCATTAGTATTCCTTTTATATTCTATTGGTTTTCCCATGTTTCTATAGTTGGCAATATAGGCATTCTCATTG
This sequence comes from Elymus sibiricus, assembly GCA_039707655.1. Lineage (NCBI taxonomy): Eukaryota > Viridiplantae > Streptophyta > Magnoliopsida > Poales > Poaceae > Elymus > Elymus sibiricus. The sequence continues at coordinate 487,263,713 of CM077665.1, forward strand.
CAATTTACCATGCAAAACATATAGATATTTTTAAATTAGTTTCAATGTCGACTGTGAGAATGAATACTTCAAACCAACTATTTTTATGTGTCAATTCTTCACTCCCCAAAAATAGAGAAAGCTCATAATAAAGTTCAAGGGTGATCAAGTCATTACAATATTTGGCCATGATTTGATCATGAAAAAGTTTGCATTGGAAATTAAGATGACCAACTTTATTGCAAAGTTCACAAGTAATAGCACAAAGAGAACACAATTTTGTAGCAAATTCATCTATCACTTTGAGCAAAGAATTGGTTCTATCATGTTTATGCTTCTTACAAAATCTATCATCCCTATAAGGCACGTCTTCACAAACTTTATGCACTCCACAAAAATTGACATGCTTATAAGAAACATTTTTATCATGACTAGTGCAATCATCATTAGTATTTTGGATATTCAGAAAATTCATGCTAACAATATTGCTATCATGCTCATCATTCAAGGAATTATCATTAAGTATTTTCATAGTTTCTTCCTCTACCAATTGAGCACAATTTTCTAAATCTTTATTTTCACAAAAGACATTATAAAGACGAAACAAATGATGCAACCTAAACTCCATTTTTATAGTTTTCTTTTATAAAACCAAACTAGTGAAAACAAGAAACTAAAAGATTTAATTGCAAGATCTAAAGATATACCTTCAAGCACTCACCTCCCCGGCAACGGCGCCAGAAAAGAGCTTGATGTCTACTACGCAACTTTATTCTTGTAGACTTTGTTGGGCCTCCAAGCGCAGAGTTTTGTAGGACAGTAGCAATTTTCCCTCAAGTGGATGGCCTAAGGTTTATCAATCCGTGGGAGGTGTAGGATGAAGATGGTCTCTCTCAAACAACCCTGCAATCAAATACAAGAAATCTCTTGTGTCCCCAACACACCCAATACAATGGCAAATTGTATAGGTGCACTAGTTCGGCGAAGAGATGGTGATACAAGTGCAATATGGATGGTAGATATAGGTTTTTGTAATCTGAAAATATAAAAACAGCAAGGTAGCAAGTAACAAAAGTGAGCACAAACGGTATTGCAATGCTTGAAAACAAGGCCTAGGGTCCGTACTTTCGCTAGTGCAATCTCTCAACAATGCTAATATAATTGGATCACATAACCATCCCTCAACGTGCAACGAAGAATCACTCCAAAGTTCTTATCTAGCGGAGAGCATAAGGAGAAATTGTTTGTAGGGTACGAAACCACCTTAAAGTTATCCTTTCCGATCGATCTATTCAATAGTTCGTACTAAGATAACATCAAGTTATCCTTTCCGTTCGATCTATCTAAGAGTTTGTACTAGAATAACACCATATGATACGCATCAACCAACTCTAATGTCACCTAGATACTCGAATGTCACCACAAGTATCCATGAGTTAATTATACGATACGCATCAAACAATTTCAGATTCATAATACTCAATCCACACAAAGAACCTCAAAGAGTACCCCAAGATTTCTATCGGAGAAAGTAGGACAAGAACGTGTATCAACACCTATGCATAGATTACCCCAATGTCACCGTGGGAATCCGCAAGTTGAGTACCAAACCATATATCAAGTGAATTAATAGAACACCCCATTGTCACCACGGGTATCCGCATGCAAGACATATATCAAGTGTTCTCAAATCCAATATTCAATCCAACATAACGATATCTCAAAGGGAAAGATTCAATTCATCACAACAAGGTAGCAAGGGTATAGCATCATGTGATCCGACTATATTAACAAAGCCCGTGATACATCAAGATCATGACATCTCAAGAACACGAGAGAGAGAGAGAGAGAGAGAGAGAGAGAGAGAGAGAGAGAGATTGAACACATAGCTACTGGTTCATACCCTCAGCCCCGAGGGTGGACTACTCCCTCCTCGTCATGGCCTCCGCCGGGATGATGAAGATGGCCACCGGAGATGGATTCCCCTCTCCGGTAGGGTACTAAAACATCTCCAGATTGGTTTTTCGTCGATACAGAGAGTTGCGGCGGCGGAGCGGAGAGTCTAGGGTTATTTTTGGGGTTTTCCGAATATTTGGGAATTTATAGGCATCGGAGGCGGTAGAGGGGGTGCCCGAGGTGCCCAGCACCCACCAGGCCGTGCCAGGGGGCCTCTGGCGCACCCTGGTGGGTGCTGCCACCCTGGGCCCCCTCTTCTGGTGTTCTTTGGCCCATCTGGTTTCTTCTGGTCCGTAAAAAATCCACAAAAATCCCCGTAGCGTTTTATCTCTGTTTGGTACTGATTTTCTGCGAAGTAAAAAACAAGCAAAAACAACAACTGGCACTTTGGCACTATGTCAATAGGTTAGTCCCAAAAAATGATATAAAGTTGTAATAAAATGATTGTAAAACATCCAAGAATGATAATATAACAGCATGGAACAAGCAAAAATTATAGATACGTTGGAGACGTATCAGTACGTCGTCCCCCTTGCCGACTCCTCCCGTGACCAACATCTTTGCGCTACACCACGTCCCGGAGGATCAAGTAGGAGCAAGCAAAGAGGCGTTGATCCAGCTGGAGGTGACGAGTGAACGGCTGAAGACGGCGTACGATGCGAGTGAGGCGTTGAAGAAGAATGTCCGAGTAAGTACTCTCGTAAGTACCTTCCTTAGTCGGGATTTTTGGTCCGTGTGTCTTTTTTTACTTCTGTCCCAAGTAGGTTTGCATCTGAGTACACCTGCTGGGTGTTTCTGGGTTCCAGTGGGGGCGCGCTGAGCGCACCCACTGGGTGTAGTCCCCGAGACTGTCGTCGATTGAAGCAGTCGGCGGGAGTCTAAGAGTCAGAATGAATTTTGGTGTTCGGTCCATTGTTAAACTTGAAGAAAAGCCTTGTATTTGATCTTCAAGTGGGGGCGCGCTGAGCGCACCCACTAGGTGTAGTCACCGAGACTGTCGTCGACTGAAGGAGTCGGCGGGAGTCTTAGAGTCCGAGTCAAGATTTTGACTAATATTGTTTCCTTTGTTTCCTGTTTGCAGGCTGTTTGTGAGCTCGGGAGCCATTACAATGCTCTGGAGAAGGAGGTGTAGGAACTGCACCTTAGCCTAGAAGCCGAGAAAGCTAAGAATGCCCGATTGGAGCAGGAGAAAAAGGCAATCGAAGGTATGTTCATCCTGTCCGACTGCTGCAATAACTGCCCTCCCTCCCTGCCCGACTGAGTCTACTTCATCAGATCTTCGTGGCAAAAATCGTAAACTTGTCGAGAGGCTGAAGAATTCTATTTCTTTAGAAACAGTGAAGATGGCCCTCGAGAAGAAAGACACAGATCTGGCAGCTGCCCAGAAGGAGGCCAGCCGTAAGACCAAGGAGGCCGAGGAGAAGCTGAAGGCAGTCAGTAAGCTGGAAGAAGAGAAGGAAACTGTGGAAGTTGCTGCGAAGAAGTCCAGGGAAGAGCTCGCTGAGTTGAAGAAGTCGTATGCTGAGTGGGAGACCAAGCTCGAGCGCATCACTGCCAAGAAAACCGAGTTGGAGCAGTTTGTTGAAGAATACGGCGACTCCGTGAGCGAAAAGCTCAAAGGTAAACATTCCTGAGTGATTCTTGTGCAACCTTGTCTGGCTGAATGAATTTTGTTCACTTCTGATTCTTTTCTTGATTCAACGAAACCCAGATTTTTGCGATGATGTTGCTGAGGAGACTGACAAGATTGAGAAGGAGCTGGACCCGCCCCGAGAGCTGCTCAAGGATAGCACTGCTATGGCCATTCTTCGTTTGGAATAACGCGTCGATCAAGTGACTGCCTACATGAAGAGGCTTAGCACTGCCGTCTCGGACATTGATCGGGATGTCTTTTCTGACGAGGAACCTTCAAAGGATTTGGAATCTGCTCTCACCCGAGTGAGAGATGTACCGAGCCGAGTGAAGGCTTGGAAAAAATCAGCGGCTCGAGCTGGAGCTGACATCGCCCTCTCACTCGTCCGTGTTCACTGCAAGGGAGTGGATGAGAAGAAGTTGAAGTCCCTGGAGGTCACTAACAGGAAGCATGCCAAGGTTGAAGACTTCATGGAGATGTTTATGGAAGCTGCCACTCGGATCGCAGACAGCATCGACCTGGACACCTTTGTTGAAGCGGTGGTCCTACCTCGCCTCGAGTGATCGTCTGGTTAAAAACTCTTTAAGCTTTTGCCTCGGAATGCCGAGTGGTAGTTGTAACCGTAAGACTTTGAATGAGCCCGAGGCTCCTGTCACCAGTACCTTTATCCGTACTTTCGCTTCGAGTGACGTAGTTTCTATTTGCTTTAATCTTCATTTGATCTTTGATTTCTGAATGTTTATACTTAGGCGATTACACGAGCGCGACTAAGTCCTCGAGTGTGAATGAGCCTCACACTTGGAGTAGTTTATGCGAACAATGATGGTCCTGTCCATCTTGTCGTCCGAGTATGGAGGATGTTCCACTCAAAGCAGTTTTTAACTTAGGCGATGCGGGGTCGCAGCTAAACCCCCGAGTGTGGGCGAGACCCGCACTCGGAGTTGTTCGTGAGAACAATGATGGTCCTGTCCATCTTAGTGTCCGAGTGTGGAGGATGTCCCACTCGAAATGGTTTTTAACTTGGGCGACGCGGGGTCGTAGCTGAGCCCCCGAGTGTGGGCGAGACTCGCACTCGGAGTTGTTCATGAGAACAATGATGGTCCTGTCCATCTTAACAATGATGGTCCTGTCCATCTTAGTGTCCGAGTGTGGAGGATGTCCCACTCAAAACGGTTTTTAACTTAGGCGATGCGGGGTCGTAGTGAAGCCCCCGAGTGTGGGCGAGATCCGCACTCGGAATTGTTCATGAGAACAATGATGGTCATGTCCATCTTAACAATGATGGTCCTGTCCATCTTAGTGTCCGAGTGTGGAGGATGTCCCACTCGAAACGGTTTTTAACTTAGGCGATGCGGGGTCGCAGCTAAGCCTCCGAGTGTGGGCGATACTCGCACTTGGAGTTGTTCATGAGAACAATGATGGTCCTATCCATCTTGTCGTCCGAGTGTGGAGCATGTACCACTCGAAGCGGTTACTAACTTAGGTGATGCGGGGTCGCAGCTAAGCCCCCGAGTGTGAGCGATACCAACACTCGGAGTTGTTCATGAGAACAATGATGGTCCTGTCCATCTTGTCGTCCGAGTGTGGAGCATGTCCCACTCGAAGCGGTTACTAACTTAGGCGATGCGGGGTCGCAGCTAAGCCCCCGAGTGTGGGCGAGACCAACACTCGGAGTTGTTCATGAGAACAATGATGGTCCTGTCCATCTTGTTGTCCGAGTGTGGATCATGTCCCACTCGAAGCAGTTACTAACTTAGGCGATGCGGAGTCACAGCTAAGCCCCCGAGTGTGGGTGAGACCAACACTCGGAGTTGTTCATGAGAACAATGATGGTCCTGTCCATCTTGTCGTCCGAGTGTGGAGCATGTCCCACTCGAAGCGGCTTTTAACTTAGGCGATACGGGGTCGCAGCTAAGCATTTTGGACCCACTGGGGGTGATAAGGGAGATTAATTCATCAGAATGAAAAAGAGTTAAATTTCGACAAAATATAAAGGAACGAAACTTTATTCATCAAGATCACTCGGATTCTTTATTGGAATGACAAACTAAAGTCGTCGCGTTCTACGTGTAGAACTTGCGAAGTAGGTCTGCGTTCCAAGTTCGAGGCTCTTCTACGCCATCTTTGATATTGTAAAGCCGGTAGGCTCCATTGTGCAGGACTTTAGAGATCGCGTATGGCCCTTGACACGGAGGCGCCAACTTATGGGGTCTTTACTGGTCCAGTCGGAGAACAAGATCTCCCTCCAGAAAAGCTCGGCCCTTGACCTGTCTGTCATGGTAACGCCTCAGATCTTGCTGATAGAGCGTCGATCTGATGAGGGCCAGCTCTCTCTCTTCCTCCAAGAGGTCAAGACCATCTTGACATGCTGCTTCAGCTTCAGCTTCATCATATTGTTCCACTCGGGGGGAATTGTGTTGAAGATCACTCGGCAGCACGGCTTCTGATCCGTACACCATGAAGAAAGGTGTGCATTTTGTAGAGCGGTTCGGGGTTGTTCGGATGCCCCATAAGATGGATGGCAGTTCCTTGACCCAGGCTCCCGCAGCGTACTTCAGGTCCCTCATCAATCGAGGCTTCAGACCCTGAAGGATCCTCCCGTTTGCTCGTTCCGCCTGTCCATTCGACTGTGGGTGAGCCATGGAGGCATAGTTAACCCGAGTGCCTTGGGAGAAGCAAAACTCACGAAACTCGTCCGAGTCGAAGTTCTTCCCGTTGTCTGTGATAATGTCATGAGGCACGCCGAACCTGAAGATGATCCGCCGAACGAAACTGACGGCAGTAGCCGAATCCAGGCTTTTGATGGGCTTAGCCTCAACCCACTTGGTGAACTTGTCGACCGCCACAAGCAGGTGGGTGAATCTACTCGACCCGGTCCGCAGAGGTCCGACCATGTCAAGACTCCACACGGCGAACGGCCAAGTGAGAGGGATCGTCTTTAGCGCAGACGCATGCTTGTGGGATTTGTTCTTATAGAATTGACACCCGATGCACAGATCGACCAAATCTCTCGCTGCTTCATTGGCTCGGGGCCAATAAAAACCCGCTCGGAAGGCCTTGGCGACTAATGTCCGAGAGGATGCGTGATGGCCACAAGTTCCCAAGTGAATCTCGTGTAAGATCTGCAGTCCTTCCTCCGGGGAGATGCATTTCTGAACGACTCCTGTAGTGCTTTTCTTGTATAACTGATCCCCCAAAACTTCGAATGCCTTGGATCGTCGGACGATTCGGCGAGCTTCTTCTTCGTCTTATGGAAGTTCTTGCCGGAGAAAGTATGCTAAATAAGGTTGAGTCTGAAAGTGCTAGTTATCGACTAGAGGGGGGGGGGGTGAATAGGCAATTTTTATGAAAGTCTTCGAAACAGGGAATGTATTCGAATAGAGCGGAAACGTAAACAGGATCAGGTAGGGATACAATCAAGAATCTAAGCTAGGCATGCATCACAGTGAAGACATACAAACATGTTAAGCTTTAATATCATGCACAATAAGATGAGTCGAAGATAAACTTAGACAATACGAAGATAAATAGCAGGCATGAATGTCTTCGAGGCAAGTCTTCAGTGATGAGCAGGGAAAGGCTTCACGATACAGAACAGGAAAGTAAAGAAGTGAAGGATAGAACCAGTTGCTTGACGAAGACACATGATTTGTTGGACCAGTTCCAGTTGCTGTGACAACTGTACGTCTGGTTAGGGAGGCTGAGATTGAACTCAGAAGACCTCGTCTTCACCTTATTCCCCTTGAGCCGAAGTCACTTAGACATCGCCCAATCACTCTGGTAAGTCTTCAGGGGAGACTTCCGAAACCCGTACAAACTTGGTCACCCGGCTATCCACAATGACTCTTGGATTGCTCTAGACCCAGACGCCTAACCGTTTGGAAGATCACAGTCTTCAAGTGTAATAAGTCTTCAGTTCTCTCAGAACAAAATGACTTCGGTGATGCTCAAACACACTAGCTCTAGGTGTTTAGGTGTATCCTCGCAGGATGTATCTCTCTCAATGTCTTCGAGGTGGGTTGCTCCAAAAGGACAATAGCCGTATCTCTCTCTGAGCAGCCACCTTCTCATGGTGGAGGGGTGGGCTATTTATAGCCAGCGGGCAACCCAACCTGATATGACCGAAATGACCCTGGGTCACTAGCCAACCGACACGTGTCACAACGGTCGGATTTCAAACACACGCGGCAGCTTTACTTGGGCTACAAGTAAAGATGACTCAACCAACTCTGGAAGAGATTTCCTCTCATTGTCTTCACTCGAAGACATAGGTATGGGTTGAGCATCACGTCAGCATCTGACTTCGATCACATCGACCCCACTTAACAGTACGGTGGTTCCTATGACTCAGGAAAGAAGAAACAAAACTACCAAAAGACTTCGTCTTCGCGTTTCATTGTCTTCGGACGAAAGTCTTCGTCTACCACCAATGGCTTCAGCCGTCATCAATGTCTTCGGACATTTTTGGGGGTCGTCTTCGACGGCTAAACCGAAACTTCAGGGACTTCTCTCTGTGTTAACCTGTGAACTCTCACAAACACATTAGTCCCTTCAACCACGTTTGTCTTCAATACTCCAAAACCAAACAAGGGTGGCACTAGATGCACTTACAATCTCCCCCTTTTTGGTGATTGATGACAAACTGGTTGAAGTTTTCAACGGGGATAAAAATATGTGAAGATAAGGTTTTGAAGATTTTGATTACAAGATATAGAGAGCTCCCCCTGAAGATGTGCATATGAGAATTTTGCTTTGAATGCAAGTGCACATGGCAGGTTGTAGTTTGTGGAGATCTCCCCCTATACCTTGTAATCCAATCACTATGCATCAATAGATATGTCGAAGATAATGAAATGCATAATGAAAAATGGGCGTCTGCAAAATGACTTCGAGCGCATAAGATAACTGGTAAGAAGCGCCAAAGAGTATGGTAAACATAAAGTGCAGACGTCCATCAGGACTTAAGTTTTACAACCCAAAGCAACAAACGTTCAGAAATGAGAGTTGTAAACTTAGCAAAAATAACACCCAGCCCTTATTAGTAGACCCGCTTGAAGACTATCATCCAATGCTTCTCCCCCTTTGTCATTGAATGACCAAAAATGGACGAAGACATGGAAGAACTAAACGTTCCCAGCAGGTGTCGATGAAGACGGTGCAGCAGGGTCGCGGGGAGCTGGTGCAGAGGAGCTTGGTGCAGTGGAGCGACGTTGAGTCGATGGAGGCAGAGAGGTGGCATCATCAGCTTCATCAGCGAGCCTGACGTTGGCGGAGGGGGCTGAAGAAGAGTAATCACTGTCTTCGAGGGATGGAGTCTTGCGCCATTTCTCGGCACTGGGAGGTGGTGCACCAAATCTGTAGCGGGGGTGAAAGCCATCTTCTCGAAGCTCATCTTCAGGAGCCAGCATAGTGAGAGTCCTCCATGAGCGGCGACTGGTTTCATAAGCCACAAAGGCATTCTTGGTGGCAAGGTTGCGAACATGATTGATATCTTGCATCATGGCATGCATCTGGCGCCGAGTCCACTCATGGTGCTTGTCTTGTCTTTGAATCAGTGAAACAAGAAGTTCACGATCAGTGAGGGCACGCTCTCTCCTTGGCAGGCGTTCGCGAGGCAGAGTGCTAGCAGTGGCTTCAGTGTTGGTGGCACCGGATCTTGGCTGGCGAAATGCACCAATAAGTCTTGCCCATGATGGATCAGAAGGAATGTGAAGACCTTCAATATCAGCAGTGCCACTAGTGCCTTCGACAATAGGATTCTTGCTCTTGGATGGATATAGATCTGCTGGCACAACTTCAATATCTGGAAGATAAACGCCATGGTTGCGAGCAGAAGGAAGACGCCTGGTGTTGGTTCTATACTTGATGAAGCGCATGATCCAGGGAGCATATATCTTCGGCTCGAGGACATTGAAACCATTGGCAACAAGGTTGTGAAGAAACAAGTCTTGAAGATTGAACCTGATGCCATATACAATGTTGTAGAGCAATGTCTTCAGGGGCCCTTCAATCTTGCGAGATGAGTTGTGCCCTTTGATCGGCCAGATAGTGTGCCGAAGAATGTGATAGATAGTCCTGGGCAAGTACTGAAGATCATCCACAAAGAATGAAGTGGGCAATTCTGCATCTCTAGCCAAAGGCTTCATCATAGTTAGCATTTTAGTCATGTTGGGTTCTCGCATATGGAATAGGCTTCGAGTGGTAGCCGCATAGGCTTCAGAGCGAGGATCCAACTCTCCACCAGAGGCAGCAAGTGGTGTTGCAGGAAAGAAATCCAGTGGTGAAGCAGTAATATGCTCATCCCTTATCATAAACTCCAGCTGCCATGTGTTCAAGTCACGACCGAAGCCAGAGATGTGGAGAGTTGCGTAGAACTGGAGGATGAGCTCTTCATTCCAGTCTTCATGGTCAGTGCAGAAAGGCAGGAGACCCACATCACGAAGACAATCCAGTGCTTGATCATAACAGGGAAGACCTTTCATAGCTTCAAAGCTGAGATGTTTGTGGGGAAAGATCCTGTTCTGACCGTAGAGCACACACATGTAGTACTGACGTTGTGGTGCACTCCAGAACCTGTCAGACTATATCCTGGCATGCTTGTAAGGATTGCGTTCAGAGTTGAAGAAGGTGTTGTTCAGCCGGAACCTTTCCAACTCGAAGACTAAGGGTCTTGCTGGGCCAGACTGGCGAAGACATGGAAGACGCGGCATGGGATTCATGACATTGGGGCGTCGATCAAGATGGAACTCATACTGTGGTCTGATACGTCCATTTTGCATCATGCTTTTATATCGATATTTATTGCATTATGGGCTGTTAATACACATTATGGTACAATACTTATGCCTTTTCTCTCTTATTTTACAAGGTTTACATGAAGAGGGAGAATGCCGGCAGCTGGAATTTTGGACTGGAAAAGGAGCAAATCTGAGATACCTATTCTGCACAACTCCAAAAGTCCTGAAAATCTACGGAGAATTATTGTGGAATATATAAAAAATATTGGGCGAAGAATATACCAGAGGGGACCCACCAGGCAGTCACAAGCCAGGGGGGCGCGCCCTACCCCCCTGGGCGCGCCCCTGTGGCTTGTGGCCCACCTGGCAGGTCTCCGGAGCCCATCTTCTGCTATATGAAGGGTTTTTACCTGGAAAAAATCATAAGAGAGCTTTCGGGACGAAGCGCCGCCGTCTCGAGGCGGAACCTGGACAGAACCAATCTAGGGCTCCGGCGGAGCTGTTCTGTCGGGGAAACTTCCCTCCGGGAGGGGGAAATCGAAGCCATCGTCATCACCAACGATCCTCTCATCGAGAGGGGGTCAATCTCCAGCAACATCTTCACCAGCACCATCTCCTCTCTAAACCCTAGTTCATCTCTTGTATCCGATCTTTGTCTCAAAACCTCAGATTGGTACCTGTGGGTTGCTAGTAGTGTTGATTACTCCTTGTAGTTGATGCTAGTTGGTTTACTTGGTGGAAGATCATATGTTCAGATCCTTAATGATAATTAATACTCTTCTGATTATGAACATTAATATGCTTTGTGAGTAGTTATGTTTGTTCCTGAGGACATGGGATAAGTCTTGTTATAAGTAATCATGTGAATATGGTATTCGTTCGATATTTTTATGAGATGTATGTTGTCTCTCCTCTAGTGGTGTTATGTGAACGTCGACTACATGACACTTCACCATTATTTGGGCCTAGAGGAAGGTATTGGGAAGTAATAAGTAGATGATGGGTTGCTAGAGTGACAGAAGCTTAAACCCTAGTTTATGCGTTGCTTCGTAAGGGGCTGATTTGGATCCACATGTTTCATGCTATGGTTAGATTTATCTTAATTCTTCTTTCGTAGTTGCGGATGCTTGCGAGAGGGGTTAATCATAAGTGGGAGGTTTGTCCAAGTAAGGACAGCACCCAAGCACCGGTCCACCCACATATCAAATTATCAAAGTAACGAACGCGAATCATATGAGCATGATGAAAACTAGCTTGACAGAAATTCCCATGTGTCCTCGGGAGCGCTTTGCTTTATATAAGAGTTTGTCCAGGCTTGTCCTTTGCTATAAAAAGGATTGGGCCACCTTGCTGCACCTTTGCTACACTTGTTACTTGCTACCCGTTACGAATTATGGTCCCATCCTTGGTGGTGCAACCAGACGAGGCCATCTTACAGGAACCATCTCTCCTTCCCTATTCCGAGCCATCACAATGGTGTCCTTATTGTCTTCAGTTGATGGCGTGGCAGGGACATGAGGTCCATCTGGGGAGGGGGCATTGGCATCGCCCATAGTGGCATCGCAGCAATGTCTTCGGCTGCCGTATTGTCTGTTGCAGGTTGACTTGGAGGTACATCTTCAATCATCAACACTCCTTCGACTGGTGCAGTCGGTGAAACTCGGACTTCGTCTTTGGGAATAGGAGACATGAGAGCGCGAGGGCCTCGACGAAGACGTTTGAGTGGGGAAGTGCGAGAGGTGGCGTCAATCTCCTCTGGAGCAAATGGAGATTCTGGTGAGGCAGACACTGGTGGGAAGAAGGGTGGTGATGGTGTACCGGGTTCAGCTTCAGTAATTTATGGCCAGAGGGGAGTCCCAATATCCACAAAGTCACTTGCTGGCTGTGGGGAGGAATCCATTGGCGCGTCCACCTGTGGAACATGTTCTGGCTCAACATTGGCTTCATGACCGATGTCGTCATGAGCAGTGTCTTCAGCTGCTGCAGTGTCTTCAGTAGCTGGGGTATCTTCTGGATTCTGAGTCTCTGTGCAAGCAGACTCATGTAGAACAACTCTTCTTTCTAAGTTCTCTGAGGCGGGAGGAGCCACAGAGATTGGCTTGATGAGCAGAGGCTCTTGTTGAGGAGCGGGAGTTGATGACGGAGCTGTAGGGGGTACTGGTGTTGGGTCTTGTGCTGGCTTGGAAGACTTGGATTTTCTTGTCTTCAACCTCTTCGGAGGTTGGGCTTCAGAGGCAGCTGCCTTGCGCTTCTTGGCTTCAGCTTCAGCTTTCTTGGTCTTCTTTCTATCAGCAGCAGAGGAAGACGGAGGTGCACGAGGACTGGAGAAGCCAGCAGGAAATTCAATGCCTCGACGCACGGATGGTGTAGGGGAAGGCACATCCGAAGACATCGAAGCTTGCCTGGAGCATGCAATGATTTCGGGAGCAAGTGCGGGCTGGCCAAGTGCTTTTCTCTTCAGCATGTCATTGTGAGCCTGGACCATGATAGCCGTCTTTCTCTTGAGGCGCACAAGGGCTCCCTTGACAGCTTCACATCGCTTCTCGAAGGCAGCCTTGAGACCTGTCATCATTAGCTGATATCCCTTGATCTGCTCGGCGTTGAGTCTATGCACATTTTGCTTGAAGAGCTCCGTTTCATGGCTGATCTCGGACTTCATTTGCTTGGCCTTCTGAGCCACAGTCAGTTCCTCGTTCACAAGACCTTGGAACATGACACTCAGGCCAATTGGGACCTGAAGTGCATCAATACTGAGAGAGGGATCGGCGAACCATTCATCAATGAAGTGTTCAAAGATGACAGGATCGAACAGAGGTAAGTCTTCAAGCCTTTTGGCTTCCTCTTCTTTCTGCTGGATGAGCCTAGCTAAGGCTTCATCGTGAACTCATCGTCAAACAGTTCAATCATATTTGATGCGTCCATAAGTGACAGGGTAGGCTTCGGACCTCTGGATGCAACAACTTTCCTTTTCATACGCCTATGAAGGCGATCTTCTTCCTCAGGCTCTTCTGGATTGTCAGTGGGAGAGCGCGAAGCCTGAGGTGAGTGGACGGGTGGCTTGGGAGGCTTGGAAGCTTTGGGCTTTGAAGCTTTAGACTTATTCAGTTGGTTCGGCCTTGGGGCTGGTGGACGCTCTTCATCATCATCCGATTCAGACTGTGTAGCATCTGGGCAGCCAAGAATGCTCGATGGATGAGGATTGCTGGGCATTGGGGGCCTGAGCATGCACGGATAGAACCCCTCAGAGATGGCTTCTGCCTTTGTCTTCGGATGAAGATTGCTATAGACAATGTCCGTCCATGGTGCTTTTTCAGAACACTTCTCAGCATAATCTTTTGTCACAAAGTGGTAGTTGAACCACTCCTCACTCCAATATCTTCGAATCCATTGGATTCGATTCTTGCGCTGTGTATATGTTTCCTCCTCATCTGACTTGTATTTCTCATAGAGTGCTGGAGGAAGATCTTTAGCTGTATACTTTCGTCTCTGCTTCCCTCCCTTCTTGATTGGTTTATCATCTGCCATTGGCTTCGGCAAAGGCTTCAGCAATGGCTTCACAGGAGTGTGCAAATATGAACACGCACCAGAGGATTCCAGATGTATCTGCAAGTAGTCTGCAAATTAATTCAGACTATGAGATCCAATCGATTCTGCAACGGACATGTACCTGTGAAAGAGTTAGAGACGCGAGGGAAGAGGAGAGGTCATATGCATTCTCAGAAGATTTGGAAGATAGCACTGTGTTTAGAAGACATTGACCTTTTACCGAAGACATTCACTTTTATAGCTTATATGGTGATTTCAGATTTGTACAAGTCCAAGGAATCGTACAAATGAGGAATCAAACCAATCTTCAGATCAAAAGTGAAAGTATTTGGCAAAATAGAGATCTAGATCTATATGCGGTTGAGGTGAAAGTGAAGAAACAACAACCGACTAATTTCAGTAGAAAGTTTGGATCAAACATGCGGTAAAAAACAGCTTTTTATTTACCGCAAGGAAGAACACGACGAACAGCTCGACGAGGCGGAGAAGCCAAGCGGTTCGATCTGCCTCACCCTAACTCGGTGGAGGCAGACAGCTATGGCAGCGGCGAGCGGAGGATGAACGCGGCCGGCGTGAGTACGTCGTCGGAGAAGGAGTGGCAGCTAAGCACTTCGTCTCCGGCGGCGATGGAATCTAGCTATGGCGCTAGGGTTTTGAGCACGTGGGAGGCAGAGGAAGGGGAAAGTAATAATGGAAGGGGGTTAACTTGTACTTATAGGGTGTGGAAACCTCCGAACAAGTTGGATGGATATGCCCCTGACTCCTCGGTTTATGTGGACACGTGGCATACATGCTAACCACCTGACAACCCACTACCATAATCGAAGCGGCGGCGCGGGAGTTGTTTGCTAATAATGTGGAGACAGTTGAGATTTGAGAATTAAATATGTGGTTGATTTGTCTTCAGCAGTCAAGGACATAGAGAAGACAGTCAACACGTGTCAATATAGAATGCATATGACTGGATTAGAACTGACTTGGACGGGGAAGAATATAAGAGAATGTCGGGTCCGATCACATTTGCCTAGGAAAAAGTTGAAGACAAAGCTATAGGACAAATGCTGTATAGGACAAAGCTCCAATCCAAATGTAGATCTGCAAATATGTTTCAACTGAAACACATATAAACTTTGTTCCGAAAACATTCAACTCTCGAAGACATGTGAGGAATATGAGATAAAAGAAAATTAGGTGAACAAGCATTGTCTTCGAGTTTGGTTGGTGGCATTACCCACCGTATTAGAATGTTTGACTCAGACACGGCGCACAATTATCGTGGCGCTCTGAAGTCATATTCTTCGTTAATGTATTCACACTCAGATTGTAAGTCTTCATGAGTTGAAGACATACGTTACTTCGTGTGTTGTGCATCAAAGTCATCAACATGCATAAGCGTTAGGATGTATTCCATTCAAAGGACATTTGAGGATTCTAAGATATTTAGCTCACACCGCAACTTGCAAAACCTCTTCTCATCCAAAGGCTTCGTGAAGATATCTGCCAGTTGATCTTCAGTATCAGCATGCTTGATGTTGATGTCACCCTTCATCACGTGACCCCGAAGAAAATGATGTCGTATCTGAATATGCTTTGTCTTCGAATGCTGTATGAGGTTGTGGGAGATCTTGATTGCACTCTCATTGTCGCAGTAGAGAGGTACATGCTTCAGGTTGATGCCGTAGTCCTTGAGTGTCTGCTTCATCCAGAGAAGCTGAGTGCAACATGCGCCAGCAGCAATGTATTCGGCTTCGGCAGTGGAGAGTGAAACACAGTTCTGCTTCTTCGAAGACCAACACACTAGAGATCGTCCCAGAAAGTGACAAGTGCCTGATGTAGACTTGCGATCAACTCTGTCGCCAGCGAAGTCAGAATCTGAATAGCCAATCAGCTCAAACTTCGAACCCTTTGGATACCATAGTCCTAGTGTTGGGGTGTGAGCCAGATATCTAAGTATTCGCTTCAAAGCAAGGTGATGCGACTCCTTTGGTGCTGCTTGAAATCGGGCGCACATGCAACCGCTAAGCATTATATCTGGCCTAGATGCACATAAGTACAACAAAGATCCAATCATGGAGCGATATACCTTCTGATCGAAATCTTTACCATTTTCGTCAGTGCAGAGGTGTCCATTGGTAGGCATTGGCGTCTTGTAACCTTTGGCTTCGTTCATGCCAAATTTCTTGAGGCAGTCCCTGAGGTACTTCTCCTGGGATATGAAGATGCCATTTGGTTGTTGTCGAATTTGAAGCCCTATGAAGAATTTTAGTTCTCCCATCATCGACATTTGATATTTTTCTTGCATCATGTAAGCAAACTCTTCACTGTATTTGTTGTTAGTACAGCCGAAGATAATGTCGTCCACATATATTTGGTATACAAACAGTTCATCATCATAGGATTTAGTGAAGAGAGTGGGATCGAGTGAACCAGGTTTGAAGCCTTTCTTCTTGAGGAATTCCTTGAGTGTGTCATACCAAGCTCTTGGTGCTTGCTTGAGGCCATAGAGTGCCTTGTTGAGCTTGAAGACTTTGTCCGGATGCTTTGGATCTTCAAACCCTGGTGGTTGAGCAACATATAATTCTTCCTCAATCTTACCATTGAGGAATGCATTTTTGACATCCATTTGATATAAGCATATGTCATGATGGTTAGCATAAGCAAGCAGTATATGAATGGCTTCGAGTCTAGCTATAGGTGCAAAGGTTTCACCGAAGTCAATAGCCTCAACCTGTGTGTAACCTTGGGCCACAAGTCTGGCCTTGTTTCTGACGACTTGACTGGACTCATCTTGCTTGTTGCGGAAGATCCATTTGGTATCGACGATGTTGTGCTTCCTTGGATCAGGACGCTTTACGAGCTCCCACACATTGTTTAGCTCGAACTGGTGAAGCTCTTCCTGCATGGCTTGAATCCATTCCGGTTCCTTGAAAGCTTCATCTACTTTTGTGGGTTCTGTGATAGATACAAAAGCAAAGTGCCCACAAAAGTTAGCCAGTTGAGTAGCTCTTGAGCGAGTAAGTGGACCTGGTGCATTTATGCTGTCAAGCATTCTCTCAATTTGGACTTCATTTGCCACACGTGGATGAGCAGGGCGAAGACTTTGTTCGGGCTGCTGAGTATTGTCTTCATCAGCAGCATTGTCTTCGGGTTCAGCATTGTCTTCGCGCTGATTAGATGGAGGAATGATGACTTCTTCTACAACCACAGGTTCTTCAGGCACAATTTCTCCAGTGCCCATCAGTCGAATAGCTTCATCAGAGGGTAGTTCATCTAGCACAGGTGGCAGGTGCTCTCTTTGCGAGCCATTAGTTTCATCAAATCGCACATCTACAGTTTCAACAACCTTGTTGTGAAGGATGTTGAAGACCCTGTAGGTGTGCGAATCCTTTCCATAACCAAGCATGAAACCCTCATGTGCTTTCGGTGCAAATTTAGAAGTGTGGTGTGGATCCCTTATCCAGCATCTTGCACTGAAGACTTTGAAATAACTTACATTGGGTTTCTTACCAGTGAGAAGCTCATATGATGTTTTCTTTAAGAACTTGTGAAGATAAACTCTGTTGATGATGTGACATGCAGTATCAATGGCTTCAGGCCATAGCTTCCGTGGTGTCTTGTATTCATCAAGCATGGTGCGAGCCATCTCAATAAGAGTTCTATTCTTGCGCTCCACGACACCATTCTGCTGAGGAGTATATGGAGCAGAGAACTCATGAGTGATGCCAAGGGTATCAAGAAAGGTGTCCAGGCCTGTGTTCTTGAATTCCGTGCCATTGTCACTCCTAATGTGCTTGATCTTGATGTTGTAGTTGTTCATACACCTATTTGCGAAGCGTCTGAAGACATCCTGCACTTCAGTTTTGTAAAGAATGATATGCACCCAAGTGAATCGAGAATAGTCATCAACGATCACGAAGCCATATAGATTTGCAGTGGTAGAGAAGGTGGAATAGTGAGTAGGGCCAAATAAGTCCATGTGTAGCAGCTCGAAGGGACGTGAGGTCGTCATAATCGTCTTCGAGGGGTGTTTGGCCCTGGTCATCTTCCCGGCTTCACAGGCACCACATAGGTGGTCCTTCTTGAACTTGACACCCTCGACGCCAATGATGAGCTTCTTCTTGGCGAGACTGTGCAAGTTCCTCATCCCAGCATGCCCTAGCCTTCCGTGCCATAGCCAGCACTCCGAAGCTTTTGCTAGAAGACATGAGGCAACCTATGGTCCTGCAGAGAAGTCTACCATGTACAAATCACCTCTTCGAAAACCTTCGAAGACTTTGGTTTTGTCAGAGGCCATTAGTACCACACATCGAAATTTGCCGAATATGACTAGCATATCTAAGTCACAGAGCATTGAGACAGACATCAAGTTGTAACCAAGGGATTCGACAAGCATGACGTTATCCATGTGTCGGTCCCTTGAGAAAGCAACTCTACCTAGCCCCAGTACTTTGCTGCTGCTCTTGTCAGCAAAGACGATGTGATCTTTTGTTGGAGGTCGAAGAGTTTGCTCCATCAATCGGCTTCGATCACCAGTCATATGACTTGTGCATCCACTGTCCATAATCCATTCGGTGGCATTGGATTTGTCTTCCTGCATTGAGAATTAGTCGAGTTCATCAAAGCATGTAAGAGTAACATGCTAAGATGAAGATATAGTAGAAGACAGTGGTAAGTATTCTGAACGAGGTATGCATTAATTCTCTTACGTTCAGACAAGAATGTTTTCGGGTCTCCAGAGTTGATCTTCGGGATAGGCTTCTTCCTATCTGGAGACCTGATGCTGCATAGAAGATATTAGTTCTTCTTAACCACCCACATGCGAAGGGGTGGCTTAGAAGCAATGAGACGTAAGGCAGCATCAGAGAATTTAGGCAATGATGCCCTAATAGTACGTTTCACAGGAGGGTTTGTGTACTCAAATGAATAAGCAGAGAAATTCTTGGTTGGATGAACATAGCGGTTCATGCCATTGTGTACATATTCATGAGTCATCTGAGTCTTTTCCTGCAAAACAGAATGGTTAGTGCCATTGTATGAAGACTTATGTCTTCTCGAAGACATTGATCTAGGGTTTGTCTTTTTCTTGGGAGATGTCGTCAAGACATTCACGCGAAGCTTCTCTAGAAGACATTTGGGGACCCAGATCTTCTTCATAGGAGAACCATTCCTGCAGTTAGTTCCAATAAATCTGGCAAATACTTCACCATTTTGACATTTGAACAGTTTATAATTGGAATCAAAGGATTCATCAATAATGAGAGGATTCACATAGTTAAAGCCTGATAATGTGGAAGGATCAACTGAAGGACCTTTTGCAGGAACCCATGTGGTTTTGGGGTACTGCTCAGGTGTCCAGTAGGATCCATCAACATTGAGGTTTCTTTCGAAACCAACACCCTCTTTCCTATGGTTTTTGTTCAGTATAGTCTTCTTCAGGACATCACAAAGAATTTGATGCCCTTTCAGACTCTTGTACATGCCAGTTTCAAGCAATGTCTTCAACCTGCCATTGTCATCAGTGATAGTAGTGGCTTCCTCAGATGAGGGGTTAGGTGCCACAGATACAGTTGAAGATAAAGAATTTGAACATTCAGCAGTTGAATCATTAGCTTCACGTGCAATACACTTTAAGCATGGAGCATCAAATTCATCCTGAGCGGTACTGATCTGCTCTGCTAGGAGTGAGTCGCTTTCCTTCCGTAGGTCATCAAGTGCTTGCCTCAACTTTTCTAGATCAATCTTCTTCTGAAGATATTCAAGAGAAAGCTTTTCATGATCAGTTGAGAGGGCATCATGACGACTTTGGAGATCCTCAAACCTTGAACGAAGACTACGCATGTCTTCAGCCATAGTTTCGTTCAGACTCATCTCTTCGCGTAACAGGTCATCGCTTTTCTCTAGAGTAGTTTGCATTTTCTCCATGGCATGTTGTTGCTTGGTGGAAATTTTTACAAGTTTAGCATAGCTAGGTTTCTTGTCCTTATCAGATTCAGCTTCAGATTCAGAGTCATGATGTGAGGATTTTGAGGATACCTTGGAGGCTTTTGCCATGAAGCAGTAGGCTGGAGTAGCATCATCATCACTGGCTTCGGTGAAGAAGGAGCCATTGTCTTCGGGTTCGAAGACAGACGTGGAGAGGTATTCCGAAGCCATTGCTAGTCCACCTACTTCAGCGTCAGATTCCTCCTCAGATGCTTCCTCAACTTCTGAACCAGATTCAGACTGTGAATCCATCTCCTTTCCGATGAACGCATGTGCCTTGCCAGATGAACTCTTCTTGTGTGATGAAGACTTTGCATACTTCTTCTTCTTCTTCTTGTCATCGGAGTCATAGTCCTTGCTCTTCTTCTTGGATTCCTTCTCCCATCGAGGACAATCAGCGATGAAATGGCCAACTTTCTTGCATTGTGATAGGTTTGCTTCTTGCTGTCTCTTGAAGACATTTCACTAGACCTCTTGGAATCACGCTTTGAAGATTTTGCATAGCGCTTTGACTTGGAAAACTTTTGAAACTTCCTGACAAGCAGAGCGAGTTCTTTTCCAAAGTCTTCAGCACCATCAGAACTGCATTCAGAGTTGTCTTCGGATGACGACACAACTTTGGCCTTCAATGCACGGGAGCGACTGTAGCTTGGTCCGTAGATATCTCTCTTCTCAGCTTGTTGGAACTCGTGAGTGTTCAATCTCTCGAGGATATCGGCGGGATCCAAACTCTTGAAGTCAGGGCGCTCTTGGATCATGAGTGCTAGAGTATCAAAGGAACTGTCAAGTGATCTGAGTAGCTTCTTCACGACTTCATGTTTGGTGATATCAGTGGCGCCAAGTGCATTCAGCTCATTTGAGATGTCGGTGAGTCGATCAAATGTGAGCTGAACGTTTTCGTTGTCAAGTCTCTTGAAGCGGTTGAACAGGTTGCGAAGCACATCAACATGAGAGTCTCTTTGAGATAAGACACCTTCATTCACTTTGGACAGCCATTCCCAGATTAGTTTAGTAGTGTTAAGTGCACTCACACGGCCATACTGTCCTTTGGTCAGATGACCACAGATGATGTTCTTGGCGGTGGAGTCCAGCTGTGCGAACCTCTTCACATCAGCAACAGTAACACCTTCGCCAACTTCGGGAATGCCCGCCATGACGACATACCATAGGTCGTTGTCAATGGCTTCGAGATGCATGCGCATCTTGTTCTTCCAGTAGGGGTAGTCAGTGCCATCGAAGACAGGGCACGCAGCGGAGACCTTGATTATCCTTGCAGTCGACATAGCTAAAACTCCACGGTGGTTAAACCGAAACACAGAACAAGGGATTACCAATGCTCTGATACCAATTGAAAGTGCTAGGTATCGACTAGAGGGGGGGGGGTGAATAGGCGATTTTTATGAAAGTCTTCGAAACAGGGAATGTATTCGAATAGAGCGGAAACATAAACAGGATCAGGTAGGGATAAAATCAAGAATCTAAGCTAGGCATGCATCACAGTGAAGACATACAAACATGTTAAGCTTTAACATCATGCACAATAAGATGAGTAGAAGATAAACTTAGACAGTACGAAGTTAAATAGCAGGCATGAATGTCTTCAAGGCAAGTCTTCAGTGATGAACAGGGAAAGGCTTCACGATACAGAACAGGAAAGTAAAGAAGTGAAGGATAGAACCAGTTGCTTGACGAAGACACATGATTTGTTGGACCAGTTCCAGTTGCTGTGACAACTGTACGTCTGGTTAGGGAGGCTGAGATTGAACTCAGAAGACCTCGTCTTCACCTTATTCCCCTTGAGCCGAAGTCACTTAGACATCGCCCAATCACTCTGGTAAGTCTTCAGGGGAGACTTCCGAAACCCGTACAAACTTGGTCACCCGGCTATCCACAATGACTCTTGGATTGCTCTAGACCCAGACGCCTAACCGTCTGGAAGATCACAGTCTTCAAGTGTAATAAGTCTTCAGTTCTCTCAGAACAGAATGACTTCGGTGATGCTCAAACACACTAGCTCTAGGTGTTTAGGTGTATCCTCGCAGGATGTATCTCTCTCAATGTCTTCGAGGTGGGTTGCTCCAAAACGACAACAGCCGTATCTCTCTCTGAGCAGCCACCTTCTCATGGTGGAGGGGGTGGGCTATTTATAGCCAGCGGGCAACCCGACCTGATATGACCGAAATGACCCTGGGTCACTAGCCAACCGACACGTGTCACAACGGTCGGATTTCAAACACACGCGGCAGCTTTACTTGGGCTACAAGTAAAGATGACTCAACCAACTCTGGAAGAGATTTCCTCTCATTGTCTTCACTCGAAGACATAGGTATGGGTTGAGCATCACGTCAGCATCTGACTTCGATCACATCTACCCCACTTAACAATACGGTGGTTCCTATGACTCAGGAAAGAAGAAACAAAACTACCAAAAGACTTCTTCTTAGCGTTTCATTGTCTTCGGACGAAAGTCTTCATCTACCACCAATGGCTTTAGCCGTCATCAATGTCTTTGGACATTTTTGGGGGTCGTCTTCGACGGCTAAACCGAAACTTCAGGGACTTCTCTCTGTGTTAACCTATGAACTCTCACAAACACATTAGTCCCTTCAACCACGTCTGTCTTCAATACTCCAAAACCAAACAAGGGTGGCACTATATGCACTTACAGAGTCCACTCGGGAGTGATTACCAGCATTTCGTGGACTAGGTCGACCACGGCTGGGACGTCAACCTCAGTCGGATTTGATGGACCGACTGCTTGCGGGGGCTCCTCTGTGAAAGGATCTTCTGCAATTGTTGGGGCGCACAGATGTTCAAGAAATATGTCCTTGGGAACTGCCCGCCGAGTGGACCCAATCTTTGCCAGATCGTCCGCCGCCTGAATCTTTGCACGAGGAATGTGATGCAACTCCAAACCATCAAAATTCTTCTCGAGCTTTCTGACTGCATTGCAGTAACCGGTCATAGCTGGGCTTCGAATGTCCCACTCTTACATCACTTGGTTAACAACAAGGTCCGAATCACCGTAGACCATCAAACGATGAATGCCGAGTGAGATGGCCATACGGAGCCCATACAGGAGGGCTTCGTACTCGGCCTCATTGTTTGATGAATCGAAATGGATTTGGAGGACATAGTTCAGCCGGTCTCCTTTGGGAGAAACGAGAACCACACCAGCTGCCGAGCCATTGAGCATCTTGGATCCGTCAAAGAACATAGTCCAGTTCTCGGGGACGCTTGGGGTTGGCTGCTCTTGCTCAATCCACTTGGTCATAAAATCAACCAATGCCTGGGACTTGATTGCTTTCTTGGCTTCAAACTTGATCTCCAACGGAAGGAGCTCAATCGCCCACTTTGCCACTCGGCCTGTAGCATCTCTGTTATGCAAGATCTCCGACAGGGGAGCGTTGCTAATGACCGTGACCGAGTGATCTTGGAATTAGTGAACCACTTTTTTTTACGGTCAGGTAAATACCATAGACCAGCTTTTGATAGTGTGGGTACCTTTGCTTGGAAGGGGTCAACACTTCTGAGATGTAATATATGGGTCGTTGAACCTTGAATGTTTTTCCTGGCTCCTCGCGTTCTACGGCAAGGAAAGTGCTCAGCACTTGGCTAGTAGCCGCGATGTACATGAGTAAAGGTTCCTGGCTGCCCGGAGCAGCTAACACCGGCTGGGTGGAAAGCAATGCCTTGAGTTCTTCAAACGTGGCTTGTGCTTCGGGAGTCCACTCGAACTTGTCAGACTTTTTCATCAGTCGGTAAAGAGGGAGTGCCTTCTCACCAAGTCTCGAGATGAATCGGCTCAGGGCCGCAAGGCAACCTGTCAGCCTTTGTACATCGTGCAGGCGTTCTGGTTGCTTCATTCGGACTATGGCGCCGATTTTATCTGGATTGGCATCGATCCCTCGTTCGGAAACGAGAAAACCGAGCAACTTTCCGACAGGCACTCCGAATGTGCATTTAGCTGGATTCAACTTTATTCCGAATCGCCGTAGGTTCGCGAAGGTTTCAGCGAGGTCGGTCAGGAGGTCGGAACCTTTCCTAGACTTGACCACGATATCGTCCATATAAGCCTCCACGTTCCGACTGATCTGCTTTTGCAAGCATTTCTAGATCATACGCTGGAAAGTAGCACCAGCATTCTTCAGGCCGAACGACATAGTGACATAGCAAAAACACCTGAATGGGGTGATGAAGGCTGTCTTTATTTCATCAGGCCGTACATTCGGATCTGGTGGTACCCGGAGTACGCATCCAGGAACGACAGACGTTCACATCCGGAAGTAGAGTCCACTATTTGATCTATTCAGGGTAAAGGAAAATGATCTTTCGGCCAGGCCTGATTGAGGTGTTTGAAGTCAATACACATGCGGAGTGATTTGTCCTTCTTTGGCACCAAAACGACATTCGCGAGCCACTCGGAGTGGTATACCTCGCGAATGAACTCGGCAGCAAGGAGTCGAGCTATTTCTTCGCAAATCGCCTTGCGCTTCTCGACGGAAGATCGACGCAGCTACTCTTTGACTGGCTTGGCCTTGGGATCGGTTCGGAGTCGGTGCTCAGCCAGTCCCCTGGGAACACTGGGCATGTCAGACGGCTTCCATGCGAAGATGTCCCAGTTCTCACGGAGGAACTGGATGAGCTCGGCTTCCTATTTCTCTCCGAGTGATGTGGAGATGTTCGTCGGAGCGGCATTTGAATCACTCGGGTGAACATGGACATGCTTGGTCTCACCAGCCGACTGAAAAGCCGATTCAGAAGCTGGCCGTTTCGACCTAAGCAAGTCGGCCGTGTCTACCTCTTTCTTGTAGCCCTCGAGCTCGACTGCGAGTACCTGCTCGTTGGCGATCTTGGAGCCCTGCTGGAGGCACTCCTCGCCTATCTTCCGGTCGCCAGTCACAGTGATCACGCCTTTCGGACCTGGCATCTTTAGTTTGAGATACACATAACATGGTCTGGCCATGAAACGTGCGTACGCGGGCCTACCCAGGATGGCGTGGTAAGCGCTGCGGAAGTCCACCACTTCAAAGGTTAACCGTTCCTTCCGGAAATTATTTTTGCTTCCAAACACGACGTCTAGAGCGATCTGGCCGAGTGATTCGGCCTTCTTCCCAGGGACAATTGATGACCCACAAGTATAGGGGATCAATCGTAGTCCCTTTGATAAGTAAGAGTGTCGAACCCAACGAGGAGCAGAAGGAAATGACAAGCGGTTTTCAGCAAGGTAATTTCTGCAAGCACTGAAATTGTAGGTAACAGATAGTTTGATAGCAAGATTATTTGTAACGGGCAAATAACGATAACGGTAAACAAGGTGCAGCAAGGTAGCCCAATCCTTTTGAGGCAAAGGATAGGCTAGAGCAATCACTAGTAATAGGCAAAGTGTTCTTGAGGGTACACGGGAATTTCATCTAGTCACTTTTACCATGTTGGTTTGATTCGTGTTCGCTACTTTGATAATTTGATATGTGGGTGGACCTGTGCTAAGGTGCTGTTCTTACTTGAATTAACGACCTACTTATGATTAACCCCCTCGCAAGCATCCGCAACTACGAGAAAAGTATTAAGACAAAGTCTAACCATAGCATTAAACATGTGGATCCAAATCAGCCCCTTACGAAGTAGCGCATAAACTAGAGTTGTAGCTTCTGTCACTCTAGCAACCCATCATCTAATAACTACTCCACAATGCATTCCCTTAGGCCCATGAATGGTGAAGTGTCATGTAGTCGACGTTCACATGACACCACTAAGGGAATCACAACATACATATCATCAAAATATCAAACACATATCAAATTCACATGATTACTCGCAACATGACTTCTCCCGTGACCTCAAGAACAAAGGTAACTACTCACAAATAATAATCATGCTCAAGATCAGAGGAGTATTGAATAGCATAATGGATCTGAACATATAATCTTCCACCAAATAAACCATATAGTAATCAACTACGCAAGGTAATCAACACTACTAGTCACCCACAGGTACCAATCTAAGGTTCCGGTACAAAGATTGAACACAAGAGATGAACTAGGGTTTGAGAGGAGATGGTGCTGTTGAAGATGTTGATGAAGATTGCCCTCCCAAAGATGAGAGGGGTGTTGGTGATGACGATAGCTTCGATTTCCCCCTCCGGGAGGGAAGTTCCCCCGGTGGAATCGCTCCGCCGGAGGGCAAAAGTGCTCCTGCCCAAGTTCCGCCTCGAGGCGGCGGCGCTTCGTCCCGAAAGTCCTCCTCTGATTTTTTCTAGGTCAAGAGAGACCTTATACCAGAAGATGGGCACCGGAGGTGGGCCAGGCTGAGCACAACCCATCAAGGCGCGCCCAGGGGGGCCTGGCGCGCCCTGGTGGGTTGTGCCCACCTGGGAGGCCTCCTCCGGTAGTTTCTAGCTCCAGTATTTTTTATTAAATGTAAAAATAATCTCCGTAAAATTTCAGCTTCATTGGAGTTGTGCAGAATAGGTATCTCTGACATGCTTTTCTTGGGTCCAGAATTCCAGCTGCCGGTATTCTCCCTCCTTGTGTAAACCTTGCATATTTAGAGAGAAAAGGCATTAGAATCACTCCCCAAAGCATTATTATTCAACAAAACAAAGTAAATAACAATAGGAAATCATGATGCAAAATGGACGTATCAACTCCCCCAAGCTTAGACCTCGCTTGTCCTCAAGCGAAAGCCGATATTGAAAAGCATGTCCACATGGTTTGAGAGGGAGGTGTCGATAAAAAAAAATACGGACATAGAAGCATCATGCTTATTAACATAGCAGCAACAAACTCTAACATAAAATTTATTTCAATACATTTTTATCATATAGCTTCTCATGAACAAGTAACAATTCATCACAACATAGAAGTATGAAGCATAAAACTTATTGGGAACCAATAAACTATGTTCTCAGTCAACTTTGCAACTACAATTCATCATATTTTCAGGAAGGGTATCATGTCGGAGCCTTTTGGCAAGTCCACATACTCAACCATCATTTAGTCTTCTATGATTGCTAACGCTCATGGCATACCCATGAACAAAAAGTTTCAACCGGACACATAGGAAGACAGGGGCTTATATTTTCGCCTCCCAACTTACTCACCTCAAGGGTGATGTCAACAATAATAACTCATGCCCACCCATATCCAACTGGATATATGTGCCTAGTTCTTTCCTCACCACATGATGCTTACAAAACAAAAAGTAAAAAGGAATAGGGAAGAATACTTTGACTCTTTGCATAAAAGTAAGTGCATAAAAGTAAAAGATAAGCCCTTTGCAAAGGGAAGCAGAGGTTGACATGCGCTTATTGGTTTGTATGCCCAATTCTTTAATGTAAAAGAACGTCACGCTATATTGCCCCCTATGATAGCAACCTTTATTCTGCAGTCCGTCGTTTTTATTACTTTGCCATCATAAGTTCGTATAGCGCTCAATTTTCTCTTACACTAATTGATCAAAACACTTTTAGAAGCAATTTTTATTGCCTTATTGCACCGATGACAACTTACTTGAAAGATCTTTCTCGATCCATAGGTAGGTATGGTGGACACTCAAAGAAATAGTTTGGTTTGGGTTTTTGGATGCACAAGTAGTATCTCTACTTAGTGCAGAATTTTTGGCTATCAAAGATATTGGGCAAGCACCACATGTTAAAGGATCTATGACAATATAACTTCTATGTGGATATGAACAAACATAAATCATTACGTTGTCTTCCTCGTCCAATGTCAACAATTTTGACATATAATATTTGATGGGGGCTCACAATCATAAAAGATGTCCAAGATGGTGTATTTGCATGCGAATCTTCTCTTCCCTTATTAATTCTTTCATGAATTGCATAATTGACCAATGCTATGTTTGTCAACCTCCAATAAATTTTACTACTTAATACTTTTCCTTATGTGATGTCCTTACTCACCATAAGATTAGCATATGATTTTTTTCATTTGTTTCTTTTCCTTTATTTGATTGCAACATGAAAGTAGAGAGGCAAAAATTCAAACTAAACTTTATTATATAACTTTCACTCGATTACATAGATAGATAGGCCACGGAACTAACACACGAAAATAGATTATACTAAAACTTTTATTCAACTAAAGCAAAGGGAAACTAAAGATCGAACTAAAATAGGTAAAGGTGAATAAAAGTGGTGGTGATACGATACCGAGGCACCTCCCCCAAGCTTGACTCAAGCCAAGGGGAGTGCCCATACCCGTGAGCTCAAGTCTCCTTTGGTGGTGGTGATGAAGAAGGTGATGGTGATACGACATCACACTTTAGCTTCAAAAGGTGCTCCAATTTACGGATGACCCTCCTCAGGTTGTCGATGTGCTCTTGCAGCAAAATATTTTCACGGATGAGAAATTTATTCTGAACATGAACCGCTTCGAAAGCCTTAAAGGCTTCGATTTCAATAGGGGTGAGGTGACTGCAATAAGGTTGAAGGATATCTTCTTCCTCTCCCTCCTTTGCTGGCATGAATTGATCTCCTTCAGGGAGATGACCCACCATAGCCTCCTTGCCCTTCTCCTCCTTGTTGGCTTCTTCTGGCTACTCCCTTTTCAACTCTATCTTCATTAGCCAGGCATCTTCTTCCATGTTGTTAGAAGAGGGATAAGACATGATGCTTGACTTGATAGATATGATAGGAAAACAACACGAAAACAAGAACAGAGGATTTTTCTACGATACGGTTGTCAAAACAGTCGGGGGTATATATAGAGAATTTTTATTCTTGGGAAACAAGTATTTGGAAGGAAAACGGAGTCGGGAAGGCTTCCGAGGTGGGCACAACCCACCAGGGCGCGCCCAGGGGTGCCTGGCGCGTTCTGGTGTATTGTGCTCACCTCGATCACCTTCCGGTTTATTTTTTTATTTCCAAAATTCTAAAATATTCCAAAACTGACAAAAAATATTTTTGCGGATTTTTTGGAGTCCGTTTACTTACCGTATCACGTACCTCTTATTTTTAAGTATTCTGGAGTGTTCCGGAAGGTTTCTTTTATGTGTTCCTCCGCTGTCATGGTTTGGATAACATTGCTTTCAACGTTAATAGGCGTACCTGAGATATAATGCTTAATTCTTTGTCCATTGACCACCTTCGGGTTAGTACCTTCGGCGTTATTAATCTTGATAGCTCCAGAACGATAAACCTCTTCGATAATATAAGGTCCTTCCCATTTTGAGAGAAGCTTTCCTGCAAAAAATCTTAAACGAGAGTTGAACAAAAGAACATAGTCTCCTATTTTGAATTCCCGCTTTTGGATTCTTTTGTCATGCCATCTTTTTACTTTTTCTTTGAATAGCTTGGCATTTTCATAGGCTTGGGTTCTCCATTCATCTAGTGAGCTAATATCAAATAGCCTCTTTTCACCGGCAAGTTTGAAATCATAGTTGAGTTCTTTAATTGCCCAAAATGCTTTGTGTTCTAGTTCTAGAGGCAAATGAAAAGCTTTCCCATACACCATTTTATATGGAGACATACCCATAGGATTTTTATAAGCTGTTCTATAGGCCAAAGTGCATCATCTAATTTCTTAGACCAATTCTTACGAGACCTATTGACAGTTTTTTGTAATATTAATTTTATTTCTCTATTGCTAAGTTCAACTTGACCACTAGATTGAGGATGATAGGGTGATGCAATTCTATGGTTAACATCATATTTAGCAAGCATCTTACGGAAGGCACCATGAATAAAATGTGAACCACCATCAGTCATTAAATATCTAGGGACTCCAAACCTCGGGAAGATAACCTCTTTAAGCATTTTAATGGAGGTGTGGTGATCGGCACTACTAGTTGGAATAGCTTCTACCCACTTAGTGACATAATCAACCGCAACCAGAATATGAGTGTACCCATTGGAGGAAGGAAAAGGCCCCATATAATCAAAACCCCAAACGTCAAATGGTTCAACAACAAGTGAGTAATTCATAGGCATTTCCTGACGCTTACCGATATTACCAATTCTTTGACATTCATCACAAGACAAGACAAACTTACGGGCATCCTTGAAGAGAGTGGGCCAATAAAAACCAGATTGCAATACCTTATGAGCAGTTCTATCTCCCGCATGATGTCCTCCATAAGCTTCGGAATGACACTTCCGTAGGATTTGTTCTTGTTCATGCTCAGGTACACAACGTCTAATAATACCATCTACTCCTTCTTTATAAAGATGCGGGTCATCCTAAAAGTAATGTCTCAAGTCATAGAATTTTTTTCTCTTTTGTTGATAAGTAAAGCTAGGTGGTATATATTTAGCGACAATGTAGGTAGCATAATCAGCATACCAAGGTGTGCGTTGTGAGACACTTATTGCAGCTAACTGTTCGTCAGGGAAATTATCATCAATAGGTAGTGGGTCATCAAGAATATTTTCTAACCTAGACAAGTTGTCAGCTACGGGGTTCTCGGCTCCTTTCCTATCAACGATGTGTAAGTCAAATTCTTGGAGCAAGAGAACCCACCTAATGAGTCTAGGTTTAGCATCTTTCTTTTCCATAAGGTATTTTATAGCAGCATGATCGGTGTGAACAATCACCTTGGAATCAACAATATAGGATCTAAATTTATCACAAGCAAACACAACTGCTAAAAATTCTTTTTCAGTAGTAGCATAGTTTCGTTGGGCACTCTCTAGAGTTTTACTAGCATAATGGATAACATTCAATTTCTTATCAACTCTTTGTCCTATAACAGCACCAACAGCATAATCACTAGCATCACACATAATTTCAAAAGGCAAGTTCCAATCAGGTGGTTGAACGATAGGTGCAGAGGTTAAGGCTTTCTTGAGTGTTTCAAAGGCTTCCACACAATCATCATAAAAAACAAAAGGAATATCCTTTTGCAAAAGATTAGTAAGAGGCCTAGAAATTTTAGAGAAGTCTTTAATGAACCTCCTATAAAAACCAGCATGACCAAGGAAACTTCGAATACCTTTAATGTCTTTAGGACATGGCATTTTCTCAATTGCATCAACTTTAGCTTGGTCCACCTCAATACCTCGTTCAGATATTTTATGCCCAAGACATTGGCTTCATTAACCATAAAGTGGCACTTCTCCCAATTCAAGACAAGATTAGTTTGTTCACATCTCTGCAAAACTCGATCAAGGTTGCTTAAGCAATCATCAAAAGAAGTTCCGTAAACGAAAAAATCATCCATGAAAACCTCCACAATCTTTTCACAAAAATCAGAGAATATAGCAGTCATACATCTTTGAAAGGTAGCAGGTGCATTGCATAAACCAAAAGGCATACGTCTATAAGCATAGGTTCCGAAAGGGCAAGTAAAGGTAGTTTTCTCTTGATCAGATTGTGACATAGGTATTTGAGAGAAACCAGAATATCCATCTAAGAAGCAAAAGTGTGTGTTCTTAGATAGTCTCTCCAACATTTGATCAATGAACGGTAGAGGGTAATGATCTTTTCTAGTAGCTTTATTTAATTTTCTAAAATCAATTACCATCCTATAGCCAGTAACAATTCTTTGTGGAATGAGTTCATTCTTATCATTAGGAACAACGGTAATACCTCCTTTCTTAGGGACACAATGAACGGGACTTACCCATCTACTATCAGTAATGGGATAGATTATACCTGCTTCCAGAAGTTTTAGTATTTCAGTTCTTACCACTTCCTTCATCTTAGGATTCAATCGTCGTTGGTGATCAACAACGGGTTTAGCATCAGGTTCCATATTGATCTTGTGCTGACATAGAGTGGGACTAATGCCCTTAAGATCATCAAGAGTATATCAAATAGCAGCCCGGTGCTTCCTTAGAACTTTTAATAATCTTTCTTCTTCATGTTTTGAAAGGTTAGCACTAATAATAACAGGATATATCTTTTTCTCATCAAGATAAACATACTTCAAAGTGTCAGGCAATTGTTTCAATTCAAACACATGATCACCTTTAGGTGGAGGAGTACCTCCAAGAGTTTCAATAGGCAAATTGTGTTTCAAGAGAGGTTGTTGTTCGAAGAAAATTTGATCTATTTCGTTTCTTTCACGCAAATGCATATCATTTTCATGGTCGATTAAATATTGTTCTAATGGATCAGTAAGAGGCACGGCAATAGAAGCAAGACCAATTATTTCATCCTTATTAGGTAACGCTTTATCACGAGGTTGTCTACTAAACTTGGAAAAATTAAACTCATGAGACACATTACCAAAACTGACACTGACAGGTTGTTTTTCACAATCTATCTTAGCATTGACGGTGCTCAAGAAAGGTCTACCAAAGATAATGGGACAAAAGTCATCTTGTGGGGAATCAAGGACTAGAAAATCAGTAGGATATTTTACTTTCCCACACAAGACTTCAACATCTCTAACAATCCCAAGTGGTGTGATAGTGTCTCTATTAGCAAGTTTAATAGTGACATCAATGTCCTCCATTTCAACAGGTGCTATTTCATCCATAATTTCTTGGTATAAGGTAAAAGGGATAGCACTCACACTAGCACCTATATCACATAAACCATGATAGCAATGATCTCCTATTTTGACCGAGACAACATGCAAGCCTTCTATGGGCCTATGTTTATCCTTTTCATCAGGTTTAGCAATTCTAGCAGCTTCATCACATAAGTAGATAACATGCCCATCGATATTTTCTACCAAGAGATCTTTAACCATAGCAACACTAGGTTCTACTTTAATTTGCTAAGAGGGTTTAGGTGCTCTTATATTACTCTTACGAACCACAGTTGATACCTTAGCATGTTCCTTTACCCTAACAGGGAAAGGTGGTTTTTCAATATAAGCGGTAGGCACAACTGGATCAACATTGTAAAAGATAGTTTCTTCTTTAGCTATGACCGGTTCTTTAATTTATTCCTTAATAGGGGGATGATATTTAAACCACTTCTCCTTAGGGAGGTCAACGTGAGTAGCAAATGCTTCACAGAAAGAGGCTACTATCTCAGAGTCAACTCCATATTTAGTGCTAAACTTGTGAAAAGTATCGGTATCCATAAAAGATTTAACACAATCAAATTCAAGCTTTATACCTGACTCATTATCTTCGTTGAGTTCCCAATCTTCAGAGTTGCGTTTAATTCTTTCTAAGAGATCCCACTTGAATTCAATAGTCTTCATCATATAAGAACCAACACAAGAAGTATCGAGCATGGATTGATCATTATGAGAAAGCCGGGCATAAAAATTCTGAATGATAACTTCCCTCAGAATGTCATGATTGGGGCATGAATATAACATTGACTTAAGCCTCCCCCAAGCTAGAGCGATACTTTCTCCTTCACGAGGCCAAAAATTATATATATAATTCCGATCACGATGAACTAGATGCATGGTATAAAACTTTTGGTGAAATTCCAATTGCAAACGATTCCAGTTCCACGATCCAAGATCATCACATAGCCTATACCATGTCAATGCTTTTCCCTCCAAAGATAAAGGGAAAACCTTCTTCTTAACTTCATCTCCGGGTAAACCTGCAAGCTTAAATAATCCACAAATCTCGTTCACATATAAAAGGTGCACATCAGGATGTTCAGTTCCATCTCCTTCATAAGGTTTAGCAAGCAGTTGTTCTAGCATACCCGAAGGAATTTCATAAGTAACATTTTCAGTAGGTGCTGTAGGTTCAGGGGTAACTAATTGTGGTTCCGGTCGAGGTGAAGATACCCCGAACAAACCCCTCAAAGGATTGTTCTCCATAGTAGCAAGTAGCAATAAATTTCAGCACGCAGTATAAGTTTTTCCTTACCGATTTCCACTTACCAAGAGCGCTTCACTCCCCGGCAACGGTGCTAGAAAAGAGTCTTGATGACCCATAGGTATAGGGGATCAATCGTAGTCCTTTAGATAAGTAAGAGTGTCGAACCCAACGAGGAGCAAAAGGAAATGACAAGCGGTTTTCAGCAAGGTAATTTCTGCAAGCACTGAAATTGTAGGTAACATCTAGTTTCATAGCAAGATAATTTGTAACGGGCAAGTAACGATAACGGTAAACAAGGTGCAGCAAGGTAGCCCAATCCTTTTGAGGCAAAGGACAGGCTAGAACAATCACTAGTAATAGGCAAAGTGTTCTTGAGGGTACATGGGAATTTCATCTAGTCACTTTTATCATATTGGTTTGATTCGTGTTCGCTACTTTGATAATTTGACATGTGGGTGGACCGGTGCTAAGGTGCTGTTCTTACTTGAACTAACAACCTACTTATGATTAACCCCCTCGCAAGCATCCGCAACTACGAGAAAAGTATTAAGACAAAGTCTAACCATAGCATTAAACATGTGGATCCAAATCAGCCCCTTACGAAGTAGCGCATAAACTAGGGTTTAAGCGTCTGTCACTCTAGCAACCCATCATCTAATAACTACTCCACAATGCATTCCCTTAGGCCCATGAATGGTGAAGTGTCATGTAGTCGACGTTCACATGACACCACTAAGGGAATCACAACATACATATCATCAAAATATCGAACACATATCAAATTCACATGATTACTCGCAACATGACTTCTCCCGTGACCTCAAAAACAAAGGTAACTACTCACAAATAATAATCATGCTCAAGATCAGAGGAGTATTGAATATCATAATGGATCTGAACATATAATCTTCCACCAAATAAACCATATAGTAATCAACTACGCAAGGTAATCAACACTACTAGTCACCCACAGGTACCAATCTGAGGTTCCGGTACAAAGATTGAACACAAGAGATGAACTAGGGTTTGAGAGGAGATGGTGCTGTTGAAGATGTTGTTGAAGATTGGCCTCCCAAAGATGAGAGGGGTGTTGGTGATGACGATAGCTTCGATTTCCCCCTCCGGGAGGGAAGTTCCCCCGACGGAATCGCTCCGCCGGAGGGCAAAAGTGCTCCTGCCCAAGTTCCGCCTCGAGGCGGCGGCGCTTCGTCCCAAAAGTCCTCCTCTGATTTTTTCTAGGTCAAGAGAGACCTTATACCAGAAGATGGGCACCGGAGGTGGGCCAGGCTAAGCACAACCCATCAGGGCGCGCCCAGGGGGGCCTGGCGCGCCCTGGTGGGTTGTGCCCACGTGGGAGGCCTCCTCCGGTAGTTTCCAACTCCAGTATTTTTTATTAAATGTAAAAATAATCTCTGTAAAATTTCAGCTTCATTGGAGTTGTGCAGAATAGGTATCTCTGACGTACTTTTCTTGGGTCCAGAATTCCAGCTGCCGGTATTCTCCCTCCTTATGTAAACCTTGCATATTATGAGAGAAAAGGCATTAGAATCACTCCCCAAAGCATTATTATTCAACAAACAAAGTAAATAACAGTAGGAAATTATGATGCAAAATGGACGGATCAACAATCCCGTGGAAATGCATGTTGCTCTTGCTCAATTTGGACATCGGGATGCCCATCGCCTTGAGCGTGTTAGCGTAGATGATATTGAGTCCGCTGCCTCCATCCATCAAAACCTTACGCAGTCGGACACCACCCATAGTCAGGTCAACGACCAACGCCTGCCTCCCAGGGGTGGCTATATGAGGCGGATGGTCAGACTAGTCAAAAGTAACAGGAGTTTTCGTCCAGTTGAGGTATTTGGTGGCAGTCGGAACCGCCATGTTAACTTCCCGATTGACAACCTTCAATTGTCTCTTGCTCTCGACGTCAGCGAAGATCATGAGGACCTTATCAACTTGTGGGTACTCGGAAGTACCTTCATCATCATCGACATCATCTTTCTCGCTCGAGGGCTCTGTGCCCATCTCTTGCTTGAGCAGGCGACATTCCCGAGTGGTGTGCTTCGGGAGCACAACGTTGCCTTCTTCATCCGTCTTGGTATGAATCTGGCACGGTTGATCAAGAATGTCGGATTTCGAGTCAGACTTCTTCTTAGGATTCCACTCTTTCTTCTTTTTCTTTGGCTTGGGTTTGCCTTGGCCTTGCCCTTGAACAGCTGCCACCTCTGCCTTGCCGGAGGCATCGGCCTTGCACTTCTGATTTTTCCCAGCGTTGCCCCCCGATTGAGGGGCGTTGCTAGCTTGCCCTTTACTGCTATGGAGGCGGTCTTCTTCTTCGCCATTGGCATATTTATTCGCGATCTCCATAGCCTGACTGAGGGACAGATCCCCAGCTCGACCGAATTTCAGGATCAGTTCCCGATACCGAGTGCCTTCCTTAAAGGCGCACACGGCCTGATGCTCGGTTACATTTTCCACGGTGTTGTGTAGTGTGGTCCAGCACTGGATGTACTCACGGAGAGTCTCGTTGCTCTTCTGGACGCAGTGCTGCAGTTCTGGCAACCCACCCGGGCGTTTATACGTGCCTTCGAATGTCTTGACAAACACTCGGGCCAAATCTTCCCAACAATAAATGCAATTGGCGGGCCATTGATTCAGCCACGCTCGCGCGGATCCTTCCAACATGAGTGGAAGGTGCTTCATCGCAATGAAATCGTTGCCGCCGCCGATCTGGACAGCCACTCGATAATCCTCGAGCCAAGTCTCCAGCTTGGATTCGCCGTTGAACTTGCCGATTCCAGTCGCTAACCGGTAATTGGGTGGTATCTCAGCCTCTTGGATGTATCTGCTAAAGCACCCGAGACCGGAAATACCACAACTACTCACTCAGTCTCTGTTGTCTCTGTTCCGATCAACCACTTGCTGAGTGATGATGGACCTGGCGTTGAACTACGGTGGTCTTTGGTCATTGTCTCCGTAACCTCTGTGCCGGACAGGGCTTCACTCACGGTCCCTTATGATAGGTCGGCCGCCGTCATAGGGACGTTGGCTGTATGAACCGCCCCTCGGAGGGGGCGTTGACGTGGCTTGAGACTGCGTCGGTATTTCCCCAAAGAGGAAGGGATGATGCAGCACAGCGACGATAAGTATTTCCCTCAGTTATGAAGCCAAGGTTATCGAACCAGTAGGAGGATCACCAACACCCAATAAGCAGCACCTGCACACAAACAACAAATACTTGCAACCCGACGTGAAAGAGAGGTTGTCAATCTCTCTACGGTAATAAGATAGATTAGGTAGTGATAGATAGGAGAGATAGATCTCTCAAGAACACAAATAAAAAGACTAAATATGCAGCAATATATTTTTGGTTTTTGGTTTTGTAGATCTGAAAACAAAGAGTGCAAAAACGTAGATCGGAAAGCAATATGATGGAAAAGTAGACCCGGGGGCCGTAGGGTTCACTAGTGGCTTCTCTCATGAGTATAGCGCACGGTGGGTGAACAAATTACTGTTGGGCAATTGATAGAAAATCGAATAGTCATGACGATATCCAAGGCGATGACCATTATATAGGCATCACGTCCAAGATAGATAGACTGACTCCTGCCTGCATCTACCTCTATTACTCCACACATCGACCGCTATCCAGCATGCATCTAGTGTATTAAGTTCATGGAAAAACGGAGTAATGCAATAAGAACGATGACATGATGTAGACAAGATCTATTAATGTAGGAAGAGACCCCATCTTATTATCCTTAATAGCAACGATACATGCGTGTCTTGCTGCCCCTTCTGTCACTGGGAAAGAACACCGCAAGATCGAACCCATCACAAAGCACCTCTTCCCATGGCAAGAAAAATCGATCTAGTTGGCCTAACTAAACCAAAGATTCGAAGAAGAAATACGATGCTGTAAGCAATCATGCATATAAGAGATCAAAGAAGACTTAAATAATATTCATGGATAGAAACTGATCATGAACTCAAAATTCATCGGATCCCAACAAACACACCACAAAAGTTTACTCACGCATCATCGGAGAGGCACCTATGAGGAAGATGAACCCCTTCCATGATGGTGTTTAAATTGGATCTCGCGGTTCTGGAAATTGCGGCGGCTGGAATTGTGTTTCATCGACTCCCCTAGGGTTTTCCGAATATTTGAGAATTTATAGGCATCATAGGCGGTGCGGAAGGGGGCCGAGGAGGGCACAACCCATCAGGGCGCGCCAGGGCCCCCCTGGCGCGCCCTGGTGGGTTGTGCTCTCCACAGCCCACCTCTCCGGCAGTTGTTTGGCCCACTGGGTGTCTTCTGGTCCAGAAAAAATCTCCAAAAAGTTTCGTCGCGATTGGACTCCGTTTGGTATTGATTTTCTGCGAAGTAAAAAACAAGCAAAAACAACAACTGGCACTTTGGCACTATGTCAATAGGTTGGTCCCAAAAAATGATATAAAGTTGTAATAAAATGATTGTAAAACATCCAAGAATGATAATATAACAGCATGGAACAAGCAAAAATTATAGATACGTTGGAGACGTATCAGCATCCCCAAGCTTAATTCCTACTCGTCCTCGAGTAGGTAAATGATAAAAACAGAATTTTTGATGTGGAATGCTGCCTAACATGTTCATCACATTCTTTTCTTTTATATAGCATGGACATTTGGACTTATAATGATTCAAAGCAATAGTCTAGTTTTAACATAATGACTTCAATACTCAAGCATGTCAACAAACAACCATGTCTTTCAAAATATCAACACTAAAGAAAGTTATCCATAGCCCATCATGCTCAATCATTGATCCATTCATGAAACACACTCAAATATTAGCTATGCCCAATGCTCCAGTACAATCATAGTGCCCCCTAGTTGGTGCTTATAAGAGAAGATGGAGACTCAAAAATAAAAATTGCATAAAGTAAATAGATAGGCCCTTCGCAGAGGTAAGTAGGGATTTGTAGAGGTGCCAGAGCTCAAGTTTTCAAATTGAGAGAGAAAAATATTTTGGGTGGCATGCTTTTCTTGTCAACGAAAATGACAAAGTAGCTCACAATACTTTCCATGCTAGATATATCATAGGCGGTTCCCAAACAGAAAATAAAGTTTATTCCTTGTTCCACCAAACTTTCACTTTCCATGGCGGGCCGTATCCACGGTTGCCTTCCATACCAACACTTTCCAAGGAATTTATTATTTGACAACATAAAGTAAATATTTTTTTATTTTTCATTTCGGGAATGGGCATCCCTATTACCGCCGCACTCTCGTGCAATGACAAGTGAATAAACACTCATCTTGAGAATAACACATCTAGCATGGAAAAATATTGGACACTCCCCACCGTTTCATGAGCGGTACGAGCACACAAAAGAGAAAATTTATTTTGAAAATTTTAGAGATGGCACATACAAATTTGCTTGGAATGGTATGGAAATACCGCATATAGGTAGGTATGGTGGACTCATAAGGCAAAACTTGGTTAAGGATTTTGGATGCACAAGTAGTATTTCTACTTAGTACAAATGATGGCTAGCAAATAGATTGGGAAGCAATCAAACCAAGAAACAAAAATTCACATAAGTGAGCATTGAACATAACTAACACCGAATAATGCACCACAAGTAGGATGTAACTTCATTGCATAACTATTGACTTTTGTGCATGCATAGGGAATCACAAACCTTAACACCAATATTCCTACTAAGCATAATCACTCATCAACATGACTCACATATTACTATCATCATGTTTCAAAACTATTAAAAGGAATCAAGTTTAATTTGTCCAATGATCTTCATGAAAGTTTTTATTATATCTTCCTTGGATATCTATCACTTTGGGACTAGTTTCATATATTGCGATTGCTTTTTGGCAAGCTCAAACAAATTTAAGTGAAGCACATGAGCATAAAGATTTCATCTCTCAAAAAGGTATAAGTGAAGCATGAGAGGATTTCTTCAAAATTTACCTACTCTCAAATTAATCTAAGTGAAGCATGAGAGTATTTCTACAAAAGTTTCCAAGCACACCGTGCTCAAAAAGATATAAGTGAAGCACTAGAGCAATTTCTATAGCTCAAAAAGTTTAAGTGAAGCACATAGAGCAATTCTAACAAATCATAGCATGATTGTGGCTCTCTCAAATAGGTGTGTACAGCAAGGATACAAAGGAAAAACTAACAAACAAAGCAAGCAAAGGTACAAGACGCTCCGAGCAAAACACATGATATGCGACGAATAAAAATATAGCTCCAAGTAAAATACCGATGGTCGTTAGAAGAAAGAGGGGATGCCACTCGGGGGCATCCCCAAGCTTAGTTGCTTCTTTCTCTTTGGATATATCTTGGGGGTGCGGTAGCATCCCCAAGCTTAGGCATTTGCTACTCCTTATTCCTTCATCCATCGTGATCTCACCAAAAACTTGAAAACTTCAATCACACAAAACTCAACAAAATCTTCGTGAGATCCGTTAGTATAAGAAAGCAAATCACTACTTTAGTACTGTTGCAAAACCATTCATATTTTGTTATTGCATTATACCTACTGTATTTTAACTTTACCATGTCTTATACCCCGCAATACAAAGCATAGATTCATCAAAACAAGCACACAATGCAACGAAAACAGAATCTGTCTTAAACAGAACAGTCTGTAGTAATCTGTACTATACCCATACTTATGTAACTCTAAAAATTCTGAAAAATTAGGAAAATGTAAGGAATTTGTATAGCAACACTTTGTTAAAATTTCAGCTCAAGATCACGTTCCAGAAAAAAAAAAATGAAAATTCATATACTGGACGCAAAGTTTCTGTTTCAGATTCAGCATCACTTCTACTCATCCTATGAATCATCCTAAAGGCTTTACTTGGCACAAACACTAAATAAACCATAAAAACACAATCATAACAGAGGCATAATTGTGTCAACACACAAAAACGGAAAGGAAAAATCAAAAATTTATTTATTCATTGGGTTGCCTCCCAACAAGCGCTATCGTTTTACACCCCTAGCTAGGCATAACGCATATATTCAAGTATTGTCATCCTTAGTTTTGGATCCATAGGATGCCCTCATGATGGATTCATATGGTGGCTTAATTCTTGTTCTAGGGAAGTGTTCCATATCCTTTCTCGAGGGAAATTGAAAACGAATATTGCCTTCTTTCATATCAATCACGGCACCTATAGTGCGTAAAAACGGTATACCAAGTATAATGGGACAAGACGGATTGCAATCAATATCAAGCACAATAAAATCAATGGGCACATAATTCCTATTTTCAAGAATAAGAACATCATTAATTCTTCCCAATGGGTTTTTAATAGTAGAATCCGCCAAGTGCAAATTAAGAGAACATTCTTCAATGTTGGGCACATCACATAGAGATTTCGGAATCGTGGAAACACTAGCACCCAAATCACACAAAGAAAAGCATTCATAATTTTTAATCTTGACCTTAATGGTAGGTTCCCACTCATCATGCAATTTTCTAGGAATAGAAATCTCCAACTCCAACTTTTCTTCAAAAGATTTCATCATGGCATCAACGATATGTTTAGTAAAAGCTTTATTTTGCTTATAAGCATGGGGTGAATTCAACATAGATTGCAACAAAGAAATACACTCAATCAAAGAGCAACTATCATAGTTAAAATCTTTGCAATCTAAGATAGTGGGCACATCACTAGTTAAAGTTTTGACCTCTTCAAACCCACTTTTATCAAAATTTTCATCAAGATTTTCACCCTCCAAATTATTGGGACGCCTTCTAGCTAAAGTTGACTCTACTTTAGTCCCTTCATTATCAATTTTAATCTTACTAAACAAGGAATCAATAGTAGAAACACCAATCACTTTAAGATCTTCATCGTTTTTATAGCGGCAATCACTAGAAGACGATTTTTCTAAGATTTCTCTTTTAGCTCTAAGCATAGCGGTTCTTTTCTTACTTTCATCCATAGATACATATAAAGCTTTAATAGATTCATCAATCTTAGGGACAAAAGCTGTCAACTTGAGATTTTCAACATCATGAGAAATTCTATCAATGCTTCTAGACATATCATCAATCTTATTCAGCTTTTCTTCTATCGTAGTATTGAAAGCCTTTTGCGCATTGATAATTTTTTTAATATTACTCTCAAGATCAGAGGTGTTCCTATTATTATTGTAAGAAGAATTACCATATGAATTACCATAATTATTAAAGGAATTTCCAGGAAAAGGCCTAGGATTAAAATTACCTCTATAAGCATTGTTATTGAAATTGTTTCGAGAGACAAAATTCACATCTATGGAATCACTATTCTGCTCAATCAAAGTAGACAAAGGCACATCATTAAGATCAATAGAAGCATTTTTACTAGCAACCAATTTCATCAAAGCATCAACTTTATCACTCAAAGTACTAATTTCCTCTACCGAATTAACTTTTTTACTAGTAGGTGCTCTTTCGGTATGCCATTGAGAATAATTAGCCATGATATTATCTAGTAATTTAGTAGCTTCACCCAAAGTAATTTCCATAAAAGTACCACCCGCGGCGGAATCTAAAAGATTTCTAGAGACAAAATTCAATCCCGCATAATTTTTTTGTATGATCATCCAAAGATTCAAACCATGTGTAGGGCAATTTCTTATCATCAACTTCATTCTTTCCCAAGATTGGGCAACATGTTCATGCTCAAGTTGCTTAAAATTCATGATTTGCGTCCTAAGGGAAATAATTTTTGCGGGCGGAAAATACTTAGTGATAAAAGCATCCTTGCACTTATTCCAAGAATTGATACTATTGCGAGGCAAAGAGGAAAACCAAATTTTTGCACGATCCCGCAAGGAAAAAGGAAATAGTTTCAACTTCACAATATCATTGTCCACATCTTTTTTCTTTTGCATATCACACAATTCAACGAACGTGTTTAGATGGGACGCGGCATCCTCATTAGGAGTACCGGCAAATTGATATTTCATGACAAGATTCAACAAAGCATCATTAATATCCCAAGACTCCGCACTAGTGGCGGGAGGATCAATAGGTGTACTAATAAAATCATTGTTATTATTATTGGAAAAATCACACAACTTGGTGTTCTCTTGAGTCATCGTGACTACGCAAACAAGATTGCAAGCAAGGAAGAGATCCGGCAAGAAAAAGGGCAAACGAAAAAGAGGGCGAATAAAACGGCGAATTGGTGAAGTGGGGGAGAGGAAAACAAGAGGCAAATGGCAAATAATGTAATTGCAAGGAGATGAGATTTGTGATTAGGAACCTGGTAGATGATGATGGAGTCCCCTCGGCGCCTACGATATGCACGTAGAAGAGACCGCTTCCTCCCCGGCAACGGCGCCAGAAATTCCTTTGACGTGGCTTGAGACTGCGTCGGTATTTTCCCAAAGAGGAAGGGATGATGCAACACATCGACGGTTAGTACTTCCCTCAGTTATGAAACCAAGGTTATCGAACCAATAGGAGGATCACCAACACCCAATAAGCAGCACCTGCACACAAACAACAAATACTTGCAACCCGACGCGAA
The DNA here is from genome assembly GCA_039707655.1 of Elymus sibiricus. Taxonomy (NCBI): domain Eukaryota; kingdom Viridiplantae; phylum Streptophyta; class Magnoliopsida; order Poales; family Poaceae; genus Elymus; species Elymus sibiricus. The sequence continues at coordinate 487,306,800 of CM077665.1, forward strand.
AGAGAGGTTGTCAATCTCTCTACGGTAATAAGATAGATTAGGTAGTGATAGATAGGAGAGATAGATCTCTCAAGAACACAAATAAAAAGAGTAAATATGCAGCAATATATTTTTGGGTTTTTGGTTTTGTAGATCTGAAAACAAAGAGTGCAAAAACGTAGATCGGAAAGCCATGTGATGGAAAAGTAGACCCGGGGGCCGTAGGGTTCACTAGTGGCTTCTCTCATGAGTATAGCGCACGGTGGGTGAACAAATTACTGTTGGGTAATTGATAGAAAATCGAATAGTCATGACGATATCCAAGGCGATGATCATTATATAGGCATCACGTCCAAGATAGATAGACCGACTCCTGCCTGCATCTACCTCTATTACTCCACACATCGACCGCTATCCAGCATGCATCTAGTGTATTAAGTTCATGGAAAAACGAAGTAATGCAATAATAACGATGACATGATGTAGACGAGATCTATTCATGTAGGAATAGACCCCATCTTGTTATCCTTAATAGCAATGATACATGCGTGTCTTGCTGCCCCTTCTGTCACTCGGAAAGAACACCGCAAGATCGAACCCATCACAAAGCACCTCTTCCCATGGCAGGAAAAAATGATCTAGTTGGCCTAACTAAACCAAAGATTCGAAGAAGAAATATGACGCTATAAGCAATCATGCATATAAGAGATCAAAGAAGACTCAAATAATATTCATGGATAGAAACTGATCATGAACTCAAAATTCATCGGATCCAACAAACACACCGCAAAAGTTTACATCAAATAGATCTCCAAGAGACCATTGTATTGAGAATCATAAGAGAGAGAGAAGAAGCCATCTAGCTACTGCCTACGGACCCGTAGGTCTATGGTGGACTACTCACGCATCATCGGAGAGGCACCTATGAGCAAGATGAACCCCTCCGTGATGGTGTTTAGATTGGATCTCGCGGTTTTGGAACTTGCGGCGGCTGGAATTGTGTTTCGTCGACTCTCCTAGGGTTTTCCGAATATTTGAGAATTTATAGGCATCAGAGGCGGTGCGGAAGGGGGCCGAGGAGGGCACAACCCATCAGGGCGCGTCGGGGCCCCCCTGGCGCGCCCTGGTGGGTTGTGCTCTCCACAGCCCACCTCTCCGGCAGTTGTTTGGCCCACTGGGTGTCTTCTGGTCCAGAAAAAATCTCCAAAAAGTTTCGTCGTGATTGGACTCCGTTTGGTATTGATTTTCTGCGAAGTAAAAAACAAGCAAAAACAACAACTGGCACTTTGGCACTATGTCAATAGGTTAGTCCCAAAAAATGATATAAAGTTGTAATAAAATGATTGTAAAACATCTAAGAATGATAATAGAACAACATGGAACAAGCAAAAATTATAGATACGTTGGAGACGTATCAGGCGTCCGACTGACGTCGCGGTCGTCGCGCCAGCGTCTTCCGTGCGGACCTCTTGGAAGAGGAGGAGTTCGTCGGTCTTTCCTTGGCGCGAGAGGACTGTGAGCAGACTGGACTGTGTCTGCGCGAACGGACTTGCTATGAATTCGTTGGTGTGACTGTGATACCTCGGAGTTTTGCTGCAGAGCAGTTTTCTGCAGGGCTTGGATCTGCCGAATGCCCTCGCCGGCCACCGAGTCAGACGGCTGTATTGAGTCGGCGATCCGAGTGGCCGCTGCTAAGTTCAGCAGCGGCGTACGCATCACCGGGATGGTGTATGGCCGATCTTCTGGAAAAAGCTGACGGCGACTGTGGCTGGAACTGGGTCGTTCCCTTGCCGCGCGCTCGTCGAGTGACTGTTGGAGTCGCTCGAGCCGCTCGCGTTCAGCCAGGGTGGCCTGGCGTACAGCCTCCAGGGCCAACTTGTCTTGGGTAGTTCCCGCAATGGGAGTGAGAAGAACTTGATCGTTCCTGCGCCTGATTTCCTCCCGCTGCTCCCGAGTGAGGGGTTGGGGGACGTAGCCGTCGGAGCCAATGTTGTTGCGGTCACCGTCTCGATCGCGGGTATCTCCCGCGGAATACCCGGGAGGAGGGGCACCTCGGGTCGGGCCGGCCATCAGGACCTCTGCAGCGTCCCCGCTGCTCTCGCGCTCGGATGCATCAGATGATTCGTCATCCGAGGGAGGGAAAAGGCTGTGGACGGACTCATCGGCGTTGAGCACGGCCAATTGCCCGACCGCGGCCTGGAGTGCCGCGGCGTGCTTGATCCAACGCTGCAGCCGCGAGCGCCCGGAGCGTTTGCGTCGAGCCGCAGCGGGGGATGGAGATGCCGATTGGTACGGTGTAGACGGTTGTCAGAGAAGAACTCCAAACGTCGTCGCGCTGAAATGGGTTGCACCTCGGGCGGGCAACGCATCGGTGTCCAGCGGCGCTTCCTGGCTTCCTGCAGCCATGCCGAATTGTCGGCGATGAAGCTGAGGGAACCGAAGAGAATCTTTCCGCCGAGTATCATCATGATGATCGAGAGAATGAAAATTCCACCGGCGCCGGAATTCGCTAGACGCGCAGCCCCAAGGTGGGTGCCAACTGTCGAGGGAATTAACCTGATGATAGTACCAGGGGTACGAACGAAGGGGCGAAGCCTAGCTACGGCGCAGATGTTCACTCGGATGTGTACGAGTTCAGGCCCCACTCGGAAGTGGTAAAAGCCCTACGTCTCGAGCCCGGAGGCTTAGTGTTTGCTTGTGGGGAGTAAATGGATTACAAGAGGCCAGAAACCTTGCTCTGGCGCTCGGGGGTGGCTTATATAGAGTGCGCCACCACCGGCCGAGCGCCATCATTAGGGCTATAAATGCTAATCAATGTAACGTTACAGGAACGGCTGATTAAGTGGTGCGTTACTGGTAACGTAGAACTAATGACACAATGAGCGTCTCTTCAAGTCCCATGGGCGCTGCGTCTCCTGAGTCGTCTGAGCTCCCATCTGACCGAATGACGCCGTGGACGTCTGAGTGACTTGATGCGTCCGAGTGGATCTTCATATGCATCCGAATGCATCTTTGGCCCAGAGGCTTTAATGATAATGAGGGACCACAGGTGGGCCCTAGATGTCAGGCTTGTGACCCTACCCCTGGTAGGCAACCTCATCACCCACCAAGGTGACCCGCTTGACCTTCCCAGACAAGCGAGTACTAAGCGCGTGAAAATCAGAGAAGCAAGATGGCAGCCAAGAACAACCAGTAATGTCCCTCAGAACTGCGCAAGAGCACACGAGAAGAAGATATGATCACAATCTTCAACCAGCGCGCACATCCCATCTCCAGGCCCGTGCCATTTCAGAACCTGAACCAACCGGGAAGCCGATCACGGATCAATTGCCATAGAAAGATCTTCATCTTTGACTGAAACCTTGCTTTCCAGATGTCCATGACCTGAAACGCAACCATTTATTTTTTATGCAAAGCACGGTACAAGAACTTAGTGGAGAGATTTAATTACACCTACAGTACATGAACTTGCACGGCGGGTAACACAAATTGGTCACACAATATGTGTTCCAGGTACATTTAGTTACATTTCCGTCTATTGCCGTTAATACCCCGTAACTTTTTCATCTCTTTTTGTTTTTTTTCTTAGGCTGTGCGTATCCTGAATGTCTTTGCGACATTTTGTTGTGCAGAGTCTGAGTCTGAGTGTAATTGATATCTTCACGATATTACTATATTTTATTGATTGCTTGTATCCGATAGACTGAACGCCAGGAACATGCCTCAGCGAAGACCTTTCAACATTGACATTTCCTTAAAATGTTTGGTTTGCCTAACATAGAGGAGATCTCAAGGCAATTGTTTTCTGAGTGTGCCTTCAGCAACATTTGTCTGGCAGCTACACCTTGGCACGACATATATACTATATCACTAAACCTCCTAGGATTGGAGGCCTCACAATCAATTGAGGTCTCCAATTGGATTTTGGTCACCCAATTTTGACCGGGTCAACAATCTCTTTCATTTATTTTTTAATACAATACACTATGTTCCTAATTTTTCAATCATCACATTGATTGATGTTTCAATTTAGAATTGGGCCACCCAATTTTGACCGGGTCAACAATTTCTCAAGGAGCTCTCCTATTAATTTATTTGAAGTCTCTATGTTTCCTAATTTTTAAGCTCTTTCATTCGATTGAGGTATTCAATTTTGAATTTGGTTTACAATTCTGATCGGGCCAATGATTTTTTAAATCAATCAGCAGCAACAGGCTTATAAAATATATTAACCCTCGCAGACTCCGATCACCACAAAAAAAGCACCACTATGTGATATTATAGCCGAATAAAGTGCACGCAACCAACGATAAAAATAATATCCCCACATAAATATGGGTTGATTAGCGGATAACACTGAATCACACCGCGAAAGGCCCACCAAATAACCACATTACAAATAAACATAAAACACACTCCACCGTCTCCCACACCGGCCAAAGTAAATACTCCATCAATTTCAAAATATAAGGATTATTAGTTTTTTGGAAAGTCAAATTTATGTAATTTTGACCAAGTTCAGAGCCAAAAATATCGACTTGCACAATATTAAACAAAAAAAAGTTAAATTCATTTCCTGATGAATCTAATAACACCGACTTGATATTAAGATTTTTGATATATTTCTCTACAAATTTGATCAGACTTAAGAGGTTTGACTTTTCAATAAAGTAATACAGCATATATTTTGAAATAGAATGAGTATTTTTTTTTAAGAATCTTAACAAATTCAACGGCGCAGCAAAGCGCGCTCAACCCTTCTAGTATAGATGATACATCAGGGAAACAAAACCTTTTAGCAGCCCATCTTCTTCAAGGTTTTCACGCTTGCTCAACACTGTTGCATTTGAAAGCAGAGAATCAGCAAGTTATTCAACAATGTGGACCCTATCAGTATTTCCCGACTTATTTTTCAAATGATATCTCAGCATGCTAGTTCATAAAGTAAAGAAGGACCACAAAACCCCTCTTTTGGACTAGTTCAATTTGGGTTTCATTTCAGATATGTATGCTTAAAAGACCTCCACACATTGTAAATATTTTACCCCTGTTATGTTAATACAACGCTGTCGGAGCCTCTCCCGATTTCTTGTAAAAACAAGTTTTAGGAATACTTTCATGCTAATTCGGTGCCTAAACAAAAGTTGATTGCACAATCCACATCACAAATGGTGATCGCAAAGCATATATTTCCAATGAGTGTAGTTGTAGCTAGTATCAACAGACTGTTATTTAACTAGTTGTACAAGAATGTAGCAGCATATAAAGACTTGCACATCCAATCAAGAAATGCTTGTGCAACCCCGAATGGTATTTCATATCTCAAATCTAATCAAAGGTCATAAGATAAAGTTGCCCTACTGATATGAGGTTAATTTAAACCAGTGTTTCTTCTGTATCACCATATTAATTCGCTAGCTATGGCTATAAAAAGGCCGAGTAATGGATCATTATCAAAGGTACGAAGTGAGAGGCAAATGGTCATACTCACCCCCAAGTCTCCACTTTCTCTTCACCCTCCAAATGGGTTGAAGCATATCCTGAAAAGGAATTTGTCCTTTGTTCCTACATGAATATGTGTTAAAACAATTAGCTCACCAAGTACCACAAAAGGCTCCAATTAATAAGTAACAAAAAAGGGGGACAACTCACTCACCAAAGAATACGATGGCAACATGTGAAAATATGGTAAATGAGGCTACAAAGACTCGGTACAGAAGCACCTTTGAGACCTCCATCTGCTGTTGGCAACCATGTCCTACTAGCAAGGTGGTATTGCCCAAGATATATTTCCTTGTGATGGAGAAGTACAACGGCGTCAGCCACAATGGTAGGGTGCACTCTACTGCTCACACTCCGAACCCTGTCTTCAACAAACAAAGCATTTCCTCCGATGCTTGTTAATGGTATAATCTTGTCTACCATAATATCAGCTACTCTGTAAACCCGAATATGAAAAGAGAGACCACATTCGTTACGCCCGATCAACATGATCTCCGAGTCACATTCTGAGAGGTGGTAAGGCATGTGAAGTTTGCCTGCCGGAAATGTGGCGATCAACTTTGGTTCCGGTAGATAACACAACAGATCACCGAAGTCCACCTTCTCCCCATGCTCCGGCAGGTCAATCTGGAAAATCTGAAGCTCACTGTCTAATGTTTGACAGTGCAAGGTGTATATCTTGCCCTGGAACGACATTGGCCTCCAATGTTTCGATATGCTCCATGTCGAGAGCCTCCATTGCTGGTCCATGGAGGTGGCGCAAGCTACCCGCCCTAAATAGAAGAGGGCAATCATGGCGGTGAAGACCCCATCTGCGCTCACAGTGAAGGAGGTGGCGCTTATGGTCCTGTAAAACGACCAATCCAATATCTGCTGCTGTCCGGGTGTCAACATCGTTCTGAGGGACGCAAGCGACGGGAGGTCCGCGACGTCGCCGGTGAAGGGGTGGAGGAGGCGGACGGTGGTGTCATGGTCCCGCTGCAGCACCAGGACTCCGTCGACGGAGTCGAGGACGCAGTGGTCGCTGAAGATCGGGAGCTTGGACCGGACGATGGCGCCCGTGGAGAGGTTGATAAAGCGGACGTACCCGCGCAGCTTATTGTGGCCGGGGTGGAGGCCGTGGCCCTCGGGTAGCATCATCCACCGGCGTGGGTGGAAGCGCGGGTCGTGGAGGCCGCGGCGGCCCGGGGAGACGGTGGAGGATCGCCACTGGCGGCAGGCGGCACGGAAGCGGACGTAGTCGAGAAGGTCGCCGGCCAGCACCCGCCACCCGATCAGGTCGAGCAGGTCTTCCTGCAGCGACGCCCACGAGGAGTATGAGTCGGGGGATTCGGATTCCGGGGTAGCGGCGGGGATGGCCGAGCGTCGGCTGCGCTTGCTGCCGCTGCCGCCACGCGCGACCGTGGCCGAGGGGCGGCGCTTTCTTTTTTGAATTAAGAGCTTTATATATTACGAAGCGGGATTACATTCCTTCGATACACAAGCCGTAAGGAAGGATGGAACAAAATGTATCCAAAGACAGCGCCTTCTAGAGGAGTTACATTGCTTTGCACAAAGATGTGCTAACTCATTAGCTTCTCTCGGCACAAAAACTAACCGAAATTCCTCAAAATTCCCGCATAGCTCTCGAACTTCATTCAGGGTATTAGTAACCTCAGAGCGATCAGGTTCAGCAGCATGCCACTGCTTAACCAGAAGCTGAGCATCAGTTTCAATGATCACTCTTCTAAACCCAGGTCCGATGCTAGCTGCACCCCATCTCTAACAGCATACGCTTCCATAGTCCGTGCATTTAGTCCTGCTTCATACCAGATGGCCTGCGCCCGGATAAGTTCTCCTCGATGGTTACGAACCCCAAGGCCAGTTCCGCCACTGTGAGATTCTTCCATGAATGAGGCATCTACATTAATTTTCAAATAGGACTCGTCCGGCGGTGTCCACCTCTGAACCTCGTTGATCTTCCTCTCAGACTGCTGCTTGCCAGTGGTTAGGAGATCCGCTGCTACATCAGTAGCCCATTTAACAGATTGTGTAACTGATCTTTGGCATTCGCCATGTGTGCGAGCGTTCCTCTCTGTCCAAACTGACCAGGCTCCGCATAAAATAACACATGTTGCATTTGTGCTTACATTGACACCTTCAACTATATCCATTGCCCAGGTATGAGGGTGGAGGACTGGGATCTTAATTCCCGTTACTTGTTTGATTTCATGCCAAAATAGCTTGGCCCAAGTACACTCAAACAATGCATGTATGATTGTTTCCTCCTGTCCACAGGCCTCACACAAACTGATATGCTCAATATGTCTTGAGTAAAGGACTGCCTTCGAAGGAACAAAGCCCTTTATAACTCTCCACCAAAAATTGCGAACTTTGGGCGGAACCGACAGTTGCCAAAGTATCTTCCAGAACTTCTTCTCCGCACCCCCCAGACCCTCTGGCTGGTCGGTCTTCCGTCGAGCTATCATTAACTTGTAAGCCGATCTCACTGTGAATACCCCAGTTCTGTCCGGGTGCCAATCCCAGAAATCTTCTTGGCCTCGTCCCAAAGGTACTCTGGCGATCCTCCTCACATCTGGTGCTACAAAGTTCTCTTCTAACCTCTGCAAGTCCCATGTCCCAGTATTAATATCAATCAGTTCCTCCACGCGTGTTGCTGTTGAAGTTGGCAACCGGATAATTGGGAGTCTGCTATGACTATCCGGAATCCACGGATCTTCCCATATCCGGATTGAACTACCATCTCCAACCCGTTTTATTAAACCCTCACTGAGTGCTTCTCTCCCATGCAGGATAGCTCTCCAAGTATGTGAGGAGTTACGCTTTTTCCTAGCTGACATGAACTCGCAGTCATGATAATATTTGCCCTTGAGGACCCTGGCACACAGGGAATTAGGATTAGTGAGCAGCCTCCAACCTTGTTTCGCTAGCATCGCTTGGTTGAAAATCTGAATATCTCTGAATCCCATACCTCCCTCTCTTTTAGGTACAGCTATGTCAATTCACTTCTTCCAATGCATCTTCCGCTTGTTATCATCTCCTCCCCACCAGAACCTAGCAATCACGCTTGTGATTTTCTTGCATAACTTTTTAGATAACCGGAAACAGCTCATCGAGTAGGTTGGGATTGCTTGACATATTGATTTCACTAGCACCTCCCTTCCTGCACTATTTAACAATTGTGGTGTCCAGCCATTACAAAGCTTCTTCAGAGCAGAGATAATGCTCTCAAATTCAGAGTCTGTAGATCTACCAAGGGAAGTAGGCAGTCCTAAATATCTCTCCATCAGCGCCTCCTTAGCAATTCCCGAGGTGATATGAACGATGCTCTTCATCTCATCATCACAATTACCACTGAAGAAAATTGCAGATTTCTCCTTGTTAACTAGTTGTCCAGATCCTCGGTGATATATCTCTAAAATATCGTGTATTCTACTCGCTGCTTCAGAGGAAGCCTGAGTAAAAATTAAGCAATCATCTGCGAAGAGCAGGTGAGTGATCCATGGTGCATGAAGTCCCACTCTTATCCCTCTCGCTAAGTGGCCTGTCCCCATAGATTTGAGCAAGCAAGTCAGGCCTTCTGAGCAGATGAGGAATAAGTATGGGGAGATGGGATCTCCTTGGCGAATACCTTTAGAGGGTTTAAAAATCCCAGATAAAACTCCATTAACCAGAACCGAAAAGGACACAGTTTCCACACACGCCATGATCCTGTTGATCCACATATCTGCAAACCCCAGTTTCTTCATTATTACCCTCAAGTATGACCACTCGACCCGGTCATAGGCCTTGGCCATGTCAAGCTTAATTGCACAGTCGCCACTTTTACCCTTCTTCCGCTTAGGATAGTGGATACACTCATAAGCTGTCAGTACATTATCCGAGATTAGTCTCCCAGGGACGAATGCACTTTGTTCTTCCGATATGATCTCGTTTAGGATTGGTCTCAGTCGAAGAGCAAGGATCTTCGAGGCCAATTTGTATAAAACATTACACAATGAGATTGGTCGGTATTGGGTAAGGCTTTGAGGGTTTTTCACTTTCGGTATTAGAACAAGAACCGTGTTATTTACCACCTCTGGCAACACACCGGTTTGGAAAAACTCTCGGATCGCTTGGCAAACCGAGACTTTCAGAATCTGCCAATGTCTAATATAAAACCCCGCTGTGAACCCATCTGGGCCGGGTGATTTATCGGGATGCATCATAAAAAGAGCATTTTCCACTTCTTGATCAGTTATCGGGCTGCATAAACTCTCATTCATCTCCTCCGTAACCTTCGGCTCTACAAAGTCAAGAATCTCCTCCGGTCTTGTCTCAGCTTGCGCTGTAAAAAGATTCTGGTAAAAGCCGACCGCAGCTGTTTCCAGATCGCTTTGTGAAGTTACAGTAGTCCCGTCATCCAACCGAATGGATTTTATCTTATTAATTCTAGCCCTCTCTCTGGTTTTTGCATGGAAAAACCCATTGTTGCGATCACCTTCTCTTAACCACCCAATTCTTGATCGTTGTTTAGCCATAGCTTCTTCTCTGGCTAACAACTCTGAGATTTCCTCCACAATTCGTTTCTCTTCTCCTGAAGGTCCACTGTATAGAGAGTTAGCCCTGAGGTTTTCTAACCTTTCACGCATGTTCCTTAGCTTTTTCCTGACTGAGCCAAACTCCTCTCTACTCCACCTCTTTAATCTGTTCTTGACTTGCCCAAGAGCTTCTGTAACCTGTTCCAGGTTTCCATTCACTGGTTCCCAAGACTCCTCGACAATTTTCATATAATTTTCATGTCGTGTCCATGCATTCTCAAACCTGAAGTGTTTCCTCCCGCGTCCGCCTGACGACCATTCTGATTTGTTTATGCTAACTATAAGCGCGCAGTGGTCAGACTCAGTTGTTTGCACGTGCCTGACTGTAGTGTTATCAAACAACTCCATGAACTTATCATCTCCAAGGCCACGATCCAGTCGCACCTTGATGTTTCTATTTCCTTGTTGCCTATTATCCCAGGTATAAGGTAGCCCAGAGTAACCAAGGTCTGTAAACCTACAATGGTTAACAGCCTCCCGGAATCCATCCATCATCCACTCTCCTCTTTGGGTACCACCAAACTGCTCATTATTCTCCAGTATCTCATTGAAATCCCCAACCGAGAGCCATGGGTTATCATGCTCTCCCCTCAGATACCTTAATAATTCCCAGCTACTCTTCCTCTTTGATCTAACAGGTTCCCCATAGAAACCTGTGAACCTCCACTCCTTATCACCGGTTTCAACATTTTTGACCATAACATCGATGTGATTTTTATTATAGGTATTCAGTGTCACCACTGAATCCGTGTTCCAGAACAGGACCAAGCTGCCACTCAGCCCTTCACAGCTTACAGCAAAAGCATTTCTAAAACCCAACCTGAACCTCAAATTCTGAGGGGCGGCGCTTTCGATTCGTCAGGCTTGTCATGAGGATTGGCTGACGCTCACGCGAATTGCGTTGGGGAAACCAGTGTTAATTGCATGGTGGAACGTTTAATGGCACAAAATCACATATTTGTTTCCTTTTAAGGAAAATAACATAATTGCATAGTCGGAGTATTTTGTGATTGGAGTTTCAAATGAGCGTATTTTTTTTCAGATTTCTATTGATGACGATTCTTTTGGCAAAGCGATGAAATTAAGAGAAAATACAGACTTACGAAATGGGATATTATTTGTAGACCGAAGGACCAGAGGGGGCTAGGAATTGAGATTTAGAGGTTAAAAACAAATGCCTGCTGCGAAAGTGGCTATACAGGCTTTTTATTAAGACTGAAGGCATGTGGGTCCAGATATTACGTAACAAGTACTTGCAGTCAAAAACTTTAGCCCAGGTCACCGTTAGACCCAATGATTCACTTTTCTGGAAGGGGTTGATGAGAGTGAAAGCGGCCTTCTTTCATTGGACAAAATTCAGTATCGAAAACGATGATTCTACCAGATTCTGGGAGGATATGTGGCTAGGTGAGGAACCACCGGCCACACAATATCCGTCCCTGTATAATATTGTGCAGCGTAAGGACGCATATATTGTTACAGTATTACAATCTCCGCCTCTCAGTATTCAGTTCCGGAGATCGTTGGTAGGAGACCGATGGAATGCTTGGCTACATCTCGTGAGAAGGTTGATGGACGTTCACCTCTCTAATGAGCCAGATACATTCACTGGAAATTAGCGATGAATGGTGTGTTAGTAAAATCTATGTACTTAGACCTAATCAACTCTAGTCCAATCCCGAAATTGATACATATTTGGAAGACTAAAGTGCCCTTAAGAATCAAAGTCTTCATGTGGTTTGTTCACAAGGAGGTAATTCTGACTAAGGATAACTTAGCAAAGCATAGTTGGGAAGGCAACCAACGATGTTGCTTTTGTGATCAGGATAAAACGATTAAACACCTCTTTCTCGAGTGTCTGATGACTAGAGTATCATGACGTTCAGTTCATATAACCTTTAATATTATCCCTCCAAATACTATTGACACGTTATTCGGAACGTGACTAAATGGGGTAGACACAATGATTGCGACACACATTCGGATAGGATTATGCGCGTTACTTTGGGCTATATGAAACTACAGAAATGACATGGTTTTTAACTGACAAATTCGCATTATTTTTGTGCATGTAATTTACAGGGCCACTACGTGGATCTGTACGTGGTCGTTACTCACCCCTGCGGAAGGCAAGGAGCATTTGGTTACTGGTTCTACCCGATGGGAGATGGTAGCCCAAGATATCTACAAGCGGTTTGGATGACGGTCCAATAATAGGCTAGGTGTTTAGTCAGCTTGTTCTATTTCAGCCGGTTGTGGCATTTTACAGTTTCTTGTTCTCATTTGATTTCATTTTCGATCGGAGAGCATGTACTTGTGTTCAGAGATAGTTGGACCATTTGCTTAATAAAATGGCTGCATACATCATTCTGATGCAGAGGCCGGAGGTATCCTCATTCTCCAAAAAAACCTGCCTTATATAGGAACCAGAAAGTTACAAATAACCTAAAAGAAAAAAAAAGGCCCCAACCAGCTGAGGCCAAGGGCCTAGCACATCCCGAAATAAAATGTTCCAACGATTACCACAAATGTCTAAGATATTGTAGTTTTTTTTGCAAGGAAAACTTTCAATATATTCATCAAGCATCATGACACTATAAAAAATATTAGAAGTAACAGAAATTATCTTCAAGTCCGTAGACCACCTAGCGAAGATAAAGCACTGAAACGAGCAGAAGATGCGTCCCATCATCGCACCTCCCCCGTTGGAGCCAGGCAATTGTTGTTGTAGACAATCGAAAAGTCGTCATGCTAAAGGACATTAATATATGAAAGAATTTTCACAAATTATTATAAAGGGGAAATTACACTAGTAGAAAATCGGCCTTTCGTTCTAGCCCGATCGGAGCATTAGTCCCGGTCCTGTTATGAACTGGGACTAATGTTACCATTAGTCCCGGTTCGAGCGGCTAGGACGCCGGACGGGGCTCGGCTGGCATCGGTCCCGGTTCGAGTGGGACCTTTAGTCCCGGTTGGAGACACAACCGGGACTAAAGGGGTCAGGACACATTAGTCCCGGTTTGTGTCTCCAACCGGGACTAAAGGTCACTCTTCAGTCCCGGTTTTAGAAACCAACCGGGACTACAAGTTTGCCTATATATACCCTCGACCCTGCCCGCCCTCTCCTCTGTTTTTGCCTCATAGAAGGTGGGAGGTGTGTGCTACTTTGTGTTCCATTCCTATGCACAAGAGGTGTTCGATGAAATGCCTGAGAGCATGATGCCATTGATATGAGGTGCCCGAGCCACACTTAAGCTTTCTCCTCTTTCTTCTCCTCTGTCCTCCCCGATCTCGTCGCTGGCACTACCGTGGTGAGCCTCTTGTTCTTATCTCTTTTAAAAAAAATCTTACTTGTATGATTTAGATATAGTTACTTGTATAATTTTCTTACTTGTATTATTGTTTGTTATTATATAGTGCCATGGTTTTGATATCCGCCCCCATTGGCTCTCGTCCGGTCTATGATTCGGATGTGGTATATTATCTTTTATAACTATTTGTTTCATTTAGTTTTTATGACAATTATGCCGACCAACTTGACATAGATATTTTTACTTAGGAGGTATGTGAACCGGAAATTCCAACCGACCCTCTTGTCGAGAGGTTAAATTTAATTGAAAAAGAAAACAATTATTTGAAAGAAAAATTGAAAAGAATTGAAGAAGAGAAGATGAAATTGGACTTGCATGTGGCCGATGTCGTGGATCTACACAAGATCCAAATGGATGCAATGCGCTTGAAGATTAGAAAGATTAGAAAATATGCCATTGATAAAGAGGCTTGGTATCATTATGTTGTTGGATCAATTGTTACCTTAGATGCGATTTTGATCGCATTTGTTATTGCATTTAAATATTTTACATAGTTGTATGTTAGTTTCAATGTATATTTTAGATGCTCTAGATAGTTTTATGTTGTTTTATGAGAACTATGTATGAACTTTATGTATTTATTTTTGCAGTAATAACATTTGATCACTACTGTACTTTGGTTTTAATGTGATGAACTTGTATTAATTTGGTCATTTCTCTATTCATGATGTTCTGTAATGGTTTTTGATATACTTAATTATATAATGCAGATGAACCGGCAATGGATGTACGGTGACCGACGCACTGCCGAGTACATTACGGGCTTGCATAATTTTATCGGTGTGGCTGAGGCAAAAAGTCTGAATGGTTTTATGTGTTGTCCATGTGTTCACTGTGAGAATAGGAAGGATTACTATTCCTCGAAAGTCCTTCACACCCACCTGCTTAAGTCCGGTTTCATGCCCAGCTATAATTGTTGGACCAAACACGGAGAAAGAGGGGTTATGATGGAAGATAACGTGGCTTGAGACTGCGTCGATATTTCCCCAAAGAGGAAGGGACGATGCAGCACAGCGACGGTAAGTATTTCCCTCAGTTATGAAACCAAGGTATCGAACCAGTAGGAGGATCACCACCACCTAATAAACAACACCTGCACAAAAAGAACAAATACTTGCAACCCGACGCGAAAGAGAGGTTGTCAATCTCTCTACGGTAAAAAGATAGATTAGGTAGTGATAGATTGGAGAGATAGATCTCTCAAGAACACAAAATAAAAAGAGCAAATAAAAAGTGCAGCAATATATTTTTGGGTTTTTGGAATAATAGATCTGAAAACAAAAGCGGCAAAAAGATAGATCGGAAAGCAATATGTTGGAAAAGTAGACCCGGGGGCCGTAGGTTTCACTAGTGGCTTCTCTCATGAGTATAGCACACGGTGGGTGAACAAATTACTGTTGGGCAATTGATAGAAGATCAAATAATCATGATGATATCCAAGGCGATGATCATTATATAGGCATCACGTCCAAGATAAGTAGACCGACTCCTGCCTGCATCTACTATTATTACTCCACACATCGACCGCTATCCAGCATGCATCTAGTGTATTAAGTTCATGGAAAAACGGAGTAATGCAATACGAACGATGACATGATATAGACAAGATCTATTCATGTAGGAATAGACCCCATCTTGTTATCCTTAATAGCAACGATACATGCGTGCCTCGCTGCCCCTTCTGTCACTGAGAGAGGACACCGCAAGATCGAACCCATCACAAAGCACCTCTTCCCATGGCAAGAAATAAATCTAGTTGTCCTAACTAAACCAAAGATTCGAAGAATAAATACGAGGCTATAAGTAATCATGCATATAAGATATCAAAGAAGACTCAAATAATATTCATGGATAGAAACTGATCATGAACTCAAAATTCATCGGATCCCAACAAACACACCGCAAAAGTTTACATCAAATAGATCTCCAAGAGACCATTGTATTGAGAGTCAAAAGAGAGAGAGAGGAAGCCAACTAGCTACTTCCTACGGACCCATAGATCTATGGTGGACTACTCACGCATCATCGGAGAGGCACCAATGAGGATGATGAACCCCTCCGTGATGGTGTTAGATTGGATCTCGAGGTTCTGGAACTTGTGGCAATTGGATGTGTTTTTCGTTGACTCCTTTAGGGTTTCTGGAATATTTGGGAATTTATAGGCATCAGAGGTGGTGGAGAGGGGCCCCGAGGAGGGCACAACCCATCAGGGCGCGTCCTGGTGGGTTGTGGTCTCCACGGTCCACCTCTCTGGCACTTCTTTGGCCCACTGGGTGTCTTCAGGTCCAAAAAAAATCTCCAAAAAGTTTTGTCGTGATTGGACTCCGTTTGGTACTGGTATTCTGCGAAGTAAAAAACAAGCAAAAACAACAACTGGCACTTTGGCACTATGTCAATAGGTTAGTCCCAAAAAATGATATAAAGTTGCTATAAAGTGATTGTAAAACATCCAAGAATGATAATATAACAGCATGGAACAAGCAAAAATTATTGATACGTTGGAGACATATCAGCATCCCCAAGCTTAATTCTTACTCGTCCTCGAGCAGGTAAATGATAAAAACAGAATTTTTGATGTGGAATGCTGCCTAACATGTTCATCTCATATTGTTTTCTTTTGTAGCATGGACATTTGGACTTTTAGATGGTTCAAAGCAATAGTCTAGTTTTAACATAATGACTTCAATACTCAAGCATGCCAACAAGCAACCATGTCTTTCAAAATATCAACACTAAAGAAATTTATCCCTAGCCCATCATGCTCAATCATTGATCCATTCATAAAACACACTCAAATATTAGCTACACCCAATGCTCAAGTACGATCATAGTGCCCCCCTAGTTGGTGCTTTATAAGAGAAGATGGAGACTCAAAGTAAAAATAAAAATTGCATAAAATAAATAGATAGGCCCTTCGCAGAGGGAAGTAGGGATTTGTAGAGGTGCTAGAGCTCAAAGTTTAAATTGAGGGAGAAAAATATTTTGAGTGGCATGCCTTTCCTGTCAACGAAAACGACAAAGTAGTTCACAATACTTTCCACGCTAGATACATCGTAGGCTGTTCCCAAACAGAAAATAAAGTTTATTCCTTTTTTCACCATTCTTTCACATTCCATGGCTGGCCGTATCCACGGTTGCCTTCCATACCAACACTTTCCAAGCAATTTATTATTTGACAACATAAAGTATTTTTTTTTCTTTTTCATTACGGGAATGAGCATCCCTATTACCGCCGTACTCTCGTGCAATGACAAGTGAATAAACACTCATCTTGAGAATAACATATCTAGCATGGAAAAATATTGGACAGCCCCTACCGTTTCATGAGCGGTACGAGCACACAAAAGAGAAATTTATTTTGAAAAGTAGAGGTGGCACATACAAATTTGCTTAGAACGGCATGGAAATACCGCATATAGGTAGGTATGGTGGACTCATAAGGCAAAACTTGGTTTAAGGATTTTGTATGCACAAGTAGTATTTCTACTTAGTACAAGTGGAGGCTAGCAAATAGATTGAGAAGCAACCAACCAAGAAACGAAAATTCACATAAGCGAGCATTGAGCATAACTAACACCGAATAATGCACCATAAGTAGGATGTAATTTCATTGCATAACTATTGACTTTCGTGCATGCATAGGGAATCACAAACCTTAACACCAATATTCTTACTAAAGCATAATTACTCACTAACATGACTCACATATTACTATCATCATGTCTCAAAACTATCACAAGGAATCAAGTTTAATTTGTCCAATGATCTTCCTGAAAGTTTTTATTATATCCTCCTTGGATATCTATCACTTTGGGACTAGTTTCATATATTGCCATTGCTTTTTGACAAGCTCAAACAAATTTAAGTGAAGCACATGAGCATAAAGATTTCATCTGTCAAAATAGTATAAGTGAAGCATGAGAGAATTTCTTCAAAATTTACTAACTCTCAAATTAATCTAAGTGAAGCATGAGATTATTTCTTCAAAAGTTTCCAAGTACACCGTGCTCAAAAAGATATAAGTGAAGCACTAGAGCAATTCTATAGCTCAAAAAGTTTAGGTGAAGCATATAGAGCAATTCTAACAAATCATAGCACAATTTTGGCTCTCTCAAATAGGAGTGTACAGCAAGGATACAAGTGACAAACTAAAAAGCAAAGAAAGCAAATACTCAAATGATACAAGACGCTCCAAGCAAAACTCATGATATGTGACGAATAAAAATATAGCTCCAAGTAAAATACTGATGGTCGTTAGAAGAAAGAGGGGATGCCACTTGGGGCATCCCCAAGCTTAGTTGCTTGTTTCTCTTTGGATATATCTTGGGGATTCTGTAGCATCCCCAAGCTTAGGCTCTTTTCACTCCTTATTCCTTCATCCATCATGATCTCACCCAAAACTTGAAAACTTCAATCACACAAAACTCAACAAAATCTTCGTGAGATCCGTTAGTATAATAAAGAAAATCATTACTTTAAGTACTGTTGCAAACCCATTCAAATTTTATTATTGCATTATACCTATTGTATTTTAACTTTACCATGGCTCATACCCTTCAATACAACCCATAGATTCATCAAAACAAGCACACAATGCAACGAAAACAGAATCTGTCTTAAACAGAACAGTCTGTAGTAATCTGTACTCTAACCATACTTCTGTAACTCTAAAAATTCTGAAATATTAGGACAACGTAAAGAATTTGTATAGCAACACTGTGTTAAAATTTCAGCTCAAAATCATGCTCCAGTAAAAAATGAAAATTCGAACACTGGAGGCAAAGTTTATGTTTCAGATTCAGCATTGTTTCTACTCATCTTATGAATCATCCTAAAAGTTCTACTCGGCAAAAACACTAAATAAAACATAAAAACACAATCATAACTGAGGCATAATTGTGTCAACACTCAAAAACAGAAAGG
Source organism: Elymus sibiricus (assembly GCA_039707655.1). Classification (NCBI taxonomy): domain Eukaryota; kingdom Viridiplantae; phylum Streptophyta; class Magnoliopsida; order Poales; family Poaceae; genus Elymus; species Elymus sibiricus. The sequence continues at coordinate 487,325,155 of CM077665.1, forward strand.
AAAAGACAAAAATAAATTTATTCATTGGGTTGCCTCCCAACAAGCGCTATCGTTTTACGCCCCTAGCTAGACATAACACATAGTTTCAAGTATTGTCATTTTTGGTTTTCAACTCTTCAATCATACAACTAGATTTATTCAAGAATTTAGCATGCATACTTTCAATGACAACACTTCTAGGAAAAAGAACGAAAAAATCATTCTTGTAAATAGGGTCTCTTACTATTTCAACAAAGTCGGGATGAATACTAATCATTTTGAGATCTCCCTTGTGGCCACTAGGTGTAGCAACTTTGTTCTTAGTGACTTGCGTGGTTTTGCCAATTTTCACGAGAGTGTTTTCACTAGCTTTGACAGAAGAAAAAGCCGAACCCAAGTTACTAAAAATTTCTTCCAATTTGTCAATCCGGTAAGGACTCTCTTCTATCCTTTCAATAACTACGTTCTCTTTTTCCTTTAACAATTTAAAGGCGTCTCCAGCTTTTGACCCAATTTTATTAGCAAGATTATGCATTTTTTGATCCAAATTTTCAAGATGTTCTTTGGTAATCATCTTCTTTTCAATAGCATCTAGCCTCTCCATAACATGTTCAAGAGTTAAAGTTGTTTCATTGATCGTAAGAGATGGTGATCCCACTAAACTTCCCATGGTATTAAAAGCATCCAAAGATGGACACATCAAGAAATTCCCACCGGTAATCGTATCAAGGACAAATCTATACCAAGTGGTAATGCCCACATAAAAACTGCGAAGAAGAACAACGGTAGATTGCTTATGGATAGATCTATTATGAGCATTGCAAATCCTATACCAAGCATCTTTTAGGTTCTCCCCTCCCCTTTGCTTGAAATTAAGAACTTCATTCTCGGGGGTACACGCAATAGAGGAAGAACTAGCCATAACGACAAGGTAGGCAAACAAGCGATCTGACGAGAAAAAGGCAAACGGAAAAAGAGGGCGAATAAAACGGCAAATTGGGTGAAGTGGGGGAGAGGAAAACGAGAGGCAAATGGCAAATAATGTAATTGCAAGGAGATGAGATTTGTGATTAGGAACCTGGTAGATGATGATGGTGTCTCCTCGGCGCCAGAGATTCGCACGTAGAAGAGACCGCTTCCTCCCCTGCAACGGCGCCAGAAATTCCTTTGACGTGGCTTGAGACTGCGTCGGTATTTCCCCAAAGAGGAGGGATGATGCAGCACAGCGACGGTAAGTATTTCCTTCAGTTATGAAACCAAGGTATCAAACCAGTAGGAGGATCACCACCACCTAATAAACAGCACCTGCACAAAAAGAACAAATACTTGCAACCCGACGCGAAAGAGAGGTTGTCAATCTCTCTACGGTAAAAAGACAGATTTGGTAGCGATAAATTGGAGAGATAGATCTCTCAAGAACACAAAATAAAAAGAGCAAATAAAAAGTGCAGCAATATATTTTTGGGTTTTTGTAATAATAGATCTGAAAACAAAAGCGGCAAAAAGATAGATCGGAAAGCAATATGTTGGAAAAGTAGACCCGGGGGCCGTAGGTTTCACTAGTGGCTTCTCTCATGAGTATAGCACACGGTGGGTGAACAAATTACTGTTGGGCAATTGATAGAAGATCAAATAATCATGAAGATATCCAAGGCGATGATCATTATATAGGCATCACGTCCAAGATAAGTAGACCGACTCCTGCCTGCATCTACTACTATTACTCCACACATCGACCGCTATCCAGCATGCATCTAGTGTATCAAGTTCATGGAAAAATGGAGTAATGCAATAAGAACGATGACATGATATAGACAAGATCTATTCATGTTGGAATAGACCCCATCTTGTTATCCTTAATAGCAACGATACATGCGTGCCTCGCTGCCCCTTCTGTCACTGGGAGAGGACACCGCAAGATCGAACCCAGCACAAAGCACCTCTTCCCATGGCAAGAAAAATCGATCTAGTTGGCCTAACTAAACCAAAGATTCAAAGAAGAAATATGAGGCTATAAGTAATTATGCATATAAGATATCAAAGAAGACTCAAATAATATTCATGGATAGAAACTGATCATGAACTCAAAATTCATCGGATCCCAACAAACACACCGCAAAAGTTTACATCAAATAGATCTCCAAGAGACCATTTTATTGCGAATCAAAAGAGAGAGAGGAATCCAACTAGCTACTTCCTACGGACCCGTAGGTCTATGGTGGACTACTCACGCATCATCGGAGAGGCACCAATGAGGATGATGAACCCCTCCGTGATGGTGTTAGATTGGATTTCGAGGTTTTGGAACTTGCGGCGATTGGATGTGTTTTTCGTCGACTCCTTTAGGGTTTCTGGAATATTTGGGAATTTATAGGCATCAGAGGCGGTGGAGAGGGGCCCCGAGGAGGGCACAACCCATCAGGGCGCGCCTGGGCCCTCTGGCGTGCCCTGATGGGTTGTGGTCTCCACGGCCCACCTCTCTAGCACTTCTTTGGTCCACTGGGTGTCTTCTGGTCCAAAAAAAATCTCCAAAAAGTTTCGTCGTGATTGGACTCCGTTTGGTACTGATATTCTGCGAAGTAAAAAATAAGCAAAAACAACAACTGGCACTTTGGCACTATGTCAATAGGTTAGTCCCAAAAAATGATATAAAGTTGCTATAAAGTGATTGTAAAACATCCAAGAATGATAATATAACAGCATGGAACAAGCAAAAATTATAGATATGTTGGAGACGTATCAGAAGACAATGAAGAAGAAGAGGATGATGACAACTATCCTATGTTCTCGGAATACGGTGATACTGCAACGGGGGAAGCTGAAGATCAAGAGGCACCAGATGTGCCCGCTGATGATCTTCGCCGGGTCATTGTTGATGCACAGAGAGAATGCAAAAGTAAAAAGGAGAAGTTGAAGTTGTAGCACATGTTAGAGGATCACAAAAAATCGTTGTACCCAAATTGCGAAGATGGCAACACAAAGCTCGATACCACACTGGAATTGCTACAATGGTCCCGTCTGGCTTCTCGTCGAATATAAAGGGAATAATAAATATGGCAGAGAAAAAATTCCATAACCTAAAGTCTCATGACTGCCACGTGATTATGACACAATTGCTTCCGGTTGCATTGAGGGGGCTTCTACCAGAAAATGTTCGATTAGCCATTGTGAAGCTATGTGCATTGCTCAATGCAATTTCTCAGAAGGTAATCGATCCAGAAATCCTAACAAGGTTACAAACTGATTTGGTCGAATGTCTTGTCAGTTTTGAGTTGGTGTTCCCACCATCCTTCTTTAATATTATGACGCACGTCCTAGTTCACCTAGTCGAAAAGATCGCCATTCTGGGTCCTGTATTTCTACACAATATGTTCCCCTATGAGAGGTTCATGGGAGTCTTAAAGAAATATGTTCATAACCGTGCTAGGCCAGAAGGAAGCATCTCCAACGGCTATGGAACAGAGGAGGTTATTTAGTTTTGTGTTAACTTTATTCCTGACCTTAAGCCGATTGGCGTTCCTCAACTGCGGCATGAGGGGAGACCGAGTGGAAAAGGCACGCTAGGACCGAAAGTAATAATATGTAGGGACATTCATTCTTTCACTCAAGCACACTACACAGTTCTACAAAGTTCTACACTGGTGGCCCCGTATATCGAGGAACACATGGATATTGTACGCTCCAAGAACCCGGAGCAGTCTGACCCCTGGATTAAACGAACACACATGGGGACTTTCGGCGGTTGGTTGCAAACACAGCTCACGAATAACACCACCATTGAAGATGAGCTGTATTTGTTGGCCAGGACACCATCTTCGACTGTAGTGACTTTCCAAGGGTACGAGATAAATGGGAATACATTTTACACGATCGCCCAAGATAAAAAGAGCACCAACCAAAACAGTACGGAATGGGTCAATCTGACAGGAGGCGGGGTAAAGGTAGACCCGCAGTACGGAATGACAACAGTGGATCTCAACAATCTTGGGTACACACACGAACCATTCGTCCTAGCCAATGATGTGGCACATGTTTTCTATGTGAAGGACATGTCTACCAAACCGAGAAAAAGAAAAGATAAGGAAGCAAATACATCATACTATGAGCCAAAGCGCCACATAGTTCTTTCATGGAAAAGAAACATCGTGGGAGTGGAGGACAAGACAGACAATGAATTTTCACTTATTCATATCCTTTTAGAATTTGGAATTTAACAGGGGCTCAGTAACAATTGTGGGGGTTTTGACAAGCTTTGATCAAGTTAACTTGTTCTCCAACTTGTGGCACTTGATGGGGGTGATGCTCATGACCATCTGGCAATGTGGTAAAAATTTGAGATCAGTGGGAGAAAGTTGCCAATTTAACTTTGTCAAACCCTAGAGATGAGAAGAATTGGTATTTGTGACATGCTAGAATTTTCTTGGAATTTATGGTGAATAATTCCTTTGTAAATATTTCAAAATCTTGAAATATTCAGAGAGGGTAATTGAGGGTTTTGACCAATATTTTGAGCTATGTAAGAGAGAGAGATTTTGGCAGAAGGTGTTTGATGATGAATAGAGGTACATAGAGGAATTCAATGGCTTTGGAATTTAAGAGGAATGAGCTTGGTATCAATTTGAGCTAGTGTGCAAATTTGAGCTAAAATATCCTGAAAAGGTCTAAAACTAAAGGAGCTAAACGAAAAATAGATTTAGTTCCAGTTGGTGCCACCAACCGGGACTAAAGGCCTAAACTTTCGCGCCCTTTCGTGGGCTGAAATTTAGCTTTAGTCCCGGTTGGTGCCACCAACCGGGACTAAAGGCCTAAGCTTGCGCGCCCTTTCGTCTGAAATTTAGCTTTAGTCCCGGTTGGTGGCTCCGACCGGGACTAAAGGTAGGCCTTTAGTCCCGGTTTGTGGAACCAACCGGGACTAAAGACCCTGGGGTATTTAACCGCGCCGTCTCCTTCCCTCAATCTTCCTCTCCCCCCCCCCCCCGACGCCGAACCACCACGACGCCGCCAGGCTACCGGAGATTGCCATCATCGTTCCGTCGCCTCCGAGCCGTCCCCGAGCCCGTTGATCGTCGCCGGACCTCCTCGCCCTCCTCCCCGAGCCTCGCCGCCCCCGCTCCTTGATACGTCTCCAACGTATCTATAATTTTGTTATTGTTCCATGCTGATATATTATCATTCTAGGATACTTTTTGGATATTTATTTACCAATTTATAATATTTTTGAGCACTAACCTATTGACCCAGTGCCCAGTGCCAGTTCCTGTTTTCTGCGTGTTTTTGCCTTTTCAGAGTTACAATACTAAACGAAGTCCAATTGCCACGAAACTTTTTGGTGATTTTTTCTGGACAAATACAAGACCTAGAAGCTTCAGAGGAGGGCAAGGAGATGCACCAGGGGCCCACAAGCCATCTGGCCGCGCCCATGTTGTGCCCCCCCCCGGAGACTCTCCCGACGTCGTTCTCTGGCCTATAAATTCACATATACCCTAGAAACACCAGAAGTGCTCCCGAAACACTTTTTTCGCCGCCGCAAGTCTATGTTCCGACGGGAGGCCATCTACACCTCCGTTCCGGCACCCTGCCGGAGGGGAGTTTGATCACGGAGGGCCTCTTCATCAACATTGTTGCCCTCACCATGATGTGTGAGTAGTTCACCACAGACCTATGGGTCCGTAGGTAGTACCTAGATGGCAATCTCTCTCTCTCTCTCTCTCTCTCTCTCTCTCTCTCTCTTGATCTTCAATACAATGTTCATCGCATCTTTGCCTTGATCTATCCGATGTAATCCCTTTGTATGGTGTGTTTGTTGGGATCCGATGAATTGTGAGTTTATGTTCAGATTATTCATGAAAAGTATTTGAGTCAAACCTGATTACTATGATTCTTATTTGCATGATCATCATAGCTTCGTAATGCTCTCCGATATATTGAGATAGTTTGGCCAACTAGATTGATATTTCTTCAGTGGGAGTGGTGCGTTGTAGTAGGTTCAACATGACGAGTTTCTATATCCCAGTGACAGAAGGGGACAAGTTGCGTATTTGTGTTGTTGCTACTAAGGATACAACGATGGGGTTTGTTCATATTAGTTGAGTATTCTTTGTCTACATCATGTCATCGTTCTCCAAGCATTACTCTGTTTGTCATGAACTTAATAAGTAGAGAGGCAAGCATAGAAGCGCTCTTGAAGTGGTGTAATAGTATTAGGTGTAGGCAGGAGTCGGCCTATTTGCTTATGGACGTAATGCCTATATACACATGATCATTGCCGTGAACATCGCATAATTATTCGCTTTTCTATCAATTGCCCAACAATAATTTGTTTACCCACCGGATGCTTTGCTTATGAGAGATGCCACTAGAGAACTCTACGCCCCCTAGGTCTATTCACTTATATTTTCACAAATGCTATCATTACCTTGCTGTTATTTATTACCTTTAAATTTTATTTTGCACTTTACTATCATCTACAATTGTCTACACAACTCACTTGCTTGCAAATAACAAGATCAAGGGGATTGACGACCCTCTTGCCGGCGTTGGGTGCAAGTTGTTTGTTCTTTTGTGTGCAACTGCTGAAGACGGCTGAGGATTGTTATTCCTATTGGTTCGATAAACCTTGGTTTCATAACTGAGGGAAATACTTACCCACTTTGTGCTGCGATTACCCGTTCCTCTTCACGGAAAACCCAACGCAGATCACGAGTACCAGGAAGGATTTCTGGCGCCGTTGCCGGGGAATACCATCACCAACTATCAAGTAACTTCACACCAAATTTCATTCACTTGTTCTTCTTTTTATTTTCTGTTATATTTAGTTTGTCTCATAAAAATCAAAAATACAAAAATATTTACCTTTGCTAGTTACTAGTTGCTTCTAGTTTGCTTTACTTGCTAGTTTTACTTGTCTTGCTTGTTTTGCTAGTCCGGTCATCATGGCTCAAGATACTACTAAGTTGTGTGACTTCTCAAATACTAATAATAATGATTTTATTAGTACTCCTGTACCACCCACCACTAGTGCGGAGGCATTTGATATTAATGCTGCATTGCTCAATCTTGTCATGAAAGATCAATTTTCGGGAAGTCCTAATGAGGATCCCGCATCACATCTTAATACCTTTGTTGAATTATGTGATATGCTAAATAAAAATGATATGGATAATGATATTGTGAAATTAAAATTATTTCCTTTTTCACTAAGAGACAAAGCTAAAGCTTGGTTTTCATCTTTACCTCGTAATAGTATTGGAACGTGGGATAAGTGTAAAGATGCTTTTATTGCCAAGTATTTTCCTTCTGCTAAGATTATCTCCCTTAGAAATCAAATAATGAATTTTAAACAGCAAGATCGAGAACAGGTTGCTCAAGCTTGGGACATAATGAAATTGATGATAAGAAATTGCCCAACTCATGGCTTAAACTTGTGGATGATTATCCAAAATTTCTATGCTGGACTAAACTTTGTGTCTAGAAATCTTCTAGATTCCGCTGCAGGTGGTACCTTCATGGATGTGACCTTAGGAGAGGCCACAAAACTTCTGGACAACATTATGACAAATTATTTTCAATGGCATACAGAAAGAGCTCCAACTGGTAAGAAGGTAAATTCTGTCGAAGACATCGCTACTTTGAGTGAAAAAGTGGATGCTCTTATGAATATGGTTGCTAATAAAAATGCTAATGTTGATCCCAATGATATGCCTTTGTCTACTTTGATTGAGCAAAATAATGATGCTATTGATGTGAACTTTATCTCGCGAAATAATTTCAACAACAATGCTTATAGAGGAAATTTCAATGCTAGACCGTATCCCGGTAATTCCTCTAACAACTATGGAAATTCTTATGGTAATTCATATGGCAATGCTTCTACAAATTCTAATAGGATACCTTCTGATCTTGAGAACACAATTAAAGAATTTATTAATTCTCAAAAGGTTTTCAACACTACGGTAGAAGAAAAGTTGCATATGATTGATACTTTGGCTAAAAACATGGATAGAATTGCTCTTCATGTTGAAACTCTTAAAAATAAATATTTGCCACCCAAGCATGATTTTAATGAGACTATTAAATCTATCCAATTATCTATTAATGAAAGTAAGGAGAGGACCGCTAAGTTGAGAGCTAAGCGAGAATTCTTAGAAAAGGCTCTTCCACCCGATTTTTACCGGAATCATGATGAAGATCTTAAAATGATTGGTGTTTCTCCTATTGAATCTTTGTTTACATATCTGAATATAAATGATAAATGGACTGGATCTGAGTCAACTTTAGTTAAGGAGCGTCCCGTTTGCTTGGAGGGTGATGATTCTAATGCTAAAACTGAAAAAAGTGGGTTTGGAGAGGTCAAAACCTTAACTAGTGATGTGCCCACTATCTTGGATCACAAGGACTTTAATTATGATAAATGCTCTTTAGTAGAATGTATTTCCTTGCTGCAATCCATTATTAGCTCACCCAATGCTTATGAACAAAACAAAGCTTTTACCGAACATATAGTAGAAGCTATGATAAAAGCTTATGATGAAAACTTGAGCTTCAAATTTCTATTCCTAGAAAATTGCATGATGAGTGGGAACCTACTATCAAAATAAAGATAAATAAATATGAATGCAATGCTGTGTGTGACCTTGGTGCTAGTGTTTCAACTATACCAAAAACTTTATGTGATGTACTTGGTCTCACTAATATTGAAGAGTGTTCCCTAAACTTGCATCTTGCGGATTCTACCATCAAGAAACCTTTAGGTAGAATTAATGATGTGCTTATTATTGCAAACAAAAATTATGTGCCTGTAGATTTCATTGTGCTTGATATTGATTGCAATCCTTCTTCTCCCATAATACTTGGAAGGCCATTTTTACGAACTATAGGTGCAATTATTGATATGAAAGAGGGAAACATAAGATTCCAATTCCCATTAAAGAAAGGGATGGAACAATTCCCTAGAAAGAGAATTAAACCACCTTATGAATTAATCATGAGAGCTACCTACGGGTTGAGTGTCAAAGATGACAACACTTGAAACTATGCATTATGCCTAGCTAGGGGCATAAAGCAATATCGCTTGTTGGGAGGCAACCCAATATGTATCTTTATTTTTGTTTTTAATTTATGTATTTGTGTGATAACATGATTGTTTCCTCTGTAATGATTATATTTTTATGTTTTAATTAGTGTTTGTGCCAAGTAAAGCCTTTGGGATAACTCACAAGATGAGTAGAAACGATGCTGAATCTGAAACAGAAACTTTGACTCCAGTGCAGAAATTTTCATTTTTTACTGGAGAGTGATAATGATCTGAAATTTTAACACAGTATTTCTATACAAATTCTTTACGTTTTACTAATATTTCAGAATTTTTAGAGTTTCAGAAGTATGGCCTCTTTACAGATTGCTACAGACTGTTCTGTTTCAAACAGATTCTGTTTTGCTTGCATAGTTTGCTTGTTTTGATTATGCCATGGATTATATCCGGGGGTGTAAGTCATGGGGAAGTTAGAATACAATACATATTTTGCAAAAATGAATTTGAATCAATTTATCACAGTACTTCAAGTATGCAATATGTTTCTTATACTAACGGATCTCATGAAGTTTTGTTGAGTTTTGTGTGATTGAAGTTTTCAAGTTTTGGGTGTGATCACGATGGACTACGGAATAAGGAGTAGCAAGAGCCCAAGCTTGGGGATGACCATGGCATCCCAAGTATAATTCTAAGGAGACTTAAGCGTCTAAGCTTGGGGATGCCCCGGAAGGCATCCCTCTTTCGTCTCAATCCATCGGTATGTCACATGGAGCTATATTTTTATTCATCACATGATATGTGTTTTGCTTGGAGCGTCGTTTGCTTTTGTTTGCTTTTACTTTCAGTTTGTCACAATCATCATTTACTGGACACACCTATTTCAGAGAGACACACCTTCATGATAATTTGCTAGAATACTCTATGTGCTTCACTTATATCTTTTGAGCTAGGCAGTTGCTCTAGTACTTCACTTATATCTTTTTGAGCACGGTGACACGTAGATTTTATAGAAATAATATGCTCTCGTTCTTCACTTATATTTGTTTGAGAGCTGAGTAATAGTGACGGTAATTTGCATGGGTCATAAGACTAGTCCAAGAATATTAGGTATTCAATGAATGATAATCAAAACCATCGTGTAGCACATATAGAGAAGTTGTGGGTTAATGACATTGATGTAGTAATATGAAAAAGGTGTGAGTCCAAAATTTTTAATTCGTAGAAGTGTCGATATTAAGAGGTGTTAACTTGTTATTCATCTAAAAATTAAAGAGGCATGGTGATGATGTGTGAGCATTTATATTCCTCGTTGAAATCCTAGTGTTGTTTTGAGTCGGGGGCGCACGATGGTTAACTCCTACCAACCTCCTCCCTCGGGGCATGCGAGGAGTACTTTGATTTATGATAAAACTAATAAAACTTTGCAATAAGTATGTGAGTTATTTATGACTAATGTGACACCATGGACATATGCATCTTCACCTTCTCATATTTGCTAGCCTCTTCGGTACCGTGCATAGCCCATTCTCACCTCGAGGATCGGTGCAAATATTCGCCGGTGCATCCAAACCCCGTGACATGATACGCTCTGTTGCACATAAGCCTTATTATATCTTCCTTAAAACAGTCACCATACCTACCTTTTATGGCATTTCCATAGCCATTCCGAGATATATTGCCATGCAAATTCCATCGTCACTTCATATGACTAGTTCGTTCATCATCATAATGCTTTGCATGATCATATAGAGCTGACATAGTATTTGTGGCAAAGCCACCGTCCTTCATATTTTTGATACATGTCACGCTAGATCATTGCACATCCTGGTACACCGCCAGAGGCATTCATTCAGAGTCATATCTTCCTATCAGTTCTTCATGTTGAGTTGTAAGTAAATAAAAGTGTGATGATCATCATTATTAGAGCATTGTCCCAGTGAGGAAAGGATGATGGAGACTATGATTCCCCCACAAGTCGGGATGAGACTCCGGACGAAAAATGAAATAAAATGGGGGAGGCCAAATGAGCCCACCATATAAAAAAAGAGAAAATGGGGGAGACATAAAAAAGAGAAAAGCCCATCATAAAAAAATAAAAAAAAATGAGAGAAAAGAGAGAAGGGACTTTGCTACTATCCTTTACCACATTTGTGCCTCTAAGTGGCACCATGTTCTTCATATAGAGAGTCTCCTATGTTGACACTTCCATATGCTAGTGGGAATTACCTTTCCATATAATAAACTTGGCTTGTATATTCCTAAGACGGGCTTCCTCAAATGCCCGAGGTCTTCATGAGCAAGCAAGTTGGATGCACGCCCCACTTAGCTTTAGTTGAGCTTTCATACACTTATAGCTCTAATGCATCATTTGCATGGTAATCCCTACTCCTCGCATTGATATCTATCGATGAGCATCTCCATAACTCGTTGGTATGCCTAGTTGATGCGAGACTATCTTCTCCACTTCTTTGTACCCCTTTGATACCTACCACCATATTCTATTCCACCTATATGCTATGTCCAATGGTTCACACTCAAGTATTGCATGAAGAATAAAAAGTTGATGCATATTGAAAAAGTACGATCCAATTGCCTGACTTGGACACCGTGGTGCTTAACATTTGTATCCATGTGGTGAAGACGGAGTCATGCCTTGCTAATATAATAAGATGAATAGGGGTAAACATTATTTTAGGATCGTATACTTTGAAAAATTAATGATTTTGTTTCTTATACTTATAAATATTACTATGTTGCTGTTTGTTAATTCATCATTTCTCAATGAACATACATATCAAAGATTACATTATGGGTAGCATGTCACATCAAAAATTCTGTTTTTATCATTTACCTACTCGAGGACGAGCAGTAATTAAGCTTGGCGATGCTGATACGTCTCCAACGTATCTATAATTTTTTATTGTTCCATGCTGATATATTATCATTCTAGGATACTTTTTGGTTTTTATTTACCAATTTATAATATTTTTGAGCACTAACCTATTGACCCAGTGCCCAGTGCCAGTTCCTGTTTTCTGCGTGTTTTTGCCTTTTCAGAGTTACAATACTAAACGGAGTCCAATTGCCACGAAACTTTTTGGTGATTTTTTCTGGACAAATACAAGACCTAGAAGCTTCGGGGGAGGGCAAGGAGATGCACCAGGGGCCCAGCCATCTGGCCGCGCCGTGGTGGCCCCCTGGAGACTCTCCCGACGTCGTTCTCTGGCCTGTAAATTCACATATACCCTAGAAACACCAGAAGCGCTCCCGAAACACTTTTTCCGCAGCCGCAAGTCTCTGTTCCGACGGGAGGCCATCTACACCTTCATTCCGGCACCCTGCCGGAGGGGAGATCGATCACGGAGGGCCTCTTCATCAACCTTGCTGCCCTCACCATGATGTGTGAGTAGTTCACCACAGACCTACGGGTCCGTAGGTAGTACCTAGATGGCAATCTCTCTCGCTCTCTTGATCTTCAATACAATGTTCATCGCATCTTTGCCTTGATCTATCCGATGTAATCCCTTTGTATGGTGTGTTTGTTGGGATCCGATGAATTGTGAGTTTATGTTCAGATTATTCAAGAAAAGTATTTGAGTCAAACCTGATTACTATGATTCTTATTTGCATGACCATCATAACTTCGTAATGCTCTCCGATCTATTGAGATAGTTTGGCCAACTAGATTGATATTTCTTCAGTGGGAGTGGTGCATTGTAGTAGGTTCAACCTGACGAGTTTCTATATCCCAGTGACAGAAGGGGACAAGTTGCGTCTTTGTGTTGTTGCTACTAAGGATAAAACGATGGGGTTCATTCATATTAGTTGAGTATTCTTTGTCTACATCATGTCATCGTTCTTCAAGCATTACTCCGTTTGTCATGAACTTAATACGTAGAGAGGCAAGCATAGAAGCGCTCTTGAAGTGGAGTAATAGTAGTAGGTGCAGGCAGGAGTCGGCCTATTTGCTTATGGACGTGATGCCTATATACACATGATCATTGCCGTGAACATCGCATAATTATTTGTTTTTCTATCAATTGCCCAACAGTAATTTGTTTACCCACTGTATGCTTTGCTTATGAGAGATGCCACTAGAGAACTCTACGGCCCCCGGGTCTATTCACTTGTATTTTCACAAACGCTATCATTACCTTGCTGTTATTTATTACCTTTTATTTTATTTTGCACTTTACTATCATCTACAATTATTTACACAACTTACTTGCTTGCAAATAACGAGATCAAGGGGATTGACGACCCTCTTGCCGGCGTTGGGTGCAAGTTGTTTGTTCATTTGTGTGCAGCCGCTGAAGACGGTTGAGGATTGGTATTCCTATTGGTTCGATAAACCTTGGTTTCATAACTGAGGGAAATACTTACCCACTTTGTGCTGCGATTACCTGTTCCTCTTCACGGAAAACCCAACGCATATTACGAGTATCACTCCTCGTCGCCGGACCTCCTCGCCCTCCTTCCCGAGCTTCGTTGTGAGCTCCTGCTCTTCTCTCCCCTCGGTCGATTTCTCCCCCGTTGGCCACCGCGGCCAAAGCTCGCCGCCGCCGTGTTTCATCGCCGGTGTGGCTAGAGCCCCTACATCCACGAATTTTGCTATGTCAATTGAGAGCGTTCGTAGTCAATTATGGTCGTGTAGATGGTAGTTAGATAGGTAGATGATTGATAGATAGATAATATTCACACATACACTTTACATCCTTGCATACATGTGTGCAAATTTTCACACATACAACTAGATACATAATGTACATGTGTGCAAATTTTCACACATACACATTACATCCTTACATACATGTGTATTTTTTTCAAAAAAATTTGAAATTGAAATTTATGAATTTTGAATTTTTAAATATAAAGGGCTCCAGGGAGCTCGGTCTCCAAAATGCTCTACTCTTAGATAGTTTAGATTATAGTTAGATAGTGTAGATAATTTGAGATGTTTTTTATGGTTCGATGAGATGAACCGATGGTGATGAATAGATGACCCGATGGTGATGACGAATATATGATGGTATCTAGTTTTATTTTTATCTAAAGGCGACGATGCCCGTCCCACATCCTCCTCGTCGACTCAGCGGCGACAACCAGTTTGAGAGGCGTCATGTTCGGGACTGGGCTCCGCCGGGCTGGCACTGGGAGGTGCTACCTTCTGGGGCGCGCAGCTTGGTGAGGAATCGGGGTCTCGTCGTCAACCCGGAGCTTCTTTGGTGGCGATCGCGTGGGCCACTATCGGTGCAGAGGGAGCCGGCCCCCAAGGAGGTGGTACGTCGCCGTGTCAGGGAGGAGGACGAGCACGTCCGTCGCTACATGGTTGCGTTGGACGTCAGGTTTTCCAATACATGGCAGTTTCTTCAGGGATCTCACCCGAGCTATGATACTGTGATGGTTCCTTCTCTTTGGGTGTCCACCGCCCGCGGCTCAGGAACTGCGAGTCAACTGGATTATTCGATAATATTCGAGCTGTATTAGTGATATTATATGATAATATTCGAGATGTATTAGTGATAATATTCGATGATGCATTGACTGGATTATTCGAGATGTATTACTGATATTATATGATGATCTTGCTAAAAAAAATAATCCTCCTCGCCATCCCTCGCCCCTCAGATCGAACCTCACCGGTGGCTGACTACTATGATTCAGTTTTTGCTTATTGAATGCATTCTAATTTAAATACTAAATTGTTAATCTTAGAATCAATGAGCATTAAGAAATTTTTTTGCCATCAATTTTTAAGCTTAGAATCATGAACACAAGAAATGTCGACGTCGTCTGACGACGAGGGGAGGATCCCTGAGTGCCCTTTGTGCTGGGATGACAGGGGTATATGCGACCGTTATCCTCACCTAGACAACGATACGTCTTTCACCGTCAAGCTACATGATGACTTTGAAATTATTACGATATGTAAAGACGACATGTATTTTTTGTTAATGAAGTATGACGTGTGCTTTTTTGCTTCAATTAATCTTTAATTTTCTTTTGTACAATTCGACTAGTGCGTTCCCTGCCATGCAAGATTCGCTGTCTTGGACAAGTTCCATCTCAAAGAGAAGGATAATACAGAGCCTAAGATAGCTCACCTAAGACGGAGCATTACACTTTTGTTGTTAAGGTAAAAAATGAAGAAGATCACACATCTTTTGGTTGTTCTAATTGGAGAGCATTTTGCAAGGCGTATGGGTTGGATGAGGACATGAACATTACCTTCGATCTTGGTAATGACGATGTTCGTGATAATAATATAGAAATTTGGGTGCATGTGATGACTTGATTCCAGTTCTACCTCCAGGTGAGTTTGTCAACAGATTTGTTAGGTAATTTATATTGATTATTGAAAAGTGTTTGGTACTCATCCCGACTAAATTTCTTTATTTTTAATTATCAACTTATTTCTCTGCTACAAGAACTACACGACAGATAATAGATCGGACATATTACAGTTATGACTCCGAGCTTACTTGGTTGGAGAAAAATCATCTCATCTCATTTATTCATGATGTTGAATCATATAAGAACAATTACATGATTGGCAACAGTTATCATGGATATGTGCCACTAGTGCACAAGTTGAACCATTATAACATCACTTCAAACTACTTTGTAAGAATTTTTCCCTATTGTGTCACTAGTACATCTTTTTCATACATTCTTCTTAAGCAAAACAAGTTTGCTAACTATGTTATTATTACTTATGTTCTTCAATAGGTACTCCCGCAAGAGACCGTGCCTAAATTGATGTTTATCAAAGGTGATTTGCATATGGTTAGCTTACGGCCAATCCTGATGAATTACCGTTGTAAATACACGATATCTCAAAGTGAAGAAACCCTGAAAATCAAAGGATGGAGAAATGCAATAAAAGCATTCACGCTACCACTTGGAGACAAATACTTGCGCATCCCACAAGCTGGAGATAGGTTGATCTGTATTCTTCAATGGGGAGATGCAGGAGTTCACTTTTTTTATGCTTTTTTTACCTCCGAGAGAGCAGTAGTTAGTGTTTCAACCTTGTGATAACTTGGTCACTTGCTAGTATGATAACAACCAGAATGATGAGGAGTTTACCTTTTTTATGCTATTTTACCTGGAATGATGAAGAGTTGTTTAACTAGTATGATAACAACTAGAATGATGAGGAGTTGATTAAGATGATGATGAGTTGTTGGATGTTGAATGATGATGAGTTGATTAAGATGATGATGATGAGTTGGTATATGACATATACCAGTACAAATTAGATAGATGCAATAGACCAAGTTGAATTAGAGGAAAATACGATGTTGCGATCGATGTTGGATGTTGTTCTTCCATAATTCGTACTGATGTTGTATATTAATATGTATAACCGCGTGAAAATACAATATAAATATAAAAGAAAAGGGAAACACAAAATAAAACACGACCCCTCCAAAACCCTAAACCCCCCTCTCTCACAAAAAAAACCTAAACCCCAGGGCTTGGCAGCGCTTGACGCGTGGTGGCCTTTAGTCCCGGTTGGTGTTACCAACCGGGACTAAAGGTCCTCCTGCCTGAGCGCTCCACAGCGACCACGTGGAACCCTTTTAGTCCCGGTTCGTAATACAACCGGGACTAAAAAGGGGGGCCTTTAGTCCCGATTCGTTAGTCCCGATTGCGCAATCGGGACTAAAGGCCCTCTGAAACCGGGACTAAAGGTCATTTTTCTACTAGTGTTAGAGGATCAATTACTATCACTAATCTTAGGGGTTTCAGTTTATTCCTAGATCTTGGTTCATCAATTTTTAAAGCTTGTCCCAAAATTGTGGAGAATTCCAGATGTTTTGGAAGCGTTGGGATTAATTATTGAAAATTCATCCAAAAAGTGCTGGAATTCCATCCTAGTATATCTAAAGCTCATTACAAATATTAAAAGTTCATCCAAAATTGGCCGAATCACATTTTAGTATCTTACATCTTTTAGTCCTAGTATTTTTCAACCAGATTTGTTGAATGCTCGTTGATCTGTTGTAAGCATGTGACATACAAGATCTTACACTCGTAAGCTGCAGATAGCATCGACCATTCCAAAACCACACGGTCAACTATAACTTCAAAGTTCATACGCGTAACTTAGATATTCATCACATAACTGAGCTCGACAACCAGAGCATAAATATAATACTACTGCATGCCGATACATCAATACATCATCACCCATGCATACATAAACCCAATCTCAATCTCACGCAGCATAATGTAGACTGTTTATCTTAACCTTTTGGATTTCTCAGGACAGAGATGGTGCAGCGTACAGTGAAGCAATCTGCCTGAAGGTGATCCTTAAAATCTTTCTCTCTCATGAAACCAGCGAAGCCTTCCTGCTGACCGCAGCTTGAGAATTTAGTCGACAACCACTTTTCGACCGTCGCCGACGGCTTGCCGGACTTTTCAAGCAGTGTGCATAGGAAGCTCACGCCGACTTCGGACTTGATTTCGCTCAGGCAAACTAGGTACAACGATACTGTATCGCACAGAGCGAAGTAGCTGAAGCGCACGGCCCAGTCGTAGCCGCCGACGCTGAAGGTGTCGGATTGGAAGTATTTGCCGCCGGAAGTCATCGGTTTGGCGACGGAGTAGCCCTCAACCCTGAAGTCGAAGACTCTTCTCGTGGCGACGGTCAGGCTCATGCAGATAGGGGGTTCTGGGTTGGCCACTGGAGAAGGTGTCTGTGCTTTGGTCGATCGAACTACCAGCTCCTGCATTACGACTATATAGCTGGAGCAGGCAGATGTGAATCCGTGAACTTCTTCATTTACTGAATGGACCAAGGAAGGAGAAAGGACTCCTCGTGTACCGCGTCAGAATTTTCAGCGCCTCGTTGGGAACAAACAGTCGCTTGATTGAGTATTGATGAATGATGAGGAGTCGATCGAGAAAAGGAGGTCAAGAGCCATGCGTAGTTTCCGTCGACAAAACAAAATAAAACAGCCAAGGGCCGGGGCTAATCTACTAGCGGACCTTTAACGGGCTCGAGCCCCACCCTCCACCAAGATCACTAGTTAGCGAGTACACATTTCGGCGATCACTTTCACCCCAGTTTACGATAAGTGGCGCACTGCATGCGTGCCACTTATCGCAACCTGGAGTTTTCCCTTTTTTCGTATATCCGTATTTTCAAAACGTTTTATCTCCTAAACCGTGCATCCAAATCTCGAACCGTTTTCACCGTTGGATTTCTCGCGTCGAGATCTTTAAAACTAGATCCCATGTCGATAGGTTTTGACGAACTTTTTTTTCATGAAAAAACCGGACAAAAAACTGGGAAAAAACCGTGCCTCGTGCGATAGAAAAAAAAACAGAAAACGCGTTTTTTTCCATTTTCGAGAGGCACGATCGTGCCTCTCGCGAAGGCAAAACCATGCCTCTCGCGGAAAAAAAAAAAGAGCAGAAAACGCGTTTTTTTCCTTTTTCGAGAGGCACGGCCGTGCCTCTCGCGAAGGCAAAACCGTGCCTCTCGTGAAAGCAAAACCGTGCCTCTCGCGGAAAAAAAGAGAGAGAAGAAAACGCTTTTTTTGCCCTTTCCGAGAGGCACGGCCGTGCCTCTCGCGAAGGCAAAACCGTGCCTCTCGCGGAAAAAAAAGAGAGCAGAAAATGCGTTTTTTCCCCTTTCCGAGAGGCACGGCCGTGCCTCTCGCGAAGGCAAAACCGTGCCTCTCGCGGAAGCAAAACCGTGCCTCTCGCGGAAGCAAAACCGTGCCTCTCG
The DNA here is from genome assembly GCA_039707655.1 of Elymus sibiricus. Lineage (NCBI taxonomy): Eukaryota > Viridiplantae > Streptophyta > Magnoliopsida > Poales > Poaceae > Elymus > Elymus sibiricus. Next base: position 487,343,910 of record CM077665.1, read on the forward strand.
CGAAAAAAAAGAGAGAGCAGAAAACGCGTATATTTTCCCTTTCCGAGAGGCACGGCCGTGCCTCTCGCGAAGGCAAAACCGTGCCTCTCGCAAAAAAAAACAAAAAACGTGTATTTTTTTCCCTTTCTGAGAGGCACGGCCATGCCTCTCGCGATAGCAAAACCGTGCCTCCGACGGAAACAAAACCGTGCCTCTCGCAAAAAAAAAAACGCGTTTTTTTCGCGAATTTTTTTTTTTGAATTCTTTTTCGTCCAAAAGCTAAGGAAGGCCGGTGGGAAACTGGAACGCCAAAAAAACCCGGAAAAACCACTCTAAAAAGCCCAACACATGTTTGCATGGCCCAGCCAATTCAGCCCCCTCCATTTTTTTCTACATTCACCCCTGGCCACGGGTGCACAGCATGCACTGTTGTTAGATTTCTTTTGACAACACAGTACAAACGCAGGCGCTCATATATAAACGCATACACTCATCCCTATAAACACACACACACAAACCCTATCCCTATGAGCACCTCCGAGACTGACCCGACATATCATCTTGAGATTTGACGAGTCATTACGGGCGCCTCGTAGTCGACGGGAACGTCTCCTCCAAATGAATGCGCATCGCCGATAATTCTAAAATAAATCCAGAAATAATGCGAGCTCCAGAACTTGAACCCTAGTGGACATGGGATACCACTTTCCTCCTAACCATCCAACCACAGGTTTGTTCGTCATTGTTGTTAGATTTGGTACACGCCTTTTCAAAGTTATTTTTTTTATCAAAACTTTTCAGAGTTACTACTACAGTAGTATATATTTGCAGCATCATCCCCCCAATTCTGGTCAATGGACAAGGTTTCTATCAGCCTTGTGTTCACTATGATGCTCCCCAAATCGTTATGGTGCAAGCCGGAACTTGAATAAGTGTATTGCATGTTAATTCCACAAAGCGATAGAAGCAGAACCTATCATGAGTGATAATGCTAATGGGACCATCAAGTTTGTTCACAAATCACAAGACAAGTTCACGCTTTTTCGCTCTCTCTCATAGAATCATCACCGACAATGCAAGTTTTCAAGTGTACTATCCAGTTTTGTGAGGGTTTTGGTACCCATACCCGCTTTGTGTAATGACACCTGTAGCAAAAGGACACACAGAAAGAGCCAGCAGCATGGTTCTTCAGGGTCTTAAGACGCGCATAACCGACCAATTGAAGTTATAGCCAAGAGAAATCGGGTGTCGGGGTTACCTGAAACATGGCGGCCCTTTGAAATTTTCCCCAAAAAGGCGGTGATTATGTTTAAATGCCACCCCAAATGGGGTGCGTGCATTCGTTTAATTTACTCATGCCAAACTTGGCCATAGGCATGACCAGATTTGCAGTCTAAATGCAAAGCAAATCTGTTGTAGATTGCAAAATGATGCCAGAGCTGAAGTAGAACAAATTGACAGCAAGGAAAAGACACAGATGTATATCTCTCTCGAATCATAGAAGATTTCAAGATCTATCATCCACGTCAGTACGTCACAACACTGAACGTTGATATTACAGTTTAAAAAGTCGGCCACTGTCGTGATCATTTTCTCTCCTTTATGCCAATGCCACAAGGAAAGAATGATGGTTGATGGTTTAGACTCTGATGTCCTTTTCATGTGGCACCTCCTCCAGGGTACAAGAATCATTTAAGCCTAACAGAACGAGCACAAGTAGAAAACTAGATATCAAATTAGTGACTGTCAACTAATCAATACGATCAAATACAGAATGGAAATACACGACCAGGTACCTAGACATATAATTAACGGCCTCATGAATTTGCAGAAGGGAACTTTCCACACCCAGGCACATTCTTAGCCCAAATGCAACAGAAAACATATTTTGACAAGATTAATGCGGTCCACCAGTATTAGTCACACATCTGAAGATGCACCACTAATTGTAAATAAACAAATATGATCAAATACAAACAGAAATTCTCCCCCAAAAAATAAATACAAAACAGAAATACACAACCGAGTATCAAGATATAATTAACGAGCTACTGAATCTGCAAAAAGAACTGTCTACCCATGCACATTCTTGACCTAGCACGAACAAGTTCACAAATGCATCACAGTTGACAAGATTAAGTCCACCACTGTCCTTGTTAGTAACTATAAAATCTATCGAAGTACCATGTTAGTAATACGTGTGTTTTGACTCACAAACGATAGAAGAACCTATGCATACACTTGCATTTTCTCTTATCTAACAAAACTCAACGTTGACACACCATACCACACATGATAAAACTGACCCCCAACAATACAAAAACCTATGCACACCTTGGCAAAATCACTTGCATTTTCTCTTCTTTTACAAAACTCAACAGTGACAAACCAGATACCACATGCATGCTAATTGCAAAAAGAGCAAGGAGAAACTTCCCAACAGGGTTATGAAGCTCGGAGAGGTAGCTGAAAATATGGTAAATGCTATCAAGAAGGATGCTCTAGTGTGGATTTGGAGAACACAGAGACATCAAGGCACTTCTTTCTTGAGTGTGCCTTCAGCAGCACCTGTTGGGCAATGAATGGGTGTTGTCTGGCAGCTACGGCTGGGCATGACAAAGCAGAGATGATGCATCTGGGGAAACAAGATTTCCAGTGCCCCTTTTTCAACAATGTGCCGCCCTACCGTAATTCATGGTTCGTTAACTCAAGAAGGACCATACAATTATTTCTTTAAGGTTTTTACACAGCATAGATGTGAAAAGGATCAGCTCAACAAGTAGCACATATAGGCTCCAATTAAGTAACGGCAAAGCACGAAAACGACTCGCTCACCAAGTCGGACGATAGCAACAGGTGAAGATATGGTAGATGAGGCTACAAGGACTCGGCACATCACCTCTGACACACCCATCCGCTGTTGGCAACCACGTCCCAGTGGCAAGGTGGTAATGCCCAAGATACAATTCCTTGTGATGGAGATGTACAACAGAGTCACCCACAATGGTGGGGTGCACTCTACTGCTGACACTCAAGACCCTTTCTTCAACAAACAGAGCATTTCCTCTGATGCTCGTTACCGGGACAATCCTGTCTAGGATAATGTCAGATAGTCTGTAAACCTCAACGTCCAGCGAACCCGTAAGGCAACGGCCGATCACCAGGATCTCCGAATCACATTCTGCGAGGTGGTAAAATGGTCTCTGAGGTTTGCCTGCCAGGCATGTGGCAATCAACTTAGGCACCGGTAGATGACACAAGATAGTATCAAAGTCCTCCTTTTCCCCAGGCCCCGGCAAGTCGATCTGGAAAATCTGAAGTTCGCTGCCATTTGTGGGAGTGTGCAAGGTGTACATCTTGCCTTGGAATGACAGTGGCCTCCAACCATTTGATATCCTCCATGTCGAGAGCCTCCATTGCTGGTCCATGGAGGTGGCACAGGCCACCCGTCCCAATTTAAAGAGCCCGATCATGGCAGTGACGACCCCATCTGCGCTCACTGTGAACGAGGTGGCACCGACGGTCCTCAGAACGTTCGAGCTGAACATCTTCTCTTGGCCGGGTCTTAACCCTCGTAGAAGGGTGGTGAGCGGCGGGAGGTCCGCGACGTCGCCGGTGAATGGGTGGAGGAGGCGGACAGCGGTGTCCTCGTCCCGCTGCAGCAGGAGGATCCCGTCGACGGAGTCGAGGACGCAGTGGTTGCTGAAAAGCGGGAGCCGGACGCGGACGAAGGCGCCGGTGGAGAGGTTGATGAAGCGGATGTACCCGCCCAGCTTGCGGTGGCCGGGGTGGAGGCCGTGCCCCTCGGGCAGCATCATCCACCGGCGCGGGTGGAAGCGCGGGTCGTGGAGGCCGCGGCCGCCCGGGGAGACGGTGGCGGAGCGCCACTCGCGGCAGACGGCGCGGAGGCGCACGTAGTCGCGCAGGTCGCCGGCCAGCGCCCGCCACCCGATCAGGCAGACCAGGTCTCCCGGAAGCAGCGACCACCAGGAAGAGTGTGCGTCGGAGGATTCCGAGGTGGTGGCGGCGGCGGCGGCGGCGGCGGCGGCGGAGGACACGCGTCGACGGCGCTTGCGGTTCGCGGAGGGTGCCATGTCGCCCACTCGGGTAGCAGATTTGGTTGCGGGGAAACGAGACAAGGTCGGGATTCAGTCTTTCCAGCAAAACCCGTCCCCTTCCTTTTGCCGGCTGATAATTTTCCTTTTTTATTGCCAATATATCTTCCCCGTGCAATGAATCCATGCCCTGCCAACTCAACAAAGCTTAGCGAATACAAAAAGCTTGCGGTATCATTTCATTGATAGAGAGTACGATAAAAGATACAAACATGACATGAACGCATGCATATGTGAATATGGTGTCCGGAGCAAAGAAACAGGGGATGTTTGGCCCAAACAAAAGATACAACACAGCTAAACCTACCAAGCCCGAACCACGAGTGGTAAAATCAAACCAACAATCTCTACCTAATATTAAAGGGAGGTGTGTTTCTTCACTTTTTTCGTCCAAAAGTGTTTTATACGTCAGTTTTAAAAATAGAACAAAAAATATGTGAACACACGGAATCGAACCGTGGTCTTCTAAAAAGAGATACAACAAACAACCAACAGGCCAATCTAATGCATTTGGCAAACTAACGGAAGCTTCGGTGTTATTGAGGCTGGCCGTAGCTCGCCTCGCTGCAGGCAGCAGGTTTGCACTTACCTTTTCTATTGTTTGCACTTACCTTTTCTATTTTTATTTCCTTTTTATCTTGTTACTTTATTCAACCATTCATTACATTTAAAAAAATGTAAATCATGTATCTGAAAAATATTAAACAAGTATAAAAAATGTTTTATGTACAAGAACAATGTACAGCGTGTATGAAATAATAATGATCAAAACATGTATTTCAAGAAAATTTTAATCATGTATTTAAATAATGATAAAGATATATAAAAAAGGTTTCAGATGTATATGAAAATTGTAAAATATGTATGAAAAAAGTGGACATCTAAACATCTGTTTCCTGAAATGTTAACCATGTATTTTTTAAAGTCTCCCACTTGCACTAGAGTCAATAATCTAGCTCACATCACTATGTGATTTACATTGTAATGAATCTAACACCCATACAGTTCTGGTGTTGATCATGTTTAGCCCTTGGAAGAGGTTTAGTCATCGGATCTGCAACATTCAGATCCGTATGCACTTTGCAAATATTTATGTTGTCCTCCTTTATGTAATCGCGGATGGAATTGAAACGTCGCTTTATGTGTCTGGTCCTCTTGTGAAACCTTGGTTCCTTGGCTAGAGCAATGGCACCAGTGTTGTCACAGAACAGAGTCATTGCGTTTAGTGCACTAGGCACTACTCCAAGATCTGTCATGAACTCCTTCATCCAGACACCTTCCTTCGCCGCCTCTGAGGCAACGATGTACTCCGCTTCGCATGTAGAATCAGGTACCACGCTCTGCTTGGAACTGCACCAGCTTACCGCACCCCCATTGAGAATAAATACGTATCCGGTTTGAGACTTAGAGTCATCCGGATCAGTGTCAAAGCTTGCATCGACGTAACCCTTTACGACGAGCTCTTGATCACCTCCATAAACGAGAAACATGTCCTTAGTCCTTTTCAGGTACTTCAGGATATTCTTGACCGCCGTCCAGTGTTCCATTCCTGGATCACTTTGAAACCTTCCGGCCATACTTATGGCAAGGCTGACATCGGGTCTTGTGCAAAACATTGCATACATGATAGAGCCTATGGCTGAAGCATAGGGGACGACACTCATCTTTTCTCTATCTTCTGCAGTCACTGGGCATTGAGTCTTACTCAACTTCACACCTTGCAATACAGGCAAGAACCCCTTCTCGGACTGATCCATTTTGAACTTCTTCAAAACTTTGTCAAGGTATGTGCTCTGTGAAAGTCCTATTAAGCGTCTCGATCTATCTCTATAGATCTTGATGCCTAATATGAAAGCAGCTTCTCCTAGGTCCTTCATTGAAAAACTCTTGTTCAAATATTCCTTCACGCTTTCCAACATTTCTATATTGTTTCCAATCAGCAATATGTCATCCACATATAATATAAAAACGCTATAGAGCTCCCACTCACTTTCTTGTAAATACAAGCTTCTCTGTAAACTTGTATAAACCCGAATGCTTTGATCACCTCATCAAAGCGAAGATTCCAACTCCGAGATGCTTGCACCAGTCCATAAATGGATCGCTGGAGTTTGCAAACTTTGTCAGCATTCTCTGGATCGACACAACCTTCTGGTTGCATCATATACAACTCTTCCTTAAGGAAACCGTTAAGGAACGTTGTTTTGACATCCATCTGCCAAATTTCATAATCGAAAAAGGCAGCTATTGCTAACATGATTCTGACGGACTTAAGCATGGCTACGGGTGAGAAGGTCTCATCGTAGTCAACTCGTTGAACTTGTGAAAAACCCTTTGCCACAAGTCGAGCATTATAGACGGTGACATTACCGTCCGCGTCCGTCTTCCTCTTAAAGATCCATTTGTTCTGAATGGCCTTTCGCCCTTCAGGTAATACTTCCAAAGCCCATACTTTGTTTTCATACATGGATCCCATCTTGGATTTCATGGCCTCTAACCATTTCTCGGAATCCGGGCCCATCATTGCTTCTCCATAGCTCGTAGGTTCATCGTTGTCCAACAACATGACCTCTAAGACAGGGTTGCCGTACCACTCAGGAGCAGTACGCGTCCTTGTCGACCTACGCGGTTCGATAGCAACTTGATTCGAAGCTTCATGATCATCATCATTAACTTCCTCTTCAACCGATGTAGGCTCTACAGAAACATCTTACTGCGCTGCGCTATTCTCTGGTTGAAGTAAAGGTTCAACAACCTCATCAAGTTCTATCTTCCTCCCACTCAATTCTTTCGAGAGAAACTCTTTCTCAAGAAATGTTCCATTTTTAGCGACAAACACTTTGCCTTCGGATCTGTGATAGAAGGTATACCCAACTGTCTCTTTTGGGTATCCTATGAAGACGCATTTCTCCGCTTTGGGTTCCAGCTTTTCAGGCTGAAGCTTTTTGACATAAGCATCACATCCCCAAACTTTAAGAAACGACAACTTTGGCTTCTTGACAAACCACAGTTCATATGGCGTCGTCTCAACGGATTTCGATGGTGCCCTATTTAAAGTGAATGCAGCTGTCTCTAATGCATAACCCCAAAACGATAGTGGCAAATCGGCAAGAGACATCATAGATCGCACCATATCCAATAAGGTTCGATTACGACGTTCGGACACACCATTACGCTGTGGTGTTCCAGGCGGTGTCAATTGTGAAACAATTCCACACTGTCTTAAGTGACTGCCAAACTCATAACTCAGATATTCTCCTCCTCGATCAGATCATAGGAATTTAATCTTCTTGTTACAATGATTCTCAACTTCACTCTGAAATTGCTTGAACTTTTCAAACGTTTCAGACTTGTGTTTCATTAAGTAAATATACCCATATCTACTTAAGTCATCAGTGAAGGTGAGAAAATAACGATATCCACCGCGTGCCTCAATGCTCATCGCACCGTACACATCAGTATGTATGATTTCCAACAAGTCACTTGCCCGTTCCATTGTTCCAGAGAACGGGGTTTTAGTCATCTTGCCCATGAGGCATGGTTCACATGTGTTAAGTGATTCAAAATCAAGTGACTCCAAAAATCCATCGGCATGGAGCTTCTTCATGCGTTTTACACCAATATGACCTAAACGGCAGTGCCACAAGAAAGTGGTATTATCATTATCAATTCTACATCTTTTGGCATCAATGTTATGAAAATGTGTATCATCACTATCGAGATTCAATAAGAATAAACCCCTCACATTGGGTGCATGACCATAAAAGATATTACTCATATAAATAGAACAACCATTATTCTCTGATTTAAATGAGTAACCGTCTCACAATAAACAAGATCTAGATATAATGTTCATGCTTAGCGCAGGCACTAAATAACAATTATTCAGGTTCATCACTAATCCCGATGGTTATCAAAGAGCGAGCGTGCCGACAGCAATCACATCAACCTTGGAACCATTTCCCACGCGCATCGTCACTTTGTCCTTTGCCAGCCTCCGTCTATTCCGCAGTTCCTGTTTTGAGTTGCAAATGTGAGCAACCGCACCGGTATCAAATACCCAGGCACTACAACGAGAGTTGGTAAGGTACACATCAATAACATGTATATCATATATACCTTGTTTGTTGTTGGCCGCCTTCTTGTCAGCCAAATACTTGGGGCAGTTCCGCTTCCAGTGACTAGTTCCCTTGCAATGAAAGCACTCAGTTTCTGGCTTGGGTCCAGGCTTGGGTTTCTTCACGGGAGGGGCAACTGCTTTGCCACTCTTCTTGGAGTTACCCTTCTTACCCTTGCCATTCTTCTTGAAACTAGTGGTTTTATTGACCATCAACACTTGATGCTCCTTCTTAATCTCAGACTCAGCGACTTTCAACATCGCAAACAGCTCGGCGACTGACTTGTTCATCCTGTGCATGTTATAGTTCAACACGAAGCTCTTGTAGCTAGGTGGCAATGATTGAAGAACTCTGTCAGTGATCGCTTCTACTGGAAGGGGCATCCCCAATTCAGCCAGACGGGTGGAATACCCAGACATTTTGAGTATGTGTTCACTGACAGACCCGTTCTCCTCCATCTTGCAGGCATAGAACTTATCGGAGGTCTCATACCTCTTGATCTGGGCATTCTTCTGAAAGATAAACTTCAGCTCCAGGAACATATCATATGCTCCATGACGTTCAAAACGTCTTTGATGTCCCGGTTCTAAGCCATACAACATTGCACATTGAACCATTGAGTAATCATCAGAACGAGCCTGCCAGGCGTTCGGAACGTCTGGAGACTCTACTGGAGCGGGTGGATCACCAAGCGGTGCATCAAGGATATAAGCCTTTTGGGAAGCCGCAAGGATAATCCTTAGATTACGGGCCCAGTACACAAAGTTACTTCCATCATCTTTCAACTTAGCTTTCTCTAGGAACTCATTAAAATTCAGGGGTGCTACTGCGCGAGCCATTGATCTACAACATAAATTTTGCAAAGACAACTTAGACTATTGTTCAAGATAATGAGTTTAGTTAATCATATTACTTAAAAACTCCCACTCAAATTGACATCCCTCCGGTCATTCGAGTGTCACATGATCCAAATTCACCAAATCAAGTCCGATCATCACATGAGTTGAGATGGTTTCAATGGTGAACATATTCATGTTGATCATATCTACTATATGACTCATGTTCGACCTTTCGGTCTCTTGTGTTCCGAGGCCATGTCTGTACATCCTAGGCTCGTCAAGTTTAACCCGAGTGTTCCGCACGTGCAACACTGGCTTGCACCCATTGTATGCGAACGTAGAGTCTATCACACCCGATCATCACGTGGTGTCTCGAAACGACGAACTTTCGCAACGGTGCACACTCGGGGAGAACACCGTTTTATCTTGAAATTTCAGTGAGGGATCACCTTATAATGCTACCGTCGTCCTAAGCAAAAGAAGATGCATAAAAGGATTAACATCACATGCAAACAATAAGTGACATGATATGGCCATGAACTTGTGCTTTTGATCTCCATCTCCAAAGCACCGGCATGATCTCCATCGTCACCGGCATGACACCATGATCTCCATCATCTTGATCTCCATCAATGTGTCGCCACGAGGTTGTCGCGCCAACTGTTGCTTCCACGACTATTGCTAACTCATAGCGATAAAGTAAAGCAAAAACGGCAAAAATTAATTAAAGACAACCCTATGGCTCCTGCCGGTTGCCGTACTCATCGACATGCAAGTCGTGATATTCTATACAATACATGATCATCTCATACATCACATATATCTCATCATGTAATTGGCCATATCACATCACAACATACCCTACAAAAACAAGTTAGACGTCCTCTAATTGTTGTTGCAAGTTTTACGTGGCTGCTATGGGTATCTAGCAAGAACAATTCTTACCTACGCAAAAACCACAACGGTGATACGCAAATTGCTATTCAACCTTCTCAAGGACCGCCTTTGTCGAATCCGATCCAACTAAAGTGGGAGAAACAGACACCCGTGATGACCCACAAGTATAGGGGATCTATCGTAGTCCTTTCGATAAGTAAGAGTGTCGAACCCAACGAGGAGCAGAAGGAAATGACAAGCGGTTTTCAGTAAGGTATTCTCTGCAAGCACTGAAATTATCAGTAACAGATAGTTTTGTGATAAGATAATTCATAACGGATAGCAAGTAACAAATGTAGCAAAGGTGCAGCAAGGTGGCCCAATCCCTTTTGTAGCAAAGGACAAGCCTGGACAAACTCTTATATAAAGCAAAACGCTCCCGAGTACACATGGGAATTTCTATCAAGCTAGTTTTCATGATGCTCATATGATTCGCGTTCGTTACTTTGATAATTTGATATGTGGGTGGACCGGTGCTTGGGTGCTGCTCTTACTTGGACAAGCCTCCCACTTATGATTAACCTCTCTCGCAAGCATCCACAACTACGAAAGAAGAATTAAGATAAATCTAACCATAGCATGAAACATATGGATCCAAATCAACCCCTTACGAAGCAACGCATAAACTAGGGTTTAAGCTTCTGTCACTCTAGCAACCCATCATCTACTTATTACTTCCCAATGCCTTCCCCTAGGCCCAAATAATGGTGAAGTGTCATGTAGTCGACGTTCACATAACACCACTAGAGGAGAGACAACATACATCTCATCAAAATATCGAACGAATACCAAATTCACATGATTACTTATAACAAGACTTATCCCATGTCCTCAGGAACAAACGTAACTACTCACAAAGCATATTATTGTTCATAATCAGAGGAGTATTAATTATCATTAAGGATCTGAACATATGATCTTCCACCAAGTAAACCAACTAGCATCAACTACAAGGAGTAATCAACACTACTAGCAACCCACAGGTACCAATCTGAGGTTTTGAGACAAAGATCGGATACAAGAGATGAACTAGGGTTTGGATAAGAGATGGTGCTGGTGAAGATGTTGATGGAGATTGACCCCCTCTCGATGAGAGGACCATTGGTGATGACGATGGCTTCGATTTCCCCCTCCGAGAGGGAAGTTTCCCCGGCAGAACAGCTCCGCCGGAGCCCTAGATTGGTTCTGCCCAAGTTCCGCCTCGAGACGGCGGCGCTTCGTCCCGAAAGCTCTCTTATGATTTTTTTTCCAGGTTAAAACCCTCCATATAGCAGAAGATGGGCACCGGAGGGCTGCCAGGGGCCCCACAAGCCACAGGGGCGCGCCTAGGGGGGTAGGGCGCGCCCGCCAGGCTTGTGGCCTCCTGGTGGGTCCCCTCTGGTATTTCTTTCGCCCAATATTTTTTATATATTCCAAAATAATTCTCCTTAACTTTTTAAGACTTTTGGAGTTGTGCAGAATAGGTCTCTTATATTTGCTCCTTTTCCAGTCCAGAATTCCAGCTGCCGGCATTCTCCCTCTTCATGTAAACCTTGTAAAATAACAAAGAAAAGGCATAAGTATTGTACCATAATGTGTAATAACAGCCCATAATGCAATAAATATCAATATAAAAGCATGATGCAAAATGGACGTATCAACCCCCCCAAGCTTAGACCTCGGTTGTCCTCAATCGAAAGCCGAAATCGATAAATATGTCCACATGTTTGGAGATAGAGGTGTCGATAAAATAAAATACGGACATGAGAGCATCATGATCATCTCTAGAACAACAATACTTATTGATATATAATTTCTTATGCTAGAGTAACAATTCATTCACAAGGTAAAGTATGAATCAAGAACTCTATTGAGAACCAACAAACTATGATCTCAGTCATTGAAGCAATTGCAATTTATCATAACATCGGAAAGAGTCAATATAAGAGCTTGTAAAGCAAACCCACATACTCAATCATCTTTTAGTCTTTCATAATTGCTAACACTCACACGGTACCTATGAGGTCAAAGCTTCAATTGGACACAGAGAAAGATAGGGGTTATAGTTTTGCCTCCCAACTATTTACCTCAAGGGTAATGTCAACAGAAATAACTCATGATCACCCACATCCGAGTGGATATATGTGTCTAGATCATTCCCCAACACATGACGCTTGCCAAGAGAGAAAGGTGAAATAAAGGAAGTGGTGAAGATCACCACGACTCTTGCATAAAGGTAAGTACTAGAAAGTAAAAGTAACAGATATGCCCTTCGCAGAGGGAAGCAGAGGTTGTCATGCACTTTTATAGTTGGATGTGCAATCTCTTAGTGCAAAAGAACGTCACTTTATATTGCCGCTTGTGATAAAGAACTTTATTATGCAGTCTGTCACTTTTATTTCTTCCATATCACAAGTTCGTACAAAGTTTATTTTCCTCACACTAATAGATCATACATATTTAGGGAGCACATTTTTTATTGCTTGCACCGATGACAACTTACTTGAAGGATCTTACTCAATCCATAGGTAGGTATGGTGGACTCTCATGGCAAAACTGGTTTAAGGGTGTTTGGATGCACAAGTAGTATCTCTACTTGGTGCGGAAGTTTTGACTAGTATGAGGTGGAAGCAAGAGTCACATGTTAGAGGATCCATGACAATATAACTTCTATTCGGAAATAAGCAAACATAACTCATTATGTTCTCTTCCTTGTCCAACATCTACTTCTTAGCATATAATATTTTAATGAGTGCTCACAATCATAAAAGATGTCCAAGATAATATATTTATATGTGAACCTCTCTTTCTTTATTACTTCCTTTTAATTGCAACAATGACCAATCGCTATGTTTGTCAACTCACAACAAATTTCAATCGACATACTTCTTATATGTGAAGTCATCACTCCCCATAAGATCATCATATATACTCTTTGCTTTTATTCTATACTTCTTTTATTCCTTTTTCTCAAGATCATAGCAAGCAAGCAAAGCCCTTAACTCAAAAATACTTTTTATTATATAACTCTCGGACTCGCTTACATAGGGGGAACATAAAGCAAAACTCAAAACTAGATCACACAAAAAATTTATTCTACTAGATCAAGATATAACCAAAAGGATCGAACTAAGAAAAACGATAAGAGTAAAAGATGTGAAGGTGATACGATACCGGGGCACCTCCCCCAAGCTTGGCACAAGCCAAGGGGAGTGCCCATACCCATGTGTTTAGTTGTCTTTCTTCGGAGGTGGTGATGTTGGAGTTGTTGATGAGGTTGGGAGCTTGTCCTTCGAAGCACTTGGGGACGTCATGGCGATCTAAATGTGTCCGGAAAACAACTCGAAACAAAAACATGAGATATTGTTGTGATACGAAGGTCCAAACCTTCGGGAGATTATATAATGAATTTTTACCGATCTAAAGGAGTATACCACAAGAAAACGTAGTCCGAAGGGTGCACGGGGTGGCCACAAGCCACAGGGGCGCGCCCAGGGGGGTAGGGCGCGCCCCCCTGGCTTGTCGCCTCCTCGTGCACTTTTTGGACTACTTTAAATTTTCCTAATTTATTAACTATTCCAAAACGGAGAAAAATTGCTATTGAAAAAGTTTTGGAGTCGGTTTGCTTACCGTATCACATACCTATTCCTTTTCGGAGTCTGAAATGTTCTGGTAGGTCTCCCTAATGTACTCCTCCGGAGTTATGGTATTGATAATATTGGTTTCAACATTTATGGGTGTACCTGAGATATAATGTTTGATTCTTTGCCCATTTACCACCTTCGGATTTGTGCCTTCGGCGTTGTTGATCTTGATGGCACCGGAACGATACACTTCCTCGATAATGTAAGGCCCTTCCCATTTAGAGAGAAGTTTTCCTGCAAAAAATCTTAAACGAGAATTGTATAGCAAGACATGGTCACCTACATTGAATTCACGCTTTTGTATCCTTTTATCATGACATCTCTTACTTTTTCTTTAAACAACTTGGCATTCTCATATGCCTGGGTTCTCCATTCATCAAGTGAGCTAATGTCAAATAACATCTTCTCACCAGCAAGTTTGAAATCATAGTTGAGCTCTTTGATTGGCCAATAATCTTTATGTTCTAGTTCTAGAGGTAAGTGACATGCTTTACCATAAACCATTTTATACGGAGACATACCCATAGGGTTTTTGTAAGCAGTTCTATAAGCCCATAATGCATCATCAAGTTTCTTAGACCAATTCTTTCTAGATCTATTAACAGTATTTTGCAAGATCAATTTAATTTCTCTATTGCTTAATTCTACTTGACCACTAGACTGAGGATGATAAGGAGATGCAGTTCTATGATTAACATCATACTTAGCAAGCAATTTACGGAAAGCACCATGAATAAAGTGTGAACCACCATCAGTCATTAAATATCTGGGGACTCCAAATCTAGGGAAAATAACTTCTTTCAGCATTTTAATAGAAGTGTTATGATCACCACTACTAGTTGGGATAGCTTCTACCCACTTAGTAACATAATCAACAGCAACTAGAATATGAGTATACCCATTGGACTTTGGAAAAGGTCCCATATAATCAAAACCCCAAACATCAAATGGTTCAATAACAAGAGAGTAATTCATAGGCATTTCCTGACGTCTACTAATATTACCAATTCTTTGACATTCATCACATGACAAGACAAACTTACGAGCATCCTTGAAGAGAGTAGGCCAATAAAAACCAGATTGTAATACCTTGTGTGAAGTTCTATCTCCAGCGTGGTGTCCTCCGTAGGCCTCGGAGTGACACTTGTGTAGGATCTGTTCCTGTTCATGCTCAGGTACACAACGTCTAATAACACCATCTACTCCTTCCTTATAGAGGTGTGGATCATCCCAAAAGTAATGTCTTAAATCATAGAAGAACTTTTTCTTTTGTTGGTATGTGAAACTAGGTGGTATAAATTTAGCAACAATATAATTAGCATAATCAGCATACCATGGAGCACTACGTGAAGCATTTATGACAGCTAATTGTTCATCAGGAAAGCTATCATCAATAGGTAGTGGGTCATCAATAACATTTTCCAACTTAGACAAGTTGTCTGCTACGGGGTTCTCAGCACCCTTTCTATCAATAATATGCAAATCAAATTCTTGTAGCAGAAGAACCCATCTAATAAGTCTAGGTTTAGCATCTTTATTTTCCATAAGATATTTAATAACAGCATGATCAGTGTGCACACTTACTTTGGAATCAACAATATAAGGTCTGAACTTATCACAAGCAAACACAACTGCTAAAAATTCCTTTTCAGTGGTAGCATAGTTTCTTTGAGCACTGTCTAGAGTTTTACTAGCATAATGGATAACATTTAATTTCTTATCAACTCTTTGTCCTAGAACAGCACCAACGGCATAATCACTAGCATCACACATAATTTCAAAGGGTAGGTTCCAATCAGGTGGTTGAACAACAGGTGCAGTGATCAAGGCTCTCTTAAGAATTTCAAATGCTTCTACATAATCATCATCAAAAATGAATGGAACATCTTTTTGCAAAAGATTAGTGAGAGGCCTAGAAATCTTAGAGAAGTCTTTAATAAACCTCCTATAGAAACTAGCATGACCAAGGAAACTTCTTATACCTATGATATCCGTAGGACACGGCATTTTTTCAATAGCATCAACTTTAGCTTTATCCACCTCAATACCTCTTTCGGAGATTTTGCGTCCCAAGACAATGCCCTCATTAACCATAAAGTGGCACTTCTCCCAATTCAAGACAAGATTAGTTTCTTCACATCTCTGCAAAACTCGATTAAGGTTGCTCAAGCAATCATCAAAAGAAGTTCCGTAAATGGAGAAATCATCCATGAAAACCTCAACAATCTTTTCACAAAAGTCAGAGAATATAGCAGTCATACATCTTTGAAAGGTAGCAGGTGCATTGCATAAACCAAAAGGCATACGTCTATAAGCAAAGGTACCGAAAGGACAAGTAAAAGTGGTCTTCTCTTGGTCCTCTTTTGACACAGGTATTTGAGAGAAACCAAAATAACCATCTAGAAAGCAAAAGTGTGTGTGTTTGGATAGTTTTTCTAGCATTTGATCAATAAAAGGTAGAGGATAATGATCTTTCCTAGTAGCTTTATTTAATTTCCTAAAATCAATTACCATTCTATATCCTGTAACAATTCTTTGCGGGATCAATTCATTTTTAACATTAGGAACAACGGTAATACCTCCCTTCTTAGGGACACAATGAACGGGACTAACCCATCTACTATCAGCAATAGGATAAATTATACCTGCCTCCAGAAGATTTAATATTTCATTTCTTACCACTTCTTTCATTTTAGGATTTAACCGTCGTTGGTGATCAACAACTGGTTTGGCATCAGGCTCCATATTAATTTTATGCTGACATAGAGTGGGACTAATGCCCTTAAGATCATCAAGAGTATATCCAATAGCAGCACGGTGCTTCATCAAGATAATCGTATTTCAGAGTATCCGGTAATTGTTTAAGCTCAAACACGGGATCACCCTTGGGTGGAGGAGGATCCCCAAGTATTTCAACAGGCAAGTTGTGTTTCAAAATAGGATGCTGATCAAAGAAAATCTTATCTATTTCGTTCCTTTCATTCATATGCATATCGTTTTCATGGTCTAGCAAATATTGTTCTAAGGGATCAGTAGGAGGCACAGCAATAGAGGCAAGATCAATAATTTCGTCCTTAGTAGGCAATTCTTTATCATGGGGTTGTTTACGAAATTTAGAGAAATTGAACTCATGAGACACATCCCCAAAACCTACAGTAACAGTTTCTTTCTCACAATCTATCTTAGCATTAACAGTATTCAAGAAGGGTCTACCAAATATAATGGGACAAAAATCATCTTGTGGGGAACCAAGAACAAGAAAATCAGTAGGATATTTTATTTTCCCACACAAAACTTCAACATCTCTAACAATCCCAACTGGTGCTATAGTATCTCTATTAGCAAGCTTAATGGTGACATCTATTTCCTCTAATTCATCTGGTGCAATATCATTCATAATTTCTTGATATAAGGTAAAGGGAATTGCACTCACACTAGCACCCACATCACATAAGCCATGATAACAATGATCTCCTATTTTAACAGAAACAACAGGCATGCCAACAATAGGTCTATGTTTATCTTTAGTATCAGGTCTAGCAATTCTAGCAGCTTCATCACAGAAATGAATAACATGCCCATCAATATTATCAACCAAGAGATCTTTAACCATAGCAATACTAGGTTCAACTTTGATTTGTTCAGGGGGTGTAGGTGTTCTAGTATAACTCTTACGAACCACAGTTGAAGCTTTAGCATGTTCCTTTATTCTAACAGGGAAAGGTGGTTTCTCAATATAAGCAGCTGGAATAATAGGATCAACATTATAAATAATAGTTTCTTCTTCAACTTTAATAGGTTCAACTACTTTCACTTCAATGGGAGGATGATATTTAAACCACTTCTCCTTAGGGAGATCAACATGAGCAGCAAAAGATTCACAGAAAGAAGCTACTATCTCAGAGTCAAGTCCATATTTAGTGCTAAATTCACGAAAAGCATCGGTGTCTATAAAGGATTTAACACAATCAAACTTAAGGTTTATACCTGACTCCTTACCTTCGTCGAGTTCCCAATCTTCAAAGTTGCGTTTAATTCTTTCCAATAAGTCCCATTTGAATTCAATATCTTTCTTCATAAAGGAACCAGTACAAGAAGTATCGAGCATGGATTGATCATTACGAGAAAGCCGAGCATAAAAAATCTGAATAATAATTTCTCATGAGAGCTCATGATTGGGGCATGAATATAACATTGACTTAAGCCTCCCCCAAGCTTGAGCGATACTTTCTCCTTCACGAGGCCAAAAATTATAAATATAATTCCGATCACGATGAACCAGATGCATAGGATAAAACTTGTGATGAAATTCCAATTTCAATCGGTTGTAGTTCCATGATCCAATATCATCACATAGCCTATACCATGTCAATGCCCTCTCCTTCAAAGATAAAGGAAAGACCTTCTTCTTGACATCATCCTCGGGCAAACCTGCAAGCTTAAATAATCCACAAACTTCATCTACATAGATTAGATGCAAATCAGGATGTAGTGTTCCATCTCCTGCATAAGGATTAGCTAGCAGTTTCTCTATCATACCCGAAGGAATTTCATAATAAATATTTTCAGTAAGTTCAGTAGGTTGAGGAGCAACTCTTTGTGCTTCCGGTCGAGGTGAAGATACCCCGAACAAGCCCCTCAAAGGATTATTTTCCATAGTAACAAGTGACAGTAAATTTCAGCACACTATATAAATTTTTCCTTACCAAATTCCACTCACCAAAGGCGCTTCACTCCCCGGCAACGGCGCCAGAAAAGAGTCTTGATGACCCACAAGTATAGGGGATCTATTGTAGTCCTTTTGATAAGTAAGAGTGTCGAACCCAACGAGGAGCAGAAGGAAGTGACAAGCAGTTTTCAGTAAGGTATTCTCTGCAAGCACTGAAATTATCGGTAACAGATAGTTTTGTGATAAGATAATTCGTAACGGATAGCAAGTAACAAATGTAGCAAAGGTGCAGAAAGGTGGCCCAATCCATTTTGTAGCAAAGGACAAGCCTGGACAAACTCTTATATAAAGCAAAATGCTCCCGAGGACACATGGGAATTTCTGTCAAGCTAGTTTTCATCATGCTCATATGATTCGCGTTCGTTACTTTGATAATTTGATATGTGGGTGGACCGGTCCTTGGGTGCTGCCCTTACTTGGACAAGCCTCCCACTTATGATTAACCTCTCTCGCAAGCATCCACAACTACGAAAGAAGAATTAAGATAAATCTAACCATAGCATGAAACATATGGATCCAAATCAGCCCCTTACGAAGCAACGCATAAACTAGGGTTTAAGCTTCTGTCACTCTAGCAACCCATCATCTACTTATTACTTCCCAATGCCTTCCCCTAGGCCCAAATAATGGTGAAGTGTCATGTAGTCGACGTTCACATAACACCACTAGAGGAGAGACAACATACATCTCATCAAAATATCGAACGAATACCAAATTCACATGATTACTTATAACAAGACTTATCCCATGTCCTCAGGAACAAACGTAACTACTCACAAAGCATATTAATGTTCATAATCAGAGGAGTATTAATTATCATTAAGGATCTGAACATATGATCTTCCACCAAGTAAACCAACTAGCATCAACTACAAGGAGTAATCAACACTACTAGCAACCCACAGGTACCAATCTGAGGTTTTGAGACAAAGATCGGATACAAGAGATGAACTAGGGTTTGGATAGGAGATGGTGCTGGTGAAGATGTTGATGGAGATTGACCCCCTCTCGATGAGAGGATCGTTGGTGATGACGATGGCTTCGATTTCCCCCTCCGGGAGGGAAGTTTCCCCGACAGAATAGCTCCGCCGGAGCCCTAGATTGCTTCTGCCCAAGTTCCGCCTCGAGACGGCGGTGCTTCATCCCGAAAGCTCTCTTATGATTTTTTCCAGGTCAAAACCCTCCATATAGCAGAAGATGGGCACCAGAGGGCTGCCAGGGGGCCCACAAGCCACAGGGGCGCGCCCGCCAGGCTTGTGGCCTCCTGGTGGGTCCCCTCTGGTATTTCTTTCGCCCAATCTTTTTTATATATTCCAAAATAATTCTCCGTAACTTTTGAGGACTTTTGGAGTTGTGCAGAATAGGTCTCTCATATTTGCTCCTTTTCTAGTCCAGAATTCCAGCTGCCGGCATTCTCCCTCTTCATGTAAACCTTGTAAAATAAGAAAGAAAAGGCATAAGTATTGTACCATAATGTGTAATAACAGCTCATAATGCAATAAATATCAATATAAAAGCATGATGCAAAATGGACGTATCAACCCGCCAGCCATGTTTATGCAACGAAGTTACATGTCAGTTGATGGAACCGGTCTCTCGTAAGCGTACGAGTAATGTTGGTCCGGGCCGCTTCATCCCACAATACCGCCGAATCAAGAAAAGACCAAGGGAGGAAGCAATCTGAATATCAACGCCCACAAACTCCTTTGTGTTCTACTCGTGATCTCATCTACACATAGACCTAGCTCATGATGCCACTGTTGGGGAACGTTGCATGGGAAACAAAAATTTTCCGACGCACACGCAAGATCTATCCATGGTGATGAGCATCTACAAGAGGGAGAGTGGATCTACATACCCTTGTAGATCGCTAAGCGGGAAGTGTTAAGAAACGCGGTTGATGTAGTCGAACGTCTTCGCGATCCAAATCGCAAGCCGTCCCGCGGTCCAATCACGATCTAGGGCCGAACGGACGGCACCTCCGCGTTCAGCACACGTACAGCTCGATGACGATCTCCGCCTTCTTGATCCAGCAAAAGGGAGCGGAGAGGTAGAGTAGTTCTCCGGAAGCGCGACGGCGCGACGGCGGTGGTGGTGAAACTATTCCAGCAGGGCTTCGCCTAAACACTTCTGAAAAATTAGAGGAACTAATCTATCGGGAGAGAGGGCTGCACCGTGGCCTATTGGGTTGAAGTGCCATGGCCCTCTCTCCCTCTAGTATATATAGGAGGGAGGGGAGGGGCCGGCGCCCTAGGGATCCTCCCCTAGGGTCGGCCGAACTGGGGAGGAGAGGGAGTTGGACTCCAATCCTACTCCTGGTAGGACTCCTCCCCCACTTGGAAATCCTTCCCCTTTTGGGCTTTTTGCCTTTTCCTCTCACCCCAGCCACATGGGCCCTTAGGGGATGGCTTGCCCAGCCCACTAAGGGCTGGTGCGCCACAAGTAAGGCCCATGTGGCTTCCCGGCGTGAGTGGCCCTCCCGATGGACCCCCGGAACCCTCCCGGCACTCCCGGTACATTACCGGAAATACCCGAAACTTTTCCGGTGTCCAAAACGGGACTTCCTATATATCAATCTTTACCTCCGAACCATTCCGGAGCTCCTCGTGACGTCCAAGATCTCATCCGGGACTCCAAACAACCTTCGGTCACCACCATACATAACTCAATACTACCGAAACATCACCGAACGTTAAGTGTGCAGACCCTGCGGGTTCAAGAATTATGTAGACATGACCGAGACACCTCTACGGTCAATAACCAATAGCGGGACCTGGATGCCCATATTGGTTCCTACATATTCTAAGAAGATCTTTATCGGTTGAACCTCTATGTCAAGGATTTAGTTAATCCCGTACGCTGTTCCCTTTGTTCTTAGGTATGTTACTTGCCCGAGATTCGATCATCGGTATCTCTATACCTAGTTCAATCTCGTTACCGGCAAGTCTCTTTACTCGTTCCGTAATACAAGATCTCGTGGCTAACACTTAGTCACATTGCTTGCAAGGCTTATTGTGATGTTGTATTACCGAGTGGGCCCTGAGATACCTCTCCGTCATACGGAGTAACAAATCCCAGTCTCGATCCATGCCAGCTCAACAGACGCCTTCGGAGATACCAATAGAGCATCTTTATAGTCACCCAGTTACGTTGTGACGTTTGATACACACAAGGTATTCCTCCGGTGTTAGTGAGTTGCATGATCTCATGGTCATAGGAACAGATACTTGACATGCAGAAAACAATAGCAATAAACTGACACGATCATATGCTACGTTCATAGTTTGGGTCTTGTCCATCACATCATTCTCCTAATGATGTGATCCCGTTATCAAATGACATCTCATGTCTATGGCTAGGAAACCTTGACCATCTTTGATCAACGAGCTAGTCCACTAGAGGCACACTAGGGACACAGTGTTGTCTATGTATCCACACATGTAATTGAGTTTCCAATCAATACAATTATAGCATGGATAATAAACGATTATCATGAACAAGGAAATATAATAATAACTACTTTTATTATTGCCTCTAGGGCATATTTCCAATAGGTATCTGTATGCTAAATCAGCCTTGGGGAACTCTACTACCCGACCTAAGTATTCAACAAAAGTAAAACCAAGATCATGGGCCGCTACCTCCGGATCATAATCGATATTAGTCCCCACGTTGAGCGGGGGGGGGGGGGCACGATTGTTTTTTTTGTTCTCCGAGCTGGGGAATTGTTTTCCCCCTTGCACTACTACTTCCGACCGCTGCACATGTTCTTTATATGACTTCATAATAGAGCGGTCATAGTTTGATGACAACGAAGGCGGTGGTCGCGTAAGGTATTCCAGAAAGGGCTTCACTTTTGTCGGATCTACTTTATCCTTTGGCTCGGCCCGTTTCGGTGCAAGCTGGCGTTTCACATCGGCATCCACGACCATCTTGGTTTCCTCATCAGTCAGATCGTATGGTAACTTGGCAGGAGCCTCCTTGACGTTGTTCCTTGTACCTGCCGATGATTTCTTCGCAGTTATAGTACTAGCCTCCGGAGCGGCGGTTCTCTTCCGCTTATCCACCCGGGGCTGAGGCGGCGGAGTCTGCTGACGCGGTGGAGGCGGCGGAGGCGGCGAAGTCTGCTGACGCGGCGGAGGCAGCTGAGGCGGCGGAGTCTGCTCACGCGGCGGAGACGGCCGAGGCGGCGGAGATAGAGCTAGATTGCTACTGTTAGGAGTCGATGGCCTTGGCGTCCAATGTGGAAGCACGATGTGTTCGTTTTTCCATAGAATTGTACTTTTTCTGGCATCTCCCAGTTCAGTCTCCCCTTCACCTGTAGGGAAGTCAAGCTCCGGCTGCTCAAATCCCTTGATAACTTCATCCACCCCGACAACAACATAGCCATCTGGAATCGGAGAGTAATGGTAAGTTCCATTACATACATGAGGTAAGGCAAAGCCGACCGCCACCTTCACGGATATGTTCATGCTTTTCACATGTAGCTCACAATTTTCCCTCTGCGTGATATCATCCACGGGGTAGCGAGGGGCCGTGATATCATCTATGGGCCGAACGAGCTCCGTGGAAGCCACGCTGCTTTTCCGCCGAGATGGTGGGCCAGCAGTATCGAATGCAGGATCTTCGTGCCGCTGAGATGGGCCGGTAGCTTGCTGGCTGGTAAGTGCGTCTAGTTGCTTCTGCTGCCACGCTAATTTTTTTTCTATGTGATGGAGCCGGTCTGTGTGTTGTTTCTTTTTTCTTGCCCGGCTTCTATAAGTGTCACTGCAGTCGGGAAACCCAATCTTCCATGGAACGGAGCCTGATGTGCCTCGTGTTCGTCCACTGTGTTCATCCTTCTCGAGGGTGCGTGTCAGCTCGTCGTTCCCTCTGTCGGGAATGAACTTCCCGTCCTGCATGTCCTTCATTGCAGCTTTAAGGGCTTTGAGGGGTGTTGCAAGTTGATCTTTTGTAAAAATACACTTCCCTGTTTCTGGGTTCAATGTTCCCCATGCCCGTAGAACCAAGTCTTTGCCCGTTCGGCCCACTCCAATGTCTCTAGATTGATCCTTTTATCAATGAGGTCGTTCTCAGTTTTGTCCCGCTTAGGCATGGCAACCTTGTAGCCACCTGACCCCATAACATGGTGATAATCCTTCTTTGCGGCATTGTTCTTATTTATTTCTGACCTTTTCTTAGCTTCATCCGATGTCTTGTACTTCACAAATGCGTCCCAGTAATCTTTTATCTTCTCATATGCTCCGGTGAATGTTGAATCTTGTTTTTCAGGATATAGTCTTGGTGCAATCTTTTCTTCCAGTTGCAGAAGTTTGTGGCCATCTTCTTAAGAGTCCACGCCTTGACTTTTCGCTCTATTACTTTGTTATTTGGATCCACCTTTGGCCGTAGGGTGAAATTTGTCATGAGCGTATTCCAAAGCATTTATTTGGATCTATCATCGACATAAGTAACTCCATCCGCCTTTGGCTTATTACATTCTCGAATGGTGATTGGGATGCTGTCCCTAACAATAACTCCGCACTAATTTACAAATGCTTTTGTGTTCTGTGCGGGACCAATCGGTTTGCCATCCTCCGCAACTTCTTCGATCTTGAACCTTTCATTATCGCCCAACCTTTTTTTCGGGCCCTGTTTCTTTATAGAAGATTGGCTCGATCCCGAGGTCTAAAAGAATAAAGAAGCGTTAATATATGTATATACAAATCAATTAATGCATCTAGTCAGCAGAGGCTTAATTAATATACCTCGCCAGACTTTGTAATAATAAGGTTCCAACACCGGAGCCTTCATCTTCTCCCTCCATTCCCTCACTGGATCCGTCATCTTCTCCCTCCATTCCCTCACCAGAGTTGTTCAGAAACTGTGAGGTGATATCATCTCCGTCGCGGATTATTTCCCCCAACATGTCTTCTTGTTCTTCGTCTCTGCCGTGTTCCATAGTTTCTGCAAAGACTTGCAAGTTATTTCAATGCTATAAATATATTATTAAAACAAAGTCACATTTCCATGTCTATTTGCATCTCAATTAAAAAAATCACATTATTAACACAAATTCACATAATATCACTAATACATCTCAAATAATCCAGTTACAAAAATAATATTATCATATAATATCACTAATACATCTCGAATAATCCAGTTAATGCAACAATAATATCACATAATATCACTAATACATCTCGCCCAATCAAACTGGACGTCGACTCGCGGTTCCTGAGCCGCGGGCGGTAAACAACCAAAGATTGTCGGGGACTCCTCCGGTGATCGTCGGGGACTCCTCACCGGCGATCATCGGGGATTCCTCACCGGCGATCGTCGGGGAATCCACCGGCGATCGTCGGGGACTTCAACAACATCTAACCTAAAGAAACTAAGCAAGAAATAAACTTATCTATTTTAATAAAAGTCCATACATACATCCACCCATACATCTATATAGCATTCATCCATCAATGTTAGATTTTTCATGTTAGATTTTTTCACACATACATCATCCATCGGCAAATCATCCATACATCCATCTATGCATCCATCCACACACACACAAGTTATCCATCATATGAATTTGCACATAGGTTTTCCATGTTGGATTTTTTCATAGGAAATAGAAATGAAAATATTCTTGCCTCGGTGAAGGGCTGCTGCTCAAGGTGGATGGGGATGCCGGATGCGGGCGGGGCAGAGGTGGAGCTCATCCTGCTCCTACGTTGGCCGACGGTGGTGGGATGAGGTGCCGCGGGGAGAGAAGGGCCGGCGCAGGGAGAGGAGGGCCCCGGGGAGGAAGGACGCGACGCAGGGAAGGGAACAGGTCCGGGGCGGCGTGGGGTCGGGGTGGCGCGGTGCCGACCGAAGATGGGGCACCGAGCGGTGAAGATGGATCGCCGGAGAAACGTCGACGGATCATAGCGACGGAGATGGGCAGCCTGGCGGCGTCGTGGTTCTGTCCTTCTCCCGGGCAGTGGCTGGCACCGGGACGTCGGGCGGAGTTATATACCCCCAACCTTTAGTCTCGGTTCCAGCCACGAACCGGGACTAAAGGACCTTTAGTCCCGGTTCGTGGTGGGAGCCGGGAATAAAGGCGGAATTTTCAGCGGCCATTCCGCGCGGGAGAAGGGACCTTTAGTCCCGGTTGCCGCCACGAATCGGGACTAAAGGTCAACCTTTAGTCCCGTCTGGTTGCTGCAACCGGGACTAAAGGACTAAAGCTTTTTCTTTTCTGTTTTGTTTTTCTAAACAGAACAGTTTCTGTTTTTAGATTTTGAATAACTTTTAGAATAGGGTTTTTTACATCGGTGCCCTTGGTTCCTTAGTTGTACTCATTCATCCCCACGCTCTTAACTTTTGCTCACTTTTCCCCACTCCCTTGTCCGAAACCCTCAGAAATGGTTACAGCGGAGGATGCCGTCGGGTCAATGGTTTGACCGTTAACTCTGACGAGTGGGGCCGTGTCAGAGCGGCTCCTCCTTTTCCCATTCTGACGTGTGGGGCCACATTGAGACACGTTGGATGGGCTTGTCCGAACCTCGAGTTTGAGCCCTACATCACCGCGTCGCTCCGCCCCCTCCGCCGCCGTCGTGCCCTCCAACCTCTAACCCCATTCCGCCTCCGCCGCCGTCGTGCCCTCCGCCAGATATACACCCACATCCCCATCTGGATCAAGCAGCGATGTTGGTGGAGCAGGCTCTCAAGCCCATGGACCGTGGAGAGGATTGGGTGGAATCGACGGCGGATAATTCATGGATTACACCTGGGTAAGCATCGTTTTCCCCCCTAACTGATTTGCTGATTCGTAAATTCGGCCCTTTTTGACCGCTAGTCGCTTGAATCGTTCAAATTTTGCTGAATTGTTCCCGGCCTAACAACACCTCTTATTTGAATCGAATAGGATTGATCCTGCGCTTGCTTTCCGGCTGTCGGTTAGGATGGAAGTTAGTGTGTTGCGCGGTAGAAAAGCGCAATTGCTTACTGGATTTTTCTATCCGAAGGTGGTAGAAACCAGTATGTCGTTCAAAGATTTGCTCGCGGCGCTCCAAAATTCTTCATATGGATGGAGCCCTGCTGATGCTGTTGAACTGAAATATTTCAGCAGTACCGAGCAAAAATTTATACCACTAACTTGCGATGAGCATCTGGGATTGCTCTTTTCTTTGAATGCTGAAAGCCGCTTCGGTAAAATCCATATCGAGGTGCTTCAGCCATGCAATGAACGTGGGAAGGGGAAGAGTGTTCAGGAATCTTCTGCCTCTGCTAACGGAGAGCACCCCGACTCTCCTTGTAGGTCGAAACCAAGCAGAGCTAGTGGTTCTGAAAGTCACAATATATCTGCTGCCGTTTCTTGTGCCGTTTCTCCTGTCGCTGCCGCACCCGATGTAGTACAGGATGGAGAGCCAGACGAAGAGGTGCCTCAACATGATGACGAGGATGAGAATATGTTCCTTGATCTTGTAGATATTGCCAGTAAACAAGCAATGGAAGATGAATTTCAGGAGCAACCTATCAGTCGTGCTAGATTTGATGACACTGACGATGAAGAGAGGGAGGAGAACATCGACAACTTAGTTGTAGATGAATATGATGGTGAGGACATGCCAACAATTGAGTGGAACAGGGAAGATCCTCAGCTTGGTGTCGGCACCATATTCCAGTCGATGGTGGACTGCCGTAATGCAGTGACTCCATACTGCATTCTCACACAAAATACATATGTGATTGAAAGGAGTGAGCCATCAAGGTTCACTGTTCGTTGCGCATATGATAGGTGTAGATGGAGGTTTCATGCATCACGTATGTTGAGGAGCAAGTTCATTCAGGTTTGTGTATTTCAGTATATACAGATTCTATGTTCGGATCATTGTGTAATGTTTTCAGACCATGTTTTTTTCAGATAAAAAGGAACCCACACCAGCACACTTGTCCACCTGGAGGGGGAGGGGGGAAGGCCAAAACAAAGCTAGCAAAGAGTAGATGGGTGGCAGATGCAATTTTGGATTGGTTGAGAGAAAAACCAACACTTGGTCCAACAAAACTCCAAGGGAAGCTATTTGATAAGTACAAGATTGTTGTACCTTACATGAAGATTTTTTATGGTAAGGAAATAGCTTTTGACAGGATTAATGGTCCTTGGAATGAGAGCTTTCAGTTGCTCTACACATTTAAAGCTGAAGTGGAAGCTGCTAGTCCCGGGAGTGTTGTAGAGATTGAGAAGCATACAGTTCCATACAAAATAAAAGGGAAGTCATTTGAGAAGGAGTGCTTCAGGACGACTTTTGTTTGTTTCAAGGCTTGTTGGCAGGGGTTTCTGGATGGTTGCAGGCCCTATTTGGCTGTTGATGCAACTGCTTTGAATGGAAGGTGGAGAGGACAATTGGTGGCAGCTTCTGCAGTTGATGGACACAATTGGCTATTCCCAGTTGCATTTGGTGTGATGGAGGCAGAGTCCGAGGAAAGTTGGGTCTGGTTTCTGCAGCATTTACGCAACCTTATATGTACACCCCCAAGTTTAGCTATACACACAAATGCTTGCAAGGGTTTGGAGAGTGTAGTAGAAATTGTATTCCCTGGAGTGGAGCATAGGGAATGTATGCGACACCTAGCGCAGAATTTCAGAAGCAAATTCAAAGGTAAAGTTTATGATGAGAACTTAGGGCCAGCATCATACACATGCAGTGACAGGAAGCATGATCATCATTTGAGAGTGTTGTATTCTCACAATCCTCTGGTGAAGGAGTACCTAGATGCATATCATGGAAAGTTGTGGTCAAGAAGCAAATTCAATACAATATGCAAAGTGGACTATGTGACCAGCAACCTGGCAGAGTGTTTCAATGCAAAGATTAAGTCATTGAAAGAGCTTCTGATATGGCAAATATTTGATAAGATTCGGCAGATGATCATGATAAAGATGACTCTTCGCAAAAGAATTGCAGAAACATAATATGTTGGCCATCTCATGCTCCCATCTCTTATTAAGGCATTGCATGCCAAGGCAAGAGGACTGAGCAGAATGAAATGCATTCGAGAGGCGACACACGAGGCTGAGGTAACATATACTGACAGTAAAAACAGGGAATGGAGGTATCCAGTAAACCTACCAACTAAGGAATGCAGTTGTAGGCAATGGCAGCTCCGTGGGAAGCCATGCATACATGCCCTACATCTAATGACTGTTATCGGTGGTGAAGATGGTGAAGTTGATCAATACATCTCTGAATATTTTTCTGTTGCCAGATTCAGGGCTGCTTATGTTTCCAATGTGCCTGCACTCTTGGGAAAAGACCAATGGAACATAGTAGATCCAGGGTTCAAACTACATTCTCCTGTACTAACTAGGCCACCAGGAAGACCAAGGAAGAACAGGTACAGAAGAGGTGAAGAGGGTCATGTAAAAACACAGTGTAAGTGCAAAAAATGTGGAACCCTAGGGCACATTGCTAGGAAATGTACCAATCCAGTGGATGCTTCATTCGGAGAAGAGGAACAATGTGCAGCAACAAATGCAGAGGATAATGCAGCATTAGAGCAGATTGCAGCTAATGCAGGGGAGGATGCAGCATTAGAGCAGATTGCAGTTAATGCAGGGGAGGATGAAGCATTAGAGCAGATTGCAGCTAATCCAGAGGAGGATGAAGCAATAGAGGAGATTGCAACTAATCCAAAGGATAATGCAGCATTAGAGGAGAATGAAGCAACTGAATTAGCACTGCCGGCATCTTGGTATGTGTGCAACAACCTTCCCTTTTTGTGCATTTCTTCTGTTTTTTATCGATGGTTTATACTCTTTTTTCTGTTTGATCTAGCTCTAGGGAAATTAAAGGAAAAGGTGAGAAAAGGCCAAGAGAGAATGAAACTTCGGTTCAGCCATCATCCGATGCATAATTTGAAGCAATGGCTTATGAAGGTTTTGAAGATATTGAACCCTGTCAGCTGGCCAGTGGAAGTTCTCCGCCAGCACCTCGACACCCACCAACCGAAGTGAAGACCAAAAGGAAGAAGAAAAGGGTGGATATCCCAGCTAGGGAAACCAGGAGCAAGTCTGTTAAACCGTCTAGGAGCACACGGAGCAAGGCAAAGATGTGAACTTTGAACGTTGAGTGCAAGTTGTAAACTTTGAACTGTTAGGCTTTGTAATAATTCAAAATTGGGTCCCTTCAAAATTAGAGGCAAAATTTGAATTTGAACTAACCTTTCAATTTTAAGGATTTGTAATAATTCGAAATTGGAGACAACATTTGAAGTCCATTTGTGATGTGATGTTTGCAAAATTTGAATTATTGTTTGGGACTAAAGGCTGTGTTGTTGTTGTTGTTGATGATGATGTCGGCAAAATTTGAATTTTTACACGTGACAAAATTTGAATATTGAAAAAATAAGTTCAGATCCTTCTTATTGACACTAAGACGAAGCTTTGGTGATTTTCTTGATTTTTTTTTAAAATTCGCAAACCTAAACCCACTATCACTCTCTTCTCGAACTCTATACAACCTCGTACGTGATAGCTCATTTTTGTGAAGGAGTTTTCATGAAAATGTTCATAAACCAATGTTATTATTTTTTGTCATAACCATGTCACATACAACGGCATTGTGCGTAGGTCTTCCATTTTTTTGATTTTTTTTGAATTAGTTATGCTCATTTGAACTTGGAAATGGTAGCTCAACTCAAAAAAAGATTTTTCATAACAATGACCCTAAACCAAGTTTATATTTTTAATGGTAAATATGTCTTATAAAACGACGATCCGCGAAGGTTTCATATATTTTTTGATTTTTTTTATTTAGTTAAGGTCATTTGAAAAGTTGGTCAAACCTAAAATAACCCCGCTGACCGGCTCAAAACCCCACAGCATCTCTCCAAACCCTAGAGTCGAACTGCAGCCGTCCGATCATACCCTAGCGCGAAGCGTCGGCCCTCAGATATGGCCTTCTAGAAGGAATTCCGAGGGCAGGCTGCGCGCCGTTGGATCACATGGACTGCTCTGCATCGTTGGATCGTTGGGCGATCCGCTAGACGGGGAGAGCTTGGTTCTGCCCGCCCACCAATGCGGCATTGCCTCCCCTTTCCTCTGCTTCTTCTTCTGCGGCGACGACAGGAGCCCCTCGTCTGCTTCGTCTTCCCCGGCGACGAGATATGTCGAGCTCCACCTCAGGCTCCCGCCCCGCGTGGACCCAGTATGGTCAACTACCCATGCAACCATGTCCTGACTGCCCACGCACCGCGCCACTGAAACGGTTGACTTCGAAGGAGGACAGGAACGACAACTTTGGGCGCAAGTTCGTGAAATGCGAGAGCAACCAGAGAGGCAGGCTAGATCTCATGATTTTCCTCTTTGCTTTTAATTCTTTTTCCTTGGATCTGGGATTTAGGGCTCATGATTTCGTTTCAGATCGTGAAGAAGTGCACACATTTTGAATGGCTGGATGACTACGTTCTAAGGCTTCAAGGGGAGGGCTTGATTCAATTCAATGGGGCCGCAACCCGGGAGCTCAATCTGCCATCAGCCGTGCGGAATTTGGTCTCTGAAAGTGCTGCTCTGACAGTTGGGGATGTGGATCTGAAGGGAGAATTAAAGAAGATGAACAAGAACTTGAGGCAGATGATTCAATTGAACAAGCAGGCGAATCTGATAGCTTTAGGATTTTATTTTTGTATAGTTGCCCTAGGATTTGCTTACTTGCTGGCCATCACTCATTAGAGATGTTATTAGTGTGGTGTAAGCTTAATTTGTGGATCATGTGCTCTCTGGGTTGCTAAAACTATGTCACTGTCTCCAGCTCTGGTTGGGCCGTCGCATGGCGTTAGATGTCGAAGGCCCAAAGAAAAAAGATGCCTACAAAATAGTGCACGCGCTGGCTCTGTTTTTTTGGCTTATTGATTTGATTCGTGCGCACACGTGCTTTCTCCTCGTCCACCTCGGGGAAGCGTGGCGGCCTTCCAACTACACCCACAACCCGAAGTAAATGCGCACGCGCGGCGGGCCCCGGTAGTCAGCCACCCATGTTCGGGTCGTCGTTCTTCTTTGAGTGGAAACCCGTGAATAGTACTCCGTCCAGGCGCATAGCCTAGGCGTGTATGGTATGGATTGGACTGTAAACATTAATTAGCATGTGTTTTTACGCGCACTTAATGAACTATTTTGGGACAATGCACTATCGGTAGGCATCCAACCACCAAGCGTTGTTGTTTGCATACACATGCATTAAGGGATTAAGAGTTGCCGTTCGCATGCACAGGTTGCATGCAAACGACTAGACAGAGGTTGCCTGCAAATTTAGCTTTTTTTATTCTTCTTTTCAACATCGGCATGGCTCATTTTTATCATTTTTGACACTTCAACTAGCCCATTAGCCGCGCGTGCCAAAAGGACCAAAACTCTCGAATCCATAAAATATAGGGCTGTGGGAGAGTTAAATGAAAAACACTTCTTGAAGAAGAGGACTCCTTTGCTTGATGTTTTGATACGGTGAGGGAACAGGTTTTATGCGTTGTTTGAAGCCAAGGTCTAAATATCACCGAATGGGCTACAAAATAGCAAAGAAAACTAGCAAGCATAACATAGATATATAATGGGTTCCCATATATATTTAGGGTATCAAGTATAACATAGATAGATAGTTCTTACATAAAACATTATATAACACGACATACATAAAATAACATAGAAATAAAGCCCTAGGGTCTAACACCCTAGGGCAAGACAAGCTTCTCCGCGCCTCCTTTTCACTCCTCCGCCTCCCTGCCGTTCTCGCCGAGGAGGTAGGGGAGGCTGTGGATGACGTTGCGGTTGGAGAAGATCATATCCACATCCGTGAAGATGTTGTAGGTTGTGAATGCGATGAGCTTGCACCCACACGAAAACACCTTCCTGAGCAGGTGGAACGGATCGAACCTGTTTTTGAAGGTGGCGATGAGCCCTGACGGCGGAGAGCTGGAGTTTGGACGCAGTTCCTCCAGTCGGAACATGACCGGCGAGCCTGCCGGGAGGTGGGCGAAGTCCGCACGGACGAACCACTCGGCCAAATCCCAGCCAGTCCTCCAGCGTGAGATCGTCCACAGGCGAAGCGTCTTCTCGACGACGACGCTGGCGGGGTACCGCCTCTCCGGCCTAACTGGTGGCATCTGGAAGGTGGGGCCGTAGTACTGCATCTTCACCTAGCTTGGAGAGTGCTCTGGATTGGGGTGAAGAAGAGAATGGGAGTGGCGCAAATGGATGTGTGGAGAATAGGTGGAGGGGTGGGTGGTTTAAATAAGGGTATCAGCCGCATGTTTGCTACGTTCAATCGCCGCACGTCGATCGGTATGCCCTAGACTTTAATTGCCACGCTGAATTGATGCTGCGGAGGTCAAAGGCTGAGACGTTGTGAACTGTGAACTGTGAATCGATCGAGGAGGCGCGTGTGAGAAAGGGCGAACCGGCAGCAGCGACAGACGTTGCGTCCGTGGCGGCTCACAGGAAGGCTGCGTCCGTGGCGGTGTGCATCGGCTCATGCAGGCAGGCTGGCTGGATCATGTCGCGCATGCATAGCAGGCTTATCGTGGTGGCGTGCATCAGCGCATGCACGCGGGCGTTTAATGCAACGGCCCAAACTAAATCACGGCCCAACGGTCCAGCCAGCGCCACCGTCCAACGCGGCCCCACTTGGCAGGTCCAACAGGCGACACAGTCCAGCGCGGCCCCACACGTCAGAATGGTCAAAGGAGGGCGACACAGTCCAACGCGGCCCCACTAGGCAGGTCCAACAGGCGACACAGTCCAGCGCGGCCCCACACGCCAGAGTTAACGGTCAAACCATTGACCGACGGCATCCCCCCGTGTGACCATTTCTGAGGGTTTCGGACTAAGGAGTGGGGAAAAATGAGCAAAAGTTAAGAGCATGGGGATGAATGAGTACAACTAAGGAACTAGGGGCACAAGAATAGAAACCCCTTTAGAATATTTAGAGTTTTTGGTGAATATTTTTGCTTTAGGTCACAAAAATTATAAACTTTCTGTTAGTGCCGGTAGTTTTCAAATTTTAATTCTTTGAAATTTGTGTGAATCACTCGTTTGTGAATAACTTTAGTTTAAAAATAGATTTTTGAGTGATTATTTTTCCTGTTGTTTAATATTAGTGTGTTTTATCAGTATGTTCAATTTGGGAATTTTTAGGATATTTGAAATAGGTGTTTTAGTCAAAAACAGATTTTGTTTATCTCTTCTAGTTTTATACCTTTTTTCCTTTGTTTTAATTATTTTAGTTTCTGTTTTCTTGTTATTCTTTTGCAAAATTATATTATGTTTCTGTTAGTCAACATGAGGAGTTTAAATTTTCATTTTGAAGAAATTATTTGACAGATTCAATTTTACAGATTGAAATGAATTCTTGTAAAATTCATAACAATTTGAAAACTAAACCAAATGAGTTGATTCAAATTTCTGTGGATTCATCTTGAGGATTTCTATCAACTAGTATCATTTTGACAGGAAATTGCTTAATTAATTTTGCACTTATTGATTAAATACTGTAATTGAAGACATTAGTTTAAACTTTAAAAAATCATATCTTCAGTTTTGTTAAGCCAAATGGAGCAAATAAGATGTCAAATTCTTTTTCTTAACATAGCTTACACATTCATATTTTGTTTGGACATGATTGCATTGATTAACTCCTCAAAAATCATGTTTCAAATACCATAATGCCCTAGCTCTTACACAGATTCCGACGTTAGAAGGGGGTAGCAAAGTGAAACTTTTTGCTTGCTTGTGTTAGGGTAACCCCTAGGAACACCCAAAACACATGTATACCCTAACACTTACGAAGATTCCCTCCGGTTTGTCCGAAGTGGGACTTTCCAGCTATAAGTCTGGAAACTCACTAGAGAGAAAGTGATGACGGTGAAGCCGGTCACATCCCAGTGTGGGATCTTGGGGTATAAGACTTTTTCTTCGCGTATGTCCCTTGCTTATGATTGCGCCGTAACCATGGAGAATCTTCATGATTTAACAAGATGCTTGGGTCAGTCTTCACTGTGAAGGGACGAATTTCATCAAACTCATTATAATCTTCTGACATGTCTGTCTTATCCTCCACTCCCATGATGTTTCTTTTCCGTGAAAGAACTATGTGGCGCTTTGGCTCATCGTATTATGTATTCGCTTCCTTATCTTTTCATTTTCTCGGTTTGGTAGACATGTCCTTCACATAGAAAACCTAAGCCACATCATTGGCTAGGACGAATGGTTCGTCTGTGTACCCAAGATTGTTGAGATCCACTGTTGTCATTCCATACTGCGGGTCTACCTTTACCCCGCCTCGTGTCAGATTGACCCATTTGCACCGAAACAAAGGGACCTTAAAAGAAGGTCCACAGTCAAGTTCCCATATCTCCTCTATGTAACCATAATATGTGTCCTTTTCCCTATTGGTATTTGTTGCATCAAAGCGGACACCACTGTTTTGGTTGGTGCTCTTTTTATCTTGGGCGATTGTGTAAAATGTATTCCAATTTATCTCGTACCATTGGAAAGTCAATACATTCGAAGATGGTGTCCTGGCCAACAAGTACAGCTGATCTCCAACAGTGGTGTTATTCGTGAGATGTGTTTGCAACCAACCGCCGAAAGTCGTCATGTGTGCACGTGTAATCCAGTCGCCAGACTTGTTGGAAATATGCCCTAGAGGCAATAATAAAATGGTTATTATTATATTTCCTTGTTCATGATAATTGTTTATTATCCATGCTATAATTTTATTGACTGGAAACTCAAATACATGTGTGGGTACATAGACAACAATGTGTCCCTAGTAAGTCTCTGATGGACTAGCTCGTTGATCAAATATGGCTATGGTTTCCTAGTCATAGACATGAGTTGTCATTTGATAACGGGATCACATCATTAGGAGAATGATGTGATGGACAAGACCCAAACTATGAATGTAGCATATGATCGTGTCAGTTTATTGCTATTGTTTTCTGCATGTCAAGTATATGTTCCTATGACCATGAGATCATGTAACTCACTGACACCGGAGGAGTACCTTGTGTGTATCAAATGTCACAACGTAACTGGGTGATTATAAAGATGCTCTACAGTTATCTCCGAGGGTGTCTGTTGGGTTGGCATGGATCAAGACTGGGATTTGTTACTCCTTGTGACGGAGAGGTATCTCAGGGCCCACTCGGTGATACAACATCACAATGAGCTTGCAAGCAAAGTGACTAAAGAGTTAGCCACGTGATCTTGTATTACGGAATGAGTAAAGAGACTTGCCGGTAACGAGATTGAACTAGGTATGGAGATACCGACGATCAAATCTCGGGCAAGTAACATACCGATAAACAAAGGGAACTGCGTACGGGATTAACTGAATCGTTGACATAGAGGTTCAACCGATAAAGATCTTCGCAGAATATGTAGGAGCCAATATTGGAATCCAGGTCCCGCTATTGGTTATTGATCGTAGAGGTGTCTCGGTCATGTCTACATAGTTCTCGAACCCACAGGGTCTGCACACTTAACGTTCGGTAACGATTTGGTATTATTGAGTCATGTATGTTGGTGACCGAAGGTTGTTCGGAGTCTCGGATGAGATCCCGGACGTCATGAGGAGCTCCAGAATGGTCTGGAGGTAAAGATTGATATATAGGAAGTTCTGTGTTGGTCACCGGAAAAAGTTCGGGCATCACCGGTAACGTACCGAGGGTGCCGAAAGGGTTCCGGGGGTCCACCGGAAGGGGCCCACCCACCCCGAGGGGCCACATGGGCTGAAGAGGTGGCGCACCAGCCCCTGGTGGGCTGGGCAGCCAGCCCCTAAAGGCCCATGTGCATGGGGGGTTGGTGGGAAGTGGGCTAGAGGGGAGGGACTGCTCCCTTGGGCCTCCACCTCCCTTGTGGGAGGTGGACTCTGCCCCTCTAGGCCGATCGGCCAGCCCTAGGGTTTCCTCTAGGGCTGTCACCCCTCCGCCCCTCCCTCCTATATATAGTGGAGGTTTTGAGGGCAGCCACCATCTGAAAAGCCATGTGCTGCCCTCTCTCCCTCTAGATCGTATTCTCCACTAGATCGGTTCGGTAGAGCTCGGCGAAGCCCTGCCGGATCAGTTCACCACCACCGCCACCACGCCGTTGTGATGCCGGAGAACTCATCTACCTCTCCGCCCTCGCTTGCTGAATCAAGGAGGCGGAGATCGTCATCGAGCTGTACGTGTGCTGAACACGGAGGTGCCGTCCGTTCGGCGCTAGATCGTGATTGGTTTTTTGTTTCCCTTGCAACGTTCCCCAACAGTGGCATCATGAGCTAGGTCTTTGCGTAGATGGCATCACGAGTAGAACACAAAGGAGTTTGTGGGCATTGATATTCAGATTGCTTCCCTCCTTAGTCTTTTCTTGATTCAGCGGTATTGTGGGATGAAGCGGCTCGGACCAACCTTACTCGTCCATGTACGAGAGACCGGTTCCATCGACTGACATGTAACTTTGTTGCATAAGATGGCTGGCAGGTGTCTGCCTCTCCCACTTTAGTTGAATCGGATTCGACAAAGGCGGTCCTTGTAGAAGGTGAAATATCAACTTGTATATCACCGTTGTCGTTTTGCGTAGGTAAGAATCGTTCTTGCTAGATACCCATTGCAGCCACGTAAAACATGCAACAACAAATTAGAGGACGTCTAACTTGTTTTTGCAGAGTATGTTGTGATATGATATGGCCAAAGACATGATGTGATATATGTGATGTATGAGATGATCATGTTTTGTAATAGTTTATATCGACTTGCATGTCGATGAGTACGGCAATCGGCAGGAGCCATAGGGTTGTCTTTAATTAATTTGCGTCATTTGCTTTACTTTATCGCTATGAGTTAGCAATAGTTGTAGAAGCAATAATTGGCATGACAACCTCATGGCAACACGTTGATGGAGATCATGGTGTCATGCCGGTGACGATGGAGATCAAGATGATGGAGATCATGGTGTCATGCCGGTGACGATGGAGATCATGCCGGTGCTTTGGAGATGGAGATCAAAAGCACAAGTTCATGGCCATATCATGTCACTTATCATTTGCATGTGATGTCAATCCTTTTATGCATCTTATTTTGCTTAGGACGACGGTAGCATTATAAGGTGATCCCTCACTAAAACTTTGTCGTTTCGAGACACCACGTGATGATCGGGTGTGATAGACTCTACGTTCACATACAACGGGTGCAAGCCAGTTTTGCACATGCGGAACACTCGGGTTAAACTTGCCGAGCCTCGCATGTACAGACATGGCCTCGAAACACAAGAGACCGAAAGGTCGAACATGAGTCATATAGTAGATATGATCAACATGGAGATGTTCACCATTGAAACCACCTCATCGCACGTGATGATCGGACTTGGGTTAGTGAATTTGGATCATGTATCGCTCGGATGACCGGAGGGATGTCAATTTCAGTGGGAGTTTTTTAAGTAATATGATTAACTAAACTCATTATCTTGAACCATAGTCTAAGTAATCTTTGCAAATTTATGTTGTAGATCAATGGCTCGCGCAGTAGTTCCCCTGAATTTCAATGCGTTCCTAGAGAAAGCCAAGCTGAAAGATGATGGAAGTAACTTTGTAGACTGGGCCCGTAATCTGAGGATTATCCTCATGGCTTCCCAAAAGGCTTATGTCCTTGATGCACCGCTCGGTGAGCCACCCGCTCCGGTGTTGTCTACAGACGTTGTGAACGCCTGGCAGTCGCGTTCGGATGATTACTTAATAGTTTAGTGTGCTATGTTGTATGGCTTAGAGCCGGGACTTCAAAGGCGTTTTGAACGTCATGGAGCATATGAGATGTTCTAGGAGTTGAAGTTTATCTTTGAAAAGAATGCTCGGATCGAGAGGTATGAGACCTCCGATAAGTTCTATGCTTGCAAGATGGAGGAGAACGGGTCTGTCAGTGAACACATACTTAGAATGTCTGGGTATTCCAACCGTCTGGCTGAGTTGGGAATTGCTCTCGCGCCGGAGGCGATCACCGACAGAGTTCTTCAATCACTGCCACCTAGCTACAAGAGCTTTGTGTTGAACTATAACATGCAAGGGATGAACAAGTCAGTCGCCGAGCTGTTTCCTATGCTGAAAGTCGCTGAGTCAGAAATCCAGATGGAGCATCAAGTGTTGATGGTCAATAAAACCACTAGTTTCAAGAAGAATGGCAAGGGCAAGAAGGGTAACTCCAAGAAGAGTGGCAAAGCAGTTGCCCCTCCCGTGAAGAAACCCAAGGCTGGACCCAAGCCAGAAACTGAGTGCTTTCATTGCAAGGGTACTGTCCACTGGAAGCGGAATTGCCCCAAGTATCTGGCCGACAAGAAGGCGGCCAACACAAAACAAGGTATATATGATATACATGTTATTGATGTGTACCTTACCAACTCTCGTTGTAGTTCCTGGGTATTTGATACCAGTTCAGTTGCTCACATTTGCAACTCAAAACAGGAACTGCGGAATAGACGAAGGCTGGCAAAGGACGAAGTGACGATGCGCGTGGGAAATGGTTCCAAGGTTGATGTGATCGCCGTCGGCACGCTCGCTCTTCGATTACCATCGGGATTAGTGATGAACCCGAATAATTGTTATTTAGTTCCTGCGTTAAGCATGAACATTATATATGGATCTTGTTTATTGCGAGATGGTTACTCATTTAAATCAGAGAATAAGGGTTGTTCTATTTATATGAGTAATATCTTTTATGGTCATGCACCCAATGTGAGGGGTTTATTCTTATTGAATCTCGATAGTGATGATACACATGTTCATAACATTGATGCCAAAAGATGTAGAGTTGATATTGATAGTACCACTTTCTTGTGGCACTGCCGCTTAGGTCATATTGGTGTAAAACGCATGAAGAAACTCCATGCTGATGGACTTTTGGAGTCACTTGATTTTGAATCACTTGACACATGTGAACCATGCCTCATGGGTAAGATGACTAAGACCCCGTTTTCTGGAACAATGGAACGGGCAAGTGACTTGTTGGAAAATCATACATACTGATGTGTGCGGTCCGATGAGTATTGAGGCGCGCGGTGGATATCGTTATTTTCTCACCTTCACCGATGACTTAAGTAGATATGGGTATATTTACTTAATGAAACATAAGTCTGAAATGTTTGAAAAGTTCAAACAATTTCAAAGTGAAGTTGAGAATCATCGTAACAAGAAGATTAAATTCCTACTATCAGATCGAGGAGGAGAATATCTGAGTTATGAGTTTGGCAATCACTTAAGACAATGTGGAATTGTTTCACAGTTGACGCCACCTGGAACACCACAGCGTAATGGTGCGTCCGAACGTCTTAATCGAACCTTATTGGATATGGTGCGGTCTATGATGTCTCTTGCCGATTTGCTGCTATCATTTTGGGGTTATGCGTTAGAGACAGCTACATTCACTTTAAATAGGGCACCATCTAAATCCGTTAAGACGACGCCGTATGAACTGTGGTTTAGCAAGAAACCAAAGTTGTCGTTTCTTAAAGTTTGGGGATGCGATGCTAATGTCAAAAAGCTTCAGCCTGAAAAGTTGGAACCCAAAGCGGAGAAATGCGTCTTCGTAGGATACCCAAAAGAGACGGTTGGGTACACCTTCTATCTTCGATCCGAAGGCAAAGTGTTTGTCGCTAAGAACGGGTCATTTCAAGAGAAAGTGTTTCTCTCGAAAGAATTGAGTGGGAGGAAGATAGAACTTGATGAGGTTGTTGAACCTTCACTTCAACCAGAGAGTAGCACAGCGCAGAAAGATGTTTCTGTGGAGCCTACGTCAGTTGAAGAGGAAGCTAATGATAGTGATCATGAAGCTTCGAATCAAGTTACTATCGAACCTCGTAGGTCGACAAGGACACGTACTGCTCCTGAATGGTACGGTAACCCTGTCTTAGAGGTCATGTTGTAGGACAACGATGAACCTACGAGCTATGGAGAAGCGATGGTGGGCCCGGATTCCGACAAATGGTTAGAGGCCATGAAATCTGAGATAGGATCCATGTATGAAAACAAAG
Organism: Elymus sibiricus; assembly: GCA_039707655.1. NCBI lineage: Eukaryota > Viridiplantae > Streptophyta > Magnoliopsida > Poales > Poaceae > Elymus > Elymus sibiricus. The sequence continues at coordinate 487,384,264 of CM077665.1, forward strand.
TGTGGACTTTGGAAGTATTACCTGAAGGGCGAAAGGCCATTCAGAATAAATGGATCTTTAAGAGGAAGACGGACGCAGACGGTAATGTCACAGTCTATAAAGCTCGACTGGTGGCAAAGGGTTTTTCACAAGTTCAAGGAATTGACTACGATGAGACTTTCTCTCCCGTAGTGATGCTTAAGTCCGTCAGAATCATGTTAGCAATAGCTGCATTTTTTGATTATGAAATCTGGCAGATGGATGTCAAAACAACGTTCCTTAACGGTTTCCTTGAGGAAGAGTTGTATATGATACAACCAGAAGGTTTTGTCGATCCAGAGATTGCTGACAAAGTTTGCAAGCTCCAGCGATCCATTTATGGACTCGTGCAGGCATCTCGGAGTTGGAATAAGTGTTTTGATGAGGTGATCAAAGCGTTTGGGTTTATACAAGTTTACGGAGAAGCTTGTATTTACAAGAAAGTGAGTGGGAGCTCTATAGTGTTTCTAATATTATATGTGGATGACATATTGCTGATTGGAAACAATATAAATTTTTTGGAAAGCATGAAGGAATATTTGAACAAGAGTTTTTCAATGAAGGACCTAGGAGAAGCTGCTTTCATATTGGGCATCAAGATCTATAGAGATAGATCAAGACGCTTAATAGGACTTTCACAGAGCACGTACCTTGATAAAGTTTTGAAGAAGTTGAAAATGGATCAGTCCAAGAAAGGGTTCTTGCCTGTGTTACAAGGTGTGAAGTTGAGTAAGACTCAATGCCCAATGACTACAGAGGATAGAGAAAAGATGAGGGTCATCCCCTATGCTTGTGCCATAGGCTCTATCATGTATGCAATGTTGTGCACAAGACCAGACGTCAGCCTTGCCATAAGTATGGCCGGAAGGTTTCAAAGTAATCTAGGTGAGGATCACTGGACGGCGGTCAAGAATATCCTAAAGTACCTGAAAAGGACTAAGGAAATGTTTCTCGTTTATGGAGGTGATCAAAAGCTCGTCGTAAAGGGCTACGTCGATGCAAGCTTTGACACTGATCCGGATGACTCTAAGATTCAAACCGGATACGTATTTATTCTCAATGGAGGAGCGGTAAGCTGGTGCAGTTCCAAGCAAAGCGTGGTAGCTGATTCTACATGCGAAGCGGAGTACATAGCTGCCTCGGAGGCGGCGAAGGAAGGTGTCTAGATGAAGCAGTTCATGACGGATCTTGGAGTGTGCCCAGTGCACTGGACCCAATAACTCTGTTTTGTGACAACACTGGTGCCATTGCTCTAGCCAAGGAACCAAGGTTTCACAAGAGGACCAGACACATAAAGCGACGCTTCAATTCCATCCGCGATTACATCGAGGAAGGAGACATAAATATTTGCAAAGTCACACGGATCTGAATGTTGCAGATCCGTTGACTAAGCCTCTTCCACGAGGGAAACATGATCAACACTAGAACTGTATGGGTGTTAGATTCATTACAATGTAAATCACATAGTGATGTGAGCTAAATTATTGACTCTAGTGCAAGTGGGAGACTGTTGGAAATATGCCCTAGAGGCAATAATAAAATGGTTATTATTATATTTCCTTGTTCATTATAATTGTTTATTATCCATGCTATAATTTTATTGACTGGAAACTCAAATACATGTGTGGGTACATAGACAACAATGTGTCCCTAGTAAGCCTCTTATGGACTAGCTCGTTGATCAAAGATGGCTATGGTTTCCTAGTCATAGACATGAGTTGTCATTTGATAACGGGATCACATCATTAGGAGAATGATGTGATGAACAAGACCCAAACTATGAACGTAGCATATGATCGTGTCAGTTTATTGCTATTGTTTTCTGCATGTCAAGTATATGTTCCTATGACCATGAGATCATGTAACTCACTGACACGGGAGGAGTACCTTGTGTGTATCAAACGTCACAACGTAACTGGGTGACTATAAAGATGCTCTACAGGTATCTCCGAGAGTGTCTGTTGGGTTGGCATTGATCAAGACTGGGATTTGTTACTCCGTGTGACGGAGAGGTATCTTAGGGCCCACTCGGTGATACAACATCACAATGAGCTTGCAAGAAAAGTGACTAAAGAGTTAGCCACGGGATCTTGTATTACGGAACGAGTAAAGAGACTTGCCGGTAACGAGATTGAACTAGGTATGGAGATACCGACGATAAAATCTCGGGCAAGTAACATACCGATAAACAAAGGGAACTGCGTATGGGATTAACTGAATCGTTGACATAGAGGTTCAACTGATAAAGATCTTCGCAGAATATGTAGGAGCCAATATGGGCATCTAGGTCCCGCTATTGGTTATTGACCGTAGAGGTATCTCGGAAATGTCTACATAGTTCTCGAACCCGCAGGGTCTGCACACTTAACGTTCGGTAACGATTTGGTATTATTGAGTTATGTATGTTGGAGACCGAAGGTTGTTCGGAGTCCCGGATGAGATCCCGGACGTCACGAGGAGCCCCAGAATGGTCTGGAGGTAAAGATTGATATATAGGAAGTTTCGTGTTGGTCACCGGAAAAAGTTCGGGCGTCACCGGTAACGTACCGGGGGTGCCGAAAGGGTTCCGGGGGTCCACCGGAAGGGGCACACCCACCCCAAGGGGCCACACGGGCTGAAGAGGTGGCGCACCAGGCCCTGGTTGGCTGGTCAGCCAGCCCCTAAAGGCCCATGCGCATGGGGGGTAGGTGGGAAGTGGGCTAGAGGGGAGGGTCTCCTCCCTTGGGCCTCCACCTCCACCTCCCTTGTGGGAGGTGGACTCTCCCCCTCTAGGCCGATCGGCCAGCCCTAGGGTTTCCCCTAGGGCTGCCACCCCTCCTCCCCTCCCTCCTATATATAGTGGAGGTTTTGAGAGCGGCCACCACATGAAAAGCCACGTGCTGCCCTCTCTCCCTCTAGATCGTATTCTCCACTAGGTCGGTTCGGTAGAGCTCGGCGAAGCCCTGATACATCTCCAACGTATCTATAATTTTTGCTTGTTCCATGCTGTTATATCATCATTCTTGGATGTTTTACAATCATTATATTACAACTTTATATCATTTTTTGGGACTAACCTATTGACATAGTGCCAAAGTGCCAGTTGCTGTTTTTGCTTGTTTTTTATTCGCAGAAAATCAGTAACAAACGGAGCCCAAACACCGCGGTGATTTTTGTGGATTTTTTACAGACCAAAAGAAAGAATATGGGCCAAAGAACACCAGAAGAGGGGGCCCAGGGTGGCTAGCACCCACCAGGGCGCGCTAGAGGCCCCCTGGCGCGGCCTGGTGGGTGCTGGGCACCTCGGGCACCCCCTCCACCACCTCCGATGCATATAAATTACCAAATATTTGGAAACCCCCAAAAATAACCCTAGACTCTCCGCTCCACCATTGCAACTCTCTGTATCAACGAAAAACCAATCTGGAGACGTTCCAGTACCCTGCCGGAGAGGGGAATCCATCTCCGGTGGCCATCTTCATCATCCTGGCGGAGGCCATGACGAGGAGGGAGTAGTCCACCCTCGGGGCTCAGGGTATGTACCAGTAGCTATGTGTTCAATCTCTCTCTCTCTCTCTCGTGTTCTTGAGATGTCATGATCTTGATGTATCATGGGCTTTGTTAATATAGTTGGATCATATGGTGTGTTTCCCTTACTATCTTGTTGTGATGAATAGAATCTTTCCCTTTGAGATATCGTTATGTTGGATTTGAGAACACTTGATATATGTCTTGCATGAGGATACCCGTGGTGACAATGGGGTGTTCTATTGATTCACTTGGTATATGTTTTGGTACTCAACTTGCGGATTCCCGCGGTGACATTGGGGTAATCTATGCATAGGGGTTGATAGACATTCTTGTCCTACATTCTCCGATAGAAATCTTGGGGCACTCTTTGAGGTTCTTTGTGTGGATTGAGTATTATGAATCTGAAATTGTTTGATGCGTATCGTATAGTTAACTCATGGATACATGTGGTGACATTGGAGTATCTAGGTGACATTAGAGTTGGTTGATGCGTATCATATGGTGTTATTGTAGTACGAACTCTTAGATAGATCGATCGGAAAGGATAACTTTAAGGTGGTTTCGTACCCTACAAACTATTTCTTCTTATGTTCTCCGCTAGATAAGAACTTTGGAGTGATTCTTCGTTGCACGTTGAGGGATGGTTATGTGATCCAATTATATTAGCATTGTTGAGAGATTGCACTAGCGAAAGTACGGACCCTAGGCCTTGTTTTCAAGAATTGCAATACCGTTTGCGCTCACTTTTGTTACTTGCTACCTTGCTGTTTTTATATTTTCAGATTATAAAAACATATATCTACCATCCATATTGCACTTGTATCACCATCTCTTCGCCGAACTAGTGCACCTATACAATTTGCCATTGTATTGGGTGTGTTGGGGACACAAGAGATTTCTTGTATTTGGTTGCAGGGTTGTTTGAGAGAGACCATCTTCATCCTACACCTCCCACGGATTGGTAAACCTTAGGTCATCCACTTGATGGAAAATTGCTACTGTCCTACAAAACTCTGCTTTTGGAGGCCCAACAAAGTCTACAAGAATAAAGTTGCGTAGTAGACATCAAGCCCTACCGGATCAGTTCACCACCACCGCCACCACGCCGTTGTGCTGCCAGAGAACTCATCTACCTCCCCGCCCTCGCTTGCTGGATCAAGGAGGCGGAGATCGTCATCGAGCTGTACGTGTGCTGAACGGGGAGGTGCCGTCCGTTCGGCGCTAGATCGTGATTGGATCGCGAGACGGCTTGCGATTTGGACCGCGAAGACGTTCGACTACATCTACCGCATTTCTTAACGCTTCCCGCTTAGCGATCTACAAGGATATGTGGATCCGATCTCTCCTCTCGTAGATGTTCATCTCCTAGATTGATCTTGGTGAGCGTAGGAAATTTTTTGTTTCGCATGCAACGTTCCCCAACAAGACTGCCCCGGGTGTTGGGAGCGTACCATATTCTTGTGTTCATGGATATACGGGGCCACCAAGGTAGAACTTTGTAGAACTACGTAGTGTTCTTGAGTGAAAGAATGCCCGTCCCTACATATTATTGCTTTCTTTCCTAGCGTGCCTTTTCCACTCAGTCTTCCCTCATGCCGCGATTGAGGAACACCAATTGGCTTAAGGTCAGGAATAAAGTCAACACAAAACTCAATAACCTCCTCTGTTCCATAGCCCTTGGAGATGCTTCCTTCTGGCCTAGCATGGTTATGAACATATTTATTTAAGACTCCCATGAAACTCTCAAAGGGGAACATATTGTGTAGAAATACAGGACCCAGAATGGTAATCTCTTCGACTAGGTGAACTAGGACGTGCGTCATAATATTGAAGAAGGATGGTGGGAACACCAACTCGAAACTGACAAGACATTGGACCAAATCATTCTGTAACCTTGGTAGGATTTGTGGATCAATTACCTTCTAAGAAATTGCATTGAGGAATACACATGGCTTCACAATGGGTAATCGAACATTTTCTGGTAGAAGCCCCTGATGGTGTCCTGGACTAGGGGGTACTCACCACGTCGTCTCCCGACTAGTGGGTCGGGCCGAGGACCCCCAGGGTGATTCACTAATGAGCCACTTCGGGCAGCCCACGATGCATACAAAGGAGATTCCACAAGACTTGGCGCACAAGACAAGGACTCCTCTAAACCCTAGGCCTACGGTGCATTATATAAACCGAGGCCAGGCTAGTCAATAGATAACCTCAATCTCATATTCATTACAACAATCTCGTGGTCTTGGTCTTGGTCTTGCCGGCAACATGGGCAGACAGAGCAGGACGGCAGCAGGAGTCATGTGCCCGAAAGGGAGTGCCATACCGTGCGACGAAGAGCCAGCCCCCGGGCCTTCCCTAAAAAGGGTACTGCGGGTGTGGTGCTCGATTCATATGCTCATCTCTGCTGTCGCCGCCGTCTACTGCGAATGCCTCACTGCCGTCTTGCCGGCCTCCAGCACGGCGTCCTTGGCTTTCTCGGCTACCGCGTGCCGCTGAGAATAAAGCAACTGCCAGGACTGAAGTACTTTTCGCATACCTGTCGCTACAATGGCACATATAAAGAAACAATTTATCATAGTTAGATCAATCTTTATGTATGCGACACATGTTTCTTTATGCTAAATGAATGTTTGCTTCCCTCTTGATTAATTCCGTCCTTGCATATATCTTATATCCTACGCTGTTTGGAAACCTTGCCGGTGCGCACACTTGCTGCGAGCGCTTTGAGGAACAGGTACTTAGCAGCCTGCTGGAAATGCCGCCACCAGCAAGGCGACTTGCTGGGCCAGAATGCAGCTGCTAAGTTTGCCAAGCGGACTCGAGGCGAAACTAGAGCGCGGGCTAACCATGACAAGGTCCCTTCGCGTGCAGATTGATGTACAAGGACGAAAAATCAATCAAGACAACCCACGCTTGCCAGAAAACTTTCCGGTGCGCACGCTCCAGCCGGCAACGCTTGAGGAACGGGTCCTTAGCAGCTTGCCGGGAACGCCGCCTCCCGGAAAGGTTTACCTTCCCGATGCTTGTGCAGCCGCCTAAGTTGTCGAACGGACTCAAGACAACTTGGGGCGCTATTGGCCCCGGGAAGGCTCCTTCACGTGTTGGTGTAAGGAGCATGTGAAGACAGCAAAAGAAATGTAATTGTCACAAATCTTTGTAACTTAGCTCTTCTTGCTGTTCATCTCGCATAGCAAGGCCGTGCTCGTGGTGATGGCCGGCAGCTCTCAAGAAGGTTATTCTCTAGGGCGCTGCCAGCCCCCAAGCTCGCCTTTCATGCGTATTCCTGCAACACTGATTGGGCATGAAATGCCACAACATCGTTCTAGCACAACAAGTTAATTACCTTCTGGTTAATGATTAATTCGTTGTAATTTTGACTCCTGCTGAATATTCCCTTGCTTGCCGGAACACCTTCCGGTGCGCACGATCCAGTCAGCAGCGCTTTGAGGAACGGGTCCTTAACAGCTTGCCGGGAAAGCCGCCTCCCAAAAAGATTTACCTTCCCAGCTTTAGTGCAGCTGCTCACATTGCCGAGCGGACTCGAAGCGATTAGGAGCGCGACTAGCCCCGGGAAGGCTCCTCAGCATACGGGTTTACGCAGAAATCTAAAGATAAAACTTATCTAGCCTTTTCCTTGAACGATTGCATTTTTGTACAATGAATCCCTACGCTTGCTGGAATACTCCCCGAATGCGCACGTTCCGGTCGATGACGCTTAGGACCAGGTCCTGTCTAGCAGCCTATCGAGAACGCCACCTCTTCGGGAGCTTAATGATCTAGAAACAACTACAGCTGCATCTGTGTTGCTGGGCGGACCCATAACAACCTGGAGCGCAGAGTATTTCAAGAGCGCTCCCTCGCGCACAGGTTATACAAAAAAACCATCAAGGATAAAACTAAACAGCAAAAAGCAATTAAAGTTTTAGGACAAAGCTTTCGCAAAGAATTTCAGCCGCCCCCGTTTCTTCTTGGGCGCCATGGCGATGAAGATGATGAAGAAACTGGCGTGCTGATCGCTAGATCAGGTTCACGCAACCCTTTTCCCCCTACCTGGCGCGCCAAAGATGTCAGCGTACGACACCTATGGGATCGCGTTTAATCCCTTTTACGGTTCGGTAGGGAAAAGGGGCTTGCACAAAGAGCAGATCCAACGATCAACGCGAGGGATTTTTACCCAGGTTCGGGCCGCTAAGAAGCGTAAAACCCTACTCCTGCTTTGGTGTATTGAGAGTCTTTGAGCTCTGGCTCCAGGAGCGCTATGTGATGAACAGTACACAGCTGCTATGCATGCAAACTGGGCCAGAAGGTCCTCCTCCTCGGATCCGATCCGGCCCCTCCTCGGATCCGATCCGGATCCTCCCTCTCTAGCTACCCCTTGGGCCTCCTTTTATATGTCGAAGGGGTCACCAACAGTGGCGAAGTACAAGAGGTGTAAAGTTACTACAGTATTATCATACCTAATACTGACGACTTAGGACAAACGCATTAAATGCTCCGTTTAGGTGTCCCTTAGCTTCTTGGGGACGGAGAAAGAGCCCGTCCCATCAGCACCGCTTAACCCATTCGCCGCTAGTGCCTTGACACGCATCCAGGAGGACAAAACCTAAATGCCAGGCTGGTCGCTGCACTGGAGCGGTGGCAGGGTAGCGGGATCTTGCCGGGTGCGAGTCTTGGCGGGTTTCCGCAATCCGTCCCGGCAAGAATCTTGCCAGGAACCCAGCCTTTGGTCTTCTCTCTTCTGATCATTGACTTGAATGCCTCCTTGATAGTCTCGCATTTGCTTCCAGCTGTCCCCCGACAAGCATCTTGCCGGGAGTCCAATCATCGGGTCTTCTTGGTGACCTGCCTGGAGGTCTTCTCCCAGGGAGGCTCACTTCCCGGAAACTCTATCTTGATCTTGCCGGCCTTGAGCTTGCCGGTGATGCGTAGACCTGTTCCCGGCAAGTAATCCTTGCCGGAAACCTGGGTCCTGGATATGTCCTATAAGTGGATTTCTTCTCTGCCATGCCCTTCCCACCTGGAGGCTGCGACTTGCCGGTGCGTGTCCAGGGGTAGCGACCACCCCCCTGTTCACTACACCGACAGAAAAGGAACTTATAAATGAACTATTTTTTCCAGAAGATGTTTCTTACGTTAAATCGTAATATAACATAGCTCTCCGCGTACCTTTGTTTATAAAACCGTATGGCCGGATTGCCTTGTTTGCCATAAATCTTTGCCCTTATAAAGGCTTTATAAAGTAGGACAAACACTCCTCGGCTACTGGCCGAGGAGGTTGAAGCCGATGGTCGGTCAACAAAGTCTTGTACAATGCGGATCCGAGCATTAATGATGTAAAGTACTTGGATACATAGAATCATTACACATAAATTGTGTCAAACGTAACAAAATTTGTGTCAAACAAATATAGATCCTTAATTCGACCACCCGTGCCTATATTAAGGCTCGGGGGCTACTACATTGCCTATTCAATGCAGTAGTCCAAAGTGCAATATGGTTTTCGAGGAGATTCGATCCTCAGGTTGGTCGGCCGCACCCAACCCGAGTCTCGGAAACTACTGTGTACCGCGTTTCCATTCCTAACGTATGTTGTCGAGCAAGAACTTGATCCTCAGGCCGATTTTGCAAATCGACCTCAGTCTCAGGGGCTACTGGGATCAGTGGTTTTATTTTGATTATTATTTTTTCCTTCAGGTGCATCTCGGGTTATAGACCGACACACACCTTGAGGGCTACCGGCTATACATCTCGGTAGTAAATAAATTGCGGTGATCGGAAATAAATCCCGCAAAAAACAGCCCGAGACCAAGGTGGTGCACCACCTTGGAAGCAGTCCGGCATAAAGCTTAGATGCAAGTGGCTGTCTCCATAAAGGGCATTTCCGGCTTTAAGCTCGGATGAACTCCTTCAACTTTTTCAAGACCGAGGTAATCTATGATACCTCGGATGCATACCGGCGTTGGAGCTCAGCTGCAAAAAGATACCTCGGATACAGTCCGGCATTGGAGCTCGGACACAGTCTGGCGTTGGAGCTCGGCTGTAAAAAGACACCTCAGACGTAGTCCGGCGTTGGAGCTCGGATGCGAGAGGAGACCGCCACACGGGAAACACTTTGAGCCCGAGGTGTGGTGTAAATATTACAAGGCATTGATAAAGGCCGAAAACTTAAAGGGGCTCCTCGGATGCCCGACGTGTGAACTCTTTGGATACACCTCGGCGATCCTCAAGATCGGAGATGGGAAGATTTGTTGAACCAGTTTTCAAGACCAACGACCGAAGACGAAGAACAGTTCGAAAGAACCGAGGAGCGTCCCCAACTTGAAGACCGGTTCAGGGGGCTAGTGATGGTGTCCTAGACTAGGGGGTACTCACCACGTCGTCTCCCGACCAGTGGGTCGGGCCGAGGACCCCTCGGGTGATTCACTAATGAGCCACTTCGGGCAGCCCATGATGCATACAAAGGAGATTCCACAAGACTTGGCGCACAAGACAAGGACTCCTCTAAACCCTAGGCCTATGGTGCATTATATAAACCGAGGCCAGGCTAGTCAATAGACAACCTCAATCTCATATTCATTACAACAATCTCGTGGTAGATACATGTACAATGTACTATCCCCATATGAATACAATCAAAAGCAGGACGTAGGGTATTATCTCCTCGAGAGAGCCCGAACCTGGGTAAAATCCTGTGTCCATGATACCATCGCTCCAAGACGCCTAGCTTAGGACCCCTACTACGAGATATGCCAGATTCAGAACCTACATTGGTGCTTTCATTGAGAGCCTGCTGGCAGTTGCCGCGGTGCGATGGCAATTCAGATCGTCCCCGGCGCGATCTACGCGTTGGAACCGAGCTTTGTTGTCGATGTCGGCATCTTCGTCGTCGACTCGACTGGTCACCTCGGCTGGACCGAGGACTGCACTCCGTCCCGGATCATCAAGATCGGATGGATACTTTCATCGTCATCATCTCCGATCTCTATCAAGATCACGAGAAATCATCCATGGAGCTCGGGGGCTCGATGTTAACATCGTACTTGAGCAACCGTGCAGTTTTTCTGGACAGCGACTCGTGTTCGTCGTCCCTGCTTCCTCGAGCGTCGCCTTGACGATTGCTTCGGTGGAATTGTGCGGAATTGAGCTTACCACAACCCTGTAAAATTTCGGCGTATTCCGATGAAGGAATCTCCGGCGATCTCCGATCTACCGGAGCCCTGTCGAATCTGGACGGGAATCTGGACGAGTTTAGGGTGAGGTGTTCGGATTCCAGCTCGGACATTGTTTGGAAGATCCCACCGTTCATCGGCTACGGAATTCCCATACCGATCACCCCTCAAAATTTCAGCTCGATCCTACCGTTCAAACTCCGGGAAACGTCCGATGAGTGCATCAATTTTCCGATCTATTTTCTGCGCAAAAACGAATCCGACCCGAATTCATCTTTCTTCATGAACGGGATATTGGACATCCTTTTTGAGGAATTTTTTTCCTAGGGTATTGTGTGTTGTTTTCAAACATGAGCCCACAAATTTTGAGTCTTTTCCGAGGCGATCTTCACCGTCGCGCCGATGTCAAACCGGCCCGACCACGTTGCTCCACGGCTACCGACCTGCGCCAACATCAACTGCGTCGTCGCTCCATCGAGCAGACGACAACCACCTCGGATCATCACCTCGGCGAGCCGACCAAGAGTTCGGCATCGTGAGGGACAAATAATTATCAAGACAAGATTGTCGCCCCACGGATTGCACGGGTCGGGCGCGCCAGCATCGTCGCACGGTCTCTTCTCAAGCCAGCATTGACCGCGTCACAAATTCCGACCTGCGTCGGCATCGCCGCGCCGTCGCTTCTTCAAGCCGACATCCACCACGCCGACCTGCTCCTTCACCTCGGCTAGATCGGGGGCTTCGTCATCTCTTCATCAACCTGCTCCAGGGATTTCGGCGTCACCAGCCGACCAACTTCGTCATGTTAGCTGGACCGGGGACCATGCAGCGTCGCCACTTCGTCAAAGCGGAGCTCTTTGCTCAGGCACCTCGGCGCCCAGGCCATATTTCTTTAATTATTTGCTTCACTTAAATTAACTAAGTAGAAGAATTTTTTTTAATATATTATTACCTTTAGTTGTTATTACTCTTGGCTTGCACTATGTTGTGTGCACAGGTAATCGACTTTGGCTGTGTCACGCGGTCACCTTGGCGTGCCTACATCGTCGTCCCGCCTCCATCAACCGAATTGTATCGTCAACTTGGTTGACTAACGTGGGGGCTTCACCGACACCCTGCCGAACTACTCCGTCTCCTCGGCTGGACCGGGGGTTTCTCCTCGGCCCTTCGGAAGTGTTGTGTTGTCACTTCGTCAAACCGAGCTCTTCGTCGGCTACCTCGTGAATGGCTTGGGGGCTGGGACCTTGACCCGCTACAAGCTCGGCACACGTCACACCGAGCACATTAACCAGCTATGTCGCTTTCATGATCAACCTTTTTTCAATCTTTAATTCCCGTGAGGTTCAACATAGCATTATACTTGTGTTAAACAAAAAAGTTGTTTGTTAAAAACTTAGCTTGTTAATAGCGTTGTTTGTTAAAAACACTTATTTTTCCCATGATAACTGGGGGCTCTTAAATTTATATGAGCCATTTTATAATAACCGTTGTTTTCTTCTTGGTTGTTGCAAAGTCTTTTTCTACTACTCCTTTTTCCGACGCGAGTGTTTGGTCCATAGTTGGGTAGCCTGGTTTCTCTCTAAAGCCGTTCGAGTTTAGTTCGCTAAGCTGGCCTGAGAAGCACTCCGCCTTCGGGATAGGAGGTTGAAGCCGAAGGCTGACCCGCTTGAAGTCTGGAGATCGGATGTATCATGTTAAAGCACGACCGAAGCACATATTAATTTTAAGACCAATTTTTGGATTGGCACCAAGAAACTTGATTTAGTTCGGACGTCAAAGTTTTTACATAAGTTTTTTGGCTTTTCGGGGTTATAGCACTTTTAAGCTATCTGTATGTTTTTCTTTTAGGAGGAGGGACATCCTCATAACCGAGGTGCCCTGTGTAATAATTCAGCTCGGGAGATCTTTTTTGACCCACAGCTCGGTATCTTTCCTGCCGACTTACACCTCGACGTTGGCGAAATGCACATGACATCTGGACTAGTTCCCGAGGAGATTCGATCCTCAGGTTGGTCGGCCGCACCCAACCTGAGTCTCGGGGGATACTGTGTGTCTCCAGCATAGCTCTCGTAGTACAACGTCTGATGCCTTTAAAGTATTGGCAATCTTAATGGGGGACTCCGACTAGAGCCGAACCCACCAACAGCCAAGGTACTCCAAGCAGACCTCGGCAAAACGTCCTCGGATATTGCTTTATATACATCAGTTTCAAATTGTGTCTTCGGTCAATAGTTGGGTTGCCCTGCTCCTATGATTGTGTCCTACGTTCCGCTTTGTTCGGCTAGGAGTGCAAAGGGAGAACCACTGCGATTGTACTTCCGGTTTAACTGGTCAATTACCTCAGTGGAGAAAGCTGAAAACTGACTGTCACAATGAGCATAAACTGGTCGGTGATCCGATGACCGTATTGAACAACGACCCTTTCATAAAATAGGCCGGAGTGTTAACGGCTTGACCTCGGCTGACGCCGAACACTAACCGGGGGCTAGTAACTGGCCTCCCAAACTTTAAGCTCACATGTCCAAGTGAAAGTTATAAAGCCTAGATATCTGATTGCCTCGTTTCCGCTAACACAACCGCCTCCGGGCACTGAGACATCGGCTAAGGGTTGTCTTGTTACTGCGGAAACACCCTGCATAGCATCTACAAAGGGGTAGAAGCCGACGATGGGCCACTATCAAATGATAAACGGCCACAAAGGAGTCAAAATAGCATATAGCATAAAAGCATTTGTATTCAATATACGAGTGCTGCCTTCCGTAATCATCGTTATAAAGCCATAAATATGCATCAATTTGACTTAATATTTTGGGCAAGCTGGGTTGCCTGGCTCCTGTGCTTATCCCCTACGTTCCTGATTGTTCGGCTAGGGGGTAAAGGGAGCACCTCTGTGATTGTTACTTCCGGGTCATCCGGGATAGTACCTCAGACTGGGTGAAGCTGAAAGCTAGCCATCTTAAGAATATAATTGGTCGGCAACAACGGAATTGAAAATTTTGGTTCCTCAAAGACCACAGAGTTCGGGAACATTCCTCGAACTAAATCCTCAATATTTTCCTCCCACATTGATCGGAGTTGAGGTTTCACGATCATGGTTAACATGATATCCTGGGAAAATGTTGGCGTACGACACCTATGGGATCGCGTGGATCCCTTTTACGGTTCGGCAGGGAAAAAGGCTTGCACAAAGAGCAGATCCAACGATCAACACGAGAGATTTTTACCCAGGTTCGGGCCGCTAAGAAGCGTAAAACCCTACTCCTGCTTTGGTGTATTGAGAGTCTTTGAGCTCTGGCTCCAGGAGCGCTATGTGACGAACAGTACACAGCTACTACGCATGCAAACTGGGCCAGAAGGTCCTCCTCCTCGGATCCGATCCGGGCCCTCCTCGGATCCGATCCGGATCCTCCCTCTCTAGCTACGCCTTGGGCCTCGTTTTATATATCGAAGGGGTCACCAACAGTGGCGAAGTACAAGAGGTGTAAAGTTACTACAGTATTATCATACCTAATACTGACGACTTAGGACAAACGCATTAAATGCTCCGTTTAGGTGTCCCTTAGCTTCTTGGGGACGGAGAAAGAGCCCGTCCCATTAGCACCGCTTAACCCATTCGCCGCTAGTGCCTTGACACGCATCCAGGAGGACAAAACCTAAATGACAGGCTGGTCGCTGCGCTGGAGCGGTGGCAGGGTGGCGGGATCTTGCCGGGTGCGAGTCTTGGCGGGGTTCCGCAATCCGTCCCGGCAAGAATCTTGCCGGGAACCCAGCCTTTGGTCTTCTGTCTTCTGATCATTGACTTGAATGCCTCCTTGATAGTCTCGCATTTGCTTCCAGCTGTCCCCCGACAAGCATCTTGCCGGTAGTCCAATCATCGGGTCTTCTTGGTGACCTGCCTGGAGGTCTTCTCCCAGGAAGGCTCGCTTCCCGGAAACTCTATCTTGATCTTGCCGGCCTTGAGCTTGCCGGTGATGCGTACACCTGTTCCCGGCAAGTAATCCTTGCTGGAAAGCGTGTCTAGGGGTAGCGAACACCCCCCTGTTCACTACACCGACAGGAGCCCCCGGGCCTGGGCCGGACAAGCGTGCATAGTGTTTGTCTGGGCTAGGCCCAAAAACACGCACCGATACACGCGTGGCGAGAAGTAACCGCCACTCATGACTTTTTAACTGCACGCTGATGATGATGCAAGAGAGCTTGCGGTTTGCCGGGCCTTGGTCTTGCCGGCAACATGGGCAGACAGAGCAGGACGGCAGCAGGAGTCATGTGCCCGAAAGGGAGTGCCATACCGTGCGACGAAGAGCCAGCCCCCGGGCCTTCCCTAAAAAGGGTACTGCGGGTGCGGTGCTCGATTCATATGCTCATCTCTGCTGTCGCCGCCGTCTACTGCGAATGCCTCACTGCCGTCTTGCCGGCCTCCAGCACGGCGTCCTTGGCTTTCTCGGCTACCGCGTGCCGCTGAGAATAAAGCAACTGCCAGGACTGAAGTACTTTTCGCATACCTGTCGCTACAATGGCACATATAAAGAAACTATTTATCATAGTTAGATCAATCTTTATGTATGCGACACATGTTTCTTCATGCTAAATGAATGTTTGCTTCCCTCTTGATTAATTCCGTCCTTGCATATATCTTATATCCTACGCTGTTTGGAAACCTTGCCGGTGCGCACACTTGCCGCGAGCGCTTTGAGGAACAGGTCCTTAGCAGCCTGTTGGAAATGCCGCCACTAGCAAGGCGACTTGCTGGGCCAGAACGCAGCTGCTAAGTTTGCCGAGCGGACTCGAGGCGAAACTAGAGCGCGGGCTAACCATGACAAGGTCCCTTCGCGTGCAGATTGATGTACAAGGACGAAAAATCAATCAAGACAACCCACGCTTGCCAGAAAACTTTCCGGTGCGCACGCTCCAGCCGGCAACGCTTGAGGAACGGGTCCTTAGCAGCTTGCCGGGAACGCCGCCTCCCGGAAAGGTTTACCTTCCCGATGCTTGTGCAGCCGCCTAAGTTGTCGAACGGACTCAAGACAACTTGGGGCGCTATTGGCCCCGGGAAGGCTCCTTCACGTGTTGGTGTAAGGAGCATGTGAAGACAGCAAAAGAAATGTAATTGTCACAAATCTTTGTAACTTAGCTCTTCTTGCTGTTCATCTCGCATAGCAAGGCCGTGCTCGTGGTGATGGCCGGCAGCTCTCAAGAAGGTTATTCTCTAGGGCGCTGCCAGCCCCCAAGCTCGCCTTTCATGCGTATTCCTGCAACACTGATTGGGCATGAAATGCCACAACATCGTTCTAGCACAACAAGTTAATTACCTTCTGGTTAATGATTAATTCGTTGTAATTTTGACTCCTGCTGAATATTCCCTTGCTTGCCGGAACACCTTCCGGTGCGCACGATCCAGTCAGCAGCGCTTTGAGGAACGGGTCCTTAACAGCTTGCCGGGAAAGCCGCCTCCCAAAAAGATTTACCTTCCCAGCTTTAGTGCAGCTGCTCACATTGCCGAGCGGACTCGAAGCGATTAGGAGCGCGACTAGCCCCGGGAAGGCTCCTCAGCATACGGGTTTACGCAGAAATCTAAAGATAAAACTTATCTAGCCTTTTCCTTGAACGATTGCATTTTTGTACAATGAATCCCTACGCTTGCTGGAATACTCCCCGAATGCGCACGTTCCGGTCGATGACGCTTAGGACCAGGTCCTGTCTAGCAGCCTATCGAGAACGCCACCTCTTCGGGAGCTTAATGATCTAGAAACAACTACAGCTGCATCTGTGTTGCTGGGCGGACCCATAACAACCTGGAGCGTAGAGTATTTCAAGAGCGCTCCCTCGCGCACATGTTATACAAAAAAACCATCAAGGATAAAACTAAATAGCAAAAAGCAATTAAAGTTTTAGGACAAAGCTTTCGCAAAGAATTTCAGCCGCCCCCGTTTCTTCTTGGGCGCCATGGCGATGAAGATGATGAAGAAACTGGCGTGCTGATCGCTAGATCAGGTTCATGCAACCCATTTCCCCCTACCTGGCACGCCAAAGATGTCAGCGTACGACACCTATGGGATCGCGTGGATCCCTTTTACGGTTCGGTAGGGAAAAGGGGCTTGCACAAAGAGCAGATCCAACGATCAACGCGAGGGATTTTTACCCAGGTTCGGGCCGCTAAGAAGCGTAAAACCCTACTCCTGCTTTGGTGTATTGAGAGTCTTTGAGCTCTGGCTCCAGGAGCGCTATGTGATGAACAGTACACAACTGCTATGCATGCAAACTGGGCCAGAAGGTCCTCCTCCTCGGATCTGATCCGGGCCCTCCTCGGATCCGATCCAGATCCTCCCTCTCTAGCTACGCCTTGGGCCTCCTTTTATATGTCGAAGGGGTCACCAACAGTGGCGAAGTACAAGAGGTGTAAAGTTACTACAGTATTATCATACCTAATACTGACGACTTAGGACAAACGCATTAAATGCTCCGTTTAGGTGTCCCTTAGCTTCTTGGGGACGGAGAAAGAGCCCGTCCCATCAGCACCGCTTAACCCATTCGCCGCTAGTGCCTTGACACGCATCCAGGAGGACAAAACCTAAATGCCAGGCTGGTCGCTGCACTGGAGCGGTGGCAGGGTAGCGGGATCTTGCCGGGTGCGAGTCTTGGCGGGTTTCCGCAATCCGTCCCGGCAAGAATCTTGCCAGGAACCCAGCCTTTGGTCTTCTCTCTTCTGATCATTGACTTGAATGCCTCCTTGATAGTCTCGCATTTGCTTCCAGCTGTCCCCCGACAAGCATCTTGCCGGGAGTCCAATCATCGGGTCTTCTTGGTGACCTGCCTGGAGGTCTTCTCCCAGGAAGGCTCACTTCCCGGAAACTCTATCTTGATCTTGCCGGCCTTGAGCTTGCCGGTGATGCGTAGACCTGTTCCCGGCAAGTAATCCTTGCCGGAAACCTGGGTCCTGGATATGTCCTATAAGTGGATTTCTTCTCTGCCATGCCCTTCCCACCTGGAGGCTGCGACTTGCCGGTGCGTGTCCAGGGGTAGCGACCACCCCCCTGTTCACTACACCGACAGAAAAGGAACTTATAAATGAACTATTTTTTCCAGAAGATGTTTCTTACGTTAAATCGTAATATAACATAGCTCTCCGCGTACCTTTGTTTATAAAACCGTATGGCCGGATTGCCTTGTTTGCCATAAATCTTTGCCCTTATAAAGGCTTTATAAAGTAGGACAAACACTCCTCGGCTACTGGCCGAGGAGGTTGAAGCCGATGGTCGGTCAACAAAGTCTTGTACAATGCGGATCCGAGCATTAATGATGTAAAGTACTTGGATACATAGAATCATTACACATAAATTGTGTCAAACGTAACAAAATTTGTGTCAAACAAATATAGATCCTTAATTCGACCACCCGTGCCTATATTAAGGCTCGGGGGCTACTACATTGCCTATTCAATGCAGTAGTCCAAAGTGCAATATGGTTTTCGAGGAGATTCGATCCTCAGGTTGGTCGGCCGCACCCAACCCGAGTCTCGGAAACTACTGTGTACCGCGTTTCCATTCCTAACGTATGTTGTCGAGCAAGAACTTGATCCTCAGGCCGATTTTGCAAATCGACCTCAGTCTCAGGGGCTACTGGGATCAGTGGTTTTATTTTGATTATTATTTTTTCCTTCAGGTGCATCTCGGGTTATAGACCGACACACACCTTGAGGGCTACCGGCTATACATCTCGGTAGTAAATAAATTGCGGTGATCGGAAATAAATCCCGCAAAAAACAGCCCGAGACCGAGGTGGTGCACCACCTTGGAAGCAGTCCGGCATAAAGCTTAGATGCAAGTGGCTGGCTCCATAAAGGGCATTTCCGGCTTTAAGCTCGGATGAACTCCTTCAACTTTTTCAAGACTGAGGTAATCTATGATACCTCGGATGCATACCGGCGTTGGAGCTCAGCTGCAAAAAGATACCTCGGATACAGTCCGGCATTGGAGCTCAGACATAGTCTGGCGTTGGAGCTCGGCTGTAAAAAGACACCTCAGACGTAGTCCGGCGTTGGAGCTCGGATGCGAGAGGAGACCGCCACACGGGAAACACTTTGAGCCCGAGGTGTGGCGTAAATATTACAAGGCATTGATAAAGGCCGAAAACTTAAAGGGGCTCCTCGGATGCCCGACGTGTGAACTCTTTGGATACACCTCGGCGATCCTCAAGATCGGAGATGGGAAGATTTGTTGAACCAGTTTTCAAGACCAACGACCGAAGACGAAGAACAGTTCGAAAGAACCGAGGAGCGTCCCCAACTTGAAGACCGGTTCAGGGGGCTAGTGATGGTGTCCTAGACTAGGGGGTACTCACCACGTCGTCTCCCGACCAGTGGGTCGGGCCGAGGACCCCTAGGGTGATTCACTAATGAGCCACTTCGGGCAGCCCATGATGCATACAAAGGAGATTCCACAAGACTTGGCGCACAAGACAAGGACTCCTCTAAACCCTAGGCCTATGGTGCATTATATAAACCGAGGCCAGGCTAGTCAATAGACAACCTCAATCTCATATTCATTACAACAATCTCGTGGTAGATACCTGTACTATGTACTATCCCCATATGAATACAATCAAAAGCAGGACGTAGGGTATTATCTCCTCGAGAGAGCCCGAACCTGGGTAAAATCCTATATCCATGTTACCATCGCTCCAAGACGCCTAGCTTAGGACCCCTACTACGAGATATGCCGGATTCAGAACCGACAGCCCCCTCAATGCAACCGGTAGCAATTGCGTCATAATCACGTTGTAGTCATGAGACTTTAGGTTTTGGAATTTTTTCTCTGTCATATTTATTATTCCCTTTATATTCGACGAGAAGCCAAACGGAGCCTTGATACTGCTCAGGCATTCAAAAAAGATTTCCTTCTCTGCTTTGGTAAGAGCTTAGCTGGCAGGACCTTGATACTACTTTGGATGCATGCCGTCTTTTTCGTTCTACGTTGCTGGTCCTGTCGTGCCTCCGGTGTATCTTTTGTCTTCCCATACACGCCCAGGAAGCCTAGCAGGTTCACGCAAAGATTCTTCATCACGTGCATCACGTCGATTGCAGAGCGGACCTCTAGGACTTCACAATAGGGTAGGTCCCAAAATATAGATTTCTTCTTCCACATGGGTGCGTGTCCGTTAGCGTCATTTGGAACAGATTGACCGCCAGGACCCTTTCCAAAGATTACTTTTAAATCCTTGACCATATCAAATATATCAAACCCAGTACGGTGGCGAGACTTCTTCCGGTGATCTGCCTCACCTTTGAAATGCTTGCCTTTCTTTCTTACGGGATGCTTGGTCGGAAGAAATCGACGATGTCCCGGGTACACATTCTTCTTACATTTATCCAAATATATACTTTCAGTCTCATCTAAACAGTGCGTGCATGCATTGTATCTCTTGTTTGTCTGTCCTGAAAGGTTACTAAGAGCAGGCCAATCATTGATGGTTACAAACAACAACGCTCATAGGTCAAATTGTAGGAGATATGCCCTAGAGGCAATAATAAATGTTATTATTTATCCCCATGTTCCTAATTAAGTTTAAATTCCATGCTATAACTGCTATGGTTCTCGAGTCTACAATAACCACGAGGCTCGGAGGAAAGCTCATATGCACGTGTGGAATAATAAACGATAAAAAGTATTCCTAGTCATACCTCTAAGACTAGCTCAAGTATTGCATGATGATCCTGTTTTCCTGGTCATGGGCATGGCTATGCCGGCAATTTTGAGGGCACAATGTTAGAAGAACATTTGTGTTGAATCGACCCGAATTGATGTTCTGCTATGAGATACTTTCGTCACTAGTTAATGGTTAATAACACAGAGATAGTTAATGTTTGCATAATTCCTTAGACCATGAGAGTATCGAGTTCCTTCGTGCTTGCTTGGTGAACTTTGGGGTTTGTTAAACGTCATCCGTTACTGGGTGGCTATTACGACGGCTTACGGGTTCACGGAAAAGTATGGCAAGTAACAAGATAGCTCAAGATTGGGATTTGCTCCTCCGACGATGGAGAGATATCTCTGGGTCCTCTCGGTATTACCGTATCCATCATCGTCTGGCCAGACACAGGGTGATTTGATCACAGGGATGCCGGAACACGGTAACGAGAAAAGAGAACAATACCGGTAACGAGGTAACCGGCATAGTGGACAAGTTGTTGATCCACGGGGATGCCAACATGTCTCACCTTGGGTATTTGTAACATATCGCGAAGCAACAGGAATAGCACTCGGCAACTGGAGGTTCACTCGAATATTCATTCATGTGGGTATAAGGGTCAATATGGGTGTCCACGGCTCCGATGTTGATCATTGATCGGAAGGGATTCCGGGTCATGTCTATACTTCACCGAACCTATAGGGTCACACGCTTAAGGGTCATCTATCTGTTGAATACTAGACATGGAGTCTGAGAGAAATTCACCGAAAAAGTTTCGGAGACAACGGAAGAGTTCCGGAGAGAGAACACCGGAAGAGTTTTGGTAAAACCGAAAAGTTGTTTCGGAGTGTACCATTAAGTCATATTGGTTTCGGCACATGCCTGGAAATTATTGGAGGGTACCAGAATTGTTCCGGTAACTTCTGAGATTTTTCAGAGACAAAAACCGGAAATGTTCCGGACTGCCGGAACCGCTTTAGTTGCTTTTCACAGATGAAAATCACTAAACTGAAAAGTTGTTTCGGAGTACACCATTAAGTCAAATTGGTTTCGGCACATGCCTGATAATTCTTGGAGGGTGCCAGAATCATTCTGGAAACTTCTGGGAATTTTCCGGAAGAAAAACCGGAAATGTTCCGGAGCTGCCGGAACCGCTTTGTTTGCTTTTCGCAGATGAAAATCACTAATCTGGAATTGTTTTGGAACGCGTCGAAAATTATTTTAGTGGGTACTAGAAATTTTCTAAGCCCACATAAATATTTTCGGTTCAAACGGACGCTGAAAAATGTTGTCGTGAATAGTGAAATCAGCTTTATGGTTACTTTTTGGAAAGCCACCTTTTTGGGCTTTTGCTCCAAAATATCTTGGAGATGACATGGATGGATGTGGCTGAAATTTCAGCCCCTCCACCCCTCCTTCTCCTATAAATAGAGGTGGAGGGGGCTGCCCAAAACTCACTCTTTCTCAACATACACAAGCCATGCATGATCTGGCCTTCTCTCTCCCTCCCAGCGAAATAGTTTCGTAGAGCCGAAAGGCTGTCTGGGTTCCGGTGGGAACTAGTTCTGGACGGCGAAGCCCTGCCGGATAGATGACACCGTATGTGTGCAACTCTGTAGAGAGATCGTAGTTTCGGTCTTAGTTCGAGAGTGCCTCCCGAAGGGCTGTCCGAGTGACCGTCCGAGTTTCGAAGGTCCTCCCGAAGGGCTGTCCACGACACCGTTCGAGGGACTGTCCGACCTTCTCCCGAGGGCTGTCCGAGGAGCAGATGAGGGAATACATCCTCGCGGTTGGGAGGTTGTAAATCCTAGCTACGGGGATCTGCACCGGCGATCGTCATCGACTCTACTTCCGCTGCCCTACGAGTCGGTAACGAAAAAGATCAAACCTTGTATGTAGTCTCCATAGTGGTCCTGGGCTAGTGCGTAGGTCAGAAAGTTTTGTTTTCTGCTGCGTTCCCCTATAGTGGCATCATGAGCCGTGCTATGCGTAGATGCAGGTTGCGATCTAGAATACATAGAGATGTATGGGTGTTGCACAATATAATTAGGTAGTAGATGAGTTCTATTACTGAAAATTATTTGTGCGGGTAGCAGATGAAATCTGTTACCCGATGTTCTTGTTGCTTCCCTGGGATTTGCATATTTCTGATCTTGATAACAACATGGTGGAGTTTCAATGTTCTGGCAATCCGCGATCCTGATTGATCAACGAAGTGCTAACAGTTCATTGAATTCCACTGTAGTTAAAAAGAAAGATGAAATTTCGCAGACGAAAGGGCAATGCAGATATGATCTGCACGGGGTCATGCGTATGACGAAGTTCAGTATGGGGCTCGAGATTTTATTATCTCGTGTTTCATACACCCCGCAAAGTTAATCTAGCAACTTGAATTATCATACTTGATGATGGACGTTGGTAGCTTTGTTTTGTTTCGAAACCTTTGAAGCCAGGAAAAACAAGTTCTTGCATAAACCGATTAGAGGCGTCTAACTTGGTTTTGCAGGAGGGTTTGCATGAGCATGTGATGTGGTATAGCAATGCTCATATTAATTTGATTATGTATGAGATGACTATATGATGTAAATTAACATGACCTGCGTGTCATGATTCGGCATGATGGCTGGAGCCATATGATTGTCACTTTAATGACCTACGTGTCAACCTTATGTAATGCACTTATTTTATTAGCTATAGAGATAGCAATATTATCTGGTGCATCGACAAGGTGGTGGCAAACTTCCCGAAGGTGAACACCGACGCGAATGCCGAAGACGAAGAAATTAATGACTTCTCCGTCAGAAAGGGCTATACCATATCATGCTATTATGAATTGCCTGAGATGTTTATCCCTCTTGATGCACCCTTCTTGATTGCGCGGTAGTCGCTTTTATTAGGGTGATCTCTCACAAAAATATCAAGTAGTTAGTGTTCTCCCAAGTGTAGCACCGTCACAGCATCCTTCCTTTCGAGGTGCGCCATGATCTACATGGGTACGAACGATTGTATGGGTGTAAGGCGGGTGAGGTCAGACCTCGCAGCAAGATCACTTGGTTATCTTGACGTTCATGGCAGGATCGTCCTGAGCTCAGAACACATGCATCGAAAGATGAACAAGAGTCACATGGAGATGTGATTGGCAAGTTTGCCTACCAATTGAAGTTCGCGCCATCAGTGTTCATCTCGAACAATGGCGTTGAATGGAAATGTGGGTCTTGAATCACTCACAATCAATTATGAGAGATATTGATTTGAGTGGGAGCGCACTTTAGAATTAATTCTTTTTAATTCTTAGTGCAATTAATTTTGAACACTGTCTAAGTGTGATTTGCATAATAGTTGTAGAATAATGGCTCGCGTTTCCACCTTCCCTATTAAAATTGAATAAGCTGTTATTTATCTGGTTAAAACTTTACGATTGATAACGTAATGTGAGGATTGTCCTCAAGAGTGCCGAGAAGGACTTTGTCCTATCGCATGATTTCGGTATTCTCTCGCTAATTCTATGGATCATGTGACTCTCGTCCTTTGATCCAAAAGCTAGAATTCCGTTTCAGTCAAGTGCAATACGTTTGCTTCCATGAGACCCGAACTTCGAAAGTTTTGGGATAGTTATGTGATATTCATGGAACTGAAAATTAATTTCCAGATACAAACAAAGGCTGAAAGATATGAAATATCCAAAGCAATAGTTGTTTGCAAACTATTAGTAAAGGTGTTTACTATGCATTAGACTGATAAGAGAGGGATCCAGAAGAACGCATGTCATATGATGAAAGGTGAATAAAACAACAACTTAAAGAGAAAGGAAGTGTCCGAAGGGTGTTAGTAAAACTTTCACGCCTAGGAAGTCCGGGGCTAACGCCACTCTTAAGTTGAGTGCTTCTTCTGAGAGTAGGAGAAATACTGAAAGTTAAAACTGTTAGAAGTATAAAGGCAAAAGGAAAGAAGTCTGGAATGTCCAGCTCATGTATGAAAGTCATACAAGTTATTGATGTTTGGAAGGCTGGTCAAAAAGAAATAGTTCTTGGGAATTGTGATTAAACTGTTAGTCACTGATTCTTGGGTATATTGTGATTGAATTTTGATCACAGGAATACCCGTTCGATAGCATTCTCTTGCAACTCGATACAAGAACTACTATGGCCTGAAAGACTAGCCAGGAATGAGGTCTTGATACACGCTGGGAACATAGTAAAAGTTACTATACCTTCCATAGGTGTATTACCTATGTGTTTTCTTTCATAATTCATTTTAGAGCTTTACACACTCTAGCCCTTTGCATAAGGTATCTTGCAAGAAGGTTGTTCATAAGAGAACTTTTGATGTTCGGTGTTATGAATAAACATAAGGGCCATACTTTCATTATGAATGAGATGTATGTTATGAAAAATGATATTAATATATTACCTCTGTGTTTACTTTCATAATTCACTTTAGAGTTTCATACACTCTAACCCAGTGCACAATGTTTGTTGCAAAAGGGTTGTTCATAAAAGAACAATTGTTGTTCAGTATTATGAATAACATGAAGGGCCATGCTTCCATCCAAGATGGGATGTATGTTATGAATATTGATGGAAATATGATACATCCATAACACTGACGCTAAATGTCGCAAGACTAAAAGAATACCACACAAGTGTGGCACTACATTTGGTCACATTGGAGAAACCCGCATGGAAAATTCCATTATGATGGATTTTGAAGTCAGTTGATTTTAAATCATCTGACACTTGCAACTTTCGTCCGAAAAGTGAAGTGACTGAAATACCGTTCACAGGCCATAAGGAACGAGCAACAAACTTATTCGTGATCATACATTTAGATGTGTGTAGTTCAATAAATGTTGTTGCAAGTAGTGGATTTAATCTCTCCTCAGAAATGACTCAAGTAGATATATGGATATTTACTTGATGAGACGTAAGTCTGGATCTTTTGAAATCATTCGAAAGGTTTTCAAAAATGAAGTAGAAGTTGTTGTAACAAGAAAATTATGTTTCTACAATTCGATTGCAGAAAGGAATATTTGAGTTACAAGTTTAGCAAATGTCTGATGAGTTGTGAAAGGGGTTTCATAACTTGCATCTCCCGGAACACCACTGCAAGTGGAGAGTCCGTGAAGATGTAATCGAACCATTCATGACATGGTAAGATCAAAGATGACATAAATAAATTTGCCATTATCCCTTTTAAAGTGATGCTTTAGAGACTGCGGCTTTTACACTGAAAAGAGCTCCATCGGGTCTGTTGAAATGACGCCATGGTATGGTACGCCCAACCATGTTATATCTTTTCTTAACATTTGGAATATGGGGCTTGTGTAAAAGGTTACAAACCTATTCCAAATCAGACAAGTGCTACTTTGTAGGTTATCCCAAGTTATTGGGTATTCCCCCACCACTATACCGAGGCTAAGAGTTTTGCCACAAAGAACGGTATGGTTTTTGAAGAAAACTGTTCTTTCAAAAAGGTGAGTGGGAGAACAGTGAAACTCGACGAGATAAACAGTATCTCCGTCATCAGATCAAAGGAAAGAGACCTTGGAAGTAATTCCAGAGTTTCCTACTGCGACTGATACGGAAGCCTCTACATGAGATGTATGGACTTCGGTCGAACTTGCAGCTGAACCACGTAGGAAAAACTCGTGCAAACCTCTCAGGTGCGCATACGAGATATTGTTGTTAGACAACAGTATACCTACGATACACAAGGAAGCGTTGATGGGCCCTGACTCCGGAATTGGCTAAATGCCAATACAATCCGAGATAGTTTCCATATAAGTGATTCAAGATTAAAACCTTGATACACCTTTCGGAAGACTTAGAGTCTAACGAATATTTATGAAACTATAAACTGATGTGGATAAAATGTTTTATCCATAAAGCTCGACTTGTTGCAATAACAAGTTCAAGGAGTTGACTACGATGAGGTTGTTTCACCGTAGCGATGCTTAAAGTCGGTTCGGGTTAAACTAGCAATTAATACATATTTCAATCATGAGATATGAAACATGGATGGCGAAAGAATTTCCATGAAATGGGAATACAAACTAGGATTTGTATGTGATACAGTCCAAAGTATTTTGTCGATCCAAAGGATGCTAGTGAGTATGCAAACTTCAGAGTTCCAGCAATGGACAGAAGAGAGCAAAATGGAGTTGGAATCTTCGTCTTGATGAAATGATCAAAAGAGTTTGATTTCATCAATGGATAATGAAGATGCTTGTGTTTTCAAGAAAGTAAGTGGGAGCATAATAATATTTCTAAAAACCTTGTGTGCTTGACACATTGTTAATTGGAAATAAATTTCTTGACACGAATTAGAACTTCATTTGAAAATAGTTTTTTGATGAAGTGCTTGGGCTAAATAGCCTTGCTATTAGGCATAATGATCTATGGATATAGATTTGCCTAATGGGGCAAAGCAAAAATACATATTGACAAGATGCTAAAACCATTTAGCACTAAAACCGCCAAGGAGTGATTCTTGCCGAAGTCACATGGAAAGAGTTTTGTAAGACTCGGTGTCCCAAAACACTGATGAGCAAAATACATGATGGAGATTCCACACACTCTTGTGTTTGGATTAATCATGTATTCCATGGTATGTAAAACAACCAGATATGTCCGATACTCCCAAACTGTTGCGAGTATAGATACCAAAGTGATCAAAGTACTGATCATAGGACAACAGTGAAAATGTCATTGAGTACTAAAGTAGCACTGATGACATGTTTTCTCGCAAGCAGAGATTATGAAGTGCTCGTTGTAAGTAATTACATCGATACAGTCTTCATCAATGCTCCATGCGATTTTCGATTTAAGTTAAGGTTTTGTGTAATACACAATACGGTGGCACGGTAAGTTGGAATTGTTCTAAATAGGTTACTGTGGCGAATTCTATAACAAAAGGCTAAGTATGTTGACGTTTTGGAAGCAACAAAGAAGATGTTGAATCATATAGTTCATTCGTGAACTTAGTATGGTTCCAAGATGGCTTTGGTCAATGGGACACTATTGCAGATAGTTGCTCCATAGCTCAGTCTGAGGAATCAAGGTTTGACCTGTGATTCACATATATACAAAGCCAAGTATGAATTTTGTGAAAGCGTGAAAACGCGAGGATATGCAAAGATACACACAGAGCTGAAGTTGTCAGATCCGTTGGACATCAGGCTATACCACAAGCGAAGCATATTTTAAACCAGTATGCCATAGGTGTAAAGTGCATTAGCATTGACTAGATTATTGACTCTAGTGCAAGTGGGAGTCTGTAGGAGATATGCCCTAGAGGCAATAATAAATGTTATTATTTATCCCCATGTTCCTAATTAAGTTTATATTCCATGCTATAACTGCTATGGTTCTCGAGTCTACAATAACCACAAGGCTCGGAGGAAAGCTCATATGCACGTGTCGAATAATAAACGATAAAAAGTATTCCTAGTCATACCTCTAAGACTATCTCAAGTATTGCATGATGATCCTGTTTTCCTGGTCATGGGCATGGCTATGCCGGCAATTTTGAGGGCACAATGTTAGAAGAACATTTGTGTTGAATCGACCCGAATTGATGTTATGCTATGAGATACTTTCGTCACTAGTTAATGGTTAATAACACAGAGATAATTAATGTTTGCATAATTCCTTAGACCATGAGAGTATCGAGTTCCTTCGTGCTTGCTTCGTGAACTTTGGGGTTTGTTAAACGTCATCCGTTACTGGGTGGCTATTACGGCGGCTTACGGGTTCACGGAAAAGTATGGCAAGTAACAAGATAGCTCAAGATTGGGATTTGCTCCTCCGACGATGGAGAGATATCTCTGGGCCCTCTCGGTATTACGGTATCCATCATCGTCTGGCCAGACACAGGGTGATTTGATCACAGGGATGCCGGAACACGGTAACGAGAAAAGAGAACAATACCAGTAACGAGGTAACCGGCATAGTGGACAAGTTGTTGATCCACGGGGATGCCAACATGTCTCACCTCGGGTATTTGTAACATATCGCGAAGCAACAGGAATAGCACTCGGCAACTGGAGGTTCACTCGAATATTCATTCGTGTGGGTATAAGGGTCAATATGGGTGTCCACGGCTCCGATGTTGATCATTGATCGGAAGGGATTCCGGGTCATGTCTATACTTCACTGAACCTATAGGGTCACACGCTTAAGGGTCACCTATCTGTTGAATACTAGACAGGGAGTCTCAGAGAAATTCACCGAAAAAGTTTCGGAGACAACGGAAGAGTTCCGGAGAGAGAACACCGGAAGAGTTTTGGTAAAACCGAAAAGTTGTTTCGAAGTGTACCATTAAGTCAAATTGGTTTCGGCACATGCCTGGAAATTATTGGAGGGTACCAGAATTGTTTCGGTAACTTCTGAGATTTTTCAGAGACAGAAACCGGAAATGTTCCGGACTGCCGGAACCGCTTTAGTTGCTTTTCACAGATGAAAATCACTAAACCGAAAATTTGTTTCGGAGTACACCATTAAGTCAAATTGGTTCCGGCACACGCCTGATAATTCTTGGAGGGTGCCGGAATCATTCTGGAAACTTCTGGGAATTTTCCGGAAGAAAAACCGGAAATGTTCCGGAGCTGCCGGAACCGCTTTGTTTGCTTTTCGCAGATGAAAATCACTAATCCGGAATTGTTTTGGAACGCATCGAAAATTATTTTAGTGGGTACTGGAAATGTTCTAAGCCCACATAAATATTTTCGGTTCGAACGGACGCTGAAAAATGTCATCGTGAATAGTGAAATCAGCTTTATGGTTACTTTTTGGAAAGCCACCTTTTTGGACTTTTGCTCCAAAATATCTTGGAGATGACATGGATGGATGTGGCTGAAATTTCACTCTTTCTCAACATACACAAGCCATGCATGATCTGGCCTTCTCTCTCCCTCCCAGCAAAATAGTTTCGTAGAGCCGAAAGGTTGTCTGGGTTCCGGTGGGAACTAGTTCTGGACGGCGAAGCCCTGCCGGATAGATGACACCGTATGTGTGCAACTCTGTAGAGAGATCGTAGTTTCGGTCTTAGTTCGAGAGTGCCTCCCGAAGGGCTGTTCGAGTGACCGTCCGAGTTTCGAAGGTCCTCCCGAAGGGCTGTCCGCGACACCGTCCGAGGGACTGTTCGACTGCCTCCCGGAGGGCTGTCCGAGGAGCAGATGAGGGAAAACATCCTCGCGGTTGGGAGGTTGTAAATCCTAGCTGTGGGGATCTGCACCGGCGATCGTCATCGACTCTACTTCCGCTGCGCTACGAGTCGGTAACGAAAAAGATCAAACCTTTTATGCAGTCTCCATAGTGGTCCTGGGCTGGTGCGTAGGTCGGAATTTTTTTATTTTCTGCTGCGTTCCCCTACACAAATTCCTCCTGTTTGTGCTCATCCCACACACGTACACCTTTTTATCCCACAACTGTAAAAGTTCTTCAACTAATGGCCTTAGGTACACATCAATGTCGTCGCCGGGTTGCTTAGGGCCTTGGATGAATACTGGCATCATAATGAGCTTCCGCTTCATGCACAACCAAGGAGGAAGGTTGTAGATACATAGAGACATAGGCCAGGTGCTATGACTGCAGCTCTGCTCCCCAAAAGGATTCATGCTATCTGTACTTAGAGCAAACCATAAGTTCCTTGCGTCATCTGCAAAGTCTAAGAAATCTCTCTTGATTTTTCTCCACCGCGACCCATCAGCGGGTACTCTCAACATCTCGTCTTTCTTATGGTCTTCTTTGTGCCATCGCAACAACTTGGCATGCTCTTTGTTTTTGAACAAACGTTTCAACTGTGGTATTATAAGAGCATACCACATCACCTTGGCAGGAACCCTCTTTCTGGGGCGCGGCTCGCCCTCAACATCACCAGGGTCATCGCGGCTGATCTTATAGCGCAATGCACCGCATACCGGGCATGCATTCAAATTATCGTACTCCTCACCGCGGTAGAGGATGCAGGCATTAGGGCATGCATGTATCTTCTGCACCTCTAATCCTAGAGGGCAGAGAACCTTCTTTGCTTCGTACGTACTGTCAGGCAATTCGTTATCGTTTGGAAGCTTCTTCTTCATTATTTTTAGTAACTTCTCAAATCCCTTGTCAGATAAACCATTCTCTGCCTTCGATTGCAGCAATTCCAGTGTGGTACCGAGTTTTGTGTTGCCATCTTCGCAATTTGGGTACAATAATTTTTTGTGATCCTCTAACATGCGTTCCAACTTCAACTTCTCCTTTTCACTTTCGCATTCTCTCCGTGCATCAAAAATGACCTGGCGAAGATCATCAGCGAGCACATCTGGTGCCTATTGATCTTCAGCTTCCCCCGTTGCAGTATCACCGTATTCAGGGAACATAGGATAGTTGTCATAATCCTCTTCTTCTTTATTGTCATCCATCATAACCCGTCTTTCTCCGTGCTTGGTCCAACAATTATAGTTGGGCATGAAACGGGACCGAGCAGGTGGGTGTGAAGGATTTTCGAGGAAGAGTAATCCTTCTTATTCTCACAGAAAACACATGCACATCACATAAAACCATTCAATTGCCTAAGCCACATCGATAAAATTATGCAGGCCCGTAATGTACTCGGCAGTGCGTCGGTCACCGTACATCCATTGCCGGTTCATCTGCATTATATAATTAAGTATATCTAAAACCATTACAGAACATCATGAAATTAATACAAGTTCATCACATTAAAACCAAAGTACAGTAGTGATCAAATGTTATTAATGCAAAAATAAATACATAAAGTTCATACATAGTTCTTATAAAATAACATACAACTATCTGGAGCATCTAAAACATACATTGAAACTAACATACAACTATGTAAAACATTTAAATGCAACAACAAATGCGATCAAAATCGCAACTAAGGTAATAATTGATCCAACGGCATAATGATACCAAGCCTCTTTATTAATGGCCTGTTTTCTAATCTTTCTAATCTTCAAGCGCATTGCATCCATCTGGATGTTGTGTAGATCGACGACATCGGCAACATGCAACTCCAATTTCATCTTCTCTTCTTCAATTCTTTTCAATTTTTCTTTCAAATAATTATTTTCTTTTTCAACTAAATTTAACCTCTCGACAAGAGGGTCGGTTGGAATTTCCGGTTCACATACCTCCTAGATAAAAATATCTATGTTAAGTTGGTCGGCATAATTGTCATAAACACTAAATGAAACAAATAGTTATAAAAGATAATATACCACATCTGAATCATAGACCGGACGAGAGCTGACGGGGGCGGATATCAAAACCATGGCACTATATAATAACAAACAATAATACAAGTAAGAAAATTATACAAGTAACTATCTAAATCATACAAGTAAGAATTTTTTTTAAAGATAAGAACAAGAGGCTCACCACGGTGGTGACGACGACAAGATTGGCACGGGCGATCGACGACGGTGAGGACGGGGACGGGGACGGGACGACACCCTAAACCAAACCTACACATATGCAAACTAAGAAGTTAATTTGAGCACACACTAACACACACACACACACAAATACTATACCACTAAGACACACCCTAGTACACACTAACACACACTAGCTAACACACTAACTCACTAATAGTACCACTAACCACAAAATTGAGATACCTAATTAACAGTACCACACCTACACATGTGCAAACTAAGAAGTTAATTTAAGCTCAAATTGCATCTAAATCAAATAAACTCCCACATACACTCCTCCACTAAAACCCACAAATCACTCTACTTCTAGAGCATGAAATGAGCTAAACTAGCAATGAGAGATGAAAGGATGAAGTTTCTAACCTTTTAGAACACTTGGATAGTTGGTGCACCACCAAATCTAGACAAATCTTGGGGAAAATGAAGCTTGGAGGTCGAGCTTGGAGGAAGAACAGAGGAGAAGAATGGATTGTGTGGCTCGAGCACGATGACATATATGCATGAAACCTTTAGTGCCGATTAGTCCCGGTTAGTGTACATCGACACATGCATTGTATCAATGACAGATGAAAGGATAAAGTTGCTAACCTCGACCGAGGAGGAAAGAAAGAGGAGAAAGCTTAAGTGTGGCTCGGGCACCTCATATCATGTTTGTTTTGTGTGAACTCAAGTGGCATCATGCTCCCCGGCATTTCATCGAGTACCTCTTGTGCATAAGAAGGGAAAACAAACTAGCACACACCTCCCACCTTCTATGAGGAAAAAACAGAGGAGAGGGCAGGCAGGGGCGAGGATATATATAGGCAAATTTGTAGTCCCGGTTGGGGTATAAAATCGGGACTGAAGACAGACCTTTAGTCACGGTTGGAGACACCAACCGGGACTAAAGGGTATCGCGCCTGCCGCAACCCCTTTAGTCCCGGTTGGTGCCTCTAACCGGGACTAAAGGTCCCATTCGAACCAGGACTGATGCCTGCCGAGCCTCGTCCGGCGTCCTAGCCGTTCGAACCGGGACTAATGCTCACATTAGTACCTATTCGTAATGCGACCGGGACTATTGCTCCGATTCGGCTAGAATGAAAGCCCTGTTTTCTACTAGTGTGTGATCTCACAAACACCACACCAAATACAAGATTGGGAGGAAAGAGTGTTGCAAAATAATTCAACATTCACTCTCGTTTTCTCCACGGTATGGAGCTGATGGGGCGTTGGTTCTCCATGGCAAACTCCATTATAATTCTGATGAAAAAGGAGGTGCGGTTCAGACTTCAGACTGACCTTTTATTCAGATTTCATACCTTCCAGATCTTCCTTACAATACAGGAAACTGTGTCTAGCACAGAAGTAGCATTCATAAATTAGTGCCTATTGATCATTGTTGTAGCTGAGTAATAAATAATCGCGGGCGATTAGTCAAAAAACTACTTTCGTAAGTTTGGGCACTGTACAGAAACAGGACCTGCACAAAGACCGATGGACTGCACAGGACCAGCACCACATCTAACGAAGTTCCTAACTTAGGCTTGTAACACAAACTCTATCATTTTCTTAATAATTAATATATGTGATGCATTGTTATTTTGATGATCCGAGCCCCCACCCCCTCCCATGACACGTCCGGGGGCCGAGCTCCGCCGTCGGCTCTACCCCTCCTCCCCTTCGGCTCTCTTCCTCCTCGCCGCCGTCGGAGGGCGTTTGCCGGGCAAAGCCCATGCGATGCTGGCGGCGGCGGGGCCTCTCACTCTCTCCCCTGTTCGGGATTCCGGTGACACGGGCGACACTGCTCGTGGGGTGCGGGGTCTGGCGAGGTCCCTGGTGGTGGGGGCACGTGGATCCAGCGGCTGGGCGTCTGGGAGGCGGCGGGGGCGACCTGCAATGGTGGTGGCGGGGGCCTGTGGTGGCGTCGGCCGATGGGATTTGGCCAGATCCGGCCCGTCGGACTCCAGGCGGGTCCCGTGGGGGCTGCATCTCCTGGCGGCACGTCTGCTCTAGCTTTAGCGGCGGGGTTGGCGGGCGGAGGTGGGACCGGTGGTTGCGTGCTCTGTCGGACCTAACGGCTTGGTCCCGGCGAGCGGCGCGGGTTAGGGCAGTGGCCCGGTGTGGTGGCTGCTCTGGTCATGGGCTACGGCGGTGCGGGGAGGCATGGTGTGGCCTCCCTGCTGCTTGGTGTCTACACGGCAGCTCGGCGGTTCTGGCTGCAGCGACGGTTGGCTTCTCCGCCGGCATCGGCTTGTTTGCAGGTGGACTGTTTTGGCTTTCAATCCCTCTCCTCGGCGTCCGAGCGCTACTTTTGTCGAAGGGTTGTCCCTTTCCCAGCGGCGGTCCATCGCCCGTCTTGCGCCCGGTGCTGCTGGACCGAGCTCGTCCCGCGCCCGGCTGCAAGACCGAGTTCGTCTCACGCCCGGCAATAGGACCGTGCTCGTCTCGTGCCCGGCTGCAGGACTGAGCTTGTCTCGCGCCCGGCTACAGGACCGTGCTCGTCTCGCGCCCGGTGCGGCAGGACGGGTCGATGGTGGCCAGTTTTGGCTGACCTATTGGGTCTCGGCGCTGGGGAAGTCCAGGGGTGCGAAAGGCGGGGCCTTTCCACTCGCCTCTTTGGTTGGGGTAGCGGCGGGTCTCGAGTGTGGTGGTGTCAAGGTCTTGGATGCCGGGGCGGCGGCCCTGGTGTTGGTATAGCGATACTCATGAGCAGAGCCTATGGCTCGGTGCCGCCCGGTGGCCATGGCCATGTGGGCGGCGTGGTAGCCGGGGTGTGGCGTTCGGTGGCGGTGAGTGTTGGCCGGGGTGAAAACCTGTTCTGTCTTCGGATGGACCGGCGGCGGCGAAGCTCATTTCCTTCTTGAAGGCGTCGTGGCGGCTCTCATTGCATGTCGTGTTGCTCCCGAGGAAACTTTGATCCTTGGATCGGATGGTGGCGACGCTCCGGTGTCGTAACCTTTCTGAAGGCGTCGCCTTGGATCCTACAGTTCGTCATATGCGGCTTAATCTCCTCGCAGTGGCGTGTTCACGGTTAGAGTCTCCGGTTGCTCTTGTAGTGCTAGGGTGGTGTTGCTGCGCTCAACGTCTATGTATCATGTCTTGGGTGTGTGCGTGTGTTGTGGTGGCCTGCGTTTGTACCGGGTTGGTGTTGATCGTTGCTTTATATATAATAAGCAGGGCGAAAGCATTTTTCGATAATAATTAATATATGAAGCAAATCTTTTTTTAAAAAAAAAAACAAGCAGAACGAGCAAGATTATATGCTGACCGCCTGAATACTACTGGTGGTGCTTCCGGCATTTTCAAGAGAAAAAAAAAGACTCTATGTTCCGAAGAGGCCGAAAAGTATCTAAGGCCATATATTAACTTAGAAGAGAGATGAGCAGACAGATGGGATTTCATGGTTCTACCATTCATATCCTCACGCTGCTCTCTGCACACCTCCTATCTTGTAAACCTGGAGTAGCACATTGTTTGGGTGACATATACCCGAGTAAAATCAGAATCATAATGCAGATGCACCAAAAAAGGAAAGATTATAAATTGATTAAACCAACATGGCTCAGGCATCCAAATACGGAATTGGCAACATCAGCAGGACGAAAGCTCTAAGGCGGCAACTGTGAATGTTTTGAGAGACAAGCTTAAGTATCATCGCCATTGATTACTCCAATTTCAATTATGTTTAATAAGTAATGCCAAGCAAGTATATTCACAAAAGTATCATATTAAAACTAGGATGATAAAGTGGAGACAAAATAAGATTCAAATGGGCAAAATCATCATGACGCAGACATCCAAGGAAGGAATTAGCAGTATTAGAGCATCTACAACAAGACGCCTCAAACGACCTTTCATACGCCCGCGGACGCGTCCGGTTAGTGACCAGACAGGAGAGAGAAGGGAAAAAGTGACCTAACCGGACCCCTCATATCATCCCTATACGTGTGGGCTGTCCGTGAACCCTCATGTCCATCTCAAATATAGGGAGAATATGAGGGCTCGCGGACGCGCCCGGGCGCGCCCGGTCAGTCTGCCATGTAGGACGCGACCCCATCTCGGACCACCTTTTCTTTTTCTTATTCATTCTTTTCTTTCTCTCTATTCCTCTCTACCAATCACGTGCAAGTGACCGGACATATGAGGAAGAAAATAAGGAGTGTGGTTGCGCGGACGGAAAAATAGGGGACACGCCCGGTCCGCGGGTGTTTAGAAGGGCATATTTGGTAAGTCCGGCTGTAGATGCTCTCAAGCCTAGCAGGACGAAAGCTCATAGGTGGCAATTGCGAATGTTTTGAGAAACAAGCCTAATTTTAATTATCGCCAGATATTTCTCAAATTTTAATTGTGTTTAAGTATGCGAAGCAAGTATAATCACAAAAATATTGTAATAAAACTAGGATGATAGAGTCGTAACTCAGACATCCAAGAAATGAATTTGCAGCAGTAACTCTCAAGCGTTTAGTATGGCAAGCAAGTATAATCACAAAATACCATGATAAAACCAAGATGATAGACAAAAATACCATGATAAAACCAAGATGATAGAGCACAGACAAAAAGATGATTCAAATGGGTAAAATCATCATAGCACAGTCATCCAAAGAAGAAATTAGCAGCATTAGCTCTCAAACCTGGCAGGGCGAAAGCTCTTAGGCGGCATATGCAAATGTTTTGAGAAACAAACCTAAGTTTGATAATCATCACCATTGATTACCCCAATTTCAAATCAAGTGTAATTATAAAAAATTGGCTCCATGTGTGATTGAATCATAGCCACTGGTTCCAATCAAATGTGAAACGTCAAGAACTCTCGCTTGGCAGAATGTAGCATCTCCGGTCAAGGACTCTCAGGCAGAATGTAGCATTTCCAACCTTAAGTATACATTTGTGATTGTAGCTACCGAAAACGTGGCATTAGGCCCATTGAAAAAACACAAATGTACTCCCTCCGTTCTTAAATATAAGTTTTTTAAATATTTCAATAAGGGACTACATAAAAATGTATATATACATATTTTAGAGTATAGATCACACATTTTGCTCCGTATATAGTCCCTTATTGGAATCTCTAGAAAAAACTTATATTTAGGAATAGTAAAGAGAAAGAATAGAAGGCATCAAAGAAAGACTAAAAGCAAAACGTTTTTTTTTCTCTTCAAGGCTATTTATTCGTGAGTTGCTGTAAAAGAAATCATGGATTGTTTAAATTTTATTATTTTCTTGTGCGTGGAATGTGGTACAGCCCTCGGTTCAGCCATGCATTGGACTTTTTCCGTCCAATGGACTTGGACCTCAGCAGGCAGAGGTAAAATATCATAAAAGAAAAGAACACGGGAAATGCCATATTCCTCTGAATTCTTCACCTACCCGTTCGAATACTTGATGCAGGCACCGTGCGTGCGGCGAGGGCGATTTTTTTCTCCTCAAACCGATCGATCGATCAGGCCGAGATCCGCATTGTGGCGCAGGGAGGCAGCCGGTGCCGGTGGCCAAGGCGCCGGCACCGGATCGACGAGATGACAGACGTACTCGGCGTTGCCCAGAGCTCTGCTTGGCGTGGCACCGCGGCATTGCCCTTCCTCTCCCTGAGGCAGCACCGGAAATATCAGCAACACGTTTCATTAAACTGAAATTCGTCGCAAATAGTCTTTCTCATAGATCAAGTAGGAGTATGTATAAGCGGCCCAATGAAAAGGATGATCAAGCACTTTCAGAAAAGGAAAGATCAAGCACGTAGATATATAGTACAAATTCGAGTTAATCTCTACATCAGTTTTTTTCGTGAAACGAAATTTCTCCATCTAGAGAACGAAATTTCTACAGGTTGTTTGTTCCATTTCTGTCGATTACCATGGCCCAAGATAAAGCATCTAAACTTGCAATTAGAGTAGCAAGTTTAGCACAGAATGAATGAACGAATGAAACTCGATTCAATTCATTCGTACCTTGCGCGCTTCCTCGAGGACGCTTCGTCGTCGTACTCGCCGGCAGCAGGCTCCTCATCCTCCGTCGCCGATGCAGCATCGTCCACGCTGACATTAGCCGCCCGCTCGACGCAGCCGTCGTCCACAACAGCAGAATCGTAGAAGTAGTCGTTGGAGACGGGATCCTCCCCTGCAGTCGACGGCTCGATGTAAACCAGATCGCTGAGGAAGTAGTCGTCGGCGACGAGATCCTTCCCTGGAGTCGCCGGCTCGGCGTAACCGTCGTCGAGATCGCCGAAGAAGTGGTCGTCGGCAGCGAACTCCTCGGGTGCAGTCGACGGCTCGACGTAAGGAACGACGAGATTGTTGAAGAAGTGGTTGTCGGGGGCAAGATCCTTCGCCGCGAACAGCCCTCCGGCCTCGCCGTCGTCCTCCAAGAGAAACCTCTCCAGATCGCTCACGTAGGCCGACATCTCGCCATTGTCGCGATCCCCCGACGACTCTGACGACCCAGGCGGCGCGCCGTCGTCCGTCACCACGGAGTCCGGCGAGCTCTCCCTTCCTAAGTCGCCACCGTCACCGTCACCAGAACCCAAATCCAACTTCAAACCTAAACCGCCCTCCTTATTGGACACGGCGGGCAGTAAGCACCCGCCGTCGCCGTAGAACTCGGGGAGGTAGTCCGGCAGGTCGAACTCGAAGTCGAAGCACTCGAACCCATCCAGGGAACCCAAGTCGAAGTCGAGAGCATCAAGGTCAGCCAACGCGGCGGCGTCCATGTCGCGAGTAGGTACGCACGGTCGACGAAGCTTGGGCCGGCCCGACGGATCGATGGACGAGCTAGTGCTGCGCGCGCGCGCCGGGAAGCCTTTTCAAATTGTGACGACGACGTCGACCAACCATGGGAGGCGGCTTTTTATATGGGAGCGGGAGGGAGGAGGCGTGGTCGGGAACGGATCGTGGCGCGCGCGGTTTCTTTACCGTCTCCCGGAGGTTTCCTTCCGGCCGCTGCGGAGGGAACACGACTAGGGAAAGCGCGACGCAGGAAATTGACTCGTCTTCGTTTTCCCCTGTGACGGTTCTGGATGTGGTGGGTGAGCTGTGTGGATTAACTTAATTTTTCTCCTCGTATTTTTTAGAAACCCATGTGGATTAACTGGATCCAGTACGTTGACGGTGCCGAATACAGATGCGTGCACGGGAGTTCTTTTGGTGGTTTCAAAATTTCCTACGTGACGTAGAAAGCTTGAACTCAACGCGCCGCGGTACTGTGTGGGGGTCATAAATTTACAGTGCGTATTAGAAAAAAAAAATATGGAAGATTATCTCATTCTTTCACTCCGAGAGGCCTCCGTCAAGGGAACCCTTTCTTCCCTTATCCTTTTATTCTGTGTGGAAGGTTTTTCAGCTTTGCCGAGGAATGTTCAAAGGGAAAGTCACTTGAAGTTTGGGAGCACTGTTCCCACTGCTACACACCTCTTGTTTGCAGATGACAATGTAGAAATTTGGGAGCACTGGCTCCACTGTTACACACCTCTTGTTCACGGATGACAATGTAGGTTTTCTAGATGGCTCATAAGGTAATTTTTAAGCTCTCCAAATGATATGAAATGAGAAGTTGTGTCGGGCCAAAGAGTCGATCTTCAAAAATCTTCTATCTTCGGTAAGGGTCGTAAGGAGGAAGATAAAGTTAATTTGAAACAAGTCGTTGGTATTAACTCGAAGGCTCTGAGCGAGAGGTATTGTGGTCTATCAATACTGGGTGGTGGGTCAAAGTATGGAACTTTTAGGACGCTGATAAGGACCGAACGTTTGATCTGGGAAAGAGTCAGACCGAACGACTTTCGGTAGGATCGTTCCCACAAATCGAATGTTTTGGTTCGATAAGTTTGATCGGCGGCCCGAACACACATGTCAGCCAGGCCTTTCCTAGGCCTCCTGGCCCAACACAATTCCCTTTCCACATATATGTTTTTAAATGAAAAGTTGTACAAAACTACTATGTGTACAGAAACAGAAATTAACAAATGACATAAAAAAAGCATAGTACAAGTAGACATTGCAAAAATATGACAAAATACTTGGAGTTTGTAAGGTAGGAGCGTGGAAAAGTTTGGGGAGAAATAAAATTTCAAAGATCAATTGAAACTTTAAAAAAAAATGTTGAAGAGTCACATGGCATATTCATTTACATGATAGCAAAAATGTAATTTTCCATGGCAAAATTTACAGATTTGCCATGTCAAGAAAAAAGTTCTACATGGCAAAATTTACAAATTTGCCATGGCAAAAAATTACATGTTAGGAAAAAAGTTACAGATTTGCCATGGAAAAAAATTTACATGTTAGGAAAAAAGTTACAGATTTGCCATGGCAAAATTTTGAACATTTTGCCATGGCAAAAAATTAACGTATTTGCCATGAGCTAACTTGCTTGAGTGTTTTCCATGGGATTTTTTTACAGATTTGCCATGGCATAAATTTTGAACAATTTGATATGGCAAAATTTTGAACAAATTTGCCATGGCAAAAGTTTGGACAAATTGCCATGGACAAAAAATTGCCGTGCTAAAGAGTTATAGATTTGCCATGAGCTATCTTGAGTATTTGGCCATGAGCTAACTTGAGTATTTGCCGTGAGCTAACTAAATTTGCCATGGCAATATAGGTTAATTTGCCATGACAGTATAGGTGAATTTGCCATGACAGTAAAGGTAAATTTACCATGGCAATTATGGTAAATTTGACATGGCAAAAAATAAAAGTAAACTTTGAATTGTTGCAAAAGGAATGAATTTTGCCATGGTCCAAAAGGTAAAAATGTCATGATGTTTAGACTACATTTGCCCTAATCCCATAAAAACTAAAAATGTCAGGGTCACATAAGAACTAATTTTGCCATGGTTCATAATTCTCATGCTTTGTATAAGAAAATTGCCATGAATGTGTTCATATATTTTTAAAACGCCATGACCCATAAGCTACATTTGACATGCTTCATGCAATTAAGTTGTCGTGGTCCCATTTAAAAAGTATGTTGCTGCCGTTGTACAAAAAAAGAATAGAATTTGCCATGCCCCATAAACTACGTTGGCCATGCTCCGTGAACTTAAGTTGCCATGTTCCATTGGAAAGTATCATTTTTGTACCATTGTTGCAAAAAAGAGGAATACATTTTTCCATGATACATAAACTACAAAATGCCATGCTTCATGAACTTAAGTTGCCATGGTCTCATAAAAACGAGTACTTTTTGCCATGTTGCAAGAGAAAAGAAAGTTTTGCCATGCCATTTTGAAAGATAAAAAGAGTTTGTTAATGTATCTTACACAAGATCTGTCGTCAATATATATGTAATGAAAAACTGAAAATAGTCATGGCAAAAATTGGAGACTTGCCAAATGCTATGAATAACAAATTGACATGGTCTATGACAATTCAATTTATAGCATATTCGTATCAAAATTTGCCATGACAACTATTTACTAAAAAGAAAGATGATAATTGATGTCAAATTCAAGATCAATTGCATATTCATGTCAAATTGATGATTATTTGCCATGGCAAATGATGATAATTTTCCATGGCAAATGATCTTTAATTCATAGTGATTTGCCATGGTATATCTCATAATGATTTATATACCATGGCAAACTTACAGTTCATAGCATATTCATATAAAAATGGCCATGGCAACTATTTACTAAAAATAAACTTAGAACAAGTTTCTTTTTAGTAAAAAGTTGAAAATGTTTGGCATGTTGTAGGATCAAAAGGAACGATTTAGAGGGGGTGAATAGACACTAACAAGAAAAAAGGTGTAGTGTTTTAATCTCTTGAAATGTAGGCAGATTTTAGCACAAGTTAATGTTCCAGGAATACATTCCACACATGCATCTCTAGAGTATAGGCAGCGGATATTGAACAACATGCAAGTGTAAGAAAGTAAAGAGGGTAAAGTTTGGAGATGATCAAACACAATGGATAGACACTGATTTTTGGAGTGGTTCTGATAGGTGGTGCTATCGTATGTCCACGTTGATGGAGACTTCAACCCATAGAGGGTAACGGCTGCGCGAGTCCGTGAAGGGCTCCACCCAAGAAGGGTCTACGAAGAAGCAACGTTGTCTATTCCTCCATGGCTTACATCCACGAAGGACTAGCCTCACTTGGGGTAGAACTTCATGAAGTATGTGATCTCCTTGCTCTTACAAACTCCTTGGTTCAACTCCACAATATATGGAGGCTCCCAAGTGACACCCAATCAATCTAGGAAACACCACTCTCCAAAAGGTAATAAATGTTGTTGTTGATGATGACCTCCTTGCTCTTGTGCTTAAAAATGTAGTCTCCTCAACACTCAATCACTCTCTCACAGATTTGGCTTGGTAGTAGGAGGGATTGAAGTGAAAAGCAACTTTGGGAGGCTAGAAATCAAGGATCATATGGTTGGTGTGGAATGCCTTGATCTTAACACAAGTGTAGGTGGTTCTCTCTCAAAAAATGGATATGGAAAGTGTTGGCTTCACTCTGGTCGCTCTCTCTAAGAGTAGGTGGAGTGGGTGGGGTATATATAGCCTTCACCAAAGATCCAGCCGTTACACACCATTATGCACAACTCGGTGAGACCGAAACAAAATCTTGGAGGCATCGACTAGTGTAAAAGATTCGAACGTTAGACGTTTCGGTGGGACAGGATGAATCCACTCGGTGGGACCGATTTGTGATTACCTAAGAAAGAAGTTTCATCATTTTGGTAATTCCGATCGGTTTCACTCGGAGCTTCCGAAGTGAGATCGATGGGTTATAGAAACTTGCACTTGCACTTCGGTGGGACCGAATGCCATCTCGGTGAAATCGAGTTTCTAGGGTTTAGCTAGTGGCTCTGTTTGATGTATCTCGATGGTTCCCTGTGAGAGTGTTTTGGTGGGACCGAGAATGACTTTAGGGTTTTGAACATGTTGGATTGTGAGGGTGTGGCTGAGGGTTTTGGAGCAATATCTTCTAGCACTTAAGCAAATGACTCATGATCAAAAACCTCATCCCTTTTAATAGTATTAGCTTTTCTATGGACTTAATCTGATCTTGGATCACTTAACCAAAAATGTAGAGTCTTGAAGCTTTTCCAAATGCTTGTCTTTTGAAGCTTGAGGGGTCCACATCTCCATCCATCTACTTGCCTAGGTTGAACTTTTCCTGAAATATACCTGAGGAAAACATTAGTCCAACAACATGTATGTTGACAAGAATTGCCAAAACCACCGAGGGAGAAAATGTGCTTTCACCTGGTCGAATACTAAAATTACCATGCGCAAAAAAATAGGTGAAAACATGTTTGCAATGGGCAATAAAGTGAATTTGCCGTGGGAAATAAAGTGAATTTGCTATGGGCAATAAAGTGAATTTGCCATGGATAACAAATGAAGTTGTTGTGGGCAATAAAGTGAATTTGGCGTGGGACATCAACTGAATTTGCCATGGAAAATTCACTAACAATTTTTGCCATGGTAAAACAAGTTTGCCATTGTCCCCAAAAAATTTCCATGGGCAAGAAAGTGAAACGTTCCAATGGTACATAAAGCGAATTTGCCATGGTCCATTATAAAAAAAAATACATTGTCTTATAAAAAGAAACTTGTCATGGGCAATAAAGTGAATTTGTCGTGGGACATCAAGTAAATTTGTCATGGCAAATTAACTAACAATTTTTGGCCATGGTAAAAATAATCTATGTGTTCTCTAAATGATGGAAAAATTCAAACTAGGGTGAGTATATTAGGAATTCGGTGGGGGTGGGGATATAACCATGGCAAAACACATCATAAGTTTCAAAAAATGTGATTTAGTAATGGCAAAACAAATCCAATAGTAACCATGACAGCACGCTTTAGTTGCCATGGCAACACATCAAAAGTTTCCGTACCAAAAATGTATTAAAAAGAAGATAATTGCCACCATTGAGACCCTAAAATTGCCATGGTTAACACTAAAACTATTCAGGAAAAATAACACTTTACTGATGCCCACATGTCTACAAGTCACCATGGAGATGCATCTATAGTTGAAAGCATGTTATCGTATAAGAAAAAAGTAATTACGACTAATTATGTCAGCGAAAGATGGCAAATCTAGGAAGTTGCCATAGCAAAAAATTAGGAATGTTGTTTTCTAAAAATGGCATGGTACATAGCCAAAACAAAGAACTACCATGTTATGTTATAGATAACTTGCCATGTACATATATTAGATTTGCCATGACTTATAAAAAATTCACTAAAAATTCCGTGTGAAAAAATAAATACAACGAAGTTGACATGTATTTGGAAATCCTAAAGTAGTGAAATTGCCATGGAAAAATGCATATTAACTTGCCAGTTTAGCTAAAAGTGTGTCTTATTTTTTGGGTGTATCCGATTTACCATGGGTTTTCAGTACAAAATTGCACCCCACCAAAAAACATTATTTGAATTTTATGATGGTACCAAATAAACTTGTATAAAGTCATGGAAGCATCCAATTTTTTCGTATTGCAATTGACTTGCCACTATTGTTGCTCATCCAAAGCTCATACCCTCCCGCCAACTACAACTCCTCTCGAAGAACCATGGAATGCCGGAGTAGGGGCTCAGCGAGAGCGCAGTCGTTGAGTATCCTCCTCGCCAAGGGCAGCCGCAGCTTCTCCTCCTTGTCATAGTGTGCCTGCGCAAGAGCTCGTGGAGAGCACCGGACCATAGACGACTCTCCTCTCGCTATGTCATGGTCGGAGAACCACGGCGTGCCACCACATCTGCTTGGATCAGGAGCTGTTCCAGGACACATGCGAGAAGAGCCCTCCTCGACGCA
Organism: Elymus sibiricus; assembly: GCA_039707655.1. Taxonomy (NCBI): domain Eukaryota; kingdom Viridiplantae; phylum Streptophyta; class Magnoliopsida; order Poales; family Poaceae; genus Elymus; species Elymus sibiricus. The sequence continues at coordinate 487,428,843 of CM077665.1, forward strand.
ATAGTTGTCCTGGTGGAGCTCGCGTCCGGCACGCGCCATTGGCGATGAACCATGGTCGTTGCGCATGCCGGAGGCACCACCTCCACTACCCTGGGCGCATTCGCGAGAGGGAGACCACCACGTCAAACGCCGCTCCGCTATACCGTCATCTCCACGGGATTTCCCTGGCCCCGCACATCGCCTCCCACGAGTGGTCGGATCCGTCCCCACCGCCATCAAGTGGATGTAGAACATCGACCACAGCTGCACCCCGTAGCTCCCCCCCCCCCGCTCCCGCTCCCCTCAGATCGAGCTCTGCTGAGGCGCCAACGTAGTCGAATTCCTCTTCGAGCGGGGATTCTTCTTCTGCCTTCACCGATTCCAACGCAGGGGACGCCACCGTCGTCGGCCTGTTCCTTCGTCAGCATCGGGCTCAGGTGATCTCTCTCACACTCTATAGACAGGAAAGGGGATGAGGAGGAGGACCGACTGGTGTTAGTGGGTGAGGCGTTCGGGCCATTCTCTTAGAGAGAAAACGATTACACCAGAGTGTCGTGGCAACATCCATGTGCTAAAGATTCGTGCAGTACGATCATATGGCACGCAGAGCGTTCGGGGTGCAACTCCACAACCCACACGCCAGGTACTTATCATTTGGGAACTTTTAAGCATGTATGAGAGAGCTCTAGGGTAAAGACTGTGGATGGAAGGGGCAATGCCTTTCCAAGGCTGATGAGGAGGTTCTCTATCAAATATGTGCTTCAAGGGACGCCTACTTACACCATGAGCTACTTTCAACTCACAAAGAAAATATGTTGGAACCCGTCTTCGATCTCTTCGAACTGCTAGTAGGGTGCAACAAATGGTGATAAGAAGGTTCACTAGATAGCATGGGATAAGAATGTCCACGAGAAAGCAAGAGGGGGGCCTTAGTTTGAGATATTGTGAAGCTTTAAATCAAGCTTTGCTTGCAAAACGAGCTTGGGAAATTCCGCCAGTCCCTTCGTCTTGATGTGCACGTGTGTTGAAAGCAAGGTATTTCAAAGAGGGAAACATTATCAGTGCTACATGCCCAGTCAGTGGATCCTTCACCTTTAAGAGAATTTTACATGGGCGAGATTTGTTGCAAGCAGGGATGATATGGAGAATAGGTGATGATGCAGGAATTAACATACATCATAATAACTGGATCCCTCGTGGAGGAAGTCTTAGGGCACCGGGCCAGATCTACATGCAAGGAATAACACGGGTTAGCGACCTTCCGGATCAGCAAGGCATAGTTTGGGATAAAGTCAAACACAAGGCCATGTTTTCCCATGATGATGTAACGGATATAATGCAAACTCCCATAGGTGGTCCTGGGGTCTTTATAGTTTGGTCAGCTTATCACATTCGGATGGACATGAACAAAGTGAAGACGGGGAGGCCGAAACCATCTTCATCGGTCCAAAACCACAAGATGTTGCTTTCGATGTGGGATATCAATGTCCCTTACATTGGATCAAAACTTCATTGACGCCGCATCAAACTAGGGGTTTTCTGTGTAGCATGTGGATGGGAAGAAACAACTTTACACAAGTTTTGGACGTGCCCTCACTCATTGCAGTTTTGGAAGATTCTTCGCTTAGAGAAGGGAGCTTCGGTGGCGATCGTGTCGACATCTATCTGCTCCGGTCTCCTAGCTGGCTCACGGGAGCTTGCAACGAGGAGAAAGCATTAAAGTTTCATGGCGTATTCAGGCATATTCAAGCTTTGACTAGCAAGGAATGAGGCTAAGGATGGGAAGAATATTGTTGATCCACATGCGATGACGGACGAAATGATGTCTTATATGAAGGGGTGGAGAGAAGCACAAGAAGCGTGCCCTGTCAGGTTGATGGTGCAGGTGTAGTGTGATATTCCGGCTTAATAGGAATGATAGACTACTCATATAAGAAGGTGCACCTTCTTTTTTGGGAGACCATTCAAAAGGAACATCAAAGTTAAGCGTGTTGGGCCTGGAGCAATCTGAGGATGGGTGTCCGACTGGAAGTTTATCTCAGGTGCGCATAAGGAGGACAAAGTATGTAGGAAAGACTAGTGTTGGTATGTGGGGCCACTCTAGATCCTAGGCGCATAACTAGTTTAAATAAGTATAAAATTTTATTATAAACTATATTACAGATAAAATTTTCTTATCAACCATTGTACACTTAATTCTGTACACTTAATGCTATACGGTCAAGTATATCCTATTTAATAGCAAAGGAAAAATACATATCAACTCTTTTCTTTGGCACTTAACATAATTCGCATGACCTTCTACACTCTCGTAGTAAACAGCGACACACAAATTCAACTCATTCAAAAATTCAATTCGATGGGATTGACAAGACAACTAGCTACCAAAATACAATTGCGGACATCAACTATTTATGTAACTAAATATATACCACGGACAGGATGACAATCGTGTAACTGATGTATAACTACATATATATACCACAACCAAATGGCAATCCAGTAATTAATCTTTCATGTTCTGTTGTATCTTTGCTAAGGCAAGGTTTTTCTCACCATATCTCAATCAAATCAGGTTACCACCGTTCAGAGTTCTTATTGCTCTAAGCACCAACCATGTTACCTTCCAAAGTTGGCAGTAGGAAACTAGGCGACCTTTCAGAGGTACGACATCCACGCTTGGTTGATTTCGCCACACCACAACTTGGACATACGTAGAAATGCAGAACATAAGTCCATTGAACCCTATTGAAAGTTGCTACACTTACGATGCACAACCAACAATAAAAGTTAAGAGAAAATCAACTAGACCAGAAAAAAGCTTAAACAATTATTCAGAAAAGACCAATTAAAAAACATGACTCTAAAATAATGAGTTGTGACCAGTCCAAAAAGTATCGGATACCCAACATGGAAAAAAAACTAATAGCAATTGAATACCGTTTTGGAGAACAATGATATTAGCAATAACAAATAGTGGGAGATGGTTCTAATAGGAACCAACTAACTGTAAATAATGATGATGAAGAAATTGATCATGAATGCAATTAATAAGACATGTTAGCAAAGTTACTTTGTGTAAAATGCTACTGCATAATGCTTTGTTAATTAACAAAACATAAGTCAAGATCATCAAATATCACTCATAGCATGTTATTTGTTGATAGATAAGGTCTTTTTTAATCTAATCTAAGTATGTAAAATAGATAGTTTCAAGAAATGCAAGTAAAATATATATTAATTTCTCTAAAACTAAACAATTTGTGATTGTTATGTTCATTCGCCGAGCTTCTACAATTAAATTTTTTGTATGAGGTAAATGCCAGAAACCAAGAATGCAAACATGCCACATGAAAAAACACTTTAAAAGTTATCTAACAGAAACGGTAATGTGGGGACAACAACCCAAAATAAAGTTTTCATTGCTCCCTATTGCTCACTACAATATTTCTAGTACAACACAAACCAAAAATATATATAATTAAAACAGTAGAACTCTTGCAAAATCTAGTATCTTATACCAGTAATTCAGAGAAAAAAGCTAGAAATAAACACAATTGTTTACTACTGAACCCGAATTGGAACAGAGGATGGGATCTCAAACCTGATAGATAGAGATGGAATATAAGTACAGGCCTGCACCACCCATCCGGTGGTGGAGTCCATGCATATTGGAACAGAGGATGGGATCTCAAACCTGATAGATAGAGATTAGGCTTCAAAGAGTGTTGTGATCATTCGACATATGCAGATACCATAGGACTGTAACCGGCTAACTGCCACTGCCACTGCTTAATTCTGAAGGAAACTGACAATACAGGAAACTGTGTTCAGACTGACCTTGTTTTCAGTCCATACCTTCCAATTTTCCTTGGTAAAGAAACTGTGTTCTACTAGTTCATCACGAAGAAGCCTTCGTAATTAGTGGGGAAAAAACGATTGTTGCTGCAGCTGAGCACCAGTGGTTCATCAAATCTGGCATTAATCAGACCATAGTCACTTCCAGTTTTTTTCATGGATGGACTGCACAGGGCCAGAACCATTGAAGCTTCTGTCTACCCAAAGAAACGAACATCAGGAGCAAGAGTATATGCTGCGCGCACTGAATAAGCACAAGCCTGGACGACTGGTGGTGCTCACTGGATTTTCAGAGAAAAAATAATCTGGACAGCCAAGAACAAAAAAATGACATGCTCTACCTAGTAAAAGGTTTCTTGTAGTTCTAAATGTACATCAACCACTAAGCTCTTTACTGGTTGTGGTAGAAACTAAGTATCAAGCACGGTTGCAAGGTTAATTAGCACTGGTGATGAAATGGATGCACCAGGCAGATAGTCAACGAATTATGCTACTAACAATATCCAGAATGTGTACGGGATGTGTGTACGAGAAGAGGAGTATTAGGCGTACTAGTACATTAGAAAACGAGTTTCTTTTCTTTTTGAAAACGTGTTGTTCGAGAGTTGCAACCGAAATTTTCTACTCCGAACAGAGGAGTATGTGTTGTTTGTTGGACTTGATACAGCCCTTGGTTCGTCCCATGACTTGCGTCGTCCAATGGTGACCGGGTTGGTGTGAAAGGCAGAAAATACCATAGAAGAACACGGGGAAATGCAGGTGTTCCTCTGAATTTTTCACCTACCGGTTCGAATACCTGAGGCGATCTTTCTCCCAGACCGACCGGAACTGCAGGTAGATCGATCGATCAGGCCAACAGGCACACCGTGGTGCAGGGATGCAGCCGCCAATGGTGACCAAGGGGGCGGCACCCGTTTCCAGTCGAGATCGACGAGATGGGATGCATCACCGGCGTTTCCCGTTGCTCTGCTTCGCTTCGCATCACGGCAGTGGCCTTCCTCTGCCTGAGGCAGCACCGGAAATGGCAACAGGTTTCAACAGAGTAAACTTAAGTAATTATAATGCAATATACGCAGCGCACATGAAAAAGATGATCGCACTTTCAGAAAGAGAAGGATCAAACGTAGATATATACAATTTCGAGTTAGTTTCTACATCAATTTTTGATGAAACGAAAATTCTCCATCTAGCTAATAGCACTGCTAATTATGTACAGGTTGTTTGTTCCAATTCTGCCGATTATCATGGCCCAGGATAAAAGATGTAAACTTGCAATTAGCACAGAATGAATGAATGAAAACTCGATTCAATTCATTCGTACCTTGCGCGCTTCCTCGAGGTCGCTCCGTCGTCGTCCTCGCGAGCAGCCTCCTCCTCCTCCTCCTCTTCCGTCGCCGAAGCAGCATCGTCCACGCTGGCACCGGCCGCGGGCTCGACGCAGCCGTCATCCGCAACAGCGAGATCGTAGAAGTAGTCGTCCGAGACGAGATCCTCGCCTGCAGTCGATGGCTCGATGAAACCGCCGAAGAAGTAGTCGTCAACGACGAGATCCTTCCCTGGGGTCGCCGGCTCGGCGTAACCGTCGTCGGTCTCGCCGAAGAAGTGGTCGTCGGCGGCAAACTCCTCCGCTGCAATCGACGGCTCAACGTAACCGTCGTCCGGGAGATGGTCGAAGAAGTGGTCGTCGGGTGCAAGATCCTTCGCCGCGAACAGCCCTCCGGCCTCGCCGTCATCCTGCAAGAGAAACCTCTCCAGATCGGTCACGTAGGCCGACATCTCGCCATCGTCGCGATCCACCAACGACTCTGACGACAGAGGCGGCGCGCCGTCGTCCGTCACCACAGAGTCCGGCGAGCTCTCCCTCCCCCCTTCGCCACCATCACCGTCACGAGAACCCAAATCCAAACCCAAACCGCCCTCCTTGTCGGCCACGCCGGGCAGCAAGGGCTCGCCGTCGCCGCCGCAGAACTCGGCGAGGTCCATGTCGAGCAGGTCCAAGTCGAAGTCGAAGCACTCGAACCCGTCGTCCATAAAACCCAGGTCGAAGCCGAGATCATCGACGTCACCCAACGCGGCGTCGTCCATGGCGCGAGTACGTATGTACGCACGATCGACGGAGGTTCGATCGACGAGCCACCGCGCGCCTGGAAGTGGAAGTGGAAGTTTTTCAAATCAGATTGTGAGGACGTCAATCAGGGGACGGGGGTTTTATATGGGAGCGGGACGGAGGAGACGTGGTCGGAGTCGGGGTCGGTTCGTGGCGCGCGCGGTTTCTTCCCGAGCAAGGTTCGGCCGGGCGCCGTCTCCGGGAAGTTTCCTTTCCTTGCAGCCGCTGCGGGAGGAACCGACGCACGCACGCACGCACGTCCCGATCGGGAGAGCGCGACGTGGGGAATTGACTCTTCTCGTGGCGGTTTGGATGTGGTGGTGGACTCGTGAGCGGTGTGGATTGATTGGGTCTGGTGCGTCGACGGTGCCGATCGATCGAGATGCATGGGGGGGGGGGGGGGGTGTTCTGTGGAGGTTTCTGGATTCCCTACGTGACGCGGTACCGCGTGGAGCCACGAATTTTACGAGAACGTAGATTGCGACGTGTGTTGCTATGCTATCTTTTGAAAAAGTAAATGGGTCGGTGGAGTGTGTACATACTTTTTTTGTGTGTGTACATATACGTAGGGGGCGTGGAGTCGTGCACGAGAAACATGGGCCAGGAGAAGGCGGTAGGGCTGTAAATTTGGGCCCCCAATATGGCTGGCCTAAGGCCCCCGATACCGTACGTTTTGGGCTGCTCGGCACGCCGGAACAAGGTGCCCAGCCTGGAGGCCTGGACACAAAAGCAAAACACGCGAGCCAACCCGATCGGTGTAGTACCTCAAAAAAAAAAAAAATAGACTAAAAAAAAACCCTCAAAGAAAACAGAAAACGCTGATGCAACGTTGAACTGACACGATTCAACGGGCCAGGTGGTGGTTGGCCGTTGACGATGCGCCCGGCTTGCTGGCGGCACGGGATGCCCGAGCACGAGCTTCGGGCCGCGCCGGAACCCCAACTGCCACATCGTACCACATCGTAGAGATTATTATTTATAGCAGATAGATACACGCTGGGATTCTTCCTCCCCGTCCACGCACGCACGAGCGTCACCGGCTCACCCCGGTGCACGCACGGTGAGGCGTACGAGCGTGCACCGGCGCACGGCGCGCGCTGACCCGCACAGGTCGGTTCACACCAAAAGGTGAGCTGCGCGGCGCAACGGCCGGCCGGACGGCTCGCGTCACGTGGCGCCACCCGAGCCGACCCGATCGATGGGTTTCTGCTTCGCCGGCCGGGCGCGCCTCGATCACCTGCTCCATTTTCCTGCCAACAAACTAACCGCGTGACCCCCGACGTACCCAGCGTTCCGAGCTGGTACTGGATACGTACGCGCGCTGCCAACTGGAGTACGTGCTGCTGCCGGAACTACAGCAATCATGCATTTCTTACTCGTTGCAGCTTGGATGAAATGTCAATGCAAATGTCTGCATATATGAAGGATTGGCATCAGACCCCCCGTGTCAGCTGCTTGGCAGCCAGTAGGACTTTCTAAATTTCGCCTAAAAGTATCTATCACATGTTCTTTGTTGGAGGCAGTGTAAATTACCCACACACGTTTATGCACTATAAATGTCCAAATAGCCTGCACTTTCCCCTCTTTACCAGCAGAGCAGCTAGCTCCAGGAACCAAGTCGGCCATGGCTGTGCATACACCCTAGTACTCCAAACGACCGATTAGCACCCCTCCTATTATGCAAAGCTGCAATGACCCAATCAAACCACTCAAGGCTGCTGGCTAGGTTGTACCGTGCCGACCGAATACCACCATCTTATCCAGCAAACTTGTCGCATCAGTATGACGGCTCGCAACTGGAGACGACGAGCACGCTATCACCATAATCTAGTACATAACCGCGAGCGTTAATGCATTTATCCAAGCGCCACTTGCATGGCATGGCAGACCCTGTAACGGCGACGGACAGGCACACTGAACCACTGACAGGGACGCCGATGGGCAAACGGACTCCGAGTAAAACCAGGTCCTTGCAACATGTCACATCGACGCCGCGTGCTTGTGCTTGTGCGTGTGCGTGTCCAGGAGGCAAGTAGGTATGAAAGGGCGCGAACGTGCGTGTGTTCAGAAGGGCTTTGCTACTTAATCAACTGGCCGATGTGTAATACTCCCGTTCCGAAATATAGTGCGTCATCGGTTCCCGCGCTTCAACTTTGACCATAAATTTAACCAACGAGACCGACTGCGGCGGGAGCAAAAATTATATAATTCACTGGTATAATTTTTGCTCCCGCCGCAGTCGGTCTCGTTAGTTAAATTTATGGTCAAAGTTGAACTTCGAGAAGCGCGGGCGCACTATATTTTGAAACGGAGGGAGTATAAGATTAACACAAGGTAATCACAAATTAACATTTTCTTTGGACAATGGAGCTTTGTTTGCCTACTCTGGTTTGTAGACCAAAAAGAACGCGAAAAGTGAAGTCAGCCCTATATATTTGTTTCTTTCCGAGAGTTATAAAACTCAAGTCAACCGTATTCCGATCATACTTAGAACGGTACGCTCATAGTCATGCATGTGCGGTTTAAACACGTAGCAGCTCCTCGGAAATTCGAAAGAAAATAAACTAGGTACATGTTTCAACTTTTCGCTCACACGTCAAAGGTGGGTGAAGGGCCCTACGTAGAGTTATTTGCTCCTGGAAAATTGGTGTACACTTTGTCTCCAAATTAATTGCCAAAAATGTTCCCTCTGAGGCATCCTTATCACCTCGTGGGTTGTCACAACGTATTCAACCCCCCAGTCACCCCCCCACCCCCGGCGTCGCTCCCGCTCGGGCGACTCGGACGGGGACGAAACCCTAGCCGCCGGGGGTGGCTCTCTTTCCTTCCCTCCCTCCCTTCGCCACCGCCAAGGACGCCGTCGGCCTTTAGCCCGGGTGCCGATGGCGATGGCGGAGGCCTCCCTCTCTCCTGCGCCATGGGGATGGTGCGGAGCCCCGCGGCGTGAGGAGGCGTCGCCGATCTGGCCTTAGCGGCGCGGCGGGCGTCCCTGCCTTGACCGGCGGCAGCGCGTCGGCCGGCTCTGCGTCGGCGGCGATGGTTGCGGGCACGGTGGCCGGCCTTGCTTCGGGCAGCGGTTTGGCTGCATGCGGCGGCGACTGGATCTGCGACGACGGGCCATCTGACCTCGGATCAGCGGCGGCGGCATAGAGGGCCTGGTGGACGGGTCGGCGCCATGAGTGGTCTAGCCTCCGAACCGATCGGATCTGGCTGGTGCGGTCTGCTTGCTGTGTGGCGGCTCAAATCGGCAGCGACCCGTGGACACGATGCTTGACGGAGGTTCGTCAAGCGGATCCGGGTGAAAACCTCGTTCTTGGCTTGTTGCCAAGATCGACGACGGCGACACTCTTCTGTGTCGTTACCTTCTTGAAGGCATCGCCGTGGATAAGCTCCAGACCTCTATCTGTTACCTTCGGGGGAAACCCTAGATCAGTAGGTCGGATGACGGCGGTGCTTCGATGTCGTTTCCCCCTTGGGGGCGTCATTCTTGGAGGAGTACATGGGCTTGAGGGACCAGTGGACGGCTTCTTTGATGGAGTGGTGCTTCATCTTACACATTGATGGCGTCGGATCTCGGTGGCATGGCGCAGTGGAGACTCGGCGTCCGTTGCGCGGAGATGGACTCGCGCAGGAGGAGGACGTTGTCTGGCATCATGGTGGCGTCAATGGCAGAGCGGCTTGGCAAGGTCGGTGCGTTAGTTTATGCTCTAAAGATGGATTGATGGAACACGAAGGCGACGACACAAGAGAGTGTGTCGGACCGGTTTGTACCCCCCAAACCCAGTATGTGACTTGGTTGGGGCCTCCGGCTTTAGATGTTAGGTTTTGGTGCGATGTCTATTTGGTATTAGGCTCGGACTATTGGCACCCCTTCATCAAGTGGATAGGAGTAGCGACAGTTGTTGCTAAGATGGTGCCTTCGGACTACCTGATGTACTACTTTGTAAGATCTTTGTTAATAATTAATAAAATGACTGCATGCATCGCCCAGATGCAGAGGCTGGGGTAATCCTCCTTTTCTAAAAAAAATAAAAAAATCCTTATCACCTCGTTTATGCTTCTTCCAAAGCATTAGTGCTTAGGAGCTTTCCAGTGGATATCAAATAGGAATAAAAAAATGAGGTGACACAGTAAACTAAGGAGGAGGAGAGAGAGCATTTCATGACCTTAGGAAGAAACGATGTCAAACACACTGATGACCCACAAGTATAGGGGATCAATCGTAGTCCTTTCCATAAGAGTGTCGAACCCAACGAGGAGCAGAAGGAAATGACAAGCGGTTTTCAGCAAGGAAATTTCTGCAAGCACTGAAATTGTAGGTAACAGATAGTTTGATAGCAAGATAATTGATAACGAGCAAGTAACGGTAACGGTAAATAAAGTGCAGCAAGGTATCCCAATCCTTTTGTGGCAAAGGATAGGCTAGAACAGTCTCTAGTAATAGGCAAAGTGTTCTTGAGGGTACACGGGAATTTCATCTAGTCACTTTTATCATGTTGGTTTGATTTGTGTTCGCTACTTTGATAATTTGATATGTGGGTGGACCGGTGCTTGGGTGATGTTCTTACTTGAACAACCTCCCACTTATGATTAACCCCCTCGCAAGCATCCGCAACTATGAGAAAAGTATTAAGATAAAATCTAACCATAGCATTAAACGTTTGGATCCAAATCACCCCCTTACGAAGTAGCGCATAAACTAGGGTTTAAGCTTCTGTCACTCTAGCAACCCATCATCTAATAACTACTTCACAATGCATTCCCTTAGGCCCAAGGATGGTGAAGTGGCATGTAGTCGACGTTCACATGACACCACTAAGGGAAACACGACATACATATCATCAAAATATCGAACACATGTCAAATTCACATGATTACTTGCAACATGACTTCTCCCGTGACCTCAAGAACAAAGGTAACTACTCACAAATAATATTCATGCTCAAGATCAGAGGGGTATTGAATAGCATAATGGATCTGAACATATAATCTTCCACCAAATAAAGCATATAGTAATCAACTACAAGATGTAATCAACACTACTAGTCACCCACAAGTACCAATCTGAGGTTCCGGTACAAAGATTGAACACAAGAGATGAACTAGGGTTTGAGAGGAGATGGTGCTGTTGAAGATGTTGATGAAGATTGGCCTCCCAAAGATGAGAGGGGTGTTGGTGATGACGATGGCTTCGATTTTCCCCTCCGGGAGGGAAGTTACCCCAGCGGAATCGCTCTGCCGGAGGGCAAAACTGCTCCTGCCCAAGTTCCGCCTCGAGACGGCGGCGTTCCGTCCCGAAAGTCCTCCTCTTATTTTTTTTTCTAGGTCAAAAGACCCTACATACCAGAAGATGGGCACTGGAGGTGGCCGAGGAGGGCACAACCCACCAGGGCGCGCCTGGGGGGCCTGGCGCGCCCTGGTGTCTTGTGCCCACCAGGGTGGCCCCCTCCGGTAGTTATTTGCTCCAGTATTTTTCATATATTCCAAAAATATTCTCCGTGAAGTTTCAGCTTCTTTGGAGATGTGCAGAATAGGTATCTATGATGTGCTTTTCAGGTCCAGAATTCCAGCTGCCGGTATTCTCCCTCTTTGTGTAAACCTTGCATATTATGAGAGAAAAGGCATTAGAATCACTCCCTAAAGCATTATTATTCAACAAAACATAATAAATAACAGTAGGAAATCATGATGCAAAATGGACGTATCAACTCCCCCAAGCTTAGACCTCTCTTGTCCTCAAGCGAAAAGCCAAAATTGAAAAGCATGTCCACATGGTTTGAGAGAGAGGTGTCGATAAAAACAAAATACAGACATGGAAGCATCATGCTTATTATCATAACAACAACAAACTCTATCATAAAACTTATTCACATACTTTCATCATATAACTTCTCATGCACAAGTAACAATTCATCACAACATAGAAGTATAAAGCATAAACCTTATTGAAAACCAACAAACTATGTTCTCAGTCAACTTTGCAACTACAATTCATCATATTTTCAGGAAGGGTCTCATGTCGGAGCCTTTTGGCAAGTCCACATACTCAACCATCATTTAGTCTTCTATGATTGCTAACTCTCACAGCATACCCATGAGCAAAGAGTTTCAACTGAACACATAGAAAGATAGGGGCTTATAGTTTCGCCTCCCAACGTATTCACCTCAAGGGTGATGTCAACAATAATAACTCATGCCCACTCATATCCAACTGGATATATGTGCCTAGATCTTTCCTCACCACATGATGCTTGCAAAAATAAAAAGTAAAAAGGAATAGGGGAGAATACTTTGACTCTTGCATAAAAGCAAATACATAAAAGTAAAAGATAGGCCCTTCGCAGAGGGAAGCAGAGGTTGTCATGCGCTTTTTGGTTTGTATGCCCAATCCCTTAATGTAAAAGAACGTCACGCTATATTTCCCCCTATGATGGCAATCTTTATTATGCAGTCCGTCGCTTTTATTGCTTTGCCATCATAAGTTCGTATAACGCTCAATTTTCTCTTACACTAATTGATCGAACACATTTAGAAGCAATTTTTATTGCCTTAGTGCACCGATGACAACTTACTTGAAGGATCGTACTCGATCCGTAGGTAGGTATGGTGGACTCTCAAAGCATGAATTTGGGTTTTGGGTTTTTTGGATGCACTAGTAGTATCTCTACTTAGTGCGGAATTTTTGGCTAGCAAAGATATTGAGCAAGCACCACATGTTGAAGGATCTATGGCAATATAACTTCTATGTGGATATGAACAAAAATAAATCATTACGTTGTCTTCCTTGTCCAATGTCAACAATTTTGACATATAATATTTAATGGGGGCTCACAATCATAAAGATGTCCAAGATAGTGTATTTGCGTGTGAATCTTCTCTTTCCTTATTAATTCTTTCATGAATTGCATCATTGACCAATGCTATGTTTGTCAATCTCCAACAATTTTTACCACTTATACTTTTCCTTATGTGATGTCATTACTTACCATAAGATTAGCATATGATTCTTTTCATTTATTTCTCTTCCTTTTATTTTGATTGCAACAAGCAAGTAGAGAGGCAAAAGCTCAAACCAAACTTTATTATATAACTCTCACTCGATTACATAGATAGCTAGACCATGAAAATTACACAGGAAAATAGATCAAGCTAAACTTTTATTCAACTAAATAAAAAGGACACTAAAGATCGAACTAAAATAGATAAAGGTGAATAAACGTGATGGTGATACGATACCGGGGCACTGACGTGCTTGGACTGCGTCGGTAAGTATTTCCCTCAGTTATGAAACCAAGGTTATCGAACCAGTAGGAGGATCACCACCACCCAATAAGCAGCACCTGCACACAAACAACAAATACTTGCAACCCGACGCGAAAGAGAGGTTGTCAATCTCTCGACGGTAATAGGATAGATTAGGTAGTGATAGATAGGAGAGATAGATCTCTCAAGAACACAAAATAAAAAGGGCAAATAAAATATGCAGCAATATGTTTTTGGGTTTTTGGTTTTGTAGATCTGAAAACAAAGATGCAAAAAGATAGATCTGAAAGCAATATGTTGGAAAAGTAGACCCGGGGGCCGTAGGGTTCACTAGTGGCTTCTCTCATGAGTATAGCGCACGGTGGGTGAACAAATTACTGTTGGGCAATTGATAGAAAATCGAATAGTCATGACGATATCCAAGGCGATGATCATTATAGAGGCATCACATCCAAGATAGGTAGACCGACTCCTGCCTGCATCTACCTCTATTACTCCACACATCAACCGCTATCCAGCATGCATCTAGTGTATTAAGTTCATGGAAAAATGGAGTAATGCAATAAGAACGATGACATGATGTAGACAAGATCTATTCATGTAGGAATAGACCCCATCTTGTTATCCTTAATAGCAATGATACATGCGTGTCTTGCTGCCCCTTCTGTCACTGGGAAAGAACACCGCAAGATCGAACCCATCACAAAGCACCTCTTCCCATGGCAAGAAAAATCGATCTAGTCGGCCTAACTAAACCAAAGATTCGAAGAAGAAATACGATGCTATAAGCAATCATGCATATAAGAGATCAAAGAAGACTCAAATGATATTCATGGATAGAAACTGATCATGAAATCAAAATTCATTGGATCCCAACAAACACACCGCAAAAGTTTACATCAAATGGATCTCCAAGAGACCATTGTATTGAGAATCATAAGAGAGAGAGAGAAGAAGCCATCTAGCTACAGCCTACGGACCCATAGGTCTATGGTGGACTACTCACGCATCATCGGAGAGGCACCTATGAAGAAGATGAACCCCTCCGTGATGGTGTTTAGATTGGATCTTGCGGTTCTGGAACTTGCAGCGGCTGGAATTGTGTTTCGTCGACTCCCCTAGGGTTTTCTGAATATTTGGGAATTTATAGGCATCAGAGGCGGTGCAGAGGGGTTCCGTGGAGGGCACAACCCATCAGGGCGCGTCGGGGGCCCCCTGGCGCGCCCTGATGGGTTGTGCTCTCCATAGCCCACCTTCCTGGCTCTTTTTTGGCCCACTGGGTGTCTTCTGGTCCAGAAAAAAATCTCCAAAAAGTTTCTTCACGATTGGACTCCGTTTGGTACTGATATTCTGCGAAGTAAAAAACAAGCAAAAATAGCAACTGGCACTTTGGCACTATGTCAATAGGTTAGTCCCAAAAAATGATATAAAGTTGTTATAAAATGATTGTAAAACATCCAAGAATGATAATATAACAGCATGGAACAAGCAAAAATTATAGATACGTTGGAGACGTATCAGCATCCCCAAGCTTAATTCCTACTCGTCCTCGAGTAGGTAAATGATAAAAACAGAATTTTTGATGTGGAATGCTGCCTAACATGTTCATCATATTCTTTTCTTTTGTATAGCATGGACATTTGGACTTGTAAACGATTCAAAGCAATAGTCTAGTTTTAACATAATGACTTCAATACTCAAGCATGTCAACAAGCAACCATGTCTTTCAAAATATCAACACTAAAGAAAGTTATCCCTAGCCCATCATGCTCAATCATTGATCCATTCATGAAACACACTCGAATATTAACTATGCTCAATGCTCAAGTACGATCATAGTGCCCCCTAGTTGGTGCTTATAAGAGAAGATGGAGACTCAAAGCAAAAAATAAAAATTGCATAAAGTAAAAGATAGGCCCTTCGCAGAGAGAAGTAGGGATTTGTAGAGGTGCCAGAGCTCAAGGTTTAAATTGAGAGAGAAAAATATTTTGGGTGGCATGCCTTTCCTGTCAACGAAAACGACAAAGTAGCTCACAATACTTTCCATGCTAGATATATCATAGGCGGTTCCCAAACAAAAAATAAAGTTTATTCCTTTTTCCACCAAGCTTTCACTTTCCATGGCGGGCCGTATCCACGGTAGCCTTCCATACCAACACTTTCCAAGGAATTTATTATTTGACAACATAAAGTAAATATTTTTTCTTTTTCATTTCGGGAATGGGCATCCCTATTACCGCCACACTCTCGTGCAATGACAAGTGAATAAACACTCATCTTGAGAATAACACATCTAGCATGGAAAAATATTGGACACTCCCCACCGTTTCATGAGCGGTACGAGCACACAAAAGAGAAAATTTATTTTGAAAATTTAGAGATGGCACATACAAATTTGCTTGGAACGGCATGGAAATACCGCATATAGGTAGGTATGATGGACTCATAAGGCAAAACTTGGTTTAAGGATTTTGGTTGCACAAGTAGTATTTCTACTTACTACAAATGGAGCCTAGCAAAAAGATTGAGAAGCAACCAAACAAAGAAACGAAAATTCACATAAGTGAGCATTGAACATAACTAACACCGAATAATGCACCGCAAGTAGGATGTAACTTCATTGGATAACTATTGACTTTCGTGCAAGCATAGGGAATCACAAACCTTAACACCAATATTCCTACTAAGCATAATTACTCACTAACATGACTCACATATTACTATCATCATGTTTCAAAACTATTACAAGGAATCAAGTTTAATTTGTCCAATGATCTTCATGAAAGTTTTTATTATATCCTCCTTGGATATCTATCACTTTGGGACTAGTTTCATATATTGCCATTGCTTTTTGGCAAGCTCAAACAAATTTAAGTGAAGCACATGAGCATAAAGATTTCATCTCTCAAAGAGGTATAAGTGAAGCATGAGAGTATTTCTTCAAAAATTACGTACTATCAAATTAATCTAAGTGAAGCATGAGAGTATTTCTACAAAAATTTCCAAGCACACCGTGCCCAAAAAGATTTAAGTGAAGCACTAGAGCAATTCTATAGCTCAAAAAGTTTAAGTGAAGCACATAGAGCAATTCTAACAAATCATAGCATGATTGTGGCTCTCTCAAAATTGTGTGTCTAGCAAGGATACAAAGGAAAAACTAACAAACAAATCAAGCAAAGATACAAGACGCTCCAAGCAAAACTCATGATATGTGACGAATAAAAATATAGCTCCAAGTAAAATACCGATGGTCGTTAGAAGAAAGAGGGATGCCACTCGGGGGCATCCCCAAGCTTAGTTGCTTGTTACTCTTTGGATATCTTGGGGGTGCAGTAGCATCCCCAAGCTTAGGCCTTTATAACTCCTTATTCCTTCATCCATCGTGATCTCACCCAAAACTTGAAAACTTCAATCACACAAAACTCAACAAAATCTTCGTGAGATCCGTTAGTATAATAAAGCAAATCACTACTTTAGGTACTGTTGCAAACCCATTCATATTTTATTATTGCATTATACCTACTGTATTTTAACTTTACCATGGCTTATACCCCCCAATATAACCCATAGATTCATCAAAACAAGCACACAATGCAACGAAAACAGAATCTGTCTTAAACAGAACAGTCTGTAGTAATCTGTACTCTACCCATACTTCTGCAACTCTAAAAATTCTGAAAAATTACGAAAACGTAAGGAATTTGTATATAAACACTGTGTTAAATTGTCAGCTCAAGATCACGTTCCAGCAAAAAATGCAAAATCATATACTGGACGCAAAGTTTCTGTTTCAGATTCAGCATCGCTTCTACTCATCCTATGAATCATCCTAAAGGCTTTACTTGGCACAGACACTAAATAAACCATAAAAACACAATCATAACATAGGCATAATTGTGTCAACACTCAAAAACAGAAAGGAAAAAGCAAAAACAAATTTATTCATTGGGTTGCCTCCCAACAAGCGCTATCGTTTTACGCCCCTAGCTAGGCATGATGATTTCAATGATGCTCACATAAAAAGTAGTAATTGAAATATGAAAAAGAGCATCATTAATAGCATGAAAAACACATTTAAGTCTAACCCACTTCCTATGCATAGGAATTTTGTGAGCAAACAATTTATGGGAACAAGAATCAACTAGCATAGGAGGGCAAAACAAGCATAACTTCAAAACTTTGAACACATAGAGAGGAAACTTGATATTATTGCAATTCCTACAAGCATTTGTTCCTCCCTAATAATAAATTTCAGTAGCATCATGAAGGAATTCAAAAATATACCTATCACATAAATCATTCTTTTCATGATGCACAAGCATAGAATTTTCATTACTCTCCACATAAGCAAATTCCTTTTCATCCATGGTAGTGGGAGCAAACTCAACAAAATAACTATCAAGAGACACTTGATTGACATAACCACATTGAAAATTAAAACCATGATGATAAGTTTCATGGTTATCATTACTCATTATAGCATACGTGTCATCACCATCATCATAGGTGCCATGGGCATCCCCAAGCTTGTGGCTTTGCATATCATTAGCATCATGGATACTTAGAGAATTCATACTAGCAACATTGCAATCATGCTTTTCAATCAAGGAACTATCATGAACCACCTTATAAATTTCTTCTTTCAACACTTCAGCAAAATTTTCAGATTCATGATTTTCAAGCAAAACTACATAGAGATAATCAAGTGCACTCAACTCACTAGCAATTGGTTCATCATAATTTGGTCTTTTGAAAAGATTAGCGAGTGGATGAGGATCCATATCAATAGATTTTTAGCAAGCGAAGATGCAAGGACATAGAAGGCACATGGCAACACAAGCAAATATAGCAAACAAGCAAACAAAAAGAGATCTGGCGAGAAAAAGGCAAAGGAAAAAGAGGGCGAATAAAATGCCAAATTTGGTGAAGTGGGGGAGAGGAAAACGAGAGGAAAATGGCAAATAATGTAATTGCAAGGAGATGAGATTTGTGATTAGGAACCTGGTAGATGATGATGGAGTGCCCTCGGCGCCTACGATAGGCACGTAGAAGAGACCGCTTCCTCCCCGACAATGGCGCCAGGAATTCCTTTGACGTGCTTGGACTGCGTCGGTATTTCCCCAAAGAGGAAGGGATGATGCAGCACAGCGACGGTAAGTATTTCCCTCAGTTATGAAACCATGGTTATTGAACCAGTAGGAGGATCACCACCACCCAATAAGCAACACCTGCACACAAACAACAAATACTTGCAACCCGACGCGAAAGAGAGGTTGTCAATCTCTCTACGGTAATAGGATAGATTAGGTAGTGATAGATAGGAGAGATAGATCTCTCAAGAACACAAAATAAAAAGGGCAAATAAAATATGCAGCAATATGTTTTTGGATTTTTGGTTTTGTAGATCTGAAAACGAAGATGCAAAAAGATAGATCTGAAAGCAATATGTTGGAAAAGTAGACCCGGGGGCCGTAGGGTTCACTAGTGGCTTCTCTCATGAGTATAGCGCACGGTGGGTGCACAAATTACTGTTGGGCAATTGACAGAAAATCGAAAAGTCATGACGATATCCAAGGCGATGATCGTTATATAGGCATCACATCCAAGATAGGTAGACCGACTCCTGCCTGCATCTACCTCTATTACTCCACACATCGACTGCTATCCAGCATGCATCTAGTGTATTAAGTTCATGGTAAAACGGAGTAATGCAATAAGAACGATGACATGATGTAGACAAGATCTATTCATGTAGGAATAGACCCCATCTTGTTATCCTTAATAGCAATGATACATGCGTGTCTTGCTGCCCCTTCTGTCACTGGGAAAGAACACCGCAAGATCGAACCCATCAGAAAGCACCTCTTCCCATGGCAAGAAAAATCGATCTAGCCGGCCTAACTAAACCAAAGATTCGAAGAAGAAATACGATGCTATAAGCAATCATGCATATAAGAGATCAAAGAAGACTCAAATAATATTCTTGGATAGAAACTGATCATGAACTCAAAATTCATCGGATCCCAACAAACACACCGCAAAAGTTTACATCAAATGGATCTACAAGAGACCATTGTATTGAGAATCATAAGAGAGAGAGAGAAGAAGCCATCTAGCTACAGCCTACGGACCCGTAGGTCTATGGTAGACTAATCACGCATCATCGGAGAGGTACCTATGAAGAAGATGAAACCCTCCGTGAAGGTGTTTAGATTGGATCTTGCGGTTCTGGAACTTGCAGCGGCTGGAATTGTGTTTCGTCAACTCCCCTAGGGTTTTCTGAATATTTGGGAATTTATAGGCATCAAAGGCGGTGCAGAGGGGCTCCGTGGAGGGCACAACCCATCAGGGCGCGTCGGGGGCCCCCTGGCGCGCCCTGGTGGGTTGTGCTCTCCACAGCCCACCTTCCTGGCTCTTTTTTGGCCCACTGGGTGTCTTCTGGTCCAGAAAAAATCTGCAAAAAGTTTCGTCGCGATTGGACTCCGTTTGGTACTGATATTCTGCGAAGTAAAAAACAAGCAAAAATAGCAACTGGCACTTTGGCACTATGTCAATAGGTTAGTCCCAAAAATTGATATAAAGTTGTTATAAAATGATTGTAAAACATCCAAGAATGATAATATAATAGCATGGAACAAACGAAAATTATAGATACGTTGGAGACGTATCAGCATCCCTAAGCTTAATTCCCACTCGTCCTCGAGTAGGTAAATGATTAAAACAGAATTTTTGATGTGGAATGCTGCCTAACATGTTCATCATAGTCTTTTATTTTGTATAGCATGGACATTTGGACATGTAAATGATTCAAAGCAATAGTCTAGTTTTAACATAATGACTTCAATACTCAAGCATGTCAACAAGCAACCATGTCTTTCAAAATATCAACACTAAAGAAAGTTATCCCTAGCCCATCATGCTCAATCATTGATCCATTCATGAAACACACTCGAATATTAACTATGCCCAATGCTCAAGTACGATCATAGTGCCCCCAAGTTGGTGCTTGTAAGAGAAGATGGAGACTCAAAGCAAAAAATAAAAATTGCATAAAGTAAAAGATAGGCCCTTCGTAGAGGGAAGTAGGGATTTGTAGAGGTGCCAGAGCTCAAGGTTTAAATTGAGAGAGAAAAATATTTTGGGTGGCATGCCTTTCCTGTCAACGAAAATGACAAAGTAGCTCACAATACTTTCCATGCTAGATATATCATAGGCGGTTCCCAAACAGAAAATAAAGTTTATTCCTTTTTCCACCAAGCTTTCACTTTCCATGGCGGGCCCCATCAACGGTTGCCTTCCATACCAACACTTTCCAAGGAATTTATTATTTGACAACATAAAGTAAATATTTTTTTGTTTTTCATTTCGGGAGTGGGCATCCATATTACGGCCGCACTCTCGTGCAATGACAAGTGAATAAACACTCATCTTGAGAATAACACATCTAGCATGGAAAAATATTGGACACTCCCCACCGTTTCATGAGCGGTACGAGCACACAAAAGAGAAAATTTATTTTGAAAATTTAGAGATGGCACATACAAATTTGCTTGGAATGGCATGGAAATACCGCATATAGGTAGGTATGATGGACTCATAAGGCAAAACTTGGTTTAAGGATTTTGGATGCACAAGTAGTATTTCTACTTAGTACAAATGGAGGCTAGCAAAAAGATTGAGAAGCAACCAAACCAAGAAACGAAAATTCACATAAGTGAGCATTGAACATAACTAACACCGAATAATGCACCGCAAGTAGGATGTAGCTTCATTGCATAACTATTGACTTTCGTGCATGCATAGGGAATCACAAACCTTAACACCAATATTCCTACTAAGCATAATTACTCACTAACATGACTCACATATTACTATCATCATGTTTCAAAACTATTACAAGGAATCAAGTTTAATTTGTCCAATGATCTTCATGAAAGTTTTTATTATATCCTCCTTGGATATCTATCACTTTGGGACTGGTTTCATATATTGCCATTGCTTTTTGGCAAGCTCAAACAAATTTAAGTGAAGCACATGAGCATAAAGATTTCATCTCTCAAAGAGGTATAAGTGAAGCATGAGAGTATTTCTTCAAAATTTACGTACTATCAAATTAATCTAAGTGAAGCATGAGAGTATTTCTACAAAAAATTCCAAGCACACCGTGCTCAAAAATATTTAAGTGAAGCACTAGAGCAATTCTATAGCTCAAAAACTTTAAGTGAAGCACATAGAGAAATTCTAACAAATCATAGCATGATTGTGGCTCTCTCAAATAGGTGTGTCCAGCAAGGATACAAGGGAAAAACTAACAAACAAAGCAAGCAAAGACACAAGACGGTCCAAGCAAAACTCATGATATGTGACGAATAAAAATATAGCTCCAAGTAAAATACCGATGGTCGTTAGAAGAAAGAGGGGATGCCACTCGGGGGCATCCCCAAGCTTAGTTGCTTGTTACTCTTTGGATATCTTGGGGGTGCGGTAGCATCCCCAAGCTTAGGCCTTTATAACTCCTTATTCCTTCATCCATCGTGATCTCACCCAAAACTTGAAAACTTCAATCACACAAAACTCAACAAAATCTTCGTGAGATCCGTTAGTATAATAAAGCAAATCACTACTTTAGGTACTGTTGCAAACCCATTCATATTTTATTATTGCATTATACCTACTGTATTTTAACTTTACCATGGCTTATACCCCCCAATATAACCCATAGATTCATCAAAACAAGCACACAATGCAACGAAAACAGAATCTGTCTTAAACAGAACAGTCTGTAGTAATCTGTACTCTACCCATACTTCTGCAACTCTAAAAATTCTGAAAAATTACGAAGCACCTCTTCCCATGGCAAGAAAAATTGATCTAGTCAGCCTAACTAAACCAAAGATTCGAAGAAGAAATACGATGCTATAAGCAATCATGCTTATAAGAGATCAAAGAAGACTCAAATAATATTCATGGATAGAAACTGATCATGAACTCAAAATTCATCGGATCCCAACAAACACACCGCAAAAGTTTACATCAAATAGATCTTCAAGAGACCATTGTATTGAGAATCATAAGAGAGAGAGAAGAAGCCATCTAGCTACTCCCTACGGACCCGTAGGTCTACGGTGGACTACTCACGCATCATCGGAGAGGCACCTATGAACAAGATGAACCCCTCCGTGATGGTGTTTAGATTGGATCTCGCGGTTCTAGAACTTGCGGCGGCTGGAATTGTGTTTCGTCGATTCCCCTAGGATTTTCTGAATATTTGGGAATTTATAGGCATCAGAGGCGGTGCAGAGGGGCTCCGTTGAGGGCACAACCCATCAGGGCGCGCCGGGGGCCCCCTGGCGCGCCCTGGTGGGTTGTGCTC
Organism: Elymus sibiricus; assembly: GCA_039707655.1. NCBI lineage: Eukaryota > Viridiplantae > Streptophyta > Magnoliopsida > Poales > Poaceae > Elymus > Elymus sibiricus. The sequence goes on from CM077665.1 coordinate 487,451,423, forward strand.
TCCACAGCCCACCTCTCTGGCACTTCTTTGGCCCACTGGGTGTCTTCTGGTCCAAAAAAAATCTCCAAAAAGTTTTGTCACGATTGGACTCCGTTTGGTACTGATATTCTGCGAAGTAAAAAACAAGCAAAAACTCCAACTGGCACTTTGGCACTATGTCAATAGGTTAGTCCCAAAAAATGATATAAAGTTGTTATAAAATGATTGTAAAACATCCAAGAATGATAATATAACAGCATGGAACAAGCAAAAATTATAGATATGTTGGAGACGTATCAGGCACCTCCCCGAAGCTTGGCTCAAGCCAAGGGGAGTGCCCATACCCGTGTGCTCAAGTCTCCTTTGGGGGTGGTGATGAAGAAGGTGGTGATGAAGTAGTAGGCTTGTCCTCCAGCTTCCGGGGCAAGGGCTCACCATCAAAAGTTGACGCAAGAGTCCCCTGAGTCCCGCAACTCGCAGCTAAACTCATACCTTTAAATCTTGCTTCATATTCAAAAACTTGGTTTTGGAGATCATAAACTTGACTTTGCAGAAAATTGATTTGCTCGTTGAGGGTGGAGATGGTGTCTTTCACAGACCAGCCATCCACCATCTGATCACGGGTGAATTATGTGATCAAGGAGTGACTGGCACTAAGTCCACGCTCCACCATCCTTTGGCACTTGAAGATGTCTTGTTCCACCGCCTCGAGCGTAGCCTCCACGCTTCCGATCCTCTTAGGTCCCTGAACATCGCGGATGTGGAGCACCCCCTCACGCATCTCAATGGCTTGAGGGTGCTTCATCACCTCCGGCAAGTACGGGTTGATGACCTTCTCGAAGAACTTGTCCTTGGAGGAGCTTGGTGGAGCCATGGAGATCTAGATCTGACGAGAAAACAACACGAAACAAGAACAGAGGATTTTTCTGTGATGCGGTCGTCAAAACAGTCGGGGGTATATATAGAGAATTTTTATCCTTGGAAAGCAAGCATATGGAAGGAAAACGGAGTCAGGAAGGTGTCTGAGGTGGGCACAACCCACCAGGGCGCGCCTGGTAGGGCTGGCGCGCCCTGGTGTATCGTGCTCACCTCGGTTGCCTTCCGGTTTATTTCTTATTTTCCTAATTTTTATAAAATTCCAAAACTGACAGAAAATATTTTTGTAGATTTTCCGGAGTCCGTTTACTTACCGTATCACGTACCTCCTATTTTTCAGAATTCTGGAGTGTTCTGGAAGGTTTCTTTTATGTGTTCCTCCAGTGTCATGGTTGGGATAACATTGCTTTCAACATTAATAGGCGTACCTGAGATATAGTGCTTAATTCTTTGTCCATTGACCACCTTCGGGTTAGTACCTTCGGCATTATTAATCTTGATAGCTTCAGAACGATAAACCTCTTCGATAATATATGGTCCTTCCCATTTGGAGAGAAGCTTACCTGCAATAAATCTTAAACGAGAATTGAACAAAAGTACATAGTTTCCTATTTTGAATTCCCGATTTTGGATTCTTTTGCCATGCCATCTTTATACTTTTTCTTTAAATAGTTTAGCATTTTCATAGTCTTGGGTTCTCCATTCATCTAGTGAGGTAATATCAAATAGCCTCTTCTCACCGGCAAGTTTGAAATTATAATTGAGTTCTTTAATTGCCCAAAATGCTTTGTGTTCTAACTCTAGAGGCAAATGACAAGCTTTTCCATATACCATTTTGTATGGAGACATACCCATAGGATTTTTATAAGCTGTTCTATAGGCCCAAAGTGCATCATCTAGTTTCTTAGACCAATTCTTTCGAGACCTATTGACAGTTTTTTGTAATATCAATTTTATTTCTCTATTGCTAAGTTCAACTTGACCACTAGATTGAGGATGATAGGGTGATGCAATTATATGGTTAACATCATATTTAGCAAGCAAGTTACGGAAAGCACCATGAATAAAGTGTGAACCACCATCAGTCATTAAGTATCTAGGGACTCCAAACCTCGGAAAGATAACTTCTTTAAGCATTTTAATAGAGGTGTTGTGATCAGCACTACTAGTTGGAATAGCTTCTACCCACTTAGTGACATAATCAACGGCAACCAAAATATGAGTGTACCCGTTAGAGGAAGGAAAAGGTCCCATATAATCAAAACCCCAAACATCAAATGGTTCGACAACAAGTAAACAATTCATAGGCATTTCCTGACGCTTATTGATATCACCAATTCTTTGACATTCATCACAAGACAAGACTAACTTACGGTCATCCTTGAAGAGAGTAGGCCAATAAAAACCAGATTGTAATACCTTGTGAGCAGTTCTATCTCCCGCATGATGTCCTCCATAAGCTTCGGAATGACATTTCCGTAGGATTTGTTCCTGTTCTTGCTCAGGTACACAACGTCTAATAATACCATCTACCCCTTCTTTATAAAGATGTGGGTCATCCCAAAAGTAATGTCTTAAATCATAGAAGAATTTTTTCTTTTGTTGGTATGTGAAACTAGGTGGTAAATATTTAGCGACAATGTAGTTAGCATAATCAGCATACCAAGGAGTGTTTTGAGAAGCATTTATTGCAGCTAACTGTTCATCAGGAAAACTATCATCAATAGGTAGTGGGTCATCAAGAATATTTTCTAACCTAGACAAGTTATCAGCTACGGGGTTCTCAGCTCCCTTCCTATCAACAATATGTAAGTAAAATTCTTGAAGCAAGAGAACCCACCTAATAAGTCTAGGTTTAGCATCTTTCTTTTCCATAAGATATTTTATAGCAGCATGATCGGTGTGAACGATAACCTTGGAATCAACAATATAGGATCTAAATTTATCACAAGCAAACACAACTGCTAAAAAATCTTTTTCAGTAGTAGCATAATTTCGTTGGGCACTGTCTAGAGTTTTGCTAGCATAATGGATAACATTCAATTTCTTATCAACTCTTTGTCCTAGAACAGCGCCAACTGCATAATCACGACCATCACACATAATTTCAAAAGGCAAGTTCCAATCAGGTGGTTGATATGTCTCCGCCGTATCTACTTTTCCTCACACTTTTGCCCTTGTTTTGAACTCTAATTTGCATGATTTGAATGAAACTAACCCGGACTGACGTTTTTTTCAGCAGAACTACCATGGTGTTGTTTTTTGTGCAGAAATAAAAGTTCTCGGAACTGGACGAAACTTTTTGGAGATTTATTTTACAATAAATAAAAAATATATGAGCCAAGAACCACCGGAGGGGGCCCTTGGCTGGGCACAAGACACCAGGGCGCGCCAGCCCCCCCCCCCCCGGCGCACCCTGGTGGGTTGTGCCCACCTCGTGGCCCCACTAACCCTAATTCTGACGCTATAAAATCCTATTTTTGGAGAAAAAAATCAGAGAGAAATGTTCATCGCGTTTTATGATACGGAGCCGCCGCCACCTCCTGTTCTTCATCGGGAGGTTAGATCTGGAGCACGTTTGGGGCTTCGGAGAGGGGAATCTTCGGTCTTCGTCATCATCAACCCTTCTCCATCCCCAATTTCATGATGCACCCCACCGGGAGTGAGTAATTCCTTCGTAGGCTTGCTGGTCGGTGAGGAGTTGGATGAGATTCATCATGTAATCGAGTTAGTTTTGTTAGGGCTTGATCCCTAGTATCCACTATGTTCTCAGATTGATGTTGCTATGACTTTGCAATGCATAATGCTTGTCACAAGGGCCCGAGTGCCATGATTTTAGATCTGAACCGTTTATGTTATCAACATTATATCTATGTTATTGATCCGATCTTGCTAGTCATATGCACCTATTACGTGTTCTGATCCGCAAACCCCGGAGTGACAATAGTTGGGATACTTTCTGGTGATGGCCGTAGTTTGAGGAGTTCATGTATTCACCGTGTGTTAATGCTTTGTTCCAGTTCTCTATGAAAAGGAGGCCTTAATATCCCTTAGTTTCCTTATGGACCCCGCTGCCATGGGAGGGTAGGACAAAAGATGTCATGCAAGTTCTTTTCCATAAGCACATATGACTATTTACGGAATACATGCCTACATTACATTTATGAACTGGAGCTAGTTCTGTGTCGCCCTAGGTTATGACTTGTTGGGGATATTCCCCACGACCAAGACCCGGCTCATAAGGATAAGCCGCCCTAAGGCTTAAGTCATTTCTAGGTTTAAGTTGCCCTGACGTTAAGTCATCTTTGGACTTAAGCATCCCTGTTGAGACCCGGTAGGTGAGACCCGGCAGACAATTATGACATGGCAGACAGTTATGACCCGGCAGACAGTTATGACCCGGCAGACAGTTATGACCCGACAGACAGTTATGACCCGGCAGGCACTTAGCCATGAAAATGAGCCGCCTGGAGATAAGAAGCCCAGGCGTTAAGAAGCCCACGAAGAGAAGCCCGCGATGGGAAGTCATAGTAGGTTAAGTCTTAATCCGACTTGGACTCTACATGTAAACCGCCCCTTCAACTTATATAAGGAGGGGCAGGTCACCCCAAGAGGGTCAAGTTTTTAGACGTCTCAATAGACAGGTCTTAGAGAGACAAGTTGAACTCATGAGAGATAGACAGATTAGAAACCCTCGAGACTAGAGGTAGCGATTCCGCACCCTTGTGATCGAGATCTACTCATCAATATCAATCAAGCAAGACGTAGGCTATTACCTCCATCGGAGGGGCCGAACCTGGGTAAACTCGCGTCTCTCGATTCCGACCAACCCCTCTCAAGCCGCCACATAGTTGCGATGGCCTCACACCTAAGTTCTCTCAAGAGGACAACTTGTCGTGACAATCCCACGACAGTTGGCGCCCACCGTGGGGCTCGCACATAGTGTTGTGGAGTTTTTGAAGGGCGCTCCCTCAGGGATCGAGAGGCGTGCGACTGGCCGGATGAAGAAGAACCGGTTCGGAACGATCTACGTCAACTCCAAGTTCCTCAATCAAAATTGCCTTGGCGACAATATACAGATCAGAGTCAAAGAGTAATTTAGTCAGCGGCTGAGTACATCAGATCAACCTCATCACACCGTCAACAGATGGGACATCTACTGGATAACCTGGTTGTTGGGCAGAGAGATCCGGCTGACTACTACTCATAAACACAACAGGCTATGACCCGGAAGCGAATCTCTATACGGATTCATAATACGGCGTTAACCCGCCTTGGCTGAGGGCCGGCTCGCGGTATCCTGACGAAGTTAAAGCCGCCGCCTCCGCTGTTGCCTTTGCCCGCACGCCGACCCACCATAGCTGACCTCGAAAGTCACCAGAGTTCACCGCATCCGCCGGTCTTGGTCAAGTCGCCGCACATCATAGGCCTCCCCTCGCTGGACCTCCTTAATGCGGCTGTCAACGCACCTTTTGCAGCCCCCGCTGATATGGTTCTGATGCCTTCTGAGCCGCTAGGCTTCGTGGATGTTTCCTATGAGTGGTCACCTGCGAGTTGCCCCGGCCGTCTCTGTCATTTCTGCTCGGGGCCACATCGGCATTGCCTCTGAGCCGCCTCCGCTGCGGGCCTCATCGTGAGTCACCGCCCTCTGAGCCGCCTTCTACTACTGCTCACCTCGCTAGTCAAATCCGCTCCAGATCGCCCTGAGTCGCCTCCGCCACTCTGTCCCGGCTTTGCGTCTGTTCTGAGATGCTGCCTCCAAACAACCGTTGTTGCCTCGCCAGCCGCCGACGGGCTCCACCTCATCGTCAAGACACATCGGTGGCACCGTCCCCACCTCATCTGCAACCCGCGCCAGGCCGACTTTGAGCTGCCGTGGCAGTTTATTTCCGCCTCTAGTAGCCGGCCATCCCGCACCTGCGCGGTCGCGTTCCTCGCCGGCTTGTTACCTCGCGGCGGGAGAGTGTTTTGAGCCGCCGTCCATCTTCGCCACTGATGGGTCGCCGCTATTGTTCTCAAGCCACCTCTACTGCCTGCAAGGCCTCCACACCTCCGCGTCAAGAAACCCCGGCTCATCTTCTCACTCCAAGCCGCTTTCGGCCTGACCTCATCGGAGCGTCTCCGAGCCGCCCGGGTGTCCCTCTGCGTCCACATGCCTCGCCGTGAGCCGCCCATCGCTGAGGCGCCTCCGCTCCGGCCCTCTGCGGCCCCATACCGGCCTTGCCACGCCGGCGCCCTTCTGCCTCGCGCCTCCAAGCACCCGTGGTGAGCCGCCTCCTCTCCTGCGCGCATCGCTCCGAGCCATCGGGGCCCCGCCTGTGAGCTGCCTTGGCCGCGAGCACGCGCCGGCTGCTCCCGCAGGTACCCGCAGGTTCTACCAGTCCCGTGTCAAGCACCGCATCTCTTCTGCCAGCTCCGGGTTCCCGCGGCTGTGGCGTGCCACGCGCCGGCTCCTCCCGCCAACGCCCGGCCGCGCGTACTGCCAGACCTCAAGCGCCCCGTCGTCTGCTGCAACCCCTGCCGGAGTTGCTTCCACAGCCGCCTGCCTCTGCTCCGCCTCGCTGAGCTGCAGGCCGCTTCCCAGCAGACTCCTGCGACCCTCACTGTCACGCCCATGCTCGCCTCCCACAGCCGCTCGGATTTGCCCTGATGCCTGTGAAGCCGGCCCTGCCTCTGCTGCGGCCCCTCCGTCTTCCAGGCCGCCGCGAGCCGCCCATTTTCACCACGAATCGCCTTCGCCGAGGGGCTCCTCGCGCTGCTCGGTTCGAGGTCATCCTCCCTCGCCGACGTTGCGCCGCGGCTGTCCTTCCCCGAAGTGGCCACCCTCGAGCGGCCATGCCAGGCCGGCCCTGCCTCCGCCTCTGCCGCAGCTGTGGTCCCGCCTCCGACGGTGGGCCGCCCTCGACTGCCTCCCTCGACCCACCTATCGCGCTGCCGCCGCGTTGCCGTAGCCCCGTCGGGGTGCCCCGCTTTAAGCCACCATCGCCGGCGCGCCAAGTCACCGCCGCGCCTCGCCTCAACTCGCCGCTCCACCGTGGCCGGTCACCGCTGCCGCACGGTCGTCTTCACTCGCCGGTGTCGCCAAGCCGAGTCCGGGCCGCCTCTCCGCCGCCGCTGCATTGAGCCGCCGGCTGGCGAGCCCTGCGAGCCGCCCGGGCCTCGTTCCACATCGCCATCCACCTTCACCACGATGGCGCCAATCAACTGAAAAATGGCATCTTAAAATCCTATTCTGGTATTCTTCAAGGATTCAAGAGTTCCCCTAAGAAACAGACGCTATATACGGATCATCCGTCGTTCGGACGAATCAGAAAATTGTTCACTACAAAGAGTGATGGTCGTGTCATGGATATATAGATCGCGCCACCATTATCATGCGCTGGCATCTGACTGTGCCGTAATGCTCAACGAATGTATGTGCAAGCCGCCGCCTCTGTGGCCCAATCTACATCAGCACGACGCGACTGACTCGCCCGTCCGCGTGGCTTACCACGCCTGCGATTGACTCGACCGTCCGCACCGGCTTACAATGCCATGGCCGACTCATCTTTCAGTGCCCACGGCCGACTCGCCCGCGTCCGGGCCGCCTCTGATGCCGCGGCCGTCTCTACCGTCCGCCCTCGCGGTCTGGTCTACATCAACACACCGGAGCCGCACCCGTCTGCACGAGCTGCTTAGTGGGCGCACGCAAATCGCCACTCCTGCGGCCCGGTATATTCCAATAACCCTGGAGCAAAATTATCTGCCTCCAATGGATGGCTCAATGGACAGGCGCACAAGTCGCCGCCACTGCGGTTTAGTTAACTACAACAACCAGCTGGGATGAACCATTGGTCGGGTTATTAACACAGCTCATACAGGATCATTTATAACCTGCTGCGGTCAACCTCAACCTTCCATGGATTCAGATCGCGTTATCAACGCCGAGGTTATACAATGAGTGTTGCAAAGATCATCAAACTCACCACCTTGCCTCCAACTTCAACACATTCCAGTGTTTTCGCTGTCAACTATATGCCGGTTTATGCCACGGCCAAGTATGGAGAATCTCAAGCCAACTCCTCGAGTCGTCTTAAGACTCGGGGGCTACACAGACATGACTCAACAAAGGTTGCTAGTTTCAGCAAATTCAAGAACCCCTGGTCATTGGAGAGAAAAAAACCCGATCTCTGGGGCTACTGCCACATTGGTGAAAGCTTAAAGGCTGTCAGAAAATTTCCAACTGAAAAAGTGCCAAGCAATCTGAGAGTTCCGGCTCAAAAGAAGGATTCCGGATTATCAGAAAAGGTTCCGGTTTAAAACCCGGCTCAAGAGAAGTCTGTCTCTCACAAAGTTTTGAGATCTCGATATCCGGCTCAACATCCGGTTCAAAAGGAATTCATCTCTCGCAAGTTCGAGTTTTCAGAAAATTAATGGTTGCCAAAGAGAACTAGCTGCTATGATGCGAGGTTCAAACATGGGTATCCTGCCTTATTGGCTTATCATATTATGGGTCACTTGGGGGCTTCCTACTCAATGAGTATAGCTATCTTACCCTCTTGATCGGCTTCCACGCCATATTATGGGTCACTTGGGGGCTTCCTACTCAACGAGTATAGCTTTCATACCATCTTGACCGGCTTCCATGCCATATCTGGGTTAAACCTGCCTGTTTGCAACTTGCCACTCCACCAGGTGACCCGCCGTACTCTTGACGGTCAATCTTTTTTAAGACCCTGAAATTGTCAAGGTTAAAACGGCGGCTTTTTTCACGTGAGGGCCGGCTTACAGAGAGCTAGGATAAACTCACCTGTCTGCTGTAGTCTCTCCGCTATGTGGCCCGTTCGTACTCTTAACAGTCAATATTTTCAATAAGACCCTGAACTGGTTAAGGTTAAAACGACGGATTTATGTCATGTGAGAGCCAGCTTACGGGATGAAAGGCTTTCATGCCAAGCTTCTTTGAAGCAAAACTTGAGTTTTTCAAAAATCCAAAACAGAGCTAGTCTCTTTTTGTCGAGCCTTGAAAGCTGACATTTTTATACTCTGTTATCATACACATACATCATCATACATTGCATCATCATTGCATCGTCATACCATGCATCATATATGTATGGATGTCCTGGTTTATGTTGCAGGAGCTGGTTTTCAAACCGGGTTATATTATTCAAATCTTAAATAGCCAATGTGGCTGGATTTTTATTATGGTTATCATAACCTATATTGGATGATTGAGGTTTTCAAAGCCCCTTCAGAGTAATGGCTGTTATTCCCTCATCCAAAAATACCAGCTCACAGGAGGGAGCATGGTTCAACATTGATATGCCAAGCATTCAGCAATATTGTCCATATAATGGATATGATTTATTCTGCAGTGGAAAGAATAGTCCCGAGTCGCTGCAGGCATACGACCCGGCACTTGGGGGCTACATTATTCAAATCAAGATTATATCAAGTATGCAAGTCCCATGTCGCTGCAAGCATGCACCACGGCACTTGGGGGCTAATGCAAGTTGCTTTTCAACTCATCGCATTATCAAGGAACCCAGTTATCTCAGGGAAATGAGCCGGCCTTCAATCATTTTCTAAGTCTCAGCCCAGTATTATTTTACTGAGCCGGCCCTTGGGGACTACAGTGGCTGAAGTATTATGAGCATAATTCAATTACAAGTCCCAGGTTGCTGCAGGCAAGACAACCCGGTACTTGGGGGCTACATATGTGGAACATTCAACTTATGGCTGGTGTCGGATTTCGGGCTCCGCAAAACCCTATGAAGTTCGAACTCAGGGGCGTGTGCGAAGATCCCCAGCAGCTTCACCCCCTCCAAGCCCACAACGCGATAACCCCGCTCGATGGCGAGGAAGAGGATAGCACACAAGAGTTTACCCAGGTTCGGGCCGCTGCGAAGCGTAATACCCTACTCCTGCCTTGGTGGATTGCCTCACGAGGAGGTTTGTGGATGAACTAGTATAGTGGTGAGTTGCCTCGCGGTGTGTTTGCGGGTAGTTGTGTCGTCGGTCCCCTTCTACAGAGCAGCCTAGCCTATATTTATAGCGGCCTGGGTCCTCTTCCCTTGTCGCAATGGCGGGAAGGGATCCCACAACGGCCAAATTTGAAGGGGGACAGGAGGTACCCCTTATCCTGACAAAAGGCGGTCTTCGCCTGCAAAGTAGTCGACGGTGATGCAGAGGTGGGCTCAGCGATGACGTCCGTCATGCGGGGCTTGGGGTCTTGGTCTTGTTGCACCGAAGTGGAAACCTTTGGGGGCGCTTTGGAAACCTGCGCTCGTCCTTGTCCCCTTTGCACCAAAGAGGAAACTGTCCCCTCTGGCGTGCTGGCGCCCCCTGGCCTGGCTGTCGTCACCCTCGTCCTCCTGAGGCCTAGCGTTGCCTAGAGATCTCCGTTGCTCGGGAGGAGGCCTAGGGAGGCCTAACCCCCTGCGGGTCTTGGCGTTGTCTCCCTCGCGAGCTCGGGGTCTCGCGAGGGCCTTGTGTCGAGTGAGGCCACACCGGGCCGTACTTGGTCGTCGAGGTGGGCCACGCCCTGGGCCGCGGGCAGACAAGTCTGGGTACCCCCGTTCCCAGGACGCCGACAGTAGCCCCCGGGCCCAAGGCGCGCTCGGGTTGGCTTCTGAGCGAAGCCACAGGTGATGACCCGAAGCGCCGCGGGCCCCCACCGCCAGCGGGCCAGACCTGACACGCGGCGCCCTCCGAGACGCTGACGCCCACTCCCTTTTGCGCCGCCTCGGCGATTGCCCCGGCTAACAAACCGTCTGGTGCACCACTCCGAGCCGTCACTGTTCCCCATCAATCTGGTCGCCCGTCACCCCCCTTCCGCGGCTCACTCCCTCTCTGCCGAATCCCCCGTCCGTCCGGCGTGGCCGCCCGCCATGGCTCCCACGAGGAGAGGAGGTGAGGCCTTGAAGGCACCGGGTCCTGTGCCGACGCCAGAGCCCGCGTTAGGTCGATCCTCGGTGGTCAATCTTGAGGGGTTGGAGAAGGTTCGCCTGGTGGTCGCCGCCGGCTCCAACCAGTGGGGGCGACCAAGATCTGGCTGGTCTCGCGGCCTCAGGCCGAGCTGGGGGCCACCTGCATTCCCCTTCATCTCCACGCCCTCCTCTCTGGCTTGCTGCCGCCGTTCTGGGACTTCTTTTCTGCCGTGCTTACGCACAACCAGGTCCATGCGCTCCATCTCGAGCCTGGCTCCATCGTCCTCCTCTCTGCCTTCGCGTTCTTGTGTGAGGCCTTCATCGGTGTCTCCCCTTCCATGGCCCTGCTTCTCCACTTTTTCTCTCTCCGATTAAACCCCGGGGGGCACTGTTCTGGATGCGTGTCCCTGCGTGCCGCCGATGCGACGGCCAGCGGGGCCCCCGACGCCCGGCTTTCACCGAACGCAGAAGGCTTCCGGAGGCAATGGGTGTATGTAGACGCTGCTGAGGCCAGCCTCTTGCTCCAACCCCCGTCGGCTCCCGCGGAACCAAACCCTGGGTGGGGAAGCGAGGAGCTTGCCGACCCTCGGCTCGCGCCCGTCTTGGTCAGGTTAGCGGAACTGAGGGAGTCCGACGTGACGATGGCGATGGTGGTGCGGGAGTTTTCCCGCCAGCGAATTGCTCCCCTCCAATGCCATTCTCGCCCGATGTGGGCCTTCGCGGGCCCTTGCGACTCCATGAGGCTCCAGGTTCCCTCTCTCCTTCCCAGCGCACTGAGCGAGCTACTCCGCCGCCTGACCGGCGGGGATCCGGGTGAGCTTCCCCGGAACGGCCTTCCCTTGTTCGACCGCCCGGACGGGGAGGCCCTTGCCGGGAAGATGTCACGTTTCAACGAGTGGGGGCTCCTCCCCTCGGTGAAGGCAGGTCCCCAAGATGATTCCTCCGTGATGGCTCCGATGTCAGGGAGCCCTGAGGGTGCTGGGGCCGTGCCTCCCCCTTTGGCCGTGGAGAGGCGCCCTTCGTCGCCCAACTCCCGGGCTGTCGCCGAGGCCATGACCGGGGGTGAAGGCGATGCCCCGACGACGGAGGCGGCTGCCATCCTCGCCGCTAGACGCGCGGGGCCAGATCTCAGCACGCCGTCCCCGGGCCCCCACGCTCGCCGGAAGAGGAAGAGGCTCGGGGACAGCCACCGCCCGTCACCGTGGGTGCCGATGAAGAGGACGTGGGTCGCCCTGGACGAGTGAGTGCCCGAGCCCCCTCAGTCTTCCCTGGTGTATTCGTCCTGAATCTCTGTTTCGCAGGTTCTCCTCCGCAAAAGAAGAAGGCGCGACGTTACCGCCGCCTCCTGAGGCTACTGGACCCATCGTGGCCTTGGCTCCTGCAGTCTTCGAGGCCCCTCACAGTGGGGCGCCCGCGCCCAAGCTTGCGCGGCCCTCGTGGGGTCTTGTGCATGAGTTCCCTGCGAACTTCTTCATGCCTGGCCCCCACCTCACAGGGACGAGGCTTCATCACCCGTTGGTGGTCTTCACCGGGAAACTGCCGCGCCGTGCTCCAGAGCCTTCCTTGAGCAACGGCACAGACTTCCGCGGGGGGCGGGCTCCGCTCGGGGAAACAGAGGAGGAGCCCCCCGCCCCTGCGCGCGCATCAGGGTCGGGAGGCTTCTCGCATGCCCTTCCGATCGGCCCGGGGGAGGGTGGAGACCTTGGTTGGACCCTTGAGCTCGCGTGCGACCGGAGCGCCGTGCGGCATGGTTTGCTCCGGACCGCGACGAACGCGCTGGGGCTCCTGGGGACTGAGCTCATTGTTGGAAATATGCCCTAGAGGCAATAATAATTTAGTTATTATCATATTTCCTTGTTCGTGATAATCGTTTATTATCCATGCTATAATTGTATTGATTGGAAACTCAAATACATGTGTGGGTACATAGACAACACTGTGTCCCTAGTATGCCTCTAGTTAACTAGCTCGTTGATCAAAAGATGGTGAAGGTTTCCTAGCCATGGACATGAGATGTCATTTGATAACGGGATCACATCATTAGGAGAATGATGTGATGGACAAGACCCAAACTGTAAACGTAGCATATGATCGTGTCAGTTTATTGCTATTGTTTTCTGCATGTCAAGTATCTGTTCCTATGACCATGAGATCATGCAACTCCCTGACATCGGAGGAGTACCTTGTGTGTATCAAACGTCGCAACGTAACTGGGTGACTATAAAGGTGCTCTACAGGTATCTCCGAGGATGTCTGTTGGGTTGGCATGGATCAAGACTGGGATTTGTTACTCCGTGTGACGGAGAGGTATCTCAGGGCCCACTCGGTAATACAACATCACAATGAGCCTTGCAAGCAATGTGACTAAAGTGTTAGCCACGAGATCTTGTATTACGGAACGAGTAAAGAGACTTGCCAGTAACGAGATTGAACTAGGTATAGAGATACCGACGATCGAATCTCGGGCAAGTAACATACCGAAGAACAAAGGGAACAGCATACGGGATTAACTGAATCCTTGACATAGAGGTTCGACCGATAAAGATCTTCGTAGAATATGTAGGAGCCAATATGGGCATCCAGGTCCCGCTATTGGTTATTGACCGTAGAGGTGTCTCGGTCATGTCTACATAGTTCTCGAACCCGCAGGGTCTACACACTTAACGTTTGGTGACGATATAAGTATAGTTGAGTTATTATGTTGGTGACCGAAAGTTGTTCGGAGTCCCGGATGAGATCCCGGACATGACGAGGAGCTCTGGAATAGTCTGGAGGTAAAGATTGATATATGGGATAATAGTGTTTGGTCTCCGGAAGGGTTCCGGAATTCACCGGAAGGAGTTTCGGATGTTTCCCGAAATGTTCGGGTACGAGAACACTTTATTTGGGCCAAGGGGTAAAGTCCACGAGGCTTTAGGAAGGTGCAAAAGGAAGTTTTGCGGAGGCCAGGGGCCAGACGCCAGGGACCCTGGCGTCTGGGGCCAGACACCGAGGACCCTGGCGTCTGGTCCTGGAGTCCGAGCAGGACTCTTGCCTTGCGGGCCAAACCGACTTTGAGGAGGCTCTTTCTCCAAGTTTCGACCCCAGGGCTCAACATATAAATAGAGGGGCAGGGCTAGCACCCGGAAGACATCAAGATTTCCCCAAGCCGTGTGCGGCAACCCTAACCCTCTAGTTCCTACGTCATAATCTCCGTAGCGCTTGGCGAAGCCCTGCAGAGATTGTTCCTCACCACCATCACCACGCCGTCGTGCTGCCGGAACTCATCTACTACTTCACCATCGCTCGCTGGATCGAGGAGGTGAAGGCGTCATCAAGCCGTATGTCTGTTGAACGCGGAGGTGCCGTCCGTTCGGCACTAGTTCGTGATCGGTTCGAGGGACGACTTGCGATTTGGATCGCGGAGACGTTCGACTACATCAACCGCGTTTCTTAACGCTTCAGCTTAGCGATCTACAAGGGTATGTAGATTCACTCTCCCTCTCGTAGATGCTCATCACCATGGATAGATCTTGTGTGTGCGTAGGAAAATTTTTGTTTCCCATGCAACGTTCCCCAATAGTGGCATCATGAGCTAGGTCTATGCGTAGATGAGATCTCGAGTAGAACACAAACGAGTTGTGGGCGTGGGTGTATACATATTGCTTGCCGTTACTAGTTGATACTTGATTCGGCGGTATTGTGAGATGAAGCGGCCCGGACCGACATTACGCGTACGCTTACGCGAGACAGGTTCCTTCAACTGACATGTAACTTCGTTGCATAAAGATGGCTAGCTGCTGACTGTCTCTCTCACTTTAGTTGAATCAATTTCAATGAAGAGGGTTCTTTTAGAAGATCAAAAAGCAATCACTACACCACGTTGTGGTTTAGCGTAGGTAAGAACGGTTCTTGCAAACCCGTAGCAGCCACGTAAAATTTTCAACAACAATTAGAGGACGTCTAACTTGTTTTTGCAGGGTATGTTGTGATGTGATATGGCCAATTACATGATGAGATATATGTGATGTATGAGATGATCATGTGTTGTATAAAATATCACGACTTGCATGTCGATGAGTACGGCAACTGGCAGGAGCCATAGAGTTGTCTTTAATTATTGTATGACCTGCGTGTCAATCATTAAGCGCTATGTAATGCTTTACTTTATCGCTAAACGTTAGCAATAGTCGTGGAAGCAACAGTCGGCGCGACAACCTCATGGCGACACGTTGATGGAGATCAAGATGATGGAGATCATGGTGTCATGCCGGTGACGATGGAGATCATGCCGGTGCTTTGGAGATGGAGATCAAAAGCACGAGTTCATGGCCATATCATGTCACATATGATTTGCATGTGATGTTAATCCTTTTATGCATCTTATTTTGCTTAGGACGACGGTAGCATTATAAGGTGATCCCTCACTTAAATTTCAAGATAAATTGTGTTCTCCCCGAGTGTGCACCGTTGCGAAAGTTCGTCGTTTCGAGACACGCCGTGATGATCGGGTGTGATAGACTCTACGTTCACATACAACGGGTGTAAGCCATGTTGCACGTGCGGAACACTCGGGTTAAACTTGACGAGCCTAGCATGTACAGACATGGCCTCGGAACACAAGAGACCGAAAGGTCGAACATGAGTCATATAGTAGATATGATCAACATGAAGATGTTCACCATTGAAACCACCTCAACTCACGTGATGATCGGACTTGAGTTGGTGGATTTGGATCATGTGACACTCGAATGACCGGAGGGATGTCAATTTGAGTGGGAGTTTTTAAGTAATATGATTAACTAAACTCATTATCATGAACATAGTCAAAATGTCTTTGCAAATTATGTTGTAGATTACTAGCTCGCGCTGTAGCTCCCTTGAATTTTTATATGTTCCTAGAGAAATAGATTTGAAAGATGATGGTAGCAATAATGCGGACAGGGTCCGTGATCTGAGGATTGTCCTCAATGCTGCACAGAAGGCTTATGTCCTTAATGCACCGCTCGGTGCGCCACCCCCTCAAGCGTCGTCTGTAGATGTTGTGAACATCTGACAGGCACGTTCTGATAACTACTTGATAGTTCAGTGCGTCATGCATTACGGCTTAGAATTGAGGCTCCAAAACGTTTTGAACGTCACGGAACATATGAGACGTTCTAAGAGCTGAAATTGGGATCTCAGGCTTGTGCCCGTGTTGAGAGGTATGAGACCTCCAACAAGATTCTTTGCCTGCAAGATGATGGAGAATAGCTCAATCGTTGAGCATGTGCTCAAATTGTCTGGGTACTACAATTGCTTGAATCGAGTGGAAGTTGATCTTCCTGATAAGATAGTGATTGGTATAGTTCTCCAAGTCACTGTCACTAAGCTACTAGAGCTTCGTGATGAACTATAAAAGGCCAGAGATGGAAATAATGATCCCTGAGCTATTCGCGATGTTTGACCCCGCGAAGGTAGAAATCAATAAGGAGCATCAAGTGTTGATGGTTAGTAAAAACCACTAGTTTCAAGAAGGGCAAGGGCAAGGAGGGATACTTCATGGATGGCAAGCCAGTTGCTGCTCCAGTAAAGAAACCCAAGGTTGAACCCAAACCCGAGACTGAGTGCTTCTATTATGAGGAGAACGGTTGCTGAAGTGGAACAACCCTAGATGCTTGGTAGATAAGAAGGTTGGCAACGTCGACAGAAGTATATTTGATATACGTGTTATTGATGTGTACCTTACTAGTACTCCTAGTAGCACCTGGGTATTAGATACCGGTTCGGTTGCTAAGTGTTGGTAACTCGAAATAAAAGCTACGGAATAAACGGAGGCTAAGGGTGAGGTGACGATGAGTGTTGGAAGTGTTTCCAAGGTTGATGTGATCACCATCGCGCGCTCTCTCTACCTTTGGGATTAGTGATGAACCTAAATAAATGTTATTTGGTGTTTGCGTTGAGCATGAACGTGATTAGATCATGTTTATTGCAATACGGTTATTCATTCAAGTTAGAGAATAATGGTTATTCCGTTTACATGAATAATACCTTCAATGGTCATGCACCCAATGAGAATGGTTTATTGAATCTTGATCGTAGTGATACACATGTTCATAATATTGATGCCAAAAGATACAAAGTTAATAATGATAGTACCACATACTTGTGGCACTGCCGCTAAATGTCATATTGGTGTAAAACGCATGAAGAAACTCCATGCTAATGGATCTTTGGACTCATTCGATTTCCAATCGGTTGAGACATGCAGACCATGCCTCATGGGCAAGATGACTAAAACCCCGTTTTCCGGTATGATGGAGCGGGCAATTGACTTATTGGAAATGATACATGTTGATGTATGCGGTCCAGTGAGTTTTGTAGTGGGCGGTGGATATCGTTATTTTCTTACCTTCACTGATGATTTGAGTAGATATAGTGTATATTTACTTAATGAAACACAAGTCTGAATCGTTTGAAAAGTTCAGAGTGAAGTTTGAGATCATCGTGACAAGAAGATAAAATGTCTACGATATGATCGTGGAGGTAAATATCTGAGTTACGAGTTTGGTATATAACTTAAGACAATGTGGAAGTTGTTTCACAACTCACGCCACCTGGAACACCATAGTGTGATGGTGTGTCCGAACGTCGTAGTTGTGCTCTATTAGATATGGTGCGAACTATGATGTCTCTTATCGATTTACCACTATCGTTTTCGGGTTATGCATTAGAGACAACCACATTCACTTTAAAAGGGGCACCATAAGTCCGTTGAGATGACACCGTATGAATTTTGGTTTGGCGGAAACCTAAGCTGTCATTTTTTAATGTTTGGGGCTGCGACGCTTATCTGCAAAAGGGTTTTCACCTAATGAGCTTGAACCCAAAGCGGACAAATGCATCTTCATAGAATACCCTAACGTAACAGTTGGGTGAACCTTCTATCTCAGATCCAAGCACAAAGTGTTTGTTGCTAAAACGGGTCCTTTCTCGAGAAAAAGTTTCTTTCGAAAGATTGAGTGGGAGGAAGATAGAACTTGATGAGGTTGTTGAACCTTTGTTTCAACCAAAGAGTAGCGCAGCGCAGAAAGTTGTTTCTGTGGAGCCTACGTTAGTTGTAGAGGAAGTTAATGATGATGATCATGAAACTTCGGATCAAGTTACTATCGAACCTCGTGGGTCGACAAGGACGCGTACTGCTCCTGAGTGGTACGGCAACCCTGTCTTAGAGGTCATGTTGTTGAACAACGATGAACCTACGAGCTATGGAGAAGCGATGATGGGCCCAGATTCCGAGAAATGGTTAGAGGCCATGAAATCCGAGATGGGATCCATGTAAGAAAACAAAGTATGGGCTTTGGAAGTATTACCTGAAGGGCGTAAGGCCATTCAGAACAAATGGATTTTTTAAGAGGAAGACGGACGTGGACGGTAATGTCACCGTCTATAAAGCTCGACTTGTGGCAAAGGGTTTTTCACAAGTTCAAGGAGTTGACTACGATGAGACTTTCTCACCCGTAGCGATGCTAAAGTCTGTTGGAATCATGTTAGCAGTTGCTGCATTTTTCAATTATGAAATCTGGCAGATGGATGTCAAAACATCGTTTCCTTAACGGTATCCGTAAGGAAAGGTTGTATGTGATACAACCGGAAGGTTTTGTCAGTCCTAAGGATGCTAAAATGTATGCAAACTCCAGCGATCCTTCTATGGACTGGAGCAAGCATCTCGGAGTTGGAATATACACTTTGATGAGGTGATCAAAGTTTTTATGTCTATACAAAGTTTATGAGAAACTTGTATTTACAATAGAGTGAGTGGGAGCACTATAGAATTTCTGATAAGTATATGTGGTTGACATATTGTTGATCGGAAATAATGTAGAATTTCTGGAAAGCATAAAGGGTCGTTTGAAAGGAGTTTTTCAAAGGTAGACCTGGAATGAAGCTACTTAAATATTGAGCATCAAGATCTATAGAGATAGATCAAGACGTCTGATAAGACTTTCAATGAGTACATACCTTGACAAGATTTTGAAAGAGTTCAAAATGGATCAGTCAAAGAAAGAGTTCTTGCCTGATTTGTAAGGTGTGGAGTTGAGTGAGACTCAAAGCTCGACCACGGCAGAAGAAAGAGAAAGGACGAAGGTCATCCCCTATGCCTTATCCATAGGCTCTGTATAGTATGCCATGCTGTGTACCGCACCTGATGTGTGCCTTGCCATGATTCTGTCAAGGGGTACAAGAGTGATCCAGGAGTGGATCACTGGACAACGGTCAAGATTATCCTTAGTAACTAGAGGACTAAGGAAATATTTCTCAATTATGGAGGTGATGAAGAGTTCGTCGTAAAGGGTTACGTCGATGCAAGCTTTGACACCTATCCGGACGACTCTGAGTAGCAGTCAGGATACATATAGTGGAGCAGCCATTTGGAATAGCTCCAAGTGGAGTGTGGTAGAAGTGTCTACAGTATGACATAGAGATTTGCAAAGTACACACGGATCTGAATGTCACAGACCCGTTGACTAAACACCTCTCTCACATGCAAAGCATGATCGAACCCCAGAACTCATTGGGTGTTAGAACAATGTAAATCACATGGTGATGTGAACTAGATTATTGACTCTAGTGCAAGTGGGAGACTGTTGGAAATATGCCCTAGAGGCAATAATAATTTAGTTATTATCATATTTCCTTGTTCGTGATAATCGTTTATTATCCATGCTATAATTGTATTGATTGGAAACTCAAATACATGTGTGGGTACATAGACAACACTGTGTCCCTAGTATGCCTCTAGTTAACTAGCTCGTTGATCAAAAGATGGTGAAGGTTTCCTAGCCATGGACATGAGATGTCATTTGATAACGGGATCACATCATCAGGAGAATGATGTGATGGACAAGACCCAAACTGTAAACGTAGCATATGATCGTGTCAGTTTATTGCTATTGTTTTCTGCATGTCAAGTATCTGTTCCTATGACCATGAGATCATGCAACTCCGTGACATCGGAGGAGTACCTTGTGTGTATCAAACGTCGCAACGTAACTGGGTGACTATAAAGGTGATCTACAGCTATCTCCGAGGATGTCTGTTGGGTTGGCATGGATCAAGACTGGGATTTGTTACTCCGTGTGACGGAGAGGTATCTCAGGGCCCACTCGGTAATACAACATCACAATGAGCCTTGCAAGCAATGTGACTAAAGTGTTAGCCACGAGATCTTGTATTACGAAAGGAGTAAAGAGACTTGCCGGTAACGAGATTGAACTAGGTATAGAGATACCGACGATCGAATCTCGGGCAAGTAACATACCGAAGAACAAAGGGAACAGCATACGGGATTAACTGAATCCTTGACATAGAGGTTCGACCGATAAAGATCTTCGTAGAATATGTAGGAGCCAATATGGGCATCCAGGTCCCGCTATTGGTTATTGACCGTAGAGGTGTCTCGGTCATGTCTACATAGTTCTCGAACCCGCAGGGTCTACACACTTAACGTTTGGTGACGATATAAGTATAGTTGAGTTATTATGTTGGTGACCAAAAGTTGTTCGGAGTCCCGGATGAGATCCCGGACATGACGAGGAGCTCTGGAATAGTCTGGAGGTAAAGATTGATATATGGGATAATAGTGTTTGGTCTCCGGAAGGGTTCCGGAATTCACCGGAAGGAGTTTCGGATGATTCCCGAAATGTTCGGGTACGAGAACACTTTATTTGGGCCAAGGGGTAAAGTCCACGAGGCTTTAGGAAGGTGCAAAAGGAAGTTTTGCGGAGGCCAGGGGCCAGACGCCAGGAACCCTGGCGTCTGGGGCCAGACGCCGAGGACCCTGGCGTCTGGTCCTGGAGTCCGAGCAGGACTCTTGCCTTGCGGGCCAAACCGACTTTGAGGAGGCTCTTTCTCCAAGTTTCGACCCCAGGGCTCAACATATAAATAGAGGAGCAGGGCTAGCACCCGGAAGACATCAAGATTTCCCCAAGCCATGTGCGGCAACCCTAACCCTCTAGTTCCTACGTCATAATCTCCGTAGCGCTTGGCGAAGCCCTGCAGAGATTGTTCCTCACCACCATCACCACGCCGTCGTGCTGCCGGAACTCATCTACTACTTCACCATCGCTCGCTGGATCGAGGAGGTGAAGGCGTCATCAAGCCGTACGTCTGTTGAACACGGAGGTGCCGTCCGTTCGGCACTAGTTCGTGATCGGTTCGAGGGACGACTTGCGATTTGGTTCGCGGAGACGTTCGACTACATCAACCGCGTTTCTTAACGCTTCCGCTTAGCGATCTACAAGGGTATGTAGATTCACTCTCCCTCTCGTAGATGCTCATCACCGTGGATAGATCTTTTGTGTGCGTAGGAAAATTTTTGTTTCCCATGCAACGTTCCCCAACACTCATCACCGCCGACACTCGTCTCGAGGCCGAACGACAGCGCCTTGCGCGTGAGTGGCATCGTCTTGAGGTTGTCGTCAACCTCGGCCGCCTGCAGCGTGAGCGCACCCACGCCGCCGCCGAGGGGTCACTTGCCGCGGCAAGGGAGGCCCGCGACCGCGCCCTCGCCGAGGCCCACGCCGCCAACTGCCGACGCAAGGCCTCGGAGGAACGCTCGAAGGAACTTGAAGCCTTCAACGCCGCCCTTGAAAGGCGAATCCAGGCACACAGGGCCGCTCTTGACGCCATCACGACCGAGCTGCCCGCCGTCTGTACGGGGCCCCGCGTACACGAGGACGTGCTGACGATGGAACCGCTGGAGCAGAGTCTGGAGCGTGAGAGGCTGGAGGTGAGGGAACTCCAGGTTTCCCTCGCCGAGGACTCCCTCGCCTCCAGCGAGGCAAAATTTCAGGAGGAGATCGACGACAAGGTGGCGGAGGCTTGGCATTCCCTCCTTCAGGACTACCACGCAAAGTTGAGGTTGCAGGAGTCCCGTTACTGCAAGCGATGCGACCACCTGAAAGGCGAGGTCGAGGTCCTCAAGAGAAGGTTAGATCAAGAGGAGCGACGCCGGCAAGCCGCAATGGATGCCCAGGCTGCTACCGAGGCCGAGCTATCTTTTCTCTATAAGTAGGTAAAGGGCGTAGCTTCCCTCGCGGAGAAGGCTTCGGACGAGGCGGATCATGCCCGCGGCCTTCAGCACACGCGCTCCCAGATGTTCCAGTCCCTCGAGAAGAGGGCCAACCGGGCCTTGAGCGACATCTGTGGCGCGAGCGTCTCGAGCCCCCTGGTGCCTGACGACGCGGGGTACCTGGGCTTCTTTTCCAGGGTCGTGGAGTGCCTTGAGGAAGGTGCGGAGAAGATCCGCGAGCTCGTGGAGGAGAAGCGCCGCGACCTCCTTGCTCGGGCGGCCTCGCACGTCTTCAGCCACCTCCTTCGCATGGACCCGCACTTCGATTTCGGGGCGCTGCTTGACCCGGTGCCTGAAGTGATCCAAGGCGCCCATGCCGAGTGGGTGGGGGACCATGTGGAGGACCTGATCACGGGACTCTCTTCTGACGAGCCGGAGTACCATGGCGGAGCCGGGGACCATGAGCCCGGCTGTGGTGGTGACGACGTGGATGATGACGACGGCGTGTATCCATGAGTAGTCTTCACGTTTTCCTGTCGGGGTCATGAGCGCCGCCCTGTGGCGGCTTGAGCGTGTTTTGGAAGGAGCTCTGAGGATGCTCCCGTGTGGCCCGGGGCACAACTTGTACGCTTTTACCAAAACTCCTGTCGGCCGGGATGACCGTGCCTCGCGAGCGTCCGAGCATTTACGTCTCGGCATGGTATTCGCGATAACGCATCCACCGCGCCCAGCTTCCGCTTTGGGTCAATCGCGAGAATGGAGGGGGGTCCGGCAGCTGCCGAACTCCCCAAAGAAAGCAAGATACCAAACGGAAATCGTTACCAGAAAGAATGATTCGCCCCTTTTTTATTTCCAGAAGAAAATCGCACGAACTTCAAGTTTTATTCTAGAAAATGGCAAATTCGAATACAAAAATGGGCAAAGAACAGCCGCGTCCGGCATCTAGGCTAATCTTCGTCTTCGTCTTCTCCCCAGCGCGGAGCGTAGGGCTTCCACGTTGCGTGGGCATAGCCATTGGGGGGCAGTGATGTCCGCCAGCGCGGAGCATGGGGCTTCCACTTGGGCGTGGGATGGAACCCCTCCGCGTCCTCGGGAGGCTCCGGGTGTATACAGCCCACTCATTATTACGTGAGAGTGTCACGGGTTGGACCTGGGGTTGCGCTGAGAGCTCCATGCCTCCTTGACATGGAGCCTGCTCGCAGCCCCCAAGCATGGTGCGGCGACGCGGGGTGTGTCCCGAACGGGCCCTCGGGCGTGGGGCGTGCCCGCCACGCCTTTTGCAGGGAGGGACCATCCCGAAGCAGGGCCTCGGGCTCTCCAAGGCCCGGGGATGGGTGTTGTCGTTGTTGCGGTGCCGCAGCCCCCTGTGCCGCGGACGCGGCTCGGAGCAGGGGCCCTCCGTGGCGCACGAGTCGGACGCCCAAGGCGGTACCCCAGCGCGCCTCGCCAGGGTGCCTGGGGGTTCCGCGCTGGTACCCCACCGCCCGTCCCCGGGCGGGCTGAGCCGGGCCCGGGAACATGGGTGAGTACGTGAGCTCTCGCCGCTGGTTGAGAAAAAACCGGCCCGGAGGCATGGGCCTATGTTCCACCCTCCGTCTATGGGTAGGAGTCGCCCTGCCAGGGGACATGGGCGTGTGTTCCACCCTCCGTCTCCTGGCTGGGGGCACCTGGCCTGGGGACATGGGCGTGTGCTCCACCCTCCGTCTCCAGGTTGGAAGCACCTGGCCTGGGGACATGGGCGTGTGTTCCACCCTCCGTCTCCAGGCTGGAGTCGCCCCGCCTGGGGACATGGGCGTGTGTTCCACCCTCCATCTCCAGGCAGGCGACCCCCGGTCCGCGGACCCAGGCGCTTGCTAAGGGTAGCCCCCTACCAGCGGGCGCACCTCACGAGGCTACCAGCGCCTGGCATCCTCATGAGGCCGGCCCCGCCAGCCGCCCTCGTGAGGCTGTTCGCACCAGCCCCGACGAAAGCCGCTCGCGGGGTCGCATACGCTCCTCATGTTGTCATGGTAGCCGGCGCCGCTCCCATCGCGGCCCGAGCGCTCGCCGACATGGTCGTGGTAGAGTCGCGCAAGCCCCCAGGTGTTGGTGTAGACGAGTTGCCGGGCGCCCTCCCTTGATGTGCCGGGCTCGCTGGGAGGCGTGTTATGGCACCTACCCCACGCGGCTGGCAGCTCCCGTTGGCCCCCGTCTGCGCCAGGGGCTAACTCATGCGTGCCCTACAAGTCGGGCCGTACTCCCGGTGGGTGCAGTCCACGACGCACGTCCCCGGCGCGCCCGCACGTCCTCAGCTCCTCGGTTGTTGGTTGAGCGACTTCATGGACGCGAGCCTCCTGGGCCGTCCCATGGGGAAGCGACTGGGCCTTACCTATCGGGGTGGCACGCATGGCCGCGCGACATATCCAGCTGTCATAGCGTCCGCGAGCAACGCAGGAAGGCTGCAACTCACGGGCCACGAGGAGCGCGATTCGCCCGCGCGCCGGGTCGCGGCGAGCCCGGGAAGATGATGCCGCAGCGTGGACGCTGGAGAGGGCCAGGGCGTCGAGGGTGCATTGCGTGATTGACGAGGGCGACAGCCCCCGGCGCCTGTCCGAGGCCGGGGTGGAGGCAGCGCCTTCTGACGGAAGAGCAAGGCTGCGCGGGATGCCGAGGTCTGCTAGCGTTGCCCGAGCAACGCGTGCAGCCCGTCGTTCGGCGCGGGCCCGACGTTCCTTGGCCATGGAAGCGCCGAGCGGCGGCGAGGCGAAGCTTGAGCGAGGATCCCAACATGCTCCCTACCTGGCGCGCCAAATGTCGGATTTCGGGCTCCGCAAAACCCTATGAAGTTCGAATTCAGGGGTGTGTGCGAAGATCCCCAGCAGCTTCACCCCCTCCAAGCCCACAGTGCGATAACCCCGCTCGATGGCGAGGAAGAGGATAGCACACAAGAGTTTACCCAGGTTCGGGCCGCTGCGAAGCGTAATACCCTACTCCTGCCTTTGGTGGATTGCCTCACGAGGAGGTTTGTGGATGAACTAGTACAGTGGTGAGTTGCCTCGCGGTGTGTTTGCAGGTAGTTGTGCCGTCGGTCCCCTTCTATAGAGCAGCCTAGCCTATATTTATAGCGGCTTGGGTCCTCTTCCCTTGTCGCAATGGCAGGAAGGGATCCCACAACGGCCAAATTTGAAGGGGGACAGGAGGTACGCCTTATCCTGACGAAAGGCGGTCTTCGCCTGCAAAGTAGTCGATGGTGATGCAGAGGTGGGCTCGGCGATGACGTTCGTCCTGCGAGGCTTGGGGTCTTGGTCTTGTTGCACCGAAGTGGAAACCTTTGGGGGGCGCTTTGGGAACCTGCGCTCGTCCTTGTCCCCTTTGCACCAAAGAGGAAACTGTCCCCTCTGGCGTGCTGGCGCCCCCTGGCCTGGTTGTCGTCACCCTCGTCCTCCTGAGGCCTAGCGTTGCCTAGAGATCTCCGTCACTCGGGAGGAGGCCTGGGGAGGCCTAACCCCCTGTGGGTCTTGGCGCTGTCTCCCTCGCGAGCTCGGGGTCTCGCGAGGGCCTTGTGTCGAGTAAGGCCACGCCAGGCCATACTTGGTCGTCGAGGTGGGCCAGGCCCTGGGCTGCGGGCAGACAAGTCTGGGTACCCCCGTTCCCAGGACGCCGAGAACTGGTGACTCAAACGAACAATCCAGATTTCTCTAGAGTTGCAATATTTATATTGAAGCAAGTCTTAAAGCTATCACTACGTTCCCCTCTTAAGACTTGGGGGCTACAGGTAATATGGATATAAGGAAGGTATGCCTTCAAATTCTCAGTTATGAGTAAAACAGGTCTCATATTTTTTGGAGAAGTTTGCAAAGGTTATCTCCTCCGGGCTATTCAGACAACTTAATATCATACGGATTTTTCATCGAAGTCTGAAGTATTGAAAGTTGGCACAACATCAAACGAATTTTATCAAGCCAAGGCAGTTGAAGATAATAAGGGTTATTTTTTCTAAGGAGCCAGCGTCAGTTTATTGATATGACAGAGATTCAGAGTTTTCAGGAGCTGGTTAACTGGTATTTTTAAGTGAACCGGTCCCTTTACATATTCTTATTTCAAGAGTTTAGCATGAATAAATTCAAAGCTAAACTGGGGGCTAATGTTGGGGATATTCCCCACGACCAAGACCCGGCTCATAAGGATAAGCCGCCCTAAGGCTTAAGTCACTTCTGGGTTTAAGTTGCCCTGACATTAAGTCATCTTTGGACTTAAGCATCCCTGTTGAGACCCGGCGGGTGAGACCCGGCAGACAGTTATGACCTGGCAGATCGTTATGACCGGCAGACAGTTATGACCCGGCAGACAGTTATGACCCGGCAGACACTTAGCCATGAAAATGAGCCACCTGGAGATAAGAAGCCCAGGCGTTAAGAACCCACGAAGAGAAGCCTGCGATGGGAAGTCATAATAGGTTAAGTCTTAATCCGACTTGGACTCTACATGTAAACCGCCCCTTCAACTTATATAAGGAGGGGCAGGTCACCCCAAGAGGGTCAAGTTTTTAGACGTCTCAATAGACAGGTCTTAGAGAGACAAGTTGAACTCATGAGAGATAGACAGATTTGAAACCCTCGAGACTAGAGGTAGCGATTCCGCACCCTTGTAATCGAGATCTACTCATCAATATCAATCAAGCAGGACGTAGGCTATTACCTCCATCGGAGGGGCCGAACCTGGGTAAACTCGAGTCTCTCGATTCCGACCAACCCCTCTCAAGCCGCCACATAGTGGTAATTTTTATGGAGGAATTTATGCCTCCCGTGTAGCAGAGAGACTAAACGTATCACCTTGGCCTAATGACCCCATCTTACCTATTCATCATTTAGACTTTGAGGCCATGAAGCGTTATAAGTTCCTTACGGGCACGACCACTAATTATACCTATAACTTGAGATTTAATAAAAAGCCCGTTGTGCCTGTCACTTTGCCTGCTCCTGCTCTCTTCGATTTTCATAGAAGGGGAAGATACTATGTTATTGAGAGCGAGGCCCATGCGTACAATACGGAGGTTGAAGCTGCTAGGAGGGCTGAGGAGGCTGCACCAAGGATCTCGGTGGGCTATCACTCAAATTATTACCCATGTGGATGGTGATTACCAAGCTAGGCCAAAAGCCTAAGCTTGGGGGAGTACGTATTTCCACCGACATTACATTCATGTTCACACATTTCATTCCAGTTGTCGGTGCTCATACTTTTTCATTATAATATCCATGCTAGATTTGTTTTCTCGCTTTCAACTTGTGTGTTTGAAAAACTTTGAGAAAATCCAAAAATATTCCCTACTTCTTTTCAGTTTTTCTTTCTAGCTTAGTTTAATTGTAGTATTGAAAGAAAACCCAAAAAGATTTCTGTTTCTTCTTTTACTTGTTGGGAGATTTCCCGTGTAAATAGTTTTTCTCATTTTTGTTTTTCCTTTTTAATTTGCTTTCTTTAAGAAAAAACAAAAACTCCAAAAATATTTCAGTGTGTTTCTCTGAAATTCTTTTCTTTTTTGTTTGAGTCCTACCAAGGAGAATAGTACGATGAAAATGTTTAGTGGCTCTCATATACACTATTGTTATCTAACAAAGAGCCCATGTTACTGTAGGGGAACGCAGCAGAAAACAAAAAATTTCCGACCTACCCACCAGCCCAGGACCACTATGGAGACTGCATACAAGGTTTGGTCTTTTTCGTTACCGACTCGTAGCGCAGCGGAAGTAGAGTCGATGACGATCGGCGGTGCAGATCCCCGCAGCTAGGATTTACAACCTCCCAACCGCGAGGATGTATACCCTCATCTGCCCCTCGGACAACCCTCCGGGAGGCGGTCGGACAGTCCCCCGGACGGTGTCGCGGACAGCCCTCCGGGAGGACCTTCGAAACTCGGACGGTCACACGGACAGCCCTTCGGGAGGCACTCCGAAACTCGGACGGTCACACGGACAGCCCTTCGGGTGGCACTCTCGAACTAAGACCGAAACTACGATCTCTCTACAGAGTTGCACACATACGGTCTCGTCTATCCGGCAGGGCTTCGTCGTCCAGAACTAGTTCCTGCCGGAACCCAGACAGCCTTTCGGCTCTACGAAACTATTTCGCTGGGAGGGAGAGAGAAGGCCAGATCATGCATGGCTTGTGTATGAGAGTAAGGATGAAGGATTGGTCAGCCCCCTCACCTCCTTTTATAGGAAAACCAAGGGGTAGGATGGGTATTCAAAAATACTAAAGTACCCCCACTTTATGTCACACATAAGGGGCATATGAGGAAATTGGGGTGCCATGTGGAGCTCCATGGAGCTCCTCCCTCCTTGGCCGGCCACCCCCTTGGGGCCCCCCCATGAGGGACTCCCTTATCCTCCTTGGCCTTCTAGAAGCCTTTTGGGAAATATCCCAAAAGGTTGTTTTCCAAAAATATCCAAAAAGCACTTTCACTATTCACGACGACATTTTTCAGCGTCCGTTCGAACTGAAAATATTTATGTGGGCTTAGAACATTTCCAGTACCCACTAAAATAATTTTCAATGCGTTCTGGAACAATTCCGGATTAGTGATTTTCATCTGCGAAAAGCATCCGAAGCGGTTCCGGCAGCTCCGGAACATTTCCGGTTTTTCTTCCGAAAAATTCCCAGAAGTTTCCAGAATGATTCTGGCACCCTCCAAGAATTATCAGGCATGTGCCGAAACCAATTTGACTTAATGGTATCCCCTGAAACAACTTTTCAGTTTTACCGGAACTGTTCCGGTGTTCTCTCTGCTGAACTTTTCCGCTATCCGAAACTTTTCCGGTGTCCGAAACTATTCCGGTTATTTTCTCTCAGACTCCCTGTCTAGCATTCAGCAGATAGATGACCCTTAAGCGTGTGACCCTATAGGTTCGGTGAAGTACAGTCATGACCCGGAACCCCTTCCGATCAATGATCAACATCGGAGCCGTGGACACCCATATTGACCCCTATACCCACACGAATGAATATTCGAGTGAACCTCCAGTTTCCGTGTGCTATTCCTGTTGCTTCGCGATATTTTACAAACACCCGAGGTGAGATTTATCGGCATCCCCGTGAATCAACACTTGTCCACTATGCCAGTTACCTCGCTATCGGTATTGTTCTCTTTTCTCGTTTCCGTGTTTCGGCATCCCCGTGATCGAATCACATTGTGTCTGGCCAGACGATGATGGATACCGCAACACCGAGAGGGCCCAAGTATATCTCTCCATCGTCGGAGGAGCAAATCCCAATCTTGAGCTACCAAGTTACTTGACATACTTTTCCGTGAACCCGTAAGCCGCCATAATAGCCACCCTTGTACAGATGACATTTAACAAACCCCAAAGTTCACGAAGCAAGTACGAAGGAACTCGATACTCTCATGGTCTAAGGAATTATGCAAATGTTAACTATCTCTGTGTTATTAACCATTTAACTTGTGACGAATGTATCTCATAGCATAACATCAATTCGGGTCGATTCAACACAAATGTTCTTCTAACATTGTGCCCTCAAAATTGCTG
Organism: Elymus sibiricus; assembly: GCA_039707655.1. Taxonomy (NCBI): domain Eukaryota; kingdom Viridiplantae; phylum Streptophyta; class Magnoliopsida; order Poales; family Poaceae; genus Elymus; species Elymus sibiricus. The sequence goes on from CM077665.1 coordinate 487,480,741, forward strand.
GCATAGACATGCCCATGATCAGGAAAACAGAACCATCAATGAACACTTGAGCTAGTCTTAGAGGCCAGACTAGGAATACATTTTACCGTTTAATATTCCACACGTGCATATGAGTCTTCCTCCGAGCCTCGTGGTTATTGTAGACTCGAGAACCATAGCAGTTATAGCATGGAACATAAACCTAATTATGAACATGGAGATAATCAATAACATTTATTATTGCCTCTAGGGCATATCTCCTACAGACTCCCACTTGCACTAGAGTCAATAATCTAGTTAATGCTAATGCACTTTACACCTGTGGCACACTGGTGTAAAATATGCTTCGCATGTCGTATAGCCTGATGTCCAACGAATTTGACGACTTCAGCTCCGTGTGTAACTTTTCATATCCTTGCGTTTTCACACTTTCACAAAATTCATATTTTGTGTGGACTTGGCTTTGCATATGTGTGAATCATTGTTCGAAACCTGATTCCTCAGACTGAGCTATGGAGCAACTATCTGCAATAGTGTCCCATAGACCAAAGCCATCTTGGAACCATACTAAGTTCATGAATGAATCAAAGCCATCTTGGAACCATATTTTGTGTGGACTTGGCTTTGCATATGTGTGAATCACTGGTCGAAACCTGATTCCTCAGATTGAGCTATGGAGCAACTATCTGCAATAGTGTCCCATAGACCAAAGCCATCTTGGAACCATACTAAGTTCATGAATGAACTATATGATTCAACAACTTCTTTGTCGCTTCTAAAGCGTCAACATACTTAGCCTTTGTTATAGAATTCGCCACAGTATCTTGTTTGGAACAATTTCCAACTACCGTGGAACCATGTTGTGTATTACACAAAACCCTTAACTTAAATCAAAAATCGCATGGAGCATTGATGAAAACTGTATCGATGTAATTACTTACAACGAGCACTTCATAATCTCTGGTTGCGAGAAAACATGTCATCGGTACTGCTCTAGTACTCAATGACATCTTTCACTGTTGTCCCATGATCAGTACTTTGATCACTTTGGTATCTATACTTGCAACAACTTTGGAGTATTGGACATATCTGGTTGTTTTTACATACCATGGAATACATGACTAATCCAAACACAAGAGTGTGTGGAATCACCATCATGTATTTTGCTCATCAGTGTTTTGGGACACCGAGTTTTTGCAAAAACTCTTTCCATGTGACTTCGGCAAGAATCACTCCTTGATGATTTTCACTGCTAAAAGGTTTTAGCATTTTGCCAATATGTATCTTTGCTCAGCCCCATTAGGTAAATCTATCTCCATAGAATATCATGCCTAATATCAAGGCTATTTAGCCCAAGCACTTCATCGAAAAAACTATTTTCAAATGAAGTCCTAATTCGTGTCAAGAAATTTATTTCCAATTAACAATGTGTCAAGCACACAAGGTTTTTAGAAATATTATTATGCTCCCACTTATTTTCTTGAATCACAAGCATCTTCGTTACCCATTGATGAAGTCAAAAAAAAACCTTTTCGACCATTTCATCAAAACACGAAGATTCCAACTCCATTTTGCTCTCTTCTGTCCATTGCTGGAACTCTGAAGTTTGCATACTTACTACCATCCTCTGGACTGACAAAATACCTTGGACTGTAACACATGCAAGTCCTTGGTTACATTTCCATCAGATGGAAATCCTTTCGTCATCCATGTTTCATATCTCATGATTGAAATATGTATTAATTGCTAGTTCAACCCGAACCGACTTTAAGCATCGCTACGGTGAAACAACCTCATCGTAGTCAACTCCTTGAACTTGTTATTGCAACAAGTCGAGCTTTATGGATAAAACATTTTTATCCGTATCAGTTTTAGTTCCATGAATATTCGTTTAGACTCTAAGTCTTCCGAAAGGTGTATCAAGATTTTAATCTTGAATCACTTATATGGAAACTATCTCGGATTGTATTGGCATTTAGCCAATTCCGGAGTCAGGGCCCATCAACGCTTCCTTTTGTATCGTAGGTATACTGTTGTCTAACAACAATATCTCATATGCGCACCTGAGAGATTTGCACGAGTTTTTCCTACGTGGTTCAGCTACAAGTTCGACCGAAGTCCATACATCTCATGTAGAGGCTTCCGTATCAGTCGCAGTAGGAAACTCCAGAATCACTTCCAAGGTTCCTTTCCTTTGACCTGATGACGAAGATACTGGTTATCTCGTCGAGTTGCACTGTCCTCCCACTCACCTTTTGTAAGAACTATTCTCTTTAAAAGCATACCGTTTTGTGGCAAAATCCTTTGCCCCGGTATAGTGGTGGGGGAATACCCAATGACTTGGGATAACCTACAAAGCAACACTTGTCTGATTTGGAATAGGTTTGTAACCTTTTACACAAGCCCCATATTCCAAATGTTAAGAAAAGATATAACATGGTTGGGCGTACCATACCATGATGTCATTTCAACAGACCCGATGGAGCTCTTTTCAGTGTAAAAGCCGCAGTCTCTAAAGCATCACTTTAAAAGGGATAATGGCAAATTTATTTATGTCATCTTTGATCTTACCATGTCATAAATGGTTCGATTACATCTTCACGGACTTTTCACTTGCAGTGGTGTTCCGGGAGGTGCAAGTTATGAAACCCCTTTCACAACTCATCAGACATTCGCTAAACTTGTAACTCAAATATTCCTTTCCGCAATCAATTTGCAGAAACATGATTTTCTTGTTACAATAACTTCTACTTCATTTTTGAAAACCTTATGAATGAATTCAAAAGATCCAGACTTACGTCTCAACAAGTAAATATCCATATATCTACTTGAGTCATTTCTGAAGATAGATAAATCCACTACTTGCAACAACATTTATTGGACTACACACATCATAATGTATGATCACCAATATGTCCTTTGCTCATTCCTTATGGCATGTGAACGGTATTTCAGTCACTTCACTTTTCAGAGGAAAGTTGCAAGTGTCAGATGATTCAAAATCAAATGACTTCAAAATCCATCATAATGGTATTTTCCATGCGGGTTTCTCTAATATGACCAAATGCAGTGCCACACTTGTGTGGTATTCTTTTAGTCTTGCGACATTTAGCGTCGGTGTTATGGATGTATCATATTTCCATCAATATTCATAACATACATCCCATCTAGGATGGAAGCATGGCCCTTCATGTTATTCATAATACTGAACAACAATTGTTGTTTTATGAACAACTCTTTTGCAACAAACATTGTGCAATGGGCTAGAGTGTATGAAACTCTAAAATGAATTATGAAAGTAAACCCAGAGGTAATGTATTATTATCAATATTCATAACACACGTCTCATTCATAATGAAAGTATGGCCCTTATGTTATTCATAACACCGAACATCAAAAGTTCTCTTATGAACAACCTTCTTGCAAGATACCTTATGCAAAGGGCTAGAGTGTGAAACTCTAAATGAATTATGAAAATAAATACATAGGTGATACACCGATGGAAGGTATAGTAACATGTACTATGTTCCCAGCGCGTATCTAAACCTCATTTCCGACAAGTCCTTTAGGCCGTAGTAGTTCTTACATCGAGTTGCAACAGAATGCAATCGAGCGGGTATCTTTGTGATCAACTCACAATACCCAAGAATTAGTGATTAACATGTTTAACCATAATTCCCAAGAACTATATCTTTGACTAGCCTTCTATACATCAAAAACTTGTATGACATTCATACATGAGCTGGATATTCTAGTCTTCTTTCTTTCTGCCTTTATACTTCTAACAGTTTAACTTTTAGTATTTCTCCTACTCTCAGAAGAAGCATCCAACTTAAGAGTGGCGTTAGCCCCGGACTTCCTAGGCATGAAAGTTTTACTAACACCCTTCGGACACTTCCTTTCTCTTTAAGTTGTTTGTTTTATTCACCTTTCATTATATGACAGGCGTTCTTCTGGATCCCTCTCTTATCAGTCTAATGCATAGTAAACTCCTTTACTAATAGTTTGCAAACAAACATTGCTTTGGATATCTCATATCATTTAGCCTTTGTCTGTCTCTGAAAATGATTTTCAGATTCCATGAATATCATATAACTATCCAAACTTTCGAAGTTCGGGTCTCATGGAAGCAAACATATTGCACTTGACTGAAACGGAATTCTAGCTTTTGGATCGATGGACGAGAGTCACATGATCCATAGCATTAGTGAGAGAATACCGAAAGCATGTGATAGGACAAGTCCTTCTCCGCACTCTTGAGGACAATCCTCACATTACGTTACCAACCGTAAAGTTTTAACCAGATATTTAACAGCTTATTCAATTTTAACAGGGAAGGTGGAAACGCGAGCCATTCTTCTACAACTATTATGCAAATCACACTTAGACAGTGTCCATAATAAATTGCACTAAGAATTAAAAGAATTAATTCTAAAGTGCGCTCCCACTCAAATCAATATCTCTCATAATTGATCGTGAGTGATTCAAGATCCGCATTTCAATTCAATGCCACGGTTCGAGATGAACTCAAATGGCGCGAACTTCAATCAGTAGGCAAACTTGCCGATCACATCTCTATGTGATTCTTGTTCATCTTTCGATGCGTGTGTTCCGAGCTCAGGACTGTCCTGCCTGAACGTCAAGACAATCAAGTGATCTCGCTGCGAGGTCTAAACTCACCCGCCTCACACTTCTCTAATCGTTCGCACCCATGGAAATCATGTGATGCCCCGAAGAGATAGGTGCCGTGACGGTGCTACACTTGGGAGAACACTAACTACTTGATATTTTAAGTGAGAGATCACCCTAATAAAAAGCGACTACCGCGCAATCAAAAAGGGTGCATCATAAGGGATAAACATCTCAGGCAATTCATAATAGCATGATATGGTATAGCCCTTTCTGACGGAGAAGTCTTTCATTTCTTTGTCTTCGGCATTCGCGTCGGTGTTCACCTTCGCGAAGATTGCCACCACCTTGTCGATGCACCAGATGATATTGCTATCTCCATAGCAGATAAAATAAATGCATTACTTAAGGTTGACACGCAGGTCATTAAAGTGACAATCATATGGCTCCAGCCATCATGCCGAATCATGACACGCAGGTCATGTTAATATTACATCATATAGACATCTCATACATAATCAAATTAATATGAGCACTGCTATACCACATCATATGCACATGCAAACCATCCTGCAAAACCAAGTTAGACGCCTCTAATCGGTTCATGCAAAAACTTGTTTTACGTGGCTTCTAAGGTTTCGAAATAAACCGAAGCTACCATCATCCATCATCAAGCATGATAATCCAAGTCGCTAGATTAACATTGCGGGGTGTATGAAACACGAGATAATAAAATCTCGAGCCCCATACAAAACTTCGTCATACGCATGACCCCCGTGCAGATCATATCTGCATTGCCCTTTCGTCTGCGAAATTTCATCTTTCTTTTTAACTACGGTGGAATTCAATGAACTGTTAGCACTTCGTTGATCAATCAGGATCGCGGATTGCCAAAACATTGAAACTCCACCATGCTGTTATCAAGATCAGAAATATGCAAATTCCAGGGAAGCAACAAGAACATCGGGTAACATATTTCATCTGCTACCCGCACAAATAATTTTCAGTAATAGAGCTCATCTACTACCTAATTATATTGTGCAACACCCATACATCTCTATGTATTCTAGATCGCAACCTACATCTACGCATAGCACGGCTCATGATGCCACTGTAGGGGAACGCAGTAGAAAACAAAAAATTTCCGACCTACGCACCAGCCCAGGACCACTATGGAGACTGCATACAAGGTTTGATCTTTTTCGTTACCGACTCGTAGCGCAGTGGAAGTAGAGTCGATGACGATCGGCGGTGCAGATCCCCGCAGCTAGGATTTACAACCTCCCAACCGCGAGGATGTATACCCTCATCTGCCCCTCGGACAGCCCTCCGGGAGGCGGTCGGATAGTCCCCCGGACGGTGTCGTGGACAGCCCTCCGAGAGGACCTTCGAAACTCGGACGGTCACACGGACAGCCCTTCGGGAGGCACTCCGAAACTCGGACGGTCACACGGACAGCCCTTCGGGAGGCACTCTCGAACTAAGACCGAAACTACGATCTCTCTACAGAGTTGCACACATACGGTGTCATCTATCCGGCAGGGCTTCGCCGTCCAGAACTAGTTCCTGCCGGAACCCAGACAGCCTTTCGGCTCTACGAAACTATTTTGCTGGGAGGGAGAGAGAAGGCCAGATCATGCATGGCTTGTGTATGAGAGTAAGGATGAAGGATTGGGCAGCCCCCTCACCTCCTTTTATAGGAAAACCAAGGGGTAGGATGGGTATTCAAAAATACCAAAGTACCCCCACTTTATGTCACACATAAGGGGCATATGAGGAAATTGGGGTGCCATGTGGAGCTCCATGGAGCTCCTCCCTCCTTGGCCAGCCAACCCCTTGGGGCCCCCCCCCATGAGGGGCTCCCTTATCCGCCTTGGCCTTCTAGAAGCCTTTTGGGAAATATCCCAAAAGGTGGTTTTCCAAAAATATCCAAAAAGCACTTTCACTATTCACGACTACATTTTTCAGCGTTCGTTCGAACTAAAAATATTTATGTGGGCTTAGAACATTTCCAGTACCCACTAAAATAATTTTCAATGCGTTCCGGAACAATTCTGGATTAGTGATTTTCATCTGCGAAAAGCATCCGAAGCGGTTCCGGCAGCTCCGGAACATTTCCGGTTTTTCTTCCGGAAAATTCCCAGAAGTTTCCAGAATGATTCTGGCACCCTCCAAGAATTATCAGGCATGTGCCAAAACCAATTTGACTTAATGGTATCCCCTGAAACAACTTTTCAGTTTTACCGAAACTGTTCCGGTGTTCTCTCTGCTGAACTTTTCCGCTGTCCGAAACTTTTCCGGTGTCCGAAACTTTTCCGGTGATTTTCTCTCAGACTCCCTGTCTAGCATTCAGCAGATAGATGACCCTTAAGCGTGTGACCCTATAGGTTCGGTGAAGTACAGTCATGACCCGGAACCCCTTCCGATCAATGATCAACATCGGAGCCGTGGACACCCATATTGACCCCTATACCCACACGAATGAATATTCGAGTGAACCTCCAGTTTCCGTGTGCTATTCCTGTTGCTTCGCGATATTTTACAAACACCCGAGGTGAGATTTATCGGCATCCCCGTGAATCAACACTTGTCCACTATGCCAGTTACCTTGTTATCGGTATTGTTCTCTTTTCTCGTTTCCGTGTTTCGGCATCCCCGTGATCGAATCACATTGTGTCTGGCCAGACGATGATGGATACCGCAACACCGAGAGGGCCCAAGTATATCTCTCCATCGTCGGAGGAGCAAATCCCAATCTTGAGCTACCAAGTTACTTGACATACTTTTCCGTGAACCCATAAGCCGCCGTAATAGCCACCCTTGTACAGATGACGTTTAACAAACCCCAAAGTTCACGAAGCAAGTACGAAGGAACTCGATACTCTCATGGTCTAAGGAATTATGCAAACGTTAACTATCTCTGTGTTATTAACCATTTAACTTGTGACGAATGTATCTCATAGCATAACATCAATTCGGGTCGATTCAACACAAATGTTCTTCTAACATTGTACCCTCAAAATTGCTGGCATAGACATGCCCATGATGAGGAAAACAGAACCATCATGCAACACTTGAGCTAGTCTTAGAGGCCAGACTAGGAATACATTTTACCGTTTAATATTCCACACGTGCATATGAGTCTTCCTCCGAGCCTCGTGGTTATTGTAGACTCGAGAACCATAGCAGTTATAGAATGGAACATAAACCTAATTATGAACAGGGAGATAATCAATAACATTTATTATTGCCTCTAGGGCATATCTCCTACAGTTACCTTGTCTTCTCCTCTTCAATAAAATGTTTGCAGATTCCAGCTTAGTCCACAGCACTCTTGCACTATTATTATTTTCTTATCATTCGGTTGTGCAAGTGAAAGGCAATAATGACGATATTTGATGAAGTGATTGTGGCAGAGAAAAGCGGGTATGAAGTCAACTTGTTTTTGTTTTTGTAAATATGTTTAACCTAGTATCCTTGATTCAGCATATTATGATCAAACATGTTTGCAATGACAATTATAGATTATAGTTGCTCATGCCATGCTTAAGTAGCTAGGAGTGGATAATGAATTATCTTGGATGTCAACATGCATTAAAATGGTTGTGATGTGGTATGATGATATGGTATCCTCCTCTGATTGTTTCAAGTGGCTTGACTTGGCACATGTTCACGCATGTAGTTGAATCAAAACCAACATACCTTCACGATATTTATGTTCATGGTGTCCATATCCTACTCATGCTAGTAGTCAATATTTATTATATGTAATGCATGTTCATGACCGTTTTCGCTCTCTAGCTGGCCGCTTCTCAATCTATTTGCTAGCCTTCGCCTGTACTAAGCGGGAGTACTGCTTGTGCATCAAAATCCTTAAACCAAAGTTATTCCAGATGAGTCCACTATATCTACCTATACGCGGTATTACCCTGCCGTTCCAAGTAAATTTGCATGTGCCATCTCTAAAAATTCAAATGAACATCTGTTTTGTGTGCCTGGACCGCTCATGGAGCGACAGAGGGTGCTCAGTATCTTCCACGTTAAGCGGGTTATTCTCGTGATGAGTGTTTATTCACCCATCCTTACACGAGAGGGGCGGTAATAGGTATTCCCAGTCCCGAAATCAAAAATTACAAATAATTAAACAAAACTCCCCTAGGAAAGTTGTTGGTTTGGAAGGTACCCGTGGATGCGGCTAGCCGTGGAGTGTGATTGTTGGTGGAGGGGGAGTGAACCTTTACTTTTACCGCTTGGGAACCGCCGCTAATGTGTTTAGCATGGAAGATATTGATAACTCTTGGTCGTAACGTTGACAGGAAGGGTGCACCTCCCAAAATTATATCTATCTCTGTGTTAAGCTTTGAGCTCTGGCACCTCTGCAAATCCATGCTTCCCTCTGCGAAGGGACTATCTATTTACTTTTATGTTGAGTCATCACCTTCTCAAATAAGCGCCAGACCCGAGAGCACTATTGTCATCCTCATGCATTATGTATAGTTGATGTTGGGTGCAGCATGACTGGATCTTTTCTACCATGAATTAAAATGTTTAGTCGCTGCTTGAACGTTGGAGGTGCTCTGCATTTATGTTTTGCGATCTCAGAAAGGGCTAGCGAGATACTACTATTGTCATATTATATCACGATTGTTTTGACAAAGTGTTGGCGCTTGAGATATTTTATTATTGCTCGCTAGTTGCTTATGTCATTGATATGAGTTAATGTAATTTCTGAGGGTTATTGCTGTCATGGTTAGTCATAATCTTTGCTGAAAACTTGGGTGCTACTTAAGCATATATATGTAAACAAGAACAAAAGAGTTCGTAAAAGTTTTTCATTTTCACTTTCAGTTTGTCAACTGAATTGCTTGAGGACAAGCAATGGGTTAAGCTTGGGGGAGTTGATATGTCTCCGTCGTATCTACTTTTCCTCACACTTTTGCCCTTGTTTTGGACTCTAATTTGCATGATTTGAATGAAACTAACCCGGACTGACGCTGTTTTCAGCAGAACTACCACGGTGGTGTTTTTTGTGCAGAAATAAAAGTTCTCGGAACTGGACGAAACTTTTTGGAGATTTATTTTACAATAAATAAAAAATACTGGAGCCAAGAACCACCGGAGGGGGGGGCCTGGCTAGGCACAAGACACCAGGGAGCGCCAGCCCCCCGCCCCGGCGCGCCTTGGTGGGTTGTGCCCACCTCGTGGCCGCACTGACCCTAATTCTGATGCTATAAATCCTATTTTTGGAGAAAAAATCAGAGAGAAAGTTTCATCGCGTTTTACGATACGGAGCCGCAGCCGCCACCTCCTGTTCTTCATCGGGAGGTCAGATCTGGAGCCCGTTTGGGGCTCTAGAGAGGGGAATCTTCGGTCTTCGTCATCATCAACGCTTCTCCATCGCCAATTCCATGATGCTCCCCACCGGGAGTGAGTAATTCCTTTGTAGGCTTGCTGGTCGGTGAGGAGTTGGATGAGATTCATCATGTAATCGAGTTAGTTTTGTTAGGGCTTGATCCCTAGTATCCACTATGTTCTGAAATTGATGTTGCTATGAATTTGCCATGCTTAATGCTTGTCACTAGGGCCCGAGTGCCATGATTTCAGATCTGAACCGTTTATGTTATCACAATTATATCTATGTTATTGATCCGATCTTGCTAGTCATATGCACCTATTACATGTTCTGATCCGCAAACCCCGGAGTGACAATAGTCGGGATACTTTCTGGTGATGGCCGTAGTTTGAGGAGTTCATGTATTCACCGTGTGTTAATGCTTTGTTCCGGTTCTCTATTAAAAGGAGGCCTTAGTATCCCTTAGTTTCCTTATGGACCCCTCTGCCACGGGAGGGTAGGACAAAAGATGTCATGCAAGTTCTTTTCCAGAAGCACGTATGACTATTTACGGAATACATGCCTACATTACATTTATGAACTGGAGCTAGTTCTGTGTCGCCCTAGGTTATGACTGTTATATGATGAATATCATCCAACGAGTTTACCGATCCAGTGCCTACGAGCTTTCCACTTATTGCTCTTGCTAAGTTACTATTGCTACTGCTACTATTCCAACTGCTACAAAACTATTGCTATCACTGCTACCGTTACTGTTACTGTCACTGCTGCTTTCAAACTATCATACTACTATGCTACAAATCACTCTGCTGCGGATATTTAATCTCCAGGTGTGGTTGAATTGACAACTCAGCTGCTAACACACTCAAATATTCTTTGGCTCCCCTTGTGTCGAATCTATAAATTTGGGTTGAATAATCTACCCTCGAAAACTATTGCGATCCCCTATAGTTGTGGGTTATCAGTGGTTGAACGATAGGTGCAGAAGTTAAGGCTTTCTTGAGTGTTTCAAAGGCTTCTACACAATCATCATCAAAAACAAAAGGAATATCCTTTTGCAAACGATTAGTAAGAGGCCTAGAAATTTTAGAGAAGTCTTTAATGAACCTCCTATAGAAACCAGCATGACCAAGGAAACTTCGAATACCTTTAATATCTTTAGGACATGGCATTTTCTCAATTGCATCAACTTTAGCTTTATCCACCTCAATACCTCGTTCAAATATTTTATGCCCCAAGACAATACCTTCATTAACCATAAAGTGACACTTCTCCCAATTCAAGACAAGATTAGTTTGTTCACATCTCTGCAAAACTCGATCAAGGTTGCTTAAGCAATCATCAAAAGAATTCCCGTAAACGGAAAAATCATCCATGAAAAGCTCCACAATATTTTCACAAAAGTCAGAGAATATAGCAGTCATACATCTTTGAAAGGTAGCTGGTGCTTGCATAAACCAAAAAGGCATACGTCTATAAGCATAGGTTCCAAAAGGGCAAGTGAAGGTGGTTTTCTCTTGATCAGATTGTGATACAGGTATTTGAGAGAAACCAGAATATCCGTCCAGAAAACAAAAGTGTGTGTGCTTGGATAATCTTTCTAACATCTGATCAATGAAAGGCAGAGGGTAATGATCTTTTCTAGTAGCTTTATTTAATTTTCTCAAATCAATTACCATTCTATAGCCAGTGACAATTCTTTGTGGAATGAGTTCTTTTTTATCATTAGGAACAACGGTAATATCTCCTTTCTGAGGGACACAATGAACAGGACTTACCCATCTACTATCAGCTATGGGATAGATTATACCTGCTTCCAGAAGCTTTAATATTTCAGTTCTTACCACTTCCTTCATCTTAGGATTAAATCGCCTTTGGTGATCAACAACGGGTTTAGCATCAGGTTCCATATTAATCTTGTGCTGACATAGAGTGGGACTAATGCCCTTAAGATCATCAAGAGTATATCCAATAGCAGCCCGGTGCTTCTTCAGAATTTTTAATAATCTTTCTTCTTCTTGTTCTGAAAGGTTAGCACTAATAATAACAGGATATATCTTTTTCTCATCAAGATAAGCATACTTCAAAGTATCAGGCAATTGCTTTAATTCAAACACAGGATCACCTTTAGGTGGAGGAGGACCTCCAAGAGTTTCAATAGGCAAATTGTGTTTCAGGAGAGGTTGTTGTTCAAAGAAAATTTTATCTGTTTCATTTCTTTCATGCAAGTGCATATCATTTTCATGGTCAAGCCAATATTGTTCTAATGGATCAGTAGGAGGCACGACAATAGAAGCAAGACCAATTATTTCAACCTTAAAAGATAATGCTTTATCATGAGGTTGTCTACTAAACTTGGAAAAATTAAACTCATGAGACACATCACCAAAACTGACACCGACAGTTTGTTTTTCACAATCTATTTTAGCATTGACGGTGTTCAAGAAAGGTCTACCAAAGATTATGGGACAAAAGTCATCTTGTGGGGAACCAAGAACTAGAAAATTAGTAGGATATTTTACTTTCCCACACAAGACTTCAACATCTCTAACAATCCCAAGTGGTGTGATTGTGTCCCTATTAGCAAGTTTAATAGTAACATCAATGTCTTCTATTTCAGCAGGTGCTATTTCATTCATAATTATTGGTAGAAGGTAAAAGCGATAGCACTCACACTAGCACCAAATCACATAAACCATGATAGCAATGATCTCCTATTTTAACTGAGACAACAGGCATGCCCAATACGGGTCTATTTTTATCTTTTTCATCAGGTTTGGCAATTCTAGCAGCTTCATGCGTGCTTGCTGCCCCTTCTGTCACTGGGAAAGGACACCGCAAGATCGAACCCATCACAAAGCACCTCTTCCCATGGCAAGAAAAATCGATCTAGTTGGCCTAACTAAACCAAAGATTCGAAGAAGAAATATGAGGCTATAAGTAATCATGCATATAAGAGATCAAATAAGACTCAAATAATATTCATGGATAGAAACTGATCATGAACTCAAAATTCATCGGATCCCAACAAACACACCGCAAAAGTTTACATCAAATAGATCTCCTAGAGACCATTGTATTGAGAATCAAAAGAGAGAGAGGAAGCCATCTAGCTACTGCCTACGGACCCGTAGGTCTATGGTGGACTTCTCATGCATCATCGGAGAGGCACCTATGAAGAAGATGAACCCCTCCGTGATGGTGTTTAGATTGGATCTCGACGTTCTGGAACTTGCGGCTGCTGGAATTGTGTTTCGTCGACTCCCCTAGGGTTTTTTGAATATTTGAGAATTTATAGGCATCAGAGGCAGTGGAGGGGTGATACGTCCATTTTGCATCATGATTTCCTACTATTATTTACTTTGTTTTGTTGAATAATAATACTTTGGGGAGTGATTCTAATGCCTTTTCTCTCATAATATGCAAGGTTTACACAAGGAGGGAGAATACCGGTAGCTGGAATTCTGGACCCAAGAAAAGCACGTCAGAGATACCTATTCTGCACAACTCCAATGAAGCTGAAATTTTACAGAGATTATTTTTGCATTTAATAAAAAATACTGGAGCTGAAAACTACCGGAGGAGGCCTCCCAGGTGGGCACAACCCACCAGGGCGCGCCCTGATGGGTTGTGCTCAGCCTGGCCCACCTTCGGTGCCCATCTTCTGGTATAAGGTCACTCTTGACTTAGAAAAAATAAGAGGAGGACTTTCGGGACGAAGCGCCGCCGCCTCAAGGCGGAACTTGGGCAGGAGCACTTTTGCCCTCTGGCGAAGCTATTCCGCCGGGGGAACTTCCCTCCCGGAGGGGGAAATCGAAGCTATCGTCATCACCAACACCCCTCTCATCTTTGGGAGGCCAATCTTCATCAACATCTTCAATAGCACCATCTCCTCTCAACCCTAGTTCATCTCTTGTGTTCAATCTTTGTACCGGAACCTCAGATTGGTACCTGTGGGTGACTAGTAGTGTTGATTACCTTGTGTAGTTGATTACTATATGGTTTATTTGGTGGAATATTATATGTTCAGATCCATTGTGCTATTCAATACTCCTCTGATCTTGAGCATGATTATTATTTGTGAGTAGTTACCTTTGTTCTTGAGGTCACGGGAGAAGTCATGTTGCGAGTAATCATGTGATTTTGATATGTGTTCGATATTTTGATGATATGTATGTTGTGACTCCCTTAGTGGTGTCATGTGAACGTCGACTACATGACACTTCACCATTCATGGGCCTAAGGGAATGTGAAAGAACATGTGCTGCCCCCATGTTTGGTTTTGGTAATTGATGACAATCTCTATGGACTAATGGTTGCCTTGAGTTATATTTGAAGGGTTTGTCCATAGGCTTTGCTTGTAGACCATTTGTTGGTCTCAAGGTGATTTGAAGAAGAATATGTGTTGACCAAGGGGTTATTCATGGAGTTATCCAAAGATTGGTCATGTAAGAGATGAGCCTATTGCAAGCATGTCTTGAAAAAGAAGATTGTGTGGACATTCATGTCTACCTTCAAGACATCATCTTAATGAAGAGAATTGGAAAGATTCAAGGTTGATCAAGACTAAATATGAAGAGTGATTCAAGTTGATCAACACACAAAGCGTAGAAGATGTACCGATGGGATCAAGTGATCTCACGGTATGGTAAGCATTGTCCATTACGCTTTGTGTACTAACCCATGGTCTACGTGAGAGTTCTATGTGGGGTTAGGTATGTGTCCATGGGGTTGCGTCAAGAGGAAGATCTCATTCAACCCATGGAGGATGACATCAAGTGGTGATCGTCATCAAGATTGCGGTGTGCAAGTTCAAGTGGAGCATCACGAAGAGATCACATGCTTGAAGCTTGCCGTCCATTGTGGTGACAATGGACTTGTGAAGATGTGCCGAAGAGTGGCTCACCCATAGTGGAGTATGGGGGAGCAATCAACTAGTCTTCATCGAGCAGGCGCAATCTAGAAAGGTGGTCCAACTTGAGGAGGTCAAGATCGTCATCATCTAGCTCAAGTGGACTATGCGCAAGGCAAAGGTTTGCCCTTGATAGGTTTTCTATTTTACCGGTCTCATGGTGGTAGTTGGGAGACCGGGTTATAGGATCGATAGCCGTACTATCAAGGGGGGCTCTCAAGTGAGTAGCTTGATCGTATCGTTCGTAGAGAGCTCAAACCATTGCATCCTTGCATCATCTTTCTTGGTTCTTGTTTGGTGTTTCTCTTTGTGAGTTTTTGAGCTTATGGTCATCTTCATGACAAGCTCGAGTTCATCGAAAGCGGAGTTCATATATGCATCTTCTATGATGTTTTCGATGTTGGAGTTTATGCCGGTTCTTCATTCATAGAGGTTTCTCATCTCTATATCTTAGGTTGTTGGATAGTATTTGTCGTCATCTATCCAACAAGCTTGAGTTTGCTCAATTCGGAGCTCATTTGCAGAAGTTATGGCAGTTCTGGTTTTCTTGTATCCTCTGTTTTCTGTGCAGTGTTCCTGAAGGCCCCAAGCGGTAGTACCGCTCTCCCGAGCGGTAGTACCGCTTGTAAGCGGCAGTACCACGGCCTAGTGCCGCGCGTAGTACCGCTGCTTCTCGGAACTCGACTTTCGTGTCGGGTTTGCGCGGAAGTGCAACGGTAGTGCGAAGCGGTAGTACCACCTATAAGAGGTAGTACCGCCCACTACTACCGCTGCACTACCGCTCCCTCCAGGTCTCGATGCACTCTCGGCGTAAGTGAAGCGGCAGTGGAGAGCAGCACTACTGCCTATAAGCGGTAGTACCGCTCAGGTGGGCGGTAGTACCGCTGTAGCAGTTCTACTGCTTCTCCCCTGTTCCTGCTCTGTTTCTGAGTAACCCCGAGCTGCAACCCCAGCGGTAGAACCGCTGGGGCGAGCGGTAGTACCGCTCCGGCTGCACTACCGCCTCGTGGCTTCGTGCCATTGCACTGCTTTTGGGTTACTACCGCCCGAGCGGTAGTACCGCTCTGTGGAGCGGTAGTACCGCTCTGTGCGGGCTGAGAGCAAGGTAACGGTTGGATTTTTCCCCTCCTATAAAAGGGGGTCTTCTTCCCCCTTGAGCCTTATCCTTTGAGCTCGTGTTCTTCCCCCATTGTTGACCTTCTTCGAGCTTGCTATCTCTCAATCCCTCCAAAGATTCTTGCTAGTTCTTGAGGGAAAAGAGAGAGGAGATCTAGATCCACATTTCCACCAATCACTTTCTCCTCTATGTGAGGGGAACCCCTTGGATCTAGATCTTGGAGTTCTTGGTGTTCTCCTTGTTCTTTCTCTCATATTCCTCCATAGCTTTTGTTGCTTTGGTGTGATTTGGGAGTGAGGGACTTGACCACTTCGTGTGTTCTTGCCATTGCATTAGTTGCATCGGTTTGAGTTCTCCACGGTGATACGTGGTGGTGAAAAGTTGAGAAGCTTATTACTCTTGGGTGCTTGGTACCCTAGAGCTTGTTCCTCTTGGGTGCTTGGGCGCCCTAGACAGTTGGTGGTGCCTCGGAGCTCAATCATTGTGGTATAAAGCTCTGGGCAAGCGTCGGGGTCTCCAATTAGGTTGTGGAGATCGCCCCGAGCAATTTGACGGGTACCGGTGACCGCCCCCAAGGGTTGCCAAAGTGTACGGGTTCGGTGACCGCCCCCAAGGGTTGCCATTTGTACGGGTTCGGTGACCGCCCTCAAGGGTCCCTTAGTGGAATCACGGCATCTTGCATTGTGCGAGGGCGTGAGGAGATTACGGTGGCCCTAGTGGCTTCTTGGGGAGCATTGTGCCTCCACACCGCTCCAAACGGAGATTAGCATCCGCAAGGGTGTGAACTTCGGGATACATCGTCGTCTCCGCGTGCCTCGGTTATCTCTTACCCGAGCCCTTTACTTATGCACTATACTTCGTGATAGCCATATTGTTTCTTGTTATATATCTTGCTATCACTTAGTTGTTTATCTTGCTTAGCATAAGTTGTTGGTGCACATAGGTGAGCCTAGTCGATTTAGGTTTTGTGCTTGACAATTTAAACGCTAGTTTTATTCCGCATTTGTTCAAGCCTAAACCGTAATTATTTTAAAGCGCCTATTCACCCCCCTCTAGGCGACATCCACGATCTTTCAGAATGCATTGTGGAGTAGTTATTGGATGATGGGTTGCTAGAGTGACAGAAGCTTAAACCCTAGTTTATGCGCTACTTCGTAAGGGGCTGATTTGGATCCACATGTTCAATGCTATGGTTAGACTTTGTCTTAATACTTTTCTCGTAGTTGCGGATGCTTGCGAGGGGGTTAATCATAAGTAGGTTGTTAGTTCAAGTAAGAACAGCACCTTAGCACCGGTCCACCCACATATCAAATTATCAAAGTAGCGAACACAAATCAAACCAACATGATAAAAGTGACTAGACGAAATTCCCGTGTACCCTCAAGAACACTTTGCCTATTACTAGTGATTGTTCTGGCCTGTCCTTTGCCTCAAAAGGATTGGGCTACCTTTCTGCACCTTGTTTACCGTTACCGTTACTTGCTCGTTACCAATTACCTTGCTATCAAACTATCTGTTACCTACAATTTCAATGCTTGCAGAAATTACATTGCTGAAAACTGTTGTTCATTTCCTTCTGCTCCTCGTTGGGTTCGACACTCTTACTTATCGAAAGGACTACGATTGATCCCCTATACTTGTGGGTCATCAAGGGGGGGGGGCATGAAGGGCACAACCCATCAGGGCGTGCCGGGGGCCCCCTGGCGTGCCCAGGTGGGTTGTGCTCTCCATAGCCCACCTTCCTGGCACTTCTTTGGCCCACTAGGTGTCTTTTGGTCCAGAAAAAATCTCCAAAAAGTTTCGTCGCGATTGGACTCCGTTTGGTACTGATATTCTGCGAAGTAAAAAAACAAGCAAAAACAGCAACTGGCACTTTGGCACTATGTCAATAGGTTAGTCCCAAAAAAATGATATAAAGTTGTTATAAAATGATTGTAAAACATCCAAGAATGATAATATAACAGCATGGAACAAGCAAAAATTATAGATACGTTGGAGACATATCACTTCATCACAGAAGTAGATAACATGCCCATCAATATTTTCTACCAAGAGATCTTTAACCATAGAAACACTAGGTTCTACTTTAATTTGCTCAGGGGGCTTAGGTGCTCTAATATTACTCTTGCGAACCACAGTTGATACCTTAGCATGTTCCTTTATCCTAACAGGGAAAGGTGGTTTTTCAATATAAGCGGTAGGCACAACTGGATCAACACTGTAAATGATGGTTTCATCTTTAGCTATGACCGGTTCTTTAATTTCTTCTTTAATAGGGGGGTGATATTTAATCTATTTCTCTTTAGGGAGATCAACATGAGTAGAAAATGCTTCACAGAAAGAGGCTACTATCTCAGAGTCAAGTCCATATTTAGTGCTAAACTTGTGAAAAGTATCGGTATTCATAAAAGATTTAACACAATCAAACTCAAGCTTTATACCGGACTCATTACCTTCGTCGAGTTCCCAATCTTCAAAGTTGCGTTTAATTCTTTCTAAGAGATCCCACTTGAATTCAGTAGTCTTCTTCATAAAAGAATGATACGTCTCCAACGTATCTATAATTTTTGCTTGTTCCATGTTGTTATATTATCATTCTTGGATGTTTTACAATCACTTTATAGCAACTTTATATCATTTTTTGGGACTAACCTATTGACATAGTGCCAAAGATGCCAGTTGCTGTTTTTGCTTGTTTTTTTTACTTCGCGGAATATCAGTACCAAACGGAGTCCAATCGCGACGAAACTTTTTGAAGATTTTTTTTGGACCAGAAGACACCCAGTGGGCCAAAGAAGTGCCAGAGAGGTCGGCTGTGGAGAGCACAACCCACCAGGGCGCGCCAGGGGGCCCCCGGCGTGCCCTGATGGGTTGTGCCCTCCACGGGGCCCCTCTCCACCGCCTCTGATGCCTATAAATACCCAAATATTCAGAAAACCCTAGGGGAGTCGACGAACAACACATCTAGCCGCCGCAAGTTCCAGAACCTCGAGATCCAATCTAACACCATCACGGAGGGGTTCATCATCCTCATTGGTGCCTCTCCGATGATGCTTGAGTAGTCCACCATAGACCTACGGGTCCGTAGGCAGTAGCTATATGGCTTCCTCTCTCTCTCTCTATCTCTCTTTTGATTCTCAATACAATGGTCTCTTGGAGATCTATTTGATGTAAACTTTTGCGGTGTGTTTGTTGGGATCCGATGAATTTTGAGTTCATGATCAGTTTCTATCCATGAATATTATTTGAGTCTTCTTTGATCTCTTATATGCATGATTACTTATAGCCTCGTATTTCTTCTTTGAATCTTTGGTTTAGTTAGGCCAACTAGATCGATTTTTCTTGCCATGGGAAGAGGTGCATTGTGATGGGTTCGATCTTGCGGTGTCCTTTCCAGTGACAGAAGGGGCAGCAAGGCACGCATGTATCGTTGCCATTAAGGATACCAAGATGGGGTCTATTCCTACATGAATAGATCTTGTCTACATCATGTCATCGTTCTTATTGCATTACTCCGTTTTTCCATGAACTTAATACACTAGATGCATGCTGGATAGCGGTCGATGTGTGGAGTAATAGTGGTAGATGCAAGCAGGAGTCGGTCTACTTATCTTGGACGTGATGCCTATATAATAATCATCGCCTTGGATATCATCATGATTATTTGATCTTCTATCAATTGCCCAACAGTAATTTGTTCACCCATCGTGTGCTATACTCATGAGAGAAGCCACCAGTGAAACCTATGCCCCCCGGGTCTACTTTTCTAGCATATTGCTTTTCGATCTATCTTTTTGCTTCTTTTGTTTTCAGATCTATTATACCAAAAACCAAAAAATACCTTGCTGCACTTTTTATTTTGTGTTCTTCGGAGATCTATCTCTCCAATCTATCACTACGTAATATATCTTTTTACCATAGAGAGATTGACAACCTCTCTTTCTCATCGGGTTGCAAGTATTTGTTATTTTTGTGCAGGTGCTGCTTATTAGGTGGTGGTTATCCTCCTACTGGTTCAATACCTTGGTATCATAACTGAGGGAAATACTTACCGTCGCTGTGCTGCATCATCACTTCCTCTTTGGGGAAATACCGACGCAGTCTCAAGCCACGTCAATGGAATTTCTGGCGCCGTTGCCGGGGAGGAAGCGGTCTCTTCTACTTGCCAATCTCTGGCGCCGTGGAGACACCATCATCATCTACCAGGTTCCTAATCACAAATCTCATCTCCTTGCAATTACATTATTTTCCATTTGCCTCTCGTTTTCCTCTCCCCCACTTCACAAAAAATTGCGGTTTTATTCGGCCTCTTTTTCGTTTGCCTTTTTGCTTGTTTGCTATCTTTGCTTGTGTTGCCATGTGCCTTCTATTTGCTTGCATCTTCGCTTGCTAAATATCTATTGATATGGATCCTCATCCACTTGCTAATCTTTTCAAAAGACCAAATTATGATGAACCAATTGCTAGTGAGTTGTGTGCACTTGATTATCTCTATGAAGTTTTGCTTGAAAATCATGAATCTGAAAATTTTGATGAAGTGTTGAAAGAAGAAATTTATAAGGTGATTCATGATAGCTCCTTGATTGAAAATCATGATTGCAATGATGTTACTATAAATTCTATTAATGTCAATTATAATAATGATATGCAAAGCCACAAGCTTGGGGATGCTATGTTTGATGAAGATGATATTTTTAGTCCCCCAAGTTTTGATGAGCAAATTTATTATGATGATTGCATGCCTCCTATTCATGATGATGGCGATGACACGTATGCTATAATGAGTTATGAAAAACATGAAAATTATCATAATGGTTTTAATTTGCAATGTGGTTATGTCAATCAAGTGTCTCATGATAGTTATTTTGTTGAGTTTGCTCCAACTACTATGGATGAAAAGGAATTTGCTTATGTGGACTGTAATGAAAATTCTATGCTTGTGCACCATGAAAAGAATGATTTATGTGATAGTTATATTGTTGAATTCCTTCATGATGCTACTGAAATTTATTATGAGGGATGAACATATGCTTGTAGGAATTGCAATAATATCAAGTTTCCTCTCTATGTGTTCAAAGTTTTGAAGTTATGCTTGTTTTGCCTTCCTATGCTAGTTGATTCTTGTTCCCATAAATTTTTTGCTCAGAAAATCCCTATGCATAGGAAGTGGGTTAGACTTAAATGTGTTTTTCATGAGATTCATGATGCTCTTTTGCATATTTCAATTACTACTTTTTATGTCAGCATCATTGAAATCCTTATGCCTAGATAGGGGCGTAAAACGATAGCGCTTGTTGGGAGGCAACCCAATGAATAAATTTATTTTCTTATTTTTCTTTCTGTTATTGAGTGTTGACACAATTATGCCTCGGTTATCATTGTGTTTTTATGATTTATTTAGTGTTTGTGCCAAGTAGAGCCTTTAGGATGATTCATAAGATGAGTAGAAGCGATGCTGAATCTGAAACAGAAACTTTGCCTCCAGTGTTCGAATGTTCATTTTTTACTGGAACGGGATATTGAGCTGAAATTTTAACACAGTGTTTCTATACAAATTCTTTACGTTGTCCTAATTTTTCAGAATTTGTAGAATTACAGAAGTATCGTTAGAGTACAGATTACTACAGACTGTTCTGTTTAAGACAAATTATGTTTTCGTTGCATTGTGTGCTTGTTTTGATGAATCTATGGGTTGTATTGAAGGGTATGAGCCATGGTAAAGTTAAAATACAGTAGGTATAATGCAATATAAAATATGAATGGGTTTGCAACAACACCTAAAGTAGTGATTTGCTTTATTATACTAACGGATCTCACGAAGATTTTGTTGAGTTTTGTGTGATTGAAGTTTTCAAGTTTTGGGTGAGATCACGATGGATGAAGAAATAAGGAGTGAAAAGAGCCTAAGCTTGGGGATGCTACAGAACCCCCAAGATATATTCAAAGAGAAACAAGCAACTAAGCTTGGGGCTGCCCCCGAGTGGCATCCCCTCTTTCTTCTAACGACCATAGGTATTTTACTTGGAACTATATTTTTATTCGTCACATATGATGAGTTTTGCTTGGAGCGTCTTGTATAATTTGTGTCTTTGCTTGCTTTTCTTGTTAGTTTGTCACTTGTATCCTTGCTGGACACACCTATTTGGGAGAGCCAAAATTAAGCTATGATTTGTTAGAATTGCTCTATATGCTTCACTTAAACTTTTTGAGCTATAGAATTGCTCTAGTGCTTCACTTATATCTTTTTGAGCACGGTGTGCTTGGAAATTTTAGTAGAAATACTCTCATGCTTCACTTAGATTAATTTGAGAGTTAGTAAATTTTGAAGAAATCCTCTCATGCTTCACTTATACCTTCTTGAGAGATGAAAACTCTATGTTTATGTGCTTCACTTAAATTTGTTTGAGCTAGTCAAAAAGCAATGGCAATATATGAAACTAGTCCCAAAGTGATAGATATCCAAGGAGGATATAATAAAAACTTTCATGAAGATCATTCGACAAATTAAACTTGATTCCTTGTAATAGTTTTGAGACATGATGATAGTAATATGTGAGTCCTGTTAGTGAGTAATTATGCTTTAGTAGGAATATTGGTGTTAAGGTTTGTGATTCCCTATGCAAGTACAAAAGTCAATAGTTATGCAATGAAATTACATCCTACTTATGGTGCATTATTCGGTGTTAGTTATTCTCAATGCTCGCTTATGTAATTTTCGTTTCTTGGTTGGTTGCTTCTCAATCTATTTGCTAGCCTCCATTTGTACTAAATAGAAATACTACTTGTGCATCCAAAATCCTTAAACCAAGTTTTGCCTTATGAGTCCACCATACCTACCTATATGCGGTATCTCCATGCCGTTCCAAGCAAATTTGTATGTGCCATCTCTAATTTTCAAAATAAATTTCTCTTTTGTGTGCTCGTACCGCTCATGAAACGGTAGGGAGTGTCCAATATTTTTCCATGCTAGATGTTTTATTCTCAAGATGAGTGTTTAATCACTTGTCATTGCACGAGAGTGCGGCGGTAATAGGGATGCCCATTCCCGAAATGAAAAAGAAAAAAAATTACTTTATGTTGTCAAATAATAAATTCCTTGGAAGTGTTGGTATGGAAGGCAACCGTGGATATGGCCAGCCATGGAATGTGAAAGAATGGTGGAAAAAGGAATAAACTTTATTTTCTGTTTGGGAACCGCCTATGATATATCTAGCATGGAAAGTATTGAGAACTACTTTGTCATTTTCGTTGACAGGAAAGGCATGCCACCCAAAATATTTTTTCTCTCTCAATTTAAAACTTTGAGCTCTGGCACCTCTACAAATCCCTACTTCCCTCTGCGAAGGGCCTATCTATTTACTTTATGCAATTTTTATGTTTACTTTGAGTCTCCATCTTCTCTTATAAAGCACCAACTAGGGGGGCACTATGATCGTACTTGAGCATTGGGTGTAGCTAATATTTGAGTGTGTTTCATGAATGGATCAATGCTTGAGCATGATGGGCTAGGGATAACTTTCTTTAGTGTTGATATTTTGAAAGACATGGTTGCTTGTCGGCATGCTTGAGTATTGAAGTCATTATGTTAAAACTAGACTATTGCTTTGAATCATCTAAAAGTCGAAATGTCCATGCTACAAAAGAAAAGAATATGAGATGAACATGTTAGGCAGCATTCCACATCAAAAATTCTGTTTTTATCATTTTCCTACTCGAGGACGAGTAGGAGTTAAGCTTGGGGATGTTGATACGTCTCCAACGTATCTATAATTTTTGCTTGTTCCATGCTGTTATTATCATTCTTGGATGTTTTACAATCACTTTATAGCAACTTTATATCATTTTTTGGGACTAACCTATTGACATTGTGTCAAAGTGCCAGTTGCTGGTTTTGCTTTTTTTTTACTTCGCAGAATATCAGTACCAAACGGAGTCCAATCGCGACGAAACTTTTTGAAGATTTTTTTTGGACCAGAAGACACCCAGTGGGCCAAAGAAGTGCCAGAGAGGTGGGCTGTGGAGAGCACAACCCACCAGGGCGCGCCAGGGGGCCCCCGACGCGCCCTGATGGGTTGTGCCCTCCACGGAGCCCCTCTGCACCGCCTCTGATGCCTATAAATTCCCAAATATTCAGAAAACCCTAGGGGAGTCGACGAAACACAATTCCAGCCGCTGCAAGTTCCAGAACCGCAAGATCCAATCTAAACACCATCACGGAGGGGTTCATCTTCTTCATAGGTGCCTCTCCGATGATGCGTGAGTAGTCCACCATAGACCTACGGGTCCGTAGGCTGTAGCTAGATGGCTTCTTCTCTCTCTCTTATGATTCTCAATACAATGGTCTCTTGGAGATCCATTTGATGTAAACTTTTGCGGTGTGTTTGTTGGGATCCGATGAATTTTAAGTTCATGATCAGTTTCTATCCATGAATATTATTTGAGTCTTCTTTGATCTCTTATATGCATGATTGCTTATAGCATCGTATTTCTTCTTCGAATCTTTGGTTTAGTTAGGCCGACTAGATCGATTTTTCTTGCCATGGGAAGAGGTGCTTTGTGATGGGTTCGATCTTGCGGTGTCCTTTCCCAGTGACAGAAGGGGCAGCAAGGCACGCATGTATCGTTGCCATTAAGGATAACAAGATGGGGTCTATTCCTACATGAATAGATCTTGTCTACATAATGTCATTGTTCTTATTGCATTACTCCAATTTTCCATGAACTTAATACACTAGATGCATGCTGGATAGCGGTCGATGTGTGGAGTAATAGTGGTAGATGCAGGAAGGAGTCGGTCTACTTATCTTGGACGTGATGCCTATATAATGATCATCACCTTGGCTATCCTCATGATTATTTGATCTTCTATCAATTGCCCAATAGTAATTTGTTCACTGATACGTCTCCAACGTATCTATAATTTTTTATTGTTCCATGCTATTATATTATCTGTTTTGGATGTTTTATATGCATTAATATGCTATTTTATATTATTTTTGGGACTAACCTATTAACCTAGTGCCCAGTGCCAGTTTCTGTTTTTCCTTGTTTTTTAGTATTGCAGAAAAGGAAAATCAAACGGAGTCCAAACGGAATAAAATTCTACGATGATTTTTCTTGGACCATAAGGAACCCAGGAGACTTGGAGAAGAGGCCAGAAGACCCATGGGTGGGCCACAAGCCACCAGGGTGCGCCCCTAGGGGGGGCGCCCCCTGGCTTGTGGGCCCCCCGTAGCTCCTCCAACCCTAATTCTTCCCCTATAAATTCAGAAATATTCCCCCAATACCAGAACAAGCCACGATAATACTTTTTCGCCGCCGAAGCCTCTGTTCCTGTGAGATCCCATCTTGGGGCCTTTTCCGGTAATCTGCCGGAGGGGGATTCGATCACGGAGGGCATCTACATCAACACCATTGCCCCTCCGATGATGCGTGAGTAGTTCACCTCAGACCTTCGGGTCCATAGCTAGTAGCTAGATGGCTTCTTCTCTCTCTATGATCTTCAATACCATGTTCTCCATGATCTTCATGGAGATCTATCCGATGTAATACTCTTTTGCGGTGTGTTTGTCGAGATCCGATGAATTGTGAATTTATGATCAGATTATCTATGAATATTATTTGAATCTTCTCTGAATTCTTATATGCATGATTTCATATCTTTGCAAGTCTCTTCGAGTTATTGGTTTGGTTTGGCCAACTAGATTGGTAATTCTTGCAATGGGAGAAGTGCTTAGTTTTGGGTTCAATCTTGCGGGGTCCTCACCCAGGGACAAAGTAGGGGTAGCGAGGCACGTATTTGTATTGTTGCCATCAAGGATAAAAAGATGGGGTTTTCATCATATTGCTTGAGTTTATCCCTCTACATCATGTCATCTTACTTAATGCGTTACTCTGTTCTTCATGAACTTAATACTCTAGATGCAGGCAGGAGTCGGTCGATGTGTGGAGTAACAGTAGTAGATGCAGAATCGTTTCGGTCTACTTGATACGGACGTGATGCCTATATGCATAATCATTGCCTTGGATATCGTCATAACTATGCGCTTTTCTATCAATTGCTCGACAGTAATTTGTTCACCCACCGTATTATTTTCCTTCAAAAGAGAAGCCTCTAGTGAAACCTATGGCCCCCGGGTCTATTTTCCATATTATATTTTCAGATCTATAAACCAAAAATACCAAAATTACTTTGCTGCAATCTATTTACTTTTATTTTACTTTTCGTTTTAGTAATCTTCTATATCATCTATCTCTATCAGATCTCATCCTTGCAAGTAACCGTGAAGGGATTGACAACCCCTTTATAGCGTTGGGTGCAAGTGTTTGATTGTTTGTGTAGGTGTATAGATTGGGGCCTTGCTTGTACCTCCTACTGGATTGATACCTTGGTTCTCAACAACTGAGGGAAATACTTTTCTACTTTGCTGCATCACCCTTTCCTCTTCAAGGGAAAACCAACGCAAGCTCAAGAAGTAGCATTCACCCACCGTGTGCTATACTCATGAGAGAAGCCACTAGTGAAACATACGGCCCCCGGGTCTACTTTTCTAGCATATTGCTTTCTGATCTATCTTTTTGCCTCTTTTGTTTTCAGATCTATTATACCAAAAACCCAAAAATACCTTGCTGCACTTTTTATTTTGTGTTCTTGAGAGATCTATCTCTCCAATCTATCACTACCTAATCTATCTTTTTACCGTAGAGAGATTGACAACCTCTCTTTCACGTCGGGTTGCAAGTATTTGTTATTTGTGTGCAGGTGCTGCTTATTAGGTGGTGGTGATCCTCCTACTGGTTCGATACCTTGGTTTCATAACTGAGGGAAATACTTACCGTCGCTGTGCTGCATCATCCCTTCCTCTTTGGGGAAATACCGACGCAATCTCAAGCCACGTCAAAGAACCAGCACAAGAAGTATCGAGCATGGATTGATCATTATGAGAAAGCCGAGCATAAAAATTCTGAATAATAACTTCTCTCGGGATATCATGATTGGGGCATGAATATAACATTGACTTAAGCCTCCCCCAAGCTAGAGCGATGCTTTCTACTTCACGAGGCCAAAAGTTATATATATAATTCCGATCACGATGAGCTAGATGCATGGGATAAAACTTTTGATGGAATTCAAATTGCAATCGATTCCATTTCCATGATCCAATATCATCACATAGCCTATACCATGTCAATGTTTTTCCCTTCAAAGATAAAAGGAAAACCTTCTTCTTAGCTTCATCTCCGGGTAGACCTGCAAACTTAAATAATCCACAAATTTCGTTCACATATAATAGGTGCATATCAGGATGTTCAGTTCCATCTCCTGCATAAGGTTTAGCAAGCAGTTGTTCTACCATACCCGAAGGAATTTCATAACCAATATTTTCAGTAGGTGCAGTAGGTTGAGGGGCAACTAATTGTGGTTCCGGTCGAGGTGAAGATACCCCGAACAAACCCCTCAAAGGATTGTTTTCCATAGTAGCAAGTAACAATAAATTTCAGCACGTAGTATAAGTTTTTCCTTACCGATTTCCACTTACCAAGACCGCTTCAGTCCCCAGCAACGGCGCCAGAAAAGAGTCTTGATGACCCACAAGTATAGGGGATCAATCGTAGTCCTTTCGATAAGTAAGAGTGTCGAACCCAACGAGGAGCAGAAGGAAATGACAAGCAGTTTTCAGCAAGGTAATTTCTGCAAGCACTGAAATTGTAGGTAACAGATAGTTTGATAGCAAGATAATTGATAACGAGCAAGTAACAGTAATGGTAAATAAAGTACAGCAAGGTAGCCCAATCCTTTTGTGGCAAAGGACAGGCCAGAACAGTCTCTAGTAATAGGCAAAGTGTTCTTGAGGGTACACGGGAATTTCATCTAGTCACTTTTATCATGTTGGTTTGATTTGTGTTCGCTACTTTGATAATTTGATATGTGGGTGGACCGGTGCTTGGGTGCTGTTCTTATTTGAACAACCTCCCACTTATGATTAACCCCCTCGCAAGCATCCGCAACTACGAGAAAAGTATTAAGATAAAATCTAACCATAACATTAAACGTTTGGATCCAAATCAGCCCCTTACGAACCAGCGCATAAACTAGGGTTTAAGCTTCTGTCACTCTAGCAACCCATCATCTAATAACTACTCCACAATGCATTCCCTTAGGCCCAAGGATGGTGAAGTGTCATGTAGTCGACGTTCACATGACACCACTAAGGGAATTACAACATACATATCATCAAAATATCGAACACATATCAAATTCACATGATTACTTGCAACATGACTTCTCTCGTGACCTCAAGAACAAAGGTAACTACTCACAAATAATATTCATGCTCAAGATCAGAGGGGTATTGAATATCATAATGGATCTGAACATATAATCTTCCACCAAATAAACCATATATTAATCAACTACAAGATGTAATCAACACTACTAGTCACCCACAAGTACCAATTTGAGGTTCCGGTACAAAGATTGAACACAAGAGATGAACTAGGGTTTGAGAGGAGATGGTGATGTTGAAGATGTTGATGAAGATTGGCCTCCCAAAGATGAGAGGGGTGTTGGTGATGACGATGGCTTCGATTTCCCCCTCCGGAAGGGAGTTCCCCCGGCGGAATCGCTCCGCCGGAGGGCAAAAGTGCTCCTGCCCAAGTTCCGCCTCGAGACGGTGGCGTTCCGTCCCGAAAGTCCTCCTCTCATTTTTTCTAGGTCAAAAGACCCTATATACCAGAAGATGGGCACCGGAGGTGGGCCGAGGAGGGCACAACCCACCAGGGTGGCCCCCTCCAGTAGTTATTTGCTCCAGTTTTTTTCATATATTCCAAAAATATTCTCCGTAAAGTTTCAGCTTCTTTAGAGATGTGCAGAATAGGTATCTCTGATGTGCGTTTTCAGGTCTAGAATTCCAGCTGCCGGTATTCTCCCTTTTTGTGGAAATCTTGCATATTATGAGAGAAAAGGCATTAGAATCACTCCCTAAAGCATTATTATTCAACAAAACATAATAAATAACAATAGGAAATCATGATGCAAAATGGACGTATCACACACGAACCTATGCAAAACAGCTATCAACCAACCCACGAAGAAGTTTAGCTATCAAATATTTAAATGAAGAAAAATTAGCAACAAAACTAAGTAGGTATGTATTGGAGAGACTAGTTGCTATGTTTTTTGGTGCACTTAGCACCTCATCTTCCTTCCACGACCGTTGCGGATTGTCGACGCCCCATGCGGAAGAGAAGCTCATTGCGCCTGTCCTCCACCGCTCGCTGATGAAGGCTGAAACAGACGCCTGTCGTTCCTTGTAAGAACGCCAAGGCACTCTGGCTCGGCATCGAGCAATTGGAACGCGAAGCGACGGAGGCGACAAATGACTGCGATGACCCCTCTCCCCTCATCCCGCCACCGCCTACGCGAAGGGTTAAAGCCGCTCCGGTGACCGCAAGGGCAAAGGATCGACGAGGAAGTGGTGAATTCCGACGTCCTCTCCATCTGCGTTAGCCTATTTAGTAAGATTAGTTTGAATCTTTGTCCGTTTGCCGGCGATGAACTGTGTATTTTGGTCTAGATGAATTATGATGCTTATGCCCGTATGGAATTTTATTGATTTACGTTTGTTTGTTCCTTTGTTTGGTATATGATCATCTTTTTTTTGACAAACTGGTATATGATCATCTGTGTAATTTCCTTCACATCGCATTGATAGCATGGGTTTTGGGGGCTAGATATGAGGTACATGACTAGGGACGCGGACATTTGAGCCTTGACCGCGGGGCGGATTAGGCAAGTCTTGTTGTAGATGCTCTCTCTGACAATGAAAACAGAAACACTCCATATATAGCACAGAAAGCGACCGAAGGTGCAGAACTTGAACGAAGATGCATGCGGCGGCATGGCATGGGATCAATGTTTTAAATAGCTCCGCTATAGCCCCGCTATAGCCTTTGAAAGCTCTCCCGCTAAAGCTATGCACTTTTAGCGCTAAATTGAAAATGAGGTTAATAGCCCGCTATTTCCCGCTATAGCGCTAAATTTGGAGTCATTTAGCCCGCTAAGCCGCTATACAAAACAATACTTTTGCATTATCTTTTGTTCTTGTTTATGATATATATGATGCATTGATGTGAAGCTTGGTTATTGAATTAGGATGCCTCTTGGTACTCGCATTTTGATGTGTGAACATGTGTATATGCAATATATCATATATGATGCCTGATTATATACTTATTGTTTCAATTTTTTATGATTTAAGAGAAACGTTAAATGAGGCTTAGCTCCGCTATAGCCTTTCATAACTTCTGGTCGAGCCGCCGCTAAATGCTATAGCCCGCTATTTAAAACATTGTGTGGGATACCCAGTCGAGCACTAGCTTGGGGCCTCCGCGTAACCCCAACCACCGCCTCGTATCGCATCGCAGGTAGACTGACACACACACACACACACAGAAGAGCACGAGCGTCGAGCGAGCGACGGGACGCACCCCTCTCGGCTCTAGCTCACCCTCCCCAGGCACAGGCAGGCGCGCCCTGCTCACGCCCCCGCGCGCGCGGTCACCCCAACCACCACCGCGCAGAGGCAGGCCGTGGGCGCGCTGCTCACGCTCGCGCGCCCAGCCGAGCCGATCGATCTCGAGTGCCCGTCCGGTCCCGGGCGCGATGGCCTCAGCCTCACCTGCTCCGGCGTCGCCCGCCGCACGCACGCACGAACGCCACGTTCTCCATCGACTACTACAATCGCGTGACCCCCGACGTTTCTAGCTACGGATTACGCCTGTAGTGCCGGGTTGTCAACCGGAGCACGTACGCACGTACGCGGTTCACTCATGCACTGCTCGTTTACGACTACAACTTAACTCATGGACGAAAGGAAAAAAAAAACTTACAACAGGATGGAATGCCAACGAAAAGCCCCCGCGAGTAGGGAAATTGGCACCGGACCCACATGTCAGCCGCTTGACAGACACTGATTCGCCTCTACATTTTTTTCCCAATGCATGAAACCATCACAAATTCTTTGTTGTAGCATGAACTAAAACTTGGTAGCCACGCACATTCATGCATCGCAACGCCCTTGCCCCGCCTACCTAATCAGGAGAAGCTACTGGAGGTCGGCTGATTAGTCCCAGCTTATCACTCGGACCAAATCAAACCATCGGAGGCGGCTCTGCCCGTGCTAGCTTTGCCGACCGAATACCAGTACGCCGCCATCTTATCCAGCAAACACGGGAGGTCACATCTCACCTCTGAGCTGGAGACGACGACGCGTACTCAAGACTACTCAACCCCATAACCGCGAGGATTAAATCAGTTAATGCGCCACTTGCATGTATCCACGGCTGACCCCGTAACGCCGACCGACAGGTACACGGAACCACTGACAGGGACCGCCGATTAGCAAACGGACTCCACAAGGAAAACCAGGCCGTTGCAAGGTCGCATCACGTCGAAGCGGAGTAAGTCGTCACCTCACCGTGTGTATGTGTGCACTGGCGGAGCTACGTGTGACAAAAATGGGCCATGGCCCGCCCATCTCACAGCAAGTTCAGTGTAGGGGGTCATGAGAACAAAAATTAGCGATCTTCTTTCATGCCGGCCCGCCCAAGTTTGGCTGGGTAGCTCCGCCACTGAATGTGTGTGTGAGTGTCTCTCAAGGAGTCAAGTGAGTATGAAAGGGTGCGAGGCTGCGTGCGTTCATAAGGGCTTTGCAGCTTGATTATAATCCACTTATGTATAAGATTGTAACGTTAGTTATTCACTCAGGGCGGTGATGGTGTGCTTTTTGTATTGGCAAAACGGCAGCACAGGTGGGGTCGGCCGTTTTCTTCTGACTGAGGTTGTTTGCCTGCTCTGGTTCGTGTACCAACAGAGGTGAGGTCAACCGTATGGTCTTTATTTTCTTTCGAAGAATGGTAAAAATGAAGTCAACCATGTGTCGATCATGTTAAGAACACAAGGTTACGAGTTTCAAACTTTTCATGGGGATGAAAGGTCCCCAAAAAAAAAAAACAGCGGTGCACACACACATCAACGATGGGCGAAGGGCCCTGCGCATTTGCCGCTGAAAATTAGTGTACACTTGTATGCATATTAATTGCCCCAAAGTTATCGGTCCTTGCCATATCACCGCACTAAAAAGTCGTACTCCCTCGGATCGGAGGAAGTACTATTTTTGTGCTGAAAGGTCTACCGGAGGCGTTAGCCCGTCCAGAGGCAGGATTAGAAAAATATAGATGTTGAGGTGGTCCGGCTAGAATAAATATTTCAAAAAATTGCACTGTTCATACTTGGGTGTTCAAAAAAAATGTGTGGATTTTTCAAAAAACATTTGACCTAGTATCTAAAATGTTCATGTATCAAGAAAAAAAATCCATCAAAATGAATATACCTTATAGAAATGACAAAAAATATAAAGATTATTTACTACATAATCATACAGTTGGTATACAATGCATTTGAAGACAATGGGCAAGAGAAATAATAATTTTCTGGTGATGATGATATGCGTAGGTGTAGTCTGATGTTTCAATCGTGCTTGCTTCATCGTTTTTTGCTGCCAAAGATGCCACTGGCGAGAAAGGTCAGTTGGGCATTGAAAGTATTATAGTATATGTTGGAAATATGCCCTAGAGGCAATAATAAAGTAGTTATTATCATATTTTTTGTTCATGATAAATGTTTATTATACATGCTAGAATTGTATTGATTGGAAACTCAAATACATGTGTGGGTATATAGACAACACCGTATCCCTAGTGAGCCTCTATAGGACTAGCTCGTTGATCAAAGATGGTCAAGGTTTCCTAGCCATAGACATGAATTGTCATTTGATAACGGGATCACATCATTAGGAGAATGATGTGATGGACAAGACCCAAACTATGAACGTAGCATATGATCGTGTCAGTTTATTGCTATTGTTTTCTGCATGTCAAGTATCTGTTCCTATGATCATGAGATCATGCAACTCACTGACACCGGAGGAGTACCTTGTGTGTATCAAACGTCGCAACGTAACTGGGTGAATATAAAGGTACTCTACAGGTATCTCCGAGAGTGTCTATTGAGTTGGCGTGGATCAAGACTGGGATTTGTTACTCCGTGTGACGGAGAGGTATCTCATGGCCCACTCGGTAATACAACATCACAATGAGCTTGCAAGCAAAGTGACTACAAGAGTTAGCCACAGGATCTTGTATTACGGAAAGAGTAAAGAGACTTGCCGGTAACGAGATTGAACTAGGTATGGAGATACCGACGATCGAATCTCGGGCAAGTAACATACCGATGAACAAAGGGAACAGAGTACGGGATTAACTGAATCCTTGACATAGAGGTTCAACCGATAAAGATCTTCGTAGAATATGTAGGAACCAATATGGGCATCCAGGCCCCGCTATTGGTTATTAACCGTAGAGGTGTCACGGTCATGTCTGCATAGTTCTCGAACCCGCAGGGTCTGCGCACTTAACGTTCGGTGACGATTAGGTATTGTTGGGTTATATATGTTGGTGATCGAAGGTTGTTCGGAGTCCCGGATGAGATCCCGGACGTCACGAGGAGTTCCGGAATGGTCTGGAGGTAAAGATTGATATATAGGAAATTCCGTGTTGGTCACCGGAAAAGGTTCAGGCGTCACCGGTAACGTACCGAGGGTGTCGGAAGGGTTCCGTGGGTCCACCGGAAGGGGCCACAAGCCTCGGAGAGCTCCATGGGCTGTGAGAGGGGGCGCACCAGCCCCTGGTGGGCTGGCCGCCCCTCCCACGAAGGCCCATGCGGCTGAAAGGGTGGGGGCCAAGCCAAAGGGGGCCGCCGGCCCTTGCCTTGGGTGGCAAGGCACCCCCTTGGCCGCCGCACCAACCCTAGGGGAAACCCTAGGGCGGCCGGCCCCCTCCTATCCCCTATATATATGTGAGGGGAGGGACGGCTGCACACACCTAAGCCACGGCGCAGCCTCTCCCTCCCTCATAGATTGCTTCTCCTCTAGTTAGATTCGGTTTTGCTTAGCGAAGCTCTGCCAGATCAGCTCCACCACCACCGCCACCACACCGTCGTGCTGCCGGAGAACCCATCTACCTCTCCGCCCTTTCTTACTGGATCAAGGAGGCGGAGAACGTCATCGAGTTGTACGTGTGATGAACGCGGAGGTGCCGTCCGTTTCGGCACTAGATCGTGATTGGATCACGGGACGGATTGCGATTTGGATCGCGAAGACGTTCGACTACATCAACCGCGTTTCTTAACGCTTCCCGCTTAGCAATCTACAAGGGTATGTGGATCCGAACTCTCCTCTCGTAGATGCTCATCTCCTAGATTGATCTTGGTGAAGCATAGAAATTTTTTTGTTTCCCATGCAACGTTCCTCAACAGTGGCATCATGAGCTAGGTCTATGCGTAGATGACATCACGAGTAGAACACAAAGGAGTTTGTGGGCGTTGATATTCAGATTGCTTCCCTCCTTAGTCTTTTCTTGATTCTGCGGTATTGTGGGATGAAGCGGCTCGGACCAACCTTACTCGTCCACGTACGAGTGACCGGTTCCATCGACTGACATGTAACTTTGTTGCATAAGATGGCTAGCGGGTGTCAGTCTCTCCCACCTTAGTTTAATCGGATTTGACAAAGGCGGTCCTTGTAGAAGGTGAAATAGCAACTTGTATATCATCGTTGTGGTTTTGTGTAGGTAAGAATCGTTCTTGCTACATACCCATAGCAGCCACGTAAAACATGCAACAAATTAGAGGACGTCTAACTTGTTTTTGCAGGATATGTTCTGATATGATATGGCCAAAGACATGATGTGATATATGTGATGTATGAGATGATCATGTTTTGTAATAGTTCATATCAACTTGCATGTTGATACGGCAACCGGCAGGAGCCATAGGGTTGTCTTTAATTATTATGTGGCCTGTGGGTCACTCATTAAGCGCTATGTAATGCTTTACTTTATCGCTAGGCGGTAGCAATAGTAGTAGAAGCATGGTGGGCGCGACAACCCCGATGGCAACACAATGATGGAGATCATGATGATGGGGATCATGGTGTTGTGCCGGTGACGATGGAGATCATGCCGGTGCTTTGGAGATGGAGATCAAAAGCACAAGTTCATGGCCATATCATGTCACTTATGATTTGCATGTGATGTTAATCCTTTTATGCATCTTATTTTGCTTAGGACGACGGTAGCATTATAAGGTGATCCCTCACTAAAATTTCAAGATAAAATTGTGTTCTCCCCGAGTGTGCACCGTTGCGAAATTTCATCGTTTCGAGGCACCACGTGATGATCGGGTGCGATAGACTCTACGTTCGCATACAACGGGTGCAAGACAGTTTTGCACATGCGGAACACTCGGGTTAAACTTGACGAGCCTAGCATGTACAGACATGGCCTCGGAACACAAGAGACCGAAAGGTCGAACATGAGTCATATAGTAGATATGATCAACATGGAGATGTTTACCATTGAAACCACCTCATCTCACGTGATGATCGGACTTGGGTTGGTGAATTTGGATCATGTAACACTCGGATGACCGGAGGGATGTCAATTTGAGTGGGAGTTTTAAGTAATATGATTAACTAAACTCATTATCTTGAACCATAGTCTAAGTAATCTTTGCAAAATTTATGTTGTAGATCAATGGCTCGCGCAGTAGCTCCCCTGAATTTCAATGCGTTCCTAGAGAAAGCCAAGCTGAAAGATGTTGGAAGTAACTTTGTAGACTGGGCCCGTAATCTGAGGATTAACCTCACGGCTTCCCAAAAGGCTTATGTCATTGATGCACCGCTCGGTGCGCCACCTGCTCCAGTATCGTCTGCAGACGTTGCGAACGCCTGGCACGCGCGTTCTGATGACTACTCAATAGTTCAATGTGCAATGTTGTATGGCTTAGAACCGGGACTTCAAAGACGTTTTGAACGTCATGGAGCATATGAGATGTTCCAGGAGTTGAAGTTTATTTTTGAGAAGAATGCCCGGATCGAGAGGTATGAGACCTCCGATAAGTTCTATGCTTGCAAGATGGAGGAGAACGGGTCTGTCAGTGAACACATACTCAGAATGTCTGGGTATTCCAACCGTCTGGCCGAGTTGGGAATTACTCTCCCGCCAGAGGCGATCACTGACAGAGTTTTTCAATCACTGCCACCTAGCTACAAAAGCTTTGTGTTGAACTATAACATACAAGGGATGAACAAGTCAGTCGCCGAGCTGTTGGCGATGCTAAAAGTCGCTGAGTCAGAAATCCAGAAGGAGCATCAAGTGTTGATGGTCAATAAAACCACTAGTTTCAAGAAGAATGGCAAGGGCAAGAAGGGTAACTCCAAGAAGAGTGGCAAAGCAGTTGCCCCTCCCGTGAAGAAACCCAAGGCTGGACCCAAGCCAGAAACTGAGTGCTTTCATTGCAAGGGTATTGGCCACTGGAAGCGGAATTGCCCCAAGTATCTGGCCGACAAGAAGGCGGCCAACGCCAAACAAGGTATATATGATATACATGTTATTGATGTGTACCTTACCAACTCTCGTTATAGTGCCTGGGTATTTGATACCGGTTCGGTTGCTCACATTTGCAACTCAAAGCAGGAACTACGGAATAGACGGAGGCTGGCAAAGGACGAAGTGACGATGCGTGTGGGAAATGGTTCCAAGGTTGATGTGATCGCCGTCGGCACGCTCGCTCTTCGATTACCATCGGGATTAGTGATGAACCTGAATAATTGTTATTTAGTGCCTGCATTGAGCATGAACATTATATCTGGATCTTGTTTAATGAGAGACGGTTACTCATTTAAATCAGAGAATAATGGTTGTTCTATTTATATGAGTAATATATTTTATGGTCATGCACCCATTGTGAGGGGTTTATACTTGTTGAATCTCGATAGTGATGATACACATGTTCATAACATTGATGCCAAAAGATGTAGAGTTGATAATGATAGCACCACTTTCTTGTGGCACTGCCGCTTAGGTCATATTGGTGTAAAACGCATGAAGAAACTCTATGCTGATGGACTTTTGGAGTCAATTGATTTTGAATCACTTGACACATGTGAACCATGCCTCATGGGCAAGATGACTAAGACCCCGTTCTCTGGAACAATGGAATGGGCAAGTGACTTGTTGGAAATCATACATACTGATGTGTGCGGTCCGATGAGCATTGAGGTGCGTGGTGGATATCGTTATTTTCTCACCTTCACCGATGACTTGAGTAGATATGGGTATATTTACTTGATGAAACACAAGTCTGAAACGTTTGAAAAGTTTAAGCAATTTCAGAGTGAAGTTGAGAATCATCGTAACAAGAAGATTAAATTCCTACAATCTGATCGAGGAGGAGAATATCTGAGTTATGAGTTTGGCAATCACTTAAGACAATGTGGAATTGTTTCATAGTTGACGCCGCCTGGAACACCATAGCGTAATGGTGTGTCCGAACGTCGTAATCGAACCTTATTGGATATGGTGCGTTCTATGATGTCTCTTGCCGATTTGCCACTATCATTTTGGGGTTATGCGTTAGAGACAGCTGCATTCACTTTAAATAGGGCATCATCTAAGTCCGTTGAGACGACGCCGTATGAACTGTGGTTTGGCAAGAAAGCAAAGTTGTCGTTTCTTAAAGTTTGGGGATGCGATGCTTATGTCAAAAGGCTTCAGCCAGAAAAGCTCGAACCCAAAGCGGACAAATGCGTCTTCATAGGATACCCAAAAGAGACAGTTGGGTACACCTTCTATCTCAGATCCGAAGGCAAAGTGTTTGTCGCTAAGAACGGGTCATTTCTCGAGAAAGAGTTTCTCTCGAAAGAATTGAGTGGGAGGAAGATAGAACTTGATGAGGTTATTGAACCTTTACTTCAACCAGAGAGTAGCGCAACGCAGAAAGATGTTTCTGTGGAGCCTACATCAGTTGAAGAGGAAGCTAATGATGGTGATCATGAAGCTTCGGATCAAGTTACTATCGAACCTCGTAGGTCGACAAGGACACGTGCTGCTCCTGAATGGTACGGTAACCCTATCTTAGAGGTCATGTTGTTGGACAACGATGAACCTACGAGCTATGGAGAAGCGATGGTGGGCCCCGATTCCAACAAATGGTTAGAGGCCATGAAATCCGAGATAGGATCCATGTATGAAAACAAAGTGTGGACTTTGGAAGTATTACCTGAAGGGCGAAAGGCCATTCAGAATAAATGGATCTTTAAGAAGAAGACGGACGCGGACGGTAATGTCACCATCTATAAAGCTCGACTTGTGGCAAAGGGTTTTTCACAAGTTCAAGGAGTTGACTACGATGAGACTTTCTCACCCGTAGCGATGCTTAAGTCCGTCAGAATCATGTTAGCAATAGCTGCATTTTTCGATTATGAAATTTGGCAGATGGATGTCAAAACAGCGTTCCTTAACGGTTTCCTTAAGGAAGAGTTGTATATGATGCAACCAGAAGGTTTTGTCGATCCAGAGAATGCTGACAAAGTTTGCAAGCTCCAGTGATCCATTTATGGGCTGGTGCAAGCATCTCGGAGTTGGAATCTTAGCTTTGATGAGGTGATCAAAGCGTTTGGTTTTATACAAGTTTACGGAGAAGTTTGTATTTACAAGAAAGTGAGTGGGAGCTCTATAGCGTTTCTAATATTATATGTGGATGACATATTGCTGATTGGAAACAATGTAGAATTTTTGGAAAGCGTGAAGGAATATTTGAACAAGAGTTTTTCAATGAAGGACCTAGGTGAAGCTGCTTTCATATTAGGCATCAAGATCTATAGAGATAGATCAAGACGCTTAATAGGACTTTCACAGAGCACATACTTTGAAAAAGTTTTGAAGAAGTTCAAAATGGATCAGTCCAAGAAGGGGTTCTTGCCTGTGTTACAAGGTGTGAAGTTGAATAAGACTCAATGCCCAGTGACTGCAGAGGATAGAGAAAAGATGAGTGGCATCCCCTATGCTTCTGCCATAGGCTCTATCATGTATGCAATGATGTGCACAAGACCAGATGTCAGCCTTGCCATAAGTATGGCCGGAAGGTTTCAAAGTGATCCAGGAGTGGAACACTGGACGGCGGTCAAGAATATCCTTAAGTACCTGAAAAGGACTAAGGAAATGTTTCTCGTTTATGGAGGTGATCAAAAGCTCATCGTAAAGGGTTACGTCGATACAAGCTTTGACACTGATCCGGATGACTCTAAGTCTCAAACCGGATACGTATTTATTCTCAGTGGACGAGCGGTAAGCTGGTGCAGTTCCAAGCAAAGCGTGGTAGCTGATTCTACATGCGAAGCGGAGTACATAGTTGCCTCGAAGGTGGCAAAGGAAGGTGTCTGGATGAAGCAGTTCATGACAGATCTTGGAGTTGTGCCCAGTGCACTGGACCCAATGACTCTGTTCTGTGACAACACTGGTGCCATTGCTCTAGCCAAGGAACCAAGGTTTCACAAGAGGACTAGACACATAAAGCGACGCTTCAATTCCATCCACGATTACATCAAAGAGGAGGACATAAATATTTGCAACACACGGATCTGAATGTCGCAGACCCGTTGACTAAGCCTCTTCCACGAGCAAAGCATGATAAACACCAGAACTATATGGGTGTTAGATTCATTACAATGTAAATCACATGGTGATGTGAGCTAGATTATTGACTCTAGTGCAAGTGGGAGACTATTGGAAATATGCCCTAGAGGCAATAATAAAGTAGTTATTATCATATTTCCTTGTTCATCATAAATGTTTATTATCCATGCTAGAATTGTATTGATTGGAAACTCAAATACATGTGTGGGTATACAGACAACACCGTGTCCCTAGTGAGCCTCTATAGGACTAGCTCGTTGATCAAAGATGGTCAAGGTTTCCTAGTCATAGACATGAGTTGTCATTTGATAACGGGATCACATCATTAGGAGAATGATGTGATGGACAAGACCCAAACTATGAACGTAGCATATGATCGTGTCAGTTTATTGCTATTGTTTTCTGCATGTCAAGTATCTGTTCCTATGACCATGAGATCATGCAACTCACTGACACCGGAGGAGTACCTTGTGTGTATCAAATGTCGCAACGTAACTGGGTGACTATAAAGGTACTCTACAGGTATCTCCGAGGGTGTCTGTTGAGTTGGCGTGGATCAAGACTGGGATTTGTTACTCCGTGTGACGGAGAGGTATCTCATGGCCCACTCGGTAATACAACATCACAATGAGCTTGCAAGCAAAGTGACTAAAGAGTTAGCCACAGGATCTTGTATTACGAACGAGTAAAGAGACTTGCCGGTAACGAGATTGAACTAAGTATGGAGATACCGACGATCGAATCTCGGGCAAGTAACATACCGATGAACAAAGGGAACAGAGTACGGGATTAACTGAATCCTTGACATAGAGGTTCAACCGATAAAGATCTTCGTAGAATATGTAGGAACCAATATGGGCATCCAGGCCCCGCTATTGGTTATTGACCGTAGAGGTGTCTCGGTCATGTCTGCATAGTTCTCGAACCCGCGGGGTCTGCACACTTAACGTTCGGTGACGATTAGGTATTGTTGGGTTATATATGTTGGTGACTGAAGGTTGTTCGGAGTCCCGGATGAGATCTCGGACGTCACGAGGAGTTCTGAAATGGTCCAGAGGTAAAGATTGATATATAGGAAGTTCCATGTTGGTCACCAGAAAAGGTTCAGGCATCACCGGTAACGTACCGGGGGTGTCGGAAGGGTTCCGGGGGTCCACCGGAAGGGGCCACGAGCCTCGGAGAGCTCCATGGGTTGTGAGAGGGGGGCGCACCAGCCCCTGGTGGGCTGGCCGCCCATCCCACGAAGGCCCATGCGGCTGGAAGGGTAGGGGCCAAGCCAAAGGGGGCCGCCGGCCCTTGCCTTGGGTGGCAAGGCACCCCCTTGGCCACCGCACCAACCCTAGGGGAAACCCTAGGTCGGCCGGCCCCCTCCTCTCCCCTATATATATGTGAGGGGAGGGAGGGCTGCACACACCTAAGCGACGTCGCAGCCTCTCCCTCCCTCATAGATTGCTTCTCCTCTAGTTAGATTCGGTTTTGCTTAGCGAAGTTCTGCCGGATCAGCTCCACCACCACCGCCACCACGCCGTCGTGCTGCCGGAGAACCCATCTACCTCTCCGCCCTTGCTTGCTGGATCAAGGAGGCGGAGAACGTCATCGAGCTGTACGTGTGATGAACGCGGAGGTGCCGTCCGTTCGGCACTAGATCGTGATTGGATCGCGGGACGGATTGCGATTTGGATCGCGAAGACGTTCGACTACATCAACCGCGTTTCTTAACGCTTCCCGCTTAGCGATCTACAAGGGTATGTGGATCCGAACTCTCCTCTCGTAGATGCTCATCTCCTAGATTGATCTTGGTGAAGCGTAGGAAATTTTTTGTTTCCCATGCAACGTTCCCCAACAGTATAGACCATAGATAAAAATTCCTAGTCAAAAAATTCCAGCACCGAGCCCTTCTGAATACTAGCCATTAAGCCGCTTAAAAGCGGCAATTAGGGGTTTTGCTGGGGATGGGAGTGGGGGATGTGAAGCAAGCGAAATCATAGAAAGCTTACCAAATGTTCCAAAATCTACTTGCAGATTTAGTGAAAGCAACGCTACAGGTGCACATTGGCAAAGACTATTTTGCGTGACGACATTCTGTTGGAGGTGTTAGGAGCAAAAAACAATAATGTTGGATGGTGTGTTTCTTACATATGCCCCAAAACAATGTGGCAATGACCATGAAGCCGATCGCATGAAGGGAGTGGTGGACCGGTGGTCCCCTCTCGGATCTATGATCTTCGACACAGGTGGCGTTGGACATGTCGCCCTCAAGCGCCTTGCCCAATAGCGCATTAGTCATCCTGTTTTGTTTTGTCAACTTGTTCTCTTTAGCTAGGTTATGAACTCGTTCTTAATCATTATCATCAACATCCGAAAATATAACACGCCTATGTATTTTGAGGTTTAATTTGGTCATCAATTTGACCATGTAGGTTATGTTAACAAATTTATATCATGGAATTTGCATTCAAATGAGTTTCCATTCGTGTAACTTTTTATGGGTTGTCTTTCATTTTAGGGTGGTATAAAAAGGGAATGGAGTGTGTGTTAAACTTACTAGAGTGTATAAATTGAAATGATTATAACAAAATATGTATGCTCATATGACATGTCGAATGACATATCAAATGGAGAAATAAGCAATGAATGATTGAGGGGTGAAGCTATCTGATATTTCGGCAACGAATTGTGACTTTTTTCCTCCTAGCAATCTGGACACTCTAGCATTACCTTTGAAAGAACATGTGCTGCCCCCATGTTTGGTTTTGGTAATTGATGACAATCTCTATGGACTAATGGTTGCCTTGAGTTATATTTGAAGGGTTTGTCCATAGGCATTGCTTGAAGACCATTTGTTGGTTTCAAGGTTATTAGAAGAAGAATATGTGTTGACCAAGGTTATTCATGGAGTTATCCAAAGATTGGTCATGTTGATCAACACACAAAGCGTAGAAGATGTACCGAGTGGGATCAAGTGATCTCACGGTATGGTAAGCATTGTCCATTACGCTTTGTGTACTAACCCATGTTCTATGCGAGAGTTTTATGTGGGGTTAGGTATGTTTCCATGGGCTTGCGTCAAGAGGAAGATCTCATTCAACCCATGGAGGATGACATCAAGTGGTGATCGTCATCAACATTGCGGTGTGCAAGTTCAAGTGGAGCATCACGAAGAGATCACATGCCTGAAGCTTGCCGTCCATTGTGGTGACAATGGACTTGTGAAGATGTGCCAAAGAGTGGCTCACCCATAGTGGAGTATGGGG
The DNA here is from genome assembly GCA_039707655.1 of Elymus sibiricus. Taxonomy (NCBI): domain Eukaryota; kingdom Viridiplantae; phylum Streptophyta; class Magnoliopsida; order Poales; family Poaceae; genus Elymus; species Elymus sibiricus. Next base: position 487,523,580 of record CM077665.1, read on the forward strand.
GAGCAATCAACTAGTCTTCATCGAGCCGGCGCAATCAAGAAAGGTGGTCCAACTTGAGGAGGTCAAGATCGTCATCATCTAGCTCAAGTGGACTATGCACAAGGCAAAGGTTTGCCCTTGATAGGTTTTCTATTTTACCGGTCTCATGGTGGTAGTTGGGAGACCGGGTTTTAGGATCGATAGCCGTACTATCAAGGGGGGCTCTCAAGTGAGTAGCTTTATCGTATCATTCGTAGAGAGCTCAAACCATTGCATCCTTGCATCTTCTTTCTTGGTTCGTGTTTGGTATTTCTCCTTGTGAGTCTTTGAGCTTTTGGTCATCTTCATGACAAGCTCGAGGTCATCGAAAACGGAGTTCATCTATGCATCTTCTATGATGTTTTCGATGTTGGAGTTTATGCCGGGTCTTCATTCATAGAGGTTTCTCATCTCTATATGTTAGGCATTTCTCCCCTGCCTCTTCTTATTATAACCAGTTGCTGTTGGATAGTATTTGTTGTCATCTATCCAACAAGCTTGAGTTTGCTCAATTCGGAGCTCATTTGCAGAAGTTGTGGCAGTTCTGGTTTTCCTGCTTTCATCTGTGCGGTAGTACCGCTCTGTTCTACGGTAGTACCGCTTGTGCGGTTGTACCGTGCTCCCGCGCGGTAGTACCGCTGGTTTGCGTGCTATCCTGGCAAAGTTCTTGCCGGGAGCATTTCTTGCCGGGTCCTCTGTTTTCTGTGGCATGCTAGCGGTAGTACCGCTGGTGCCCACGGTAGTACCGCTTATGCGGTAGTACCGCTGGGTACTTCCGTGGCACTGCCGCTTGGGGTTTCCCCGAGCGTGCAACTTTCTGTTGCCATTTTGCAATTCACGGTAGTAGCACGGTAGTAGCACGGTAGTACCGCTCCAGCGGTACTACCGCCCTTACTACCGCTGCCACTACCGCTTGCGGGGTTTCCTCTATGCAAGTTTCTGTTGCTCGTTTCAGTTTAGCGGTAGTACCGCTTAGTTGAGCGGTAGTACCGCTTGGTGCGGCACTACCGCTCCAGTCCCGTGTTCTCGCCTGCTGTTTTTGAATTACTACCGCTTAAGCGGTAGTACCGCTCGCAAGAGCGGTAGTACCGCTTGTACGCGTCCAACACGGGTAACGGTTGGATTTGGGGTGGCCCTATAAAAGGGGTCTTCTTCCCCAACGGTTATCTTATCCTTTGAGCTCATTTCTCCCCCCATTGTTGACCTTCTTGAGCTTGCCTATCTCTCAATCCCTCCAATGATTCTTGCTCCTTCTTGAGGGAAAAGAGAGAGGAGATCTAGATCCACATTTCCACCAATCACTTTCTCCTCTAAGTGAGGGGAACCCCTTGGATCTAGATCTTGGAGTTCTTGGTGTTCTCCTTGTTCTTCCTCTCACTTTCCTCCATAGCTTTTGTTGCTTTGGTGGGATTTGAGAGAGAGGGACTTGAGCACTTCGTGTGTTCTTGCCATTGCATTAGTTGCATCGGTTTGAGTTCTCCACGGTGATACGTGGAAGTTAGTAGTTGAGAAGCTTATTACTCTTGGGTGTTTGAGCACCCTAGAGCTTGTTCCTCTTGGGTGCCTTGGCGCCCTAGACGGCTTGGTGGTGCCTCGGAGCTCAATCATTGTGGTGTAAAGCTCCGGGCAAGCGTCGGGGTCTCCAATTAGGTTGTGGAGATCGCCCCGAGCAATTTGACGGGTACCGGTGACCGCCCCCAAGGGTTGCCAAAGTGTACGGGTTCGGTGACCGCCCTCAAGGGTTGCCATTTGTACGGGTTCGGTGACCGCCCTCAAGGGTCCCTTAGTGGAATCACGGCACCTTGCATTGTGCGAGGGCGTGAGGAGAATACGGTGGCCCTAGTGGCATTGTTGGGGAGCATTGTGCCTCCACACCGCTCTAACGGAGATTAGCATCCGCAAGGGTGTGAAATTCGGGATATATCGTCGTCTCCGCGTGCCTCGGTTATCTCTTACCCGAGCCCTTTACTTATGCACTTTACTTTGTGATAGCCATATTGTTTCTTGTTATATATCTTGCTATCACTTAGTTGTTTATCTTGCTTAGCATAAGTTGTTGGTGCACATAGGTGAGCCTAGTCGATTTAGGTTTTGTGCTTGACAAATTAAACGCTAGTTTTATTCCGCATTTGTTCAAGCCTAAACCGTAATTATTTTAAAGCGCCTATTCACCCCCCCCCCCCCCCCCTCTAGGCGACATCCACGATCTTTCAACCTTCATCGCATCCAAGACCCCGCCTCTGACATCACTTAGCAGTCTTGATTTCGACACCATGGCTATCGTAGCATATATGCCTATATATGTCAACATACCCCATGGTGTTGACAAAAAGCGAAGGTAAACAATGTGCTACCTTGAAGCCGCGCGGCCTGATGTTTCCGAACGCGCACGACCGGACCCATCCGTTCCAAAGGTCCAGGAGTGCCATGCACCAATCCATGAAGACCGTTGGCGGAAAAGTCTGGAACTCGTCAGTGGCTAGATCGAGGAATACCGGGCAGCAGGAAGATCAGTAAATTGGACGCGAGAAGACCACTAAGGCCGCCACCCTTCCTTCATTTTCCCGTCAACGCCGCCCCACACAGGCCGACCTCCACTTTCTACACCGCACCCGGGGGAGCCCCACACCTCCTTCGGAGCATGTTGTCATCGTGGCAGAGGCTAGCGGCAGCCTGGGAGGCCGCAGCGGACGACGACGCTAGGGTTTGGCTCATGGCGTCGACGTCAAGCGAACCGTTCCACATTTTCTTCATGTAATACCACTTTGGTAGAAGAAACTATGAGGTTCACCTGGTTTTCCAATCAAGAAATAAATGGACTAAATCATTTTTATTAAATGGATGTTATCAAATAAAGAGAAGATTGGGCACTAAGATCATGTAATATTTCCTTGGAATCTTATCACTGAATATGCAGTGTTGATTTCCTATGTCACGTTTTCTTCTAAGAAAAAGATTTCCGACGGCATTGCACGGGCGTCCATTTTTGCTCCGCGTAGCAAAAATTCTGCTTCCTATTTTTGTTCCGCGTAGCAAATAATCTGCTTCATATAACGGTCCAAAACAGGTGAGCCTATTTGAAAGTGGGAAATGCAACTAACTAAACTCGAATAATGGGTTTTTCTAGAACAACGTAGTACTCTACCTGACTTGGATATGGATAATCTTCTGATCCATTCAACAAGCGCAGGTACTGAAACCGAATATGCTGCGACGGTCCGTGCATCTGCACCTTTGAGGTTCTTCTTCTTTTTTCTATAGAAGGAAGAAATCAAGAGTAGCATTTCCAAGTTCACGATAATCCCAAATTCAATGGATGTACATTTTAGTATGTACTCCCTCCGTCCCGAATTATAAATGTTTTATATTTGTCTAGTTATGGATGTATCTAGACATAATTTAATGTTAGATACATCCGTATTTACACAAATCCAAGATAAGTAATTTGGGACAAAGGTAATATATATTTTTCTAAAAAACATATCTCTTGTAAAAAAGATCATCAGAGGTACAAATCACCTTAGATATAGTAAAAAATACATCAAGGTCCTGGACCACCGAATGACCATTGTCGCCACTCAAAAGAAGCCGCCGACGTGACAGTGTCATTGTTGTCGCGCCCATACCGGAGCAGGCCTGACCTCGTCATCGACATTCGAAAAGTCTTTCTGCAGATGCCCCTAAGGATTAGTGCTCCGGAACCACAATCATCGTCGTCGTAACCCTCGAATCGTTTCAAAAAATATGACACCAAAACTCTCCGTCGCGTACGCAGAATGAGAAACTCTAACCTCTTCAACTCGAGGAGCTGGCAGAATATAGGCCGGAGCTCCATCTAATCCGCCCCGACAGACGAACTTCAGAAGGATCCAAGCCCAAAAGACCGTCTCGGAGAAAAGATGTCGTAAAGTCTCTGCAAAGACTGAAACCCTAACCTATCTACTAGCCCGAGTTTTAATAATAAAATAAAAATCAGAAGCAACATTAGAAGTTTAAGAAAAAACAAAAAATATAGGTGTATTTACGCATATTGTAGCATGGTTTTATAATAAACATCATGTATACTCAGGTCACAAATGGACTTGCGAACTTTTTTTTTGCGGGCGACTTGCGAAGTATTTTTCCTTTTTTTGAAGCTGCGAAGTATTTTTCTTAATCTAGAAGCATAGTCCCAAAATCATGTACGTGTTATCTCATACGCGCTAGATTTTTGAAAGCGGATCGCTTACATATCAATGCTTGAGATTTATTAGAATAGGGACGAGAAGAAATAAATCCATTTGAGCGTGTATATATGTAAAAAAGGAAGGCATTAAATCCTTTGGGCCTATATTTTCGTAGTGCTAAAAATACACAGTACGTATTAAATCGGTGCCAAATATTACTACACGCTAAATTATACACGTCTCAACGTAGGCCGTTGGATGGAGGAAACCCACAGCATCCGACGGCGCAGAGCCCAGGGTGGGTCTATATAAACCCCCTGTGGCCACAGCCCTCTTCCCTAAAGCCACCTCCACCGTCTTCCTCCCGTCCGTTTCTCGCATCGGGAGGCGAGAATGGCACCGCACTCCCCCGCCGTGAAGCTCCAGTCCCGCGCCGCGCCGCCGCCGTCGTCGTCGGCGCTAGGCGCGCACCGGTGGTCCCACCCCATCGCCAAGGGCCCGCCGCGGAAGATCAGGATCGTGCACGTCCTGGCGCCGGAGGTGATCAAGACGGACGCGCGGCACTTCCGCGAGCTCGTGCAGCGCCTCACCGGGAAGCCGAGAGAGTCCTCCTCGTCGTCCTCGTCGTGGTCGGCCGAGAGCGCCGCGGCCGAGTCGTCGTCCCAGCAGGCGGCGGCAGGCGGCTCGTCGTCCGTCGCGGCCGCGGTCGCCCCCGCGGCGGCGGCGGCGGCGACCGTCAAGGCGGAGGTGACCGTGAAGGAGGAGGAGGAGGAGGAGGACGCCGCGTCGCCGGAGGAGGGGCTCGGGGGCGCGTTCGGGGAGGCGGGGGGCGCGGGCGCGACGAACGACGCCTTCTTCCAGGACCTCGACGAGTTCCTCCTCGGCGGATGGCTTTAGTCTCCGATCGGCCAGCCGCACGCCGCCCGTTAGAGCCAAGTCCGAGAATTTTTTTTTTGCCCCCCTGCCGTCGCTGCTGCGTAGGACGGCGACGGCCCGGTTCGGTTACCAGAGAGAGATTCCCCATTTCGGCCTGGAATTTACGTTGAGTTATAGCATCGGGTTTCCTGCGTCTGTTAGACTGTTACTTCTCCGGTTTGTTGATACTTCAGTTTGTGTTATTCAAATTTGAACCCCCACATCGAAATGCCAGATTAGTTTGGTTGTTTTCACGGCATTTGGTGCTTGATCCCAACATTCCTTGTTTTTATTTTTCTTCTTCTGGGTGAACTAGAGGGAGAGATGAAGAGAGGGAGAGAGGTAGGCGAATGCTCTGAACTTATCTGACGCTGAGGGAAGGCATGGCAGAATTCTTTCCAGCGTCAGGCTGTCAGGAGTGGTTAGGTGCAGGACTAACTAACCCTGCGCAGCACGTCCACTGGACAAGATATTTCGAAACCAGGAGACGGTTTCTCACGAGGAACCAAGCATTCTTCGGTTCAGGTAGAACGCCTGTCAGGGATGACAGTGGCTTCTGCCGCCCCAGCTTTACTAGTATGATGTACTACCTCTGTTCATAAATATAAGACGTTTTGGCAGTTTAGATTGAACTGCCAAAACGTCTTATATTTATGAACAGAGGGAGTATTTCTGATTCGAACAAGGGATGTATTTCTGGAAGTTACATCAAACAAAATTTACAAGTGGTGACCAAGGCTTAACATGAACTGCAGATTTCATTTATGTATGCGCGGACCTGGGGAAATGGTCAAACAAAATGGTATCTCTGAAAAAAAGTTAACCAACGATGCTCTCCAGTTAGTACGCAAACACTAGCTTTGATATTCCGAAATCACTACATCTGGCATGTTCTCCATTGGATTTGGTTGCGGCCCTTCTAGTTTTGTCAGGACGTCGGGTGCTCCAGCAGCATCTCGGATAATCTAAAAGAAAAGACAGAACAACCATGAGAAGTCGCAATTTTTCGAGTATGAGGGGTAATATTAGATATCAAACCATTCATTCTGTACTCATGAACCAGGGTTAAATTGGCTTGTCTTAGAGAACCAAAAGGACGCTACTGTATTGGTAAGCTGATTAGATTATCAACATCTTAAACTTGCAAATGTTCCGGCATCTTATCGATGATTTTTAAAACAAAATAAACTGACGGACATGTGCATTTTTCCTCTGGTCTTGCTTACAGGGTTAAGAACCTCCATTTGAACTGTCTGGATAGAATGATAAACCTGTGCAGCATTCCAACTCAGTCTGTCATCAGCTTTATTTTGTCCGATAACAATGTTTTATGAGCCAAGCATAGAATCAGGTATATTTTTTCTAAAAAAGGAACCAGGTATAGGCTAGTAAGTGGGTTCAACATGTGACGCTAAGTAAGACATGGTACAACTCAAAAGTGGAAGCTATAGAGATAATGATTCCATCATTTGTGTTAATTCAAACAGTAGACAGCACTGAGGAGAGATGATTATTTTGAAGATGGATGCCATATGGCCAGAGTGTAATGTGTACAAGTACAAATGCATGTTATAACGATATCATTTTGGCGTCCACTTTAGTGTGGGATAAACATACCAGTATTTCTTCATCCAGATAGGAAATCATGAATAAGCGCTGGTACACCCCGTCTGTAATAAAAAAAGGAGGGATGCAACGCAACTAATCAGTCCATGTAACATGCATTACAATTATTTAAAATTCATGGCATCTCAGAATGAAAATAGCATAGCTATATTGAACCATCCTGTGATGGTGCACTAAACACTGCAGGTAGATAAAAATATTGCAGATAGACAACATGGATAGAGATGAACTAGCTACCATGATATCATGAATGGTGAGAGCATTCCTGTACTGTCATTGTTGGAAGTCAAGTTTTGGACGAAACAAAAGGCAGCATTCCAATAATTTAATATTTTTGCAAAAACAAAATCAGTGATTATAAATGCATTGAAGCAAGCAGGAGTTTTTTTAACAAGAAAAAGGCCGGTAACAAATCCTGCAGTTGTGTTGTCTGAATGGGCAGTATGTCCTAATAAAACTGGAAAAGTGATGCAATAACAAGAACTCTATAAACCAAGTCTTATGCACTTACTAAGAGGTAACTTAACCCCCTCCGAAACAGCATCTCTTATAGAGGCAGGAAGTTGCTGTAGAGCTCCTGCAGTTTGTCCAAGTAAGCCCTTCAGTTGTTCAGGTAGTGTTTCTTCACTGATTTTGGGGGTTTCCAAAAATCCCTCGACGTATTCCTCTTTCATCCTGATAGGTCCCTCCACGGACAGTTGAGTAGTCAGAACGAATCTGTTTTGTATCTGCACAGATAAAAAGGCGGTGAACTGTGGGGCCTGAATGGAACGACAGAACTCAACATGGCCATATACAAATATGCAGTTCCTGGATAAGACAGATAATTGGCTGCCAGTAATGCCTAAGTATGAACGTGGGATCTTGTCAGATTACGAGAGCTACAGCTCATAAAGGAAGACACACGCCGTAATTTCATTTGAAAAAAAAATAGCTGTGCATGCTGTAAAGGCAAGTATATAAATGGCACAAACATTGCAAACATGAGGTAGTTGCAAGGATAAATCCAAAATGCACAAAAGTTGTAGACGACTTTCCACAACTTTTGAAATTACCGTATTAAAGAGCTTAACATTCGAGGAAATTTTGCAGTAGCCATCCCTGATCACCACATCAAGCCCCGTAAAGTGTGCGACAGTAGTAGGTGACCTCCTGTGAAAAGAGCATACTTCTATGTGATACACATTTTTGTCAAAGAAAATTAATTTAGATTTATGTATTTGCAACACATCATGTAATGATAAATTTTAACAGACCACATAACTCATTCTCATGAGAAAAAAGTAAGGAGAGCTCTAATTAAAAATGTGAGTTCATTTTAATGTAACTTGCATCCAGAAATAGTGGCGTACTCAAACAAAAGCTTGGAGGCAAATGATCCAGGATTGCTATCACCGAACCATTCAATTTTCCATCGACCTTCCAGATAGGGCGATCTGAAAAGTGAAACATACGATTAATGAACAAGGACCAACAAAATGTCCATACAACATAACTATTTTAGTCAGAAGTGTTGCGATTTCCTCATGTATACGGGACACGAAAATGTGGAGATGAATTAAAGCGATTAGTTCCTAAACTGAATATCACGATTATGGTTCGCTTCCTGAGAACTGCACCAACCACTTCTTGATAGAAATTCCATTACTTAGTGCCGTTGTGGGAGCTATACTCAAACAAGCCACAACACATGATGCATTTCTTCAGCTATATCGCTTACGTTGTGGGTCGAGGAGTGGGGTTGAGGCGTTCGAGGCCGACAATGCGCTCATTGACGTCGATCTTCTGCATCTCCGTGATCTTGCCGCTAACAAAGGATTCGAAGCCTCCAGAGTCCCTGAACTGAAACGAGCAGCAGTTTACATACTCAGACCCTGAACGCAGAACCCAACTGTCAACATGCAGACACGAACACTAATAAGCTCATGATTCGGTGGGCTCTGCAGAATCGAGGGGTTCGCTCGTCAATCAAATCGACAGCTGTGCAAAAAGTGAGTGTCGCTGAGCACAATTGGCTTATTGAGAAACTAATAATCAGATCGACAGCTGCACTGGGCAGTGGATACGATTCGTATGGACCAGCACGGCGGCAGTACGGGGTAGGCCGTGGCCATTCGTTCCGCGAGGAAGGGGAACAGGAGAGGGGGAGGCTCACGGCGAGGAGGAGGGACTCCTTGGCGGAGAGGCGCTCCATCTCGCGGGCGTAGCTGGCGGCGGGGCCGCCCTGGAACTGCGCCGTGGCCCTGCAGCGGCACCCGGCGGCGCGGCGGGGCGTGAGGCGCAGCCGGCCGTCGCGGCGGCCCAGGATGGCGGGCAGCAGCGGAGGGGAGGCCGGGGCGAGCGTCGCGGCGGCCATGCCGGAGGAGGCGACTTTGCCGTGCGGGAGCCGAGGGGAGGAGGGAGGAGCTCGAGATGTCGTGGTGGTGCTGGAAGCGCTGTGCTGTGTAGGCCAGAGGCCAGTCCACGTAGAACAAAGAGAGAGATGACCATCGGAGGTGTGGCCTGGTCCCACGTGTCATTCACGGCACTGGCATACACTACTTCAAAAGTCAAACTTTTTATGTTTGATCAGGTTTTAGAAAAAATATCAAGATCTGCCATGGCACCAAACAAGTTGGGGCAGGCAAATAAATAAAAAACATGAAAACATACCTTCTGATGATACTACTCCCCCGACTACATACAAAGCAAAATAAATGAATCCACACTTTAAAATATGTCTATATACATCCTAGTGACCTATATTTAGGAACGGAGTGAGTAATTTTGTATTTTGTAGATTTTGGTATTTTTCCCAATAAACTTGATGATCAAAGCAGATAAAATGTGAGAAAACTGTCTTGAGAACCAACAGAGAAAAGTGTGACCCATCTACGGTCAACACAGATGGATAATCACCAAGAGCTGTAATGAAACTACAACTGGATAAAATGCGAGAAAACTCAAAAGGTGACTCGACTACACTGGGATGACAGCAAGAACGTTCTTAAGCATCTTCCATTCAAAAAGGCTGAATCTAAATCACAATCCATAGAACCAAAATACAACAGGCCTAATCACCTAGAGCCAACAGCAAGGGAGAACAGAATAGTCACAGTAGCAGCACAAGAAGGAGCGAGGATCCACCACGATCCACCACAGCAGCAGCAGTGTCATCAGACGGCGGCACCCTTCCGCTGCTCGGTCTCGCCATGGGCAAAGTGGCAGCGCTCGCCGAACGTGCAGGTGCCCTTGAGGAAGTTCTCGCATATCTTGGTCTTGTAGTTGCTCCTGCCTCCTGGCCCACCGCCGCCGCCGCCTCGGCCTGCGGGGGCCGCTGCGCTGGCAGGGTTCTTCGATGGCGTGCTGGCGCTGATGCTGGCAATGAGATCGCGCACCATGTCGTTGGCTTGCTTAATCTGGTCGAAACTGCCTTCCAGCTCAATGTTCTTCAGGTCTGGGTTTGATTCGTGGTCGCGTATCGAGAGCTTGACCCCTGTGATTCGGCAGATCTGCTTCGTGTTGACCCCGCCCTTCCCGATTATGCCTCCAGCGAGAGCGGCGTCAACACTGACCTTGCAGGTAGACGAGGCGCCAAAGTTTCCAGCTGGAGGGCCCATCGAAGCTGGCGGAGCTGGTTCGTGTCGACCTCCATATCGACCACCCATAGGAGGAGCATAGGAACTTTCCTGAGACATGTAGGAGGATGGTGGTCTGCCAAGCTCCCTCTCGCCATGGGCGAAATGGCACTTGTCACCAAACTTGCAGCCTTCTGCAGTGTTGTACTTGGTGCACATGCGTGTTTTGACACCAGAAGCAGCATGATCCGCAGGAGCTCTTGACGGTGCAGACACAGCAGCATGGCCTAGGTTATGCGATTTTGATACTGCCTGGTATCCACCAGGAACAAAGTGCGCGAAGTGACAGCCCTCACCAAAGGGGCACCCAACAGTGCTGCATCATTCAAAACAATACAGATTATGTACTGATCTTGCAATAACAAATATAGTAAGTAATGGTAGCTGAATGGGCAATGAGAACTGAGCGAACTTAGAGACTTGTTACAAAGGACGGTTGTAGTGCTGTATACCAAGACAGAAGGATTCTCATAACAAGCTAACAGTGCTATCAAATGCAGAAGATCACTTGTATTACATGTTACCAGTGCAAATGTCCCAAATTGACATAATAACAGAAACATAATTGTAAAGTTGCATCAAATCCTGTCTAACAAGATCCACATAAACCACAATACTGAATATAGCCTATGTATATGTATGTGCTTAAAAGGATGCTTTCATTACTTAACATTACTAAACCATGTTAGTGCAGACTCAATTAACAAGCAATAGAAGAAGGCCCTATCTAGAGAACAAAAATATAACATGCAACAACTGTTGATTGAGGTACAGTTATTATCTTATTTATTTAAACGCTATGAAAGAAAAATATTAAATGTATCTACTTTGATCATTTGGCAACATTGCGGTGCATGAATTACAATTTGCCACAATTCGTACAGCTTCTGCACCAAAAATAAAAGTAGAAGGGGAGAATTAAGTCTTAACTGTAATACACAGTAAAAATTAGAAGGTACCGTTCTGATGTTATTTTGGATAGGTTAAGATTTGAACCTGAAAAACTTGGTGCAAGGCTTCGATTTGCTTGATAGACCAGTTTGTTGTGACTCCGATTCTGTTGCATGAAATTAATTACATTTTTCCACTTGTTAGAAGTTGCATTGGTGATCTTCTATTCAAGTATAAACATATACAATTTGTGTCCAATAAATGTGACGAATGAACATAATTTTAGATAAGATAAAGATGATATTCAATGGTGCTTATCCTGCAGAAAATGGTTATGGTTACACCCACACTGCATATTGTTGAAACACGATAACTAGAAATATATCATATCATTCATGAATGGTGATTAACATGTGTTGCCATGTTTCTTTTCTTGCAAGTCCTCCAATTCCATTTTGATCAAACGCAGGTGCTTCGCTTTTCCAAATTTGTTTCCCATTGCCATCATCTTTCCCACGTGTTCTTTCCTTCTTTTGAAAGAAACCTCATCTTGATCAACTTTTTAGTACGTCCTGCCCTTAGATGAGTTGGTTCAAACTTCGTTTGTCGAGCTGTGTTTTTCTGTACTTGATAGGTATCTCATTACGGTACCAGACACGATGCGGTTGGGCCTTAATTCCACTCCACTGCATGGAGCTGTACAGGCGCGAATAGGGCGCCCGATGTATTTGATATAATTATCAACCTACCGCAGGGATTTTCCGGAACTGCAGAATGGATACCTCCGCACATGAACACTGTCAGGCAAGATGCAGGCGAATCCTATCTAACACTAACGGCACGACACCTCGCCCGCTCAACGCTGGCAGAACAAACCCTAGAGATACCTAGAGAGCGCCGGGGCTGCAGATCCAGCGGCAGGAGCCACGCGACAGGACGAGACCTAGAAAGCGTATGCGGGGGGAGGGGGCGGGGAGAGACAGGAGAGCGACGCGTTACCTCTGGAGCGCTTCCCGCCGCCGGCGGCTCCGTTGGCGGACTCCGGCCGGGATCTCTTGCGGGCGGCGGCATCCATGGCGAGCCCTCCGCGTCGAGGTGGAAACCCTAGCTTGCGGTTTCGCGGAGGCGGGGTGGGGCGCTGCGGAGGGAGGAAGAGGCCAAGTGCGAAATCGCTTCGGTCGAGTTATTAATGGCCAGAGTCGTGGGTTGGGTCATTGGGTGTGCAGGTGGCTCTTACACTGGCTGGGCTTTATAAGCCCAGATTTTGGGGCCTGGATTCCGGTTGGGTTGGGGGTCCGACTCCGACGGGAATTTGCATTCCGGCCCAGTTACGTGGACGCTTCTGTCACCCAAATCGACTACACTTGTCTCTTAGCTCAAAAAAAAATAAAAAGACTACACTTGTCTCAAAAATAAAATCGACTACACGGCCTCAAAAACAAATTAGCTCGATTTTCTCAACAACAACAACAAAAAAAAACAATCTCAGCTCGAGGAGGCAAAGAGAATTTTTTTGCGAGGGCTTTATTCAAATCTCAAAGTTCGTAGGCATACATTGTCAAAAAAAAAGGGTCCATAGTCATACAAATGATATCAAGTAAAGTAGAAAGCCAAACATGGCACCCAATGAAAAGAGAAGAAGAGGCTTTTAACTAAAGCATGTGCCTAAGTCATTGTTATCCCGCTTTTTATGGCCGAAATAAACCTCCTTGAAAGAAGTCGTTGATCTACCTCCTGAAGAATGGTTGCACAGCGACAAGATGCATCATCTTTTTTATGTTTGTGACAACCTCCAAGCAAACTGAAGCTACAAATAGGTACCCGAGGTGAAGATCAAATGCAAGTGATAGTGCTTCATTATAGGCTTGCACTTCGAACTTGATGGATTGACCAATCCTTCAAACACCATGGCCGCTGCAACAACACCCTTTCCCTTGCATGTGGACAGTCCTCCATTGACAAAGATCTTCGCCACACCGCATATGGCAGAAGTCAACTTTCGCTTGATATTTTCCTGAGACCCAACAAGTCATTTAAATCTATGTGTTTACGCATGTGATTATTATTGGCAGCATGTGATTATTATTCGTAGCTTTTATGTTGAATTTATGAATTTTAGGCGTCGAGCCAGTTATCTTTCTCACATGGAAATAATGCATGTGTTGCGAGTTGAGCTGCTCAGGTTTATCCACGGACATACATATCTACATATCTGTGTCATGCGTGAGGGAGTGAATTACAAAAAACCACCACATTTGCAACTGTCGAGCAGAAATGCCACCACATTCCTTGCGCGTCGCAAAAATCCACCACTTTCCCTGTAATTTTTTTCAATAAATGCAAATGGCCGATTTGGAGCCGTTAACTACGATTTCCGACATAATGGGCCCACATGTCGGGTGCCACGTAGGATTAGTGTAACGGCCGTTAGCGCAGGCTAGGTCATACCCGCACCCTTCCCTCTGTCCCCCTCCCGATTCTCTCCTTCTCCCCCATTCTCCTTCTCTCCCTCGAGCCATGGCGGCGGCGGCTGCTAAAGCGAGCGGTGGGGGCGATACAGTAGGCGGCGGCGGAGGGACAGGAGGTGATGGTGACGGCTTCTCGGAGGTGGACAACTGGCTCGGCAGGAGTAGCTTGCCGACGCAGCGAGCTGCTTCGCCGGAGCGGGCCCATTCCCCCCCCCCCCTTTCGTCGCCGGAGTTTGATATTGATACGTCCATTTTGCATCATGATTTCCTACTGTTATTTACTTTGTTTTGTTGAATAATAATGCTTTGTGGAGTGATTCTAATGCCTTTTCTCTCATAATATGCAAGGTTTACACAAAGAGGGAGAATACCGGCAGCTGGAATTCTGGACCCAAGAAAAGCACGTCAGAGATACCTATTATGCACAACTCCAATGAAGCTAAAACTTTACGGAGAATATTTTTGGAATTAATAAAAATGCTGGAGCAAAAATCTACCGGAGGGGGCCACCTGGTGAGGAGCACCCACCAGGGCGCGCCAGGCACCCCCTGGCGCGGCCTGGTGGGTGGTGCTCAGCCAGGCCCACTTCCGGAGCCCATCTCCTGGTATATATTCCCAAAAACCTTTAAAAAATAGGAGGAGGAATTTCGGGACGAAGCGCCGCCGCCTCGAGGCGGAACTTGGGCAGGAGCACTTTTGTCCTCCGGCGGAGCGATTCCGCCGGGGGAACTTCCCTCCCAGAGGGGGAAATCGAAGCTATCGTCATCACCAACACCCCTCTCATCTTTGGGAGGCCAATCTTCATCAACATCTTCAACAACACCATCTCCTCTCAAACCATAGTTCATCTCTTGTGTTCAATCTTTGTACCGGAACCTCAGATTGGTACCTGTGGGTGACTAGTAGTGTTGATTACCTTGTGTAGTTGATTACTATATGGTTTATTTGATGGAAGATTATATGTTCAGATCCATTATGCTATTCATTACTCCTCTGATTTTGAGCATGATTATTATTTGTGAGTAGTTACCTTTGTTCTTGAGGTCACGGGAGAAGTCATGTTGCGAGTAATCATGTGAATTTGATATGTGTTTGATATTTTGATGATATGTATGTTGTGATTCCCTTAGTGGTGTCATGTGAACGTCGAATACATGACACTTCACCATTCATGGGCCTAAGGGAATGCATTGTGGAGTAGTTATTAGATGATGGGTTGCTAGAGTGATAGAAGCTTAAACCCTAGTTTATGCGCTACTTCGTAAGGGGATGATTTGGATCCACATGTTTAATGCTATGGTTAGACTTTGTCTTAATACTTTTCTCGTAGTTGCGGATGCTTGCGAGGGCGTTAATCATAAGTAGGTTGTTTGTTCAAGTAAGAACAACACCTTAGCGCTGGTCCACCCACATATCAAATTATCGAAGTAGCGAACATGAATCAAACCAACATGATAAAAGTGACTAGACGAAATTCCCGTGTACCCTCAAGAACACTTTGCCTATTACTAGTGATTGTTCTGGCCTGTCCTTTGCCTCAAAAGGATTGGGCTACCTTGCTGCACCTTGTTTATCGTTACCGTTACTTGCTCGTTACAAATTATCTTGCTATCAAACTATCTATTACCTATAATTTCAGTGCTTGCAGAAATTACCTTGCTGAAAACCGCTTGTCATTTCCTTATGCTCCTCGTTGGGTTCGACACTCTTACTTATTGAAAGGACTACGATTGATCCCCTATACTTGTGGGTCATCAAGACTCTTTTCTGGCACCGTTGCCGGGGAGTGAAGCGCTCTTGGTAAGTGGAAATCGGTAAGGAAAAACTTATACTGCGTGCTAAAATTTATTGCTACTTGCTACTATGGAGAACAATCCTTTGAGGGGTTTGTTCGGGGTATCTTCACCTCGATCGGAACCACAATTAGTTACCCCTCAACCTACAGCACCTACTGAAAATGTTGCTTATGAAATTCCTTCGGGTATGGTAGAACACTTGCTTGCTAAACCTTATGCAGGAGATGGAACTGAACGTCCTGATATGCATCTCTTATACTTATATGTGAACGAAATATGTGGATTATTTAAGCTTGCAGGTTTATCCGGAGATGAAGTTAAGAAGAAGGTTTTTCCTTTATCTTTGGAGGGAAAAGCATTGACATGGTATAGGCTATGTGATGATCTTGGATCGTGGAACTGGAATCGTTTGCAATTGGAATTCCATCAAAAAGTTTTATCCTATGCATCTAGTTCATCGTGATCGGAATTATATATATAATTTTTGGCCTCGTGAAGGAGAAAGTATCGCTCTAGCTTGGGGGAGGCTTAAGTCAATGTTATATTCATGCCCCAATCATGACATTCCGAGGGAAGTTATCATTCAGAATTTTTATGCTCGGCTTTCTCATAATGATCGATCCATGCTCGATACTTCTTGTGCTGGTTCTTATATGAAGAAGACTATTGATTTTAAGTGGGATCTCTTGGAAAGAATTAAACGCAACTCTGAAGATTGGGAACTCGACGAAGGTAATGAGTCAGGTATAAAGCTTGAATTTGATTGTGTTAAATCTTTTATGAATACCGATACTTTTCACAAGTTTAGCACTAAATATGGACTTGACTCTGAGATAGTAGCCTCTTTCTGCGAAGCATTTGCTACTCATGTTGATCTTCCTAAGGAGAAGTGGTTTAAATATCATCCTCCTATTAAACAAGAAATTAAAGAACCGGTCATAGCTAAAGAAGAAACCATCTGTTACAATGTTGGTCCAATTGTGCCTACTGCTTATATTGAAAAACCGCCTTTCCCTGTTAGGATAAAGGAACATGCTAAGGTATCAACTGTGGTTCGTAAGAGTAATATAAGAGCACCTAAACCCCCTGAGCAAATTAAAGTAGAACCTAGTGTTGCTATGGTTAAAGATCTCTTGGAAGAAAATATTGATGGGCATGTCATTTACCTTTGTGATGAAGCTGCTAGAATTGCTAAGCCTGATAAGAAAAATAAACATAGACCCGTAGAAGGCTTGCCTGTTGTCTCAGTTAAAATAGGAGATCATTGCTACCATGGTTTATGTGATTTAGGTGCTAGTGTGAGTGCTATCCCTTTTACCTTATACCAAGAAATTATGAATGAAATAGCACCTGCTGAAATGGAAGATATTGATGTAACTATTAAACTTGCTAATAGAGATACTATCACACCACTTGGGATTGTTAGAGATGTTGAAGTCTAGTGTGGGAAAGTAAAATACCCTACTGATTTTCTAGTTCTTGGTTCCCCACAAGATGACTTTTAACCCATTATCTTTGGTAGACCTTTCTTGAGAACCGTCAATGCTATGATAGATTGTGAAAAACAAACTGTCGGTGTCAGTTTTGGTAATGTGTCTCATGAGTTTAATTTTTCCAAGTTTAGTAGACAACCTCGTGATAAAGTGTTACCTAGTGAAGATGAAATAATTGGTCTTGCTTCTATTGTTGTGCCTCCTACTGATCCCTTAGAACAATATTTGCTCGACCATGAAAATGATATGCACATGCGTGAAAGAAATGAAATAGATCAAATTTTCTTCGAACAACAACCTCTCTTGAAACACAATTTGCCTATTGAAACTCTTGGAGGTCCTCCTCCACCTAAAGGTGATCCCGTGTTTGAATTGAAACAATTGCCTGACACTTTGAAGTATGCTTATCTTGATGAGAAAAAGATATATCCTGTTATTATTAGTGCTAACCTTTCAGAACATGAAGAAGAGAGATTATTGAAAGTTCTAAGGAAGCACCGGGCTGCTATTGGATATACTCTTGATGATCTTAAGGGCATTAGTCCCACTCTATGTCAGCACAAGATCAATATGGAACCAGATGCTAAACCCGTTGTTGATCATCAACGGCGATTGAATCCTAAGATGAAAGAAGTGGTAAGAACTGAAATACTAAAGCTTCTGGAAGCAGGTATAATCTATCCCATAGCTAATAGTAGATGGGTAAGTCCCGTTCATTGTGTCCCTAAGAAAGGAGGTATTACCATTGTTCCTAATGATAAGAATGAACTCATTCCACAAAGAGTTGTCACTGGCTATAGAATGGTAATTGATTTTAGAAAATTAAATAAAGCTACTAGAAAAGATCATTACCCTTTGCCTTTCATTGATCAAATGCTAGATAGACTATCTAAGCACACACACTTTTGCTTCTTAGATGGATATTCTGGTTTCTCTCAAATACCTGTGTCACAATCTGATCAAGAGAAAACCACCTTTACTTGCCCTTTTGGAACCTATGCTTATAGACGTATGCCTTTTGGCTTATGCAATGCACCTGCTACCTTTCAAAGATGTATGACTGCTATATTCTCTGATTTTTGTGAAAAGATTGTGGAGGTTTTCATGGATGATTTTTCTGTTTATGGAACTTCTTTTGATGATTGCTTAAGCAACCTTGATCGAGTTTAGCAGAGATGTGAACAAACTAATCTTGTCTTGAATTGGGAGAAGTGCCACTTTATGGTTAATGAAGGTATTGTCTTGGGGCATAAAATATCTGAGAGAGGTATTAAGGTGGATAAAGCTAAAGTTGATGCAATTGAGAAAATGCCATGTCCTAAAGATATTAAAGGTATTCGAAGTTTCCTTGGTCATGCTGGTTTTTATAGGAGGTTCATTAAAGACTTCTCTAAAATTTCTAGGCCTCTTACTAATCTTTTGCAAAAGGATATTCCTTTTGTTTTTTATGATGATTGTGTGGAAGCCTTTGAAACACTCAAGAAAGCCTTAACCTCTGCACCTGTCGTTCAACCACCTGATTGGAACTTGCCTTTTGAAATTATGTGTGATGCTAGTGATTATGCTGTTGGTGCTGTCCTAGGACAAAGAGTTGATAAGAAATTGAATGTTATCCATTATGCTAGTAAAACTCAAGATAGTGCCCAACGGAATTATGGCACTAATGAAAAAGAATTTTTAGCAGTTGTGTTTGCTTGTGATAAATTTAGATCCTATATTGTTGACTCCAAAGTTATTGTTCACACCGATCATGCTGCTATAAAATATCTCATGGAAAAGAAAGATGCCAAACCTAGACTCATTAGGTGGGTTCTCTTGCTTCAAGAATTTGACTTACATGTCGTTGATAGGAAAGGAGCTGAGAACCCCGTAGCTGATAACTTGTCTAGGTTAGAAAATATTCTTGATGACCCACTACCTATTGATGATAGTTTCCCTGACGAACAGCTAGCTGTAATAAGTGTCTCACACAACACACCTTGGTATGCTAACTATGCTAATTACATTGTTGCTAAATATTTACCACCTAGTTTCACATACCAACAAAAGAAAAAATTCTTCTATGACTTGAGACGTTACTTTTGGGATGACCCACATCTTTATAAAGAAGGAGTAGATGGTATTATTAGGCATTGTGTACCTGAGCATGAACAGGAACAGATCCTACGGAAATGTCATTCCGAAGCTTATGGAGGACATCATGTGGGAGATAGAACTGCTCATAAGGTATTGCAATCCGGATTTTATTGGCCTGCTCTTTTCAAAGATGCTCGTAAGTTTGTCTTGTCTTGTGATGAATGTCAAAGAATTGGTAATATCGGTAAGCGTCAAGAAATGCCTATGAATTATTCACTTGTTGTTGAACCATTTGACGTGTGGGGTTTTGATTACATGGGGCCTTTTCCTTCCTCTAACGGGTACACTCATATTTTAGTTGCGGCTGATTATGTCACTAAGTGGGTAGAAGCTATTCCAACTAGTAGTGCTGATCACCACACTTCCATTAAAATGCTTAAAGAGGTCATCTTTCCGAGGTTTGGAGTCCCTAGATATTTAATGACCGATGGTGGTTCACACTTTATTCATGGTGCTTTCCGTAAGATGCTTTCTAAATATGATGTTAACCATAGAATTGCATCACCCTATCATCCTCAATCTAGTGGTCAAGTAGAACTTAGCAATAGAGAAATAAAATTAATATTACAAAAAACTGTCAATAGGTCTCATAAGAATTGGTCTAAGAAATTAGATGATGCACTTTGGGCCTATAGAATAGCTTATAAAAATCCTATGGGTATGTGTCCATATAAAATGGTGTATGGGAAAGCTTGTCATTTGCCTCTAGAACTAGAACATAAAGCATTTTGGTCAATTAAAGAACTCAACTATGCTTTCAAACTTGCCGGTGAGAAGAGGCTATTTGATATTAGCTCACTAGATGAATGGAGAACCCAAGCGTATGAAAATGGCAAGCTATTCAAAGAAAAAAGTAAAGAGATGGCATGACAAAAGAATCCAAAAGCGGGAATTCAAAATATGAGACTATGTTCTTTTGTCCAACTCTCGTTTAAGATTTTTTTTGCAGGTAAGCTCCTTTCCAAATGGGAGGGACCATATATTATTGAAGAGGTTAATCGTTCTGGAGCTATCAAGATTAATAACGCCGAAGGTACTAACCCGAAGGTGGTCAATGGCCAAAGAATTAAGCATTATATCTCAGGTACACCTATTAACGTTGAAAGCAATGTTATCCAAACCATGACACCGGAGGAACACATAAGAGAAACCTTCCGGAACACTCCAGAATACTTAAAAATAGGAGGTACGTGATACGGTAAGCAAACGGACTCCGAAAAATCCGCAAAAATATTTTCTGTCAGTTTTGGAATATTTTAGAATTTTAGGAATAAAAAAATAAACCGGAAGGTGATCGAGGTGAGCACGATACACCAGGGCGCGCCAGGCACCCCTGGGCGCGCCCTGGTGGGTGCTGCCCACCTCGGATGCCTTCCCGACTCCGTTTTCCTTCCAAATACTTGTCTCCCAAGAATAAAAATTCTCTATACATACCCCCGACTGTTTTGACGACCGCATCACAGAAAAATCCTCTGTTCTTGTTTCTTGTTGTTTTCTCGTTAGATCTAGATTCCCATGGCTCCACCAAGCTCCTCCAAGGACAAGTTCTTCGAGAAGGTCATCAACCCGTATTTGCCGAAGGTGATGAAGCACCCTCAAGCCATTGATATGTGTGAGGGGGTGCTCCACATCCGCGATGTTCAAGGACCTAAGAAGACCGGGAGCGTGGAGGCTAGTCTTGAAGCAGTGGAGCAGGAAATCTTCAAGTGCCAGAAGATGGTTGATACGTCTCCAACGTATCTATAATTTATGAAGTATTCATGCCATGTTTACAATAATTTTATATGATTTTGGTATGATTTTATTAGAACTAACCCGGACTGACGCTGTTTTCAGCAGAACTACCATGGTGTCGTTTTTTGTGCAGAAATAAAAGTTCTCGGAATGTGCTAAAAATTTACGGAGAATATTTTTGGAAAATATAAAAAATACTGGAGCAAAAAGATACCGGAGAGGAGTCCCGAGGCAGCAACAAGCCTAGGGGGCGCCCCCCTAGGGCGCGCCCCCCTGGCTTGTGGGTCCCTCGGGAGTCCCCTTGACGTGAGACCGACGCCAAAAATTCCTATAAATACCAAAAACCCCAGAAAGAAACATAGATCTAGAGTTTCGCCGCCGCAAGCCTCTGTAGCCACGAAAAACCAATCGGGAGCCCGTTCCGGCACCCTGCCGGAGGGGGAAACCATCATCGGAGGCCATCTTCATCATCCCGGCGGTCTCCATGACGAGGAGGGAGTAGTTCACCCTCGGGGCTGAGGGTATGTACCAGTAGCTATGTGTTTGATCTCTCTCTCTCGTGTTCTTGAGATGACACGATCTTGATGTACCGCGAGCTTTATTAATATAGATGAATCATATGGAGTTTTCCCCTCTCTATCTTCTTGTGATGAATTGAGTTTTCCCTTTGAAGTTTTCTTATCGGATTGAGTCTTTAAGGATTTGAGAACACTTGATGTATGTCTTGCGATGGGATATCCGTGGTGACAATGGGATGTTCTATTGATCCACTTGATGTATGTTTTGGTGATCAACTTACGGGTTCCGTGACCTTGGGAATCTATGCATAGGGGTTGGCACATGTTTTCGTCTTGACTCCCCGGTAGAAACTTTGGGGCACTCTTTGAAGTTCTTTGTGTTGGATTGAACATGATGAATCTGAAATTGTGTGATGCATATCGTATAATCAAGCCCACGGGTACTCGTGGTGACATTGGAGTATCTAGGTGACATTAGGGTTTTGGTTGATGTGTATCTTAAGGTGGTATTTTAGTACGAACTCTAGGGCTGTTCGTGACACTTATAGGGATAGCTCATACGATTGATCGGAAAAGATAACTTTGAGGTGGTTTCGTACCCTACAATAATTTCTTCGTTTGTTCTCCGTTATTTGTGACTTTGGAGTGAACTCTTTGTCGCACGTGAGGGATTTACATATGATTCAACTATGTCAGTATTGTTGAGAGAACTTGCACTAGTGAAAGTATGAACCCTAGGCCTTGTTTCTAAGCATTGCAATACCATTTGTGCTCACTTTTATCATTAGTTACCTTGCTGTTTTTATATTTTCATATTACAAAAATCTATATCTACTATCCATATTACACTTGTATCACCATCTCTTCGCCGAACTAGTGCACCTATACAATTTACCATTGTATTGGGTGTGTTGGGGACACAAGAGATTCTTTGTTATTTGGTTGCAGGGTTTTTTGAGAGAGACCATCTTCATCCTATGCCTCCCACGGATTGATAAACCTTAGGTCATCCACTTGAGGGAAAATTGCCACTGTCCTACAAAACTCTGCGCTTGGAGGCCCAACACGAGTCTACAAGAAGAAGGTTGCGTAGTAGACATCAAGCTCTTCTCTAGCGCCGTTGGCGGGGAGGTGAGTGCTTGAAGGTATATCTTTAGATCTTGCAATTGAATCTTTTAGTTTCTTGTTTTATCACTAGTTTAGTTTATAAAAGAAAACTACAAAAAAATGGAATTGAGGTTGCCTCATATGCTTCATCTTTTTAATGTCTTTCGTGAAAATGATGGAAAGGAAAATTTTGCTCAAGTGTTAGAAGAAGAAGTTATTAAAATGTTTGGCACTAAATCTTTGAGTGATGAGCATGATTGCAATGTTGTTAGTATGAATTCTTTGAATATCCATAGTACTAATGATGATTGCACTAGTCATGATAAAAAGATTTCTTATAAGCATGTCAATTTTTGTGGAGTGCATAGAGTTTGTGAAGACATGCCTAAAAGGGAAGATAGATTTTGTAAGAGGCATAAGTATTTAGAAACTAAATGTTTGCAAGAGAGGCTATATGTTTGTGCTGAAAGACTTAATATTTCTCGCCGTCCTTGTGAACTTTGCAATGAAAGTGGTCATTTTAATTTCCAATGTGAATTATTTCATGATAGAATTGTGTCCAAAAATTGTGATAACCTCATTACCCTTGAGCATCATAATGAACTTAGTCTATTTTTGGGGTATGAAGAAATGAAACATAAAACTAAGGATGTTCCAGCTTGGGTTCTCATGAAAATGATTGATTTTGATCTAAATGAAATCTATATGTATTGCGTGGTAAATTGCATTGAGAATCCTTATATTGCCAATTACTTAAAGACAAGAAAACAAATAGAAGATGAAGAGAATACTAATGAAGGGGAAGAGGTTTTCCAATATCCTCCTATTTTTTCTTATGATGAATCAGGTAACGAGGAGGAGCTTTTTATTCAACCAACCTCTTCAAAAAGAAGCTTGGAGGAATTAAATAAACCCACACATAATGTGGTGAAGAAGAAGAAAAGAAGGAAAAGTAAGGGTAAAGAGGTATCTCTCCCAAATAATGTTGCTCCCATTATTGATAGGCCTCATGAGAATGAATCAAAAATAGTTGTGGAAGATGATACACTTGAGGATGATTTTGTTATGCCTATTGCTTGTTGTGATAATTATGATTGGGAAGATAATGATACTTCTTATAATCTTGAAAATATTTATGGCACCAACTTAGAGGATGATGATAATAATTGCTATACTATTGGTGCTATTCATACTATTAATGATGAGAGTAATTATGTTTATGATATACAAAGCCACAAGCTTGGGGATGCTATGTTTGATGAAAATGACATGTTTGAGAATTTATTTGCTGCAATTAATGTTTGTCCCAAGCTTGGGGATGCTATGCTTAATGAAGATGATCTTTTTATTCCACCTACTTTGAATGATCAAATTTGTTATAATGATTGCATGCCTCTTACTTATGATGACTATTGTGATGATACTTATGCGATAAAAAAGAGTGATGATTAATATTATGATACTTGTCATAATTATGAATATCCTTTTACTGAATATTACTCTTTTAATGTGGAACCAATTTGTAGTATTCAATTCTTTTATGATACTCCCACTATTAGTCATGAGAAGAATTTTTCTTGTGTGGAGAGTAGTAAAATTTCTATGCTTGTAGATCATGAAAAGAATGCTTTATGTGCTGGTTATATTGTTGAATTCGTTCATGATGCTACTGAAAATTATTATGAGGGAGGAACATATGCTTGTAGGTATTGCAATAATATCAAGTTTCCTCCCTATGTGTTCAAAGTTTTGAAGTTATGCTTCTTATGCCTTCCTATGCTAGTTGATTCTTGCTCCCATAAATTGTTTGTTCACAAAATCCCTATGCATAGGAAGTGGGTTAGGCTTAAACGTGCTAGTCATATGCTTCATGATGCTCTCTTTGTGTTTCAATTCTTATCTTTTTTGTGGGCATCATTGAAATCATCATGCCTAGCTAAAAAGGCATTAAAGAAAAGCGCTTGTTGGGAGACAACCCAATATTTATACCTACTGTTTTTGTGTGTCCACATGATTAAGCTACTGTATAATCATGTTTTATAGCTTTTGTTTCAATAAAGTGCCAAGTAAAGCCTTTGGGATGACTCACAAGATGAGTAGAATTGATGCTGAACCAAAACAGAAACTTTTGACTCCAGTACATGAATTTTTAGTATTTTACTAGAGCGTGATAATGATCTGAAATTTTTACACAGTATTGATATACAAATTCCTCAGGTTTTCCTAATTTTTCAGAAGTTTTAGAGACAGGAAAGTATGGTTACACTACAGATCTTCACAGACTGTTCTGTTTTTGACAGATTCTGTTTTGCATGCATAGTTTGCTTGTTTTAGTGTTTCCATAGCTTATAGTTAGCGGTATAAATTATGGGAATGATATAATACAGTAGGTATCATGTGGGAACAATTATGAATCTTGTCTTGACAGTACCTAAGTGAATTATCTTTATTTATTATAGTAACCCATCTCACGAAGTTCCGTTAAGTTTTGTGTGATTGAAGTTTTCAAGTTTTGGGTGAGACACCGATATGAGGAGAATAAGGAGTGAAAAGAACCTAAGCTTGGGGATGCCCAAGGCACCCCCAAGGTAATATCCAAGGAAGACTCAAGCGCCTAAGCTTGGGGATGCCCCGGAAGGCATCCCCTCTTTCATCTTCAACACTATCGGTATATCTTACTTGGAGCTATATTTTTATTCGTCACATAATATGAGTTTTGCTTGGAGCGTCATTTTATTTTCTTGTTTTATGTTAGGTGTTATCATAATCTTTTTTTTCAATAAAAATTTCCAAAAATTGTCTTAGGATGCTTGCATTGCATGTTTTGATGTGTGCTGTGTAAAAACAGAAACTTTTGCTGTAGTGTTTGAATTTTCATATTTTACTGGAACTTGGAAAGTTTCTGAAATTTTTACATAGTGTTGTCATATAAATTATTTAGCTTGTCCTAAATTTTCATAATTTTTTGAGTTACGGAAGTACACTGTTTTCATAAATTGCTACAGACTGTTCTGTTTGGACAGATTGCTGTCATAGTTTTGTTATCTACTTATCCTCTAGTTTCCATAGCCTATATTGGTAGATATAAATTGTGGAAACGATAGTAAACAGTAGATGATGTTTGAAAATTATTGTGCAACTTGTCTTGGCAGTACATAAAGAGTTGATTTATTATTATGTGCACTAACCTATCTCACGAGTTCTTTTCAAGTTTTGTGTGGATGAAGTTTTTGAGAATAGGTGAAACCGGGATATGAGAGGATTGAACGAGATACAAAAGCTCAAGCTTGGGGATGCCCAAGGCACCCCAAGTAAATATTTCAATAAGTCTCAAGCATCTAAGCTTGGGGATGCTACGCATCCCACCTCTCTTCATCAACAATTATCGGTTAGCCTATGTTGAGCCTAAATTTTTATTCGTTCACATGATGCGTGCTATTCTTGGAGTGCTATTTTTCTTTTGATTGCTGTTTAATAAAATACTTAAGATCTGAAATTCTTAGATGAGAGAGTCTTCACATAGTTATTTAAATTTTTGACTACTCATTGATCTTCACTTATATCTTTTTGGAGTAGTTTGTCATTCACTCTCGTGCTTCACTTATATCCTATGAGTAAATGGTTGAATGAATTGAATATCATAAATCTGAAATTAAATATGCTTCATATACTTATCCCATGGGGAGTAATGACTTCACACATAATAAGTATAGGTGGTAAAATTTATTGAAAGTTAGCAAACACCGCATTGGTCACTTGAACAATTCATGAAAGAATATTGAAGGAAGAGAGATTCCACATATAAATATACTATCTTGGACATCTTCTATGATTGGAGCTCATTAATTATTTTCAAACTCGAGCAAATTAGTTGAAATTGGACAAGGAAGACAACTTAATGAGTTATGTTTGGGTATATTTGTATAGAAGTTATATTGTTATGGATCCTCCAATATGTGGTGCTTGCTTCCACCTCATACTAGACAAAACTTCCGCACCAAGTAGAAATACTACTTGTGCATCCAAACACCCTTAAACCCAAAGTTGTTCCATATGAGTCCACCATACCTACCTATATGCGGTATTTACCTGCCGTTCCAAGTAAATTTGCATGTGCCAAACTCTAAACCTTCAAATAATATTCTGTTTTGTATGCCCGAATCGCTCATATAGTGACTAGGGGCTTTCAGTATCTTCCATTCTAGGTGGGTTATTCTCACGATATGTGTTGATTCACTATCATTCACGAGAAAGTGGTTGGTATTCGGGATGCCCAGTTCCATGCTCAAAAATCAAATGAAAATATAATGAAACAAAACTCCCCCAAGATTGTTGTTTGTATGGATGGTACACGTGGATTCGGCTCGCCGTGGAGTGTGATTGATTAGTGGAGGGGGAGTAAAAACTTTACCATTCTGTTTGGGAACCGCCTATAATGTATCTAGCATGGAAGATACCGATATCTCTCGGTTGTTATGTTGACAATGAAAGCATACCGCTCAAAATTATTATTCATCTCTGTTTTAAAAGCTCGAGCTCTGGCACCTTTGCAAATCAATGCTTCCCTCTGCGAAGGGCCTATCTTTTACTTTCTAGTACTTACCTTTATGCAAGAGTCATGGTGATCTTCACCACTTCCTATATTTCGCCTTTTTCTCTTGGCAAGCGTCATGTGTTGGGGAATGATCTAGACATATATATCCACACAAATATATTTGATCATGAATTATTATTTTTGACAATTATCTATATGATAAATAAGTTGGGAGGCGAAACATTAAGCCCCTATCTTTCTCTGTGTTCGATGGATGCTATTTGTTCTAAAAATATGCTTTGAGTGTCAATAATCATGGAAGACTATATGATAGTTGAGTATGTGGAATTTGCTAAATCAAAGCTCTTACATAGACCCTTCCCGAAAATAAGATGAATTGCAATTGTTCGATGACTAGGAATATGGTTTGTTAGTTTTCAAGAAACTTTCTGGTCTATACTTTAACATGTGAATAGCTTGTTACTTGATCATGAGAAGTTTTATGAGATGAGCTACTGTTTATGGTTTATATTGATGCTAGAAAAAGTGATTGGAATTATCATTGATCAAACTTGTGCACTTGCTAGCATTCACACTTCATAAATTATTTCTTTTATCATTTACCTACTCGAGGACGAGCAGGAATTAAGCTTGGGGATGTTGATACATCTCCAACGTATCTATAATTTATGAAGTATTCATGCCATGTTTACAATAATTTTATATGATTTTGGTATGATTTTATTAGAACTAACCCGGACTGACGTTGTTTTCAGCAGAACTACCATGGTGTCGTTTTTTGTGCAGAAATAAAAGTTCTCGGAATGTGCTGAAAATTTACGGAGAATATTTTTGGAAAATATAAAAAAATACTGGAGCAAAAAGATACCGGAGAGGAGTCCCGAGGCAGCCACAAGCATAGGGGGCGCCCCCCCTAGGGTGCGCCCCCCTGGCTTGTGGGTCCCTCGGGAGTCCCCTTGACGTGAGACCGACGCCAAAAATTTCTATAAATACCAAAACCTCCAGAAAGAAACCTAGATCAGGAGTTTCGCCGCTGCAAGCCTCTGTAGCCACGAAAAACCAATCGGGAGCCCGTTCCGGCACCCTGCCGGAGGGGGAAACCATCACCGGAGGCCATCTTCATCATCCCGGCGGTCTCCATGACGAGGAGGGAGTAGTTCACCCTCGGGGCTGAGGGTATGTACCAGTAGCGATGTGTTTGATCTCTCTCTCTCTCTCGTGTTCTTGAGATGACACGATCTTGATGTACCGCAAGCTTTATTAATATAGATGAATCATATGGAGTTTTCCCCTCTCTATCTTCTTGTGATGAATTGAGTTTTCCCTTTGAAGTTTTCTTATCGGATTGAGTCTTTAAGGATTTGAGAACACTTGATGTATGTCTTGCGATGGGATATCCGTGGTGACAATGGGATGTTCTATTGATCCACTTGATGTATGTTTTGGTGATCAACTTACGGGTTCCGTGACCTTGGGAATCTATGCATAGGGGTTGGCACATGTTTTCGTCTTGACTCCCCGGTAGAAACTTTGGGGCACTCTTTGAAGTTCTTTGTGTTGGATTGAACATGATGAATCTGAAATTGTGTGATGCATATCGTATAATCAAGCCCACGGGTACTCGTGGTGACATTGGAGTATCTAGGTGACATTAGGGTTTTGGTTGATGTGTATCTTAAGGTGGTATTTTAGTACGAACTCTAGGGCTGTTCGTGACACTTATAGGGATAGCTCATACGATTGATAGGAAAAGATAACTTTGAGGTGGTTTCGTACCCTACAATAATTTCTTCGTTTGTTCTCCGCTATTTGTGACTTTGGAGTGAACTCTTTGTCGCACGTGAGGGATTTACATATGATTCAACTATGTCAGTATTGTTGAGAGAACTTGCACTAGTGAAAGTATGAACCCTAGGCCTTGTTTCTAAGCATTGCAATGCCGTTTGTGCTCACTTTTATCATTAGTTACCTTGCTGTTTTTATATTTTCAGATTACAAAAATCTATATCTACTATCCATATTACACTTGTATCACCATCTCTTCGCCGAACTAGTGCACCTATACAATTTACCATTGTATTGGGTGTGTTGGGGACACAAGAGACTCTTTGTTATTTGGTTGCAGGGTTGTTTGAGAGAGACCATCTTCATCCTATGCCTCCCACGGATTGATAAACCTTAGGTCATCCACTTGAGGGAAAATTGCCACTGTCCTACAAAACTCTGCGCTTGGAGGCCCAACACGAGTCTACAAGAAGAAGGTTGCATAGTAGACATCAATGGTGGAGCGTGGACTTAGTGCCAATCACTCCATGATCATGGAATTCACCCGTGATCAGACGGTGGATGGCCGGTCTATGAAGGACACCATCTCCACCCTCAACGAGCAGATTAATTTTCTGCAGAGCCAAGTTTATGATCTTCAAAACCAAGTCTTCGAATATGAAGCAAGATTTAAAGGTATGAGTTTAGCTGCCAGTTGCAGGACTCAGGGGACTCTCGCATCAACCTTTGATGGGGAGCCCTTACCCTGGAAGCTGGAGGACAAGCTTACTACATCAACACCTCCACCTTCTCCATCACCACCACCAAAGGAGACTTTTTGTACACGGGTATGGGCACTCCCCTTGGCTTGAGCCAAGCTTGGGGGAGGTGCCCCGTTATCGTATCACCACCACTTTTATTCACCTTTACCTATTTTAGTTCTATCTTTAGTTTCCCTTTGCCTTAGTCGAATAAAAGTTTAGCGAGATCTATTTTCGTGTGTTAGTTTTGTGGCCTACCTATCTATGTAATCGTGTGAAAGTTATATAATAAAGTTTAGTTTGGGTTTTTGCTTCTCTACTTTCTTGTTGCAATCAAATAAAAGAAAGACAAATAAATGAAAAGAATCATATGATAATCTTATGGTGAGTAATGACATCACATAGGAAATAGTATAAGTAGTAAAATTTATTGGAGATTGACAAACATAACATTGGTCAATGATGCAATTCATGAAAGAATTAATTAGGGAAGAGAAGATTCACATGCAAATACACTATCTTGGACATCTTTTATGATTGTGAGCCCCCATCAAATATTATATGTCAAAATTGTTGACGTTGGACAAGGAAGACAACGTAATGATTTATGTTTGTTCATATCCACATAGAAGTTATATTGTCATAGATCCTTCAACATGTGGTGCTTGCTCAATATCTTTGCTAGCCAAAAATTCCGCACTAAGTAGAGATACTACTTGTGCATCCAAAAACCCAAACCCAAACTCTTTCCTTGAGTGTCCACCATACCTACCTATGGATCGAGAAAGATCCTTCAAATAAGTTGTGATCGGTGAAATAAGGCA
Source organism: Elymus sibiricus (assembly GCA_039707655.1). Lineage (NCBI taxonomy): Eukaryota > Viridiplantae > Streptophyta > Magnoliopsida > Poales > Poaceae > Elymus > Elymus sibiricus. The sequence continues at coordinate 487,553,969 of CM077665.1, forward strand.
ATAAAAATTGCTTCTAATTTTTTTTTGATCAATTAGTGTAAGAGAAAATTGAGCGTTATACGAACTTATGATGGCAAAGTAATAAAAGCGACGGACTGCATAATAAAGTTTGCTATCATAGGGGGCAATATAGCGTGACGTTCTATTACATTAAGGGATTGGGCATACAAACCAATAAGCGCATGACAACCTCTGCTTCCCTCTGCGAAGGGCCTATCTTTTACTTTTATGCACTTACTTTTATGCAAGAGTCAAAGTATTCTTCTCTATTCCTTTTTTACTTTTTCCTTTGCAAGCATCATGTGGTGAGGAAAGATCTAGGCACATATACCCAGTTGGATATGGGTGGGCATGAGTTATTATTGTTGACATCACCCCTGAGGTGAATACGTTGGGAGGCAAAACTATAAGCCCCTATCTTCCTATGTGTCCGGTTGAAACTTTTTGTTCATGGGTATGCCGTGAGCGTTAGAAATCATAGAAGACTAAATGATGGTTGAGTATGTGGACTTGCCAAAAGGCTCCTACATGAGACCCTTCCTGAAAATATGATGAATTGTAGTTGCAAAGTTGACTGAGAACACAGTTTGTTGGTTTCCAATAAGGTTTATGCTTCATACTTCTATGTTGTGATGAATTGTTACTTGTTCATGAGAAGCTTTATGATAAAAATATATTGAAAAGAGTTCTTATATTAGAGTTTGTTGCTGTTTTGTTAATAAGCATGATGCTTCTATGTCCGTATTTTGTTTTTATCGACACCTCTCCCTCAAACCATGTGGACATGCTTTTCAATATCGGCTTTCGCTTGAGGACAAACGAGGTCTAAGCTTGGGGGAGTTGATACATCCATTTTGCATCATGATTTCCTACTGTTATTTACTTTGTGTTGTTGAATAATAATGCTTTCGGGAGTGATTCTAATGCCTTTTCTCTCATAATATGCAAGGTTTACACAAAGAGGGAGAATACCGGCAGCTGGAATTCTAGACCCGAGAAAAGCACGTCAGAGATACCTATTCTGCACAACTCCAATGAAGCTGAAACTTTACGGAGTATATTTTTGGAATTAATAAAAAATATTGGAGCAAAAATCTACCGGAGGGGGGCCACCTGGTGAGGAGCACCCACCAGGGCGCGCCAGGCACCCCCTGGCGCGGCCTGGTGGGTGGTGCTCACCCAGGCCCACTTCTGGAGCCCATCTCCCGGTATATATTCCCAAAAAACCTAAAAAAATAGGAGGAGGACTTTCGGGACGAAGCGCCGCCGCCTCGAGGCGGAACTTGGGCAGGAGCACTTTTGCCCTCCGGCGGAGCGATTCCACCGGGGGAACTTCCCTCCCGGAGGGGGAAATCGAAGCTATCGTCATCACCAACACCCCTCTCATCTTTGGGAGGCCAATCTTCATCAACATCTTCAACAGCACCATCTCCTTTCAAACCATAGTTCATCTCTTGTGTTCAATCTTTGTACCGGAACCTCAGATTGGTACCTGTGGGTGACTAGTAGTGTTGATTACCTTGTGTTGTTGATTACTATATGGTTTATTTGGTGGAAGATTATATGTTCAGATCCATTATGCTATTCATTACTCCTCTGATCTTGAGCATGATTATTATTTGTGAGTAGTTACCTTTGTTCTTGAGGTCACGGGAGAAGTCATGTTGCGAGTAATAATCATGTGAATTTGATATGTGTTTGATATTTTGATGATATGTATGTTGTGATTCCCTTAGTGGTGTCATGTGAACGTCGACTACATGACACTTCACCATTCATGGGCCTAAGGGAATGCATTGTGGAGTAGTTATTAGATGATGGGTTGCTAGAGTGACAGAAGCTTAAACCCTAGTTTATGCGCTACTTCGTAAGGGGCTGATTTGGATCCACATGTTTAATGCTATGGTTAGACTTTGTCTTAATTCTTTTCTCGTAGTTGCGGATGCTTGCGAGGGGGTTAATCATAAGTAGGTTGTTAGTTCAAGTAAGAACAGCACCTTAGCACCGGTCCACCCACATATCAAATTATCAAAGTGGCGAACATGAATCAAACCAACATGATAAAAGTGACTAGATGAAATTTCCGTGTACCCTCAAGAACACTTTGCCTATTACTAGAGACTGTTCTGGCCTGTCCTTTGCCACAAAAGGATTGGGCTACCTTGCTGCACCTTATTTACCGTTACCGTTACTTGCTCATTACCAATTATCTTGCTATCAAACTATTTGTTGCCTACAATTTCAGTGCTTGCAGAAATTACCTTGCTGAAAACCGCTTGTCATTTCCTTCTGCTCCTCGTTGGGTTCGACAATCTTACTTATTGAAAGGACTATGATTGATCCCCTATACTTGTGGGTCATCAGATATCGAGCGGCGGGCGGCGGCGACCTTGGCCCGCCAGATAAGGGCTTCCGGCGTTGGCCACGGTCATGACTGGGCTCAAGTTTCGGCTGCGTATGGTAAGTGTTTCTGCATCTCTCCCTCATTGTTGCATTTTAGGTTTTCTCTTATTTAGGTATAGTCATTATTTGCTTGATAGGGATTTAGTGTTAGGGATTAGTGTGTGTGACAGTAGCTCAGACATATCTCTAGTAGTTAGAGGGTAGGGTAAGTGGTTTGATTTATATATGAGTGGAGGGTTAGTGATCTCTTTACATGTGACTGTTTGTGTTTGAAAGGCAATTTTATCTGTTATATGTGTAGTAGATTGGTCCATTATAAGATTCTTTTGTTATCATTAATAGTCAGTGATTGTTAATTATGATGCTATTTATATTTTTTGTAGTTTGAATGATGAGATATGGGAAATTAGGTTTCATTTTCAAGGCAGATACAACTTGGAGAGGACCATTTCTCTTTCAGAAATAACATTCATAAACATGTTAGCACTGATGGTGACTGAGGAGGGATATACTGAAGATGACTACATGTTCTATGTGAAAGATGAGGGACATGGGTCAGCAGGAATGCAGGTCATAGATAGTGAAGAAGTTGTAGAGGAGATGCTTGACTAGTATGCTCCTAATAAGTTGTTGAACATCACTGTAATAAAGGCTACTGAGGCTAATCCTGGAGATTTGAACATAGGAAACTCAGGTGAGGCCCAGATACCAATAGACCAGGTTGGGCAATCCAACATAACCAGTATAGATGAGGCTGGGGTATTGTTTCCTTTTGAAAAAGCTAGCAGTGAGGAGTTGTATCCTGTGCCTATATGTACTGCCCAACCAGGTGAAGATCTTGTTATTCTGAACACATAGGACAGCATGAATTTGTAGAAGGCCAAGGGTAAAAAGAAAGCTCAGGAATACTATGGCCCCTCGGATGATGAAGGATTTGTTGATTTCAACTGGTGTGAGTACAAACCAGAAGAGCATAACAGAGCTGTAGAGGAGGAAAATGAGATTATTGATCAGCTGAAGCAGATGAGGAAACAAAGAGAAGATCCCGTGATTCACTTTGAAGGAGACACAGAGGTGGAAGAGATGTGCCCAGAGGTGGAGGACTCAGACACAGAACCTGAGACAACACTACCTCAAACATTTAAGACAGTTGGAAAAGCAGGACCAATTACAAGATCTCACCATCAGGCTGAGACAGAGGTCATTCCTGATTTCATTCCATCTGATGATTCAGGATGTTTCCCTGGAGACTATGGCATAAGTGATTCAGATGATGAGGCTGGTATAGAAGCTATACCACTTCCTTCTGGAAGAAAGAGCCAAGCCAAGAGGGGTAAGCCTAGGAAGTGGTATGATGAGACAAGGCCAGATGCTCATGAGCAACTCTGCTTGAAATTGTGCTTTACTGATGTGTATCAGTTTAGAAGAGCCCTTAGGAACTATCATATCAGGATACTTAGAAATTTTCATTACCACAGGAACTGTAAAGATACGATCATAGTGTGGTGCACGGAAAGGGAAAGTTGTGGATGTCCATTCTACATGACTGCATCAAAAATTGCTCATGATAGCACATTCTGCATCAAGAAGTTGAATGTACTGCACACATGTGGTGCACATGGAGAGAAAACCAAAGTGACAGCAGATTGGATAGCCAAAACTTGTGAGCAACAACTAAGGGAAGATCCAAGGGCTGGAGTGGATGCAATATTGAAGAGGACAAAGACCAAATTTGGAGTGAAAGTGCCAAAGAGCAAGGCCTACAGGGCAAGATCAATGGCAATTGAAGTGGTGCAAGGTGACATGAAAGGACAATACACAAGGCTTAGGGATTATCTTCAAGCAGTGCTTGATACTAACCCTGTGAGCAGATGCATTGTTACAACCACAGTGATTGAGCTCAAGCCTAGCCCTAATCCAAGGTTCCACTACATGTTTTACTGCTTGAATGCTTCCAAGGACGGGTTTTTTAATGGTTGTAGACCCTTCATAGGTATGATTTGTTGTGCTTTCTTATTGTGGTTGTTGTTTATGCTTTGTTTCCTTATTGTGATTGTTGTTTCATTATTGTTTCAGGATTAGATGGGTGTTTCATAAAACTCACTACTGGGCAACAGATACTGGCTGCCACTGGCAGGGATGGGAACAACAACATATTTCCAATTGCTATTGGAATTGTTGACAAGGAGGACACAGATAGTTGGACTTGGTTTCTCAGTCAGCTCAGGGCATGCATTGGAGAGGGGAACAAATGGGGCAACTACACCATCATCTCTGACAGACAAAAGGTATGTACTTCACCTCATAGTTGTAAAACCAATCAATTATGCATTCAAACTATGATTCATTCAAACTATAATTCATTCAAACTATGATCTGAAACAGGGACTGCTCAAGCTATAGAAGATGTGTTCCCACACTCACCTCAGAGATATTGTTTGAGACATATCTATGCCAATTTTCAATCAGTTGGCTTTAGGGGTGAGGAATTGAAAAAAGCACATGGACAATGCTGCATACTCATATACCAAGCATGGTTTTGAGGTTGCAATGGCTGAACTGAGGAAGAAGGATGAAGATGCTTGGAAGTGGCTATCAAAAATCCCTAAGGAGACTTGGGCTAGGCATGCCATGGATTACACATGCAAGACAGATCTTGTAGTTAACAACTTGTCAGAAGTGTTTAACAAAATGATATTAGATATCAGGTGCAAGCCAATCAGGAACTGTGTGGATGGTTTTAGAACTAAACTGATGATAAAATATCAATCAATTAGAGAGAAGATAGAGAGCAGTAGGTGGGAAACCACACCCACCTACATGGAAAAGTTAGAGGAATCAAAGAAATACTCCAGGCATTGCACTGCATACATGGCAGGTCCTGGCATTTGGCAAGTCACAAGTGGGGAGGCAACTTACTGTGTGAACCTGGACAAATGGACTCATGACTGCAAGAAATGGGACTTAACTGATGTGCCTTGCAACCATGCAGTTTCTGCCATTACTAGGTTGAAGCTACAACCAGAAGACTTTGTACATGATTTCTTTAAGAAGCCATTGTACAAAGAAACCTACAAACACATCATCTACCTTGTACCTGGACCTGAGTTTTGGCCAAGGACACCTAGTCAAGATATAGATCCACCTGTGTTCAAGGAGAAGAAGGGTAGGAAACAAACTGTTAGAAGAAAGGGGCAATTTGAGGTACCAGCACCTAAGGATACATCAAGGATGGCCAATATCACCTGCAGCAACTGCAACAGGCAGAAACATAGATACACCTACTGACCTCTGCCTTTGAAGCCCCATCTACAGGCAAGAAAGAACAAGCATAAGGTATGTACTATTGCTAGAACTACTAGAACTGTTTTTTAATCTTCTGATGATTTTCCCCCTAACTTTTGTGCTTTAAAAGACAACCAGAACTCAATATCATGATGCTGGAGGCAGTTCTTCAGCTGCAAATGCACAGCCTGCGGAGCCTCCTACTTCCACAAGGACAAGGAGGACAAGAACTGCATGAGATTCTTCAGCTGCAAATGCACAGCCTGCAGAGCCTCCTACTTCCACAAGGACAAGGAGGGCAAGAACTGCAGGAGATTCTTCTACCACTGCTTCCCAGGCTGCAAACAAAGCTGTAGATTCAATCAGTGCACCTAGCAGGAAAGGTGGAAGACCATACACAGCACCCAGGCCTGCAACTGCATCAGCTGGAGCAAGAGCTGGTTCTAAAAGGAAGAGGTTTCATAACACAAGGATGAGGGGTTACCTTTATGAAAGTGGCAACTAGTTTATTTGAACATCTGCTTTAAGTATTAGTGTCTGAACTATGAATTTGCTTTAAGTATTTCTATCTGAATTTGGGTCTAGTTTATTTGAACATCTGCTTTAAGTGGCAACTAGCGAGCCTGTCAAAACTATGTCACATTCTGCTTTTGTGTTGAACTGATGTGATGTTGAAATGCTGAGATGTTAAACTGGTGCTTAATGTTGAACTGGTGCTTTTGTCTACCCCATGTGAATGATTTTGGCTTGACTCGAGATCGACTAGAAAAGACATGACCAATATAGTATGGTCTAGCCCATGCGGTCATTTTGGCTCTACTCGAGGTCGACTAGAAAAGACATGACCAATATAGTATGGTCTAGCCCATGTGATCATTTTGGCTCGACTCGAGATCGACTAGAAAAGACATGACCAATATAGTATGGTCTAGCCCATGTGATCATTTTGGCTCGACTCGAGATCGACTAGAAAAGACATGACCAATATAGTATGGTCTAGCCCATGTGGTCATTTTGGCTCGACTCGAGATCGACTAGAAAAGACATGACCAATATAGTATGGTCTAGCCCATGTGGTCAATTTGGCTCGACTCGAGATCGACTAGAAAATACATGACCAATATAGTATGGTCTAGCCCATTTGGTCATTTTGGCTCAACTCGATATCGACTAGAAAAGACATGACCAATATAGCATGGCCTAGCCCATTTGGTCATTTTGGCTCGACTCGATATCGACTAGAAAAGACATAACCAATATAGCATGGCCTAGCCCCATTTGAAATGCTGAGATAAACAAGGATAGCAATTTTAACTAAAGTAGCCCCATTTTAAGTCCTCATGCTGAACATAACATAACCAAGGATAGCAATTTCATGGTACTCATTACATAACCAGGGAAAGTTTACTAAGTAGTCATTACATAACCAGGGATAGTTTAGTAGGTACTCATTACATAACTAGGATAGTCAATAAGGTACTAATTACATGACATAAGCTAGAGTGCATTCCCAAAATATACATTTCCAAGGCCAACTATATTGTTCCAAGGCCACTTAATTACTTAACACAGCTAGTGAACATTGATAGCAGTTCACTCATCAAGGATAGCCTTCATCTTGGCAAGTTTTTCCTTGTTGCCTTGATCAGCTTTGAGGAGATCTCCAACAACATACTCTAACTTCTTCTTCTCCTCTTTCAGAAGATCCCTGTCATGCTTTATCTCATCCCTCTCCTTCCTAGTATTCCTGATGATTTCTCCCTGAGATCTAGCAATGCACTTGAGCTCCTTGTTATCAACAACAAGCTTTTCAAACTCCTCATTCATCTTGTCATTCCCAAGCTTCTCCTTCTCCTTGTCAATAGCCAGCTTCTGCATCTGCTTGTCTACATCCATCTCCTTCTTCTGCAGATCTTCATCATTTTGCCACTCCTTGTTCTGGTGTTGTGTATCCCTCCAATCAAACAACTTTGTCACATCTTCCACCAGCTGGCTGTACCGAGTGCTCTCCAACTCCAGCTTCAGTTTGGTAGTCTCTTCTTGATGGGCCTGATGATCCACCATCCTGCCATGATTTTCCTCATGAAACATCTCCCAAACCTTCACAAGGCATCTTTGAAGTACACCAGGCCATGGGGCATCAACCCACTCAGAAACTCCACAATCAATGCCATCCTACAATTAATTATTCAACTTCAGGTTAAACTGCCAAAATAACAGCCAATCAAAATGCAGAGACTAAATGCTCTTTGCACTAAAAATGGAACAATTTCTGAATCTAATACAAATACATCCACTACATGTAATAGATATGCATAGACCAGACTGAATCAAATCCAAATAACTGAATCTTTGCACTAAAAATGGAACAATTTCTAAATCTAATACAAATACAGTGACTAATGTAATAGATAACTGCATCTTTCTAAATTAACTGAATCTTTCTACTAACTGCAGAGACTCAATCTAATACAAATGCAGAGACTCAATCTAATACAAATAATTGAATCTTTCTACTAAAAATGGACTGAATTAACTGAATCTGTCACAAGTTAACTGCAAATGTACTGACAAACTGAATCAACTGAATCTAGCTCAAGTTAAATACATTAACAAACACAAGAATCACCTAACAATTTCTGAATCTAATACAAATACAGTGACTGAATTAACTGAATGATTCAAATATATATGGACTGAATTAACTGACTTAATTAACAAACATGCAAATCACCTAACCATGAGAAGAAGAGAGGGATGAGATTTAACCTGCACCCCACATCCATAGAACCTCCTACCAGTGTGAATCCCCTCAAATGCAACATATTTGGAACAGGGGGCAAGGTGAAGCCTGCATTTGATGCTTGGATCTGAAGCTTTACCATAGAATGATGCGTCTACTGTTGTGTCAGGGTTCTCCTGCATTTGTTGTGCACACATTATCCACTGTTAAACTACAAGTACTTGAACAGGATCTGAAAAGGAAACTAAACATGAACCCTAACCCTCTCTAACCCTAACCCTAGGTAAAGAGCAGATCACTTACCCACAGCTCAGTATCCATGCCGACAAACTCCTCCTCACTGCTCTCCTCACCGTCATTCCACGACGGCATCACTGAACGGCGGCGAGGACACACTGGCTCGGCGGCGAGGGGCGCGGCGGCGAGAGCGAGGGGAGGGGGACAGGAGGGGAGAGCAGAGAGAGAGCGAGCGGAGTGAAGTGAGCGGAGTGCGCGCGGCGATTCGTTTATGACCTAGCCCGCGCTAACGGCCGTCACCCGCTGGCCGTTATGACATGTGGGCCCATTCTGTCGGAAATCGTAGTTAACGGCTCCAAATCAGCCATTTGCGTTTATTGAAAAATTTTACAGGGAAAGTGGTGGATTTTTGCGACGCGCAAGGAATGTGGTGGCATTTCTGCTCGATAGCTGCAAATGTGGTGGTTTTTTGTAATTCACTCTGCGTGAGGATTTGTGGTACGCAGTTGCAAGGCACCGAGCCCCTCACATGTTTTTTTTAGTTTGCCTTTCGACTTTTAATCTTTCATATATTTTGAACGAAAAGTTCATAATAATATATGTTTTTTTATTTGTGTTTCTCATGACAAGGGCTTTCAAATAAGATTCATTTTGAAAATGTTTTGACGAGTTTTTTCTAAAATTCTGTTAAGTTTCAATTCTTGAAACTTAGTATAAGCGACCGACAAAAACACAACTTTAGTATCCGGGACCGACAAAAAAGATAAAGTTTCAACTTTGAAACTTGATGCGAACGACCGCAAAAATCTTATGTTTCAGCTACCAAATCATAAGTTTCAAAGATTAAAATCTATAATATATTGTGCCCGCATACAGAATCCAACTACTTTTTGGATCGCGAGGCAATCGGGCGGCCGGGCAGGGGTGGCCAGGTGCGTGTCCCTGTGAATTTCTGCCGGTATATGAGTTATCAGTTGTTTCTCACTGCAAACCTATAGTTTCTATACTTCTACACTTCTCGAGTACAAGTTTAAATCAAGTCTGGGCTCGGTGTTTCCTAGAGAAAAAAAAACTTAGCCATGTCAGCGCAAAATGTGTTCAAAGTCTCCACAATGCTATGGTGGAAAAAATCACCATTCTTCCTTGTATGGTCGGCTGAGGATCACGTTGTGGCGTGGCTGGTTGTAGGGGTACTCCAAGTTGATTTCCTTCATCTCTCTCCTCTTAGGTCTTATACAATGCTAGGTGTTTAAAAAAATAAATCGACTTTTTTAAGCATCAATGTCTATTTCTACAAGAGAAACGTTTAATTAAATGTCTACCCTATACAAATGAGCATTGATGCTTAAAAAAACTGCTTTATTTCTCGAAGCATCTTTCTAAGCGTCTTGTATTGTACAAGGCGTTACAGAACCAGTCTCTCACCGGATATTACTATTGGCCACACACCACGTCAAATTGCTGCCGTTTTAGACAGAGCTAGCAATTAATGGGCCGGCTCATTTAGTTGGCAGGGATCCTGGTTTTGGGAACCTCCTAGAAGGTTCTTGACCGGTTCAGATTCGGTGTTTCTCACTTTTACTCTATTGTTTCTGTTACCGTTTTTTTTCTAAAAAGTTCCATTTAAAAAAAATGTTTGAACTAAAAAAATGTTTGTGTTTTTGTAATTTGGTCACAAATTCAAAACAATTTGTGAATTTTAAAAAAAATAGATGCGAATGTGAAAATTGTTCGCATTTTCAAACTTGTTTGAAATTAAAGAAATGTTTTCAAATTTGTTCACAGATTAAAAAGATAGTCAGAATTTTCAAAATATGTTCATTTTTTCACAAAATGTTTGGAAATTTAAAAAACGGTCGCATTTTCATTTTTTTGCTATTTTACATATATATATTCACATTTTAAAAAAGTTCGAAATAAACCAAAGCATTCAAAAACAATTGCGACGAAAGAGACGGGCCTCCAAAGGCGATGATGCAAACCAATCACCTTTGTGGAGGCTCGACACAATATAAACCATTAGCAGAAGTCAAGGGGGTCGCTTGCAAAGCATTGAGGGCTCCAACGACAAGGTTGTGCAGGCTCGACAACCCCATCACCTTCAGCGAGAAAGACTGCTCACAAGGTTTTCCCTACCCCGGACAGTTACCACTGGTGGTCTTGCCCGCCATCGGAAACATGAAGGTCCATAGGGTACTCATCGATGAAGGGAGCTCTCTAAGCATCATCACCACAAAATATGTTGGATCAAATGCAGAGCCTTTGGGAGGAGATCGAGCAAAGTTTCAAACCATTCCATGGGGTCAACCCAGGGATGACGTATGCACCTCTGACACAGATCACGCTACTGGTGGTCTTCGTCTAACGAGGGGACTTCAGACGAGAAGTCTGCACTTTTGAAGTCATCAACTTCGAGATGGTTGACAGCACCCTCCTGGAATGACTGCTCGTGGCGCAGATCATAGCGATCTCAAACTACACCTACATGACGATCTACCGGGACCATGGGGTGTGATCCCAACAAAAGCCTCCCTGGAACACACGCTGGAATGTGACCGCCTCAGCCACAAACTAGGGAACAACATCATAAATTAGAATAAATACCAACTAGACGCCCACAACCATTAAACATGATTCAATCGAAGGCGGGCTACCAAAGCCTCTTGCGGCACGGGAGGAATAAAAATAGGAACCAAGGTAAAATGCAAGCCGAGCAATTGCGTGAGTCCATGACCTAAGAAGCAGCTCGACCCCAAGACTTAACTCCCACATTCTTGCCTCACCCTACCATTAGAACCTTTTGATGTTATCTTTTGAAATAGGATAAACTATTTGTAACGATGTCTATGGCTCTATATTTCCCCTTGCACGAATAAATTTTTTGTCGCCCAAATCGACGACCTTCTCGGAGAAAATAGAGCCACATGTAAGTGCTCGTGGATGTTCATATGGTCGAGCGTGCTCATGTGGACATGCGAACCCCACCCAAGCATCCTCATCTTATTCCCCTTTCTCTTCTTCTTTCTCATCACGTCCTTTCCTCCTTCGCTTCAGCCCTTGATATTAGTGAGCATCGCATCGCCCTAAGTAGAAGCGCTCACGAAGATCTCTAGTGTATGATTCTTTCTAATCCAGATATGACGTGCGGATGCACCACGACTACCTATTCAACCTCGCCATCAACGCCCTAGTGTGTGGTGGAGCATGCGCACACACACAAACACACAGAGAGAGACCATAGGAGGACGAAATAATGAATAGAGAGGGAAGAATATGGGCCCATGGCCATCACTGCCTGTCGTGTGGGTTCAACGTGCTGGGGTTATCTAAATTTCACGGTTTGGTTGCACTATGAATAACTAGACTATAAGTTTTTTATTGTCTAAGAATAAATCCAAAAATTGAGATAAAATGTTATATGTCCCTGTGATGTAGTTTTGAGTAATCACTCTACAATAACATGCTTATATGTGCCGCATTTCTAATCGAAACAGACTATGGTAGTCTAATTTTCACAACTAACTTTTACCTTTTACTTGTTTGATAAGCCCATCTTTTTCAGGTCTTCATATCTGTTTTTCGAAAGCAACTTATAAGAATAACTCAAGCAGAACCAGGACAATTCATCAACCATAATTATAGCATTTAAAATATAAAGTTGCCATGTATGCTTTCTGTAGGACTTGATATTTTCTACATTTCAAGTGAGTGTTCTAGCAAATTTGAGTGGAATATTAGACCATGTACTGAAGGCTTGCACTATTTTATACTTCCTCCGTCCGAAATTGGTTGACGCTTAAACGCATGTATGTCGGACGGAGGGAGTATTATTTCTTACAAATCCATTGCCTACTCTAGCTACATCAATTAGATTATTTCTGGCAAAGCGCATGTGCATACATTTACCCATCAACTCTTTTCATTTCATAATGTAGTGCGCGAAGTGTGTTTTTTAGTCATACCTTGTACAGTTTGAGCAATGTTACTGAGAAAATAATCATCATTAAAAATATCAAATAAATGTAATATAAAAGTATGTCTCATGATGTATCTAATGTAGTATTTATTTGGTATCATAGATGTAGATATTTGTTTCTATAAATTTGGTGAAAGTTGATGAAGCTTGACTTTTGAGAAAATATATACCAGTAAGTACTTGGTATAGACTCTAGTTGGGTGTCCATGCATTTTTTTTATCCAACTAAAAACTTGTCCTTCACTAGCCAGTTTTGCTACAAAAGCATGAGCTTTCATCGTTGTTTCATGCTAGACCTGAATCTCTTTTGGCCGTGTGAATCTTGTATATATAAAACTGCTGATATTATTTCTTGACCTCCCGAAGAATAATTTCGCTTGACCGTAACCCAAACCTTACATGAATCCCCCAAATTATCACACACACACACACACACACACACACACACACACACACACACACACACACACGGCCCGCCCCCAGCGAAAACGACTCCAATTTCGAGGCACGGCCACGAAGAGCTGCACCATGAGTCACTCACTGCTCAACATCAAATTCGTACTCACGTAGGACTCCGGATGCTCAGAGTCCGGACACCAAGCCGCCCGGCGCAATTAATGGATGGATCCTCGATGGATCGCCATGGATGTCGTGGTTCATATGCTCCTGGCGATCATCTCCTGGTACCTCCGGTACGACTCCTGCTTCTCCAGCAAGAACTTCGCGTGGAACCTCGCGATGAACTTCTCCGCCAGCCTGTCGATCTCGTTCACCGCCGGACTAGCCTCGGCGCCGTCGTCCTCGCCCGCCGGCACGCCACCCGACGACCTCTCCTCCTCCAGCCAACACAGGTACCCGCACTCCGCCGCGTCGTCGCACACCTCCACCACCTCCTCCTCCGCCGCCGACGCCGCCGTCGCCGGAATCACAGCGTTCCACGCCGCCGAGTACTCGTAGTCGTAGTATGACGAATAGCAGGGCGCGCGGCTGGCGTCCAGCCGATCCCTCGCTCGAGCTGGCGGGCCGGAGGTGCCGACGAAGTGCATCTTCACGAAGCCGGCGATCTTGCTCGTCCGCTTCTTGCCGCCGCTCCTCTTCGCCGACGAGCGGCCGTAGTAGCCGTACCCGCCGCTGCCGGCTCTCGCGGCGGCCGTCCTCTTCTTGCTGAGGATCACGTCGACGAGCAGGGCCCTGAACCTGGCGACGGCACGGAAGACGTGACCCACCTGCGGGTAGATGTGGGAGTGGAGGATGGAGTCGATCTTGGGTGAGATCGAGCTCGGGAGCAGAGCCTCCACGTGGAACAGGGGAGCCATGGTGGACGAGGTAGTGAGCTCGCCTGCGCGACTCCCATGGGTTTATATACGCAAGGCCCGTGCGTGTCGTGTGGCGAAATGTGTCAAGCCATCCGGCCTGTCAGTTAGCCCTATACTAATCTGGCTTACTCACTCTGACTTCCATTATTTGTACTTTCTTTTCTTCTTTCTTTTGTTGATCCCGCACATTAATTTCTTCCAATGAGATCAAGTTCTTTATTAATAAAATACCAGCATTATATAAGAAACACAGTAAAAGAAGAGGGAGATACAACCCAGTCCTTGGAGAATCCTCAATCCTCTCCATCCTACACATGAGGATGGCGCGCCAATGTTGCACTAGAGTTCAACACCGTTGTTGGAACAAAAAAATAGATCCACATAGGCAGCGGAAAAGTTACCAATCTCGGACGCAAAATGTCGCCGACGTCGATCCCAAAGGATCGTCGGGGAAGAGGACGATAGCACGATTATAGCGATATAGCCTCTCAAAAAATGAAATAACTAGTGCCATTACTGCATGCCGAAGCAGCACTGACCCTGACGAGGGCACAACTAACTCCTCAGGTTCAGTGAAAAATGCAAACTTGTCCACTCAATACCGTCGATGGATTCGACGTCGCATACACCGTACAAGCCGGAGGGGACCTTATTGAATCATGCCGACGCCATCGTCGAAAGGGCTGAAGACACAAAATATGAAGACCTACCCTTATCCACCCGATCTCATCGTTGGATTTGGTGGCGCACACATTACCATGGCGGAGAAGAAGCCAGGGGAATCTTTAAACAACGCCTCCACCACTGCTGAAAGTGTCGAAGCCGCAGAATACGAAGACCTACTCATGTCTTCCTGATCTCATCATTGGATCTGATGGCGCACACATCGCCATGGCCGTGGAAGAAGCCGGTAGAATCATTAAATACCGCCTCGACCATCGCCAAAAGGGCCAAAGTGACGGACAAGCAGATACCTCCCTGACGACCCCATGCCGGGAAAATGATAACTCCTACAAGTAGACCGGGGCCTCCACGCACGCTCCCACCGCTGGAGCCAGTGGCAGTAGGGGGGAGGGTCGATGATCTACCATTGGAGCAAGGTGGTGGCAGAGGAGGAACCCTATATTACTTTGGCTGGGGCATCCAAATTATACATTAATTTCTTTATGTTTGTTCATTCTCGGGCAACTAAAATAAATACAAACAACAGTTATATTCCTGCTCATGTAATTATGTTTGTGATTCTCTAGCCACCAATGAGATGGTGCGGAGGCACGATGACGTGGAGATGACATAGGCAGGTTAGGCGAGGCCGGAGCCTGAATAGAAGGTATTGGGAGATTAATGTTTTAGGTTCACGATGCGAGAGGCTAGGGGTGTGCGTGAGCTGTGGGGCACTAGTGATGAAAAAAAATACATTCCCTACAGGGTAATGCAATAGATATGCAGGGTTACGAGTTGGTGGGGCACTAGCGACTCTCCCTCCTTAGGGGGGGGGGGGGGGGGGAGGGTAGAGGGATGGCCCGGGGCGACGAGAGTGCTAATAACGGGAAGAAAACTAGTGAGTTGTGTACTACGAGGCCTCTCTCCCCATGACCTCAGATTTTAGGACAATTTGGTTGGTGCATAGATTATTTTAGTAATGGTGCATATAATTTTAAGTTGGTATTACAACAAGAGTTCTTGGATTCAAGTCGTAACTCAAGCAAGATTCTTTGAAATGTTTGCCATCCACTCTCTGTAAATCCTTTGCATGTGCGTCCACTCTCTAATTTAAGCCATTTGTGTGCATATATAATTCAAGTGAGGACAAAGGGGCGGCAATGTCCCTAGAAATGAGTGCAGACATATAGGCAACATGAGAGACTTCGAAAAAAGAGCATCAGTGGGACGAAGAGAGAGGAGCTATGTTTGTGATCAAAGGGAAGGGAATTCTATTTTTTTCGAGAATTGGAACTAAAGGACTGCATCGTTACCCAATGTTAAATTTTTAAGCTAAATGATATAAACTGCAACTGCAACATTTAACAAAACTGAGCCCACGTGCTAGCTAACAAAATGAGCTAGCAACGGGGGGGGGGGGGGGGGGGGGGGGCACGCTTCTGGGGAGGGCCTGTGAGTCGGTCGAACGAAACTGCATTTAAGTTTTTCCTTTCCTTCCTTTTTGTCCGGGGAATGGTTTTGCATGCAATCATCATGTGCATTTAATTTTGTTTCTAGAAATTTCAAGATGATATAATTTTTGAACCGAGCTTCTGAACTAAGATGTGCTTCCATCGTTGAAATATTCACACGTGCTCTTGAAAATTAAATCCTGCATGGATATGTTTCGATGAACTTTTTCTGTGCAACTTCTTAGCAGTTGATGTGCAACTTCCCCACCCGTCCATTGGGTTTAGGGAAAACTGCACATCCACTAGGGTTAAAGGAAAATCGCACGTCAACAGGGTAGGAGAAAGTTGCACATCGACTTGTCGGCAGTTGGTCGGGGCAGAAGGTGAAGTTGCACATCTCACTCATAGGGTAGTAGTCATAAGATGCGAACAATGAAAAATGTGCATCCACTGGGTAGGAGAAGTTATACATCGACTGCTAGGCAGTTGGTCGGGCCACTAGCCGAAGTTGCACACCGACTGCTAGACAGTTGGTCGGACCAGTGGCCGAAGTTGCACATCAACTTTTAGGAAGTTGGCTGAAGCGTTGCACATCTTGCTAGCAGGGTAGTAAGGGATGGGGTGCTTTCACTGACAGGGTAATGAGGCGGGGGTGTGCCAATAGTGTAAACCGCGCATCCACGCCAGAGGGAAAGTTGTGCATCGTCTGCTAAGTAAGTGGCTGGAGCAGCAGATGAAGTTGCACGTCTCACTAGTAGGGTAGTTGGACGGGTGTGAGCTGTGAAAACAACTTCCACAGATGGGAAAAAGTTGCACATCGACTGCTAGACTTTTGCATCTAACAAAGACTAAATTGTACATGCACGAATTGTTGAAACATACACATACGGGATCTAATTTCAAAGAGCACGTCGTGAGAATTCCAAGGAAGAAAACGGATCTTAATTCCGATTTTAGTTTAAAAGGTATGGCTTTAAAAAAATTCAAATTAAATATGTTCACATTTGTTCGCATGGGTATTTTTTCTAATATGGATCAGTGTGGACTAAATACTTTGCATTCCTGGCCAGCGAGCCATTACTCACATGCAAAACATGATGGAGTACAAGATCAGGGCCGAGCAATACTGCTCATTCAGGTAAGATAACAACCCCTTTACTGTGCCCCCTGGACGAAGTTGCCGCTGGTACTCCCGGCAAAAGAAAAAAAATGGTTGCTGCTGATTCCGGCGCAGAATTTTCGAAGCAACAGAATTTGCCACCTGGACAAGGTCATTTCAAGGACCATTCCGCTGAAATTCGTGCAAATCTGCAGGCTGAGTGTACACGCGACAAAAACCTGCAAGTGCATGGTGATCTGTGCGTGCGTTCTTGCCGGACGTCACCCGCCGCAGCGTGAACAAACTGCGCGGTGCAGCCAGCTGGGGAAGTGGAGGACAGCTGGAGGTGGAGGGTCGAGCCCCGTTTTAGAGCAACAAAACGAGGGCATATGCAGGCGAGGTCGTTCGTAGCCCGTAAGCTGTGCCTTCTTGCACGGAATGTTGCGTGCTGTCTTGGCCTTGTCAGTTTCAGTCCCGACGAGTTGAAGCCAGTCGATCCGGTCCGAGCTGGCTCCTCCTCTTCTTCTTCTCCTTCTTCTTCCCATTTTTGTTGGCCATGCGTGTGGGTCGCCATTGCTGCTCAGCTGGATAACAACCATGAGAGAGAGAGAGAGAGAGAGAGATGAGGACGAAGGGTGATGAAGTGCACGTAATCCCTGTGATGTATGCATGCATCTGGATGGTCACGCGTTCCGTGTGCCCGATCGCGGGCATCTAGTTGTTGGGATACTACTACTACTCCTACTCCTGCTCGCACGGTTGCATGCATGGTGAGAGGTGGAGCGATCCACGGCTCACCGCACGCATCCACGGAAAGCGGAGCAATGATTTGTTGGCTCCGTCGGTTGGCTGTCCGCATACATGACATGCACTACATCGTACCGAATCAGTCGGTCGTGATACATGATATGATCATGGAATCATCATGCGCCCGTTCGTTGGCTGGGGCCGGCCGGAGAGCTACCGTATGTTTACTAGGATAGGATGGTTAATGTGACGGGATGCGTTTCCGACTGCTCCACGTCTTTCTTTTCCCTCGCACAAGATGACTAGGGTAAAGCCTTTCTTCCCTTGAACTTCGTCAGAAACATCGTGGATTCACCTTCCCTCTGCTTGTTGCTTCGGCGGCAGATGACGGGGAGGGCTTTTTTTTCTCGAATACACGAGATTGTGTATCATTCCATTAACGTGTAAAGAAGTAGAGAGTTACAAGGGATGCGTCTCTCGGTGACGTACACACGAATGGCGACAACGAGAGCGCAAGAATGAGCAGAGGAGAGAGCTAGGTTGCTCAGCCTCAACTAGCTACGGTTGTTCAGGTTGTGCTGCCTCGACTTCGACTGGTACATAGATTAGGTTTTTAGTCTTTGCAGAGGCGGTGCTCATATGGGGTGCTTTATGCTTCCACTGAAAATTTATAATAGATTTGAGTCATTTTTCAAAAATAAATTACAGCTTTATTTTTTAAAAAATTGGCCAACATAATATAGGTGTTATTTTTCAGTCCAAACATACTACTCCCGGGAGCACAAACCCCCTTTGTTTTTAGACTACCGCCCACAAGCACACATCACGAATCCTAGCTTCCAAATCCCGTCAGAACAAAGTGGCCTGCACGAGGTTATCCTCCTATTTCAGGGCGCGTCTATATAGGGCGCGACTATATCACGCCTGGTATGAGGCAGTAGCTCGACTCACTGTTTTCTCTTTTCTGTAGTTTACATTTTCTGATCTTATTTTGGTTTCTATTTTTTCTCTTTTGGATATCATTTACATTTGTATAAAAAACTGTTACTGTTGTACAAGAAAAATGTACAATGTATATGAAAAGAAGTAGTCACAAAAGCATGTATTTGAGAAAAATGCTTATCATGTATTTAAAATATATTATATGTGTACAAGAAAAATCACAACGTGTATTAAAATATAGAACATAAAAACATAAATTTAGAAAAATATTGAACATGCTTCTAAAAAATGTTAATAATATATTACAAAATTATTCCACTTGTATCAAAAAATGTTCCTGATATACATGTGTATGAGAAAAACTAGTCATCAAGAATAAGTTTTTAAATAATGTTAATCATATTTAAAAAATGTTAAAAATCTATATAAAAATGTTCATTATGTACAAAAAAATATACAATGTGTATAAAAATAATCATCAAACACATATATTTTAAAAATATTAATCATGTCTTTAAAAATACAAAACATGTATAAATTTTTTATTGATGTACACAAAGAATGTATAGTGTGTATGATAGAAAATAAACATCAAATATATATTGTAAAAATGTTAATAACGTAATTAGAAATTTATAACTTGCATAAAACTAATTTTCTACATGTCTAAAAAAATAAAACATATATGTAAAAAGTGTTACTGATATATACGAAAAATGTATATTGTGTGTCAAAAAAATGGACATGTGTTAGAAAAGAGAAATAAGCAAAGAAGATGGTAGAAAAAACAACAAAAAGAAAAAAGAGAAAGAGTGAGCAAAAGAAACCTAGAAATGTGAAGAAAACTGATAAAAAATAGAAGGAAACGAAAAAAAAGGAAAATAAAACATAAAAAGGGGAAATGAAAATAAATACAGGAGAAAACAATGAAACCAGAAAAGAACCGAGGAAAACCAGAGAGAAACAGAAAAAGAATAGAAGTTACTGTAAAACGAAAAAAAAAAGAACGGTGTAACCAGTGGAAAAAGTCGCTACAATGCTGAGCCGGCCCTGTTCTCCACCTCTCGGAAATGCTTCAGGCGAGGGCGAAGCTACGCTCGCTAGAAGCGTTCGGACGAGACTGAAGGCTCGCTATAAGCGAGAGATATAACGTTTGGGGTCTATATAACGCCTGGTGCAAGCTGTAGGTCCCAGTCGCCTACCATGCACACCACATAAAGGGCACGCCACGTGCCGTTCTGACATACCATTTCTTTACGGAGGGAGTACCCTATCTTTGCTTCATTTTTCTAAAATCTTATAAGTAAAGTACACGACATTTGAAATATATATGAAAAATTATTTTCAAGCATGTTACATTAATATTAAAGGTTTCCACGTATTTTAAAATATATTTATTTAAATAGAAAAAAAGTTGCATATTTAAAATAATGCTTATATAATTCTAAAAAGCGTTCCGTGTTTAATAAAATATTAAAAAAAAATAAAAGTGTTCACACTTTTAAACATATGTTCATGTAACTAAGAAGTGTTCAACCATTTAAAATATTCAAGTACGTGAAATACATGTTCCATATATTGTTAAGTTCATCTAATCAAATAAAGTTTCCATCCATTTAAAGTATAATTTTAAAAATGTCTGTGCAAATTGAAAACATTTACTCCAGTTTTATAAGATATGTTCACGTATTTTAAAACGTTAATGTAATATTCCTATATTTTTCAAAAAAAATGCATACGTTAAACATTTTGGGAAATTATTTTATAGTTTTAATTTAGAAAAATATCACACATTTTTATTTCACATAACTAAAGAAGCAACATCTATCAAAAAAACGTTTTCATGCATTTTGAAAAATATGAATTTTAGGGCGATGCTATGCGTCGACCGACAAATCTTTTTCGCTTGATCTGGGGCTATTCAGGTGCCCACCATTTTTCCTCACCAATGCAATAAAGGCAGTGTTGCGGAACTCTTTGCAACAGACCTTTTATTGCACAAATATTTGCAACAGAGGTTCTGTTGTAGAATTTTTTTTCCGTCTTAAACTTTTTTGAAACATGAGTGTTGTTTTTTTCGAGAAAACTTCCGATCTATTCATCTTCAATCATGGCAGTACAACGAACACAAGAAATAATAAAAATTACATCCAGATTCATAGACCACCTAGCGACGACTACAAGTACTGAAGCGAGCCGAAGGCGCGCCGCCGTCATCGCCCCTCCATCGCCGGAGTCGGGCACAACTTGTTGTAGTAGACAGTCGGAAAGTCGTCGTGCTAAGGCCCCATAGGACCAGCGCACCAGAACAGCAACCGCCGCCGATGAAGAATAACGTAGATCGGAAGGATCCAACCCAAAGACACACGAACGTAGAAGAACAACGACGAGATCCGAACAAATCCACCAAAGATAGATCCGCCGGAGACACACCTCCACACGCCCACCAACGATGCTAGACGCACCGCCGGAACGGGGCTAGGCGGGGAGACCTTTATTCCATCTTCAGGGAGCCGCTGCCGTCTCGTCTTCCTGAGCAGGACACAAACTCTAACAAAACGAAAGGAACGACTAAAATCGGAGCCCTCCCGCCGGCCCTTGCCAGGATCCACCGCGTCCCCATGGCCCTAGGGCCACTGGAGACGAGGCGGACCTGCGGCGGCGTCGGCGAGAGGCAGGAACCCTAGCTTTTTTTTTTGAGGAGGAGGAGGCGGCGGCTCGTGACATATGACTCTACAAGTAGTTTTTGTGAAACATGAGTGTTGTTGCGGAAGGATTTCTGCAAGACAGATGATGTTGCATAAATTTTTCCATATTAACTTTTTTGCAACATAGATGTTGTTGCGGAAGGACTTCTGTAACATGGATGATGTTGCAGAATAATTATCGCGGTGGCAGAGGCACGTGTCTAAGTGGTGAACGTCCTGGCCCGCCGATTAGAGGTGGTGCGTTGTCCCGATCAAACTCGTATCTGATGGGTGCGCGTGCGGCGGAACTCAACGCGTGATCGGCCGGCTGATTGTAATCGTTTCCCGTTCAAATAGTATACGTATTTTTGATAAAAAAACATCAAAATCATTTATATTTTAAAGAAGGAATATAAATAAAAGATACAGAAAGTAAAAGGAAATAGATAAAACAAAAAAGTAGAAAAGTAGAAAAAGAAATAAAAAATAAAAAGAGAAAAATCTAGAAACAAAACCCTAGAAACATAGTTCTTCAAAAAATCCGTGTGCAGCCGAAACGGGCAAATGACCGAAAGAAAACCACCCTCATTGAAGGGTTTGCTAACCGCATGGGACATGTGGTTAGCAAACCCTTCAATGTTGGGCTGGCCCACTCGTGGTGCACCGTACGTGAGACGCTGAAATTCACAATAAGCGAGAAATAGCAATTGTACCTACTTCACGCCTCTGTACGTGGTGGAATGGGCAGCCAAGATGCACAGGAAGCCCTATATAGTACGACCCTAGAAAAATGATGTGCATTCAGTAGTTAAGAAATTTGGCACATTTCGCTAAAAGAGGGGGCATCCTTTTTTGACATATTTAAAACAGTATTATCACAAAAGATCATGATTTCAAAAAATAAAATAAATAGTCATAAATTAAAATCCAGGTCATGAATTTAAGAAGATTCATGAAATGTTAACAAGTTAAAAAGGGAAAATAAAAAATATCATAAAAATGGACAAAAGGATTGGTTGGAAAGCCTGGAGGAAAAAGAAATCAATAGAAAAGAATTTTGAAAATCATTGAAGAAAATCAGAGGAAGAAAAAGAAGTCTTCCAGATGAACCGACCAATGTACCGTTTCCCTGTTTGTACGAACTATTTCTTCGGTGTGTGTGAAGATTGAGAAATCCGTGTGGTGGGCACAGTGCAGTAACAAAGCCCGCTAGCGTATGGGCCGTCAGATTTCCATGTCTATCCCTATTTTTTGAGTTTGGTGATGCCGAGAACTGCTGGAACTTTGGGACATGTCTCTGACGAGTGGTGTGAGAGAAGCATGACGGCTCCTTGAACTATATGGGGCACGGTCGAGGAGCTTGGTACGAGCAAAATGACTCAATAGGCTGGATCAGGGGCAAATCGTAAACGGCACCTTAAGCGCTCGTTCCTTACTCGCAAACAGGGCACACCATATCCTCCGCACTGAGCCAGCCCATCTTTCCCTTTTTTCGCTTTTAAGTGACCAGAGCGACGGGTGAGTTTCGAACCGAAGACTTCCTGCTCTTACTTAAGCTGCATTAACCACCCCGCCAAAGACACCTAATTTGTTCAGTTCTATCTTTTCCCCCTTTTTCTTCTTTTCGTCTTTCTTCTATCTTCTTTCTTCTTTTTTATTTTTTCTTGTTCCTTTTTTATTGGAACGTTTTTGTTGGTTTTTTTCTTTTGCTTACTTGTATGAACTTTTGTCAAAATCAAACAAACTTTTTTCAAAATTAATGATCTTTATTTTCAAAATCGATGAACTTTTGAAAAATCAATGATTTTTTAAAAAAAATGATGAACTTTTGTCAACTTTAAAAATCGATGAACTTTTTTCTGAAAGTCTGTGAACTTTTTTCAATTTTTGTGAACTCTTTTTGAAAATTGATGATTTTTTTTTTCAAAAATGATGAGCCTTTTTTCAAATCGATGGACTTTTTAAAATTCATCTTTTTCTAATAATTCCAAATCTACGTGATACGGTATAAATAGCGCTACCAGATTAGTTCGTATATTATTGGTGTTCGTTTCCAAATCCACGTGGCTCTAGTGGTTAGTAAGACTTGTAGGACGCATATTGGGAGCGGCTGGGTGCTCCCTAGCTAGCGCTCCCGAATAGTCGGTTGGAAAAGAAAAGTTTTGGTCCCTTATAATCTACACAAAATAATAATTTGTCTTCCCTAATCCATGTAAGGAAAATTGTAGTTCATATTAGGAAAAATTCCTTGTAAACAAGAAAAAATAGAATTACAATAGCACACATGTGAACAGGGTGAACACATTTAATTCTGGTCTCAAAAAATTAAAAAAGTCAAAACTTATAAACCACACCTCAAAATTAAGATCCGTTTTCACCGTTGAAACACTTGAGACGTGCTCTTCAAAACTAGATACTGCATGGGTATGTTTCAACAAAAAATGTGCAATTTAGTTCCATTTGATGCAACTGCCTAGCAGTACATGTGCAACTACCTGATAGTTGATGTGTAACTTTTCCCTTACCGTGGACGTGCAGTTTTCGCTGATGACACATTCACCCCAACCTACCCCTAACAGTAAGATGTGCAACTTCATCTGTTGCCCAGGCCAACTTCCTAGTAGTTGATATGCAACTTTCACTATGTCCGTGGATGTGCAGGTTTCACCATTTGCTGCCTCGGCCAACTGCCTAGCAATGGACGTGCAACTTCGTATACTGCCCTGGCCAACTTCCTAGTGAAGATGTGCAATTTCCCCCGTACCCCCGTGGTATAGTTTTCCCAGCTATCACCCCGTACTCAAACCGCCCCTGCTAGTGAAATGTGCAACTTTAGCGCCATATCTAAATGCAAGTTTTCAATACCCCTTATGGATGTACAATTTTCACCATCAACTATCTCTACCAGTGAGATGTGCAAGTTCGTTTGTTGCCCTGGCCAACTGCCTAGCAGACTATGTGCATCCCCTTCTGTTGCCCCCGCCAACTAAAATTAAAAATCCACAAGTAGGAAGAGGAAGGAGTTGCACATCGACTACTAGGAGGTTGGGCGGAACAACATACTAAGTTGCACATATTGCTGGTAGGGTAGGTGGGGCAGGGTGTGCCAGCAATGAAAAACTACACATCCACGAGTAGGGAGGAGGGTTGCACATCGACTACTCGGTAGTTGGTCGGGACAGTAGACTAGTTGCACATCACAAAAAGCTGGTTGTCATAGTTGCTAGGTTGCAACCTCATATGAAGTTGGATCATGCAACTCTAAAATTGGTTTCGAAACAGTTGCATCATGCAGTACTAAAGTTGCACCATGCAGTAATAGAGTTGCACCATATAGCTCCAAAGTTGGCATCGAAAAAATTCGTCAAAACATACACATGAGGGATCTAGTTTCAAAGATCTCGTCGCGAGGATTCTAATGGTGAAAACGGATCTGAATTCCGACGCAATTCAAAAGTTATGGCTTTTTTAAAATTTGAAAACCCGAAATAAATGCACATCTCTCTTTTTCGAGCCTTCCGACCTGAGAACACCTGACATATGCGGGAGCGCGATCTATGCTAATCGAGTGGTCCATGTCCGGCGGCTCGTTTCAGCCAAATAGTGCATGCACCCTAACAAGAATTTGGGAAACTTGTATGAGAGTCCAACGTTGTGAGTTCGATTCCTGGACAAACCTAATATTTTTTGCGCTTTTCCCGCGTTGTAAGTTCGTTGCGCTCGCTTTTCGTGGGCTGGCCCTACTGAGCACTACAGTGAGCGTCAGTTGGTCTCACGGCGCAGAATGCGCCTTATAGGAGCTCCCTGGATCGGGTGATGTATATGAAAATGAATATGCGATGCAAATATTTATAGCTGGTAAAAATTACATAATATGGTGCTAGGGCCCAACTGCACCAACTTATGCTACATGTATACAAAAATCTTTTTGCTAGGGCCCATATGCACCAACGAGTACCCTGCCATCCTTCTTGCTCTAAAAAATGAACGGAGTTCGAAAATAAGCTCAATGGCATTTGACTGAACACTTGTCATGCGTGGTGTCCGCCATGGATGTCGTCGACAGAGGGCAGCGGTACAAGGAGAGCGGGCGCGTGGCCAGTGGATGCGGATGTCCGTCAATGCCTGGGTGGCGGGTGGAGAGGTACAATGTTGGCGACAGAGGAGGAGGGTGTGGTGCAAAGCAAGGGTGAAAGTGCATGTAGTCCCATGTGTGGTTTTGGCAATTAATGCCAATGCTTATGGACTAATGTTTCCATTGAGAAATATATTTGAAGGAAAGTTTCATTGGCTTTCGATGAAGAATATTGGATGAATTGAAGGTTGATATCCATCAACACAAACATATGCATTGAGACTTGATAATGAATGACAATTCCTATGAAGAAGAAATGGCATCAAGTTATATATGAAAGTTTGTTCCATGGGTAATGCAATAAGAAGTTTGAATGAATTAGGAATGATTGCCATTTTCATATAGTTATTCATCAAGATTGGGGTCGATGATTGAATCATGACGGATCAAGTTCTTGAGGGAATGATTAAAGAGAAGAATTCTACATATGGCTTGAAGATATGGGATCATGATACGCTCGTATGTTGAGCATCCTACTTGCTCCGATGGGAATAGAAACTTTGGAGCGATTCTTTGCTGCACTTTGAGGGATTATTATATGATTCAGTTATGTTAGTAACATTTAGAGATTGCACTAGTGAAAGTATGAACCCTAGGCCTTGTTTTCAAGCATTGAATACCGTTTGTGGTCACTTTTATCACTTGCTACCTTGTTGTTTTTGTTAGAGTGATGCCTCTTTGTCTTTTGCTTTCTAGTCTTTTAGCATTCTCTTGTAGCCTTTTGGCATTCTAATGTATGTGTATATATGATGGCTTATGCCTCCTAATAATACAAGTTGTCATTCCAACATGGTATTAGAGCTGTAAGGTTTTTTTTTCCGATCCAATCTTGCCCGACGCTACCGACCGGCCGTCTGCTGCTCCCCGCCGTGCCCAACTCCCAATCCACGACCCTGCAATTCGCCGGTTTCTTTTGGCCCGCCTACCGTCGACTTTTTCCGGCCCGCCAGAGCCGCCGCCGCCGGCTTCGCTGCCGTCCGCCAGTCCTCGCCGGCTGCCGGCCTCGTCCGTGCCATTAGCTCGGCCGCCGGATCCACGACGGCTGACTGCCCTGGCTTCGCTCATTCGGCACCACCGCACGCCTCGCGTGGAACTGCCGCTGCAGTCCACCAGTCCCGTCCGGCGCCGGCCACCAGCCCCATCCGCCGCCGGCCACCAGCTCCGTCCGCCGCCGGCCACTAGCCCCGTCCGGCCCAGCAGTCTCCTCTGCTGCGGTCGTGGGTGTGTTTGTGTGGTGTGCGTGTATTCGGTTCGGGTCGTGTGTGTGATCGTGGGGCGTGGCGTGGAATTGCTTCTGGATCAGTTCCTTTTCTGATGCAGATCCATATCGTGACATTCCAAAAAAAGGTGGAGAGAGAGGTGCCATGTCTTGGTCGTCGACCTACGTCGCTGTCCCTCGCTGCTCGGTGCTTTTTGATGGGACTAACTATGCTGAGTTTGCTTTCTTTATGCGCATTCACATGCGTGGTATTCGTCTTTGGGGCGTTCTTTCTGGCGAGGTCCCATGTCCGCCACGCCGAGTTCCTCCTGTGGCTCCTATTCCGCCGACGCCACAGGTTCTTCCCGCGGGTGCTTCTGAGGCTGAAAGGGAAGCAACCAGGATTGCTGATGATGATGGAGAGGCTGCTTATAATCAGCAGGTCTTGGCTTACTCGGATTCTCTTTCCGATGATCGAGATAATCTGGTTGCCTACACTCAGTGGTGTGATGATGATGCTCGTGCTGCTGCTGTCCTTACTTCCAGTGTGCTACCTCAGTTTGCTTCTGAGTTTATGGGGCTCAATACTGTCTTTGAGATGTGGACTCATCTTCGTCAGCGCTATCAGCCCTCTCGTGATGCTCTTTACCTATCTGTGGTCCATCAGGAGCATGCTCTTCAGTAGGGAGACTTTACTATTGATGAGTTCTACACTCAGAGTTCTGCTATCTGGAGTCAGCTTGACTCTCTTCGCTCTCCTATTTGTGGTACTTGCCCGTGCTGCCAGACCGTCAGGTCAGACTTGGAGTTTCACCGCGTCTACGAGTTTTTATCTTGGCTCCGTGGAGAGTTTGAGCCTCGACGTGCTCAGTTGTTTGCTCGTGGTCGTGTGCCTATTTCGGAGGTGCTTTCTGAACTTCGTGCTGAGGAGACTCGCCTCCGTGGAGCTGGTTTCCTTCAGGTTCCTTCTGTGCTTGCTGCTGCTCCCCAGGTGTTTTCTCACAGCAGTGCGCTGCCGCTATTGCCCACTCCTTCTGGTAGTGAGGCTCGCCCTCGTGACGGGCGCTCTCGTCCTCGTACTCATTGCGGCTACTGCACCAAGGATGGTCACCCCAAATCTGACTGTTTTAAGAAGAAGCGTGATATGCGTAATTGGGAGCGCAATTCTTCTTCCGGGACTCGGGCTTCTTCCTCGACGCCGTCTCCTGTCTCCTTGACTGAGCAGGATATTGTGAAACTTAAGCGTCTACTTGCCGCTTCAGATTCTTCGGCAGGTACTGCAGGATCTGTGACTCGTGCTTCTAGTGTTGAGCAACCACCGTCTACACAGTCAGGTACATCCCCATGGGTTCTGGATTCTGGAGCTTCATTTCTTATGTCTTGTGATTCTTCTGTCTTGTCCTCTCTTAGATCTCTTGACTGTCCTATTAATGTTCTTACTGCTGATGGTACTCCTCTTCCCATTGCTAGTCGAGGCACTCTTTCCACTTCTTCATTTTATGTTCCAGATGTTTCTCATGTTCCTCGCCTTACCATGAACCTATTTTCTGCAAGTCAGCTTACTGTTTCTGGTTGTCGCGTCATTCTTGATGTTGATTCTTGCACTATTCAGGATCGTCACACGAGGGCTCTGGTTGGTGCTGGCCCTCGCCGCTTTGACTCCCACGGGCTTTGGGAGTTAGACTGGCTTCATGTTCCTTCCGCTGCCACCACACTCGCCAGTGCATCTGCCTTCGCTGCTTCAGCCACCACCTCCTTCCAGTAGTGGCATCATCGACTTGGTCACCTTTGTGGCTCTCGACTATCGTCTTTAGTTCGTCGTGGTCTTCTGGGGCCTGTCTCAGGAGATGTCTCTTTGCAGTGTCAGGGTTGTAGGCTTGGTAAACATATTCAGTTACCTTATCCTACTAGTGAGTCGGTGTCTCAACGCCCTTTTGACTTAGTGCATTCCGATGTGTGGGGACCGGCTCCCTTCGCTTCAAAAGGGGGCCATCGATACTATATTATTTTCATCGATGATTTCTCACGTTACACTTGGCTTTACTTTATGTCTTCTCGTAGCGAGGTTCTCTCTATTTATAAGTGTTTTGCTGTCATGGTCCACACCCAGTTCTCTACACCTACTCGTGTGTTTCGTGCTGATTCTGCTGGCGGGTATATCTCCAAAATGTTGCGTGGCTTTCTTGCTGAGCAAGGTACTCTTGCTCAGTTCTCTTGTCCCGGTGCTCACGCTCAGAATGGTGTGGCTGAGCGCAAGCATCGTCACCTTCTTGAGACAGCTCGTGCGATGATGATTGCCGCCTCTCTTCCACCTCATTTTTGGGCTGAGGCTGTCTCCACTGCCACATATCTCATAAACATTCAACCCTCATCTGCTCTACAGGGAGGTATTCCTCTAGAGCGTCTTTTTGACCATTCTCCTGATTATTTTGCTCTTCGGTCGTTTGGTTGTGTTTGTTACGTTCTCCTTGCCCCCCGAGAATGCACCAAACTAATTGCTTAGTCTGTCGAGTGTGTTTTTCTTGGCTATAGTGATGAGCATAAGGGTTATCGATGTTGGGATCCTGTCGGTCGTCGGATGCGTATTTCTAGGGATGTGACTTTTGATGAGTCTCGTCCATTCTACCCACGACCATCCTCTTTGACTTTTTCAGTGGAGGATCTCTCTTTTCTCACATTTCCTGATACACCTCCTTTCGTGCCTCATATACCTACTCCTCCTTCTCGTCCCACTATTACAAATCCGACATTGTCTTCTCCCATGGTATCTTCTCCTCCCTCATTGCATGACACTCCACCTTCATCACCGATGCCTTCTCCATCTCCATCTCCTTCGGAGGTTCCTTCTCATCCCACTTTTCCTTTTCATTATACCCGTCGTCAACGTGTTATGGATGAATCTACTGATGTGCCATCTACTTCCGGTGCACCGTCTTCCTCGTCCCAGCCGACTTATGGTCTTCGGGCTCGGCCTTGCCCTCCTCCTGACCGCTATTCTCCTAGCCGATACGGCCTTTTGGTTGTACTTGAGCCTACCTCTTATCGTGATGCTGTTACTCATCCTGAATGGCAGTTTGCGATGGCAGAGGAGCTTGCCGCTCTTGAGCGTAACGGCACATGGGATCTGGTTTCTCTTCCTCCCCGTGTTCGTCACATCACTTGTAAGTGGGTCTATAAGATTAAGACTCGCTCTGATGGTTCTCTTGAGCGTTATAAGGTTCGTCTTGTGGCTCGTGGATTTCAGCAAGAGCATGGTCGTGATTACGATGAAACATTTGCTCCTGTGGCCCATGTGACCACTGTCCGCACACTTCTCGCCGTGGCCTCTATTCGCCACTGGTCTGTGTCCCAGCTTGATGTTAAAAATGCCTTTCTTAATGGTGAGTTGCGTGAGGAGGACTATATGCAGCCACCACCTGGGTATTCAGTTCCCGATGGCATGGTTTGCCGTCTTCGTCGCTCTCTCTATGGCCTTAAGCAAGCCCCTCGCGCTTGGTTTGAGCGTTTTGCCTCTGTGGTGACTGCTGCTGGTTTTTCGCCCAGTGATCATGATCCAGCGTTGTTTGTTCACCTTTCTGCTCGTGGCCGCACTCTTCTTCTTCTATATGTTGATGACATGATCATCACTGGCGACGATTCTGAGTACATTGCCTTTGTCAAAGCCCATCTTAATGAGCAGTTCCTTATGTCTGATCTTGGTCCTCTTTGTTACTTTCTTGGGATTGAGGTTTCCTCCACCTCTGATGGCTTTTTTATTTCCCAAGAAAAGTATATCCAGGATCTTCTTACTCGTGCGGCTCTTACCGATGAGCGCACTGCAGAGACTCCTATGGAGCTAAATGTTCATCTTCATGCTTATGACGGTGAGCCCTTGTCTGATCCGACACGTTATCGTCATCTTGTTGGGAATCTTGTGTATCTTGCCGTCACTCGTCCGGACATCTCCTATCCTATCCATATTCTGAGTCAGTTTGTTTCTGCTCCGACTTCAGTTCATTATAGTCACCTTCTTCGTGTTCTACGATATCTTCGTGGCACGATCTCTCATCGTCTTTTCTTCCCTCGTTCCAGCTCGTTATAGCTCCAGGCCTATTCGGATGCTACGTGGGCTAGTGATCCTATGGATCGCCATTCACTTTCTGCCTACTATGCTTTCCTCGGTGGTTCTCTCATTTCTTGGAAGACGAAGAAACATAATGCAATTTCCCGTTCGAGTGCCGAGGCCGAGTTGCGAGCTATGGCTCTTCTGACGACAGAGGTGACTTGGTTACGGTGGTTACTGGAGGAATTTGGTGTTTTTGCTACTACACCTACCACCCTCCTATCAGACAACACAGGTGCTATCAGTATTGCGAGGGATCCTGTAAGGCATGAGCTTACCAAGCATATTGGTGTTGATGCTTCTTATGTGCGCGTTGCTGTGTAGGATAATGTTGTTGCTCTTCAGTATGTGCCTTCTGAGTTACAGCTAGCAGACTTCTTCACGAAGGCTCAAACTAGAGCGCAACATAGATTTCATCTCTCCAAACTCAGTGTTATGGATCCACCATGAGTTTGAGGGGGGGTGTTAGAGTGATGCCTCTTTGTCTTTTGCTTTCTAGTCTTTTAGCGTTCTCTTGTAACCTATTGGCATTCTAATGTATGTGTATATATAATGGCTTATGCCTCCTAATAATACAAGTTGTCATTCCAACAATTTTATTATTTCAAAATACAAAATCCATATTTACTATCAATACTACACTTGTATCACCATTTCTTCGCTGAACTAGTGCACCTATACAATTTACCATTGTATTGGGTGTGTTGGGGACACAAGAGATTGCTTGTATTTGATTGCAGGGCTGTTTGAGAGAGACCATCTTCATCCTACAACTCCCACGGATTGATAAACCTTGGATCATCCACTTGAGGGAAATTTGCTATTGTCATACAAAACTCTGCGCTTGGAGGCCCAATAAAGTCTACAAGAATAAAGTTGCGTAGTAGACATCAGCGTGCCTTCGTGGTAACACCCATCCCTCCAACTCGAAACAGGCTTTCACTCCGCTTTATATATAAAGCAACAACACCCAAGTTACATGGCGGAATGATACAATGTGGTGAGGTAGCCCTCCGATACAGTAGATCCCTGGATACCAAGCCAACACAATCACACAAAACTACGTGGTGAGACAACTAGTAACAGGAAGACCAAAGTGCAGCGCTATGACACGACCTAGGACATCTAGCCTCCACGACAAGAACCTCAGGAGGGGAACGCAAGCACTGCCGCTGCCGAGCCCAAAAGGACAAGGGATTTCACCCGGAGTCTCGCCACGGAGAGGAGAAACATGACGACGTCTTCAAGAAGATAGCGACACCCGTAGATATCGTCGTCG
Source organism: Elymus sibiricus (assembly GCA_039707655.1). Taxonomy (NCBI): domain Eukaryota; kingdom Viridiplantae; phylum Streptophyta; class Magnoliopsida; order Poales; family Poaceae; genus Elymus; species Elymus sibiricus. The sequence continues at coordinate 487,586,232 of CM077665.1, forward strand.
TCGGTGCCAAAGCACAGAGATTTCTCATCAAAGAGACACCCAAGCCAGTTGCGGCGAGAACCAGCCTCCAGATCCGGATCCGGGAAACGCCACTGCCAAGGATAGAAGGTGAGCCCAAGCCACCCACCGCTAGACCCCTCATCGTCCAGAAGTGTAGCCATGACTGCCGTCATGGGACCTACCGGAAAGCCACCATACAGACCGCCGTCCGGGGTCGCCGCCCCGACATCCATGTCCCAAGACACCACCAACCATCGACATCACAACACGCAACCACAGTGGGAAGAACAGAAGGGATCTCCTACGCTCCTAGCGCGACATCAACCACCTGGCAGGGTGAGCGCCTCCACCGTAGGGGGCGTCCATGCCTGCGTCCTCAGCTGATCCTTGTGGATTGAGAGAGACATGGCCTAGTAGTTGCCGACGTCCAGCACCAAGCTCGACCCAACACTGGTCCCGGACCTAGCCCGAGTCAAACTCACACGCCACCACACCCGTGGCCACCGGCGACGATCCGACCTACGGCATAGCAGTACCGCGGTCACCAACTTGGACAGACACCACAACGACCCGACAAGACAGGAGAGCACTAACGCGAAGGCAAGCCAGCGCACACTAGGTCGCCCCCATGCACCTGCGCTCCGCCAGACAGCATCCACCCCCTCAAGACAGATCCAAGCCACCTACCGGCGACCCGAACCACCGTTGAAGAGAGCAGCAGGCTGCCTCATAGCCACTCGAAGGGCCCGGTGCAGCACCACCAAGCCAGGCCCGCGCCGTCGGCATCAGACCTAGACACCACAGCCACCCCCACCTGGTGTCGGCCAAACCTGCACAAACTAGCGAGGGACGCTGCCTAGTAGGAACCAATCTGCTGGCGGCCACCCCATTTCGCCACGCCCCGCACCGCAAGCCCGCAACCCAGGCATAGAAATGGTTGAAACTGGCTCGGAGCGAAACCAGCCAGCTGATACGTCTCCGTCGTATCTATAATTTTTGATTGTTTCATGCCAATATTATACAACTTTCACATATTTTTGGCAACATTTTATATGATTTATTGGACTAACATATTGATCCAGTGCCCAGTGCCAGTTCCTGTTTTTTGTGTGTTTTTTGTTTCGCAGAAATTCCATATCAAACGAAGTCCAAACGCGATAAAAATTTACGGATAATTATTTTGGAATATTTGTGAATTTTGGGAGGTGGAATCAACGCAAAAGAAGGTCCACGGCCACCACAACCCACCAGGGCACGACCCAGGGCCCGGGCGCGGGGTGGTGGGTTGTGCTCACCTCGTAATTTGGTTGGAGCTCTCCTTCGAAGCAAGGAAGCTTATATCCGGAAAAAATCGTGTTACAATCTCAGCGCAATCGGATTTTTCGGGCAGAAAACAGGAACGCGAAACAGAAGAGAACAGAGAGGGAGATCCAATCTTGGAGGGGCTCCTGCCCCTCCGCCGCCATGGAGGCCATGGACCAGAGGGGGAACTCTCCTCCCACTCCTCCCATCTAGGCGGGGGGGGGGGGGGGGAGGAAGAAGAAGAAGGAGGGGGGCTCTCTCCCCCTCTCTCCCGGTGGCACCGGAACGCCGCCAGGGCAATCATCGTGACGGCAATCTACACCAACAACTTCGCCGCCGTCAACACCAACTCTCCCCCCTCTATGCAGTGGTGTAACACCTCTCTTCCCCACTGTAATCTCTACTTAAACATGGTGCTCAACTCCATATATTATTTCCCAATGATATGTGGCTATCCTATGATGTTTGAGTAGATCCGTTTTGTCCTATGAGCTAATTGATGATCGTGGTTGGTATGAGTTGTATGTTTTATTTTGGTGCTGTCCTATGGTGCCCTCTGTGTCGCGCAAACGTGAGGGATCCCCGCTGTAGGGTGTTGCAATATGTTCATAACTTTCTTATGGTGGGTGGCGTGAGTGACAGAAGCACAGACCCGAGTAGGTGGGTTGTTGTGTATGGGAGTAAAGAGGATGATGACCCACAAGTATAGGGGATCAATCGTAGTCCTTTTGATAAGTAAGAGTGTCGAACCCAACGAGGAGCAGAAGGAAATGACAAGCGGTTTTCAGCAAGGTAATTTCTGCAAGCACTGAAATTGTAGGTAACAGATAGTTTGATAGCAAGATAATTGGTAACGAGCAAGTAACGGTAACGGTAAACAAGGTGCAGCAAGATAGCCCAATCCCTTTGAGGCAAAGGACGGGCCAGGACAATCACTAGTAATAGGCAAAGTGTTCTTGAGGGTACATGGGAATTTCGTCTAGCCACTTTTATCATGTTGGTTTGATTTGTGTTCGCTACTTTGATAATTTGATATGTGGGTGGACCGGTGCTAAGGTGTTGTTCTTACTTGAACTAACAACCTACTTATGATTAACCCCCTCGCAAGCATCCGCAACTACGAGAAAAGTATTAAGACAAAGTCTAACTATAGCATTAAACACGTGGATCCAAATCAGCCCCTTACTAAGTAGCGCATAAACTAGGGTTTAAGCTTCTGTCACTCTAGCAACCCATCATCTAATAACTACTCCACAATGCATTCCCTTAGGCCCATGAATGGTGAAGTGTCATGTAGTCGACGTTCACATGACACCACTAAGGGAATCACAACATACATATCATCAAAATATCGAACACATATCAAATTCACATGATTACTCGCAACATGACTTCTCCCGTGACCTCAAGAACAAAGGTAACTACTCACGAATAATAATCATGCTCAAGATTAGAGGAGTATTGAATAGCATAATGGATCTGAACATATAATCTTCCACTAAATAAACCATATAGCAATCAACTACACAAGGTAATCAACACTACTAGTCACCAACAGGTACCAATCTGAGGTTCCGGTACAAAGATTGAACACAAGAGATGAACTAGGGTTTGAGAGGAGATGGCGATGTTGACGATGTTGATGAAGATTGGCCTCCCAAAGATGAGAGGGGTGTTGGTGATGATGATAGCTTCGATTTCCCCCTCTGGGAGGGAAGTTCCCCCGGCGGAATCGCTCCGCCGGAGGGCAAAAGTGCTCCTGCCCAAGTTCCGCCTCGAGGCGGCGGCGCTTCGTCCCGAAAGTCCTCCTCTTATTTTTTCTAGTTTTTTGGGAATTTATACAAGAAAATGGGCACCGGAAGTGGGCGAGGCTGAGCACAACCCATCAGGGCGCACCTAGGGGGGCCTGGCGCGCCCTGGTGGATTGTGCCCACCTGGGGGGCCTCCTCCGGTAGTTTTCAGCTCCAGTATTTTTTATTAAATGTAAAAATAATCTCCGTAAAATTGCAGCTTCATTGGAGTTGTGCAGAATAGGTATCTGTGACGTGCTTTTCTTGGGTCCAGAATTCCAGCTGCCGATATTCTCCCTCTTTGTGTAAACCTTGCATATTATGAGAGAAAAGGCATTAGAATCACTCCCCAAAGCATTATTATTCAACAAAACAAAGTAAATAACAGTAGGAAATCATGATGCAAACTATGTTCTCAGTCAACTTTGCAACTACAATTCATCATATTTTCAGGAAGGGTCTCATGTCGGAGCCTTTTGGCAAGTCCACATACTCAACCATCATTTAGTCTTCTATGATTGCTAACGCTCATGGCATACCCATGAACAAAAAGTTTCAACCGGACACATAGGAAGATAGGGGCTTATAGTTTTGCCTCCCAACTCACTCACCTCAAGGGTGATGTCAACAATAATAACTCATGCCCACCCATATCCAACTGGATAAATGTGCCTAGATCTTTCCTCACCACATGATGCTTGCAAAAGAAAAAGTAAAAAGGAATAGGGGAGAATACTTTGACTCTTGCATAGAAGTAAGTGCATAAAAGTAAAAGATAGGCCCTTCGCAGAGGGAAGCAGAGGTTGTCATGCGCTTATTGGTTTGTATGCCCAATCCCTTAATGTAAAAGTACGTCATGCTATATTGCCCCCTATGATAGCAACATTTATTATGCAGTCCGTCGCTTTTATTACTTTGCCATCATAAGTTCGTATAACGCTCAATTTTCTCTTACACTAATTGATCAAAACACTTTTAGAAGTAATTTTTATTGCCTTGTTGCACCGATGGCAACTTACTTGAAGGATCTTTCTCGATCCATAGGTAGGTATGGTGGACACTGAAGGAAAGAGTTTGGGTTTAGGTTTTTGGAATTTTTTTGGCTAGCAAAGATATTAGGCAAGCACCACATGTTAACGGATCTATGACAATATAACTTCTACGTGGATATGAACACACATAAGTCATTACGTTGTCTTCCTTGTCCAACGTCAACAATTTTGACATATAATATTTGATGGGGGCTCACAATCATAAAAGATGTCCAAGATAGTGTATTTGCATGTGAATTTTCTCTTCCTTTATTAATTCTTTCATGAATTGCATCATTGACCAATGCTATGTTTGTCAATCTCCAATAAATTCTACTACTTATACTTTTCACTATGTGATGTCATTACTCACCATAGGATTAGCCTATGATTCTTTTCATTTGTTTTTCTTTCCTTTATTTTGATTGCAACAAGAAGGTAGAGAGGCAAAAACTCAAACTAAACTTTATTATATAACTCTCACACTATTACATAGATAGATAGATCACGGAACTAACACATGAATATAGATCATGCTGAACTTTTATTCAACTAAAGCAAAGGGAAACTAAAGATAAAACTAAAAATAGGTACAGGTGAATAAAAGTGGTGGTGATACGATACCGGGGCACCTCCCCCAAGCTTGGCTCAAGCCAAGGGGAGTGCCCATACCCATGTACTCAAGTCTCCTTTGGTGGTGATGATGAAGGAGGTGGAGGTGTTGATGTAGGTGGTGGTGATGATGTAGTAAGCTTGTCCTCCAGCTTCCAGGGCAAAGGTTCCCCATCAAAGGTTGACACGAGAGTCCCCTGAGTCCTGCAACTGGCAGCTAAACTCATACCTTTAAATCTCGCTTCATATTCGAAGACTTGGTTTTGAAGATCATAAACTTGGCTCTGCAGAAAATTAATTTGCTCGTTAAGGGTGGAGATGATGTCCTTCATGGACTGGCCATCCATCGTCTGATCACGGGTGAATTCCGTGATCATGAAGTGATTGGCACTAAGTCCACGCTCCACCATCTTCTGACACTTGAAGATTTCCTATTCCATCGCCTCAAGCCTAGCCTCCACGCTTTCGGTCTTCTTGGGTCCCTGAACATCACGGATGTGGAGCACCCCCTCACGCATCTCAACGGCTTGAGGGTGCTTCATCACCTCCGGCAAGTACGGGTTGATGACCTTCTCGAAGAACTTGTCCTTGGAGGAGCTTGGTGGAGCCATGGAGGTCTAGATCTGATGAGAAAACAGCAAGAAACAAGAACAGAGGATTTTTCTGCGATGCGGTCGTCAAAACAGTCGGGGGTATATATAGAGAATTTTTATTCTTGAGAAACAAGTATTTGGAAGGAAAACAGAGTCGAGAAGGCATCCGAGGTGGGCACAACCCACTAGGGCGCGCCCAGGGGTGCCTGGCGCGCCCTGGTGTATCGTGCTCACCTCGATCACCTTTCGGTTTATTTTATTTTTCAAAATTCTTAAATATTCCAAAACTGACAGAAAATATTTTTGCGGATTTTTCGGAGTCCGTTTACTTACCGTATCACGTACCTCCTATTTTTAAGTATTCTGGAGTGTTCCAGAAGGTTTCTTTTATGTGTTCCTCCAGTGTCATGGTTTGGATAACATTGCTTTCAACGTTAATAGGCGTACCTGAGATATAATGCTTAATTCTTTGTCCATTGACCACCTTCGGGTTAGTACCTTCGGCGTTATTAATCTTGATAGCTCCAGAACGATAAACCTCTTCAATAATATATGGTCCTTCCCATTTTGAGAGAAGCTTTCCTACAAAAAATCTTAAACGAGAGTTGAAAATAAGAACATAATCTCCTATTTTGAATTCCCGCTTTTGGATTCTTTTGTCATGCCATCTTTTTACCTTTTCTTCGAATAGCTTAGCATTTTCATAGGCTTGGGTTCTCCATTCATCTAGCGAGTTAATATCGAATAGCCTCTTCTCACTGGCAAGTTTGAAATCATAGTTGAGTTCTTTAATAGCCCAAAATGCTTTGTGTTCTAGTTCTAGAGGCAAATGACAAGCTTTCCCATATACCATTTTATATGGAGACATACCCACAGGATTTTTATAAGCTGTTCTATAGGCCCAAAGTGCATCATCTAATTTCTTAGACCAATTCTTACGAGACCTATTGACAGTTTTTTGTAATATCAATTTTATTTCTCTATTGCTAAGTTCAACTTGACCACTAGATTGAGGATGATAGGGTGATGCAATTCTATGGTTAACATCATATTTAGCAAGCATCTTACGGAAAGCACCATGAATAAAGTGTGAACCACCATCGGTCATTAAATATCTAGGGACTCCAAACCTCAGGAAGATAACTTCTTTAAGCATTTTAATGGAGGTGTGGTGATCGGCACTACTGGTTGGAATAGCTTCTACCCACTTACTGACATAATCAACCGCAACCAAAATATGAGTGTACCCATTAGAGGAAGGAAAAGGCCCCATATAATCAAAACCCCAAACGTCAAATGGTTCGACAACAAGTGAATAATTCATAGGCATTTCTTGAAGCTTACCGATATTACCAATTCTTTGACATTCCTCCCAAGACAAGACAAACTTACGGGCATCCTTGAAAAGAGTAGGCCAATAAAAACCAGATTGCAGTACCTTGTGAGCAGTTCTATCTCCCGCATGATGTCCTCCATAAGCTTCGGAATGACATTTCCATAGGATTTGTTCCTATTCATGCTCAGGTACACAACGTCTAATAATACCATCTACTCCTTCTTTATAAAGATGTGGGTCATCCCAAAAGTAATGTCTCAAGTCATAGAAAAAATTTCTTTTTTGTTGATAAGTGAAACTAGGTGGTATATATTTAGCGACGATATAATTAGCATAGTCAGCATACCAAGGTGTGTTGTGTGAGACACTTATTGTAGCTAGCTGTTCGTCAGGGAAACTATCATCAATAGGTAGTGGGTCATCAAGAATATTTTCTAACCTAGACAAGTTATCAGCTACGGGGTTCTCGGCTCCCTTCCTATCAATTATGTGTAAGTCAAATTCTTGAAGCAAGAGAACCCACCTAATGAGTCTAGGTTTAGCATCTTTCTTTTCCATAAGGTATTTAATAGCATCATGATCGGTGTGAACAATAACCTTGGAGTCAACAATATAGGATCTAAATTTATCATAAGCAAACAGAACTGCTAAAAATTCTTTTCCAGTAGTGGCATAGTTTCGTTGGGCACTGTCTAGAGTTTTACTAGCATAATGGATAATATTCAATTTCTTATCTACTCTTTGTCCTAAGACAGCACCAACAGCATAATCACTAGCGTCACACATAATTTCAAAAGGCAAGTTCCAATCAGGTGGTTGAACGATAGGTGCAGAGGTTAAGGCTTTCTTGAGTGTTTCAAAGGCTTCCACACAATCATCATCAAAAACAAAAGGAATATCCTTTTGTAAAAGATTAGTAAGAGGCCTAGAAATTTTAGAGAAGTCTTTAATGAACCTCCTATAAAAACCAGCATGACCAAGGAAACTTCGAATACCTTTAATATCTCTAGGACATGGCATTTTCTCAATTGCATCAACTTTAGCTTTATCCACCTCAATACCTCATTCAGATATTTTATGCCCCAAGACATTGCCTTCATTAACCATAAAGTGGCACTTCTCGTAATTCAAGACAAGATTAGTTTGGTCACATCTCTGCAAAACTCGACCAAGGTTGCTTAAGCAATCCTCAAAAGAAGTTCCGTAAACGGAAAAATCATCCATGAAAACCTCCACAATCTTTTCACAAAAGTCAGAGAATATAACAGTCATACATCTTTGAAAGGTAGCAGGTGCATTACATAAACCAAAAGGCATACGTCTATAAGCATAGGTTCCAAAAGGGCAAGTAAAGGTAGTTTTCTCTTGATCAGATTGTGACACATGTATTTGACAGAAACCAGAATATCCATCTAGGAAACAAAAGTGTGTGTGCTTAGATAGTCTCTCTAGCATTTGATCAATGAACGGTAGAGGGTAATGATCTTTTCTAGTAGCTTTATTTAATTTTCTAAAATCAATTACCATTCTATAGCCAGTGACAATTCTTTGTGGAATAAGTTCATTTTTATCATTAGGAACAACGGTAATACCTCCTTTCTTAGGGACACAATGAACAGGACTTACCCATCTACTATCAGCTATGAGATAGATTATACCTGCTTCTAGAAGCTTTAATATTTCAGTTCTTACCACTTCTTTCATCTTAGGATTCAATCGCCGTTGGTGATCAACAACGGGTTTAGCATCAGGTTCCATATTAATCTTGTGCTGACATAGAGTGGGGCTAATGCCCTTAAGATCATCAAGAGTATATCCAATAGCAGCCCGGTGCTTCCTTAGAACTTTCAATAATCTTTCTTCTTCCTGTTCTGAAAGGTTAGCACTAATAATAACATGATATATCTTTTTCTCATCAAGATAAGCATACTTCAAAGTGTCAGGCAATTGTTTCAATTCGAACACAGGATCACCTTTAGGTGCAGGAGGACCTCCAAGAGTTTCAATAGGCAAATTGTGTTTCAAGAGAGGTTGTTGTTCGAAGAAAATTTGATCTATTTCATTTCTTTCACGCAAGTGCATATCATTTTCATGGTCAAGCAAATATTGTTCTAATGGATCAGTAGGAGGCACAACAATAGAAGCAAGACCAATTATTTCATCCTTACTAGGTAACGCTTTATCACGAGGTTGCCTACTAAACTTGGAAAAATTAAACTCATGAGACACAGTGCCAAAACTGACACCGACAGTTTGTTTTTCACAATCTATCTTAGCGTTGACGGTGCTCAAGAAAGGTCTACCAAAGATAATGGGACAAAAGTCATCTTGTGGGGAACCAAGGACTAGAAAATCAGTAGGGTATTTTACTTTCCCACACAAGACTTCAACATCCCTAACAATCCCAAGTGGTGTGATAGTGTCTCTAATAGCAAGTTTAATAGTAACATCAATATCTTCCGTTTCAACAGGTGCTATTTCATCCATAATTTCTTGGTATAAGGTAAAAGGGATAGCACTCACACTAGCACCTAAATCACATAAACCATGGTAACAATGATCTCCTATTTTAACTGAGACAACAAGCAAGCCTTCTACGGGTCTATGTTTATCTTTTTCATCAGGTTTGGCAATCCTAGCAGCTTCATCACAAAAGTAGATAACATGCCCATCAATATTTTCTACCAAGAGAACTTTAACCCTAGCAACACTAGGCTCTACTTTACTTTTCTCAGGGGGTTTAGGTGCTCTTATATTACTCTTACGAACCACAGTTGATACCTTAGCATGTTCCTCTATCCTAACAGGGAAAGGTGGTTTTTCAATATAAGCAGTAGGCACAACTGGATCAACATTGTAAAAGATGGTTTCTTCTTTAGCTATGACCGGTTCTTTAATTTCTTCTTTAATAGGGGGATGATATTGAAACCACTTCTCCTTAGGGAGATCAACGTGAGTAGCAAATTCTTCACAGAAAGAGGCTACTATCTCAGAGTCAAGTCCATATTTAGTGCTAAACTTGCGAAAAGTATCGGTATTCATAAAAGATTTAACACAATCAAATTCAAGATTTATACCTGACTCATTACCTTCACCGAGTTCCCAATCTTCAGAGTTGCGTTTAATTCTTTCTAAGAGATCCCACTTGAAATCATTAGTCTTCTTCATATAAGAACCATCACAAGAAGTATCGAGCATGGATTGATCATTATGAGAAAGCCGAGCATAAAAATTCTGAATGATAACTTCCCTCGGAATGTCATGATTGGGGCATGAATAAAACATTGACTTAAGCCTCCCCCAAGCTAGAGCGATACTTTCTCCTTCACGAGGCCAAAAATTATATATATAATTCCGATCACGATGAACTAGATGCATGGGATAAAACTTTTGATGGAATTCCAATTGCAAACGATTCCAGTTCCACGATCCAAGATCATCACATAGCCTATACCATGTCTATGTTTTTCCCTCCAAAGATAAAGGGAAAACCTTCTTCTTAACTTCATCTCCGGGTAAACCTGCAAGCTTAAATAATCCACATATTTCGTTCACATATAAAAGATGCATATCAGGATGTTCCGTTCCATCTCCTGCATAAGGTTTAGCAAGCAGTTGTTCTAGCATACCCGAAGGAATTTCATAAGTGACATTTTCAGTAGGTGCGGTAGGTTGAGGGGTAACTAATTGTGGTTCCGGTCGAGGTGAAGATACCCCAAACAAACCCCTCAAAGGATTGTTCTCCATAGTAGCAAGTAGCAATAAATTTCAGTACGTAGTATAAGTTTTTCCTTACCGATTTCCACTTACCAAGAGCGCTTCACTCACCGGCAACGGCGCTAGAAAAGGGTCTTGATGACCCACAAGTATAGGGGATCAATTGTAGTCCTTTCGATAAGTAAGAGTGTCGAACCCAATGAGGAGCAGAAGGAAATGACAAGCGGTTTTCAGCAAGGTAATTTCTGCAAGCACTAAAATTGTAGGTAACAAATAGTTTTATAGCAAGATAATTGGTAATGAGCAAGTAACGGTAACGGTAAACAAGGTGCATCAAGATAGCCCAATCCTTTTAAGGCAAAGGACAGGCCAGAACAATCACTAGTAATAGGCAAAGTGTTCTTGAGGGTAGACGGGAATTTCGTCTAGTCACTTTTTTCATGTTGGTTTGATTCGTGTTCGCTACTTTGATAATTTGATATGTGGGTGGACCGGTGCTAAGGTGCTGTTCTTACTTGAACTAACAACCTACTTATGATTAACCCCCTCGCAAGCATCCGCAACTACGAGAAAAGTATTAAGACAAAGTCTAACCATAGCATTAAACATGTGGATCCAAATCAGCCCCTTACGAAGTAGCGCATAAACTAGGGTTTAAGCTTCTGTCACTCTAGCAACCCATCATCTAATAACTACTCCACAAAGCATTCCCTTAGGCCCATGAATGGTGAAGTGTCATGTAGTCGACGTTCACATGACACCACTAAGGGAATCACAACATACATATCATCAAAATATCGAACACATATCAAATTCACATGATTACTCGCAACATGACTTCTCCCGTGACCTCAAGAACAAAGGTAACTACTCACAAATAATAATCATGCTCAAGATCAGAGGAGTATTGAATAGCATAATGGATCTGAACATATAATCTTCCACCAAATAAACCATATAGCAATCAACTACACAAGGTAATGAACACTACTAGTCACCCACAGGTACCAATCTGAGGTTCCGATACAAAGATTGAACACAAGAGATGAACTAGGGTTTGAGAGGAGATGGTGCTGTTGAAGATGTTGATGAAGATTGGCCTCCCAAAGATGAGAGGGGTGTTGCTGATGAGGATAGCTTCGATTTCCCCCTCCGGGAGGGAAGTTCCCCCGACGGAATCGCTCCGCTGGAGGGCAAAAGTGCTCCTGCCCAAGTTCCGCCTCAAGGCGGCGGCGCTTCGTCCCGAAAGTCCTCATCTTATTTTTTCTAGGTTTTTGGGAATTTATACCAGAAGATGTGCACCAGAAGTGGGCCAGGCTGAGCACAACCCATCAGGGCGCGCCCAGGGGGGCCTGGCGTGCCCTGGTGGGTTGTGCCCACCTGGGGGGCCTCCTCCGGTATTTTTCAGCTCCAGTATTTTTTATTAAATGTAAAAATAATCTCCGTAAAATTTCAGCTTCATTGGAGTTGTGCAGAATAGGTATCTCTGACGTGCTTTTCTTGGGTCCAGAATTCCAGCTGCCGGTATTCTCCCTCTTTGTGTAAACCTTGCATATTATGAGAGAAAAGGCATTAGAATCACTCCCCAAAGCATTATTATTCAACAAAACAAAGTAAATAATAGTAGGAAATCATGATGCAAAATGGACGTATCAGAGGACTTGATACTTAATGCTATGGTTGGGTTTTACCTTAATGATCTTTGGTAGTTGCGGATGCTTGCTAGAGTTCCAATCATAAGTGCATATGATCCAAGTACGAAAAGTATGTTAGCTCATGCCTCTCCCTCATATAAAATTGCAAGAATGATTACCGGTCTAGTTATCAATTGCCTAGGGACAAATAACCTTCTTGTTTGACAAAAGCTTTCTACTAAACAACTAACTTTTATTATCTTGCTTTTTACTCGTAGTTTTATTCTCGCTAAGTACTTCTAGTTTTATTCTTGCAAACTATCCTATCACCTACAAAATAGTTTCATACTTGTTCTAGGTAAAGCAAACGTTAAAGTGTGCGTAGAGTTGTATCGATGGTCGATAGAACTTGAGGGAATATTTGTTCTACCTTTAGCTCCTCGTTGGGTTCGACACTCTTATTTATCGAAAAAGGCTACAAATGATCCCCTACACTTGTGGGTTATCAAGACCTTTTTTCTGGCGCTGTTGCGGGGGAGAGAATAGCGTGGGATGAATATTCTCGTGTGTGCCTGTTTGCTTTATCACTAAGTAATTTTTATTTTTTGTTATTAGTTGTTTTATATCTTTAGTTATGGATATGGAACACGAAACACCAAAAAAATTAGTGGTACTTGCTACTCATGGAGATGGGGAAACTCCTAAAACCCTCGATGCTAGTTATGTGGGACGCGTTAATTACTCCTTTGATAATCCTGAGAAATCATCATTAAACTTTATAATGGGAGACACGTTGGATCAACGTGAGTACTTTAGGGATTATCGCTTGTCTAAAAAAGGGAAACACTTATGGGATCAAATTAGAATATTGCAATGGTTTGCTTGGGATGCATGCTTGAGATGTGATTTTACTTGTTTATCTAAGATAGAGGCTCCACACCTTCCCTTTCAATGTAAATTTAATGATAATGAAACCTTGGCTTCTTATGCTAAAGGTATTAATGATTACTATGATGTGGAACGAATAGAAGAATTTGTTGCTTTTAAAGGAGCTTATGAAATTGCTTCTTTGCTTGAAAAGTATGATGATGATGTTCCTTACGAATCTAAAAAATTATCCATACTTCAATATTGCTATGATAACTATGAATACAATTATTATATTATTGAATTTATTGAAAGAATGACCGCTGCCTTGGAAGAGACTAATATTTTGTAGGAATATATGGAAGAAAAAATTGCTGAAACTGTGAGCTCATTAGATGAAAAAGATGAGGAGGAGAGCGAAGAACAAAAGGAGGAAGAGCGGATTAGCTACACGTGCCCACCTTCTAATGAGAGTAACTCTTCAACTCATACATTATTTAATTTCGCTTCGTGCTTACCGAAGGATGAATGCTATGATAATTGCTATGATCCGTGGATTCTTTTGAAATATCCCTTTTTGATGAACTTGATGCTTGCTATGCCTGTGGCCAAGATGCCAATATGAATTATGCTTATGGAGATGAACTTGCTATAGTTCCTTATGTTAAGAATGAAATTGTTGCTATTGCACCCACACATGATAGTCCAATTATCTTTTTGAATTCTCCCAACTACACTATATCGAAGAAGTTTGCTCTTATTAAGGATTATATTGATGGGTTGCGTTTTGCTACTACACATGATGATTTTGATGAATATAGTATCCATGTGCTTGATGCTCCTACTTGCAATTATGATGAGAGAGGAACTACATCTCCACCTCTGCCACAGCCCTAGAAATTGATTTGAAATAATGTTATTAGTTGCATCAATGGCATCCATTCATCATGTTAAATTCAAATGAATTTGAAATGGGGATTGTTAAACCCCAGCACCAAATGAAATTCAATTAGGTTCAAATTAAAACTATTTTCAATGAACCTAAAATGCCCTTGAGAAAAGTTCATCATTTATGGAAAAGGGTGAAACCTCTGCCTAAAGTGATGCACTTCATTTTAGGACATTTCTAGATTTTTGAATTAACACATATTTTATTTGAATTGGAGTTACCAAAATACTATAAATATTTACTAGCTCCAATAATTCTGAAAACCTGTGAGTGGCTTTGGATATATTATAACAGGCCACATATAAATTTTCAGGATTTTATAAAATGGTTTGGTATTTTAAACAAACCAGAACAAATTAAAGAAATTGGAAAATAGAAACTTAAGGTTATAAGAAAAGGGAGAGCAGAGACTTACCTGGCACGGCCCAGCTGGCGGCCCAGCCCACCTGAGCCCCTGTCGTCTTCCTCCTAGCGCCAGGAGGACAGGGGGTGTGCCCGGTGCGCGCGACCACGCGCCGCGCCACCTCCTGCTTCCGCTGCTCCGTGGCGAGGGCGATAAGGACGCCGAGACCCCCCTCCCGTGCACGCCTCCTCTCGCTCACGCTCCCTCCCTCTCCTATGTTCTCTGTCACCAGAACCGAGAACGCCGCCGCTGGCCGCACGCGTAGCCACTGTCGCCGTCTCGCCGTTCCAGCATGTCCCCCAGGTCCGCGTCGACCCGATTCACCTCTCCACCGATGGAATCAAGCTCAGAGGCACTGCAGAGACGCCATCGTCGTCCTCCTCACCGCCGGCCATCTGAGCTTGCCGCCGTCGATTCGCGAGCTACCAGTCATCCCTGAGCTCGCCGACCACCTCCTCGAGTTCGATGTGAGCCATTGATTCTTTTCCCTCTCTCCCCACGGTCGTTTGGGCCCTCTAGCAGCCGTCCCCGTGCGAGCTGAGGAGCACCGCTGCCTGACCTCGACGCCGGAGCATCTCCGGTGACCATTGGGTCACCCCGGTGCGTCCATCACGCTCGCAGCAAGCCGCAGTGCATCCCTAGCGCGCTAGTTGTCCCGTTGGAGCATCGCAACACCGAACCCGAACGCAGCTGAGCTTCGGTCGCCGCCTAGCTCCTCGCTGCCGTTGCCACAGCCCACCCCTGGCTGTCCTGTGGCCTCCGTTGGACGCGGCACGCCGCCAGCTCCCCAATGAGCCCCTCCACGCAGCAAACGGCACCCTGTGCCATGTTTCCGAGCCGCTCCGCCGTCTCGGGCCTCACCGGCGGCTAAATGCCAGCGGGTTTGACCCCCACCGGACTAGATTTGACCTCCCTTGGGTCAATGGCAAGTGGGGCCAGCCCCCCTGATAATTTAGATTAGTTTAACTTTAACTTAATTAGCACCTGAGCCAATGACATGCGGGTCCCACCGGTCAGGTTTGACCTGGACCGGCCTTGTTGACCGCTGACGTCATCCTGACGTCAGGCTGATGCAATAAACTGATTTCTTGATTTTAGATAAATCTAAAATGATTTATCTATTTTCAGAAAATGTTTAAAACTTCTAAAAATCATAGTAATTCAACCGTAACTCAGATGGAAATAAATTATATATGAAAAATTATCAGAAAAATATGAAGAATCTGTTTATGCCATGTTCATGCATGTTTGAGCAAGATAACATCCCCAAGTAGGACATTTCATGATTAGTATAATTTAATAAATAGTGTTGAAGTTGGAATTTAGCATATATTTGAATTCCACTATACTTAATATGACTATCTATTGTACTAGGTCAATTCAATGCTTTATCATGCCATAGCATACATCGTGTTTGTTGCATTGCATTGAATGTGTTCCTTTCCTGTTTGTCAGTGGTGTTCCTTCTCGGTAGACGATGGTCCCGACGTTGTGATCGTTGACACTAATGAAGAGAAGTAATATCTTCAGGACTGTCAGGCAAGCAAACCCCCTTGAGCATATTGATATAAACCCCCTCTCTCGCTCCTGCTCTCTTTTACTGCATTAGGACAACAACGATTCAACTGTTACCGGTTCTCGGTAGTTGAACCCATTCCTTTGCATGACCTGTCCTTGCCACAGTAAATAGTTGAAACCACTTAGCATGAGTAGCAACTGTTTGAGCCTTGATGTGCCTACTCATCCATGCTTGCTTAATTACTGTGCCTGCTATGCTTAGAGTCGTGTCGTGTCGGGTCTGGTCCATCTGGGCGATGAATCGGAATGGCAGTGTTCATGTCCTACTGTGTGAGAGCTAAGTGTGTGAACACGATTTGGTAAAGGTAGCGATGAGAGGCCATGTAGGAGTAAATGTCGGTTTGTCTCGTTGGGACCGTCCTTAAGAACCGAGTTCTGTGTATGTTATCCAAGACAAGATACTACCGCACATTGGGATACTTAATTAACCCTCTCAGCTTATTAATCGCCTAGATCTCTATCCAGGAGTTGCAACTAGTTTCTGGTGTTTGTAGGAAAAGTGCTGGTGGCCGTGCTTAGCACTGCCCAATGGGGTGGGCTTCGATGCGGTAGATGCACAGTGGCACGGTGTACCAAGTGTCACCCGGATGGTGGACTTGTGGAACCTTGCACGCATCGTTTGGGGCCGTAGAGGAAACTTCGGCCGGACTTCCTTGCGGGTTCAGTCTCAAATAGGCGATAAACCTGGACTAGGGTCTTGTGTGGTTAACGGTCATGGCCGAGTCCCTCGCTGGGCTTCCGCTTGAAGGTTGCCGAGGTGCCTTTTTACGTGCACATGGCGATAAGTGGCGGGAGCATGTGTGAAGAAGTACACCCCTGCAGGGTGAGGGAGTCCCGGACTAAGGGGTCCTCGGGCTGCCGGTTTATCTCTCGATAGGCCGGCTCGATGGGCCATTCTCCGAAGAAGGGCCAGACATATCAAGACTCCACGTTCCAGAAGGAAGCCTCGAAGGCGCGTCGTGCACTCCAAGTCAAGATGAGAATGTCGACATCTCCATCCTCGGCCGGAGGCCCACCATGTGTAAACCCTAGCCCCCCCGGTGTCTATATAAGCCGGGAGGGTTTTAGATCATAAGGGACAGAAACTCATCTAGGGTTTTAGCTAGTCGATCTCGAGGTAGATCAACTCTGTAACCTTCATACCATCAATATAATCAAGCATGACGTAGGGTTTTACCTCCATAGGAGGGCCCGAACCTGGGTAAACATCGTCTCCTTCGTCCCTTTGTTACCATCGATCCTAGTCTCACAGCTCGGGTCCCCCTACCCGAGATCCGCCGGTTTTGACACCGACATTGGTGCTTTCATTGAGAGTTTCGCTGTGATCACCCAAGGAATCGATGGCTCGCATCTTCATCAACGAAGAGGTCCGCAGCGTGGACTCCTTTGTCCCTGGACAGATCTTTGCCTTCGGCAGCATCGTGCTGCACGCTGACCCGATCGGCCGTCTTGGCCGGGTTGGGAGTTTCGCCCCTAATCAAGAAATCAGATTCGGGAACTTAGAGTTCTCCGTTGACCCTCGGGGCGATCTCTTGCTCACCGGGCTTGCAGTCTCGCCTGATGCGCCCGAGGACTCCGAGGCCTTAACCTCGGACGTCGTTTTCAATCCCGCTCACAGGGCCAATCTCGGTGACGATCTGGATTTAAGTCCGGATCCGGCTATAGTGCCAGATCACCGGATACCAACTCCTGCCGAATACACTTCTCGTGCGGACGCGGTGGAGGTTAACTCCGAATACGTCGGGCAGGTTGACCTGATCCAGCTTTCGACGCTCTGCGAGGCTCTAGATCGGATCTCCTTGACAAAAACTACTGATGACCTAATCCCGATCCACGCTCAGATCGGTCTTGAGGCGGGTCAAGAGGGATTTTTCGTCCCACCCACCACCCACTTAGTAGCCACAATCGAAGACTTAACCGATATGTTGGACTACGCCTCCGAGGAGGCAGAAGACATGGAGGAAGAGGATCGCGCTCCAACCCCCGTTAACACCGGGCGATGGACCGCCACCTCCACCTATGACGTCTACATGGTGGATACGCCAGCCGGTAACGGCGAGCGCACACCAGCAAACAATGGCGATGACTCAGGCGAGGCGCCGTCAAGACGCCGGAAACCGCGTAAGCGATCAAAGCCAAAAAAGGGAAGGGAAGCTATTGCCGGCACTGGGGAAAACGATACCCCGGAAGACCTCGGCGACCCCGACATACCCGAGTATCCGCTAGAGGACCAGGAAAGGCCGGAGGACCAGCGCGACCCCGAAGATCCGAACGACTCCGATGATGACAACTACCTCCCCCTGTAGAGGAGGAGGATAGCCCAGACGACGATGATATCATCGTCCCCGAGACCATCGAGGACCAGTAACGGTTCAGGCAACAGCTTTTAGCCACTGCCCGGAGCCTAAAGGCAAAAGCGCGGCAACTCAAGTCCGAACAAGACACCCTCAACGATAGATGGACAAGCGTTCTATCAGCCGAGGAAGAACACGGCGCCGGTCTATGGGACCAACCCAAGAGTTATCCCCGCCGGCGGCTGCTGCCACAATTCGACGACGAGCTCCCCAATACGCCATCCCCCAAGCACACTCCATACGACCAGCCGGACCGCCCTCCCCGAGGACGTGATAGGACGGCTGGTGAGGCCGGTTATAGGCCGGCGATACGCCGCAGAAGGGGAAAGGAGCCAATGGAGCCCGACGACAGGTATGACCTGTGACGCGACCTGGATGATAGAACAGGCCGCACGAGATCCATCTACGGATCTAGAGGGTATTCCACTGGTAGAAGGGACGAGTACCGGCCCTGGCGCGACCGAACCAACAGAGTTCGGGACCAAAACCAGGCCAGATCAGACGCCGACTACCGGCGCGATATAGCACGGGTCAGAGGCGCTGCCCACCCGCTCTACTTTACTGACGAGGTGATGCAGCATCAGTTCCCGGAAGGGTTTAAACCCGTAAACATCGAGCAATACGACGGAACAACTGACCCAGGAGTGTGGATCGAGGATTTCCTCCTCCACATCCACATGGCACGAGATGACGACCTCCACGCCATCAAGTACCTACCCCTTAAACTTAAGGGGCCAGCTCGGCACTGGCTAAATAATCTCCTTGAAAACTCTATCGGGTGCTGGGAGGACCTCGAGGATGCATTCCGATCTAACTTCCAGGGCACCTATGTACGGCCCTCGGACTCCTCCGACCTAAGCAACGTCGTGCAAAAGGCAGGAGAGTCCGCTCGACAATTCTGGAATCGGTTCTTGACCAAGAAAAACCAGATCGTCAATTGCCCAGACGCCGAAGCTATAGCTTCTTTCAGGCACAATATTCGGGACGAGTGGCTGGCTCGCCAGCTCGGCCAGGATAAGCCCAGGACCATGTCCGCCCTCACATCGCTCATGACCCGCTTTTGCGCGGGCGAGGATAACTGGCTAGCAAGGCGAAGCCACAACCCCGAAGATCCCGGTACTTCCGAAGTCCGGGATGGAAACGGGAAACCACGACGTAACAAAAACAAACGACGACACATCACTAGCGACGCCGATGACACGGCCGTTAACGCCGGTTTTCGCAACCCAAGATCCGGGCAGCGGAAGAAGCCTCCTAAAGGCAACCGCGACGGACCCACCCCGCTGGACAAGATCATGGAGAGGCCTTGCCAGATCCATGGCACTTCGGACAAGCCCGCCAACCACACCAACCGTAACTGTTGGGTGTTTAAACAGGCCGGCAAACTCGCAGCCGAGGACCAGGGCAAAGGCCCACGCAGCGAGGACGACAAGGAGCCCCGCGGTCCGAGCAATGGAGGTCAGAAGAAATTCCCTCCAGAAGTAAAAACAGTGAACATGATATACGCCACTCATATACCTAAAAAGGAGAGGAAGCGCGCCCTTCGAGAGGTCTACGCCGTAGAGCCTGTAGCCCCGAAGTTTAACCCATGGTCGGCCTACCCGATCACTTTTGATCGACGAGATCACCCGACCAGTATCCGTCATGGAGGTTCGGCGGCACTCGTCCTAGACCCCATTATCGATGGGTATCACCTCACTAAAGTCCTAATGGACGGAGGAAGTAGCCTCAATCTGATCTACTCAGATATGGTGAAAAAGATGGGCATAGATCCGTCAAGGATAAAGCCTAGCAACACTACCTTTAAAGGAGTGATCCCAGGTGTCGAAGCCCGGTGCACAGGCTCTGTTAGCCTGGAAGTAGTGTTCGGCTCGCCCAACAACTTCCGCAGCGAGGAATTGATCTTCGACATCGTCCCCTTCCGCAGCGGCTATCACGCCCTGCTCGGCCAGACATCGTTCGCTCGCTTTAACGCCGTCCCACACTACGCATACCTCAAGCTCAAGACGCCTGGTCCCAAGGGGGTCATCACCGTCAACGGCAACACAGAGCATTCCCTCCGAACTGAGGAGCATGCATTGGCCCTCGCGGCCGAATTCCATTATGAGGACGGGCGGCAAACACCCAAATCGGCCATAAAGGCCCGTAAGGTTGACAAACGAGTTCGGTTTCAATCCGAACTCCCAGAATCTTCTGCTCCCCAGAAGTAGGGATACGCCCCCCATTGCACAACCCTAACGACCGCCAAACACATGCTAAGAAGGCACAACTTCGCGCTCAAGATCCCATGGGTAGCAATGGGGAGCAACCATGAAGTGGTAAGTGTTCGGCTGGACCGACCAATACCAATACACGTCCTCGGACAAAACACAGGTACCATCAAGGACCTGTTAAAAAGCGTAAAGCTCATTGATACTTCGGCGACTTCTCAAGACCTTTTTCCAAGGTCCGCTCGGCAACAGCATCACTCCTAATGGATGCAACCCCCATAGAGGAACAGGAACGGACAGGCTACAAGGCACATCGAAAACATCGCGTCATCAATTGAAGACTCTTGGTACAGCCTCCCCTCTGTAAATTTTATATTTCATCTACCTGTAAACAGTTGCTTCGGCAATCCACATTATAAGAATTATTGAGCAAGTACAAAACCATTATATGGCTACTTCGTTGCTTTTATACATTCTCTGTTCTTATCTTGGTCACGCTTCTTGCGAAAACTGTTCGGTATGTATTATGATGCAACCGGCTAATAGACCGGGGGCTCGAATTTAAAATCGCCTTGAACGTCACCTCAGTCCAACTGGTTGTGTGTTCGGCGTCTTGGGTTTTGCTTTATATGCATCGGATCCGAACTATGTCTTGGGTCAATAGTTGGGTTGCCCGGCTCCTGTGCTTGCCCTCTTACGTTCCGCTCGTTCGGCTAAAAGGGCAAAGGGAGAACCTCTACGATTGTGCTTCCAGCTCGTCTGGTCAAGCATCTCAGGGGAGAAAGCCGAAAACTGACCGTCATAGTAAGCGAGAACCGGTCTGCGAATCCGGGCATAAGTGTCATACTAAAAAACCGATAGCGGTTATTCCGTGTTATACAATGGGTTTCGTTCTTGTACAAACCATGTGATGCTAGCTTCGGCCCCGAACATCACACTGGGGGCTGGTTATCAGCCCCCGCATTTTTCTACACTCCCACGGCTAAGTGAAAGCGATATAGCACCATAGTCCGATTGCCTTGTCCCGCTCGCACTACCGCCTTCGGGCGCCTATTCCTCGGCTAAGGGTAAAATGCAAATACAGAGGCACCCCGCGTAGTATCTACGTGGGGGCTGAAGTCGACAACTCGCTGCTTTCAGATAAACCGGTCACATAGGAGTCTAAATAAACACACACTACTCATAAGACAGGATAAACCATGCAACTTTAATCATAAAGCGTTAAAAGTCTTCGGACATATTACAACGCTTTCATTGGTACAAAACGTCCTTGGAGCATTGAGCCTCTATCGACCGAGCGCCCTCCATCACTGCGGGGAAGTATCGCTCAGGGCGCCTATATTCTTTTCCAGGAGGCGGAGGTGTGGTAGCCATCTCGTTTGGCTTGAGCTTCGGCCAATGCACCATGTCTTCGCAAAGGCCATCCGCGCGCCCTCGATGCACGTAGAACGCTTCAGTACGTCGACCCGAGGCGCAGCTTCACATAGTTTCTGCACTAAGCCGAAGTAGCTGCTCGACAATGGCTCATCGGGCCACATGCGTATGCAGAGGTCCTTCATGGCCGGCTCCGCCACTCTGCGCATCTCCATTAGTTGCTTCATTTGCTCGAAGAGGAGAGGGGAGTGCTCGGGGGACTCAAACTGCGCCCAGAATAGCCGGGCCTCATCCTCCTCTTCCCGCGAAGCATAAAACTTGTTCGCGTCCGCTGAGCTCTTCTCGAGGTCCGCACCGACGCCTAAGGAACGCCACACCTGGGTGAGCAAAGTAGACTTGCTACCACCAAAGGTGCACTGCAGTGAATACGGCTTACCATCAATGACAGCCTTGACTTGGCGAATCTCCTCTTGCGCAGAACGCCGGTCCACCCGCTCCTTCTGGAGGTCGGATATCAGCGCGGCTAGCTCGGCGGCCTGCTCTTTGCCTTTCTGCTCAAGGGCCTCGCACTTCGTGCCGGCATCCTTGAGCTCTTGCTGCACCTCCTCCACCCGAGCCTCATGCTTGGCGCTTGCAGCCTTCAAATCGGAAAGCGCGGCTGCTGCTTGTTCGGCGGCCGCCTTCTCATCCGCGGCCTTTTGCTTCATGTCCTGAAGCTCGGCCGTGAGCTTTTCGACCTCCGCAGCTGAAGCTGTGGAAGCAATATACAAACGGTCACACTGGGCTACTAGTGCGGATCATTACCAATATATAGTTCGGAAACTACAATTCGGCTTACCTTGCGCCTCGTCGAACCTCTTGTTCAGGCTAACAAGCTCCTCGTCGGAGACCTTGAGCTTCCGATTTAGCTCGGTCAAGCTCAGCGGCATTATCGGCCGCCACCGATGACGAGGCCTGGAAACAAAAATTATGCATCCAGTTATGTGCGATTCAAATCCCCCGAACTATGAAGGATATGACTCCCTGTTCGGCCCTTCCAAGAACTTTTCCGAACATTGCAGGACTAGATGGTGGCTTGTGCATCATTGATTCATTCCTCACTATTTGACCCCCGGATGCGTTTTTGCATACCCATCCAGGGCTCGGGGGCTAGTACATATATAAAGAGATAGCACAAAAACTTAATATTAGCATTGTTCGGGAAAAGGATATTACTTGACTCACCTTGAAGCCCGCCAGGAGACCATTGAAGGCCTCCTTCAGTCCGGTGTCAACGGACTGAATTCCTTGCAAAACCGCACCCATAAGAGTGCGGTGATCCTCGGAGATGGGGGCGCTTGCTAGCACCTCCTCCATAACCGGCCACCCGGCCGTTGGTGGCATCGGTGATGACCGGGCAGTCCGATCTATGATCGGGGACTGAGCCGGTAACTCCGGATGCACGGAGTGCTCCGGAGACGTCCTCGGAGGGGACTGGGCATTTCCTCGCCCCTCTTCTTCGGCGATCAGGGGAGCGTTCTCCCCCTGGTCCTCAGCAGCCTGGGGAGTTTTTTCTCCCTGGCCTTCATCAGCCACGGCATCCGCCTCGGCCATGGCAACCGCCCGTGTTCGGCTCCAACGGAGCCTGGCTGGATGACACCTCCGCGGTATCCTACGCGACCTCTGGAGGTGTAGGGAGCGATGCGGTCCCGCTCTCCGCCAGCTCGGCGGGTGGAGACTCCCCATCCGATATTTGGTCGGTAGGGAGGATGTGCGGGGGGCCGCGAGATATTTTTGTACTTAAAACATTGAAGACTTTGCGTAAAAAACTTAGTGAGTCCTCGAATTCATTACCTTTGAGCGGGGGGGCTTGACCCTTGGGTTCCTTCGGGGAACCCTCTCGAATTCCTCGAATTCTGTGTTAGAATCCGAGCTGTCGTCGGGCAGGATCAACCTTGCCCGACACGCCTTCTTCGGGGCAGGGGGAGCTGCCTCCTCCGCGGCGTCCGATGACGCCGCCCTCTTTCTTACGCGGGGGGGGGGGGGGGAGGGGGGAACTCCTTCCCCCCCGTCGTCATGCTCCTCCTCATGGCTGGAGGAGACATGGGTTTCCTCGGACGCAGCGTCGCGCTGGTCCTTAATGCGGAGGCCCTCTCTGGCCTTCTTCTTCTTCTTCTCTTTCTTTTCGGGCGCCGAGTACGGCGCCACGACAAGCATCGCCGCCAACAGCTCCGACCTGGGGTCTTCGGGTTGTGGAGCCGGGCAATTAACCTTCGCGGCTTTGCTCTGCCACTTCTGTGGAAATAAGGGAGAAGGCGTTCAGATCTTTTTGCCGAAGAAACAGAATCGATGAATTGAAATTATACTATACCTGGGTCGGAGGGTTGACGGTGCTTAGGCCTGTATCTTCTTCCTTGGCCGGCCAGCTCTTCTGAGGCTTGAACAAAGCCTTCCACAGCTTCTCCAGGGTGGTGCGGAAGAATTGGCGCACGGTAGGCTCGTCGTCAGGACGATAAGCCCACATGGGGAATGCCCGGCGCTGGCAGGGGAGGATACGGCGGTGGAGCATGACCTGGACCACGTTGACCAGCTCCACCTTCGCCTCGATCACCGAGGTGATGCGCTTCTGCAGCAGCTTAACTTCAGCGTCCGACCCCCAATCGAGGCCCTTCCTGAGCCGCGAGGTCAATTTCGTGGGGGGTCCAGATCTGAATTCGGCGGGGGCCGCCCAGCTCTCGTCCCTTGGCTCCGTGATGTAGAACCACTCCTTCTGTCAAGTTTTGATCATGTCGATGAAGGTGCCAGATGGCCACTCGACACGGGGGAGTTTGCTAATGACCGCCCCTCCACAGTCCGCGTGCTCGCTTGCCACAGTCTTCAGCTTGACGTTGAAGACCTTGAGCCACAGGCCGAAGTGCGGTTCGACCCGCAGAAAGGCTTCGCAGACGACGATGAATGCCGATATGTGCATGAAGGAGTTCGGCGGAAGGTCGTGGAAGTCCAGACCGTAGAAAAACATGAGACCCCTGACGAAGGGTAGGAGCGGAAAGCTCAGTCCCCGGATAAAGTGGAGGACGAACACCACCCTCTCGCCCACTTTGGGGGTGGGAATCACCTGGTTCTTCTCCGGGGCGTGGTGGAAGACGTTGGCGGGGAGGTAGCCGGCCTGCTTCAGGTCCCGAATATCCTGGTCAGTGACCGTGGAGGCCTCCCACTTGCCATTGGAGCCAGAACCCGCCATGGCTAAGCTCGGAGGAAAGGGTGAGGTAGAACTGGATCTGGGCTCTTGGGGCTCGGAGAGATTGAAGAGGCGAAGGATGCGAATGGGAAACGTGAATAGGCCTTAGCGTTTTTTCCCTTTTTATGGGACGTGTCACCGATTAGCCTCGCTTACTGCGCCGCAAATCCCTCCGCATCCCAAGACATGCGTGCCATTATGCGCGTGTGGAGATTAATCATATCCCGTGTGAAACGGAGCACGATACACGCATTGATAAGTCGTGTCGCTGAAAAAACGGCGCCGAATCGCGAATCGAGTTTTCGTAACTGGTTCAGTGGTCGTGGTAGGCCGCGTCCCTTCGTCAGAAGGAGGTGTCAGAAAACACTGTTTACACTTTGATTGGCCTTCGGGGCTAAGCAATTCATGGTGTTCGGTCAAACATATGATCGGAAGAAATACGTGTCATCGAAAACCGAACTAGTCCCAGCCGATCATGGAAAAGGAAGAAGAACTCACCCCGCAAGCCGAAGACTATGATCATACGAAGTAGCTGGAGCTGAGACCCTTGGCGTTGGGGGCTAGTTCGGGGGCTACTGAGGGAGTCCCGGACTAAGGGGTCCTCAGGCTGCCGGTTTATCTCTCGATAGGCCGGTTCGATGGGCCATTCTCCGAAGAAGGGCCGGACATATCAAGACTCCACGTTCCAAAAGGAAGCCTCGAAGGCGCGTCGTGCACTCCAAGTCAAGATGAGAATGTCGACATCTCCATCCTCGACCGGAGGCCCACCATGTGTAAACCCTAGTCCCCCCCGGTGTCTATATAAGCCGGGAGGGTTTTAGATCATAAGGGACAGAAACTCATCTAGGGTTTTAGCTAGTCGATCTCGAGGTAGATCAACTCTGTAACCTTCATACCATCAATATAATCAAGCAGGACGTAGGGTTTTACCTCCATAGGAGGGCCCGAACCTGGGTAAGCATCGTCTCCTTCGTCCCTTTGTTACCATCGATCCTAGTCTCACAGCTCGGGACCCCGTACCCGAGATCCACCGGTTTTGACACTGACACAGGGTCATGAATCTATTCGAATAGCCGCGTCCTCGGATATGGACTACTTGGAAAACTTATGTGGTTCATAGACAACTTGACATGGATACTTTAAAATGCGCAAGATAAGCATGAGTGCTATGGATGGCCTTCTCGTAGGGAGACGGGAGTGGATCCATAGTGGTGTATTGATATGGTGAATATGTGGACTCGTGTGTGTTATCCCACCTCCAAGATCCCAAGAGCATTTGAGAGTATTTGTGAGAAGTTCTCCAATCAAGTGATAGATCCACTCCTTCCCCTTCTCTCCACCAAAGGAATTTGTGATTTGAGCAAGTCTTGAGCTTTTCCCCATCGTTCTTGTTACTCTTGGAGGTTGGAGACTCCTAGGCGGTAGGAGTTCTTCGGTGAGGAGTCAACCATTGTGATCTCCCCCGGAAAGTTTGTGAGGGTTTTGGAGACTACCCCAAGGTCTACCACTAATGGTTGAGAAATGCCTTCGTGGTGTTGTCTCAAGGAGAGAATAGGGTGAGCCTTCGTGGCATTGGTGTGCCTTCATGGTAACACCCACCTCTCTAAACGGTGATGTAGCTTCCCTCCAAGGAAGTGAACATCGGCATACATCCTCGTCTCTCGGAGTTGTGGTTATCCCTAACCCTAACTTCCTACTTGTGGTTATTTGTCTTTGTTGTATTACTTGTGCTTGCTTAATCTCTTACTTGTTGTTTTGCTTCGTACACATAGCATAACTATCATCACTGCAATTGTTAGGCCCGCTTTCATATTCCGCTTTATTACCTAAAATTGCTAAGTAACGATTAAAATTTGTAATTGTACCTATTCACCCCCCTCTAGGTCCATCTCGATCCTTTCAATTGGTATCAGAGCCTCGTGCTCTAATCTTGTGGCTTAACCGCCTTAGAGCGAGATGGATAATGATGGGAATCCTTTAGTTGCACTCCCTATCGAGAAAGGGACATCCTCTTCGGATGAGCGTAGATCTTTCACCGCTGAGGATCTTGAAAGGGCCCTCGCTAAGCAAAAGGAGGAGCATGATGCTTCTATTGAGGCCTTGGTCAAAATGAGGTTGGATGCATTAGCTGCAAGAACTCCACCACTGGAAAACCTAGGGGGTGTGATAAAGCAACCAAATACATATCTTCCAAATTTGGGCCAACAATCTCAAACTGGTGACCAGACCGGTGTTCCATGGTTGTATGCAAAATCTAGAGTTGAG
This sequence comes from Elymus sibiricus, assembly GCA_039707655.1. Taxonomy (NCBI): domain Eukaryota; kingdom Viridiplantae; phylum Streptophyta; class Magnoliopsida; order Poales; family Poaceae; genus Elymus; species Elymus sibiricus. The sequence continues at coordinate 487,613,464 of CM077665.1, forward strand.
AAACCTAGGTATAATGCTGCGGGAAACCCCCCCTCCCTTTACTTGATAACACCGCCGATTTTTCTTTGTGGAGGGTTGGAATGCAGGATCACCTTAGGTTTGTCAACGATGAAATGCTGGAGATCTTGGAGAAAGGTTACAACCCTGTGAATCCCAAGGATCTCACACTAGGTGAAGAATATGACAAACACCTCAATGACACCGCAATCATGCTCATAAGAAAGGGCATGTCTGACAAGCAGAAAAGGCCCTACATTCACCTCACAAATGCAAAAGACCTATGGGATAGCCTTGTGATGGCCAAGACGGGAACCTCCTCCCTTCGTCTTGCACAATATGAGATTGCCAAAGGGACATTACAATATTTTTGCATGGAGAAAGGTGAAGACCCCAAGCAACTTCATGAGAGATTGATGACACTTGCCGCTGATATTGAATCATATGATTGTGACAAGAGCCAAGATGTATTCAACTTGACCAAGCATTTTCTTGTGGACAAATTGCTAAATGCCCTTGCTCCATATCATCATCAAATGGTGTGGGACATAAGAAGAGAACATGGATTCAAGGACATGTCTCCCGATGATGTCATTTCAACCTTCCAACTGTTTGAAGAATCAAAGGCAAACGCTACAAGACATCTTGCCATGCATGGTTCCTCATCACCCAAGACAAACCTAGCCTTGAAGGCCAAGCACGTAATGGATGATGATGTAAGTGAAGAAGAAGAAGAAGATGGTGAAGAAGAAGGCTATGAAGTTGACTCGGATGAGGGGCCCTCATATGAAGACATGGCTCTCTTTGTGAAGAAGTTCAGTGCGGGAAAATTCAAGGGAAGATTACAAAAGAAGAAAGTTAGGACTTGCTACAATTGTGAAGAAACCAACCACTTCTCAAATGAGTGTCCCTATAAAAAGAGAGAAGACAAGCCAAGATTTCCGAAGACATTTGTGAAGAAGAAGTTGCCCAACCCACTGAACTCCAAGTTCAAGAAGAAAGATGGGAAGGCTATGGTTGCCCAAGACGAGTCCGACCCCGATGATGTTAGAGGTGTTGCAGGTGTAGCCCAAGACACTCAAACCACATTGAGACTCGTAAACAAGACTGGTGATGTTGTCACATACAACTATATGAAAGACTATGAGGGCAACGCACACAAATGTCTCATGGCAAAGGCCACGGTACATAATGATGAGGGACAAACCTCTCCTGACAAGGTCAAGCTAACTACACGTCGAAACCCTCCTCTATTTATTCCTACCACACCTAGTGATGAATATCTTGATGCTGAGGATCATGATCATGAACATGAAATAAGTGATGCCATGTTTGCTAAGATGGAGAAAGTTATGTGCTCTCTCAAAGGAAAGAAGCTCGTTATGTTTCGTATGCATATGGAGATGGTGAGTAAGCACACCATCTCCATCAAGGAACTCGAAACCCTCATTACAGAGGAAAAGGGAAAATGTGAAATCTTTTAGCAGAAAGTCCTATATGAGGAAGCACGTAATGATGAATTGTGCTTAAAAATAGGTGCAAACATTGATAAGCACACTAAAGATTGTGAGCTCTTACATTCGTCTCTCAAGACAAAGGAAGATGAGCTAAATCTTCTTACTAAGAAGTTTAATGAACTCAAGCTAACTTATCTTAACACACTTGGAAAAGCCTATTCCTCTCCTATTATAAATGTTGATACTTATGCTACTAACCCCGGTGGTGACCTAGCTTGCTTACTTGAGGAGAATCGGGTGTTAAAGGCTCAAATTGAAAAAGGTCTCATGTCATGCGCCCAAGGACAAAAGAACATCAATGAAGTACAGAGCCAACACAAGGAGGTTGTGGCCAAGGAAGGGCTTGGATTTGATCCAAGCACAAGCAAGAATAAGGTAGCAACTCATAAGTCCACAACTCCCCTCAAGGAGACATTTGTGCGAGAAGGGCACAAGGAGAAAGGAAAGGGTAAGGTTGACAAGGTTGTGAGTAGGAAGGCCACTAGGGGCAAGCCTACTTTCAACAAGCCAAAAGAATTTATGCCTCCATCATATGTGCTTCGTAAGCGAAAAGATGGAGATGTCTATGCTCAGTTTGTTGGTCCTAGAAATGCTTTTCGGCTTTATGCAATTTGGGTTCCTAAGACCCTTGTCACTAACTTGAGAGGTCCCATTGTAAAATGGGTGCCTCTAACCAAGACTTGAATTGTGTGTAGGTTGGTGTCTCAGGTAGAGTCAAATGGGTGATTGATAGCGGTTGCTCAAATCATATGACCGGAGATGGAACACTGCTCATGGACTTCATGGAAGCCATTCAACCATTTATGAGCATTGTCTTTGGTGGAGGATCTAAAGGACAGGTACTTGGGTTGGGCAAGGTGGCTATCACTAATGACATGTCACTTACAAATGTCATGCTTGTTCAATCCCTAAAATACCATTTGCTTTCTGTTCGTCAATTGGCTTCTGTTGGTTATGATACACTATTTGGACTAACGGATGTGAAAGTCTTTAAGAGAGATACTCTTGAAGTTGCCTTTGTGGGGGAGTTGGATGGCAACCTTTACATGGTTGATTTCTCGAAAGAGAACACATTCCATGCAACTTGCCTCATGGCCAAGGCTGACAAGGGATGGCTATGGCATCGCCAGCTAGCCCATGTCGGCATGAGAAATATTCAAGATCTCTTAAAGGGTGAACACATCCTTGGACTAACCAATGTATCTTTTGAGAAAGACTGTGTTTGTAGTGCATGCATAGCAGGGAAGCAACATCAATCAAAGCATCCCCCCAAGAACATAGTATCAACTTCAAGACCTTTGGAGCTCCTTCACGTGGATCTCTTTGGGCCCCCTTCATGGGACAGTCTTGGTGGGAAGAAGTATGGCTTCGTTATTGTTGATGATTACTCAAGATACACATGGGTGTTCTTTCTCAAGTCCAAGGACGAGACAAAAATCACCTTGGAAATCTTGGCAATAAGAAGTGACAATGGCTCCGAGTTCAAGAACTACACCTTGGAAGAGTTTCTTTGTGATGAAGGAATTGAGCATCAATACTCTGCACCATATACCCCACAACAAAATGGGGTAACCAAGAGGAAGAACCGGACTCTTGTGGAAATGGCAAGGTCCATGTTGGATGAGTACAAATCACCTCATAGCTTTTGGGCAGAGGTTGTCAACACAACATGTCATGCATCAAATCGTCTATTTCTTCGCAAGATCTTGGACAAGACCCCATATGAACTCATAACCGGAAACAAAGCAAATGTCAAATATTTCCGGGTCTTTGGTTGCAAATGCTTCATTCTCAACAAGAGAGAACGGTTAGGAAAATTTCAATCTAAAACAACCGAAGGAATATTTGTTGGTTATGGATCAAACTCCCATGCCAATAGGGTCTACAACAAATCCACCGGATGTGTTGTAGAAACTTGTGACGTGGTGTTTGATGAATTTAATGTCTCCCATGGGGAACAAGTTGATCTAAGTGATGCATGTGATGAAGATCCTTCTCAAGATATCTTGACCATGGGTGCAGGTGCTCTCCTTCCAATGGAACATGTTCCTTGTGAAGGTGCAAATGAGGACGCAAGCACCACTCATGCTCAAACTACTACTACACCAACATCACAACAAGAACCCGTTCCTCAAGAGGAGTTCATAATCCAAGAACAAGAACTAGGTCCTACACAGAACATACAACACCATCAAGCATAAGAACAAGACCAAGTTCATCACCCAGAACAAGAGCTAGAATACGCACATGTCGATGATGACAAATCTTCTAGTGATGGTGAATCTCAACAAATGATGCATGAAGAACAAGAACAAGATATTCCACAACCCCCTATCGATCCGCATGTTGAAGATGTTGATGATGGAAATGAAATTGAACCTGGTGAAACCCTAACCTCCATCATGCCTCGTGTGGCCCGTCGTGTTGATGTCAAGCAAATTCACACCGGCATATCGGAAGGTAGAGTCACTCATAAACAATTAACCAACTTTTGTGCTCACTTTTTGTTTGTCTCTAGTGTTGTGCCACACAAGGTGCAAGATGCCTTGATGGACAATGACTGGCTTGTTGCAATGCAAGAAGAGTTGAACAGCTTCGAGCGCAACAAAGTATGGTCTTTAGTCAAAAGTCCAACTAAGGAACACAATGTTATTGGAACAAAATGGATTTTCAAGAACAAGCAAGATGAGCATGGTATAATCATCAGAAACAAGGCAAGGTTAGTGGCACAAGGGTACTCACAAGTTGAAGGTTTGGACTTTGATGAGACCTTTGCTCCCGTTGCCCGTCTTGAATCAATTCATATCTTACTTGCTTATGCTGCTTTCAATGGTTTTACTTTACATCAAATGGATGTGAAGAGTGCATTTCTAAATGGTCCTCTACAAGAAGAGGTTTATGTAGCACAACCACCCGGTTTCGTTGACCCCGATCACAAAGACTATGTGTACAAACTTCACAAGGCCTTGTATGGCCTCAAACAAGCACCTCATGCTTGGTATGATCATCTTAAGAAGTTTTTACTCGATGATGATTTTGTGAGAGGGGTGATTGACCCTACCCTTTTTACAAAAAGGGAAAAGGGTGATTTGATCTTATGCCAAATTTACGTAGATGATATCATTTTTGGTTCTCCTAACATTCATTTATGCAAGAAGTTTGCGGAATCCATGACCAAGACCTTTGAGATGTCACTCAATGCAGATTTGAAGTTCTTTCTCGGTTTTCAAATTCAATAATTTCAAGAACGAATCTTCTTATCCCAAACCAAGTATCTCAAGGACATTCTTTCAAAGTTTGGAATGACAGATGCCAGCCCAGCAAAGACACCCATGGCAACCAAAAAATTTCTTGACGAAGACACAAATGGTATCCCGTTTGACCCATCTCTTTACCGCTCTATGATTGGTTCATTGCTTTACCTTTGTGCATCTAGACCAGACATCATGTTAAGTGTAGGCATTTGTGCAAGATTTCAAGCTACCCCTAGGGAAAGTCATCATAAGGCGGTTAAGCATATTGTTAGATACCTTGTTCACACCCCAAATTGGGCCTATGGTACCCCAAGGATGCCAAGTTTGATCTCATTGGGTACACGGATGCGGATTGGGCTGGAGACAAAGTGGGAAGAAAATCCACCTCCGGGGCATGCCAGTTTCTTGGACACTCCTTGGTAAGTTGGTCCTCGAAGAAGCAGAATTGTGTCTCTCTATCCACCGCTGAAGCCGAATATATTGCAACTGCAAGTTGTGCAACACAATTGCTATGGATGAGGCAAACTTTGAAGGACTATGGTATAACTTGCAGACATGTGCCTCTACGATGCGACAATGAAAGTGCCATCAAGCTTGCTGAAAACCCTGTTGATCACCCTCGCACCAAGCACATTGACATTCGGTATCATTTCTTACGAGACCATGTGCAAAAGGGTGACATTGCTCTTGCTCATGTTGGCACGGACATGCAACTTGCTGACATCTTCACCAAACCGCTGGATGAAGCTAGGTTCTGTCAACTTAGGCGTGAACTTGGTATCTTGGAGCTTGATAATGTTATGTGAAATTTCTGCACACCTGCATACATTTACTTCATGTCTTGTCTAGGTGTAGGCATGTATTTAGGGGGAGACATTTAACTCATGAGTTCTCTCACCCTATATGATGCATAAATAAACCAAACACTCTCAAAGTTACTTTGCTCATTTTATGTGACTTGGTACTTCAAATGATGGAGTAGTGTTCTTGGGCCCAAGGTTCAAATCTTCGTGGTGCCAATTCACTTATGCTCACACATGGTAACATTGATAATTATCATCTTGCGGAGTAGGGATTGTCCTCATTACTTTGTGTCATGTGAATTCATATATATATATATATATATATATATATATATATATATATATATATATATATATATCATGTCTAAATCTCCTTGGTGGAATCTTCATCATATTGGCCTCCCTCTCTATATTTTTTTTCTTGGCTGAATCTTAAGTCCGGGGCCTCCCTATGTATTTCCTTCTTCTGATCTACAACCCCAGGCGTCGGACATCCGGCCCCATCGCCGGATTTCCGGGCTGCTCGTATCCAGAGTGTCCAATATGTCAACCCTAGGCGCCGGACATCCGGCGTATGCACTGGACATCCGACGGGTCTCGGTTCCTGCCCAGTCTCATGCCCTGGATATCCGGCTAGTCCCGCCGGATATCCGACCCCCTTGCTCACCAGAAAGCCTCGAATCGGCGGGCCTCTACCCCGGATGTCCGGGACCTGCCCCGGATGTTCGGCCCTTCGAGTCGTTTTTATCCTGAATCCTGTGGGGGTCGGGGCAGTTCTTCCCCAAATCCCCCACTCGACCCTCCCCTGCCCGCTTCGACGGCGGAGCCGCCGCCGTTCCTCCGCTCCCGCCCCAGCCTCCCTCGTCCCTCCCGGCCCCCGATCTCTTTGCTCCACGTCCTCCTCCCCCCGATCTACCTCCTCACCGTCTCCGTTGGTGCGTTGGTGGCCCGGGTTGTTCGGAAGGAGGATACCTTGGTGCCGGTCCTCCCCATTGCTTCATGATGGCTCGGACCAAGAATGTTGGCCCGGGTCCTGCCGAAGGAGCTCTCTCCCATGGTATGCTCTTCTATGCCCCTGTCATTAGTCATGCACATATACTTTGGTCATGTTGACATTTTGCCCTAAGCACACTGATACGGGCACGACAGAGGAGGTGAAGCCCAATTTCAGGACTCCACCAAACTAGGCGGTAGTACCGCTTACATAAGCGGTAGTACCGCTATACGGTACTACCGGCCGCTTACTACCGTCCTACTGCCGCTTACAAAATCGGTACTGGACATCCGAGCAGTAGTACCGTGCACATCAGCGGTAGTACTGCTTGCCATAAGCGGTAGTACCGCGCTGCCTGCGCGCAGATTTTGGGCTTTGCAGCCCGTGTACCTCTTCGTTAGTTTCTTAGACTATAAATACCCGTCGGCTAGGGTTAGTTAGGGGAGATCAGAATTTTAGTCTAAAAACTATCGTGTGTGTTTCTTGGTGAAGCATCCCTCCGGGGACGGCGATGCCGTTTATCAGTTTGTAATAAAGATTGCTGTGAGGGTTCTTGTGTTCATCAAGGATTATCAGGCTCAGGTTTGAGGCGTGGTGATCTTCATCACGTTGCTTGCTGGATTCGTTCCTCTTCTTCAGGTTGCGTGGATTGCTCCCGTGATTAGAAGATTTACTACCAGGTGGTTCTTGCGGTGAAAGATCGGGCCCAACCATCCGTATCATTTGGTATCAGATTTTCAGGTTGATCACCGCGAGGTTGTGTTGATCGCTCTCATCTAGATCGGTTGACTGGGAAGAGTTTGCTTGGAGGCTCTTGTGCAGATTGATTTGCTTGGAGGTGATTGTGCATAGAGGCTGCAGATTGCTGCTGTGTTTGTGCAGATTGGTTCCGTCGGATTGATTTGCGAGGAGGCTACTAGAGGTTGAAGGAAGGAAGGAGAACACGCCGCAGATTCTTCTCTGCCGCGCGGCAGGATTCCAGTTTGGCAGCAGCGCCAGTAGGAGGATCAAGATCCGATCATCAGGGCGGTAGTACCGCGGCCAGCGCGGTAGTACCGTGTCCAACGGTAGTACCGCTTCCATCGTGGTAGTACCGCTTCTGTGACTTCCGTGAAAATACAAGATATGGCCAGATTTTTCAAAACTTTTCCAGGAGATTTTTATGGCAAACGGTGTCTTTCTGGGGAGAAGTCTGGTGATGTATTCAATGACTATCTAGACATCTTGTACGGTGTGGCATGTCATAAAATCAAGTGGCGGCTGAACTACTTATCCACGGATGCTGAATATGCATCGTGGGAACATCTTATGCTACAGGGTTTCTACAGATGTAATACATACGAGCATTTGGATGATTCTACACGTTTGGTTCTTGCCCTGCGACGTGTGGATGAGGACGTAGCTCGTTGGTGGGATGAAGAGATGTGTGAGAAGGATATTATAGATGCAACTTGGTATGATTTCAGTAATTTTTTGCGTGGTTGTTTTATGTCTTCTCGTCGTAAGGTATCTTGTACCAAGGCCGTGAAGGCAATCAAGCAGTCGCCCAGGGGTATGCAACTGTTGGGTGATGTTTTCAAGCAGCCACATTTATTACCCAAGCAAGTTCCAGCTCTGTCTCTTCCGTCTCATGCAACGGAGGACAAGAAGGTTGTTCCAGTGCAAACGGTCAGCAAGGCAGTTGTACCAATTTCTGCAGAGATGACACCTGCTGTTGACAAGGTTGTTGTGTGCACTAAAGTTACAGTGGAGGAAGCAGAACCATCGAGTGGGCTGAATATGCAACTCCAGAGGGTACATGATGAAGCTTGCAAACCAGTTGACAAGGGTCAGCGGTGGAGTTTATTTTAGACTCAGTGTATGATTAAAGGCAATGCATGCAAGTTGATGATTGATGGTGGTAGCTGTACTAATGGCATAAGCAAGGCAATGGTGGCATCATTGGGGTTGTCCACATGGCGTATTCCTGAACCTAAACATATACAGTGGTTGAATAGCTGCGGTATGCTGAAGGTTACCCATAAGGTGCGTGTGCCATTTACAGTAGGTGACTAGGTTGATGAGGTAGAGTGTGATGTGTTGCCATTGGAGGTATGTGGGCTGTTACTTGGACGTCCATGGCAGTATGATCGCAATGTTACACATGCGGGAGAGCAAATACATATTCTTTTGTGCATGATGGCAAACAACGGACTTTGAAACCTATGCAGAATGATCAAATAAAGTCTGATGTGGAGTTGGTGGTACACAAGGAGAAGTTGCGCAAGGCTAAGCCGCCAAGGTTAGCTAAGGTGCAGTGCGAGGAGCATGATGCACAGAGCGTTACTGATGATATTGCTTCAGCTATGCCTGTAGATGACAAGCCAGTTGTTCTTGTTAGTGCCAAGCCAGTTGAAGTACAGCCTCTTAGTGATGAGAGGAAGGATGTTGCAGCATGTGTTACAAAGCCAGTTTGTGTTGACACAGGTGTCCAGACCGATGATAGTTGTGCTGATCATGTCCCAGTGCATGTGGTGCCGCGGGGCGACAAGCGCAGTTTTGTTAATACACCTGTGAGGCGTTTTGTTGGAGCAGCAGTGCGGATGCACAAAGGCAAGGATGGACATGTTCGTTAGTTGTGTGGCCCAGGCATTACTCATCTTTTGCAGGGTCGTCCAAAGAAGGTTCATGTTCAGCAACAACGGGCTCCATCAATAGTTGCAAAGAAGAAGGTGGTGGCGCCGAAGTCCAAGCTCATGTGGAGAAGAAAGGAGGCGCCAAGTGCAGATTCAAGTCAAGAGAGCTATTGTTGATATCCCGCCACCTTTTCGAGCAGACCCTCACGCGTTGCGGACAACGCGTTTTGTAGGGGGGGAGGATGATACGGGCACGACAGAGGAGGTGAAGCCCAATTTCAGGACTCCACCAAAATAGGCGGTAGTACCGCTTACATAAGCGGTAGTACCGCTATACGGTACTACCGGCCGCTTACTACCGTCCTACTGCCGCTTACAAAATCGGTACTGGACATCCGAGCAGTAGTACCGTGCACATCAGCGGTAGTACCGCTTGAAGCGGTAGTACCGCTTGCCATAAGCGGTAGTACCGCGCTGCCTGCGCGCAGATTTTGGGCTTTGCAGCCCGTGTACCTCTTCGTTATTTTCTTAGACTATAAATACCCGTCGGCTAGGGTTAGTTAGGGGAGATCAGAATTTTAGTCTAAAAACTATCGTGTGTGTTTCTTGGTGAAGCATCCCTCCGGGGACGGCGATGCCGTTTATCAGTTTGTAATAAAGATTGCTGTGAGGGTTCTTGTGTTCATCAAGGATTATCAGGCTCAGGTTTGAGGCGTGGTGATCTTCATCACGTTGCTTGCTGGATTCGTTCCTCTTCTTCAGGTTGCGTGGATTGCTCCCGTGATTAGAAGATTTACTACCAGGTGGTTCTTGCGGTGAAAGATTGGGCCCAACCATCCGTATCACACACTTATGGACAAACTGTCACCATTTTCCCACTGTTCTTTATGTGTGTTCCTATGGCTACCTTCACCTTCCTCTCATCGGTGTCCCGCTACTTTCAGGCGCTCGCCGACAGGGCTCCACCGATTCCAAGGAGAATGTCTGCCCTAAGAAGAATAAGAAGACCTCTAAGAAGTGCTCTACCGGCCCTAGTCGCAACCGCAAGTCACGGCCATCCCCTGACTCTGATCCGGATGATGAGGACTACAATGTGGAAGAAGATGAAGACTTTGTTCCCAGGCGTCCTGTTGGTCAGTTTAAGCCGGGGACACGACGGGTCCCGGAGGCACCTGTGCCTCCAGTCCGGGGAGAGCCTCTGCCCGTGACTAATGGTCGCCCCATCTCCATGGATATGCCTGTCTGTGGAAACCGTCCTGTTCACAACTTCAAGACCATGGGGACGGGTCCTTATCTCGATTTCCGGCGTGATATCAATCAATTCAGGATGCTTGCTGATGTTGAAGACCGTCGGTTTCGTACTCGCATGCAGCAGGATATCTATGCCAGTGTGGTTCGTGGGCGTGGCCTTGCTCCTCAATCATACCTGGACCTGCCTTTTCTTCGCAAGCATCCTTTGCATTTCGCGGACAACACTGTCAAGATCATTGATGACATGGATCTTGGTCCGGCCATGACCTTCAAGTGTGACTGGAATGAAGGTGCTATTCTTCAGTTCTACGCCACCTGTTTCTTTGGGCCTGACAACACCCTCACCTGGATGACTGATGATACACAGCTGAGTATATCTTACACCCGGTTTGTCCAGATTTTGGGTCTCTCTGGTCATGGTCATCGGATTCATAGTGAGGATCCTAATCATACCCACATGAAGATTGGTGACTGTATGCCGCTTATCAAGCCCACTTGCCAGCTCACCAATGAGGAGATCAAGTATCCCCCCAATGAGGTCTCTATCTTTCGATCTCCCTATTACATTCTCTATCAGTGTGTGCTTCGCACTCTTTACCCCAAGAAGGGAGATCGCTCGCGGGCACGCAACTATTGCATTGACCTCATGGTGCACATGCATTCTCACCCCACGGAGCCACTTGACACTGCTCACTTTATATGGCATGAGATTCGCCTGACCAGTTTTCAGCAGACGCGGCAGTTCCCTTATGCTCCATACATTCAGGCTCTGATTGACCACACCGCTCTCTTTGCGGTGGCCAAGACTATTGTGCATTCCAAGTGGAAGCCTGCTCATCACATGTACGAGTCTGTCCCTGTTCAGCCTACTGCTCCTTCTCAGCCTAGGAGGACTCCTGCGGCCCAGGGCAAGGCTCCTGCTCAGTCCCAGAGGGCTTCTGGTGCTTCCTCTTCCTCTGAGAGGGACCCTTTTGGCCGCCTTGCTTCCTTCATGGGCAAAGCCCAGTCTGCTATCATGAAGGCTATCTCTTTCAACTGTCAGCAGAATCATGATGTCCTGCAGAGCCTCATCCTCTCCAAGAACCGGCTCAAGCAGCGTCTCCGTGCTCGTGGCAGTCCGGTGAGCGATGATGATGATCCTCTCCCACCTGTTCCATCTTCCTCCTCATTTGGGTTTCCGACCCGTGCCGAGTACACCGAGTTCTTCGATGGGGTTGTTGATGGTGATGACATCCGCCAGGAGTGATATCTCTCTCTGTTCTGATGCTTTCGCCCCTTTTTGTGTGTTTCTGACAAAGGGGGAGAAGTAGTATTTCTATGCAGTATCTGCTATGCTATCGTGTGAACCCTATATTTGTGTTAAGATTATCAGGTTCTAAGACTTTAATTGTGAGATTATGGTATTGATGTATTGCAAGTACTATCTTATATGCTATCTTTTCTCTCTATCATATGAGTTTGTGTTCATGGGTTGCCCACGGTTTGCATATGTTACAAATGCTCCCCCATGAGCAAACATAACACATGTGCATTGAATTATTGTTATCTCAAAGTTGCACACATTAAGGGGGAGCTCTATCAAAATTATCATATGACTTATGCTTTTGTGAAATGCATTGCCATAACTTTTATACTACATGTGTGATTGTCATCAACAAACAAAAAGGGGGAGATTGAAAGTGCAATCATGCCCTTACATTATATTTTGATGTTGATGACAATGTACATGTAGAGGACTAATGATGTTTGTCAAGTAAATCTCAGGTATTAGTTCTCAAATCTAAATATGCGAGGATCACGAACGCACGAAATGATTATGAGCCAAGAAGGAAGGAACCAAAAGGTTTACGGATCTAGCTTTCTCTTCTTCTTGAGTATAGGGATCCCGCACTATTAAGCGGGGATCGTTTGGGTCAGTAAAAGACTTGCTCAAGTCAAAACAATCTCTTTTTCCTTGGTCAAAAACTACACTATGCTCAAATCCTAGCTGTTGTTTCTCTGTGATGGCCGGATGTCCGGGCCCTGTGCCGGATGTACGGGAGCTCACTGTGTTGTCAGATGTCCGGGAAGTGCCACGGATATCTGGCATCTCTGCTATCCAGAGAGCATCATTTTACACCAAATATGCGCCGGATGTCCGGCACACTGCCGGATGTCCGGGCCCCGGATATCCGAGCCTCTTGCTGGATTTCCGACCCATTCAATACCAGAATCGTGGTGGTCTGATAGTGTGGCATGCCGGACGTCCGGGCATAAGCCGGATGTCCGGGTTCTCCCATGTGTGCCGGATGTCCGGGACTTCCCCGGATGTCTGACTCCCCTGTTTTCCCTCTCTGGCTCTGTGTATCATGTGATCACTTATCAGATGCCGGATGTCCGGCCAGACTCTGTCACTTACACTACAACGGCCATATTTGCTCCCTCACTATAAATACCTCTTCACCACTTCGTGGAGAGGTTGACCATTCACTTTGAGCTAACCCTAGAACACACATTTCTCTCTCTCACATCCTCATACACAAAATCCAAGATCCCAAGAGCATTTGAGAGTATTTGTGAGAAGTTCTCCAATCAAGTGATAGATCCACTCCTTCCCCTTCTCTCCACCAAAGGAATTTGTGATTTGAGAAAGTCTTGAGCTTTTCCCCATCGTTCTTGTTACTCTTGGAGGTTGGAGACTCCTAGGCGGTAGGAGTTCTTCGGTGAGGAATCAACCATTGTGATCTCCCCCGAAAAGTTTGTGAGGGTTTTGGAGACCACCCCAAGGTCTACCACTAGTGGTTGAGAAACGGCTTCGCAGTGTTGTCTCAAGGAGAGAATAGGGTGAGCCTTCGTGGCATTGGTGTGCCTTCGTGGTAACACCCACCTCTCTAAACGGTGACATAGCTTCCCTCCAAGGAAGTGAACATCGGCATACATCCTCGTCTCTCGGAGTTGTGGTTATCCCTAACCCTAACTTCCTACTTGTGGTTATTTGTCTTTGTTGTATTACTTGTGCTTGCTTAATCTCTTACTTGTTGTTTTGCTTCGTACACATAGCATAAATATCATCACTGCAATTGTTAGGCCCGCTTTCATATTCCGCTTTATTGCCTAAAATTGCTAAGTAACGATTAAAATTTGTAATTGTACCTATTCACCCCCCTCTAGGTCCATCTCGATCCTTTCACACCGGGAGGGGCCCACCCACCCCGGGGGGGCACATGGGCCTAAGAGGAGGCGCACCAGCCCCTGGTGGGCTGGGCAGCCGACCCCTAAAGGGGCCCATGCGCCCAAGGTGGTAGGTGGGGTGCCTTGGAGAGGAGGGACTCCTCCCTAGGGCTTCCACCTCCCTTGTGGGAGGTGGACTCTTCCCCACCTGGCCGGCCGACCCCTCCGTGGAGGAGGGGCTAGGGCTGCGCCCCACCTACCCCCTCCTCCTATATATAGAGAGGGAGAGGGAGGGCAGCAACACCCCAAGGCATAGGTGCAGCCCTCCCTCTCTCCCTAGATCTGTTTCTCCACCGAAAACACATATGCGGCAGCGCTTGGCGAAGCCCTGCTGAGATTGCTCCACCACCACCGCCACCACGCTGTTGTGCTATCGGAGAACTCATCTACCTCTCCATCCTCGCTTGCTGGATCAAGGAGGCGGAGACGTCATTGAGCTGTACGTGTGCTGATCGCGAAGGTGGCATTCGTTCGGCGCTAGATCGGAACGGATCGTGATTGGATCGCGGGACGGCTTGCGATTTGGATCGCGAAGACGTTCTACTACATCAACCGCGTTTCTTAATGCTTTCCGCTTAGCAATCTACAAGGGTATGTGGATCCGATCTCTCCTCTCGTAGATGCTCATCTCCTAGATTGATCTTGGTGAAGCGTAGGAAATTTTTTGTTTCCCATGCAACGCTCCCCATCAGTGGCATCATGAGCAAGGTCTATGCGTAGCTGACATCACGAGTAGAACAAAAAGGAGTTTGTGGGCGTTGATATTCAGATTGCTTCCTTCCTTAGTCTTATTTTGATTCAGTGGTATTGTGGGATGAAGCGGCCCGGACCAACTTTACATGTCCTTGTACATGAGACCGGTTCCATCGACTGACATGTATCTTTGTTGCATAAGATGGCTGGCGGGTGTCTGTCTCTCTGATGACCCACAAGTATAGGGGATGAATCGTAGTCTTTTCGATAAGTAAGAGTGTCGAACCCAACGAGGAGCAGAAGGAAATGACAAGAGGTTTTCAGCAAGGTAATTTCTGCAAGCACTGAAATTGTAGGTAACAGATAGTTTGATAGCAAGATAATTGATAACGAGCACGTAACGGTAACGGTAAACAAGGTGCAACAAGGTAGCCCAATCCTTTTGAGGCAAAGGACAGGCCAAAACAATCACTAGTAATAGGCAAAGTGTTCTTGAGGGTACACGGGAATTCCGTCTAGTCACTTTTATCATGTTGGTTTGATTTGTGTTCGCTACTTTGATAATTTGATATGTGGGTGGACCGGTGCTAAGGTGATGTTCTTACTTGAACTAACAATCTACTTATGATTAACCCCCTCGCAAGCATCTGCAACTACGAGAAAAGTATTAAGACAAAGTCTAACCATAGCATTAAACATGTGGATCCAAATCAGCCCCTTACGAAGTAGCGCATAAACTAGGGTTTAAGCTTCTGTCACTCTAGCAACCCATCATCTAATAACTACTCCACAATGCATCCCCTTAGGCCCATGAATGGTGAAGTGTCATGTAGTCGACGTTCACATGACACCACTAAGGGAATCACAACATACATATCATCAAAATATCGAACACATATCAAATTCATATGATTACTCGCAGCATGACTACTCCCGTGACCTCAAGAACAAAGGTAACTACTCACAAATAATAATCATGCTCAAGATCAGGGGAGTATTGAATAGCATAATGGATCTGAACATATAATCTTCCACCAAATAAACCATATAGTAATCAACTACGCAAGGTAATCAACACTACTAGTCACCCACAGGTACCAATCTGAGGTTCCGGTACAAAGATTGAACACAAGAGATGAACTAGGGTTTGAGAGGAGATGGTGTTGTTGAAGATGTTGATGAAGATTGGCCTCCCAAAGATGAGAGGGGTGTTGGTGATGACGATAGCTTCAATTTCCCCCTCCGGGAGGGAAGTTCCCCCGGCGGAATCGCTCCGCCGGAGGGCAAAAGTGCTCCTGCCCAAGTTCCGCCTTGAGGCAGCGACGCTTCGTCCCAAAAGTCCTCCTCTGATTTTTTTCTAGGTCAAGAGTGACCTTATACCAGAAGATGGGCACCAGAGGTGGGCCTGGGTGACCACAACCCATCAGGGCGCGCCCTGGTGGGTTGTGCCCACCTGGGAGGCCCCCTCCGGTAGTTTCCAGCTCCAGTATTTTTTATTAAATGCAAAAATAATCTCCGTAAAATTTCAGCTTCATTGGAGTTGTGCAGAATAGGTATCTCTCACGTGCTTTTCTTGGGTCCAGAATTCCAGCTGCCGGTATTCTCCCTCTTTGTATAAACCTTGCATATAATGAGAGAAAAGGCATTAGAATCACTCCCCAAAGCATTATTATTTAACAAAACAAAGTAAATAATAGTAGGAAATCATGATGGAAAATGGACGTATCAACTCCCCCAAGTTTAGACGTCGCTTGTCCTCAAGCGAAAACCGATATTGAAAAGCATATCCACATGGTTTGAGAGAGAGGTGTCGATAAAAACAAAATACAGACATAGAAGCATCATGCTTCTTAACATAACAGCAACAAACTCTAACATAAGAACTTATTTCAATACATTTTTATCATAAAGTGTCTCATGAACAAGTAACAATTCATCACAACATAGAAGTATGAAGCATAAACCTTATTGGGAACCAACAAACTATGTTCTCAGTCAACTTTGCAACTACAATTCATCATATTTTCAGGAAGGGTCTCATGTCGGAGCCTTTTGGCAAGTCCACATACTCAACCATCATTTAGTTTTCTATGATTGCTAACGCTCACGGCAGACCCATGAACAAAAAGTTTCAACCGGACATGTAGGAAGATAGGGGCTTATAGTTTTGCCTCCCAACTTACTCACCTCAAGGGTGATGTCAACAATAATAACTCATGCCCACCCATATCCAACTGGATATATGTGCCTAGATCTTTCCTCACCACATGATGCTTGCAAAAGAAAAAGTAAAAAAGGAATAGGGGAGAATACTTTGACTCTTGCATAAAAGTAAGTGCATAAAAGTAAAAGATAGGCCCTTCGCAGAGGGAATAAGAGGTTGTCATGCGCTTATTGGTTTGTATGCCCAATCCCTTAATGTAAAAGAACGTCACGCTATATTGCCCCCTATGATAGCAACCTTTATTATGCAGTCTGTCGCTTTTATTACTTTGCCATCATAAGTTCGTATAACGCTCAATTTTCTCTTACACTAATTGATCAAAACACTTTTAGAAGCAATTTTTATTGCCTTGTTGCACCGATGACAACTTACTTGAAGGATCTTTCTCGATTCATAGGTAGGTATGGTGGACACTGAAGGAAAGAGTTTGGGTTTGGGTTTTTGGATGCACAAGTAGTATCTCTACTTAGTGCGGAATTTTTGGCTAGCAAAGATATTGGGCAAGCACCACATGTTAAAGGATCTATGACAATATAACTTATATGTAGATATGAACAAACATAAGTCATTACGTTGTCTTCCTTGTCCAACGTCAACAATTTTGACATATAATATTTGATGGGGGCTCACAATCATAAAAGATGTCCAGGATGGTGTATTTGCATGTGAATCTTCTCTTCCTTTATTAATTCTTTCATGAATTGCATCATTGACCAATGCTATGTTTGTCAATCTCCAATAAATTTTACTACTTATACTTTTCATTATGTGATGTCATTACTCACCATAGGATTAGCCTATGATTCTTTTCATTTGTTTTTCTTTTCTTTATTTTGATTGCAACAAGAAAGTAGAGAGGCAAAAACTCAAACTAAACTTTATTATATTACTCTCACTCGATTACATAGATAGATAGATCACAGAACTAACACACGAAAATAGATCATGCTAAACTTTTATTCAACTAAAGCAAAGGGAAACTAAAGATAGAACTAAAATAGGCAAGGGTGAATAAAAGTGGTGGTGATACGATACCGGGGCATCTCCCCCAAGCTTGGCTCTAGCCAAGGGGAGTGCCCATACCCGTGTGCTCAAGTCTCCTTTGGTGGTGGTGATGAGGAAGGTGGAGGTGTTGATGTAGGTGGTGGTGAAGATGTAGTAAGCTTGTCCTCCAGCTTCCAGGGCAAGGGCTCCCCATCAAAGGTTGACGCGAGAATCCCCTGAGTCTTGCAACTGGCAGCTAAACTAATACCTTTAAATCTCGCTTCATATTCGAAGACTTGGTTTTAAAGATCATAAACTTGGCTCTGCAGAAAATTAATTTGCTCGTTGAGGGTGGAGATGATGTCCTTCATAGACCAGCCATCCACCGTCTGATCACGGGTGAATTCCGTGATCATGGAGTGATTGGCACAAAGTCCATGCTCCACCATCTTTTGGCACTTGAAGATTTCCTGTTCCACCGCCTCGAGCCTAGCCTCCACACTTCCGGTCTTCTTGGGTCCTTGAACATCGTGGATGTGGAGCACCCCCTCACGCATCTCAATGGATTGAGGGTGCTTCATCACCTCTGGCAAGTACGGGTTGATGACCTTCTCGAAGAACTTGTCCTTGGAGGAGCTTGGCGGAGCCATGGAAATCTAGATCTGACGAGAAAACAGCAAGAAACAAGAACAGAGGATTTTTCTACGATACGGTCGTCAAAACAGTCGGAGGTATATGTAGAGAATTTTTATTCTTGGGAAACAAGAATTTGGAAGGAAAACGGAGTCGGGAAGGCATCTGAGGTGGGCACAACCCACCAGGGTGCGCCCAGGGGTGCCTGGCGCGCCCTGGTGTATCGTGCTCACCTCGATCACCTTCCGGTTTATTTTTTTATTTCCAAAATTCGAAAATATTCCAAAACTGACAAAAAATATTTTTGCGGATTTTTCGGAGTCTGTTTACTTACCGTATCACATACCTCCTATTTTTAAGTATTTCGAAGTGTTCCGGAAGGTTTCTTTTATGTGTTCCTCCGGTGTCATGGTTTGGATAACATTGCTTTCAACGTTAATAGGCGTACCTGAGATATAATGCTTAATTCTTTGTCCATTGACCACCTTCGGGTTAGTACCTTCGGCGTTATTAATCTTGATAGCTCCAGAACGATAAACCTCTTCAATAATATATGGTCCTTCCCATTTTGAGAGAAGCTTTCCTGCAAAAAATCTTAAACGAGAGTTGAATAAAAGAACATAATCTCCTATTTTGAATTCCCACTTTTGGATTCTTTTGTCATGCCATCTTTTTACTTTTTCTTTGAATAGCTTGGTATTCTCATACGCTTGGGTTCTCCATTCATCTAGTGAGCTAATATCAAATAGCCTCTTCTCACCGGCAAGTTTGAAATCATAGTTGAGTTCTTTAATTGCCTAAAATGCTTTGTGTTCTAGTTCTAGAGGCAAATGACAAGCTTTCCCATACACCATTTATATGGAGACATACCCATAGGATTTTTATAAGCTGTTCTATAGGCCCAAAGTGCATCATCTAATTTCTTAGACCAATTCTTACGAGACCTATTGACAGTTTTTTGTAATATTAATTTTATTTCTCTATTGCTAAGTTCAACTTGACCACTAGATTGAGGATGATAGGGTGATGCAATTCTATGGTTAACATCATATTTAGCAAGCATCTTACGGAAAGCACCATGAATAAAGTGTGAACCACCATCGGTCATTAAATATCTAGGGACTCGAAACCTCGGGAAGATAACCTCTTTAAGCATTTTAATGGAGGTGTGGTGATCGGCACTACTGGTTGGAATAGCTTCTACCCACTTGGTGACAACAACAACCAAAATTTGAGTGTACCCATTAGAGGAAGGAAAAGGCCCCATATAATCAAAACCCCAAACGTCAAATGGTTCGACAACAAGTGAATAATTCATAGGCATGTCCTGACGCTTACCGATATTACCAATTCTTTGACATTCATCACAAGACAAGACAAACTTACGGGCATCCTTGAAGAGAGTAGGCCAATAAAAACCAGATTGCAATACCTTATGAGCAGTTCTATCTCCCACATGATGTCCTCCATAAGCTTCGGAATGACATTTCCGTAGGATTTGTTCCTGTTCATGTTCAGGTACACAACGTCTAATAATACCATCTACTCCTTCTTTATAAAGGTGTGGGTCATCCCAAAAGTAATGTCTCAAGTCATAGAATTTTTTTCTCTTTTGTTGATAAGTAAAGCTAGGTGGTATATATTTAGCGACAATATAATTAGCATAATCAGCATACCAAGGTGTGTTGTGTGAGACACTTATTGCAGCTTGCTGTTCATCACGGAAATTATCATCAATAGGTACTGGGTCATCAAGAATATTTTCTAACCTAGACAAGTTATCAGCTACGGGGTTCTCAGCTCCTTTCCTATCAACGATGTGTAAGTCAAATTCTTGAAGCAAAAGGACCCACCTAATGAGTCTAGGTTTATCATCTTTCTTTTCCATAAGATATTTTATAGCAGCATGATCGATGTGAACAATAACTTTGGAGTCAACAATATAGGATCTAAATTTATCACAAGCAAACACAACTGCTAAAAATTCTTTTTCAGTAGTAGCATAGTTTCGTTGGGCACTTTCTAGAGTTTTACTAGCATAATGGATAACATTCAATTTCTTATCAACTCTTTGTCCTAGAACAGCACCAACAGCATAATCACTAGCATCACACATAATTTCAAAAGGCAAGTTCCAATCAGGTGGTTGAACGATAGGTGCAGAGGTTAAGGCTTTCTTGAGTGTTTCAAAGGCTTCCACACAATCATCATCAAAGACAAAAGTAATATCCTTTTGTAAAAGATTAGCAAGAGGCCTAGAAATTTTAGAGAAGTCTTTAATGAACCTCCTATAAAAACCAGCATGACCAAGGAAACTTCGAATATCTTTAGGACATGGCATTTTCTCAATTGCATCAACTTTAGCTTTATCCACCTCAATACCTCGTTCAGATATTTTATGCCCCAAGACAATGCCTTCATTAACCATAAAGTGTCACTTCTCCCAATTCAAGACCAGATTAGTTTGTTCACATCTCTGCAAAACTCGATCAAGGTTGCTTAAGCAATCATCAAAAGAAGTTCCGTAAATGGAAAAATCATCCATGAAAGCCTCCACAATCTTTTCACAAAAGTCAGAGAATATAGCAGTCATACATCTTTGACAGGTAGCAGGTGCATAGCATAAACCAAAAGGCATACGTCTATAAGCATAGGTTCCAAAAGGACAAGTAAATGTGGTTTTTCTATTGATCGGATTGTGACACAGGTATTTGAGAGAAACCAGAATATCCATCTAGGAAACAAAAGTGTGTGTGCTTAGATAGTCTCTCTAGCATTTGATCAATGAATGGTAGAGGGTAATGATCTTTCCTAGTAGCTTTATTTAATTTTCTAAAATCAATTACCATTCTGTAGCCAGTGACAATTCTTTGTGGAATGAGTTCATTTTTATCATTAGGAACAACGGTAATTCCTCCTTTCTTAGGGACACAATGAACGGGACTTGCCCATCTACTATCAGCAATGGGATAGATTATACTTGCTTCCAGAAGCTTTAATATTTCAGTTCTTACCACTTCCTTCATCTTAGGATTCAATCGCCGTTGATGATCAACAACGGGTTTAGCATCAGGTTCCATATTGATCTTGTGCTGACATAGAGTGGGACTAATGCCCTTAATATCATCAAGAGTATATCCAATAGCAGCCCGATGCTTCCTTAGAACTTTCAATAATCTTTCTTCTTCATGTTCTGAAAGGTTAGCACTAATAATAACAGGATATATCTTTTTCTCATCAAGATAAGCATACTTCAAAGTGTCAGGCAATTGTTTCAATTCAAACACAGGATCACCTTTAGGTGGAGGAGGACCTCCAAGAGTTTCAATAGGCAAATTGTGTTTCAAAAGAGGTTGTTGTTCGAAGAAAATTTGATCTATTTCATTTCTTTCGCGCAAATGCATATCATTTTCATGGTCGAGCAAATATTGTTCTAATGGATCAGTAGGAGGCACGGCAATAGAAGCAAGACCAATTATTTCATCCTTACTAGATAACGCTTTATCACAATGTTGTCTACCAAACTTGGAAAAATTAAACTCATGAGACACATTACCAAAACTGACACCGACAGTTTGTTTTTCACAATCTATCTTAGCATTGACGGTGCTTAAGAAAGGTCTACCAAAGATAATGGGACAAAAGTCATCTTGTGGGGAACCAAGGACTAGAAAATCAGTAGGGTATTTTACTTTCCCACACAAGACTTCAACATCTCTAACAATCCCAAGTGGTGTGATAGTGCCTCTATTAGCAAGTTTAATAGTGACATCAATGTCTTCCATTTCAGCAGGTGCTATTTCATCCATAATTTCTTGGTATAAGGTAAAAGGGATAGCACTCACACTAGCACCTAAATCACATAAACCATGGTAGCAATGATCTCCTATTTTAACTGAGACAACAGGCAAGCCTTCTATGGGTCTATGTTTATCCTTTTCATCAGGTTTGGCAATTCTAGCAGCTTCATCACAAAAGTAGATAACATGCCCATCAATATTTTCTACCAAGAGATCTTTAACCATAGCAACACTAGGCTCTACTTTAATTTGCTCAGGGGGTTTAGGTGCTCTTATATTACTCTTACGAACCAGAGTTGATACCTTAGCATGTTCCTTTATCCTAACAGGGAAAGGTGGTTTTTCAATATAAGCAGTAGGCACAACTGGATCAACATTGTAAAAGATGGTTTCTTCTTTAGCTATGACCGGTTCTTTAATTTCTTCTTTAATAGGGGGATGATATTTAAACCACTTCTCCTTAGGGAGATCAACGTGAGAAGCAAATGCTTCACAGAAAGAGGCTACTATCTCAGAGTCAAGTCCATATTTAGTGCTAAACTTGTGAAAAGTATCGGTGTTCATAAAAGATTTAACACAATCAAATTCAAGCTTTATACCAGACTCATTACCTTCGTCGAGTTCCCAATATTCAGAGTTGCATTTAATTCTTTCCAAGAGATGCCACTTGAATTCAATAGTCTTCATCATATAAGAAACCGCACAAGAAGTATCGAGCATGGATTGATCATTATGAGAAAGCCGAGCATATAAATTCTGAATGATAACTTCCCTCGGAATGTCATGATTGGGGCATGAATATAACATTGACTTAAGCCTCCCCCAAGCTAGAGCGATACTTTCTCCTTCATGAGGCCAAAAATTATATATATAATTCCGATCACGATGAACTAGATGCATAGGATAAAACTTTTGATGGAATTCCAATTGCAAACGATTCCAGTTCCACGATCCAAGATCATCACATAGCCTATACCATGTCAATGCTTTTCCCTCCAAAGATAAAGGGAAAACCTTCTTCTTAACTTCATCTCCGGGTAAAGCTGCAAGCTTAAATAATCCACAAATTTCGTTCACATATAAAAGATGCATATCAGGATGTTCAGTTCCATCTCCTGCAAAAGGTTTAGCAAGCGGTTGTTCTAGCATACCCGAAGGAATTTCATAAGTAACATTTTCAGTAGGTGTTGTAGGTTGAGGGGTAACTAATTGTGGTTCTGGTTGAGGTGAAGATACCCCGAACAAACCGCTCAAAGGATTGTTCTCCATAGTAGCAATAAATTTCAGCACGTAGTATAAGTTTTTCCTTACCGATGTCCACTTACCAAGAGCGCTTCACTCCCCGGCAACGGCGCCAGAAAAGAGTCTTGATGACCCAGAAGTATAGGGGATCAATCGTATTCCTTTCGATAAGTAAGAGTGTCGAACCCAACGAGGAGCAGAAGGAAATGACAAGAGGTTTTCAGCAAGGTAATTTCGGCAAGCACTGAAATTGTAGGTAACAGATAGTTTGATAGCAAGATAATTGATAACGAGCACGTAACGTTAACGGTAAACAAGGTGCAGCAAGGTAGCCCAATCCTTTTGAGGCAAAGGACAAGCCAGAACAATCACTAGTAATAGGCAAAGTGTTCTTGAGGGTACACGGGAATTCCGTCTAGTCACTTTTATCATGTTGGTTTGATTTGTGTTCGCAACTTTGATAATTTCATATGTGGGTGGACCGGTGCTAAGGTGCTGTTCTTACTTGAACTAACAACCTACTTATGATTAACCCCCTCGCAAGCATCCGCAACTACGAGAAAAGTATTAAGACAAAGTCTAACCATAGCATTAAACATGTGGATCCAAATCAGCCCCTTACGAAGTAGCGCATAAACTAGGGTTTAAGCTTCTGTCACTCTAGCAACCCATCATCTAATAACTACTCCACAATGCATACCTTAGGCCCATGAATGGTGAAGTGTCATGTAGTCGACGTTCACATGACACCACTAAGGGAATCACAACATACATATCATCAAAATATCGAACACATATCAAATTCATATGATTACTCGCAGCATGACTACTCCCGTGACCTCAAGAACAAAGGTAACTACTCACAAATAATAATCATGCTCAAGATCAGGGGAGTATTGAATAGCATAATGGATCTGAACATATAATCTTCCACCAAATAAACCATATAGTAATCAACTACGCAAGGTAATCAACACTACTAGTCACCCACAGGTACCAATCTGAGGTTCCGGTACAAAGATTGAACACAAGAGATGAACTAGGGTTTGAGAGGAGATAGTGTTGTTGAAGATGTTGATGAAGATTGGCCTCCCAAAGATGAGAGGGGTGTTGGTGATGACGATAGCTTCAATTTCCCCCTCCGGGAGGGAAGTTCCCCCGGCGGAATCGCTCCGCCGGAGGGCAAAAGTGCTCCTGCCCAAGTTCCGCCTTGAGGCAGCGACGCTTCGTCCCAAAAGTCCTCCTCTGATTTTTTTCTAGGTCAAGAGTGACCTTATACCAGAAGATGGGCACCGGAGGTGGGCCTGGGTGACCACAACCCATCAGGGCGTGCCCAGGGGGCCTAGCGCGCCCTGGTGGGTTGTGCCCACCTGGGAGGCCCCCTCCAGTAGTTTTCAGCTCCAGTATTTTTTTATTAAATGCAAAAATAATCTCCGTAAAATTTCAGCTTCATTAGAGTTGTGCAGAATAGGTATCTCTGACGTGCTTTTCTTGGGTCCATAATTCCAGCTGCCGGTATTCTCCCTCTTTGTGTAAACCATGCATATAATCAGAGAAAAAGCATTAGAATCACTCCCCAAAGCATTATTATTTAACAAAAAAAAGTAAATAACAGTAGGAAATCATGATGCAAAATGGACATATCACTCTCCGACCTTAGTTGAATCGGATTCGACAAAGGCGGTCCTTGTAGAAGGTTAAATAGCAACTTGTATATCACCATTGTGGATTTAAGTAGGTAAGAATCTTTCTTGCTAGATACCCATAGCAGCCACGTAAAACATGCAACAACAAATTAGAGGACGTCGAACTTGTTTTTGCAGGGTAAGTTGTGATATGATATGGCCAAAGACATGATGATATATATTTGATGTATGAGATGATCATGTTTTTGTAATAGTTTATATCAACTTGCATGTTGATACGGCAACTGGCAGGAGCCATAGGGTTGTCTTTAATTATTATGTGGCATGTGTGTCACTTATTAAGCGCTATGTAATGCTTTACTTTATCGCTAAGCGGTAGCAATAGTAGTAGAAGCATGGTTGGCACGACAACCCCGATGGCGACACGTTGATGGAGATCAAGATGATGGAGATCATGGTGTCATGCCGGTGACGATGGAGATCAAGCCGGTGCTTTGGAGATGGAGATCAAAAGAACAAGTTCATGGCCATATCAAGTCACTTATGATTTGCATGTGATGTTAATCCTTTTGTGCATCTTATTTTGCTTAGGACGACGGTAGCATTATAAGGTGATCCCTCGCTAAAATTTCAAGATAAAATTATGTTCTCCCCGAGTGTGCACCGTTCCGAAAGTTCGTCGTTTCGAGACACCACGTGATGATCGGGTGTGATAGACTCTACATTCGCATACAACGGGTGCAAGCCAATGTTGCACATGCGGAACACTTGGGTTAAACTTGACAAGCCTAGCATGTAGAGACATGGCCTCGGAACACAAGAGACCGAAAGGTTGAACATGAGTCATATAGTAGATATGATCAACATGGAGATGTTCACCATTGAAACCACCTCATCTCACGTGATGATCGGACTTGGGTTGGTGAATTTGGATCATGTAGCACTCGGATGACTGGAGGGATGTCAATTTGAGTGGGAGTTCTTTAGTAATATGATTAATTGAACTCATTATCATGAACATAGTCTAAAGTTGTATTTGCGAAATTATATTGTAGATCGATAGCTCGCGCTGTAGCTCCCTTAAATTTTGATACGTTCCTAGAGAAAAAGTAAGTTGAAAGTTGATGGTAGCAGTTATGCGGACTGGGTCCGTGATATGAGGATTGTCCTCATTGCTGCACAGAAGGCTCATGTCCTTGATACACCGCTCGGTGCTCCACCCCCTCAAGCGTTATCTGTGGATGTTGTGAACATCTGACAGACACGTTCTGATGACTACTTGATACTTTAGTGTGTCATGCATTATAGCTTAGAATTGAGGCTCCAAAGACGTTTTGAACGTCATGGAGCATATGAGATGTTCCAAGAGTTGAAATTGGGCTTTCAGGCTCATGCCCTTGTTCAGAGATATGAGACCTCCAACAAGATTCTTTGCCTGCAAGATGGAGGAGAATAGCTCAATCAGGTGAGCATGTGCCCAGATTGTCTGGGTACTACAATCGCTTGAATCAAGTGGGAGTTCATCTTCCAGATAAGATAGTGATTGACAGAGTTCTCCAAGTCACTTCCACCAAGCTACTGTTGGGGAACGTTGCATGGGAAACAAAAAATTTCCTACGCACACACAAGATCTATCCATGGTGATGAGCATCTACGAGAGGGAGAGTGAATCTACATACCCTTGTAGATCGCTAAGCGGAAGCGTTAAGAAACGCGGTTGATGTAGTCGAACGTCTCCGCGATCCAAATCGCAAGTCGTCCCTCGATCCGATCACGAACTAGTGCCGAACGGACGGCACCTCCGCATTCAACACACGTACGGCTTGATGACGCCTTCACCCCCTCGATCCAGCGAGCGATGGTGAAGTAGTAGATGAGTTCCGGCAGCACGACGGCATGGTGATGATGGTGAGGAACAATCTCTGCAGGGCTTCGCCAAGCACTACGGAGATTATGACGGGAGAACTAGAGGGTTAGGGTTGCCGACACACGGCTTGGGAAATCTTGATGTCTCCCGTGTGCTAGCCCTGCCCCTCTATTTATATGTTGAGCCTTGGGGTCTAAACTTGGAGTAAAAGCCTCCTCCAGGTCGGTTTTGCCCGCACAAGGTCGGTTTGGCCCGCAGGGAAAGAGTCCAACTCGGATCCCTGCAGTACCGCGCACAAGCGGTAGTACCGCTCACAAGCGGTAGTACCGCTTCACACAAGCGGTAGTACCGCTTACGCGGTAGTACTACCTTACCAGCGGTAGTACCGCTTAAGGCAGCAGCAAAACTTCCTTTTGCACTTTCCAATACCTCGTGGGCTTTACCCCTTTGGCCTATATAAAGTGTTGCTGCACCCGAACACTTCGGTAAACATCCGGAACCTCTTCCGGTGAATTCCGGAACCCTTCCGGAGATCAAAACACTATTATCACATATATCAATCTTTACCTCCGGACTCTTCCGGAGATCCTCGTCATGTCCGGGATCTTATCCGGGACTCCGAACAACCTTCGGTCACTAACAAAATAACTCAACTATACTAATCGTCACCAAACGTTAAGTGTGTAGACCCTGCGGGTTCGAGAACTATGTAGACATGACCGAGACACCTCTACGATCAATAACCAATAGCGGGACCTGCATGCCCATATTGGCTCCTACATATTCTACGAAGATCTTTATCGGTCGAACCTCTATGTCAAGGATTCAGTTAATCCCGTATGCTATTCCCTTTGTTCTTCGGTATGTTACTTGCCCGAGATTCGATCGTCGGTATCTCTATACCTAGTTCAATCTCGTTACCGGCAAGTCTCTTTACTCGTTCCGTAATACAAGATCCTGTGGCTAACTCTTTAGTCACTTTGCTTGCAAGGCTCATTGTGATGTTGTATTACCGAGTGGGCCCTGAGATACCTCTCCGTCACACGGAGTAACAAATCCCAGTCTTGATCCATGCCAACCCAACAGACACCCTCGGAGATACCTGTAGAGCACCTTTATAGTCACCCAGTTACGTTGCGACATTTGATACACACAAGGTACTCCTCCGATGTCAGGGAGTTGCATGATCTCATGGTCATAGGAACAGATACTTGACATGCAGAAAACAATAGCAATAAACTGACACGATCATATGCTACGTTTATCGTTTGGGTCTTGTCCATCACATCATTCTCCTAATGATGTGATCCCGTTATCAAATGACATCTCATGTCCATGGCTAGGAAATCTTCACCATCTTTTGATTAACGAGCTAGTCAACTAGAGGCTTACTAGGGACACAGTGTTGTCTATGTACCCACACATGTATTTGAGTTTCCAATCAATACAATTAAAGCATGGATAATAAACGATTATCATGAACAAGGAAATATAATAATAACCAATTTATTATTGCCTCTAGGGCATATTTCCAACAGTCTCCCACTTGCACTAGAGTCAATAATCTAGTTCACATCACTATGTGATTTACATTGTAATGAATCGAACACCCATGCAGTTCTGGTGTTGTTCATGTTTAGCCCTTGGAAGAGGTTTAGTCATCGGATCTGCAACATTCAGATCCGTGTGTACTTTGCAAATATTTATGTCGTCCTCCTTGATGTAATCGCGGATGGAATTGAAACGTCGCTTTATGTGTCTGGTCCTCTTAGGAAATCTTGGTTCCTTGGCTAGAGCAATGGCACCAGTATTATCACAAAACAGAGTCATTGGGTTAAGCGCACTAGGCACTACTCCAAGATCTGTCATGAACTCCTTCATCCAGACACCTTCCTTCGCCGCCTCCGAGGCAGCGATGTACTCCGCTTCGCATGTAGAATCAGCTACCACGCTTTGCTTGGAACTGCACCAGCTAACCGCACCCCCATTAAGAATAAATACGTATCCGGTTTGTGACTTAGAGTCATCCGGATCAGTGTCAAAGCTTGCATCGACGTAACCCTTTACGACGAGCTCTTGATCACCTCCATAAACGAGAAACATGTCCTTAGTCCTTTTCAGGTACTTCAGG
The DNA here is from genome assembly GCA_039707655.1 of Elymus sibiricus. Classification (NCBI taxonomy): domain Eukaryota; kingdom Viridiplantae; phylum Streptophyta; class Magnoliopsida; order Poales; family Poaceae; genus Elymus; species Elymus sibiricus. The sequence goes on from CM077665.1 coordinate 487,642,325, forward strand.
ATATTCTTGACCGCCGTCCAGTGTTCCATTCCTGGATCACTTTGAAACCTTCCGACCATACTTATGGCAAGGCTGACATCGGGTCTTGTGCACAGCATTGCATACATGATAGAGCCTATGGCTGAAGCATAGGGGATGACACTCATCTTTTCTCTATCTTCTGCAGGTACTGGGCATTGAGTCTTACTCAACTTCACACCTTGCAAAACAGGCAAGAACCCCTTCTTGGACTGATCCATTTTGAACTTCTTCAAAACTTTGTCAAGGTATGTGCTTTGTGAAAGTCCTATTAAGCGTCTCGATCTATCTCTATAGATCTTGATGCCTAATATGAAAGCAGCTTCTCCTAGGTCCTTCATTGAAAAACTCTTGTTCAAATATTCCTTCACGCTTTCCAACATTTCTATATTGTTTCCAATCAGTAATATGTCATCCACATATAATATTAGAAACGCTATAGAGCTCCCACTCACTTTCTTGTAAATACAAGCTTCTCCGTAAACTTGTATAAACTCGAACGCTTTGATTACCTCATCAAAGCGAAGATTCCAACTCCGAGATGCTTGCACCAGTCCATAAATGGATCGCTGTAGTTTGCAAACTTTGTCAGCATTCTCTGGATCGACAAAACCTTCTGGTTGCATCATATACAACTCTTCCTTAAGGAAACCGTTAAGGAACGCTGTTTTGACATCCATCTGCCAATTTTCATAATCGAAAAAGGCAGCTATTGCTAACATGATTCTAACGGACTTAAGCATCGCTACGGGTGAGAAGGTCTCATCGTAGTCAACTCCTTGAACTTGTGAAAAACCCTTTGCCACAAGTCGAGCTTTATAGACGGTGACATTACCGTCTGCGTCTGTCTTCCTCTTAAAGATCCATTTGTTCTGAATGGCCTTACGCCCTTCAAGTAATACTTCCAAAGTCCACACTTTGTTTTCATACATGGATCCCATCTCGGATTTCATGGCCTCTAACCACTTCTCGGAATCCGGGCCCATCATCGCTTCTCCATAGCTCGTAGGTTCATCGTTGTCTAACAACATGACCTCTAAGACAGGGTTGTCGTACCACTCAGGTGCAGTACGCGTCCTTGTCGACCTATGAGGTTCGATAGCAACTTGATCCAAAGCTTCATGATCATCATCATTAACTTCCTCTTCAGCTGATGTAGGCTCTACAGAAACATCTTTCTGCGATGCGCTACTTTCAGGTTGAAGTAAAGGTTCAACAACCTCATCAAGTTCTATCTTCCTCCCACTCAATTCTTTCGAGAGAAACTCTTTCTCAAGAAATGTTCCGTTTTTAGCGACAAACACTTTGCCTTCGGATCTGAGTTAGAAGGTATACCCAACTGTCTCTTTTGGGTATCCTATGAAGACGCATTTCTCCGCTTTGGGTTCCAGCTTTTCAGGCTGAAGCTTTTTGACATAAGCATCACATCCCCAAACTTTAAGAAACGACAGCTTTGGCTTCTTGCCAAACCAAAGTTCATATGGTGTCGTCTCAACGGATTTCGATGGTGCCCTATTTAAAGTGAATGCAGTTGTCTCTAATGCATAACCCCAAAACGATAGTGGCAAATCGGCAAGAGACATCATAGATCGCACCATATCCAATAAGGTTCGATTACGACGTTCGGACACACCATTACGCTGTGGTGTTCCAGGCGGTGTCAGTTGTGAAACAATTCCACATTGTCTTAAGTGACTGCCAAACTCATAACTCAGATATTCTCCTCCTCGATCAGATCGTAGGAATTTAATCTTCTTGTTACGATGATTCTCAACTTCACTCTGAAATTGCTTGAACTTTTCAAACGTTTCAGACTTGTGTTTCATTAAGTAAATATACCCATATCTACTTAAGTCATCAGTGAAGGTGAGAAAGTAACGATAACCACCGCGCGCCTCAATGCTCATCGGACCGCACACATCAGTATGTATGATTTCCAATAAGTCACTTGCCCGTTCCATTATTCCAGAGAACGGCGTTTTAGTCATCTTGCCCATGAGGCATGGCTCACATGTGTCAAGTGATTCAAAATCAAGTGACTCCAAAAGTCCATCAGCATGGAGCTTCCTCATGCGATTTACGCCAATATGACCTAAACGGCAGTGCCACAAGAAAGTGGTATTATCATTATCAATTCTACATCTTTTGGCATCAATGTTATGAACATGTGTATCATTACTATCGAGATTCAATAAGAATAAACCCCTCACATCGGGTGCATGACCATAAAAGATATTACTCATATATATAGAACAACCATTATTCTCTGATTTAAATGAGTAACCGTCTCGCAATAAACAAGATCCAGATATAATGTTCATGCTTAACGCAGGCACTAAATAACAATTATTCAGGTTCATCACTAATCCCGATGGTAATCGAAGAGCGAGCGTGCCGACGGCGATCACATCAACCTTGGAACCATTTCCCACGCGCATCGTCACTTCGTCCTTTGCCAGCCTCCGTCTATTCCGCAGTTCCTGTTTTGAGTTGCAAATATGAGCAACCGCACCGGTATCAAATACCCAGGCACTACAACGAGAGTTGGTAAGGTACACATCAATAAGATGTATATCATATATACCTTGTTTGTTGTTGGCCGCCTTCTTGTCAGCCAAATACTTGGGGCAGTTCCGCTTCCAGTGTCCAGTTCCCTTGCAATGAAAGCACACAGTTTCTGGTTTGGGTCCAGCCTTGGGTTTCTTCACGAGAGGAGCAACTGCTTTGCCACTCTTCTTGGAGTTACCCTTCTTACCCTTGCCATTTTTCTTGAAACTAGTGGTTTTATTGACCATCAACACTTGATGCTCCTTCTGAATTTCAGACTCAGCGGCTTTCAGCATCGCAAACAGCTCGGCGACTGACTTGTTCATCCCGTGCATGTTATAGTTCAACACAAAGCTCTTGTAGCTAGGTGGCAATGATTGAAGAACTCTGTCAGTGATAGCCTCTGGCGGAAGGGGCATCCCCAATTTAGCCAGATGGGTGGAGTACCCAGACATTCTGAGTACGTGATCACTGATAGACCCGTTCTCCTCCATCTTGCAAGCATAGAACTTATCGGAGATCTCATATCTCTCGATCCGGGCATTCTTCTGAAAGATAAACTTCAACTCCTGGAACATCTCATATGCTCCATGACGTTCAAAACGTCTTTGAAGTCCCGGTTCTAAGCCATACAATATTGCACATTGAACTATTGAGTAATCTTCAGAACGAGCCTGCCAGGCGTTCACAACGTCTAGAGACTCAACTGGAGCGGGTGGATCACCAAGCGGTGCATCAAGGACATAAGCCTTCTAGGAAGCCGTAAGGATAATCCTTAGATTACGGGCCCAGTCCACAAAGTTACTTCCATCATCTTTCAACTTAGCTTTCTCTAGGAACGCATTAAAATTCAGGGGTGCTACTGCGCGAGCCATGATCTACAACATAAATATAGCAAAGACAACTTAGACTATTGTTCAAGATAATGAGTTTAGTTAATCATATTACTTAAAAACTCCCACTCAAATTGACATCCCTCCAGTCATTCGAGTGTAACATGATCCAAATCCACCAACTCAAGTCCGATCATCACGTGAGTTGAGGTGGTTTCAATGGTGAACATCTTCATGTTGATCATATCTACTATATGACTCATGTTCGACCTTTCGGTCTCTTGTGTTCCGAGGCCATGTCTGTACATGCTAGGCTCGTCAAGTTTAACCCGAGTGTTCCGCATGTGCAACACTGGCTTGCACCCGTTGTATGTGAACGTAGAGTCTATCACACCCGATCATCACGTGGTGTCTCGAAACGACGAACTTTCGCAACGGTGCACACTCGGGGAGAACACAATTTTATCTTGAAATTTAAGTGAGGGATAACCTTATAATGCTACCATCGTCCTAAGCAAAATAAGATGCATAAAAGGATTAACATCACATGCAAATCATAAGTGACATGATATGGCCATGAACTTGTGCTTTTGATCTCCATCTCCAAAGCACCGGCATGATCTCCATCGTCACCGGCATGACACCATGATCTCCATCATCTTGATCTCCATCAACGTGTCGCCATGAGGTTGTCGCGCCGACTGTTACTTCCACGACTATTGCTAACTCATAGCGATAAAGTAAAGCAAAACGGCGAAAATAATTAAAGACAACTCTATGGCTCCTGCCAGTTGCCGTACTCATCGACATGCAAGTCGTGATATTCTATACAACACATGATCATCTCATACATCACATATATCTCATCATGTAATTGGCCATATCACATCACAACATACCCTGCAAAAACAAGTTAGACGTCTTCTAATTGTTGTTGCAAGTTTTACGTGGCTGCTACGGGTTTGCAAGAACCGTTCTTACCTACGCAAAACCACAACGTGGTGTAGTGATTGCTTTTTGATCTTCTAAAAGAACCCTCTTCATTGAAATCGATTCAACTAAAGTGAGAGAGACAGACACCCGCTAGCCATCTTTATGCAACGAAGTTACATGTCAGTTGAAGGAACCGGTCTCTCGTAAGCGTACGAGTAATGTTGGTCCGGGCCGCTTCATCTCACAATACCGCCGAATCAAGTATCAACTAGTAACGGCAAGCAATATGTATACACCCACGCCCACAACTCGTTTGTGTTCTACTCGAGATCTCATCTACGCATAGACCTAGCTCTGATGCCACTGTTGGGGAACGTTGCATGGGAAACAAAAAATTTCCTACGCACACACAAGATCTATCCATGGTGATGAGCATCTATGAGAGGGAGAGTGAATCTACATACCCTTGTAGATCGCTAAGCGGAAGCGTTAAGAAACGCGGTTGATGTAGTCGAACGTCTCCGCGATCCAAATCGCAAGTCGTCCCTCGATCCGATCACGAACTAGTGCCGAACGGACGGCACCTCCGCGTTCAACACACGTACGGCTTGATGACGCCTTCACCTCCTCGATCCAGCGAGCGATGGTGAAGTAGTAGATGAGTTCCGGCAGCACGACGGCGTGGTGATGATGGTGAGGAACAATCTCTGCAGGGCTTCGCCAAGCACTATGGAGATTATGACGGGAGAACTAGAGGGTTAGGGTTGCCGACACACGGCTTGGGAAATCTTGATGTCTCCCGTGTGCTAGCCCTGCCCCTCTATTTATATGTTGAGCCTTGGGGTCTAAACTTGGAGTAAAAGCCTCCTCCAGGTCGGTTTTGCCCGCACAAGGTCGGTTTGGCCCGCAGGGAAAGAGTCCAACTCGGATCCCTGCAGTACCGCACACAAGCGGTAGTACCGCTCACAAGCAGTAGTACCGCTTCACACAAGCGGTAGTACCGCTTACGCGGTAGTACTGCCTTACCAGCGCTAGTACCGCTTAAGGCAGCAGCAAAACTTCCTTTTGCACTTTCCAATACCTCGTGGGCTTTACCCCTTTGGCCTATATAAAGTGTTGCTGCACCCGAACACTTCGGTAAACATCCGGAACCTCTTCCGGTGAATTCCGGAACCCTTCCGGAGATCAAAACAATATTATCACATATATCAATCTTTACCTCCGGACTCTTCCGGAGATCCTCGTCATGTCCGGGATCTTATCCGGGACTCCGAACAACCTTCGGTCACCAACAAAATAACTCAACTATACTAATCGTCACCAAACGTTAAGTGTGTAGACCCTGCGGGTTCGAGAACTATGTAGACATGACCGAGACACCTCTACGATCAATAACCAATAGCGGGACCTGGATGCCCATATTGGCTCCTACATATTCTACGAAGATCTTTATCGGTCGAACCTCTATGTCAAGGATTCAGTTAATCCCGTATGTTATTCCGTTTGTTCTTTGGTATGTTACTTGCCCGAGATTCGATCGTCGGTATCTCTATACCTAGTTCAATCTCGTTACCGGCAAGTCTCTTTACTCGTTCCGTAATACAAGATCCTGTGGCTAACTCTTTAGTCACTTTGCTTGCAAGGCTCATTGTGATGTTGTATTACCGAGTGGGCCCTGAGATACCTCTCCGTCACACGGAGTAACAAATGCCAGTCTTGATCCATGCCAACCCAACAGACACCCTCGGAGATACCTGTAGAGCACCTTTATAGTCACCCAGTTACGTTGCGACGTTTGATACACACAAGGTACTCCTCCGATGTCATGGAGTTGCATGATCTCATGGTCATAGGAACAGATACTTGACATGCAGAAAACAATAGCAATAAACTGACACGATCATATGCTACGTTTATCGTTTGGGTCTTGTCCATCACATCATTCTCCTAATAATGTGATCCCGTTAGCAAATGACATCTCATGTCCATGGCTAGGAAATCTTCACCATCTTTTGATTAACGAGCTAGTCAACTAGAGGCTTACTAGGGACACAGTGTTGTCTATGTACCCACACATGTATTTGAGTTTCCAATCAATACAATTATAGAATGGATAATAAACGATTATCATGAACAAGGAAATATAATAATAACCAATTTATTATTGCCTCTAGGGCATATTTCCAACAGCTACTAGAGCTTCGTGATGAACTATAACATGCCAGGGATGGAGATGATCCCTGAGCTATTCGCGATGTTTGACACCGCGAAGGTAGAAATCAAGAAGGAGCATCAAGTGTTGTTGGTTAGTAAAACCACTAGTTTCGAGAAGGGCAAGGGTAAGAAGGGAAACTTCATGAATGGCAAGCCAGTTGCCGCTCCAGTGAAGAATCCCAAGGTTGAACCCAAACCCGAGACTAAGTGCTTCTATAATAAGGGGAACGGTCACTGGTAGCGGAACTGCCCCAGATACTTGGCAGATAAGAAGGCTGGCAACGTCAACGGAAGTATATTTGATATACGTGTTATTGATGTGTACCTTACTAGTACTCCTAGTAGCACCAGGGTATTAGATACCGGTTCAGTTGCTAATGTTAGTAACTCGAAATAAAAGCTACAGGATAAACGGAGAGTAGCTAAAGGGTGAGGTGACGATGTGTGTTGGAAGTGTTTCCAAGGTTGATGTGATCACCATCGCACGCTCCCTCTACCTTCGGGATTAGTGTTGAACCTAAATAAATGTTATTTGGTGTTTGAGTTGACCATGAACATGATTATATCATGTTTATTGCAATACAATTATTCATTTAAGTCAAGAGAATAATGGTTATTCTGTTTACATGAATAATACCTTCAATGGTGATGCACCAAATGTGAATGGTTTATTGAATCTCGATCGTAGTGATACACATGTTCATAATATTTATGCCAAAAGATGCAAAGTTAATAATGATAGTACCACATACTTGTGGCACTGTCGCTAAGGTCATATTGGTGTAAAGCGCATGAAGAAACTCCATGTTGATGGACCTTTGGACTCACTCGATTTCGAATCGCTTGAGACATGTGGACCATGCCTCATGGGCAAGATGACTAAGACCCCGTTTTCTGGTATGATGGAGCAGGCAAGTGACTTATTGGAAATGATACATGTTGATGTATGCGGTCCAATGAGTGTTGAAGCGTGCAGTGGATATCGTTATTTTCTTACCTTCATTGATGATTTAAGTAGATATAGGTATATTTACTTAATGAAACACAAGTCTGAAACGTTTGAAAAGTTCAAGCAATTTCAGAGTGAAGTTGAAGATCATCGTGACAAGAAGATAAAATGTCTACGATATGATCGTGGAGGTGAATATATGAGTTACGAGTTTGGAATGCAACTTAAGACAATGTGGAAATTGTTTCACAACTCACGCCGCCTGGAACGCCATGGTGTGATGGTGTGTCCGAACGTCGTAGTTGTACTCTATTGGATATGGTGCGTACTATGATGTCTCTTACCGACTTGCCACTATCATTTTCGGGTTATGCATTAGAGACAACTACATTCACTTTAATAGGGCATCATCTAAGTCCGTTGAGATGACACCGTATGAATTATGGTTTAGCAGAAACCTAAGCTGTCGTTTCTTAGAGTTTGGGAATGCGATGCTTATGTAAAAAAAACTTCAACCTGATAAGCTCGAACCCAAAGCGGACAAATGCGTCTTCATAGGATACCCTAAGGAAACAGTTGGGTATACCTTCTATCTCAGATCCGAGGGCAAAGTGTTTGTAGCTAAAATGGGTCCTTTCTCGAGAAAGGGTTTCTCTCGAAAGAATTGAGTGGGAGGAAAGGTAGAACTTGATGAGGTTATTGAACCGTCACTTCAGTTGGATGGTAGTACGTTGCAGAAAGATGTTTTCTGTGGCGCCTACACCGAATGAAGAGGAAGTTAATGATGATGATCATGACACTTCGGATCAAGTTACTACCGAGCCTCGTAGGTTGACAAGGAATCGGGCCTCCCCTGAGTGGTCATGTTGTTAGACAATAGTGAACCTACGAGCTATGAAGAAGCGATGGTGGGCCCGGATTCCAACAAATGGCTAGGAGCCATGAAATCCGAAATAGGATCCATGTATGAAAACCAAGTATGGACTTTGGTAGACTTGCCCGATGAACGGCAGTCCGTTAAGTACAAATGGATCTTTAAGAAGAAGATAGACGCTGATGGTAAATGTCACCATTTATAAATCTCGACTCGTCGCAAAGTAGTTTCCGACAAGTTCAAGGAGTTGACTACGATGAGACTTTCTCACCCGTAGCAATGCTAAAGTCTGTTGGAATTATGTTAGCAGTTGCTGCATTTTTCGATTATGAAATCTGGAAGATGGATGTCAAAACAGAGTTTCCTTAATGGTTTCCATGAGGAAAGGTTGTATGTGATACAACCAGAAGGTTTTGTCGGTCATAAGGATGCTAAAAGGTATGCAAGCTCTAGCGATCCTTCTATGGACTAGAGAAAGCATCTCTGAGTTGGAATATATGCTTTGATGAGGTGATCAAAGCTTTTGGGTTTATACAAAGTTTATAAGAAGCTTGTATTTACAAGAAAGTGAGTGGGAGGACTATAGAATTTCTGATAAGTATATGTGGATGACATATTGTTGATCGGGAATGATGTAGAAATTTCTGGAAGGCATAAAAGGTTGTTTGAAAGGTGTTTTTCAAAGGAAGACCTGGATAAAAGGCTACTTAAATATTGGGCATCAAGATCTATAGAGATAGATAAAAACGCCTGATAAGACTTTCAATGAGTGCATACCTTGACAAGATTTTGAAGGAGTTCAAAATGGATCAGTCGAAGAAGGAGTTCTTGCCTGATTTGTAAGGTGTGAAGTTGAGTGAGACTCAAAGCTCGACCACGGCAGAAGAGAGAAAAAGGACGAAGGTTTTCCCCTATGCCTTAGCCGTAGGCTCTATATAGTATGCCATGCTGTGTACCGCACCTGGTGTGTGCCATGCCATGAGTTTGTCAAGGGGTACATGAGTGATCCAGGAGTGGATCACTGGACAGTGGTCAAAATTATCCTTAGTAACTTGAGGATTGAGGAAATATTTCTCGATTATGGAGGTGATAAGGAGTTCGTCGTAAAGATTTACGTCGATGCAAGCTTTGACACCAATCCGGATGACTCTGAGTAGCAATCCGGATACGTATAGTGAAGCACCATTTAGAATAGCTCCAAGTGGAGCATGGTAGCAGCATCTACAGTATGACATAATATTTGCAAAGTGCACACGGATCTGAATGTTGCAGACCCGTTGACTAAAAATCTCTCCCACAAGCAAAACATGATAAAAACCCAGAAATGATTGGGTGTTAATCACATGGTGATGTGAACTAGATTATTGACCCTAGTGCAAGTGGGAGACTGTTGGAAATATGCCCTAGAGGCAATAATAAATTAGTTATTATCATATTTCCTTGTTCATGATAATCGTTTATTATCCATGCTAGAATTGTATTGATCGGAAACTCAGATACATGTGTGGATACATAGACAACACTATGTCCCTAGTGAGCCTCTACTAGACTAGCTCATTGATCAAAGATGGTCAAGGTTTCCTGGCCATAGACATGAGTTGTCATTTGATAATGGGATCACATCATTAGGAGAATGATGTGATGGACAAGACCCAAACTATGAACGTAGCATATGATCGTGTCAAGTTTATTGCTATTGTTTTCTGCGTGTCAAGTATCTGTTCCTATGACCATGAGATCATGCAACTCACTGACACCGGAGGAGTAGCTTGTGTGTATCAAACGTCGCAACGTAACTGAGTGACTATAAAGGTGCTCTACAGGTATCTCCGAGGGTGTCTATTGGCTTGGCATGGATCGAGACTGGGATTTGTCACTCCGTATGACGGAGAGGTATCTCTGGGCCCACTCGGTAATACAGCATCACACGAAACTTGCAAGCAATGTGACTAAGGAGTTAGCCACGGGATCTTGTATTACGGAACGAGTAAAGAGACTTGCCGGTAACGATATTGAACTAGGTATGGAGATACCGACGATCGAATCTCGGGCAAGTAACATACCGAAGGACAAAGGGAACTGCATACGGGATTGTCTGAATCCTTGACATCGTGGTTCGACCGATAAAGATCTTCATAGAATATGTAGGAACCAATATGGGCATCCAGGTCCCGCTATTGGTTATTGACCATAGAGGTGTCTTGGTCATGTCTACATAGTTCTCGAACCCGCAGGGCCTGCACACTTAACGTTCGGTGACAATTTGGTATTATTGAGTTATATATGTTGGTGACCGAAAGTTGTTTGGAGTCCCGGATGAGATCCCGGACGTCGCGAGGAGCTCCGGAATGGTCCGGAGGTAAAGATTTATATATAGGAAAGTGGTATTCGGGTTCCGGAAAGGTTTCTGGTGTTTCCGGTAGTGTACCGGTAGTGCCGAAAGGGTTCCGGGGGTCCACTGGGAGGGGCCCTGACGCGGCTTGAGACTGCGTCGGTATTTCCCCAAAGAGGAAGGGATGATGCAGCACAGCGACGGTAAGTATTTCCCTCAGTTATGAAACCAAGGTTATCGAACCAGTAGGAGGATCACCACCACCCAATAAGCAGCACCTTCACACATACAACAAATACTTGCAACCCGACGCGAAAGAGAGGTTGTCAATCTCTCTACGGTAAAAATATAGATTAGGTAGTGATAGATAGGAGAGATAGATCTCTCAAGAACACAAAGATGCAAAAAGATAGATCTGAAAGCAATATGTTGGAAAAGTAGACCCGGGGGCCGTAGGGTTCACTAGTGGCTTCTCTCATGAGTATAGCGCACGGTGGGTGAACAAATTACAATTGGGCAATTGATAGACAATCGAATAGTCATGACAATATCCAAGGCGATGATCATTATATAGGCATCGCGTCCAACATAAGTAGACCGACTCCTGCCTGCATCTACCACTATTACTCCACACATCGACCGCTATCCAGCATGCATCTAGTGTATTAAGTTCATGAAAAAACGGAGTAATGCAATAAGAACGATGACATGATGTAGACAAGATCTATTCATGTAGGAATAGACCCCATCTTGTTATCCTTAATAGCAACGATACATGCGTGTCTTGCTGCCCCTTCTGTCACTGGAAAAGAACACCGCAAGATCGAACCCATCACAAAGCACTTCTTCCCATGGCAAGAAAAATTGATCTAGTCGGCCTAACTAAACCAAAGATTCGAAGAAGAAATACGAGGCTATAAGTAATCATGCATATAAGAGATCAAAGAAGACTCAAATAATATTCATGGATAGAAACTGATCATGAACTGAAAATTCATCGGATCCCAACAAACACACCGCAAAAGTTTACATCAAATAGATCTCCAAGAGACCATTGTATTGAGAATCATAAGAGAGAGAGAGAGGAAGCCATCTAGCTACTACCTACGGACCCGTAGGTCTATGGTGGACTACTCAGGCATCATCGGAGAGGCACCTATGAAGAAGATGAACCCCTCCATGATGGTGTTTAGATTGGATCTCGCGGTTCTGGAACTTGCGGCAGCTGGAATTGTGTTTCGTCGACTCCCCTAGGGTTTTTGGAATATTTGGGAATTTATAGGCATCAGAGGCAGTGGAGAGGGGCCCCGAGGAGGGCACAACCCATCAAGGTGCGTCGGGGCCCCCTTGGCGTGCCCTGGTGGGTTGTGGTCTCCTCGGCCCACTCCCCCAGCACTTCTTTGACCCACTGGGTGTCTTCTGGTCCAGAAAAAATCTCCAAAAAGTTTTGTCGTCATTGGACTCCGTTTGGTATTGATTTTCTGCGAAGTAAAAAACAAGCAAAAACAGCAACTGGCACTTTGGCACTATGACAATAGGTTAGTCCCAAAAAATGATATAAAGTTGTTATAAAATGATTGTAAAACATCCAAGAATGATAATATAACAGCATGGAACAAGCAAAATTTATAGATACGTTGGAGACATATCAGCATCCCCAAGCTTAATTCCTACTCGTCCTCGAGTAGGTAAATGATAAAAACAGAATTTTTTATGTGGAATGCTGCCTAACATGTTCATCATATTCTTTTATTTTGTATAGCATGGACATTTGGACTTGTAAATGATTCAAAGCAATAGTCTAGTTTTAACATAATGACTTCAATACTCAAGCATGACAACAAGCAACCATGTCCTTCAAAATATCAACCCTAAAGAAAGTTATCCCTAGCCCATCATGCTCAATCATTGATCCATTCATGACACACACTCAAATATTAACTATGCCCAATGCTCAAGTACGATCATAGTGCCCCCTAGTTGGTGCTTTATAAGATAAGATGGAGACTCAAAGAAAAAATAAAAATTGCATAAAGTAAAAGACAGGCCCTTCACAGAGGGAAGTAGGGATTTCTAGAGGTGCCAGAGCTCAAAGTTTTAAACTGAGAGAGAAAAATATTTTGGGTGGCATGCTTTTCCTGTCAACGAAAATGACAAAGTAGCTCACAATACTTTCCATGCTAGATATATCATAGGCGGTTCCCAAACAGAAAATAAAGTTTATTCCTTTTTCCACCAAACTTTCACTTTCCATGGCGGGCCGTATCCACGGTTGCCTTCCATACCAACACTTTCCAAGGAATTTATTATTTGACAACATAAAGTAAATATTATTTTTTTCATTTCAGGAATGGGCATCCCTATTACCGCCACACTCTCGTGCAATGACAAGTGAATAAACACTCATCTTGAGAATAACACATCTAGCATGGAAAAATATTGGACACCCCCCACCGTTTCATGAGCGGTACGAGCACACAAAAAGAGAAAATTTATTTTGAAAATTTAGAAATGGCACATACAAATTTGCTTGGAACGGCATGTAAATACCGCATATAGGTAGGTATGGTGGACTCATAAGGCAAAACTTGGTTTAAGGATTTTGGATGCACAAGTAGTATTTCTACTTAGTACAAATGGAGGCTAGCAAATAGATTGAGAAGCAACCAAACCAAGAAACAAAAATTCACATAAGTGAGCATTGAGCATAACTAACACCGAATAATGCACCACAAGCAGGATGTAATTTCATTGCATAACTATTGACTTTCATACTTGCATAGGGAATCACAAACTTTAACACCAATATTCCTACTAAAGCATAATTACTCACCAACATGACTCACATATTACTATCATCATGTTTCAAAACTATTACAAGGAATCAAGTTTAATTTGAACACTGATCTTCATGAAAGTTTTCATTATATCCTCCTTGGATATCTATCACTTTGGGACTAGTTTCATATATTGCCATTGCTTTTTTGACAGGCTCTAACAAATTTAAGTGAAGCACATGAGCATAAAGATTTCATCTCTCAAAAAGGTATAAGTGAAGCATGAGAGGATTTCTCCAAAATTTACTAGCTCTCAAATTAATCTAAGTGAATCACGAGAGTATTTCTACAAAAATTTCCAAGCACACCGTGCTCAAAAAGATATAAGTGAAGCACTAGAGCAATTCTATAGCTCAAAAAGTTTAAGTGAAGCACATAGAGCAATTCTAACAAATCATAGCATAATTTTGGTTCTCTCAAATAGGTGTGTCCAGCAAGGATATGAGTGATAAACTAAAAAACAAAGCAAGCAAAGACACAAGACGCTCCAAGCAAAACTCATGATATGTGACGAATAAAAATATAGCTCCAAGTAAAATACCGATGGTCGTTAGAAGAAAGAGGGGATGCCACTCGGGGGCATCCCCAAGCTTAGTTGCTTGTTTCTCTTTGGATAGATCATGGGGGTGCGGTAGCATCCCCAAGCTTAGGCTTTTATCACTCCTTATTCCTTCATCCATCGTGATCTCACCCAAAACATGAAAACTTCAATCACACAAAACTCAACAAAATCTTCGTGAGATCCGTTAGTATAATAAAGCAAATCACTACTTTAGGTGCTGTTGCAAACTCATTCATATTTTATTATTGCATTATAACTACTGTATTTTAACTTTACCATGGCTCATACCCTTCAATATAACCCATAGATTCATCAAAACAAGCACACAATGCAACGAAAACAGAATTTGTCTTAAACAGAACAGTTTGTAGTAATCTGTACTCTAACCATACTTTTGTAACTCTAAAAATTCTGAAAAATTAGGAAAACGTAAGGAATTTGCATAGAAACACTGTTTTAAAATTTTATCTCAAGATCACGTTCCAGAAAAAACTTAAAATTCATATACTAGACGCAAAGTTTCTGTTTCAGATTCAGCATCGCTTCTACTCATCCTATGAATCATCCTAAAGGATTTACTTGGCACAAAAACTAAATAAACCATAAAAACACAATCATAACAGAGGCATAATTGTGTCAACACACAAAAACACAGAAAGGAAAAAGCAAAAATTTATTTATTCATTGGGTTGCCTCCCAACAAGCGCTATCGTTTTACGCCCCAAGCTAGGCATAACACATAGATTGAAGTATTGTCATCTTTGGTTTTGGATCCATAGGATGCCCTCATGATTGATTCATATGGTGGATTAATTCTTGTTCTAGGGAAGTCTTCCATACCCTTTCTCAAGGGAAACTGAAAACGAATATTGCCTTCTTTCATATCAATCACGCCACCTATAGTGCGTAAAAACGGTCTACCAAGTATAATGGGACAAGACGGATTGCAACCAATATCAAGCACAATAAAATCAATAGGCATGTAGTTCCTATTTGCAAGAATAAGAACATCATTAATTCTTCCCAAAGGCTTTTTAATAGTAGAATCCGCCAAGTGCAAATTAAGAGAACATTCTTCAATATTGGTAAGACCAAGCACATCACATAGAGATTTCGGAATCGTGGAAACACTAGCACCCAAATCACACAAAGCAAAGCACTCATAATTTTTAATCTTGACCTTAATGGTAGGTTCCCACTCATCATGCAATTTTCTAGGAATAGAAATCTCCAACTCCAACTTTTCTTCAAAAGATTTCATCATGGCATCAACGATATGTTTAGTAAAAGCTTTATTTTGCTCATAGGCATGGGGTGAATTCAACATGGATTGCAGCAAATAAATACATTCAATCAAAGTGAAACTATCATAATTAAAGTCTTTGCAATCCAAGATAGTGGGCACATCACTAGTTAAAGTTTTAACCTCTTCAAACCCGTTTTTAGCAAAATTTTCATCAAGATTTTCACCCTCCAAATTATTGGGACGCCTTCTAGCTAAAGTTGACTCTACTTCAGTCCCTTCATTACCAATTTTATTATTACTAAACAAGGAATCAATATAAGAAACACCAATCACTTTAAGATCCTCATCTTTCTTATGAAGGAAATCACTAGAAAACGAATTTTCCAAGATTTCTCTTTTAGCTCTAAGCATAGCGGTTCTTTTCTTACTTTCATCCATAGAGACATATAAAGCTTTAATTCATTCATCAATCTTAGGCACAAAAGCTTTAAACTTGAGATTTTCAACATCATGAGAAATTCTATCAATGCTTCTAGACATATCATCAATCTTATTCAACTTTTCTTCTATCGTAGTATTAAAAGCTTTTTGCGCATTGATAAATTCTTTAATATTACTCTCAAGATCAGAGGTGTTCCTATTATTATTGTAAGAAGAATTACCATAGGAATTACCATAATTATTAGAGGAATTTCCAGGAAAAGGCCTAGGATTAAAATTACCTCTATAAGCATTGTTATTGAAATTGATTCGCGAGACAAAATTCACATCTACGGAATCACTATTTTGCTCAATCAAGGTAGACAAAGGCACATCATTAAGATCAATAGGAGAATTTTTACTAGCAACCAATTTCATCAAAGCATCAACCTTATGACTCAAAGTACTAATTACCTCAACCGAATTAACTTTCTTACTAGTAGGTGCTCTTTTGGTATGCCATTGAGAGTAATTAGCCATGATATTATCTAGCAATTTATTAGCTTCACCCAAAGTAATCTCCATAAAAGTACCACCCTCGGCGGAATCTAAAAGATTTCTAGAGACAAAATTCAACCCCGCATAAAATTTTGTATGATCATCCAAAGATTTAAACCATGAGTAGGACAATTTCTTAGCATCAACTTCATTCTTTCCCAAGATTGTGCAACATGTTCATGCTCAAGTTGCTTAAAATTCATGATTTTCTTCCTAAGGGAAATAATTTTCGTGGGCGGAAAATACTTAGTGATGAAAGCATCCTTGCACTTATTCCAAGAATTGATACTATTGCGAGGCAAAGAGGAAAACCAAATTTTTGCACGATCCCGCAAGGAAAAAGGAAATAGTTTCAACTTAACAATATCATTGTCCACATCTTTTTTCTTTTGCATATCACACAATTCTACGAATGTGTTTAGATGGGAAGCGGCATCCTCATTAGGAGTACCGGCAAATTGATCTTTCATGACAAGATTTAACAAAGCGGCATTAATATCACAAGACTCCGCACTAGTGGCGGGAGGAGCAATCGGAGTACTAATAAAATCATTGTTATTAGTATTGGAAAAATCACACAACTTGGTGTTCTCTTGAGCCATCATGACTACGCAAACAAGATTGCAAGCAAGGAAGAGATCCGGCAAGAAAAGGGCAAACGGAAAAGAGGGTGAATAAAACGGCAAATTGATGAAGTGGGGGAGAGGAAAACGAGAGGCAAATGGTTAGTATTTCCCTCAGTTATGAAACCAAGGTTATCGAACCAGTAGGAGGATCACCACCACCCAATAAGCAGCACATGCAAACAAACAACAAATACTTGCAACCCGACGCGAAAGAGAGGTTGTCAATCTCTCTACGGTAAAAAGATAGATTAGGTAGTGAACGATAGGAGAGATAGATCTCTCAAGAACACAAAATAAAAAGGCAAATAAAATATGCAGCAATATGTTTTTGGGTTTTTGGTTTTGTAGATCTGAAAACAAAGATGCAAAAAGATAGATCTGAAAGCAATATGTTGGAAAAGTAGACCCAGGGGCCGTAGGGTTCACTAGTGGCTTCTCTCATCAGTATAGCGCACGGTGGGTGAACAAATTACTGTTGGGCAATTGATAGAAAATCGAATAGTCATGACGATATCCAAGGCGATGATCATTATATAGGCATCACGTCCAAGATAAGTAGACCGACTCCTGCCTGCATCTACCACTATTACTCCACACATCGACCACTATCCAGCATGCATCTAGTCTATTAAATTCATGGGAAAACGGAGTAATGCAATAAGAACGATAACATGATGTAGACAAGATCTATTCATGTAGGAATAGACCCCATCTTGTTATCCTTAATAGCAACGATACATGCGTGTCTTGCTGCCCCTTCTGTCACTCGGAAAGAACACCGCAAGATCGAACCCATCACAAAGCACCTCTTCCCATGGCAAGAAAAATTGATCTAGTCGGCCTAACTAAACCAAAGATTTGAAGAAGAAATACGAGGATATAAGTAATCATGCATATAAGAGATCAAAGAAGACTCAAATAATATTCATGGATAGAAACTGATCATGAACTCAAAATTCATCGGATCCCAACAAACACACCGCAAAAGTTTACATCAAATAGATCTCCAAGACACCATTGTATTGAGAATCATAAGAGAGAGAGAGGAAGCCATCTAGCTACTGCCTACGGACCCGTAGGTCTATGGTGGACTACTAACGCATCATCGGAGAGGCACCTATGAAGAAGATGAACCCCTCCGTGATGGTGTTTAGATTGGATCTCGCGGTTCTGGAACTTGCGGCGACTGGAATTGTGTTTGGTCGACTCCCCTAGGGTTTTTGGAATATTTTGGAATTTATAGGCATCAGAGGCGGTGGAGAGGGGCCCCGAGGAGGGCACAACCCATCAGGGCGTGCCGGGGCCCCCATGGTGCGCCCTGGTGGGTTGTTGTCTCCTCGGCCCACTCCCCTGGCACTTCTTTGGCCCACTGGGTGTCTTCTGGTCCAGAAAAAATCTCCAAAAAATTTCATCGCGATTGGACTCCGTTTGGTATTGATTTTCTGCGAAGTAAAAAACAAGCAAAAACAGCAACTGGCACTTTGGCACTATGTCAATAGGTTAGTCCCAAAAAATGATATAAAGTTGTTATAAAATGATTGTAAAACATCCAAGAATGATAATATAACAGCATGGAACAAGCAAAAATTATAGATACGTTGGAGACGTATCAGGCCCACCCACCCCGGGGGGGCACATGGGCCTAAGAGGTGGCGCACCGGCCCCTAGTGGGCTGGGCAGCCGACCCCTAAAGGGGCCCATGCGCCCAAGGTGGTAGGTGGGGGTGCCTTGGAGTGGAGGGACTCCTCCCTAGGGCTTCCACCTCCCTTGTGGGCGGTGGACTCCTCCCCACCTGGCCAGCCGACCCCTCCTTGGAGGAGGGGCTAGGGCTGCGCCCTACCTACCCCCTCCTCCTATATATAGAGAGGGAGAGGGAGGGCAGAAACACCCCAAGGCTTAGGTGCAGCCCCCCCCCCTCTCTCCCTAGATCTGTTTCTCCATCGAAAACGCATCTGCGGCAGCGTTTGGCGAAGCCCTGCTGAGATTGCTCCTCCACCACCGCCACCACGCCGTTGTGCTGTCAGAGAACTCATCTACCTCTCCGCCCTCGCTTGCGGGATCAAGGAGGTGGGGATGTCATTGAGCTGTACGTGTGTTGAACGCGGAGGTGCCATCCGTTCGGCGCTAGATCAGAACGGATCGTGATTGGATCACGGGACGGCTTGCGATTTGGATCGCGAAGACGTTCGACTACATCAACCGCGTTTCTTAACACTTCCCGCTTAGCGATCTACAAGGGTATGTGGATCCGATCTCTCCTCGCGTAGATGCTCATCTCCTAGATTGATCTTGGTGAAGCGTAGGAAATTTTTTGTTTCCCATGCAATGTTCCCCATCACCTGGTGGGTTGTGCCCTCCACGGGGCCACCTCCACCGCCTCTGACGCCTATAAATTCCCAAATATTCAGAAAACCTTAGGGGAGTCGACGAAACACAATTCCAGCCACCGCAAGTTCCAGAACCTCGAGATCCAATCTAAACACCATAACGGAGGGGCTTGTCTTCAACATAGGTGCCTCTCCGATGATGCGTGAGTAGTCCACCATAGACCTACGGGTCCGTAGGCAGTAGCTAGATGGCTTCCTCTCTCTCTTTTGATTCTCAATACAATGGTCTCTTGGAGATCTATTTGATGTAAACTTTTGCGGTGTGTTTGTTGGGATCCGATGAATTTTGAGTTCATGATCAGTTTCTATCCATGAGTATTATTTGAGTCTTCTTTGATCTCTTATATGCATGATTGCTTATAGCATCATATTTCTTCTTCGAATCTTTGGTTTAGTTAGGCCGACTAGATCGATTTTTCTTGCCACGGGAAGAGGTGCTTTGTGATGGGTTCGATCTTGCGGTGTCCTTTCCCAGTGACAGAAGGGGCAGCAAGGCATGCATGTATCGTTGCCATTAAGGATAACAAGATGGGGTCTATTCCTATATGAATAGATCTTGTCTACATCATGTCATCGTTCTTATTGCATTACTCCATTTTTCCATGAACTTAATACACTAGATGCATGCTGGATAGCGGTCGATGTGTGGAGTAATAGTGGTAGATGCAGGCAAGAGTCGGTCTACTTATCTTGGACGTGATGCCTATATAATGATCATCGCCTTGGATATCGTCATAATTATTTGATCTTCTATCAATTGCCCAACAGTAATTTGTTCACCCACCGTGCGCTATAATCATGAGAGAAGCCACCAGTGAATCCTACGGCCCCCGGGTCTACTTTTCCAACATATTGCTTTCCGATCTATCTTTTTGCCTCTTTGTTTTCAGATCTACAATTCCAAAAACCCAAAAATATATTGCTGCACTTTTTATTTTCCCTTTTTTATTTTGTGTTCATGAGAGATCTATCTCTCCTATCCATCACTACCTAATCTATCTTTTTACCGTAGAGAGATTGACAACCTATCTTTCGCGTCGGGTTGCAAGTATTTGTTATTTGTGTGCAGGTGCTGCTTATTGGGTGGTGGTGATCCTCATACTGGTTCGATAACTTTGGTTTCATAACTGAGGGAAATACTTACCGTCGCTGTGTTGCATCATCCCATCCTCTTTGGGGAAATACCGACGCAGTCTCAAGCCACGTCATCTACCTTTAGCTCCTCGTTGGGTTCGACACTCTTATTTATCGAAAAAGGCTACAAATGATCCCCTACACTTGTGGGTTATCACCAGCCGGATCTAGCCTTGAGCGGCCAGCACACATCCGCCCGATGGAGCACCCCGCAGCTGCCGCGCTACGGTCGAGACCCGAGACGCTGACGCGCCGCCCACAGACGACCACCCCACCGCCTAGCTCGCCCGCCTCCATGCTGATGCGCCCATGGCAGCCCAGCGCCCATAGGAGGAGGGGAAGAGCGGCCCCGCCGCCGCCGACGCTCCAATCGGGCTTTGCCCGTCAGTGCCTTGATACGTCCATTTTGTATCATGATTTCTTATTGATATTTATGCTATTGTTGTCCATTATTCCTTATTATCATACAATTCTTATGCCTTTTCTCTCTAAATATGCAAGGTACATGATAACCCACAAGTATAGGGGATCGCAACAGTTTTCAAGGGTAGAGTATTAAACCCAAATTTATAGATTCGACACAAGGGGAGCCAAAGAATACTTGAGAGTATAAGCAGTTGAGTTGTCAATTCAACCACACCTGGAGATTAAATATCTGCAGCAAAGTGATCAGTAGCACAGTAATACGATAGTTTTGATAGCAGTAGCAATAGTAACAGTAGCGGTAAAAGTAGTAGCAATAGTTTTGTAACAGTTGGAACAGTAGCAACAGCAGTAGTAACTTAGCAAGAACAATAAATGGAAAGCTCGTAGGCATTGGATCGGTAACTCGTTGGATGATATTCATCATATAACAGTCATAACCTAGGGCGACACAGAACTAGCTCCAGTTCATCAATATAATGTAGGCATGTATTCCGTAAATAGTCATACGTGCTTATGAAAAAGAACTTGCATGACATCTTTTGTCCTACCCTCCCGTGGCAGCGGGGTCCATAAGGAAACTAAGGGATATTAAGGCCTCCTTTTAATAGAGAACCGGAACAAAGCATTAACACATAGTGAATACATGTACTCCTCAGACTACGGTCATCACGGCGAAGTATCCCAAATATTGTCACTATGGGGTTGACGGATCATAACACGTAATAGGTGCATATGACTAGGCAAGATCGGATCAAGAACATAGATATAATGGTGATAACATAAATGGTTCAGATCTGAAATCATGGCACTCGGGCCCTAGTGACAAGCATTAGGCATAGCAAAGTCATAGCAACATCAATCTCAGAACATAATGGATACTAGGGATCAAGCCCTAACCAAACTAACTCGATTACATGATGAATCTCATCCAACTCTTCACCAACAAGCAAGCCTACGAAGGAATTACTCACTCCCGGTGGGGAGCATCATGGAATTGGCGATGGAGAAGGGTTGGTGATGACGAAGACCGAAGATTCCCCTCTTCGGAGCCCCAAACGGGCTCCAGATTTGGCCTCCCGATGAAGAACAGGAGGTGGCGGCGGCTCCGTATCGTAAAACACGATGAAACTTTCTCCTTGATTTTTTTCTCCGAAAATAGGAATTTATAGTGGCGGAATTAGGGTCAGTGGGGCCACGAGGTGGGCACAACCCACCAGGGCGCGCCCAGGGGGCTTGGCGCGCCCTGGTGGGTGCCGCTCACCCTGGGCCCCATCTTCGGTGGATTTTGGCTCCAATAATCCTTATATATTCTGAAATAATTCTCAAAAAAGTTTCGTTCCTTTCCGAGAACTTTTAATTCTGCACAAAAACAACACCATGGTAGTTCTGCTGAAAACAACGTCAGTCCGGGTTAGTTTCATTCAAATCATGCAAATTAGAGTCCAAAACAAGGGCAAAAGGGTGAGGAAAAGTAGATACGTTGGAGACGTATCAACTCCCCCAAGCTTAAACCTTTGCTTGTCCTCAAGCAATTCAGTTGACAAACTGAAAGTGATAAAGAAAAACTTTTACGAACTCTTTTGTTCTTGTTTACATATATATGCTTAAGTAGCACCCAGGTTTTCAGCAAAGATTATGACTAACCATGCCAACAATAACTCGTAGAAATTATATTAACTCATATCAATAACATAAGCAGCTAGCGAGCAATAATAAGATATCTGAAGCGCCAACACTTTGTCAAAACAATCATGATACAATATGACAATAGTGGTATCTCGCTAGCCCTTTCTGAGACCGCAAAACATAAATGCAGAGCACCTCCAAAGTTCAAGCAACGACTAAACATTGTAATTCATGGTAGAAAAGATCCAGTTACGCTGCACCCAACATCAACTATACACAATGCATGAGGATGACAATAGTGCTCTCAGGTCTGGCGCTTATTTGAGAAGATGATGACTCAACAGAAAAATAAATAGATAGTCCCTTCGCAGAGGGAAGCATGGATTTGCAGCGGTGCCAGAGCTCAAAGTTTAAAACAGAGATAGATATAATTTGGGAGGTACACCCTTCCTGTCAACGTCACGACCAAGAGTTATCAATATCTTCCATGCTAAACAAATTAGCGGCGGTTCCCAAGCGGTAAAATTAAGATTTACTCCCCCTCCACCAACAATCACACTCCACGGCTAGCCGCATCCACGGGTACTGTCCAAACCAACAACATTCCTGGGGGAGTTTTGTTTAATTATTTTTTATTTTTGAATTCGGGACTGGGAATCCCTATTACCGCCCCTCTCGTGTAAGGACAAGTGAATAAACACTTATCATGAGAATAACCCGCTTAGCCTGGAAGATACTGACCGCCCCCTGTCGCTCCATGAGTGGTCCAGGCACACAAAACAGATGTTCATTTGAATTTTTTAGAGATGGCACATGCAAATTTACTATGGAACGGCATGGTAATACCACTTATAGGTAGATATAGTGGACTCATCTGGCACAACTTGGTTTAAGGGTTTAGATGCACAAGCAGTATTCCCGCTTAGTACAGGCGATGGCTAGCAAATAGATTGAGAAGCGGCCAGCTAGAGAGCGAAGACGATCATGAACATGCATTACATATAATCAACATTGAGTACTAGCATGAGTAGGATATGGACACCATGAACATAAATATCATGAAGGCTATGTTGGTTTTGATTCAACTACATGCGTGAACATGTGCCAAGTCAAGCCACTTGAAACATTCAGAGGAGGATACCATATTATCATACCGCATCACAACCATTTTAATGCATGTTGACACCCAAGATAAATCATTATTCACTCCTAGCTACTTAAGGATGGCATGAACAACTATAATCTCTAATGGTCATTGCAAGCATGTTTGATCATAATATGCTGAATCAAGGATACTAGGTTAAACATATTTACAAAAACGAAAACAATTTGAGTTCATACCCGCTTTTCTCTGCCACAGTCAATTAATCAAATATCGGCATTATTGCCTTTCACTTGCACGACCAAATGATAAGAAGATAATAATAATGCAAGAGTGTCGTGGACTAAGTTGGAATCTGCAACATTTTATTCAAGAGGAGAAGACAGGGTAATATGGGCTCTTTGTTAGATAAACAATAATGCAGATGAGCGCCACTCAACAATTTCATTGTGGTCTTCTCCTTGGTACGACTCAAATAAAAGGAAAAGGATTTCAGAGAAACACACTGAAATATTTTTTTGAGTTTTTGGTTTTTCTTGAAGAAAGTCAATTAAAGAGAAAAAGCAAAAACGAGAAGAAACTATTTACACGGGAAAGCTCCCAACAAGTAAAAGAAGAAGCGAGAAATCTTTTTGGGTTTTCTTTTGATGCAACAACTAAACTAAGCTAGAAAGAAAAACTAAAAAGAAGTAGGAAATATTTTTGGATTTTCTCGAAGTTTTTCAAACACACAAGAAGAAAGCGAGAAAACAAATTTAGCATGGATATTACAATGAAAAAGTATGATCATCGACAAGTGGAATGAAATGTGTGAACATGAATGTAATGTCGGTGGAAATACGTACTCCCCCAAGCTTAGGCTTTTGGCCTAGCTTGGTAATCACCATCCATAGAAACCATCCGGTCCCAAGTCAAAGTGAGGTGGAGGCGGCACCTGAGCATCCCACCCCTGGGGCTCCTCCTCAGCAGCTGCTAGGTTATTCCGGTAGGCTGTAATGTCATCTGGCATAATCCTGTATCCGTTCCTGGAAATAGAATCAAACAAGGCAGGTGCAGGCAACGGAATAACATCACGGGTTTCTTTGCTGAACACTAGGTTGTAATGAATGTCATGGGGAGAATCAGTTACATCGCGGAATTGGTGATCCTGCAGAGACTTGTGATCAAGGTAAACTTGGGATATGGGATAATCATGGGCGAAACTGAACCCTAAAGTGTCTCGCTAAGCGAGTAGCATAAATACCACCATGTATCTTTCCCTTAGTTTTATTAAGATGTAGGCCACGAGCAATGATAGCCCCCATACTAAAGGTGTGATCATCATAAAGTGCACGACGTAAAATAGCAAGGTCAGGGGCACTGAGTGCGCCGACCTTCTCCCTAGCGGTTAAACACTTAGCGATGACCAAAGCGAAGTAATGCACTGAGGGAAACTGCAAGCTGGTAGCAGTAGCGTTTGACATGCCTCTATCCTCACCCACTGTTAAAGTGAGGAGAAAATCCTCAAACTCAGATGGCCTAGGTTCTCTCAAATCCCCATCAGAAGGGATCAAGCATATGTTGCAGAAGTCGGTTAGCGGCATTTTGTAAGTTTCAACATAAAGATTAAACTGCACTTCAGGAGGATTGTTTCTCCCTAGATAATAAAAGCCTTGCACAAAGGAATTTTTAAGGATTTGATATTGGTCACACTTAGCTGCGAGGAACTCGGTCAACCCAGCGTTTGCAACAAACTGAGCGAACTCTTGATGGAATCCGGCCTCCTCCATGAAGGCATCATGCGGCCATTCACACGGCCGCACCTCCGCCCTTCTTGGGGTATGAAGGTCATTGTCCGATGACTCCCCAATGACTCCCTTGGCATTTTTCTGGGAGGAGAACTTCCTAAAGATTTGCATTTTTATTCCTATAAAAATTCTGAAAAAATTTAGTCCACAAAAATTTTGTCAACAAAACTTTGTAAGATTGTTAGCAACTACTCAAAAGCATGCATAGAGGCCATATTAAGCATTCAAACTACTTAGAACTCTAAGAACTCAACATGCAAGCACAACTACAGCAGCACCAAGAGTAGATAATTACTCTAAAAATAACCCACTAAATCAAAAACTAATTGGAGCAATGGAGGAGTCACATACCAAGTAGCAATCCCTCCAAACAGTTTCAGAAATGGAGCTGCGAGCAAAGAGATAGAAATCCGCGGGTTTGAGAGCAAGAACACGAGGATGGTGGCTGTGGTGATTTTTTTCTGGAGGTAGGGGATGATGTGGGCTAAAGAGATAAGTGAGGGGGCCCACGTGGGGGCCACAACCCACCAGGGCGCGCCTGGGGGTGCTGGCGCGCCCTGGTGTCTTGTGGGCACCAGGTGCACCCCCCTCTGGTATTATTTGCACCAGAATTCATAAATATTCGGAAAAAAATCGTGTTAAATTTTCAGGGCATTCTGAGAATTTTTATTTTTGGGTCATTTTTATTGCACGGAGAAAATAGAAAACAGGATAATCATGGCATTTTATTTTATTTGACTAACTAAAACAGAAAATAAAAGGTGAGAGCACAGAATTGTACTTACTAGATTCATCGACTTCATACCTCTCAAAAATGATCCATCAATAAGGTTGATCAAGTCTTATTAAGAACCACTTCCGATTGGCATGAAACCGAAGAACTTTCGTAAAACACTAAGTTACCTCAATGGGGATGTGCATATCCCCTACAATAACTATATCATATTTATTTTTGGCAGTAGGTAGAGGTAATTTAAAACTTCCAATAGTGATGGTCGGAGATTCTTCAATAACATTTACACCATTCACTTGGAATTGCTTCTTCGGAAAGTGCACCATATGCTCATTACCATTGATATGAAAAGTGACTTTGCTTTTATTGCAATCAATAACAGCCCCTGCAGTATTAAAAAAGGGTCTACCAAGGATAATCGACATGTTGTCGTCCTCGGGCATCTCAAGAATAACAAAGTCCGTTAAGATAGTAACATTTGCAACAACAACGGGCACGTCCTCACAAATACCGATAGGTATGGCCTTAGATTTGTCAGTCATTTCCAATGATATCTCGGTAGGTGTGAGTTTATTCAAATCAAGTCTTTTATATAAGTAGAAAGGCATAACACTAACACCGGCTCCCAAATCACACAAAGCAGTTTTGACATAGTTTCTTTTAATGGAGCAAGGTATAGTTGGTATTCCAGGATCTCCAAGTTTTTTAGGTACTCCATCCTTAAAAGAATAATTAGCAAGCATGGTGGACATTTCAGCTTCAGGTATCTTTCTTTTATTTGTGATGATGTCTTTCATATACTTTGCATAAGGGGCCATCTTCAAAATATCGGTTAAACGGGTACGCAAAAAGACTGGCCTAATCATTTCAGCAAAGCGCTCAAATTCTTCATCATACTTTTTCTTAGATGGCTTAGGTGGAAATGGCATGGGTTTCTAAACCCATGGCTCTCTTTCTTTACCATGTTTCCTAGCCACAAAGTCTCTTTTATCATAACGTTTATTTTTAGGTTGTGGGTTATCAAGATCAGCAACAGGCTCTATTTCAACATCATTATCTGGTTCTTTATCATTGCTAAGTTGAGCATCTTCATGAACATCATCATTATCATTTTCATTATCACTAAGTGAATGTTCATTACCAGACTGAGTTTCAGCATCAGAAATAGAGACATCATTATTATCATGAGGTTTTTGAGTCTCAGGTTCACTAGAGGTATGCAAAGTCCTATCATTTTTCTTTTTCTTTTTCTTCCTAGAAGGACTAGGTGCATCAGAATTAATTCTCTGAGAGTCTTGTTCAATTCTTTTAGGATGACCCTCGGGATAAAGTGGTTCTTGGGTCATTCTACCTCCTCTAGTCACTACTCTAGCAGCAAAATCATGCATATTATTATTCATTCCATCAAGCAATTCTTTTTGAGACTTAGCAACTTGTTCTAACTGAGTTTGAACCATAGAGGCATGCTTTCCTACACCTCTCACATTATTACTGATTCTAAATAGCAAGTCACTCAAGCAAGCAATCATATCAGAGTTATATTTCAATTGTTTCAGGACATGAGCATTGAAATGATCTTGCTTCATAATATAGTTGTCAAACTCATATAAGCATTGACTAGGATGTTTATTGTGAGGGATGTCACTTTCATCAAACTTTAGTGAAGAATTTACCTCTACCACCTGTGGGGGTGATGCTGTGTCAAGGCCATGTACTTCTTCGATAGGTGGCAAATTCTTAACATCCTCAGCTTTAATACCTTTTTCCTTCATAGATTTCTTTGCCTCTTGCATATTGATACGTCTCCAACGTATCTACTTTTCCTCACCCTTTTGCCCTGGTTTTGGACTCTAATTTGCATGATTTGAATGGAACTAACCCGGACTGACGCTATTTTCAGCAGAACTACCATGGTGTTGTTTTTGTGCAGAAATAAAAGTTCTCGGAATGGAACGAAACTTTTTGGAGAATTATTTCGGAATAAATAAGAATTATTGGAGCCAAAATCCACCAAAGAGGGGGGCCAGGGTGAGCATCACCCACCAGAGCGCGCCAGGCCCCCTGGGCGCGCCCTGGTGGGTTGTGCCCACCTCATGGCCCCACTTGCCCTAACTCCACCACTATAAATTCCTATTTTCGGAGAAAAATATCAGGGAGAAAGAATTATCGCATTTTACGATACGGAGCCGCTGCCACCTCCTATTCTTCATCGGGAGGCAAGATCTGGAGCCCATTTGGGGCTCCGAAGAGGGGAATCTTCGGTCTTCGCCATCACCAACCTTTCTCCATCGCCAATTCCATGATGCTCCCCACCGGGAGTGAGTAATTCCTTCATAGGCTTGCTGGTCGGTGAGGAGTTGGATGAGATTCATCATGTAATCAAGTTAGTTTTGTTAGGGCTTGATCACTAGTATCCATTATGTTCTGAGATTGATGTTTCTATGACTTTGCTATGCCTAATGCTTGTCACTAGGGCCCGAGTGCCATGATTTCAGATCTGAACCGTTTGTGTTACCATCTCTATATCAATGTTCTGGATCCGATCTTGCCTAGTCATATGCACCTATTACGTATTATGATCCGTCAACCCCATAGTGACAATATTTGGGATACTTCGCGGTGATGACCGTAGTTTGAGGAGTTCATGTATTCACCATGTGTTAATGCTTTGTTCCGGTTCTCTATTAAAAGGAGGCCTTAATATCCCTTAGTTTCCTTATGGACCCCGCTGCCACGGGAGGGTAGGACAAAAGATGTCATGCAAGTTCTTTTCCATAAGCACGTATGACTATTTACGGAATACATGCCTACATTACATTGATGAACTGAGCTAGTTCTGTATCGCCCTAGGTTATGACTGTTACATGACGAATATCATCCAACGAGTTACCGATCTAGTGCCTATGACCTTTCCACTTGTTGTTCTTGCTAAGTTACTATCGCCGCTGCTGTTCCAACTGCTACAAAACTATTGCTACTACTGTTACCGCTACTGTTACTGTCACTACTGCTATCAAACTATCATATTACTGTGCTACTGATCACTTTGTTGCAGATATTTAATCTCCATGTGTGGTTGAATTGACAACTCAACTGCTAATACTCTCAAGTATTCTTTAGCTCCCCTTGTGTCGAATCTATAAATTTGGGTTGAATACTCTACCCTCGAAAACTGTTGCGATCCCCTATACTTGTGGGTTATCAAGACCTTTTTCTGGCGCCGTTGCCGGGGAGCATTGCAATATTTGTTGAGTCACTTGGGATTTATATCAATATATCACTATGAAGAATCTGAAGGATACTAAGACCAAGATTTTTTCCCTCTACTACGAGGGGAGGTAAGGAACTGCCATCACACTCTGCACTTGATTCACCTTCTGTTATGAGTAAGCTTGCAACACCACCACATGCTAGTAATCCTGATATGTCGCATGTTATTGATGATGCTACCTCTGCTATGAATTATGCTATTGATGATGCTAGTACCATGCTTGATGATAATGTGCCACTAGGAGAATTTCTTGATAAACAAATTGCTAGAGCTAAAGAAAATGAAACCACTGAAACTGATGAGATCGCTGAAACTGATGAAGCTTATGAAACTGATGATGATTATGAAGCTCCTATTATTCCTAGCTCTTCTAAGTTTGAAATGCCTAAGATACCTGAAGGTTATGTTATGGACGAGGAGATAACTAGATAAATTATTTCTTGCAAAGATAGAGACGATCTTAAGAAATTTATATGCAAGTATAAGGAAAAGACTTTGAATGCTAGAATGAAATGTGATCCTAAGTTTGCTACTTCACCTATCTTTGTTACTGATAAGGATTATGAGTTCTCTGTCGACCCAGAGTTAATTACTTTGGTTGAATCTGATCCTTTCCATGATTATGAAACTGTAGTGGCACACCTTACTAAGTTGAATGATATAGCCACCCTCTTTGCTCATGATGAGAAGATTCGCTACTATTATATCCTTAAGTTATTTCCATTCTCATTAAAGGGTGATGCTAAGACATGGTACAATACTCTTACTCCTGGTTGTGTGCGTAGTCCCCAGGATATGATTTACTACTTCTCTGAAAAATATTTTCCTGCTCATAAGAAAAAAGCTGCCTTGCAGGAAATATTTAACTTTGTGCAAATTGAAGAAGAGAGTCTCCCACAAGCTTGGGGGAGGCTTCTCTAGTTGCTTAATGCTTTGCCTGATCATCCTATCAAGAAAAATAAAATACTTGATATCTTTTATAATGGACTAACCGGTACTTCTAGGGACTTCCTAGATAGTTGTGATGTTTGTGTTTTCAGGGAACGAACTGTTGAGCAAGCTGAGGAATTATTGAATAACATATTGTAGAATTATGATGATTGGACTCTCCCTGAACCACCGCCTGAACCCACTCCGAAGAAGAGGGGTATCTTATTTCTTAGTCCTAAAGATATGCAAGAGGCAAAGAAATCTATGAAGGAAAAAGGTATTAAAGCTGAGGATGTTAAGAATTTGCCACCTATTGAAGAAATACATGGCCTTGACACACCACCACCTCCACAGGTGGTAGAGGTAAATTCTTTATTAAAGTTTAATGAAAGTGACATCCCTCACAATAAACCTCCTAGTCAATGCTTATATGAGTTTGACAACTATATTATGAAGCAAGATCATTTCAATGCTCATGTTCTGAAACAATTGAAATATAATTCTGATATGATTGCTCACTTGAGTGACTTGCTATTTAGAATCAGTAATGATGTTAGAGGT
Organism: Elymus sibiricus; assembly: GCA_039707655.1. NCBI lineage: Eukaryota > Viridiplantae > Streptophyta > Magnoliopsida > Poales > Poaceae > Elymus > Elymus sibiricus. The sequence continues at coordinate 487,673,231 of CM077665.1, forward strand.
GTAGGAAAGCATGCCTCTATGGTTCAAACTCAGTTAGAACAAGTTGCTAAGTCTCAAAAAGAATTGCTGGATGAAATGAATAGTAATATGCATGATTTTGCTGCTAGAGTAGTAACTAGAGGAGGTAGAATGACCCAACAACCACTTTATCCTGAGGGTCATCCTAAAAGAATTGAACAAGATTCTCAGAGAATTAATATTGATGCACCTAGTCCTTCTAAGAGGAAAAAGAAAAAGAAAAATGATAGGACTTTGCATACCTCTAGTGAGCCTGAGACACAAAAACCTCCTGGCAATAATGATGTCTCTATTTCCGATGCTGAAACTCAATCTGGTAGTGAACATTCACCTAGTGATAATGAAAATGATAATGTTCACGATGATACCCAACCTAGTAGTGATAAAGAACCAGATAATGATGTTGAAATAGAGCCTGCTCCTGATCTTGATAACCCACAACCTAAAAATAAACGTTATGATAAAAGAGACTTTGTGGCTAGGAAACATGGTAAAGAAAGAGAGCCATGGGTTCAGAAACCTATGCCATTTCCACCTAAGCCATCTAAGAAAAAGGATGATGAAGAATTTGAGCGCTTTGCTGAAATGATTAGGCCAGTCTTTTTGCGTACCCGCTTAACTGATATTTTGAAGATGGCCCCTTATGCAAAGTATATGAAAGACATCATCACAAATAAAAGAAAGATACCTGAAGCTGAAATCTCCACCATGCTTGCTAATTATTCTTTTAAGGATGGAGTACCTAAAAAACTTGGAGCTCCTGGAATACCAACTATACCTTGCTCCATCAAAAGAAACTATGTCAAAACTGCTTTGTGTGATTTGGGAGCCGGTGTTAGTGTTATGCCTTTCTACTTATATAAAAGACTTGATTTGAATAAACTCACACCTACTGAGATATCATTGCAAATGGCTAACAAATCAACGGCCATACCTATTGGTATTTGTGAGGATGTGCCCGTTGTTGTTGCAAATGTTACTATCTTAACAGACTTTGTTATTCTTGAGATGCCCGAGGACGACAACATGTCGATTATCCTTGGTAGACCCTTTTTGAATACTGCAGGGGCTGTTATTGATTGCAATAAAAGCAAGGTCACTTTTCATATTAATGGTAATGAGCACACGGTGCACTTTCCGAAGAAACAATTCCAGGTGAATGGTATAAATGTTATTGAAGAATCTCCGACCATCACTATTGGAAGCTTTCAATTACCTCTACCTACTGCCAAAAAGAAATATGATATACTTATTGTAGGGGATATGCACATCCCCATTGAGGTAACTTAGTGCTTTACGAAAGTTCTTCGGTTTCATGCTAATCGGAATTGGTTGTTAATAAGACTTGATCAACCTTATTGATTAATCATTTTTGAGAGGTATGAAGTCGATGAATCTAGTAAGCACAACTCTCTGCTCCCACCTTTTATTTTCTATTTTAGTTAGTCAAATAAAATAAAATGCCATGATTATCCTGTTTTCTGTTTTCTCCGTGCAATAAAAAATGACCCAAAAATAAAAATTCTCAGAATGCCCTGAAAATTTAACACGATTTTTTTTCTGAATATTTATGAATTTTTGGTGCAAATAATACCAGAGGGGGGTGCACCTGGTGCCCACAAGACACCAGGGCGCGCCAGCACCCCCAGGCGCGCCCTGGTGGGTTGTGGCCCCCACGTGGGCCCCCTCACTTATCTCTTTAGCCCACATCATCACCTACCTCCAGCAAAAAATCACTACAACCACCATTTTCGTGTTCTTGCTCTCAAACCCGCGGATTTCGATCTCTTTGCTCGAAGCTCCATTTCTGAAACTGTTTGGAGGGATTGCTACTTGGAATAAAAATGCAATTCTTTAGGAGTTCTTCGAGGAGGAGATCCTCGGGATCCTCATCAAGTGGAAGCTTGGTTCGACAGTCTTATGTGGAACCAAGCGAAAGCTCGATGCGAGATGCTGCCACCAAATCATTCTTGTGGCCTTGCGACGAGTTCATGGAAGGTGCAGGTATTAAGGGTGAATTTGATAAATTTATCCATAACACAGGGTTTGCTCCCTTCATCGCAGATAGGTGCCCCCAACACCTCGAACTCACGAAAACCTTCACAAAGAAATTTAAATATTTTCCCCGTGAGTCTAGAGTTTCATTCAACCTATACGATCATTCCTTTACCATGCCATTAGAAATGTTTAGCGAAGCATGCAAACTTCCATTCGAGGGTTCCCTCGATGAACCAACAAAATTTGAGTACGAGTCATTTTTAGTTAATCTTTTCTTTGGCGAAGATAGGGGGGTTACACAAGGGAGAATTAACAGCATCCATTTTCCATCATTACAATATTTAGCGCTCTTTAACGGTAAATGTATTGTAGGCAAACAAGATTGTAGCACACTGTGTGCTCATGATTTGAGCCTCTTACACACTGCCATAACTGGGAATAAGGATTATAATCTTGGTGCAATTGTTGCACGGAGGTTGCAGCTTAATGCTGCTAGTGGTAATTTTTATGGAGGAATTTATGCCTCCCGTGTAGCTGGGAGATTAAACGTTTCACCCTGGCCTAATGACCCCATCCTACCCACTCAGTATTTAGACTTTGATGCCATGAAGCGTCATAAGTTCCTTACGGGTACAACCACCAACTACACTTATAACTTGAGATTTAATAAAAAAATGTTGTGCATGTTGCTTTGCCTGCTCCTGCTCTCTTTGATTTTCACACTAGGGGAAGATATTATGTTCTTGAGAGCGAAGCCCATGCGTACAATGCGGAGGTTGAAGCTGCCAGGAGGGCCGCGGAGTCTGCTCCGAGGGCTTCAATGAGCCATCGCCCAGATTATTATTCATACGGATGGTGATTACCAAGCTAGGCCAAAAGCCTAAGCTTGGGGGAGTACGTATTCCCACCGACATTACATTCATGTTCACACATTTCATTCCAGTTGTCGGTGTTCATACTTTTTCATTGTAATATCCATGCTAGATTTGTTTTCTCCCTTTCTTCTTGTGTGTTTGAAAAACTTTGAGAAAATCCAAAAATATTTCGTACTTCTTTTTAGTTTTTCTTTCTAGCTTAGTTTAATTGTAGCATCAAAAAGAAAACCCAAAAAGATTTCTCGCTTCTTCTTTTATTTGTTGGGAGCTTTCCTGTGTAAATAGTTTTCCTCGTTTTTGTTTTTCTTCTTTAATTTGCTTTCTTCAAGAAAAACCAAAAACTCCAAAAAATATTTCAGTGTGTTTCTCTGAAATTCTTTTCTTTTTACTCGAGTCATACCAAGGAGAAGACCACGATGAAATTATTGAGTGGTTCTCATCTACATTATCGTTTATCTAACAAAGAGCCCCTGTTACCTTGTCTTCTCCTCTTGAATAAAATGTTTGCAGATTCCAGCTTAGTCCACGGCATTCCTATACTATTATTATTTTCTTATCATTCGATTGTGCAAGTGAAAGGCAATAATGACGACACTTGATGAATTGACTGTGGCAGAGAAAAGCAGGTATGAACTCAACTTGTTTTTGTTTTTGCAAATATGTTTAACCTAGTATCCCTTGATTCAGCTCATTATGATCAAACATGTTTGCAATGACCATTAGAGACTATAGTTGTTCATGCCATGCTTAAGTATCTAGGAGTGGATAATGATTTATCTTGGGTGTCAACATGCATTAAAATGGTTGTGATGCGGTATGATGATATGGTATCCTCCTCTGAATGTTTCAAGTGGCTTGACTTGGCACATGTTCACACATGTAGTTGAATCAAAACCAACATAGAGTTCATGATATTTATGTTCATGGTGTCCATATCCTACTCATGCTAGTATTCAATGTTGATTATATGTAATGCATGTTCATGACCATTTTTGCTCTCTAGCTGGTCGCTTCTTAATCTACTTGCTAGCCTTCACCTGTACTAAGCGGGAATACTGCTTGTGCATCAAAAACCTTTAAACCAAGTTATGCCAGATGAGTCCACTATATCTACCTATATGCGGTATTACCCTGCCGTTCCAAAGTAAATTTGCATGTGCCACCTCTAAAATTCCATCAAGAGTTCGCTCAGTTTGTTGCAAACGCTGGGTTGACCGAGTTCCTCGCAGCTAAGTGTGACCAATATCAAATCCTTACAAATTCCTTTGTGCAAGGCTTTTATTATCTAGGGAGAAACAATCCTCCTGAAGTGCAGTTTAATCTTTATGTTGAAACTTACAAAATGCCGCTAACTGACTTCTGCAACATATGCTTGATCCCTTCTGATGGGGATTTGAGAGAACCTAGGCCATCTGAGTTTGATGATTTTCTCCTCACTTTAACAGTGGGTGAGGATAGAGGCGTGTCAAACGCTACTGCTACCAGCTTGCAGTTTCCCTCAGTGCATTACTTCGCTTTGGTCATCGCTAAGTGTTTAACCGCTAGGGAGAAGGTCGGCGCACTCAGTGCCCCTGACCTCGCTATTTTACGTCGTGCACTTTATGATGATCACACCTTTAGTATGGGGGCTATCATTGCTTGTCGCCTACATCTTAATAAAACTAAGGGAAAGATACATGGTGGTATTTATGCTACTCGCTTAGCGAGACACTTTAGGGTTCAGTTTCGCCCACATGATTATCCCTTATCCCAAGTTTACCTTGATCACAAGTCACTGCAGGATCACCAATTCCGCGATGTAACTGATTCTCCCCATGACATTCATTACAACCTAGTGTTCAGCAAAGAAACCCATGATGTTATTCCGTTGCCTGCACCTGCCTTGTTTGATTCTATTGCCAGGAACGGATACAGGATTATGCCAGATGACATTACAGCCTACCAGAATAACCTAGCAGCTGTTGAGGAGGAGCCCCAGGGGTGGGATGCTCAGGTGCCGCCTCCACCTCACTTTGACTTGGGGCCAGATGGTTTCTATGGATGGTGATTACCAAGCTAGGCCAAAAGCCTAAGCTTGGGGGAGTACGTATTTCCACCGACATTACATTCATGTTCACACATTTCATTCCAGTTGTCGGTGATCATACTTTTTCATTGTAATATCCATGCTAAATTTGTTTTCTTGCTTTCTTCTTGTGTGTTTGAAAAACTTTGAGAAAATCCAAAAATATTTCCTACTTCTTTTTAGTTTTTCTTTCTAGCTTAGTTTAGTTGTTGCATCAAAAGAAAACCCAAAAAGATTTCTTGTTTCTTCTTTTACTTGTTGGGAGCTTTCCCGTGTGAATAGTTTTTTCTCGTTTTTGCTTTTTCTCTTTAATTGACATTCTTCAAGAAAAACCAAAAACTCAAAAAATTATTTCAGTGTGTTTCTCTGAAATCCTTTTCCTTTTATTTGAGTCGTACTAAGGAGAAGACCACAATGAAATCGTTGAGTGTCTCTCATCTGCATTATTGTTTATCTAACAAAGAGCCCATATTACCCTGTCTTCTCCTCTTGAATAAAATGTTGCAGATTCCAGCTTAGTCCACGGCACTCTTGTATTATTATTATCTTCTTATCATTCGGTCATGCAAGTGAAAGGCAATAATGCCGATATTTGATGAATTGACTGTGGCAGAGAAAAGCGGGTATGAACTCAACTTGTTTTCATTTTTGTAAATATGTTTAACCTAGTATCCCTTGATTCAGCATATTATGATCAAACATGCTTGCAATGACCATTAGAGATTATAGTTGTTCATGACATGCTTAAGTAGCTAGGAGTGGATAATGATTTATCTTGGGTGTCAACATGCATTAAAATGGTTGTGATGCGGTATGATAATATGGTATCCTCCTCTGAATGTTTCAAGTGGCTTGACTTGGCACATGTTCACGCATGTAGCTGAATAAAAACCAACATAGCCTTCATGATATTTATGTTCATGGTGTCCATATCCTACTCATGCTAGTACTCAATGTTGATTATATGTAATGCAAGTTCATGACCGTCTTCGCTCTCTAGCTGGCCGCTTCTCAATCTATTTGCTAGCCTTCGCCTGTACTAAGCGAGAATACTGCTTGTGCATCAAAACCCTTAAACCAAGTTGTGCCAGATGAGTCCACTATATCTACCTATATGCGGTATTACCATGTCGTTCCAAAGTAAATTTGCATGTGCCATCTCTAAAAAATTCAAATGAACATCTGTTTTGTGTGCCTGGACCGCTCATGGAGCGACAGGGGGCGGTCAGTATCTTCCATGTTAAGCGGGTGATTCTCATGATGACTGTTTATTCACTTGTCCTTACACGAGAGGGGCGGTAATAGGGATTCCCAGTCCCGAAATCAAAAAATCAAAAATAATTAAACAAAACTCCCCCAGGAATGTTGTTGGTTTGGACGGTACCCGTGGATGCGGCCCGCCGTGGAGTGTGATTGTTGGTGGAGGGGGAGTAAACCTTTACTTTTATCGCTTGGGAACCGCCGCTAATTTGTTTATCATGGAAGATATTGATACCTCTTGGTCGTGACCTTGACAGGAAGGGTGTAACTCCCAAAATTATATCTATCTCTGTTTTAAACTTTGAGCTCAGGCACCGCTGCAAATCCATGCTTCCCTCTGCGAAGGGACTATCTATTTTCTTTTATGTTGAGTCATCACCTTCTCAAATAAGCGCCAGACCTGAGAGCACTATTGTCATCCTCATGCATTGTGTATAGTTGATGTTGGGTGCAGCATGACTGGATCTTTTCTACCATGAATTACAATGTTTAGTCACTGCTTGAACTTTGGAGGTGCTCTGCATTTATGTTTTGCGGTCTCAGAAAGAGCTAGCGAGATACCACTATTGTCATATTGTATCATGATTGTTTTGACGAAGTGTTGGCGCTTGAGATATATTATTATTGCTCGCTAGTTGCTCATGTTATTGATATGAGTAAATATAATTTCTAAGAGTTATTGTTGACATGGTTAGTCATAATCTTTGCTGAAAACCTGGGTGCTACTTAAGCATATATATGTAAACAAGAACAAAAGAGTTCATAAAAGTTTTTCTTTATCACTTTCAGTTTATCAACTGGATTGCTTGAGGACAAGCAAAGGTTTAATCTTGGGGGAGTTGATACGTCTCCAACGTATCTACTTTTCCTCACCCTTTTGCCCTTGTTTTGGACTCTAATTTGCATGATTTGAATGGAACTAACCCGGACTGACGTTGTTTTCAACAAAACTACCATGGTGTTGTTTTTGTGCAGAAATAAAAGTTCTCGGAATGGAACGTAACTTTTTGGAGAATTGTTTCAGAATAAATAAGAATTATTGGAGCAAAATCCACCAGAGACGGGGGGGCAGGGTGAGCATCACCCACCAAGGCGTGCCAGACCCCCTGGGCGCGCCCTGGTGGGTTGTGCCCACCTCGTGGCCCCACTTGCCCTAACTCCGCCACTATAAATTCCTATTTTCGGAGAAAAAATCAGGGAGAAAGAATTATCGCGTTTTATGATACGGAGCCGCCGCCACCTCCTATTCTTCATCGGGAGGCCAGATCTGGAGCCCGTTTGGGGCTCCGGAGAGGGGAATCTTCGGTCTTCGTCATCACCAACCTTTCTCCATCGCCAATTCCATGATGCTCCCCACCGGGAGTGAGTAATTTCATCATGTAATCAAGTTAGTTTTGTTAGGGCTTGATCACTAGTATCCATTATGTTCTGAGATTGATGTTGCTATGACTTTGCTATGCCTAATGCTTGTCACTAGGGCACGAGTGCCATGATTTCAGATTTGAACCGTTTGTGTTATCATCTCTATATCAATGTTCTTGATCCGATCTTGCCTAGTCATATGCACCTATTACGTGTTATGATCCGTCAACCCCATAGTGACAATATTTGGGATACTTCGCGGTGATGACCGTAGTTTGAGGAGTTCATGTATTCACCATGTGTTAATGCTTTGTTCCGGTTCTCTATTAAAAGGAGGCCACGGGAGGGTAGGACAAAAGATGCCATGCAAGTTCTTTTCCATAAGCACGTATGACTATTTACGGAATACATGCCTACATTACATTGATGAACTGAGCTAGTTCTGTATCGCCCTAGGTTATGACTGTTACATGACGAATATCATCCAACGAGTTACCGATCCAGTGCCTACGACCTTTCCACTTGTTGTTCTTGCTAAGTTACTATTGTTGCTGTTGCTGTTGCTGTTCCAACTGCTACAAAACTATTGCTACTATTGTTACCGCTACTGTTACTGTCACTACTGCTATCAAACTATCATATTACTGCGCTACTGATCACTTTGCTGCAGATATTTAATCTCCAGGTGTGGTTGAATTGACAACTCAACTGCTAATACTCTCAAGTATTCTTTGGCTCCCCTTGTGTCGAATCTATAAATTTGGGTTGAATACTCTACCCTCGAAAACTGTTGCGATCCCCTATACTTGTGGGTTATCACATATCTTCTGGACTGAGAAATAAGATACCCCTCTTCTTCGGAGTGGGTTTAGACAGTGGTTCAGGAAGAGTCCAATCATCATAATTCTTTAATATATTATTCAATAATTCCTCGGCTTGTTCAACAGTTCGCTCCCTGAAAACACAGTCAGCACAACTATCTAGGAAATCCCTAGAAGCATCGGTTAGTCCATTATAAAAGATATCAAGTATTTCATTTTTCTTGAGAGGATGATTAGGCAAAGCATTAAGCAACTGGAGAAGCCTCCCCCAAGCTTGTGGGGGACTCTCTTCTTCAATTTGCACAAAGTTAAATATTTCCTGTAAGGCAGGTTGTTTTTTATGAGCAGGAAAATATTTTTCAGAGAAATAGTAGATCATATCCTGGGGACTACGCACACAACCAGGAGCAAGAGTATTGTACCATGTCTTAGCATCACCCTTTAATGAGAACGGAAACAACTTAAGGATGTAATAGTAGCGAATCTTCTCATCACGAGCAAAGAGGGTGGCTATATCATTCAACTTAGTAAGGTGTGCCACTACAGTTTCAGTTTCATAGCCATGGAAAGGATCAGATTCAACCAAAGTAATTAACTCTGGGTCGACAGAGAATTCATAATCCTTATTGGTAACAAAGATAGGTGAAGTAGCAAACTTAGGATCACATCTCATTCTAGCATTCAAAGTCTTTTCCTTATACTTGCGTAGCAATTTCTTAAGATCGTTTCTATCCTTGCAAGAAAGAATTTCTCTAGTTACCTCTTCGTCCATAACATAACCTTCAGGTATCTTAGGCATTTCAAACATAGGAGAGCTAGGACTAATAGGTGTTTCATAGTCATCATCAGTTTCAGCAATCTCATCAATTTCAGTAGTTTCATTCTCTTTAGCTCTAGCAATTTGTTCAGCAAGAAATTCTCCTAGTGGCACATTATCATCAAGCATGGTACTAGCGTTATCATAAGCATCATTCATAGCAGAGGTAGCATCATCAATCAATTGCGACATATCAGGATTACTAGCATGTGGTGGTGTTGCAAGCTTACTCATAACAGAAGGTGAATCAAGTGTAGAGCTGGATGGCAGATCCTTACCTCCCCTCGTCTTAGAGGGAAAAATCTTGGTCTTTGGATCCTTCATATTCTTCATAGTGATAAATTGATATAAATCCCAAGTGACTCCACAAATATAGCTATGCTCCCCGGCAAAGGCGCCAGAAAAAGGTCTTGATAACCCACAAGTATAGGGGATCGCAATAGTTTTCGAGGGTAGAGTATTCAACCCAAATTTATAGATTTGACACAAGGGGAGCCAAAGAATACTTAAGAGTATTAGCAGTTGAGTTGTCAATTCAACCACACCTGGGGATTAAATATCTACAGCAAAGTGATCAGTAGCACAGTAATATGATAGTTTTGATAGCAGTAGCAATAGTAACAGTAGTAGCAATAGTTTTGTAACAGTTGGAACAATAGCAACAGCAGTAGTAACTTAGCAAGAACAATAAGTGGAAAGCTCGTAGGCACTGGATCGGTAACTCGTTGGATGATATTCATCATATAACAGTCATAACCTAGGGCGACACAGAACTAGCTCCAGTTCATCAATATAATGTAGGCATGTATTCCGTAAATAGTCATACATGCTTATGGAAAAGAACTTGCATGACATCTTTTGTCCTACCCTCCCGTGGCAGCGGGGTCCATAAGGAAACTAAGGGATATTAAGGCCTCCTTTTAACAGAGAACCGGAACAAAGCATTAACACATGGTGAATACATGTATTCCTCATACTACGGTCATCACCGCGAAGTATCCCAAATATTGTCACTATGGGGTTGACGGATCATAACACGTAATAGGTGCATATGACTAGGTAAGATCGGATCAAGAACATAGATACAATGGTGATAACATAAACGGTTCAGATCTGAAATCATGGCACTCGGGCCCTAGTGACAAGCATTAGGCATAGCAAAGTCATAGCAACATCAATCTCAGAACATAATGGATACTAGGGATCAAGCCCTAACAAAACTAACTCGATTACATGATGAATCTCATCCAACTCCTCACCAACAAGCAAGCCTACGAAGGAATTACTCACTCCCAGTGGGGAGCATCATAGAATTGGCGATGGACAAGGGTTGGTGATGACGAAGACCGAAGATTCCCTTCTCCGGAGCCCCAAACGGGCTCCAGATCTGGCCTCCCAATGAAGAACAGGAGGTGGCGGCGGCTCCGTATCGTAAAATGCAATGAAACTTTCTCCTTGATTTTTTTCTCCGAAAATAGGAATTTATAGTGGTGGAATTAGGGTCAGTGGGGCCACGAGGTGGGCACAACCCACCAGGGCGCGCCAATGGGGCCTGGCACGCCCTGGTGGGTGCTGCTCACCCTAGCCCCCCTCTTCGGTGGATTTTGGCTCCAATAGTTCTTATATTCTGAAATAATTCTCCAAAAAGTTTCGTTCCATTCCGAGAACATTTATTTCTGCACAAAAACAACACCATGGTAGTTCTGCTGAAAACAACGTTAGTCCGGGTTAGTTTCATTCAAATCATGCAAATTAGAGTCCAAAACAAGGGCAAAAGGGTGAGGAAAAGTAGATACGTTGGAGACGTATCAGTACATCACTGACATGGCTTGAGACTGCGTCGGTATATCCCCAAAGAGGAAGGGATGATGCAGCACAGTGACGGTAAGTATTTCCCTTAGTTATGAAACCAAGGTATCGAACCAGTAGGAGGATCACGCAACACTATGTAAACAGCACCTGCACACAAAGAACAAATACTTGCAACCCGACGCGAAAGAGAGGTTGTCAATCTCTCCATGGTAAAAAGATAGATTAGGTTGTGATAGATTGAACAGATAGATCTCGCAAGAACACAAAATAAAAGAGGCAAATAAAAGTGCAGCAAGGTATTTTTGGGTTTTTGGAATAATAGATCTGAAAACAAAAGCGGCAAAAAGATAGATCGGAAAGAAAAAAATAAAACCCGGGGGCCGTAGGATTCACTAGTTGCTTCTCTCATGAGTATAGCACACGGTGGGTGAACAAATTACTGTTGGGCAATTGATAGAAGATCAAATAATCATGACGATATCCAAGGCGATGATCATTATGTAGGCATCACGTCCAAGATTAGTAGACCGAAACGATTCTGCATCTACTACTATTACTCCACACATCGACCGCTATCCAGCATGCATCTAGTGTATTAAGTTCATGGAAAAATGGAGTAATGCAATAAGAACGGTGACATGATGTAGATAAGATCTATTCATGTAGGAATAGACCCCATCTTGTTATCCTTAATAGCAACGATACATACGTGCCTCGCTGCCCCTTCTGTCACTAGGAGAGGGCACCGCAAGATTGAACCCATCACAAAGCACCTCTTCCCATGGCAAGAAAAATCGATCTAGTTGGCCTAACAAAACCAAAGATTCAAAGAAGAAATACGAGGCTATAAGTAATCATGCATATAAGAGATCAAAGAAGACTCAAATAATATTCATGGATAGAAACTGATCATGAACTCAAAATTCATCGGATCCCAACAAACACACGGCAAAAAGTTTACATCAAATAGATCTCCAAGAGACCATTGTATTGAGAATCAAAAGAGAGAGAGGAAGCCATGTAGCTACTGCCTACGGACCCGTAGGTCTATGGTGGACTACTCACGCATCATCGGAGAGGCACCAATGAGGATGATGAACCCCTCCGTGATGGTGTTAGATTGGATCTCGCGGTTCTGGAACTTGCGGTGGTTGGATGTATTTTTCGTTGACTCCTCGAGGGTTTCTGGAATATTTGGGTATTTATAGAGCTCAGAGGCAGTGGAGGGGGTTCCCGAGCCGGCCACAACCCATTAGGGCGCGCAAGGGGCCCCTGGCGCGCCCTGGTAGGTTGTGGGCGGCCTGGGCTCCCTCCTGGTTACTTCTTTGGCCCACTGGCCTTCTTCTGGTCCAAAAAAATTCTCCAAAAAGTTTCATCGCGATTGGACTCCGTTTGGTACTGATATTCTGCGAAGTAAAAAACAAGCAAAAACAGCAATTGGCACTTTGGCACTATGTCAATAGGTTAGTCCCAAAAAAATGATATAAAGTTGCTATAAAATGATTCCAAAAAATCCAAGATTGGTAATATAATAGCATGGAACAAGCAAAAATTATAGATACGTTGGAGACGTATCAGCATCCCCAAGCTTAATTCCTACTCGTCCTCGAGTAGGTAAATGATAAAAACAGAATTTTTGATGTGGAATGCTGCCTAACATGTTCATCACATATTCTTTTCTTTTGTAGCATGGACATTTGGACTTTTAGATGGTTCAAAGCAATATTCTAGTTTTGACATAAAGACTTTAATACTCAAGCATGCCAACAAGCAACCATGTCTTTCAAAATATCAACACTAAAGAAAGTTATCCCTAGCCCATCATGCTCAATCATTGATCCATTCATGAAACACACTCAAATATTAACTACACCCAATGCACAAGTATGATCATAGTGCCCCCTAGTTGGCGCTTTTATGACAGAAGATGGAGACTCAAATTAAAAATAAAAATTGCATAAAGTAAATAGATAGGCCCTTCGCAGAGGGAAGTAGGGATTTGTAGACGTGCCAGAGCTCAAAGTTTAAATTGAGAGAGAGAAAAAAAAATTTTGAGTGGCATGCCTTTCCTGTTAACGAAAACGACAAAGTAGTTCACAATACTTTCCATGCTAGATACATCATAGGCGGTTCCCAAACATAAAGCAAAGTTTATTCCTTTTTCCACCATTCTTTCACAATCCATGGCTAGTCGTATCCACAGTTGCCTTCAATATCAACACTTTCCAAGGAATTTATTATTTGACAACATAAAGTAAATTTCTTTTTTTTCATTTCGGGACTGGGCATCCCTATTACCGCCATACTCTCGTGCAATGACAAGTGAATAAAAACTCATCTTGGGAATAACACATCTAGCATGGAAAAATATTGGACACCCCCTGTTGGAAATATGCCCTAGAGGCAATAATAAAATGGTTATTATTATATTTCCTTGTTCATGCTATAATTGTATTAACCGGAAACCGTAATACATGTGTGAATACATAGACCACACCATGTCCCTAGTGAGCCTCAAGTTGACTAGCTCGTTGATCAATAGATGGTCATGGTTTCCTGACCATGGACATTAGATGTCGTTGATAACGGGATCACATCATTAGGAGAATGATGTGATGGACAAGACCCAATCCTAAGCATAGCACAAGATCGTGTAGTTCGTCTGCTAGAGCTTTTCTAATGTCAAGTATCATTTCCTTAGACCATGAGATTGTGCAACTCCCGGATACCGTAGGAATGCTTTGGGTGTATCAAACGTCACAACGTAACTGGGTGACTATAAAGGTGCACTACAGGTATCTCCGAAAGTGTCTGTTGGGTTGGCACGAATCGAGACTGGGATTTGTCACTCCGTGTGACGGAGAGGTATCTCTGGGCCCACTCGGTAATACATCATCATAATGAGCTCAATGTGACTAAGGAGTTAGTCATGGGATCATGTGTTACGGAACGAGTAAAGAGACTTGCCGGTAACGAGATTGAACAAGGTATAGGGATACCGACGATCGAATCTCGGGCAAGTAACATACCGATGGACAAAGGGAATTGTATACGGGATTAATTGAATCCCCGACATCGTGGTTCATCCGATGAGATCATCGTGGAACATGTGGGAGCCAATATGGGTATCCAGATCCCGCTATTGGTTATTGGCCGGAGAGGTGTCTCGGTCATGTCTGCATGGTTCCCGAACCCGTAGGGTCTACACACTTAAGGTTCAGTGACGCTAGAGTTGTAATGGGAATTGTATGTGGTTACCAAAAGTTGTTCACAGTCCCGGATGAGATCCCGGACGTCACGAGGAGTTCCGGAATGGTCCGGAGGTAAAGATTTATATATGGGAAGTCCTATTTTGGCCACCGGAAAATGTTCGGGATTTTTCGGTATTGTACCGGGAAGGTTCTAGAAGGTTCCGGAGTGGGGCCCACCTGCATGGGGGGACCCACATGAACGTGGGTAGTGGGGGCAAGGCCCCACACCCCTGGTCAAGGCGCACCAAGATCCCCCCTTAGAAGGAATAAGATCATATCCCGAAGGGATAAGATCAAGATCCCTAAAAAGGGGGGATAACAATCGGTGGGGAAGGGAAAGGATGGGATTTCTTTCCTCCCACCTTTGCCAACGCCCCAATGGACTTGGAGGGCAATAAACCAGCCCCCTCCACCCCTATATATAGTGGGGAGGTGCATGGGAGCTGCACCCCTTCCCTGGCGCAGCCCTTCCCCCTCCTACACCTCCTCCTCCGTAGTGCTTAGCGAAGCTCTGCCGGAGAACCACGAGCTCCACCGCCACCACGCCGTCGTGCTGCCGGAGCTCTCCCTCAACTTATCCTCTCCCCTTGCTGGATCAATAAGGAGGAGACGTCCCCGGGCTGTACGTGTGTTGAACGCGGAGGCGCCGTCCGTTCGGCGCTTGGATCGGATCTTCCGCGATTTGAATCGCCGCGAGTACGACTCCATCAACCGCGTTCTTTGCAACGCTTCCGCTTAGCGATCTTCAAGGGTATGAAGATGCACTCCCTCTCTCTCGTTGCTAGCATATCCTAGATTGATCTTGGTGACACGTAGGAAATTTTTTGAATTATTACTACGTTCCCCAACAGTGGTATCAGAGCTAGGTCTATGCGTAGATTCTATGCACGAGTAGAACACAAGTAGTTGTGGGCGATGATTTGGTCAATTTGCTTGCCGTTACTAGTCCTATCTTGATTCGGCGGTATTGTGGGATGAAGCGGCCCGGACCGACTTTACACGTACACTTACGTGAGACTGGTTCCACCGCCTGACATGCACTTGTTGCATAAGGTGGCTAGCGGGTGTCTGTCTCTCCCACTTTAGTCGGATCGGATTCGATGAAAAGGGTCCTTATGAAGGGTAAATAGCAATTGGCATATCACCATTGTGGCTTTTGCGTAGGTAAGAAACGTTCTTGCTAGAAAGCCATAGCAGACACGTAAAACTTGCAACAACAATTAGAGGACGTCTAACTTGTTTTTGCAGGGTATGCTATGTGATGTGATATAGCCAAAAGGATGTGATGAAATATATGTGATGTATGAGATTGATCATGTTCTTGTAATAGGAATCACGACTAGCATGTCGATGAGTATGACAACCGGCAGGAGCCATAGGAGTTGTCTTAATTTATTGTATGACCTGCGTGTCAATCAAAAACGCCATGTAATTACTTTACTTTATTGCTAACCGTTAGCCATAGTAGTAGAAGTAATAGTTGGCAAGACAACTTCATGAAGACACGATGATGGCGATCATGATGATGGAGATCATGGTGTCGTGCCGGTGACGATGGTGATCATGCCGTGCCCCGAAGATGGAGATCAAAGGCGCAAGATGATATTGGCCATATCATGTCACTTTATGATTTGCATGTGATGTTTATCATGTTTTTACATCTTATTTGCTTAGAACGACGGTAGCATAAATAAGATGATCCCTCACTAAAATTTCAAGAAATGTGTTCCCCCTAAGTGTGCACCGTTGCGAAGGATCGTTGTTTCGAAGCACCACGTGATGATCGGGTGTGATAGATTCTAACGTTCGCATACAACGGGTGTAAGCCAGATTTACACACGCGAAACACTTAGGTTGACTTGACGAGCCTAGCATGTACAGACATGGCCTCGGAACATGAGAGACCGAAAGGTCGAACATGAGTCGTATAGTAGATGCGATCAACATGGAGATGTTCACCATTGATGACTAGTCCGTCTCACGTGATGATCGGACACGGCCTAGTCGATATGGATCATGTCTCACTTAGATGACTAGAGGGATGTCTGTCTGAGTGGGAGTTCATTAAATAATTTGATTAGATGAACTTAATTATCATGAACTTAGTCTAAAATTGTCTTTACAATCTATCTTGTAGATCATATGGCCCACGCTAATGTTGCCCTCAACTTCAACGCGTTCCTAGAGAAAACCAAACTGAAAGACGATGGAAGCAACTATACGGACTGGGTCCGTAACTTGAGGATCATCCTCATAGCTTCCAAGAAAGCATATGTCCTTGATGCACCGCTAGGTGACGCACCCATTTTCCCAGCAACTCAAGACGTTATGAACGCCTGGCAGTCGCGTAGTGATGATTACTCCCTGGTTCAGTGCGGCATGCTTTACAGCTTAGAACCGGGGCTCCAAAAGCGTTTTGAGCAACACGGAGCATATGAGATGTTCCAAGAGCTGAGAATGGTTTTCCAAGCTCATGCCCGGGTCGAGAGATATGAAGTCTCCGACAAGTTCTTCAGTTGTAAGATGGAGGAAAATAGTTCTGTCAGCGAGCACATACTCAAAATGTCTGGGTTGCACAACCGCTTGTCTCAGCCGGGAGTTAATCTTCCGGATGACTCGGTTATTGACAGAATCCTCCAGTCGCTTCCACCTAGCTACAAGAGCTTTGTGATGAACTTCAATATGCAAGGGATGGAGAAGTCCATTCCTGAGTTATATTCAATGCTGAAATCAGCAGAGGTGGAGATCAAAAAGGAACATCAAGTGTTGATGGTGAATAAGACCACCAGTTTCAAGAAAGGCAAGGGTAAGAAGAACTTCAAGAAGGACGGCAAAGCAGCTGCCGCGCCCGGTAAATCAGTTGCCGGGAAGAAGCACAAGAATGGACCCAAGCCTGAGACTGAGTGCTTTTATTGCAAGGGAACCGGTCACTGGAAGCGGAACTGCCCCAAGTACTTAGCGGATAAGAAGGCCGGCAACGTCAAAGGTATATATGATATACATGTTATTGATGTGTACCTTACCAGCGCTCATAGTAGCTCCTGTGTATTTGATACCGGTGCGGTTGCTCATATTTGTAACTCAAAACAGGAGCTGCGGAATAAGCGGAGACTGGCAAAGGACGAGGTAACGATGCGCGTCGGGAATGGTTCCAAGGTCGATGTGATCGCCGTCGGCACGCTACCTCTACATCTACCTTCGGGATTAGTTTTAAACCTCAATAATTGTTATTTAGTACCAGCTTTGAGCATGAACATTGTATCTGGATCTCGTTTGATGCGAGATGGCTACTCATTTAAATCCGAGAATAATGGTTGTTCTATTTATATGAGAGATATGTTTTATGGTCATGCCCCGCTGGTCAATGGTTTATTTTTATTGAATCTCGAACGTGATGTTACACATATTCATAGTGCGAATACCAAACGATGTAAGGTTGATAATGATAGTCCCACATACTTGTGGCATTGCCGCCTTGGTCATATTGGTGTCAAACGCATGAAGAAACTCCATGCAGATGGACTTTTGGAGTCTCTTGATTATGAATCATTTGACACGTGCGAACCATGCCTCTTGGGCAAGATGACTAAGACTCCGTTCTCCGGAACAATGGAGCGAGCAACCAACTTGTTGGAAATAATACATACCGATGTATGCGGTCCAATGAGCGTTGAGGCTCGCGGTGGCTATCGTTATGTTCTCACCCTCACTGATGACTTAAGCAGATATGGGTATGTCTACTTAATGAAACACAAGTCTGAGACCTTTGAAAAGTTCAAGGAATTTCAGAATGAGGTAGAGAATCAACGTGACAAGAAAATAAAGTTCTTACGATCTGATCGTGGAGGAGAATATTTGAGTCACGAGTTTGGCACGCACTTAAGGAAATGTGGAATTGTTTCACAACTCACGCCGCCTGGCACACCTCAGCGTAATGGTGTGTCCGAACGTCATAATCGCACCCTATTTGATATGGTGCGATCTATGATGTCTCTTACTGATTTACCGCTATCATTTTGGGGATATGCATTAGAGACTGCCGCATTCACTTTAAATAGGGCACCGTCTAAATCCGTTGAGACGACACCGTATGAATTATGGTTTGGGAAGAAACCTAAGCTGTCATTTCTGAAAGTTTGGGGATGCGATGCTTATGTCAAGAAACTTCAACCTGAAAAGCTCGAACCCAAATTGGAAAAGTGCGTCTTCATAGGATACCCTAAGGAAACTATTGGGTATACCTTCTACCTCAAATCCGAAGGCAAGATCTTTGTTGCCAAGAATGGATCCTTTCTAGAGAAAGAGATTCTCTCGAAAGAAGTAAGTGGGAGGAAAGTAGAACTTGATGAGGTAATTGTACCCCCTCTCAAACCGGAGAGTAGCGCAGCGCAGGAAAATGTTTCTGTGGTGCCTGCACCGACTAGAGAGGAAGTTAATGATGATGATCATGAAACTTCGAATCAAGTTACTACTGAAATTCGTAGGTCCACGAGGACACGTTCCGCACCAGAGTGGTACGGCAACCCTGTCCTGGAAATCATGTTGTTAGACAACGGTGAACCTTCGAACTATGAAGAAGCTATGGCGGGCCCAGATTCCAACAAATGGCTTGAAGCCATGAAATCCGAGATAGGATCCATGTATGAGAACAAAGTACGGACTTTGGTGGACTTGCCCGATGATCGGCGAGCCAGAGAAAATAAATGGATCTTTAAGAAGAAGACTGACGCGGATGGTAATGTGACCGTCTATAAGGCTCGGCTTGTCGCTAAGGGTTATCGACAAGTTCAAGGAGTTGACTACGATGAGACTTTCTCACCCGTAGCGATGTTGAAGTCCGTCCGAATCATGTTAGCAGTTGCCGCATTTTATGATTATGAGATCTGGCAAATGGACGTCAAAACGGCGTTCCTTAACGGTTTCCTTAAGGAAGAATTGTATATGATGCAGCCGGAAGGTATTGTCGATCCTAAGAATGCTGACAAGGTATGCAAGCTCCAGCGCTCCATCTATGGGCTGGTGCAAGCATCTCGGAGTTGGAACATTCGCTTTGATGAGGTGATCAAAGCGTTTGGGTTTATACAGACTTATGGAGAAGCCTGTATTTACAAGAAAGTGAGTGGGAGCTCTGTAGCATTTCTCATTTTATATGTGGATGACATATTGTTGATGGGAAATGATATAGAACTTTTGGAAAGCATAAAGGCCTACTTGAATAAGTGTTTTTCAATGAAGGACCTTGGAGAAGCTGCTTACATATTAGGCATCAAGATCTATAGAGATAGATCGAGACGCCTCATTGGTCTTTCACAAAGCACATACCTTGACAAGATATTGAAGAAGTTCAATATGGATCAGTCCAAGAAGGGGTTCTTGCCTGTATTGCAAGGTGTGAGATTGAGCACAGCTCAATGCCCGACCTCGACAGAAGATAGAGAAAAGATGAGTGTCATCCCCTATGCCTCAGCCATAGGCTCTATTATGTATGCCATGCTGTGTACCAGACCTGATGTAAACCTTGCCATAAGTTTGGTAGGGAGGTACCAAAGTGATCCCGGAATGGAACACTGGACAGCGGTCAAGAATATCCTTAAGTACCTGAAAAGAACTAAGGATATGTTTCTCGTTTATGGAGGTGCCGAAGAGCTCGTCATAAAGGGTTACGTCGATGCTAGCTTCGACACAGATCCGGATGACTCCAAGTCACAAACCGGATACGTGTATATTTTGAATGGTGGGGCAGTCAGCTGGTGCAGTTGCAAGCAAAGCGTCGTGGCGGGATCTACATGTGAAGCGGAGTACATAGCTGCTTCGGAAGCAGCGCAGGAAGGAGTCTGGATGAAGGAGTTCATCACCGACGTAGGAGTGATTCCCAATGCATCGGGCCCGATGACTCTCTTCTGTGACAACACTGGAGCTATTGCCATTGCCAAGGAGCCCAGGTTTCACAAGAAGACGAAGCACATCAAGCGCCGCTTCAACTCCATTCGTGGTAACATTCAGGATGGAGATATAGATATTTGTAAAGTACATACGGATCTGAATGTCGCAGATCCGTTGACTAAACCTCTTTCACGAGCGAAACATGATCAGCACCAGAACTCTATGGGTGTTCGATTCATCACAATGTAATTAGATTATTGACTCTAGTGCAAGTGGGAGACTGTTGGAAATATGCCCTAGAGGCAATAATAAAATGGTTATTATTATATTTCCTTGTTCATGATAATTATCTATTGTTCATGCTATAATTGTATTAACCGGAAACCATAATACATGTGTGAATACATAGACCACACCATGTCCCTAGTGAGCCTCTAGTTGACTAGCTCGTTGACCAATAGATGGTCATGGTTTCCTGACCATGGACATTAGATGTCGTTGATAACGGGATCACATCATTAGGAGAATGATGTGATGGACAAGACCCAATCCTAAGCATAGCACAAGATCGTGTAGTTCGTCTGCTAGAGCTTTTCTAATGTCAAGTATCATTTCCTTAGACCATGAGATTGTGCAACTCCCGGATACCGTAGGAATGCTTTGGGTGTATCAAACGTCACAACGTAACTGGGTGACTATAAAGGTGCACTACAGGTATCTCCGAAAGTGTCTGTTGGGTTGGCACGAATCGAGACTGGGATTTGTCACTCCGTGTGACGGAGAGGTATCTCTGGGCCCACTCGGTAATACATCATCATAATGAGCTCAATGTGACTAAGGAGTTAGTCACGGGATCATGTGTTACGGAACGAGTAAAGAGACTTGCCGGTAACGAGATTGAACAAGGTATAGGGATACCGACGATCGAATCTCGGGCAAGTAACATACCGATGGACAAAGGGAATTGTATACGGGATTAATTGAATCCCCGACATCGTGGTTCATCCGATGAGATCATCGTGGAACATGTGGGAGCCAATATGGGTATCCAGATCCCGCTATTGGTTATTGGCCGGAGAGGTGTCTCGGTCATGTCTGCATGGTTCCCGAACCCGTAGGGTCTACACACTTAAGGTTCAGTGACGCTAGAGTTGTAATGGGAATTGTATGTGGTTACCAAAAGTTGTTCACAGTCCCGGATGAGATCCCGGACGTCACGAGGAGTTCCGGAATGGTCCGGAGGTAAAGATTTATATATGAGAAGTCCTATTTTGGCCACCGGAAAATGTTCGGGATTTTTCGGTATTGTACCGGGAAGGTTCTAGAAGGTTCCGGAGTGGGGCCCACCTGCATGGGGGGACCCACATGAACGTGGGTAGTGGGGGCAAGGCCCCACACCCCTGGTCAAGGCGCACCAAGATCCCCCCTTAGAAGGAATAAGATCAAGATCCCTAAAAAGGGGGGATAACAATCGGTGGGGAAGGGAAAGGATGGGATTTCTTTCCTCCCACCTTTGCCAACGCCCCAATGGACTTGGAGGGCAAGAAACCAGCCCCCTCCACCCCTATATATAGTGGGGAGGCGCATGGGAGCTGCACCCCTTCCCTGGCGCAGCCCTTCCCCCTCCTACACCTCCTCCTCCGTAGTGCTTAGCGAAGCTCTGCCGGAGAACCACGAGCTCCACCGCCACCACGCCGTCGTGCTGCCGGAGCTCTCCCTCAACTTCTCCTCTCCCCTTGCTAGATCAAGAAGGAGGAGACGTCCCCGGGCTATACGTGTGTTGAACGCGGAGGCGCCGTCCGTTCGGCGCTTGGATCGGATCTTCCGTGATTTGAATCGCCGCGAGTACGACTCCATCAACCGCGTTCTTTGCAACGCTTCCGCTTAGCGATCTTCAAGGGTATGAAGATGCACTCCCTCTCTCTCGTTGCTAGCATCTCCTAGATTGATCTTGGTGACACGTAGGAAATTTTTTGAATTATTACTACGTTCCCCAACACCCCCTACCGTTTCATGAGCAGTACGAGCACACAAAAAGGAAATTTATTTTGAAAATTAGAGATGGCACATACAAATTTGCTTAGAACGGCACGGAAATACCGCATATAGGTAGGTATGGTGGACTCAAAAGGCAAAATTGGGTTTAAGGATTTTGGATCCACAAGTAGTATTTCTACTTAGTACAAGTGGAGGCTAGCAAATAGATTGGGAAGCAACCAACCAAGAAACGAAAATTCACATAAACGGGAATTGAGCATAACTAACACTGAATAATGCACCATAAGTAGAATGTAATTTCATTGCATAACTATTGACTTTCGTACTTGCATCGGGAATCACAAACCTTAACACCAATATTCTTACTAAAGCATAATTACTCACTAACATGACTCACATATTACTATTATCATGTCTCAAAACTATTACAAGGAATCAAGTTTAAGTTGTCCAATGATCTTCATGAAAGTTTTTATTATATCCTTCTTGAATATCTATCACTTTGGGACTAGTTTCATATATTGCCATTGCTTTTGACAAGCTCAAATAAATTTAAGTGAAGAACATGAGCATAAAAGTTTCATCTCTCAAAATAGTATAAGTGAAGCATGAGAGGATTTCTTCAAAATTTACTAACTCTCAAATTAATCTAAGTGAAGCATGAGAGTATTTCTTCAAAATTTCAAAGCACACCATGCTCAAAAAGATATAAGTGAAGCACTAGAGCAATTCCATAGCTCAAAAAATTTAAGTGAAGTATATAGAGCAATTCTAACAAGTCATAGCATAATTTTGGCTCTCTCAAATAGGTGTGTCCAGCAAGGATACTAGTGACAAACTAAAAAGCAAAGCAAGCAAAGACTCAAATAATACAAGACGCTCCAAGCAAAGCTCATGATATGTGACGAATAAAAATATAGCTCCAAATAAAATACGGATGGTCGTTATAAGAAAGAGGGGATGCCACTCGGGGCATCCCCAAGCTTAGTTGATTGTTTCTCTTTTGATATATCTTGGGGGTGCTGTAGCATCCTCAAGCTTAGGTTCTTTTCACTCCTTATTCCTTCATCCATCGTGATCTCACCCAAAACTTGAAAACTTCAATCACACAAAACTCAAAAAAATCTTCGTGAGATCCATTAGTATAATAAAGCAAATCACCACTTTAAGTACTGTTGCAAACTCATTCAAATTTTATTATTGCATTATACCTACTGTATTTTAACTTTGCCATGGCTTATACCCTTCAATACAAACCATAGATTCATCAAAACAAGCACACAATGCAACGAAAACAGAATCTGTCTTAAACAGAACAGTCTGTAGTAATCTGTACTCTAACCATACTTCTGTAACTCTAAAAATTCTGAAAAAGTAGGAAAACGTAAAGAATTTGCATAGAAACACTGTGTTACAATTTCAGCTCATTATCACGCTCCAGTAAAAAATGAAAATTCGTGCGCTGGAGGCAAAGTTTCTGTTTCAGATTCAGCATTGTTTCTACTCATCTTATGAATCATCCTAAAGGCTTTACTTGGCACAAACACTAAATAAAACATAAAAACGCAATCATAACATAGGCATAATTTTGTCAACACTCAAAAATAGAAAGAAAAAGATGAAAATAATTTATTCATTGGGTTGCCTCCCAACAAGCGCTATTGTTTTACGCCCCTAGCTAGGCATAAGGCACAGATTCAAGTATTGTCATCTTTGGTTTTCAACTCCTCAATCACACAACTAGATTTCTTCAAGAATTTAGCATGCATACTCTCAATGACAACGCTTCTAGGAATAATACCAAAAATTTCATTCTTGTAAATAGGGTCTTTTACTATTTCAACAAAATTGGGATGAATACTAATCATTTTAAGACCCTTGTGGCTACTAGATGTAGCACCTTTGTTCTTAGTGACTTGCGTGGTCTTGCAAATTTTTACGGGAGTTTTTTCAATAGTTTTAACGGAAGAAAAGGCCAAACTCAATTTACTAAAAATTTCTTCCAACTTATCAATCCGGTAAGGGCTTTCTTCTATTCTTTCGTTAACTATGGTTTCTTTTTCCTTCAAAAATTTAAAGGCTTTTTTTCCAATCAAGTATCAAATCTGCTCCTTTAACTCGTACAGGCGGAAGCCCCCGCGTCGCTCCTCTGGGGCGACACGGGCGGAAGCCCCCAAATCTCGCCGCCGGCCTCCCTTCCTCCGTGCTCTCTCCCCTCGTCACCGTCGAATGACATGGCCGGGCAAAGCCCGTCGCCTGGACGGCGGTGGCGGGGCTTCCCCATCTCGCGGCGGCGCGGTGTGGCCGATCTGGCGCGGCGGAGGTGGCGGTTCCTTGGGTGCTGGCCGGCGCGGCGGCGCCCGTGCTCGGCGGGGCATGGATCCGGGGCCGTTGTGCGCGGATCTGCGTCTGGTGGGCGAGTGGGTGGCGGCTCTGCTCCCGGCCTGCCTGGCCATGGCGGCGGTGTCCGTGCGAAGCTGGGCTCGTATCCGGGGCAGCTCTGCCTGGATCTAGCGCGTGGTGGGCGCTGCGGGGGCTCTCTCAGTCGAGGTGCGGAGGCGCATGCGCGCAGTGGAGGAGGCTGGCCCGTTCTGGGCAGCGCGCGGTTGAGGTGGGGTTGCGGCGGCCGGGTGCGGCCGCTGGGCATGCCGCGCGTCCGGCGCGCGGGCGTGGCGTGCGACGGCTGCGGGTGGAGGAGGCTGCCGGCCCCGTGGTGCGGTGGTGCGAGGGCGGCGGCGTGATGGGCACGGTTTCGGGGCTACTTCGCCCGGATCTGGTGCTTTGGAGGCGTGCTGCGGATCTGGGACGGCGACGCGGCGGCGTCGCGTGGGTGGGCGCGAAGGTCTGAAGGTGGGCTGACGGATTGGCTGTCGACCAGAGGATTTCGAGGGCTGGGTGAAAACCCGTTTCTGGCCATGGCTGGAGCCTGTGACGGCGGCGTCCGTGGACGCCGTGACCTTCCTGAAGGCGTCGACGGGATGCTCTCTTCCTCTGCGAGGGACAACTCCGGGGGAAACTCCAGACTCGAGGGTCGGTCGTTGGCGGCGTGTTGACGTCGTTCCCCTCTTGAGGGCATCGATTTTGGAGGTTAATCCGGTCAGAGGGACCAGTGTGGATGCCGGGGCAGCGGCCCCGGACGGCTGATGTGCGCCGAGGCGGCGGCCTCGGAAAGTGATGCGCGGGGCGGCTCCATGGGGCGGGGCAGCGGCTCGGCCTTCGCTTGGGTGGCAACCTTGGGCCACTTGGGTGGCAGGCTTGTCGGTCCGGTCGACGCGCTCCAGAGGGGCGGTCTGACTTTACGTCGGGGCGGCGGCCCCGGATGTGGTGCGACGTTCGTGGTCTGCGAGCGGTTGCCCTGAGCAGCGTGGGCTGCGGGCAGCTGGGTTGTGCGGCGTTGCTGCTCGAGGGGAGCGGTGGTATGTCGGGGCGGCGGCCCCGGAAGGCGGTGCCGGTTGCTTGCGCTGGGCGCGACGGAGCGGTGGATGTCGGGGCGGCGGCCCCGAGAGTGTGGCGGCCAGACTTCTGTGGCAACGACGATGGTGGGAGCGATGTCGGCGACGCGGCAATGGTTGCGATAGTCGGCTCTTCTCCGGCGTGTCCACGGTATTGCCTCGGTTTGTTTGTTGCTGTGGAGTCGAAGCTGCGGCGGCGGGGCCCTGTGGTGTACGATGACTGGCGGCAGGCGGCCCTTTCGGCGATCTTCCGCGGCGCCAGCCGTGCCTGGTTTCGTTCTTCTGAGTTCTCCGTCAGAGTCGGAGCTGCGTTGTATGGCCGCAGGTCGGCATGTCGTCGATTAGGGTGGGCTTTGCCCTGTGTGTTTCAGTCTTTGGGAGTGGGCTTGGCCCTTGTTGTACCGGTTTTTGCCCGGTTTTCCGTAATTAACTGGGCAATTCTCTTCTGCTTAATTAATAGATGAGGCAATCTTTGCCTCCGTTTCGAAAAAAAAAAAAATTAAAGGCATCTTCCGCTTTTGACCCAATTTTATTAGCAAGATTATGCATTTTCTTATCCAAATTTTCAAGATGTTCTTTGGTAATCATCTTCTTTTCAATAGCATCTAGCCTTTCCATAACATGTTCGAGGGTTAAAGTTGTTTCATTGATCGTAAGAGATGGCGATCCCACTAAACTTCCCATAGCATTAAAAGCGTCCAAAGATGGACACATCAAGAAATTCCCACTGGTAATCGTATCAAGGATGAATCTATATCAAGTGGTGATGCCCACATAAAAACTGCGAAGGAGAACAACGGTAGATTGCTTATGAATAGATCTATTATGAGCATTGCAAATCCTATACCAAGCATCTTTTAGGTTCTCCCCTCCCCTTTGCTTAAAATTAAGAACTTCATTCTCGGTAGTACACGCAATAGAGGAAGAACTAGCCATAACGACAAGGTAGGCAAACAAGAGATCTGACGAGAAAAAGGCAAACGAAAAAGAGGGCGAATAAAACGGCAAATTTGGTGAAGTGGGGGAGAGGAAAACGAGAGGCAAATGGAAAATAATGTAATTGCAAGGAGATGAGATTTGTGATTAGGAACCTAATAGATGTTGATGGTGTCTCCTCGGCGCCAGAGATTGGCACGTAGAAGAGACCGCTTCCTCCCTGGCAACGGCGCCAGAAAAACCTTTGACGTGGCTTGAGACTGCGTCGGTATTTCCACAAAGAGGAAGGGATGATGCAGCACAACGACGGTAAGTATTTCCCTTAGTTATGAAACCAAGGTATCGAACCAGTAGGAGGATCACGTAACACTATGTAAACAGCACTTGCACACAAAGAACAAATACTTGCAACCCGACATGAAAGAAAGGTTGTTAATCTCTCCACGGTAAAAAGATAGATTAGGTTGTGATAGATTGGATAGATAGATCTCGCAAGAACACAAAATAAAAGAGGCAAATAAAAAGTGCAGCAAGGTATTTTGGGGGTTTTGAAATAATAGATCTGAAAACAAAAGCGGCAAAAAGATAGATCGGAAAGCAATATGTTGGAAAAGTAGACCCGGGGGCCGTAGGATTCACTAGTGGCTTCTCTCATGAGTATAGCACACGATGGGTGAACAAATTACTGTTGGGCAATTGATAGAAGATCAAATAATCATGACGATATCCAAGGCGATGATCATTATATAGGCATCACGTCCAAGATTAGTAGATCGAAATGATTCTGCATCTACTACTATTACTCCACACATCGACCGCTATCCAGCATGCATCTAGTGTATTAAGTTCATGGAAAAACGGAGTAATGCAATAAGAACGGTGACATGATGTAGACAAGATCTATTCATGTAGGAATAGACCCCATCTTATTATCCTTAATAGCAACGATACATGCGTGCCTCGCTGCCCCTTCTGTCACTGGGAGAGGACACCGCAAGATCGAACCCATCACAAGGCACCTCTTCCCATGGCAAGAAAAATCGATCTAGTTGGCCTAGCTAAACCAAAGATTCGAAGAATAAATACAAGGCTATAAGTAATCGTGCATATAAGAGATCAAAGAAGACTCAAATAATATTCATGGATAGAAACTGATCATGAACTCAAAATTCATCGGATCCCAACAAACACACCGCAAAAACTTTACATCAAATAGATCTTTAAGAGACCATTGTATTGAGAATCAAAAGAGAGAGAGGAAGCCATCTAGCTACTGCCTACGGACCCGTAGGTCTATGGTGGACTACTCACGCATCATTGGAGAGGCACCTATGAGGATGATGAACCCCTCCGTGATGGTGTTAGATTGGATCTCGCGGTTCTGGAACTTGCAGCGGCTGGATGTATTTTTCGTCGACTCCTCTAGGGTTTCTGGAATATTTGGGTATTTATAGAGCTCAAAGGCGGTGGAGGGGGTTCCCGAGGCGGCCACAGCCCATCAGGGCGCGCCCGGGGCCCCTGGGGCGCCCTGGTGGGTTGTGGGCGGCTTGGGCTCCCTCCTGGTTACTTCTTTGGCCCACTGGCCTTCTTCTGGTCCAAAACAATTCTCCAAAAAGTTTCATCGCGATTGGACTCCGTTTGGTACTGATATTCTGCGAAGTAAAAAACAAGCAAATACAGCAACTGGCACTATGTCAATAGGTTAGTCCCAAAAAAATTATATAAAGTTGCTATAAAATGATTCTACAACATCCAATATTGATAATATAACAGCATTGAACAAGAAAAAATTATAGATACGTTGGAGACGTATCAATCACAAAGAGGGAAAACTCTTGAAACTGGAATTCTGGACCGGGAAACCAAGAAAAAGGCAGAAAAATCACCAGACTCCAAATGACCTGAAACTTCACGGAGAATTTTTATGGAATATTTAAGAATTATTAGGCCAAAAATATACCGGAGGGGGGCCACTTGCTGGCCACAAGCCAACAGGGCGCGCCCTGATGGCTTGTGGGGCCCCGGCAGGCCTCCCGACCCCCTCTTCTCCTATATGGTGTTTTTTACCCTAGAAAAAAAAATCATAAGCAATCTTTCGGGACGAAGCACCGCCGTCTCGAGGCGGAAACCTGGGCATAGGCGCATAGGCCCTTTTGCCTCCGGTAGGCTGATTCTGCCGGGGAAACCTCTCTCCTGGAGGGGGAGATTGAAGCCATCGTCATCACCAACGCTTCCTCCTTCGTGGGAGGACCAATCTTCATCAACATCTTCACCAGCACCATCTCATCTCCAACCCTAGTTCATCTCTTGTATTCAATCTTTGTCTCAAAACCTCAGATTGGTACCTGTGGGTTACTAGTAGTGTTGATTACATCTCGTAGTTGATGCTTGTTGGTTTACTTGGTGAAAGATATTATGTTCAGATCCTTAATCTCCATTATTACACCTCTGATCTTGAACATGTTGATGAGGTGTGAGTAGTTACTATTGTTCCTGAGGACATGGGAGAAGAGTGCATATCTGGTGCTCCGGAGGCCCAGGTGCTCCCGTGATACGGGCTCCTGGGCCGTCGGATCTCAGATCCAACGGTAGCTGGGAGCTCAAATGAGTTGATGTACATGTGCGCAATTTCCGGATCACCAAAGGACTTTTTTGCAAAATGTTCAGAAACTGACGGGAGCCCTTCGATCTGAGATCAGACGGCCCCCGCTGGCTCGTATCACCGGAGCATCTAAGCCACTGGAGCACCTGATATTTTCCCCATGGGAGAAGTCTTGTTATAAGTAATCATGTGAAGTTGGTATTCGTTCTATATTTTGATGATATGTATGTTGTTACTTCTCTTAGTGGTGTCATGTGAACGTCGACTACATGACACTTCACCATGCTATCGGCCTAAGGGAAGTCATTGTGGAGTAACAAGTAGATGATGGGTTGCTAGAGTGATAGAAGCTTCAACCCCAGTTTATGTGTTACCCATAAGGGGTTGATTTGGATCCACACGTTTCATGCTATGGTTAGATTTATCTTAATTCTTCTTTCGTAGCTGCGGATGCTTGCGAGAGGGGGTAATCATAAGTGGGTTGCTTGTTCAAGTAAGAACAACACCTTAGCACCGGTCCACCCACATATCAAATTATATAAGTAGCGAACGCGAATCAACTCAACATGATGAACATGACTAGACAGAAATTACCATGTGTCCTCGGGAGCGCTTGCTTCATATAAGAGTACTTTCAGGCCTGTCCTTTGCTATAAAAAGGATTGGGCTACCTTGCTGCACCTTTGTTACTATTGCTACATGTCACTTGTTACGAATTATCTTGTTGCAAAACTATCTATCATTGTTACTCACAGCACTTGCAGAGAATACCTTGTTGAAAACTGCTTATCATTTCCTTTTATTCCTCGTCGGGTTCGACACTCTTACTTATCGAAAGGATTACGATTGATCCCCTATACTTGTGGGTCATCACGCCTGTCGGCGGCGGCGGGGGAAGGAGGGTCGGTTGGGAAGGGGAGTTGGGCTGGCGACTAGGGTTCCCTCTCCGCCGCTCGTGGGAGTGACGCGGGAGGGTGGGTGGGTGGGAGGCTCGGTCGGTCAGCATCCACACCCATCCCTCCAACGGTGACTAGCTTCCCTTCAAGGAAGTAAATATCGGGATACATCCTCGTCTCTGTGTCTTTAGTTATCTCTAATCCTAGCTCCTTACTTGTGGTTTACTTTGATCTCTTGACCTTGCATTCACTATATCTTGTTGTCCTCATTATATTGGTTACCATATCATAGAGATTATTTAGGCCAACACTTTATAGTCTGCAATTCATACTTGCTACTATTGTTCTATTTTGTGCTTAGTGTGACTTGCTATTTTGTGTCACTCATTTCTATATCTTGCAATATTGCTCAAGTAAGTTTGTGTAATTTACGTGTGCTTGTTAGTATCTTTGTTGTGCTCGTCTAGTCTAGATTAAGTTGTAGGTGCACTTAGTTGAGGTTACTATATTTAAAATTTGTGCTTGAAAAGCATCCGCTTGGTTTATTTATGCATTAGAATACAGTCAAATCCATAAAAGATTTTAAAACGCTTATTCACCCTCCCCCACTAGGCGACATCGCGATCCTTTCAAATGGGAGAAGGGGCGGAGTGAAATGAGACCGGGAGGGGGATTTGAATGGGATGGGGTGTCGGAGGCCTACGTGGCGGCAATCCGGACTCCCGCAAAGCCCCCCCCCCCCCCCCCCCCCCCCTCCTCCTCCAATTTGCTTCCAATTTCCGGGGAAAAAACACATCCAGACCAGACCGATACTAGCCCACATTAAATGACGAAACACGCCCGGAATGTTTCGAGCGGTTTGAGGTCGACATTGGAGATGCCCTAACATGCATGCTATATGTTAGGAAGGAAACTATTGGTCGATGCTATATGCAAAGTAACGTTCTTCAGTCACGAATCTTGTCAACCGCTAGTCCATTAACAGCCTTGGTACAACTACCACGTCTACAACCACTTATTTCACCGCGGCTGATGTATAGTCACACATGAACAAACAAATATTTGTTGTAGTTTTGTCATAGTATTTATTTACTCAAATGATAAGTGTCACACGTGGTACGAAGCACTCTGGTCCTGCGTTGTTTACAACTAAAATTGTCATTCGAAAAGAAAAGAAAAACCCAAAAAAAACTAAAACTTGTCATCCGAAAAGAAATTTATCATGGTTCAGAACTAAAGTTGTCACCCTCTTGTAAATAAACTTTCCATAAAAAACGGTTGGAGTTGTCATGTGTTAGTGCCACACGTGTAGCACTTATCAGAGTCCTTTATTTACTCTCTAGAATTCGGTTATTAGAGGGAGCTAGCGTTCCTTCTCATCTCCACAAGAAAATAAGTAACTTCTTTTTTTGTCACAGAACTCTTTGTCAACCGATTCTTTCGTCACATCATGTCCCTTCACTGATTTATTTCATCCAGCCAGATTTTTTCCCCAACGTCATATTTGACCACACCTAATAAACTTATTGCAGCACTACATCAAGTCTACCCTAATAAACTTACATGTTGCAATAACGTGGAATTACGCTGCCCAATTTCGTGCCACATTTGACGCAAATTCCTGTATGTCGCTCAATCATATCACAATAATTTACTTGCCATGCATGACCCAATCTATTAAATTATAATGCGTCAAAATCAAATTCTAAGGGCTCATTTGGTTCATATGATTTCCATCGGAATTATGGAGGATTAGTATCCTTCGAATTTTTCTTATGTTGGTTGTATGATTCATAGATTAAATCCTATAGGGATTTTTCTAAGGATTTCTTTGAAATAATCCTTTGTTTTTTCTAATATGCAATCACAACCCAAAATCATGTAGGACTGGGATGAGCATAACATTTCAATCATATCTTTTTTTCTATTTCTGTGTATTTTAATACTACGAATCAAAGAGGCCCTAACAATAGGTGCTTCTAACCTGCCCCTTGCATTAAAAAAAAATCGACTCCCGTTGTACAGGCACATACCCTAGTACAAAATTGAAAACCAGAGCGGGTCTGTGCTGGGCCGAGGGGTGTTGTCAATGGGTGGAGCTCCGTCCAGCCGTCGACCAGACCTCCTGGTATTGTATGCCCGGATGATGCCGACGATGACGAGAAGCCACAGACTCCCGGCACACACACACACACACACCCCAAAAAAAATACACGAATTTATAAAACTGAACCAATCAACCGTGGCCAATTGGCTGTGCTCCAAAGCTGATGACGACGGCCAAGATGCCATGGCCCCGAGAAGCACCAGGGAATCATGGCCCCTGCCAAATCCGGCAAACAGATAATCACGCAGGACTAAACCCGGGGTTGACACTTGACAGCACAGGCTGACACCTGTAAGCAGCGAACCGCACTACCACTAGTTTATCATCCTCTTGCTTCTTAATGGATCGATCGAGGCAACGACGGCAGATCCAAAGAAGCAAATAATGAAGCGGGGTTTCGGGAGCTAATGAGCCGCGAGCAGGGCCGCGCCATGGCCCTTCAGGCCTTCAGGAGCTAGGTATCTCTTCTCCTACCTCTTGCACCCCCGCAGGCACCAACCAACCAAGAAAAGCCATTGTACATATACATACATATCCGGATGAGATTCTTCCTTTCTCTAATCCACTCCACGTTGGACAACGGCAGGTCCACATCTCAACTCGCATAAACATTGTCGCCGATCGATCGATCGAGCTGCCCGAATCTTTTCATTTTTTGCTTTTTTTGGCCTGTGGAGACCTTCAACCACTTGGCACACGCGACCGAAGATAGTATGAGCGCGTTCATACTTAGCAAATGCAGCGGCCTTGACATGTGTGTGTGCTCATCCAAGAAAATAGGGATGGCGTTTAATTTGAGCGTTCTTTCCATCCAATATTGATGGCATTAATTTCAGCTCTCTTTTTTTTTTTTGCGAGGGAATTTCAGCTTGGCTTAGTAGGCTCACACTACGGCTGGCTATGTTTTGTTGGATGTGACCGGGACAAGCAACTTAGGCCTTGGTTTCTCATTCTGATGTCTCGTCAGGAAGATTCCAAGGATGGAAAGCTGGCGGCTGGCCGGTGCTCATCAAAGATCAAACACCTGCAATCCTTTTTGAACGGCTGAGTGGCCGGCCCCAGTGGATTCCTCAATGGTTGTTTCTCTTTATCATGATTATTAGTTTGTCTTCATCATACAGTTTACACATATCTTTTTTGTTTGTGAATGTAGAGATCTTTTTCATATAAAACAAGGTTGAGAATAACGCATCTAGTCTTCGTACGGAAAAGAGGTATTGCTATATGCTCCAGGGATAGCTTTTCTTGCATGCAATATAGAGGATAATCAATCTTTTGCGGAAAGCTTGAAGGTCATATATTAGATAAAACCAGCCCTTACAAGAATAAGAAATTACACGTAAGTCCTTGAAGAAATCAACACCGTATTCCTTCTACATCCACCAGCGGCCGAGCAAAGCTCGTTCCTGCCTCTGGGCCTCCGTCTCATCGGAGCATTTTTGTTGAAACCCAGGAGGTTGAAGATGTAGCGGTCGGGAAGTTGTCCATGTAAACCAGATGACGTCAACGATCTTATCAGGACAAATCGTCATCCCATAGAAGATGGCACTAAGGAGGGCCAGAAGGTCATCCCAACTCATGCCATATAGAGCAGGAGGGACACAAACCTCGCAAATTCCCTGACAGAGCCCTACCTGGCTGAGCTTCCTCGGACGAAGAAGGAACCGGAGAACAAAAACACACACCGACATCACCCCCTCCGTAGGGCGTTGTCGATCACCTAGAGAAAACAAAGGCAGAACGAGGCCTGGGATCTATCCCTGACTGAAGATCCGCACGACCTCCGCTGATGCCAAACAACATCACTGGAATGAGGGCAGTACATGGAGAATTTATTCCTCGTCACCGCCATCGCCTCACCACAGACAGCAAGACAATTAGAGTTAACTCTAGCTAAAACTGTGGCAACCAAAGACTACGTAGACAACCCAGACCGGGGTTTCCCCCCACTTGGCCGGCGCCGGAAGGCACATGGATGCGAGGGGAATCGACGGTGGAGGCCTAAGGAGGAACCCTAGTCACCTTTATTATCGTGTGAGGGGGGGTTCACATGTTCATTTAGTGGTAGATGAAGTACTCATCTTTTTAATATAGAGGATAGTCATCTTAGTGAGAATTATTTGGATTGCATCATGGTCTTATATTGGGTCCAATCATTCTATTTTTTGGAAGGAAAAACAATTGAGAACAATCATGGATGTAGGCAATGTTATAGCATAGCAAATAACCATTTGTCTCTTGTATATAAAAACAAAAGATAATTGTGTACTGTTGTGGTACTATTTTTTTAGTCTACTGCCTTTTCTTTGTAAATAATAGATGGATTTTTACGTTTTGTCATTAAATACCATGAACTACGTTCATATGAATACACCTTTCTCCATAACTTCTAATTTTCTTAACAAACAAAAAGCGAAGCTCAATAATCAACCATGAAGTGAAGTGCACAGTTGATCGGTCTTGATTGTGAGCCCTATTCTGATGAAAATATAAAGTAGAACGTGGGCTCCATGGAGCCAAAAAACCTAAAAATATATGTCTATATAGATGTGAAGAATGTGCCTATACGTTCCATGAATATATATTTTTAAGTTGAGGACTAAGAAAAATATGAGACAAATATGTGGACACGAAATATATTTACTATTTTGCATATGATTGATTCTTTTTCTCCGGGATTTGCCTATGATTGATTCATATACTTGTCTTTTTGCGCAGGTTACAAATTAATGTATTTCTTGAAATAGCAAATTAATGCATTTTAAATAAACTTTACATAGATATATAACACGTCTATATGTATGTGTTGAAATGTTCATTTATTTACTTTTTGAATTTCATTTCGTGTTTATTTTTAAAATATTTTGGAGCCCCAAGTTGCACGCTACTGTGACAAATATATATTTGGAGCAACTATTAGAATCAAACGTCGCTTAAGTATGTGGTAACCATGCGAGACTTTTTAGCTCCATCTTAATGGCTGAGCTATGAGCTTCACCATTGAAATTCCTTCATTCATGGCTGAATTTCAACTCCTTGAACAAGATTCCTCTCGTCTCTATCTCCTTGGTTAACAGTAACACACTATGGTCCAAGATATATTTTCGAGATTGCTTTGACTTGGTTTGGAAAGTGCACAGTTGATATGTGTTTATTGTAAGTACATATTCACATGCTATTTCGTGACAACACGTAAAACTCCATGGATATTCATTTTAGAACCTTAAGATTTTGAAAAATATACTTATATACAAACATGAATAATGCACATACAATCTTGAATGAGGGAGATGAGTACATATTTTAAGTTGTGGGCTATGCAAAAACAAAAGTATGTGCCACCAATAAATTTACTATTTACTATTATGGATCCATAAATTTGATTTCATTTTATATAATATCGGACCCCATGGAGCCTAGGAGCCAAATTGCACTCGACTATGCCAACCTTTTTGACATGCACTATGTTTGTACAATTATGCCAGCAAGACTTACACTCTACTATCTCGCAAAAAAAAAAAAAAGACTTACACTCTACTACGATAAAGATATTTTGGACCAACTAGAATGAAGCATCACTTAAATGTGTGGTGTCCATCTAGTATGTTTCTTAAATGTTTCTTAATTTACCATATTATTTCGGTATGCGTAATAATGCTGTCATTTTCATGGTCTCTAGTAATTTACATGTATGATTCAGATGCGTACACGGATGCACATCACATCCAAGAAAAAGGCTCCTGGCCCACCCTGGCTGTCGACTCTCCCCTTGCCGGGCTTTCAAAAGACAAAGCAACACAAAACACAGAAGGGTTCAACATGCATAGAGAATTGGGGATGGATGAGCTAGGGGCTGATGTGGTGACCATGACTCCATGATGGCCAAAGCTAGCTAGGAGAAAGGGGATGGAACGAGAAGTAGAGGGCGAAACCTCCAAAGTGGCCAATTGTCCCCTACTCCCTTGTCTGACATGCCAGACCGCAATATATATTGTCATCTTTGCATCTTTATATTCTTCATCAGTTGCTCCCATTAGGAGCCCCCCACCGAGAGAGCAGCTAGCTCATCATATTCCATTTGGGATGAGAAAAAGGAGCCACCTCTGCACCCACTCCTCCTTCCCAATTCTCCTCCAGATTCCAATCCTTCCCCCAGATACACCGTGAACTTGGACACACTTATATTCATATATACAGAGCGGGATAGATAGTTTTTAGCCTGCAGCAGGAAGTTTCCATGGCTCGTGGCGCTGTGAATATGTGCTCAAGTTGCAATTAGCTGCTGCTGTGACGATCTGACCATCACCATATGCGCATCGGTGAGGAAACTATTCCCTTGTTCCAACTTGCATTGCCGTGATTTGCTTGCTTCCTCTCTCCGGCTGCTATAGCTCCTCGATCGTCGTCGGCGGCGGCGGCGGCTGCAACGTTGGCGATTCCGAAGATTTTGGGCGTGCCCGTCGGCGAATTATTCGCCTCGTGTTGCGTGCCACGCCTCCGGGGAATCTAGGCCGGTTTGGTGCTGTGCTGTGCATCGATTCCGGTCGAACCTAGCTTGCACTTGCGGTGAAATTCTTGATGTTTTCAGGTCGATCTCGCATAATGTTCGGTGCATCGTGCATGCGTGTTGTCTCTGCAATCCTGAGCTGTCAAGCTCGCGGTGAAATTAAGCCATGGATTAATGGTGCTGTTTTTCTGCTCTGATTGTTTGCTCAGTTAACACTGGAACTTCGAAGAATCAGGCCAAGAAGATTAGGCTGCACGACCGCTACTTCAACGGGATGATGCCGCTGTTCGACCCGTCGCCGGCACCGAGCTCAGAGGCGAGGCAGCTTTCCGCGTCCTCCACCGGGCTCCCGACGTCGCACCAGGAACTGTTCATGAGCTCCGGGTTTCAGCAGCAGCAGCACGGCGGCGCCGGCGCCGGGTGGGCGCGCGAGGAGTACTACACGCCGCCGCAGAGGTCGGCGTTCGCGCAGAGCTGCGTCGGCTCCAGCACGGCGGCGTTCTACGCGGCCGAGCACCTGCTCGGCATCGGGCAGTTCGACGGCGCTCCCCTCGGGATGCTCCCGCCGGCGGAGACGATGATGCCAGCGGTGGCGGCCAGGACGCGGCCGGAGAACGGCGACATGTGCCGGCAGCTCGAGCTCGACCCGGTGATGCTCCGCGCGGACCAGTCGCCGTCCGTGAGGACGTACTACGTGCGGCCGCAGCAGCGGCGGGACTCGGTGGAGCTGGAGCTGCCACTGCCGCAACCGCAGCAGCAGCAAGAAAGCGGCGTGCACCATGGCCTGTTCGGCAACGCTCTTCCCACCATGAAACCACACTCGTTCTCCTCACCCCATGTAAGTGAGCTACAGTAGTACATGCAGCCATGGATGGAATGGATAGATCCTTGGATCCCTACAAGCTCTCTTGATGGTGACTGACGTGCTCTGTTCTGGGTCGTCCATCCAAAATCTCTGCAGGTCCCGTCGATGGAGGCGCCGAGCAGCAGCAGCAGCCTGCTGAGCCAGATGGAGAGCCACCAGTCCGCCAGGAGCAGCGTCGGCGCGCCGGCGACCCTCACCGGCGCCGGCAGCGTGTCAGCGCCTCCGCCGCCGAGCAAGACGCGGATCCGGTGGACGCCGGAGCTGCACGAGCGGTTCGTGGACTGCGTGAGCAAGCTCGGCGGCGCGGACAGTGCGTAGTACTTTACCATTCTCGATCCCAAAAAAGCACTCCTGCCACTCGCCGTCCATCCATCGTGCCGACGCGTGGAGCTCTGGCCATTAATTTCTCACGGCGTACGTCCAACCAACACATGATAAACTTGCAGGGGCGACCCCGAAGGGCATCCTGAAGCTGATGAACTCGGACGGGCTCACCATCTACCACATCAAGAGCCATCTCCAGAAGTACCGAATGGCCAAGTACATGCCAGCACCTTCGTCGTCGTCGTCATCTGAAGGTACTGCTGCTGCAATGGTGCTTCATCTTCTACTCTATTCTTCGTGTGTTATCATCACTATCCATGAGTAGCCATGCATCGATCCTACCGGGCGGTGACACATGTATGTCCTCACTCACATCCATCCATGCTGTCTGTTGTGGAATCGCAGGGAAGCAGCACGAGAAGAGGGCCGCCGGAAGCGACACCCAGCGTGATCTGGACCCGAAAACGTACCTTTCTTTCTACCAATCGCTAGCTTTTCAACGGAAACCATGTGCATGCTCCTGATGCGTCATGAATCATAAAACATACTGGTACATACACTAGTGCATATATTACTACTGCTGCTGACGATGATGCCGATTCTTTGTGCAGTGGGATGCACATCACGGAAGCACTCCGCGTCCAGCTCGACGTGCAGCGCCGCCTCCACGAGCAGCTAGAGGTGCCTACCTGCCATGCCAAGAGGAAATTAGGCTCTGATGTCACATGTCAGTGACAAAGTCTACATGATCTGTCAACTAACGATCGATGTTGCTCCTTTTGATGCGTGATCGATGCAGATACAGCGGAGGCTGCAGGTGAGGATCGAGGAGCAGGGCAAGAGGCTGCAGAAGATGTTCGAGGACCAGCTCAAGGCCAGCGGCAACAGCGCGCCGGCGCCGGACCCGGACGTCGCCCTCTTCCCGGCGGCCGGGCATCAGGAGGAGGACGCCGTGTTCGTCGACGTCATCGACGACGACGAGGACGAGGTGCAGATCATCTCCGTCGCCAGCGGCAGCTACGACGAGGAGCTAGCCTTGTGAAAATTGTGGATGCTCTTAGGCTTTTCTTTTTCTTTCGAAAGAAAAGATGCTCTTAGAGTTTTTTGATTTAGCAGACGTTGATGTTCAGTTTCTCGATGTATATTAACAACGATGATTGGTCGTGTGCATTGATCGATGCAGAGGCCGGGGATCTCTTCCTCTTTTTCGAGAAACTACATAAGTTCATCGAAGGCTCTTTGCCAGGGGCCGGAAACCCACGCGTTTCTGAACGATTCGCCGTCGCTGTTTCGTCAGAGCTATAATAAATAAAACGGCTTTGCTAGAAATCAGTCGACTACTATAATCCGTTGATCTTGCATCGAGATTCGTGCAAACAAAATTTTTTCAGTTTTTTTCCTTCTTTGCATACTATAGTACTTGACTGAGACTTCGTGACTGAGACCTAGACAACTCAAAACAGGAATGCACGACCTGTTTTAGTAAGGGCTTATTTTGGTACAGTTAGGTGAGGTGTCAGCTGAGTTAACAAACGCAAGCAGCGCTGTTTTAGTAAAGGCCTATTTTGGTTCAGTTAGGTGAGGTCTCATCTCGGTTAACAAACGCAAGCAGCGCCTCAAAGTCAAGTGACAGCATTGTATACTTTGAGGACCCGATGGAAATCAAGTGGGGAAACCGAGAAAAAATAACAAGTGTGCATAGAAAACCCAGCCACCAACTTAAAATTCGGATTGTCGATGTCTCCGATTCAATTCCATTTTTATGGCCAACCCCTTTGTCAACATGTGCTAGT
Organism: Elymus sibiricus; assembly: GCA_039707655.1. Classification (NCBI taxonomy): domain Eukaryota; kingdom Viridiplantae; phylum Streptophyta; class Magnoliopsida; order Poales; family Poaceae; genus Elymus; species Elymus sibiricus. Next base: position 487,712,873 of record CM077665.1, read on the forward strand.
TTAATCAGCGCATCACAGTACTAATAGTAATAGGAGTAGTTTAATTATATTGACAGAGAACAAGCCGCTACCAGACCGAAGCATTCAGCTGCAAGAAAAGGAAGACACCCTTCCCTTCCTATTCCATCTTATTTTGGGGAACTAGAGGTTCCTTTCAGGAAAGAAAAAAAAGTGTACAGGTTCATCTCCTGTGCAGCAATTCAGCAAGAAATGGCCCAAAGAAAACCTCAGCATACACCTTCCAGTGACCAAGGGAACTAATGTAGGCATATTCAGTGACCATGGAATGCCAAACGAAAACCTCAGCATACGCCTTTCAGAAAACTAAAATTCAATTCAATCTGGCACTCAGATATAAAGCTTAACTTTACATAGTCAGTAAACACATTGTCGACACTCAGAAACTAAAGCTAACAACAACTCAGTGCAAGTTACACCAACCAAATACTGGGTGGCAGCCGTTACACATAGCAAGTTACAGGCTACCACAAATAATCTGACTTTGTCTGACGCAGTCCATAATCCGGAACGCCGCGGAGATACACAAGCTACGCTGTCCATTTTGTAAGAACACCATGTCTGTAAAGTTAGGCCTATCTGGCACCCACTGCAATCCTAGGATCTGCAAGGACGGCGAGCAGAGCAAGGCAAAACAGAGTGATATCAGTGCATCCGTAGGAAACATATCCATGCATCGGCAGAAAATCTGGTTGCAATCCAAGATATACTTGTACTGAATTCCGTAGCTGATGTACACTGGAAAGAAGGGGAAAAAACAGTCATGGTCTAACCAGTTAATGAGGATATGCTATGTCCTTTGGATGAAGTGGTGAGCAAGCAAGTCTGATAATCCTGAAGCCAGAATGCTCTCGCAGCCGAAAAGCTCTTGAAGACTGGAATCACACAGTATTGACTCACTCGCAGGATCCTGTGCACAATCAAACAGAACATGAATGGATCTCATGCGTCTCAATGGGGCTGAACAGCATGTCCCAGTTAACAATAATTAAAATTCTCAGGAATGGCATCATCACTGATCAGGAGGTGAAAGGACAGGGAGGTATGACTGGCACACATTTTCTGACACTACTTTACGGAGAGAAGTACATGCTCAAAATCAATGTAGAAATTCTGCAGCTATTCTGAAACCGGCCTCTTAATGCAACAATTGTTTTCTGTATTTGAAAACTGCTGGCATTATAAATGGGGAAAATTTTGTTTTTGCCACTCTAGATTTTGCCAATTTTTCTTATGCCACTCTAGATTTTGACATTTCACTTTTGCCACTCTTAGTTTTTGACAATTATCACAATTGCCATTTTGTGGCAAAAACAAAAAATTCTGAGTGGCAATTGTGATAATTGTCAAAAGCTAAGAGTGGCAAAAGTGAAATAAAATTATTTTGCTTTTGCCACTGAATGGCAATTGTGATAATTGTCAAAAGCTAAGAGTGGCAAAAGTGAAATGTCAAAATCTAGAATGGCATAAGGAAAATTGGCAAAATCTAGAGTGGCAAAAACAAAAATTTCCCACTTATAAATGTGTGTATCTTTTAAACTTTGAGATGGATACAGTTCCAAACCACAATCCACATTCTAGGATAAAACAATCACTACAATATATCATGAAGCATTCAAGAGTCTTCCTAGGAAGAACACATCCAAGATGGTCTTCAAAAGACAATGCGGCTTGAAATTTTTCCAAAGACATGGTAGTAAAACATGACACACAGCTGCTGCAGCATAACAGACACCTATATCTCAATGATTCTCTACCAAATTGAGGAAAGACGTGAGTTTAGATTATTCATCAAGTCTTACTACTGTTACTCCTGGCAGTAGTGTTTCAACGCATTGAATTTTTCAGCAATCATTCAGTACGTATTCGCAAGCAAAGAACAAACTGGAATCCTGCAAGTAAAATAAAGGTTAAGCCACATCCATACCTCAAGCTGATTTGCTTTTATGTAATCCCAAAGATACTTGAGGGCATCATCATGAGGCACTGTTCCTTCTACACCAAGGAATTTGGCTAGTGCATCAGAAACAACCAGGTAAGGTTGATTTTGATTTATGGTAGGCATTTGTTGAGGAGCTGCACTGGCAGGCTTAATCTTTTTTGCTTCCGAAGGTTGATCTTCTGCAGTATCAAAATAACGTATTTGAGAATTCTTAATAGTAAATTCAGATGCATATTAGCAGGCAAATATAGATAAATAGAAACAAAAGCACATACTTGGGTCAAGAGGAGTTATGTGCTTGGCCAACAATTTGTTCATCTTAAACATGTCAGTGGAGTCAGTTCCAAAAACGATACGAAGTTCATCATTGCATATAATCTTCCTTTTGTCATCAGGATCCTGAAGATTATTCTGCCTGATATATGCCCATAACTGCTTCACAATCTGAATGAAGAGTAGAGTTCAGAAGTGAACCATTTGAGTTAATCAAGGGGAAGAAATGTGATGTCAGTTTCTGATCTAGTGAATGAAGATATTGAAAGTACCTGCGTTCTTGACATGGCAGTCTCGCCAACAACAGTCTGAAGTTCAGGTGAAATTGCACAAACTTTGTTTAAGCCACCAGGCCCACCTCTCTTTCTCTTAGAGGCACTGGAAGAAATTATAAACATATCAAAACTATTGGTTTACACAGATGACTTAATTTCATAATTAGTACTATGCGTTGACCCGTATAGCGTAACAAAATTTAAGTGTTGAACATGGGTGCACAAACCACTACATGAAAATACAACAGTTCAGTGTTGAGGAAAATTATACTCTGGAAGCCTGATGAACTAAAGCAAGTCCATTAGCACAATACTATAACTCAAAAGGTATAAATTAATACTACCTATGTACCAAGTCAGCCAGAAAATGATAATCCGGCATACAAATCCAAAGAATAAATTTACTAATTTATAGGACCCTAGTCGACTGGTTGGGACTATTTTTTCCTCAAAAGCAGGGTAGGCAGAAAACAAGAGTCAACAGAGACAAAGAAACAGGTTACGTTCAGTTGCTTACAAAAGCTGAAGGAGGTTACAATTCATGTACAGCTTAATCTCTAGTTTGTACATTCTGGCATAACAGCTGTCCTGAACTTCATTGCATATCAAATAAATCCATAACGGATATGTGCGCCTTTTCAAACAAAAGGGAAGTTTTTATGGCGCTCAACGTACAGGATGCAACTAATGAAGCTAACCATGCCAAACTTCCTTCCTGGTTGACCAGTCTAGTTAAAGTGGCAGAAATAGACAAAGAACAAAACTACAAACAAACGGTTACCATGCCAATCAGACGTCACAAGTGGCCAAAAAGTGGATAATGATATCCTAAGCATACATCCTAAACACCACACTACTAGAGTCCATAGCAAACGACGTCTACATAGTTGGGCCCAACGAAATGGCGATGGTGAACCCATAAACCCTAAGCCTACAGCCGCTATTTGGTGCCATTTCATGAATCCAGATGAACACAATCAGCTTAACCTTAAATCCATACAATCAGCAACACTAATCACATGAATCGACCAGCTAAATGTCCAGCCACCTAGATTTCAGTGCCAAAAGGTAGGTGGTTGCAGTGCATCAAGCAACTCAATCTGGGGAACGAAACCCTAATTGCTAATCCATGGCTCACCTTTCCTTGTTGTCACCGACGGGCTGTGGTGCGGCTGTGGGGGAAGTGATGGCCCCGGCCCCAGGGGCCGGCTGCTGGAAGGAGAGGGTCCCGCCAGTGGCGACCCCGCCGAGGGCGTTGGTGTAGCGGAAGGCGAGCGGCGGCGGCGGGTAGAAGGCCATGGCCGGCACGGCGGGCGGCGCGGAGACCGCGGCGGCGTTGTTGGTGGCGGCGGCGCCTCCTGAGACGACGGGCGGGAGCTGGGGCATGGTCTGGAAGATGAACTGCGGCTGAATCGCCGCGAACTGCTGCTGCTGCTGCTGCTGCATCTGCAGCATCTGCTGCTGCTGCTGCTGCACCTCGAGCGGGAGCTGCTGGGGCTGGGGCATGGCCTGCGTCATGGCGGGCGCGGGCGCGGGCGCGGAGGCGGGGAGCGGGGGAGGGTTGTGGTTCTGGGCCTTGGGCGGCGGCGGCGGCGGCGGCTGGAGGCGGGGCCCGAAGAAGAGGTCCATCTGGTCGCGGATGAAGGGCGCCTTGTGGGAGAGGTCGACGCCTAGCTGCGCCTGCGCCTGCTGCAGCACGGCGGCGAGCGTGGTCGCCTCCCCGGCGCCGCCCGCCTCGAGCGAGCCCCGCAGGAGCGCCTCCACGCAGCCGGCGATCTCCTGGTCCGACACCATGGCGCGCGAAAAAACTCAAATCTCGCCCCGCCAAAACGCACCCCCCCTCTCCTCCCGCGATTCCCCCCTCTCTCTCTCTCTCTACACCCCTCTCAGTCTCTGCAGCTTGGTCTCCCCCCCTTTGTCGCCCCCCCTCTCTCTCTATCTCTCTCTCTCTCTAGCTCCGCCCCTTTCTCTCTCCTGATTCCTCTGGGGGAGACTTTCTCTCTCCTCGCCTAATCTATTTGTTAAGTAGGGTTTCGTCGCGAGGGGGGCGGGGGAAAAGGACGGGTCCCTGGCCGCACCGCGCAGCCGGTCGCGCGGCCGCTGGCCGCTGGGGGCCATGGGGCGGGCGGGCCCACGCGTCATCGGGGGGAGGGGTGCGGAAGCCGCGTGCGGAACGGGGGCGCTGCGGAGCGGCGTGGTGCGGAATGGCGAGAGTGCCCTCGGGTTTTGGATATGCGGTTGTTGAGGAGGCGGGGGATGCGTTTCTGCGCGTGTGGGCCCCGCCGCCCCCCCGCTCGCCGGGGACGTGTCCAGTCTCTACGGTTGCTGCGGGGGGAGGGGAGAAGAAGGAACCCCGTGCGGGGAGGGACGTGGGCCGGGCCGACGCTATGGATGGACTCGATGTGCGTGCTCTCTTTGCTTGTCCCCCGAAGGCCGGGTCCGTGGGCCGCGTAAAGAGAGTGCCCGTAGCATTTTTAGGGAAGAGCGGGAGCAATAAAGGGTACACCTTCTTGATGGCCAGTCTGGACAGCTAGAAAGAAAAAAACGCAGAGTCCACTATCAACTCACTTTGTTTGTCAACTGCTACATAGCAGAACTCGAGAGTATCCTATCTTTACCGAGGTGCTCGGTAACACCTAGTACTTCTTTCAATATGGCTCGGCACCCTAGGCTTGGAGAGCACCTTCTGTTGGTTTTCCAAAGTTCAACATGGACGACGAAATTTCGCGCATAGGTAATATAGGCGCATCAACAGTTCTGTGTCGTGATCACAATGGTTTGTTTTTGGGTTCGTCGGTCGGCGATGGTTTCCCTGGTATCACTGATCCGACGACCTTGGACTCCATCGCCTGTCGGGAATTGCAAGAACTGGCTCAAGACCTAGCCCTGAACAAGATTGTTGTTTCATGCGATTGCAAAACCAATTGTATTTGAGACGTTTTCAGTGTTTGCGCGTGGCCCTATGATGAGAGAGATTGTTGCTGGTAGAAATAATTTCATTAGTTTTGAGTTTGTGTTCAAGAGTCATGCGACGAACTCGGACGGACACAACATTGCTAAGTATTCAATATCTATTGATCAGGGTCGTCACGTGTGGCTAGGCGTGCCCCATGACCTTTTATGTATCCCAATAAAACCTTTATGGTGATCAGTAAAGCTCAACGTGTACCCCTCAAAAGAAAAGATCACTACTCGCGCGGGAGCATGACGAGCCTCCAGTGTTGTCAGGTGTCATGTGTTGGATGCATCCGCACGGAAAGCAAGAGGTTTCACAAAACAGAGGGAGCGTGGGTGTTTTTCTATCTTTTCTGATTTTTAAAAAAATTTGTTATCCCTTCTTTTCTTGTGTGTTGTTATATAACAATCAAATAAATGTTCTTCCGCGCAAAGTACAATGGTGCTCTCGCAAAACAACATAGTGTATGCTTCCTCGCATAGCGCAGATATGCTTTCAAAGCACACTTGTCTCCCACAAACCACAAAGTGTGCTTCCAAGGACGCCATAAGTGTGCTTCCTATGGTGTGGATAACAGAAACACAGAAGGGAAAGAAAGAGGTGTGCTCCCTACGGGATGAAACACATCAAAATGAGAAAGGAAAAAAGTGTGCTTAACACGAGCATGCGTGTGCTCTAAAGGAAAAATCCGTGCAACAACCTCTCCTTCTGTCACGTGTTGAATACGGAGCGCACCCGATAATGTCTTTGTTGTGCGAGTACTCGCGCTGAGAAGCAACACACGGTCCCTTGTGGAGGTACCCTTTAAATTGTGACTACGGGGCAATGCACCCTTTGTCGCGTTGTTCTTTGGTTGTGAAACTAATTCTATTATTTCTCTCACACAAGGTTCATTATGGCAATTCATTATGCCCATACCGCATAGGTGGTCGAGCAAGCGTGAACTCCCACGGGCGTTGTTGGGATGGCCACGCAGGACGGTCCTTTTGGTTCTGGAAAGGTTCCGTTTGGTTCTTCCTTTTTTTCCAACCATTTTATTTTCATTTTCCTTTTCATGTTTGGTTTTAAATTTGTTAACTCATGAATATTTTTCAAATTTATGAATATGTTTCAAAATTCAAACATACTTTACATTCATGAACATTTGTTCAAATTCATAAATGGTTTTCAAATTTCTGAATTTTTTTTCTAAAGTTCATGAATGTTTTTTTAATGAATGTTTCCCATGTTCATGATTTTTTTTAAATCATAAACTTTGTAAAATCCAAGAACAAATTTAAATTTCATGAAATTTTTAAAGCTCATGAACGCTTAAAATTCGTGAACAAGTTTTACATATATGATTATTATCCAATTCGTGAAAGTTTATTTGGTACTGATAACATTTTTTGAATTCATTAAAAATTGTTTTTAAATGAACTTTAATAGAAAAGCCAACCAGGATAAAAAGTCGGCTTAAAAGCCTACCGAGAATAAAAAATGTCAATGAAGTATGGTGCTTCTATATGGGTGACGACTTAGTGCGTTTTTACTCGCTATCTTGTGTGCTAAACGCGGGGCATGAGCTCAGACTCTCGTTTCTTTTTGTCAGTTGTTTCGGTTTGGTTTTGTTGTGTCCTGTTGGACTAAATTATGATGGGTGTGGTGCTGTTTTCTTTGGTTGTACCTGCTTGGGTGCTGCTCCAAGCGATATGTGTGTTTGAAGGGAAGGCGGAATTGATCGGTGCATGGCTGCAATACTGTTAGATGTTTTAGTATTTGTGATGACCAGTGATGGTTGCTCGAGCTCTTTTGTAGCTTACAAAATCAACCGACCATAAGCAAACAACACACACTAAGACGTGACCCAAAAAAGCATCATACATCCACCACGACAGCCCGCGAACGGGCTCAAAAAACATGAACATGTAAAATACCGCTTAAAGGTGGGCCCATCAACGACCACAAAGCCCCGACGCACCGATAACCAAACATTCATAGGTAGCTTAGAATTCCAGAACAATTTTCAATCTATAAATATTTTTTAAATCCAAAATCATTTTTTGACCAGGTACAATGGCGCCTTGAATGCGATGAATGTTGCAGGCTCCTTGCCTACACAGTCAAATAGCAGTGAGACAACAAACACCAAACTAAAATCTGACCAAAGCCATAATGTTAATTCCATTGTTGCAAATCCGATCATCGGTCGGGCCGGATTGAGTTTCAAAATGGCAGTATCAGACTTACCAAATTAAAATTTGTATCGTGAAATACCAAATAATCGTTGTGTGCGCTATCATAAACTTACCTACTTGTGAAACATTGTAAAAATCTTATGTTGAGGTGGCACATCTATGAGTTACATCTCAATTGCCCCCCTAAAAAGGTTAAATCTCAATTTAAACTTTAAAAACACTTTATTGAAAAATCAACACAATTGGAAATTACGCTTACAGCTCGACCCAACACACTATAGATTAACTCGATGTCGGTATCGCCTTTTTGTCTCCTCGTAACGAGAACCAAATATAATAGAAAAAAATATTAGGTGGCTTTACGACGTAAGCAACAACAACTATATAGACAGATTGTAACGATTCACTCTCTCTAGGTTATACTCCCTTTGTTTCGTAATTTGAACTACAACCATTACAAAAAAACCGGGAACAAAGGGAGTACTTCGGTTTCTTACGTTCAGTGTTCGAATGAGGCGAATGTTGTCTTTCATGAGTTAGTTAGGCTAGCGGGTTCAGTGCCACCCTCGACGTGGATAGATGAACCGCGGGCATCAATCGTAAGTTGGCTAGTGGGTGATGTAACTGTCTTTTGATTAAATAAAGGTACTGAAAAAATATTACCGTATCTCACATTTTCATGTTCTGCTGAACCATTTCTTTTGTTGCAGAGGAAAGAAATGACAAGAAAATTGCCCGACCGCAACCGGTAAGGTACTGTGGACACGACAGCAAACCCCTCCAAAATCTCCCAAAACCCTAGAGCACATTGCACGCCAGATCCCCTCTCCTCTCCTCCCCGCCACCTCCCCCCATCCCCATTCCCCCGCACGGCGAAGGGAAAATGGCGCCGTCCACCTCGTCGGCGTCCGCCCTCCTCCACCTCCCTGGCCTGCCTCCCCGGGGACCCCACAGGGGCGGGTGCCGGAACCAGACGCGGCGGCCGCGCCATGCGGCCGTGCGGTGCTCCTTCGCGTTTGCGCCCGTGGAGACGGCGAGGATAAAGGTCGTGGGCGTAGGTGGCGGCGGCAACAACGCAGTCAACCGCATGATCGGCAGCGGTCTCCAGGTAGCGCGGTGCCCCTTGCTTGGACATGTTTCCCCCCCTCCGGCGGCACTGGGGTTCCTTTCTGTGCCGTGCTCGGCGTGTAGATCCATTTCGTAGTCTGACTTGAAATTTGAACTTACCAAGCGAACGAGTTAATCCGCGGCATCGTTTCCGTGCTCCAATGTAGCAAGTGAACGAGTTAATCCCGTGTTGTGCTTTAGTTGAGCATACGAGTGTATGTAGGCTGATGTGACGGTGTTCATGTATGCTTACTACATTGTTCCCTAAACAATAAAATGTGTGCTTATAGGTTGGAAATTATTCCTTGCCTCCACGGAAGCATCTAGGGAGGTCTAATGCAGTATAATTTTACCGTGATGGTGGCTGGGCATTCCTTGTCTGTTTTCTCAAATACTGATGACTGAATTATATAATTTCAGGGTATCGAGTTTTATGCTATAAACACAGATTCCCAGGCTCTTGTGAATTCGCAGGCACAACATCCGCTACAAATTGGAGAACAATTGACTCGTGGGCTGGGTAATACTTTCTGTTCTCTTATAAAGAATGATGTCTTTACAGGCGTTTTCGCCTCTAATGCAAACTTGTGTTGGTGCCCTGAAAAATAGAACGGAAATCAAACGGTATACCAGATGACACATGGTTACAGACTGTAAATTTCATTGCAAATAGCACTAGACTGACTAGTATGTTTGTGCAAACAGGTACTGGTGGGAATCCTAATTTGGGAGAACAGGCGGCCGAGGAATCAAAGGAAGTGATAGCTAATGCCCTCCGAGATTCGGACCTTGTTTTCATAACAGCTGGGATGGGAGGGGGTACTGGCTCTGGAGCTGCTCCAGTTGTTGCCCAGATAGCAAAGGAAGCCGGCTATCTTACTGTTGGTGTTGTCACCTACCCATTCAGCTTCGAAGGACGGAAGCGCTCTCTGCAGGTATGTATTTGAAACAAAATACATGTCATTTGATGTCTCATTTTGCAATGTTTGTTAATTTTGGTTAAGCCTAAAATGACTTTTGCTGAGATTGCAACATTTCTGTTTCATAGTCTTTTATCCAGACACTCTAGCTAAAAAGGTGGCCTTACCTGCAGCCATGTCATTTTCAGTTCTTACACTTGTCACTTGTGTCAGTCCCTTAATGTTGTGCTGTGCAGTTTGTTGCTATTTACTTTCTAAAAATACACCGAAAGGCAGTTGATTGTTAACTGGTCATGACTTGCCTGATGTGAATTCATTTGATTGCTAGTCATTAGAATATCTGTGTGTAGCATTTTGTATTGTTTTGGACCACTCCTGCTTAAGTAATTATTTTTTCTCTCTAGTTAATTTTATTTCTTGTCACACTTCAGGCACTTGAAGCATTAGAGAAGTTGGAAAGGAGTGTTGACACACTAATTGTGATACCAAATGACCGATTGTTAGATATTGCTGATGAAAATATGCCCCTGCAAGACGCTTTTCTCCTCGCAGATGATGTCCTTCGTCAGGGTGTCCAAGGAATATCAGACATCATTACGGTGTGTTTTCCCCTTTTCCATGCTGCAGTAATTTAGGGGGTACTAGCACAATGTACGTGTGTTTTTGCTATGGTTAAATACAATAATGTATGTTTAAAAGATTTTTAGTTCTAAGTTTGCTCTCATTCCAACCACCTATGAAAATTTCAACATGTGGTGTAAGCCAAACGTGAACAGATCGCCACCACCAATTAACATATTTATAGTAGTAAGTAAAGATGGCATAATACTTATGTGAAACTCTGCAGATACCTGGGCTTGTGAATGTTGATTTTGCCGATGTGAAAGCTGTGATGAAAAATTCTGGAACTGCCATGCTCGGTGTTGGTGTTTCTTCCAGCAAAAACCGTGCCCAAGAAGCTGCCGAGCAGGCAACTCTTGCCCCTTTGATAGGGTCATCCATTGAGGCAGCTACTGGTGTCGTGTACAATATTACTGGTGGGAAGGACATCACTTTGCAAGAAGTAAACAAGGTGTCTCAGGTGCGTGTACTCATTGTTGTCTTGATAACTTGAATCATTGGATGGTCTTTGAAGAATTGATGAAGGCCATGAGAACATTGAGACAGCTTACAGTAGAACTGATACGTGAATATTTAGGTAGCTGACATGGAAGTGCTGTACTGTTCAACTGTTTTGAGAGTAACCACGACTCATTCTCTTTCTGCAGATCGTGACAAGCTTGGCTGACCCCTCGGCAAACATAATTTTCGGTGCTGTCGTAGACGACCGTTATAATGGCGAGATCCACGTGACCATCATCGCAACAGGATTCCCGCAGTCCTTTCAGAAGTCCCTTCTGGCTGACCCGAAGGGAGCACGGATACTGGAGGCGAAAGAGAAGGCGGGTAGCCTCGTATCAGCTGCCGTGCAACAACCGGCAGCGGCCGCCCCGACATGGTCCCGGAGGCTCTTCTCCTGAACACTGTCCAGCAGGCACAAACAACCTTGTGAAGCTGTGGTTCTCACTTTATCAAGGCAAGTAGAGAGTTAGCCGGTGCGGTGTGAAACACTAAACTAGTTTCGCGTAGTGATTAGGTTCTCGCCTGGTGTATGTATTGTTCGGAAGACACTTACTCGGTTGTTTTAGAAAGTGTTCTGTTCGTTGTCGCCTGCTGGATTTTGTGGGTGTGTACGAGCTTGTCTTTGATTGTTGAATTTAATGAGGTTCGTGGATTTATGCCTCTGGTCCCTCGTCCATCTGGAGGTGTGATCGGCAAGTAGGGGTGGAATGTGGTAGCGGATAATCCGAAATATCCGATATTCGTATTCGAGAAAATGCCTATTCATATCCGAAACATCCGCATCCGAACCAATATGGAAATGGAAATTATCCGTATCCGAATTTATTTAAGAAAAAAAAAATATGGTATGCGATTTTGACATAAATATGGATATGGAAGTGGATATATCCATATCCGAGTAAGATTATGGGAGGTAATTTTCAAATTGCTAGCCCCAATATTCCAGTTATTCGACATAAAAGCCAAATATGTGGTCTAATTTTACACTTTGTATGATTAAACTTAGAAATTATTATGAACCTATTTTATCATTGATTATCGTATGTCACAAGTTGATTAGGTCATGTCACATAGCTATTGACTAATTTACTTAAGCAATAGATCGTTATTATTCGTATCCGTTCCGAATCGAGCAAACATCCGATACGTATCCGTATTCGAATAACATCCGAGCCACATCCGTATCCGATAGCATCTGTATTCGCATTCGTATTCGTTTTGAAAATATGGAAACGAAAGTGGTAAGAGCACTATCCGATCCGTTTTCACCCCATCGGCAAGCGTGTCAGTGTTTTATGGTGTGTATATGCGCCCGTACCCCACTGACTATTTGTGATGGCAAATTAGAAATGGTAAGACGCTGTTTTTTTTTGAGCGAATGCTAAAATGCTGTTGACATACATGAGATTTGTGAAGTAGATCGTGCCCAAGCAATATACACCCATCCATACATCTTTGCAACATACTAACAGATATCGTTTTTTTAGAAACCACATAACAGATATGCGATCGTCTTGAACTAATATACTCAAGTTTTTTTTTTTTGGACTTAAATAATATACTCATGTTAAAAAAAAACAAGTACATCGAGATCGAGTGTGAGATAACAAGATGGGCTTGCGTTCCTCTGTAAGTAGCAGTATCATCACGGGGCCAAGAAGCCCACTGGGCACTGGCTGGGTTGCCCCCCATCCGCGAACGCCTCGGCCTTTTCCACCAGCTCGCGGCTGCGCGGAGGAGGAGGCTCGCAGAGATTAGTCCCACACCGCTGCTTCGGGGTCACCGCGCTCCCAGGGAGCAGTATATAAGGAGGGCCACGGCGTCTATTCGAAGGCACGCAGCTGCGCAGCTGGCACAAAGCGAACTATTCTTTCGCCTTTTACTAAAGAATACCGTGTGCACACTGCAATTAGCAGCATACGCTAATTTTTGAAGGGATCCCTCCCTATCAGGAGGGCCCGACAATTCAATACTAAATTTTTGCAATTCATGTTTTGAAGGACGTCGGTTGCGGCTTCTGTCGTTGTCTGGTGCTGCCCTGCCTCGTCCATTTGTGGCAATGCTTCAGATGCACCTAGTTCCGTGCTTCTGAATCTCTTGGCGACGTGCACTGCGCCCAGCGTCAATGCCCTAAAAGGCTGGATTTGTTATGATTTGAGTGCCAAACTTCTTCAACTTGGCAAGTTCATAAAAAAAATTATGAATGCCTAATAACTATCATTATCAGATTCGTTGACTTGTCTATTTTATTTTAGTTAGTATTGTAAAGGTCGATATATATGCTGCTATAAACTTGGTCAAACAAAGAAAGGTATAACTTCTGAATAAATAATGATCAAATATTTGGAACGGATAGTACATCACATTCAATTCTCCTGCATGACTTTTGATTCAAATAACACCTATAAATCATGTCATTGTTTTGTCGTGCATTTTTTGAAGCCCCCCCCCCCCCCCCTCCCCCGCCATTTTTTAAATCAACCCGCGGTCCAGATTTAAGTGTGTCTAAAAAAAGGTTTTGCGTTTTGTAGAAAACCTCCGGCTCTTTCTTAAAATACACCCGCGATCCAAGTTTAAGTGAGTTGACAAATATTTCGTTGTTTATAGAAACCACTCTGACATTTGGGTTAACCAAATGGTTTAGAAAATATCCATATCTTTTGAGCGCTAACCTTAATATATGGAATTTAATTGGAAAAATGTGTAGAACCTGAATATGATATTATTTTACCCGTTAGGCATTTTTGAAATGCTATTTAGTAGCTTATGATCTGTCTTTCTTTCGTACTGATGCCGATTCGAATTAGAAATCAACACCTCAACAAAGTTAGATTGGAGATGAAGGAAATCATCTATAACCACACATGCATGCCTCGCCAAAACCTCACTGGGGAAAAAGAAACCACATTTCTTATCTTATGCCGAGAGAGAGAGAGAGAGAGAGAGAGAGAGAGAGAGAGAGAGAGAGAGAGAGAGAGAGAGAGAGAGAGAGAGAGAGAGAGAGAGAGAGAGAGAGAGAGAGAGAGAGAGAGAGAGAGAGAGAGAGAGGGAGAGGGAGAGAGAGAGAGGGAGAGGGAGAGAGAGAGAGAGAGAGAGAGAGAGAGAGAGAGAGAGAGAGAGAGAGAGAGAGAGAGAGACTAGGGAAAACCTTAATACACAGAATCTTATCAGTAGCGCTGGTTAAAGTAAGGCGCTACTGCTAATTAGCAGTAGCGCGTCGCCACAAGAGGCGCTACTGGTATCCACATAGCAGTAGCGCGGCTGGTATAAAACGCGCTACTAATATAATTGCCACACCGTTACCGACAGGCTAGGTATAGTAGTAGCGCCCTTCTGCAAACAGCGCTACTGCTAACAGAATAATAGTAGCGCATTTTTATGGTAGGGCGCTACTGCTAAGTTTGACCGGTCGCTGCAACTAAAGCTGTGATGTGCCATATTGTGGGCCCCACTTAGCAGTAGCGGTTCACGTAAACCAGCGCTACTGCTAAATGTGTATCCGTAGCGTGTTTTCCTCGACCGTGCTACTGCTAGGTCGTACCTTATCTTCTTCCCACCGGCCCGCGCCCCCTCACTCCTCACTCTGTAGATCTCCCTCTCCACTATCTCCCTCGCGGCGGCGCTCCCGCATCCCGGTCATCCGCCCCACCTGGCGGCCCTCCCCGTCCCGGCCCTCCCCACGCGGCGGCCCTCCCCGTCCCGGACCTCCCCACGCGGCCGCCCTCCCCGTCCCGGCCCTTCCCACGCGGCAGCCCTCTCCCGTCCCGTCCCTCCCGTCCCGGCCATCCACGCAGCGGTAGCTCTCCCTCCCTCCTCTCTCCCACTCTCCCCCCTTCTCCCTCCTCCCTCTGTTTTTGCACTGCTAGAAAAGCTTAATGAATGGATGGATGGATTGATGCATTTAGATGGTTAGATGGATGCATGGATGCATTTAGATGGTTAGATAGATGGATGGATGCATTTAGATGGTTATGGATGGATGCATTTAGATGGTTAGATGGATGTATGGATGCATATCGGAATTCATCCACATGCTGTAAATTGTGCTACAAAGGTGCTTCACGTCGTAACCGTAAAAAAAATGTTTAAACTTGCAAACTTTCGTGGATGATTGCATCTAAACCGTTGCTCCTGTGGATGTGATTTGTTCATGAGATTTGTTGGCGCGGGGAAATTTACAGGGATTCCATGTCTCCTACACATTGTGCTATTTAATATGTCCATTGTTAAGCAAATGTCATGCCAAATTTACAGGGATTCCATGTCTCCTAGACGTTCTTGTGAAGGGGAGTTGGAGTGGCGAAGGAAGTTGCTGGCGCGGGGAGAAAGGATTGACGATGTAGTGTTCGGATGGAGAGATTGTATGCGGGAGCTGAAAGAGGCGGAGAATATGTTTCGGAAGACTCAGTCTAGTCACTGGGAGTACGAAGTCAATGAGTGCAAGAGTTATGCCCAAACACAACTACAAGTTGCAGCAGACGTCATCTTCGCGGAGGCCAACGCTGCAGAGCATGCTCAGATGCCACCTCAGAGTAGTCCCCACTTGGTTATGGAATGGGCACTACAACAAGTGACATCTTCGTGCCCGGCTCAAAGAGCCCGATGGGGAAGTGTTGTCGGGATACTTCCGCCAAGAATGCCCCCACCACCATCAGATTCTGCACCACCAGATTCTGCTCATTAATAGTATTGTAGTAAGATTAAGCTCTAGTTTAAGGTTTAATAGTTTTATCATTATTGGTCTCGATCTAGCAGTTCGGTCTGGACTTGTAAGGTTTTTGAAATCTAGTTATCTGTTTGAACTCAAATTGTCATCAATAATGATATATATAAACCCATCCTCTTCTGCTTACTACTGACACTGCTGCTACATTGGGCCCACCACGGTATTGCTAATTACACTAGTGATGTCATTAGTAAACAAAAAAGCATAAAATTAGTAGTGGCGCGGGTTAGAGACCAGCGCTACTGGTAAGTAAATTATCAGTAGCGTGGGGGAGCGACGCTACTGCTACAAGTTAGCTGTGGCGCCGTAGCAGTAGCGCGGTGCCCCGCGCTACTGACAGGCCCTTAACCCGCGCTACTGCTAGGCTTTTCCCTAGTAGTGAGAGAGAGAGAGAGAGATAGAGAGAGAGAGGCACCTTAGAATTGATCACATTTAATCACATTGTGGTTGTGTGAGCATTGAGATCACCGTCGGCGAGGGTAGGAGGAGGATGGGCGACAACACATATGAAATGTCATGTGTTGGAATAAAGGACGTGTACCTATTTGGATCCCGAGTCATAATTATTGGGTTAGTGACGCGCGGTCATTTTTTTCCCGTCGCAAAGCACAAGCTCTTTTGCTAGTGGTTAGTAATAAAAATTAAAACCATATATTAAAGACAAGATCAGATAAAGTGGTAGGACAACACATGTAATTGATTCAAATAATTTCCATAAATAAGATGTAATTAAACGTTTAAAATTTTAAATTTAGTTTTCCTAAAAAAATGAAGATAGAAAACATTAATACATCTGTAACTATATTATGGATCCTGAAACTATTTTAAATGTCCCAGCTAGTTCCTGAAATTTTGGAAATTGTCTTTCAGGACGTACTTGAGACCTTGAGGTAATTTTATGACATACATATTTACTTTATTAATACGTATATGTATACGCACAAATTTTGTTTGATGCTCCTAGGTTTGTATGTTTTTTATTAAGCGATAACAAAACACATTATCTGTATTGATAATTATAATAAGAAAAGGGTAATCAAAATCGATGATATTGAAAAAAATACTTGCCCTTGCTTCTGATGAATATCAACCACAAAAATGATACAGCTTTAGTTGGATTCTTCGATACTAGTAATAACCATAATTGCATAATACTCCCTCTAGTCCAAAACAAGTGTCACAGTTTTAAACTAATGTTAGCTCCACCTTAGTTTAAAACCGCGACACTATTATGGATCGAAGGGAGTAGCAAACAACCATAGATATTTAGGAGATGACGAGATCACCGGGCTACCAGGATTCGAACCGAGCTCCGCCCGACTCCCTACCACAATTGTCTGTTGACGTATAAATGCATAGCCCACCTTTTCCCACCAGCTTAAGCTTTTGAGTGAACTAGCTCGCGTGTGCAATTCTACATGGTATTAGAGCGGTTTGTGCGATGACATCGATCCTAGGATCTTCAACCACTTCCGCAAGCGGCTCACGCGAGAGAAAAGGCTTCCGCCCGGAGCGAGGTTACGGGAAGAAGGAACATTACCAAAGAATCACCGAGCCGCGGGGGGCGATTAACTTAACTTTTCGAAGCGCGTCGCGAGGCGGCCGCGGCCTGCGAGAGGTTCGCGTGACGTGAGGGCACGTCTTCCCGAAGTTCACTTCCTTATCCCATCTTCTATCCTGCGATGGATCAATGAAAAATTGTTGCCCTTTGCAACCAAGGCCTTTGCAGTTTGAACCATGCGTCCACTTATGAGGTCCCCTCGCGGGGTTCTTCCCTTTTCCCTTGCTTGCCTTCGTGCTCTGCGTCGTCGGGAACCAGTCCCCCGAGCGAGCCTCAGCCGTCGCTGGTATGTTAGGTCGCGATGCCTGGGACAAGGCCAGGAGGTGAGGGGCTCCGGAAGCTAGTGAGGGTTCCTGAGGTGCGATGCTCAAGGACCCCCCTTGACGCGCAAGCGGCCCGCGTGAGGGAAAACGCCGGCAATGGCGAGGGTGCCCCGCGGGGCTCTCATACTTAGCTCTTTGCAACGCCAATACATTGTCACTTGCCGGGAGCGCCTTGTGAGACCCCTCGAGTGATCTGTCCCGAGGAAAAAAACCTGCGCACAAAAGCTTCATTTCGGATGACGCACGCTCGCTAGCTTCCAGTTGGGTGTCATGTGAGGAGACCAGACACCAAGGGCCTTGGTGGGTGACGTGCGCGGGAGCAGGCCCGCGAGCCAGAGCCCAGTCCCTTGGGTTTTTCAGCGCTGCTGGGACTAACCCGAGCACAGGCACCGTGTCCAGCCCCTGCTCGCGTGAGGCTCAAGGGGGAGCTGGCGAGCGCGTGCCGCAGGGAGAAGGCCGACGGCTGCCGTGCTAGGCATGACTTACCCCGAGGTCGGCGCGGTCGTGGGGCGCTCTTAGTTGAATCTCCACCAGCGCGGAGCATGTGGCTTCCACTTGGACGTGGGCATGATCATAGTTTGGTCATTCCGCCAGCGCGGAGCATGGGGCTTCCACTTGGGCGTGGGCATGACTGCGGTTCGATCGTTCCGCCAGCACGGAGCATGGGGCTTTCACTTGGGCGTGGGCATGATCGCGTTCGATCGTTCCGCCAGCGCGGAGCATGGGGCTTCCACTTGGACGTGGGCATGATCGCAGTTCGATTGTTCCGCCAGCGCGGAGCATGGGGCTTCCACTTGGGCATGGGCGGGAGTTCTCCCGGGGCCGAGGGGCGGCGCACTGGGAGGCTCTGGGGCGTGTACAACCCCACCTCATTCTTACGTGAGAGGGTCACGGGTAGGACTTGCGGAGGTGCTGGATGTTCCACGCGTTTTGCACGGGTACTCCATCCTCCGTCTCCAGGCGGGCATCGCCTGGCCTGGAGACATGAACGGCCCTAAAAGGGCCTTCCCACATGGGCGAGAGCTTGTGGAGGCCCTCTCTGGAAAGGATCCGCCGCAGGACAAGGTCCCCGACCGCGAGGGTACGAGGGCGGGTGTTGCGACTGTGGTAATGCCACAAGGCCTGTTGGTACCTCGCGGCGCGAAGGGCGGCCTGGCGACGGTCCTCCTTGATACGTCTCCAACGTATCGATAATTTATGAAGTATTCATGCCATATTCATCTATGTTTACAATACTTTTGTACGGTTTTGATGCACTTTATATGATTTATTTAGAACTAACCCGGACTGACGCTGTTTTCAGCAGAATTACCGTGGTGTTGTTTTTGTGCAGAAAATGAAAGTTATCGGAATCGCCCGAAACTTTTTGGTGATTTTTTCTGGACCAAATAAGCAATATTGGAGCGAAGAACCACTGGAGAAGAGCCACGAGGTGGGCACAACCCACCAGGGCGCGCCAGAGGGCCCAGGCGCGCCCTGGTGTATCGTGCCCTCCTCGTGGCCCATCTTGGCGTCCTATAAATATAGAAACCATCAGAAATAACCCTAGACTCTCCGTTCCGCCGCCGCAACTCTCTGTATCGACGAAAAACCAATCTGGAGGCGTTCCAGTACCCTGCCGGAGAGGGTAGATCATCTCCGGTGGCCATCTTCATCATCCCGGCGGAGGCCATGACGAGGAGGGAGTAGTCCACCCTCGGGGCTGAGGGTATGTACCAGTAGCTATGTGTTCAATCTCTCTCTCTCGTGTTCTTGAGATGTCACGATCTTGATGTATCACGGGCTTTGTTAATATAGTCGGATCATATGATGTTCCCTTGCTATCATGTTGTGATGAATTGAATCTTTCCCTTTGAGATATCGTTATGTTGGATTGAATATTGGATTTGAGAACACTTGTTATATGTCTTGCATATGGATACCCGTGGTGACAATGGGGTGTTCTATTGATTCACTTGATGTATGTTTTGGTACTCAACTTGTGGATTTCCGAAGTGACATTAGGGTAATCTATGCATAGGGGTTGATGCACGTTCTTGTCCTACGTTCTCCGATAGAAATCTTGGGGCACTCTTTGAGGTTCTTTGTGTTGGATTGAGTATTATGAATCTGAAATTGTTTGATGCGTATTGTATAATTAACTCATGGATACTTGTGGTGACATTGGAGTATCTAGGTGACATTAGAGTTGGTTGATGCGTATCATATGGTGTTATTTTAGTACGAACTCTAGATAGATTGATCGGAAAGGATAACTTGGTGTTATTTTAGTACGAACTCTTGGATAGATCGATCGTAAAGGATAACTTTAAGGTGGTTTCGTACCCTACAAACAATTTCTTGTTATGTTCTCCGCTAGATAAGAACTTTGGAGTGATTCTTCGTTGCACATTGAGGGATGGTTATGTGATCCAATTATATTAGCACTGTTGAGACATTGCACTAGCGAAAGTACGGACCCTAGGCCTTGTTTTCAAGCATTGCAATACCGTTTGTGCTCACTTTTGTTACTTGCTACCTTGCTGTTTTTATATTTTCAGATTACAAAAACCTATATCTACCATCCATATTGCACTTGTATCACCATCTCTTCGCCGAACTAGTGCACCTATACAATTTGCCATTGTATTGGGTGTGTTGGGGACACAAGAGATTTCTTGTATTTGATTGCAGGGTTGTTTGAGAGAGACCATCTTCATCCTACACCTCCCACAGATTGATAAACCTTAGGTCATCCACTTGAGGGAAAATTGCTACTGTCCTACAAAACTCTGCGCTTGGAGGCCCAACAAAGTCTACAAGAATAAAGTTGCGTAGTAGATATCAAGCTCATTTCTGGCGCCGTTGCCGGGGAGGTGAGTGCTTGAAGGTATATCTTTAGATATTGCAATTAAATCTTTTAGCTTCTTGTTTTTCACTAGTTTGGTTTTATAAAAGAAAACTACAAAAAATGGAGTTTAGGTTGCATCATTTGTTTCGTCTTTATAATGTCTTACGTGAAAATAAGGATTCAGGAAATTGTGCTCAATTGGTAGAGGAAGAAACTATGAAAATACTTAATGAGAATTCCTTGAATGATGAGCATGATTGCAATGTTGTTAGTATGAATTCTATGAATATCCAGAATACTAATGATGATTGCACTAGTCATGATAAAAATGTTTCTTATAAGCATGTCAATTTTTGTGGAGTGGATAAAGTTTGTGAAGACGTGCCTTATAGGGATGATAGATTTTGTAAGAAGCATAAACATGATAGAACCAATTTTGTGCTCAAAGTGATAGATGAATTTGCTACAAAATTATGTTCTCTTTGCCCTATTACTTGTGAACTTTGCAATAAAGTTGGTCATCTTAATTTCCAATGCAAACTTTTTCATGATCAAATCATGGCCAAATATTGTAATGACTTGATCACCCTTGAACTTTATAATGAGCTTTGTCTATTTTTGGGAAGTGAAGTATTGACACATAAAAATAGTTGGTTTGAAGTATTCATTCTCACGGACGACATTGAAACTAATCTAAAAAATATCTATATGTTTTGCATGGTAAATTCCAATGAGAATGCTTATATTGCCAACTACAGAAAGATGGGAAAAAAAACCAATAGAATATAAAAGGAATACTAATGAAAGGGCAAAGAATTCCACTTTCCCTCCTATTGTCTCGCATGATGAAATAGGTGACGAGGAGGAGCTCCCTATTCAACCAATCTCATCAATAAGAAGCTCGAAGAACTTAATTAAACCCACACATGATGTGGTGAAGAAGAAGAAAAGAAGAAAGAGTAGAGGTAAAAAGGTATCTCTCCCAAATGATGTTGCTCCTATTATTGTTGTGCCTCACGAGGATGAATAAAAAATAATTGTGGAAGATGATACACTTGATGATGATTTTGTTATGCCTATTGCTAGTTGTGATGACTATGATTGGGAAGATAATGATACTTCTTATAATCTTGAAAATCTTTTTGGTACCAACTTGGTAAATTATGATGATAATAATTGTTATGCTATTGGTGCTATTCATACTATTAATGATGAGAGTGATTATGCTTATGATATGTCAAGCCACAATCTTGGGGATGCTATGTTTGATGACAATGACATGTTTGAGAGTTTATTTGCTGCAATTAATGTTTGTTCCAAGCTTGGGGATGTTATGCTTACTGAAGATGATCTTTTTAGTTCCCCTACTTTGAATGATCAAATTTGTTATGATGATTGCATGCCTCCTATTTATGATGATTGTGATATTTATGAAAGTGGGTTTGGAAGAGTGTCAACTTTAGATAATTATCATCCCACTAACTTGGAGGGTGTTGAATTTTATTATAATGGTAAAATTGGATTTGGAGAGGTCATGACTTTATTTAGTAATGATTCCACTATTTCGGAAGAGGTTTCACTTGACTATGATGAGAAAAAAGTTGCTACTTATGATGATTATTGTGATGATACTTATGTAAAGAGTAGTGATAATTATTGTCATAATTTTGAATATCCTTTTACAGAATATTACTCTTTTAATGTGGAAACAATTTATAGTATTCGAGTTTCATTT
The DNA here is from genome assembly GCA_039707655.1 of Elymus sibiricus. Taxonomy (NCBI): domain Eukaryota; kingdom Viridiplantae; phylum Streptophyta; class Magnoliopsida; order Poales; family Poaceae; genus Elymus; species Elymus sibiricus. Next base: position 487,734,838 of record CM077665.1, read on the forward strand.
GATGCTCCCACTATTATGAATGAGAAGAAATATGCTTATGTGGAGAGTAATAAATATTCTATGCTTGTGCATCATGAAAAAATGCTTTATGTGATAGTTATATTGTTGAATTCCTTCATGATGCTACTGAAAATTATTATGAGGGAGGAACATATGCTTGTAGGAATTGCAATAATATCAAGTTTCCTCTCTATGTGTTCAACGTTTTGAAGTTATGCTTGTTTTGCCTTCCTATGCTAGTTGACTCTTGTTCCCATAAACTGTTTGCTCACAAAATCACTATGCATAGGAAGTGGGTTAGGCTTAAATGTGCTTGTCATGAGATTCATGATGCTCTCTTGCATGTTTCAATTACTATTTCTATGTGAGCATCATTGAAATCATCATGCCTAGCTAAAAGGCATTAAAGAAAAGCGCTTGTTGGGAGACAACCCAACACTTTTACTTTCTGTTTTTGAGTGTTCACATGATTAAGCTACTGTATTAATCATGTTTTGTGTCTTTTATTTCAATAAAGTGCCAAGTAAATCCTTTGGGATGACTCACAAGATGAGTAGAATTCATGCTGAACCAAAACAGAAACTTTTGACTTCAGTACAGGAATTTTAATTTTTTACTTGAGAGTGATAATGATCTTAAATTTTTACAGTCTTAATATACAAATTATTCAGGTTGTCCTATTTTTTCAGAATTTTTAGAGACAGTGAAGTATGGCTATATTACAGATCTTCACAGACTGTTCTGTTTTTGACAAATTCTGTTTTGCATGCATAGTTTGCTTGTTTTAGTGTTTCCATAGCTTATATTTAGTGGTATAAATTATGGGAATGATAGAATACAGTAGGTATCATGTGGGAACAATTATGAATCTTGTCTTGACAGTACCTAAGTGAATGATCTTTATTTATTATACTAACCCATCTCACGAAGTTCCGTTAAGTTTTGTGTGATTGAAGTTTTCAAGTTTTGGGTGAGACACCGATATGAGGAGAATAAGGAGTGACAAGAACCTAATCTTGGGGATGCCCAAGGCACCCCCAAGGTAATATCCAAGGAAGACTCAAGCGCCTAAGCTTGGGGATGCCCCGGAAGGCATCCCCTCTTTCGTCTTCAACATTATCGGTATATCTTACTTAGAGCTATATTTTTATTCGTAACATAATATGTGTTTTGCTTGGAGCATCATTATATTTTTTTATTATCTATTAGATGTTATTTACAATATTGTTTTTCAATAAAAAGTTCCAAGAATTGCCTTTAGGATGCTTGATGTGTGCTGTGTAAAAACAGAAACTTTTGCTGTAGTGTTTGAATTTTCATATTTTACTGGAATGTGGAAAGTTTCTGAAATTTTTACACAGTGTTGTAATATAAATTATTTATCATGTCCTAAATTTTCATAATTTTTTGAGTTACATAAGTACACTGGTTTAATAGATTGCTACAGACTGTTCTGTTTGAACATATTGCTGTCATAGTTTTGTTATCTACTTATCCTATAGTTTCCATAGCCTATATTGATAGATATAAGTTGTGTAAACGATAGTAAGCAGTAGATGATGTTTGAAATTATTATGCAACTTGTCTTGGCAGTACATAAAGAGTTGATTTATTATTATGTGTACTAACCTATCTCATGAGTTCTTTTCGAGTTTTGTGTGGATGAAGTTTTTGAGAATAGGTGAAACCATGATATGAGAGGATTGAACGAGATACAAAGGCTCAAGCTTGGGGATGCCCAAGGCACCCCAAGTAAATATTTCAAGAAGTCTCAAGCATCTAAGCTTGGGGATGCTACGCATCCCACCTCTCTTCATCAACAATTATCGGTTAGCCTATGTTAAGCCTAAATTTTTATTCGTTCACATGATGTGTGCTATTCTTAGAGTGCTATTTTTCTTTTGCTTGTTGTTTAATAAAATACTCAGATCTGAAAATATTTATTGAGAGAGAGCCCTCACATAGCTACTTGATTGTTTACCTACTCATTGATCTTCACTTATATCTTTTGAGAGTAGTTCGATGTTTACTCTTGTGCTTCACTTATATCCTAAGAGTAAATTGTGAATGAATGAAATACTCCCTCCGTTCGTTTTTATAAGACGTTCAGACATCCAGCTTTGTACTGTTTTAGGCTGTGTCTGAATGCCTAAAACGTCTTATAAAAACGAACAGAGGTAGTATCATAAATCTGAAATTATCAATGTGCTATATTCTTAGTAGCAACTCCACATTTGGTTTAGAAAGTAAAATCTATTGAAGTTTAACAATCACAATATTGGTCATACAAGCAATTCGTGAATGATTAGTATAAGGAAGAGAACTTTCACATACAAATATATTATCTTGGACATCTTCTATGATTGTGAATACCCATTAATTATTTTCAAACTTGAGCAAATTAGTTGAAGTTGGACAAGGAAGACAACGTAATGAGTTATGGTTGTGTATATTTGCATAGAAGTTATATTGTTATGGATCCTCCAACATGTGGTGTTTGCTTAGGATCTTTTGCTAGCCAAAAATTCATACTAAGTAGAGATACTACTTGTGCATCCAAAAACCTTTAAACCCAGTTTCTTGCCATGAGAGTCCACTATATCTACCTATATGCGGTATTACCCTGCCGTTCCAAGTAAATTTGCATGTGCCACCTCTAAAATTTCAAATGAGCATATGTTTTGTGTGCCTGGACCGCTCATGGAGCGACAGGGGGCGGTCAGTATCTTCCATGTTAAGCGGGTTATTCTCATGATGAGTGATTATTCACTCGTCCTTGCACGAGAGGGGCGGTAATAGGGATTCCTAGTCCCGAAATAAAAAAATGCAAATAATTAAACAAAACTCCCCCAGGAATGTTGTTGGTATGGACGGTACCCGTGGATTCGACTAGCCGTGGAGTGTGTTTGTTGGCGGAGGGGGAGTAAACCTTTACTTTTACCGCCTGGGAACCGCCACTAATGTGTTTAACATGGAAGATATTGATAACTCTTGGTCATAACGTTGACAGGAAGGGTGCACCTCCCAAAATTATATCTATCTCTGTTTTTAAACAATGAGCTCTGGCACATATGCAAATCACTGCTTCCCTCTGCGAAGGGACAATCTATTTACTTTCATGTTATTTACTTTTCATGTTGAGTCAACTTCTTATTCCAACCTACTTCTATTAGTTGGCAAGCATCATGTGGCGGGGAAAGATCCAAACATATATATCCAGTCAAATATATTTGATCATGACTTATAATTGTTGACAATTATCTCTATGATAAATAAGTTGGGAGGCGAAACATTAAGCCCCTATTTTTCTATGTGTTCGATGGATGCCATTTGTTCTAAAAATATGCTTTGAGTACTAGCAATCATAGAAGACTATATGATGATTGAGTATGTGGAGCTCTTACTAAGACTTTGTTGAGAATAAGTTGAATTGCAATTGTTTGGTGACTAAGAACATAGGTTGTTAAGTTTCAAGAGAATTCATTGTTTTAACCATGACATGTGAATTGATTGCTCTATCATGATGATTTATGAGAAAAGGTTGCTGGTTATGATGCTAGAAAATTGACTGAAATTATCATTGATCAAACTTATATATTATGCTAGAATTCACACTTCATAAATTAGTTCTTTTACCATTTATCTACTCAAGGACGAGTAGGAATTAAGCTTGGGGATGTTGATACGTCTCCAATGTATCGATAATTTATGAAGTATTCATGCCATATTCATCTATGTTTACAATACTTTTATATGGTTTTGATGCACTTTATATGATTTATTTAGAACTAACCCGGACTGACGCTGTTTTCAGCAGAATTACCGTGGTGTTGTTTTTGTGCAGAAAATGAAAGTTCTTTGTGTTGCGGCACTCTTTGAAGTTCTTTGTGTTGGATTGAACATGATGAATCTGAAATTGTGTGATGCATATCGTATAATCAAGCCCATGGGTACTTGTGGTGACATTGGAGTATCTAGGTGACATTAGAGTTGGTTGATGCGTATCATATGGTGTTATTTTAGTACGAACTTGGTGTTATTTTAGTACGTACTCTTGGATAGATCGATCGGAAAGGATAACTTTAAGGTGGTTTCGTACCCTACAAACAATTTCTTCTTATGTTCTCCGCTAGATAAGAACTTTGGAGTGATTCTTCGTTGCACATTGAGGGATGGTTATGTGATCCAATTATATTAGCACTGTTGAGAGATTGCACTAGCGAAAGTACGGACCCTAGGCCTTGTTTTCAAGCATTGCAATACCGTTTGTGCTCACTTTTGTTACTTGCTACCTTGCTGTTTTTATATTTTCATATTACAAAAACCTATATCTACCATCCATATTGCACTTGTATCACCATCTCTTCGCCGAACAATTTGCCATTGTATTGGGTGTGTTGGGGACACAAGAGATTTCTTGTATTTGATTACAGGGTTGTTTGAGAGAGACCATCTTCATCCTACACCTCCCACGGATTGATAAACCTTAGGTCATCCACTTGAGGGAAAATTGCTACTGTCCTACAAAACTCTGTGCTTGGAGGCCCAACAAAGTCTACAAGAATAAAGTTGCATAGTATACATCACTCCTCGAGGAGCAAAATATTGGTCTCCCGTGAGTTGTCCTAACGCGCCTTGTCAAACGCCAAGACCCGCGGGGAGCCATGCTTAAGCTCCGAGGGAAGGACCGCCTCAGCCCCGTAGACGAGGAAAAAGGGGGCTCACCAGTGGGCTTAGTCTCGGTGGTGCAAATGGACCACAACACGGACTGCAGCCCATCCAGCCAACCCTTCCCGCATGCCTCAAGCTTCTTCTTGAAGCTCCTAGTATTGAGTCCCTTGAGGACCTCAGCGTTGGCGCGCTCAGCCTGGCTGTTACTTCACGGGTGCGCCATGAAAGCGTAGCATATCTGCGTACCAAGGTTAGCACAGTATGGCCTGGTAGGCATTAGTTGGTCGTAGGACACCTGGAGTGTCTCGAAGGTCTCGACAGAGAGCACGTTGAGGCTGGTGCCTCCGTCGATGAAGGTATTGGTGACTGAGACGTTGCTGATGGTAGGAGTGCACAACATGGGAAGCGCGCCCGCGGCAGCCGTGGACTTGAGGTTGTCCTTGGAATCGAAGGAGATGGCGTACTGCGACCACTTGAGGGGCCGCGCGGCCTCCGACCTTGGGAGGGCGGCGTTCACCTCACGAGAGAACCGCCTGAACAGGCAGTTCAATGCACGGGCATGGGCTCCGCCGAGGATACAGGCTATCACGAGAGGCTCCTGATAGCCCCCAACCCCCTCGTCATGCTAGTTGTTGTCGTTCCTCCTGAACGACGGCGGCAACGGTGGAAGAGTGGCGTTGTCCTGAGGACGTGCCTCGCGAGGCTGTTCACGCCAGGCACCCTCACGAGGCTGATCGCGCGAGCCGTCCTCACGAGGCTACTCACGCCAGCCTTGGCGGGGATTGCCGTTGTGGTTGTCCCACCTGTCGCCGCTGCAGCCGCCTCCGTGGATGGTGCCACGGTCATTATGGTCTGGATGCCGGCCGACGCGTTCGTCGCGGAGGGACTTGAGCTCCTGGCAGTCTTCAGTGTTGTGGGTGCGCATGTTGTGGTAGACACAGAACGGGCTGCGGTCCTTCTCGGGCACATCATGGTCGCGGCCGCATTTCTGCTCAGGCTCCGCCGTGAGCACGGCAAGGCCCTTCCGCTTGAACTCCTTGCCCTTTGCCTTGCTGTCGTTGGGCGCGGCATCAGGGTCGTTCTGGATGAACAGGCGGCCCTCTTCGGCCTTGGCGCACTTGTCAGCGATGTTGAACAGCTCCAGAGCCGAGCTCATGTTGTCGTTGATGGCGAGCTTCTCGCACATCTGGATGTCCTTGACGCCGTTGGTGAACGCCATGATGATGGCTTTGTCCGAGGCACGCGGGATCTTGTTGCGCACCTGGCTGAAGCGCTGGATGTACTTGCGTAGGGTCTCTTCAGGGCGCTGCTTCATGCGCCGTAGGTCATTGACGGAAAGGGGGCGGTCATGCGTGCCCTTGAAGTTGGCGATGAACTGCTCGCAGAGCTCGCTCCACGAAGAGATCAACTCCTCGAGCAGGTTCACGAGCCAGGAGCGCGCGCTATCATTGAGGTCCATGGGGAACCAGTTCGCCATGACCTTGTCGTCGCGGTTTCGCCGCCTCGATGCTCAGCGCATAGAGCTGGATGAACTCCGTGGGGTCGGGGATGCCATCGTAGCGCGGGGGCAGCTCAGGCTTGAACTTGACGGACCAAACCACCCGACGCAGCTCGCGAGTAAAGGCCCGTCAGCCTACGCTGCTCGAAGGGACTCCGCGCGCACGGGCGGCCCGGTTCTGGCACCCGGCCGCCGCGACATCCTGGACGATCCGGTCTTGGCGCTGGCGCTGCTGCTCAAGGATCACGCGCACGTCAGGCGGCGCACGGCGGACGATCTGGCAGCTGGCTTCATCATGGGCCCGCGGAGGTGCTCCGCGAGGCTGGTCGCGCGGGTGCGCGTTGCACCGAGGCTCGACTGGGTTGTTGTTCAAGGGAGGTGGCGGAGGCGCTCCGTGCGCCACGTCCCCAGCGTGAGACGGTGGAGGGCAAAGCGAGCGAGAGGGTGCCGGGGCTTCTCCGGTGGCGGTGACGAGCTTGGTGGCGCGGCCCAACCAGGCGTCGTAGCCAGTGTCCGCCGGGCGGTAGCGCAGCAGCTCGCGTGCCATGAGCAACACAGCCTGCACATTCACGTGCCCAAGGCTGGCGTGGAAGGAGGAAGCCGTGGCGGTGCGGCCGTCCTGCTGCACGGAGGGGTGCATGGAGGAGTCCTGCTGCTCGTGGGAAGCGGGGTCAGTGGCAGCGATAGCTTCGACGCCGGCGGAGTTGTGGCGGCCGTCGCGATCTGCGGCCGCGGTCTGGACGACGCGGGCCGCCCGGTGCTTGGCACGTGCACGGCGAGCGTCAGCCATAGGGTTGGCGAAGCTAGAGCAGAAATGGAGCTGGAGAACAACGGCGTACCCCTACCTGACGCGCCAAATGTTAGAATCGGGGTCCGGGGACCCAAGGAGGTTTTAATTCTGGGGTGCACGGGTTCTCTCGCCCTACTCTACCTCGCAACCTCACGGCGACACTCCGGCGTGCTCGAGCTAAGGAAGAAGAACAGCGAACGCGGCAGTTTACCCACGTTCCGTCCACCTTGCGGTGAAACCCTACTCCTGCTTGTTTGGATTGCTTGAGGATGAGAGCGAGTACAAGGGCGGGTTCTAGCTAACTGGGGTCGATCCGGTCGCCCTCCCCCCCCCCCTCTACGGCGGGACTCTGCCCTATCTTATACTGGCTCCGGTCCTCGTCCCCCGAAAACATCAGGCGGGAAGGGTTGCTGACGTGGCTTGAGACCGCGTCGGTATTTCCCCAAAGAGGAAGGGATGATGCAGCACAGCGACGGTAAGTATTTCCCTCAATTATGAAACCAAGGTTATCGAACCAGTAGAAGGATCACCACCACCCAATAAGCAACACCTGCACACAAACAACAAATACTTGCAACCCGACACGAAAGAGAGGTTGTCAATCTCTCTATGGTAAAAAGATAGATTAGGTAATGATAGACAGGAGAAATAGATCTGTCAAGAACTCAAAATAAGAAGAGCAAATAAAAAGTGCAGCAATATGTTTTTGGGTTTTTGGTTTTGTAGATCTGAAAACAAAGATGCGAAAAGATAGATCGGAAAGCAATATGTTGGAAAAGTAGACCCGGGGGCCGTAGGTTTCACTAGTGGCTTCTCTCATGAGTATAGCGCACGGTGGGTGAACAAATTACTGTTGGGCAATTTATAGAAGATCAAATAATCAAGACGATATCCAAGGCGATGATCATTATATAGGCATCACATCCAAGATAAGTAGACCAACTCCTGCCTGCATCTACCACTATTACTCCACTCATCGACTGCTATCCAACATGCATCTAGTGTATTAAGTTCATGGAAAAACGGAGTAATGCAATAAGAACGATGACATGATGTAGACAAGATCTATTCATGTAGGAATAGACCCCATCTTGTTATCCTTAATGGCAACGATACATGCGTGCCTTGCTGCCCCTTCTGTCACTGGGAAAGGACACCGCAAGATCGAACCCATCACAAAGCACCTCTTCCCATGGCTAGAAAAATCAATCTAGTTGGCCTAACTAAACCAAAGATTCGAAGAAGAAATACGAGGCTATAAGTAATCATGCATATAAGAGATCAAAGAAGACTCAAATAATATTCATGGATAGAAACTCATCATGAACTCAAAATTCATCGGATCCCAACAAACACACCGCAAAAGTTTACATCAAATAGATCTCCAAGAGACCATTGTATTGAGAATCATAAGAGAGAGAGAGAGAGGAAGCCATCTAGCTATTGCCTATGGACCCGTAGGTCTATGGTGGACTACTCACGCATCATCGGAGAGGCACCTATGAAGAAGATGACCCCCTCCATGATGGTGTTTAGATTGGATCTCACGGTTCTGGAACTTGCGGCGGCTGGAATTGTGTTTCGTCGACTCCCTTAGGGTTTTTGGAATATTTGGGAATTTATAGGCATCAGAGGCGGTGGAGAGGGGCCCCGTGGAGGGCACAAACAATCAGGGCGCGCCGGGGCCCCCCTGGCGCGCCCTGGTGGATTGTGGTCTCCACGGCCCACCTCGCTGGCACTTCTTTGGCCCACTGGGTGTCTTCTGGTCCAAAAAAAATCTCCAAAAAGTTTTGTCGCGATTGGACTCCGTTTGGTATTAATATTCTGCGAAGTAAAAAACAAGCAAAAACAGCAACTGGCACTTTGGCACTATGTCAATAGGTTAGTCCCAAAAAATGATATAAAGTTGTTATAAAATGATTGTAAAACATCCAAGAATGATAATATAACAGCATGGAACAAGCAAAAATTATAGATACGTTGGAGACGTATCAGCATCCCCAAGCTTAATTCCTACACGTCCTCGAGTAGGTAAATGATAAAAACAGAATTTTTGATGTGGAATGCTGCCTAACATGTTCATCATATTCTTTTCTTTCGTATAGCATGGACATTTGGACTTATAAATGATTCAAAGCAATAGTCTAGTTTTAACATAATGACTGCAATACTCAAGCATGCTAACAAGCAACCATGTCTTTCAAAATATCAACACTAAAGAAAGTTATCCCTAGCCCATCATGCTCAATCATTGATCCATTCATGAAACACACTCAAATATTAGCTATACCCAATGCTCAAGTACGATCATAGTGCCCCCTAGTTGGTGCTTATAAGAGAAGATGGAGACTCAAAGTAAAAATAAAAATTGCATAAAGTAAATAGATAGGCCCTTCGCAGAGGGAAGTAGGGATTTGTAGAGGTGCCATAGCTCAAAGTTTTAAATTGATAGAGAAAAATATTTTGGGTGGCATGCTTTTCCTGTCAACGAAAACGATAAAGTAGCTCACAATACTTTCCATGCTAGATATATCATAGGCGGTTCCCAAACAGAAAATAAAGTTTATTCCTTTTTCCACCGAACTTTCACTTTCCATGGGGGGGCGTATCCACGGTTGCCTTCCATACCAACACTTTCCAAGGAATTTATTATTTGACAACATAAAGTAAATATTTTTTTTCTTTTTCATTTCGGGAATGGGCATCCCTATTACCGCCGCACAATCGTGCAATGACAAGTGAATAAACACTCATCTTGATAATAACACATCTAGCATGGAAAAATATTGGACACTCCCCACCGTTTCATGAGCGGTACGAGCACACAAAAGAGAAAATTTATTTTGAAAATTTAGAGATGGCACATACAAATTTGCTTGGAACGGCATGGAAATACCACATATAGATAGGTATGGTGGACTCATAAGGCAAAACTTGTTTTAAGGATTTTGGATGCACAAGTAGTATTTCTACTTAGTACAAATGGAGGCTAGCAAATAGATTGAGATGCAACCAAACCAAGAAACGGAAATTCACATAAGTGAGCATTGAGCATAACTAACACCGAATAATGCACCACAAGTGGGATCTAATTGCATTGCATAACTATTGACTTTCGTACTTGCATAGGGAATCACAAACCTTAACATCAATATTCCTACTAAAGCATAATTACTCACTAACATGACTCACATATTACTATCATCATATTTCAAAACTATTACAAGGAATCAAGTTTAATTTGCCCAATGATCTTCATGAAAGTTTTTATTATATCCTCCTTGGATATCTATCACTTTGGTACTAGTTTCATATATTGCCATTGCTTTTTGACAAGCTCAAACAAATCTAAGTGAAGCACATGAGCATAAAGATTTCATCTCTCAAAAGGGTATAAGTGAAGCATGAGAGGATTTCTTCAAAATTTACTAACTCTCAAATTAATCTAAGTGAAGCATGAGAGTATTTCCACAAAAGTTTCCAAGCATATCGTGCTCAAAAAGATATAAGTGAAGCACTAGAGCAAATTCTATAGCTCAAAAAGTTTAAGTGAAGCATAGAGAGCAATTCTAACAAATCATAGAATAATTTTGGCTCTCCCAAATAGGTGTGTACAGCAAGGATACATATGAAAAACAAACAAGCAAAGCAAGCGAAGATACAATACGCTCCAAGCAAAACTCATGATATGTGACGAATAAAAATATAGCTCCAAGTAAAATACCGATGGTTGTTAGAAGAAAGAGGGATGCCACTCGGGGGCATCCCCAAGCTTAGTTGCTTGTTACTCTTTGGATATATCTTGGGGGTGCGGTAGCATCCCCAAGCTTAGGCTTTTATCACTCCTTATTCCTTCATCCATCGTGATCTCACCCAAAACTTGAAAACTTCAATCACACAAAACTCAACAAAATCTTCGTGAGATCCGTTAGTATAATAAAGCAAATCACTACTTTAAGTACTGTTGCAAACCCATTCATATTTTGTTATTGCATTATACCTACTTTATTTTAACTTTAACATGGCTCATACCCTTCAATATAACCCATAGATTCATCAAAACAAGCACACAATGCAACGAAAACAGAATCTGTCTTAAACAGAACAGTCTGTAGTAATCTGTACTCTAACCATACTTCTGTAACTCTAAAAATTCGGAAACATTAGGAAAACGTAAGGAATTTGTATAGAAAGAGTGCGTTAAAATTTCAACTCAAGATCATGTTCCAGTAAAAAATGAAAATTAAAATACTGGACGCAAAGTTTCTGTTTCAGATTCAGCATCGCTTCTACTCATCTTATGAATCATCCTAAAGGCTCTACTTGGCACAAACACTAAATAAACCATAAAAACACAATTATAACAGAGGCATAATTGTGTCAACACTCAAAAACAGAAAGGAAAAAGCAAAAATAAATTTATTCATTGGGTTGCCTCCCAACAAGCGCTATCGTTTTACGCCCCTAGCTAGGCATAACGCATAGATTCAAGTATTGTCATCTTTGGTTTTGGATCCATAGGATGCCCTCATGATTGATTCATATGGTGGCTTAATTCTTGTTCTAGGGAAGTGTTCCATACCCTTTCTTAGTGGAAATTAAAACGAATATTGCCTTTTTTCATATCAATCACGACACCTATAGTGCGTAAAAATGGTCTGCCAAGTATAATGGGACAAGACGGGTTGCAATCAATATCAAGCATAATAAAATCAATAGGCACATATTTCCTATTTGCAATAATAAGAAAATCATTAATTCTTCCCAAAGGCTTTTTAATAGTAGAATCCGCCAAGTGCAAATTAAGAGAACATTCTTCAATATTGGTGAGACCAAGCACATCACATAAAGATTTCGGAATCGTGGAAACGCTAGCACCCAAATCACATAAAGCAAACTCATAATTTTTAATATTGACCTTAATGGTGGGTTCCCACTCATCATGTAATTTTCTAGGAATATCTCCAATTCTAACTTTTCTTCAAAAGATTTCATCATTGCATCAACGATATGTTTAGTAAAAGCTTTATTTTGCTCATAAGCATGGGGTGAATTCAACATGGATAGCAGCAAAGAAGTACATTCAATCAAGGAGCAACTATCATAATTAAAGTCTTTGCAATCCAAAATAGTGGACACATCACTAGTTAAAGTTTTGACCTCTTCAAACCCACTTTTATCAAAAATTTCATCAAGATTTTCACCCTCCAAATTATTGGGACGCCTCCTAGCTAAAGTTGACTCTACTTCAGTCCCTTTATTATCAATTTTAATATTACTAAACAAGGAATCAATAGTAGAAACACCAATCACTTTAAGATCTTCATCATTTTTATGAAGGCAATCACTAGAAAACGATTTTTCTAAGATTTCTCTTTTAGCTCTAAGCATAGCAGTTCTTTTCTTACTTTCATTCATAGAGACATATAAAGCTTTAATAGATTCATCAATCTTAGGCACACAAGCTTTCAACTTGAGATTTTCAACATCATGAGAAATTCTATCAATGCTTCAAGACATATCATCAATCTTATTCAACTTTTCTTCTATCGTAGTATTGAAAGCCTTTTGCGCATTGATAAATTCTTTAATATTACTCTCAAGATCAGAGGTGTTCCTATTATTATTGTAAGAGGAATTACCATAATTATTAGAGGAATTTCCAGGAAAAGGCCTAAGATTAAAATTACCTCTATAAGCATTGTTATTGAAATTGTTTCGCGAGACAAAGTTTACATCTACGGAATCACTATTTTTCTCAATCAAAGTAGACAAAGGCACATCATTAAGATCAATAGGAGCATTTTTACTAGCAACCAATTTCATCAAAGCATCAACCTTATCACTCAAAGTACTATTTTCTTCAACCGAATTAACTTTTTTACTAGTAGGTGCTCTTTCGGTATGCCATTGTGAATAATTTGCCATGATATTATCTAGCAATTTAGTAGCTTCACCCAAAGTAATTTCCATAAAGGTACCACCCGCGGCGGAATCTAAAAGATTTCTAGAGACAAAATTCAATCCCACATAACAAAATTTGTATGATCATCCAAAGATTTAACCATGAGTAGGACAATTTCTTAGCATCAACTTCATTCTTTCCCAAGATTGTGCAACATGTTCATGATCAAGTTGCTTAAAATTCATGATTTACGTCCTAAGGGAAATAATTTTCGCGGGCGGAAAATACTTAGTAATAAAAGCATCCTTGCACTTATTCCAAGAATCGATACTATTGTGAGGTAAAGAGGAAAACCAAATTTTTGCACGATCCTGCAAGGAAAAAGGAAATAATTTCAACTACACAATATCATTGTCCACATCTTTTTTCTTTTGCATATCACACAATTCTACGAACGTGTTTAGATGGGACACGGCATCCTCATTAGGATTACCGGCAAATTGATCTTTCATGACAAGATTCAACAAAGCGGCATTAATATCACAAGACTCCGCACTAGTGGTGGGAGGAGCAATCGGAGTACTAATAAAATCACTGTTATTAGTATTGGAAAAATCACACAACTTGGTGTTTTCTTGAGTCACCGTGACTACGCAAACAAGATTGCAAGCAAGGAAGAGATCCGGCGAGAAAAAGGGCATACGAAAAAGAGAGGGCGAATAAAACGAAAAATTGGTGAAGTGGGGGAGAGGAAAACGAGAGGCAAATGTAGGGATGGCACCCGCCGGGTTTGGGTACGGGTGGAGCCAACTCATGCCCTTACCCGTCGCCCCAAACCTTACCCATCACCCGTACCCATACCCGTCGACGGGTACAATTTTTTCCCATACCTGTCACCTGTCAGGGAAAATGGGTACCCGCGGGTCAAATTACCCAGATTTGAAACACGTCAAATTGATTAGTACATAGTCATAAACTACAAATAATAATAATAATTTATAAACAACAACACTTCCTAACAGAAACACATACTCATAAAAAGCAGCGCATTCTGGACGTTGGCTAGTTGCGGGATTTATGTACTTATACTACGTTTAATATGTGGATAAATAATATTTAATGCCTATTTTCTAGATTATATGCGGGTATATGGGTACACGGGTATGAGTTATACTAAACCATACCCGTACCCACTATACCCGATGGGTTTTATTTTTTTCCCATTTATGTACCCATGGGTATTTTTTTAACCCATACCCTTGTCCTAATAGGGTTTTTACCCGCAGGGTACGCGGGTAATGGGTACCCATTGCCATCCCTAGGCAAATGGCAAATAATGTAATTGCAAGGAGATGAGATTTGTGATTAGGAACCTGGTAGATGATGATGGAGTCTCCTCAGCGCCTGAGATAGGCACGTAGAAGAGACTGCTTCCTCCCCGGCAACGGCGCCAGAAATTCCTTTGACGTGGCTTGAGACTACGTCGGCATTTCCCCAAAGAGGAAGGGATGATGCAGCACAGTGACAGTAAGTATTTCCCTGAGTTATGAAACCAAGGTTATCAAACTAGTAGGAGCATCACCACCATCCAATAAGCAGCACCTGCACACAAAAAACAAATACTTGCAACCCGACGCGAAAGAGAGGTTGTCAATCTCTCTACGGTAAAAAGATAGATTAGGTAATGATAGATAGGAGAGATAGATCTCTCAAGAACGCAAAATACGAAGAGGAAATAAAAAGTGCATCAATATGTTTTTGGGTTTTTGGTTTTGTAGATCTGAAAACAAAGATGCGAAAAGATAGGTCGGAAAGCAATACATTGGAAAAGTAGACCCGGGGGCCGTAGGTTTCACTAGTGGCTTCTCTCATGAGTATAGCGCACGGTGGGTGAACAAATTACTGTTGGGCAATTAATAGAAGATCAAATAATCATGACGATATCCAAGGCGATGATCATTATATAAGCATCACGTCCATGATAAGTAGACCGACTCCTGCCTGCATCTACCACTATTACTCCACACATCGACCGCTATCCAGCATGCATCTAGTGTATTAAGTTCATGGAAAAACGGAGTAATGCAATAAGAACGATGACATGATGTAGACAAGGTATATTCATGTAGGAATAGACCCCATCTTGTTATCCTTAATGGCAACGATACATGCGTGCCTTGCTGCCCCTTCTGTCACTGGGAAAGGACACCGCAAGATCGAACCCATCACAAAGCACCTCTTCCCATGGCAAGAAAAAGCGATCTAGTTGGCCTAACTAAACCAAAGATTCGAAGAAGAAATACGAGGCTATAAGTAATCATGCATATAAGAGATCAAAGAAGACTCAAATAATATTCATGGATAGAAACTCATCATGAACTCAAAATTCATCGGATCCCAACAAACACACCGCAAAAGTTTACATCAAATAGATCTCCAAGAGACCATTGTATTGAGAATCATAAGAGAGAGAGAGGAAGCCATCTAGCTACTGCCTACGGACATGTAGGTCTATGGTGGACTACTCACGCATCATCGGAGAGGCACCTATGAAGAAGATGAACCCCTCCGTGATGGTGTTTAGATTGGATCTCGCGGTTCTAGAACTTGCGGCGGCTGGAATTGTATTTTTTTTACTGGACGGCTGATTTTGCAAGGCTGCAACGTAAGTCCTTTGTTTCTAATCGATCCTTCTGAGTTTCGACCTATGTTCCAGTACATATATCACCATACACCAGTAGGTTTCTTGGTTGTGATATGGACTGAGTAGAAGTTGCTGAAAAACAGTGTTAGATTTCTCGAACAAACTAGAGATAGAAACAGAGGTAAGAAGGAGACATCCTTTTTACTTATCCTGTTCATTTTTCCTATGTCAAAATCTGCAAGGCTGGAACTACAATGCTCTGCTAGGCTGAAACTTTCGATCCTTTTGTTCATTTTTCCCTATGTTAAAATCTGAAACGCGATGGAATTCAAAAGTCATGCTATACTATATTGCTTCTGATGTCAGACTAGTTAGAGAAATCATTCTTGTTTTGATGAATACATGGCCTAAATTTTTTTATGAGGATTTGCCTAAAATATTTGTTGTTGGCCTGAAGTAATTGTTGTACTATGTTCGTGTGTGACTGATGAATTGAAGCAGTATTGTACTACTATTCATTGCCAAATTTCATCTGCTTTGATTTGTTCATGTGGAAAACTATTAACAATGAAACTTGATTTGACTGTAGATGTCGTCTGAGGTTCAAGAGATCATGGGGACGGGCACTGTTGTGCCCACTTCAACTTTAACGGCAAATGGTGTAGCACCTATGGATGTCGAGAAGGCCGCTGGCAACGATCGCACTGTTGAGATGGTGCAGGTAGCAGAAGCAGGAAAGGAGGATGACAAACAGGGGAATGGAAAGGCAAAGGCTATGAAGGGAGATGACAATGACAAGAAAGACACCCGGAAGCAGATGGCTTCAAGATCAGAGATGTGGAACCACTTTGAAAAGATCATGATCAATGTTGTTTTGCAGAAGGGAAAATGCAACTACTACAAGAGTGATATCAACGCCAATACTACTATTAATGGTACATCTGCTTTGTGCAAACATTTTCATATTTGCAAGCGTAATCCTCATAGAAATATTGGTGATGATAAGCAAGCTGTGTTGCAAGCTTATCATGGTGATGGTGTTAATATATGGAAATATGATCCGGATGCTATTAGGGCTGCTTTTGCTGAAATGGTAATAGAGGACGAGCTCCCGTTTGCATTTTGTGAAAAATTTGGGTTTAAGAAGTTTATTTCTGTAGCATGCCCACGTTTCCTAGTTCCATCTAGGAGAACATGCACTAGGGACATTGTAGGCAAATATTTTGAAGAGAAGGCTAAACTAAAACTTTTCTTTAAAGAACATTGTGAAAGAGTGTGCCTCACCACTAATTGGTGGACTTCTCAAACACAAGATAGTTACATGACTGTTACTGCCCACTTCATTTGTAAAGACTGGAAACTTCACAAGAAAGTGATTGGTCTTTTCAAGGTTAAGAGTCATAAGGGAGATGATATTGGAAAACACTTGCATAAAACCTTGATCGATTGGGGGATAGAGAAGGTCATGACCATTACTGTTGATAATGCTAGTAATAATGATGGTGGAATTGGTTACATGAAAAAGGAACTAAGTAAAGCTAAGACTAGCATATCTGAAGGCAAATATCTCCACATGAGGTGTGCTGCCCACATTGTCAACTTAATAGTCACCGATGGTTTAAAAGAAGTTGATACTTCAGTCAAGCGTGTGCGTGTAGCTGTTAGATATGTGAGGAATAGCCCAACTAGGTTGACTAAGTTCAAAGATTGTGTTGACCTAGAGAAGGTTAACACTAAAGCTTTCTTAATCCTTGATGTGAGCACTAGGTGGAACTCTACATATTATATGTTGAAGGTTGTTGCTAGCTATGAGAAAGTTTTTGCAAGGTATGCTGATGAGGATCCGTACTTTGCAATAGATCTACTTAGTGATAAAGGTAAGGACAAGGGCCCTGGAGTTCCAGAAGAGCAAGATTGGGAGAATGTCAACAAGTTGGCAGAATTTCTTGCACATTTTGCTGATCTAACAACGCGTATTTCTGCCTCACTACATGTGACTGCTCACAGTTTTTTCCATGAGATTGGTGAAGTGAATATATTAGTGAAAAAATGGATGGACAGTGGGGATGGTTTGAAAATTGCAATGGCCGAGAGGATGAAGGATAAGTATGACAAATATTGGGGCAATTGGCATGAGCCCGATCCCAGCAAAAAGGGAAAGGAAAAGGAGAACATGAACTTGCTGATTTTTATTGCAACAACACTTGATCCAAGGTAAAACAATTCAAGTACTGTAATATCTTATTTGTCATTACGTGAGCTTTCTTCTTTTGTAGCAGCACATATTAATTTATCTATTTGTTGAGTCACAGATACAAGCTTGGAGAATACACACATCTTGCCATGTTGGAAATGTATGGGGATGACAAAGGGCCTAAGGTATGGGCTGCAGTCAATACTTGTATCAGAGATTTGTTCGAAGAGTATAGGTTGATGTATGCTCCAGATATTCCGTAGACTCGAAGTAGTGCTTCGCGCGAAGCTGAATATGCAAGTGGAGGGCATGCAAGCATGATGAAGTCTTTGATTGCCAAAAAAAATGAGGCTGAACAATGGTGGTAGCAGTAGCAGCAAGTCTGAGCTGGACAAGTTTCTTGCTGAGGAAAATGAAGATGATAGCCCAAATTTTGACATATTACTTTGCTGGAAGGTCAATTCATCCAGGTTTCCTATACTGTCATGCTTGGCTCGTGATGCTTTGGCAATCCCCATTTCGACAGTTGCATCAGAGTCTGCCTTCTCCACTAGTGAGCGCATTCTTGATGACTTCAGAACTTCTCTTACTCCTTTTATGGTAGAAGTTCTTGTGTGCACTCAGGATTGGCTTCGCCGTGGCACTCCTCCCAGCATAGCAGAGAACATTGAAGAGCTGACCAAGCTTAAGCAAGGTAACTCAAATACATTAATCTTGCATCATGTGTATGTGCTCATTTGCGGATATATAATGCTTGTTTCCACCATTATTGTTTTCAGAATTAATTGAGGAACATAAGGAGAAAGCAAAGCTCCAAAGCAATGCCAAGGCCACCACCACCGCAAAGCCTACTTCTTAAGAATTGGTAAGAACTCAAAATGAAAAAAACATAATCTTATTTATGAGTGTATTTGGTCTTATGAACCACTCAATTGTATTATTAGTTGCAGTTATGGATAACTTGTTGATGATGGCTGGATCGAATGTTTTGGGTAACTTGCGGATGAAGGCTGGCACGAAAGTGAAGCCTCCAAGTTTAGAAGTTGGCGAATGGCAGTGATAGTGTTCTTATATGCTGCCTGCTACTATTTATTTCTTATTTCCAAATTAAGTCTTGAGGGCTAAGTGTCCTATTTCGTTGAACTTTACTATTATTGTCGCGTCTTGAGACTTGAGAGGTTGGTTGGTTTGCTAAACTATTGCTTGGATGCTATATTTTGAGTCAATATGCTTATGTCTGATCTGCTGCTTAAATTGCAGCGTGTTATTAGTTTTTTCACTTGTTTGTTATTATTTCTTATGTGGAATTGGTGAGTCCTCTGAGGCGTCTCAAAAGGGATCTCTCTCCCTAGTGATATACTATCTTTTTCTTATCTTAGCTTTTTGTCTGCCGAAGGTGCATGTGAGTTGGCGTGGAGGCTAGCTTTAGCAGCTAGGCAATGCTACAGGTTTTTGTGTACAGTGGAGGCTAGCTTTAGCAGCTGCAGTGCTACAGGCTTTTGTGTACGTCGCAGAGATTCCTGCTGCTACTTTTGCTGCCTTTTTCTATTGGGTGTGTTTAGGACACATCTAGATGTGACATAGTTATTGCACATCTAAATGACTAAATCAAGCATAAAAAGGAAAAGGAAAAGAAAAACAAAATACCCTGATACGTCTCCAACGTATCTATAATTTATGAAGTATTCATGCCATGTTTACAATAATTTTATATGATTTTGGTATGATTTGATTAGAACTAACCCGGACTGACGCTGTTTTCAGCAAAACTACCGTGGTGTTGTTTTTGTGAAGAAATAAAAGTTCTCGGAATGAGCTGAAAATTTACGGAGAATATTTTTGGAAAATATAAAAAATACCGGAGCGAAAAGATACCGGAGAGGAGTCCCAAGGAGGCCACAAGCCACAGGGGCGCGCACCCCCCCCTAGGGCGCGCCCCCCTGGCTTGTGGGCCCCTCGAGCACTCCCCTGACGTGATTTTGACGCCAACCTCTCCTATAAATCCAGAAAACGTCAGAAAGAAACGGAGATCGGAAGTTCCGCCGCCGCAAGTCTCCAGAGCCACGAAAGATCAATCTTGGCCCTCTCCAGCACCCTGCCGGAGGGGGTCACCTTCACCGAAGACCATGGAGGAGGTGGACGGAGGGGCCATCATCACCATGGAGGCCAAGGACCAGAGGGAGAACCTTCCCCCAACCAGGGGGGAGGCCATGGAGGAGGAAGCACAAGGGGGAGACCCTCTCCCCCTCTCTCTCGGTTGCGCCGGAGTGCCATCGGGGGAACCATCGCCGCGGTGATCGTCTTCATCAACATCACCTTCTTCATCACCATCCTCATCTCCTTTCAGCGGTCCACTCTCCCGCACCCCGCTGTAATCCCCTACTTGAACATGGTGCTTTATGCCACATATTATGATCCAATGATGTGTTGCCATCCTATGATGTTTTGAGTAGATTTCTTTTATCCTTTGGGTTGATTGATGATCTAGATTGGTTTGAGTTGTATGTTTTACTTTGGTGCTGTCTATTGTGCCTTCAGTACCGCGCATACGTGAAGGATTTCCACTGTAGGGTGTTGCAATACGTTCATGATTCGCTTATAGTGGGTTGCTAGAGTGACAGAAGCTTAAACCCGAGTAAGGGGGTTGTTGCGTATGGGATAAAGGGGACTTGATGCTTTAATGCTATGGTTGGGTTTTACCTTAATGATCTTTAGTAGTTGCGGATGCTTGCTAGAGTTCCAATCATAAGTGCATATGATCCAAGTAGAGAAAGTATGTTAGCTTATGCCTCTCCCTCATATAAAATTGCAATGATGACTACCGATCTTGTTAACAATTGCCTAGGATAATTCCGCACACCGACCCATCATTATTCCACCCTCGCTGTTTGTCATACATTGTAATATATTCTAACTTTATGATAACAGCACCTATTTTTATATTTTAGTTCTCCGATATCATGCAAAGCTATCCTCTTCATATCCACAACGTAGTTTTATTTCTCGTTTCTAGTTGGAAGCAAACGTTCGGCGTACGTAGAGTCGTATCAGTGGCAGATAGGACTTGAGAGAATATTGATCTTACCTTTAGCTCCTTGTGGGTTTGACACTCCATACTTATCACTTCCACCTTTGGA
The DNA here is from genome assembly GCA_039707655.1 of Elymus sibiricus. Classification (NCBI taxonomy): domain Eukaryota; kingdom Viridiplantae; phylum Streptophyta; class Magnoliopsida; order Poales; family Poaceae; genus Elymus; species Elymus sibiricus. The sequence continues at coordinate 487,755,677 of CM077665.1, forward strand.
AATTGCTACGATGATTCCTTGCACTTGGGGATTATCAAGCTCTTTTCTGGCGCCGTTGCCGGGGAGCAATAGCGTGGGGTTGATATTCTCGTGTGTGCTTGTTTGCTTTCTTCACTAAGTAGATTTTGTTTTCCCTTTTTGCTTTCTTTAGTTGTGGGTGAAACATACAATAAAAAAATTAAATAATGAAAAATACAAAAAGAATTACTTGCCTCTTGCCTAAGAAGTTTTTCAAAAAGAGAAGTGATTGGAAAGTTGTGCATTGGAGAAGTGAGGGTCGACCTTGAACACTTGTGTTCATGCTCATGGAAACAATGTAGAATTTTTCATGGAAGCTTCTCAAAAATAATTATCCCCCTGTATATATCCATTGTATTATAAAATTAATGTGCCAAGGTTTGGTTTTAGGATGATTAGATTGCTTGTTTGCTTTGTGCGGTGCAAAAACAGAAACTTTGACTGTAGTGCATGAATTTACATTTCTTACTGGAACGTCAAAAGTTTCTGAAATTTTTACACAGTACTGCTATACAAATTTTTTAATTTTTCCTAAATTTTCAGAATTTTTTGAGTTACAGAAGTATAAGAAGTTTCCAGATTGCTACAGACTGTCCTGTTTTTGACAGATTCTGTTTTCTATGCATTGTTCTCTTATTTTGATGAATCTATGGGTAGTAACGGGGGGTATGAACCATGGTGAAGTTGGACTACAGTATATATAATGCTAATATGAATTTGGAATGAGTTCACAACAGTACTTAAAGTAGTATTTTGCTTTATTATACTAACGGATCTCACGAGGGTTTTGTTAAGTTTTGTGTGAATGAAGTGTTCAAAGATCGAGGAGGTATCTATATAAGAAGAATACGGAGAGACAAGAGTTCAAGATTGGGGATGCCCAAGGCACCCCAAGTAAATATTTCTAGGAGACTCAAGCATCTAAGCTTGGGGATGCCCCGGAAGGCATCCCATCTTTATTCTTCAACAATTATCGGTATACCTCGGTTTTTGTTTTGTTCACATGATATGCGTTTTTAGTGTTTTTCTTTCCCTTTTATGCACCCTTCTAGTATGAATTAGTCCTTCATTGATTTATAGAATGCTTCATGTGCTTCACTTATATCTTTTGAGTATGGTTTTGTAGAATGCTCTTTGTGCTTCACTTATATCTTTTGAGTATGGCTTGGTAGAATGCTCTTTGTGCTTCACTTATATCTTTTTAGTATGGCTTTATAGAATGCTTCATGTGCTTCACTTATATATTTTGATCTTGGGTATTGGTTAATCTTCATTAATTGTAGAATTCTCTATGAACTTCACTTATATCTTTTAGAGTATGAATAAAATTTCCATCGGAATTGGGCTTGGAAATGTATCAATGTCATGCCTAGCTAGAAAGGCATTAAAGAAAAGCGCTTGTTGGGAGACAACCCAACACTTTTACTTTATGTTTTTGTGTGTCCAAATGATTAAGCTACTGTATAATCATGTTTTATAGCTTTTGTTTCAATAAAGTGCCAAGTAAAGCCTTTGGGATAGTGTGGATGATAGTTGACTTGATTCTGTGCGAAAACAGAAACTTTTACTCTCAGTCCAGGAATTTTGTAAATTCACTGGAACGTTATTTTGATCTGAAATTTTTAAACAGACTTTATATACAAATTTCCTAGATTGTCCTAATTTTTCAGAATTTTTAGAGACAGGGAAGTATGGCTACACTACAGATCTTCATAGACTGTTCTGTTTTTGACAGATTCTGTTTTGCATGCATAGTTTGCTTGTTTTAGTGTTTTCATAGCTTATATTTAGTGATATAAATTATGGGAATGATAGAATATAGTAGGTTTCATTTGGGAACAATTATGAATCTTGTCTTGACAGTACCTAAGTGAATGATCTATCTTTATTACACTAACCCTTCTCACGAAGTTCCGTTAAGTTTTGTGTGATTGAAGTTTTCAAGTTTTGGGTGAGATACCGATATGAGGAGAATAAGGAGTGAAAAGAACCTAATCTTGGGGATGCCCAAGGCACCCAAAGGTAACACTCAAGGAAGATACAAGCAACTAAGCTTGGGGATGCCCCGGAAGGCATCCCCTGTTTCGTCTTCAACATTATCGGTAACCTCACTTGGAGCTATATTTTTTCGTCACATAATATGTGCTTTGCTTGGATCGTCATTATATTTTGTTACTTTCTGATTAGGCGTTATTTATATTCTTGTTTTCCAATAAAAAGTTCCAAGAATTGCCTTTAGGATGCTTGCATTGCATGTTTGATGTGTGCTGTGTAAAAACAGAAACTTTTGCTGTAGTGTTTGAATTTTCATATTTCATTGGAAGGTGGAAAGTTTCTGAAATTTTTACACAGTATTTTCATATAAATTCCTTAGCCTTTCCTAAATTTTCATAATTTTTTGAGTTATGTAAGTACACTGTTTTCAGAAATTGCTACAGACTGTTCTGTTTGGACAGATTGCTGTCATAGTTTTGTTATCTACTTATCCTATAGTTTCCATAGCCTATATTGGTAGATATAAATTGTGGAGATGATAGTATACAGTACCTAATGTTTGAAAATTATTATGCAACTTGTCTTGGCAGTACATAAAGAGTTAATTTATTATTATGTGTACTAACCTATCTCACGAGTCCTTTTCAAGTTTTGTGTGGAAGATGTTTTTGAGAATAGGTGAAACCATGATATGAGAGGATTGAACGAGATACAAAAGCTCAAGCTTGGGGATGCCCAAGGCACCCTGAGTGAATATTTCAAGAAGTCTCAAGAATCTAAGCTTGGGGATGCTACCCATCCTACCTCTCTTCATCAACAACTATCGGTTAGCCTATGTTGAGCCTAAATTTTTATTCGTTCACATGATGCGTGCTATTCTTGGAGTGCTATTTTTCTTTTGCTTGCTGTTTGAATAAAATCATTGGATCTGAAATTTTTAATGAGAGAGAATCCTCACATGGCTATTTAACTAATTGACTACGCATTGATCTCCACTTATATCTTTTTGGAGTAGTTTGTCATTCAATCTCGTGCTTCACTTATATCCTATGAGTAAATGGTTGAATGAATTGAATATCATAAATCCGAAATTAAATATGCTTCATATACTTATCCCATGGGGAGTAATGGCTTCACATATAATAAGTATAGGTGGTAAAATTTATTGAAAGTTAGCAAACACCGCGTTGGTCACTTGAACAATTCATGAAAGAATATTGAAGGAAGAGAGATTCCACATATAAATATACTATCTTGGACATCTTCTATGATTATGAGCTCATTAATTATTTTCAAACTTGAGCAAATTAGTTGAAATTGGACAAGGAAGACAACTTAATGAGTTATGTTTGGGTATATTTGTATAGAAGTTATATTGTTATGGATCCTCCAACATGTGGTGCTTGCTTCCACCTCATACTAGCCAAAACTTCCGCACCAAGTAGAAATACTACGTGTGCATCCAAACACCCTTAAACCAGTTTCGCCATGAGAGTCCACTATACCTACCTATGGATTGAGTAAGATCCTTCAAGTAAGTTGTCATCGGTGCAAAAAGCAATAAAAATTGCTCCTAAATATGTATGATCCTTTATTGTGAGGGAAAATAAGCGTTGTACGAATTTGTGATGGTAAAGAAATAAAAGCGACGGACTGCATAATAAAGGTTGCTATCACAAAGGGCAATACCACGCGACGTTCCTTTGCATTAAGGGTTTGCACATCCAGAAACAAAAAGCGCATGACAACCTCTGCTTCCCTCTGCGAAGGGCCTATCTTTTACTTTTTAGTACTTACCTTTATGCAAGAGTCATGGTGAACTTCACCACTTCCTATATTTCGCCTTTTTCTCTTGGCAAGCGTCATGTGTTGGGGAATGATCTAGACATATATATCCACACAAATATATTTGATCATGAATTATTATTGTTGACAATTATCTATATGATAAATAAGTTGGCAGGCGAAACATTAAGCCCCTATCTTTCTTTGTGTTCGATGGATGCTTTTTGTTCTAAAAATATGCTTTGAGTGTCAATAATCATGGAAGACTATATGATAGTTGAGTATGTGGAATTTGCTAAATCAAAGCTCTTACATAGACCCTTCCTGAAAATAAGATGAATTGCAATTGTTTGATGACTAGGAATATGGTTTGTTAGTTTTCAAGAAACTTTCTGGTCTATACTTTGACATGTGAATAGCTTGTTACTTGATCATGAGAAGTTTTATGAGATGAGCTACTGTTTATGGTTTATATTGATGCTAGAAAAAGTGATTGGAATTATCATTGATCAAACTTGTGCACTTGCTAGCATTCACACTTCATAAATTATTTCTTTTATCATTTACCTACTCGAGGACGAGCAGGAATTAAGCTTGGGGATGCTGATACGTCTCCAACGTATCTATAATTTATGAAGTATTCATGCCATGTTTACAATAATTTTATATGATTTTGGTATGATTTGATTAGAACTAACCCGGACTGACGCTGTTTTCAGCAGAACTACCGTGGTGTTGTTTTTGGGCAGAAATAAAAGTTCTCGGAATGAGCTGAAAAGTTACGGAGAATATTTTTGGAAAATATAAAAAATACCGGAGCGAAAAGATACCGGAGAGGAGTCCCGAGGAGGCCACAAGCCACAGGGGCGCGCCCCCCTAGGGAGTGCCCCCCTGGCTTGTGGGCCCCTCGAGCACTCCCCTGACGTGATTTCGACGCCAACCTCTCCTATAAATCCAGAAAACGTCAGAAAGAAACGGAGATCGGAAGTTCCGCCGCCGCAAGTCTCCAGAGCCACGAAAGATCAATCTTGGCCCTCTCCGACACCCTGCCGGAGGGGGTCACCTTCACCGGAGACCATGGAGGAGGTGGACGGAGGGGCCATCATCACCATGGAGGCCAAGGACCAGAGGGAGAACCTTCCCCCAACCAGGGGGGAGGCCATGGAGGAGGAAGCACAAGGGGGAGACCCTCTCCCCCTCTCTCTCGGTGGCGCCGGAGTGCCATCGGGGGAACCATCGCCGCGGTGATCGTCTTCATCAACATCACCTTCTTCATCACCATCCTCATCTCCTTTCAGCGGTCCACTATCCCGCACCCCGCTGTAATCCCCTACTTGAACATGGTGCTTTATGCCACATATTATGATCCAATGATGTGTTGCCATCCTATGATGTTTTGAGTAGATTTCTTTTATCCTTTGGGTTGATTGATGATCTAGATTGGTTTGAGTTGTATATTTTACTTTGGTGCTGTCCTATTGTGCCTTCCGTGCCGCGCACACGTGAAGGATTTCCGCTGTAGGGTGTTGCAATACGTTCATGATTCGCTTATAGTGGATTGCTAGAGTGACAGAAGCTTAAACCCGAGTAAGGGGGTTGTTGCGTATGGGATAAAGGGGACTTGATGCTTTAATGCTATGGTTGGGTTTTACATTAATGATCTTTAGTAGTTGCGGATGCTTGCTAGAGTTCCAATCATAAGTGCATATGATCCAAGTAGAGAAAGTATGTTAGCTTATGCCTCTCCCTCATATAAAATTGCAATGATGACTACCGATCTTGTTAACAATTGCCTAGGATAATTCCGCACACTGACCCATCATTATTCCACCCTCGCTGTTTGTAATACATTGTAATATATTCTAACTTTATGATAACAGCACCTATTTTTATATTTTAGTTCTCCGATATCATGCAAAGCTATCCTCTTCATATCCACAACGTAGTTTTATTTCTCGTTTCTAGTTGGAAGCAAACGTTCGGCGTACGTAGAGTCGTATCAGTGGCAGATAGGACTTGAGAGAATATTGATCTTACCTTTAGCTCCTTGTGGGTTCGACACTCCATACTTATCACTTCCACCTTTGGAAATTGCTACGATGATTCCTTGCACTTGGGGATTATCATACCCACACGAATCTCCATGTAAGATCAATGATATAAGACTTAGATGTGCAATACTTATCTCACATCTAGATGTGTTTTAGCAAAACCGTTTTCTATTATATCGTTGTTGTTCGGTCACAACCGATGACCGAACCAATTTTTCGGTGCACCAAAGCCTCGGTTTGGCATTTTTTAGTCAACAATCGGTCAGTGATTTCTCACAACCGAAATCTTAAAGAAACCGAAGAACCGCACCGAACGATTCGAGGGAACCGAACGCCCAGCCTGACTGGCACGGCTCCTGACACCGCTCGGCCTGGCGCGCTTCACCCACGTGAAGATGCAGGACCGCGCGACCCCGCCGGGCCACCCTTGATTAGTCTACCCCGCGGAGGCCACGGGGGCAGCCTCAAGAAGCGACCTCGCGAGGGGGCTTCGCGAGGCTCGTAACGATGCTTCCTGACGTACGCCTCGGGAGGCGGGGGCCCTCGCGAGGGTCTTGACGTGGCTTGGACTGCGTCGGTATTTCCCCAAAGAGGAAGGGATGATGCAGCACAGCGACGGTAAGTATTTCCCTCAGTTATGAAACCAAGGTTATCGAACCAGTAGGAGGATCACCACCACCCAATAAGCAGCACCTGCACACAAACAACAAATACTTGCAACCCGACGCGAAAGAGAGGTTGTCAATCTCTCTACGGTAAATAGATAGATTAGGTAGTGATAGATAGGAGAGATAGATCTCTCAAGAACACAAATAAAAAGAGTAAATATGCAGCAATATAATTTTGGTTTTTGGTTTTGTAGATCTGAAAACAAAGATTGCAAAAAACGTAGATCAGAAAGCAATATGATAGGAAAAGTAGGCCCGGGGGCCGTAGGGTTCACTAGTGGCTTCTCTCATGAGTATAGCGCACGGTGGGTGAACAAATTACTATTGGGCAATTGATAGAAAATCGAATAGTCATGACGATATCCAAGGCGATGATCGTTATATAGGCATCACGTCCAAGATAGATAGATCGACTCCTGCCTCCATCTACCTCTATTACTCCACACATCGACCGCTATCCAGCATGCATCTAGTGTATTAAGTTGATGAAAAAATGGAGTAATGCAATAAGAACGATGACATGGTGTAGACAAGATCTATTCATGTAGGAATAGACCCCATCTTGTTATCCTTAATAGCAACGATACATGCGTGTCTTGCTGCCCTTCTATCACTGGGAAAGAACACCGCAAGATCGAACCCATCACAAAGAACCTCTTCCCATGGCAAGAAAAATCGATCTAGTTGGCCTAACTAAACCAAAGATTCGAAGAAGAAATACGAGGCTATACGCAATCATGCATATAAGAGATCAAAGAAGACTCAAATAATATTCATGGATAGAAACTGATCATGAACTCAAAATTCATCGGATCCCAACAAACACACCGCAAAAGTTTACATCAAATAGATCTCCAAGAGACCATTGTATTGAGAATCATAAGAGAGAGAGAAGAAGCCATCTAGCTACTGCCTACGGACCCGAAGGTCTATGGTGGACTACTCACGCATCATCGGAGAGGCACCTATGAGGAAGATGAACCCCTCTGTGATGGTGTTTAGATTGGATCTCGCGGTTCTGGAACTTGCGGCGGCTGGAATTGTGTTTCGTCGACTCCTCTAGGGTTTTTGGATTTCCTGGGAATTTATAGGCACGATAGTCGGTTGAGGGGGTGCCCGAGGTGCCCAGCCCCCACCAGGCCGCGCCAGGGAGCCTCTGGCTTGCCCTGGTGGGTGCTGGCCACCCTGGCCCCCCTCTTCTGGTGTTCTTTGGCCCATCTTCTTTCTTCTGGTCCGTAAAAAATCCACAAAAATCCCCGCAGTGTTTTATCTCCGTTTGGTACTGATTTCCAGCGAAGTAAAAAACAAGCAAAAACAGGAAGTGGCACTTTGGCATTATGTCAATAGGTTAGTCCCAAAAAATGATATAAAGTTGTAATAAAATGATTGCAAAACATCCAAGAATGATAATATAACAGCATGGAACAAGCAAAAATTATAGATACGTTGGAGACGTATCAGCATCCCCAAGCTTAATTCCTACTCGTCCTCGAGTAGGTAAATGATAAAAACAGAATTTTTGATGTGGAATGCTGCCTAACATGTTCATCATATTCTTTTCTTCTTTGTATAGCATGGACATTTGGACTTGTAAATGATTCAAAGCAATAGTCTAGTTTCAACATAATGGCTTCAATACTCAAGCATGTCAACAAGCAACCATGTATTTCAAAATATTAACACTAAAGAAAGTTATCCCTAGCCCATCATGCTCAATCATTGATCCATTCATGAAACACACTCAAATATTAGCTATGCCCAATGCTCAAGTACGATCATAGTGCCCCCTAGTTGGTGCTTATAAGAGAAGATGGAGACTCAAAGCAAAAATAAAAATTGCATAAAGTAAATAGATAGGCCCTTCGCAGAGGGAAGTAGGGATTTGTAGAGGTGCCAGAGCTCAAGGTTTAAAATTGAGAGAGAAAAAATATTTTGGGTGGCATGCTTTTCCTGTCAACGAAAATGACAAAGTAGCTCACAATACTTTCCATGCTAGATATATCATAGGCGGTTCCCAAACAGAAAATAAAGTTTATTCCTTTTTCCACCAAACTTTCACTTTCCATGGCAGGCCGTATCCACGGTTGCCTTCCATACCAACACTTTCCAAGGAATTTATTATTTGACAACATAAAGTAAACATATTTTTTCTTTTTCATTTCGGGAATGGGCATCCCTATTACCGTCGCACTCTCGTGCAATGACAAGTGAATAAACACTCATCTTGAGAATAAAACATCTAGCATGGAAAAATATTGGACACTCCCCACCGTTTCATGAGCGGTACGGGCACACAAAAAAAGAAAATTTATTTTGAAAATTTATAGATGGCACATACAAATTTGCTTGAAACGGCATGGAAATACCGCATATAGGTAGGTATGGTGGACTCATAAGGCAAAACTTGGTTTAAGGATTTTGGATGCACAAGTAGTATTTCTACATAGTACAAATGAAGGCTAGCAAATAGATTGGGAAGCAGCCAAACCAAGAAACGAAAAATCACATAAGTGAGCATTGAACATAACTAACACCGAATAATGCACCACAAGTAGGATGTAACTTCATTGCATAACTATTGACTTTCGTGCATGCATAGGGAATCACAAACCTTAACACCAATATTCCTACTAAGCATAATTACTCACTAACATGACTCACATATTACTATCATCATGTTTCAAAACTATTACAAGGAATCAAGTTTAATTTGTCCAATGATCTTCATGAAAGTTTTTATTATATCCTCCTTGAATATCTATCACTTTGGGACTAGTTTCATATATTGCCATTGCTTTTTGGCAAGCTCAAACAAATTTAAGTGAAGCACATGAGCATAAAGATTTCATCTCTCAAAAAGGTATAAGTGAAGCATGAGAGGATTTCTTCAAAAATTTACTAACTCTCAAATTAATCTAAGTGAAGCATGATAGTATTTCTACAAAAGTTTTGAAGCACGCCGTGCTGAAAAATAGATAAGTGAAGCACTAGAGCAATTCTATAGCTCAAAAAGTTTAAGTGAAGCACATAGAGCAATTCTAACAAATCATAGCATGATTCTGGCTTTCTCAAATAGGTGTGTACAGCAAGGATACAAAGGAAAAACTAACAATCAAAGCAAGCAAAGATACAACACGCTCCAAGCAAAACACATGATATGTGACGAATAAAAATATAGCTCCAAGTAAAATACCGATGGTCGTTAGAAGAAAGAGGGGATGGCACTCGGGGCATCCCCAAGCTTAGTTGCTTGTTACTCTTTGGATATATCTTGGGGGTGCGGTAGCATCCCCAAGCATAGGCTTTTGCTACTCCTTATTCCTTCATCCATCGTGATCTCACCCAAAACTTGAAAACTTCAATCACACAAAACTCAACAAAATCTTCGTGAGATCCGTTAGTATAAGAAAGCAAATCACTACTTTAGGTACTGTTGTAAACCCATTCAAATTTTATAATTGCATTATACCTACTGTATTTTAACTTTACCATGGCTTATACCCCCAATACAAACCATAGATTCGTCAAAACAAGCACACAATGCAACAAAAACAGAATCTGTCTCAAACAGAACAGTCTGTAGTAATCTGTACTATACCCATACTTCTGTAACTCTAAAAATTCTGAAAAATTAGGAAAACGGAAGGAATTAGTATAGAAACACTGTGTTAAAATTTCAGCTGAAGATCACGTTCCAGAATAAAATGGAAATTCATATACTGGATGCAAAGTTTCTATTTCAGATTCAGCATCACTTCTACTCATCCTATGAATCATCCTAACGGTTCTACTTGGCACAAACACTAAATAAACCATAAAAACACAATAATAACAGAGGCATAATTGTGTCAACACTCAAAAACATAAAGGAAAAAGCAAAAATTTATTTATTCATTGGGTTGCCTCCCAACAAGCGCTATCGTTTTACGCCCCTAGATAGGCATATTGGATAGATTCAAGTATTGTCATCTTTGGTTTTGGATCCATAGGATGCCCTCATGATTGATTCATATGGTGGCTTAATTCTTGTTCTAGGGAAGTGTTCCATACCCTTTCTCAAGGGAAATTGAAAACGAATATTGCCGTCTTTCATATCAATCACGACACCTATAGTGCGTAAAAACGGTCTACCAAGTATAATGGGACAAGACGGATTGTAATCAATATCAAGCACAATAAAATCAATGGGCACATAATTCCTATTTGCAAGAATAAGAACATCATTAATTCTTCCCAAAGGCTTTTTAATAGTAGAATCCGCCAAGTGCAAATTAAGAGAACATTCTTCAATGTTGGTAAGACCAAGCACATCACATAGAGATTTCGGAATTGTGGAAACACCAGCACCCAAATCACACAAAGAAAAGCATTCATAATTTTTAATCTTGACCTTAATTGTAGGTTCCCACTCATCATGCAATTTTCTAGGAATAGAAATCTCCAACTCCAACTTTTCTGCAAGAGATTTCATCATGGCATCAACGATATGTTTAGTAAAAGCTTTATTTTGCTCATAAGCATGGGGTGAATTCAACATAGATTGCAACAAAGAAATACATTCAATCAAAGAGCAACTATCATAGTTAAAATCTTTGCAATCCAAGATAGTGGGCACATCACTAGCTAAAGTTTTAACCTCTTCAAACCCACTTTCATCAAAATTTTCATCAAGATTTTCACCCTCCAAATTATTGGGACACCTTCTAGATAAAGTTGAATCTACTTTAGTCCCTTCATTATCAATTTTAACATTACTAAACAAGGAATCAATAGAAGAAACACCAATCACTTTAAGATCTTCATCACTTTTATAGCGACAATCACTAGAAGATGATTTTTCTAAGATTTCTCTCTTAGCTCTAAGCATATCGGTTCTTTTCTTACTTTCATCCATAGAGACATATAAAGCTTTAATAGATTCATCAATCTTAGGAACAAAAGCTTTCAACTTGAGATTTTCAACATCATGAGAAATTCTATCAATGCTTCTAGACATATCATCAATCTTATTCAACTTTTCTTCTATCGTAGTATTGAAAGCCTTTTGTGCATTGATAAATTCTTTAATATTACTCTCAAGATCAGAGGTGTTCCTATTATTATTGTAAGAAGAATTACCATAGGAATTACCATAATTATTAGAGGAATTTCCAGGAAAAGGCCTAGGATTAAAATTACCTCTATAAGCATTGTTATTGAAATTGTTGCGCGAGACAAAATTCACATCTACGGGTACACTATTTTGCTCAATCAAAGTAGATAAAGGCACATCATTAAGATCAATAGGAGCATTTTTACTAGCAACCAATTTCATCAAAGCATCAACTTTATCACTCAAAGTACTAATTTCCTCTACCGAATTAACTTTTTTACTAGTAGGTGCTCTTTCGGTATGCCATTGATAATAATTAGCCATAATATTATCTAGCCATTTAGTAGCTTCACCCAAAGTAATCTCCATAAAAGTACCACCCGCGGCAGAATCTAAAAGATTTCTAGAGACAAAATTCAATCCCGCAATAAATTTTTGTATGATCATCCAAAGATTCAAACCATGTGTAGGACAATTTCTTATCATCAACTTCATTCTTTCCCAAGATTGGGCAACATGTTCATGCTCAATTTGCTTAAAATTCATGATTTGCGTCCTAAGGGAAATAATTTTCGCGGGCGGAAAATACTTAGTAATAAAAGCACCCTTGCACTTATTCCAAGAATCGATACTATTGCGAGGCAAAGATGAAAACCAAATTTTTGCACGACCCCGCAAGGAAAAAGGAAATAGTTTCAACTTGAAAATATCATTGTCCACATCTTTTTTCTTTTGCATATCACACAATTCAACAAAAGTGTTTAGATGGGACGCGGCATCCTCATTAGGATTACCGGCAAATTGATCTTTCATGACAAGATTCAACAAAGCGGCATTAATATCACAAGACTCCGCACTAGTGGCGGGAGGAGCAATAGGCGTGCTAATAAAATCATTGTTATTAGTATTGGAAAAATCACACACCTTGGTGTTCTCTTGAGTCATCGTGACTACACAAACAAGATTGCAAGCAAGGAAGAGATCCGGCAAGAAAAAGGGCAAACGAAAAAGAGGGCGAATAAAACGGCAAATTGGTGAAGTGAGGGAGAGGAAAACGAGAGGCAAATGGCAAATAATGTAATTGCAAGGAGATGAGATTTGTGATTAGGAACCTGGTAGATGATGATGGAGTCCCCTCGGCACCTACGATAGGCACGTAGAAGAGACCGCTTCCTCCCCGGCAATGGCGACAGAAATTCATTTGACGTGGCTTGGACTGCGTCGGTATTTCCCCAAAGAGGAAGGGATGATGCAGCACATCGATGGTAAGTATTTCCCTCAGTTATGAAACCAAGGTTATCGAACTAGTAGGAGGATCGCCACCACCCAATAAGCAGCACCTGCACACAAACAACAAATACTTGCAACCCGACGCGAAAGAGAAGTTGTCAATCTCTCTACGGTAAATAGATAGATTAGGTAGTGATAGATAGGAGAGATAGATCTCTCAAGAACACAAATAAAAAGAGTAAATATGCAGCAATATATTTTTGGGTTTTTGGTTTTGTAGATCTGAAAACAAAGATTGCAAAAAACGTAGATCGAAAAGCAATATGATAGGAAAAGTAGACCCGGGGGCCGTAGGGTTCACTAGTGGCTTCTCTCATGAGTATAGCGCACGGTGGGTGAACAAATTACTGTTGGGCAATTGATAGAAAATCGAATAGTCATGACGATATCCAAGGCGATGATCATTATATAGGCATCACGTCCAAGATAGATAGACCGACTCCTGCCTGCATCTACCTCTATTACTCCACACATCGACCGCTATCCAGCATGCATCTAGTGTATTAAGTTCACGGAAAAATGGAGTAATGCAATAAGAACGATGACATGATGTAGACAAGATCTATTCATGTAGGAATAGACCCCATCTTGTTATCCTTAATAGCAACGATACATGCGTGTCTTGCTGCCCCTTCTGTCACTGGGAAAGAACACCGCAAGATCGAACCCATCACAAAGCACCTCTTCCCATGGCAAGAAAAATCGATCTAGTTGGCCTAACTAAACCAAAGATTCGAAGAAGAAATACGAGGCTATAAGCAATCATGCATATAAGAGATCAAAGAAGACTCAAATAATATTCATGGATAGAAACTGATCATGAACTCAAAATTCATCGGATCCCAACAAACACACCGCAAAAGTTTACATCAAATAGATCTCCAAGAGACCATTGTATTGAGAATCATAAGAGAGAGAGGGAGAAGAAGCCATCTAGCTACTGCCTACGGACCCGAAGGTCTATGGTGGACTACTCACGCATCATCGGAGAGGCACCTATGAGGAAGATGAACCCCTCCATGATGGTGTTTAGATTGGATCTCGCGGTTCTGGAACTTGCGGCGGCTGGAATTGTGTTTCGTCGACTCCTCTAGGGTTTTTGGATTTCCAGGGAATTTATAGGCACGATAGTCGGTTGAGGGGGTGCTCGAGGTGCCCAGCCCCCACCAGGCCGCGCCAGGGGGCCTCTGGCGCGCCCTGGTTGGTGCTGGCCACCCTGGGCCCCCTCTTCTGGTGTTCTTTGGCCCATCTTCTTTCTTCTGGTCCGTAAAAAATCCACAAAAATCCCCGTAGCGTTTTATCTCCGTTTGGTACTGATTTCCTGCGAAGTAAAAAACAAGCAAAAACAGCAAGTGGCACTTTGGCATTATGTCAATAGGTTAGTCCCAAAAAATGATATAAAGTTGTAATAAAATGATTGTAAAACATCCAAGAATGATAATATAACAGCATGGAACAAGCAAAAATTATAGATACGTTGGAGACGTATCAGGTCTTGCTCGTGAAGTCCAACGGTGGGCGGTGTTGGACCCATGACATGCGCCGCGTCTTGGGCCGCAGGCAGACGGGCCTAGGTACCCCTAGTCCCACGGATCCGACAGGGGGTGCAGCGATGCCATGGAGGTGGGTGGTGGGGGGAGCACGACAAGCTCAATGCAGGTGTGCGACGGAAGAGCCGTATCACAGGCGACTAACCGAAACTTGGGACGGGCGGGCGGCTCATATTACTGGCCAAATATTTAGTTGTTTGATTTACATTTAAGTGCTCTGCTTTAACAATGTTGAAAGGAACCACTTGTTCACCTTCCGCATATTGTGTCAAGCTAGGGTGATCCCTTGGCAAATATACTATACATCACGCTCCTTAATTTTAGAAGCCTCGTAAAATTGAGATCTCTAGTTTGAAATTGAATCACTTTGTTTTGACCAGATCAATAATTTCTCAAAACTCTCATTTTATGGCCTCACAATTATTTGAGGTCTTCAATTAAAATTGAGTCACTCAATTTTGAATGAGTCAAAATTTCTTAAAACTCTCTCATTTAATTCTTTTATACAGTACGCCATGCTTCATAATTTTAAGGCCTCACGACTAATTGAGGTCATCAGAATTGGGTCACCCAATTTTTACCGAATAAATAATTTTTAAAGGAGCTACCCCATTTAATTATTTTAATTCATTGTGTTTTATAATTTTAGAACTCTTTCATCTGATTGAGGTATTCAAATTTGGATTTCGTTGATCGGGCCATGATTTTTCAAATCATCAGCAACAATCGGCTTACAAAAACATATAAACCCTATGCACCGTCCCACCACCTAGAAAAAAGAAACGTCACCATGTAATACTATAACACCAATATAGTACACGCAGCCACCGACAAAGATTTTTCACACAGAAATATGGGTTGATAAGCGGATAACAAAAATCACACCACGAAAGCCCCACCAAATGACCGTATTATAAATAAACATAAAACACACTCCATCATCTCCCTCACCCGCCAAGATAAATTTTCCATCAATTTCAAAATATAAAGGGTATTCATTTTCTGGAATGTCAGATTTCTTTAACTTTGGCCAACTTAAGAGTAAAAAATATCGACATTCACAGTATAAAAAAAATATGGAAATTTATTTCATTATGAATTTAATGACACCGATTTTATATTATGGATTTTGATATATTTTTTTATAAATTTGATCAAACTTAAAGTGATGGCTTTTCAAAAAATTAATGCACTTTATATTTTGAAACTGATTGAGTAATTTAAAAAAAATTCCAACAACACCAACGGCGGATAGCACAGTTTAATTTCTGAAGCTCAGGAGCTGTCGTCGACGAGCAAGAACCATATGACCACGGATTCAAACGTGTGATCAGAAGATGTGTTCATGTTAGTGTAACTAGCACAAATGCCCGTGCGTTGCAACGGGCGAAAAATATCGTAAAATCTGCTCCATGTGATAGTAAGCACCATTTCTAACATACATTTATGATAAACATTAGTAATAAGTTTATACTGTTATCGCTTTTCGAAGTATGAAGTGTGGACCCTAACATCCTTCATCTCATGGAAGAGTAGTGATGCATGAAATAGTCTAGTAATCGGTTATATTTTTTTTTTAGAAAAACACAAATATTTTGTTATTTAAAAATAACTAAACATTGCCCATGCGTTGCACCGGAAAAAGAAAATTACCACACCCGGTAAGCATAACCTATTACACGAGTAATTGTTTAATTTAGGACCCACGTCAACTATTCTCAACACAAAGACTTATGCTTTCGAAACACAAAGACTTATGCTTTCCATCAGACCATCTTTGCAAAATGGCTAATAAATGTTTGCATTGTTAAGTTTGCGGCTTTGGTATTTTATTCCTACCTGCACTGTTGCAGGTGCTCTCCAGTCACGATGGTGTACTTTTTGTCTGGTGTTAATGAGAGGCATGTGTAGGACCAAGAATCTATTGGGTTAACTATCGCTACCATCTTGATTCAAAAATAAAAAACTATTGTGACCATCTTATTAACCAAGATCTGAAAACATGGATAGCTAATTTTCTAAACTTGGGACATTTTTCTCATGGATATGTAACAATCTTCTCAAAATCTAGAACAGTTTTATCCTAAACGTAAATCTTTTTTCTTAAACCTAGAACATTGTCCTGCTTAATCTTAATTTATACAAAGACTACTACATTTGTAAATTAGAATAAAAATGAGGCATTGTAGTGAGCATGCATCTAATTAGATAGTATCGGATGTAATGTAATAGTGGAGGAGACACATTCCCCTCCCCTTGACCAACCTGATTATTTTCTTTATTGGTATAGGATTTCTCTTAAACCTTATGACTTATTTAAAATTACATCATTATGAATTAGGTGTTATGCCTACCACAAAAGAAATTAACCTAAAGGCTACAACAAAAATCCAAAATCAAGCAATGATGGACCTGAGAGGCACTAAGCTTAATTGTTCCTGGCAATAAAGCTAGAACCAGTTGTCCGAGCAGAGTTGTTAACCCAAATTCCCAGAATTTTACATGATTGAATGATGCTGTATAGACTAACGATGACTTACATAAAGCTACCTGGCGTAAAATGAACCTTCGTCAAGCGTTGGAAAGGAGGATATCATCCCTGCGCCGAGACCACGGCTCGTCAAGATGAGCTGCTTGAGATCAGACACAACTATAAAAGAATAGGGCAACAACACAGAGTAAGTTTCCTCTGCACTCATATTTTTAGCATACAACACCCATGATGGAGTCTCTGAATCGCAATAATGGAGCGTTACAGATTGTCTTAGATCTAACTTGAACAGCGACAGCGACTCATGGATCCCTTCCAAACAGCAAGAGATCAAAGATCTCGGACCTGACGAGGTGTGAATCCTGACGATGTAGCCTGAAAATAGTCAGTCTTACTTAATCATGATGGAAGAAACTGGAATAAGCTAATTATGGTGGCATGTGCGTTGCAACGGGGTATCAAATTAAATTGAGCGATTGAGAACATAATAACTATAATGATTATTAATAATGTACATCCCACCTCGTTAGTTGAAATCAAATAAAACTGTTCGCTGATTGCTCTTCAGAATTAGATGCAAAACCCAACATTCAGGTTTACATAAGAATAGTGCTGAAACGCGGATTCATAATTCTGCTATAAATATCATGTTATGCTAAATAATTGTATACATATGCAGATATATGACCTATGAATTTCACCAACAAATCATGATATAGTCTTACATTTAACAAAATGGTAAAAAATAACACCAATCACAGCTAATAGCAATATAATAAATTCTTGTGAATGATAGTTTGTCTATACATGGGAACCTAAGATTAGATTAACTCGTGACGGAAGAAGGCGTCGTAGTAACATAATAATAAAATTCCCTCGAAAGAATATTTCTGAAAAAGAATTACATACTATGCATAAGTATATGGAAAAGGATCACTAAACATCATGAGCTAGTAAACGTGCACGAGGAGAAAAACTGAAAAAATAACAGTAAATTATTTTATAGAACTTCCCCTTGTTCTTCAGAACAAATGGTAACAATCATTATGCCATATTATATGACTTATGAATTTCACTAACAAATCATGATATAGTCTTACATTTGACAAAATGGTAAAAAATATCACCAATCATAGCTAATAGCAATATAACAAAGTCTTGTGAATGATAGTTTGGCTATACATGGGAACCTAAGATCAGATTAACTCATGACGGAAGAAGGCATTGTAGCAACATAACAATAAAAATCCTTCGGAAGAATATTTCTGAAAACAAATTACATACTATGCACAAGCATATGGAAAAGGGATCGCTAAACATCATGAGCTAGTAAAAGTGTACGAGGAGAAAATCTGAAAAAATAATAGTCAATTATTTTATAGAACTTCCCCTTGTTCTTCGGAACAAATGGTAACAATCATGATGCCATATTAGAGCTTATTCAGGACATCTTTTTACTAACGGGAGTAGTATGTTTCAGCAAAATTGTCAAACTATATCTACACATTTAGCATACTATTATCTCTGTCATCTCAGCCTACACTGCTCTGCACCTTGTTACAATCCTATCCATAAAAATTTATGCCATAACAATATCCAGGACTTGGATGTTAATGGCTAAAAAGCAGTTTCGCTAAGTCCTCAGTGGTGCTGTACCAAGAATATGGTGGAGTGCTTGAATCCATCATCAGCGTCAACGATCAAAGTCGGACACTGGTCACCGGTCATGCACTGCCTCCGATTCAGAACGTGGTGAGGATAAGCATGCCAGATGTGAAGTCTACGGCAGTGGCCATGAGGGCGATGATCGGGTGCCCATGGTGCAGCGCCGAGCTACAGAACACTCCCACGACCTTGCCGCATCTAGCGGAGAGGGAGCATCAGGGAAAGCGTTGGTTGGAGGTGCGTGTCGCGCCCGTCGCTTATAGGAAGGAATGTACATGAAAAACCTGTTGTCGCTGAAGAATCATATGAATCAACCTACGTGCCTTCACGTGAAGTGAGCAGGTTTGCATCAACAAGAGAGAAATAAGAGGAATCAGATCAATAAGAGTACTAAACAGGGTGGTGGCGGTCAAGAAGCTAATTGATCCTCTCACCTTGACGCAACAACTTGGTGCAGATTGGTGGCACTTCTGTAGGTAGCATTGACTGCGCCACCAATGTGAGCCAGTCCCATGAAAACCAACCTGAATGACCAAGGCACAAGAGGAAAACAGAGAGACTAAATAAAAATAGCCATCCATCCAACAAACACAACCTACCTAACCAAACAAAACTGAATATCTGCGTCAGTGTTCTTACCATGTCATGTCCACCGGCCCGTGTAACACCCCAAAAATTTAACCATGTTTTGTTAATTAAAATTTTGCCAGGAAATTAAAATTTTTCTTTCTGGATTTTCTTGTGATCTCAAAGCCACTCCTTTTGTCTGAATTTCAAAAATTCTTCTGTTCTATCTGAAAACTTTTGAATATTGTTGTGTGGTTTGAGTGTTTTATTTAATCATTTTATTGCATTCATTAAAACCAGTGGAATAATTTTTAAAATAAAATTTGTCAAGATTTAATTCATTTAATAGCATTTTACCCCTTTTAAGAGCCTCATTTGCACTACAACTATTTTATTAACTCCATTTATAAATTCCACAAAAATTTGTAGATGGCATGTGATGTCCTTGGATCACTTTTATGCAAAAACCCAGCTTGGTGTTTTGTAAATTTTGAGCTCCACTTCAAGCTTTCAAATCTGGTTCAGTTTGTAGTTTGCACTGTAATCTATTTAAATATCTCTTTAAAAATTCCATAAAAATTTGGGGATGTCAGTAGAGGTATATGACTCATCTTTATGCAAAAATCCATTTGGGTTCTTTGAAAATTTTGAGCAAACCATCCTCATTTGCATTCTGGTCCAGTTTGGCAGTTTGTACTGCAACCCTATTTTATTTTGCCTAAATTGCCTTGGGATTTTTCATGATTGCAGTAAACCCTACCAAAATCTTAAGTCCAAGAGTTTGGGATCATTGCAGTGTTTTAAGGCCATGCAATAATGCACTCTAGTTTCTGTCCAGAAATGGTTTTCTCAAAAGCTTGCACTAACAACTTTTTGCTTTTGCCAAAATAAGTCTACCACCCTAGTGTGCATCTAAAGAGACCATGATCTGGTAATTTTGGTGGCCATAGCAGATCCCTAGATGGCCATGACATTTTGTCAAGCACCTGTAGTGCATGTCCAGTTTTGGCATGGTTTTATTATTGCATTGGGAAGTTGCCCTCCAGGCCAAACCAGCATGTCCACTAGAGCTTTAGCAAACCACCCAGCCATCCTGTTAATTTGCAGCTCCACCCAAGCCTCCTGGCTAGCGCTGGCATTTCGTCGAACGCCTGGCGTGCGTGCTCTGGGTGCGGCCAGAGCGCACGTTTTGCTCGTGCTGCTCCCGAGCCGCCGCGACCAGCTACCGCCTCCCTCGCTCGTTCCATTCATCTCCCCTGTCTCCTGGTTCTGCCGCGACGCACCAAGACCCTGCCAGCCTTCCCCTCTGTAGCTCGTCGCCGTCCCCGCAAGCAGCCACTGCCGCCGCCAGAGCCTGCCATGGCCGGCGCCGTCCGAGCCACCGCAGCGCGCCAGCTCGCTCCATTGTGCAGTGGTGAGTTCGTTTGGATGTGCCGACCAGCTCCAATCGCCGCCACGTCGCCTGCTAGCAACAGAACGGCGGTTCGCCGGCGTTCTTATCCACAGCCGCGGGAAACCGACCTCCCCGGGCTATAAATAGCCCCCCCAGGTCCCCGTGAGCTTGTCAGCGCCATGAGAGAAGCAGAACGAAGCCTCCCCTAGCTCCAATTTAGCCGGAAGCCACCGTCTTCCCCAACTCCGGCAGCTTCGGCCGCCGCCGCTTTCCGGTTAAATCCGAGCAAGCCAGAGCGTCCGCCTCCTCATTCTTGCTGCCGTTAGCTTCCCCTCTGCCCCGCGAAGCCACCCCGCCTCTCAAATTCGATCGGGAGCCACCGTAGCCCGAGCTCCCAATTGCTCCCGAAGCCGCCGTCCGCCATGGATGAAGGGGTGCTCACCCCCGAACTCCCCGGCGATCCTTTTGCTCTCCAGAGGATGGGGCCCTTCCTCCTGAGCACGCCGGTGTGCACAGCTCCGGGAGAGGTGCCTCCTAGCGCCGGCAATCGTCGCCGGAGTCGGCCTCTGCCTCTGGCCAGGAGCGCGCGAGAGGTGGGAGGCAAACCCGACAGGTGGGCCCCACCTGTCGGTGTCTCAACCCAGCCGCCAGTGGCGCAACCAGGCTGATGCGTTTTCCCCCTGGAGAGGCGTATTCCTGTAAGTGCGCAACTGTTTACAGAAAGCGTAAAACCCCCGAAGTGCGTCTCCCCTTCTCTGGAAACGTATTCCGAGCCGATGCGTTTTCCTTTTTCTGGATTTTATTAAATCAGAATTTTGACCAGACTTTGACTAGCTATATCTTTTAAAATAAAACCCCAAATGAATTGATTCTTTTTCCTACCTCTCTCAAATTTCATCTAGTTTATTTTCATATTTATTTGAAAATTTTCCAAGACAACTTTTTGTACTGTTTTTGAATTGCGCGTTGATTCAAATATTTTTCAAAATAGGAAACGGAGAGAGAAGAAAAACTTTCAAGAGTTTTGTGATGCACCCTACCTCTCCCCACATTAAAGGCAAGCATCCTGAACCCTGGTATAGTAATTGTGGTGAAATGTTTGGTGTGACAAATGAAACTATACACACATGACGTGCGCGTTATTTCATGTGAAGGTGTGATCATGCTTGCAATACATGATAATGATTCTTGCTATTAAACTTGAGATGCTTGTGACAGTAGTCACCACCTTGTGCCACCCCTGCCTAGCGGAAGGAATCCAGGATAAGTCTCTGTCTTGGGTAGACATGAGCTTGGTGCTGACATCTCGTTGGAGCGAGAATGGTCAGTGAGGCATGATGGGATGAGATAAGTGGTGATTCTGCCCAAGAGTGTGGAAAAATATTTGTTGTGCTAACCATGCAGGGAACACATAAGCCTCCTGAGTCGACCATAGATCGAGTCTTGTTCCAGTAACCCCCATACTTGTTTCGTACTACCACTCGTCCCTGCCGCAGGTAGGGTACGGTCCAGTAAGTTGTCAACCCCTTTCTTAGCACACACCGTACAGAGAGGCCATGGTGGAAGATACCGGCTGCAGCCGGTAGGCATGCCACCTGGTCCGAGGGCATGGGTGTTTCCGGTTGGGACCGAGAGGGGGGCACCCCTTAGAGCGCGCGATATAAATTTGATCCCATGCTAATCGAGGTTGGAGCCTCCCCACTTAGAGTTTTGCTTAACGAGTGTCATGGGTGATTCCAGACACCGGTAAGTTAAGCTGGTGTGTGCGGGTCAGGTGTGTTGTCAATTCAAAGACCATAAACGGAATTAGTCCCGATGGACTAAGGAAATCCGTTACTCGTGGGTAAAGAGTACACCCTCTGCAGAGTTTATATCTATTCGAATAGCCGTGTCCACGGTTAAGGACTACAGTCTGGGATGGGCCAAGTGTCGGTCTTAGTGTCGGTCTTCGGAGGAAAACTTCTAAACCGGAATATTGATCATGATGTGTGAGGAATGATGATTATGATTATTATTATGGACTAACCGATTATATTGTCTATTTATTGAGTATCCTTGGGATGGTTCTACCTCCTGGATACTCATGTATTTATTTTCCTTATAAGCCCTTTATGCGGCGTCGCTCAGACGCCCGACTGTGACATGCCTGTTATTTATTTTCCTTATAAGCCCTTTATGCGGCGTCGCTCAGACGCCCGACTGTGGCATGCCTGTTATTTATTTTCCTTATAAGCCCTTTATGCGGCGTCGCTCAGATGCCCGACTGTGGCATGCCTGTTATTTATTTTCCTTATAAGCCCTTTATGCGGCGTCGCTCAGACGCCCGACTGTGGCATGCTTGTTATTTATTTTCCTTATAAGCCCTTTATGTGGTGTCGCTCAGACGCCCGACTGTGGCATGCTTGTTATTTATTTTCCTTATAAGCCCTTTATGTGGTGTCGCTCAGACGCCCGACTGAGGCATGCCTTATATTATTATCCTTTCGAGGCGTCGCTTCAGACACCTGATCGGTTTATTTTATTTTTATTCTCTGATTGCTTATTCCTGTTTAATATGAATGACCTGGTTGCGTGCATCATGAATTTTATTTTGAGACTGACTAAGCGATCGTGGATTGTTTCAGTACATGTTTATCACCTGCTATATTGTACCTGTTTTCATGATGTTTGCGAGTACATTCAAAGTACTCACTGGCTTGTCCCTGGCTATTGTCTTGGCCAGATTTCTTGTTTGGAGAAGAGCGCAACGACGACAGCCCGGAACCTAGGCATGAAGATAGCAGCCGCGCGAAGATAGGAGTTATCCAGGTCAGCTGTTCCTGTGGGAAATGGAGTCCCATAGACGCTGATGATCCGCAAACCGCTTCCGCCATCAACCACTAGAAACCTTTTGTTGTACTCATAGACCAAAATGGTCTTGTACTTCATATTTTTGTAATTTCGCTTGGAATTTCTGTATCAAGATTGTGTCTCATCAGCTAACAGTAATCCTGGGGCTGGTGAGCACAAGGGCCATTTACTGGGAATTAATATCCTGGAAAACCGGTCCTGACAGCCCGGAAGGGGATTCACTTTCACCTGCGGAGGCATGGCCCTCCCTGGTGAGAAGCACGCGTCCGCACTGTGCACGCGATGGCAGACGGGGCTGCACCTAGGAACCGATAGTAAGGGTAACTGAACGGGAGAGTGCCTCTCTGGATCTTCGCGTCCCCGAGCAGGAACTCTGCGCCCGTTCCTCGATCCATTGCCGCCGGAGAACCAACCACCGACACGCCTTCCTCTTCCTTTCTCCTTCCTGTTACAGTATATGTGCTAGCCCTTTCCATCAGTTCGGACTTTTGGTTGCATTGGCTAGTGCATGAAGCTTAACACTTCCCTCCCGTGCTCTCTCTCCATCTCTCTCAACTCACTCTTTGCTCTCTCGGGAATCGTCTAACTGCAAAAATCTTCTAAATGTGTAAACATGGTGATACTCCTAGGCTATTGGATTAGCCAGAAAAGCTAAGGCATTCGAATATTTGATAGCTCAGACCTCACAAGGCCAAAACTGCTTCAGACAGGTCAGTGCCCAGTGGAAGGCATGAATGAAGCTGCAAAATCAGCCAAGACTGATGTTGTCATCTCATAAATCAACCTAGAGCACAAATGCTCAAGTGCACAATAACCTTAGAACACTAATGTATACTGCTGTCTTTGAGAGTGTCAGTAGTAAGTTTTTCAGAGCATAAAGATGGGATTTCTACACGCAATTGGATAACATCACAAAAGACCAACCTAATTGAGCTGAGCACCCATGTCATTCAGATCAAGGAGCATTGTCTAATCGAGTAGGAAAACAAAATGCTAGGGTGCTAATCCCATTCCCTAATTAGCATGAGAATTGAGCTGATTTAATTACCAGCGGATCTGACTTTTGCTAAGCACCTCCTCCTCCTCCGTAGGGGCTCCATCTGTGCAGGTCGTCGCAGCTCAAGGTGGCACGCGCGAGTTGCCGTTGGACGGTCTTCCAAGCGGCCGTCCTCTTCCTCACCGCCCGGATTCTGGCCCTCCTGGCCGTCACCTTGGCCTTGGCCACCAAGGACCGGTACTGGCGCACCCTACACGCGAGGATCCGACGCTTCGTCGGCCTCTGGAACACGTCGTGCGCTTCGTCACCGTTGCTGCCGCCGCCGCGCCTCCTTTTGGCGCCCGGATCCCTGCCCCCATGGTCTCCGCCGGAGTCGATGTCTATGTTGGCTGCGGTGCTCGGCTCGGCACGGTCCGTGGGGGCAGACCCACCGACCAGCCGCTCCGCCCGATTTGGGGGGCGAGCTCCATGCGCGGACACAGAGGGCCGGAGCACGGGACGCGTCACCATCCTGCCGGGAGAACCGCCGCCCTCCCCACGCCCAAGAGCACGAACGACGCGTGCAGAGGAATGCCGCGCCGCCGCCGCCGCAGGAGCCCCCGCTCGCAGTTGAACCGCTCTTGCGCGCCAGAGGCCCTGTCGCCGCCGGATCCGCTCGGTGCTTTTCCCGGCGGACGCAAACGGACGGGAGCGAGGGGAGGGGGAGGGGGGCGGCCGCTGCGCAGGTGAGATGCGCCGCCGCCCGAGTCGCCCTCGGGGGCCTGGTGTTTTGACTCCCGCGGGTTCAATATTATGAAGTGTAGGGTCCTTTTTAGAAAATCGAAACGTTTTTTCTCGGATAGCCACTTAAAATAGGACTGCGGGTTCAATATCAAAAAACACAAGGACTTTTTTGTAAAAACGCCGATGACGTACGACCAGAAGCTATCCGTGCTTTATTATTACTAGCACATATGGCCGTGCGTTGCAACGGAAGAGATAATTGATGTGCCTATCAAAATATTCAACAACATGACCCAACATATCCAAATGATGCCACCCGGACACGGTAAAGACGCGCACACTACGGTCCAGCAAAAGTTCATATAAATAATACATTAAAAAACATGCTACACATAGAATACCTTTGGTACGTGTTTTTACGACGATTCTGATCTTAAAGAGCCTTGTTTTCAAATCTTTCATGTCAATGCATTATTTGTAAGTTGAAACAATGTTTGAAACTTGCACAAAGTCGTGAAAAATTCTCAATAAAAGGCTATGTTAAATGTGTTTTAGGCCATCTCTGCACTTGAAGATTCATAAAAGAAATTGTCCGCATCTAAGCATAATGACCCTAATTTGTTGCATGCAACTCAACGCTTACATAGCGCTTCTCACCTTTGTGTTACCTTTTTTTAGGTGAACTGTTATGTTATTTTTGTTGCTCATCACAGTCGCACACTGCGCAACAACGCATATATGTGTTCCCCTCCTATGTCCCTCAGTATAAATTGCTTTTCCTTATTGCATGCATGCCACATCCTTGATATTAATACTAATTCTTTTGTGGTATTCTCTTCTTCATATTTTTCTAAATCTCCCGTTCCTTTTTTATGCCCACTGATTTCGTTCTTTATTTTCTCTTTTATTTATTATGCCCATTGAAACCGATCATCCATACTTAATTTAGCATCACAACATCTCATGAAATCTAAGCCAAATGTCAGCTCACCTTTGTTTATTCTCGTGGCGTTTTCGTTTTTGGAGGACCAAATCAAAGCCAAACAAAGGTCATTTTTTATTTTATGTTTTCATTTATATACGAACCAAACGACAAATAAAAATCTAGTAATAAGCGACATACAGAAAAACGGGATAAGAAATGTTTGTGTCTTTAATAGAAAAGAAAAATACTAATTAAGGGTACAACATAAACATAATTTTAAAAATGATTAACTTGCAAGATAATATCATATTTATAATCTACATATTTTTCCGAGCGATTTTCATATATAACATGCTAAATTTGGACTTAGAGTTAAAAGATATAAGTATTTTCAAAGGTACTTACATCTGCAAAAATAAACTCGAAATGAGAGTAACTGGGCCAAAATTGCACTGTGCAGTCCATCTACCATGCGACACTTGGCGAGGCAAGTCTATCTTACGCTAACCAAAATTCATACCCCTAAAAAAAACCAAAATTCGTGAGAAAAAGCTGGAAAACTCGGGGGATCGAACCCACGTCTCCCCGTTGGCTTAGCGATGCTCTAGCCAGTAGGGCACCTGTGCGGTTGTGCTCTATAAAGGTATATATATGTAGATGAACCAGATGCAACCGGCGCGACATAAGGAAAAAACAAACCGTTTTTGCCACTTACGGGTGGCATTGGTGGGTAATTATTCGTAACTTCGAGGACAATTTTAATGACGGACAACCAGAAGCGATAACCACTTTATTATTAGGTAAAGATTATTAGGTAGAGATGTGTGTGCGTGCCCGCCCATACCTGCCTATTGCCCACGCCATATACATCCATGCGTACGGCAACGTAAATATAACTTACTGGATCGTCTCACCTCACGAAAAGAACAGGAAATTACCCGCAAAAAAATAAAGAGGAAACGAACAGGAAATAACCTATCCGGCCAGTGTGTTTGCTCAAAAAAAAAAAACCCTATCAGGCCAGTGCTCGTCAATCGAGTGACTATTTTTACGGACGCTCAGCTTGAGTCTTCCTTCTGTGAAAAACAGAAAAAAAAAAAGGCTTTCCGTGCTTTGCTCCCGATACTGTACTACTCAACCGGCCTAGAGGCCCACTGGGTTGCCCCCCGTCCGCGAACGCACCGGCCTTTTGCGCCAGCTCGCGGCTGCGCGGAGGAGGAGGCTCGCAGAGATTAGTCCCACACCGCTGCTTCGGGGTTACAGCGCTTCCGGTGAGCAGTATATAAGGAGGGCCACGGCGACCATTCGAAGGCACGAAGCTGCGCAGCGGGCACAAAGCGAACTATTCTTTCGCCTTTTACTAAAGAATACCGTGTGCACACTGCAATTAGCAGCATACGCTAATTTTTGAAGGGGTCCCTCCCTATCAGGAGGGCCCCACAATTCAATCCTAAGTTTTGTAATGTAATTCCAAGCTAGTTATGGACATTTTCTTCGAAGGGGCTAATTATTAGCTCGGTATGGACATTTAACTCTTTCGAATGCCCTAATGCAAACAGAAGAAACCAACTGGGCACGCAGTGCTGAAGCAAATCAAATCGAGAAGAACACAAGGCGTGCCCTATCCTGCAACACACAGGGAGATCAATTGATATAGCCAGAAAAACGATTAAGTGAAGAAGCGAACCATCAGCCACCGCCAGGATTCCACCGGCAGCCGCGGCGAAACCACTGCTCTACCCAGGGCCGGCTTTGGCCCAGTGCGAGAAGTGCGACGGCCCGGGGCCCCGCCGGAAAGGGGGCCCATATTTTATATACAGTATGTATATATTTCGCGAAAAAAAAGTCAGCCCAGCTAGCCTGAGGCCCTGAGCGGCTGTCCGGCTGAGCCCAGCAAGCAGCGAGGGCAGCCAGCATGGCACGGCCTGTACGCCCACGCGCGACGCGTCACACCCGCCTAGCAGTTTCCAGGGCTGTCGCTTCGTTTCTCAATCCCCTTCCTCTCGATCGAATCGGAAGCAGAGACGGAGCGACACCGGCGCACCTCACCGCACGTCCGCACCAAGCCACCAACCAGGAACGAGCAGCTGAGTTTGCCGATCAGATCGGCAAGGATTTGGAGGAGAGATCAAGATCATCAACCGGAAGGTAATTCACAGATCAATCTTTTTCTATTTCTGGACGATTTTTTCTCGGTGGTCTCATACTCTCAATCTGAAAACCTCAAATCCTCAATTTCTGATTTGGTATTTGTGTTTCTCACTTGCAGCTTAATCATGTTACCTAAAAAACATCAATCTGGTAGTCAGAAAAGAAAGAACAAGAAAAGAGTAGCGAAGTTGAATCGATCTCAGCAAGGCGCTATGAATAAGTTTGTGTTGAGGAGACAGAGGAGTAATACTGCTGCTCCAAATTCTGAGCAATTATATATCACAAATGGCGAAGAACAACCTGATCATACTGAGAATGTATTTGAGGAAAATCATGCTGATGTTGATTCGAATCAGAATTCTAGTGACCATGAAAATCATGTCGATGTTGATGCAGATGAGCAGGCTTCTTCTTTTGATATTTATGATCCTAGGACTTGGAATATTCTTGACATTAAATCAAGAGATATTCTCATTGAAAAAGGACCTACAAGGGAATACAATCTTCAGTTTCCCGTAGATGAAATTGGTGGCAGGCATTTTTCATATGATTACTACTCAAGAAAGTTAAGGAATGGCGAGTTCGTTGATCGGAAGTGGTTGGTGTACTCTAAACATGTGAATAAAGTTTACTGTTTTTGTTGCAAATTGTTCAAATCTGGAAAAAGCAGAAGTCTGCTAGCATCCGAGGGATTGAAGGATTGGGGACATCTTAGTGAGAAGCTCAAATTGCATGAGAATAGTGTTGAGCATATTAGTAACATGAATACTTGGAATGAGGTAAGGCTGAGGCTAAGTAAGAAGGAAACAATTGATAAAGATTTGCAACAAGAGATTGCAAGGGAAAAGGAGCGATGGAGACTGGTTTTAATTAGAATTGTTGCTGCTGTGAAATTTCTCGCTAAACATAGTCTGGCTTTTCGAGGAACAAATGAGAAATTATATCAAGATAACAATGGAAATTTTCTGGGAGTAATTGAAATGATCGCAGAGTTCGATCCTGTAATGCAAGAGCATCTCCGGCGCATTAAGAATAGTGAAATTCATCATCATTATCTTGGCCATAATATTCAGAATGAGTTAATTTCCCTTCTTGGTCGCACTGTTAAATATTCTCTCTTGAAGATAATTAAGGATGCAAGGTATTTCTCTGTCATTTTGGACTGTACACCTGATGTGAGCCATCAAGAACAAATGACTCTAATTGTGAGGTGTGTAAACATGTCAAGTACCACTACAAAAGTAGAGGAGTTTTTTTTGCAGTTCTTGAAAGTGGATGATACATCAGGACTTGGACTTTACAATGTGTTGATTGATTCACTTAAATCTGTTGGTTTGGATGTTAAAGATGTTCGTGGACAAGGGTATGACAATGGTTCGAACATGAAGGGAAAACACCAAGGGGTACAGAACAGATTACTTGAAATTAATCCGAGAGCATTGTTCATGCCATGTGCCTGTCACAGCCTGAATCTTACTCCTAGTGATATGGCAAAATCTTGCGGTAAAGCTATTACTTTCTTTGGTGTTGTGCAAAGAATTTACATATTGTTTTCAAGCTCAACTAAAAGATGGCAGCTATTGCTTGATCATGTTCCAAAAATGACAGTTAAGTCTTTGTGTAACACTCGATGGGAGAGTCGAATAAAGAGTGTTCATGCTATAAGATATCAAGCACCTGAGTTGAGAAAAGCATTGCTGGAGTTGAAGAGAACTTCTAGTGATGACGCCAAGACTAATAGTGATGCTAAATCGTTGGCTAGCGCACTTGAAAATTTTGAGTTTTTACTTGGCATGGTCATTTGGCATGACGTTTTGTTCACTGTAAACATGGTGAGTAAGAAGTTGCAGTCTAAATTTGTGTGCATTGATGTTACTCTCAAACAGATTGAAGGTGCCATCTCGTATTTTGAGAAGTACAGAAATGAAGGATTTGCAACTAGTTTGGATATTGCGAGATCTATTGCAATCGACATGGGTGTACATCCTTTATTTCCTGTAAAAAGACGTATTACCAGAAAAAGACAATTTGATGAAATTAGTGGCAGTGAAGAAAATGACCAGCATGAAGAAACACAAGCAAGTGAGGTGGAATCATTTCGAATTAAATACTTCCTGGTGATTATTGATGTTGCAATTGCTTCCCTGACTACTAGATTTGAGGAACTGAAGACATTTGGGAGCATATTTGGCTTCTTGTTCAACTCGAATAAATTGAAATCCTTGAGTGATAATGATCTAAGAAGATGTTGCACTACTTTTGTCAACAAATTCACTCATGGTAAGTCATCAGATGTTGATCTAGATGATTTTGTTTCTGAACTAAAAGTATTGCAGATGACATTGCCAAACACATTCATGTCAGCGGATCAGATATTTGAGTTTGTCAGAACTGCAGATTGTTATTCAAATGTCTCAATTGCTTATCGTATCCTTTTGACTGTACCCGTGACCGTTGCATCAGCGGAAAGAAGTTTCTCAAAACTGAAGCTACTGAAAAATTATTTGAGGTCAACAATGTCTCAAGAAAGACTGAATGGTTTGGCCATGTGCTGCATTGAGAAAAATATGCTGGATAGTATTGATCTTGACACTCTCATTGATGATTTTGCGTCAAACAATGCACGGAAGTCTCGTTTCTCATGATTACCGGAGGTTAGCATGCAATTTCTATATGGTTTTTTCGCTGTAACCTCTATGATACTTGGTTTGGAACAAAAGCAAGAAAAATTATCAGTATTATGACTTTATAGCAATTGTATCTACTCATGTATCAAATAAGACTTTTTCTTTGTTGGGCCCATGGGTGAAGTTCGCACCGGGGCCTTTGAAATCATAGAGCCAGCCCTGACGGCACCATCCACGGGCCTGCCACCACCAACAATTCAAGTGACAGTGGAAATGCATCCAGACCTGTACCAAGACATAATTTTGTTGTGCCTGGACCAATTGATTTGAACAAGTTTTCTCGGGGTCCATCAAAGGAAACGAATGGCAGTTATCACCCCAACCAACGTGATGAGATAAGAAGTAAATATTTAATTTGGGGACCTAATCAGCCTTCCGTTGACTTTCCATGCAGGGAGATTGGGAAGAAGAAGAGGACGAGATTCAATCCCGATTGGTACAGTAAGAAAGATCACATAGCCTATTCTTTAGGGTCAACATCAAAGACAACCACCATGGGAAGATGCATTTGTAGTACAAGACTTCAATAATTGAAACAAGTCATTGTGACTTAAGTCCGCAATCGCAATAGCTTCCATAACAGGGGATGTGAGGATTGCGAGGATCTACTAAAACAAGATCAATCAATCTATGTAGTATTTGCAGAGACAAAGCGAAATTGAAAAGATACATGGGCGTGGTCGTGGAATCATGGGTTATTGCAGGAGGTGTTCGGTCTGTCTAATACACCAGATGAGTGGACATGTGTTTCTAATTTTTTAGACTCACAGTTAGATGTTTCTATTTTTTATGAGTTTTTTAGACTATTTCTCTATTTTAAAGCAATATTTATAATAGATAGAAATGCATACCATGTGCACAATGCAAACCACAAACATACGCTAAGAGCATCTACAGCCAGATAAACCAAATTCGACCCCTCAAACGCCCGCAGACGCGTTTGGGTGCGTCCGCGGACAGACCAGTGACATTTCATAATCGTTTTCACAACCGGACACCTCAATTACAAAGCATCAAATCCATACAATACATGCACGTGAAACCTAATATTAAGTGGAGCCCATCCGGCTCCGTCGTGCCCATGTCCAGTGATTGATTGCCCTACTCGGAGTGTTGGTGCGGTCAACGACGAGGTAGAGTAGGACATGAGACATGCACCGGCTCACGGGAAGACGTCTCTCATGCCCTACTCCTCCTCGTTGGAGTCCGTCGCCTGAATGTCGCCGGTCAATGTGAGGTCGACGATGGATCTGTTGTGGTTGGAGGCCGACATGTCCACCATGGCGCGGTTGCAGCGCCTGGAGTTGTAGGCCATCCGCCTCGGTGCCGGAGAGTGTGACTCCACCTCGTCGATGTCTGACGCGAGGGATACTGCGGCCTCACGCGCCCTCTGCCTCGCACGGTCGGCAAACCGCGCCATACCCTCAAAGGACGGGCCACAAATGGTCTTGTTGTCGGTGCGCCAAAAATGGGCCCGCGTGTCCGCCATGACGTTCGGACGCTAGACAGAGCAAACCTCCTCCGGTGAGGCAGCGATGACGCGCCTCACACCAGATCCACGCGCCATTTGGGCGGATGTGATGGATTCCCGGCGGATTTAGTCCGACCGCTGTCGGGCATTCTTATCGTGGGCGCATTGGAGCGCGCTTCGGACGGCCATCTCCTCCTCGGACCAGACTGGGATGAGGTCCTAGTTCGCAGATCGGTTGACGGAGGACTCGGATCCACTGCCGACCATGCTGAAGAAGGCCGAAGATCGCCGAAAGTGAGCTTGGGGATGGAAGAGAGGGGAACGAAGTGGATACGGTTTGGGCCGGCAACCGGATGGAGAAAAATATATGTGAGGTCGGAGTGTGCCAACTTGAGTCGAATCCGACGTGACGGATGCTCCCGGGCGCACCCGGGCCTCCCCTTATCCACCCTAGATTTGGGTTGGATATGAGGTGTGTCGGTCAGCCCTAGCGTTTGACTAGGTCGGTTTGTTTTGATCAGTTAGTGACCGGGCCGTCTACCTGGTCATTTGAGGCGAGGAGTGTTGTGGCGGTGCTATCGGCGCAGAGGCTTGGAACGACTGCGGAGCGCGCGTGGCGGCGGAGCTGCGAGACGGACGTCGCGGAGGAGGAAGTAGAGTGAAGAGAGCAAATGGATCTGGAAGGTAGAGGGGGTGGATTTTGGTGCAATTTGTGATGGGGAAGGCCTGTCAAACTGACGCGCCCAGGCGCCTCCATATCTGCCCTAGATTTGGGCTGGATACGAGGGGTGTCGGTCAGCCCGAGCATTTGAGATCCATTTGAGACGTTCGTCCGGATCGCATTTTTGTGATCGGTTAGTGATCGGGCCGTCCGCCCGGACGTTTGAGGCGAGTTTGGGGCATACGATAGTAGATGCTATAATGTTTTAAGGCGATTCTTCTTACTTGGAGGACACACAATTCAATGGTAAATGGGATGAAATACTTCTTGATTCCCAAAACATAATGTGTGGCACAAATTGGTGACAGAGTTGGGACCAATGTCTTGAGGATGCAGATTGTAGAAGTGCAGGGCGTCCCGGAAATTTTTTGATCCGGGCGGTGAGAAGCCACGGAGAAGATGATCTGTGAAGACAATAACTTCCCCATCCTGGGGTTTGGGAGTGACTTCGTTGCCAGGAAGCCGCCAGTGGATAACATCCTGAGCCGGCAAAACTTCCATGACTACAAAGTCGTTGAGTATTTCTTCGGCAACCCCAGAGCCTACCCAATCGCAGGAACTATTTCTAATCTTTAACGCACAACTTTTCTGGTGGAGTTGAGTCCGTTTGATGGCCATATTGACCATGGGTCCCGCCTTTCAGGTGCTGATGTGGCAAATAAAATGCCACTTGGGCACATTTAGCAAGTCGTCGATGCCGTCATTCAGCACAATTTTCATCTCAACAATCTACAGATAACCACGCGGACGCTAATTAATTGACCACGCCCTGCGAACCAACCTGCAGCTGGATGGTTATTGGGACAGTGGTATCACCAGTCTATCAGGGTTCAAGTCCTGATGCTCGCATTATTTTTGTATTTATTTCAAGATTTCCGACGATGAGCATTCAGTGGGAGGAGATGTTCCCGTCGACGGTGAGACGCCTACGGTGACTACGTAAATCTCAAAATGATATGTCGGCTCAAGTCTCTTGAAAGTGCTCATATAGATAAGGTGTACGCAGTGTCGAATCTAAGGGCCAGGCTTCGCATGGCTTGAGCCTACCGTAAAAAATCATGAATTTTTTTTAGTACTAAGCCTCAACATATTTCGCAGACCCAGTCCAAGAAATCAGGTGCAGCCGGCCCATCTAAGCCAACTGGGCCACACAGAGCCTATGCCGTATTTCCGTCCTAGGTTCGCTAATGGATATATGTGTGTGCGTTTATATAGATGAATGTATGAGCGAAAATGCCTTTTGGAGCTCGGCCTCCATGAAGGCCGGTTTTTGAAAAATACAAAATTCATGAAAATTCATATTTTTACAATTCATAAAAATCTGAAAAAAAATACAGATATACATGGAGGCATAACACACATGTGTGTAAATTTTTAGGATGAAATACGTTGAAATGAAGGCTGTGCAAAAAAGACAAATCTGAGACTTTTTAACACATGATACTATTCATCCTCAAAGTCCAGAAATTTGTCTTTTTTGTACAGGTCGCATTTCAAAGTATTTCATCTTGAATTTTTACACACACATACATTTCATCCTTATATAGTTGCATACTTTTTTTCGGAATTTTTTGAAGTCAGAAAGTTTGAATTTTGAATTTTTCAAAAATAAAGGGCTCCATGAAGCTCGGTCACCAAAACGCCCTACTCAATGTATGAGTGTTTATATAAACGCTTGCCTCTGTGTGTATTGTGTTAAAAAAATGACCACGCCCCGACATGCTCGCGAGCTCGTCCGTCGCACATGACGTGCGGCAATCACCGCTGCCAGTACGCACGGCCAAAAGTCCACATCCGTCCGGCCGTTGTTTTTCATTTTCTATTTTTGCTGAAGAATGTTCCATTATTGAACAACAATATAGGATAAATCACCACAAATTCACACTCGAGCTGGCTCCAAATCATGCATCAGTATCGATCGCATGCAGCAATGCACCAACACACCCTGCAAGGCTTCATGCGTCGGCGCAACCGAGTTACATATCACCTCCGCCGTTCACGGCCGCCGTCGCCAGCTCCCACGCCTCCAGCTTCGACACCTTCACGGCCCCGGCGCCGTAGTTGAACGCGTACAGCCGGCTGCTGCCCGTCGCCGCCGCGTGCTCCGGGTACACCCGGGCCGTCATGCACGTCCTCCCGCCCTCGGCGAAGCTCTCCACCACCGTGTGATCAATCTACATTTGTTGGTACATGATCGGTCAACGAACGAACCAGAAAAATGGGAGCGTGCCTTGTGATGTGAGCATAGAGAAGAACTGAACTCACCAGTGTTCTGAGCGAGATGCTCCTGTCCTTCTCCACGTCCACGTCCAGAAACGCGCCGTAGGATGGCTTGTTTATCCCCTCTTTCCTCGACGATCTGCGCATTTTTCATGTTCGCCATGAAAAATTATGTACCAGAAGTGGCTGATCAGGATCAGATTTTGGCAGGGGGAATCACCTTGTGAGGTCGGTGCACATGAGGACCTTGTACTTGCCATCGTGCTTGAACACCCTGAAGAATACGGCGGTGTGCTCCTCCAGGTCGCCGGAGGCCAAGGCCAGCAGCCCGAACGGCCCGACTCCGCCGCGCGCGGACGCGCCCATCTCGGCGGACAGCCCCTTGGGATCCTGCAGCCACTTCGGGTCCAGCGTCTCGGCCTCCTCCAGGTTCGGGATCTCGAAGACCGCCTCCACGTCCGCCTGCGAGCTCACGATGCCGGCGATCTCCTTCCTGCCGCCGGCCTCCACCTCCGTCGCCCACTGCAGGCCGACGCGCTTCCTCCTCAGCGAATCGATCTCCTCGATTGGCCACTGCACCAGCCGCTTCCCGTCGGCGTCCAGCCAGATCGCCCTCGGGAACGCCTGGATGCCCGCCCAGCCCCTGGCGACGCCGCCTCCGTCGTTCTCGTCCACCCACGCCCACAGCACGCGCCGCTTGTTGCGGGCGTCGTAGAAGGACTTGGACGCGTACAGGTGGCCGTGGTCGAGACGGCGCCAGTTGCCGGGATCGTCGCCGCGCTCGGGCTCCGCCGGCACGAAGGTGTCCGCCTCGTCGTCGTACCGACCGACCATGTAGTGATCCTCCTTGGCGAAGTCCGTGAGCTTCAGCACGTGCAGCACCCCGGTGCCGCTCGCCGACACGTCGAGCCCCTCCGCCGCGCCGGGCGGCGCCATGGGGAACAGGTCCGGGCACTCCAGCACGGGCACGTCCCGCGAGCTGGCGTGCAGAGGCGCGGCGTTGCGCTCCCAGCGGAGGAAGTCCGCGCTCCGGTACACGAGCAGCGACCCCACGCCGCCGACCTCCGCGACGACGCCGACACGCCACAGGCCGTCGCGGCCGCGCCACGCCTCCGTGGGGTCGCGGAAGTTGTTGCCGGTGACGTCCGCCGGCATGGGCATGACCGGGTTGCAGTCGGGCTTCTCCCACTCGCGGAGGAGCGGGTCGGCGGGGTTCTTGGCGAAGGCCACGTTCTGCACCTGCACCCTGTTGGCGTCGATGCCGGTGTAGAGGATGGCCGGGCGGCCGCCGGGGAGCACGGTGGCGGAGCCCGACCAGCAGCCGTTGGCGTCGAACGGTGAGGTGGGGTCGAGCGCATTGCCGACGTCGGCCCAGTTCACGAGGTCGCCGGAGACGGAGTGGCCCCATGAGAGCGTGCCGTCGCCCCAGGTGGCGCCCTTGGGGTTGTACTGGTAGAAGAAGTGGTACATGCCGTTGTGGTACAGTGGCCCTGCCGGCAGGACGGAAAATGAATGTCAGTCTGTCTCTCTGCCATTAATCTCGCTAAGTAATTAACAGCATTTCCCGTGGTAATTATTTCATCTGAGAAAAGGGGATTGGCTCTCTGATCTAAATGCAAAATTCAAACTCATCCCCATGATACAAGTACGGTCGACATGTATGAGCGACTCAGCACAACCAAATCGATTCAACAATATATAAGAAGAAGAAGAGCATAAAATGGAGGAGAAATCACACATACCGTTGGGATCTGTTTGGTTTCCGTCAATCCATGGCGTGTCCGTCGAGATCCAGGGACGCAAACGAGGATCGCAAAATGGTTAGAATGACTTCCACGAAATCAAAGTGGATGGAGAGAACGATGATAACGCGATCCACATACCATTCTGCCAGAACTTGGCCGGCTGGAAGTGGTAGGCGGTCCGGCCATTGCGCGGGTGCTCGAGCCCATTCATGGTGCGGATCGGAGAAGAAGACAGAGAGAAGACAAAAGCTATTGTTGTTGGTTTGCCAATCGGAGGGGAAGACAAAAGCCAGTGTTGGTTTGCAGGATCGCAGAGGAGTTGATGCGAACTTTATAGCCGTTGGGATCTCAATAGGACTTGGGCCCAATGGACAGCGATGTCTGGTTTTAAAATTTGGTTTGCTCAAGATATCAAGCAAAGTACTACTGTAGTTGCAATCCCAAGTCCCCAAGTTTAATCTAAGTCAATAAGGCTTGGCCGAGTGCACAATGTTATAAGTGTATTATAATCCTGCCTGACGCGCTTACAACTAGCTGGTGACTAGGATGGCTGCCGATCAGATGAGATGCTTAGTTCAGAAGTTGCTTCCTGCTTGACACACGAGAGAACAAAGCCCACCATCCTCTCTGTTCCGGCGAAACTTCGCAATCACAAAGACTTCTGCCCAGCTATTTGCATATACTATAAATCTCTTACACGTCTTTCAGAATTCCATATTTCCATCGAGACAGCATGCATCATTGGAATACGAAAGCATCCCACGTCGTCGAGACGACGCGGTTTCAGGCATTCCAGGTTTCCGGGGGTACCATTTTATTGTAGAAACCTTTTTAGGGGTAAATCAGTAAATGGAAGTGCTCTGCCTTTGCATTATTAGGCCATTGCTCTCTGCTTTGAGATTCGCGCTTTCCGTTTTCGGGTCTATTATGTGTGTTGTTCTGGAGCTTTTTTTTACTAACCCCATATTTGGCTCAGTCGATTCCTTAACGGCCGAAGCCCGTGACGTGTGCCACTCAACCTTCCCCTTTCTCTTTTTCTTCTCTGTTTTATGCGTTTTCTCTTTGGTTTTTCTTCATTGGTCTATTCTTACTTTCTATTGTGGGAATTTTGAAGATGTTGGATGAGTGTAAATGTATACACTCAAATGCTATACAATATGTGCCAAAATTGCACTAATATGAAATTATTCTTTTCATATTACAAAAAGTTGTGTGCTAGTTTTCTGAACTATTTTATACTCCCTCCGTTTCAAAATAAGTGACTCAACTTTATACTAACTTTAGTATAAAGTTAATACAAAGTTGAGTCACTTATTTTGAAACGGAGGGAGTATTTTGTATTTTTATCAAAGGGTAATACCATTGCCACCAATTCATTCACTCATTTGATTTAGTTTTGTCTTTATTTCATTTTCTTTGTTTTTAAGGGTAATACCATTACAACGGATCCATTCTTTCGTATGAAACTTCTTTTTTGCGAAATTTCACTACTATATGCTTATTCTTACATATTATAAAAGACATACTTTTAGTGTAAATTTTGTGCATATTTTTGTCATTGTGTGTTTTTAGATAAAAAAATTATTTTCTTTCTTCTTAAAGGGTAATATCAATGCATTAATTCATTCTTTCCTAGAAAACCTGATTTTTTTACTTTTATTTTATTTTATTTATTCTTATAGGGTAATATCAAAGCCACTAATTTATTCCTTTTTTCAAACTTCATTATTTTCATTTCATTTTAGTTTTAATTTTATTTCTTTTTCCTTAAGGATAATTCCAATGCCACTAATCCATTCCTTATTAGGAAAACTTTTTTTCTGCAATTTTTTTAGGATTATATGATTATTTTTTATATTACAAAAAACACAAATTTTGTTTAAGTTGTGTGCAAAATTTTCATTGCTTTTTTTTGTTTTATTTCTTCTTAGAGGGTAATACTAATGTCACCTATCCATTCTTCCATAAAAACTTAATTATTTGGATTTTGTTCTAGTTTTTATTTCATTTTATTCCTTCTTTAGTGGTAATACCAATGCCACTGATTCATTCCTTCTTATAAACTTCTTTTTTTGGAAAAAAATTAGTATATAATTATACTTGCATATTATAAAAAAACACAATTTCAGTGTAAATTATGTGAAAAATTTCTTGTTATTTTTAATTATCTTTATTGGATAATACCAATGCCACCAATTCACTCTTTCTTAGAAAAATTTATTATTTGATTTTATTCTCTTTCTTCTTCAAGGGTATTTTCAATGGTACAAATTCATTCCTTCTTAGGATTTTTTTTTTTGCATCAGCTTCATATTACATGCTTATTCTTGGATATAATAAAAAGCGCATTTTTTATGTATTTGTGTGCAAATTTTTCCATTGTTTGTTTAAGATCATTTTGTTTTCTTTGTTCTTAAATGGTAATACAAATGCCACTAATTCATTATTCCGTTGAAAATTTCATTATTTTTTAAAATTATTTTATTTTCCTTCTTCTTTAAGTGTAATGCCAATGCCACTAATTATTCCTTCTTAGTGAACTTCTTTTTTGCGAAAATTTCATTATTTCCTTTGTATTACCATTTTCAAAGGAAAAAAAGAATTGGTGGCATTTGTATTACCATTGGTCATCTCACACAGGTGTGAAGTGCAGCGGCCACATTCGCGCCGCAACATGGGAGCCCCCCCCCCCCCCCCCCCCCCCGCCCACCCACCGCGATGGTTGTAGCGGTGTTATATGGTGGAAACTTGTGGCACATACTTGCTATTGTCTTTCTGTCCTACCATGGAGTATTGACTGGTGCAACTATCGGAAGATCCTGGATCAAGATGGGGGATGAAGCACGGCTTCAGGTCCGGGTGAAAACTCTAGTCCTGGCCTTAATTGGTCGGGCTCAGCAACGACGAACTTCCGTCCTTGCCTTGTTGAAGGCATTGTCTCTCCTTGTTGCTGTGTTGGTCTTCATTTGTTGCTCTCTATATCCGAGATGGAAATACTTGTCCAAACCAGTTTGGTCGGACTTGACGACGATGACGCAAGGACGTTTATTCCTTCTTAGAGGTGTTGTTGTGGGAGAAGTCGACTTAGTCATACTGCTAATTTCGTATCTTGTAATGGTTCGGCCCTGGGTTCCTATATTTGTACTCTGCTTGTTGATGTCTAGGCATCATTGTATTGCCTCAGCTATAATAAGAAAATGAATGTGTGCATCAATGATGCACAAGGGAGGGGGGGGGGGTCGTAACCTCCTTTTTGAAAAAATAACTTTGTGCAGAGAAAAACTACTCCAAAGCATAATGCACAAAGCAAAAAAAAACAAAGATCAGAGTTCACGACATACTCTTGGTCATATTTCTTCTACCAAATGAATGATTTCAATGCTTTCATTTTCACCAGCCTATCATAATCCAATGTTGTTTACAGAAACTAAAACATGCTGCTAAATACAATCTTATGTGCGCTCGTGCACATGAAGAATTCATGAAGGGTAGTGGCAAGCCGCGTGGCCCATAGAAGAGCACCTACAACCTCTCCCTCCCCTCCTGACCCCATCGCGCCGCCACCCCAGGGCGACGTCAAGGGGATCAGATACCGACACCCCCAGCCCCACACCCCGCAACAGATCCTGCCGCCGCTGCCGCCGGCGTTGGCCGCGGTGCCCGACGGCAAGGCGCCGAGGCAGGAGGAGGTGGCCGCAACCCTTGGAGGCGGCTGGGGCCCCTCGGGCTTCGGGCTCCGCACCGCAGCCAGGGCAGCTCCCTGGGCGTGCGGCGGCAACCGACGACACCATGGCTGTTGGTGCTGGCAAATGATGGGCTTGGCGACCGCGGATCTGGATCCCACCCAGATCTATCGTCTATTCTTCACGTGGATGGTCGGCGGCGCGATGAGGGCTCCGATGAAGGGATGGAGGATCTCCGCCGGAGTACCGGCGACGGCATACGTCTTTATGGCAAAGCTCCGCGTGGTTCCAGCGAGCCGCGAGATCGGGACGATGCGGCTTCCGGTGAAAATCGCGCCTGACTATGGTCTTGGCAGACAATGGCGGCGTCTTCGATGTCGTTTCCTTCTCGAGGCATCGTCGTTGCAGGTCACGTCAACTCGATCGGGATGTTCCAGGGGAAACCCTAGATCTGGGTCTACCGAATCGGATGACGACGACGCCTTCGGTGTCGTTCTCCCTCCTGGGGCATCGTTTTGGAGAAAGTGTCGGCTGGAGGGGACAAGAGGAGGAGTGGTGTTACATCTACCACAAGGCCAACGACGGATCCGGACGGCATGGTGCTGCGGAGATTCGGCGACGGGTGCTTGTGGATAAATACGTGTAGGATAGTGGCGTTGTCTAACTCCGTGGTGGCGTCGACGGCAGGGCTGGCAAGGTCAGTGCGTCAGTACCTGTTTTAGAGATGGATCGGTAAAAGACGGCGGCGGCGGTCTCTAAAGAGTGCACCGGACCGGTGTGTGACCGAGTCCCAAAATTATGGCTTGGCTGGAGCGTCCGGTTTTAGATGTTAGGCTTTGGTGCGAAGTCTGTTTGGTATTCGGGTCGGACATTCGGCACCCCTTCATCAAATGGATAAGAGTAGCAACATGTGTTGTCAAGATAATGGTTTCAGGCTTACTGATATGTTACTTTGTAAGGTCTTTATGAATAATTAATAAAATGACTACATGCATCGTCCAGATGCAGAGGCTGGGGTATATCCTTCTTTTCAAAAAAAGGGAGAGGGGCATGGCAAGATGATATCCGAATGGTTGGTCGTTTCTTTTCTCGTGGGATAAGAAGGCCCAGGTGGTGGAGTTCTTCTGCTGTCCACAGAGTACACCTCTACAAGAACCATCGATCATCCGCATTTTTTGCGCTGTTTGCTAGCAGTGCCATTAGGTGCAAATGTGCAATTGTTGCCGCAGATGCGGTGAGTTTGATCTGTTGTAAGGAACCGTTCTTTTCATCTACTGCTAGCTACAAGATATTCATGGAGAATTTCTTTGGCTGCTTTGATATATCATCAGCAATTCCTAATTTCCTATCCAATTGGGCAAGTGATTGACGAATTCTAGTTGTTTCAATGAGTCATCAGATCTTCATCACGAGTGGGGTCAGCTCTAGTTCTTCTTCCTCAGCCTCAACAGCTTCACTGTTTTCATCTCCATGGAGGACAGAAAACTCGACGACACCTGA
Organism: Elymus sibiricus; assembly: GCA_039707655.1. Classification (NCBI taxonomy): domain Eukaryota; kingdom Viridiplantae; phylum Streptophyta; class Magnoliopsida; order Poales; family Poaceae; genus Elymus; species Elymus sibiricus. The sequence continues at coordinate 487,797,915 of CM077665.1, forward strand.
CGACCCTGGTTTCACATCATTTCCCGCGGAACCTCCGTCCGCAAGCAGCATCTCCGCAGGAAGGATGGTGGAGCTCTGGTCGCTGCGAGGCACCAGGAACAGGAACGCCAGCGGGAGCAGCCTCATGGCGTTCCTCACCAGCACGGCCACCCAGAGGTTCCGGAACTCAGTCCGCGTGACGCTCAGCGCGTGCAGCAGGAGGCCGCCCCACCAGGCGGACATGAGCAGGCCGAGGTTCTGGATGGACATGAGCAGGGCGAAGAAGGTGCCCTCGATGCCCACGGGGCAGAGCTTGGAGCAGAGCACGAGGAGCGGCAGCCACTTCAGCTGGCCGATCAGCTGGGAGACGCTGTTGTCGATCACGGCGAAGAGGTAGTCCGGCACGCCGATCCTCAGGTTCAGCCTGGTGACCAGCACCAGGTCGATCATCCCGGAGAGGCAGCCCAGCAGCTGGCCCCATAGGAGCAGGCCGCGGAATGGGTAGTCCTTGAGCATGTTTTGGTAGAGCAGCACGCCGAGCAGCGAGCCGACTGAGCCTATCGAGTAGATGAGACCAATGAATCCCTGCACAAAATCGAAGGTCCCAACTCCCATCCATCAGTTCCTGTCGATCTTTGTTATATGTAAAACAAGCATCCGAAGAACTTCTGTAGCAGAAACTACTACCTCCGTCCTAGTTTATTAGTCCCCATTGTAATTTGGATCAAAATTTGACCACATAGTATTTGGCTAGCAAAATGTCAATGCATGTCATACAAAATTATATTGTTGGATTCATATTTGAATATAGTTTCCAATGATATAATTTTTGCTACATATAATTTATATTTTATTAGTTAAAATCATGATTGAAATATGATCAAAATATGAAGGGACTAATAAACTAGGACGGAGGTAGTACCTCGGAAAATGCGAGTCCGGTGCTGGAATCTGTGTACCAGTAGAAGAGCCCTCCTTGGATGTCTGGGCTTAGCACGAACATTAAGAACATGTAAACGCAGGGCCTCCAGACTTGCGGGCACTTCAATGTTGCCCACATTGATTCAACTGCTTCGTAGAACTTCTTGTGAACCTGAATACATTACAGTTAGCAGTTAACTACCTTGAGAGTGATTCATGTTCATAACAGTATTTAGTTGGCAGCTTCTGAAGATTAAGCTCACCTGGTTGTACTCGAAATCCTTGGCCCGGTCCTCCTTGACAAGAATCCCGGCCGAAAATACGAGCACGGAGGGGATGCTCAGCAAGCCAAGAGCCCCCTGAAAAGTGAAAAGATCAGATGAACATGGCAAGAACATTGGAATCTGTATGTTTAAATCTGCTAGTAATACCGTCCATCTTCTCTCAGGAAATGTTCAGTATTTGAGACCTGAGAACCTATTGCGTGGACGAGGAGGCCGCTGATGGAGTACCCCACCAATGCGCCGGCGGAGGAGCTGTACCCGCACAGGCTCTGCATGTCGGCGGCGAGCGGAGGGTGGCTTATGCTGTTCTGCGCGACCATGGCGTCCACCACCACGTCGGCTATGGCGGCGCCCGCCGCCTGCGTCGTGAACGCCACCAATGCCGGTATGATCGCCGGCGTGCGGCGCAGAGCAAGCGTGAGCATGGACGACACGCCCATGACGCCTTGCATAGTTCGTTTACAATACATGGATCAGGACGGTTTAAGAAGGCGAGCAGATTCAGAACGACGTTGACCATAGCAAGCAAGGCATTGGCTCACCTGCGAGGAGGAGGTACGGGCGGCGGCGGTAGCCGGCGACGGGGACGACGTCGGTGAAGAGGCCCCAGAGGGGCTTGACGACCCAGGGCACGTTGACGACGCCCTGGTAGAACTGCGAGGCGGCCGGCTGCACGCGCTGCACGTCCTTCCAGTAGTACCCCGCGGCGACGCTGCCGAACGAGGAGCCGACGCCCTGGCAGGCGCCGTAGACGGCGACGACGGCGAGCACGAAGCTCCAATGCAGTTCGCGGGACAGACGACCGAGCCAGCCGCAGGGGAGGGTGCCAGTGCCACTGGGAGCGACGCAGCCGCCATTGCCGCCCCCGTGTCCGGGATCTGGGGCGGCCTTGGGATTTCCATCTCCGTGGGGTGTTTCTTGGAGTTGGAGCTGCTCCATCTGAGCAGAGTGAGTCCTTTCCTGTGTGGTTTCTTGGAATCTATTGAGAAACCACCATGATTTGGGCCGAAAGAATGAAGGTCCCCGCCATTGCTAGCTGCTCGGAGAGGATGCACAGGTACAATGCACGGATCTGTGCCCGGTGTTTGACTTGATTTGTCTTCTTAATCTAAAAGCTTTAGGTGGTAGAGTATAGAATATGCACCAGCTGGTTCAGGCTTCGACGTCGTCACGTGTACTGCTGTTATTTTAGAGAAAGATCACGTGTACTGTTACACTTGTCTTCGTAGAGAGAGTATCCCGTCCGTCATGAATTACTTGTAGTTCAAATGAATGTATTTAGACGTATTTTAGTACTAAATATATCTGTTTAAGTGATAAGTAATTTAAATATATATTTTTAACTCATTTAAAAGAGTTGCATGTGATGCAATTAAAAGAGAATATGATACATTGCCAAAGAAAGGACGACACAAACATCGCCGGAGAGGCACGAGCCAACTGTAGAATCAAACTATTACGAACGTATAGGTGGGTGCACGGCCGCGACAACGAGAAGGGAAGATTCTACGCATACGGAGAACAGGAGAGGGAACCCTACTCTGAGTGGCTCCTCCGTCACCCAAGGATCCAACCAAAACTGGGTCCCTTCCCAATTGCTTATACTAAAGGAAATTCCTAAGTGAATTTCCTCTTTGATCTTTTGTATAGCGCGTCAGAATTGTGATCCGCCCGCGTGAGAGCATGCGAGAAGCGGTTCACCCCTTAGGTATTTAGCCTGAAGGAGTTTTAACCACAATCCACCGACGTTTCGCAGGATCCGCCACATCCACCGCAGCATGAGGGCGATGTTCATAGGGCGGGAGACCGTGATCCCCAACCCGCCACAGTCCCTAGGCCTGCAAATATCTGCCCACTTTACCATATGGTACTTCTGGCAACCGTCCCTTCCATGCCTCGGCCCGCGAAGCAACCTGGCCAACCAGGGGGTCAAATCCCGATGCCAGGATCTTTTATTCGGCCAGAGGCATCCCCAAATATGTTGTGGGGAACGCCGCAAGCTTACAATTTAGGTTGTCGGCAATCCGGAGTTGATCCTCTAGCGAGTAGCCGAGGACGAAGACCTCACTTTTATCAAAGTTGATCTTCAAGCCTGACATCGCTTCGAAGCACAAGAGGAGGAACTTGAGATTAACTATGTCAAGGTTCGACCCCTCAACCATGATCATGGTATCATCCGCATATTGGAGGTGGAATGGCAACGCCTGCTAGACGTCCTGCCGCAAACTCTCTCGGACCATCCGGACACGATGACATGGCGTCTATCCCCACCTGGGGAATTTTCGGTTAGTTCAGCGTATCGGTCCCTCTGCCGCCTCCCCACCATCCCTTGGCTCTCGCCTTTATGGAAGGCCCCCCTCCCCTTGAAGATCAAAATTTTTGTGTGGCAACTGATGCGCGATCGCATTCCCTCGAGGACGGAGGTCCGCAAGCGACATGGCCCTGGGGATGGCCTGTGCCCCTTATGCGCGGTACCAGAGACGGCGACGCACATAATATTTACGTGCACGGCTGCACGGGCGATGTGGGAATTTATTCGCGAGGCTCTTGGGCCCGACTGGGGTGCCCAGGATCTCACGGAGTTCCTGCAAACCAGGGCCACCCATCTGGGGCGGAGCAGACGCTTATTTTGGATGATTTTCGCCGCTATGTCATGGACCCTCTGGACAACTCGCAATAAAATGGTGATCGAGCGGATCTTCCCAAGGCAGGCGTCTGACTCCTTCTTCAAATTCTTTGCCTTTATGCAGCATTGGCATCCTCTCACTAGGCAGTGTGATCGGGGACGTCTTGATGGCACGCTGGATGCGCTACTGGCGACGACTAGCCTCCTGCTAAGGCCGATGCTATCTCGCCACTAGGTGGCTTTTTTCTCGTTTCTTGTACTTTGTTTGGACGAGATTGTGATGTGGCCCAGGCTGCTATGTGTCGTTGAATTTGTCTGTCGGTTGTATGGATCATTTGCTTTATTTATAAAGCGGGGCGAAAGCCTATTTCATAAAAAACGAATAGGTGGGTAAATAAGATGGCGTTTGAGTAATAAAAGCGTTCCCGAGGGCTTCGGGTTCATCACCGTCGGTGCTTCAATACATGGTCGTATAAGTAAACAACCTAGTCTAATACTTAAGCCTTGGCGCGGTTCGAAAAATAAAAAATAAAATAATACTTAAGCCATGGTATATGTTTTTACGTGTGGGTGGAGTCGAAGTACAAGCACGTGCATACATGCGCAGCTCCGTATCATAATCATCGTTCCTTAGTAATGTTGGGAATGACAACGATGATTAAGGGTCTTTCCGTGGATATGACTAATGGACAGTCTTCGTTATTTCCCTATCAAAGGTAAGAGAAGGATGAAAATAGTTTCTTTCACTACAATACCTCCTCAACCCACCTTCGCAAAGATAGTAACATCATTCACGTCCCAAAGGGTTAATATTGTGATATCGACGTTCACATAATGTCATGAAGAATAGTTAACACAAACATATTTCAGGGATCATATATCAGTGGAATGAAAATAAGGCACTAGAGTTCATCCATATCTCCGAGAAACTAATGTAATTACTCAAACATGTACAAGGTAAACATAGAGGCGATAGACAAGTTACAAGACAACATGGAGTTGCAGAAGGAATACAAAATGATCATTGGAATAAAAAATTATCACCTCGACTAATGCTCATCTGGAAACCGAGTCATTACATTTCCTTATGCTATAACTTAAGTTCGGGCAACCACGAGGGCTACGCTAGAAAAACCGAGTGGTTTGATCCCCCAGAGCAATGCGTGAGGGTTATCTCCAAATCCCATCGGATGGGTCACCAGTTGACACACTAACTGATCCTTCTAAATTTATTATCTCCGTAAGTCAAGTAACTGTGTACTGTATCAAAGGCCCACTCTTCATCTCCCACTACACGCCACCTGACTGTTCGGTTGGCTAGACCAAAAGTTGTCGGTCGAATTGTGCATGAAAAACGACTTTGAGTGGAAATATGCTAGGAAGAATCAAAAGCAGAAGAGAGAAGTGCATATTTCAACCTTGAACTTATGCCCTAGTTTAATTTACAACCCCGAACATCAATACCGTCCATATTACAACCGCAAACTGTCAAAATCGGAGAACTTTCAACCATGTGTCCCTCAAAGCAATTTTCTTGTCGGTTTTGACTAGTTTTGAAGAGTTGACCGCCTAGTCAGTCGCCACATCACCAAATATTGACCAAAAAATAATGAAAGTGTCCAGCATTTTTTTAAAATATTCTAAAAAATAAACAATAGCATGATAATTCTGGGAGAATTTGAATTTATTTTTCCAAAAAAAATACAATGAGAATACAAATCCAGGCTAATTTTTGGCCAAAATTTGACCCCCCAAAATGTATTTTTCCCATTTAAGAAAAAGAGAAATACCATGCTGATAGTTCTTAAAAAAAGGACAATAAAAAAAATCATTTTTGGTCCAATTTTTACAAAAATGGTCCTAAATTTGTATTTCCATTATATTTTTTATTATGTTTGACAAAAAGTTTCGAACTTCTCCAAAACTATCAGCATGGTAGCGCTCATTTTTTTAGATATTTTCATTTTTTCTAGAAAATTTCAATTTTTTGGTCAAAGTTTGACCAAAAATGGTCCAGAATTTGTATTTTCGTTGTATTAATTTATTCTATGTGGCAAAAATTAAACTTTTTCCAGAATTATGAGCATCGTAATGCTTGTTTTTTTAGAATGTTTTCCTTTTTTTAGTACCTCCATTTTTTTGTCAACTTTTGGTGATGTGGCAGCTAACTAGGTAGTGCCTCAGCACCTCCACCTACGGTGCCCACATCTTCACAACCAGCCCAACGGGGCAAGACGGGTTGTCGATGCGAGCAGTCGATGAACACGCCAGGTGACGCCGCCGATAGGAGGCACGAGAGGACCTGTGTGTGGCCATTGATAGCGGCATCCCAGTCCCTGCAGACACGCCTACATGTAGGGGTTGGCATAAAAAACCGAGCACCGAAAACCGTACCGAATAAACCGGTACCGAATCCGAATTGACCGAAACCGAGTATATCAATCAGAACTTCGGTTGGCAATCCTGGAGAACCGAACAAAGTTCGGTGATTTCGTCCGTACGTGTCGAGTACCCGAAGTCCCGAATACACCGAACTACTCTGCTATTTTGAGAATACTAGTGAAAGAGGCCCAACTGCAGTTAAAAGTTCTAGCCCACAGCCCAGTTCACTATGTTGTTTTGACCCTGAGTAGTCCACATCAACCTTCCCTCATAAAAAAGTCCAAATCAGTCATTCCCATGATCCCGTCCATCACTTATCTCTTCCCATTTTTTTTACTAAGAAAATCTTATCTGTTCCTGTAACCCTTGTCGCCCCATCTCGCTGGCTCACAGTCGCAGGCTCGCAACCCCATCTTGCCAGCTCGCCGCGGCCGCGAGTGCCGCCCATGGCTAGAGAGTGCCGCAGGGGAGGACGTCGGGGCGGAGCTCGTCAAGGAGCGTGCCGAAGCGGGCTGTAGGGAGGTTGCGGGCCCGATGGATGACGGGCATGCTCTGTATCCTTTCTTGTGCCATCTCCTCTCTCTTTCCAAATGAGGGTTCGATCTATGATGGCGATTGTCAAGGCTGAGGGCAAGGAGCGACTTCATGGATAGCGCACAACATCAAATTACACCGTCAATTTCCCGCAGATTGGTTCTAACCGGTCTTAACCGAAGACTGAACCGATGTTGTGGTGGACCGAAGTCTCGGTTGTTGCTTTTGGTGGAAACCGATCGGTGAGTGATTTTAGTAAACCGAAATTATCAATTACCCGAAGCACCGACCCGTTCGGTTCGGTGGAACCGAATGCCCAGCCTGACCTACATGCTGTGAGGCGCTTTGGCCGGATGCGGCAGAGGATATCGGCGAGCAACTCGTTGGGCAGCTCCATTGATGGAAGTCCTTGCTTCTCTGTTTTTTTTAGACAAGTCATTGCTGCTCTGTTTGATCAAGCAGGGGCAGCAGATTTTTTTTATTTTTTATTTGAGGGGAAGCAGGGGCAGCAGATTTTGATCCAAATTCGTTCGCTGTTGCAAATTGGCAGCCCAACTTGCATTCCAAGTAAACCTTTTGAGACATGAGAAGGCCCGTTCCGTGGAAGCTCAGCAGGCCCAGCCCAGCGGCTCGTCAATCCGCTTCCGCTGCCGTATATATCCACACGCCCCCCATCCTTGTGATCCGGCCATCCCTGCGCTGTTCTGCTCTTGCTTCTTCCCACCCCCCTGTCTCGTCTGGTGTGAGCGAGCGAGGCGGCGAGCGCCAGGGAATGGAGGCGAGGAGGGAGATCGCCAAGCGGGCGCGCACCGCCGGCACGGTGAGAGCGCCCTACCACCGACCCACCCCACCCCCACCCCCCTCCCTCTCTCTCCTGCTTGTTCGATTCGTGTTCCGAGCGCGTCCGCGGATTTGGGGGTGCGTCGGCGCGCGTCTCGCTCGCCGCGAGCAGTTTTTGAGCGAGGGATTCGGGGCCGCGTGTTTTTTACTCGACTTGGGGAGATTTCGAATTCGACCCCGACCTCGGCATTTCGGGCGGCGCGTGTGGTAGAGAGCAGAGCATCCGAGTCGAATCGGGGATGGGGTTTGCAGTTCGCGTTCGAACTTCGACACTGATGGAACCTGATCTGATGGAATGTGTGTGTGTGTGTGCCCCGCTGATTCGCTATTTCCGCTCCAACGTTTTGTTCCCTGGTTGATGAGGAACTACTCGTCGATTTTTGGAGTTTAATTCGAGCTTTTACAGTGAAGTTTCAGTTCAACTAAAAGCTCCACGCGTTTGTGCAGAGCAACGACGACGACGACACCGGGAGCCAGGGGAGCGCGGGAGGGGCAGCGGCCGCGTCCTCCGGGCTCGCCGTGAGCACCCGGGTGGCGGAGATGGACGGGGAGGAGTTGGCCGTCGTGGCGGCGGCGGAGGCTGAGGCGGCGGGCTCGGCGGAGACGGAGGAGCACGTCCAGCGCATCCTCCTCGCCATCGACAACTTCACCCGCAAGGTCCACTTGCCTCTTCACCCTCTCCTCCTCCGTCGATCCCGCCTTGATCGGCCCGTGATGTCCTGGCCGGAGACATGAACGACTGGCGGGTGGCATTGCATTGCAGGTGTCGGAGATGCTGGACTCCGGGCGCGCCATGTTCAAGGACCTCGCCGCCGACTTCGAGGACCGCCTCTGCACGTAAGTAGCTCGCCGCAGCAAGCAGCATCGCACCGCCGTGCTTTGCTCCTCGGCTGCTCATCACCTGCTTGCTGTATTGCCTTGCAGGCGGCTGCTCATCACCTGCTTGCTGTATTGCCTTGCAGGCGGCTGCTCATCACCTGCTTGCTGTATTGCCTTGCAGGCGGCTGCTCATCACCTGCTTGCTGTATTGCCTTGCAGGCGGCTGCTCATCACCTGCTTGCTGTATTGCCTTGCAGGATCCACAAGGAGAGGGTGGAGAAGTGGGAGGAGGAGATCCGGGAGCTGCGCGCCCGGGACGCCGCCAACGAGCGGACCCGCGCCGTCCTCCACAACGCCCAGCTCCAGCTCTTCCACATCCGCGAATAGTGTCAGCCACTCGAGTTCAATCTGCTTCGATCAGCTAGCTGTTCCACACATCTTCAGCAAAGGCAAGACATCCAACAGCCTATCCGCGCTGCATGCAACCGCAGCAGCTCCCTGTTTCTTCTGCATGCTTTCTAGTATATCTTTCTGAATGAACCTATCGGCACAGCAACATTAACAAGTCCAGTTTGATGTAGTACTACTAATACTGTATATGCTCGTATGAATCTGCCGCCAACAGCGAGTTGCCACTTCTGAATCTGAAAATGAATGCCTTGCACTTCAGTTGAATATATACAAACCTGCCTGTGCAGACATGGAACATTGAGTCCGTAGTCTGTTCCTTCAGTAACTCTTTCATGTTTGCGATGCGTTTCGCCTGTTCCAATGCATGGTGGAACCTTGATCTGTCAAGCTTTCCTGTCGAACCGTGTCAGCACATTCTCAACATTTCTACATGTGTCAATCTGAGAACATAAATCATGTGACTAGTTGACTTTGTTATGTTTGATATATGTTTTAGGAAGCTATGTTTGTATTGATGAGTGATGATATACAGAGATACAAGGGAGAGGAACCGGTACCTTATCGCAGAAAACGACTGTTTTATAAACTGGAGATTCCTCAGTAATCTTTAGAAGTGTTGTTCTCTTGTTCAAAAAGGCTGTTTCCGGATTCTTTTCATCATTGTCATTTCCACTGCATTCCACAAGAATCTGTAGTGTAACAGTACAAATGTAAAATGTAATCACTCTAGGAGAACAATACCGCATGGTACCAATACCATTGTTTTATGTGATTACATATCTGAGTCATATTTCCATCGTATGCAAAAAATTCTAAAATGGTAAACGATATCAGTATCAACAAGAGATATGTCACTTTTGGAGTATTTCTTCGAAGCGTTTTCAGATATTATATGCAGCATATTAAAGGTTACAGAAATGAAGAAGGTGAGCAATGAGCCACCTCTTCAAGACGCGCGCTTGTCCGGTGGACACTAGGGGTCCCATGATCACCTCACAGTCAGGGATTGTTTGAACAACCTTGTTATATAGAGTAATCAACTGATGGAGCACTTGTTCGAAGCCTTCTTCACTAAATAAAATATCCACTTCATCGAACACAGCACTGCAATTAGGGGGAACAACGCTACTTCCTCTGTAAACTAATATAAGACCTTTTAGATCACTATGATCTAAAAGGTTTTATATTAGTTTACGGAGGGAGTATTAACTTAGGTCTTAGGCTGTCTGGTGCATCCACTTGTTTTTATCTCTGTTCAGCTAAAAAAATGACGGGAAAAAGGAGCAGCCATACCATCTGAGGTTATTTAGCTGCAAAATGAAGTGGATACAAGAAACGACCAGGTGTTGCTATAAGTACATCTAGCACTTGATCAAGGCTTTCTAGCTGCGTCGGCCATCAAAATCCACCGGTTGCAACCATGCATAGACCTGAAGGGAACCCCGGATTTTGATATTGAGCGGCAATTCTGAAGGACCTGTATTCAGGCAAATGACTCAATATGTTATTTTCCTCGAATTCATACTAGAACTATCATAAAGCCCCCAGCAACATCACATTCAGCAAGCAGTATAGTATACCTGAGAAAAATGTTCAGGAGTAGGTGTCGATATTATGACCCGTGGGTTCATGGGAGATGATTTGTGGATCCACATAGCTTATTCCAGAATTGCCAATGTCTTGCCAGACCAACTTTGATCAGCAATAATGCAACTCCTCCCCTCCAAGACAGGACCATATGCAATAGCCTAAGACGGTTTTATGGGCCAGTTCAGGAAAGCACGTTTAGCATATATATATATGCATGGGTGTAAGAATTCAGTAAGTATGCATGGACTAAGATACTGAGTACCGAGTCTTCTACTGGTGACCAATTGATATGCAACAATTCAATATATCTTTCGGCGCAGTAAACGAAAAGAAAACAAAACAAAACAAAATTGTGTTTACCTGAACATGCGATGGTTGAGGAAACCCAAAGGTTCTCAATGCACTAAAATCAATCTCATTGCCACAGCCAATCTTCTTGAAAGATCTGCGACTGAAAAATCCACTATCTAAAGAGGCCTTCTGCTTCCGATCCTCTCTTCTATAAGGCTTTACCCCAAACTTTGGGGCCAGAAGTAGCCTCTTCATCAGGAAAATCTGAATCATCGTCGCCTTTGTATTTGCCTCAGGACAGAATTCAGAGAACGCACGGCCCTGGCCCGTCTCATCCCTAGACTTACCATTCGGTTTTACACGGCGCGCTGGGTCTGAGGCAAACTTCCTTCTTCCAGAATTGTTTCCCTCTTCATCAGAATCAGGAGAAGATGTCTCGTTACGCCGGGCGATGCTTCTGCGGCCAGAAGTGCCCTCCCTCTTGTGCTGGGCTGCTGATCTCCTAGCTAAAGCTTGCACTTTCAGTGCCTTCAGTCTTACAAAGCCACCGACACCTGCCGCACTTCCGCCATTCTTTGCACCTGTAGTGTCAAAAATTGCCCCATACAAATGTCATGGAATTTCGACCAAATTTATCTCCAACATGAACAAAATTTTCTAAGATTCGCCTAACGAATTTGAAATTCCCAACTTGGCGGCCACAGTTCAGCGAACCTTTGGAGGTGGATCGGTTGGTGGCGTATACCGCTGCCCCACACGATGACGCGTGCTCCGGCAAATGAGCCGGTACGACGATGTTTAAGTTTATGTTTGGTTTTCAAATCGCAGAAGACATCAAGCAAAGCACTTGCCCTCCTCAAGTTCCCAAGTTTAATCCAATGTTTAAGTGACTTATAATCCTGCCTGACGTGCTTAGCACTAGCTGATGACCAGGATGGTTGCAAACCAGATGAGATGCCTAATTCACAACTTGCGTACTTCGGGTGGCACAGGGGAGAACAACCCCACCATCCTCTTTGTCCCGACGAAACTTCGCAATCACAAGACTTCTGCCCAACTATTTGTTTATAAACCTCTTGCAGTCTTTCAGAATTCAATAGACCATGAAAACAACATGCATCAATGAAATACAAAAACATCCCTTGTCGTCTTGACGCGGTTTCAGGCGTTTCGGGGAGTACCACTTTATTGAAGGAACCCTCTAGTGACATCTTGTCCTTACATGTCTCTGAACACACAGTGCTCTACTATTTTCTAGCTTCGACAGCTTAAATTAACAACAGGAAATTAAACAAAGTCATGGTTTCACTAGCATTAACTGTTCCAGTTCACTGCACAGAGGTCCTCGGATTGCTCACCCGAACAATGTCCGGCTCCGGTTCCGTTCCAGCCGAGCCTCCCTCTGTGAACAATGAAATACAAGCACAATGTGAGATGCAACTCTCAGAAGAAGGAAGCAATAGGAAGCAGCGACCTAGCATGTGCGCTCATTATTATTTTTGTACAAGGAAAACCCTATTTAAAAGCAGACATTGCATAAACATTAGTTCAGAATATAATTCAGGTAACCTGAAATCTACTCAGTATTTGAAATAAAAGGTATGTCATTGGATAAACATTAGTTCAGAATATAGTTCAGGTAACCAGAAATCTACGTCATGCAGGCTTGCTAAGTAACCCAGAAATTTCCATGCACACCTTATTGAAATGCCAATATGAGTCTGGTCTTATTTATATCCTTATCCACAGAAACACTTTACGTGTTGAGATCTGATCAAATATGCTAAAGATGTATGAGAGGGATGTAAGGTGATGTGTATCCCTAGATGTTTCAGTAAATATGGTAAGGCATTGCATAGATTGACTAGGGGTGAGAGCTTCTCTATACAAGTGTCACCACTGTAAGTGCCTGCTTTAAAGTAAAAAAGGGGACAAGTCAGCAAGGTAAAGAAGCACCATGTGGAAGGTTCAAATGGATACGTAAAACATTAATAGCAAATGAATACTCTATTTGCCCTTCTACAATTTCAAGTTAAGGACCACAAGATGACTAAAGATTCAGATCACCAATCTAAAGAATTTAGACTTCATAGGAGCCCACGCTAATGGATTTCATATTTAAGGAACTTTAAACCTTCTATTTATGTGGTTTGACCAAGAGTTAGTCCCATGGGGCGAGAAGCAATGATAAAATCAAATGAACAATAAACCACATTTACCATATCCATTTTTATGAACATCTTATACAACGAAGAACTTTGATTAACAACATCAAGGAATGAAAAAAATTAACAGATCGCCAACACAGTTGGAAGACTAGTCACAACGGTAAAGGGAGGCTCTGGTGGACCTTGACAGGCCTTATGCAGGCAACCAAGCACACCCTTATAAATTCTCAATAGGGCATTCAAAGCTTCCCAAGGATAGACTTCTACAGGATAATAATTCTACTTGGTTCACCCTGGAGGCTTTGTTTCTGTAATCCAGAAGAGAGATCATATGCACATAACTGGACTAGACTGATGGAGCGAAGTTGGTAACTGAGAACAGAATGTAAGCACATTCCAAAGGATAGACTTCTACAGGATAATACTGTATACCAGCTCACTAAGGAAGTATCAAAAGCAGGAGGTACTTTCAAGTTTCAATATATTTCGGCATGTGCATGTCTGCACTCATAGTTATGAACTCAGCAAGTCAATAGATTGCCGTTTGCATTTCATTGGCAATTTGACTATCCATGCCACAGTGACCTTTCTATATGCAGATGTTAACGTTACTGCTCATGTACTTGCTACTTACTCACAATAAGCATGACTTGTATACGGACTTGACCATGTTAGAGCAAAGCATTCTGCAAGAAAATGGTTTCTTGGATGTCACTGGGTATTAACAGCACAGTCACTGATTTTGGCGCAAGTCCAGTTCATGCTTGTACCAAAAGTGCCTAGAGCAGTCGGGCAAACAAAAAAAAAAAAATGAGGTGCATTAATTTTTTGCTTTGAAAGGCTATACTAGAAGAACTAAGCTCTAGGTCCACTACAGACAAGTTTCAGTTTCAAGTTTGTCACTTGCTGTCCGACATAAGCTACAGATCCCCTTGAACAAACATCGGCAGGTGCACAAAACAAACACATGTTACTAGCTAATAAACAAATGCGCGCATCAATTTCAATTTTGAACAGGCTAGAGAGGGATTGGAAAAAAAAAAGAGAGGAGGCGAACCTCTCTCTTCTTGCACTCCTTGTAGTCGTCAAACTGCTGCTGGCACTTGCTCTTGTCCTGGTTGGTCTCCAGACCTGGGGACACAGCACATCATCAGAGATTTGACCACAGGTGCACGAAACTGTTGAGAAATCATGGCCAGAACGAGAGATGGGGTTGATTGGATTAGAAATATAGGATTAGGGGCGGTGGATGCGTACACTTGAGGGAGGCGGTGTACTGGGGGAAGCAGGAGGAGTCGGCGATCCGGGCCGCGCTGGGGTACGGCGGGGTCGACGTCGCCTGGATGGACGCGCGGTGGGTGGGGGACGCCGCCGCCGCATGAGCCGCCGCCATGATGCCGCGTCGTCTTCTTCCTCCGCTCCGCTCCGCTCTCTTCTTGGGCTTCGCGTTGGTGTCCTACTTTCCTTTTCTTTCTTTCTGTGCACGGCTTCATTCACATCACATGGACGCAGATGGGCCTTTAGCTAACTGCAAATGTTGGGTCGTTTAAGCGGGTCTTTTCTAGATAAAGGGCCTAAACTGCAGCATTCCATGAACATGTAGCAAAAATAAAATTCATAGGGATGAGTGTATGCGCATGTATATAAACGCTTGCGTCTGTACTGTGTTAAAAAAATCGACTAAAATAATCACAGGGTGTTTTTCCCTCTTGTTGGGGTTCTGGTTCCTCCTGGGGAGATTTGCCGCCGGTGAGGCTACACTTTTTCCCTGTCGCCGCCTCCTCCCAGTAGCCTGCCGTCGTTCCTGCTGTTGATCGCGACGGCCTCTGGTTGGTCTGCTGGGCGTGACGGTTTCTAGGGTTTCTCCACAACAACTCGACTGGTTTCTCTTCGTCGGGTTAGGGAACTATGGATTCAGATGGGGTGTCGGGGTCTAAGGAGATCGACGATGTCGAGAGAATGATGGAGGAGTTGGCACTCCGTGAAGAGGATCTGGATGATGTCGTCTTTGACGAGAAAGAGGCTCCGCCAGCGGCGGCCAGATGGATCGTGGTGGCTAGGGTTCACACTGAGAAAACTTAAGCCAAACATGGTTCTAATGGAATATGAGGTATGCATGGGATCTAGCAGAAATTAAAAAATTCAGGCCGTTGGAAGAGAATCTGCACACCATCCAATTCTCGGGGATTGGGAACGGGTCATGAATGATGGACCATGGCACTTTCGTGGAGATGTGGGGATCCTGAAGCAATATGATGGAATAACAAAGTCGTCGACGATCAACCTAGATTTTATGGAGATTTGTATCCAAATACATCATGTACCAGATTTGTACGCTCATCTTGTCACACCTTTGGCTGCAAAAGTGGGGAAAGTTCTGTTCACCGAGCCCCACGCGCAGGATTTCACGGGTAATTTCTACCGCGTGTGGGTCAGAATCAATGTCACTAAACCCCTCAAGAATGTAGTATCCATGATCCGTGACAACAAGCGACGGGTCTACAGGGTTAAGTATGAGAAATTGCCCAATTGGTGTGCAGTCTGCGGGATGTTAGGGCACCTCTTCAAGGAATATGGGAGTGGGATTCACCCCCCATCCGCTTTGATCTTCAAAGATCTCAAAGCTTCATGGTTTATGCCCAATAGACGTGGCCTTGGAGGAGGCCGAGGATGTCGTGGTGGCCATCGCGGAGGCCGAAATGGGGGCAGGGACAAATCAACTCGTTGGGAGGAATAGGAGGATCCTGATGAAGATATGACTGAAGCTGACATTGAGCTGAGCAGGAAGCGGTCCGAGAGATCAGAGGGGGTTGCTACCAATGTGATCATTGCTCAAAAAGAGGACCAGCAAAACAACTAGCTTGCTATAGTCCCAGCTGGGTCGTCGATGGTTAGTCCACTTACAAAAAGAGATCCTAAGAGGTCCAGGGCAAACGGTGACGGCAAGGAGAATGCTTCCGTGGTGTCAAAAAACTTGGCGGGCTCCAACGAGGGGCGCCACCAGGCCCAATGAGTATCCTTAGCTGGAATTGTCGTGGGGCGGGCAAGCTTGCAACAATTCGGGAGCTTCGTGAATTCACGAAGCATTTTGCCCTGGCGATTTTTTGCATTCTGGAAACTCAGATTGATGCTACTAGAGTTGAAAATCTTAATGTAACTCTAGGCTATAATAAAAGTTTCGCCGTCAGTAGTGTTTGTAGGAGTGGAGGACTCGGTATTTTTGGAATGATTCAATAAAATTGCAAGTTATCAGTACCACATTGATGTGGAAGTTGATGATCTTGGTAATAATCCTTAGGATAACCTTTGGTTATGGAGAAGCTCAAGTTCAGGAAAGGTACAAAATTTGGGACGCCTTGAGAGGGATTACAGGAGCTAGCACATGCCCATGGGTGGCGATGGGAGATTTTAATGAAGTTATCCATGCAGGTGAGCATGATGGAATTGGAACCAGAAGGCAGGTACAAATGGATGCTTTAAGAGATGCTTTAGATACAAGTGGTTTGTCTGACACTGGTTTCAACGAAAGTTCATGGACTTTTGAGAAGAAGGTTGCAGGGGGGGTCGTTCACTCGTGTCCGCCTCAACCGGTGCGTCGCTAACGCGGCATGGAGTTTGGCGTTCCAGGATGCGCAGCTAAACCATGAGACAACAGCAACGTCAGATCACATCCCTCTGGTGTTGCACCTTGCGGGCGTGCATGCACACAGCAGACAACTAAGACAATTTAAATATGAGGTTTGTTGGGAATCCCACCTGGGGCTAGTGGACACAGTGGGTAACGCATGGGGGAAGGACAAAAACAGTTCAGTGGAGGAATTAAAAACTAAAAAGTCTGTTTCGGATGATCTGTCCACCCGGGACAGGAACCTATTTGGCAATGTCAGGCATGAGATCCAACATCTACAACGCAAACTGCAGACCCCGCATGCGATCCCAGGAAGATTTGGGCCCTCTCACGCAAAACCAAGACATGTGACATGTTAGTTGAATTGTACAACAGGGAGGAAATACTTTGGAGGCAGCGAGCCCGGATCGAGTGGCTAGCCCATGGAGACAGGAATACATTTTTTTTTCCATTTGCGTGCGAGCGGCCGAAGGATAAAGAATCAAATCAAAGCTCTTCAAAGGCAGGATTGAAGCATAATTGAGGTTCCGACCGAGATGGAGGCACTGGCCACAGATTTCTATAGTAACCTATATACATCAGAGGGAGTCCATGACATGGATCGAGTATTGGATGTAGTACCTCAGAAGGTAATGCCGGAGATGAATGCAATTCTAGAGGCACCGTACACTCAAGAGGAGGTAAAAACAACGCTCTTCCATATGTTCCTGACCATGGCGCTAGGGCCGAATGGTTTCCCTGCCCATTTTTCCAGCGTCACTGGGAGGTATGTGGCACCGAGGTTACAAATATTGTCTTGCGCCTCATCAATGGCATGGAGTCTGCTGAATGCATCAATGAGACTGTACTGGTTTTGATATAAAAGGTAAAAAATCCCAATACATTAACACAGTTCCGGCCTATCTCCCTCTGTAATGTTTTGTATAAGATCGCTTCCAAGGTAATCTCTAACATATTGAAACTAGTATTACCTGATATCATCTTGGAGGAGCAGTCGGCCTTTGTTCCCAGCCGACTCATTACTGGCAACATAATTGCAGCCTATGAGTGCCTCCATTTTATGAACACAAATAGGGCCTAAAAGAACAGATATTGCACGTTGAAGCTTGATATGACGAAGGCCTATGATAGGGTCGAGTGGGACTATCTCCAGGCAATAATGATGAAACTTGGTTTTTCAGAGAGATGGGTCAACATTGTTCTGAGCATGGTGAGATCAGTGAAATTCTCAGTCCTTTTTAATGGCAAGAAACTTGAGGAGTTCCAACCTTCACGAGGTGTATTCGACATGGAGATCCAATTTCCCCATATCTTTTCTTGATTGCAGCAGAGGGCCTTTCGTGCCTCTTAAATTCTATCGACGAGTCATCAAACATGAGTGGGATACAGGTAGCACCTACTGCTCCACCAGTAAATCACTTGTTATTTGCAGATGACAGCCTGTATGGGGCTAATGAGGTGAACCAGTTGTTGAAAACATATTGTCAAGCTTCTGGGCAACGCATAAATAATGAAAAATCTTCAATCTTTTTTAGCAAGGGGTGCCTAGAAAGTATAAGAATGGAGGTGAAGGGTGTGCTACAAGTGCCAAATGAGGCTTTGAGTCCTAAATATTTGGGGATGCCCACCGAGGCGGGAACCGCAAAAAATGGAGCCTTTAAATATCTAAAATATTACTTATGGAGCAAGGTGCAAGGATGGATTGAGAAAACTATGTCTGCAGCAAGCAAGGAAGTCCTAGTGAAATCAGTGGCACAAGCTGTTCTAGTTTTTTCAGTGTCATGTTTCAAGTTGCCTAGGGGACTTTGTGAGCACTTAAACATGTTGATCAGGAAATTTTGGTGGGGCAGTAAAGATGGTCACCGGAAACCTAATTGGGTTTATTGGGAGGCTATGACTCAAGCAAAGAGCGTGGGAGGTTTGGGATTCAAGGATTTCGAATTATTCAATTTGGCTCTTCTAGCCAAGCAATCATGGAGGCTTCTTATGAACCCGAACTCCCTAAGTGCCAGAATTTTAAAGAGTGTCTACTTCCCTAATTGCACAATTCTCGAAGTGGTCCTAGGTAACAATCCAAGCCAGATATGGAGATCCATTGTGGAAGGACGTGACGTTCTAAAGCAAGAAATTATTTGTCGGATCGGGAACGGTGAGGATACAAGGATCTGGGTGGACAACTGGGTCCCTAGGAGCGAGATGCTGTGTCTTTATGGAAGCCCCTCAAACAAGCCATGGGAGTTTGCTTCTGACTTGATTGATCACACGACGGCTACCTGGGATATGTCACGATTACAAGAGGTATGTTTGCCCATCGATATACCAACGATTCTGAAAATTCCCCTATGTACGTTACATGTCCCGAATACATGCGCATGGTTCTTTGAAAAGAAAGGATGTTTCACAATCCGATCTACTTATAATATGTTGGTGGACACAAAGAACAGAAGAGAGGCTTGGCTTGATGGTACGACACGATCCTCTAGTACTGACCAGGATGCTAGATCGTGAAAGCTTCTATGGAAGGTACAGATCCCGGGGAAGATTCGAATGTTCTTGTGGCGTCTTGCCAAACAGTCTATTCCCGCCGAAGATGTAAGGGCGCTTAGAAATATGTCTACCACAAGCGCATGTGCCTTATGTGGAGCCCAAGATTAGTGGCGCCTCATACGTCCATTTTGCATCATGAATTCTTATTGATATTTATGTTATTCTTGTCCTTTATTCCTCATTGTGATACAATTCTTATGCCTTTTCTCTCTGAATATGCAAGGTACATCATAAAGAGGGAAATCACTGGAAACTGGAATTCTGGACCTGAAAACCAAGAAAATGGATGAAAATTCACTGGACTCCAAATGACCTGAAACTTCACGGAGAATTTTTATGGAATATATATGAATTATTGGGACAAAAATATACCAGAGGGGGGCCACCTGCTGGCCACAAGCCAACAGGGCGAGCCCACCCCCTGGGCGCGCCCTGTTGCCTTGTGGGGGGGGGGGCAGCAGGTCTCCCGACCCCCCTCTTCTCCTATATCATGTGTTTTACCCTAGAAAAAATCAGAAGGATACTTTCGGGATGAAGCGTCGACGTCTCAAGGCGGAAACCTGGGTATAGGCCCTTTTGATCTCCGGCAGAGAGATTCTGCCAGGAAAACTTCCCTCCGGGAGGGGGAGATCGAAGCCATCGTCATCACCAACGCTTCCTCCTTCATGGGAGAACCAATCTTCATCAAAATATTCACCAACACCATCTCATCTCAAACCCTAGTTCATCTCTTGTATTCAATCTTTGTCTCAAAACCTTAGATTGGTACCTCTGGGTTACTAGTAGTGTTGATTACATCTTTTAGTTGATGCTTGTTGGTTTACTGGTGGAAGATATTATGTTCAGATCCTTGATCTCCATTATTACACCTCTGATCTTGAACATGTTGATGATGTGTGAGTAGTTACTTTTGTTCCTGAGGACAAGGGAGAAGTCTTGTTATAAGTAATCATGTGAAGTTAGTATTTGTTTGATATTTTGATGATGTGTATGTTGTTGCTTCTCTTAGTGGTGTCGTGTGAACATCGACTACACGACACTTCACCATGTTATGGGCCTAAGGGAAGGCATTGTGGAGTAACAAGTAGATGATGGGTTGCGAGAGTGACAGAAGCTTAAACCCCAGTTTACGCGTTACTTCATAAGGGGCTGATTTGGATCCACATTTTTCATGCTATGATTAGATTTATCTTAATTCTTCTTTCGTAGTTGCGGATACTTGCGAGAGGGGGTAATCATAAGTAGGTTGTTTGTTTAAGTAAGAACAACACCTTAGCACCAGTCCACCCACATATCAAATTATCAAAGTAACGAACGTGAATCAACTGAACATGATAAACAGTAATTCCCATGTGTCCTCAGGAGGGCTTGCTTAATATAAGAGTACTTTCAGGCATGTCCTTTGCTATAAAAAGGATTGGGCTACCTTGCTGCACCTTTGTTACTATTGCTACATGTCACCTGTTACAAATTACCTTGCTACAAAACTATCTGTCACTGTTACTTGCAGCACTTGCAGAGAATACCTTAGTGAAAACTGCTTATCATTTCCTTCTACTCCCTGTTGGGTTCGACACTCTTACTTATCAAAAGGACTACGATTGATCCGCTATACTTGTGGGTCATCAAGACTCTTTTTTGGCGCCGTTGCCGGGGAGTGAAGCGCCTTTGGAAAGTGGAACTTGGTAAGGAAACATTTTCGATACGTGCTGAATTTTACTGTTGCTTGTTACTATGGACGGTCACCCTTTGAGTGGCTTGTTCGGGGCATCTTCGCCTCGAACGGAAGTGGAAAAGGTTGCCTCTCAACCTACTGAACCTACTGAAAATATTTATTATGAGATTCCTTCGGATATGGTAGAGAAACTGCTAGCTAATCCTTATGACGGTACAACTCATCTTGATTACCACTTGATATATGTAGATGAGATGTGTGGATTGTTTAAGCTTGCAGGTTTATCTGGAGACAATGTTAACAAGAAGGTTTTCCCTTTATCTTTGGAGGGAAAAGCATTAATGTGGTACAGGCTATTGGATGATATTGGATCATGGGATTGGAATCGCTTGAGGCTGGAATTTCATCAGAAGTTTTATCCTATGCATCTAGTCCATCGTGATGACTAATCGATTACTACTCGATTCTTCTTCTACTGATTCCTACATGAAGAGGACTATTGAATTCAAATGGAATCTTCTGGAAAGAATTAAACGCAACTATGAAGATTGGGAACTTGACAAAGTTAAAGAGTCAGGTATAAAGCTTAAGTTTGATTGTGTTAAATCTTTTATGGAAACAGATACTTTCCATGAGTTTAGCAATAAATATGGGCTTGACTCCGAGATAGTAGCTTCTTTCTGTGAATCATTTGCTACTCATGTTGATATCCCTAAGGAGAAGTGGTTTAAATATCATCCACCTATTGAAAAATCATTAGAAGAAGCTGATTAGGTTAAAGAGGAAAAAAATGTTTATCATGTTGATCCAGTTGTGCCTACTGCTTACACTGAGAAACCTCCTTTTCCTGTTAGGATTAAGGAACATGCTAAAGTTGCAACGGTGGTTAATAAAAGTTATATTAGAACACTTAAACCCTTTGAACAAATAAATGTTGAGCCTACTATTGCTATGGTTAAAGATCTCCTAGCTGATAATATTTATGGCCAGGTTATCTATTTCTGTGATGAAGCTGCTAGAATTGCAAAACCTGTTAAAAACTAGCAGGATGAGCTAGATAGAAATAAACCAGTTACTGGCATTCCTGTTGTTTCTGTTAAAATTGGAGATCATTGTTATCATGGCTTATGTGACATTGGTGCTAGTGTTAGTGCTATACCTTTTACCTTATACCGATAAATTATGAATGACATAGCACCCTCTGAGATGGAAAATATTGATATCGCTATTAAACTTGCAAACAGAGACACCATTGCACCACTTGGGATTGTTAGAGATGTTGAGGTCTTGTGTTGAAAAGTAAAGTACCCTACGGATTTCTTAGTACTTGGTTCACAAAAACATAGTTTTTGTCCCATCATATTTGGTAGACCTTTCTTGAATACTGTTAATGCTGAAATTAATTGTGTTACTGAGAAAGTCAAGGTAAGCTTTCATGATGAGTCTCATGAATTTAATTTCTCTAAGTTCGGCAGAAAACAATATGAAAAATAATTACCTAGTAAGGATGAAATAATTGGTCTTGCTTCTATTGCCGTGCCTCCTACGGGTCCACTTGAACAATATTTGCTAGACCATGAGAATGATATGCATATGAATGAAAAAAATGAGATAGATGATATATTTCCTAGACAAACACCTATTCTTAAACACAACTTGCCTGGTGATATTTTAGGGGGTCCTCCTCCACCCAAGGGAGATCCCGTATTTGAGTTAAAGACATTACCTGATACTTTGAAATATGTTTATCTTGATGAAAAGAAGATATATCCTGTTATTATTAGTGCTAACATTTCAGAGCATGAAGAGAAGAGATTACTTAAAACTCTGAAGAAGCACAGGGCTGCTATTGGATATACTCTTGATGACCTTAAGGGCATTAGTCCCACTCTATGCCAGTACAAGATTAATATGGAACCGGATGCTAAACCTGTCGTTGATCATCAACGTTGCTTAAATCCTAAGATGAAGGAAGTGGTAAGAACTGAAATACTAAATCTTCTGGAGGCATGTATACTTTATCCTATTGTTGATAGTAGATGGGTAAGTCATGTTCATTGTGTTCTTAAGAAAGGAGGTATAACTGTTGTTCCTAATGATAAGAAGGAACTTATCCCACAAAGAATTGTAACTGGTTGTAGGATGGTAATTGATTTCAGGACATTAAACAAAGCTACAAGAAAAGATCATTACCACTTGCCTTTTATTGATCAAATGTTAGAAAGGTTATCTAAGCACACACACTTTTGTTTTCTTGATGGATATTCTGGTTTCTCTCAAATACCTGTGTCAAAAGAAGACCAAGAGAAAACTACTTTCACATGCCCTTTTGGAACTTATGCTTATAGACGTATGCCTTTTGGTTTATGCAATGCACCTGCTACCTTTCAAAGATGTACGACTGCTATATTCTCTGATTTTTGTGAAAAGATTGTTGAGGTTTTCATGGATGATTTTTTCGTTTACGGGACAACTTTGGATGATTGCTTGAGCAACCTTGATCAAGTTTTGCAGAGATGTGAAGAAACTAATCTTGTCTTGAATTGGGAGAAGCGCCATTTTATGGTGAATGAAGGTACAATACTTGGGCATAAATCTCTGAACGAGGCGAGGTAGACAAAGCTAAAGTTGATTCAATGGAGAAAATGCCATGTCCTAAAGATATTAAAGGTATAAGAAGCTTTCTTGGTCATGCTGGTTTTTATAGGTTTTTTATTAAAGATTTCTCAAAGATTTCTAGGCCACTAACTAAACTTCTTCAAAAAGATATTCCTTTTGTTTTTGGTGATGATTGTGTAGAAGCATTTGAAATACCTAAGAAAGCCTTGATTCTTACACCTATTGTCGAACCACCTGATTGGAATTTACCATTTTAAATTATGTGTGATGCTAGTGATTATGCTGTTGGTGTTGTTCTAGGGCAAAGAGTAGACAAGATATTGAATGCTATTCATTATGGTAGTAAGACCCTAGACAATGCTCAAAGGAATTATGCTACTATTGAGAAGGAATTTTTAGCAGCTGTCTTTGCATGCGATAAGTTTAGACCTTATATTGTTGATTCCAAAGTTACCATTCACACTGATCATGCTGCTATTAAATACCTCATGGAAAAGTATGATGCTAAGCCTAGGCTGATTAGGTGGGTGCTTTTACTTCAAGAATTTGACCTACACATTGTTGATAGGAAGGGAAACCCCGTAGCAGATAATTTGTTTAGGATGGAAAATGTTCTTGATGACCCACTGCCTATTGATGATAATTTTACTGATGAGCAACTTTTTGTTATAAATGCTTCCCATAGTACTCCTTGGTATGCAGATTATGCTATAATTATATTGTTGCTAAATATATACCACCTAGTTTCACCTACCAACAAAAGAAAAGTTCTTTTATGATTTAAGACATTACTTTTGGGATGACCCACATCTTTATAAATAAGGAGTAGATGGTGTTATTAGACATGGTGTACCTGAGCATGAACAGGGACAGATCCTACGGAAGTGTCACTCCGAGGCCTATGGAGGGCACCATGCTGGTGATAGAACTGCAAACAAGGTACCGTAATCTGGTTTCTATTAGCCTACTCTTTTTAAAGATGCTCGTAAGTATGTCCTTTCTTGTGATGAATGTCAAAGAATTGGTAACATTGGTAGACGTCAGGAAATGCCTATGAATTATTCACTTGCTATTGAACCATTTGATGTCTGGGGCTTTGATTATATGGGACCTTTTTCTTCATCTAATGGGTATACTCATATTCTAGTTGCTGTTGATTATGTTACTAAGTGGGTAGAAGCTATCCCAACTAGTAGTGTTGATCATAACACTTCTATTAAAATGCTTAAAGATGTTATTTTCCCGAGGTTTGGAGTCCCTAGATATTTAATGACTGATGGTGGTTCACATTTTATTCATGGTGCTTTCCGTAAACTTCTAGCTAAATATGATGTTAACCACAGGATTGCATCACCTTATATTCCTTAGTCTAGCGGTCAAGTTGAGTTAAGCAATCGAGAAATAAAACCGATATTGCAAAAGACTGTTAATAGATCTAGAAAGAATTGGTCTAAAAAACCCGATTATGCTTTATGGGCTTATAGAACTGCTTATAAAAACCCTATGGGAATGTCCCCATATAAAATGGTCTATGGAAAAGCGTGTCATTTACCTCTTGAGTTAGAACGTAAAGCTTATTGGGCAATTAAAGAATTTAACTATGATTTCAAACTTGCTGGTGCAAAGAGGTTATTTGATATTAGCTCGTTAGATGAATGGAGGACACAAGCCTACGACAATGCCAAGTTGTTTAAAGAAAAAGTTAAAAGATGGCATGATAAGAGAATCCAAAAATGGGAATTCAATGTAGGAGACCTAGTTCTTTTGTACAATTTTCGTTTCAGTTTTTTTGCAGGTAAACTTCTCTCCAAATGAGAAGGCCCTTATGTTGTCGAGGAGTTCTATCGCTCCGGTTCTATCAAGATTAACAACTTTCAAGGCAAAAATCCAAGAGTGGTAAATGGGCAAATAAACACTATATCTCAGGTACGCCCATCAATGTTGAAACTAATATTATTCAAGTTATGACTCTGGAAGAACACATAAGAGAGGCCCTCCAAAACACTCCAGAAAGCTGAAAAGGGGTAGGTATGTGATACGGTAAGTAAACCGACTCTAAAAAATTCAAAAAAAATATGTTCTGTTGGTTTTGGTATTTTAGAAAAATTCCAAAAATAAAAACGAGTAGAGGGACCCACGAGGGAGCCACAAGGCAACAAGGCGCGCCCACCCTCCTCGGTGCGCCCTGTTAGCTTGTGGGGCCCTCGTGTGCCTTCCGGACTCCGTTTTCTTTCTGGACACGTATTCTGACCTAGAAAAAATCATTATATATACTCCCGTATGTTTTGACCACCGCGTTGCAGGTTTCTCCTCTGTTCTTGTTTTGAGTTGTTCTGTCGTCAGGGCTTGCAAATCTTGGTGAGGAATCCATGGCTCCACCAACACTTCGCAAGAAGCATCACATAGTCTGGCCTTCGCCGGGAAGACGCCCCTACAGCGAAGTCTACTACGAGCTGTCTTCTGGGGAAGAGGATACGCCGGAGGCTCCCGGAGATGCCATGTAGAGTAACCAGGAAGAAGCGGAAGCATCCAAAGGAGATCATGCCAATCATCCCTCCGGAGTCTCTTTGTGATAATATTTCTTTACCTGAAATTGATGCATTGAATGCCATGGAGTCTATCTGTTCTCAAAATACAACACTCACTCATGAAGTCATCCGGTTAGAAGAGCAAAACCGTGCTCTTCGGAGGATAATCAGTAATCTGGAATGTCTCCTGAAGGACAAGCCTACCTCATCATCACCATCATCACCCAAGAAGGACACTTGAGTACATGGGTATGGGCACTACCCTTAGCTTGTTCCAAGCTTGGGGGAGTGAAAGTACATATAGTCCCCATGTGTGGTTTTGGTAATTAATGACAATCCTTATGGACTAATGTTTGCATCAAGTTATATATGAAGGTTTGTTCCATGGGTGATGCAAGAAGGAGATTGAATGGATTCGGAATGAATGCCATATACATATTGTTGTGCATCAAGATTGAGCTAAATGATTGAATCAAATATGATCAAGATGAAGTCCATGTGATGAACAAGATGTGGTCTATATGGACTTCATTGGTGGATCTCAAAGGTTGTCATGCTTAGGCTTATAGGTTGAGCCATGATGGATCAAGATCTTGAGAGAATGATTAAAAAGAAGAATTCTACATATGGCTTGAAAATAGGATCATGATGAGCTCATATGTTGAGTCATGGATGATTATGTCTTGAAGCAAGTAATTCAAGTGAAGAATTCATTGTGCCTCTCAAGAGATTATGTTGGAGCAAGAAAAAGAGCAAGTGATGACCAATATGATATTCATGGAGAAACTTGGTATGGTCATGGTGAATTGAGATATTGGTGATCTTGTCTTGAAGCAATGAAGAATAGTGAAGAGTTCTATATGGCCTTCAAGACATCAAGATTAATCATGGAGCAAAGATAAATGTTGACCAAGATGAAGATTGAAGATTGAATTCAAAGATGGTCAACACACAAACGCAAATCATATACCACATGGGATCTTGTGGTATGATAAGAATTTGTCAATTGCGCTTTGTGTACTAACCCATTCTATGTGTTTTCTATATCTATGTGGGTTAGGTAATTCTCATGGACCTACATCAAGAGAAAGATTTCAAGTGCCCATGAGGGGATGACATCAAGTGATTATGATCATAGTTTACAAGGGCAAGTTCAAGATAGGCGTTCCGAAGAATTACATGCTTGAAGCTTGCAGATGATCATGTGAAGGTCGTGTGAAGATAGTTCACGAGAAAAGGCTTCCCATAGTATATGGGTGAGCTATTTGAAGTCTTCACCGAGTGACGTGATCAAGATTGCCTTTACAACTTGAGCCAAGCATAAAAAGTCAAGCATCAAGCTCAAGTGAAATGCTCATGCCAAAGGTATTAGTTCCTTTGGTTCTACATGTGTGGATCATGACTACATAATCGTATATTGCTCAAGAACGAAGAAACAAGATAAATAGCTTAGGCTTTTCGGTTTGTTCTTGAGTATAGGGATCCCGCACTATTAAGAGGGGATCATCGGGGCTCGTGAAGGATTTGCTCAAAACTCATGGTTGCTTCATACTTCATTCTCTCATTTATACACCTTTGTCACATTCATACACCCACAAAACATCCCTAGGCATTTCACCATGTGACCCACTTGTTATTGCCTAGGATGAACACCCCCCTTGGTCTCTATTATCTCGGATGTCCGACACCTGTCGGACGTCCGGTCACCCGGACGACCGGTATTCTCCGGAAATCCGGTGTACCACCTGCTGAGCCAAAATGTCGGATTTCCGGTCTTCACCGGAAATCCGGTCTGTCCCCAACCGAACCAAATTGTCGGTCATCCGATACCTGTCGGACGTCCGGTGCGTCGGTCGACCGGCATGCGCCGGAAATCAGGTACCCCTTCACAGAACCTAACTGTCGGATTTCCGGTAATTACCGGATGTCCGGTGCCTCCCAAGACACCGGATGTCCGGCATGTGCCGGACGTCCGACAAACCTATGTATTGCCGAAATCACTGCGTTCATCCGTTGGTTTGCTTCAGCAGTCGGATGTCCGGTGATCCACCGGACGTCCGGTGCTTGGTTTGCCTCCGGACGTCCGGTAAGTGTCGGACGTCCGACGCCTGTGCAGCTTAAGTGGCTCCAACAGCCACTTATTGGGTGGCACTATAAATAACTCTCTCCCACCCCGTGAGAGAGTTGACCACTCCATTAAACTCGCCCCCAAGAACACAAGTGGCTCCCTCTCACTTCTCCTACACCAAATCTTAGATCCCGGAGAGATTTGTGAGAGTTCTTGAGAGAGATTTCAACCATTGATAGATCCACTCCCTCTCCCTCTTTTGACCAAAGGAATTCGTGATTTGAGCAAGTCTTGAGCATTTCCCCCTTGATCTTGTTACTCTTGGAGGTTGGAGACTCCTAGGCGGTAGGAGTGCTCCGGTGAGGAATCAACTTGTGATTTGTCCCCCGGAAGGTTTGTGAAGGTTTGGAGGCCGCCTCAAGGTCTAACACTAGTGGTTGGGAATCGCCTTCGTGGTGATATCTCAAGGAGAATAGGGTGAGCCTTCGTGGCGTTGGTGTGCCTTCGTGGTAACATCCACCTCTCTAACGGTGACTAGCTTCCCTCCAAGGAAGTGAACATCGGGATACATCCTCGTCTCCGTGACTTTGGTTATCCCTAACCCTAACTCCTTACTTGTGGTTTACTTTGGTCACTTGACCGTGCATTCACTATATCTTGTTGTCCTCATTATATTGTGTTGGTTACCATATCATAGAGATTATTTAGGCCAACACTTTATAGTCCGCAATTCATACTTCCTACTATTGTCCTATCTTGTGCTTAGTGTGAATTGCTAGCTTGTAACATTCTTTTCCATATCTTGTGACATAACTTGTGTAAGCTTGTAGTGCTTACTTGAGTTTGCTTGTATCATTCAATTCCATATATTGTGATACAATTTGTGTAAGCTTGTATTACTTACTTGTGGTTGTGTGTATTATTCATTCCCATATCTCATGATATACATTGAGTAAGTTTGTGTGACTTACTTGTGCTTACTCATATCCTCGTTGTTCTCATCTTGTTTATCCTAAGTTGTTGTTGCACTTAGTGAGCCTAGTATATTTAGGATTTGTGCTTGAAAAGTATCCGCTTAGTTTATTTCCGCATTAGGATATAACCAAATCCGTAAAAGATTTTAAAACGCCTATTCACCCCCCTCTAGGCGACATCGTGGTCCTTTCAATTGGTATCAGAGCAAGGTCTCTCTGTATTAGGCTTCACCGCCTAGAGAGTATCGATGTCGACTAGTGAACTAGTGCACGATGACACATTTTGTTTTAATGGCACAAATTACATTATGTGGAGATTACGCATGCTTTGTCACTTTCGGGCCATGGGTCCAAATGCTTTGCGGATTGTTGTTGTAGGGGAGTCAAATATAAAGGATGGACAATCTCCATCACGTGAGGATATGCATCTTGATTGTGAAGTTTTGAGTGCCATTCACCAAGCTATAACCTTCGAGGTGTTCAAGTCAATCGCTACTTGTTCGTTGGCTCATGAGGTTTGGACCAAACTTGAAGTTACATATGGTGGGTCCAACCTTGTGGGAGTCAATGCTATTTGGGAGGAAGTGATGGAAGAGTTCTCCATTGCCTCCACCTTCGATTGCTTGGATGCCTCAACATCTTCCACTTCATCAATATGTGACATGTCACAAGGTAACGACATGGTAAGTGGAGATATCTCATGGAGTGATGGTGTCAAGCTCATCATTGATGATCCATCTTATAGAAATGCTAGTATTATAGGTTCCATGGACATGAGCATATCTAACACCGAAAACATCATACATTCTTGTGTAGATAGTCCATGCATATCATCTAATGATTCACTCATAAATTCTTGTGATGATATCTTTGCTCATTTGTGTTGCCATATTCAAAATGCCTTGATTCCCTCTAGTTCTCTTTGTGAAACTAACCATGTAAAGGAAATCAAGAAGAATGAGGAACATTTGATTGATGAACATCCCTCTTCTCCAAAAGAATCAACATCAACACCCTTTACCCACATGTGCCTCATGGCAAGAGGTAATGACGAGGTATCATCTTCTCTTAGTAATCATGATGATAGTTGTGATGAGGAAGATGATGATGACTTGACTCAAAATCTCTATGATATTGGGAAAACTCTTCATAGAGCTAAAAATAACACTTATAAAAGGTTTCAAGATGTTCTTGCGTGCTTTGAAAAACGAAATGATTTATTTCTTAACGAGCAAGCTAAAAGTGAACAACTTGAACATGAACTTGCTAGGGCTCATCAAACGCTTAGTGACTTGAGATCTTCAAAAGGAGAGATTGAAATTGCTCATGGTAAACTTAGAGAGGATTTTGAGCTCCTTCTCCTGGAATGCAATAATGTCAAGGGAGAGCTCATCAAACTCTCTAAGTCTCGTGAGGAGCTTCAATCAACTCATGAGAAGTCTCTTATTGCTACTTGCTCCTCTCATATTGTAAATGATGCTTGTGCTACTAACTCTAATTCATGTGAAGCATCAATTTTGAAGGAAAATGTTGAGCTAGAGACTCAACTTGACGTGCTAACTAGCAATTGTGGGAAATTAGAAGAAAGTCATGCACTGCTCTCGAGCACTCATGAGGATCTTCTAATGTCTCATGATTGGCTAAAGTTAGCTCATGAGGCTATGGTCACTAAGGTAAAATCTTGTGAGTCTCATGTGGACATGAGCACACCTTCTACTCAAAGTACTTTATTGTCATGTGCTAGTCCTTGCAATTCCTCTCTAAATCATATGACTACAACTTGTGATGAATTGCTCACCATGCCTTGTTGCTCTAACAATGATGCCCCAACTTCCTCTAGTTCTTTTGTTGATACTAACCTTGTAGAGGAAAATGAAGAGCTCAAGGCCCAAGTCACTAGCTTGAAGAAAGACTTGGAAAAATATTGTGATAATATCTTGAGTGTGCAAAAGGACCCTCAAGACAAAATAGGGCTTGATTTCATCTCCAACAAGAAGAAGTCCAAGAACAAGAAGAAGGGACAAGATCAAGTCAAGAATTCGGCCAACATTATTTGCTTCAAGTGCAAGAATGTTGGACACCATGTGAGATCTTGTCCATTGAAGAAGAAGGCTTCAAATGTGAAGCAACAAGGGGAGCGGCCTCAAGTTCAATCTCAATATAATGAAAGGCCTCTACCCATGATTAACGAAGATAATGCTCCCCAAATTGAGAAAGTAAAGAAGAAGAGAAAGCGGAGCACTTGTTGCTATGTTTGCCGTGAGAAGGGACACATAGCTTCATCTTGTTCCAACGGTAACATCTCTAAGCCTCCTATTATCAATGATCATTATTCTCTTAGAAAGGATAATGTTGGCAATGTGTTTGCCAAGTTTGTTGGTGCCCAAAGTGGTTTGAAAGTAGATAAGACCATTTGGGTTGCGAAACCTATTGTGACTAACTTCTTAGGACCCAACTTGGTTGGGGACCATCAAGCTCAAAATTGATCAATAGGTGTGTGGAGGACATTGGAGACTTGGCTAGTTCATAAAGAAAAGTTGATCACCATTTATTTTGATAAAGCCAAGTCAAGTGGATTATCATCACATTTATCAATCCAATGCTCCTTTTTGCGGTAACTTGCACTTACATTGCTTACATTGAAAGTTACTAGCCCCTTGCATGTTTAGGTTTTGTACCTAGCATGTGTTTGTATATGTTGTGCCTCCTAGTATGCTTGATTTATGTTATCTAGCATGTGTAGGTCGCAATGCACTTCATATATTTGCGTATGTGGCTTCGGGCCTTTATTGCTTCATTAGTTGAATCTTATTTGGCTCTTGTGAGATATTAATGAATCATCACATTATGGGGGAGTGTTATGTTTACGCATATCACAAACCTTAAATGTGTATATATGTGAGATACCACCTAGTATTGTTGAGTGCAATATTAT
This sequence comes from Elymus sibiricus, assembly GCA_039707655.1. Lineage (NCBI taxonomy): Eukaryota > Viridiplantae > Streptophyta > Magnoliopsida > Poales > Poaceae > Elymus > Elymus sibiricus. The sequence continues at coordinate 487,829,734 of CM077665.1, forward strand.
CTAGTTACTATGTGGTATGTTAAGCTTATTTGGAACTCAAATTCTCATCTATTAATTATCTTTAGTTGGGTTTCATTTGCCTCTGGTGGATAATACATGGATTATCACATTATGGGGGGGTGATATGCTTGCTTATCACAATCCTTGTTAATGTGAACAATTGAGGATTGCCACTCAAATTTATATTTTAGATTATCTTATATCTTTGTGGCTTGCTATCGCAACAAGTCCCCAATTGCATTAACATCGGTTGTGCATCTGTTGGATTTGTTTACATATGGCATACTTGTGCGGTTTTGCCCAGGGTTTTTCTTAGCAATCGTATTTGGGAAATCGTTTGATTCAAGCCATTCCAATTGTTGCTTTGCATGATGATCTATCTAATTGGAATGTTTAAAAAAAATGCTATCCAAGCATTGTGTTTATTGCTAAACTCTCATGTTATGCTTGTGTTAGTATAGATAATCATGTGCTTATTTGGTTTCTACACCGAATGATTACTCAAAATACCATGTTGTTCAAGATCATCTTATTAGTTTTGAGGAGTTATGAGACTTGGTTATCTCATTACTTGTACTATCTTATATCCACTTGAATGAGATATGCCTATGAGAGGCGTGCAATGCATATTCACATGCTCATTGGTTTTGCTTAGTTCATATGTAGAACTTTGCGTGCTATCATGTGTTGTTTCGTCCCTTTGATGCAATATGGACAACATGAATGTTTTATGATGTTATTAGAGTATTCATGGTTTATGTGTTCGTTTGTCCAAGATTGTATCTCCTTGGATCTTGGTAGGCTTATGCATGCATATTTATTGTGTGTATATCTACATGCCTTGTTTGCTTTACTTGGTCCAATATATATGGTAAATCCATCAAATCCTTAATAGTTAAGATGTGCATGAAATTCAAATTCATATCGATATGCACATATTTAAGTGGTTTTACCCTATGTTTTGTAGTTATGCTAACTACTTCGGACCCAATAAGTTTGGGGACCATATTGTACTTAAATTGTTTTAGGTACAGTGGAGAAGCATTGGGTGCTTGGCTTATTCATGAAGGCGGTGACACTATGAGGAAATTAGAGCCAAGCTTGGATATTTTATTGATCTACGACTTCATACCTATGCTATCTCGGTAACAAGTATTTTCTTCATGCATATATATAGAAATGGGGTCAACCTTGTGTAGGTTGTATCATGGCATGATTAGTTCTTGTTACAAATTGTGCTTCTTGCATGTTCTTACAAAAAAAAATCACTTTATTGCAATTGTGAGACATTTGAGAAGAAGCATATAGTGGGGATCTATAAAATCATATTCATGATTCACCTATCCCAAACTATGCCAATTAAGCAATTTATTGCATATCAATTCCTCAAATGTTCTCTCATGTGTAATTTTGATGAAATTGCAAAAACACTCTATTTGCTTGTGGTATTTGCTATCTTACTTTGTAATTCATTGCTATGCAAATGAGATCAATTTGTGCCATGTGCTTTGTGCCATGTGCCTTGCTCTTATGCTAGGATCACAGTTGTATAAATATGGATTCACTTGTGGATATCATGTTCTTATCAATTGCGTCTATTTTGTGTATGCAAGTTTCCTTGTGGATACATATCATGATTTTCATCTACCTGGAATCTTATACACTTGAGAGAAGTTACATCTCTAGTTGATATCCTTGTTTCTTTCACGTCCACCTTTTCATTCTCGTGTTGTTTTCTTGGTGGCTCCATGAAAGCATTTGTCTCTTGAGTGCGTGACTTATTTCTTTGCATCTTGTTGCACTCATTCTTGGTGAAGATTGCTTCCCTCATGCTTGTCTTGACGAGCTTATTGTTTTCTATCTTCACCATGGGTTGTCACAAGCTTTGGTTTTAACTTCCATTTTTAAGCTTGTGAACCTAGGTGCCGGTTGGTTGTGATATTCTCTTTCGTGTGTGTTAAAAGGACATGTCTTGCACTATGTTACTCATTTCTTCAAGACTATGTTGATGCTTAATGCTCATCCTTATACTAGTCTTATCAAATTATGTGCCATGTCTCACACACATCATTTTGGTTCTGCCTATTCTTAAGTTGCCCCTGTTGCATGTTGCTCAACCATATGATTGTTGCAAGTGCTATGCTTTGTTTCTTATCTATGCTCGCTTGCACTTGTTGAGTGTGTTTAGTGATTTTGGGGGAGTGATGATTCCATGTTTGTGGACTCTGTAGTGAAATGCAAATATTCTAATTTGTGCACAAATCTTGGGGAACTTCTCTATTTTCTTTAGAACACTCTTTTTGCTCAAATCATAATATCTTTTATTTATTTGGCTTGCTGGATCTTTCGATTGCTTGCTTCACCTTTTTGTTATGTCTTTGTGCCATATCATCCTTTTGCAATCGTTGGATCCTCAATATCGTTTGTTTTTCCTCCATATATTTATCATTGAATATGTGCAATTGTTTTCAATCACATTTTGTGATTTGCACACATCAAGAAGGAACTCATACTATAGTGGTCCTCTAGATGTTTTATCTTCCATTTTGGCATTTGTTGCCAATGGGGGAGAAGTTTAGAGGGTTTAAGATAAATATCGTCTGAAGTTCTTGTTGTCATTCATGCATATCTACCCTAGTTATATGTGTTAATTGTATGAATGCGTATATAGAGAAAACTCCACCTAGTTTATATCATCCAATTCATGCATATATTGTGGGGGAGCTTGCTCTATATATTATGGTCCTACTAACATCAAATGCTTGTGTAGTGTTCTGATGTTAGTACAACCGGTTTGGATCTCATAAAGGTTCTTTGTGATACTTGATGCTATCAAAATCACCCCAAGTATACAATTTATCCTCGGATAAATTGCATGCTTGTTTAAAAATTCATTATATAAACCCTCTTGTTGAGATTGTCATCAATTACCAAAATAGGGGAGATTGAAAGTACATGTAGTCCCCATGTGTGGTTTTGGTAATTAATGACAATCCTTATGGACTAATGTTTGCATCAAGTTATATATGAAGGTTTGTTCCATGGGTGATGCAAGAAGGAGATTGAATGGATTCAGAATGAATGCCATATACATATTGTTGTGCATCAAGATTGAGCTAAATGATTGAATCAAATATGATCAAGATGAAGTCCATGTGATGAACAAGATGTGATCTATATGGACTTCATTGGTGGATCTCAAAGGTTGTCATGCTTAGGCTTATAGGTTGAGCCATGATGGATCAAGATCTTGAGAGAATGATTAAAAAGAAGAATTCTACATATGGCTTGAAAATAGGATCATGATGAGCTCATATGTTGAGTCATGGATGATTATGTCTTGAAGCAAGTAATTCAAGTGAAGAATTCATTGTGCCTCTCAAGAGATTATGTTGGAGCAAGAAAAAGAGCAAGTGATGACCAATATGATATTCATGGAGAAACTTGGTATGGTCATGGTGAATTGAGATATTGGTGATCTTGTCTTGAAGCAATGAAGAATAGTGAAGAGTTCTATATGGCCTTCAAGACATCAAGATTAATCATGGAGCAAAGATAAATGTTGACCAAGATGAAGATTGAAGATTGAATTCAAAGATGGTCAACACACAAACGCAAATCATATACCACATGGGATCTTGTGGTATGATAAGAATTTGTCAATTGCGCTTTGTGTACTAACCCATTCTATGTGTTTTCTATATCTATGTGGGTTAGGTAATTCTCATGGACCTACATCAAGAGAAAGATTTCAAGTGCCCATGAGGGGATGACATCAAGTGATGATGATCATAGTTTACAAGGGCAAGTTCAAGATAGGCGTTCCGAAGAATTACATGCTTGAAGCTTGCAGATGATCATGTGAAGGTCGTGTGAAGATAGTTCACGAGAAAAGGCTTCCCATAGTATATGGGTGAGCTATTTGAAGTCTTCACCGAGTGACGTGATCAAGATTGCCTTTCCAACTTGAGCCAAGCATAAAAAGTCAAGCATCAAGCTCAAGTGAAATGCTCATGCCAAAGGTATTAGTTCCTTTGGTTCTACATGTGTGGATCATGACTACAGAATCGTATATTGCTCAAGAACGAAGAAACAAGATAAATAGCTTAGGCTTTTCGGTTTGTTCTTGAGTATAGGGATCCCGCACTATTAAGAGGGGATCATCGGGGCTCGTGAAGGATTTGCTCAAAACTCATGGTTGCTTCATACTTCATTCTCTCATTTATACACCTTTGTCACATTCATACACCCACAAAACATCCCTAGGCATTTCACCATGTGACCCACTTGTTATTGCCTAGGATGAACACCCCCCTTGGTCTCTATTATCTCGGATGTCCGACTGTCGGACGTCCAGTCACCCGGACGACCGGTATTCTCCGGAAATCCGGTGTACCACCTGCTGAGCCAAAATGTCGGATTTCCGGTCTTCACCGGAAATCCAGTCTGTCCCCAACCGAACCAAATTGTCGGTCATCCGATACCTGTCGGACGTCCGGTGCGTCGGTCGACCGGCATGCGCCGGAAATCAGGTACCCCTTCACAGAACCTAACTGTCAGATTTCCGGTAATTACCGGATGTCCGGTGCCTCCCAAGACACCGGATGTCCGGCATGTGCCGGACGTCCGACAAACCTATGTATTGCCGAAATCACTGCGTTCATCCGTTGGTTTGCTTCAGCAGTCGGATGTCCGGTGATCCACCGGACGTCCGGTGCTTGGTTTGCCTCCGGACGTCCGGTAAGTGTCGGACGTCCGACGCCTGTGCAGCTTAAGTGGCTCCAACGGCCACTTATTGGGCGGCACTATAAATAACTCTCTCCCACCCCGTGAGAGAGTTGACCACTCCATTAAACTTGCCCCCAAGAACACAAATGGCTCCCTCTCACTTCTCCTACACCAAATCTTAGATCCCGGAAAGATTTGTGAGAGTTCTTGAGAGAGATTTCAACCATTGATAGATCCACTCCCTCTCCCTCTTTTGACCAAAGGAATTCGTGATTTGAGCAAGTCTTGAGCATTTCCCCCTTGATCTTGTTACTCTTGGAGGTTGGAGACTCCTAGGCGGTAGGAGTGCTCCGGTGAGGAATCAACTTGTGATTTGTCCCCCGGAAGGTTTGTGAAGGTTTGGAGGCCGCCTCAAGGTCTACCACTAGTGGATGGGAATCGCCTTCGTGGTGATATCTCAAGGAGAATAGGGTGAGCCTTCGTGGCGTTGGTGTGCCTTCGTGGTAACATCCACCTCTCTAACGGTGACTAGCTTCCCTCCAAGGAAGTGAACATCAGGATACATCCTCGTCTCCGTGACTTTGGTTATCCCTAACCCTAACTCCTTACTTGTGGTTTACTTTGGTCACTTAACCGTGCATTCACTATATCTTGTTGTCCTCATTATATTGTGTTGGTTACCATATCATAGAGATTATTTAGGCCAACACTTTATAGTCCGCAATTCATACTTCCTACTATTGTCCTATCTTGTGCTTAGTGTGAATTGCTAGCTTGTAACATTCTTTTCCATATCTTGTGACATAACTTGTGTAAGCTTGTAGTGCTTACTTGAGTTTGCTTGTATCATTCAATTCCATATATTGTGATACAATTTGTGTAAGCTTGTATTGCTTACTTGTGGTTGTGTGTATTATTCATTCCCATATCTCATGATATACATTGAGTAAGTTTGTGTGACTTACTTGTGCTTACTCATATCCTCGTTGTTCTCATCTTGTTTATCCTAAGTTGTTGGTGCACTTAGTGAGCCTAGTATATTTAGGATTTGTGCTTGAAAAGTATCCGCTTAGTTTATTTCCGCATTAGGATATAACCAAATCCGTAAAAGATTTTAAAACGCCTATTCACCCCCCTCTAGGCGACATCGTGGTCCTTTCAGGGAGGTACCCCGGTATCGTATCATCATCACTTTTACCATTATCATCTATTTTAGTTTGATCCTTAGTTATGTCATGATTTAGAGAAATAAAATTTCAGATTTGCTTTGCTTAGAGCTTTTGCTTTGAGATCTACTTATCCTTGTAATCGAATATGAGAGTTATATAATAAAGATTAGTTTGAGTTTGCTTGCTTTACTCCCATGCATCAATCATAGCAATTAAATAAAGAAATAGAAAAATCATATGCTAATCCCATGGGGAGTAATGACTTCACATAGAAGAAGTATGTTAGATAAAAAGTTGTTGGGAATAAACAAACATAGCATTAGTCATTGATACCATCTATGCAAGATTATGATAGAGGAGAGGAGATTCACATACAAATACACTATCTTGGACATCTTTTATGGTTGTGAGCCCCCCACCAAATTTTATATAATGATCAAGTGTTGATGTTGGACATGGAAAACAACATGATGATCCTGTTTGTTTACATTCACATAGAAGTTATATTGTCATGGATCCTTTAACATGTGGTGCTTGCTTTAGATCTTTTGCTAGCCAAAACTTTTCTGCACCAAGTAGAGATACTACTTGTGCATCCATAATCCTTTAAACCCAGTTTCTTTCCATGAGAGTCCACCATACCTACCTATGAATTGAATAAGATCCTTCAAGTAAGTTGTCATAGGTGAATGAAGCAATAAAAATTGTTCTTAAATATGTATGATCTTTTATTGTAAGGGAAAATAAATTTTGTACGATCTTGTGATGACAAAGAAATAAAAGCGACATATTGCATAATAAAGTTTGCTATCATAAGGGGCAATATAAAGTGACGTTCCTTTCCAATAAGAGTTTGCACATCCAAAATTAAAAAGTTCATGACAACCTCTGCTTCCCTCTGCGAAGGGCATATCTTTTACTTTCATGTATTTACTTTTATACAAGAGTCAATAATGTTTATTCCTCTTCCTACCTAGTAATTCTATAGTTGGCAAGTATTATGTGTTGAGGAAAGATCTAGATATATATATCCAGTTGGAAAATACTATGATTCATTATTGTTGACATTATTCTTGAGGTAAATGAGTTGGGTGGCAAATACTATGAAGCCCCCATCTTCCTATGTGTCCTATGGAAACATTAGCTCCAAAAATATGCAACGAGTGTCAGCAATCATATAAGACTAAATGATAGTTGATTATGTGAACTTGCTAAAATGAAAGCTCTTACATAGACTCTTCTTTGGAATATGATGAATTGTGATTGTCTCAATGACTAAGAACATAGTTTGTTGATTGTCAATAAGGTTTATACTTCATACTTCAACCATTGTGGATAGATTGATACTTGTTTATGAGAAGTTATATGATGAAAAACTTGCTGCTATGATAATATTCATGATGCTCTCATGTTCGTATTCTATTTTTTATGGACACCTCTCTCTCAAATTATGTGGTCATTATTATCGAGTTTGGCTTTCGCTTGAGGACAAGCGAGGTCTAAGCTTGGGGGAGTTGATACGTCCATTTTGCATCATGAATTCTTATTGATATTTATGTTATTCTTGTCCTTTATTCCTCATTATGATACAATTCTTATGCCTTTTCTCTCCGAATATGCCAGGTACATCACAAAGAGGGAAATCACTAGAAACTGGAATTCTGGACCTGAAAACCAAGAAAATGGCTGAAAATTCACTGGACTCCAAATGACCTAAAACTTCATAGAGATTTTTTATGGAATATATAAGAATTATTGGGCCAAAAATATACCAGAGGGGGGCCACCTGCTGGCCACAAGTCAACAGGGTGCGCCCACCCCCTTTGCGTGCCCTGTTGCCTTGTGGGGGCCCAGCAGGTCTCCCGACCCCCCCCTCTTCTCCTATATGGTGTGTTTTACCCTAGAAAAAATAAGAAGGATACTTTCGGGATGAAGCGCCATCGCCTCGAGGAGGAAACCTGGGCAGAGGCCCTTTTGATCTCCGGAGAGAGATTCTGCCGGGAAAACTTCCCTCCGGGAGGGGGGAGATCAAAGCCATCGTCATCACCAACGCTTCCGCCTTCATGGGAGGACCAATCTTCATCAACATCTTCACCAACACCATCTCATCTCAAACCCTAGTTCATCTCTTGTATTCAATCTTTGTCTCAAAACCTCAGATTGGTACCTGTGGGTTACTAGTAGTGTTGATTACATCTTGTAGTTGATGCTTGTTGGTTTACTTGGTGGAACATATTATGTTCAAATCCTTGATCTCCATTATTACACCTCTGATCTTGAACATGTTGATGATGTGTGAGTAGTTACTTTTGTTCCCGAGGACAAGGGAGAAGTCATGTTATAAGTAATCATGTGAAGTTGGTTTTCGTTCGATATTTTGATGATGTGTATGTTGTTGCTTCTCTTAGTGGTGTCGTGTGAACGTCGACTACACGACACTTCACCATGTTATGGGCCTAATGGAAGGCATTGTGGAGTAACAAGTAGATGATGGGTTGCGAGAGCGACAGAATCATAAACCCGAGTTTATGCGTTACTTCATACGGGGCTGATTTGGATCCACACGTTTTATGCTATGGTTCGATTTATCTTAATTCTTCTTTCGTAGTTGAGGATGCTTGAGGGAGGGGGTAACCATAAGTAGGTTGTTTGTTCAAGTAAGAACAACACCTTAGCACCGGTCCACCCACATATCAAATTATCAAAGTAACGAATGTGAATCAACTCAACATGGTGAGCAGACTAGACAGTAATTCCCATGTGTCCTCGGGAGCACTTGCTTAATATAAGAGTACTTTCAGGCCCGTCCTTGATACGTCTCCGTCGTATCTACTTTTCCTCACACTTTTGCTCTTGTTTTGGACTCTAATTTGCATGATTTGAATGAAACTAACCCGGACTGACGCTGTTTTCAGCAGAACTACCATGGTGTTGTTTTTGTGCAGAAATAAAAGTTCTCGGAACTGGACGAAACTTTTTGGAGATTTATTTTACAATAAATAAAAAATACTGGAGCCAAGAACCACCGGAGGGGGAGCCCTGGCTGGGCACGATACACCAGGGCGCGCCACCCCCTCCAAGCGCGCCCTGGTGGGTTGTGCCCACCTCGGGGCCCCACTGATGTCTACTACGTAACTTTATTCTTGTAGACATTGTTGGGCCTCCAAGCGCAGAGTTTTGTAGGACAGTAGCAATTTTCCCTCAAGTGGATGACCTAAGGTTTATCAATCCGTGGGAGGTGTAGGATGATGATGGTCTCTCTCAAACAACCCTGCAATCAAATAATAAAAAGTCTCTTGTGTGCCCAACACACCCAATACAATGGCAAATTGTATAGGTGCACTAGTTCGGCGAAGAGATGGTGATACAAGTGCAAAATGGATGGTAGATATAGGTTTTTGTAATCTGAAAATATAAAAACAGCAAGGTAGCAAGTAACAAAAGTGAGCACAAACGGTATTGCAATGCTTGAAAACAAGGCCAAGGGTCCGTACTTTCGCTAGTGCAATCTCTCAACAATGCTAATATAATTGGATCGCATAACTATCCCTCAACGTGCAACGAAGAATCACTGCAAAGTTCTTATCTAGCGAAGAACATAAGAAGAAATTGTTTGTAGGGTACGAAACCACCTTAAAGTTATCCTTTCCGGTCGATCTATCCAAGAGTTCATACTAAAATAACACCAAGTTATCCTTTCCGATCAATCTATCTAGAGTTCGTACTAAAATAACACCATATGATACGCATCAACCAACTCTAATGTCACCTAGATACTCCAATGGCACCACAAGTATCCATGAGTTAATTATACGATACACATCAAACAATTTCAGATTCATAATACTCAATCCAACACAAATAACCTCAAAGAGTGCCCCAAGATTTCTATCGGAGAATGTAGGACAAGAACGTGCATCAACCCCTATGCATAGATTACCCCAATGTCACCTCGGGAATCCGCAAGTTGAGTACCAAAACATACATCAAGTGAATCAATAGAACACCCCATTGTCACCACGGGTATCCATATGCAAGACATATATCAAGTGTTCTCAAATCCAATATTCAATCCAACATAACGATATCTCCAAGGGAAAGATTCAATTCATCACAACATGATAGCAAGGGAATAACATCATATGATTCGACTATATTAACAAAGCCCGTGATACATCAAGATCGTGACATATCAAGAACACGAGAGAGAGAGAGAGAGAGAGAGAGAGAGAGAGATTGAACACATAGCTACTGGTACATACCCTCATCCCCGAGGGTGGACTACTCCCTCCTCGTCATGGCCTCCGCCGGGATGATGAAGATGGCCACCAGAGATGATCTACCCTCTCCGGCAGGGTACTGGAACGCCTCCAGATTGGTTTTTCGTCGATACAGAGAGTTGCGGCGGGGGAACTTCTCATCTAGGGTTATTTCTAGAGGTTTCTCAATATATAGGATTTTTGGGCGTCGGTTTCACACGAAGTTGGGCCACGAGTGGACCACAAGACACCAGGGGACGCCAGAGGGGCCTGGCGCGCCCTGGTGGGTTGTGCCCACCTCGTGGCGCTCCTGGCCCTCCAATGAAGCTTCTAGTGCCTCTTTTGTTCCAAAAAAAGCGTCAAAAAGTTTCGTTGCATTTGGAGAACTTTGATTTCTGCACAAAAAACAACACTACAATAATTCTCTTGAAAACAGCGTCAGTCCGGGTTAGTTATAAATAAATCATGTAAAGTGCATCAAAACCATATAAAAGTATTGTAAACATAGGCAATCATGGCATGAATACTTCATAAATTATCGATACGTTGGAGACGCATCAGCATCCCCAAGCTTAATTCCTGCTCGTCCTCGAGTAGGTGAATGATAAAGGAACAAATTTATAAAGTGTGAATGTTAGCATAATATATAAGTTTGATCATTGATAATTTCAATCAATTTTCTAGCATCATAACCAGCAACCAATTCTCATGATATGGTTTAAACAATGAATTCTCTTGAAACTTAACAACCTACGTTCTTAGTCACCAAACAATTGCAATTCAACTTATTCTCAACAAAGTCTAAGTAAGAGCTCCACATACTCAATCATCATATAGTCTTCTATGATTGCTAGTACTCAAAGCATATTCTTGAGCGGTCCAAGCACACAAAACAGATGCTCATTTGAAATTTTAGAGGTGGCACATGCAAATTTACTTGGAACGGCAGGGTAATACCGCATATAGGTAGATATAGTGGACTCTCATGGCAAGAAACTGGGTTTAAGAGTTTTTGGATGCACAAGTAGTATCTCTACTTAGTACGAATTTTTGGCTAGCAAAAGATCCTAAGCAAACACCACATGTTGGAGGATCCATAACAATATAACTTCTATGCAAATATACACAACCATAACTCATTACGTTGTCTTCCTTGTCCAACTTCAACTAATTTTCTCAAGTTTGAAAATAATTAATGGGTATTCACAATCATAGAAGATGTCCAAGATAATATATTTGTATGTGAAAGTTCTCTTTCTTATACTAATCATTCATGAATTGCTTGTATGACCAATTTGATGATTGTCAAACTTCAATAGATTTTACTTTATAAACCAGATGTGAAACTACTACTAAGCATAAAGTACATTAATAATTTCAGATTTATGATATTCAATTCATTCACAATTTACTCATAGGATATAAGTGAAGCACAAGAGTAAACATCAAACTACTCTCAAAAGATATAAGTGAAGATCAATGAGTAGTCAAACAATAAAGTAGCTATGTGAGGACTCTCTCTCTCTCAATAAATATTTTCAGATCTGAGTATTTTATTCAAACAGCAAACTAAACAAAAACAGAACTCCAAGAATAGCACGCATCATGTGAACGAATAAAAGTTTAGGCTCAACATAGGCTAACCGATAGTTGACGAAGAGAGGTGGGATGCGTAGCATCCCCAAGCTTAGATGCTTGAGACTTCTTGAAATATTTACTTGGGGTGCCTTGGGCATCCCCAAGCTTGAGCTTTTGTATCTCTTTCAATCCTCTCATATCCCGGTTTCACCTATTCTCAAAAACTTCATCCACACAAAACTTGAAAAGAACTTGTGAGATAGGTTAGTGCACATAATAATAAATCAACTCTTTATGTACTGCCAAGACAGGTTTCATAATAATTTCCAAACATTATATACTGTATACTATCATTTCCACAATTTACATCTACCAATATAGACTATGGAAGCTGTAGGATAAGTAGATAACAAAACTATGACAGCAATCTGTCCAAACAGAACAGTCTGTAGCAATTTATGAAAACAGTGTACTTATGTAACTCAAAAAATTATGAAAATTTATGACAGGCTAAATAATTTATATGACAACACTATGTAAAAATTTCAGAAACTTTTCACGTTCCAGTAAAATATGAAAATTCAAACACTACAGAGAAAGTTTCTGTTTTTACACATCACACATCAAACATGCAATGCAAGCATCCTAAGGCAATTCTTGGAACTTTTTATTGAAAAACAATATTATAAATAACACCTAACAGAGATAACAAAATATAATGACGCTCCTAGCAAAACTCATATTATGTGACGAATAATAATATAGCTCTAAGTAAGATATACCGATAATGTTGAAGACGAAAGAGGGGATGCCTTCCGGGGCATCCCCAAGCTTAGACGCTTGAGTCTTCCTTGTATATTACCTTGAGGGTGACTTGGGAATCCCCAAGCTTAGGTTCTTGTCACTCCTTATTCTTCTCATATCGGTGTGTCACCCAAAACTTGAAAACTTCAATCACACAAAACTTAACGGAACTTCGTGAGATGGGTTAGTATAGTAAATATAGACCATTCACTTAGGTACTGTTAAGACAAGATTAATAATTGTTCCCACATGATACCTACTGTATTCTATCATTCACATAATTTATACCACTAAATATAAGCTATGGAAACACTAAAACAAGCAAACTATGCATGCAAAACAGAATCTGTCAAAAACAGAACAGTCTGCGAAGATCTGTAATATAACCACACTTCCCGCTCTCTAAAAATTCTGAAAAATTAGGACAACCTGAATAATTTCTATATAAACACTTTGTAAAAATTTCAGATCATTATCACGCTCTAGTAAAAAACGAAAATTCCTGTACTGGAGTCAAAAGTTTCTGTTTTGGTTCAGCATCAATTCTACTCATCTTGTGAGTCATCCCAAAGGCTTTACTTGGCACTTTATTGAAATAAAAGACACAAAACATGATTACTACAATATATTAATCATGTTAACACTCAAAAACAGAAAGGAAAAGTGTTGGGTTGTCTCCCAATAAGCGCTTTTCTTTAATGCCTTGTACCTAGGCATGATGATTTCAATGATGCTCATATAGGAATAGTAATTGAAACATGCAAGAGAGCATCATGAATCTCATGACAAGCACATTTAAGTCTAACCCACTTCCTATGAATAGGGATTTTGGGAGCAAAGAATTTATGGGAGCAAGAATCAACTAGCATAGGGAGGCAAAACAAGCATAACTTCAAAACTTTGAACACATAGAGAGGAAACTTGATATTATTGCAATTCCTACAAGCATATGTTCCTTCCTCATAATAATTTTTAGTAGCATCATGAAGGAATGCAACAATATAACTATCACATAAAGCATTATTTTCATGATGCACAAGCATAAAATTTTCATTACTCTCCACATAAGCAATTTTCTTCTCATCCATGGTAGTGGGAGCAAACTCAACAAAATAATTATCATGAGACACTCGATAGAGATAACCACTTTTAAAATCATGATGACAAGTTTCATGGTTACTATCACTCTTTATAGCATACATGTCATCATCATAATCATCATAGATAGGAGGCATTCCATCATCATAATAAATTTGCTCAACAAAACTTGAGGGACTAAAAATATCATCTTCATCAAACATAGCATCCCCAAGCTTGTGGCTTTGCATATCATTAGTATCATGGATATTCAAAGAATTCATACTAACAACATTGCAACCATGCTCATCATTGAAGGAATTCTCATGAAGTATTTTCATAATTTCTTCCTCTACCAATTGAGCACAATTTTCTGAATCCTTATTTTCACGAAAGACATTATAAAGACGAAACAAAAGAGGCAACCTAAACTCCATTTTTTTGTAGTTTTCTTTTATAAACCAAACTAGTGATAAAACAAGAAACTAAAAGATTCAATTGCAAGATCTAAAGATATACCTTCAAGCACTCACCTCCCCGGCAACGGCGCCAGAAAAGAGCTTGATGTCTACTACGCAACTTTATTCTTGTAAACTTTGTTGGGCCTCCAAGCGCAGAGTTTTGTAGGACAGTAGCAATTTTCCCTCAAGTGGATGACCTAAGGTTTATCAATCCGTGGGAGGTGTAGGATGAAGATGGTATCTCTCAAACAACCCCGCAATCAAATAATAAAGAGTCTCTTGTGTCCCCAACACACCCAATACAATGGCAAATTGTATAGGTGTACTAGTTCGGCGAAGAGATGGTGATACAAGTGCAAAATGGATGGTAGATATAGGTTTTTGTAATCTGAAAATATAAAAACAGCAAGGTAGCAAGTAACAAAAGTGAGCACAAACGGTATTGCAATGCTTGAGAACAAGGCCTAGGGTCCATACTTTCGCTAGTGCAATCTCTCAACAATGCTAATATAATTGGATCACATAACTATCCCTCAACGTGCAACGGAGAATCACTCCAAAGTTCTTATCTAGCGGAGAACATAAGAAGAAATTGTTTGTAGGGTACGAAACCACCTTAAAGTTATCCTTTCCGATCGATCTATCCAAGAGTTCGTACTAAAATAACACCAAGTTATCCTTTCCGATCAATCTATCTAGAGTTCGTACTAAAATAACACCATATGATACGCATCAACCAACTCTAATGTCACCTAGATACTCCAATGGCACCACAAGTATCCATGAGTTAATTATACGATACGCATCAAACAATTTCAGATTCATAATACTCAATCCAACACAAATAACCTCAAAGAGTGCCCCAAGATTTCTATCGAAGAATGTAGGACAAGAACGTGCATCAACCCCTATGCATAGATTACCCCAATGTCACCTCGGGAATCCGCAAGTTGAGTACCAAAACATACATCAAGTGAATCAATAGAACACCCCATTGTCACCACGGGTATCCATATGCAAGATATATATCAAGTGTTCTCAAATCCAATATTCAATCCAACATAACGATATCTCAAAGTGAAAGATTCAATTCATCACAACATGATAGCAACGGAATAACATCATATGATCCGACTATATTAACAAAGCCCGTGATACATCAAGATCGTGACATATCAAGAACACGAGAGAGAGAGAGAGAGATTGAACACATAGCTACTGGTACATACCCTCAGCCCCGAGGGTGGACTACTCCCTCCTCGTCATGGCCTCCACCGGGATGATGAAGATGGCCATCGGAGATGATATGCCCTCTCCGGCAGGGTACTGGAACGCCTCCAGATTGGTTTTTCGTCGATACAGAGAGTTGCGGCGGCGAAACTTCTCGTCTAGGGTTATTTCTAGAGGTTTCTCAATATATAGGATTTTTGGGCGTCGGTTTCACGCGAAGTTGGGCCATGAGTGGACCACAAGACACCAGGGCGCGCCAGAGGGGCCTGGCGCGCCTGGTGGGTTGTGCCCACCTTGTGGCTCTCTTGGCCCTCCAACGAAGCTTCTAGTGCCTCTTTTGTTCCAAAAAAAAACCGTCAAAAAGTTTCGTTGCATTTGGAGAACTTTGATTTCTGCACAAAAAACAACACAACAATAGTTCTGCTGAAAACAGCGTCAGTCCGGATTAGTTACAAATAAATCATGGAAAGTGCACCAAAACCAAATAAAAGTATTGTAAACATAGGCAATCATGGCATGAATACTTCATAAATTATCGATACGTTGGAGACGTATCACCCACTGACCCTAATTCCAGCGCTATAAAATCCTATTTTTGGAGAAAAAAATCAGAGAGAAAGTTTCATCGCATTTTACGATACGGACCGCCGCCACCTCCTGTTCTTCATCGGGAGGCCAGATATGGAGCCCGTTTGGGGCTCCGGAGAAGGGAATCTTCGGTCTTCGTCATCATCAACCCTTCTCCATCGCCAATTCCATGATGCTCCCCACCGGGAGTGAGTAATTCCTTCGTAGGCTTGCTGGTCGGTGAGGAGTTGGATGAGATTCATCATGTAATCGAGTTAGTTTTGTTAGGGCTTGATCCCTAGTATCCACTATGTTCTGAGATTGATGTTGCTATGACTTTGCCATGCTTAATGCTTGTCACTAGGGCCCGAGTGCCATGATTTCAGATCTGAACCGTTTATGTTATCACCATTATATCTATGTTCTTGATCCGATCTTGCTAGTCATACGCACCTATTACGTGTTATGATCCGTAAACCCCAGAGTGACAATAGTCGGGATACTTTCCGGTGATGACCGTAGTTTGAGGAGTTCATGTATTCACCGTGTGTTAATGCTTTGTTCTGGTTCTCTATTAAAAGGAGGCCTTAATATCCCTTAGTTTCCTTATGGACCCCGCTGCCACGGGAGGGTAGGACAAAAGATGTCATGCAAGTTCTTTTCCATAAGCACGTATGACTATTTACGGAATACATGCCTACATTACATTTAGGAACTGGAGCTAGTTCTGTGTCGCCCTAGGTTTTGACTGTTATATGATGAATATCATCCAACGAGTTCACTGATCCAGTGCCTACGAGTTTTCCACATAATGTTCTTGCTAAGTTACTATTGCTGCTGTTATTCCAACTGCTACAAAACTATTGCTATCACTGCTACCGTTACTGTTACTGCTACTACTGCTATCCAAACTATCATACTACTGTGCTACTGATCACTCTGCTACAGATATTTAATCTCCAGGTGTGGTTGAATTGACAACTCAACTGCTAATACTCTAAAATATTCTTTGGCTCCACTTGTGTCGAATCTATAAATTTGGGTTGAATACTCTACCCTCGAAAACTATTGCGATCCCCTATACTTGTGGGCTATCAAGACCTTTTTCTAGTGCCGTTGCCGGGGAGCATAGCTATATTTCTTGAGTCACTTGGGATTTATATCAATTGATCACTATGAAGAATCAGAAGGATTCAAAAACCAAGATTTTTCCCTCTAAGACGAGGGGAGGTAAGGAATTGCCATCTAGCTCTGCACTTGATTCACCTTCGGTTATGAGTAGACTTGCAACACCACCACATGCTATTAATCCTGATATGTCACAAGTTATTGATGATGCTACTTCTGCTATGAATGATGCTTATGATGATGCTAGTACCATGCTTGTTAATAATGTGCCACTAGGTGAATTTCTTGATGAACAAATTGCTAGAGCTAAAGAGAATGAAATTATTGAAACTGATGAGATTGCTGAAACTGATGAAGCCTTTGAAAATGATGACTATGAAACACCTATTAGACCTGGCTCTCCTAGATTTGAAATGCCTAAGATACCTGAAGGTTATGTTATGGATAAGGAGACAACTAGGGAAATCCTTTCTTGCAAGGATAGAAATGATCTTAAGAAATTGCTACGCAAGTATAATGAGAAGACTTTGAATGCTAGAATGAAATGTGATCCTAAGTTTGCTACTTCACCTATCTTTGTTACCGATAAGGATTATGAATTCTCTGTCGACCCAGAGTTAATTACTTTGGTTGAATCCGATCCTTTCCATGGCTATGAAACTGAAACTGTAGTGGCACATCTTACTAAGTTGAATGATATAGCCACCCTCTTTGGTCATGATGAGAAGATTCGCTACTACTATATCCTCAAATTATTTTTGTTCTCATTAAAGGGTGATGCTAAGACATGGTACAATACTCTTGCTCCTAGTTGTGTGCGTAGTCCCCAGGATATGATTCACTACTTCTCTGAAAAATATTTTCCTGCTCATAAGAAACAAGCTGCCTTACAGGAAATATTTAACTTTGTGCAAATTGAAGAAGAGAGTCTCCCACAAGCTTGGGGGAGGCTTCTCCAATTGCTTAATGCTTTGCCTAATCACCCTCTCAAGAAAAATGAAATACTTGACATCTTCTATAATGGACTAACTGATGCTTCTAGGGACATCCTAGATAGTTGTGCTGGTTGTGTTTTCAGGGAACGAACTGTTGAACAAGTTGAGGAACTATTGAATAATATATTGAAGAATTATGATGATTGGACTCTCCCTGAACCACCGCTTAAACCCACTCCGAAGAAGACGGGTATCTTATTTCTCAGTCCTGAAGATATGCAAGAGGCAAAGAAATGTATGAAGGAAAAAGGTATTAAAACTGAGGATGTTAAGAATTTACCACCTATTGAAGAAATACATGGCCTTGACACATCACCATCTCCTCGGGTGGTAGAGGTAAATTATTTATTAAAGTTTGATGAAAGTGATATCCCTTACAATAAACATCCTAGTCAATGCTTATATGAGTTTGATAACTACATTATGAAACAAGATCACTTCAATGCACATGTTCTGAAACAATTGAAATATAATTCTGATATGATTGCTCGCTTGAGTGACTTGTTATTTAGAATTAGTAATGATGTTAGAGGTGTAGGAAAACATGCCTCTATGGTTCAAAACCAGTTATAACAAGTTGCTAAATCTCAAAAGGAATTGCTTGATGAAATGAATAATAATATGAATGATTTCGCTGCTAGAGTAGTAACTAGAGGAGGTAGAATGACCCAAGAACCACTCTATCCCGAGGGTCATCCTAAAAGAATTGAACAAGACTCTCAGAGAATTAACACTCATGCACCTAGTTCTTCTAAAAAGAAAAAGAAAAAGAAAAATGATAGGACTCTTCATACCTCTAGTGAACCTGAGATACAAAAACCTCCTAAAGATAATGATGTCTCTATTTTCGATGCTGAAACTCAGTCTGGTAATGAGCATTCACCTAGTGATAATGAAAATAATAATGATGACGTTCATGAGGATGCTCAACCGAACAATGATAAAGAACCAGATAATGATGTTGAAATAGAGCCTGTTGTTGATCTTGATAACCCACAACCTAAAAATAAACGATATGATAAAAGAGACTTTGTGGCTAGAAAACATGGTAAAGAAAGAGAGCCATGGGTTCAGAAACCCATGCCCTTTCCACCTAAACCATCTAAGAAAAAGATGATGAAGAATTGGAACGCTTTGCTGAAATGATTAGGCTAGTCTTTTTGCGTACCCGCTTAACTGATATCCTAAGGATGGCCCCTTATGCAAAATACATGAAAGACATCATCACTAATAAAAGAAAGATACCTGAAGCTGAAATCTCCACCATGCTTGCTAATTATTCTTTTAAGGATGGAGTACCTAAAAAACTTGGAGATCCGGGAATACCAACTATACCTTGCTCCATTAAAAGAAATTGTGTCAAAACTGCTTTGTGTGATTTGGGAGCTGGTGTTAGTGTTATGCCCTCCTCCTTATATAAAAGATTTGATTTGAATGAACTCACACCTACTGAGATATCACTGCAAATGGCTGACAAATCAACTGCCATACCTATCGGTATTTGTGAGGATGTGCCCGTTGTTGTTGCAAATGTTACTATCTTAACGGACTTTGTTATTCTTGAGATGTCCGAGGACGACAACATGTCAATTATCCTTGGTAGACCCTTTTTGAATACTGCAGGGGCTGTTATTGATTACAATAAAAGCAGAGTCACTTTTCATATTAATGGTAATGAGCATACGGTGCACTTTCCGAAGAAACAATTCCAAGTGAATGGTATAAATGTTATTGAAGAATCTCCGACACTCACTATTGGAAGTTTTCAAATACCTCTACCTACTGCCAAAAAGAAATATGATATACTTATTGTTGGGGATATGCATATCCCCATTGAGGTAACTTAGTGTTTTACGAAAGTTCTTCGGTTTCATGCTAATCGGAAGTGGTTGTTAATAAGACTTGATCAACCTTATTAATGGATCATTTTTGAGAGGTATGAAGTTGATGAATCTAGTAGGCACAATCTTCTGCTCCCACCTTTTATTTTCTGTTCTACTTAGTCAAATAAAATAAAATACAGTGTTTATCCTGTTTTCTGTTTTCTCCGTGCAATAAAAAATGACCCAAAAATAAAAGTTCTCAGAATGTCCTGAAAAATTGATACGATTTTTTTATGATTATTTCGGAATTTCTGGTGCAAATAACATCAGAGGGGGGGGGGGGTGCACCTGGTGCCCACAAGACACCAGGGCGCGCCAACAACCCCAGGCGTGCCCTAGTGGGTTGTGGCCCCCACGTGCCCCCCCTCACTTATCCCTTTAGCACATGTCATCCCCTACCTCCAGAAAAAATCACCATAGCTCTCATTCCCGTGTTCTTGCTCTCAAACCCGCGAATTTCGATCTCTTTGCTCGAAGCTCCATTTCCGAAACTGTTTGGAGGGATTGCTACTTGGTATGTGACTCCTCCATTGCTCCAATTAGTTTTTGATTTAGTGGGTTATTTTTAGAGTAATTAGCTACTCTTGGTGCTGCTGTAGATGAGCTTGCATGTTGAATTCTTAGAGTTCTAAGTAGTTTAAATGCTTAACATGGCCTCTATGCATCCTTGGGAGTAGTTGCTATCAATCTTACAAAGTTTTGTTGACAAAAATTTTGTGGACTAAATTTTTCAGAATTTTTATTATAGGAATAAGATGGATTTCTTTAGGAAGTTTTCCTCCAAGAAAAATGCCAAAGGAGTCATTGGGGAATCATCGGACAATGACCTCCACACTCCGAGAACGGTGGAGGTGCGGCCGTGCGAATGGCCTCATGATGCCTTCATGGAGGAGGCCAGGTTGCATCAAGAGTTTGCTCAATTCGTTGCAAATGCTGGGCTGACCGAGTTCCTCACAGCTAAGTGTGACCAACACCACATCCTTACAAATTCCTTTGTGCAAAGTTTTCATTTTCTGAGTAGGAATAATCCTCCTGAGGTGCAGTTTAAGCTATATGCTGAAACTCACAAGATACCGCTCACTGACTTTTGCGACATATGCTTGATCCCTTCCGATGGGGAATTAAGAGAGCCTAGACCAGCGGAGTTTGAGGACTTTCTCCTCACTTTAACAGTGGGTGAAGATAGAGGCGTGTCAAAAGCCACTGCTACCAGCTTGCAGTTTCCTTCTGTGCACTACTTTGCTTTATTCATCGCGAAGTGTTTAACCGCTAGGGAGAAGGTTGGCACACTCAGTGCCCCTGACTTTGCCATTTTACGCCGTGCATTGTACAATGATCACACCTTTAGCATGGGGGCTATCATTGCACGTCGCTTACACCTTAACATGACTAAGGGAAAGATACATGATGGTATTTATGCTACTCGTTTAGCGAGACACTTTAATGTTCAGATTCGTCCACATGATTATCCCTTGTCCCAAGTTTATCTAGATCACAAGGCGTTGCAGGATCACCAATTTATTGAGGCAATTGATTCCTTTCATAACATTCGTTACAACTTAGTATTCAGCGTCGAAACCCGTGATGTTATCCCATTGCCTGCACCTGCTCTCTTTGATTCTATTGCCAGGAACGGATATAGGATCATGCCAGATGACATTACAGCCTACCGGAACAACCTAGCAGCGGCTGAGGAGGAGCCCCAGGAGTGGGACGCTTAGGTGCTGCCTCCACCTCATTTCGACCTAGGATCGGATGGTTACTACGGATGGTGATTACCAAGCTAGCTAGGCCAAAAGCCTAAGCTTGTGGGAGTACGTATATCCACCGACATTATACTCATGTTCACACATTTCATTCCAATTGTCGGTGTTCATACTTTTTCATTGTATTATCCATGCTAGATTTATTTTCTCACTTTCTTCTTGCGTGTTTGAAAAACTTTGAGAAAACCCAAAAATATTTCCTACTTCTTTTCGGCTTTTCTTTCCAGCTTAGATTAATTGTAGTATCAAAAGAAAACCCAAAAAGATTTCTCGTTTCTTCTTTTACTTGTTGGGAGCTTTCCTGTGTAAATAGTTTTTCTCGTTTTTGTTTTTCCCTCGTTAATTTGCTTTCTTCAAGAAAAAAAAACTCCAAAAATATTTCAGTGTGTTTCTCTGAAATTCTTTTCCTTTTATTTGAGTCGTATCAAGGAGAAGACGACGATGAAAATGTTGAGTGGCTCTCATATGCATTATTGTTAATCTAACAAAGAGCCCATATTACTTTGTCTTCTCCTCCTGAATAAAATGTTGCAGATTCCAGCTTAGTCCACGGCACTCTTGCACTATTATTATTTTCTTATCATTTGGTCGTGCAAATGAAAGGCAATGATGACAATATTTGATGAAGTGACTGTGGCAGAGAAAAGCGGGTATGAACTCAACTTGTTTTTGTTTTTGTAAATATGTTTAGCCTAGTATCCATGATTCAGCATATTATGATCAAACATGTTTGCAATGACAATTAGAGATTATAGTTGTTCATGCCATGTTTAAGTAGCTAGGAGTGGATACTGATTTATCTTGGATGTCAACATGCATTAAAATGATTGTGATGTCGTATGATGATATGGTATCCTCCTCTGAATGTTTCAAGTGGCTTGACTTGGCACATGTTCACGCATGTAGTTGAATCAAAACCAACATAGCCTTCATGATATTTATGTTCATGGTGTCCATATCCTACCCATGCTAGTAGTCAATGTTTATTATTCATAATGCATGCTCATGACCGTTTTCGCTCTCTAGTTGGCCGCTTCTCAATCTATTTGCTAGCCTTCGCCTGTACTAAGCGGGAATGCTGCTTGTGCGTCAAAATCCTTAAACCAAAGTTATTCCAGATGAGTCCACTATATCTACCTATATGCGGTATTACCCTGCCGTTCCAAGTAAATTTGCATGTGCCACCTCTAAAAATTCAAATGAACATTTGTTTTGTGTGCCTAGACCGCTCATGGAGCGACATGGGGCGGTCAGTATCTTCCATGTTAAGCGGGTTATTCTCATGATGAGTGTTTATTTACTCGTCCTTACACGAGAAGGGGCGGTAATAGGGATTCCCAGTCCCGAAATAAAAAATTACAAATAATGAAACAAAAATCCCCCAGGAATGTTGTTGGTATGGACGATACCCGTGGATTCGGCTAGCCGTGGAGTGTGATTGTTGGTGGAGGGGGAGTAAACCTTTACTTTTACCGCTTGGGAACCGCCGCTAATGTGTTTAGCATGGAAGATATTGATAACCCTTGGTCGTAATGTTGACAGGAAGGGTGCAACTCCCAAAATTATATTTATCTCTGATTTAAGCTTTGAGCTCTGGCACCTCTGCAAATCCCTGCTTCCCTCTGCGAAGGGACTATCTATTTACTTTTATGTTGAGTCATCACCTTCTCAAATAAGCGCCAGACCTGAGAGCAGTATTGTCATCCTCATGCAGTGTGTATAGTTAATGTTGGGTGCAACATGATTGGATCTTTTCTACCATGAATTACAATGTTTAGCCGCTGCTTGAACTTTGGAGGTGCTCTGCATTTATGTTTTGCGGTCTCAGAAAGGGCTAGAGAGATACCACTATTGTCATATTATATCATGATTGTTTTGACAAAGTGTTGGCGCTTGAGATATTTTATTATTGCTCGCTAGTTGCTTATGTCATTGATATGAGTTAATATAATTTCTAAGACTTATTGCTGGCATGGTTAGTCATAATCTTTGCTGAAAACATGGGTGCTACTTAAGCATATATATGTAAACAAGAATGTTTTTCTTTATCACTTTCAGTTTGTCAACTGAATTGCTTCAGGACAAGCAATGGGTTAAGCTTGGGGGAGTTGATACGTCTCTGTCGTATCTACTTTTCCTCACACTTTTGCTCTTGTTTTGGACTCTAATTTGCATGATTTGAATGAAACTAACCCAGACTGACGCTGTTTTCAGTAGAACTACCATGGTGTTGTTTTTGTGCAGAAATAAAAGTTCTCAGAACTGGACGAAACTTTTTGGAGATTTATTTTACAATAAATAAAAAATACTGGAGCCAAGAACCACGGGAGGGGGAGCCCTGGCTGGGCACGATACACCAGGGCGCGCCACCCCCTCTAGGCGTGCCCTGGTGGGTTGTGCCCTCCTTGGGGCCCCACTGACCCTAATTCCAGCGCTATAAAATCCTATTTTTGGAGAAAAAAACCAGAGAGATAGTTTCATCGCGTTTTACGATACGGAGCCGCCACCACCTCCTGTTTTTCATCGGGAGGCCAGATCTGGAGCCCGTTTGGGGCTCCGGAGAGGGGAATCTTCGGTCTTCGTCATCATCAACCCTTCTCCATCGCCAATTCCATGATGCTCCCCATCGGGAGTGAGTAATTCCTTCGTAGGCTTGCTGGTCGGTGAGGAGTTGGATGAGATTCATCATGTAATCGAGTTAGTTTTGTTAGGGCTTGATCCCTAGTATCCACTATGTTCTGAGATTGATGTTGCTATGACTTTGCCATGCTTAATGCTTGTCACTAGGGCCCGAGTGCCATGATTTCAGATCTGAACCGTTTATGTTATCACCATTATATCTATGTTCTTGATCCGATCTTGCTAGTCATACGCACCTATTACGTGTTATGATCCGTAAACCCCAGAGTGACAATAGTCGGGATACTTTCCGGTGATGACCGTAGTTTGAGGAGTTCATGTATTCACCGTGTGTTAATGCTTTGTTCTGGTTCTCTATTAAAAGGAGGCCTTAATATCCCTTAGTTTCCTTATGGACCCCGCTGCCACGGGAGGGTAGGACAAAAGATGTCATGCAAGTTCTTTTCCATAAGCACGTACGACTATTTACGGAATACATGCCTACATTACATTTATGAACTGGAGCTAGTTCTGTGTCGCCCTAGGTTATGACTGTTATATGATGAATATCATCCAACGAGTTCACCGATCCAGTGCCTACGAGTTTTCCACATATTGTTCTTGCTAAGTTACTATTGCTGCTGTTACCGTTCCAACTGCTATAAAACTATTGCTATCACTGCTACCATTATTGTTACTGCTACTACTGCTATCCAAACTATCATACTACTGTGCTACTGATCACTCTGCTACAGATATTTAATCTCCAAGTGTGGTTGAATTGACAACTCAACTGCTAATACTCTCAAATATTCTTTGGATCCCCTTGTGTCGAATCTATAAATTTGGGTTGAATACTCTACCCTCGAAAACTGTTGCGATCCCCTATACTTGTGGGTTATCAAGACCTTTGCTATAAAAAGGATTGGGCTACCTTGCTGCACCTTTGTTACTATTGCTACTTGTTACTTGTTACGAATTACCTTGCTACAAAAGTATCTATCACTGTTACTTGCACCACTTGCAGAGAATGCCTTACTGAAAACTGCTTATCATTTCCTCCTGCTCCTCGTTGGGTTCGACACTCTTACTTATCGAAAGGACTACAATTGATTCCCTATACTTGTGGGTCATCAGCGCCACTCTTTGTTGGAATGCACTATAACAAGATGTGTTTGGGCCATGGTTGACGGCAAATTAGCTGAGCATTTATGCGCGATGAGTGAGGCAGATGCGAAGCAGTGGATATTCAGCATGATTGACTCGTTGTCACATGAGGCTTTCATCAAACAAGTAGTGACTCTTTGGGCGATCTGGTGGGCTAGAAGTCGGGCCATTCATGAGGAAATATATCAAAGTCCACCGGCAACACACCACTTTATCACTCGTTTCATTGCAGACTTGGAAGTCCTTCCCGCTAAGCAGATCAAGGTCCAGGTTCAGCGCCAAGCAACACCAGTTAGACCGAAAGCGCTGCCCCCGGGCTGTTAAAAAATCCATGTGGACGCGGCTCTTGCCCGCTCCCAAGAAAGGGGTGTTGCAGCAGCGGTCTGTCGTGATGAAACGGGGAAGTTTTGGGGGAGTTCAGTGCTAGTGATCAATGGCCTAACAGATATGGCGACCCTAGAGGCAATTGCGTGTCGCAAGGGCTTAGCGTTGGACGAGGATTTGATGATACAAAATATGGTGATAGCTTAAGACTGAAAGCAGGTGATCAGTGACATTGGGAACAACGGTAGGGGCAGTTATGGCTCTATCATTACAAAAATTAGACATAGAGCATCTTTGGTTAATTATAATTTCATCTTTTAAGGTAGAGCCTCTAATGGCGATGCAGATAGGTTAGCCAAGTTTTCCATTGCTTTGGATCAGGGGCGGCATGTGTGGTTTATTGAACCCAATGATCCAATTTGTATCCCACAAAATGTGGAATTTGATTAATAAAGCTTGGTTTAACCCCTAAAAAAGACTAAAACACGTGGCAATTCTTCTAAAAAGACGTGGCAATTGTTTTTGCTAGACGAATGTCACATGATTCCTCCCATATAAATGAAAAAAGGTGTCGGCGTGTTTGGAAGTGGCTGATGGCTGCTGCCCTTGGTTGTGGCATCGTCTCGTTGGGCAAGCAGGTGGATTGCTTGGAGCATGGGAAGAGGTATGAGGATGGCAAACTTGGTGGTCTCTCTCGACGTTGTGGATGAGCGACGATGAATCTGAGCTTGGAATGGTATGGGGATGACGCTCGGCTGACATGCTACAACGTTATGTGCCCTGCCGCATGTGGTAGGCCCGGTCTTTGGTTCGCAAAGCCCTGGTGGCGATGACACCCTCTCACATATGCCAACGAAGAAGGCACTTCTACTCTCTCTCTCTCTCTCTCTCTCTCAATCGACTGCCTCAGTGGCTTTGGGGTTCAGAGGCGGTCAGTAGGTTCGTTTTGTGCAGGGAGCACAAGGGACTTATTTGTAATTTTATTTCTTTCTTGGGCTTCTCCACAAAGTTTCCAGGATAGTTGCCATGTCCATGTCTGTCTAGTACGTCATTGTGTGTGGGTTCATATAACCTCATTTTGGTATAATGACATACATGATTACCTCAAAACAATGGAAAAAGTACAAAGGTCGTGTGACATGATTATGTCTTAACTATTTAGTTTCACATCCTAAAAAATTTATCATGTTTCACATATTCATGCTCTATTTACATCATTGCATGGACAATTAGAATACATTCTTCTTTTGCATGAGATCTCTTATGGTGGAATATATTTTTATTGACGAAGTAATTCCTCACCAGATAGGCCCAAGATGACAAAAGGCCTAGCTGGAGGCCTAGGACCATGAATGTTATGGATGAAATCAAGACCAACAACGAGGGTGATGGCCTAATCGGAGTGGGCACTAATCGGCAATGGCAGAGCTTGAACAAAATCTCAAGGGGGATGGGATGTTTTTTTCCTTTACATTACATGATATGTGGTCTTTTTGGTGAAGATGTATACATGATGCAACTGGTTTGCGTGGAAAGAATTGGACACATCTAGCAATTACATGTCAGCCTAGTAGGTTTCTGATACCGCAAAGACTATATCTCACTTCACACGAGACTGAAGCGATCTCTCCCATGAAGCATCCATAGTAACGGGCTGACCCACTCACAAACACTTAAAAAAAGTGAAGAAAAAGGGAGGATGCAGGGAAATCGATCCCTGGTCTCCTGGATAGTTGGCAGCGGCGGCGTTGGCCATCAGGCTCACATCGGGTTCTTGACGAAGTAGTAGGCGGCGACATACTTGAGGCGAAACGAGCCCGGTTTGACTTGTTTTTTTTTCCGGTTTTCCTGTTCTTACTAGGTTTTTTCTCATTCTTGTTGCTTCATTTTTATTCGGTTTTCTCCAGAGTTTTTTTCCTTTTCTTTTGATTTTGGTTTGGTTTTCTTTTTTTTCTCCGGTTTTTCTTTTTTCTTTTTGTTTTTCTTTTTGTTTTTCTTTGTTACTTTCATTGTTTTTATTTGTTTTTGTTTTCTCACACATGTTCCTTCTGTTATTCCCTTTAGATTTTTCTTTCTTTCTCGGTTTTCAACTTTATTTGTTATTCTTTGTTTTTTAATAGATTTTCGTAGTTTTTGAATTATTTTGCATTTATTTCTTAAGATTTCCTTTTCAATTGTTTGTTTTTTTGGTTTCATTCTACATTTTTTGTACATGTCAAGAATATTTTTTAATACATGTTTAACATTTTTTGATACAAATGTAATATTTTCTGAGTACATGGTCAACATTTTTATACACATTTGAAACAGTTTTCCAAATGTTTGATGAAAATATTTTAAATAAAAATTGAACATTTTCTTACATGATCAACATTTTTTGTGTACACATCTTGAACAATTTCCAAATGCTTGATTAAACTTTTTAAATACAAGATTTACACTATTTGAATACATGGTGAAGATTTTTCATACACACAATTTTTAAACATTTTCAAATGCTTGATTAACATTTCACAAAAACAAGATTAACATTTTTTAACACATGGTCAAAAATTTTCTATACACATTTTACATTATTTAAATGCTTGATTAACATTTTTCACATACTTGTTCAAAAAAAAAATGAGATGCTTCATGAAAAAAAATCAAATACAAATTAAATATTTTTAATACACGCTCGGCATATTTTCTATATACATTTAACATTTTTCAAATGTTTGATTAACATTTTTCACATAATTGTTCAACACTTTTGAAATATTTGATTTACAAATTTTGAAGATACATGATTGACATTTTTTAATACGCGGCCAACATTTTTTCTATACACATTTAACATTTTTCAAATTCTTGATCAAAAATTTCGCATAATTGTTAAAAATATATTCAAATGCTTAATTAACATTTTTTTAAATACAAGATTTTTTTTCTATATCATATGGAAAAAAAAAAACCAAAAAAAGGTAAAACACAGATCAGAACAAATAGGAAAAAAAAGGTTCGTTTTTTCGGTTTCATTCTACATTTTTTGTACATGTCAATAACATTTTTTAATACATGTTTAACATTTTTTGATACAAATGTAATATTTTCTGAATACATGGTCAACATTTTTATACACATTTTAAACAGTTTTCCAAATGTTTGATGAAAATATTTTAAATAAAAATTGAACATTTTTTTACATGATCAACATTTGTTGTATACACATCTTGAACAATTTCCAAATGCTTGATTAAATTTTTTAAATACAAGATTTACACGATTTGAATACATGGTGAAGATTTTTCCTACACACAATTTTTAAACATTTTCAAATGCTTGATTAAAATTTCACAAAAACAAGATTAACATTTTTTAACACATGGTCAACATTTTTCTATACACATTTTACATTATTTAAATGCTTGATTAACATTTTTCACATACTTTAAAAAAAATGAGATGCTTCATGAAAAAAATCAAATACAAATTAAATATTTTTAATACACGCTCGGCATATTTTCTATATACATTTAACATTTTTCAAATTTTTGATTAACATTTTTCACATACTTGTTCAACACTTTTGAAATATTTGATTTACAATTTTTCAAGATACATGATTGACATTTTTTAATACGTGGCCAACATTTTTTCTATACACATTTAACATTTTTCAAATGCTTGATCAAAAATTTCGCATAATTGTTAAAAATATATTCAAATGCTTAATTAACATTTTTTCATATACAAGATTAATTTTTTTTCTATATCATATGGAAAAAAGAAAAGAAAACCAAAAAAAGGTAAAACACAGAACAGAACAAATAGGAAAAAAAAAGGTTCATAAAGAACGGTACACTGAGTCGGCTCAAATCACTCCCACTGCAGGCATGGTATCCACTATTTGCATCCTGTGTACGGCGAACAGGATCCGCCATATATTTTGGTCATAATAAGAACCCTCGCAAACCTCATCATTATAAAAGGTCACCAAAAAAACAATTAGACACACGTTAAATACCCAAAAGGTGCAAACCAACCTATAGTTGGATGGTGCTCGCCAGTCCATCAGGGTTCAAGTCATGATGCTCGACAACCCATCAGGATTCAAGTCCTACTGCTCGCATTTTTCTGGATTTATTTCAGAATTTCCGGCGATGCGCGTTCAATGAGAGAGACATGTCCGTCTACTACGAGGCGATTGTGGTGAATTCATCAATCATAAAATAATATATCGACTCAGTCTATCGAAGGTGCTCATAGAGGTATGGTATGCGTGTGTGTTCATAAGAATGAGTGGACGCGTGTATATATGAGCGCCTGCATCTGTATTGTGTTTAAAAAAATATCCAAAAGGAAATGTTTGGCCAAACATGTCGTTAATTTCTTGTAGATTATTTGTGGACTTTTTTGTTAAAAGAAGGGTCGTCCCCTCTAATTTTCCCTTAAAAGAAACAACATGGTTTAGAACCTAATACAGACTACCATCAGGTCATAGCAACTAATAAGTACTTTCTTTGTTTTTATTTACTCCGTATATTAGCTTTGTCTGAAGTCAAACTTTATAAAGTTTGATTAAAATTATAATATATATATACACCACCAATTCAATATCATTAGGTTCATCATTGAATATATCATTATTATAAATGTCCATGCTTATTTTTATAAACTTTGTCAAACTTTATAAAATTGGACTTCAGTGAAATTTAATATGCGGAAAATAAAAACGGAGGGGGTATTTACCTTACGGAGATTGGCATCACGACCACAAGTAAACCAGCCAAACCAAAAGAAGGATCTAACTACCATATAAGCATTCTCCAACGTCAGCAGAACTATCATACAACAAAAGGATCATAGCTACCATATGCTGCTGCATATGTTTCTTTTCGTGCTAAGCAACGATCCTTGAATTAGTACATGATACGGTGTTGAGATTACTTTGCTTCCGCTGCAGTTTTCAGTTAACCACAAGTGCATTTGTGTGCTAATTTTCAACATTATCCAACGTCACCAGAACTATCATACAACAAAAGGGATCATAGCTACCATAATAACGACAATAAAAGAAAAGGAAACCCCCGCAAGGATTGCCAAGGAACCAGGACAACCACAGTCTTCCCGAAGGGGGAGAAAAGAAGCAGAACATCACAATACTTTCTACGCATCATTTTCAAGCCACTAATTCTCAGGATCCCATGTCTTTAGCTTTGCAACGATTTGTAAACTTCATTTGATACCCGTTCGAGTAGCTTTGCCCCCAGCAATAATTGCGGACTAAGTATTGTATATATATAATAGTCTGTGAATCAAGTTACACTTTATCTTGCTTGGTGGGAGATGGCATCGCTTGCAGCGAAGTAGATCCCATTTTCAAACCCGTCATCAATTTGGGCGGTGCTTTGACGTAAACAGATACAGAAGACCAGTCCAGATCTTGAAAGCAAAAGTCAGAAACTCCAATTCAAAATAAAAATAAAAATAGAGGGTGACTAGGAATCTCGATCCCTCAAACCCAACGCCATCGTCTATCCACATGCACCCGACCGAGGGCGGCATCATTTCCTTATCAAATTAACGAAGACTTGCGATAAGCGTAAACTTAGAGACACGGAGAAGGCTCGGAGGGGACATGCCATAAATCCAGGATCCTTCCGTGAACTCGAAACAAAGCAACCACATCGATCATCGTAGCCCATAAGAACCAGTCGCTGGTTTGGCTCGGCTCTCGTCCCTCCCGCGACGTGCAGCCATGGCCGGGCTCCCTCTCGCCGTCGCCTTCGTCCACCTCTGCATCCTCCTCCTCTCGTCGTCGTCGTCGTCGTCTGCCCGGGTGCTGGTAGCCCCCGACGCGGGGGAGAGCACGGGCCGCAATGGCAGCAGGACCACCTACCACTTCCAGCCCGCCAAGAACTGGATGAACGGTGCGTGGGAACGCTAATTAAGTTGTTCTCTGTTTGCTTCGGGGCGACTTGGCCATGGATTTAGCTCATCTGAATCTTTCTGTGTGTGTCCGATCGGTCGTGGATTCGTGGCGGATTGCTGGTCCGGGTGGGTTCATGGTGAATTCCGGGTGGCGCTCATCAGATCCGAACGGTACGCGCTACTTCTCCTTTCTTCATTTCTTTCTCTGTGCATGCATGTGAGACGTGATGAGTGGGGTTTTAATCGGCTCGATTGCAAATTTGGGCCGTCTATAATGGCCTTTTTCTAGATTAAGGGCCCAAACTGTAACACGGACTGTGACAGGCAATTCTTCCTCTAAGATTTCGTTTTAAGAAGTAAAACGAGAAGTCCGTACGCACTTCGTTCCCAGAACTTGTCCACTAGAATTTTGTTGAACTCTGGAATGTCTTCACCAATTTATATGTGACATGAATTTTTCTCACGGAGAAAAAAAAGCGCATGATGCACAGGAGTGAGGAAGAGATAGAGAGACATAGACGAGAAAGACCGTGTTACCCGTGAATTTGCCTGAATGCATAATTCTGCCATGAGCTCCTCTCATTGACAATTGGAAAACATTCTCCCTTTTTACTGTACGATCTGAAAAAGGGATCGGGTTGCACTATCAAATGATAACGGAACAGAAAGAAAACAAAAGCATCCCCATGCCACCAAACTACAAACTTAGAGGTTCCAGCGAACAAGTCTCGCCAAAAATGTTGCACCTGATGCTAACAACAAACTAAGGCCTCCTTTGGTTTGGAGAAATTTTGTAGGAATTTCATAGAATATGATTTCTATAGGAAAAATTTATTCAGAGCCCTTTGGTTTGTACTCCCTCCGTAAACTAATATAAGAGCATTTAGAACACTACTTTAGTAATCTAAACACTCTTATATTAGTTTACAGAGGGAGTATGAATGAAATCCTATTCCTATGGAGGAATTCTTCATATTCTTAACATTTCATAGGAAAATAAACATTTGCCTAGACTCGTTGGAAAAAATCCTATGGTGTGAATAGAAGGGCATCTCCCTTTTTTATTCATGTTCATAGGATTTAAGATACATGTCATCTCATTTTCTATGACTTTTCTATTTCTACGATTTTCCTACCCTATCAACCAAAGGAGGCCTAAAGAGAAGCAACAACAGGAAGCCAAATTTATATTATACGGGGGAGATTGTCGCCCCTCAAAAGCACCCGACACTGAAGAAACAAAGCTTCAGACATAAACGTGGAACTCGAGCAATTCTTCAATCTTCCTCCATAGCATTGCTGTCAACATTGGTCCAGTGGCAAGATTCTTCCTCCTCTTTCGCCCTGTCCATCCCCATGAACCGCAAGGGCCTCCCTTGGAAGCATTTCAGCTCCTTGATCCAGCGCCATACGATCATCTTCAGATTGTAGGCCTGCTCGGTAACGCATAAAAGAGCAAGCATAACGGATGAATGAAACAGGCAGCCTGAAAAGTTTCGGAAACAATCTCTGTCACGTACTTTTCACACAGCCCACCAAACTGCTGCTTAGCCCAACAATCTGAAGATGCTTAGCCCAACAATCTGAAGATTTATGCTGCTAGGCAGAAACATTCTCCTTTTGCAGCCGAGCTCTTAGCCTTAGGATCTATTTTTTTTTTAAAACAAAAACTTCCCACGAACGAGCCTGTCGACATTAGACAGTACACCATCAGTGTTGCTATGCTGAGTAGGCATGCAGGTCGGCGATGCTCTGCCAAGCACATCTCCAGGGACCTAAACTCTGACGCTCACGCCCTAGCTCGCCGACCTAACGAATACCATTACCGTTGGTCCGATACGAGTACATTCTGGCCTACAGCTACAGGTGTCCTGCAAGGAATTGGCTGGATATAGCACCGCGACCAGTCAACCGCAAGTTTCGCTTGAGCTTTTCTCCTTGGGCGATGCCGGTGCCGGTGCAAGATGAGGGAATCATCTTCAGGCGATCCACGTACGGCACAGGGCCAAACTGTCGCAGCGCCTCCGCTGTTCATGCTTCAGATCATTCCGCGCCTTGCCGGCACAACGTGTTCTCCGTGGATCTTCCCACGTGTATCCGAGCTAGGGCGGCATTATCAATACCCTGCATACCAAACTTGCCTGTCAGTGCCAAACAATGGCGACAGACAAGCGGCCGACAAAACAATAAACACGCGGCGATCGACCGGAGAAGAGGGCTGATCCACGACTGCGCGAGCTCGGAGCAGAGCAACAGCCATGCGAACCACGTCCGAATGGTCCAAGCTACTCTGTCCCCTTCCGTGCACCTACGTCTTCGCGGTTCACACTGACGACACGGATTGGGCTTCATCTTCATGAATCCTCTAGATAATGCTGGGCCGTCTAGGTCTAGGCTGGTCTTGTCTAGAACAGGCCCGGGCTGTAACACGCGGCGTGATGTCCATACTTTCCTCTGAAAATGTCTTGCCGGATTTTGTTCCGGCCACATGTTCAAAGAGTAGATTACCAGCTCTGCTCTGGTCAATCTTGCTCTGTCAAGCACGTCTCTAGGGACCAATTCAGTTGCTTGCAGAGCTAGCAAACACTCCAGCAGGCAGGGGTCACAATTCTCACCGCGACTGGGTATGAGTACGTATAAATCGTAGATGAAAAGTCTTCCCAATGCTTTCAGTGGAACTTCCTTCCACGCTACTCTCTGCAGACTGCACCCTGTTTCCCCATGTAATCTCTCTTGTATTACTAGTAGTAGTAGCAATTCTTCCTTTAGAATTTCTTGACAAATTTTGCGTACGAAGAGACGTGACATGAATTTTGTCAATATGAATACACGTGCACGCACACGGAGAGGGTGAAAGAGATACAGGAACGGAGACCGAGAGACGTCGGGGTAATCGTGATTTTCCCTGAGAATCATTCTGCGTCATGGGCTCGTCTGATGGACAACCGGAAAACGTTCTCCTGTCGCAGCCGAGCTCTTAGGATCAGTGAAAATACACCTTATTTAATGGTGTTTTTTGCGTCGACATGCTGAAGCGTAACATGATGAACAAACATGGATCACAGTGCTTTGAAGCTGTAACGTGAGAGGGCATGAACTGAGCCTGTCGACATGAATGATCTATTGTATTGATGACAGTCGTCGGAGACCAAAAGTCCGGCCAATGCCGGCGGCGAAACTTCCTTCCACGCTACTCTCTGCACGCAGTTTCTCCTCGGCATACAGTACTAATCTCTTCTGTATCAGTAGCAATCAATCACGGTTCTTCCAGAGTCTCAGAAACCTCATCGTGGTTCCTTACACGCCTCTCTCTGCTGCACTCCGTTTCCAGTCCGCAAGTTTCTCCAAGCAGGTTCAGACAGCGCAGGCAGGACATGGTGGCCAAGTGGGCATGCAGCTCCTACGTGGCCGTTAGTTAACAAAGCCCATTAGGCCTTGTACAATGCAAGGTGTTTAGGGGGAGGTGCTTAGAGAAATAAACCAGACATTCCTTAAGCACCGGTGCTTATTTGTACATGGTAAATGCTTAGTTAGGCGTCTCTTCTTTAGAAATAGACACTGGTGCTTCAGAAAAAGCCGGTTTATTTTTCTAAGCACTTCCCTAAGCACCTAGCATTGTACAAGGCCTTAGCACGCACCAACCGATCTTAACATTAACAAAACCATTCAGCACCCATCCATCAACTGGCCAGAGCGATCCATAATGCATCCCGGCCAGTCAGCCAGCCGCAGAAGCAACTCGCCACGTCCATGGCGGCCATTTCTTCGGCGCGTCACCACCGAGGCCACGACACCTTTTGGTCTCGCAGAGACGGCAGAGCCGGCAACGTCGGCCGTTGGCCGCCGGTGAGCTGCATGATTTGCCTTGTGGCTCCACGTAACTCCGTCGGTGTGTGTTGGATAAGAAGGCATCCAACTCGGCAACGCGTGGATGATGGGGCCATTTCGATTAATTAATAAACGGTTGATCAATAAACATTTAGAATCAAAGAATGCGTCACATCGCTCGCGGCAGGGTAGACCGCTCTCCCTTCCCATCGCTGGACATGGACCTTTGATTTGTCATCTCGCCGGTAACCTTCTACGAAAAGAATGACCGGCCAGCCGGTCAGACCTCCATCCAGACGTGAAGTCCGGAATTAAAACTGCTAAAATCGAAGCCAGGTCTCTTTAAAACGTGTCGCTCTGGTAGTCTAGTCCTGGTATGCATTTTTCTACCGATGGCTTTGGAAGCGGTTAACATGGTGACGAGAAACGAAAGGAACCGCACGCGCTCGTATTATTTTTCTCCCGATTGATGAAATTCATGAACAAGTGGAGAGTCGTAGTACCTGCATTGTTCATACCATTAGACATTTTTTTAAATTCTGCTAGTCATGTTTTAGGCAAACTTTGGTAGATTAAAGGTTGAAACTGTAGTTTGGCAAGGCTTCGTACCTGACGAGGATATTTTTAATGCGTACATCCATTTCCCCTAACATGTCCGGGCTCCCTTAGGCTACTTCCAATGCATTGGTGCTAAGATGTGGTGCTAAGCACATTTAATAGTTTAGCAACCAAAGCCCCCAGTGCATAGGTGCTTAACTTGTTGTAGTTAAGCACACTTCATTTAATGATTTAGCTACTAAAGTTCATCATGCATTGATGGTTTTTTTTTCATTTAAGTATTTTGCCTAGGTTCACGCGCTTGGCACCGTTTCTTCCTGGGGTCACCACACTCATCTCTCTCCTCTTAAATACCTTGCCACATAAGATTTTTTGCCTACATGGCAGCCTTAGCACCTGTACAAGGTGGATCATTGGGAGGGGCCTTATGCCTCCATCAATATCTCTCATTTGTTTGCGGACTGTGCCGGATGTCAGAAAACCCTCAGACTTTGTTTCCAAATCGAGATCGAGAGCGGTGTATGGGAGTCCGGACGGCCCAACCCGCTATCAACACGTCTTCCCACTCATCTCTTTCTTCTCTCAGTCTCTCTGGCCCAGATTGGCCCACAATCCACATCCAATAAAGGATGTCGGAGGAGCGCTGAACATGCCTTGGCATCAAGGATTTATGTCACCATGATTGTAACGACGTTTTCACAAACATTTAAGGATGTTTGTTTGAGTAATACGATTGAAAATGCCTTGGCATCGAGGATTTATGTCGCCATGATTGTAACGACGTTTCCACGAACATTGAAGGATGTCTGTTTGAGTAATAGCGTTGAAAATGCCTTGGCATCGAGGATTTATGTCGCCATGATTGTAACGATGTTTCCACGAACATTTAAGGATGTTTGTTTGAGTAATAACGTCGAAAATGCCTTGGCATCGAGGATTTATGTTGCCATGATTGTAACGACGTTTCCACGAACAACATTTAAGTATGTATGTTTGAGTTATAGCGTTGAATATGCCTTGACGTCCAGGGTTTATGTCGCGATGATTGTAACCACATATCGGCGAACATTTAAGCGCGTCTGTATGAGTTATAGCGTTGTAGATGCCTTGACGTCTAGGAATTTTTTTTTCCGATAAAAGGGCCACACAACCCCATTTTCATTATGAAAATGAAGTCATACATTATATTGTGCTTTATCACAACCTCGTGATGCACTACCGAAGCATCGAAGCAACTAGAGAAAAAACATACATCCTCTGGCATCTTACCGCACCTACAGGATGCTGCCCCTCATAAGCCAAAAGAGAGAAAGCCCACATGAAGTGCTTATTTCGCCAAAATGGAAAAGGCCTGATATAATTTGAAGGGAACAATAGAAGCAGCTGGCCATAGCCCATATGGCCAACTTGTTGGCACGTCAGCACACAGGGGCCATGACACCTTTCACAAGGACCGCAAGCAAGAGTGCTCTCTGTCCCCGTTGGCTTTTTGGAGCATCTGGTCTGCTCACTGTAGCTCCACGTTGCTCCTCCGTGTTGGATAAGAAGGCATCGTGAGTACACGTGGACGACGTAAGCCCTTTCGGTTAAGAAAAGGCTGCTTTATATTAGCGTTAATATATAAAAGAAAGGCGTCACATCGCTTGCGGCGGCATATAGATCCCGATCCCGTCGCCGGACATGGATCTTGATTTGTCGTCCGGTCCGGCCGGTAACCTTCGAGGAAAAGAATGACCGACCACAACCAGAATAAAAGAAAAAGAAAAAAAAAACCTTGTTCGTGGAAAAGAATGACCGACCACAAGTCCACAACCACCCAAAAAGATAAAGGAAAAACTATTAAATCGAAGCCAAGTCTCTTTAAAACATGTGTACTACTAGTATTAGCGTAAATTTTTATTCGCAAAAAAAAAAGTATTAGCGTAAATTTGGCTGGAAATGTATACAACGAACAATCTCCATGTCAAGAGAAACTAATACGAAGCCAAGTCTCCTAAAACATGTCATATACCAGTATAAATTTGACTGGAAATAATTTGTTTGTCTGTTATTTTGACTGAAATAGTAGAAATTGTTAAGAAAAAGCTGAATAGAAGCCAAGTCACATATATCATGTAGTACCACCTCTGCAAAAAAAAAAACATATAGTACCACTGTACGAGTGTAAATTTAGCAGAAATATAGAGAATTTTCTTCGTGTGCGACTATGGTTTGGGCCGTGCTCACCGGTGCGGTCGCGCGTAACGGCGTCGCGCCGTGGTTCATCTCCAGATCTGGACGCCGGCATTACGCGAGCCGGAGAGCAGAGCAGGCACCACCGCAGCATGGCTATCGGCGCACTGTGGCCGCCCACGGTGTGGCTCCAGCTCGCCGGCGTGCCCGTGGGCCAAGACGGCCTCTCGCGTTTGCCAAAAGAGGAAGAGAACATGGCCTCGAACACGATTAATAATCCAGTCTAGCCCGAGACCCGACCGCGGGCGCGTGAACCTGATCCGCCACGTCGGACCGCGGTGGATAAGAAGGAAGGACCGTCCGGCGTGGCACCGCGGCGGCGTAGATCCCCGTCGCCATCACCGGCCACTGTTCGATCCTGACTGGCTTGTCCCCAGGCCGACCGGCCGGTGGCCGGTCGAGGAAGGAAATAATTGACCGGCGGTTGGAGTCCCCACGCCAAAAGGGTCCGAAAAGAGCAGGCGAACGAAACTGCATGCCAGTAAACGGGAGGCCCAGCTGGCCCATGTGCCCTCCCGCCCATGAGCTCCACGTCGGCGCGTCGGAGCGCTATAAATTCGGGGGCTCCGAGGCGTGGTGATGCCATTCATTCATTCATTCAAGCGAGCTGGAGAGCAGTAGCTACTACGACCAGGACCAGACGAAGAGCATTTCGCCATGGCCGGGCTCTCTCTCGCGGCGTGCGCCGTCGCCTTCCACCTCTGCCTCCTCCTCTCCTCGTCCGCCTCCCTCCGCTGGCTCTCCGACGAGGCGGCGCCGGCGCTGAGCACGGCCGGCGGTGTCAGGACCAGGTCCGCCTACCACTTCCAGCCCGCCAAGAACTGGCAGAACGGTATGGGAGCTGACGCCTCTCCCTCGTTTGCTCCGTTGTTTGTTTACGAGCGTTGGCTAATCTGATTCTTTCTGCGCGTGTCCGGTTGGCTCGGATGGATTCATTCACGGTTGCTTCTCTTCTCTTCTTGATGGTGCGCCGAGCAGATCCCAATGGTACGCCACAGCTGCTCTCTTCCTTGCCTCCTTGCTAATCCTACCTCATATCCTGGTGGTAATATAATCTTTAAAAAAATAGTAAAAAATACACTGGAGATATATAACATATAAGTTCTGAATTTACTGGAGAGTTTTCCGTGTGAACTGGTACGACCTTGGAATTTAATTGTCCTTGTCGGAGCGTCGCCGTCGGTGAACACCGGACGAGTGCTCGTGAGGTGGTGCATATCCATCCAAGGACCGGTGGGTACGAGTGGGAAGGGGAGATCCTGAACATGCCGGTGGTAGGTCGTGTGGCCCGCCGAGATACGGTGTCCATGTCCGAGCGATTTCTGCCTCTGGTCGCATGTAGGCCCCCACGCCTACCGTACGTGGGCAAAATGGTAAAGTTTCTTGTTTAGGTTCGGTAGGAGGGGGCACGACAAGTATATTGTTTCTATCTCCCGCTCCCGATTAGTTGGTGACGGCTGAACTTTGGTTGTTCAGTCGTCGGACAAAAAACACGGCAACTCGTTCTGTCAAACAAAAATATACCCCCTCCGCCTCATAATGCAAGACGTTTTTTATACTAGCGTAGTGTTAAAAAACATCTTACATTATGAAACGGAGGAAGTAGTACTGTGTATATGTTCTAACAAAAAAAGTATATTTGTACTCCTTCCTTTAAAATTGTCGTTGTTCAGTCTTTTTTTTGGTTTTTTGAAACAAGGTTGTTCAGTCGTTGTGACAAAAGCATGATAAAAGGTTGATTTTGCAAGCCGTGTAGTCAGATGAAAGAACATTGTTTGGTAGGCAAGTCACGCTTTGCAGCAGATTAGTAGTACCTTTGGAGATGTATTTCGGCTTTTGAACGGCTTTCAGCGTTGGTTTCTCCAGTCTCTACGTGGAATTATGCTGGTCGTAGGAACATCACCATCGGTGAAGATTGAACTTATCGCTAGACCGACCATAGTAGATAGCAGGAAAAAGGTAGAAGAGATCCTAGCCAAGCCGGTGCTTGTCTGACATGACATGACATAGCCACCCACACGTTAACGTAAAGCTCCCTCCTCACCGGCCTGCATCGTTTAGTCATTGCCGTCGCAAAACAGCAACGCTTCCTTTTTGAAATCAGAAGACAGAGCAACTATATGACTTTCTGCTATCTCCTGGTCTTGACGAAAGTTAAAACTTTGGTTGTCCAGTAAGATAATAAAAATATGATAAATTTGACGAGGAATTCGTTTAATATATGATATGACAAAAAGCATGTCAAATTGGATTTTTGCACCAGAATAGTGGTTAGAGTCTTCTTGAGCGAACGATGAACCTCTTTTAAATATTTCTACGTGGGAACATCGCCATCAGTGAAGGCCGAACTTATCCACAGTCCATACAGTATGTGTGATAGGAAGAGGAGATCCGAAACAGGCTAGGTGATGCGTGTGTGGTCCGCAGCGATAAGCAGCCAGCCCGGTCGGCGTTGGGTGTCCAAGTAACGTGGAGTTATCCTGGCCGGCGCAACATCGCCGTCAGTGAACACTCAGCTTATCCACACACCGACCAGTTTGTAGGCCGACCGTAGTAGATAACACGGAAAGGAAGAAGCGATCCTAAACAAGCCTACGCTTGTGTGGCCGGCACTTTTGTGTCTTGTGTCCAAGTGTTTGGTTTGTGATGATGGCACAGCTACACGACGTATAGCTCCTCACCCTGGACAAAATGGCACCGTTTTCTTGCTGAAGTTTAACGAGGCATGAGTGCATGACATCCTAACATGTTGACAAATTAAAGCAAACTTTGCTGATCAATTTAAGTCAGACTAGAACCAGTAACCGATCTGGAATCATTGGTTTTTCTGTTGTTGTTGAGAAAATCTGGAGTTACCATCTGCAGTTCCGGAACAGAGTTTTGCAACATCTCCTGTAATTTTATCTGACCACGGTTGTTTTTGGTGGCACGTGCAGGTCCCATGTACCACAACGGCGTGTACCACTTCTTCTACCAGTACAACCCCGACGGCGTGACGTGGGGCAACGGCAACCTGTCGTGGGGCCACTCCGTGTCCGTGGACCTCGTGAACTGGTTCGCGCTGGACACGGCGCTTGAGCCGAGCCGGTCGTTCGACGCGAACGGATGCTGGTCGGGCTCCGCCACCATCCTCCCCGACGGCAGCCCGGTCATGCTCTACACCGGCATCGACGCGCGTGGTGACCAGGTCCAGAACGTCGCGTACCCCAAGAACGCCTCCGACCCGCTCCTCGTCGAGTGGGTGAAGCCCGAGTACAACCCCGTCATCCCGGTCCCCGCGGACATCAAGCGCGATGACTTCCGCGACCCCTCCACGGCGTGGCTCGGCGCCGACGGCCTGTGGCGCATCGCCGTCGCGGCCCGTGTCCATGACGTTGGGGGTGCCACGCTGATCTACCGGAGCAAGGACTTCCTGCGCTGGGAGCGCAACGCCGACCCGCTTTACTTGGCCCACGCCGCCGGCATGGTGGAGTGCCCGGACCTGTTCCCGGTGTCCGAGCCCGGAGTGGAGGTGGGGCTCCCGGCGAGCGGCGCCGGGACGAGGCACGTGCTGAAGATGAGCGTCATGGACACGGTCCAGGACTACTACGTGGTCGGGCGGTACAACGACACGGCCGACACCTTCGTGCCGGAGGACGAGGACGACTGCCGGAGCTGGCGCCGCCTCGACTACGGCCACGTGTACGCGTCCAAGTCCTTCTTCGACCCCAGCAAGAACCGGCGCGTGCTCTGGGGCTGGGCCAACGAGTCCGACAGCGTGGCCGACGACCTCGTCAGAGGATGGTCTGGTGTTCAGGTGCGCCGCCGTCGCTGCCATGCGCACACAGAGTGCATCGATAATTTTCCGATCGGCTGATCATACTCATTAATTGGCTCGTGTGATGTGATGCGCGCAGACTGTTCCGAGGAAGATATGGCTGGACGAAGACGGCAAGCAGCTGCGACAGTGGCCGATCGAGGAGATCGAGACGCTGAGGAGCAAGCGGGTGAACCTGCTGACACCGGAGGTGAACGCCGGCGGCGTGAACGAGATCATCGGCATCGTGGGCACGCAGGCGGACGTGGAGGTCATGTTCCAGATCCCGGCCCTGGAGCACGCCGACGTCCTGGAGCCCAACTGGCTGCTGAACCCGCAGAGCCTGTGCGCCGAGAAGGGCGCGTCCGTGCGGGGCAGCGTCGGCCCGTTCGGGCTGCTCGTCATGGCCTCCGGCGACATGCAGGAGCACACCGCCGTCTTCTTCAGGGTGTTCAGGCAGAACGACAAGTACAAGGTGCTCATGTGCACGGACCTCTCGAAGTCGAGCACCAGAGACGGCGTGTACAAGCCGCCGTACGGGGCCTTCGTGGACATGGACATCGAGGCGGAAGGGGGCAGCATCTCCCTCAGAACACTGGTAAATTCCTCAAAAATTTTGCTCTGTTTCAGATGACACGATGTGTAAAAATCGAGCGCTAATTACAGTTTGTGATTTCCACGAACAGGTTGACCACTCGGTGGTGGAGAGCTTCGGCGGCGGGGGCAGGACGTGCATCACGGCGCGGGTGTACCCGGACCACGTCGTGAACGGCAACAGCCACCTGTACGTGTTCAACAACGGCACCGGCGCCGTCAAGGTGTCCAGCCTCGACGCGTGGGAGATGGCCACGGCGACCGTGAACGTCCTCCCCGACGGGCTGATCGCGGCGAGCTCGGTGAGCAGAGCTCAGGCCTATTAGGATTCGGGAGCTGGGTTTTCGCTCGGTGGATGGATGGATGGCCATTGTGAATTTCTACGGCCGATTGGATTTGCCTGCCCAATTGTGGCTCAGGTGTACAGATGGAGGCTCCCTCATTGTTTGCCGGAACAGCACAGAAGAAGGATTCTAGGGTGCTGCGAAGGAAAGAAGATTGTAGCAGGAAGATTTGTGTCTAGGTGTTGAAGTTTTTGATACTGTTAATAATACTAGTACTGTAGTATAGAAGTAGCACGCATGCCCTGCATGTTTGGTATTTGGCAACAATTAGAGTGTATTTCCGAGGTGAAAACGGGTGTCATGTAAAAGTATGATAGCCGTTGCGTTGTAAAAAATATTACTATTCAAATCTAAAAGGCATATATTGTGATTAGATGTGTGCCTTGTTCAATC
Source organism: Elymus sibiricus (assembly GCA_039707655.1). Taxonomy (NCBI): domain Eukaryota; kingdom Viridiplantae; phylum Streptophyta; class Magnoliopsida; order Poales; family Poaceae; genus Elymus; species Elymus sibiricus. The sequence continues at coordinate 487,873,147 of CM077665.1, forward strand.
TTTTTTCATACGCCTCCTATAATTCGGAGTTGTTTCTGCTATTATCCATAAGCATCTCTAACCGATCTCTTATAATTTAGAAGAGAAAACGACCTCCTATCATGTGGAGGAGTATATTTGCTCCTCTAATAATTTGTGGTTTCTTGCTGATCACTTAGACTTAACTCTCTATTTTTTTAACACAAATTCATTTATTTTTGGGCAATCAGGGTTAAACTTTGCTACTCGGTTATTATATTAAACGACATCTTGGTCACATATTTCACCAGTTTTCCTAAGAGAACTGATCCGAGGAAAACTACAAGAAAAATTACACATTTTTATAGAAACACCACTTCCATAACTGCTCTTACTAGTCTGATCAATGTTTTCTTCATCTCTTCATTACCTACATTGTTACTTTTCTCTATTGGCTTCTCGAGATTGTTACGTTTCTCTATTGGCTTCTCAAGATTGCATTTTTTTTCTTCTTCTCAACCTTCTTAAAGTAGGACATTCCGTCCTCTCTAGTCTCATCTCTAGCAACTAGTGCACCAACACCTATTGCTTTTGTCTCTATCAATAGATCAATGTACTCTTCTTTCCAAAACCAAATTGTGCATCCTTCCTACATACAATTTTAAGCAAACAATGGGTTTCAAATTGCTACGAATCTGAATAAAAACAATACAGAATGGCACTTACTCTGTCCTTTTTCTGAGTAAGGTTTTGGTCGTTGATCGACGCCTCCATGCATTGTTCTGAGTCGATCACACAGCGGGACCTGCATGGGCCACCAATGTCGGTACTAAAACCGGCTGATCTCGGGTAGGGGGTCCCGAGCTGTGGATCTGAGATCAATGGTAACATGAGACAAGGGAGACGGTGTTTACCCAGGTTCGGGCCCTCTCGAAGAGGTAAAACCTTACGTCCTGCTTTGATTGTATTGATGATCGGATATCGAGTACAAGATGATGATCTACCTTGAGATCGGTTGTGTATGCTCTAAACCCTAAGGTGTGTAATTGTGTCCATACAGACTAAACCCCTCGGCTTATATAGATGCCCGGGGTACCTAGGTTACACGCTAGGTCAGTTGTCAATGTGTCGAATACAAGGTTATCCATGGAGTGTACATCAAGTCTTCGGTGGTTTCCATCTTGCTCACGAGCAAGTCTTGAGGCTTCGGACGTTCTTCAGGCGGTGGCTTACTAGGCACTAGTTCGGCCCATGAGAGCTAAAACACCTCGGGCCTGCACCCCCTACTCCGGGACACCCTCAGAGTCCCTCGAACCGTAGATGAACGATCCCGCGAACCGCCCACGAACAGTCCCATGAACGGAAGACCGAAAGCATGACCTCTCTGTGAGTTGCAAGCGTATGGTCTTCGCGGTCCTACAGCGCTTTGCCGTCCAGAGCTAATCGTCGCCGGAGAATTAGAGGGAGGGGATTAGAACAACATTGGGCTTCTAATTATGAGGTTTAGAGGATCTAGGTCAAGATAATCAATTAGGATCAACTAGAACTAGAACTAGAGAAATACAGGAGTTCCAAAACTCATGTGTTCAAAGTGTGCCAATACCTCAAGTATATATAGGTAGAGGGGGGGGGGGAGGCGCCACACAAGGGGGAAAGTCCCCCCCCCCCCTTGGCCGTCCATGAGGAGGGGGAAACCCCTTCCAATTTGGCCTCCTCTTCCTTCCACAAGGAGGGAACGGGCGCCACATCCACTTGGGCCCAAGTAGCCCAAGTAGCTTTCCACTACTTGGCCTTTTAAGGCACGTTGATATTAAATTAATTATAAAAGCCTTCTAACTATTATTATACCCTTTTATTATTAATTTAACATCTCGAGAAACATTTTCCACATATATATTATTTATCGACAATACCCGGTATTGCCCGTTAGTCTCTGAAACTCTTGCGGTGACCCCGAAACGCTTCCGGATCCTCTAGAAACAATTTCAAATATTAATGAAAAAATCTGGAAATATATTCTCATCACTCCCGTCCAACTACCACTCAGCAGATCGTGATTACCTTAAGCTTGTGAACCTGTAGGTTTGGTAACACATAGACATGAACGAAACCCCTTCGTTCATTGAGCGATAGCGGAACCCTGGACGTCCATATCGATCCCTATGAGTACACGAATGACATTCGAGTGAACCTTTGGTTATCATGTGATATTCCATTTGATTCACGATACTTTACCAAACTCGAGATGCATCGGTATCCTCTTGACTCATGCACATGCTCACTATATCGTTATCCTCGTTACCGTTTTTGTTCTTCTTTCTCGTTGATGTGTTCCGGCAACCCCGTGACATAGTCACCTGTGTGGCCAGACGATGATGGATGCCGTCACATCGAGAGGGCCCTAAGAATCCTTCCATTGTCGGAGGAGCAAATTCCACTATCGAACTATCTAGCCCCTTCTCAAACTTTCCTATGAACTTGTAAGTTGTCGTTATGATCACCTAGTTACATATGACGTTTGAGCAACCCCAAAGATCATCGTACGGTAAGAAGTGACTACGATACTCTCATGGTCTAAGGAACATAAAACACATGTTAACACTCCGTGTTATAAAAATTGATACCATACGATATTATCTCAATTATAACAAACAACTTTGGGTCAATTCAATATGATCGTTCTTCTAATTAACGTGATACTCTCAATGTTGTTTTAGGACTATCGTTACACTTAACCATATCCTAATATCCGGAAAACATGATCATCAACAACACTTGAGTCAGTCTTAGACGCAATACTAGGAACCTTATTTTACCATTTACCATTCCACACGTGCATAAGAGTTTTCCACTAAATCGCATATTCCATGATTATAGCAGTTATAGCATAGAAAATAAACTCTTAATTATAAACACAAAAATATAATAATACAATATTATCACCTCCAGGGCATATTTCTAATACCTACAAGTGGTATCAAAGCTTTGGTCTCCATTATTTTTGTTTAAACACCAAAGAGAAGTATGGCTTTGCTACTCCCGTAGGAGTTGTTGGATTTCTTCGAAGAGGAAGGGTGATGTAACACAATAGCAAAAGTATTTTCCCCAGTTAAGAACCAAGGTTTATCGAACTAGTAGGAGGCACCACACTAACAATGTTTGCAGCACCTGTGCACAAACACAACATATGCTTGCACCCAACAAAGGCAAGGGGGTCGTCACTCCCCTTGTTTTTGCCAGTTGCAAGATTAAAAGCAACTAGTGATAATGATAGCAAATAAAATGATAGAATATAGGTAGCAATTTTAGAAGCTTGCAAATTAATTGAGAATGGACCCAGGGGTCATAGGTTCACTAGTGGCATCTCTCTCGAAAGCAAGGTAGCGATGGGTAAACAAATTACTGTTGGGAAATTGACAGAATTGCACATATTTATAATTGAGATCATTCATGGCATAATCAAAATAGGCATCACGTCCATGACAAGTAGAACATTAATCCAACTACATCTACTACTATTACTCCACCCCAAGACCGCTATCCGGCATGCATCTCAAAGTATTAAGTTCATGACAAACAGAGTTAAGCAATAAGCAACATAACACAATGTAGACAAAATAAGATCTATCAATATGACTGAATCATGTCGTTTCATCCTTAGTAGCAACAATACAATACGTGCCATTATCCTTTCTGTCATTGGATATGATCACTGCAAGATTAAACTTACTACAAAGCACCTCTCCTGCTGAAGATAAATCAATCAAACTTGGCCAAAATGGACTGATAGATCAGAGAGAAATACAAGGCTATAGAAGTATGCAACAAAGAAGGCTCAAGAAACTCATATAAATTCAATAAATAATCTGATCATAAATCGACAATTCATTGCCCAACAAATACATCGCAAAAGATTCCATCGGATTGATGTAGAGAAGATCATTGTATTGAAGATCAAAAGAAAGAGAGAAAGCCATCTAGCTACTACTATGGACCCTTAAGTCGTGAAGGAACTACTAACACATTATCACAGAGGCAACAAGGTTGATGAAGATGACCACCCCAATGATTCCTCCCCACCCCCCCGACAGAGTACCGGAAAAGGGCTCCAGATTGGATCGTGCCAGAACAGAGGCTTGCAACGGCGACAATTTTTTCCACGTCTAGCTTTGAGGGTTTTGAATATGTGAGAATTTATAGGCCAGCAATTAGTGCAAACTGAGCTACAAAGGTCCCAAAAGTCAGGGTGGGGTGGCGTGCCCTACCCCTAGGGCGCGTCCCTAGCTTGTGGAGCCCTCGTGGATCTTCTCGTCCTCCCTCAAAGCTTCCAGTGTCTCTTATTATCCAGAAAAAATCGTCAAAAAGTTGCATCATGCAGCTAGCGCTATCATTGATCATCAGCGCCCCCTGTCTCATCAACTTTTGGTCCCCCTCCTTCATCAAACCTGCCCAATAGTCCATATATTCACAAGAATAGAGAACAACTTCCAAATGATTCTTGAGCATCTTAAATTCAAATGTAGCACGATTACGGTAGTTCCAAACAGTCCAACAAATTGTCGCTAGAATAAAAGTATAGAATCTACTGCCATTAGGAAGGAAACTATAACACCACACATAATATTTCCACAAATTATTTGGACATGGATAAGTCCACAAGACCGAACCCACCGTTCGTCACACGATCCTAGCCGCTTGGCATAGGAGCATCAGATGTTGAGATGTCTCTCCAATGTTACAGAAGGAGCATCTTGGATTCCCAGTACAACCCCTTCTATTCATAACATCCCTGGATAGGATAGCATTCTGAAACAATTTCCAATGGAATATTTGAATTTTAAGATGGAGTTCAGATTTCCAAATCCACTTATGGTCACATCCCGCAATTCCTTGCTCTAGATATTGGTAAACAGTTTAGTAGTGGACATATATTTCTGTGTCATGGAATATATATGTAGCATATCTATGCCTACTAATAAAACAATTAGTGCTTCTACGCGTCCATCCTACAATTACTCTTGAAGTTTCCATAAATTTTCCACTATGCCACTCATAAGTGAGAGAAAAACTATTTGTTTTTCCTTCACAAGTCCCTCTACCGCACTTTGGCTTATTGACTAGCGACCCGCTAAAGTACAACAAACACACAAGCACCCAACTAGCTAGAGCCCCACCCTTCTACTTGAGAAACCTTGGTTCAAATCCAGCCTATCCCATTTTCCTTCCTTTTTTTGTTTAATTTGTCGTTTTATCAAGCAAATTCAAATACTTTTCAAAATATTCATATGTTCCAAATCCTAACCCAAAATCTAACATGTTATATATGAAAATTTCTCTGTTGATTTCAAATATGCATTTAGCTTACATGTCTATCGTTTCTATAAATCCCATTTTTTGTTTAATTTTTTCCTTTATTGGATAGGTGAAAGGACGTGGATGTCGCCTAGAGGGGGGGGGGTGAATAGGCGCTTTAAAATAATTACGATTTAGGCTTGAATAAATGCGGAGTAAAATAGCGTTTAATTTGTCAAGCACAAAACGTAAAACAACCAGGCTCACCTATGTGCACCAACAATTTATGCTAACCAAGATAAACAACTAAGTGATAGCAAGATATATAATATGAAACAATATGGCTATCACAAAGTAAAGTGCATAAGTAAATGGCTCGGGTAAGAGATAACCAAGGCACGCGGAGACGACGATGTACCCCCAAGTTCACACCCGTACAGATGCTAATCTCCGTTTGGAGCGGTGTGGGGGCACAATGCTTCCCAAAATGCCACTAGGGCCGCCGTAATCTCCTCATGCCCTCGCACAATGCAAGATGCCGTGATTCCACTATAGGACCCTTGAGGACGGTCACCGAACCCGCACAAATGGCGACCCTTGGGGGTGGTCACCGCCTGTACAATTGGCAACCCTTGGAGACGGTCACCTGTACCTGTACAAATTGCTCAGGGAAATCTCCACAACCTAATTGGAGACCCCGGACGCTTGCCCAGAGCTTTACACACTAGTGCAGCCGCGTGCTATACAAACAGTTTTTAACCTCTTTCCGTAACGTAGTCTTAACCCGTAGCCTTGCATGTGTGGGCGATAGGGGGGGCCTATCCCACACGATAGGGAAAACCTGTGGGCGATGCCGGCACCCGGTCACACACGATGGGCAAAAATATATCGTTTGCGATTCGAAAGGCCATCACAAACAGACATATTGGGGAAGACGTGTGAGATGAGCTTATCATCCCACACAGGGAATCCCAAGGTTGCGTCTTCGTTCGTATTGCAGACCACACACAATTTTGTGCATAACATCGTTTGTGATAGGGCTGGTCATCATACACGATAGTTATAATTCTGTCGTTTGCGTTATTCAAAACATCACCCACGGTGTCTAGAAGAAATTGTTTGGCATTGAGCTGACCATCACACACACTTGCTATGTGAAAACGTTTGTGATTGGGTGTCCTAACGCACACGGTTGTCGACCAGAATTCGTGTGTGATTGCTCCCCGATCCAACACGCCAACTTTCTAGAAACCGTGTGGGTTCGTTGAGGTCATCGCCCACGGTGTAGTCTTAGAAACCGTTTGCAATGGTAACCCCAACAATCAGCCTGATTGCTCTATTATTTTTAATCCATTTAGTAATCAAATTAACATTTCATATCAAGGACATAATATATTTCTTATTCGTAGTACGGCAACCAGGATTTCATAATTGAATTACATCAGGGTACAACATCATATAGGCATATAATGCCTAGCTACCCAATTGCACAACAGGACAAAGTTTCAAATGCAACATCTAAAACCTTTGGAAATTAAGTATCATCATAGACGGTAAATAGAGTAATGAGTCTCATCTAGAAAATTGTTAAAGCGGAAGGCGAATATTGAGCCTTCAATGATGTTGAAGGTCCTCGCAAATTTAGGCCAGTGCTTGTGGATGATTGCCCGCCCATCTGATGACCCACAAGTATAGGGGATTAATCGTAGTCCTTTCGATAAGTAAGAGTGTCGAACCCAACGAGGAGCAGAAGGAAATGACAAGCGGTTTTCAACAAAGTAGTTTCTGCAAGCATTGAAATTGTAGGTAACAGATAGTTTGATAGCAAGATAATTGGTAACGAGCAAGTAACGGTAATGGTAAATAAGGTGCAGCAAGGTAGCCCAATCCTTTTTAGGCAAAGGACAGACCAGAACAATCTCTAGTAATAGGCAAAGTGTTCTTGAGGGTACACGGGAATTTCATCTAGTCACTTTTATCATGTTGGTTTGATTCGTGTTCGCTACTTTGATAATTTGATATGTGGGTGGACCGGTGCTTGGGTGTTGTTCTTACTTGAACAACCTCCCATTTATGATTAACCCCCTCGCAAGCATCCGCAACTACGAGAAAAGTATTAAGATAAAATCTAACCATAGCATTAAACGTTTGGATCCAAATCAGCCCCTTACGAAGTAGGGCATAAACTAGGGTTTAAGCTTCTGTCACTCTAGCAACCCATCATCTAATAACTACTCCACAATGCATTCCCTTAGGCCCATGAATAGTGAAGTGTCATGTAGTCGACGTTCACATGACAACACTAAGGGAATCACAACATACACATCATCAAAATATCGAACACATATCAAATTCACATGATTACTTGCAACATGACTTCTCCCGTGACCTCAAGAACAAAGGTAACTACTCACAAACAATAAACATGCTCAATATCAGAGAGGTATTGAATAGCATAATGGATCTAAACATATAATCTTCCACCAAATAAACCATATAGTAATCAACTACGCAAGGTAATCAACACTACTAGTCACCCACATGTACCAATCTGAGGTTCCGGTACAAAGATTGAACACAAGAGATGAACTAGGGTTTGAGAGGAGATGGTGCTATTGAAGATGTTGATGAAGATTGGCCTCCCAAAGATGAGAGCGGTGTTGGTGATGACGATGGCTTCGATTTCCCCCTCCGGGAGGGAAGTTCCCCCGACGGAATCGCTCCGCCGGAGGGCAAAAGTGCTCCTGCCCAAGTTCCACCTCGAGGCGGCGGCGCTTCGTCCCGAAAGTCCTCTCCTGATTTTTATAGGTTAAATGTGACTATATACCAGAAGATGGGCACCGGAGGTGGGCCGAGGAGGCCACAACCCATCAGGGCGCGCCTAGGGGGGTCTAGCGCGCCCTGGTGGGTGGTGCCCACCAGGTTGGCCCCCTCCGGTAGTTTTCTGCTCCAGTATATTTTATTTATTCCAAAAATAATCTCCGTAAAATTTCAGCTTCATTGGAGTTGTGCAGAATAGGTATCTCTGATGTGCTTTTCTTGGGTCCAGAATTTCAGCTGCCGGTATTCTCCCTCTTTGTGTAAACCTTGCATATTATGAGAGAAAAGGCATTAGAATCACTCCCCAAAGCATTATTATTCGACAAAACATAATAAATAACAGCAGGAAATCATGATGTAAACTGGACGTATCAACTCCCCAAGCTTAGACCTCGCTTGTCCTCAAGCGAAAACCGATATTGAAAAGCATGTCCACACGATTAGAGAGAGTGGTGTTGATAAAAACAAAATACGGAAATAGTAGCATCATGCTTATTATCATAACAACAACAAACTCTATCATAAAACTTATTCAATACATTTTTATCATATAGCTTCTCATGAGCAAGTAACAATTCATCACAACATAGAAGTATGAATCATAAACCTTATTGAAAACCAACAAACTATGTTCTCAGTCAACTTTGCAACTACAATTCATCATATTTTCAGGAAGGGTCTCATCTCGGAACATTTTGGCAAGTCCACATACTCAACTATAATTTAGTCTTCTATGATTGCTAACACTCACGACATACCCATGAATAAAAAGTTTCAACCGGACACATAGGAAGATAGGGGCTTATAGTTTCGCCTCCCAACGTATTCACCTCAAGGGTGATGTCAACAATAATAACTCATGCCCACCCATATCCAACTGGATATATGTGCCTAGATCTTTCCTCACCACATGATGCTTGCAAAAGGAAAAAGTAAAAAAGGAATAGGGAAGAATACTTTGACTCTTTGTATAAAAGTAAATACATAAAAGTAAAAGATAGTCCCTTCGCAGAGGGAAGCAGAGGTTGTCATGTGCTTATTGGTTTGTATACCCAATCCCTTAATGTAAAAGAATGTCACGCTATATTGCCCCCTATGATAGCAACCTTTATTATGCAGTCCATCGCTTTTATTACTTTGCCATCATAAGTTCGTATAGCGCTCAATTTTCTCTTACACTAATTGATCAAAACACTTTTAGAAGCAATTTTTATTGCCTTATTGCACCAATGACAACTTACTTGAAGGATCTTACTCGATCCATATGTAGGTATGGTGGACTCTCAAAGAATGAGTTTGGTTTTGGGTTTTTGGATGCGCAAGTAGTATCTCTACTTAGTGCGGAATTTTTGGCTAGCAAAGATATTGAGCAAGCACCACATGTTGAAGGATCTATGACAATATAACTTCTATGTGGATATGAACAAGCATAAATCATCACGTTGTCTTCCTTGTCCAACGTCAACAATTTCGGCATATAATATTTAATGGGGGCTCACAATCATAAAAGATGTCCAAGATAGTGTATTTACATGTGAATCTTCTCTTCCCTTATTAATTCTTTCATGAATTGCATCATTGACCAATGCTATGTTTATCAATCTCCAATAAATTTTACTACTTATACTTTTCCTTATGTGATGTCATTACTCACCATAAGATTAGCATATGATTCTTTTCTTTTATTTCCCTTTCCTTTTATTTTGATTGCAACAAGAAAGCAGAGAGACAAAAACTCAAACTAAACTTTATTATATAACTTTCACTCGATTACATAGATAGATAGGCCACGAAACTAACACACGAAAATAGATCAAACTAAACTTTTATTCAACTAAATCAAAGGGAAACTAAAGATTGAACTAAAATAGGTAAAGGTGAATAAAATTGATGGTGATACGATACCGGGGCACCTCCCCCAAGCTTGGCTCAAGCCAAGGGGAGTGCCCATACCCGTGTGCTCAAGTCTCCTTTGGTGGTGGTGATGAAGAAGGTGGTGGTGATGAAGTAGGTGGTGGTGATGATGTAGTATGCTTGTCCTCCAGCTTCTAGGGCAAGGGCTCCCCATCATAGGTTGACGCAAGAGTCCCCTGAGTCCTGCAACTGGCAGCTAAACTCATACCTTTAAATCTTGCTTCATATTCGAAGACTTGGTTTTGAAGATCATAAACTTGACTCTGTAGAAAATTAATTTGCTCGTTGAGGGTGGAGATGATGTCCTTCACAGACCGGCCATCCACCATCTGATCACGGGTGAATTCCATGATCATGGAGTGATTAGCACTAAGTCCACGCTCCACCATCTTCTGGCACTTGAAGATTTCCTGTTCCACCGCCTCAAGCCTAGCCTCCACACTTCCGGTCTTCTTGGGTCCCTGAACATCGCGGATGTGGAGCACCCCCTCACGCATCTCAATGGCTTGAGGGTGCTTCATCACCTCCGGCAAGTACGGGTTGATGACCTTCTCGAAGAACTTGTCCTTGGAGGAGCTTGGTGGAGCCATGGAGATCTAGATCTGACGAGAAAACAACAAGAAACAAGAACAGAGGATTTTTCTGCGATGGGGTCGTCAAAACAGTCGGGGGTATATATAGAGAATTTTTATTCTTGGGAAACAAGCATATGGAAGGAAAGCAGAGTCGGGAAGGTGTCCGAGGTGGGCACAACCCACCAGGGCGCGCCCAGGGGTGCCTGGCGCACCCTGGTGTATCGTGCTCACCTCGATCACCTTCCGGTTTATTTCTTTATTCCCAAAATTTTCTAACATTCCAAAACTGACAAAAAATATTTTTGCGGATTTTTCGGAGTCCGTTTACTTACCGTATCACGTACCTCGTATTTTTCAGAATTCTGGAGTGTTCCGGAAGGTTTCTTTTATGTGTTCCTCCGGTGTCATGGTTTGGATAACATTGCTTTCAACGTTAATAGGCGTACTTGAGATGTAATGCTTAATTCTTTGTCCATTGACCACCTTCGGGTTAGTACCTTCAGCGTTATTAATCTTGATAGCTCCAGAACGATAGACCTCTTCGATAATATAAGGACCTTCCCATTTGGAGAGAAGCTTACCTGCAAAAAACCTTAAATGAGAGTTGAACAAAAGAACATAGTCTCCTATTTTGAATTCCCGCTTTTGGATTCTTTTGTCATGCCATCTTTAAACTTTTTCTTTGAATAATTTGGCATTTTCATAGGCTTGGGTTCTCCATTCATCTAGTGAGCTAATATCAAATAACCTCTTCTCATCGGCAAGTTTGAAATCATAGTTAAGTTCGTTAATGGCCCAAAATGCTTTGTGTTCTAACTCTAGAGGTAAATGACAAGCTTTTCCATATACCATTTTGTATGGAGACATACCCATAGGATTTTTATAAGCTGTTTTATAGGCCCAAAGTGCATCATCTAATTTCGTAGACCAATTCTTACGAGACCTATTGACAGTTTTTTGTAATATTAATTTTATTTCTCTATTGCTAAGTTCTACTTGACCACTAGATTGAGGATGATAGGGTGATGCAATTCTATGGTTAACATCATATTTAGCAAGCATCTTACGGAAAGCACCATGAATAAAGTGTGAACCACCATTCGTCATTAAATATCTAGGGACTCCAAACCTCGGGAAGATAACCTCTTTAAGCATTTTAATGGAGGTGTGGTGATCAGCACTACTAGTTGGAATAGCTTCTACCCACTTAGTGACATAATCAACAGCAACGAAAATATGAGTGTACCCGTTAGAGGAAGGAAAAGGTCCCATATAATCAAAACCCAAACATCAAATGGTTCAACAACAAGTGAATAATTCATTGGCATTTCCTGACGCTTATCGATATTACCAATTGTTTGACATTCATCACAAGACAAGACAAACTTACGGGCGTCTTTGAAGAGAGTAGGCCAATAAAAACCAGATTGCAATACCTTGTGAGGAGTTCTATCTCCCGCATGATGTCCTCCATAAGCTTCGGAATGACATTTCCGTAGGATTTGTTCCTATTCATGCTCAGGTACACAACGTCTAATAATACCATCTACTCCTTCTTTATAAAGATGTGAGTGATCCCAAAAGTAATGTCTCAAGTCATAGAAGAATTTTTTCTTTTGTTGGTATGTGAAGCTAGGTGGTATATATTTAGCGACAATGTAATTAGCATAGTCAGCATACCAAGGGGTGTTTTGAGAAACATTTATTGTAGCTAACTATTCGTCAGGGAAACTATCATCAATAGGTAGTGGGTCATCAAGAATAATTTCTAACCTAGACAAGTTATCAGCTACGGGGTTCTCACCTCCCTTCCTATCAACAATATGCAAGTCAAATTCTTGGAGCAAGAGAACCCACCTAATAAGTCTAGGTTTAGCATCTTTCTTTTCCATAAGATATTTTATAACAGCATGGTCGGTGTGAACAATTAATTTTGAGTCAACAATATAGGATCTAAATTTATCACAAGCAAACACGACCGCTAAAAATTCCTTTTCAGTAGTAGCATAATTTCGTTGAGCACTGTCTAGAGTTTTGCTAGCATAATGGATAACATTCAATTTCTTATCAACTCTTTGTCCTAGAACAACACCAACAGCATAATCACTAGCATCACACATAATTTCAAAAGGCAAGTTCCAATCAGGTGGTTGAACAATAGGTGCAGAGGTTAAGACTTTCTGGAGTGTTTCAAAGGCTTCCACACAATCATCATAAAAAACAAAAGGGACATCCTTTTGCAAAAGATTAGTAAGAGGCCTAGAAATTTTAGAGAAGTCTTTAATGAACCTCCTATAAAAACCAGCATGACCAAGGAAACTGCGAATACCTTTTATATCTTAAGGACATGGCATTTTCTCAATTGCATCAACTTTAGCTTTATCCACCTCAATACCTCGCTCAGATATTTTATGCCCCAAGACAATACCTTCATTAACCATAAAGTGGCACTTCTCCCAATTCAAGACAAGATTAGTTTGTTCACATCTCTGCAAAACTCGATCAAGGTTGCTTAAGCAATCATCAAAAGAAGTTCCGTAAACGGTAAAATCATCCATGAAAACCTCCACAATCTTTTCACAAAAATCAGAGAATATAGCAGTCATACATCTTTGAAAGGTAGCAGGTGCATTGCATAAACCAAAAGGCATACGTCTATAAGCATAGGTTCCAAAAGGGCAAGTAAAGGTGGTTTTCTCTTGATCGGATTGTGACACAGGTATTTGAGAGAAACCAGAATATCCATCTAAGAAGAAAAAGTGTGTGTGCTTAGATAATCTTTCTAGCATTTGATCAATGAAAGGCAGAGGGTAATGATCCTTTCTAGTAGCTTTATTTAATTTTCTAAAATCAATTACCATTCTATAGCCAGTAACAATTCTTTGTGGAATGAGTTCATTCTTATCATTAGGAACAACGGTAATACCTCCTTTCTTAGGGACACAATGAACGGGACTTACCCATCTACTATCAGCAATAGGATAGATTATACCTGCTTCCAGAAGTTTTAATATTTCAGTTCTTACCACTTCCTTCATCTGAGGATTCAATCGCCGTTGATGATCAACAACGGGTTTAGCATCAGGTTCCATATTAATCTTGTGCTGACATAGAGTGGGACGAATGCCCTTAAGATCATCAAGAGTATATCCAATAGCAGCCATGTGCTTCCTTAGAACTTTTAATAATCTGTCTTCTTCATGTTCTGAAAGGTTAGCACTAATAATAACATGATATATCTTTTTCTCATCAAGATAAGCATACTTTAAAGTGTCAGGCAATTGTTTCAATTCAAACACAGGATCACCTTTAGGTGGAGGAGGACCTCCAAGAGTTTCAATAGGCAAATTGTGTTTCAGGAGAGGTTGTTGTTCGAATAAAATTTGATCTATTTCATTTCTTTCACGCAAGTGCATATCATTTTCATGGTCAAGCAAATATTGTTCTAAAGGATCAGTAGGAGGCACAGCAATAGAAGCAAGACCAATTATTTCATCCTTACTAGATAACGCTTTATCACGAGGTTGTCTACTAAACTTGGAAAAATTAGACACATGAGACACATTACCAAAACTGACACCGACAGTTTGTTTTTCACAATCTATCTTAGCATTGACGGTGCTTGTGTTGGAAATATGCCCTAGAGGCAATAATAAATTGGTTATTATTATATTTCCTTGTTCATGATAATCGTTTATTGTCCATGCTATAATTGTATTGCTTGGAAACTCAAATACATGTGTGGGTACATAGACAACACTGTGTCCCTAGTAAGCCTCTAGTTAACTAGCTCGTTGATCAAAAGATGGTGAAGGTTTCCTAGCCATGGACATGAGATGTCATTTGATAACGGAATCACATCATTAGGGGAATGATGTGATGGACAAGACCCAAACTATAAACGTAGCATATGATCGTGTCAGTTTATTGCTATTGTTTTCTGCATGTCAAGTATCTGTTCCTATGACCATGAGATCATGCAATTCACTGACACCGTAGGAGTGCCTTGTGTGTATCAAACGTCACAACGTAACTGGGTGACTATAAAGGTGCTCTACAGGTATCTTCGAGGGTGTCTGTTGGGTTGGCATGGATCAAGACTGGGATTTGTTACTCCGTGTGACGGAGAGGTATCTCAGGGCCCACTCGGTAATACAACATCACAATGAGCCTTGCAAGCAATGTGACTAAAGTGTTAGCCACGAGATCTTGTATTACGGAATGAGTAAAGAGACTTGCCGGTAACGAGATTGAACTAGGTATAGAGATACCGACGATCGAATCTCGGGCAAGTAACATACCGAAGAACAAAGGGAACAGTATACGGGATTAACTGAATCCTTGACATAGAGGTTCAACCGATGAAGATCTTCGTAGAATATGTAGGAACCAATATGGGCATCCAGGTCCCGCTATTGGTTATTGACCGTAGAGGTGTCTCAGTCATGTCTACATAGTTCTCGAACCCGCAGGGTCTACACACTTAACGTTTGGTGACGATTAGTATAGTTGAGTTATTGTGTTGGTGACCGAAGGTTGTTCGGAGTCCCGGATAAGATCCCGGACATGACAAGGATCTCCGGAAGAGTCCGGAGGTAAAGATTGATATATGTGATAATAGTGTTTTGATCTCCGGAAGGGTTCCGGAATTCATCGGAAGGGGTTCCGGGTGTTTACCGAAGTGTTCGGGTGCAGCAACACTTTATATGGGCCAAAGGGGTAAAGCCCACGAGGTATTGGAAAGTGCAAAAGGAAGTTTTGCTGCTGCCTTAAGCGGTACTACCGCTGGTAAGGCAGTACTACCGCGTAAGCAGTACTACCGCTTGTGTGAAGCGGTACTACCGCTCGTGAGCGGTACTACCGCTTGTACGCGGTACTGCTGGAATCCGAGTTGGACTCTTTCCGTGCGGGCCAAACCGACCTTGTGCGGGCAAAACCGACCTTGTGGAGGCTTTCTCTCCAAGTTTAGACCCCAGGGCTCAACATATAAATAGAGGGGCAGGGCTAGCACACGGGAGAGATCAAGATTTCCCAAGCCGTGTGCCGGCAACCCTAACCCTCTAGTTCCTCCCGTCATAATCTTCGTAGTGCTTGGCGAAGCCCTGCAGAGATTGTTCCTCACCACCATCACCACGCCGTCGTGCTGCCGGAACTCATCCACTACTTCACCATCGCTCGCTGGATCGAGAAGGTGAAGGCGTCATTAAGCCGTACGTGTGTTGAACGCGGAGGTGCCGTCCGTTCGGCGCTAGATCGTGTTTGGATCGAGGGACGACTTGCGATTTGGATCGCGAAGACGTTCGACTACATCAACCGCGTTTCTTAACGCTTCTGCTTAGCGATCTACAAGGGTATGTAGATTCACTCTCCCTCTCGTAGATGCTCATCACCATGGATAGATCTTGCGTGTGCGTAGGAAATTTTTTGTTTCCCATGCGACGTTCCCCAACAGTGGCATCTGAGCTAGGTCTATGCGTAGATGAGATCTTGAGTAGAACACAAACGAGTTGTGGGCGTGGGTGTATACATATTGCTTGCCGTTACTAGTTGATACTTGATTCGGTGGTATTGTGAGATGAAGCGGCCCAGACCGACATTACGCGTACGCTTATGCGAGACAGGTTTCACCGCTACGTGCACTCGTTGCATAAAGGTGACTGGCGGGTGTCTGTCTCTCTCACTTTAGTTGAATCGATTTCAATGAAGAGAGTTCTTTTAGAAGATCAAAAAGCAATCACTACACCACGTTGTGGTTTTGCGTAGGTAAGAACGGTTCTTGCAAACCCGTAGCAGCCACGTAAAACTTGCAACAACAATTAGAGGACGTCTAACTTGTTTTTGCAGGGTATGTTGTGATGTGATATGGCCAATTACATGATGAGATATATGTGATGTATGAGATGATCATGTGTTGTATAGAATATCACGACTTGCATGTCGATGAGTACGGCAACTGGCAGGAGCCATAGAGTTGTCTTTAATTATTTTCGCCGTTTTGCTTTACTTTATCGCTATGAGTTAGCTATAGTCGTGGAAGCAACAGTCGGCGCGACAACCTCATGGCGACACGTTGATGGAGATCAAGATGATGGAGATCATGGTGTCATGCCGGTGACGATGGAGATCATGCCGGTGCTTTGGAGATGGAGATCAAAAGCACAAGTTCATGGCCATATCATGTCACTTATGATTTGCATGTGATGTTAATCTTTTTATGCATCTTATTTTGTTTAGGACGACGGTAGCATTATAAGGTGATCCCTCACTTAAATTTCAAGATAAAATTGTGTTCTCCCCGAGTGTGCACCGTTGCGAAAGTTCGTCGTTTCGAGACACCACGTGATGATCGGGTGTGATAGACTCTACGTTCACATACAACGGGTGCAAGCCAGTGTTGCACATGCGAAACACTCGGGTTAAACTTGACGAGCCTAGCATGTACAGACATGGCCTCAGAACACAAGAGACCGAAAGGTCGAACATGAGTCATATAGTAGATATGATCAACATGAAGATGTTCACCATTGAAACCACCTCAACTCACGTGATGATCGGACTTGAGTTGGTGGATTTGGATCATGTTACACTCGAATGACCAGAGGGATGTCAATCTGAGTGGGAGTTTTTAAGTAATATGATTAACTAAACTCATTATCTTGAACAATAGTCTAAATTGTCTTTGCAATATTTATGTTGTAGATCATGGCTCGCGCAGTAGCACCCCTGAATTTTAATGCATTCCTAGAGAAAGCTAAGTTGAAAGATGATGGAAGTAACTTTGTGGACTGGGCCCGTAATCTAAGGATTATCCTTACGGCTTTCCAGAAGGCTTATGTCCTTGATGCACCGCTTGGTGATCCACCCGCTCCAGTTGAGTCTCTAGACGTTGTGAACGCCTGGCAGGCTCGCTCTGATGATTACTCAATAGTTCAATGTGCAATTTTGTATGGCTTAGAACCGGGACTTCAAAGACGTTTTGAACGTCATGGAGCATATGAGATGTTCCAGGAGTTGAGGTTTATCTTTCAGAAGAATGCCCGGATCGAGAGGTATGAGATCTCCGATAAGTTCTATGCTTGCAAGATGGAGGAGAACGGGTCTATCAGTGATCACATACTCAGAATGTCTGGGTACTCCACCCGTCTGGCTGAATTGGGGATGCCCCTTCCGCCAGAGGCTATCACTGACAAAGTTCTTCAATCATTGCCACCTAGCTACAAGAGCTTCATGTTGAACTATAACATGCACGGGATGAACAAGTCAGTCGCCGAGCTGTTTGCGATGCTAAAAGCCGCTGAGTCTGAAATTCAGAAGGAGCATCAAGTGTTGATGGTCAATAAAACCACTAGTTTCAAGAAAAATGGCAAGGGTAAGAAGGGTAACTCCAAGAAGACTGGCAAAGCAGTTGCTCCTCCCGTGAAGAAACCCAAGGCTGGACCCAAACCAGAAACTGTGTGCTTTCATTGCAAGGGAACTGGACACTGGAAGCGGAACTGCCCCAAGTATTTGGCTGACAAGAAGGCGGCCAACAACAAACAAGGTATATATGATATACATGTTATTGATGTGTACCTTACCAACTCTCGTTGTAGTGCCTGGGTATTTGATACCGGTGCGGTTGCTCATATTTGCAACTCAAAACAAGAACTGCGGAATAGACGGAGGCTGGCAAAGGACGAAGTGACGATGCGCGTGGGAAATGGTTCCAAGGTTGATGTGATCGCCGTCGGCACGCTCGCTCTTCGATTACCATCGGGATTAGTGATGAACCTGAATAAATGTTATTTGGTGCCTGCGTTAAGCATGAACATTATATCTGGATCTTGTTTATTGCGAGATGGTTACTCATTTAAATCAGAGAATTATGGTTGTTCTATTTATATGAGTAATATCTTTTATGGTCATGCACCCGATGTGAGGGGTTTATTCTTATTGAATCTCGATAGTAATGATACACATGTTCATAACTTGATGCCAAAAGATGTAGAATTGATAATGATAATACCACTTTCCTGTGGCACTGCCGTTTAGGTCATATTGGCGTAAAACGCATGAGGAAGCTCCATGCTGATGGACTTTTGGAGTCACTTGATTTTGAATCACTTGACACATGTGAGCCATGCCTCTTGGGCAAGATGACTAAAACGCCGTTCTCAGGAACAATGGAACGGGCAAGTGACTTGTTGGAAATCATACATACTGATATGTGCGGTCCGATGAGCATTGAGGCGCGCGGTGGTTATCGTTACTTTCTCACCTTCACTGATGACTTAAGTGGATATGGGTATATTTACTTAATGAAACACAAGTCTGAAACGTTTGAAAAGTTCAAACAATTTCAGAGTGAAGTTGAGAATCATCGTAACAAGAAGATTAAATTCCTACGATCTGATCGAGGAGGAGAATATCTGAGTTATGAGTTTGGCAGTCACTTAAGACAATGTGGAATTGTTTCACAACTGACACCGCCTGGAACACCACAGCGTAATGGTGTGTCCGAACGTCGTAATCGAACCTTATTGGATATGGTGCGATCTACGATGTCTCTTGCCGATTTGCCACTATCGTTTTGGGGTTTTGCATTAGAGACAGCTGCATTCACTTTAAATAGGGCACCATCGAAATCCGTTGAGACGACGCCATATGAACTTTGGTTTGGCAAGAAGCCAAAGCTGTCATTTCTTAAAGTTTGGGGATGTGATGCTTATGTCAAAAAGCTTCAGCCTGAAAAGCTGGAACCCAAAGCGGAGAAATGCGTCTTCATAGGATACCCAAAAGAGACAGTTGGGTATACCTTCTACCTCAGATCCGAAGGCAAAGTGTTTGTCGCTAAAAACGGAACATTTCTTGAGAAAGAGTTTCTCTCGAAAGAATTGAGTGGGAGGAAGATAGAACTTGATGAGGTTGTTGAACCTTTACTTCAACCTGAAAGTAGCGCAGCGCAGAAAGATGTTTCTGTAGAGCCTACATCAGCTGAAGAGGAAGTTAATGATGATGATCATGAAGCTTTGGATCAAGTTGCTATCGAACCTCGTAGGTCGACAAGGACGCGTACTGCTCCTGAGTGGTACGGCAACCCTGTCTTAGAGGTCATGTTGTTGGACAACGATGAACCTACGAGCTATGGAGAAGCGATGATGGGCCCGGATTCCGAGAAGTGGTTAGAGGCCATGAAATCCGAGATGGGATCCATGTATGAAAACAAAGTATGGACTTTGGAAGTATTACCTGAAGGGCGTAAGGCCATTCAGAACAAATGGATCTTTAAGAGGAAGACGGACGCAGACGGTAATGTCACCGTCTATAAAGCTCGACTTGTGGCAAAAGGTTTTTCACAAGTTCAGGGAGTTGACTACGATGAGACCTTCTCACCCGTAGCGATGCTTAAGTCCGTCAGAATCATGTTAGCAATAGCTGCCTTTTTCGATTACGAAATTTGGCAGATGGATGTCAAAACAGCGTTCCTTAACGGTTTCCTTAAGGAAGAGTTGTATATGATGCAACCAGAAGGTTTTGTCGATCCAGAGAATGCTGACAAAGTTTGCAAACTCCAGCGATCCATTTATGGACTGGTGCAAGCATCTCGGAGTTGGAATCTTCGCTTTGATGAGGTGATCAAAGCGTTCGGGTTTATACAAGTTTACGGAGAAGCTTGTATTTACAAGAAAGTGAGTGGGAGCTCTATAACGTTTCTAATATTATATGTGGATGACATATTGCTGATTGGAAACAATATAGAAATGTTGGAAAGCGTGAAGGAATATTTGAACAAGAGTTTTTCAATGAAGGACCTAGGAGAAGCTGCTTTCATATTAGGCGTCAAGATCTATAGAGATAGATCGAGACGCTTAATAGGACTTTCACAAAGCACATACCTTGACAAAGTTTTGAAGAAGTTCAAAATGGATCAGTCCAAGAAGGGGTTCTTGCCTGTATTGCAAGGTGTGAAGTTGAGTAAGACTCAATGCCCAGTGACTGCAGAAGATAGAGAAAAGATGAGTGTCATCCCCTATGCTTCAGCCATAGGCTCTATCATGTATGCAATGCTGTGCACAAGACCCGATGTCAGCCTTGCCATAAGTATGGTCGGAAGGTTTCAAAGTGATCCAGGAATGGAACACTGGACGGCGGTCAAGAATATCCTGAAGTACCTGAAAAGGACTAAGGACATGTTTCGCGTTTATGGAGGTGATCAAGAGCTCGTCGTAAAGGGTTACGTCGATGCAAGCTTTGACACTGATCCGAATGACTCTAAGTCGCAAACCGGATACGTATTTATTCTTAATGGGGGTGCGGTTAGCTGGTGCAGTTCCAAGCAAAGCGTGGTAGCTGATTCTACATGCGAAGCGGAGTACATCGCTGCCTCGAAGGCGGCGAAGGAAGGTGTCTGGATGAAGGAGTTCATGACAGATCTTGGAGTAGTGCCTAGTGCGCTTAACCCAATGACTCTGTTTTGTGATAATACTGGTGCCATTGCTCTAGCCAAGGAACCAAGATTTCACAAGAGGACCAGACACATAAAGCGACGTTTCAATTCCATCCGCGATTACATTAAGGAGGACGACATAAATATTTGCAAAGTACACACGGATCTGAATGTTGCAGATCCGATGACTAAACCTCTTCCAAGGGCTAAACATGAACAACACCAGAACTGCATGGGTGTTCGATTCATTACAATGTAAATCACATAGTGATGTGAACTAGATTATTGACTCTAGTGCAAGTGGGAGACTATTGGAAATATGCCCTAGAGGCAATAATAAATTGGTTATTATTATATTTCCTTGTTCATGATAATCGTTTATTATCCATGCTATAATTGTATTGATTGGAAACTCAAATACATGTGTGGGTACATAGACAACACTGTGTCCCTAGTAAGCCTCTAGTTAACTAGCTCGTTGATCAAAAGATGGTGAAGGTTTCCTAGCCATGGACATGAGATGTCATTTGATAACGGAATCACATCATTAGGGGAATGATGTGATGGACAAGACCCAAACTATAAACGTAGCATATGATCGTGAGTTTATTGCTATTATTTTCTGCATGTCAAGTATCTGTTCCTATGACCATGAGATCATGCAATTCACTGACACCGTAGGAGTGCCTTGTGTGTATCAAACGTCACAACGTAACTGGGTGACTATAAAGGTGCTCTACAGGTATCTCCGAGGGTGTCTGTTGGGTTGGCATGGATCAAGACTGGGATTTGTTACTCCGTGTGACGGAGATGTATCTCAGGGCCCACTCGGTAATACAACATCACAATGAGCCTTGCAAGCAATGTGACTAAAGTGTTAGCCACGAGATCTTGTATTACGGAACGAGTAAAGAGACTTGCCGGTAACGAGATTGAACTAGGTATAGAGATACCGACGATCGAATCTCGGGCAAGTAACATACCGAAGAACAAAGGGAACAGTATACGGGATTAACTGAATCCTTGACATAGAGGTTCAACCGATGAAGATCTTCGTAGAATATGTAGGAACCAATATGGGCATCCAGGTCCCGCTATTGGTTATTGACCGTAGAGGTGTCTCAGTCATGTCTACATAGTTCTCGAACCCGCAGGGTCTACACACTTAACGTTTGGTGACGATTAGTATAGTTGAGTTATTGTGTTGGTGACCGAAGGTTGTTCGGAGTCCCGGATAAGATCCCGGACATGACAAGGATCTCCGGAAGAGTCCGGAGGTAAAGATTGATATATGTGATAATAGTGTTTTGATCTCCGGAAGGGTTCCGGAATTCACCGGAAGGGGTTCCGGGTGTTTACCGAAGTGTTCGGGTGCAGCAACACTTTATATGGGCCAAAGGGGTAAAGCCCACGAGGTATTGGAAAGTGCAAAAGGAAGTTTTGCTGCTGCCTTAAGCGGTACTACCGCTGGTAAGAAGGTACTACCGCGTAAGCGGTACTACCGCTTGTGTGAAGCGGTACTACCGCTCAAGCGGTACTACCGCTCGTGAGCGGTACTACCGCTTGTACGCGGTACTGCTGGAATCCGAGTTGAACTCTTTCCGTGCGGGCCAAACCGACCTTGTGCGGGCAAAACCGACCTTGTGGAGGCTTTCTCTCCAAGTTTAGACCCCAGGGCTCAACATATAAATAGAGGGGCAGGGCAAGCACACGGGAGAGATCAAGATTTCCCAAGCCGTGTGCCGGTAACCCTAACCCTCTAGTTCCTCCCGTCATAATCTTCGTAGTGCTTGGCGAAGCCCTGCAGAGATTGTTCCTCACCACCATCACCACGCCGTCGTGCTGCCGGAACTCATCCACTACTTCACTATCGCTCGCTGGATCGAGGAGGTGAAGGCGTCATCAAGCCGTACGTGTGTTGAACGCGGAGGTGCCGTCCGTTCGGCGCTAGATCGTGTTTGGATCGAGGGACGACTTGCGATTTGGATCGCGAAGACGTTTGACTACATCAACCACGTTTCTTAACGCTTCCGCTTAGCGATCTACAAGGGTATGTAGATTCACTCTCCCTCTCGTAGATGCTCATCACCATGGATAGATCTTGCGTGTGTGTAGGAAATTTTTTGTTTCCCATGCGACGTTCCCCAATAGCTTGATGACCCACAAGTATAGGGGATCAATCGTAGTCCTTTCGATAAGTAAGAGTGTCGAACCCAACGAGGAGCAGAAGGAAATGACAAGCGGTTTTCAGCAAGGTAATCTCTGCAAGCACTTAAATTGTAGGTAACAGATAGTTTGATAGCAAGGTAATTTGTAACGAGCAAGTAATGGTAACGGTAAACAAGGTGCAGCAAGGTAGCCCAATCCTTTTGAGGCAAAGGACATGCCAGAACAATCACTAGTATTAAGCAAACTGTTCTTGAGGGTACACGGGAATTTCGTCTAGTCACTTTTATCATGTTGGTTTGATTCGTGTTCGCTACTTTGATAATTTGATATGTGGGTGGACCGGTGCTTGGGTGCTGTTCTTACTCGAACAACCTCCCATTTATGATTAACCCCCTCGCAAGCATCCGCAACTATGAGAAAAGTATTAAGACAAAATCTAACCATAGCATTAAACGTTTGGATCCAAATCAGCCCCTTACGAAGTAGGGCATAAACTAGGGTTTAAGCTTCTGTCACTCTAGCAACCCATCATCTAATAACTACTCCAAAATGCAATCCCTTAGGCCCATGAATGGTGAAGTGTCATGTAGTCGACGATCACATGACACCACTAAGGGAATCACAACATACATATCATCAAAATATCGAACACATATCAAATTCACATGATTACTCGCAACATGACTTCTCCTGTGACCTCAAGAATAAAGGTAACTACTCACAAATAATAATCATGCTCAAGATCAGAGGAGTAATGAATAGCATAATGGATCTGAACATATGATCTTCCACCAAATAAACCATATAGTAATCAAGTACACAAGGTAATCAACACTACTAGTCACCCATAGGTACCAATCTGAGGTTCCGGTCCAAAGATTGAACACAAGAGATGAACTAGGGTTTGAGAGGATATGGTGCTGTTGAAGATTGGCCTCCCAAAGATGAGAGGGGTGTTGGTGATGACGATAGCTTTGATTTCCCCCTCCGGGAGGGAAGTTCCCCCGGCGGAATCGTTCCGCCAGAGGGCAAAAGTGCTCCTGCCCAAGTTCCGCCTCGAGGTGGCGGCGCTTTGTCCCGAAAGTCCTCCTCCTAATTTTTTTAGGTTTTTTGGGAATTTATACCAGAAGATGGACACCGGAAGCGGGCCAGGCTGGGCACAACCCATCAGGGCGCTCCGAGGGGGGCCTGGCGCGCCCTGGTGGGTTGTGCCCACTTGGTTGGCCCCCTCCGGTAGTTTTCTGCTCCAGTATTTTTTATTTATTCCCAAAATAATCTCCGTAAAATTTCAGCTTCATTGGAGTTGTGCAGAATAGGTATCTTTGATGTGCTTTTCTTGGGTCCAGAATTCCAACTGCCGGTATTCTCCCTCTTTGTGTAAACCTTGCGTATTATGAGAGAAAGGGCATTAGAATCACTCCCCAAAGCATTATTATTCAACAAAACATAATAAATAATAGTAGGAAATCATGATGCAAAATGGACGTATCACCATCCTTCGTCCTCTTGAGGAAGACTTCATGATTATACCGTGGGTGTTGTATGAATACCTTCCTCGCCTCTTGATCATATAGGTGGTTTGAGACGTAATCATCGATGAACTGCCTTGAGAAGGAGTGAAAACAAACATACACATAAATATCTTTTCTAAAATTTGAAATGGCGCAAAGGGAAAAGGACAAGGTGAAAGAGATGGTACCATCCTATAGTTGACTGATGTCTTCTTCATTGTGCAGACAAACATCTTGTTGTTTTTCGTAGCTAGTTTCTTTATCATAACAATCTTTCTGAGTTTCTTGATCTGACTGATATTCAAGGACACCTCATTTCCCCACATGCAAAAAGGGTCGAAGAGTGGGTCTAAACCTCTTACAGCAGGACCTACATATGCAAGAACAAATTATTAAAAACATTAATATTACAATGGTTCCTGCAATTGCAAAATAATGTGCTATTAGCCAAACGACCATGGATGTGCAAACCTCGATGGTACACTTCAGTGTCCCCCATTGTTTCCCCATGCAACATATTTAAGACAAATATTGATCAGGTTATAAGTGATATTTGGCATACTATCAGTGAAATATGTTAATGGAAAATAAACACATTGCGGATCCAACAAATTAATTTGAGACACATGGAAAAGCCAGTTATCTAAACCAAGTGTGCTAAGAACTAGGAAATATAGCAATTCTATATGCTTCACACGTATTTAGTACATCTAAATTTGATTTGTTCATCACATGCATAACATTACAAAATTGTACCAACAACAATCGAACATCACATTGCAGAATTGAACTAAATAGTTAAATGATCACCACAACAAATAAACGAAATAGTTAACTAAGCACCACATTACACAATAGAACGTACTAGAAGGTCGGGTTGCAGTAGCATTACATTGGACATTTCACTAGAATTTCTAAATGAAAGGCAGTAGCGGCACACGCAACAGGTAAACGAAACATGTTTAACTAGTGTAGCTAGGTGAACATAGGTCCTTAGTGTTAAAGCTAAGAAAAACAAGCTATTCCTTCAACTTGGAAGAGGGCCAGGCCTCCACACAGTGGCTGCACCCCTCGTAGTGGTGAGTGGCCTGATCCTGCCCCGACACCAACATGCCAGCTCTGGAGTTGAGGTAAGCACGGGCACGCTGAGAAAACACATCGGAGTCTTCATCGAACGCACCGGCGGTGCCCTCGAGAAAAGGCCACGAGCTGTCGTTTATAGCAGCCAACCACGTGGCGGCGTCAGCACGCGAGGCGTCGATGGTGGCCTTCACGGTGAGGTGCTCCTCCAAGATCTGGGGGGTCAGCACGCATGGAATCCATCGCTGCCTCATCTGCGCGTGCAGCCTCGATTTGCTTCTCCGCTGCCAAATGCTCTTTGAGATCCTGGCTATACTGCGTGCACCATGGCTTTCGATGGAGATTATTTGGAGGATGGGGCGGTGATTTGGGTGGAAGGTGTCGCGCCGGTGGTCGGGCCATGTGGGATGGAGGATGAGGGGGTGAGGGGGTATTGGGGAGGTGTCGATTACTTGACTAGATGGACGAGGCCGAGCAGCAGGAAGGAGCGTCGCCGGCGAGGAGGCGGTGCTGCAAGAAAGCAGTGAAGGTTTGAACTAGGAAAGGTAGAGGAAAAGGGGGAAATGTGGCTTTTGATTGGTACCGGGGGGCAAGGGAGGTATATATTTCCGCGGCAGCCCAAAATTTTCATTCGGTGCAGCGAAAAACTGGCGCGGAAAGATCCATCGGACATAGTCCCTTATTCAGAACCGTGTGCGATATCAAAACATCACAAACGAAGCCTGTGTTATACCCCGTGTGTGATGAACTTGAACGTGCAAAATTTTCACAATATTTCTCGATATCAACACATCACAAACGAAGCCTGTGTGATGAACTTGGACGTCGAAATGTTTGTCTCCAAGCTTCCGACGTAAGATTGGGTACTACATATCACATGGTTCATGCCAAAAAATTATGTGTGATGAACTTCAATTTTATTTTCAATTGGAAGATGGAATGGGGATATGGCGGCAAATTTTTGGTCTGAATTTCCCTGGTTACAGTGGTCATCCGCGTCATCACATAATTTAACATCAATTGCTAATTTGGGTACTACACAAAAGAGCCTACACCACAGCCCGCACTTACTTAATCAAGCAATTAAACAAAGCTGGTTGACCTAAACATTACTCTAACAAAAGACCAGCGCTCTGATAACCCACAAGTATAGGGGATCAGTTGTAGCCTTTCTCAATAAGTAAGAGTGTCGAACCCAACGAGGAGCTAAAGGTAGAACAAATATTCCCTCAAATTCTATCGACCACCGATACAACTCTACGCACGCTTAATGTTCGCTTTACCTAGAACAAGTATGAAACTAGAAGTTCTTTGTAGGTGTAACGGGATAGGTTTGCAAGATAATAAAGAACACGTAAATAAAATCTAGGGGCTGTTTAGATGAAGAAACAACTAAGTTAGTCTTAGTAGAGAGCTTTTTGTCACAAGAAAGTTATTTGTCCCTAGGCAATCGATAACTAGACCGGTAATCATTATTGCAATTTTATACGAGGGAGAGGCATAAGCTAACATACTTTCTCTACTTGGATCATATGCACTTATGATTGGAACTCTAGCAAGCATCCGCAACTACTAAAGTTCATTAAGGTAAAACCCAACCATAGCATTATAAGGTATCAAGTCTTCTTTATTCCCATACGCAAACAACCTACTTACTGAGGTCTGTGCTTCTGTCACTCACGCCACCCACCATAAGCGAATCATGAACATATTGCAAACCCTACAGTGGGGATCCCTCATGCTTGCGCGACACGGAGAGCACCATAGGACAACACCAAAAATAAAACATGCAACTCGAACCAATCATGATCATCAATAAACCCATAGGACAAAACGGATCTACTCAAACATCATAGGATAGCCATACATCATCGGGAAATAGTATATAGCGTTGAGCACCATGTTTAAGTAGAGATTACAGCGCGGAGAAGAGGTGTTGAACCGCTGCATAGAGGGGGAGAGAGTTGGTGATGACGGCGGCGAAGTTGTTGGTGTAGATCGCCGTCACGATGATGCCCCCGGCGGTGTTCCGGCGCCACCGGGAGAGAGGGGGAGAGAGCCCCCCTCCTTCTTCTTCTTCCTTGTCCTTCCCCCTAGATGGGAGAAGGGTTTCCCCTCTGGTCCATGGCCTCCATGGCGGCGGAGGGGCGAGAGCCCCTCCGAGATTGGATCTCTCTCTCTCTGTTTCCTTCTGTTTCTGCCTTCCCAGATTCTGGCCTTTCACCGTTTCTTAAATTCCCGGAGATCCGTAACTCTGATTGGGCTGAAATTTTAACACTATTTTTATACGGATATTAGCTTTCTTGCGGCGAAAGAAGGGCACCAACCGCCTTACGGGGTGACAACAAGGGTCCAGGGCGCGCCCTACCCCCTGGGGCGCGCCGCTATGGCTTGTGGGCTCCTCGGGTATCGTCTCGCGTTGATTATTTTTCCCAAAAATCACATATATTCCAAAAAAAATCTTCGTAAGTTTTTATCATGTTTGGACTTCGTTTGGTATGGATATTCTGCGAAACAAAAAACATGCAACAAACAGGAACTGGCACTGGGCACTGGATCAATATGTTAGTCCAAAAAATAGTATAAAAAGTTGCCAAAAGTATATGAAAGTTGTAGAATATTGGCATGAAACAATCAAAAATTATAGATACGATGGAGACGTATCATGCTCTAAACAAAGACTAATGTTCCGCCTGACGCTCGTCGATCTCCGCCGCATCCTCCATGACCAGCTCGCGCTCGACGACTTCCAGGGGAAGGGGCTCCATGGCATCCATCGCCACATACTTTGCAAGCATCTCGCAGTCCGCGTTCGCCATACCTTTGGAAAAGGCCGCCACGAGTCTAGTGTGGGCGGCCGCGGTCCGGGCATTGACGGCCTCCATCTCAGCAAGGAAGGCTGCCGACGAATGGACGGCTGACCGAGCGCTCTCGGTGATTGCCAACTCTTCGGACGTAGGTTGCCGACCATTGTCGGAGAAGGCTGCTGCTATTTGTGTGGTGACCGACACGAGCTGGGCGTGGGCGGCCTCGGCATAGGCGTGGGCTGCCACCATCAGGGCTACGGCGGTCGTCGAGGAATGGACAGCTGCTGTGTCGTTCTCTCCATTTGCTATCCCGGTCGCGGATATATGTTGCTGCCGCCATCTCAGATGCAGCAGCTACCCTTTCGGCGGCTACAGCAGCCCTGTCGGAGATTGCAGCCGCGCTCAAGGATGTTGTGAGTGCGTTCATGGCTGATGCAGCCGCGCTCGGGCCGGAGTGGCTCGCCGAAGTTGCCCTCACGACGTGGATCCACGTCCCCATCTTTCACCGGCGACGCTTGAACAATACAGTAGTATTGGGGAACAAGTGTGACTGTGTGGTTGACGCGTCGGCGGTGGACTGAAGCTTCCGGCCTAAGCCATCTATGAGAATTGGCCCAAGATATTTTTATACTACATCACACACGTTTCATGATCAAGAACTGTTTGCGATGTATTTGATTTTCATATTGCTTTGAAACGAAAAAATGAAGTTACATCGGCAATTGAAGGTGTTTGCATGGCAATAACATTTATCTGCAGTGAACGTGCAGCTATAGGAGTGTCTGTTAAATATGGAATTATTCAGGGTTATTTAGGCCCTTTTAAACATTTAAAGAGTTTTTTAGACATTTCATGTGCATAGTTCAAATTTGAACTGTAGTTAAGCACATACTAGAGTACACCTGAATGAGTTGAAAATCATCTATGTGTCACTAGATACATGTTTTCGTCCAATGCAAGAAATGGAAATTAAACGAATTCCAAACCTCTCGGTATTTTGGCTCGGTCATAGACTTTGAGAAGCCGTGTTTTCAAATTCTAATAAATCCAAATATCGTCAGAAATTCATGAAACTTTGCATGGTGTCATGTCATGGCTCATGTGTGTCATGGTAAAAAAAATGCCCAGTTCGGGACAAGTTTTGGCACAAACCTCTTACAAACCGAAGATTCTCACAAGATGTCTTGTGGTTCCGATAGGGAAAGTTCACATTTTATGTGCAAAACAACATCCGATGCCTCTTCTCGCCTTGAATTATTTTTCTAGAGTCTCCATAGAGCAACATGAATGTGTCATGCTAAACAATGGAATATTACAGAGTTCGTTTGGCCTTTTTAGTACATTAATTGAGTTTTTGTAGGCATGTAATGTGCATAATTCAAATTTGAACTACAATCACACGGTCCAACCCATGAAAATAGGTCAAAAAATCATACACGTTTCCCTGGCTGCATGTTTAGGTCCCACGCAAGAAATGGGAATGAATTTCAAACATATCATCGTCTTGGCTCGACCGCAAACATTGGGAAACTTAGTTTTTAAATTAATGTAAATGCAAACCTCGACAGAAATTCATGAAATTTGGGCATGGTGTCATCAATTGCCGTGTTGTATGTGTTGTGGTAAAAAATTGCCTTATTTTGGACAGGTTTTGGCACAAAGCCTCTTACAAACCGGAGATTCTCACAAGAAAGTCGTGTGTTCTGATAGGGAAAGTTCACCTTTTACGTGCGAAACAACATTCGCTGTCTCTTCTCGCCTTGAATTTATTTCTAGAGTCATAGTAGAGCAACATGATAGTCATGCTAAACTATGGATTTTTTCCAAGGTTCGTGAGACCTATTTAATACATTAATTCAGTTTTCTAGCCGTTTAATGTGCATAATTCAAATTTGAACTACAATCACAAGGTCCAGCGCATGAAATATAGGTTGAAAAAATCATATGCCTTTCCCTGGATGCATATGTTTAGGTCCCACACAAGAAATGGGAACATTATGTATGCATGTCACATATGCGGGCGAAAAGACATCTGATGCTTCTTCTCTTTCCTTGTTTTTTTATAGAAACAACACAGACATGTACGTTCGAAGTGCAAAAAATATGAATAAATTAAGGGATCATCTGACTTTTAAATACAATAATTGAGTTTTTGGTGCATTGTTTAATGTGCATAATTCAAATTTGATCTACAATCACAAGGACCGGGGCAGCAAAATGGGTTGAAAAATCACATATGTGTCCCTGGATGCATGTGTTAGGTCACATGCAAGAAATGAGAACGAATTTCAAACATCTCAGCATGCTGGCTCGACCACAAACATCGAGAAACTTGGTTTTCAAATTTTCGTAAATCCAAAACTCCGTCAGAAATTCATGAAACTTGGAATGGTGTCATGACAAGGCACACATATGCCGTGGTAAAAAGTAATACCAACTTGGACATGTTTTGTCACAAGCCTCTTACAAACCGGAGCTTCTCACACAATAAGCTACGTGGTTCCGATAGGGAATATATGCATGCCACATCTGCGGGTGAAACGACATCCGATGCCTCTTCTCTCCTTGATATTTTTCTAGAAACAACATAAAGCAATAGGTGTGTGCTGCAAAAATATGAAATTATTAAGGGTTCGTATGACTTTTTATATACTAATTGAGTTTTATGTGCATTTAATGTACATAATTAAAATATGAGCTACAGTCACAAGGTCTATGTTGGGCAGGGCCTCGTCATATAAAGCACAAATATGCCGTGGTATTTTTTAGTGTCCACTTTGAGAGAAAGAGCAACCATTATTAATAGCCAACAAAGGCATTTTGGAACAAAAATCTATCACGTTACCATCGCAAACGGGCGTATTATTTATAATCCGTGGACGTTTTACAGACCATTTATGTGCTGCCACGTGTCGCTCTCTATATTGGCAATGAGGTAGCACGCGGACAGGTATTTGAGTAGACGGGTGGCGTGCGAGCAGTGTCCTCTGCACGCTCATCGGGGAGGCGTGTCCTTTGCCAGTCATCAAAGACGTTTCAGACTGAATATCCGTATGCAGACCGAGGGCAGAGGTTCCTTCCCTACTAAGCCAAGCGAAAATCTGGCGCGAAGGAATTTTTTCAATGCGTCATCGCAAACGGTTGTGAATAATGACCCGTGTGCCCTTCCTAATGCTACACCTTGTACTGGTGCTAACTGCTAAGGTTGCCATGTATGCAAAAAATAATATGATGTGGAAAGGTAATTAAGAGGAGAGATATGAGTTTGGTAACCACATGAAGAAACAATGCCAAGCGCGTGAACCTTGGCAAACACTTAAATGAAGGAAACTCACAAATGCATGCAAGAGTTTAGTTGCTAAATCATTAAATGAAGGGACCTTAGCAACAATGCATTGTGGACTTGAGTTGCTAAGACATTTAATACACTAAGCACCCCATCTAAGCACCAATCAATGCATTGGTAGCAGCAGTCAGGTAAAATTCGAATCTGTCATATTGGGTAAATCTTCATTTGTTAAATTGGAAACACTGACATTTGTCAAATTTTGTAGGAACAAAATCACTATTATGGTGCAATTTTGCAGCTGAAATTCAGTAAACATAGATTTCATTCATAGATTAAGCATTGGTCTTTGTACAAAATAGTTCAACTCGACAGCTGAATCGAACGAACTTTTCCCCATTTGTTGCCAACCACGTACTGAATTAGCTAGTTCAACTATATATACTAGCTAATTTAAAGTAGGTGGGACAATTCAACCATATCTATAGTTAGATGAACTGACAAAATAGCCCCTAAATACTACTTCGGAGGGGCTTTGTGCTACTGAAAGCAGCCTTCTCCTCTGTCGATCTCGTTCAGTAAGAGGCAGAGGAGGAATAGCCTACCGATGAGTTGGAGGAGTCGAATTCGTCGGCTGCCGCTGCTGCCCTCCGCCGCTCCTAACGCGCCTCCTCGAAGCGACGGGACTCGGCGTAGATCTCCTCATTTCGCGCCACAGCTGCGGCGTCAGCTGCGGCCACGGCGGCGGTGAGCCTCTTTGCATGCTCGACCTGGCACTCCTCCTCCTCATGTAGGAAGTTGATGTAGCACGCTAGGCCGCTGACGCAAAAGCCGAGCGGCTGGGCTTCGGCGGCGGCCTCCTCCTCCCGCCTTTGGGCTGCAGTGGCGGAGCGGGTGATGGCCCCGGCGGCTGACCATGGGGTGGCTGCCAAGGCGGACGCTTGTGTGGTGGTAGCCAAGGAGGCCGCTGGTGGGGTGGCCAAAACGGCGGCCGGTGATGGGGTAGGGGCCACGGCGGTCGCCGATAGCAGCTGCCTTCGGGCAAAGGTGGAGGAGCGTATGGTGAGTGCCATGCGCACAGCCAACAAGAACGCCACACGCACTACACGCTTCCGGGTACTGCTCCGCCGACGTGGTGCAGCCTCCCAGCTGGAGCTGCCCTCTGGCAGAGTGGCGGAGTGACGACGACGAGCAGGTGGCATTGGTGATTGGGGGAGAAGCAAACTTGGGAAGCTACGGGCAGGGAGGGGATGAATGCGATGTGGAGGGGTCGGCCATGAGGGTTTATAAAGCAGGCGGCCAAGGCGAGCCGGGTGGGAAGCTTGCGCGCGTTCCTCCGCGGTTGCACGGGAACGGGAAGGCCAAAAGAAATGACGCGTGCTCCCGAAGCATTGGGTGTTTGGGGGATTTCGGCGAGCCGGGCGGGAAGCTTGCGCGGGAACCTACGCGCTCCCGAAGAGTGCACTGGAATCCTCGGGCGGCAACGCAGTGACAAGACGGGACGGAGGTGGGAGAAATGACAAGTACACAAACGGTTTATAATAAAAAACCATTTGCATTTTATTACAAAGCAAACGGTCGTTCTGTACGCACCGTCGCGAATTAATCTACTCATGAGGCGGTTGATGTGGCCGCGGCGCGTTGTGCTCGCGTCCGTGCACGCTCGCTCTGCTGGCGTCCACGCGCGAACGACCACGTATGTTCGGGGCGCCATATGCATGCGGTTGCGCCGCTCCCGGCGCCACCATGCAGTTAAGCGTTGCAAAAACTGCCATGCGGACGTGCCGAAATTCCAGGCCGTCCGGCGCAATTTATTTCCGTGGCCATTTACCTTCGTCTCTTCCACCTTCCGATCGCGCCACACAACACAAGATGCACACCCACGATCTCTTCATCGCTTCAACCTTCCCATGCGGATCCAATGACGGCTGCCGGCGCCGAGCGGCAGTTCGCCAAAATTGTCAAAGTGGACACCCACATCAGGAAGACGGACCTCTCAGTAGTGTACACCAACGACCCGGTCGTGGTTGTGAACTCCATCAACACGTTGGAGTACCTGCTTGCTGAGGATGACAAGTACAAAGTGGTCTGCTTCAACCTCGAGTACACCGGCGGTCGTGCCGGGCATGATCAGAAGGTTGCCTCCCTAACTCTCTTTCTGACAATTGCTTCTCTAACTCTCTTTCTGACAATTGCTTTTGCTTTCTTTATCTTTGAAACATGCACATCTGCAATGATCTCCAACCTCACAGTTGCCTTAATATATTTCACTTTCCATCCTGGATTTGCCTTCATGATTCTCTCATACTTGTCTGCAATTCTTGGGGCAGTGACCAATCTGTTGTCTCTCCTCTGTGGGCATATGTGGTTGTCCACAAGAGTTATGACTTGAAACCAGTCATTTGAGCTCCTCTTTGCACCATATATCAACCATGGACACTTAGGCCAAGAACAATTTGCCCTAATCCTACCAGTCTCATCTTTTACAAAGGAGATATGCCTCTTCATAGCTAGACCATACTTTACAATAGCCCTCTTAAACTGATTTCTTCCCCTAAATGCCATGCCTAAGCTAAATATAGGAATTGCTGCCTTGCTATCAAATCTGGGAAATCTTGATTTCCTTCTAACTGAATTTCCATGCTCATCCTCATCATAACTGTATTCCTCACTAGAATCCATGTATGGAGTGTCATTTCCTTCATCCATTTCATCAACAGGAATTATCTGTGTTGTACTTTCTTTCACTTCCTTCTCTTCATCTAGTGGCAACTTCATTCTTAGCTTTTGAGCACTTCCTTAGCATGCTTTATCAGTTGTTGTGCCTCTTCATCTTCACTTGAGCTTTCTTCATCTCGAGGGCACCAGTCCAGATCTTCACATTCATCACTACTTTCATCCTGTGCAACAACCACTGAAGGAACATGTTGTGCGGCATCTTCATCTTCATCACAACTGTGCTCCAGATCATCTTCATCAGAACTATTGTCTTCTGACTTCTCTTTTGTATTGACAACATTATTTTCTTCCTTCCCTTCTCTACTATCTGACCCACTTCCCTGTCCATCTACAACACCATTATCTTCATAGTTCACATAGATATCCACCACACCACCATCTGTAATGCACTTATCCATGAATTGCACATTTGCATCAGTGTCTAACCTTCTCAGCCCATCTCTAACATTTTTTTCCAGGAAACAATCAGTACAGCCTGTGATTGTCACTGAGATCTTCAGAATGGTATGCCATCTTTATGTCTGCTAGCTGCTCCCTGACAGTTGCTAGAGAAACACTATCCCTCCGAATAAATGTGACATGTATGTGACCACCAACATAGGACAGACACTTCTTTGAATGCTCAAATTGGCCATTGTAACAGAAACGAATGCCTAACCAATCCAGATCATCAATTCGTTAACCTACATAATTTAGACAGCAAGAAATCAACAATTAAAACCTACTGACAGGAGCTTTTTTCTCTTAGAACAATCAGAGAAGATAAGAAACAGAGCAGGTATGTGATGAACTCTAAGCTCCGCAGCGGGAATGGGATGGGACTCACCTCAGTTCGTCTGCGCCGCTGCGGAATCACTCAGTCCCCTTCCTTTAGTCGTCGTCGCCGCTGGAATGACAGAGCTGTCGACCTAGGGTTTGAGCCGTGGAGAAGATTCCCAGGATTCCCCACCGCCGTAGCCGCCACCACCGCTCCGACCACCGGCGCAGTTCTCCGATAAGCGCTGCCCCACCGGTGCCATCGACGACAGCATAGGGAAGGAGGAAAAATGGGGATTTTTTCCCCAAACGGAACGGGCATGCGCGACTAAGTCCACCCCCGAGCTGACCAGTGGGACCCAGCATGGTCAATACCGCTGTTGACCTCGCCACATCAGCAGTGGCTGGACGAAAACTAGCCGAGGGGGATTTTTATCTGGTTTGGGTTTGTTCTGGGGGGGGGGGGGAAGAGAGCAGAAAGAAAGATGAGGGGGTAAAGTGAACCACCCACTTTGTTCAGGGGAGTAAAATGGACTTTTTTCTTGTCATATTGTATCATGATTATTTTGATGAAGTGTTGGCGCTTGAGATATCTTATTATTGCTCGCTAGTTGCTTATGTTATTGTTATGAGTTAATATAATTTCTAAGAGTTATTGTTGGCATGGTTAGTCATAATCTTTGCTGAAAACCTGGGTGCTACTTAATCATATATATGTAAACAAGAACAAAAGAGTTCATAAAAGTTCTTCTTTATCACTTTCAGTTTGTCAGCTGAATTGCTTGAGGACAAGCAAAGGTTTAAGCTTGGGGGAGTTGATACGTATCCAACGTATCTACTTTTCCTCACTCTTTTGCCCTTGTTTTGGACTCTAATTTGCATTATTTGAATGGAACTAACCCGGACTAACGCTGTTTTCAGCAGAACTACCATGGTGTTGTTTTTGTGCAGAAATAAAAATTCTCGGAATGGAACGAAACTTTTTGGAGAATTATTTCAGAATATATAAGAATTATTGGAGCCAAAATCCACCGAAGAGGGGGGCCAGGGTGAGCAGCACACACTAGGGCGCACCAGGCCCCCTGGGCGCGCCCTGGTTGGTTGTGCCCACCTCGTGGCCCCACTGACCCTAATTCCGCCACTATAAATTCCTATTTTCAGAGAAAAAAATCAGAGAGAAAGTTTCATCGCGTTTTACGATACGGAGCCGCCGCCACCTCCTGTTCTTCATCGGGAGGCCAGATCTGGAGCCCGTTTGGGGCTCCGGAGAGGGGAATCTTTGGTCTTTGTCATCACCAACCCTTCTCGATCGCCAATTCCATGATGCTCCCCACCGGGAGTGAGTAATTCCTTCGTAGGCTTGCTGGTCGGTGAGAAGTTGGATGAGATTCATCATGTAATCGAGTTAGTTTTGTTAGGGCTTGATCCCTAGTATCCACTATGTTCTGAGATTGATGTTGCTATGACTTTGCTATGCCTAATGCTTGTCACTAGGGCCCGAGTGCCATGATTTCAGATCTGAACCGTTTATGTTATCTTCTCTATATCCATGTTCTTGATCCAATCTTGCCTAGTCATATGCACCTATTACGTGTTATGATCTGTCAACCCCATAGTGACAATATTTGGGATACTTCGCGGTGATGACCGTAGTTTGAGGAGTTCATGTATTCACCATGTGTTAATGCTTTGTTCCGGTTCTTTATTAAAAGAAGGCCTTAATATCCCTTAGTTTCCTTGTGGACCCCGCTACCACGGGAGGGTAGGACAAAAGATGTCATGCAAGTTCTTTTCCATAAGCACGTATGACTATTTACGGAATACATGCCTACATTACATTGATGAACTGGAGCTAGTTCTGTGTCGCCCTAGGTTATGACTGTTATATGATGAATATCATCCAACGAGTTCACCGATCCAGTGCCTACGAGATTTCCACTTATTGTTCTTGCTAAGTTACTATTGTTGTCGCTACTGTTCCAACTGCTACAAAACTATTGCTACTGCTGTTACCGCTACTGTTACTATTGCTACTGCCATCAAACTATCATACTACTATGCTACTGATCACCTTGTTTCAGATATTTAATCTCCAGGTGTGGTTGAATTGACAACTCAACTGCTAATACTCTCAAGTATTCTTTGGCTCCCCTTGTGTCGAATCTATAAATTTGGGTTGAATACTGTACCCTCGAAAACTGTTGCGATCCCCTATACTTGTGGGTTATCAGACCCTCACTCTCAAATCCCACCACAACAACAAAAGCTATGGAGGAATATGAGAGGAAGAACAAGGAGAACATAAAGAACTCCAATATCTAGATCCAAAGGGGTTCCCCTCACTTAGAGGAGAAAGTGATTGGTGGAAATGTGGATATAGATCTCCTCTCTCTTGTCCCTCAAGAACTAGCAAGAATCATTGGAGGGATTAAGAGATAGCAAGCTCAAAGAAGGTTAACAATGGGGGGAAAACACGAGCTCAAGAGATTAGAACTATTGAGGAAGAGGACCCCCTTAAATAGGTGGGGGAAAATCCAACCGTTATGCCCCTTCAGCCTGTGTACAAGCAGTAGTACCGCTCGGGCGAGCAGTACTTCCACTGTCACAGTAGTTTCAGCCGCAACGTGCGACTGAGAAGCTCAAGCAGGCGGTAGTGCCGCCAGAGTGGTACTATCGCTCCCATCAGCGGTACTACCGCTAGGTGCCGCGTGTGCGGTGAAACCGCAGCAGTAGAGTAGGGCAGCGCGATACTACCGCACATAGCGGTACTACCGCCCACTGCTGCCGTTCTACTACTACTCGAAGGAATGTGCAATACAGAGAGCAAAATCTAAGCGGTATATCCATGCGGAAGAAGATACCAGTAGTACCGCACAAGCGGTACTACCACTCCGATGGAGCGGTACTTCCGCTTAGCACTTGCGCCTACAGTGAGGACAACGGTAGTGGGGCAGTAAATCGAGCCACAGAACTGCCCAAGCGGTACTACCGCTCTCTACTATCTCCCTACTTCCGTTGTAAACACAGAGAGCAAAATATAAGCAGAGCTGCTAGTAGCACTGAAGTGAAACAATACCGCTGGAGCGGTACTACCGCAGGTCAGCGTGGTACTACCGCTTAGCTACTTCAAACTTGCCCAAGCACAACATATGGATGCAGGAAGACTGAAACTGCCATAACTTTTCCGTACGAGCTCCGAACTGAGCAAACTCAATCTTGTTGGATAAAGGACGACAAGTACTATCCAAACCATGGAGAATAAATTGCCAATATGATAAGGATGAGAACCTTCCCAAATCTGAATTGGCAAAATCTCCAACACCGAAAACGCAAAGATGATGCATACAAAATCTGTTTTCGATGAACTCGAGCTAGTCATGAAGATGACCATAAGCTCCAAAACTCACATGGTGAAAATCAAAACAAGAACCAAGAAAGATGATGATGCCAAGAATGCAATGGTTTGAGCTCTCTACGAACGATACGATCAAGCTACTCACTCGAGAGCCCCCCCTGATAGTATGACAATCGATCCTATAACCTGGTCCCCCAACTAACACCATGAGACCGTTAAAATAGAGAACCTATCAAGGACAAACCTTTGTCTTGCGCATAATCCACTTGAGCTAGATTACGACGATCTTGACCTTCTCAAGTTGGACTACCTTTCTTGATTGCGCCGCTCGATGAAGACTAGTAGATTGCGCCCCCATACTCCACTATGGGTGAGCCTCTCTTCGGCACATCTTCACATGTCCATTGTCACCACAATGCATGATGCTTTACTTGAACTTGCACACCGCAATCTTGATGGCGATCACCACTTGATGTCATCCTCCATGGGTTATATGATATCTTCCTTTTGATGCACGTTCATGGAAACATACCTAACCCCACAAAGAACTCTCACCACGACCATGGGTTAGTACAGAAAGCGTACTGGACAATGCTTACCATACCATACGATCACTTGATACTTCTCGGTACATCTTCTACGCTTTGTGTGCTGATCAACTTGAATCACTCTAGTACTTAGTCTTGATTAACCTGGTATCTTGTCTTCTCTCTTCATAAGGATGATGTCTTGAAGGTAAACATGAATGATCACACAATCTTCTTCTTCAAGACATACTTGCAATAAGCTTGAATCTCACAAGAGCAAGCTTTTGATAATTCCATGAATAGCACCTTGTTCACACATAACCTCCTTCTTATAGCCTTGAGACCAATGAATGGTCTTCCAGCAATGCATATGGACAAACCTTAAAGTATAACTCAAAGCAACCACTAGTTCATAGGGATTGTCATCAATTACCAAAACCACACATGGGGCCACCATGCACTTTTAACAGGTTCAAATACTTTTCAAAATATTAATATCTTTTAAATCCTAACTCGAAATCTAACACGTTATATATTAAAATTCCTCAGAAAATGTGTATATTTCACATTGAGAACCAATTTTCTATGCATGGTGGTACCTACGCACCCATGCTGGCAGCTACGCATCCTTTGACATAAATGCCTTTTTGATATATGAGGTGTCGATTTTCTTATGGAATTTGCACAATTGCATTTTTGTTGTATAGAAATGACTATTTCTCACTTCTCTTTGTCTTTTCATTACCTTTTTGACACAAGTGCCTTTTTGTTGTGTAGAAAGGGACTTTTCTCAGTCTTTTTGGCATAATTGTCTATTTGCTTGCCTGAGTACTGGTCCAAAATCACGATATTTTCGTTATAGAGTTATTTTCATAGTTCAAAATACTTTGCCAAAATAATTAGAGATAAAAATTGGGGCCATGCGTAGCTACCACCATGGGTAGTAAATTATTTCCGATTTCACATATGCTATTATGTTGCATGTCAATCATTTCTAAAATTAGGTTTATGATGCAACCTTAATTAATACCTTCTTATATGGGGTATTTTTGAAATGCCTACATGTGTGTGTGTGTGTGTGTGTGTGTGTGTGTGTGTGTGTGTGTGTGTGTTCATACATCATTTAAATTGAGTACATATATGATAGTTTGATGCTTTCATAAAAGCTATTATTGACACAATAGGGGATGTAGATTCCTATAAGCTATCATATGCTAAAGGTTACAACCCATGTATAATCATCCTTTTTATTTCGCATAGTGCATACTAACCGACCCCTATACGAAGATGTACACTAAACTGCTGATACGAGCTTTATGTAAACTAGTGACTTAACGTTGATTTTCATATTGTCTGACATTGTGCTTATAACAATATTTTTCAACAATATTGATGTTGATATGCATGTCCTTATTGATTGATTGTTTTTGATGGAGCTGTCTAATATGTTTGCAACTAAATTAAATCTTGACTTGGATTACAATTGTAAATACATATATCAGCAAGACAAAAATGATGCCCTTACACACAGTTATCATCGAGTATTAAAATGTACTTCTCTATTTTCATCCTAATGGAATATTTGTTGGGCATCGCTAAGGAGGAACGACAACAAACACGCAAAGAGATAGTGGCAACATCTTGAGTAGATATTTTTGTTGTCTAATAAATTATAAACATCTTGAGTACACTTAAAAAAATCATCTCACCTCTATGTTTTTCGCAATACCATTTATCACAAACTTGTCGTGTAGCGTGTAGCACCGTGAAAGATTTTAAGGAATTGACGATGACGTCGGGCATGTGTACGAGGGATGATTTATTTTCTTCCGATACAACACACTGGCATGTTTCCTAGGAACAAAATAAAAACAATATAAGATTTGGGAGTGACTAGGGCACATCTAGATGTGACATAGTTATATCACATCTAAGTATGACATCAGCATCACCTCACCCCATAACAAGCCCACCCCCCTTGTGCTTGTTTGTTTGTTTGTTTTTCTTTTTTTTGTCTCCTATTTATTGTTGGTCCCGTTTTTCCTTCTCTCAGTTTTTTTTCTTGCTTATCTCTTGTCCCTGTGTGTCGCGATTAACTAGAAAAGCAATTGTCCAGATTCTGGAACGATGCACGGAAGGGATGAAGCGTATATATGTGTGCATATACAAACAACGACGATAGTGAGTGCATGCATGCATGATAGCTAGCCAGCTTCCATGTATCTCACGATTCAGCAGAGATTTTTGAAACCTTCTAAGTACCAATCTGACAAATGGATGAATGATCATGTTTGGACAACCGTACATGGTAAACATGACTTATATAAAAAAGGAAATAATAAAATTACATTTTTTATAAAATGTTTGTTTATTTTAATAATGTACTGAAATCACACAGAAAAGTTTGTAAATTTAAAAAAATAACATGAATATGAAACAATGTTCAAAAATTCTAGAAAATGCTCATGAAGTTAAAAAATGTTAATTTAATTTTTTTTGGTGAAATATTTTCTTGCACGTTTTAAAAAAGTTCATGAATTAGAAAGGAATTAGCAAATTTGAAAGAAAAAACGTGAATTTAAAAAGTTAGTAAAAAATGTTCATGAAATTAAAAAAATGTCTACGAATTTGGGAAGAGATCATGATTTTTTTTAAGTTACAAACATAAATTTAAAAAACAAAACCTTGATTTTTAAAAAAAGTTACAAACATAAATTTTAAAAAATAAAACCTTGACAAGAAAGAAGGCCCTCAATTGCATACTAGGGGAGGAGTTGCAATCTACCCTACTACAATGCCTTTCGATGGTCGACATGCAACTGGGGACCCTCGACA
Source organism: Elymus sibiricus (assembly GCA_039707655.1). Taxonomy (NCBI): domain Eukaryota; kingdom Viridiplantae; phylum Streptophyta; class Magnoliopsida; order Poales; family Poaceae; genus Elymus; species Elymus sibiricus. The sequence goes on from CM077665.1 coordinate 487,915,197, forward strand.
AACACCGTTAGTTGCGAGTCGATGGTCGGCTTGCAACTAGGGGCCACGATAAAACACACCCCCTAGTTGCGAGTCGATGCTCAGCATGCAACTAGGGATCCTCGACAAACACACACACCCCTAGTTGCGAGTCGATGGTGGACATGCAACTGGGGACCCTCGACAAACACACACACCCCTAGTTGTGAGTCGATGGTCGTCATGCAACTGGGGACCCTCAACGAACACACACACCCCTAGATGCGAGTCCATGGTCGTCATGCAACTGGGGACCCTCGACAAACACACACACCCCTAGTTGCGAGTCGATGGTCGGCTTGCAACTGGGGACCCTCGACAAACACACACACCCCTAGTTGCGAGTCGATGGTCGACATGCAACTGGGGACCCTCGACAAACACACACCCCCCTAGTTGCGAGTCGATGGTTGACATGCAACTGAGGACCCTCGACAAACACACACACCCTTAGTTGCGAGTCGATGGTTGACATGCAACTGGAGACCCTCTACAAACACATACACCCTTAGTTGCGAGTCGATGGTCGACATGTAACGGGGGAACCTCGACAAAACACAGACTCGCCTAGTTGCGAGTCGATGGTCTGCTTGCAACTGGGGACCCTCGACAAACACACACACCCCTAGTTGCGAGTCGATGGTATGCTTGCAACTGGGGACCCTCGACAAACACACACACACCCTTAGTTGCGAGTCGATGGTCGACATGCAACTAGGGACCCACGACAAAACACACACCCCCTAGTTGCGAGTCGATGGTCGGCATACAACTGGGGACCCTCGACAGACACACACACCCCTAGTTGCGAGTCCATGGTCGTCATGCAACTGGGGACCCTCGACAAACACACACACCCCCTAGTTGCGAGTCGATAGTCGGCTTGCAACTGGGGACCCTTGACAAACACACACACACCCTTAGTTGCGAGTCGATGGTCGACATGCAACTGGGGACCCACGACAAAACACACACACCCCCTAGTTGCAAGTCGATGGTCGTCATGCAACTGGGGACCCTCGACAAACACACACACCCCTAGTTGCGAGTCGATGCTCAGCATGAAACTGGGGACCCTCGACAAACACACACACACCCCTAGTTGCGAGTCGATGGTCGGCTTGCAACTGGGGACCCTCGACAAACACACACACCCCTAGTTGTGAGTCGATGGTTGACATGCAACTGGGGACCTTTCGCCTGTTCCCCTCCCCCTGTTGTCCCGTTCCCCTCCCCTGTTCTTCCATTTTTCCGTTTGTTTTTGTTTCGAAATCTGAAGAAGAACATCGACTCGCAACTAGAGGAGGGGGGGGGGGGTGGTGTATGTGTGTTTGTCGATGGCCCTAGTTACAACTCTACAATCGACTCGCAACTGAAGCTGTACCATCAACCCACAACTGGGGGGCGGTGTCTGTGTGTGTTTGTCGCGGTCCCCAGTTGCATATCGAGGGTGGACTTGCAACTAGGACAAAAAAGGTGGGCCCCAGTTCCATTCCGGTAGTGGAGTTGCAATTGGGACAAAAGAGGGGCGGACGCCACTAGTTGCATGTCGAGTGTAGACTTGCAAATGGGACAGTCAGGCCCAATTGCGTGTCGAGTGTGGACTTGCAAATGGAAAAAAGGCGGGGGCCCCAACTGCATGTCAGGGGTCGAGTTGCAACGGGGACAAAAATGATCGCCCCCAGTTGTGTGTCGAGGGTGGATTTGCAAAATGGGACTAAAATGAATCGGGCCTAGTTTTGTGTCGAGTATGGGCTTGCACTGGGACAAAAAAATGGAACGACCCTCCAATTGCATGTCGGGTGTGGAGTTGCAACTCGGGACAAAAATGAATTGGGCCCCCCAGTTGCATATTGAGGGTGGAGTTGCAACTAGGACAAAATTGGTCGGGCTCCTAATTGCATATCGAGGTGGACTTGCAACTGGGACAAAAAAAGGCAGGCTCCCCGATTGCATGCAAGGGATGTAGTTGGACGTGCAATTAGGACAAAAATGGGCCAGGCCCCAGTTGCATGCCGGGGGAGGACTTGCAACTCGGACAAAGAAAAAGACAGCTCCCAATTGCATGTCAGAGGTTGAGTTGCAACTGGGAAGAAAAGAGTCCGTTGCGTGTCCAAGGTGGACTTGTAACTAGGAAAAATAGGGTTCGAGCCTAGTTGCGTATTAAGGATGGATTCTTATCTGGGACAAAAAACAGACCCCACCTGTTGTTGCAGGCGAAGTCAAACCGGCCAACAAAAGAATGCACAACAAATAAACAACGACCAGCGAGGCAGGGGATCGAGCGCTTGCACGAAAATTATGGCGAAGTTAGATAAGATATTGTTAAAAATTATATAGATGAGACACTGGTAAAAAAGTCTGAATTTAAAGAATTGCATAAATGAATAAAAAAAAAGACAAATGCAAATAGACTAGGGACATAGCTGCACATGGGAGTGAGAAGGCTCACAGTCACGGAAATACCTAAAAAGAAGCTCGACTCTTGCCATTCTCTACAGACCCATATACGAGTACTAACTACCACACACAAACAAAAAAAAGAATGAAAAAACGCAGCCCACAAACACACAGGCAAAACGCAGCCACGTCACTAACCCACGGACGACGCAAGCGAGCTCTGGACACAGCGACAACGGAAACGACGCGAACAAGCGGCGCAAAAGGGACACCAGCACGCGCGCGAGACACAGCAACAACGAAAAAAAAAACCAGATTTGCACGAATCTTACAGCCCCTAATCCTATGGTGGACAACTTAGATGTGACTTAACTAAAAAACATCTAGATGTGAATTAGCAAATCCGATAAGATTTATATGCGTGTGCTTGTGCCTGAGAAATCGATGGAATCGGCGCACGCAACCCACTCATGAAAAGTGAGCCCTGTTGCATGGAACTTGTCGGCCACGATCTCATCCATGCGTCGTGCCATTTCCGGCGCCATGTAGTTCACCCAGTCACCAGCCACGCCCTTCCTGAACAGCGCCTCGCGCGGGATCGGGAAGATGGGATCCATGTGGCCTGTTCTGTTGGCTTCCAGTGTCTTGAGGTGCCCGATGCTGCAAAGCTTGACGATGTCGTCGACGACGCCGGCGTCCTCCTCCGCGCCGGAGAAAGGCAGCCCCACGAACCGCGCTAGCTTCCTGACGTGCTTGGCGGGGTCGCGGAGCAGCTCCTCGTACCGCAAGAAGAGCACGCCATCCTGCCTCGCCGTGCTGGCACTCCAGTAGCCGAGGATGTGGTCCCACACCGGCCCGTACATCGCTGCGCCGCCGCACACGGACTCGGACACGTCGGCGAGCGGCAGATCGGGCTGCAGCCGCCGGAGGTAGTGCCAGAGCGAGACGACCATGTCCTTTGGCTCCCTGCAGACGTACACGACCTTGCACCCGCCGGCGCCGTCCGCGGGCGCGGCTCGCGGCATCACGAGGAGCGGCATGTGCGTGTTCATGAGGCGCGGGGACGGCAGCGCCTCGAGTTTGGCCTCCCCGCGGCGGCTGCGGATGAGGGCCTCCAGGAAAGGGACGCACTGGTGCGGGTTGAGGCGCAGAAGCGGGTGCCCGGCGCCGGCGGCGGGGTAAGCACGTCGGGCCATGGTGGCGAACGTCAGCGCGTTAACCCACGTGGTGCCGCACTTGGGAAAGCTGGCGACGATGACGTCGTCCCGGCGGGGCTCGAAGCGGCGCTGCAGGGCGACGGCCGCTGGGACAGACCACTCCGGCAGCCAGAAGCCCTCGTAGCAGCGGAGGCTCGACAGGCCGTTGGGCCTCGGCGCGCACGGCAGCCCGGACACAAGGTCCGCGAGCTCTTCCGGAAGCTGCTCCGGCACGGAGGAGGCCGAGCCTGAATCACCGTCGACGTCCTTGAAAGGGACGGGGCCGACCGAAGCGGCAGGAGCGTTCGCCATTGATGATCTTGACGAGAAGAGTATGGTGGACACTAGTAGGTGGTGGTGGTGCTATATATCTTCTTGTATTGGTTCAGTGAAAGGCTCATATGCAGACACCACTGCCTAATTGTCTATAAGTAAAGTTGCCGTCCACACAGCGCAAAAGCATCGAAAAAATAGTTATGAGCATCACCTACTACTACACACCGTGCACCAAAGCCACTCTGTTGACCGTGGCATTATGGTTTGGGTGCACAATTCACAACATGATTTGCACATTTGCACAAACGATCCGCTGTGCTCCATGACTTTGTAGTTTGGTGTGCGTTTTAGTATGCGTACTATTCCCTTCATTCCACAATGTAGTGCGCCCGCGCTTTCCGAGATCTAATTTTGACCATATATTTAACCAACGAGATCGATTGCGGCAGAGCAAAAATTATACCACTGAATTCGTATCGACATACGAATTCAGTAGTATAATTTCGCAGTCGGTCTCGTTGGTGAAATTTATGGTCAAACTTAGATCACGAAAAACGAGGACGCACTATATTGTGGAATGGAGGGAGTATATAGCAATTATTTTCTTTTTTTTGGCCCGAAGTCAACAGGGTTTTTCCTTTGCAAAGTGTATATATCAGTGCAAAAGAAAGTCGAGTTTATTGCAAAAAAGTTTTGAAATCTTTTGACTTTTTCATGGAGTGTCGGACTTGAACTTTTATGATCGGGCGCATGCAAAAACATAAATACTGCCTTTTTTGGTTGTGATCAGTCGCTATAAACATCAATTTTAATTTACTTCATCTGCTATGCTCAAAATGAAATTGGTTGGACCCGGCTGGACATTTAGCGGATACGGTCGGATGCTCGGCTTACGGACAGATAGTGTGTCTGTCTTAGGACAACGGCGTTCCCTTTCACAATGTATACCAAATAGCATTGCTAAACTGGTTTTTGCCTTTTAACAACCCCTCTACACATTGTCGAGACTAGTGCCAAATCCAAAATATTTGGAACCGGAGCTTGTTGGTGCTCCGATGCCAAATTTGGGCATTGAACAAAATATTATGTGTAGGCATGTAGTGGGACGATGAGGACGTATGAAGTAAGAAGAGGAAATCGAATATTTTACATGTATTTTTACTTTGTGGTGGGTCCATATTTAATTTGTTGGTCATCCGTTACATTGCAAATGATATGTATATTTAGCACCATTGATATATTGCAGTGATGCGTCAGATTTGACATTGTACGTCGTGAATGTCCTAAAAAAAGTTATCCAAATGATAAGTACCACACATGTAGCAGGAAGCACTTCGGCTCTGACATTTTTTACAATTAAAGTTGTCATCCAAAAAGTAAAAACAAACCCAAATAATACTAAAACTTGCCAGCCAAGAAGGAAGTTGTCATGCTTGACATATAAAGTTGTCATCCTCGCGTCACTAAACTTATCATAAAAAATGTTCAAAGTTATGTGTTTGTGCCACACGCGTGGCACTTATCAGGATCCAAAAACTAACATCTATGCACTGAAAAGTTTAGGTACTAAGCCGTTCATACACAAATTTTGCAAAAAAAAAAGTAAACTCTTCTTGTCTTGGGCAATCACAGGAGCAGGGCAACCCAACTATTGACCGATGGCACAATTCGAAACTGATGCATATAAAGCAATATCCGAGAACGTTTTGCCGAGGACTGCTCGGAGTACCTTGGCTTTTGATGGGTTCGGCTCTAGTCGGAGTCCCCCGTTGATATTGTCGATACTTTAAAGGCATCCGACATTGTACGACGAGAGCTATGCTGTAGACACACAGTATCCCCCGAGACTCAGGTTGGGTGCGGCCGACCAACCCGAGGATCGAATCTTCTCGGGAACTAGTCCAGATGTCATGTGCGTTTTGCCAACGCCGAGGTGTAAGTCGGTAGGAAAGACACCGAGTTGTGGGTCGGAAAAGATCTCCCGAGCTGAATTATTACGCAGGGCACCTCGGTCATGAGGATGTCTCACCTCCTAAAACAAAAACAAATAGCTTAAAAGTGCCATAAGCTCGAAAAGCGAAAAAACTTATGTAAAAACTTTGACGTCCGAACTAAATCAAGTTTTTTGGTGTCAATCCGAAATTGGTCTTAAAATTAATACGTGCTCCGGTCGTGCTTTAACATGATACATCCGATCTCCGGACTCCAAGCGGGTCAGCTTTTGGCTTCAACCTTCATATCCCGAAGCGGAGTGTTTCTCCGAGGCCTGATTAGCGAACTAAACTCGAGCGACTTTAGAAAGAAACCAGGCTATCCGGCTATTGACCACACACTAGTGTCGGAAAAAGGAGTAGTAGAAAAAGACTTTGCAACGACCAAGAAGAAAACACATTTATTATAAAACGGCTCATACAAATTTAAGAGCCCCCGGTTAAATAGGGTAAAGAATTTTTAACAAACATTTTTTTTGTTTAACAAAAAATATAATGTTTGGTTGACCCGAACAAAAAGTAAATTTTCAAAGAGAGCTGAGCACGAAAACGACTTAACTGGTTAATGTGCTCCGTGCGGTCCGGGGTTGTGGCGGGACGGAGACGTAGTCCTCGGCCTAGCCGAGGTCCCAGCCCCCAAGCCCGAGGTAATCGAGCGAAGAGCTCGGGTCGAGAAGTGACAACGCAGCACGGTTGCTGCGGAGAGGCGGAGCCCCCGGTACAGCCGAGGAGACAGAGTAGTTCGGCAGCATGACGGCGAAGCCCCCAGTTATCATGGGAAAATGAAGTGTTTTTATCAAACAAACTTTTTTATTTAACACAAATATAATGCTTGGTCAAACCGAACAAATATTAAAATTGAAAAAACTTGAGCATGAAAGCGACTTAACCGGTTAATGTGCTCGGCGTTGATAACGTGGGCCGAGCTTGTGGCGGATCGAGGTCCCAGCCCCCAAGCCGGTCCAGAGGTGCCCGAGCAAAGAGCTCGGCTTGATGAAGTGGCGACGCAGTACGGCCGATGTGGCGAGGCGAAGCCCCCGGTCCAGCTGAGGTGATGAAGCTGGTCGGCCGGTGACGCCGAAATCCCAGCAGTAGGTTGATGAAGAGATGGCGAAGCCCCCGGTCTAGCCGAGGTGACGGAGCAGGTCGGCTGGTGACGCCGTAGTCCCATGCCAGCCGAGGTGTCGAAGCAGGTCGACATGGTGGATGTCGGCTTGAAGAAGCGACGACGCGGCGATGCTAACGCAGGTCGGAATTTGTGACGCGGTCAATGCTAGCTTGAGAAGAGACCGTGGGACAATGCTGGGCGTGCCTGACCCGTGCAATCCATGGGGCGACAATCTTGTCTTGATGATTATTTGTCCCTCACGATGCCGAACTCTTGGTCGGCTCGCCGAGGTGATGATCCGATGTGGTTGTCGTCAGCTCGATGGAGCAACGACACAGTCGATGTTGGCGCAGCTCGGTAGCCATGGAGCAACGTGGTCGGGCCGGTTTGAAATCGGCGCGACGGTGAAGATCACCTCGGAAAAGACTCAAAATTTGTGGGCACGTGTTTGAAAACAACACACAATACCCTAGAAAAAAAATTCCTTCAAAAAGGATGTCCAATATCCCGTTCATGAAGAAAGATGAATTCGGGTCGGATTCGTTTTCGCGCAGAAAACAGATCCGAAAATTGATGCATTCATCGGACGTTTTCCGGAGTTTGAACGGTCGGATCGAGCTGAAATTTTGAGGGGTGATCGATATGGGAATTCCGCAGCCAATAAACGGTGGGATCTTCCAAACGATGTCCGAGCTGGAAGCTGGACACCTCGTCCTAAACTCGTCCAGATTCCCGTCCAGATTCGACAGGGCTCCGGTAGATCGGAGATCGCTGGAGATTTTTCCCTACGAATACGACGAAATTTTACAGGGTTGTTGTACACTCAATTCCGCACAATTCCACCGAAGCAATCGTGAAAGCGACGTTCGAGGAGGCACGAACGATGAACGCGAATCCGCTGTCCAGAAAAAATGCACAGTCGCCTAAGGACGATGTTAACATCGAGCCCCCGAGCTCCAAGGATGATTCCCCCATGACTTTGGTAGAGATCGGAGTTGATGATGATGAAAGTATCCGTCCGATCTTGATGATCTGACGCGGAACGCAGTCCTCGGTCCAGCCGAGGTGGCCAGTCGAGCCGACGAAGAAGATGCCGACATCGACAATAAAGATCGGTTCCGACGCGTGGATCGCGCCGGAGACGATCTGAATTCCAATCGCACCGCGGCGACTGCCGGCAGGCTCTCAATGAAAGCACCAATGTCGATGTCAAATCTAACATATCTCGTAATAGGGATCGTAAGCTAGGCGTTTTGTAGCGATGGTAACATGGACACAGGATTTTACCCAGATTCGGGCTCTCTTAAGGAGATAATACCCTATGTCCTGCTTTTGATTGTATTGATATGGGGATAGTACATAATACAGATATCTATCACGAGATTGTTGTAATGAATATGAGATTGTCTATCGACTAGCCTGGCCTCGGTTTATATAATGCACCGTAGGCCTAGGGTTTAGAGGAGTCCTAGTCGACTACGTCGGTGGAGAGGAGTCCTTGTCTTGATCACCAAGTCTTGTGGAATCTTCATCGTATGCGTCATGGGCTGTCCGAACTGGCCCATTAGTGAATCATCATGGGGTCCTCGGCCCGACCCACTGGTCGGAAGACGATGTGGTGAATACCCCCTAGTCCAGGACACCGTCATCTTCCATCGAATGCTTTTTTAGGCTAGTTGAATAGTTTTGATTAAGATTTTGTTAGTTTATTACTCGAAACTAAATCAAATATTTTCAGGATACTTCCTTTGTGGAATAAGATATTGGATCCTCGAGGGATCTCTTTTTCTTGTTGCTTCATAAGAGCGAATAGAATAGATTCAATTCGCATTTCGAGAGCCTTTCATTTATCCGTCAAGGGGCATTTGACATCCAGAGACAAAAACAGTCCCACACCAAACAGAGAATTTTCCCCAATGGACGTAACCAGCTCTGCTTTACCGGTCTCAAAAGTTAAGGATTCATCTAATCACATATGAACTGGAGAGGCCTAAGTTAGCCTCGTGAAATTAATTGTTGTTCTCTAGAGTGTTATCTCCATAGATTCTAAAAAAAGTCTTATATTTTGATACGGAAGGAGTACCATTCTTGAATGTGAAAGCCTCTGATAACCCGGTGTCCGATTTGTCGTTTGGGCGGTGGTGAGATCTGAAAGCAATAGTAAGAAAACAAAACTGCAGGTGATTAGAATAAGATCCTACAGCCTCGATTCCATGAGCACCCGAGGCATATTTACATATGAAATTGCCTTTCGTACTAACAATGACCGTAGAGAACATGGCGGCAAGTCCTAAACTTGCATTAAACTTGGAGACTTGAGGGGCTACTAATAATAATCTGGAGCCCGAAGCAGAGCAACCGGCAGAGGAAGCAGCTTTTGATCTCGTCCAACGGTGGCCATGGCTGTACCCTCTCTCGCCGGGTGCGTCGCCCTCTTCCATCTCCTCCTTCTCTTCTCTTCTCTTCGTCTTCCTCTCTCCGGGTAGCCCCCGAAGCGGAGAGCTCGGTCTCGACGCGCCATGGCAGGACCGCCTACCATTTCCAGCCAGCCAAGAACTGGCAGAACGGTACGGATTAGCGCTTCTTAATTTGCCGCATTGTCGCTACACCCAATTGTGGATGGACATGGCTAACCCCCTTTCTGCGAATGGATTTGGCTAATCTGATTGATCCTTGCGCTTCTCCGATCATGGCGGCATTGCTCGTTCGGATGGATCCATGGTGACACTGCTGAGCAGATCCGAATGGTACGCACTGTCTTCTCCCCCCTCGCTGCCATCAATGTTGTCAGAATAGTCGTTGCTTGCTGAATTAGTAGGTGCCTGAATCATGTCTTGCAATCCTGGAGTTGTGTACAACCCGCACGGCGCCACCTGGGGCGTCGGCAACCTCTCATGGGGCCACTCCGTCTCCGGCGACCTCGTGAACTGGGCGGCCCTCGGCGACGCGCTCGAGCCCACCTCGCCGTTCGACGCCAACGGCTGCTGGTCGGGCTCCGCCACCATCCTCCCCGGCGGCGTCCCGGCCATCCTATACACCGGCATCAGCGCCGACGACGAGCAGGTCCAGAACGTGGCCTTCCCCAAGAACGCGTCCGACCCGCTCCTGCGCGAGTGGGTGAAGCCGAGCTACAACCCCGTCATGCCGCTCCCCGTTGACGCCCCTCGGGATTTCTTCCGCGATCCTTCCACGGCGTGGCTCGGCCGCGACGGTCTGTGGCGCGTCGCCGTCTCGGCCAAGGTCGGTAACGCCGTGGGGTCCACGCTCATCTACCGAAGCAAAGACTTCCGGCGCTGGGAGCGGAACGCCGCGCCGCTGCAAGAGTCACGCGCCGCCGGCATGGTGGAGTGCCCGGACCTGTTCCCGGTGGCGGAGCCCAGCGTGGAGGAGGGGCTCGACCACGCGCCGAGGACCGGCACCGGGGTGAGGCACGTGCTGAAGCTGAGCGCGACGGACACGTTCCAGGACTACTACGCGGTCGGGCGTTACAACGACACGTCGGACACCTTCGCACCGGAGGAGGACGGCGAGCGCGGCGGCGACGACTGCCGGAGCTGGCGCCGCCTTGACTACGGCCACGTATACGCGTCCAAGTCTTTCTTCGACGCGCGCAAGAACCGGCGCGTTCTGTGGGCGTGGGCCAACGAGACCGACAGCCAGGCCGACGACATCGCCAGGGGCTGGTCCGGCGTCCAGGTCCGTCGCCACCGCCATCAATTCCTCCGACCAAATGTTGTCCTGCAAAGTTTGAAGTCCATATGTTACTTCATTTGAGAGAAAAAAAAAGAAATTTTCTTGTAGTATGTTAGTTGGAGAGCACAGATCTCAAAGCAATGTTGGAGGGGTGAGGATAAGGGGTACCATGTAGGACGAGCTACAAAAGGAACTTTACCTTTTGTCAATTATCGTGCTGACATGTTATCTCCTACGCTGCAGATCTTCCCACGGAAGGTTTGGCTGGACAACGACGGGAAGCAGCTAAGGCAATGGCCAATCGAGGAGATCGAGACGCTGAGGAGCAGAAAGGTCGGGTTGCTGGGAACGATGGTGAACTCCGGCGGCGTGAACGAGATCGTCGGCGTCGCGGGCACGCAGGCGGACGTGGAGGTGGTCTTCGAGATCCCGACACTGGAGGGGGCCGAGAGCTTCGAGCCCAACTGGCTCGTTGATCTGCAGAAGCTGTGTGGGGAGAAGGGCGCGTCCGTGTTAGGCGGGGTCGGCCCGTTCGGGCTGCTCGTCATGGCCTTCGGCGACCTGCAGGAGCGCACCGCCGTCTTCTTCAGGGTGTTCAGGCACCATGACAAGTACAGAGTCCTCATGTGCACCGACCTGAGTAGGTCAACTACGCGAGCCGGGGTGTACCAGCCGCCGTACGGGGAATTCGTGGACATGGACATCGAGGAGCACGGGAGGAGCATATCACTCAGAACATTGGTAAATTCCTCGTCCTCAACTTTGTCAGAGAATGAATGAACTGAAATTAAATCGAAGTGACAAGTTGTGATTTCGACAAACAGGTTGACCACTCGGTGGTGGAGAGCTTCGGCGGCGGGGGCCAGACGTGCATCACGGCGCGGGTGTACCCTGAGCACGCCGAGAACGGCAACAGTCACCTGCACGTGTTCAACAACGGGACTGGTGCGGTGAAGGTGGCCAAGCTCGAGGCGTATGAGCTGGCGACGGCGACCGTGAACGTTGGGGACGACGGGTTGATTCAGATGAGCTCCATGCGCAGAGGTGAAGCGTAGTAGGTGGGGAATGGTTTAGTTCGTGCCATGGACTCTGTGATTTTTATATACTACTCCCTCCGCTCTTTATGTAAGGTGTATTATTTTCGGCACAGTGACCAAGGCACATAATTACAGACATGTTAAGACTAAATTGCTCATGACAAATTTGTTGGTTAGTGAAAAGTGAATCAATTAGTTCAGAAAAGTATGAGATACATGGAGTCGACAAAGAGATAGTTTCCTTCTTTTACTATAAGGAGAGATACAGACAATAAAAACTTTCTGTTTTTAGGAGGGCTAACAAGTGAATTAGGAGGAATCAGAAGAAATGCACCTTACATTCAGAAATTTTATCAAAAAACAAATACACCTTATATAGAGGAACAGAGGGAGTATATCACTGAGCTCTTTAGAATTAAAGGCATTTCATTCAATTAAGGTCATCAATTTAAAATTCAATCATCGATGGTCAACAATCTCTCACTAAATTAATTTAATTTACTATACTTTTTTATTTCATTGAGAAATTAAATATTAAATTTTGTTCATATTTTTGACACTGTCAACAATTTTTCAAATTAACTCGAAGCAACCAGCCTATAAAAGTTATCAATCCTAGGTACCTCTCATCACCTAGAAAAAAATAGCGCCAACATGTGATACTGTAGCACAAATATAGTACATGAAGCCACTGATGCAGAATTTCTTTTTACATAAGGATGAGTCGATTAGCAAATCATAAAATCACACCGCGAAAGCCCACCAAAACACCGCATTATGAACAAAAAAGAGAAGACATTCCAAACCTAATACTCACTTCCTTCTAAGATCTATGGTGTATTATTTTATTAAAAAGTAAATTTTTTTTAACTTTGATCAAGTTTAGAGGCAAAAATATCGACATCCACAATACTAAATAATAAAATATGAAAATTTATTTCATATGAATCTAAGAATCCGATTTGATATTATGAATACCGATATATTTCTAAAAAAATCTGGTCAAATTTAAAGAGGTTTGACTTCTCAAAAAAGTAATACACCTTATATTTTAATATAGATTGAGTACAAAATTTATGAAACTCCAAAAAATCAACAGCGCAGCAAAGCGCATCCAACCCTTCTAGTTAGTATTATTCTCATGGAAATTTGCGGTCTAAAGGAAAATTTGGTGGCAGAGAGCATCTTCAGCATGGACCCCTAAAACTGGCAAGGTATTTGGGATGGTGATACGTTAGCAGGCCATCTGACCGTGCCCACAATCATTTCAAAAGGAATTTAACAAACTTGAAGACTTTTCATAAAAATACAACGGAATTCACTCCAGTTCAGATATAATTTACATAAAATGAACGATGTTTCGTCCCCTAACTAAAAACCTAAAAAAATAAACTAGCTTGTAGCTGAGGGTGACCTCATACGCGTGGCCAGCGGCGACGGCGGCGTCGTTGGAGTGGTCCATCCAGCGGCCGAAGGATGAGAAGGCAGGTTTCCCTACCCGAGTGCCATCTGGCGCCCGCGGAGGAGCCACTCCGCTTCCTCATGCGCCATGCAGAGGGCCATCGCGGCCGATGCCAATCCTAGCCGGGGCGCCTTGCCCTTGCCCCTGCCAGCGGTGGCTGTGGCCTCGCTGAAAGACCACTCCTCGCCAATCTTGGCGAGCGAAACATTAAAGCAACGCAGCCGCCGTGCGACCATCCCCGTGGTGGTCATCTAACGATCACGGGCCCATGCCATCGTGAGGTCCTGCTCCTAGCGGACTCACGTCGGTGCCTTGTCAGACTTGGTGAATGACGAGTGGCACGTCGCGTTGCGTCGTTCCTGCCGCATCGCCTGCATGACCACCCACTCATCCGCCGTTACGATGCTTCGCAAGGACAAGATGTCGTCGCGGTCATGGCCACCAACGTTGTGGACAAGGCACCCGCGTGCCTTCGCGATCGTCGGTGGATGAAAGCACAAATGCTCCCTTGGCGGTTTTGATAATTCATGACAACATACATTATCTCTTTGACTAACAGTTCTCCCTAGTTTATTTCAGATTAAGTCCAAAGATAGCAGAGGCTGACAATTGTGAGGAGGATCTCCAAGAAGGAAAGGAATATGATAGACAAAAGCTTCAAGCTTCAAGACTCTAGATTTTATTTTATGCGAGAAATTACAATTGAGTCCATAGGAAAGCCAATACTATTAAAAGGGGATGAGGTATCTAAGATGATCTGGTTGCTCAAAGTGCTTAGAGATAAACATTCTGTCCAAAACTCATATGATTAAATTCGGTGCCACCAACACTTTCCACTTTGCCCCCACCGAGTTTTGCTTAGACAAATCCCAAGCCAAACCCTAGCAATTTGGTACAACCGAGTTTTGCTTCGGTACAGCCAAAACGCAGTGACCAACTTGCTGGCATCCAATTGTCAAAAATCGTAATTTCCGAGTTTTGCATTTTGGTGTCACCGAGTCACTGGAACTGCCTTGGCCAATCGAATCGGACTCACCGAGTTGTTTGGTATCGGTCTCACCGAAACGCCAAAAGTTAGGACATTTTGCACTAGTCGGTGCAACCGAGTTTTTGCTTCGGTTCCACCGAGTTGGGGAATAATGTTGTAACGATTGGGTTTTTGAAGATGGCTATATATACTCCTCCACCTCCCTCTCATTTGTAGAGAGAGCACTCAGAACAAGCATACACTTAGAACATTCATTTTCTGAGAGAGAACCACCTACTCATGTGTTGAGATCAAGATCTTCCACTCCAACCATATGAATTTTGATTTCTAGCCTCCCCAAGTTTCTTTCCACCCAATCAATCTCTTCTACCAAGCCGCATTCTATGAGAGAGTGATTGAGTGTTGAGGAGACTATCTTTTGAAGCACTAGATCAAGGAGTTCATCATCCATACCACATCTGTTACCTTTTGGAGAGTGGTATCTCCTAGATTCGTTAGGTGTCGCTTGGGAGCCTCCAAATCGTGTGGAGTGGAACCAAGAATTTTGTAAGGGCAAGGAGATCGCCTACTTCGTGAATATCTACCCCGAGTGAGGCTAGTCCTTCGTAACGTAAGCCATGGTGGAATAGAAAAGGTTGCTTCTTCGTGGACCCCTTGTGGGTGGAGCCCTCCGTGGACTCGCGCAGCCGTTATCCTCCGTGGGCTGAAGTCTCCATCAACGTGGACGTACGATAGCACCACCTATCGGAACCACGCCAAAAATCTCCGTGTCTTCATTGCGTTTGATCTTCCTATCTCTACCCTTTACTTACACTTGCATGTGATTACTTTCTGTTGCTTGATACGTCTCCAACGTATCTACTTTTCCAAACACTTTTGCTCTGGTTTTGGACTCTAATTTGCATGATTTGAATGGAACTAACCCGGACTGAAGTTGTTTTCAGCAGAACTACTTTGGTGTTATTTTTGTGCAGAAATAAAAGTTCCTGGAATTGGACGAAACTTTTTGTGAATTATTTTTGGAATATATAATGAATTATGGAGCGAAGATCCATCGGAGGGGAGCTGCTTGTGGGCCACAAGCCAATAGGGCGCGCCCACCCCCTCGGCGCGCCATGATGGCTTGTGAGGCCCACATGGCTCCCCTGACCCTAATTCCACTCCTATAAATTAACATCTTGGAAGAAAAAAATTAGAGAGAAGATTTCATCGTGTTTCACGAGACAGAGCCGCCGCCACCTCCTGTTTTGGAGTCCGCTTGGGGCTCGAGAGAGGAGGATTAGTCGTCATCGTCATCACCAACCCTTCTTCATCAACACCGCCATGATGCTCACCACCGGGAGTGAGTAATTCCTTTGTAGGCTTGCTGGACGGTGATGGGATTGGATGAGATTGATCATGTAATCGAGTTAAGTTTGATAGGGCTTTATCCCTAGTGTCCACTATGTTCTGAGATTGATGTTGCTATGACTTTGCTATGTTTAATGTTTGTCACTAGGGCACGAGTGCCATGATTTCAGATCTGAACCTGTTATGTTTTCTTGAATATAAGAGTGATTTGGATCCCATCTTGCAAGTTGTATGCACCTTTTACGTGTCTTGATCCGCATACCCCAAGGTGACAATAATTGGGATTCTTTCCGGTGATTGTCGTGGTTTGAGGAGTTCATGTATTCACTATGTGTTAATGCTTTGTTCTGGTTCTCTATTAAAATGATACCTTAATATCCCTTAGTTTCCAATAGGATCCCGCTGCCACGGGAGGGTAGGACAAAAGATGGCATACAAGTTCTTATCGCAAGCACATATGACTATATACGGAATACATGCCTACATTACATTGATGAATTGGAGCTAGTTCTGTGTAGCCCTAGTGTGTAACTGTTACATGATTGATGCTATCTAAATCATTATCCATCACCGATCAACATGCCTA
Organism: Elymus sibiricus; assembly: GCA_039707655.1. Lineage (NCBI taxonomy): Eukaryota > Viridiplantae > Streptophyta > Magnoliopsida > Poales > Poaceae > Elymus > Elymus sibiricus. The sequence goes on from CM077665.1 coordinate 487,931,302, forward strand.
CGCTTTTCATACATTGAATCTTGCTAAGTTACTACTATTGCTGCTACTGTCACAACTACTACAAAATTACTGATGTCACTACTGTTGTTACTATTGTTACTACTATTTGTCGTGCTACTAAAACTTTGCTGTAGAGAGTTATCCCAGGTGTGGTTGAATTGACAACTCAACTGCTAAGGCTGATAAATATTCTTTGGCTCCCCTTGTGTCGAATCAATAAATCAGGGTAAAATACTACCCGCGAAGACTGTTGCGACCTCCTATACTTGTGGGTTATCACTGCTATACTTGTAGACTTGCATGTGTAGGGTGTGCTAGACTTGGTAAAACTGCTAAAACTTGTCAACCGATAAAATTGGGAAAAAGTTAAGTTTCTATTTGGTCAAGTAGTCTATTCACCCTCTCTAGACGCCTCTTCTCAATCCCACAATTGGTATCAGAGCTTTGGTCTCCATTGCTTTGGTTTTATCACCATTGGAGGAAGATGGATGTGTCTAGTTTGGGGTGTCTTAGCTATAGACTGCCTATTCTCAATGGGGAGTACTATAGTCAATGGAAAGACAAAATGCTTGATATATTTGATGAATTTCAATTGAGTAAGTACGTTGATAGTCCCTATGTGCCTCCCAAATATCCCTTACATCCTACTCACAAAGAAGAAATTGACATGCTTCGTAATCTTAGAACCATCAATCTTATCACTAGAGGATTACCCAGAATTGTGTTTGATCATATGAAAAACTCCGAGTGTGCCTACACTTTTTGGAAGGATTTGGAGAAGAGATATCCAAACTACTCTTTGAAAAATCTTGATGTTATTCTCCATAAAACTATTGCCTTTCACAAAAAGAAGCTTAGTGGTCCTGATTTTGAGAAATATCTATTTGAGCTTTGTGACCTCATGTGTGCGGAAGGAGATGTCATAACTATCAATAACATCATTATTGAAGACATTAACATTCATAATCTTGAACATTGTCATGGTCATAATTCTAATGACTCACTTGATCTTTGTGACAAGGACATTCCATTTGATGATGACAATGTAGAACACGGCTACTATGATGAAGATGAGGAATTCGACATTGAATTTGAGAAGATCATGAAGAACCTAAGTCTTATGGCAAACTTCAAAGGCTACATGTCCGGAGGAAAGGAATGGATTCTCGATAGTGGATGCACCGATCATATGACCGGAGATAGGGACATGTTTCATGAGATCACACCAAATCATGGACTACGTGACCTTCGGAGACAACTCCAAGGGTAAGGTACTTGGCCTTGGTAAGGTGGTTATATCTCATGATAGTTCCATTCAAAATGTCATGCTCGTTGAATCCCTTGGCTACAATCTCCTTTTCGTATCAAGACTTGCCAATTTCGGTTTCAATGTGCTATTCACTAAAGTAGATTTCCATGTGTTTCGTCGAGACAATCATAACATGGTCTTTACCGGTTTTCGTAGAGGTGATCTATACATTGTTGATTTCACTAAGAGAGCCCAACATCACACTTGTCTTATTGCAAAATCTTCTAAAGGTTGGCTATGGCATAGAATGTTAGGACATGTTGGTATGCGTAATCTATAAAAGCTCATTAAAGGTGATCACATACTTGGTGTTAAATATGTTATCTTTGATAAAGATAGACTTTGTAGTGCTTGTGAAGCAGGAAAACAAGTTGGGGGAAGTACACGCCTCAACAAAATGGAGTTGTTTAGGAAGAACCGGACACTCATAAAGATGTCTAGAACGATACTCGACGAGTACAAAACTCCAAGACACTTTTGGGCGGAAGCCGTGGAAATAGCTTGTCATGCTATAAAGCGACTCTACCTACACAAGCTTCTCGGTAAAACGACATACGATCTACTCAGCGGTAACAAACCCCAAGTTGGATACTTTCGGATATTTGGCTCAAAGTGCTACATTCTTGATAAGCATCGTCGTTCTAAATTTGCTCCTAAATCTCATGAAGGTTTCCTACTCGGTTGCGGATCAAACTCTCGCACTTACTGTGTCTAGAAAAACTTCACTCGAAAAGTTAAAGAGACGATAGACGTGAAGTTTGATGAGACTAATGGTTCGCAAGTCGAAAAATTGCCAAATAATGTTGGAGATAAGGAACCTTCGGAGGCCATCCAAGACTTGTCCATTGGCAAGATTCGTCCCATGTAGGTGAAGGAAAGCACTTCATCTACTCAAGTGGAAGGCCCTACTTCGCGTCAAGGCGAACCACGAAATGACATGGAGGCATCCACAAGCGGTACACGCCAAGATGAAGAGGATGAAGAAGTACATCAAGATGATCCACCACAACCACCTTCACCACCTCCACAAGGGAACGACACCTTCAACGACAATGAAGATGATGATGAGGAAGATCCTTTGTCCAACAAGCATAAGCTACCTCGAGTTCGAGCAAGAGTGCACAAGAATCATCCCGTAGAGCAAATTATTGGCGACATAAGAAACAGGAGAATCACTTGCTCTAAAACTCGTTCAACTAACTTTTGTGAGCATTACTCATTTATCTCTAGTATTGAGCCTATGAAGGTGGAAGAAGCTCTTGAAGACCCGGATTGGGTAAATGCTATGCACATGGAGCTACACAACTTCGAGAGGAATCAAGTGTGGACACTAGTGGAGAAACCCAAGTACAAGCACAACATCATTGGAGCAAAATGGTTGTTTCCCAACAAGCAAGGTGAATATGGACAAGTAGTATGCAACAAGGCTTGCCTTGTAGCTCAAGGCTACACTCAAGTCGAAGGTATGGACTATGGTGAGACTTACGCCCCCATTGCTAGACTTGAGTCCATTTGCATACTTCTTGCTTATGCCAATCATCATGATATTGCACTTTACCGAATGGACATCAAAAGTGCTTTTCTAAATGGAGAAATTGAGGAGGAATTCTATGTTAAACAACCTCACAACTTTATGAACCCTAAGAAACCTAATCATGTTTATAAACTTTGCAAAGCTCTCTGTGGTCTTAAACAAGCCCCTCGAGTTTGGTACAAATGCTTAATGAAGTTTCTCACAGAAAAGGGTTTTGAAATTGGAAAAATTGATGCAACTTTGCTCACTAAAAGAGTTAATGGTGAATTATTTGTGTGCCAAATTTATGTGAATGATATTATCTTTGGATCTACTAACCCACATTTTAGTGAGAAATTTGGATGGTTGATCTCCAAAAAATATGAGATGTCTATGATGTGTGAGCTGAAATTCTTCCTTTGTTTGCAAATCAAGTAAACGAGATATGATACATTTATCTCTCAAACCAAGTACACCAAGGACTTGTTCAAGAAATTCAACATGCAAGAGTGCAAAGGTATGAGAACCCCCATGCCTACAAGTGAACATGTTGACCTCACTAAGGAGGATAAACCGATTGATCAAAAGGTTTATCGATCAATGATCAGTTCATTGTCATATCTATGTCATGTTAAGTGTGTGCATGTGTGCCCAATATCAAGCGGCACCCAAAGAGTGGCATCTTAAGGTCGTGAAAATAATTGTGAGATACTTGATACATACACCAAACTTTGGCATTTGATATCCCAAAGGATCTTCTTTTGACCTTATGGGCTATTCCGACTCGGACTATGCCGGAGATAAGGTTAATAGAAAATCCACCTCGGGTTCTTGTCAATTTCTTGGGAGATCTCTTGTGTCTTGGTCATCCAAGAAACAAAACTCGGCATCTCTATCTACCGCCGAAGCGGAATACATTGCCGCCGGATCGTGTTGTGCACAATTGCTCTGGATGACTCAAACTCTCAAAGACTATGGAATGCATGTGAAATATGTTCCATTGTTTTGTGACAATGAGAGTGCTATTAAGATTGCACACAATCCCACGCAACATTCTTGAACTAAGAATATTCAAGTTCATCATCATTTCATTCATGATCATGTTGTCAAAGGGGATATTCTCTCAAACACGTTCGTACCGACAAGCAATTGGTGGATATCTTTACAAAGCCACATGATGAGAAAGTGTTTTGTCACTTGAGGAGTGATTTCAACATCATAGATGCTTCAAACTTGTTCTAGAGACTCATTCGGATGCATGCAAGGGCATGAGCTGAGATGACGATTACTTGATACTATTGACATGATACTATTTCATATCTTGGAAAACTATGCTCCCTTGTATTGCATCGAACCCTTTTGTAGGTACTTGGATGGACTACACTCCACAAGATTGCCATCAACTCATACTATAGGCAATATTGCCATGGCCAAGTATCAACAATCACTCTTTGAGATGAAGGAAGAAGGCAACCCAAACCATATCCTTGACAAACATTTGATGAAAATTTCACTCTTGTCATTTGGATATATTCATGTTATTCCTTGCATGACTAACCCATGTAGGAGGACCTATTTCAAAGAAAGAAGGATTGCTCCAAACTCCAACACTTGAGCATCCACAACAAGTCCACCTATATGCTACATCATCAACATCATTCAAAGGTATGTAATCATATCCTTGAAGAAGCTTTACTCCAAGTCATGAGATAAAGCAATTCTAAGTGATATGAAAACATCAAAATTCTTAAACGAAAAATGGTAACCCCATTTTGAGCTTAACGATGAGTATGGCCTCTGATCAAGAATTCTTTCTTGGCTCCTTAAGTCAATATACTCTAATATAGGTGACCTAGTCACCGACGAACTTCTAGATGGAGGAAAATGAATGGATAATCTTTTGATGCTTGCTTTACTTGCTATCATTTAATCCTAATCTAGGTGAAAATTCCTTGCAAATCTTATTTGAAAATTCCTTGCAAATATTATTGATAAATTCCTTGAAAATCTTTTTGCAAATCCTTGAAATACAGTCAAATTTTCTGAAAAATTTCCTTGACAAAATCGGCCAAGAATGCCTTTGACAAGTTTCTGTTTGCAACCCGGACTCTCCGACTAAGAGGAATCAGCGTCACCGATGTAGCAGATAACCTGCTCAGAGTTTCTTTGGTGCAACCGATATGAAACCCTTCGGTGCCACCGATATTTCCCATTACCCTAATACTCTTTTCGGTTCTACCGACCACAATTGTCTCGGAGTCCCCCACTTTTGCTACTGCTTGTGTTCTTTGCCAATTTTTGACATTCGGACAAAACTCTCCATGACCCATATTCTCTAGGATCCCTTACCCTCTGACCCTTCTTGGAAATTGATGCCAAAGGGGGAGAAAAGTTCAAATCTTAAAGGGGGAGAATCATCATAGCTCAAAGCCAACCATTAAGGGGGAGAGCTCAAATCATACCAATACCATATAAAGGAGAGAGATAGAATTAGTGGCTTGGACTTGACTGTTGATACTACTTATGATCATGTGTTGATCTTGTGTTTTCATGTTAGACCTGTCTCACCGTACCTACTCCCAATATCAACTTGAAAATAGATTCAGGGAGAGAGTAAAAAGGAAAATCTATATTCAGGGGAGAAAGTTCTACAAATATTCTTGGAGACATGTCGATCTTGAGAGAATACCATTTCCTACATGTCATCCAAATCTTGGTACATTTGAAATCCTTTGCATTGATATGAAAGAAACATTCTTGTGTTATCTAACACTGTTTTCTCAAGTGTGTTTCTCTAGTTAAAATGCTCTAGAATTTCAAGGTAAGTATATGCATCACACCCATGCTCAGGATGATCTCTTGTTTTTTGCACATATTGTTTGCAAGAGTGAGTCTTAAAAATAGAGACACTTCACTTACATATATTTGATGCATATGGCCAAGGTACATATGGCTTGTCATGTCTTCTCTACGGTGTGTGTGCTCATGCGTTCCAAAAGCAATCATTCCTTAAAGGGATTGCACACCTGTAGGGGGAGCCTGCTTAAGTCATGTGTTTCTCAAAGCTATCATATACTACTACATACTTTAAATTGAAGCTTTGATTGTATGTTGTCATCAATTACCAAAAGGTGGGAGATTGAAAGCACAAATGCTCCCTTGGAGGTTTTGATAATTCATGACAAGGTACATTATCTCTTGGACTAACAGTTCGACCTAGTTTGTTTCAAATTAAATCCAAAGATAGTAGAGGCTGGGAATTGTGAGGAGGATCCCCAAGAAGGAAAGGAATATGATTGGCAAAAGCTTCAAGCTTCAAGACTCTATATTTTATTTTATTTGAGAAATCACTATTTAGTCCAAACAAAAGCCAATACTATTAAAAGGGGATGAGGTATCTAAGATGATCTGGTTGCTCAAAGTGCTTAGAGATTTGCCACCAAAAGCCTCAACCATTCTCCCACAAAACATTCTATCCAAAACTCATATGATCAAATTCGATGCCACCGACACTTTCCACTTCGGCCTCATCGAGTTTTCCTTAGACAGATCCCAAGCCAAACCCTAGCAATTCGGTACAACCGAGTTTTGCTTCGGTACAGCCGAAACACAGTGACCAACTTGTTGGTATCTGATACGTCTCCAATGTATCTATAATTTTTTATTGTTCCATGCTGATATATTATCATTCTTAGATACTTTTTGGGTCATTATTTACTAATTTATAATATTTTTGAGCACTAAGCTATTGACCCATTGCTAAGTGCCAGTTGCTGTTTTCTGCGTGTTTTTTTACTTTGCAGATTTCCTTTACCAAACGAAGTCCAATTGCCACGAAACTTTTTGATGATTTTTTCTGGACCAAAACAAGACAAACAAGCCTCGGAGGATAGCCGGGAGCCTCAGGGAGGCTCCACAATCCAACAGGGCGCGACCCTAGGGGGGGCGCGCCCTGATAGCTTCTAGGGCCCCTATGGCTCTCCCGACCTCGTTCTCCGGCCTATAAATTCTTATTAATCCTGGAAACCCTCAGGAGAGCCTTGAAAACCTTTTTCCGCCGCCGCAAGTCTCTGTTCCGCCGTGATCCCATCTGGAGCTCCGTTTTGGCACCCTACCGGAGGGGGGATTGATCACGGAGGGCCTCTTCATCAACCTTGCTGCCCTCATGATGATGTGTGAGTAGTTCACCACAGACCTACGGGTCCATAGCTACTACCTAGATGGCTATCTCTCTCTCATATGATCTTCAATACAATGATCATCGCATCTTCGCTTCGATCCATCCGATGTAATCCTATTGTGTGGTGTGTTTGTTGGGATCCGATGAATTGTGGGTTTATGTTCAGATTATTAATGAAAAGTATTTGAGATACCTCTGATATATATTGTCTCTTAATTGCATGATCATTATAGCTTCGTAATGCTCTCCGATTTATTGATGTGTTTTGGCCAAGTAGATTGATATTTCTTTGGTGGGAGTAGTGTGTTGTAGTAGGTTCAACCTCACGAGTTTCTGTATCCCAGTGACAGAAAGGGAGAAGATGCGTCTTTGTGTTGCTGCTACTAAGGATAAAACGATGGGGTTTATTCATATTAATTGAGTTTACTTTGTCTACATCATGTCATTGTTCTCCAAGCATTACTCTGTTTTACTTAATACTCTAGATGCATGCTGGATAGCGGTCGATGGGTGGAGTAATAGTAATAGGTGCAGGCAGGAGTCGGCCTATTTGCTTACGGACGTGATGCCTATATAGACATGATCATTGCCATGAATATCGCATAACTATCCGATTTTCTGTCAATTGCTCAATAGTAATTTGTTACCCTCCGCATGTTGCCTACATGAGAGATGCCACTAGGGAACACTATGGCCCCCGGGTCTATTCACTTATATATTCGCAAACGCAATTGCTACCTTGCTGCCTTTATTTACCTTTTCTTTTATTTTTCAATTTATATTTATCAAAAATTATCTACACAACTCATTTGCTTGCAAATAACGAGATCAAGGGCATTCACAACCCTCTTGCCCAAGTTGGGTGCAAGTCGTTTGTTCTTTTGTGTGCAGTCGCTGAAGACGGTTGAGAAGTGATATTCCTATTGGTTCGATAAACCTTGGTTTCATAACTGAGGGAAATACTTACTCACCTTGTGTTGCAACTACCCGTTCCTCTTCACGGAAAACCCAACGCTGATCACAAGTATCAGGAAGGATTTCTGGCGCCGTTACCGGGGAATATCATCATCAACTATGAAAAATCTTCTAGATTGTGCTGCAGGTCGTACCTTTTGTTGGAAATATGCCATAGAGGCAATAATAAAATGGTTATTATTATATTTCCTTGTTCATGATAATCGTTTATTATCCATGCTATAATTGTATTGATTGGAAACTCAAATACATGTGTGGGTACATAGACAACACTATGTCCCTAGTATGCCTCTAATAGACTAGCTCGTTGATCAAAGATGGTCAAGGTTTCCTAGCCATAGACATGAGATGTCATTTGATAACGGGATCACATCATTAGGAGAATGATGGGATGGACAAGACCCAAACTATGAACGTAGCATATGATCATGTCAGTTTATTGCTTTATTGCTATTGTTTTCTACATGTCAAGTATTTGTTCCTATGACCATGAGAACATGCAACCCACTGACACCGGAGGAATACCTTGTGTGTATCAAACGTCGCAACGTAACTGGGTGACTATAAAGATGCTCTACAGGTGTCTCCGAGGGTGTCTGTTGAGTTGGCATGGATCAAGACTGGGATTTGTTACTCCGTGTGACGGAGAGGTGTCTCAAGGCCCACTTGGTAATACAACATCACAATAAGCCTTGCAAGCAAAGTGACTAAAGAGTTAGCCACGTGATCTTGTATTACGGAACGATTAAAGAGACTTGCCGGTAACGAGATTGAACTAGGTATAGAGATACCGACGATCGAATCTTGGGCAAGTAACATACCGAAGAACAAAGGGAACACCATACGGGATTAACTAAATCCTTGACATAGAGGTTCAACCGATAAAGATCTTCGTAGAATGTGTAGGAACCAATATGGGCATCCAGGTCCCGCTATTGGTTATTGACCGTAGAGGTGTCTTGGTCATGTCTACATAGTTCTCGAACCCGCAGGGTCTGCACACTTAACGGTCGGTGACGTTTCGGTAGTATTGAGTTGTGTATGGTGGTGACCGAATGTTGTTCAGAGTCCTAGATTAAATCCTGGACGTCACGAGGAGCTCCGGAATGGTCCAGAGGTAAAGATTGATATATAGGAAGTCCCGTTTTGGTCACCGGAAAAGTTTTGGGTACTTCCGGTAGTGTACCGGGGGTGCCGGGAGGGTTCCGGGGGGCCATCGGGAGGGGCCACTCACGCCGGGAGGCCACATGGGCCTTAGGGGTGGTGCACCAGACCTTAGTGGGCTGGGCAAGCCATGCCCTAAGGGCCCATGCGGTTGGGGTGTGAGAAAAGGAAAAACCCCAAGGGGGAGAAGGAAATCCAAGTAGGATTGGAATCCTACTTGGAGTAGGATTGGAGGTGGACTCCTCCACCTCTCCTTCGGCCGACTCCTAGGGGAAACCCTAGGGGCGCCGACCCCTCCCATCCCTCCTACATATATTGGAGGGGAGAGAGGGCAGCCACACCCAACCCTAAGCCACAGTGCTGCCCTCTCTCCCCACTAGATCGTCTCCCCTAGTTTTCAGCGGTGCTTAGGCGAAGCCCTGCCGGAATAGTTCCACTACCACCGTCGCCGCGCCATCGCGCTGCCGAAGAACTCATCTACCTCTCCGCCCCCTCTTGCTGGATCAAGAAGGCAGAGATCGTCATCGAGTTGTATGTGTGCGGAATGTGGAGGTGCCGTCCATTCGGCGCTAGATCGGGACGGATCGTGATTGGATCGTAGGACGGCTTGCGATTTGGATCGCGAAGACGTTCGACTACATCAACCGCGTTTCTTAACGCTTCCCGCTTAGTAATCTACAAGGGTATGTAGATCCACTCTCCCCCTCGTAGATGCTCATCACCATGGATAGATCTTGCGTGTGTGTAGGAAATTTTTTGTTTTCCTTGCAACGTTCCCCAACACCTTATGGATGTGACCTTTGGAGAGGCCACCAAACTTCTGGACAACATCATGGCAAATTATTCTCAATGGCATACCGAGAGAGCTCCAACTGGTAAGAAGGTAAATTCTGTTGAAGAAATTGCTACTTTGAGTGAAAAAGTGGATGCTCTTATGAACATGGTTGCTAATAAAAAAGCCAATGTTGGTCTAAATGATATGCCCTTGTATACTTTGATTGAGCAAAATAATTATGCTATTGATGTGAACTTTGTCTCGCGAAATAATTTCAACAATAATGCTTATAGAGGCAATTTCAATGCTAGGCCTTATCCCGGTAATCCTCCTAACAACTATGGAAACTCATATGGTAATTCTTATGGAAATCCTTCTACCAATTCTAATAGGATGCCCTCTGATCTTGAGAATATAATTAAAGAATTTATTAATCCTCAAAATGTTTTCAACACTACGATAGAAGAAAAATTGCATATGATTGATACTTTGGCTAAAAATGTGGATAGAATTGCTATTGATGTGGAAACTCTTAAAAGTAAAACTTTGCCACCAAAGCATGATTTTAATGAGACTATCAAATCTATCCAATTGTCTATTAATGAAAGTAGGGAGAGGACCGCTAAGTTGAGAGCTAAGCGGGAATTCCTAGAAAAAGCTCTTCCACCCGGTTTTTACCGGAATCATGATGAGGATATTAAAATGATTGGCATTACTCCTATTGATTCTTTGTTTACCTCTCTGAATATAAATGATAAAAATACTGGAGTTGAATCAGCTCTAGCTAAGGAGGATCCCGTTTGCTTGGTGAGCGATGATTCCAATGCTAAAACTGAAAAAACCGACTTTGGAGAGGTCAAAACTTTATCTAGTGATTGTTGGGGAACGTTGCATGGGAAACAAAAAATTTCCTATGCACACGCAAGATCTATCCATGGTGATGAGCATCTACGAGAGGGAGAGTGGATCTACATACCCTTGTAGATTGCTAAGCGGGAAGCGTTAAGAAACGTGGTTGATGTAGTCGAACGTCTTCGCGATCCAAATCGCTAGCCGTCCCGCGATCCGATCACGATCTGTCCTGCGATCCAATCACGAACCGTCCCGTGATCCGATCACGGTCCTTCCGATCTAGCGCCGAACGGACGGCACCTCCGCGTTTAGCACACGTACAGCTCGATGACGATCTCCACCTTCTTGATCCAGCAAGAGGGAGCGGAGAGGTAGATGAGTTCTCCGGCAGCGCGACGGCGCATCGGCGGTGGTGGTGGAACTATTCCAGCAGGGCTTCGCCTAAGCACTGCTGAAAACTAGAGGACTTGATCTATTGGGGAGAGAGGGCTGCACCGTGGCTTAGGGTTTTCTGGTGCGGCTGCCCTCTCTCCCCTCCAGTATATATAGGAGGAAGGGGAGGGAGGCCGGCGCACCTAGGGCTGCCCCTAGGTGCGGCCGAGTGGGAGAGGTGGAGGAGTCCTACTCCAATCCTACTCCAAGTAGGATTCCACTTCCACTTGTTTTTCCATATCTCCACTTGGACTTTCCCACCTCTAGCCGCATGGGCCTTGTTGGGGGGGGGGGTTCGTCCAGCCCACTAGGGGCAGGTTCACCTCATCCCACAGCCCATGAGGCCCTTTGGGGCGAGAGGCCCCTCCCGATGGTCCCCCGGTACCCTCCCGGCACTCCCGGTACACTACCAAAGTACCCGAAACTTTTCCGGTGACCAAAACGGGACTTCCTATATATCAATATTTACCTCCGGACCATTCCGGAGCTCCTCGTGACGTCCGGGATCTCATCCAGGACTCCGAACAACCTTCGGTCACCAACATACATAACTCAACTATACCGAAATGTCACCGAACCTTAAGTGTGCAGACCCTACGGGTTCGAGAACTATGTAGACATGACCGAGACACCTCTACGGTCAATAACCAATAGCGGGACCTGGATGCCCATATTGGTTCCTACATATTATACGAAGATCTTTATCGGTTGAACCTCTATGTCAAGGATTCAGTTAATCCAGTACGATGTTCCCTTTGTTCTTCGGTATGTTATTTGCCTAAGATTCGATCGTCGATATCTCTATACCTAGTTCAATCTCGTTACCCGCAAGTCTCTTTACTCGTTCCGTAATACAAGATCCCGTGGCTAACTCTTTAGTCACTTTGCTTGCAAGGCTTATTGTGATGTTGTATTACCGAGAGGGCCCTGAGATACCTCTCCGTCACACGGAGTAACAAATCCCAGTCTTGATCCATGCCAACTCAACAGACACCCTCGGAGACACCTGTAGAGCATCTTTATAGTCACTTAGTTACATTGCGACGTTTGATACACACAAGGTATTCCTCTGGTGTCAGTGGGTTGCATGATCTCATGGTCATAGGAACAGATACTTGACATGCAGAAAACAATAGCAATAAACTGACACAATCATATGCTATGTTCATACTTTGGGTCTTGTCCATCACATCATTCTCCTAATGATGTGATCCCGTTATCAAATGGCATCTCATGTCTATGGCTAGGAAACCTTCACCATCTTTGATCAACGAGTCAGTTTAACTAGAGGCTTACTAGGGACACATTGTTTGTCTATGCACCCACACATGTAATTGAGTTTCCAATCAATACAATTATAGCATGGATAATAAACGATTATTATGAACAAGGAAATATGATAATAAATAATTTATTATTGCCTCTAGGTCATATATCCAACAGACTCCCACTTGCACTAGAGTCAATAATCTAGCTCACATCACCATGTGATTAACATTGTAATGAATCTAACACCCAATGAGTGCTGGGGTTTGATCATGTTTTGCATGTGAGAGAGGTTCTAGTCAACGGTCTGCAACATTCAGATCCGTGTGTTTTTTGCAAATCTATATGTCATACTGCAGATGCTACCACGCTCCACTTGGAGCTATTCCAAATGACTGCTCCACTATACGTATCCGGACTGCTACTCAGAGTCGTCCGGATAGGTGTCAAAGCTTGCATCGACGTAACCCTTTACGACAAACTCTTTATCACCTCCATAATCGAGAAACATTTCCTTAGTCCTCTAGTTACTAAGGATAATCTTGACCGTTGTCCAGTGATCTACTCCTGGATCACTCTTGTACCCCTTGACAGACTCATGGCAAGGCACACACCAGGTGCGGTACACAGCATGGCATACTATACAGAGCCTATGGATAAGGCATAGGGGACGACCTTCGTCCCTTCTCTTTCTTCTGCCGTGGTCGAGCTTTGAGTCTCACTCAACTCCACACCTTACAAATCAGGCAAGAACTCTTTCTTTGACTGATCCATTTTGAACTCTTTCAAAAACTTGTCAAGGTATGTACTCATTGAAAGTTTTATCAGACGTCTTGATCTATCTCTATAGACCCTGATGCCCAATATTTAAGTAGCTTCATTCCAGGTTTTCCTTTGAAAAACTCCTTTTCAAACAACCCTTTATGCTTTCCAGAAATTTCTACATCATTTCCGATCAACAATATGTCATCCACATATACTTATCAGAAATTCTATAGTGCTCCCACTCACTTTATTGTAAATACAAGTTTCTCAAAAACTTTGTATAGACCCAAAAACTTTGATCACCTCATCAAAGCGTATATTCCAACTCCGAGATGCTTGCTCCTGTCCATAGAAGGATCGCTAGAGCTTGCATACATTTTAGCATCCTTAGGACTGACAAAACCTTCTGGTTGTATCACATACAACCTTTCCTCACGGATACCGTTAAGGAAACTCTGTTTTGACATCCATCTGCCAGATTTCATAATCGAAAAATGCAGCAACTGCTAACATAATTCCAACAGACTTTAGCATCGCTACGGGTGAGAAAGTCTCATCGTAGTCAACTCCTTGAACTTGTGAAAAACCCTTTGCCACAAGTCGAGCTTTATAGACGGTGACATTACCGTCAGTGTCTGTCTTCTTCTTAAAGGTCCATTTGTACTCAACGGCCTGCCGTTCAACGGTCAAGTCTACCAAAGTCCATACTTGGTTTTCATACATGGATCATTTCTCGGATTTCATGGCTTCTAGCCATTTGTTGGAATCCGGGCCCACCATCGCTTCTTCATAGCTCGTAGGTTCACTATTGTCTAACAACATGACCTCCAAGACAGGATTGAAGTACCACTCAGAGGCGGTACGATTTCTTTGTCGGCCTACGAGGTTTGGTAGTAACTTGACCCGAAGTGTCATGATCATCATCATTAACATCCTCTTCATTTGGTGTAGGCGCCACAGAAACATCTTTCTATGTCGTGCTACTATCCAACTGAAGTGACGGTTCGATAACCTCATCAAGTTCTACCTTCCTCCCACTCAATTCTTTCGAGAGAAACTCTTTCTCGAGAAAGGACCCGTTTTAGCAACAAACACTTTATGCTTGGATCTAAGATAGAAGGTTTACTCAACTGTTACGTTAGGGTATTCTATGAAGATGCATTTCTCCGCTTTGGGTTCGAGCTCATTAGGTTAAAACCTTTTTTCACATAAGCGTCGCAGCCCCAAACATTAAGAAATAACAGCTTAGGTTTCCGCCAAACCAAAATTCATACGGTGTCATCTCAACGGACTTAGATGGTGCCCCTTTTAAAGTGAATGTAGTTGTCTCTAATGCATAACCCCAAAACGATAGTGGTAAATCGATAAGAGACATCATAGTTTGCACCATATCCAATAAAGCACGACTACGACGTTCAAACACACCATCACACTATGGTGCTCCAGGTGGCGTGAGTTGTGAAACAACTTCCACATTGTCTTAAGTTGTATACCAAACCCGTAACTCAGATATTTACTTCCATGATCATATCGTAGACATTTTATCTTCTTGTCACGATGATCTCAAACTTCACTCTGATTTTGTTTGAACTTTTCAAACGTTTCAGACTTGTGTTTCATTAAGTAAATATCCCCATATCTACTCAAATCATCAGTGAAGGTAGGAAAATAACGATATCCACTGCACGCTACAACACTAATTGGACCAAATACATCAACATTTATTATTTCCAATAAGTTACTTGCCCGCTCCATCATACCGGAAAACGGGGTCTTAGTCATCTTGCACATGAGGCATGGTCCGCATGTCTCAACCAATTCGAAATCGAATGAGTCCAAAGATCCACCAGCATGGAGTTTCTTCATGCGTTTTACACCAATATGACATTTAGTGTCAGTGCCACAAGTATGTGGTACTATCATTATTAACTTTGTATCTTTTGGCATCAATATTATGAACATGTGTATCACTACGATCAAGATTCAATAAACCATTCTCATTGGGTGCATGACCATTGAAGGTATTATTCATGTAAACAGAATAACCATTATTCTCTAACTTAAATGAATAACCATATTGAAATAAACATGATCTAATCACGTTCATGCTCAATGCAAACACCAAATAACATTTATTTAGGTTCATCACTAATCCCGAAGGTAGAGAGAGCGTGCGATGGTGATCACATCAACCTTGGAAACACTTCCAACACTCATCGTCACCTCACCCTTAGCTAGCCTCCGTTTATTCCGTAGCTTTTATTTCGAGTTACTAACATTTTGCAACCGAACCGGTATCCAATACCCAGGTGCTACTAGGAGTACTAGTAAGGTACACATCAATAACACGTATATCAAATATACTTCTATCGACGTTGCCAGCCTTCTTATCTACCAAGTATCTAGGGTTTGTTCCGCTTCAGCGACCATTCTCCTCATAATAGAAGCACTTAGTCTCGGGTTTGGGTTCAACCTTGGGTTTCTTCACTAGAGCAGCACCTGACTTGCCATCCATAAAGTTTCCCTCCTTGCCCTTGCCCTTCTCGAAACTACTGGTTTTACTAACCATCAACACTTGATGCTCCTTCTTGATTTCTACCTTCGCGGTGTCAAACATCGCGAATAGCTCAAGGATGATTATTTCCATCCCTGACATTTTATAGTTCATCACGAAGCTCTAGTAGCTTAGTGACAATGACTTGGAGAACTATATCAATCACTATCTTATCTGGAAGATCAACTCCCACTCGATTCAAGCGATTGTAGCACACAGACATTCTGAGCACATGCTCACCGATTGAGCTATTCTCCTTCAT
Organism: Elymus sibiricus; assembly: GCA_039707655.1. Classification (NCBI taxonomy): domain Eukaryota; kingdom Viridiplantae; phylum Streptophyta; class Magnoliopsida; order Poales; family Poaceae; genus Elymus; species Elymus sibiricus. The sequence goes on from CM077665.1 coordinate 487,947,349, forward strand.
CTTGCAGGCAAATAATCTTGTTGGAGGTCTCATACCTCTCAACACGGGCACAAGCCTGAGATCCCAATTTCAGCTCTTAGAACATCTCATATGTTCCGTGACGTTCAAAACGTTTTGGAGCCTCAATTCTAAGCCATAATGCATGACGCACTGAACTATCAAGTAGTCATCAGAACGTGCCTGTTAGATGTTCACAAAATCTACAGACGACGCTTGAGGGGGTGGCGCACCGAGCGGTGCATTAAGGACATAAGCCTTCTGTGCAGCAATGAGGACAATCCTCAGATCACGGACCCAGTCCGCATTATTGCTACCATCATCTTTCAAATCTATTTCTCTAGGAACATATAAAAATTCAAGGGAGCTACAGCGCGAGCTAGTAATCTACAACATAATTTGCAAAGACATTTTGACTATGTTCATGATAATCATATTACTTAAAACTCCCACTCAAATTGACATCCCTCTGGTTATTCGAGTGTCACATGATCCAAATTCACCAACCCAAGTCCGATCATCACGTGAGATGAGGTGGTTTCAATGGTGAACATCTTCATGTTGATCATATCTACTATATGACTCATGTTCGACCTTTCGGTCTCTTGTGTTCCGAGGCCATGTCTGCACATGCTAGGCTCGTCAAGTTTAACCCGAGTGTTCCGCTTGTGCAACACTGGCTTGCACCCGTTGTATGTGAACGTAGAGTCTATCACACCCGATCATCACGTGGTGTCTCGAAACGACGAACTTTCGCAATGGTGCACACTCGGGGAGAACACAATTTTATCTTGAAATTTTAGTGAGGGATCACCTTATAATGCTACCGTCGTCCTAAGCAAAATAAGATGCATAAAAGGATTAACATCACATGCAAATCATAAGTGACATGATATGGCCATGAACTTGTGCTTTTGATCTCCATCTCCAAAGCACCGGCATGATCTCCATCGTCACCGACATGACACCATGATCTCCATCATCTTGATCTCCATCAACGTGTCGCCATGAGGTTGTCGCGCCAACTGTTGCTTCCACGACTATTGCTAACTCATAGCAATAAAGTAAAGCAAAACGGCGAAAATAATTAAAGACAACCCTATGGCTCCTGCCGGTTGCCGTACTCATCGACATGCAAGTCGTGATATTCTATACAATACATGATCATCTCATACATCACATATATCTCATCATGTAATTGGCCATATCACATCACAACATACCCTACAAAAACAAGTTAGATGTCCTCTAATTGTTGTTGCATGTTTTACGTGGCTGCTACGGGTATCTAGTAAGAACTATTCTTACCTACGCAAAAACCACAACGGTGATACAAAAATTGCTATTCAACCTTCTCAAGGACCGCCTTTGTCAAATCCGATCCGACTAAAGTAGGAGAGACAGACACCCACCAGCCATCTTTATGCAACGAAGTTACATGTCAGTTGATGGAACCGGTCTCTCGTAAGCGTACGAGTAAGGTTGGTCCGGGCCGCTTCATCCCACAATACCGCCGAATCAAGAAAAGACCAAGGGAGGAAGCAATCTGAATATCAACGCCCACAAACTCCTTTGTGTTCTACTCGTGATCTCATCTACACATAGACCTAGCTCAGATGCCACTGTTGGGGAACGTTGCATGGGAAACAAAAAATTTCCTACGCACACGCAAGATCTATCCATGGTGATGAGCATCTACGAGAGGGAGAGTGGATCTACATACCCTTGTAGATCGCTAAGCGGGAAGCGTTAAGAAACACGGTTGATGTAGTCGAACGTCTTCGCGATCCAAATCGCTAGCCGTCCCGCGATCCGATCACGATCCGTCCTGCGATCCAATCACGAACCGTCCCATGATCCGATCACGGTCCTTCCGATCTAGCGCCGAACGGACGGCACCTCCGCGTTCAGCACACGTACAACTCGATGATGATCTCCACCTTCTTGATCCAGCAAGAGGGAGCGGAGAGGTAGATGAGTTCTCCGGCAGCGCGACGGCGCGGCGGCGGCGGTGGTGGAACTATTCCAGCAGGGCTTCGCCTAAGCACTGCTGAAACTAGAGGACTTGATCTATTGGGGAGAGAGGGCTGCACCGTGGCTTAGGGTTTTCTGGTGCGGCTGCCCTCTCTCCCCTCCAGTATATATAGGAGGAAGGGGAGGGAGGCCGGCGCCCCTAGGGCTGCCCCTAGGTGCGGCCGAAGTGGAAGAGGTGGAGGAGTCCTACTCCAAGTAGGATTCCACTTCCACTTGTTTTTCCTTATATCCACTTGGACTTTCCCACCCCTAGCCGCATGGGCCTTGCTGGGGGGGTTCGGCCAGCCCACTAGGGGCTAGTTCACCTCCTCCCACAGCCCATGAGGCCCTTTGGGGCGAGAGGCCCCTCCCGATGGTTCCCCGGTACCCTCCCGGCACTCCCGGTACACTACCGAAGTACCCGAAACTTTTCCGGTGACCAAAACGGGACTTCCTATATATCAATCTTTACCTTCGGAGCTCCTTGTGACGTCCAGGATCTCATCCGGGACTCCGAACAACCTTCGGTCACCAACATACATAACTCAACTATACCGAAACGTCACCGAACCTTAAGTGTGCAGACCCTGCGGGTTCGAGAACTATGTAGACATGACCGAGACACCTCTACGGTCAATAACCAATAGCGGGACCTGGATGCCCATATTGGTTCCTACATATTCTACGAAGATCTTTATCAGTTGAACCTCTATGTCAAGGATTCAGTTAATCCCGTACGCTGTTCCCTTTGTTCTTCGGTATGTTACTTGCCCGAGATTCGATCGTCGGTATCTCTATACCTAGTTCAATCTCATTACCGGCAAGTCTCTTTACTCGTTCCGTAATACAAGATCATGTGGCTAACTCTTTATTCACTTTGCTTGCAAGGCTTATTGTGATGTTGTATTACCGAGTGGGCCCTGAGATACCTCTCCGTCACACGGAGTAACAAATCCCAGTCTTGATCCATGCCAACTCAACAGACACCCTCGGAGACACCTGTAGAGCATCTTTATAGTCACCCAGTTACGTTGCGACGTTTGATACACACAAGGTATTCCTCCGGTGTCAATGGGTTGCATGATCTCATGGTCATAGGAACAAATACTTGACATGTAGAAAACAATAGCAATAAACTGACACGATCATATGCTATGTTCATAGTTTGGGTCTTGTCCATCACATCATTCTCCTAATGATGTGATCCCGTTATCAAATGACATCTCATGTCTATGGCTAGGAAACCTTCACCATCTTTGATCAACGAGCCAGTTTAACTAGAGGCTTACTAGGGACACATTGTTTGTCTATGTACCCACACATGTAATTGAGTTTCCAATCAATACAATTATAGCATGGATAATAAACGATTATCATGAACAAGGAAATATGATAATAAATAATTTATTATTGCCTCTAGGGCATATATCCAACAGTGATGTGTCACCTATCTTGAACTACAAGGATTTTAATTATGAGAGCTGCTCCTTAGTAGAATGTATTTCCTTGTTGCAAACCATTATTAGCTCACCTAATGCTTATGAACAAAACAAGGCTTTTACCGAACATATAGTAGAGGCTATGATAAAAGCTTATGATGAGAAACTTGAGCTTGAAGTTTATATTCCTAGAAAATTGCATGATGAGTGGGAACCTACTATCAAAATAAAGATAAATAAATAGGAGTGCAATGCTTTGTGTGACCTTGGTGCTAGTGTTTCAACTATACCTAAAACTCTTTGTGACGTGCTTGGTCTCACTAATATTGAAGATTGTTCCCTTAACTTGCATCTTGCGGATTCTACCATTAAGAAACCTTTGGGTAGAATAAATGATGTGCTTATTATTGCAAATAAAAATTATGTGCATGTAGATTTTATTGTTCTTGATATTTATTGCAATCCTTCTTGTCCCATAATACTTGGGAGACCTTTCCTACGAACTATAGCTGCAATCATTGACATGAAAGAGGGAAATATAAGGTTCCAATTTCCTTTGAAGAAAGGGATGGAAAATTTCCCTAGAAAGAGAATTAAACCACCTTATGAATCAATTATGAGAGCCACTTATGGGTGGAGTTTCAAAGATGACAATACTTGAAACTATGCATTATGCCTAGCTAGGGGCATAAAACAATAGCGCTTGTTGGGACGCAACCCAATAGTTATCTTACTTTTTTGTTTTTACTTTATGTTTGGTTGTGATAACATGATTATTGCCTATGTAATGATTATGTTTTTATGTTTTAATTAGTGTTTGTGCCAAGTAAAGCCTTTGGGATGATCCACATGATGAGTAGAATTGATACGGTGCAAAAACAGAAACTTTAGCGTTCAGTACATGAATTTTCATTTTTTTTACTGGAACGTGATCTTTGTCTGAAATTTTTACACAATATTGCTCTGAAAATTCTTCACATTGTTCTAATTTTTCAGAATTTTTAGAGTTACAGAAGTATGCGTGCTTACAGATCATTACAGACTGTTCTGTTTTAAAAAGATTATGTTTTACTTGTGTAGTTTGCTTGCTTTGATGATGCTATGGATTGTATTGGGGGTATACGCCATGGAGAAGTTAAAACACAATACCTATTATTCAAAATTGAAATTTTAATAAATTTATAATAGTACCTAAAGTATTTGATATGTCGCTTATACTAACGGATCTCACGAAGCTTTGTTGAGTTTTGTGTGATTGAAGTTTTCAAGTTTTGGGTGTTATCACGATGAGCTAAAGAATGAAGAGAGGCAAGAGCCTAAGATTGGGGATGCACAAGGCACCCCAAGGTAATATTCTAAGGAAGACTCAAGCATCTAAGCTTGGGGATGCCCCGGGAAGGCATCCCCTCTTTCGTCTCAATTCATCGGTATGTCACTTGGAGCTATATTTTTATTCGTCACATGATATGAGTTTTGCTTGGAGCGTCTTTTGCTTTAGTTTGCTTTTACTTTCAGTTTGCCACAATCATTGTTTTCTAGACACACCTATCTAAGAGAGACACACCTTCATCATAATTTGCTAGAATACTCTATGTGCTTCACTTATATCTTTTGAGCTCGGCAGTTGCTCTAGTACTTCACTAATATCTTTTTGAGCACGATGGCGTGTAGATTTTATAGAAATGATCTCGTTCTTCACTTATATTTGTTTGAGAGTTATCAAATAGTGCCAGTAATTTTTATGGGTCATAAGACTAGTCCAAAAATATTAGGTATCCAATGAGTGATAATCAAAACCATCATGTGGCACATATAGAGAATGAGGATTGATAATATTGATGTAGTAATCTGAAAAGGTGTGAGTCCAAAAAATTTAATTTGTAGAAGTGTCGATATTCATATATGTTAATTTCTTATTTGTCTAAAAATTAAAAGGGCATGGTGATGATGTGTGAGCATTTCTATTCCTCGTTGAAATCCTAGTGTTGTTTCGGGTCGGAAACGCGCGATGGTTAACTCCTCCCAACCTCTTCCCTCGGGGCATGCAGAGAATGCTTTGATTTGTGTTAAAAATAATAAAACTTTGCAATAAGTATATGAGTTCTTTATGACTAATGTGAAACCATGGACATACGCAATCACACCTTCCCATGTTTGCTAGACTCTTCGGTGCCGTGCATAGCCCATTCTCACCTCGAGGATCGGTGCAACTCTCGCCGGTGCATCCAAACCCCGTGACATGATACACTCTGTCACACATAAGCCTTATTATATCTTCCTCAAAACAGCCACCATACCTACCTATTATGGCATTTCCATAGCCATTCCGAAATATATTGCCATGCAAATTCCATCATCACTTCACATGACTAGTTTGTTCATCATCATATTGCTTTGCATGATCATATAGAGCTGACATAGTATTTATGGCAAAGCCACCGTTCATATATTTTTGATACATGTCACGCTAGATCATTGCACATCCTGGTACACTGCCAGAGGCATTCATATAGAGTCATATCTTCATATCAGTTCTCCATATTGAGTTGTAAGTAAATAAAAGTGTGACGATCATCATTGTTAGAGCATTGTCCTAGTGAGGAAAGAATGATGGAGACCATGACTCCCCCACAAGTCGGGAAGAGTCTCCGGATGAAAATGAAAATGGGGGAGGCAAATGAGCCCACCATATATTAGAAAAATGATGAGAGAAAATGAGAGAAGGGACTTTGCTACTATCCTTTACCACACTTGTGCCTCAAACTGGCACCATGTTCCTCATATGTCGAGAGTCTCATGATATATCACTTCCATATTGTTAGTGGGAATTTCATTATTTTAAAACTTGGCTTGTATATTCCGATGACGGGCTTCCCCGAATGCCCGAGGTCTTCAAGAGCAAGCAAGTTGTATGCACACCCACTTAGCTTCATTTGAGCTTTCATACACTTATAGCTCTAGTGCGTCATTTTTGCATGGCAATCCCTACTCCTTGCATTGACATCTATCGATGGGCATATCCATAGCCCATTGGTACGGCTAGTTGATGCGAGACTATCTTCTCCGCTTTTACCCTATTGATATCTACCACCATATTCCATTCCACCTAAACGCTATGTCCAATGGCTCACACTCATGTATTGCGTGAAGAATAAATGGTTTATGCACCTTGAAAAAGTACGATCCAATTGCCTGACTTGGGCATCGTGGTGCTTGACATTTGTATTAATGTGGTGAAGATGGAGCCATACCTTGCTAATTAAATAAGATGAATAAGGGGTAGACATCTTTTGAGGATCGTATGCTTTGAAAAGGTTAATGATTTTGTTTCTTATACTTATAAGTATTACTACGTTAATATCTATTGATTCATCGTTTCTCATTGAGCATACATGCATAAAGATTACATAGTGGATAGCATGTCACATCAAAAATTCTGTTCATAAAATTTTATCATTTACCTACTCGAGGACGAGCAGGAATTAAGCTTGGGGATGCTTGATACGTCTCCAACGTATCTATAATTTTTTATTGTTCCATGCTGATATATTATCATTCTTAGATACTTTTTGGGTCATTATTTATGAATTTATAATATTTTTGAGCACTAACCTATTGATCCAGTGCCAAGTGCCAGTTGTTGTTTTCTGCATGTTTTTTTACTTTGCAGATTTCCTTTACCAAACGAAGTCCAATTGCCACAAAACTTTTTGACGATTTTTTCTGGACCAAAACAAGACCAACAGGCCTCGGAGGATAGCCGGGAGCCTCAGAGAGGATCCACAAGCCAACAGGGTGCGACCCCAGGGGGGCACGCCCTGATAGCTTGTGGGCACCCTGTGGCTTTCCCGACCTCGTTCTCTGGCCTATGAATTCTTATTAATCCTGGAAACCCTCAGGAGAGCCTCGAAAACCTTTTTCCGCCGCCGCAAGTCTATGTTCCGCCGTGATCCCATCTGGAGCTCCGTTCTGGCACCCTGTCGGAGGGGGGATCGGTCACGGAGGGCCTCTTCATCAACCTTGCTGCCCTCAGGATGATGTGTGAGTAGTTCACCACAGACCTACAGGTCCATAGCTAGTACCTAGATGGCTATCTCTCTCTCATATGATCTTCAATACAATGATCATCGCATCTTCGCTTTGATCCATCCGATGTAATCCTATTGTGCGGTGTGTTTGTTGGGATCCGATGAATTGTGGGTTTATGTTCAGATTATTCATGAAAAGTATTTGAGATACCTCTGATATATATTGTCTCTTAATTGCATGATCATTATAGCTTCGTAATGCTCTCCGATTTATTGATGTGCTTTGTCCAAGTAGATTGATATTTCTTTGGTGGGAGTAGTGTGTTGTAGTAGGTTCAACCTAACGAGTTTATGTATCCCAGTGACAGAAAGGGAGAAGATGCGTCTTTGTGTTGCTGCTACTAAGGATAAAACGATGGAGTTTATTCATATTAATTGAGTTTACTTTGTATACATCATGTCATTGTTCTCCAAGCATTACTCTGTTTTACTTAATGCTCTAGATGCATGCTGGATAGCGGTCGATGGGTGGAGTAATAGTAATAGGTGCAGGCAGGAGTCGGCCTATTTGCTTATGGATGTGATGCCTATATAGACATGATCATTGCCGTGAATATCGCATAACTATCCGCTTTTCTGTCAATTGCTCAGCAGTAATTTGTTACCCTCCGCACGTTGCCTACATGAGAGATGCCTCTAGGGAACACTATGGCCCCCGGGTCTATTCACTTATATATTCGCAAACGCAATTGCTACCTTGCTGCCTTTATTTACCTTTTATTTTATTGTGCAATTTTTATTTATCAACAATTATCTACACAACTCATTTGCTTGCAAATAACGAGATCAAGGGGATTGACAACCCTCTTGCCCACGTTGGGTGCAAGTCGTTTGTTCTTTTGTGTGCAATTGCTGAAGACGGTTCAGAAGTGATATTCCTATTGGTTCGATAAACCTTGGTTTCATAACTGAGTGAAATACTTACCCACCTTGTGCTTCAACTACCCGTTCCTCTTCACGAAAAACCCAACGCAGATCACAAGTATCAGTATCCAATTATCAAAAATCAGAATTTCCGAGTTTTGCATTTCGGTGCCATCGAGTCACTGGAACTGCCTAGGCCAACCGAATCGGATTCACCGAGTTGTTTGATATCAGTCTCACCGAAAATGCCAAATATTAGGACATTTTGCACTAGTCGGTGCAACCGAGTTTTTGCTTCGCTTCACCGAGTTGGGCAATAATGTTGTAATGGTTGGATTTTTGGAGATGGCTATATATACCCTTCCACCTCCTTCTCATTTGTAGATAGAGCACTCAGAACAAGCAAACACTTCCACCATTCATTTTCTGAGAGAGAACCACCTACTCATGTGTTAAGATCAAGATCTTCCACTCCAACCATATGAATCTTGATTGCTTGCCTCCCCAAGTTGCTTTCCACCCAATCAATATCTTCTACCAAGCCAAATTCTATGAGAGAGTGATTGAGTGTTGAGGATACTATCTGTTGAAGCACTAGAGCAAGGAATTCATCATTCATACCACATCTATTACCTTACGGAGAGTCGTGTCTCCTAGATTGGTTAGGTGTCGCATGGGAGCCTCCAAATCGTGTGGAGTTGAACCAAGAAGTTTGTAAGGGCAAGGAGATCGCCTACTTCGTGAAGATCTACCCCAAGTGAGGCTAGTCCTTCGTGGACGTAAGCCATGGTGGAATAGACAAGGCTGCTTCTCCATGGAACCCTTGTGGGTGGAGCCCTCCGTGGACTCGCGCATTCGTTACCCTCCATGGGTTGAAGTCTCCATTAACGTGGACGTGCGATTGCACCACCTATCGAAACCACGCCAAAAATCTCCGTGTATTCATTGTGTTTGATATTCCTATCTCTACCTTTACTTACACTTGCATGTGATTACTTTGCGCTGCTATACTTGTAGACTTGCATGTGTAGGGTGTGCTGGACTTTGTAAAATTGCTAAAACTTGCCAACCGATAAAATTGGGAAAATGTTAAGTGTTTATTTGGTCAAGTAGTCTATTCACCGCCCCTCTAGGTTGTCTCAAAAAATCCAAAACGCCCGTTGCTAAGAAATTAAACCGGTTTATGACAGGTCGGGCCCGCAACTAAACGAACCTTCAGTTTGACCGTTTGTTTGACCATTAGATGGCATGCGAGGCCCACATGTCAGTGCCTCTTCCTCATCAAAAAGCAATTGGATCCTTGTAAATGTTTAAAAATTGCAATTGGGTCCTTGTAATCCTTTGAAAAAAGCAATTGGGTCCCTTAGAGCCATTCCCTCCCCTCGACTCATCCACCTACCCCTCCCCCACCTCGCCTCCTCCTCCCCTCTCCGCCACCATGTCCTCCTCCCCCTCCGTTGCCGCGCGCACCGTAGCGGCACCCGTCGAGCACATCATTCTCATCAAGATCCGCTCAGACGTCGTGGCCTCGGGGGCGGACGCGGCGATGGTAACCACGCTGCACGCGCTCTCCACGCTCGTCCCAGGGGTCTCCTACATCCATGCGGGCCCCGTGCTCCGCCTCCGCTCCATGGCCTCCAAGGCTCTGTGCCCCACCCACCTCCTCCATTCCCGCTACGCCACCAAGGCCGACCTCCCCACCTACGTGATGCACCCGACCCACGTGGCCGCCGTGCAGGCGCACGTCACCCCCAACGCGCTCGACGCCACCACCGTCGACTGGGTCAACGCCGTGGAGTCCCCGTCCCTCGTTGCCCCAGGCGCCGCGATGCGGCTCACACTTGCCAAGGTCAAGGAGGGAGTGGAGGTGCGCCAGCTCGTGGAGAAGGTCGCCGCCGCCACCAGGGACACCGGCGAGGCCATCGGCGCCAAGGTCAACTTCGGGAAGAACTTCTCCCCTGCACGGGCCAAGGGGTACCAGTTCGGGATGTTGGCCGTGTTCGGCAGCGTCGAGGAGCTGGACACCGTGGAGGGCGACGGCAAGGTGGAGGACGCCAAGGCCGCCCTCGGGACCATGCTCGACGAGGTCATGGTGCTGGACTACGTCGTCGACGCTCTGGCGGCCGCGAGCCTCTGATTCTGATGAGGTTTCAGGTTGATTCTGGATCCCAGTGTGCTGTCATCGATTTGGGAATAATGGACTCCTTTGTGATATCTGTATCGATATTGAGATGAATAACAATCAATTGATGTGCCTGTTGTGTGCTTCCAAGTTTTTTACATGTCCATGCATCTGGTATTTGGATCAGGAACCAAGTGACAGTATTGCAGGATTGCAACTCTATTGTTTCAAAAGAGACCCGGTTGCTTTTTTCAAAGGATTACATGGACCCGATTGCATTTTTAAACATTTACAGGGATCCAATTGCTTTTTTATGAGGAAGAGGCACTGACATGTGGGCCCGCATGTCATGTAACGGTCAAACAAACGGTCAAACTGACGATTCGTTTAGTTGCGGGCCTGACCTGTCATAAACCGGTTTAATTTCTTAACAACGGGCATTTTGGGTTTTTAGAGATAGCCGACGAGAACAGTGGTAGGTATCAGTCACAAACAAATTTTCGGTAGTTTTTTGGAACCCTAACCTGAATTGTGGTAGTTTTATGCTATTCACTCTAGGATTTGAGATACATGTCATCTCATTTCCTATAACTTTTCTATTTCTATAATTATCCTACCCTATGAATCAAAGGAAGCCTTAATCTCTCTTGGACCATTCTTGTTATGTCCAACCCATACAGAAATGAATACACCTTAATCCTTGGGATGTGACTGCACTAGTGTAGAAACGACCTTTAGTCCCGGTTGGGATGGGCCTTTAGTCCCGGCTCAACAACCAGGACTAATAAATAGGGACTAAAGGCCCCCCTTTCGTACCGGTTGGCCACGACCCGGGACTAGAGTCCCTCCACGTGGCCGCCTGCGCGCGCCTGTGCTGGGGGACCTTTAGTCCCGGTTGGTGTCACCAACCGGGACTAATGATTTTTTTTGTTGGGCAATAGGGTTTTATGGTTTATTTTTCCCTTTAATTTTGTGTTTTCCATTCAATTCTTTTTCATTTCAAACATATTTTACGCTACTACATACCGTACACGTTATGCATATATAATATAATGTTTATATATATCATTATTGATGACAACTTGAGTTCAAACAGATAACTAGATTTCAAAAACCTTACAAATCCAAACCAAACTACAAGATCGAGACCAATAATGATAAAACTATTAAACCTTAAACTAGAGCTTAATCTTACTACAATACTATTAATGAGCAGAATCTGGTGGTGCAGAATCTGATGGTGGTGGGGGCATTCTTGGCAGAAGTATCCCGACAACACTTCCCCATCGGGCTCTCTGAGCCGGGCACGAAAATGTCACTTGTTGTAGTGCCCATTCCATGTGGGGACTACTCTGAGGCGGCATCCGAGCATGCTCTGCAACGTTGGCCTCCGCGAAGATGACGTATGCCGCAACTTTTAGTTGTGTTTGGGCATAACTCTTGCACGTATTGACTTCGTGCTCCCAGTGACTAGACTGAGTCTCCCGGAACATATTCTCCGCCTCTTTCAGGTCCTGCATACAATCTCTCCATCCGAACACTGCATCGTCAATCCTTTTTCCCTGCGCCACCAACATCCTCTGCCACTCCAACTCCTGTTCACGAGTACGTCTAGGAGACATGGAATCCCTGTAAATTTGGCATGACATTTGCTTAACAATGGACATATTAAGTGCATCCATTCATCTAAATGCATCCATTCATCTAAATGCATCAATTCATCCATTCATTCATCTAAATGCATCAATTCATCCATTCATCTAAATGCATCCATTCATCAATTAATCCATTTCTATTCATCCATCATTCTAACATACATCAATATAACATCTATGCATCGAAAAAAATACACATATGCATTTGTTCGAGCTTCTAACATCAATATAACATTTCCATTCTAACATACACATATGCATCGGGAAAAAAAATAACATCTATGCATACATCAATATAACATTTCCATTCTAACATACATCAATATAACATCTATACATCAATATAAAACAAATACACATATGCATTTTATCTAACATACACATATGCATTTTATCTAACATACAAAAAAATGAACAAAATTTGAGGAGGAGAGGCTCACCGGCCGGGATCGTCGGGGCGGAGACGGAGGAGCGACGCCGGAGGCGAGGAGGAGCGGCGCCGACGCGGGCTCGGGCCGCAACGGCGCTTGCAGGAGTAGGCGGGGATCGAGGCGGGCGCGCGCGGAGGAGCGGCGGCGTCGGGCAGCGTGGCGGCGCCGGCACGGGCTCTGGCAGCGCTTGGGAGCAGAGCGTCCGGACGGCGACATCAAGGGCGTGCGCGGGCCGGCAGCCTGGCGGCGTCGTCGAGCGGGCGTGATGGATTGATTTGGGGAGGAAGAAGGGGGGTTCAAATAGGGGCGGACCTTTAGTCCCGGTTGGTGCCACCAACTGGGACAAAAGAGGCCTCCTTTTTTCGGCAGCCCAAATTCCGCGCGCGAACGGACCTTTAGTCCCAGTTGGATCCAACAACTGGGGCTAAAGGTCTCCTTTTCGGAATTCCGCGCGGGAAGGGACCTTTAGTCCCGGTTGGGGCCACCAACCGGGACTAACAGTCTATTTTCTTTTTTTGTTTTGTTTTGTTTTTCTAAACAGGACAGTTTCTGTTTTTAGATTTGGAATAACTATTAGAATATTTATAGTTTTTGAATGAATCTTTTTTGCTTTAGGTCAAAAAAATTATAAACTTTCTGTTAGTGTCAGTAGTTTCCAAATTTATATAGTTTAAATTTGAATTCTTTTGAAATTTGTGTGAATCACTAGTTTGTGAATAACTTTAGTTTAAATAGATTTTTGAGTGATTGTTTTTCCTGTTGTTTAATATTAGTATGTTTTATCAGTATGTTCAATTTGGGAATTTTTAGGATATTTGAAATAGGTGTTTTAACTCTTTTAGTTTTATACCTTCAAAAGCAGTACAAATGAACTCTGAAAATGTTGAAACTTAGCATGGTATCATCATTTCACACACATAGCATGTGCTAAAAAGTTGAGAGGGTTACGACAAAAACTGGATGCACTTCGTGTACAAACTGGACCATCTCCTTCGAAGTATGAGGGTTTCGGACGAAAACTCATCTGTTACAAAGGCATTTCATTTTTTTAAACTTATTTCAAATCCATACTTTTTTGTGCATTCAATACGCACCCATCAAATCCACATCCTCAAATTTCAATCATTTCTAACTTCATTTGCTATTTGTCATGCATTTAATAATTGTTTTGAGCTGAATGGCCATGAAATTGAAAAGCAGAACAAATGAACTCTGAAAATGTTGAAACTTGGCATTGTATCATCATTACACCCACATAGCATGTGCTAAAAAGTTGAGAGGGTTACGACAAAAACTGGATGCACTTCGTGTACAAACTGGACCATCTCCTTCGATTATGAGGGTTTCGGACGAAAACTCATCTGTTACAAAGGCATTTCATTTTGTTAAACTTATTTCAACTCCATACTTTTTGTGCATTCAATACGGACCATTCAAAGCCACATCCTAAAATTTCAACCATTTCTAACTTTATTTGCTATTTTCATGCATTTAATGATTTTTTTGAGCTGAATGACCGTGAAATTGAAAAGTAGTACAAATGAACTCTGAAAAGGTTGAAACTTGGCATTGTATCATCATTTCACCCACATAGCATGTGCTAAAAAGTTGAGAGGGTTACGACAAAAACTGGATGCACTTCGTCTACAAACTGGACCATCTCCTTCGAAGTATGAGGGTTTCGAACGAAAACTCATCTGTTACAAAGGCATTTCATTTTTTTAAACTTATTTCAAATCCATACTTTTTGTGCATTCAATACGCACCATTCAAAGCCACATCCTCAAATTCCAACCATTTCTAACTTCATTTGCTATTTTACATTTATCCATATATATACCTTCACTCTCATCTAAACAGTGCGTGCATGCATTGTATCCCTTGTTTGTCTGTCCTGAAAGGTTACTAAGAGCAGGACAATTATTGATGGTTACAAACAACAACGCTCGTAGGTCAAATTCCTCCTGTTTGTGCTCATCCCACACACGTACACCTTTTAAATCCCACAACTATAAAAGTTCATCAACTAATGGCCTTAGGTACACATCAATGTCCTTTCCGGGTTGCTTAGTGCCTTGGATGAGCACTGGCATCATGATGAACTTTCGCTTCATGCACAACCAAGGAGGAAGGTTATAGATACATAGAGTCATAGGCCAAGTGCTATGATTGCTGCTCTGCTCCCCAAAAGGATTGATGCCATGTGCACTTATACCAAACCATAAGTTCCTTGCGTCATCTACAAAGTCTGGCCACTTTCTCTCGATTTTTCTCCACTGTGACCCATCAGCGGGTACTCTCAACTTTCCGTCTTTCTTACGGTCTTCTTTGTGCCATCGCAACAACTTGGCATGCTCATTGTTTTGGAACAAACGTTTCAACCGTGGTATTATAGGAGCATACCACATCACCTTGGCAGGAATCCTCTTCCTGGGGCGCTCGCCCTCAACATCATCACCAGGGTCATCGCCACTGATCTTATAGCGCAATGCACCGCATACCGGGCATGCATTCAAATTCTCGTACTCCTCACCGCGGTAAAGGATGCAGTCATTAGGGCATGCATGTATCTTCTGCACCTCTAATCCTAGAGGGCAGACATCCTTCTTTGCTTCGTATGTACTGTCGGGAAATTCGTTGTCCTTTGGAAGCTTATTCTTCATTATTTTCAGCAACTTTTCAAATCCCTTGTCAGATACACCATTCTCTGCCTTCCATTGCAGCAATTCCAGTGTGGTACCAGCTTTTTCTTGTCATCTTCGCAATTTGGGTACAATAATTTGTTGTGATCCTCTAACATGCGCTGCAACTTCAACTTATCCTTTTCACTTTCACAGTTTCTCTTTGCATCAGCAATGGCCCGACTAAGATCACCAGCGGGCTCATCTGATACCTCTTGTTCAGCTTCTTCTTCTTCATTCTCTTCCCCCATTGTAGTACCATCGTATTCAGGGAACCCAGGATAGTTGTCATCATCCTCTTCATTCTCTTCCATTAGAACCCCTCTTTCTCCGTGCTTGGTCCAACAGTTATAGCCGGACATGAAACCGGACGTAAACAGGTGGACGTGAATGACTTTTGAGCTAGAGTAATTCTTATCATTCTTACAAACACTACATGGACAACACATAAAACCATTCCGCTTGTTTGCCTCACCCGCATGCATAAAACTATGCACGCCATTAATGAACTGGGGAGAGCGTCGGTCATGTACATCCATTGCCGACTCATCTTCATTAAATAACATCAAAGTGACCAAATTAATGCGAGTTCATACACACTTATTCTCATAAAACAACATACAACTATCTAGCTAAAGCATTTAAATGCAACAACAAATGCGATCAAAATCGCAACTAAGGTAACAATTGATCCAACAGCATAATGATACCAAGCCTCTTTATTAATGGCATATTTTCTAATCTTTCTAATCTTCAAGCGCATTGCATCCATCTTGATCTTGTGATCATCGACGACATCGGCAGCGTACAACTCCAATTTCATCTTCTCTTCTTCAACTCTTTTCAATTTTTCTTTCAAATAATCGTTTTCTTTTTCAACTAAATTTAACTTCTCGACAATAGGGTCGATTGGAATTTCCGGTTCACATACCTCCTAGATAAAAATATCTATGTGAACTTGATGGGCATAATTGTCATAAACACGAAATGCAACAAATAGTTATAAAAGAGAATATACCACATCCGAATCATAAACCGGACGAGGGCCGGCGGGCACGGATATCAAAACCATGGCACTAAGTAAACCACACCTACACATATGCAAACTAAGAAGTTAATTTGAGCTCAAATTGCATGTAAATCAAATAAAATCCCACATAATTACTCCCAAACTAAAACTCACAAATCACTATAATTATAGAGCATTGCACGAGCTAATCTAGCAATGAGAGATGAAAGGATAAAGTTGCTAACCTTTGTGAACACTTGGATAGATGGGGTGCCTCAAATCTTGACAAATCTTGGCAAAAATGGAGGATGAGCTCGAGCAAGGGGAAGAAAGAACAGAGGAGAGAAAGGAGAGCTCAGGCTCGGGCCGGACGAAGCACTATATATAGTGATATATCTAGTCCCGGTTGGTGATACCAACCGGGACTAAAGATCCATCTCTAGTCCCGGTTGGCGCTACCAACCGGGACTAAAGGGGCTCGTAGGGGCCCCAGCCTGACGCCAGCCTGCCACCACCCCTTTAGTCCCGGTTGGTAACACCAACCGGGACTAGAGGTTCCTCATGAACCGGGACTAAAGCCTAGCCTCATGAACCGGGACTAGTGGACACATTAGTCCCGGTCCAAAACCTGACCGGGACTAATGCTCCGGTCCAAAGGCATGTTTTCTACTAGTGCTGATCAGTGATCGATGATGTATTTTACTCGTTCCGAAAATTCCAAAAATAACAGATTATATGTACAAATGGATGGGGAGAAAATCTTCTGATTGTAAACTTTTTTCAGCAGAGGATGCTTGGTTCTTTTGTGCCCTATGAGGCTGTAAGTAGATGGCAGAGAATTTATACACTGAAATGGTAACCTATACATTTGCGCCAAAAGCCCGAAACCACATCTTGGCGTCGGGTCCACATTCTTTCTTTATATTCCAATAACGTTAGTTGTTTCAATGCCACAAGAGATGAAATAAGCAGGGGTTGGAATAGAGAGGATGGTGCTCAACTACTCCCCATCTCATCTCATTGGCAGGTCTCATTAGTCCTCATCCTAGTCACCTAGTACGTGGTAAGCACAGCTCGCAGGAATCTAAAAGACTAAGAAACATTGTTAAAGTCTTAACTTGACATCTACCGCCACTGGCAAATCACATTTTAAAACTAGTACATTATTGCCCACATGGTGGCAAGTCTTATTGACTGTCATTAAACTGGAAGGCTTCAAACGCTATCAGAAGTAATCTGCAATTTGCACAACAACCCAATCAGAGCGGCACCAGCCCCGTCTCTTCCTCTCTTCCGATTGTGACCATGAATGGAGCTCAGAACCCGAACCATGGCCGAACCGCCTACCACTTCCAGCCTGCCAAGTACTGGCAAAATGGTACGTACTTCAAATTTTCGCTTTCTCGCGCTATTATCTGATCAATTCCCATGATTTCGTAAGTAATTTCCGCTACAATTTTGGTGATCCTCTTCTGCAATCCCTTAATTTTGACGAACACATCATGACGGATCGATGAGAAAACTTGCAGACCCCAATGGTACGTGCTAATCATGGGAAATTATTGCTAATCAGCCACTTAATCTTGGTTAGTGCAAGCTTAATGATAGACCATGAGCTAGTTAGAGTGACAGTTATTTTCTGTTGCACGTGCAGGCCCTATGTACCACAACGGCATGTACCACTTCTTCTACCAGTACAACCCTCGCGGCCCGACCTGGGGCGACGGCAAGCTATCATGGGGCCACTCCGTCTCCGGCGACCTCGTGAACTGGGCCGACGTTGGCAATGCGCTGGACCCCACCTCCCCGTTTGACGTCAACGGCTGCTGGTCAGGCTCCGCCACCGTCCTCCCTGGCGGCCGCCCGGCGATCCTTTACACGGGCATGGACGACGCCAACAAGGCGCAGGTGCAGAACGTGGCCTTCGCCAAGAACCCCTCGGACCCGCTCCTCCGGGAGTGGGAGAAGCCCAGCTGCAACCCGGTCATCCCGATGCCGGCCGACGTCACCGGAAACAACTTCCGCGACCCCACGGAGGCGTGGCGTGGCCGGGACGGCCTATGGAGGGTCGCCGTCGCTGCCGAGGTCCGCGGCGTCGGCTCCTTGCTCGTGTACCGGAGTGCGGATTTCCTCCACTGGGAGCGCAACGCCGGCGTCCCTCTGCATGTCGCCAGCGCGCGGGACGGGGACGGCCCGGCCGTGCTGGAGTGCCCGGACCTGTTCCCGGCGGCGAAGCCCGGATTCACTGAGGGTCTCGACGCTTCGGCAGGCGGTGCCGGGGTATTGCACGTGCTCAAGCTCAGCGACTTCGCCAAGGAAGACCACTACATGGTCGGGCGGTACAACGACGAGGCGGACACCTTCGCGCCGGCAGAGCCCGAGCGCGGCGGCGACTGCGCCAACTGGCGCCAGCTCGACCACGGCCACCTGTATGCGTCCAAGTCCTTCTACGACCCCCGCAAGAAGCGCCGCGTGCTGTGGGCGTGGGTCGACGAGACCGACGGCGGCGGCATCGCCAGAGGCTGGGCCGGCATCCAGGCGTTCCTGAGAGCGATGTGGCTGGACGCCGACGGGAAGCGGCTAGTTCAGTGTCCAGTCGAAGAGATCGAGACGCTGAGGAGGAAGCGGGTCGGCCTGCAGTGGGCGACGGAGGTTGAGGCCGGCGGCACGAAGGAGATCGCCGGCATCGTGGGCTCGCAGGCGGACGTGCAGGTGGTCTTCGAGATCCCGGGCCTGGAGGATGCCGAGACGTTGGACCCGAAGTGGCTGCAGGATCCCAAGGGGCTGTGCGCAGAGAAGGGCGCGTCCGTGCCGGGCGGAGTCGGCCCGTTCGGGCTGCTGGTCATGGCTTCCGGCGACCTGAAGGAGCACACCGCCATCTTCTTCAGGGTGTTCAAGCACCTTGACACGTACAAGGTTCTCATGTGCACCGACCTCACAAAGTAAGTATCCTTGACAAATTATCTTGAAGAAAACATGGAGCACAGTTTGTGAATCTGGAAAGAAAAGGCATCTAAATTTTTGAACATCTTTGTGCAAACATGGAAAATGCACAGGTCATCTGCGAAAGCAGAAGGGGTAAAAATCCCATCCTACGGGGCATTTCTGGACGTGGACGTGGAAAAGGACAAGAGCCTGTCGCTCAGAACACTGGTGAGTTTAGTCCATTTATCTTAAAAAAACTGGTGCCGGGCATACGCACACAAACAACAGTACCAAGCCGGCGATGATAGTGGTTTTATCTTTTATGCATTTCAGTGTTCACTCCAAGCAGGCCGATATCATTAGCGTATGTCGTGTACACACAGGTCGATCATACGGTGGTGGAGAGCTTTGCAGACGGCGGGAGGACGTGCATGACGGCTCGCATGTACCCGGACTACGCGGCGACGAGCAGCAGCCGGCTGTACGCATTCAACTACGGCGCCGGCGCTGTGAAGGTGTCGAAGCTGGAGGCGTGGGAGCTGGCGACGGCGACCGTGAACGGTGGAGGCGTTATATAGCTCGGTTGCGACGGGCGGAAGTGGAGCGGCCTTGCAGTTGTAGGAGGGTGCGGAGGTGGCTAAGGGCCAGTTCTTTTGATAACTTTTTTGGGCTTTTAGAATAAGCTGTTCCCTACCCAGTTTATTCTAAAAGCCCAACTAAAAATATTTTTTTAGAAGCCTACTAGTGAAGTCTTAATTAGTAGGCTTCTGAAGAAAAAAAATGGTTGCGCTTCTAGAATAAGCTAGGTAGGGGGCAGCTTATTCTAAAAGCTATCAAAAGAACTAACCCTAAGTCTTGCGTGGTAATTTATCCTACTTTCTATAATGAAACAATTGAAAATATGTTGGAGTGACCAAGGATTAAGTAAAATTGAGTAAATGAGTGTGGCTAGGTCTTAATCGAGACTTAATCAAGTCTCAGTCAAGTGTTATAATCTATACCTATCATTAAAGTACGAAGTGTTTCTGTTTGTCCGTTGTACGTTTTACAAAAAGCCCCTGATTTTTTTTCTTTAAATAACCCGCGGTTCAACATTGTCTTTTTTTGGGTGGGCTTCGGCCCAATTACGGTAGCCGTTATCTTGTGCTTCTGGGCGCTGGTTAGTATTTCGCGCATGTCCAGTTTGCTCTGTTTTCGGTCCGTTTAGGTCTCTGGTCTTTTATTATTTAAAAATATATTTTAAACATGATCACGCGATAACTTTTTAACTGTAACCCGGATTAAAATAATTTGTATATGTAATTTGATCATAAACATGCGTAGTTTCCAACCGTGCTACTATTTGTTCCACTTAACTAGTTTAAGATTCTATTTAGTGCATAACCTTAATAAACCTAATTAATTGCAATGATGTATTTTGGAAAATGCTAACACACAATATACATTTTTATATAATCTTTATAAATATGAAGTATGTTAGAAGGGCCTATATGGATCGGAGGGAGTACGAATGATGGGTTTCAATGGGCATATGTTAGTAATGACGAAATGAGAGAATAAAGGGCGTGAGGATAAAAAAGAACGGGAGATTAAAAAAATATGAAGGAGAGAATAACAAAAAGAAATTGGTATTAATATCCAGGGTGTGGCATGCATGCAATGCAATAATGAAAAGGAATTAACTCTGAAGGACGTCAAAGGGACACATATATGCGTTGTTGCGCAATGTGCGACCGTTATGTGCAACTGAAATAACGCAACCAGACGCTTTGTGAGCATCGAGTTACATGTAACAAACTAGGGTAATTTCGCTCACATGTAGACAACTTTTTTTATTAATCTTCAAGCGTATGTGTATGCGGAGATGGCCTAAAACGCATTTAATAGAATCATTTTATTGAGATTTCTCTCACAACTTGGTGTAAATATCGAACATTGCTTTAACTTACAAATAATGCCTTGGTATTCAAAAATAAAAAATTAGGCTCTTTAAGATCAGAATTGTCGTACCAAAAGTATTGTTTGTGTAGCATGCTTCTTAATGTACTACCGATATGAATTTCTGCTAGACCTCAGTGTGCGTCTCTCTGCCGTGCGTGGACACAATTCGAACGTTGTTGGGCCGTGCTGACGGATATTCCACTGATCACGTCAACTTTATCCCTTGTTGCAACGCACGGGCATATGTGCTAGTATATAAGAAGAAAACAAAACTGAAAATGATCTTTTTGTATGAATTTTCATGCAAGATCAAAAGAATATAGAATGGACTGGGACATAATAAAGTCTCAATCGACTGAAATTTAGCAAAACTGTTAGTAAATAAGCGTGAGATTTGATTGGAGCAAACGGTAATATGTTGTATCATGTGTTTCTATTGCATTTCATGTTTTGATGCATTGCTTCTACCGTTTTCAACATTGTTTCCGCCGCTACATCCCTTACTGTACGTAACAACATTGTTTTTACGAGTTAAGAAACCTGGCAGGAAGTCAAGCCCTGAATTAAATACATTTTTTTGCAGGTATAAAGTAAATATACGTGTCCCATAATTATTTTGTGATGTGGGCCGTACCGCTAAATTCACCTCCATGACCATAGGCGGCCTGGTCGCCAGGCGGTGGCTCCATTGCTGCCTCCTACATC
Organism: Elymus sibiricus; assembly: GCA_039707655.1. Taxonomy (NCBI): domain Eukaryota; kingdom Viridiplantae; phylum Streptophyta; class Magnoliopsida; order Poales; family Poaceae; genus Elymus; species Elymus sibiricus. The sequence continues at coordinate 487,969,219 of CM077665.1, forward strand.
TCATTATTTTGGAAAGGTAGTTCACTTGTATTTTATGGGCAAATGCTTAGCTTGGTCCTTTATGCTTTGACATGCTCAACTAGCTCTAGCTAAGGGCATCTCCAAGGTTAACCCGCAAATTTCTTTGGTATATGTTTGTTTTTGTGTCTGGACGTGGTCCGTTAATATGATGTTGGACAGAGTCATCCAACGCTTTGCAAAGTATCTGGTTGGGAGGAGGAAAAGTAGGTGGGGACCATGCATGTGGAGGAGGAAAAGTAAGTGGAGATCATGCATATGGTGGGCTATTTGTGTTGTGGTGTCTGGTTGGGTGGAGAGAGAGAAGAAGGAAACCATGCATGTACGATTGGGAGGAGAGAGAGAAGAGAGGGACATGCAAGTGATTGGTCAAAATGCATGTCCGGACTCCTGCAAAGCTCCCCACGGTTGTCTCCATTTTGCTAGAATCCGTATGTCCAGACTGCTAAGCGGACATATACAGGTCCCCGTTGGATGGCAAAAGTGGTCTGGACACTGCGGTCCGGACATATACCGGAGGTTTGAGGGTCCGCCTTGAAGATGCCCTAAGTCGTGTACAACGAGGAGTACCAGGGCTGCAAAGCGATGTCATTTGACATGTAAACTAATTGCCATCCTCCCGTCGATGATCAAGGTGAAAAGGACTAATACAATCAAATGATGCCCCGTGCATTGCTGCGGGAAACTTGATAAACAGATGTATAAATAGGTACTAAAAACTAAAAATAGAAAGGTTCCATTTTAAACAAAAAAGAGTAAAATGGTGGAGACCATGCATCTGGTGGGCTATTTGTGTTGTGATGTCCGGTTGGGTGGAGAGGGAGAAGAGGGAGACCATGCATGTGCAGTTGGCAGAAGAGAGAGAAGAGAGGGACATGCAAGTGATTGGTCAAAATGCATGTCCAGACTCCCGCAAAGCTCTCCCACATTTGTCTCCATTTTGCCGGAATCCATATGTCCGGACTGCTAAGCGGACATATACGGATCCCCGTTGGATGGCAAAAGTGGTCCGAACACTACGGTCCAGACATATACCGGAGGTTTGAGGGTCCGTCTTAGAGATGCCCTAAGCCGTGTGCAGCGAGGAGTACCGGGGCTGCAAAGTGATGTCGTTTGACATGTAAGCTAATCGTCATCCTCCCGTCGATGATCAAGGGGAAAAGGACTAATACAATCAAATGATGCTCCGCGCGTTGGTGCGGGAAACTTGATAAACAGATGTATAAATAGGTACTAAAAACTAAAAATAGAAAGGGTCCATTTTAAACAAAAAAAAGTAAAATGGTCTACATATATTTGCTCTAAGTGTTGAACGTATATACCGTTTATGCCCACAATTAGTGAAACAATGGATTGATTAGTGTACAAACTATAACTTATGACCACATGCATGACTTGATGATGTGACATGTTACATGAAAAGGAAAAATAAGTACTTATGATCATATGCATGACTTGATGATGTAACATGGTTGCATGATGAGGAAAAATAGATAGTGAGTTTTAACCATTTAAGAATAGAAGATGTACAGGGCTGTCATCTCCACGGGATGTGGGCACGAGCACGAAAGCATGATAAGATCGGTATTGACTGTTGAGCATCATCATGGTCAGGGAGAACAATGGAGTGCCAAGGAAGATATGTGACATAATTTGATCAGTGGCATGGCTCCCATTGGCTCGACGTCTATGTCGACGAGAAGGCAACCGATGGGTGGCACAGTGGGAATGTGAGGACAATGACGATGTTGGTCAATAGCATGGTGCAGATGACCAAACAACTTGTTGTTGTCGCAAGAGCTCCTATGGTTGCAATGACCCAGGGGTGAACGCATGAGCAAGGACAGGCATAAGAAAAATGATGACAAGATTGATGTTGTAAATAAATAAAGGAAAATTGTAACTTCCAAACGTTCGGATCTTAACAACAGATCCGAACGACCCCACGTCCCGAGCTGGACGCTTCTCCCGCGACGGGATGATCCCCTCGCTGCCCGCTTCTCCCGCGACGGGATGGCCTAGCCGCATCGAAAAAATGTTGCGTCGAGAGTGAGTTGAACACAAGACCTCCAACTTGATGTTTCGGCTGCCCACCAGTTGAGCTAGCTCTTCTATATGTCTAGATGCAAGCTAATTACTTTTTGTACTCTAGCTTAAATGCTATTCTGAACAAAACGCACATACTAAAGACACTAGTAATTGCTTCCACTAATTTAGACATTAACCTTTCCTAGCACATGCATGCATGATGGAGCGCATTCACATCTCATGTGCAGGATACCCATTCCGTCAATTTTTAATCTTACATTTTGTCTTTGAATTAATTCTCGCAATAAAAGTTATGCATTAATACGCATGCGTGCATGTGAATGTTGGGAGAAGGTTGGAGGAATCTTTGTATGCCCTAGTAATTCTCATGTAAACAACATGGTAGCTTATGCATCACAAACATAATAACTTATGTAGTCGAGGACTCGTAACTTTGGTCTAAAAAAAGTCACTGAACAAAGTCTAGTGCTGGTAACATTGGTCCAAAAGGTTGTTGATAACTCTCATACAAACACCGCCGTAACTTTTTGAACGGAAAAAAGGTTGTTGAAAAATATGCCCCGATAACTTGTGTATATGTAGCATGGTAATATATGTACAATAGAGCTGATAACTCACATACAAACACCACAATAAATTTTTAAGGGGAAAAGATTGTTGAATAAGATACCCCGGTAACTTCTGTGGAAATGGCATGGTAAATTGTGCACCGGGACCTGATAACTTACGTATAAATGTCATGGTAACTTTGACCTAGAGTGAAAAAATTATTAAAAGGTTTCCCCGATAATTTATCTGTAAACAACACAGTAATTTCTGCATGGCAACCCTGATAACTTAGGCACAAACATCACGGCAACTTTGACCTTAAGGAAAAAAATTGTCAAAAATGTACCACGGTAACTTTTTGTATAAACATCGTGGCAATAAAGCATCATATACATGATAACTTACGTACATACACTATGATAAATTGGACCCCGAGGAAAAATTGTTGAAAAATATAACCTCGATAATATTTGCGTGAATATCATGGTAATAGAATCATTGCATACTTGATACTTAGGTGAACCGCGCGCGGGGGGGGGGGGGGGGGGGGGGGGTTGTTGAAAACCATATAACTCCCTACAAACCCCCCCGGGATAAAAGTTTGTTGAAAAACATACCCTGATAACTTGCGTGTAAATAACATGGTAATATACATCAAACATAGCTGATAACTTACTTAATCCAGACGTGGTAACTTTTTGACCAGGGAAAAATGTTGTTAAAAAATATCTCCCAATAAATCTTGTGTAAACAACACGATAATACACACACATGAAAGTTGATAACTCATATACAAATATTTCGGTAATTTTTTTACCGAGGGAATGAAAATTGTTGAAAAACATACCCCCGATAACTTTTGTGCAACATGGTAATATACACAACAAAGCTGATAACTCACTGCAAACATCATAATCATTTTTTGACCCTGGGATAAAAGTTTGTTGAAAACATACACCAGAAACTTTTGTGTAAATGACATGGTAACTTATGTATGAGAGACGTGATAACTTACGTAGCCCAAATATGGTAACTTTTGGTCCGAAAAAAAAGTCATCAAAACATATCAACATGGGATCTAGTTCCGAAGATCTCGTCGAGACGATTTCTTTTATGAAGACGGTTTTTCAATCGGAGCGGCGGTTTGAGCTATAAAACATTTTGAAGTTTGAAATATGAAAGAATCTCGAATGACATCAACTTTTTGTCCTCTAGTGCGTATATGCATGTAATTAGAGGGAGAAGTGCACGTGAAAGGAAAATTAGTTATTCTAATGCATGCATGTATATAATTAGAGTGAAATATGGATCGTTCTTGCCTATTGCTAAAATCCGAACGTTTGGTAGTTATAAATGTCCATAAATAAATGAGCACAGGCGTGTGGCTACTTTTCTCGTGACGTTGTGCCTTCTTTTGTGCAAGTGGTGCTCGCTCAGGTTGGTGTCAGGCTCATTCATGTGTTTGTTTGCGCTTCAGTCATGGTTGTCGGTTTTGAGTCATGTTATTGTCGACTATTGTTCAAGTTTTTATAAAGGATGTTTTCCTTATTTTTTCCAGTGTGACACTCTTGCCCTAATCAAGGTTTGGTTTGATGGCCTTCTAGTTGCAGACCGTTGACACTTGGAATGGTGGTGGTTTGGCTCCATAGTTGAATTGTCCCTACATGAGCATTTTATGTGTCGTGCTTTCTTCGATGTTGTATCATTTTGTATATTCCTGAAATCATCATATGCAAATCTTCTATATGGTTTCAAAATAAGCATAATTGCTAAGGCTCTTATGGCTTAAAGCAGAGGTAATCGTAGCAGAGACCATTGACTGTGTTGTTAGCCATGTTATCGGCCACGGCGTCGGGGGCACCACCGAGGACCACTTAGATGGTGCCTATGCACGAAAATAACTCGACGAGTCACAGAGTTTCAGCCTTGTCGTTCTGTGACTAGCTGCTCAATCGGCCCAAAACGCTACTTCAGCTATGGTGCTTCGACGGATCTGGTTTGTGGGGCTGCTCATCTTTTCTATCTCCGGCGGTGCTTCAGCGACGACGATGGTCGGCAACGAGCATAGAGGACGATGTGTGAAAGGGTCTTTTAGGACTGAGTTTTCTTACTTTCTTTCTTTGGAAGGTTTTTTGTGCAAATGTCCGAGGACTCTTGTGTTTCTATGTCCTTTCGGTGAATGCGGCGTGTAAGTGCTATGTATGCTATTTGCAACGAACACGAAGTTATTCCTCAAAAAACTCAATGAAATGCCCACCCCATTGAGAAAGAGGCGTCATATTCATTCTTTGCCCTAAACCTAATTGTATGTAGGGTCGGGCCGGGTTTCGGGCTGGGCTTGAAAAAGTTCAAATCCTAGAATACAAGCCCGAGCCTGGCCCGAAGCCCAAAAATAGCCACTTTGTCAAGCCCGAGCCTACCCCGAAAACAAGTCTGAAGCCCCAAAGCCCGGCCCTGTTTTGTGAAACACACACGTGTAAGCCCGGCCTGAAGCCCAAGCCCGATCCGAATACACTTCCAGGCTATAAAATGGAGCCCGAGCCCAGCCGAAAGTCAAGCCCGAAGCCCGAAGCCCGGGATTTTCGGGCCGGGCTGTCCATGATGAGGTTTACTTTGCCCCCTTCTCTCATCATGACAGATCGGGCGACAACGTTACCGTCCACCCCTTAGCTCAAGAACCGAAAATTTGATTAGAGGGACTGTGGTATTCCTAACCCATCAGGGTTCAAGTCCTGGTGCTTACATTTATTTCTGGATTTATTTCAAGATTCCCGGCGAAGTGCATTAAGTGGGAGGAGACGTTCCCGTCGACGACGAGGTGCTTACGGTGATTTCGTAAATTTCAAGTTGATATGCCGGCTCAGTCTTTCGAAGGTGCTCATAAGGGTAGGGTGTGCGTTCATAGGGGTGAGTGTATGCACGTGTATATGAACGCTTGCGTCGTACACTCGATACCGTGTTAAAAAAAATTGATGGGTAGATTTTCGCTGTTTTTTTTTTTCTTGACCAGGTGGCTGCAGCACTGCGCGCGACACTTGCAAAGCCACCGCGAGTCCGCGACGCTCAACTCTCTCCTCGCCCGCCAGTGGTTCCCCCGGCGGCCGCGCCCGCGCCCGCTGCCGCTTCCGGCGGTAGCCTTCAACTCCCGCGTCCCCCATCCACACCTGCCCGACTCGCGACCAGTAGATCCGGCGGCCGCCGGGGAGCTACTGCTAGTCGAGCAGTCCCTGGACAGAATAGAACGCGCGCCGTTCCTGGCCGTGGCCGTGGGCACGCAGCCGCAGTGAAGGCCAACTCCGGCCTCCCCGTGGACTTCGCGCCCCTGCCGGTTCAACCCCGGCCAGCAGCCATTCCTGTTCGGCCTACAGTACGCGGAGCACGGATGCACGCTCCAGTACGCGCAGCTCCACCTCGCCTGATACAGCGGCGTCAAGGTGAGCTCCGAAGTCTGAAGGCTCCATTTCTTTGTGGTTGTAGCGGGGCGTAGGACGGTTTTGTGTTTATTTTTTCTGGGGTGCTATCTTGCTGCAAATAGAAGTCTGAATATACTGCTTACTGCAATGTGTTCTGGGGTCGCAAACTGAAAATTCGAAAGGAGGAAGGTGGTGTTGATTCCCGAACTCCATTATGTAGCACTCTATACTCTGAAGTCTCGAATTGGTTTGCTACATGATCAAACAAATTATGTGATTTACAGTATGGTGATCCTTCAAAATTCACTTCCAGTAGAGTGATAACAAGTAGTTAGTCATGGTTGCATATAGCTGGTCTGTTAGATTCTGACAAAGGGCAGCATCACACTATGAGAACGCGGCTATGTATTCTGATGCCCGCTGGGCTCGGTAAATCGGTATGAACTATGAAGTGTAGAAATACGCGAGCACTTCCATAGTTTCATTATAATAATACAACTAAACAAAGATAGAAAAAACAACACTGTTATTTCTTTTTTCTTAAAGTCTTAAACTATATTCATGTTTTTCTGTTATTCTGCAAATTGTGTCTAAGAACACATATTTTTCATTTCCACTCTACAATTTGTAAATGGTACATGTATGGTAATAGTGAGTGTTGATAATAAATGGCCTTGGTAAGACAAATAGTACTATCTGGTGAATGTTAATGCTATTCTCAGCTTGGAATAAGCTATTGATACCTGACTTTTGTTTGAAATCAACTTTGCAAATGTAAATTCAAAATTATTTCACATTAATAGGATATGATTAAACATTTTTCTCTTTTTCAAAGGAGTTTGATTAGATAATCAACCCTCGTAGGCATTGATGAGTCACAATAGATGAGGCATGAGGGTGCATCTCTTGAAGCTGAATGGAATGACAGTTTGCAGAGCATACTATTATGCAAATAAATGCCACAAAAGAAGGCTGCTGAGGCCATAGCATAATTTCAAAGGAGCTTCCTTCTGGGTGGGAGAATGCCCTTCGAGTTAGTGTTCTGAACCCTGCATGTCCTGCCCATTCAATATTTCATCAGATGTCACAATATATGTTGGATTTTCATTGTTCTGTTCTGTTTGTTTGCTTTTGTTCATATCCCTTCTGACGCTTTCGGGAACTGATTTCAACAGTAGGTGAATGTTCTTGCTAAATTTACCAGGATTTCTTGGATAGTGCGGATCTTGCAACATTAAATATGCTATCTGCATACCCTAGGGTTTTTCAAGTAGCTACGCTAATAATGTTCTTTCTGCATAATTAGTCGTTTGCTTGCCAGCTTAATAATGCATAGAGAGTTTTCTCAATCCTCCTGCTACTCATGTAGAATTGTTTTCCTAACTTTGTCAGATGCAGTTTTTCTCTATCAGATGTGTTGTGCCACTGCCATCTGCTTTCTTGTATGTAGAGTTCTGCCTTCTTATTGCTGCATTGTTATTTTGTTTCTTTGTTTTTGAATTATCTGTCTTCTGCAACGTAGGAACAGGCTGTGTCTGACATTAATTGCTCATCAATCAGGTCCTAGTTGAGTTATGGTGTCCGATCATACACTCAGAAAGAATGTAAATTTAACGGAGATTTTTTTTTCCTGAAAAGAGTAAATTACCCCAGCATCTGCGGAGTGATGCACGTGGCCACAAATTTAAGGGAGAAATATTTAAGAAAATGACGATATCTATGATATCTGGTGTTAGTAAAAAATGGCAAATTTAACGGAGAAATATTTAAGAAAATGACGATATTTCTAATTTTACATTTTACAAGTACAGGCAACTTTTGAACTTGCTGCAGGCTAGTTACAAGTTACTCCTTTTCTTTTTCTTTGCACAGATACAAGTTACTCTGGTACAGCCTATACATAGCCAGGATGTTAGCTCCTTTGCGATTTCATCCTCGTGTGGATAAAGCCCAGCTGCTAACGTAACTGAGAATTCCTCCAACACTGCAGCCTTGGAAAGCAGAAACTTTGCAAGCATCTTTTCGAGAGGCAGTCCTTTGTAGTTGGCAATGTTGATTCTTCTCACATGGCGATCCAAGCATCTGATGTGCATGTGCCACAGACTCGGGGGTATCCAGGTACTATACTTGACGCCATTGTTGATGGCATTGTCCTTTGGCTCAATATCTAGTTTGCCATCTGGCTCAGTCTCTGGTTCACCATCTGTCTCGTTATCTGGCACGATCTCTGATTCGCCACCTGATTCGGGCTCTGTTTCAGCATCTGTATCGGCATCTGTTTCGCCATCTTGATCGGTATACGTTTCGTCATCTGTATCGGCATCTGTCTTGCCATCTTGATCAGTATACGTTTCGTCATCTGTATCGGCATCTGTCTTGCCATCTTGATCGGTATACGTTTCGTCATCTGTTTCGGCATCTGTCTCACCATCTTGATCGGTATATGTTCCATCATTTATATCGGCATCTGTTTTGCCATTTGGAACGGCATCTGTTTCGCCATCTGGAACGGTACTTGATTCACCATCTGAATAGGTGTCCGACACATCAGTCTCTGATTCGGCATCAGACAAATCGTTTGCCATCTTATCATTTGGACCCAGAAGTAACAGCGACAGCACTTGCAGGTTCTTGGCGTTGAGAAGCAAGGCGGCGACCGACCGGACAGCATGATCAGTGAGCAATCTGCCCTGGAGGCTCAGCTCCGTGAGGTTGTCCAGTCCGCGCAAGACGCTTGTGAGCAGGCTGCTGTAGTAGGCCATTGATGGGTGCAAGGAAAGGTGCAGAGATCTCAGGCGTTCGCACCCGCTGATGAGCGTCATGACCGGAGCAACTTCCGGCAGACCTTTGCTGGAGAGGTCTTCGCAGATTTCAATCCTCAGCGCCGCGACTGCCATGTAGTTTGCGGCCACAATGAAGGTCGACCCGCGAGGTGGAAGGCCGCCTCTGTAGTGCAGCGACTGCAGGCAGGTGGTGTGCAGGTCGACGGCGGTGGCATTGTGGCAGCAGACCATGGCGAAGCTGCGCAGGCAAGTGCTGGTCACCGTGATCTCCTTGATGCTCGGGCACTCCTCCAGCGTCAGGCTGGCGAGGCGCGGGCAGCTCGAGAGCAGCCGCTGCAGCACCCCACCTCCGTCCACGATCCTCCCGAGGCAGAGCGTCTCCAGCGACGCCATGTCCACGCTCGCCGGCAGGTCGAGCGTCCAGCTCGCCAGGCGCAGGCGGCGGAGCGTGCGGCAGCGGAAGATGAGGCGATGGGTCTTGGCGTACGTCTTGCTCTCGCCTCGCTCGAATTCTGCCAGGGCCTCCGGTGACCCGCGGAACGGGCAGAGCGGCTGCGCGGGGGGTTCCCAGTACCTTCTTCCACCCCCGTACCTGAGCTCGACGTCGAGGTCCTCGACGACGCCGGAGGTGACGGCGGAGGCGATCCACTGGTCGAGCTGGTCGTAAGCGGGGCTTAGGACGCGGCTGAGACGGAAGACGCGGATCGGCGTCTCCGCTCCCTTGCCGAGGATCGCGCTCGCCACCTTGTGGTCGAAGCAGACCTTGAGTCTCGAGATGTTCCGCTCGCCCGACTTGGTGTCGACGAGGTCGATGACGGGGACTGCCTCGTGGACGCCGCGCCACCGCCGGGAGAGCGCGCTTGTGCGCGCGGCCTCGTCGGACCGGACGTGGCAGAGGACCCGCTGCAGCGCATTGTCCGGGAGAGCGCTCAGCCTGTCTCCACCCTCGCTGTGCGACTGCGCCATCGTCGTCGTCGAGATCAAGGAGATCAGACGCGGCCCGCGCGCTTTTATGTCACGCTTCCGAGTTCCGTCGCCGCCTCCGACCCCTCCAGGCCCTCCTCGACCTCTTAACCGAGTTGTAATCTGCTCCGTAGCTGGAGATCATAGTCGGTTCATAGTCGGTCACAAGACTAGGGTCCACGCACCTAAACCCTGGAGAAACCGTACCGTCGTCTTGATCGCCGGATCGACGGCTTGATCGCCGAATCGGATCCAAACAACCCTGCGGCCAGATCGATATGGCCTCGTCGCCGCCGCCGCCGGGATCGCCTGAGCGAGCTCCCGGACTTCCTGCTGGGCCACGTCCTCTCCTTCCTCCCCAACAAGCAGGCCGGCCGCACCGCGGAGCTGTCCCGGCGGTGGCGCAACATCTTCTGCAACGTCCACACCATCTCCTTCGCCGAGCGTCAGGGCGAGAGAGCCGACGACTGGACCACCATCTACTACGAGGCCGAGGAGAAGAAGAGCTGCAGCTGGGTGCTCCTCGATGACGTCTGCGCCGCGCTCCTCTGCCGCCGCCGGACCGCCAGGCAACACGTGCCTCTGCGCGGCCTCCGCTTCGCCTTCGACGACTGCCACCACTGGGACTTCGTCCACGCCGACCAGTGGCTCTCCTACGTGCTGCGGCATAGTAACCAGGAGCTAAACCTCGACCCGCGCTTCTTCATCGGCCCCATCTGTCACCGCAACAAGGACGACGACGGCGACGGCCACGAGCAAGGGGTGGTGGACAGCGGCAGCGACAACTCCGACCACGAGGACGACAAGCGTGACAAGATGAGGAGGCGGTGGATATATGTGCTCCCAAGAAATCTCTTCACCTGCACGGTCATACGGACGCTATGTGTCGCCTATTGCCGGCTGAAACTGCCGGCGGCCGTCAACCTGCCGCTCCTCGAGACTGAGCATCACGGCTCCCCAGTGCGACGGTGGTAGAAGCATCCAGCGGCTGATCTCCAGCTGCCCCCGCCTCATCGACCTAACGCTGGAAGCTATCTACCGCCTCAAGAGAGTATCCATCCTCGACAAACGCCTCCGCAGATTCGCCCTTCGCTGCTGTCACAATGTAAAGTCTGCTGACATCGATGCGTCGGAACTGAGGTCGCTGGACTACTGCGGCACGGTGCCTGCCGAGTCGCTCTTGTGCTTGCACGGCTCGCGGGGAGTCCCTTCATGCATCGTCGACTACTGCAGAGTGCTCTCCCAGGAGGCGGAGTTTGCCGGGTTCAGAGGGTTTATGGAGAAAATATCTGATGCCAAGTACCTGCATCTGCACAACCGAAACCTAGAGAGCAAGTTCTTCTTGGGGTTCCCCTCGTTCTCTAGCCTGACACGGCTCGTGCTGCAAGGGCCCCTTGACAGTTGCTGCATTGTCGTCTCGGTGGGTAGAATCCTGGAGCAGACCCCGAACCTGGAGATTCTGTCGCTGTACATGGAAGAGCGCGTCAAGGACACCAAAGTTCAATACGATATCATGGGCGAGGAATATGAGGATGACGTTGTGGAGAAGGATGCGGAGAGCGATGATTTGTTTGTCTCTCCTGACGAGTTCATGGTTCCTGACGAGGCAAGCTTCTCGATATCCTGTCTGCGGCACCGAGTGAAGGAGATCAACATGGTGCACTACGTGGGCGACGAGACACAAGGATGATGGCTAGGCTGTTGTTCCGCAACGCGCTTGTTCTTGAGCGGATGTGCGTCGTCCTCATGATGGGGACGTTCGCGTTGCAGTCTAAGCTCAAGAACGAGATCGATAGATGGGTGGTGGCCGATGCAGAAAAGGTTTTCCTGTGATCTTCTGTGGAACAATATCAGAATAATCTCGCCGTGACATGTTTAGCTACGTGCCATGTTTTGTTTTGTCAAAAATGGCACTCCCTCCAATCTAAAATAAGTGTCCTACTCCCTTCGATCTATAGAAGCAATATGCAAAGGAGATGTAAAGAGAAGAAGCAATACAAAGGTCATTGTTTAGATTATTCTACTCGAAAACGTATGTTGTGTCAAATATTTGCAACTTCATCATTATGGAAACATTTACCAACATTCATTATATGGATTGGTATTAATTAGTAAATCTAGTATGAAATATCGATGCCAATATTGAAGACTCCCTGCGTGGAGCCAGGGACATCCCCGTACATATTGCTATAAATATTCATTTCACCACGCAAAATTATACCATTGAAGTACACAGTTTACTTATCTCAAGTGAGTTTTCGTGAGGCGTTAAATTGTTTAAATTATATTCATCGAAACAATATAACGGTGCATGCAAAACAAATAGGAATTAGGCAAACACTGGCAAAAATCTAACCAAAATTGTGCCCATATTTGATAGTTTCAAGTGAAACAACTTCGTTCAGTCATTATAAATTTACATATGTACTACCTCTGTACCAAAATGTAAGATGTTTTTTGGTTTTGCGTAGGGCATGAAAAATGCCTTACATTTTGTTACGGAGGGAGTATAATGGCAGACACGACACCCATTCATCCTCAGTACATAACTATGATGTTAGCTCATCAGTTTATAGTTCAAGAGGAGTAGAGGACACACAACAGAAAGGAAGAAACAATGAGTGGTGTAATAATTAGTTCAACTTAGCAGAAGCCAGTGCAGTTTTTGCATCTAATATGTCGAGCAGAGTTGGGTTTCAATAAGAGGAGTAGTGGCAATCACGACGTTGAGTTTTCTTGTCCTCTCCGGTCCCTCACTGGGGGTGATCCGGTGTTTAGAGTTACCCAGGTCTTCCTCGATTTGGCTTGTGCATAGGGCATAATTTTTGGTGACAGGAGACTATGGATAGATCTTGAGCATCGTTGGACAGTTTGGCCTCGAGATGTCGATGAAGGAATTACATCTCTCGAAGGAAGATCTCGTTGATTGGGATCAGGAGACACCAGACCCGGGGGACTATCTTGCCTTGGCAGGATGGTTTTCGGTGTCCCGCAAGTGCTGTGATGGATGCGCTGGCGGTGACTGCCTCTAGAAAGAAAGATGATGGGGATATCCCACCTCCAGTATATGTGGCTCCGAAGGACAGGCAGAAGTCTAGAAACGGTACAGAATCCCATGAGAAAACTAAGCTGGAGAACTCGACCTCACCAAATAATGAAAAGATGGCATCATTGGCGACCTCCCCGGCGGAGGGTCGCCAGGTCCAACGAGTGTGTTATGCTAGAACAGTTCGAGAGCTCCGCGAATTAGCGTGAAAGTTTCCCCCTTCTATTCTATGTATTGTTGAGACACAAATTAATAAAAGTAGAGTAGGAGGTCTAGCGGGATCGAAAGGCTTGTGCGATAGAGGAAAACGTCTTACCTCGATGTGAGGGGACGTGGTGCATGTTATAGGCAGGGGCGCCGGATCCCTGGATAGCGCATACATGGTTTAAAGTACATCTTGGAGATCAAGGAAAGTAGAGATAGTGCTAATCTAGTTACAACCTAATACAAGATAATGATTGCCTAACTAGATCCTCTAACTACTAAGATGGACTCCTTGGCGTACAAGTCATGCTGCCGTGACATGTATGTATGACACCCTCCCTTAATCACAACTTCATTAAGTTGAGATTATGCTTGAAGTCTTCAAAACTTCTTGTAGGCAAAGCCTTTGTAAATCCATCTGCAACTTGATCACGTGAATGGATAAACCGAATGTCTAAGAGCCTATTAGCCACCCTCTCTCTAACAAAGTGGAAATCTATCTTAATGTGTTTTGTTCTGGCACGAAAGATTGGATTTGCAGACAAGTATGTGGCACCAAGATTATCACACCATAAGCAGGGAGCTTTAGGGCTCTTTACACCCAACTCCTTTAACATATATTGCACCCATATGATTTCTGTTGTTGCATTTGCCAATGCCTTATATTCTGCCTCCGTGCTAGACCTGGAGACAGTAGCTTGTTTCTTGGCACATCAAGATATGAGATTAGGTCCAAAGAATACTGCAAAGCCACCTGTTGAGTGCCTGTCATCCAGACATCCTGCCCAATCTGAGTCAGAAAAGGCACTGATAAGAATAGAAGATGACTTGCTGAAATTGAGACCAATACCCAAGGTATGTTTCACATATCTGACTATACGCTTGGCAGCAGTTAAATGGACTGTGGTGGGTGCATGTAGGAATTGACAAACTTTGTTTACATCAAAGGAAATATCAGGTCTTGTAAGTGTCAAATACTGAAGAGCACCTACTAGACTTCTGTATTTTGTACTATCATCTGAACTGAGGAGTTCTCCTTCTGTAAGTGACAATTTTTCTGTACTAGATAATGGAGTGGGTGTGGGTTTACAACCTTGCAGACCTGCCTTTCTTACCAAATCTGTGGCATATTTTTCCTGAGAGAGGTGAAGCCCATCATTGTGTTTCTTCACTTCAATCCCTAGGAAGTAATGAAGCTCTCCTAGATCCTTGAGAGCAAACTCTGCACTCAAGTCTTTCAGCAGTCCTGAAATTGCCTCATCAGAAGAGCTTGTGACAATGATATCATCAACATAGATGAAAACAAACATGGATGTATTGAACTTTGTATAGATGAACAATGAGGTGTCAGATTTTGAGGGAACAAAACCAAGTGTCTGCATCTTTTTACTGAGACGAGAGTACCATGCCCTTGGAGCTTGCTTCAGCCCATACAAAGCTTTATCAAGCTTGCATACATGATGAGGTGCATGTTTATTTTCAAACGCGGGAGGTTGTTTCATATATACTTCCTCTTCTAGAACACCATGGAGAAACGTGTTCTGCACGTCCAGCTGTCGAAGGCTCCATCCCCTGGAAACAGCAATGGACAAGACCAGACGAATAGTGGCAGCTTTAACAACTGGACTAAAAGTGTCATCATAGTCTATACCATACCGTTGTTTGAAGCCTTTTGCCACGAGTCTAGCTTTGTAACGATCAATGGTTCCATCAGACTTTCTTTTGATTCTGAAGACCCATTTGCAATCAATGAGATTTTTACCTTGATGTGGAGGAACCAGATGCCATGTTTTGTTTCTTTGTAGGGCTTGGTATTCTTCACACATTAACTTTTTCCATTTTTCATCACCAAGTGCCTCTTCAAGTGTATTGGGCTCCCCTGGTTCACCTGTAGAACAAACTAGGCCATATTTGGTCATGTTTTTATAGTTAACAGGTTGAATTACCCCTTGTTGTAATCTTGTACGACGAGGAATTGAAGCTGCATCATGGGTGACTATAGAAGATCCCGTAGCTCTTGCTGGAGACGGTACAGTAGCAAATCCCGAGGCGGATCCAGGTGCAGCCGATGACTGGACGTGGTCGGGAGTCGTCACAGCGTGAGCCGGATCCTCTGTGGCAGCCGGCTGAGGTGTTGATGAAGCAGGGGCCGCAGAAGATCCGGGGTGGCTGAGCGGCTCATCATGAGCTCGTGATGGCGCGGGCCCGACTGGCCCCGCATCTGTCCCCACACCCGTTGGGCGGCTGGAGGGACGCCGCTTGTAGCATAGCGGTTGGGCTGAGAGGCGCACACGGTCCGGGCCAGCCGCAGGTTGCCGCGTGGCGGCAGGCGATTTGTGCGGGCCGGTGGGCGCGGCGCTCTCGGTCGGAGGTTGGCGCAGGCCATGCGATGATGCGCTCACGTCTGGTGCGGCTGTCGTGGGCCCGCTGCTGTCTCCTGGAACCGATCCCGAAGCCGATCCTCTACCCGGCTGCAAGTCGGATCCCGATGGGGATATGCTCCCCATGCTGCGGCACATGCGATAGAGCTCATTTGAGCTGATTTCTTCATGGCTTTGGTCGTCGTTTTCATCATCAATAGCTCCTGCAACATCATCAGAAGACTCATGCGCACTGGTGAGAGGGTTAGCCAACATATGATTATCACAATTGTTAATGCCCCCTTGATCATAACCATAGAAGATAGATGGAAAAAGAAGAATTTCTTTTGGAGAAGGGCACCAGCATTTGGGTGAAGATCCGAGAAGGGAAACTTGGTCTCATGAAAGACAACATCCCTAGAGATGTAAACACGGGCGATTGATATATCAAGGCATTTTACTCCCTTGTGTTGAGCACTATACCCTAGAAAGGCACATTGTTTAGAGCGAAACATGAGCTTGCGATTGTTGTAAGGACGGAGGTTGGGCCAACAAGCACAACCAAAGACACGAAGTGTTGTGCAGTCTGGTTTGGTGTGGAGAAGACGTTCTACCGGAGTTTCATTATTTATGACACGGCTAGGGAGCATATTAATGATATGAACGACAGTGAGAAACGCTTCATCCCAGAATTTTAGTGGCATAGAGGCAAGGGCTGTTGGAAATATGCCCTAGAGGCAATAATAAAGTGGTTATTATTATATTTCCTTGTTCATGATGATCGTTTATTATCCATGCTATAATTGTATTGATTGGAAACTCAAATACATGTGTGGATACATAGACAACACTGTGTCTCTAGTATGCCTCTAGTAGACTAGCTCGTTGATCAAAGATGGTCAAGGTTTTCTAGCCATAGACATGAGATGTCATTTGATAATGGGATCACGTCATTAGGAGAATGATGTGATGGACAAGACCCAAACTATGAACGTAGCATATGATCGTGTCAGTTTATTGCTATAGTTTTCTGCATGTCAAGTATCTGTTCCTATGACCATGAGATCATGCAACTCACTGACACCGGAGGAATACCTTGTGTGTATCAAATGTCGCAACGTAACTGGGTGACTATAAAGATGCTCTACAGGTATCTCCGAGGGTGTCTGTTGAGTGGGCATGGATCAAGACTGGGATTTGTTACTCCGTGTGACGGAGAGGTATCTCAGGGCCCACTCGGTAATACAACATCACATTGAGCCTTGCAAGCAAAGTGACTAAAGAGTTAGCCACGGGATCTTGTATTACGGAACGAGTAAAGAGACTTGCCGGTAACGAGATTGAACTAGGTAGAGAGATACCGACGGTCGAATCTCGGGCAAGTAACATACCGAAGAACAAAGGGAACTGCATACGGGATTGACTGAATCCTTGACATAGAGGTTCAACCGATAAAGATCTTCGTAGAATATGTAGGAACCAATATGGGCATCCAAGTCCCGCTATTGGTTATTGACCGTAGAGGTGTCTCGGTCATGTCTACATAGTTCTCGAACCCGCAGGGTCTGCACACTTAACGTTCGGTGACGTTTCGGTAGTATTGAGTTATGTATGTTGGTGACCGAAGGTTGTTCGGAGTCTCGGATGAGATCCCGGACGTTACGAGGAGCTCCAGAATGGTCCGGAGATAAAGATTGATATATAGGAAAGTGGTGTTTGAACTCCGGAAAAGTTTCGGGCATTTCCGGTAGTGTACCGGGAGTGACGAATGGGTTCCGGGGGTCCACCAAGTGGGGCCCACACACCCCAAGGGGCCACATGGGCCTTAGAGGTGGCGCACCAACCCCTAGTGGGCTGGGCGGCCAGCCCCTATGGGCCTATGCGCAGGAAAGAGGAGAGGAGGAGGAGTCCTAGTAGGAGGAGGAGGACTCCTCCCGCGCCCACCTCCTAATTGGAGGAGGACTCCTCCTCCCTGGTTCGGCCAACCCTAGGGGGAAACCCTAGGGCGCCAGCCCCTCCCCTCCCTCCTATATATATTGCAGGGGAGAGAGGGCAACCGCACCTCAAGCCACGGTGCAGCCCTCTCTCCCCCCCCCCCACTAGATCGTGTCGTCCTCTAGATTGATTCGGCAGTACTTGGCGAAGCCCTGCCGGATCAGCTCCACCACCACCGTCATCACGCCGTCGTGCTGTCGGAGTACTCATCTAACTCTCCGCCCCCTCTTGCTGGATCAAGAAGGCGGAGATCGTCATCGAGCTGTACGTGTGCTGAATGCGGAGGTGCCGTCCGTTCGCGCTAGATCGTGACAGATTGTGATTTGATCGCGGGACGGCTTGCGATTTGGATCGCGAAGACGTTCGACTACATCAACCGCGTTTCTTAACGCTTCCCGCTTAGCGATCTACAAGGGTATGTAGATCCACTCTCCCTCTCGTAGATGCTCATCACCATGGATAGATCTTGTGTGTGCGTAGGAAATTTTTTGTTTCCCATGCAACGTTCCCCAACAGTGGCATCATGAGCTAGGTCTATGCGTAGATGAGATCATGAGTAGAACACAAAGGAGTTTGTGGGCGTTGATGCTCAGATTGCTTCCTCCCTTGGTCTTTTCTTGATTCAGCGGTATTGTGGGATGAAGCGTCCTGGACCAACCTTACTCGTCCACGTACGAGAGACCGGTTCCATCGACTGACATGTGACTTTGTTGCATAAAGATGGCTGGCGGGTGTCTGTCTCTCCCACTTTAGTTGGATCGGATTCGACAAAGGCGGTCCTTGAGAAGGTTGAATATCAATTTGTGTATCACGGTTGTGGTTTTGCGTAGGTAAGAATCGTTCTTGCTAGATACCCGTAGCAGCCACGTAAAACATGCAACAACAATTAGAGGACGTCTTGTTCTTGCAGGGTATGTTGTGATATGATATGGCCAATGACATGATGAGATATATGTGATGTATGAGATGATCATGTTTTGTATAGAATATCACGACTTGCATGTCGATGAGTACGACAACCGGTAGGAGCCATAGTGTTAGAGCATATTTCTCCATATGTGGTTTTGGTAATTGTTGACAGTCCCTATGGACTAATGGTTGCCTTGAGTTATATTTGAAGGATTTGTCCATAGGCACTTCTTGAAGTACATGTGTTGGTTTCAAGGAGTTTATATTGTGACCAAGGTGGTATTCAAGGTTTATCCAAAGATTGGTCATGTGAGAGTTGAGCTTATTGCAAGCATGTCTTGAAGAGGAAGATTGTGTGAGCATTCATGTTTACCTTCAAGACATCATCTTTATGAAGAGATAAGATAAGATACAAGGTTGATCAAGACTAAGTCAAAAAATAAATCAAGTTGATCAACACACAAAGCGTACAAAGATGAACCAAGAGGGATCAAGTGATCCCATTGTATGGTAAGCATTGTCCATTACGCTTTGTGTACTAACCCATGGTCTATGTGAGAGTTCTTTGTGGGGTTAGGTATGTTTCCATGGGCTTGCATCAAGAGGAAGATCCCATACATCCCATGGAAGATGACATCAAGTGGTGATCGTCATCAAGGTTGCGGTGTGCAAGTTCAAGTGAATCATCACGGAGAGATCATGCTTGAAGCTTGCCATCCATTGTGGTGACAATGGACTTGTGAAGATGTGCCGAAGAGTGGCTCACCCATAGTGGAGTATGGGGGAGCAATCTACTAGTCTTCATCGAGCCGGCGTAATCAAGAAAGGTGGTCCATCTTGAGAAGGACAAGATCGTCATCGTCTAGCTCAAGTGGACTATGCGCAAGGCAAAGGTTTGACCTTGATAGGGTTTTCTATTTTACCGGTCTCATGGTGGTAGTTGGGAGACCGGGTTATTGGATCGATAGCCGTACTATCAAGGGGGGCTCTCAAGTGAGTAGCTTGATCGTATCGTTCGTTGAGAGCTCAAACCATTGCATTCTTGGCATCATCATCTTTCTTGGTTCTTGGTTGGTTTTTCTCTATGTGGATTCTTGAGCTTATGGTTAGCTTCATGACAAGCTCAAGTTCATCGAAAACGGAGTCCATATGCATCTTCTATGATGTTTTCGATGTTGGAGTTGTTGCCGGTTCTTCATTCATAGAGGTTTCACGTCTCTATATCGCTGTTGGATAGCTCTTGTCGTCCTGAATCCAACAAGCTTGAGTTTGCTCAATTCGGAGCTCATATGCGAAGGTTATGGCAGTTCTGGTTTTACTGTTTCCATCTGGTTGCTCTGGTTCTTTGTTTCTCTCCCGAGGGCGGTAGTACCGCTGGCCACAGCGGTAGTATCGCTGGGGGGTTCCGGCTCCTCACGCGGGGCACCGGACACTGCCTTGTCTGTGTCTGGTGACCAGCGCCACCTGAGCGGTACTACCACAGCGGTAGTAGGGGCGGTAGTACTAAGCGGTACTACCGCTGCCCCTTCTACTGCTGAGTTCTGCGTGTGGGCGGTAGTACCGCTCCCAGGGGCGGTACTACCACTTGTGTGCGGGCTGTGGGGGTAAAGGTTGGATTTCCCCCCACCTATTTAAGGGGGTCTTCTTCCCCAATGGATCTTATCCTTTGAGCTCGTGTTTGCCCCCCATTGTTGACCTTCTTCGAGCTTGCTAACTCTCAATCCCTCTAATGATTCTTGCTAGTTCCTGAGGGAAAAGAGAGAGGAGATCTAGATCCACATTTTCACCAATCACTTTCTCCTCTTTGTGAGGGGAAACCCTTGGATCTAGATCTTGGAGTTCTTCGTGTTCTTCTTCGTTCTTCCTCTCACTTTCCTCCATAGCATTAGTTGTTGTGGTGGGATTTGGGAGAGAAGGACTTGGGCACTCCGTGTGCCCTTGCCATTGCATTTGGTGAATAGGTTTGAGTTCTCCACGGTGATACGTGGAAGTGAGAAGTTGAGAAGCTTATTACTCTTGGGTGTTTGAGCACCCTAGAGCTTGTTCCTCTTGGGTGCTTTGGCGCCCTAGACGGTTGGTGGTGTCTCAGAGCTCAATCATTGTGGTGCAAAGCTCCGGGCAAGCTTCGGGGTCTCCAATTAGGTTGTGGAGATTGCCCCGAGTATTTGAGGTCACCTCGGAGCCACAATCCATTGTGGTGAAGCTTCGTGGTGTTGTTGGGAGCCTCCAATTAAGTTGTGGAGTTTGCCCCAACCTTGTTTGTACGGGTTCGGTGACCGCCCTCAAGGGTCCCTTAGTGGAATCACGGCATCTTGCATTGTGCGAGGGCATGAGGAGATTACGGTGGCCCTAGTGGCTTCTTGGGGAGCATTGTGCCTCTACACCGCTCCGAACGGAGATTACCATCCGCAAGGGTGTGAACTTCGGGATACATCGTCGTCTCCACGTGCCTCGGTTATCTCTTACCCGAGCCATTTACTTATGCACTTTACTTTGTGATAGCCATATTGTTTCATGTTATATATCTTGCTATCACTTAGTTGTTTATCTTGCTTAGCATAAGTTGTTGGTGCACATAACGATAGTTTTATTCCGCATTTGTTCAAGCCTAAGCCGTAATTATTTTAAAGCGCCTATTCACCCCCCCCTCTAGGCGACATCCACGTCCTTTCACATAGGGTTGTCTTTAATTATTGTATGACCTGCGTGTCAATCATTAAGCGCTATGTAACGCTTTACTTTATCACTAAGCGGTAGCAATAGTAGTAGAAGCATGGTGGGCGCGACAACCCTGATGGCGACACAATGATGGAGATCATGATGATGGAGATCATGGTGTTATGCCGGTGACGATGGAGATCATGCCTGTACTTTGGAGATGGAGATCAAAAGCACAAGTTCATGTCCATATCATGTCACTTATGATTTGCATGTGATGTTAATCTTTTTATGTATCTTATTTTGCTTAGACGACGGTAGCATTATAAGGTGATCCCTCACTAAAATTTTAAGATAACATTGTGTTTTCCCCGAGTGTGCATCGTTGCGAAAGTTTATCGTTTCGAAGCACCACGTGATGATCAGGTGTGATAGACTCTACGTTCACATACAACGGGTGCAAGCCAGTGTTGCACGTGCAGAACACTCTGGTTAAACTTGACGAGCCTAGCATGTACAGACATGGCCTCGAAACACAAGAGACCGAAAGGTCAAACATGAGTCATATAGTAGATATGATCAACATGAAGATGTTCACCATTGAAACCACCTCATCTCACGTGATGATCGGACTTGGGTTGGTGAATTTGGATCATGTATCACTCGGATGACCGGAGGGATGTCAATTTGAGTGGGAGTTTTTTAAGTAATTAATATGATTAACTAAACTCATTATCTTGAACAATAGTTTTAGTAACCTTTGCAAATTTATGTTGTAGATCAATGGATCGCGCAGTAGTTCCCCTGAATTTCAATGCGTTCCTAGAGAAAGCCAAGTTGAAATATGATGGAAGTAACTTTGTAGACTGGGACCGTAATCTGAGGATTATCCTCACGGCTTCCCAAAAGGTTTATGTCCTTGATGCACCGCTCGGTGAAGCACCTGCTCGAGTGTTGTCTGCAGACGTTGTGAACGCCTGGCAGGCGCATTCTGAAGATTACTCAATAGTTCAATGTGCAATGTTGTATGGCTTAGAACTGGGTCTTCAAAGGCGTTTTGAACGTCATGGAGCATATGAGATGTTCCAGGAGTTGAAGTTTATCTTTGAGAAGAATGCCCGGATCGAGAGGTATGAGACCTCCGATAAGTTCTATGCTTGCAAGATGGAGGAGAACGGGTCTATCAGTGAGCATATACTCAGAATGTCTGGGTATTCGAACCGTCTGGCTGAGTTAGGGATGCCCCTTCCGCCAGAGGCGATCACTGACAGTGTTCTTCAATCATTTCCACCTAGCTACAAAAGCTTCGTGATGAACTATAACATGCAAGGGATGAACAAGTCAGTCGCCGAGCTGTTTGCGATGCTGAAAGTCGATGAGTCTGAAATTCAGAAGGAGCATCAAGTGTTGATGGTCAATAAAACCACTACTTTCAAGAAGAATGCCAAGGGAAAGAAGGGTAACTCCAAGAAGAGTGGCAAAGCAGTTGACCCTCCCGTGAAGAAACCCAAGGCTAGACCCAAGCCAGAAACTGAGTGCTTTCATTGCAAGGGAACTAGTCACTGGAAGCGGAACTGCCCCAAGTACCTGGCCAACAAGAAGGCGGCCAACACCAAACAAGGTATATATGATATACATGTTATTGATGTGTACCTTACCAACTCTCGTTGTAGTACCTGGGTATTTGATACCGGTTTGGTTGCTCACATTTGCAACTCAAAGCAGGAGCTACGGAATAAACGGAGGCTGGCAAAGGACGAAGTGACGATGCGCGTGGGAAATGGTTCCAAGGTTGATGTGATCGCCGTCGGCACGCTCGCTCTTCGATTACCATCGGGATTAGTTATGAACCTGAATAATTATTATTTAGTGCCTGCGTTAAGCATGAACAGTATATCTGGATCTTGTTTATTGCGAGACGGTTACTCATTTAAATCAGAGAATAATGGTTGTTCTATTTATATGAGTAATATCTTTTATGGTCATGCACCCAATGTGAGGGGTTTATTCTTATTGAATCTCGATAGTGATGATACACATGTTCATAACATTGATGCCAAAAGATGTAGAGTTGATAATGATAGTACCACTTTCTTGTGGCACTGCCGCTTAGGTCATATTGGTGTAAAACGCATGAAGAAGCTCCATGCCGATGGACTTTTGGAGTCACTTGATTTCGAATCACTTGACACATGTGAACCATGCCTCATGGGCAAGATGACTAAGACCCCGTTCTCTGGAACAATGGAACGGGCAAGTGACTTGATGGAAATCATACATACTGATGTGTGCGGTCCGATGAGCATTGAGGCGCACGGTGGAAATCGTTACTTTCTCACCTTCACTGATGACTTAAGTAGATATGGGTATATTTACTTAATGAAACACAAGTCTGAAACGTTTAAAAAGTTCAAGCAATTTCAGAGTGAAGTTGAGAATCATCGTAACAAGAAGATTAAATTCCTACGATCTGATCGAGGAGGAGAATATCTGAGTTATGAGTTTGGCAGTCACTTAAGACAATGTGGAATAGTTTCACAATTGACACCGATTGGAACACCACAGTGCAATGGTGTGTCCGAACGTCGTAATCGAACCTTATTGGATATGGTGCGTTCTATGATGTCTCTTGCCGATTTGCCACTATCGTTTTGGGGTTATGCATTACAGACAGCTGCATTCACTTTAAATAGGGCACCATCAAAATCCGTTGAGATGACGCCGTATGAACTGTGGTTTGGAAAGAAACCAAAGTTGTCGTTTCTTAAAGTTTGGGGTTGTGATGCTTATGTCAAAAAGCTTCAGCCTGAAAAGCTGGAACCCAAAGCGGAGAAATGCGCCTTCATAGGATACCCAAAAGAGACGGTTGGGTATACCTTCTATCTCAGATCCGAAGGCAAAGTGTTTGTCGCTAAAAACGGGTCATTTCTTGAGAAAGAGTTTCTCTCGAAAGAATTGAGTGGGAGGAAGATAGAACTTGATGAGGTTGTTGAACCTTTGTTTCAACCAGAGAGTAGCGCAGCACAGAAAGATGTTTCTGTGGAGCCTACATCAGTTGAAGAGGAAGTTAATGATGGTGATCATGAAGCTTCGGATCAAGTTACTATCAAACCTCGTAGGTCGACAAGGGCACGTACTGCTCCTGAGTGGTACGGTAACCCTGTCTTAGAGGTCATGTTGTTGGACAACGATGAACCTACGAGCTATGGAGAAGCGATGATGGGCCCGGATTCCAACAAATGGTTAGAGGCCATGAAATCCGAGATGGGATCCATGTATGAAAACAAAGTATGGACTTTGGAAGTATTACCTGAAGGGCGAAAGGCCATTCAGAACAAATGGATCTTTAAGAAGAAGACGGACGCGGACGGTAATGTCACCGTCTATAAAGCTCGACTTGTGGCAAAGGGATTTTCACAAGTTCAAGGAGTTGACTACGATGAGATCTTCTCACCCGTAGCGATGCTTAAGTCCGTCAGAATCATGTTAGCAATAGCTGCATTTTTCGATTATGAAATTTGGCAGATGGATGTCAAAACAACGTTCCTTAACGGTTTCCTTAAGGAAGAGTTGTATATGATGCAACCAGAAGGTTTTGTCGATCCAGAGAATGCTGACAAAGTTTGCAAACTCCAGCGATCCATTTATGGACTGGTGCAAGCATCTCGGAGTTGGAATCTTCGCTTTGATGAGGTGATCAAAGAGTTCGGGTTTATACAAGTTTACGGAGAAGCTTGTATTTACAAGAAAGTGTGTGGGAGCTCTATAGCGTTTCTAATATTATATATGGATGACATATTGCTGATTGGAAACAATATGGAAATGTTGGAAAGCGTGAAGGAATATTTGAACAAGAGCTTTTCAATGAAGGACCTAGGAGAAGCTGCTTTCATATTAGGCATCAAGACCTATATAGATAGATCAAGACGCTTAATAGGACTTTCACAGAGCACATACCTTGACAAAGTTTTGAAGAAGTTCAAAATGGATCAGTCCAAGAAGGGGTTCTTGCCTGTGTTGCAAGGTGTGAAGTTGAGTAAGACTCAATGCCCAGTGACCGCAGAGGATAGAGAGAAGATGAGTGTCATCCCCTATGCTTCAGCCATAGGCTCTATCATGTATGCAATGTTGTGCACAAGACCCGATGTCAGCCTTGCCATAAGTATGGCCGGAAGGTTTCAAAGTGATCTAGGAATGGTGGACGGCGGTCAAGAATATCCTTAAGTACCTGAAAAGGACTAAGGAAATGTTTCTCGTTTATGGAGGTGATCAAGAGTTCGTTGTAAAGGGTTACGTCGATGCAAGCTTTGACACTGATCCGGATGACTCTAAGTCTCAAACCGGATACGTATACATTCTCAATGGGGGAGCGGTAAGCTGGTGCAGTTCCAAGCAGAGCGTGGTAGCTGATTCTACATGTGAAGCGGAGTACATCGCTGCCTCGGAGGCGGCGAAGGAAGGTGTCTGGATGAAGGAGTTCATGACAGATCTTGGAGTAGTGCCCAGTGCACTGAACCCAATGACTCTGTTCTGTGACAACACTGGTGCCATTGCTCTGGCCAAGAAACCAAGGTTTAACAAGAGGACCAGACACATAAAGAGATGCTTCAATTCCATCCGCGATTACATCAAGGAGGAGGACATAAATATTTGCAAAGTGCACACGGATCTGAATGTCGCAGACCCATTGACTAAACCTCTTCCAAGGTCTAAACATGATCAACACCAGAACTGTATGGGTGTTAGATTCATTACAATGTAAATCACATAGTGATGTGAGCTAGATTATTGACTCTAGTGCAAGTGGGAGACTGTTGGAAATATACCCTAGAGGCAATAATAAAGTGGTTATTATTATATTTCCTTGTTCATGATAATCGTTTATTATCCATGCTATAATTGTATTGATTGGAAACTCAAATACATGTGTGGATACATAGACAACACTGTGTCCCTAGTATGCCTCTAGTAGACTAGCTCGTTGATCAAAGATGGTCAAGGTTTCCTAGACATAGACATGAGATGTCATTTGATAACGGGATCACGTCATTAGGAGAATGATGTGATGGACAATACCCAAACTATGAACGTAGCATATGATCGTGTCAGTTTATTGCTATAGTTTTCTGCATGTCAAGTATCTGTTCCTATGACCATGAGATCATGCAACTCACTGACACCGGAGGAATACCTTGTGTGTATCAAACGTCGCAACGTAACTGGGTGACTATAAAGATGCTCTACAGGTATCTCCGAGGGTGTCTGTTGAGTGGGCATGGATCAAGACTGGGATTTGTTACTCCGTGTGACGGAGAGGTATCTCAGGGCCCACTCGGTAATACAACATCACATTGAGCCTTGCAAGCAAAGTGACTAAAGAGTTAGCCACGGGATCTTGTATTACGGAACGAGTAAAGAGACTTGCCGGTAACGAGATTGAACTAGGTATAGAGATACCGACGGTCGAATCTCGGGCAAGTAACATACCGAAGAACAAAGGGAACTGCATACGGGATTGACTGAATCCTTGACATAGAGGTTCAACCGATAAAGATCTTCGTAGAATATGTAGGAACCAATATGGGCATCCAAGTCCCGCTATTGGTTATTGACCGTAGAGGTGTCTCGGTCATGTCTACATAGTTCTCGATCCCGCAGGGTCTGCACACTTAACGTTCGGTGACGTTTCGGTAGTATTGAGTTATGTATGTTGGTGACCGAAGGTTGTTCGGAGTCTCGGATGAGATCCCGGACGTTACGAGGAGCTCCAGAATGGTCCGGAGATAAAGATTGATATATAGGAAAGTGGTGTTTGAACTCCGGAAAAGTTTCGGGCATTTCCGGTAGTGTACCGGGAGTGACGAATGGGTTCCGGGGGTCCACCAAGTGGGGCCCACACACCCCAAGGGGCCACATGGGCCTTAGAGGTGGCGCACCAGCCCCTAGTGGGCTGGGCGGCCAGCCCCTATGGGCCTATGCGCAGGAAAGAGGAGAGGAGGAGGAGTCCTAGTAGGAGGAGGACTCCTCCCGCGCCCACCTCCTAATTGGAGGAGGACTCCTCCTCCTCCCTGGTTCGGCCGACCCTAGGGGGAAACCCTAGGGTGCCAGCCCCTCCTCTCCCTCCTATATATATTGGAGGGGAGAGAGGGCAGCCGCACCCCAAGCCACGGTGCAGCCCTCTCCCCCCCCCCCACTAGATCGTGCCCTCCTCTAGATTGATTCGGCGGTACTTGGTGAAGCCTTGCCGGATCAGCTCCACCACCGCCGTCATCACGCCGTCGTGCTGCTGGAGTACTCATCTACCTCTCCGCCCCCTCTTGCTGGATCAAGAAGGGGAGATCGTCATCGAGTTGTACATGTGCTGAACGCGGAGGTGCCGTCCGTTCGGCGCTAGATCAGGACGGATCGTGATTGGATCGCGGGACGGCTTGTGATTTGGATCGCGAAGACGTTCGACTACATCAACCGCGTTTCTTAACGCTTCTCGCTTAGCGATCTACAAGGGTATGTAGATCCACTCTCCCTCTCGTAGATGCTCATCACCATGGATAGATCTTGTGTGTGCGTAGGAAATTTTTTGTTTCCCATGCAACGTTCCCCAACAAGGGTTAGGAGGGATAGACCAACCTCGACAATGTGCCTATGTTTACGTTAAGCTGAACCATTTTGTTGGTGAGCATGAGGACATGACACGTGATGGGAGATTCCCAAGGTTTGGAAGAAGGAATTTAATTTTTCATATTCCCCTCCCCAATCGGATTGGACAGCAATGATCTTGCTATCGAATTTCCTTTGAACAAGTGCTTGGAAATTTTTGAATACTTGAAAAACATCGGATCGTCTCTTGAGAAGATAGATCCATGTGAACTTGCTATAGTCATCAATAAAACTTACATAGTAAGTGTGTCTACCAACAGAAATAGGAGCAGGGCCCCAAACATCAGAGAATATTAATTGCAATGGTTTGGTGGAAACACTGGTAGAGATGGGATAAGGTAATTGATGACTTTTAGCTCGCTGACAAGAATCACAAATAGTTTCAACATTGCACTCACCAACATGTGGGAGCTTATTTTTCCTAATCAAAGTATTAACCAAAGAAAAAGAAGCATGTCCTAATCGATCCTGCCATCATGTTGACGAGAGTTTGACAACACCACAAGCTTGTTTATTGAATCTTCTACGCTCCGGAATCAACGGGTAAAGCCCTCGAACACATCTACCTCGATAGAGTATTTTCTTCGTTGCCTGATCCTTGATAAAAAAGAAATAAGGATGAAACTCGAGGAAGACATGGTTATCAAGTGCAATTCTATGAACGGAAAGAAGATTTTTATTGGCACTAGGAACCTGCAAGATTTTTCTAAGATGAATTTTGCGACGAGGGGTATTAAAAATTAAATGACCTATGTGGTTGATCCTCATACCTTCACCACTGGCATTGTGGATTTGATCCTTGCCATGATACTTCTCCTGACCTTTTCAAGTTCATTGGTGATGTGGTTGGTAGCACCACTATCGACGTACCAGTTGGTGTCGATCCCGTAGGAGCCGTCCGCAGCAGCAACAACTTTGTCCTCGTCTTGGGAGGAGTCGTCATCCTCGTCATAGCGGTACCAGCAATCTTTTGACGTGTGCCCAGGTTTACCACAGATCTGGCAACGAGGAGCATCCGGACGAGATCGGGTGGAACCACCGCGTCAGCCTCGGTTGTTGGTGGAGGGGGACCGGCCACTGTGGGAGTTGGAGTTGCCGTTGGAGCCGCCACCCGAAGACTTGCCGTTGTTGCGAGGAGGGCCGCGCTAACGAGAGGAGGAGCCGCCGCGGCCATGGTACGCGGTGTTCGCAAAAGACTTGAATCCGCCCAAGCTGTGGAAGAGTGCCACGCGCTGGTCAAAGTTGCTCATCATGGAGAAGAGCTCATCAAGCGTGACCGGCGTGACACGGGCGTCGAGGGCGGAGACCAGGGGCTGGTAGTCCATGTCCAGCTCATGGAGGATGTAGGAGTCGAGTTCATCGTCTGGAAGCGGCTTGCCGGCGGCGGCGAGTTCGTCCGCGAGCCCGCGCATGTAGGCAAAGAAGGTGGCGACGGATTGGGTCCCCTTCTGTGCGCTGATGACGGCTGTGCGAATGTTGTTCACACGACTGAGCGACTGTGACGAGAACATGCCCGCCAGAGCCGCCCAGAGCGCGCCCGTGGTGGTGATCGCGGTCACCTGCACAATCACCTCTTTGGAGAGGTTGTTGAGCAGGTACCCGAGAACCTGCTAGTCCTCCCAGACCCAGATTGGGTGGAGACGGTTGGGCGTAGCTGTTTCCTTCACGTCTTTATCTGTGGAGACGAGGTTTTTGGCCGGCTCCGGTGAGGTTCCGTCGGCGTATCCGAAGACGCCGGCGCCTCTCATCTGTGGCACGATCTGTGCACGCCACAAGACATAGTTGGTGCGGGTGAGTTTCTCCGTGATCTGGCCATTGAGGTTTGGGTGGGAAGATCCGGAGGAAGACATGGATGTGGCACTAATGGCGATGGGAAGCTAGATGCTAGGAGGAGGAAAGGCTCTGTATACCATGTGCGATAGCGGAAAACGTATTACCTCGATGTGAGGGGACGTGGTGCATGTTATAGGCAGGGGCGCCGGATCCCTGGATAGCGCATACATGGTTTAAAGTACATCTTGGAGATCAAGGAAAGTAGAGATAGAGCTAATCTAGTTACAACTGAATACAAGATAAAGATTGCCTAGCTAGATCCTCTAACTACTGAGATGGACTCCTTGGCGTACAAGTCATGCTGCCGTGACATGTATGTTTGACAAGGCTATGATAATGGATAAGCTATTGATAGCTTGAGGAGGGGTGGGGGTATTGCCGTATTGGCATTTTCTGGAATAATGAAATAAAGCTAATCGTTTTGGGTAATTCCAAGTATCATATCGATTTCTCAGTGGATGATCTAGAATCAGTGCCATGGATATTAACTTGTGTATATGGTGAAGCTCAAACCCAGGAGAGATTCAAGACATCGGACACTTTGAAACGAATGGCTTCCAAGAGCCCACTCCCATGGTTATGTATAGGGGATTTTAGTGAAGTACTTCATCAAGATGAGCATGAGAGGGTTAGACTTAGACCTCGCAGCAATTCACATATCCAGGTTTTCTGTGACATGGTGGATGTGTGTGGCCTAAATGATTTGGGGTACTCAGGCAATTTTTGGACTTACGAAAAGAAGGTGGCAGGAGGTTCATGTACTCGAGTTCGTCTCGATCGAGCGCTTTGTTCTGTGGACTAGATGACCAGTTTCCGCAGGCAGCGGTGAGCCACCTAACAGCTGCTACTTCAGATCATAAACCAATCCGGCTACAGGTTGTAGATCAGCTCATGGCGATGAAGAGACCACCCAGTTTCAAGTTTGAAATCATGTGGGAAACTCATGAGGAGTTAAAGCCCACTGTTGTTGCAGTCTGGAACTCCTTGACCCTAGCTACGACAGCTAGAGGCGTTAAGGAAAAACTGAAGGGTTTGTCGGTTAGCTTATGTAAGTGGAATAGGGACTCATTAGGTTCTGTACAGAAGCAAATCAAAACCCTGAAACAGGAGCTAGAGCAGCTCCAGAATGACCCAGCAAGCATTGGCCCTTCGCATGTTGAATTGAAGATAGTGGATAAACTGTTTATAGGGAGGTGGATAATCAATTTTGAGGCACATTTGGTAACCTATTATGTTCGAATAATAATAATTATTTGGTGAGATACTAGGGAAATGATGGGCTGCACATTATGTATCATTCTGAACTCTGAAGTCTGAAGTTGGTTCACTAGAGGATCAAATAATTTGTGTATTTTACATTAGCATTATCCTTTCATATGATCAAAATTCAATTTCAGCTATAAAATTATAAGTTCATAATTTGATATGTAACATTGGTATCATATAAAGTCGTCAACCTATATGGCTGGTGTATATATATTGACAAAGATCAGCAGCAAACAATGAGAATGCTAATCTATATTTCTGATGCCTGCTGTGCTCGGTAACAAGTATAAAGTGTAAATATACAAAAACAATAGCATGTTTTCACTATTTTACCACATAATAAACATAGAAAAAACCAGCATCCATGATTTTGCTTTCTGCTATATGATAGTACTACGTATATTAAACAGTTCAAATGAAAGAGGGAACCATTCAGATCTAGAACATCACATCTGCAATTTTGTGAATGGTACATATACGGAAATAGCGATTCTTTAAAAAAAAATGTCCCTTGCAAGACAGAAGTACTGTTTGGGGGAATGCTAATGCTATTTTCAGTTTTAAATAGCTTGTTGGAAACTGTTCTGCAGCAGAGACTTTATTTTTGTCTGACATCAATAATGTAAATCTGAATCAATTTATTGCATAGAAATACAATATGATTGAAATTAACAAAAAAATCCACGTAAATTTGATCAAATAGTTAACCCTCGCAACATCGGAAAGCCACCATATTGATTAGAGTGAATCTCCTGAAGCTGAATGGAAGCAGAGTTTGCAAGGCAAGTAGCATAATTTCAGGGGAACTGCCTTCTGGGTGGGACAATGCTCTTCCAGATAGTGTTCCCTGCATCCCTTGCTCTTTCAATCATCAGGTGTCAGAATGATTTATAATTTTATATGCTTTGTTTTCATTTTTTGTTCCCTTTCTACCTGCAGATGTAGATAGCCCTTCTGATGCTTGTGGGAACTGATCTCAACAGTCGTAAAAGTAACCAGGATTTCTTTGGAGGTAGTACTGATCTTGCAACATCAAATATGACATTGCTAAGTGCATATGCTAGAGTTTTCAAGCAGCATAAATAATGCATTGCCTAAGTAGTAACCGTTTGATTGTTCCAACTTCCAACTCATCAGCTTAATAATGTACAAATTGTGTTTGTCAATCCCAGTGCAAGTCATGTAGAATTTGTTCTAGAGTACCAACATGCTTGTCTCTTGTCTGACATTAATTGCATATCAGGTCCTGGCTGAGTTAATTTTGCTCGAATATAGTATGGGTGAAAAAGAAGTATATTTAACAAGAGAAATATTCAACTAAACAAATGATATATATTATATCCTGGCGTTTCACAAAAATAACAGAAGGTAAATTTATTTCTAATGTTTGATCTTACAAGTGCATGCAACTGTTGCTTCAACCTAATTTACAAGTGACTCTGGTAGGGCGATTCTGTCGCCAGGATTATATATAACTCCTTTGTAGTCTCATCCTAGGTAATAAATTATGGGAGTGCCTAGAACTCATCTAGATGAGATATACTTTGGTCTCATTCACTTTTTTTCACTACATCACTAATATGGCTTGTCATTGTTTTTTCCCTTGTGTTGCCTCTTCTTGTTGTTATGTAGGCTGGGTTGGGCTTGTTTTGAACTACATAGCTATATACGCGTCGTTCCACTGCTGCTTGTGTCTTGTTTTTCTTTTTTCTTTTTACATTTGCATGGCTGGAGCATATGAGCTAAAGAGGAAGGAAGTGCTTACATGCACATCTTCTACGCGGCGATGCATCATGTTCACTGCTGCTTGTGTCTTGTTTTTTTTTTTTTTTTTTGCATGGATCATGTCCTTTTGTTCCCCGAGATAACATGGCAACGCATGTCTTGTTCACTCCCAGCTGTACATATAAAACCAATAAAAATTGAATATAGCAATCGTGTCTCAAATAGTTGTGGTTGCAATCAAACATGTGGTGTGGGCCGTGCGTAGTAGCACGAAGATGGGCGAGTAGAAAAAAATGTTATTTTTGAGAAAAAAAATTGAGTCGCATATGTTGCACAATTTTTACGATGGGTGAAATTTTGCATGTGTGCATCACATGTAACTCGCGCGCATGCGACTAGTAGAAAAATCGAGCATATGCATGTACTAATGACATGAGAACTTAAAAAATATAAATAAAAAAAACAAACATGCAATTGGCCTATCTTTAGTTGTAGTCGCTCTGTGCACTTGCATTTGCACCTGCAACCAGGTTACAACGCTTGGAGTTGCATGTCTAATGGAGAACATGCAACTCGCTCCGATAACTCCCACCCGACCCCAGTTGTAGTCACATGTGTGCCCCTGCAGTTGCAGTCGGGTTATAACGCTTGCAGTTGCATGCCTAGTGATGCACATGCAACTGGCTCGACGACCCACTTTCCAACCCCAATTGCAGTCGCTTTGTGCACACACATTGCATCCGGGTTACAACCCTTGCATGTCTAGTGGTGCACTTGCAACTGGCCCTAACAACCCCCACTCGACACCAGTTGAGGTCAAGTACGTGCCCCTACAGTTGTAATCGGGTTACAATGCTTGAAGTTGCATGCCTAGTGGTGGACATGCAAGTGGCTCGACAACCCCATTGCGACCCTATTGCAGCCACTTCGTGCGCGTCCAGTTGTAGTCACTCTGTGGCCGTGCAGCTGTAGTCAAGTTACAATGCATGTAGTTGCATGTCTAGTGATGGACATGTAACCCCGACAACTCCTCACTGACCCCAGTTGCAGTCAAGTGCGTGCTCTTGCAGTTGCAGTCGGATTACAACACTTGCAGTTGCATGTGTAGTGGCGGATATGCAAGGGCCCAACAACCCCCGTCTTGGCAGTTAGGTATAATGGTTGCAGTTGCATGTCTAGTGGTGGACATGCAACTAGCCCCCGATAACTCCCTCTCGACCTCAATCACAGTCCCTTTGTGCCCGTTTAGTTGCACTCTAGTTATAATGGCTGCAGTTGCATGTCTACTGGTGGACATGTAACTAGGCTCGACAACTCCCCTCCCGACCCCAGTGGCGGTCGCTTTGTGCACATGCAGTTGCAGTCAGGTTAAAATGCTTGCGATTGCATGTCTAGTGGCCGACATGCAATTGGCTCCAACAAGTCCCCTTCCGACCCTAGACACATGTAGTTACAGTCGTGTTGCAATGTTTGCAGTTGCATGTCTAATAATAGACATGCAACTCATGCATGTTTGGGTATTTTGCTTGATTATATTAAATATGACAAACAAAGAAGTCATAGATACGTGTTCTTCGTAGAACATCATGCAACTGCATGGCCCCAACTTTTAGCTATTACATTTAAAAAATAAAAAAAAGGAAAATAAAGAAATAAGAAATAAATAAGCAAAGGAAAAAATGAGAATAAAAGATGAAGGAAAATTAAAGTAAGAAAACTATGTAGGAAATAGGGTAACGTATTGTTGCATCCGTAATTAAAGAATGAAAAAATATTAAAGAAAAAAACTTAGATATAAAAGAGAAAATGACAAATAAAATAAAAGAAAGAAGAAACAAAGAAATGAACAACCATTTCTCCCTCTACACGCTTTGTCTTCTGCTCTTGCTTTCTGCAACCGAAAAAGTTGGAAGAAGAAGAATGAACAATTGCCGCCCGTGATCCAGCTTATATCGAAACATAGAAAATGGCATGTCGGCCCGCCGGCAATGTTAACGGACGAATCAGAAAAGGGAAAACGAAAAATGGGTCACGATTGGCCGCACATAATGTTCACTGGACAAACTGCTCAAATCTTGTCAAAACTTGATCCGACGGCTCATGGCGTGGATAAGGCATAATAAAAACTCACGTTGTCACATAAAAAATAAAAATAGCACAAACAAACAAAAATAAAGATGAACAAAATACAAAAAAAATCAAGAATGTGAAACCAAACTATGTAAAATAAAATAAGAAGTTACGAAAAAACGATGATAACAAGAAAAAAAACAATTAAGAAGAAATGGAGACAATCAGATTTGAGAGAGTGATTGCGGAATGTTTGGAAAAATCTCACGAGGAATGAGCCAGACTAGAAAATGAAAAGGCCCATTAAAGCAGCGGCACAGGCCCATACCAACGACACAGGAAAAAGCACGAAGCTGGTCGTGCCCACCTCGGCTGCACATCACACGGGCATTGTGTTTCTCAAAAAAAATAAAAAATCTCACGGGCGTTGTTTTCAGCCATCAGGGAATCTCCAAACACTTTGATCCAACGGGTGAAAAAGTGAATGAGACCAAATAAAATCTCAGCTGAATGAGTTTTAGCAAAACCGATAAATTATTTCCAAGTTTGGATATTACAAGCGCAAGCAATTTTTGCTGGTATCTATCTATTTGCAAATGACCCTGGTACTGCGATTGCATCGCCAGGATATTAGCTCCTTTGCAATCTCATCCTTCCGTGGACGAACTGGCGTGACCTTGGATTCCTCATACTCACCCTGCTGTGGATTAACTCTATCTGCCAGCGTAACTATGAATTCTTCCAACGCTGCAGCCCTGGAGAGCAGAAACCTTGCAAGCATCTTTTCGAGAGGCCGGTCTTGGTTGTTCCCAATGTGGATCCTTGTCACCCTGTAAGCCAGGCACCTGACGTGCGCCTTCCACAGAGCCTTGGGCATTCGGTACTGGACGCCCTCGCTGACTGGGACCTCTTCTGGCTCGCTATCTGAATCTGATCCGTCGTCGTCTTGGTCCCTCCTGTACATTCGCATATACTTGTTCTTTGGAGGCTCTGGACCCAGAGGAAACAGAGACAGTACTTTCAGGTTCTTGGCGTCGACAAGCAAGGCGGAGACCGACCGGACGGCGTCGTCGTTGGGCAAGCAGCCCTGGAGGCTCAGGTGCGTGAGGCCATGCAGGCCGCGCAGGACGCTGGCGAACATGCTGCTGTTGTAGGCCATGGATGGGCGCAAGGAAAGGTGAAGATACGCCAGCTTGGTGCACTGGCCGATGAGCCTTGTGACCGGAGCAAGGTCGTCTCGATCAGTCCCGTTGAGTTTTCCGCAGATTTCAATCTTCACAGCCGTGATTCCTTCATAGTCCGCTATGGTGATGAACGGTGCGTCACGAGCAGGGAGGCCGCCTTTGTAGTGCAGCGACTGCAGGCATGCGGTGCGAAGATCGACGCTGGTGGCGTTGTGGCAGCAGATCATGGCGAAGCTCCGCAGGCGGGTGGGCGTCACGGATATCTCCTTGATGGTCGGGCACTCCTCCAGCGTCAGTTTGGTGATGAGGGGGCAGCCGGAGATCAGCTGCTGCAGGTTCCCTAAGGGGTCCATGATCCTCGCGAGGCAGAGCGTGTCCAGCGACGCCATGTCGACGCTTCCCGGCAGATCGAGCGTCCAGTTGGTGAGGCGCAGCTGGCGGAGCGTGGGGCAGCCGAAGATGTGGCACTGCGTCCTGGTGAACCTGCCCCTGCTGTGTCTGTCGAAGTCCGCCGAGTGCTTCTCTCCGGTGTACCGGCAGCGGAGGAAGGGGCAGAGTGTGGTCATGGCCTCGTTCCAGTACCTGAGCTTGACGTCGAGGTCCTCGACGCCGGATTTCACGGCGGTGGCGATCCACAGGTCGAGCAGGTCGTACGGGGGGTGGAGCACGCTGACGCGGAAGGTGCGGATCGGCGTGCCCGCGCCCTTGCCCACGATCGTGCTCGACACCTGGTGGTCGAAGCAGACCTTGCGGCTGCTGCTTCCGCAGCTGCCGTGCCGTTCGCCTGACTTGGTGTCGACGAGGTGGACGACGGGGACTCCCTCGTGGACGTGGCGCCATCGCCGGGAGAGCCCGCTGGTGCGCACGGCCTCGTCGGACATCAGGTGGGAGAGGACGCGCTCTAGCGCATTGTCGGGGAGAGCGCTCAGGCGGTCTCCTCCGTTCCTGTGCGACGGCGCCATCTTCGGCCGTCGATCGGCGTCGCGGTGACCGATCAGATCAGATCAATGGGTGCAGGCGGTATTTATTTATGTTAACAGAATCTGCAAATCGCTCTTGATTTTAGTCGGTTGCCAACAAACTTGACCCGAAAGTTCCGTTCATGATGTGTTGGTCACGTCAGGAAACCCTAGAGAAAACCCTTGCCTTATATTAGTCGTTGCATATGTCAGCCTTCTTTCCAAGATCGACGGCTTAATTGCCGGATCGGATCGGATCGGCATGGCTTCGCCGTCGGGGAGCAGAGATCGCCTGAGCGAGCTCCCGGACTTCGTGCTGGGCCACGTCCTCTCCTTCCTCCCAAACAAGGCGGCCGGCCGCGCAGCGCTGCTGTCCCGGCGGTGGCGCGACATCTTCTCCAACGTTTTTTTTTAGATAAAAGGAGCATGGCCCCCATTTTCATTACGAAAATAAGAGTATGGATACATCAAAAAAGCAACACCACAACGCTACATTTCTTAGACCTGACGCATCACCGCGTCAACGGAGCAACACTAGTAGAAAAAGGGTCATTTGTCCCGGTTCCAGAGGGCCATTTGTCCCGGTTCGCTTATCAACCGGGACAGAAGGGGCTCCACGTGGCCGGTGCTGGGAGCCCAGGCAGGAGGACCTTTAGTCCCGGTTGGCAACACCAACCGGGACCAAAAGGCACTGGGGTTTTTGTTTTCTTTTTTGAAAGGGAGGGGGGGGGTGTGTTTAGGGGGGTTTGTAGGGTTAATTGAGGTGTTTCATATTGTGTTAGCTAGCTAATACAGAGAAGTGTCCTCTCTTTCTCCGTGCTTGGTCGACGCTAGCTACTATATAGAGAACTCGACACGCTAGCTAGTAAGCAAATGAAGGAACCATTAAGTACACAAGATCGTCATGAACATATACACAGAGAAGTGATCGACATCTCTTTCTCCGAGAGATTGGTCGAACAACAAGTTTTCGTATATCTATCCGACGCTACTTGCTACATATATACAATATAAGATCTCTTACAATCCCTAACATTTAATGTCAAATTCCACATGGTATTGCTTTATTTATGACGTGGTCAAGAAAGAATCCCGCCAATTCCTCTTGAATTGCTCGTATGCGATCATGTGGTAGGAGTTCATCCCACATCTGCCACATCTAATTTGAAGAAGGGGGTCAATACATATATATGAATGAAACTCAACACAAATCATGGTAATAAAATAAAATTGTGAATATTATTGCTTACGCACTTGAAATTGTTTTTCAGAGTAGCCCCGCTTAGGGGTCATCGCGTTGTAGATGAACTCGCAAACGTAGTATCCACAAAAATCATTCCCTTTTTCCTGCCACAAGCACTTTACGAGAAATAGAGTTCAATCAAACTGATAATCAAGCATGATAAATGGTATTGATGAAGCTAGTAGTACTTACTTTCGGGTGTGTAAATCGCAGCTCCCTCGGCAGTGCCAGAACAATTGCGGTGAACTCTTTCCAAACCCTGCCAGACAAAGAAAATAATTACTTGATATCAGGAAATGAACAAAGTTGCCGATATGATGCGATAATGATCGATTGAACTTACTTCTGGAGCATTTCAGTCATGCCCGCATATTCCTGGGGATCTTTTCGTTTCGAGTCTAAGACGATTACTACTCCCCGCTCAAGCTTAATCTCTAGCAGAATAAAGTGGAAACTGCGCACGCATGCATAACTCATCAATTACATTACTATAACCTCGAGTAATAAGGGAAACCGAATATGCACAAGACAGTAACACTCACTTGAAGTTGTAAGGAAAGAGTATTGTCCCTTTGTTTTGATTTTTAAGCAACGATTGTAGCAAGTTGTCCTCGGTTTGTGTGACATTGTTTTTAACCTTAAACTCATGTATGATATTTGGGTTAATGAACCCAATGTCATAGATTTGTGCTTTTCTGCATTCGACGATCTTCAATCTGCATAATATAGTGAGGATAATTATATATAGAGAGACTTAATTACAGAAGTAGTACTTACAGACAATAGCAAGTCACGATTGTTTTGTCGAGGGCCTTTTGATTGTATAACTGGAATATCTCCTCAAATTCAACATTCAACTGATCCATTCCAACGAGGTCGTGCTCCTCTTTAATTATCAGCGTCAAAGCATCCTTCCCAGACTCCCGGCATGTTTTCATGTACCATTCATGCAATGTTCGCATCATCATTGTTAGAGGAGGATGATCAGGTTTGACGAGAGGCCGCCCGTACCGGTAACTGAATTCGTCCACCTCCAACGGCTCAAATTGTACATCATCGCTCAGGTAATCACCAGGATTGGTACCGGGCACCATCCCCGGATGATTAGCGACGATATCGCTAGACACCTTGAGCGGGGGGCACGATTGGTTCGCCTGTTCGCCGAGCTGGGGAATTTTTTTCCCACTTCTTCGTTTTGCTAACCTTGCATCACTGGAAGTACTTCCCGACCGCCGCGCGTCTTGATATGTCTTTTTAACACAACGTTCAAAGTTGGAATCCGGCGGAGGCGGTGGTGGTCGCTTCAGGGCATCGATAGTGCGCATCACTTTCACCGGATCTAGCTTCTCCTTCGGAGGTGGAGTTTTCTTTGCAAAATGGGCCCTCAATTCGGCCTGACATATCTCCTCGTTTTCAGACTCGGTCCTCTCATATGGTAACTTTTCCAGAGGCTTGGGAGATGGACCGTATCTGTATTCCCTCCCGCCTCTTCTTGTACTGCTAGCCGTCGGAGCGGCGGCGTCTCTCTTCCGTCGTTGCTTACGAGGCGGAGCAGGAGGCGGAGTGCTCCGACGCGCCGGAGGAGCCGGAGCGGCGGCGTCTGTCTTCTGCCGTTGCCGACGAGGCTGAGGAGGAGGCGTACTGCTCCGACGTGCCGGAGTAGGCGAAGGAGGAGGCGGAGTGCCCTCACGCGTCGGAGGAGCCGGAGAAGGAGGCGGTGTGCCTTGATCACTCGCCGGAGGAGGAGGAGGAGGAGGCGGAGAGCCCTGATTCGCCTGAGGAGGAGGAGGAGGCGGAGGCGTCCAGTTTGGAAGCTTGATGTACTCCTTCTGCCATAGACATGTACTCCTCAGAGCACGAGCCAGCTTATTCTCTCCTTCACCTGTAGACTGGTCAAGCTCGAGCTCCTCAAATCCCTCCATTACTTCATCCACCATCACAACAGCATAGCCATGTGGAATCGGTGAGCAGTGAAAAGTTCCGTTGGGTTGAGGAGGTGCAACAGAGCCGACAGCCGCCTTGAAAGTGAGGTTCCGGCATTTCGTCATGAGCTCGCAATGTTGAGCCTCCGTGATAGTATCCACGGGGTAGATAGGAGCCGTGAAGTCAGGCTGAACGGGCTCCGTGGAAGCGACGCTGCTTCTCCGCTGAGATGGCGGGGTAGCTTCTGGGGTAGCTTCGTGCCGCTGAGATGGTTGGCAGGCAGCTCGCTGGCTCTCACCTTCCTCTAGCTTTTGTAGTCTTGCATTCAGCTTCTGAATTTCGCTCAGCTCCGCTTTCCTCTTTCTCTCCCGGCTTCTGTAACCGCCTGCGTCGGGAAACCCAACCTTCCACGGAACGGAGCCTGGTGTGCCTTGTGTTCGTCCAGGGTGCTCAGCATTCCCTAGGGCCTCAGTCAGCTCGTCCTTCTCTCTGTCGGGAATGAACGTCCCTTCCTGCGTTGCGGTGATATACTCCTGAAGCTTGTTCATGGGTATCGCAAGTTGCTCGTTCGTCCAACGGCACTTCCCTGTTTCAGGGTCCAAAGTTCCCCCAACCCCGAAGAACCAAGTCCTTGAACGGTCTGGCCAGTTCAATGTCTGTGGTACAACGTTTTTAGCAATCAGATCATTCTCAGCTTTGTCCCACAACGGCC
This sequence comes from Elymus sibiricus, assembly GCA_039707655.1. NCBI lineage: Eukaryota > Viridiplantae > Streptophyta > Magnoliopsida > Poales > Poaceae > Elymus > Elymus sibiricus. The sequence goes on from CM077665.1 coordinate 488,009,738, forward strand.
GGGCTTTGAGGTAACCACCTGACCCCGTGTGATGGTGATACTGCTTCTTTGCAGCATTGATCTTGTTTGTCTCTGACATTTTCTTACTCTTCTCCGATGTCTTGTAGGCCACAAATGCGGGCCAGTGATCACCTATCTTCTCAAATCGGCCGGTGAATTCTAGAGTCTTCCCTTTGTCGACAAACTTTGATTTCAACTCATTCTTCCACCTCCTGAATAGATCTGCCATCTTCTTAAGAGCACACGCCTTGACCAGTGGCTCTATAACTGGCTTATTCGGATCCTCCTCTGGCGGTAGGGTGAAATTTGCCTTCAGCGCGGTCCAAAGATCATCTTTCTGTCTATCGGTGACATAATCACCATCAGGGGCGCCGTCCTTAGGCTTATTCCATTCCTTGATGCTGATCGGGATGTAGTCCCTAACAATAGCTCCGCACTGAGCAGAAAATGCGTCCTTGGTCCGCTTGGGTTCAATCGGATGGCCATCGTGCGCGAGTGCTGTGATCGTGAACCTTTCTTCCTTACGCAACCTCTTCTTCGGGCCTCGTCTCGTTACCGAAGTTTGGCTCGATCCGGAGGGCTATAAAAGAAGAAAGAAGAGTTAATTAATATATGTACATACCAAAACAATTAATGCATCAATTAGCTAGTCAGCACAGGATTAATTAATATATATACCTCGCCGGACTTTGCAACAGCTCCCTCCTCCGTTCGGTCACCGGAGCCATCATCATGGTCTCCTTCTTCCTCCGGCATTCGGTCATCGGAGCCATCATGATCATGTCCTTCCTCCTCCATTGTTCGATCACCGGAGCCATCATCCTCTCCTTCCAGACCATCGGTGTCGTTGAGATACGACAAGATATCACGTCCGTCGTGGATTATGTCCCCCAACAACTGTTCTTGTTCCAAGTCTCTTGGATCCATAGTTTCTGCAAATATTACAACATGGCAATTAATATACAAACATGAATGTCGTCCGACGTCCGGACCGCCTCTCTCATGAGTGTCCGACGTCCGGTTTGGGGTGGCCTCGACAACACTTCTAGGGTTTGGGGTGGCCTCGACAACTCACGACATATTTTCATTATTTTTATTTCTTTAACTCAACGACAACGACATACATACATGGAAAAAATGTATATCGACCCCCCCTCATGTCGAAGTTATCGGGGAGGGGGGTATATCGACCCCCCCTCATGTCGAAGTTATTGGGGAGGGGGGTATATCGACCCCCCCTCATGTCGAAGTTATCGGGGAGGGGGGTATATCGACCCCCCCTCATGTCGAAGTTATCGGGGAGGGGGTATATCGACCCCCCCTCATGTCGAAGTTATCGGGGAGGGGGGTATATCGACCCCCCCCTCATGTCGAAGTTATCGGGGAGGGGGTATATCGACCCCCCCTCGTGTCGAAGTTATCGGGGAGGGGGTATATCGACCCCCCCCCCCCGCTCATGTCGAAGTTATCGGGGAGGGGGTATATCGACCCCCCCCTCATGTCGAAGTTATCGGGGAGGGGGTATATCGACAACGACATACATACATGGAAAAAAATGCTATCCATCTTTACATACATAGCCACATACATATATTATATATTTTCATTAACTCATGACATATTTTCATTATTTTTCTTTCTTTAACTCAACGACAACGACATACATACATGAAAAAAAATGTATATCGACCCCCCCCCCTCATGTCGAAGTTATCGGGGAGGGGGTATATCGACAACGACATACATACATGGAAAAAAATGCTATCCATCTTTGCATACATAGCCACATACATATATTATATATTTTCATTAACTCATGACATATTTTCATTATTTTTCTTTCTTTAACTCAACGACAACGACATACATACATGGAAAAAAATGTATATCGACCCCCCCCTCATGTCGAAGTTATCGGGGAGGGGGCGATCTCTTTCTCGTTATTTTTCGTGTGTCCGTGTCGCCGTATCCGTGTCCGTGTCCGTGTCCGTGTCGCCGTATCCGTATCCGTGTCCGTGTCGCCGTATCCGTGTCCGTGTCCGTGTCCGTGTCGCCGTATCCGTGTCCGTGTCCGTGTCCGTGTCGCCGTATCCGTGTCCGTGTCGCCGTATCCGTGTCCGTGTCCGTGTTGCCGTATCCATATCCGTGTCCGTGTCCGTGTCTGTGTCCGTGTGGCCGTATCCGAGCAGGGACCATGGGAAAGGGGGGGGCTCACTGGGGGGCGGCGACGGGGCGGCGACGGGGTGGCGCGGCGACGGGGAGGCGACGGGGACGGGGTGGCGACGGGGGCGGCGACGGGGACGGTGACGACGACGGCGGGCTCGGGGCGGCGCGCAGCGACGGGGACGACGACGGCGGGCTCGGGGCGGCACGCGGCGACGGCGACGAGGAGCGGGCGGCGACGGCGACGAGGAGCGGGCGGCGACGGCGACGGCGACCTCGGGGCGGCTCGGGGAGGCGACGGCGTCGAGGGCAGCAGCAGCAGCCTGGCGGCGTGGAGAGAAGAATGGCGGGTGGGGCGAAATTTCCTAAGTCTTGGTTATGTAGCAACCACCTTTGGTCCCGGTTGGTACCACCAACCGGGACCAAAGCCACCTTTGGTCCCGGTTGGTGCCACCAACCGGGACCAAAGGTCTCTTTTCAGCAGCCCAAAGGGCAGGAAGCAGAGACCTTTGGTCCCGGTTGGTGGTACCAACCGGGACCAAAGGTGGGCATTGGTCCCGGTGGGTGCCACCAACCTGGACCAAAGGTGGGCATTGGTCCCGGTTGGTGCCACCAACCGGGACCAATGGCCTTGCACAGCATTTTTTTTATTTTTTTTCCAGTATTATTGTTTTGTTTTTTGCTTTATTTTTTTTTTAATTTTTTTCCAATATTTTTCTTCTGTTATTTTAGTTCATTCTTTTTAACAAATAAATACTTTGATAATTTTAGTTGCATAATTTCCATTATTTTGTTTTGTTTTTTGCTTTATTTATTTTTGTTTTATTTTTTGCTTTATTTATTTCCAGTGTGTTTTATCATTATATTCTTTTTGCTATTAATGTTTTGAACAAAAAATACTTTGATAATTTTAGTTGCATAATTTTTATATAATTATAGTTTCAAAAATACTAGAGGTTTATAAAAGCTTTTTAGTTGATTCTTTTTTGAACTCCACTCCCACGATGTTTTGAAAGAAATTAAAAAGCACTTCAAATGAACTCTGAAAAGGTTGAACGTTGGCATGGTATCATCATTTCACCCACATAGCATGTGCTAAAAAGTTGAGTGGGTTATGGCAAAAACTGGATGCACTTCGTGTACAAAATGGACAATCTCTTTCGAAGTATCACGGTTTCGGACGGAAACTCATCTGTTACAAAGGGATTTCATTTTTTTGAACTTATTTGAACTCCATACTTTTTGTGTGTTCAAAATGCACCATTCAAAGCCACATCATCAATTTTCAACCATTTCTGACTTCATTTGGTATTTTTCATGCACTTACTGATTTTTTTGAGCTAAATAACTCTGAAATTAAAAAGCACTTCAAATGAACTCTGAAAAGGTTGAAAGTTGGCATGGTATCATCATTTCACCCACATAGCATGTGCTAAAAAGTTGAGTGGGTTACGGCAAAAACTGGATGCACTTCGTGTACAAAATGGACAATTTCTTTCGCAGTATCACGGTTTCGGACGGAAACTCATCTGTTACAAAGGGATTTCATTTTTTTGAACTTATTTGAACTCCATACTTTTTGTGTGTTTAAAATGCACCATTCAAAGCCACATCATCAATTTTCAACCCTTTCTGACTTCATTTGGTATTTTTCATGCACTTACTGATTTTTTTGAGCTAAATAACCCTGAAATTAAAAACCACTTCAAATGAACTCTGAAAAGGTTGAAAGTTGGCATGGTATCATCATTTCACCCACATAGCATGTTATAAAAAGTTGAGAGGGTTACGGCAAAAACTGGATGCACTTCGTGTACAAAACGGACAATTGAGCATCATCCTTTCTATTTGTCTTTTGTTTCTTTCTAAGTGTCTTTGTAAAAATGGAGTTGGAAAAATGAAATATACCATCGGAAAATGAAAGGATTTCTAGATAGATCAACAAAACACACAGTTTCCCCTGCATACAGCCCGACGGTGGCTCATGAGTGCTCGCATATGAAATGCACCGTCGGACCGTATGCAGGGAATCCGAATGATTTGTATTCGGTCGATGAACTAAAGGATTTCTAGATAGATCAACAAAACACACGGTTTCCCCTGCATACAGCCCGACGGTGGCTCGTGAGTGCCCGCATATGAAATGCACCGTCGGACCGTATGCAGGGAATCCGAATGATTTGTATTCGGTCAATGAACTAAAGGATTTCTAGATAGATCAACAAAACACACGGTTTCCCTTGCATACAGCCCAACGGTGGAAATATGAAATGCACCGTTGGACCGTATGCAGGGAATCCGAATGAGTACACACACTAAGTGTCGAACATGTCCGAGAGGTGGGTTATATATAGGGTCGTGTGCCTCTTTAGTCCCGGTTGCTAGCACGAACCAGGACTAGTCGTTATAGTGTTGATCCAACAGCTCACAAGCGCTTGAAAGAAACACACGATCCGTGTGCTTCTTCTTGATTGGTACGACCTTCACCGCCCAAGGTTATAAAGAGTTGAGAGGGTTACGGCAAAAACTGGATGCACTTCATATACAAAACGGACAATCTCTTTCGAAGTATTAGGGCTTCATACGAAAACTCATCTGTTACAAAAGGCATTTCATTTCTTCACATGTAACTGCAATGATATAGTTGTGGAGAGAAAGTCTTCACTTTTTCTTCGCTTGTGTCGTTTGCTTATTGCGCCGTAACCATGGATAATCTTCATCGTTTAAGAGGGTGCTTGGGTCAGCCTTGACTTTGAAGGGAGGAATTTCATGAAACTTTTCATAATCTTCAGACATGTCTGTCTTGCCCTCCAATCCCACGATGTCTCTTTTTCCTAAAAGAACTATGTGGCGCTTTGGCTCATCGTATGATGTATTCGCTTCCTTATCTTTTTCTTTTTCTCGGTTTGGTAGACATGTCCTTCACATAGAAAACCTGCGCCACATCATTGGCTAGGACGAATGGTTCGTCTGTGTATCCAAGATTGTTCAGATCCACTGTTGTCATTCCGTACTGTGGGTCTTCCTGTACCCCGCCTCCTAACAGATTGTCCCATTTGCACTGAAACAAAGGGACCTTGAAATCATGTCCATAGTCAAGTTCCCATATGTCCACTATGTAACCATAATATGTGTCCTTTCCCCTATTGGTTGCTGCATCAAAGCGGACACCGCTATTTTGGTTGGTGCTCTTTTGATCTTGGGCGATCGTGTAAAATGTATTCCCATTTATCTCGTACCCTTTGTAAGTCAATACAGTCGAAGATGGTCCCCTGGCCAACGAGTACAACTCATCAGAAACAGTGTTGTCACCCATGAGACGTGTTTGTAACCAACTGCCGAAAGTCCTGATGTGTTCATATGTAATCCAGTCGTCACACTGCTCCGGGTGTTTGGAGCGCAGAATATTCTTGTGTTCATCGACATACGGGGTCACCAAGGTAGAGTTCTGTAGAAATGTGTAGTGTGCTTGAGACCAAGAATGCCCGTCCCTACATATTATTGAGTCTGCTCCTAGCGTGCCTTTTCCAGTCAGTCTCCCCTCATACCGTGATTGAGGGAGACCAATCTTCTTAAGGTCAGGAATGAAGTCAACACAAAACCCAATGACATCCTCTGTCTGATGGCCCATGGAGATGCTTGCTTCTGGCCTAGCGCGGTTACGAACATATTTCTTTAAGACTCCCATGAACCTCTCAAAGGGGAACATATTGTGTAGAAATACAGGGCCCAGAACGACAATCTCGTCGACTAGATGAACTAGGACGTGCGTCATGATATTGAAGAAGGACGGTGGGAACACCAGCTCGAAACTAACAAGACATTGCACCAAATCACTCCTTAACCTTGGCAGGATTTCTGGATCGATCACCTTCTGAGAGATTGCATTGAGGAATGTACATAGCTTCACAATGGCTAATCAAACGTTTTCCGGCAGAAGCCCCCTCAATGCAACCGGAAGCAGTTGCGTCATAATCACGTGGCAGTCATGAGACTTTAGGTTCTGGAACTTTTTCTCTGCCATATTTATTATTCCCTTTATATTCGACGAGAAGCCAGACGGGACCTTCATACTGAGCATGCATTCAAAGAAGATTTCCTTCTCTTCTTTGGTAAGAGCGTAGCTGGCAGGACCTTCATACTGCTTTGGATGCATGCCGTCTTTTTCATGCACACGTTGATGTTCCTCTCGTGCCTCCGGTGTATCTTTTGTCTTCCCATACACTCCCAAGAAGCCTAGCAGGTTCACGCAAAGATTCTTTGTCACGTGCATCACGTCGATTGCAGAGCGGACCTCTAGGTCTTTCCAATAGGGTAGGTCCCAAAATATAGATTTTTTCTTCCACATGGGTGCGCGTCCCGCATCGTCAGTCGGAATAGATAGTCCGCCAGGACCCTTTCCAAATATTACTTGTAAATCATTGACCATATCAAGTATGTGATCACCAGTACGGAGGGCGGGCTTCTTCCGGTGATCTGCCTCACCTTTGAAATGCTTTCCTTTCTTTCGACATTGATGGTTGGTCGGAAGAAATCGACGATGCCCTAGGTACACATTCTTCCTGCATTTGTCCAAATATATATTGTCGGTGTCATCTAAACAGTGTGTGCATGCGTGGTATCCCTTGTTTGTCTATCCTGAAAGGTTACTGAGAGCAGGCCAATCGTTGATGCTTACAAACAGCAACGCATGTAGGTCAAATTCCTCCTGTTCGTTCTCATCCCACACACGTACACCTCTTCCATTCCATAGCTGTAAAAGTTCATCAACTAATGGCCTTAGGTACACATCAATGTCATTGCCGGGTTGCTTAGGTCCTTGGATGAGCACTGTCATCATAATGAACTTCCGCTTCATGCACAACCAAGGAGGAAGGTTATACATACATAGAGTCACAGGCCATGTGCTATGCTTGCTGCTCTGCTCCCCAAAAGGATTAACGCCATCTGCACTTAAACCAAACCATACGTTCCTCGGGTCACCTGTAAAGTCGCTCCACTTTCTCTCGATCTTTCTCCACTGCGACCCGTCAGCGGGTGCTCTCAACTTCCCGTCTTTCTTACGGTCTTTTTTGTGCCATTGCATCAACTCGGCATGCTTTTTGTTTCTGAACAGACGTTTCAACCGTGGTATTATAGGAGCATACCACATCACCTTGGCAGGAACCCTCTTCCCGGTGCGCTGGCCCTCAACATCACTAGGCTCATCTCTTCTGATCTTATACCGCAATGCACCGCATACCGAGCATGCGTTCAAATCCTCGTACGCACCGCGGTAGAGGATGCAGTCATTAGGGCATGCATGTATCTTCTGCACCTCCAATCCTAGAGGGCATAGAACCTTCTTTGCTTCGTACGTACTGCCGGGCAATTCGTTATCCTTTGGAAGCTTCTTCTTCATTATTTTCAGTAGCGAACTAAATCCCTTGTCAGATACACCATTGTCTGCCTTCCATTGCAGCAATTCCAGTGTGGTACCGAGCTTTCTGTTGTCATCTTCGCAATTTGGGTACAACCCTTTTTTGTGATCCTCTAACATGCGATCGAACTTGAACTTCTCCCTTTCACTTTCGCATTCTCTCTGTGCATCAACAATGACCCGGTGAAGATCATCATCGGGCACATCGTCTGGTTCCTCTTCATCTTCAGCTTCCCCCATTGCAGCATCACCGTATTCAGGGGGCGGGTAGTTGTTGTCATCCTCTTGTTCTTCGTTGTCTTCCATCATAACCCCTCTTTCTCCGTGCTTGGTCCAAACATTATAGTGTGGCATAAAACCCTTCTGAAGCAGGTGGAAGTGAAGGGTTTTATAGTTGGAGAAAGCCTTCGTATTCTCACAGACAGTACATGGACAATGCATAAAACCATTCTGCTTGTTTGCCTCAGCCGCTTCGAGAAAATTATGCAGGCCCTCAATATACTCAGAGGTGCGTCGGTCACCGTACATCCATTGCCGGTTCATCTGCGTGCATATCATGAATAGAGAAGTGACCAAATTAATAGAAATTCATCATCACATTAAAGCCAAATTACAGTAGTGACCAAAATAAATACATAACGTTCATAGATAGTTCTCATTATTGAACAACATATAGCTCTCTAGAGCATCTAATTAAAACATACATTGAAACTATAAAATTTAAATGCAACAAAAAATGCGATCATAACCGCAACTAAGGTACCAATTGATCCAATGGCATAATGATACCAAGCCTCAGTATGAATGGCATATTTTCTAATCTTTCTAATCTTCAAGCGCATTGCATCCATCTTGATCTTGTGATCGTCGACGACATCGGCAACATGCAACTCCAACTTCATCTTCTCCTCTTCAACTCTTTGTAATTTTTCTTTCAAGTAATTGTTTTCTTTTTCAACCAAATTTAACTTCTCGACAAGAATTTCTATGTCGGTTGGAATTTCCGGTTCGCATACCTCCTAGATTAAAAAATCTATGTCACGTTGGTCGGCATAATTGTCATAAACACTAAATAAAACAAATAGTTATAAAAGATAATATATACAACATCCGAATCATAGACCGGACGAGGGCCGACGTGGGCGGATACCATGACCATGGCACTATATAATAACAAACAATAATAAAAGTAAGAAAATTACACAAGTATCTATCTAAATGATACAAGTAAGAACTTTTTTCTTTTAGAAAGAAGATAAGAAGAAGAGGCTAACCACGGTGGTGCCGGCGCCGAGATGGACGCGGGCGGTCGACGGCGGTGAGGACGGGGACGGGACAGGACGGACCGCCAAACCTAAACAAATCTTGAGAAAAATGGAGCTTGGACAAGGAGCTTCGAGAGGAGAAAGCTTAAGTGTGGCTCGGGCATTTCATCGAACACCTCATGTGCATAGGAGGTGAGCTAGAGCACCACAAAGCTCTCCCCTCGCCGGCCAGAAAAACAGAGCAATGTGGAGTGCTCTGCTCGCTGGCGGGGGGTATATATAGGCATCTCATTGGTCCCGGTTTGTGGCTGGAACCGGGACTAAAGGACCCCATTTGGTCCCGGTTCCAGCCACAAACCGGGACCAATGCTTGTGGGCCAGGAGTCCAGCCCATTGGTCCCGGTTGGTGTCTGGAACCGGGACCAAAGGAGTCAGACGAATCGGGACCAATGGCCCACGAGGCCCGGCCGGCGCCCTGGCCTCACGAACCGGGACCAATGCAGCCATGGGTCCCGGTTCGTGAGTGAACCGGGACTAATGGGCTGGCCCGGCCTAGACCAAAGCCCTGGTATGTACTAGTGCAACAACCTACATCCTAGACATATAACCATATCTATAGGATGCAAAACCACCCACTACAGTAGATCGGACAGATTCAACCATCTTTACATATTGCACATCCATCAAATCAAAAGACAAGACTATACTCTGAACGAACTATGAATGCGACAACTACTCAAGTAGAAACGGAGCCTATTCTTTGAACAGAAGGATTCCACCCATGTGTTGTTCTGTAGACTTCATTTGCTACTTGAGCTAGCCTCTTGGAAACCTCCTTAAGCATTTTTTGAGCTCCTTTTTTCTGCAGAATCACCCATGAATCCAATAAAGAACACAGGGTAAATATTACATTGATATGACTCGAAATGAAGACACGTTGAAAACAGGATTTGTTCCTTGTCTTCCAAATTGTCCAGATCAAAGCAGCAGCACCAATAGAAACAACAACCCTATCCTTACCAGAGTAGGATGGTATCCAGTTTTGACACAAATCAAAGAAAGACAAAGGTAATTTTGGGTTACCCAGCGAACCACAAATCACATTCCATAGAAATCTAGCAAAAGAGCATGAAAAGAAAAGATGATCAATGCTCTCAGCGGCACCACAAAACTCGTAATTTTTTGATCCTTTCCACCCTCTCCTTGATAAATTATCCTTCGTTAGGATCCTCCCTTTGATCACTAACCATATAAACGCTTTTACCTTTAGAGGCATTCTCAGCCTCCAAAGAAGCTTAAAAGGAAAAGCAACAACTCTAGCGATAAGGTAATGATAAAGCGACTTAACCGAGAAGGATCCAGATTTAGTTAAAAGCCACTTAACTTTGTCAGGCTCCTCCGACAGAACAACCTGACTACACATATCGAGTAATTCATTCCACATAGCAAGAGTTTCTCCATAAAGACATCTCCTGAATCTAATACAATTAAAATCCTGGTTGAAGACCTTAGCAACAGTAACATGCTGACGGAAAGTTAAGTTATACAAGTGGGGGAAAAGTTGACAAAGTGGCTTTTTCCCCAGCCACGTGTCCTCCCAAAATCTTGTCTTACATCCATTACCCACCACCCTTTGACAGCAAGAATAGAAAATATCCTTTACATTCAATAAACCATTCCAGAAATGCGAGTTGCCCGAAGATGATTCACATTGAGCCAAAGATTTCTTCCTCAAATATTTGGCTCTAATCATCTTCTGCCAATCCCCTTCCTCATTCTCTAATCTCCATAACCACTTACACAAGAGGCTGATGTTTTTAATCTCCAGATTAGTAATCCCCAAACCCCCTTGATCCCTAGGTTGGCAAACATCCAACCACTTGACTAAATGATACTTTCTCACCCCCTCCTTCTCTTGCCAGACCAAACGTGCACGTACAAAGTCCATTCTCTTACCTACACCTTTAGGTAGTTTAAAAAAGGAAATCAAATGGCTAGGAATATTACTCAAACAGGTTTCAGCGAGAGTAATACGGTCCCCCATAGAAAGCAAACCCCCTTTCCAGGTAGCTGCCTTCTTCTCAATTTTCTCTTCTGCCGGTTTCCAATCAGAATTACGCAACTTTTTAAAATGTAGAGGGAGACCTAGATAAGTAAAAGGAAATCTCCCCACCGCACAAGTGAAAATTTGAGCATATTCTTCTTGTTTTAACAAAGCGTCACCAAAACAGTGAATTTCACTTTTTAAGAAATTGATTTTCAAACCAGTCAAGTGCTCAAACACGCATAGAATGACTTTAAGGTTTCTAGCACCTTCTAAGTCATCTTCAAAGCATAAAATCGTATCATCTGCGTATTGTAAAACAGTAAGACCACCCTCATATAAACTAGGCAAGACTCCTTTAATAAACCCTTGTTCTTGCACCCTTTGAACTAGGGTAGCAAGAACATCAGCAGCAAGATTAAACAACAAATGGGAGAACGGGTCACCCTGTCTCAATCCTTTTCTAGTAACAAAATAAGGGCCAATCAAGTCGTTTAAAGTTATAGCTACTTTACCATTATGAATAACCACTTTCGTCCAGCGAATAAATTGGTCTGGGAACCCCTTCATTTTCAACGTACTAAGCATAAAGTCCCAATTAATTTTATCGTAAGCTTTCTCGAAATCAACTTTAAAAATGACAGCAGAGCATTTAGATTTATGTAGTGAATGAAGCGTCTCATGGAGAACAACAACATTATCTAAAATATAACGCCCTTTGATAAACGCAGATTGCACCTTGGAAACAGTTTTATGAGCAGTAACCATGGCTCTATTATTCAAGACTTTGGTAAACAATTTAAACGGAACATTGAGCATGCATATAGGCCTGTACATTTGAATCCTATCCGCCCCTTGACCCTTAGCTAACAGCGTAACCACCCCATAGTTTAGCCTAGAAATATCAATCCTATCATCATAGAAGTCTTGAAAGAGACTAAGCAAATCATTGCAAATGAGGTGCCAAAAGGTTTGGAAAAATTCAATAGGCATACCATCAGGTCCGGCTGCTCTATTATGCCTCATAGAAAAAACTGCCACCTTAATTTCTTCCAAAGTAAATTTATCAACCAGCTTGTTTTTGTCCTCCTCGGAAAGCACATCATTTAAAGGGATGTGTAAGGATATAGGAAGCAATTTAACAGGCCCAAAAAGCTCTTTATAGAAATCAGTCGCATATTTAAGGAGCTGATCATCCCCTTGGATGATCCCCTCATCCTGGATGAATCGAAATTTTTTACTCCTACGCTTCCTACCGCTAGCTTTAATCATGAAGTATTTAGTGATACCATCACCCTCCTTAATGTCTTTTTCTTTAGATCTCTGGTACCACTTAATCTCCTCTTCCCTGAGAATCTTATTTAAATCATATTGCAACTTATTTCTCAAAACATAGTCAGCTTCTGAAACTCCAGAGAGCTCACTCTTCTTATCCAAAAAATCAAGTTTATTAGCAATATCATCTCTCTCTCTCTCCTATATCTACCCTCCACATTAAGGTTCCACCCTTTGAGAGTTCTTCTTAATTTGCGCATGAAATCCTGCCACCAATCAAGACTGCTACCTTTACGCATAGTGGAACACCAGACTTTATTAACAATAGCAGGAAGCTCTTCTCTAGACAACCAACACAACTCAAATCTAAATGGCTTGTGACTAACAACAGGCTTAACACCTGTATGTAAAAGAAGCGCTGCATGGTCAGAAACCCCTCTTACCAGGGTCCTGACAGTAACTAAAGGAAATTGTTGCTCCCAAAGGGTGCTAACTAGAATTCTATCCAACTTAGCAAAAAGAGGATCCGCTTGATTATTCGACCAAGTAAAGCTTCTCCCAGCTAAATCTAACTCTTTTAAGCCCCAATGCTCAATAACAGAATTAAAATAGAAAGACCATTTAGGAAGTTTTTAAAATTTGTTCCTCTCGCTAGTCCTTCTAATTAGGTTAAAATCACCCCCCAAAACACAGGGCAATTTATTGTAACCCAAAACCTGAACTAAATCCACCAAGAACTCCTCCTTATCTTTCACATGAGCAGCACCATAGACATTGATCAGATTCCAGTTGAATCCTGATCTTTTATCCATAATCACCATTCTAGTCATGAATCTACCTGCAATACAAACATCTACCTCAAACAGATCCTCCCGAACCCCCATAAGCAGCCCCCGAGAAGCACCATCGGAGGGCTGCCATAACCAAATATAAGTAAATCTAGCACTTACTCCAGCCAGCCACGAATCATCAAAGTCCTTCTTTTTTGTTTCTTGCACACAAATAAACTCTAAACTATGCTCCGAAATAGATTCCTTCAGAAATCTTCTCTTTTCAGGTTCATCCAGCCCTCTTGCATTCCAAAGTAGACCCGCCATAAAAAAAACCTTTGATTATGTAACATTTGTTGTATTACATCTAACCTTAGGCTTAACACTGAATTTCCCAGTGTAAGTCTGTCTATTTCTTGATTTATATAACGAAGACAACAACACTAATTCGTCTCTAAGCTCCTCATCCTCCTCAGCATCAGAATCTGAGTCAGATAATAAGCATTTAATATCATCTGGATCAAAACTCTTAGTTTTGATTAAACTACTGGACCATCCAACGTCAACACCGTCTCCTTCGGGGAGCAAGAGGGCGCAAGGGCCAGCGACTGGACCACCTTCTACTACGAAGCCAAGGAGAGGAAGAGCTGCAGCGCCGCGCTCCTGGACGACGTCTGGTCCGCGATCCTCTGCCGCCGCCGGTGCGCCGGCGCCAACGTGCCGCTGCGCAGCCTCCGCGTCGCCTTCGACAGCTGCAGAGGATGGGACGGGTGCCATGTCGACCAGTGGCTCTCCTACGTGCTGCGGCACAGCAGCGAGGAGCCGAGGAGCTGCACCTCGACCTGACCTTCCGCCTCGGCCCGATCTGCCCGCACGCCAATGGCCGCCATAGGCACGGGCACCGCAGAGCGGGCGGCTGGTATGACCTGCCAAGAAACCTCCTCTCCTGCGCCGCCATGCGCTCGCTGTGCCTCGGCTATTGCACGCTGAATCTGCCGGAGGCCATCAACCTGCCCTCCCTCGAGACGCTGCGCCTGACCGGCGTGCAGGGCAGTTCCGCGACCGGCGTCCAGCGCCTGATCGCGAGCTGCCCCCGCCTCGTGGACCTGACCCTAGAAGCCAAAGCGGGGGTAGACAAAGTCTCCGTCCTTGATAGACGCCTCCGCCGCTTCGCGCTTCGGTGCTGCCACAATGTTATCTCTGTCGACATCGACGCGTCGGAGCTCATGTCGCTGGACTACTGCGGCGCGGTTCCCGCGGAGTCGCTTCTGTCTCTGCGCGGCTCGTCGGCGACCGTCGTCCTGTCGTGCACGGTCGGTTTCTGCCAAGTCCTTTCCGAGGAGGCCGAGTTCGCCGGGTTCAAGAGGTTTATGGAGAAAATCTCCGGCGTGAAGCACCTTCGTCTGCACCATCGGCGCCTTCCGGCGAGATCCTTCGAGGAGCTCCCCTCGTTTCCCAACCTGACGCGGCTGGCGCTGCAGGGTCCCCTTCTGAGTCCCAACGCGGTACGTCAGATCCTGGAGCAGACACCAAACCTGGAGATCCTCTCGCTGTTCATGGAGTGCGCCGTGGTTCCCGACGAGTCCAACACTCGTGATGAGTCGGTTCCCGACGAGTTCGCTACTCCTGATGAGTCGAGCTTCTCGATCCCATGCTTGCAACATCGCGTGGGCCAGATCAACATGGTTCACTACGAAGGTAACAAGCTACAGAGGATGATGGCCAAGCTTTTGTTCCGGAACGCGCTTGTTCTTGACAGGTACTGCGTCGTGCTCGTCAAGGGACCATTCGCGCTGCAGGATGGACTGAAGAAGGAGATTGAAAGCTGGGTGGTGGCTGCCGATGCAGAACCGATTTTCCTGTGATTGATTAGTTTAGTTGGTTTTCTTCCATGGGCCAACTATAAACTTCAGATTATACATTTTCCTAGGGTAACCGAGAATAAATTTGCATGTAAGCTGGGCGATCAAAGAAAAAAAAAATCACAACAATTCTGCATGTAAGACCATTCATCAGTTTGCCATCTCTTATTGTATTGCTGAGAAAATCTCTCTCTCTCTCTCTCTCTCTTCGAAAAGTGCAATGGCAACTCTCGGTGGTTGTTTGAATTTTGAATTCATTTTTATATTATAAGGAAGTTTTGAAAAGTTATTTTTATAATTTGGGCCGGCCAAAAAAAAAAAACTCCTCATCCCCTCTTATATGTGATAACACAACTCCCCCCCCCCCCCCCCCCAATCCGCGCCGCTGCCGCCGCATCACTGCCCCGCACCGCCCCGTCGTCGCCAGGCCAGATCCACCTTGGCTTCCGCCTCGTCGCGCCTCCGCCCATGCCCGTCGGCCGGCCTCCGTTCCACGCTAATGGCCGCCTCATTTTTTCACTATTTTTTTGTAGTTCTTACTTAAGTGTAGTGTAGTGTAGATTTTAGGGTGATATTTAGTTGTAGTTAGGTTAAATTTTAGGTATAGTTTTAGTCTAGTTTGTAACTAAGTGTATTTTATCATTTAGTTAAGTGTAACTACAAACTAGTTTCTAGTTAAGTGTGGTGTAGATTTTAGGTGCAATATATTTTCGAAAGTGTTGTTCTATCCTGAGCTCCAAAATACTTTTAGAAATAACATTTTGGATTATCGCTTTTTTTGCCACGTTTTTCGCGACTGTCATCCGGTGATGAAACTTTCCAATTTGTTTAAAAAATTGTCAATGTTTGACACAGAACAAATCAGATTTTTTTATTTTGTTTCTAATTTTACTGTGCACGCGAGCTCGGAATCAGAACATTCGTGCTCCAATATTTCATTCTACTTAGGTAAAATTTTAGAGTAGTTTGTAATGTAGTTTTAGTCTAGTTTGTAGTTAAGTGTAGTTTGTAATTTTTAGTTAAGAATAGTTTATAGTTTCTAGTTTATTCATTAAAAAAAAGGTGGATTTGAGTGGATTAGCTAAGCAGACAATCTTTTGTTCAGTTTTTAGTTTAGTGTAGCGTAGATTTTTGTTTGTAGATTAAAGATTGCAGATTTTCGTTAAGTATAGTTAGCTATATACTATGTGTCATATTTTACACGTATTAAAAATAAGTGTCAAAGTTTTGACGAATCGATGATTAATTTTTATTTTGTCAAATTTCTGACAATAAATATGTCCAATTTTTAATAAAGGTCATGCCGAATTTCTGACACTCAATATGTCCAAGGGCTATCTTGCCGCTGCGAGGCCCTTATCAGAGCCTCCGCCTTGAGGTGCTCCTTCTCCTCGGCCATGGAGGCTACCCTCATATCGGGAGACGCTAGCTGAAGCGCGCGAAAGGCATCGCCTGGGAAGTTAAGTTGGACCGTTGGCGCGATGCGACGGCGATGGAAGGGAGGGATATATAGGGAGGCGAGAGTAGCTTACCGTGGGCGTGAGGGAACAGTGTCCCGATGGACGGCGACGACGCTCTGACGGGCAAGGACGACGCAAGGCGACTCTGACGGGCGGTTCAACAGCTCCGGTGAACGACGACGACGCAAGGCGGACGGCAAAGGCATCGACAACGGATCATATTGAATCGGGGGAGAGGGGGAGAGGAGAGGAAAGTGGCCTGCGGTGGATGAAGAACTTTGACTCGCCATTGAGCTGTCGGAGCGGGAGGCATCCAAGGAGGCGGCGGCCACGGCGAAGGCGGCTCGACATGCGAGGGAGCAAGCCCGCCTGTGTCGGGCCAAAGGTGCTCCGACGACTCCGACTTGACGGATGGCTCCAGCTCCGCAGTCTCACGTCGATACGTACACGGAAGGGCAGAGCAGCGCCGGCGACCGCAAGGGGAAGGGGGCGGGGAGTAAATGGTGATTTTCTCCGCCTTTCTCTGTTTATCTCTGTTTTATACTTTTGTTTATATTTTTAGTCGTTTGTAGTATGAATTTCCACTATCCGTTATCCGTTCATGAAATGGATCCTTTTGTCCCGGTTGTATGTCGTGCTATGTATGTACCGTTGTATGGATTTAGGATTTCTAGCAAACGATGGTGGTACAATTCAAACTGTGACTTCTAGCAAACGATGGTGCTGCACTTCCGTTGCATCATGTAGATCCATCGCACTCCGCACCCCCGTGTGGCCGTGTCCCTTTCCTGCCCACCGGTGGAGATGTTCGCGCTCCCGCCGTCCCGGCGTCGCGTCGTCAGGTGGCTCCGGCTCGCTCCTCCGCGCCCAAGCCCCTCCTCCTCCTCCTTCTCCTCCGCATCCCATCCAACCGACCTCCGACGCCGCGCCTCGGCTGAGCCGCGCTCCATCCTGCGAGAGCCGACTCCGCCGCCAGCATCTCCGCTGCTACCCCGCGGGCATGCCGCTCGCCCACTGAACTGAAGGCCTTGCAGGCAGCAACGCGCTGCTGTCTTCGGTGCTCCGGCCTCCTGCTGTGCGGGCTCGCGGACGAAAATGAAGTCCTGTCAAGGTGAGGTCCGTCTGGTACATGTTCGACCAAATGCTTCAACGCCTGTTTACCCCTTTCTCTCATTTTCTGATTTTATTACAACTACTTCCATGAAACCATGATCCAGGTCGCCGCATTTCCCAGTGGTTACTCATGAACCTGCCGCTGGCATCGAAGCTGCCATGCACCGAAATTCCATTGCCGTAGATATCAAATTTTGCAAGTCTGCACTGAGTGAGAATGCTGCAGTCTGGAGGGGTCATTGGAGGGTTTCTCACTGAATTATGCATTAGTCTCACCCAACTTGATTCAAGGGCTACAGGTGATGTTGGTTCCACTGCTTTATTTAAATCCTGCGCGGCCTACGGGTGTTGTTGATCCCAGAACTTGCTAATCCCAGTAGGAGGAAACTTACAGTGCATTGTACAGGTAATTCCAGAACTTGTGCATAAATAGTTATGCATTTTGGTAAATTAGGAGAAGCAACAGCAGTCGACGTTTTTTATGAGAAATTCATACAGGACCTATGTTTCCTTTTCTTATACTGTTATACATGTCAAATTTGTTTGAGGAAATATTTCTACCATGTAAATGCTAAGATATGTCCGCATAATTTTAAATGATTATCGGCCATTGAGGAAGATTTTGTAACCTAGTCTGAAAATATTGGGTGAACATACTGGAAAGTACTTGAAACAAGATGGGTTGTGCATTTATGTATGTATCATTCTAAACTCTGAAGTCTGAAGTTTGTTCGCTAGATGATCAAATAATTTGTGTATTTTACATTAGCTTGATCCTTTTATATTATCAAAATTCAGTTTCAGCTGTAAATTCACTGATATCAAGCAGTGGTGTGATATCGAGTAGTTAGTCATCAACCCATATGGCCGGTGTGATAGATACTGACAAGTGGCAGCAGAACACAATGTGAATGCTAATCTGTATTTCTGATTCCTGTTGTGCTCGGTAAATAATTATAAAGTGTAAAAATACAAGAACAATAAAATGTATTCACTAGAATACCATATGATAAAGATAGAAAATACAGCATCCATGATTTTACTTTCTGTTGTATGCTACAGTAACAGTTCAAACCAAGAGGGAACCGTTCAGGTCTATAATATCACATCTGAAACTTGCATACTTGGTTAAGTCTAGGAATACATATTTTCGATTTCCAGTCTACATTTTTGTGAATGGAACATACATGGAAATAGCGAGTGTCTTTTAAAATGTCGCTTGCAAGACAGATTGTGCCATTTGGAGAATGTTAATGCTACTTTCAGTTTCAAATAACTTGTTCAATGTTTTTTCTGCAGTGGAAACGTTATTTTTTTCTGACATCAACAATGTAAATCTAACTCAAAATTATTACATAAGAATAGAGTATGATTGAAATTAAGAAAAAAATTCACATAAGTTCAGTCTAATAATTGACCCTACAGGCATTGGCAAGTCACCATATTGATCAGGGTGCATCTCTTGAAGCTGAATGGAATGCAGAGTTTGCAGAGTATCCGCAATGCAAAGAGGTGGCGCCGTAGAATAATTTCAGGGGAATTTATGTGGTGTCAGAATGATATATATGCTTTGTTTACAGTTTTGTTCTTTTTGTACATCGCAATTGTAGAATTGTGGATAGCCCTTCTGATGCTTCTGGAACTGATCTCAACAGTATGTGAATGTTCTTGCTAAAGTAACCGGGATTCTTGGAAGTAGTGTTTATCTTGCAACATCAAATATGACATTGCTAAGTGCATATACTTGAGTTTTTCAAGGATCTTAAATAATGCATGTTCTGCACAATAACCATTTGTTTGTTCCAACTCAGCTCATAATCCCAGTACAAGTCATGTATAATTGTTCTGCAACATAGAACATGCTTGTCCAACATTAATTGCATATCAGGAGCTAGCTTTGTTAATTTTGCCCGAATATAGTATATCGGCGGAAAAGAAACACTCATATATAACAGAGAAATATTTAACTAAGCAAATGATATCTACTATATCCTGGCGTTTCCGAAAAATAACAAAAGAAAATTGATTCCTCATGTTTGATCTTATTACAGGTGCTGCCTCAATCTAAGTTACAAGTGACTCTGACACGGCCATTCTGTCGCCAGGATATTAACTCATTTGTAATCTCAGCCTTCCGTGGATGAACTCCAGCTGCTAAGGTAACTGTGAATTCTTCCAACGCTGCAGCCCTGGAGAGCAGAAACCTTGCAAGCATCTTTTCGAGAGGCCGCCCTTCGAAATTTGCAATGTTGATTCTTCGCACCTTTTTAGCCAAGCACCCGACGTATGTCTTCCGCAGACGCTTGGGCATCCGGCTGCTGTACTTGACGCCTTCGTCGACGGGGCTGTCTTCTGGGTCACTGTCTGAATCTGATTTGTCATCGTCATTGTCTCTGTACATCCTCTCCCTCTTGATCTTTGGAGGCTCTGGACCTAGAGGAAACAGCGAGAGTACTTCCAGGTTATTGGCCTCGGCAAGCAAGGTGGAGACCGACAGGACGGCGTCATCGGTGGGCAAGCATCCCTGGAGGGTCATGTGGGTGAGGCTGTCGAGGCCACGCAGGACGCTGGTGATCAGGTTGCAGGCCATGGATGGGCGCAAGGAAAGGTGAAGATACGTCCGCTTGGTGCACTCGCGGATGAGCCTCGTGACTGGAGCAACGTCTCCTGGTTTACTCCTGGTGAGTTTTCCGCAGATCTCAATCTTCAACGCCATGATTCCTGCATATTTTGAGTCGGCGACCGTGATGAAAGATGAGTCGCGAGGAGGAAGACCGCCTTTGTAGTGCAGCGACTGCAGGCTGGTGGTCTGCAGCTCGACGCTGGTGGCATTGTGGCAGCAGATCATGGCGAAGCTCCGCAGGCGGGCCGGCGTCACGGCTATCTCCTTGATGCTCGGGCACTCCTCCAGCGTCAGGTTGGCGAGGCCCGGGCAGGCGGAGATGAGCTGCTGTAGCTCCCCGTGGGGGTCCATGATCCTCGCGAGGCAGAGCGTCTCCAGCGATGCCATGTCGACGCTCCCCGGCAGATCGAGCGTCCAGTTGGTGAGGCGCAGCCGGCGGAGCGACGGGCAGCCGAAGATGTGGGGGTGCGTCCTGGTGTAGCTGTTCCTGTCGTGTTCGTCGAAGTCCGCCGAGTGCTTCGTTCCGAGGATGGGGCAGCGGAGGAAGGGGCAGAGCGTGCCCATGGAGTCGGCGCAGTACCCGAGATTGACGTCGAGGTCCTCGACGCCGGAGTCGACGACGGTGGCGATCCACTGGTCGAGCAGGTCGTACGGGGGCTGCACCGCGCGGACACGGAAGGCGCGGATCGGCGTCGCCATGCCCTTGTCCATGATCGCGCTCGTCACCTGGTGGTCGAAGCAGACCTTGAGCTTGCCCCCGGAGCGGCCGTACCGGTCGCCTGATTTGGTGTCAACGAGGTGGACGACGGGGACGCCCTCGTGGACGTGGCGCCATCGCCGGGAGAGCCCGCTGGTGCGCACGGCCTCGTCGGACATTAGGTGGGAGAGGACGCGCTCTAGCGCCTTGTCGGACAGGGCGCTCAGCCGGTCTCCTCCGTCCCTGTGCGACAGCGCCATCTTCGTCGGCGTTCAGATCAGATGGATGAGTGCTGGCGTATTTACGTTAACAGAATCTGCAAATCTCCTTCTTATATCTACTGATGATTAGTCGGTAACGCTAAAGTCAGGATGCACTGATCGGTGTCACCTTATATTAGTCGGTAACGTAGTCGGTTTATTCAGGCTGCCAACAAACCCTAGAGAAAACCTAACCCAAACCCTAGAGAAATATAGGAGTAGTCGGTAACGCCTTATATTAGTCGTTGCCACCTTTACCAGATCGACGCCTATTAGTAGCCGGATCGGATCGTCTTGGCTTCGCCGCAAAACCAGATCGGTAACGCCTTATATTAGTCGACCACCTTTACCAGATCGCGCGACGGCTTAGCTGCCGGATCGTATCGTCATGGCTTCGCCGCAAAAGAAAGAGTAAAAGGCGCTAGCGGTATGAGAACTTGTCTTGCGGGTGCACTTAAGTCACACTACTTGCAAACCGAAAAAACCCGTCACAGAACTTGCGTTGCGGGCTCATCTAGGTCACGACCGCCATTTGGACCGGCCCGCCGCCCGGTTTTCTCTGTTCGGGGGTCACGCGAGGCGCACGTGTGGCGTGTTGGGGGGCTGTTTTTTTTGCACAGAAGACCCTGGTCCCTTTGCTAATCACATGGTAACGTCCCTGCCACCGTTGACCGTCGTTCCTCTGCTTTCCCGATGGGGGAGGCGACTGGCGGTGGCGGTGCGGGTGCGTCGAGCTCGTCGGCGGCAAGTGTACCAGCGGAGGCGACGGAGATGAACCCGAAGTTGAGGACAGAAGAGGGGGGCCGGCCGATCTACGGTGAGTTCTCTGTCTCCTCCCCCTCCCCTCCCCTAATAACTAGGGTTAATCGCCGGTGCCGCCAGATTAGGTTGCTTAGGTGCTGAATCAGTATAAGCTGTAGTTTCTGCATCATTTGCTTGTAGGTTCGGATAGCCTGCATTGTTTCATTTGCTGACAGCCTGCATGTCCACAACAGAGCTTCTGAATTTATCATGTTTTTTTGCAATGTAGGTTCGGATTTAGTAAAATTCAGTATAGAGATGCATCATGGTGGGTTCTTCATGGGAAAAGGAATTAATTTGGCATATTTGGATGAGAAAGTATCAGTGTTTGATAACTTTGATAGGAACACTTTCTGCAATGATATGATTGACTATATGTTGTGTCAGTTGAAATATCCACCTGGTGAGTTGGATATTGTTTTCTGGTGCCCACCTGGTAAAACACTTGCAGAAATGGTGCCTATTGATTTTGAAGTGGACTGTTTGAAGATGGCAGAAGCTTTTGTTAATTCAAAGGTGCTTGTTCTGTTGGTGAAGCATGTGAAAAAAACAGAGATCAAAAAATTGGAGGAGGAGGAAGATGACATTGCTTATAGGGTTGGGCCTGAATTGCCTCCAGTAATACTTAGCCCTATAAGCAAGGAGAAAATGAGGCATGTGAAATCAGAGAGCAACAAAGCTAGTGCAGAGAGTGCTGAAAATTCTGAGAAAAAACCAGATGCATGTACTGTCCAGGATGCAGAAAGTTCAGACAAGTCATCAGATTCAGAAGAGGATTGGGAATGTGATTCAGAGACTGATCCAACATGGTATGACAGTGATTATGCAGTGGATGAAGATGATGATTTGTATGATCAAAATGTAGATGATGCTGTGCAGGATGCATTGGTTGAGAAGGGGAAGAAAGTAGGAGCTGAATACATACATGTTCCAGGCACAGATGATGTCACTGAAGAGGAACTGCAGCTACCAGAAGAAGATGATTGTGAGAAAATGCACAAGAGTGACTCTGATGATGAGGAGTACAAGAAGAAGAAAAAGAAAGAGAAACCCATATACAGGTTCAAAACATTTAACCCACTAGTTGACATGGAAAATCCTCAATTCAAACTAGGTATGGTTTTTGATTCAGTGGAGTTGTTGAGAAAGGTAGTAGCACATTATGCAATTAAGAACAGAGTGCAGATCAAGAAAAAAAGAAATAACAAACAGAGGTTTGAGGCAGTATGTGTAGAGATGTTGTTATCTTCATTTGAACTTTATTTTGCTCCCATTTTGAGAGATATAGCGCTGCTGTTGTCATGCTATATTTGATGGAACAGATATAGTGCTGCTGTTGAGATCTTCATTGAGTACTCATGCTATATTTGTTGCAACAGATCATGAACACATAGGACATTTCAGAACATGATATAGCACATAATATGATGCAACAACACTAACAAGGTCTGCCCACAAACACATAAGACAGCTATTACAGTGCCAGCTCTTACAATAACATCACAACATATTAAAACTAGTACTGATATGACAACCAAACCACAACTAGGCACTCTCCTCCTGCATTTCTTCATTCTGCTCTTAAGCTTTGCCATTTGGCCCAGGGCCAGTGCCATCTATCTTGCCTCGCCAGGTTGTAAATGTGTGCTTGCGGGTTAGATCAGCGTCTTCGTCGGGGAGGAATTCATCAGCCAACCCTTCGGTTAGCAATGGCCCACGGTCAATGACTTCCTTCACATGCATGGTCACCGGAAAATCAATGCATCCACGATCAGTTGGAGAGATCGGACGCGGCGGTGAATGAACATTCTCGTCATTGGAGTCTGGCATCCAAGGTTGCAGAGGAGGTGCCGGTACAGACACAGTAAGCACCTTCGGCACTGCACTAGGATCGCGTAGTCACGCCGTGCAAGTAAGCACCCACTTGTCTGTAGCTGGGAACATGTCGATGAGCTCGCCGTCGACACCGGCGAGCACCAGGTTCACTGTGTCCGGATCCCACGCCTCTTCCGGTAGCCCTTCCAAACTAAGAGTCGTCTTGTACGCTAGCTTTGACGGCTTGCCACGCGCCACCTGGACCACCTCTGAAAACCAATTCTGCTGCCGCCGCAACGCACCTGTTCCGATGCGTGCACCACACGAGTGCAATCCTGCAGTGAGTCGAACCGCACGAAAAAAATGAAATGGTGGGCCGGTCACCTCCACTTTCATCGCCGACGGCAGGATGCCACAATAAAACTCCAGCGCTGCGGCGAGTGCCTCCGGCGTCACCTTGCTCCGTGGCTGCCCAATGATGATGGCGTACAATGCGCGCCCGAGGAACGACCGCTCGAGCGCCGCCATGCCAGCAGTGCGAGCGATGAGAACGCGGCCGCGCTCCGGCCGCATCTCCGGCTCACCGCGCTGCCACACCTCTTGGGGGAAGATCCGCGAGTCTGGGATGCGAGACGCGGACGAACTCCCTGGAGTGGCAGCGGCGCCTCCCCCTCCAACAACGGCGGGGACTTGCACGCTGCCCTCGCTGCCGCCGCCGCTCGCCACACTGCCCGCCACAGCGACGGCGGCACGGCTACTCCCGACGGGAGAGCTAGCGGTGCTCCAAACAGAGGGAACGCCACCACAGCTCGAGGTCTCACTGCCACGCACGCCGCCTCCCATCTCGCCGGCGACGATTCCTATTGATTTGGGAACTAGGGATTTCTGATCTGGAATAAAACAGAGGAACAAAGGGACTGATTTTATCCAATGTAAAATTTGCAATACCGCCCTCAGAGTTAATCACTAGGGTCTTCTGTGCAAAAAAACAGCCCCCCACACGCCACACCTGCGCCTCGCGTGACCACCGAACAGAGAAAACCGGGCGGCGGGCCGGTCCAAATGGCGGTCGTGACCTAGATGAGCCCGCAACGCAAGTTCTGTGACGGGTTTTTCCGGTTTGCAAGTAGTGTGACTTAAGTGCACCCGCAAGACAAGTTCTCAGACCGCCAGCGCCTTTTACTCCAAAAGAAAAGGATGGGCGTGGACTCGCCGTCGGGGGGCAGAGATCGTCTGAGCGAGCTCCCGGACTCTCTGCTGGGCCACGTCCTCTCCTTCCTCCCGACCAAGGAGGCCGGCCGCGCCGCGGTGCTGTCCCGGCGGTGGCGCGACGTCTTCTGCAACGTCCACACCGTCTCCTTGGCCGAGCGCCAGGGCGCCAGGGCCAAGGACTGGACCTCCTTCTACTACGAGGCCGAGGAGAAGAAGAGCTGCAGCTGGGTGCTCCTCGACGACGTCTGGAGCGCGCTGCTCTGCCGCCGCCGGTGCGCCCGCGCCCACGTGCCGCTGCACCGCCTCCGCGTCGCCTTCGACGACTGCCACTGGTGGAACGAGTGCCACGTCGACTAGTGGCTCGCCTAAGTGCTGCGCCACAGCAGCCAGGAGCTCCACCTCGACCTGCGCTTCCAGCTCCGCCCAGTCTGCGCGCGCGAGCCTTGCGGCGGCGAAAGGTCCGGGCGCGAGAGAGGGGGCGGCTGGTATGAGCTGCCGACGAGCCTCTACTCCTGCACCGTCCTGCGCTCGCTGCGCCTCGGCTACTGCCTGCTCAACCTGCCGGAGGCCGCCATCAACCTGCCGTTCCTCGAGACGCTGCACCTCACCGCCGTCGACGTCAGTTCCGGGACCTGCTTCGTCGAGCGGTTGATCGCGAGCTGCCCCCGCCTCGTCGACCTCACGCTGGAAGCCGACACCGGCGTGGAGAAAGTCTCCGTCCTCGACAGACGCCTCCGCCGCTTCGCCCTCCGGTGCTGCCACGGCGTGGGGTCCGTCGACATCGACGCGTCCGAGCTGATCTCGCTGGACTACAGCGGCCCGGTCCCCGAGGAGTCGTTCCTGTCTCTCCATGGCGCGCCGGCGGCCATCATGTCCTGCACGGTCAATTTCTGCAAAGTCCTTTCCGACGAGCCGGAGTTCGCCAGGTTCAGAGGGTTTATGGAGAAATTTTCCGGCGTGAAGCACCTGCATATGCACCATCGACGCCTACCGGCGAGATCCTTCCAGGGGTTCCCCTCGTTTCCCAACCTGACACGGCTGGTGCTGCAAGGTCCCCTTCTCAGTCCCGACGCGGCGCGTCATGTCCTCGAGCAAACACCAAACCTGGAGATCCTCTCGCTGTTCATGGAGCGCTCCGTGGTTCCCGACGGGCTCACGGCTCCCGACGAGTCGAGCTTCTCGATCCCGTGCTTGAAACATCGCGTGAGGGAGATCAACGTGGTTCACTACGAGGGTGACGAGCTGCAGAGGATGATGGCCAAGCTTTTGTTCCGGAACGCGCTTGTTCTTGAACGGTTCTGCCTTGTGCTCGTCAAGGGGCCATTCGCGTTGCAGGATGAACTGAAGAAGCAGATTGAAAGTTGGGTCGTCGCTGCCGATGCAGAACCGATTTTCCTGTGATTGATTATTATTAGTCGGTTAGTATGTTCCATAGACCAAGCTTAGATTATATATTTTTATAAAGTACTAATTGAGGGTTGTTTTGCACGTAAGATGAAGATCTCAGGATTTTATTTTTGAAGGAACATGAGAATATTTCTGCATGTAAGGTCATTTGTTAGACTGTTATGTGTTGCCGAGAAATCTCTTGGTTCTACTGGATAAACATTAAATCATTATGGTGGCTGTTTGAATTTTGAATGTGTTTCTCTCTTCTAATATTTAAACTGGTGTACATGTGGAGGGGGTGGGGAATCGGTATATTTAAACTGGTGACTTTGATACGCGATGTTAGCGCTCTATGGTTCACTAAATTAACTTGGGTCAATTACGTAAACAAGGCATCGAAAGGATATCGCCTGACGAATTACTTCGAGTCCTTCTCAAAATTCTTCCTAGTTGGCACCCGAGCCATTCACTAATTCCCTAATAGCCAACTCCTATGTGAATTGCCTTTTTTCTTTTGAAATGACATTTTACCTACAATCTCTGTTTGTAGTAGCCTTTCGTTTTTCTTCTTGAGAATGCTCTTTTTGTTGTAGTTTCTTATAGGATGATTTGAATCCAAACCGGACAAAACATAAAAGTATAATGTTTGGGATCATAGATCACAAAAATTGCAAAGTAACTCCTCAATGAAATTTCTATGAAACATTTTCTTCACAGTATCAATCTTTACAATACGAAATAATGTCAAGGCTTTATTAAAGAGACGACACTCAAGTCAGACCAGATATGTTGTCACTCGATACACCTGAATGAACTTAACTACCCTTTCTAAGTTTCAGAAGCACTCTTGAGACGTCCATTTAACAGAACGGGAAGCCATGACCGGAGATGACCGCCTAGAGGTACATGTCTTTGAACCACAGGATCTTCATCATAACTCCAAAACATCAACCCTAAATTCACAATGGATCACACACAGAAAAAGACAACATAAAACATTAACACAAACTCATCCGACATAAACCTGAAATCCATGAGGTTGGACACACAAAACCTGCAAAAGTCACAAACTCCCAGACATCATGGTGCCGTCCGATAAGACACTCCAACGGCAGGAGAAGAAGCATAGTATCTTTGTCATCACACCCTCCATCAGGATGTTGTCGATGAAGACCAAATAATTCACCATGACTTTTTTTAGCGTAAATAATTCACCGTAGCTAAACCTTCTAAATGTGCGATGGAAGATCTCAGGCCCCTCTCACTCTGCAGCACAGTGGCCGGATGGGTGGTTAAATTCGAGTAGCAAGTAGATTCATTCTAGATTTGTTTTGCAGGTTTTCCCACATTGTAGGCCTGCTCGCCGAGCAGGTAGCGAGTGCCTGCGTTTCGGCCTAGCCCTCGGCCCGTTGGTGATCGGCGTGGGCTCTTGGATATCTTGGGCCTGAATTCTAAAACTTCCGCCATAGAATCTCCAGTCCGCGCACCCGCACTCCTTTCTCCCTCCTCGGCTCCTCGCTTCTCGCGGCAATGCATGTCCACCGGCGAGATACCTCACGCCTGCGGCATGCCACATGCCTCCGCTCGTTGCAGGCCCGACCACGAGTTGCCCTTCCAGTTCCCCGTGCCGGCGACGCCGCGTTCTGGTACCCCAGCGCATGGGCTCGCCGACAACAGGTGTCGTGAAGATGACGAGGTCCATACGCCCGCTACGTGTTCGACGAAATGGTTCAACGAATGTTTCCTCCGTTTCCTCTATTCTTCCAATTTTACAACACTCATAGAATCACGATCCAGGTCACCAAGTTTGGTAGCAGTTCCTTCCAGACCTGACACTGCCGTCAACGCCAGCGAGGCCTCTGGAAACCCGAGTGCTGTTACGCATTTGTGTAAGTCTGCACCGCATTTGAGTTACTGTTGGGCTAGCTCGATTGCTCAATGCAAGGCACGTCTTTGTGTACTCTGTCATCTAATTATATGCCTGAAGGTTTGTCGACGGCACTTGCTAATTTTGTGTAATCTGTTTCCAGCGAGGCCTCTGGAAATCTGTTTAATTTGAATTGAATGACGCACGAGTATAAATTTCGTGCCGTCGTACAATTATCTTATCCCTGATTTCCTTCTAACATTAGCACCTTTTGCAGGGTCATGGTCCGTGTTTACTTTGGGGGGTACCTTCGCTAGCATTCAGTTCTGCATTTAGAGCAGCTTCAGATTGGAGCAAGCTTATTGTATATCTATCCTTGCCGAGAAAGATATGATTGTGCCTATTTCATGCATTATAATCTACTATACATTTGAGTAGCTTGATTATTTGACCTTTTTATCTTTACATATTTATACTCCTGATAGTCCTTCTCTATGAATTTTAAGTTTGCCATCCACATGTCCCATGCGGTAGTCCTTCTGATGCTTGTAGGAACTGATCTCAATTGTATGGAAATGTTGTGAAAGTAATACTAGGATTTCTTGTAGTGTTCATCTTGCAAGAATTATGACATTGCTAACTGTGTATCCTTGTCTTTTTCAAGCATCTTGGCCCAGGTGTAAATATTGCATTGATCTCTGCATGATAAGTTTGTTTCTTCCAACTCATATTTTAGTTAGTAATGCATAATTAGTTTCGTCAATCCTACTGTAACTCGTGAAGAACTGTTTTTGCCTGGGAAATAGGGTGCCATTTTATCCTAGACTTTTGATTGTTGCCTTGTGGTATTTGTTCTTTCTCTTATACATGATCGCTAATCAGGTCCTAGTTGGGTAAGTAAACATGAAGTATCCAAGCAAATGATAAATAATATGTATGTAAAAAAATAGCAAAATAGAATTTATTTGGAAGTTTGGATTTGACAAGTGCAGGCAATTATTGCTGCATGCCGTCTATTTACAGGTGACCCTGGTACGACGATTGCATCGCCAGGATATTAGCTCCTTTGCAATCTCATCCTTCGGTGGACGAACTCTATCTGCTGGCGTTACCGTGAATTCTTCCAGCGCGGCAGCCCTGGAGAGCAGAAACCTTGCAAGCATCTTTTCCAGAGGCCGCCCTTCATCAAAGTTTGCAATGTTGATTCTCCTCACCTTGTGAGCCAAGCACCTGACATGCATATGCCACAAACTACTGGGCATCCGGCTACTATACACGATGCTGTGGTCGATGGTGCCGTCCTCTGGCTCGTTATCTGAGTCTGAATCTTCTGATGCCTCATGGTAACGTAGCATTTTCTTCTTTGGAGGATCGGGCGGCAGAGGAAACAGAGACAGCACTTCGAGGTTCCAGGTGTTGAGAAGCAGCGCGGCGACGGACCGGATGGCGTGATCGGTGAGCAAGCAGCCCTGGAGGCTCAGGTGCGTGAGGCCGTCCAGGGAGCGCAGGAGGCTTGTGAACAGGCTGCTGTAGTAGGCCATGGATGGGCGCAAGGTAAGGTGGAGATGCTTGAGGTTCTTCTTGCAGCTGCGGACGAGCGCCGTGACCGGAGCGATGTCGTCTGGCACTTTGGTGGAGAGCTTTTCACATATTTCGATCCTCACCGCCTTGACATTGTCGTAGTTGGCGACGACGATGAAGGACGAGCCGCGGGGAGGAAGGCCGCCCTTGTAGTGCAGCGACTCTAGGCAGGTGGTGTGCAGCTCGACGCCCGTGGCGTGGTGGCAGCAGATCATGGCGAAGCTCCGCAGGCAGGGGCTGGCGACCGTGATCTCGATGATGGTCGGGCACTGCTCCAGCGTGAGGCTGGCGAGGCGCGGGCAGCTCGAGATGAGCCGCTGCAGCTCCCCGTGCGGGTCCATGATCCTCGCGAGGCAGAGCGTCTCCAGCGACGCCATGGTCATGGCCACGTTCTTGGGCAGGTCGAGCGTCCATCTCGTCAGGCGCAGGCGGCGGAGCGTGGGGCACCCGAAGATGTGGCCCTGAGTGCGGGTGTACCTGTTACGGTCGCTCTTGTCGAAGTCCGCCGAGTTTTTTCGTCCGTAGAGGCCGCGCGTGAAGGGGCAGAGGCGGACGCCCGGGGAGCACTCGTTGTACCTGAGCTCGACGTCGAGGTCCTCGACGCCGGAGTTGACGGCGGTGACGATCCACTGGTCGAGCAGGTGGTACGGGGGGTGGAAGGCGTCCAGGCGCAGGACGCGGATCGTCGTCACCGCGGCCTTGGCCATGATCGCGCTCGTCACCTGGTGGTCGAAGCAGACCTTGATGTTGCGGCCGCACCGCTCGCCGGTCTTGGCGTCGGCGAGTTTGACGACGGGGACGGCCTCGTGGACGCGGCGCCATCGGCGGGCGAGCCCGCTGGTGCGCACGGCCTCGTTGGACTCGAGGTGGGAGAGGACGCGCTCCAGCGCCGTGTCCGGGAGCGCGCTCAGCCGGTCTCCTCCCTGCCTGTGCGACGGCGCCATCTTCTTCTGCTAGAGATCAGATCGATAGATGCGATCGTGCGTGCCTGTCTATATATCTTACGCTGCCCTCGCCGGCCGCCGCCTCTTGTAACGGAGGATTATCGGGTCTCCTCCTATGTATCTCTCCTGATTATTAGCTGGTTCCGGTAAGTAGTTTTTTTTACAGGGAATGCCATCATGGCTCACTTTATTGCTTTCAAATAGTTGTTACATGGCGAACCAACCTGTGGTTGGATGGTTAGAGGGACCGTGGTATCCCCAGCCCACCAGGGTTTAAATCCTGGTGCTCGCATTTATTCCTGAAATTATTTCAGGATTTCCGGCGATGCGCATTCAGTGTGAGGAGACGTTCCCGTCGACGACGAGGTGCCTACGGTGACTTCGTAAATTTCAAGATGATATGCCGGCTCAGTCTCTTAGGTGCTCATAGGGGTAGGGTGTGCGTGTGTGCGTTCATAGGGGTGAGTGTATGCGCGTATATATGAGCGCTTGCGTCTGTACTGTGTTCAAAAAAAAAATTAGTTGTTACATGATCCTTAAAAAAAAGGTTGTTACATCATCCACAAGCAAAGAAATGATAAAACTAGGAGGTTCATCAACCCAAACATTGTGATTGTGATCAGCCTCCCTAGCTAGCCTATGAGCAACAGAATTGGCATCCCTATTACAGAATAAATACTCAACTCTACTAAAAGTAATAGCCTGTGTACAAATATCCTCATAGAACGGAGCAACTGTTGTCGACGAGAATCCTCCAACATGCATAGTTTTAATGGCCTCAAGGCAGTCAGACTGAAAAATAATTTTGTTATAGCCCGTCTCATTTGCCAAAGCGATTCCACGTCGAATAGCTAGCGCTTCTGTTGTGGCCACATCAACTGCATAAGATACTTGAGAACCAACCTGTGGTTGGATGGTTAGAGGGACTGTGGTATCCCCAGCCCACCAGGGTTCAAATCCTGGTGCTCGCATTTATTCCTGGATTTATTTCAGGATTTCCGACGATGCACATTTAGTGGGAGGAGACGTTCCCGTCAACGACGAGGTGCCTACGGACTTCGTAAATTTCAAGATGATATGCCGGCTCAGTCTCTCGGAGGTGCTCATAGGGGTAGGGTGTGCGTGTGTGCGTTCATAGGGATGAGTGTATGCGCGTGTATATGAGCGCTTGCGTCTGTACTGTGTCCAAAAAAAACTGCATAAGATACTTCTTCATCGCACGTAGCTAGAAATCATCCCTGGCTACTGCTCCAATACCTCCGGTAGAAGATTCTACATCAAAAGCTGCATCTACATTGATGCAGACAAGCCCTTTTATTGGTTTCATCCAAACACTCTTCTTCTTCTCTACATTTTTTCTACATGCTCTTATATTATTCATAATGATTACTTGGATGGACATTGCTGCAATATCTACTGGACTTGATTCATCTCCAAACACATGTTGCCGTCTACGCCACCAGATGTACCAAGCCGCTGTCAGAATAAGCTCTTTTATGTTATTCAGATCATGTGTTGGTTGTACTAGATCCTTAGCATGTAGCAGCTCCTCCAGAATCGATTCTCCTGAACGATCAACAACCATGATTGTTTCAACCATCTCGAGCAGTCCTAGCTTACACCATATTTCTTTTGCAAACATGCATCCAAATAAGGTGTGCTTGATATCTTCACACTCCAGAGGGCACCTCGGGCATTGACTCGATGTTATGATGTGTCTATTCGCTAGTACTCCATAACAAGGAAGAACACCAAGCAAATTTTTCCATGCGAAGATTTTCACTTTCGCTGAAACGTCCGAACACCACAAAGTTTTCCAAGTTCTAGCTGCAACAGAACTATCAGGTCGAACCAAGTTTTCATTTGCACCAAACTAATGATTCCATTCGACGTGGTATGCCGACCTCACAGTAAAAAGACCATTTTTTGTAAATCTCCAAGCAACAAAGTCTTCCATTCCATTCCGTGACAGTGGAATCGCAAGGATCCTAGATGCATTAGTAGCCAAGAAAATATCCTTGACTAACTGCTTGTCCCAAAGCCCTATTATAGGATCAATTAGATCAGCCACCAAAGTCAGAATATTGTTACCCCTTGGTGTAATTATACGACCTGAGGGACTATTTGGAATCCAAGAGTCTTCCCAAATCTTTATTTGGCTGCCATATCCTACACGCCAAATACAACCCCTATTAAAAGTTTGTACTCCCGCCAGGATACTTTGCCATGTGAACGAGGCACCACTCTTCATCTTAGCATTCAACAATTTACCATGTGGGTACTACTTAGATCTCAAGACTCTTGCACACAGGGATTCCGGATTGGATAACAGACGCCATACCTGTTTTGATAATAAAGCAAGATTGAAACAGTGTGGATCCCGGAATCCAAGTCCACCCCTCAGCTTGGGGATGCACAATTTCCAATATGCAAACTAGTGCACCCTCTTATCGTTGACATCATCTCCCCACCAACATTGCGAGATTGCATCCGTGATTCCCTTACAAAAAAAAATTGGAAGCTTGAATACAGACATCACAAAAGATGGTATGGTTTGAGCCATCGCCTTGAGTAGCACCTCTTTCCCCCCTATGGACTGATTTTTTCCTTCCATCCCCCAATTTTTAAGCACCCTTTCAACTAAGTGCAAGAAACATTCACTTTATCAACACCCACCATAGCTGGCAGCCCCAAGTATTTATCTGAGAGTGCCTCCGTCAAGATGTCCAATATTGTGCACACCTCTGCTCTTATCTCCACTCCAGTATTAGGACTAAAGAACACACTAGATTTTGTAACACTCACCGGCTGTCTAGACGATTGACAATAAGAATCCAAAATATTCTTTAAACATGTTGCATTAGCCACACTTGCATTCATAAGAATCAACGAGTCATCTACGAATAAGAGATGGGATACCGATGGAGCATCACGACAGACCTTGACACCCATGAGATCTCCTGTAGATTCTGCATTCGATAACATATTGGAAAGCCCTTCTGCACAAATCAGGAATAAATATGGAGATAGAGGATCACCCTGCCTTAAGCCCCTTGTTGGCATAAAACTTTCAGTCTCCACCGGGTTAAAACGGACCATGTAGCTCACTGAGGAGACACACTCCATAATAAGATCAATCCATCGATTCACAAATCCCATCTTCTCCATCGTTGCACGTAGAAAACACCATTCCATCCTATCATACGCCTTGTGCATATCTATTTTCACCGCACATAAAACTTGCTTACTTTTCTTCCTTTTTATAGAATAAAAACATTCATAAGCAACTAATATATTATCAGTGATAATTCTGTCAGGGACAAAAGCACTTTGATGTTCTCCTATAATTTCTGGCAAAATATGTTTGATCCTATTCGCCAACACCTTGCTGATTATTTTGTACACTACATTGCATAAACTAATAGGCCGATATTCTGTTATCTTCCTCGGGTCATCGTTTTTCGGAATAAGCACAATTACTGTTTCATTCCACCCTTCCGGTATCTTACTCGAATTCAAAGCATTCATCACTCCCACAATTAGAGCCTCCTCGAGCATCGGCCAAAACCGTTTGTAAAAAATTGCATGTAGCCCATCAGGCCCGGGAGCCTTCATATCTCCTATGCTAAAAAGAGCCTTTTTTATTTCCTCGGCCGTAAAAGGATTCAGAAGCATATCATTCATGGCTTGTGTTACTCTTGGATGAATGCCATTCATCAACCCTACATCAGGAGCCATAATCTCTGAGGTAAACGGTGTGGCAAAATATCCCGATATATGATTTGACTGATCATTGTTCCCTTCAACTTGAACACCCATATCATCAACAAGTTTCTTTATCGTATTCTTTTTCTTTCTCTCTGTAGAAAAGCGATGAAAATATTCTGTATTTCTGTCACCTTTTTTCAGAAAGTCTGTCATTCCGCGTTGGAGCCAGGCTATCTCCTCCCGCTCAAACAAGATCTCGAGCTTCGCTAAGATTTCCTGCTAGCGACCTATAGCAGCGTCCGACATAGGTCCCAGTCGCAGATCTTCAAGCTCTTTCTTTAGTAGCTTAATACGATTACGGGGCCCCTTGAGAACATTCCTGTCCCAGTTATGGAGATCATCGTGCACTTTAGCAAGGTTCAATTTGAGATTTCTTCCCTTCGCTCTCGCCTTCTCCCAAGCTTGTTCAACTATTTCGTTTACTGAAGGTCTTGAAGCCACATGGCTTCAAAGCGCTTGCATCTGACATCCATCGCTCCCGCTTGCATCTGACATCCACCGCTCCCCCATGTGTGCCCGAATAATATTTAGTATCAACTAGAACCAGACGATGATCAGAGTTTGTATACTCACAGTTAATAGATGCTGCATTCGGGAACATAGTATACCACTGTTGATTGCGGACCGATCTGTCCAGCCTCTCCCTAATTCTCCCCCTACGCCAGGTAAAAGCATCTCCCAAATTGACTATATCTTTTAAGTCACAATCAAAGAGTGTATCCCGAAACGCTTGCATGAACTGTTCTGGTCTTGCATTCCCTCCTTCCTTCTCTGTGTTAAATAGTATTTCACTAAAATCTCCTAGTAACATCCACTCTGAATGTTGTACTCCATGAAGTGAACGTAAATCTATCCAAGTTCTTTCTTTATGTTCCAAGTCCATGTCTCCATATATTCAGGTAAGCCTCCATCCCGGCCCCTGGTTAATCTCAACATCTATGTGCTGACTGGTCACACTTTTCTCACAATATTAACACTTTTATCCCACACATCAGTAAGCCACTGCTCCTACCATCACTTTCATGAATGAGCAAGTGATGGAATCCGAGCCTACGCATTAGTTTTCCTACATTAGTCTTACCTAGATGTGTCTCAGACAGAAAGACAACATCCGGTTTATTCTGCTTCTGAACTTCCAGAAATGCACGAATTGCCGCCGGTGACTTCATGTCGCAGCAATTCCATCCGAGGATCTTCATTGCTCCTAACACAACTGTTGTCTTACTAGGAAGCAGCAACCAAAAATCTTGAGACGAAACCCTACATGGATAAACACACTATCCACCAACGAGTAGACGATGCCATCAATCACAATGAGAGATCGTAAAAGAGAACTCCACACCGACTGGCTGGACGGCGGGATGAGAGAACCCTGCGAGAAGAAAAACTTGAAGACGACACCCAGCGGAGGGTCAGAGGGAAGTAGCGTCACCGATGCCCGGTCGCGCGGCCGGCGGCAGCCGCTAACCTAGATCGCAGGAGACTTGTTTACGTTAATTCCGGCTAAGGTTCCACTTAAACCCTAGCCCTATATAGTCGTTGCAAGGCTGCCACATCTCCCGGTCATAATTCCTCGATCCGTTCTAAAGTTGCAAACGAAAAATGGCTTCGCCGTTGGCGTCAGGGGGCAGAGATCGGCTGAGCGAGCTCCCGGACTTCCTGCTGGGCCACGTCCTGAGAATAAGTTTTGTGTGTGTCTCCCACTTTCGTACATGTCATATGATGTGTTGCCGATAAATATGCTGGATTTCAATTCGTAGCTTCACATGGAAAACTCATGTTGGTTGTTTGGATTATGAAATGAGAGTTGTTTTTTTCTTTTCTCGATAAATAAAGGGCATTTTTTACTTGTGTGTGCATTGATGTTGATTCTGTGATTCTAATTGCAGAGGCACTTGTGTGTATTCATTATGTTTTTTGCACAAAGAACAAAGCCATGCAAGACCAAGGCTATGCCTAGACGAAATTAAAATAAGACCAAAGCTATGCCTAGATGGAATTAAAAACAAAGAAGAAAAAACATGACGAGTGATATGTCTAGGCAGAATGGTAAACAAAGATAAAAAAACATGAGTAACGGTAAGCTACACCGAGCTGATGCTGAGGCAACAAAGATGATGCAAGCGCACACGATTTAGATGTAATCACACAAACTGGAAGCTAGGCACACCGTCCATGGAGCTAATAACATCCGTGTGACGCAAGTCGCAACACATTGATTGGAAGTTAATTTGGGCATGGCCACCGGCCCCAAGAAAAACAACATGAGCTGTCATTGCACGGCATGGCCATGACAACTAGGTTCATTGAACCTCCAGATCTATGTATCGTCCAACCACACCGCGAGCCAGCACTATCGTTGAGCATCGCCACACCCCCATGTGGATTACCACAACCCACCGCCTTTGTGCCTTAGCCACCTAAGTGAGGGCCTTGGAGAGGCCGGATGCAGCGCATGCCTCACCAACAACCACATGTCCCCCACCCAGACAGGACCAACTCCGATCCAAAATGATGCCCCTAAGACGTTAGCACGACATATATGACGTCATCATCCAGCCCAAAGGAAATTGGACCTAGGGTTCCCCTTGGAGTAATATGGACTAGGAGGGGAGAACATCATCTTCTTTATGAAGGTAACAACGTCCCCAAGGGTCGACATCACCATCTTTTGCTAACGGTCTCACCCCCCTCCCAATCCCCTAGTCGGCTTTCCCACAAGAACCTCTGTCGATGCCTAACCTTTATCGCTGTGAAAGCAAGATGTCTTCGACCTAACGACTACCATCGACGTCCACGACAACCTCATCCCTCACCAAAAAGTTGTCACCGGACAGTGACCCAAAGCCGCCACCAAGGGATAGGGGAGCCACGATGGACCTCAGCCCACGAGTCTCCCGCTGACGAGCGCACTCCGGCCTTCGGACGACCATCGATGATAGCCAGATCAACGCTAGCCACCACCCATCTTCTTAGGCAGAAGAGGGCGAGGTTGCCGGGTGCCATGCTTGGCAGCCACCAC
Source organism: Elymus sibiricus (assembly GCA_039707655.1). Lineage (NCBI taxonomy): Eukaryota > Viridiplantae > Streptophyta > Magnoliopsida > Poales > Poaceae > Elymus > Elymus sibiricus. Next base: position 488,047,088 of record CM077665.1, read on the forward strand.
CTCTATTTGGACGAAGTTCGCCACGTGGAGGGCATCGCAGGCCAGATCCGGGTAGGGGAGCTGTCGTGGGGTTAACACGACAAGTGTCCTCATAGGAGAACTAAGTTGTGAGGCCATAGATACTAGGTGAAGCTTTGGATGGGGTTGATCGAAAACGCGAGACGCGATTTTACCCTGGTTCGGCCCCCTTGATGAGGTAAAAGCCTATTCATACAGACGTGGCTTGAGACTGCGTCGGTATTTCCCCAAAGAGGAAGGGATGATGCAGCACAGCGACAGTAAGTATTTCCCTCAGTTATGAAACCAAGGTATTGAACCAGTAGGAGGATCACCACCACCTAATAAGCAGCACCTGCAAACAAATAACAAATACTTGCAACCCGACGCGTAAGAGAGGTTGTCAATCTCTCTATGGTAAAAAGATAGATTAGGTCATGATAGATAGGAGAGATAGATCTCTCAAGAACACAAAATAAAAAGGGCAAATAAAAAGTGCAGCAATATATTTTTGGGTTTTTGGTATAGTAGATCTGAAAAAAAGGCAAAAAGATAGATCGGAAAGCAATCTGTTGGAAAAGTAGACCCGGGGGTCGTAGGTTTCACTAGTGGCTTCTCTCATGAGTATAGCACACGGTGGGTGAACAAATTACTGTTGGGCAATTGATAGAAGATCAAATAATCATGACGATATCCAAGGCGATGATCATTATATAGGCATCACATCCAAGATAAGTAGACCGACTCCTGCCTGCATCTACTACTATTACTCCACACATCGACCGCTATCCAGCATGCATCTAGTGTATTAATTAAGTTCATGGAAAAACGGAGTAATGCAATAAGAACGATGGCATGATGTAGACAAGATCTATTCATGTAGGAATAGACCCCATCTTGTTATCCTTAATAGCAACGATACATGCGTGCCTTGCTGCCCCTTTTTACTGTTGCGTTGGGCCACTGACAGTGGCCCACATGTCATTCCCACAGGGCCCCTGGTGTCTATGCCAGGTGGGGCCCTGGTTGTTTCTTACTCCCTCCGTTCCAAAATATAGTGCGCTCGCGCTTCCTGAGGTTCAACTTTGACCATAAATTTAACCAACGAGACCGACTGCGGCGGGAGCAAAAATTATATAATTGAAAACTTCTTTCGAATACGAATTCACTGGTATAATTTTTGCCCCCGCCGCAGTCGGTCTCGTTGGTCAAATTTATGGTCAAAGTTGAAGCGCGGAAACCGAGGACGCACTATATTTTGGAACGGAGGGAGTATTTTTTTGTGATGTTTTCTTTGTTTTGTTTTTCTCTTTCAGTGTTTTGTGAATATTTCCTTTTAAGGAAATATTGCCAGTTTTGTCCTATTCCGAATCTGTCCAGATTCTTAAGACATGCCAAATTTGGCATATAAGTTGTTATAAGTGAATTGTCAAATTTTGTGAATGCAATTGTGTGAGATTTTTCTACAGAAACCTATGCTTATGATATATGAATTTGGGATAGAAAAATCCAGAGAATCCAATGGTGGTGTTGATTTTATCATTTGAGCTAGTTTGTGAAAATGTTGTTTTGTGATAATGTCTCATTTTGTCTTTTTCACATGAATTAATGCTTGCATCATATGGTAATCTTGACAACATGAAATATGTTCATTATTGTGTGCTCTAGCCCCTGGTATTTTGCATGCCATGATAGTTCATGTTATGAGTGGCTTTCTTGCTGTCAACATGTCACCAAAATAATGTTTCCAAATGCTCAAATATTTCTAAGTGTTGAAATTATTTATTTTGTTGCCATATTATCTAGATGATAACCATGTATATGTTGCACCTTTGGAGTTGGCACAATGGCATGCATTGTTGAGCTTGTCATCCTCTGTAGATTTGTGCAAGATCTTGTGGATTAAGCTATTGCATCATATATAAAACTTGCTGTCAATTTGCCATTCTGTTAACAAGTGCCATGTTTGCCTCTTGTAAATTTCACTAAGTCTGTGAATCTGCTATTTTCAATATGTCATATTGTGAGGATGGTAGCCATGGATATGTGCATATTTTGGTGATCCCATAATGTAGTTAATTGTAGTAAATGCTGCCCTCTATCAACCTGTTAATTTTCATGCCATGAAAGTTCCTGTAGCATATGTAATTGTTGCTGTCAAGATGCTAACATGTTAACTCAGATTCTGTAAAACTGGAATTTTCACGAAGTCCCTGAAAATTGTTTCAACATGCCATCTTGTGAGCTTCATTGCCATTGATCTATGCTTCCTTTCATGTTGTTGTAGATAGATGAATTGTTATGCATGCTGTAAACTTCATGTCCATACCTTGGTTGTGATTTGGAACTTGCTGTAGCTCTGGCTATGTGTGTTACAAGATGACATGTTGTTGTTTGTAGACATATTGTGTGTAGAATTGTATTGTGACTTGTGGGAGCTATACTCCATTGTTTTGCATGATTTTTAGCTCTATTCTTGCTAGATTTTCATTTCCAATCCAGTGGCATCCTTGGAATACCAAGGAATAGCCCATGCCCTCCCTCATCTTTGTTTTTGTCTCCGTTAACATTTGTACCTTGCCGTGAGTGTACTGTGAGCTACGTTACTCCGTTTGCAACGTTCTACATATGCATTTGCATCGTTTTTACGTGGAGCATTCATATTTGCCATGATCATGCTTGTTCAAATAACTAATCTTGAGGTTCTGTCCAGAATACTAAAGGACTTAATAATTGCATGAGAAACATGACTAGCATAGGGTTGCCATGTTAAATACTTCAACTTGGCCATGCATCATATTGTTTGTGCATTGCACTTTGCTTGTATGTTTATTTGGTGATGTTTCTCTTTGGGTAGACGTGAGTGTCGAGCCTGAGTACGAGGATCACGGAGAGTACAACTACGAGGACCCAGCTCTTTGTCCCTCTGAAGACCCAACAGGCAAGATGATCGTACCCGGATCCCGACACTATTTTTGCTATGCTAGATGTCTCGCTTCTACCGTTATGTTTCGTTACCTACCACTTAAACTGTCAGCCTCCTAAAATTGCCATGAAAGCCTCTAACCCCTCCACTTCCTAGCAAAACATTGATTGGCTACGTTACCGCTGCTCAGCCCTTATCTTATAGCGTTGCTAGTTGCAGGTGCTAATTGTTTCCATGTGCTATCATGGATGTCTGGAGATATCACATTTATTTACTGTTATTTAAATTAATGCACATATATATCTGGCAACGGTGGAAGGCTTGGCCTTTTGCCCGGTGGTTTGTTCCACTTTTGCCGCACTAGTTCCGAGTACCGGTGTTATGTTCCATATTTTGCGCTCCTAACATGCTCGGGGTTGTTATGGGGACCCCCTTGACCATTCGTTTTAGATTAAACTTGTCTGGCAAGACCCAACATTGGTATTACATTTGCTAAACAACTTAATAAAAATGCATAGGGCATAGCTACCCCGTGGATAATTAATCAACCCCCGGGCCAGTGCTCCTCATGAGTGTTGGTCCACCTACGTAGCAGTCGGCGGTGCCACCTCGGGGCAACTCGAGGCATTTTCTTGGCAACCGTCCACTTCGCATAGACGGATGATGCCCGTTGATAGAGAGTGCGCGGCTCTAGAAGCGGATCTGGCTCACCAGGAGGTCTTGCTGGACTTGTTTTACCTTTCTCGGATGTCTTGTGCAAGGAATTCCGAGGAGACTTTGGGCTATCTCGAGGTTGAGGTTTTCCAACGGAGTTGCCTAGGAGATCACGGGATTCGTGGTCGAGGTTATTCCCGCGGCGTGTGGTTAGTTTGTGATGGATGAGTTGGAGTACCCCTGCAGGGTTAAATCTTTTCGAGAAGCCGTGCCCGCGGTTATGTGGCAACTTGGAAATTTGTTTAACACCCGGTTATAGTTAACTTGAAGTAAACTCAAATAAAAAAATACACCAACTGTGTGCGTAACCGTGACTATCTCTGCTCGTGAACATGAACCGAGAGAGAACACGGTGGGGTTATGTTTGACGTAAGTAGGTGTTCAGGATCACTTAGTGATCATGATAGTTCACGACCGTCATGTGTAGGCCACCATACTTACATTCTTGTTATCGTAAGTTAGCCACCAAATACATGCTTAGTGCTTGCTGCAGCCTCACCACTTAACCATTCCTCACCTATTGGCTTACATAGTTTCGGTATCCGGGTTATGAGATTGCTGAGTCCCTGTGGCTCACAGGTTACAACAATACAGGTACAGGTGTTGACGAGTACGTGCCAGATGATGTGTCTCAGCTCTAGTGGGAGTACGATGAAGAACGTAGGCGTATGTACGTTACGTATCCTGATGAGAAGGGAGCTTCGTGGTGGTGTTCCTGGGATAGCAAGACAGTTTTCATTGCTTCTTTTATCGTTTGATTTCATCCGTAGCCGGACCCTGTCTTCTGGATGAATGTATGAATAATTGTGTGGACTTGTAAGATAGCTTGTGGCGAGTGTAAGCCAACTCATATACTCATCTCTTCCTACATGTATGCAATGATTTCTGTACTTGCGAAACGACTAGATGCGCTTCTATCCCCGTCGAGGCCCTCGTGCCTTAATAGGGATAGGACCGCATCTTGGGCGTGACACTTGACGTGGCTTGAGACTGCGTCGGTATTTCCCCAAAGAGGAAGGGATGATGCAGCACAGCGACGGTAAGTATTTCCCTCAGTTATGAAACCAAGGTTATCGAACCAGTAGGAGGATCACCACCACCCAATAAGCAGCACCTGCACACAAACAACAAATACTTGCAACCCGACGCGAAAGAGAGGTTGTCAATCTCTCTACGGTAAAAAGATAGATTAGGTAGTGATAGATAGGAGAGATAGATCTCTCAAGAACACAAAATAAAAAGAGCAAATATGCAGCAATATGTTTTTGGGTTTTTGGTTTTGTAGATTTGAAAACAAAGATTGCAAAAAGATAGATCGGAAAGCAATATGTTGGAAAAGTAGACCCGGGGGCCGTAGGGTTCACTAGTGGATTCTCTCATGAGTATAGCGCACGGTGGGTGAACAAATTACTGTTGGGCAATTGGTAGAAAATCAAATAGTCATGACGATATCCAAGGCGATGATCATTATATAGGCATCACGTCCAAGATAAGTAGAACGACTCCTACCTGCATCTACCACTATTACTCCACACATCGACCGCTATCCAGCATGCATCTAGTGTATTAAGTTCATGGAAAACCGGAGTAATGCAATAAGAACGATGACATGATGTAGAAAAGATCTATTCATGTAGGAATAGACGCCATCTTGTTATCCTTAATAGCAACGATACATGCGTGTCTTGCTGCCCCTTCTGTCACTGGGAAAGAACACCACAAGATCGAACCCATCACAAAGCACCTCTTCCCATGGCAAGAAAAATCGATCTAGTCGGCCTAACTAAACCAAAGATTCGGAGAAGAAATACGAGGCTATAAGTAATCATGCATATAAGAGATCAAAGAAGACCGCAAAATTTTACATCAAATACATAATATTCACGGATAGAAACTGATCATGAACTCAAAATTCATAGGATCCCATCAAACACAGCGCAAAAGTTTACATCAAATAGATCTCCAAGAGACCATTGTATTGAGAATCATAAGAGAGAGAGAAGAAGCCATCTAGCTACTGCCTACGGACCCGTAGGTGTATGGTGGACTACTCACGAATCATCGGAGAGGCACCTATGAGGAAGATGAACCCCTCCGTGATGGTGTTTAGATTGGATCTCGATGTTCTGGAACTTGCGGCGGATGGAATTGTGTTTCGTCGACTCCCCTAGGGTTTTTGGAATATTTGGGAATTTATAGGCATCAGAGGCGGTGGAGAGGGGCCCCGAGGAAGGCACAACCCATCAGGGCGCGTCGGGGCCCCCCTGGCGCGCCCTGGTGGGTTGTGGTCTCCTCGGCCCACTCCCCTGGCACTTCTTTTGCCCACTGGGTGTCTTCTGGTCCAGAAAAAATCTCCAAAAAGTTTCGTCGCGATTGGACTCCGTTTGGTATTGATTTTTTGCGAAGTAAAAAAACAAGCAAAAACAGCAACTGGCACTTTGGCACTATGTCAATAGGTTAGTCCCAAAAAATGATATAAAGTTGCTATAAAATGATTGTAAAACATCCAAGAATGATAATATAACAGCATGGAAAAAGCAAAAATTATAGATACGTTGGAGACGTATCAGCATCCCCAAGCTTAATTCCTACTCGTCCTCGAGTAGGTAAATGATAAAAACAGAATTTTTGATGTGGAATGCTGCCTAACATGTTCATCATATTCTTTTCTTTTGTATAGCATGGACATTTGGACTTGTAAATGATTCAAAGCAATAGTCTAGTTTTAACATAATGACTTTAATACTCAAGCATGTCAACAAGCAACCATGTCTTTCAAAATATCAACATTAAAGAAAGTTATCCCTAGCCCATCATGCTCAATCATTGATCCATTCATGAAACACACTCAAATATTAGCTATACCCAATGCTCAAGTACGATCATAGTGCCCCCTAGTTGGTGCTTATAAGAGAAGATGGAGATTGAAAGCAAAAAATGAAAATTGCATAAAGTAAATAGATAGGCCCTTCGCAGAGGGAAGTAGAGATTTGTAGAGGTGCCAGAGCTCAAGGTTTAAATTGAGAGAGAGAAATATTTTGGGTGGCATGCTTTTCCTGTCAACGAAAACGACAAAGTAGCTCACAATACTTTCCATGCTAGATATATCATAGGCGGTTCCCAAACAGAAAATAAAGTTTATTCCTTTTTCCACCAAACTTTCACTTTCCATGGCGGGCCGTATCCACGGTTGCCTTCCATACCAACACTTTCCAAGGTAATTATTATTTGACAACATAAAGTAAATATATTTTTTCTTTTTCATTTCGGGTGTCGTGGGAATGAACCTGACAATAGTACTAGGGGTACGAAAGGAGGGGCAAATTCTAGCTACGGCGCAAGTGTGCACTCGGATGTGTACGAGTTCGGGCCTCACTCGGAAGTGATAAAAGCCCTACGTCTCGAGCCCGGAGGCTTGGTGTTTTCTTATGAGTAGTAGAGGATTACATAGGGTCGGAGCCCTTGCTGTGGCGCCCGAGGGTGGCTTATATAGAGTGCGCCATCACTGGCCGAGCACCATCATTAGGGCAATAAATGCTAATGAAAGCTGCATTACAGGAACGGCTGATTAACTAAGGCGTTACTGGTAACGGGGAATTAACTTCATAACGAGTGACTATTCGAGTTCCACGGACGCTGTGTCTTCTGAGTCGCCTGAGCTCCTATCTGACCGAGTGGCGCCGTGGTAGTCCGAGTGGCTTGAATGATCCGAGTGAATCGCCATATGCATCCGGATGCTTTTCTAGCCCAGGGGCTTTAATGATATTGTGGGACCACAGCTGGGCCCTAGATGTCAGGCTTGTGACCCTACCCATAGTAGGCATCCTCATCAGTAGCCCCCGAATCCATGAGGTTTTAGTGGTCGAGTGATCGACACTCGGAAGCGTCGACGACCCCTCAGAGGTGTCCAAGAAACGGTCTTGCCGTTTCTCACTCGGCTTCAAACCATGATGGATTCAGGATTAACCTTCCCTGACCAAACTATCTAGCTTGATGAAGCAGTACTGTCATATGAAGTCGAAGTGTTTCCCGGAAGAAACGATCCGAATGTCCGGTCATTTCATCCGAGTGTTTAGCTGAAAACGAGTCGACCGCTCGGTTTGTAAGAGTGAACCGACGGACTCTTAGAAGTGTGGAGCTCATCCCATTTAAGGCATGAAGAAAACTTTGCGCGTTCGAAATCGCGAAAGATGCGCGCGGGCGCGCGGTAGAACGGTCACGTCGCGGAAATTGGGGGTAGTCGGCACGACGCCTCGATGACTGCGCCGCAATTTTCGCCATGTGTCCCTGAGGCTCTGAACAGTGGATCCGCGGATCTCGCTTCGTTTGCGGATTGACGGCCAGAGATTTCGCCCGATTTTCGGTATAAAAGGCGAGGGAACTGTTGGGGGTGAAATAGATCTCACTTTCTTCCTCCTCCTTCGTCTTCTCCGTTTCCCGTAAGCGACTCCTCCATCGTGTTCTTGCTGTTGTTCAGTTCCGAGCTCGCCGGAGAGGATCTGCGCGGCGACTGCGAAGGTCGAGCAGGCAAAGAAGAGCTCGCGCGGCTCCTCCTCAAGCGCCGGGGCGCCGGCTGGATGGACTCAAGGCGAATGGCTGCCGTCGCGGGTCACCAAGGCCCGGCTGCTCGAGCTGGAGAGTCAAGGACTCCTGTTCGAAGGGAGTTGGCGGCTGCCGGGGGCGGGCGAGGATGAGCCTTCGCCAAAGGGAGACGAGCGCGTGCTCCTGGTGACTCACCTCGAGCGAGGTTTCTCCCTTCCGCCTCATCCATTCTTCCGCAGATTCTTGGATTTCTTTGGTGCTCAGCTCCATCACATTCCCCCCAATGTTGTAGTTTACTTGGCCGCATTCATTTCTCTTTGTGAAAATTTCTTGGGCTGTCATCCCCATTGGGGTTTGTTCAAGCATGTCTTCACTTGCCGAGTGATGACTGTAAAAAAGCCCACTCGGTCGAAGGATAAGACGAATGTGGCCCAGCTGTGTGGGGGTCTGGGAATCCAGCTGCGGGGAAAAGTTTGCTTCCCGCAGATGATGTTTCTAGATTCAATGAAGGGCTGGCAAGAAAACTGGTTTTACTGCCAGGACATTCCAGTCGGTGAAGGTCAGTTGGGACTTCCTCCGTATACGTCTGAACGCATTCGGCCAGTCCCCAGGCTGACCGTGACTAAGGATGAGAAGACAGAAGTGGACATCCTGGTGATAGCCCTGGTGGCTTTGGTGCAGAAGGGTATCAACGGCCTCGATTTACTGGAGGTTTTCCTCCATAGGAGGATTCAACCGCTGCAAGCCAGGGCCCATCCCATGTGGGAGTATACTGGGCCGAGTGACGCCACTCGAACACACCCGGAGGAGCTCAATGCAGACATGGTGGAAGCCAGGATCAAGGCGATCACCCCAGCGCGTGACAACCCCAGAGGGAGCAGGCTGGTGGCTCCACTTTCATCAGAGAATCCGCCGAATGAGGTAATCTTCGAAGGTCCATTATCCGAGTGATATTTATGCACTTATTGCAATCAACTCGACTGACCTGTTCTTCACTCGGCAGGCTTTCACGCAGATGAACAGCCAAGTGCCAATTGTGGACAGAGGCCCGGTTGATGTAGCAAGCGACACCGATCATCCGGAGGACTCGGCAGAGGCAGGGGAATATGAAGAAGACGACGATGATGACGATAAAGAGGAAGAAGAAGGCTCGAAGGGCGGCGACGAGGTGGAGTCGTCGCGCTCGGATGACCGAGTGCCTGAAGTCCGTTCCAAGGCGCACCAGGACTCGAGAGTCCGCGGTGGCGGTCCCAAGGGGCCAAAAACTGTCAAGCCGACTAGGTCTGCCCTTCCGACTCGCAGCTCAAAGCGTGGGCATGGAGAACTTGTCTCATCACCCGAGAAGGTGGCGAAACATGCCAAAGTCACCACGGCCAAACCTCGGAAGGCAGTCCCCATCCCGAAGATTAAGATGGCCATTCCCGTGGCCTCGGCGTAAGTATCTCCACTTCAACAATTGTTGTCTAAATTCATCCGAGTGATGTAATAATCCGAGTGTTTCCTTTGCAGTACTGACACTTCAACTGCTTCACCTGATCCCCACACTCTGGAGAAAGAGCGGGCCGACGCCGATGTTGTGTCTTCAAAAGGTAAGCTTTGGATTCACTCGGCCGCACGCCGTGGTTTACTTTTTGCTCATTTCTGAGTGCCTTTGAACACTTGCAGCTCTGCATGAAGTGATCGACATTGATGCGGACGACAAGGTTGATCTGCCGAACCCTTCTGCCAATGCGGACGTTGTGATGAAGGAGTCATCGCCTGCCGATGCCTTGGTGCCAGCACGAGGGGCCAGCTCGAGAGCCGGAGCTGCACTCGGAACTGGTACATCATCCCCCCTGTTGACTCCTCCCATGACCAACATCTTTGCGCTACACCATGTCCCGGAGGATCAAGTAGGAGCGAGCAAAGAGGCGTTAATCCAGCTGGAGGTGATGAGTGAACGACTGAAGACGGCGTATGATGCGAGTGAGGCGTTGAATAAGACTGTCCGAGTAAGTACTCTCGTAAGTACCTTCCTCAGTCGGGATTTTTTACTTCTGTCCCGAGTAGACTTACATCCGAGCACACCTGCCGGGTGTTTTTGGGTTCCGGTGGGGGCGCGCTGAGCGCACCCACTGGGTGTAGTCCCCGAGACAGCCGTCGACTGAAGTAGTCGGCAGGAGTCTAAGAGTCCGAATGAATTTGATGTTCGATCCATTTGCTAAACTTGAAGAAAAAACCTTGTATTTGATTTTCCAGTGGGGGCGCACTGAGCGCACCCACTGGGTGTAGTCCCCGAGACTGCCGTCGACTGAAGTAGTCGGCGGGAGTCTTAGAGTCCGAGTCAAAATTTTGACTAACATTTTTCCTTTGTTTCTTGTCTGCAGGCTGTTTGTGAGCTCGGGAGCCACTACAAAGCTTTGGAGAAGGAGGTGCAGGACCTGCGCATCAACCTTGAAGCCGAGAAAACCAAGAACGCCCGAGTGGAGCAGGAGAAAAAGGCCATCGAAGGTATGTTCATCTTGTTCGACTGCTGCAATAACTGCCCTCCCTCCCTGTCCGACTGAGTCTACTTCATCAGATCTTCATGGCGAAAATCGTAAACTTGTCGAGAGGCTGAAGAATTCTATTTCTTTAGAAACCGTGAAGACGGCCCTCGAGAAGAAAGACACGGATCTGGCACCTGCCCAGAAGGAGGCTAGCCGAAAGACCAAGGAGGCCGAGGAGAAGCTGAAGGCAGTCGGGAAGCTGGAAGAAAAGAAGAAAACTCTGGAGGTTGCCGCGAAGAAGTCCAGGGAGGAGCTCGCTGAGTTGAAGAAGTCATATGCCGTGTGGGAGACCAAGCTTAAGCACATCACTGCGAAGAAAATCGAGCTGGAGCAGTTCGTTGAAGAATACAGCGACTCTGTGAGCGAAAAACTCAAAGGTAAGCATTCCCGAGTGATTTCCATGTAACCTTGTCTGGCTGAATGAATTTGTTCACTTCTGACTCTTTCCTTCGTTCAACGAAATCCAGATTTCTGCGATGATGTCACTGAGGAGACTGACAAGATCGAGAAGGAGTTGGACCCGTCCCGAGAGCTGCTCAAGGATAGCGCTGCTATGGCCATTCTCCATTTGGAAGAGCGCGTCGACCAAGTGACTTCGTACATGAAGAGGCTCAACACTGCCATCTCGGACATTGATCGGGATGTCTTTCCTGACGAAGAGCCTTAAAAGGATCTGGAATCCGCTCTCACCCGAGTGAGGGATGTACCGAGCCGAGTGAAAGCTTGGAAAAAACCCACGGCTCAAGCCGGACCTAACATTGCCCTCTCACTCGTCCGTGTCCACTGCAAGGGAGTGGATGAGAAGAAGCTGAAGTCCCTGGAGGTCGCTAACAGGAAGCATGCCAAGGTCGAAGACTTCATGGAGATGTTTATGGAAGCTGCAACTCGGATCGCAGATAGCATCGACCTGGACACCTTTGTCGAAGCGGTGGTTCCGCCTCGCCCCGAGTGATCGTCGGGTTTAAAACTCTTTAAGCTTTTGCCTCGGAATGCCGAGTGGTAGTTGTAACCGTAAGACTTTGAATGAGCCTGAGGCTCCTGTTGTCAGAACCTTTATCTGTACTCTCGTTTCAAGTGACGCGGTTTTTATTTGCCTTGACTTCATTCGATCTTTGATTTCTGAATGTTTATACTTAGGCGATGTGGGGCCGCAACTAAGTCCCCGAGTGTGGACGAGATCCACACTCGGAATTGTTCGTGAGAACAATGATAGTCATGTCCATCTTAGTAATGATGGTCCTGTCCATCTTAGTGTCCGAGTGTGGATGATATCCCACTCGAAACGGTTTTTAACTTAGGCGACGCGGGGTCGCAGCTAAGCCCCCGAGTGTGGGCGAGGTCCGCACTCGGAGTCGTTCGTGAGAACAAGGATGGTCCTGTCCATCTTAGTAATGATGGTCGTGTCCATCTTAGTGTCCGAGTGTGGAAGATGTCCCACTCGAAACGGTTTTTAACATAGGCGATGCGGGGTCGCAGCTAAGCCCCCGAGTGTGGGCAAGGACCGCACTCAGAGTTGTTCGTGAGAACAATGATGGTCTTGTCCATCTTAGTAATGATGGTCCTGTCCATCTTAGTGTTCGAGTGTGGAGGATGTCCCACTCGAAACGGTTGTTAACTTAGGCGATGCGGGGTCGCAGCTAAGCCCCCGAGTGTGGGCGAGGCCCGCACTCAGAGTTGTTCGTGAGAATAATGATGGTCCTGTCCATCTTAGTAATGATGGTCCTGTCCATCTTAGTGTCCGAGTGTGGAGGATGTCCCACTCGGAACGATTTTTAACTTAGGCGATGCGAGGTCGCAGCTAAGCCCCCAAGTGTGGGCGAGGCCCGCACTCGGAGTTGTTCGTGCGAACAATAATGGTCCTGTCCATCTTGGTAATGATGGTCCTGTCCATCTTAGTGTTCGAGTGTGGAGGATGTCCCACTCGAAACGGTTTTTAACTTAGGCGATGCGGGGTCGCAGCTAAGCCCCCGAGTGTGGGCGAGGCCCGCACTCGGAGTTGTTCGTGAGAACAATGATGGTCCTGTCCATCTTGGTAATGATGGTCCTGTCCATCTTAGTGTCCGGGTGTGGAGGATGTCCCACTCGAAACGGTTTTTAACTTAGGCGACGCGGGGTCGCAGCTAAGCCCCCGAGTGTGGGCGAGGCCCGCACTCGGAGTTGTTCGTGAGAACAATGATGGTCTTGTCCATCTTAGTAATGATGGTCCTGTCCATCTTAGTGTCCAAGTGTGGAGGATGTCCCACTCGAAACGGTTTTTAACTTAGGCGATGCGGGGTCGCAGCTAAGCCTCCAAGTGTGGGCGAGGCCCGCACTCGGAGTTGTTCGTGAGAACAATGATGGTCTTGTCCATCTTAGTAATGATGGTCCTGTCCATCTTAGTGTCCGAGTGTGGAGGATGTCCCACTCGAAACGGTTGTTAACTTAGGCGATGCGGGGTCGCAGCGAAGCCCCCGAGTGTGGGCGAGGCCCGCACTCGGAGTTGTTCATGAGAACAATGATGGTCCTGTCCATCTTAGTAATGATGGTCCTGTCCATCTTAGTGTCCGAGTGTGGAGGATGTCCCACTCGAAACGGCTTTTAACTTAGGCGACGCGGGGTCGCAGCTAAGCCCCCGAGTGTGGGCGAGGCCCGCAATCGGATTAGTTCGTCAGAACAATGATGGTCCTGTCCATCTTAGTAATGATGGTCCTGTCCATCTTAGTGTTCGAGTGTGGAGGATATCCCACTCGAAGCGGTTTTTAACTTAGGCGACGCGGGGTCACAGCTAAGCATTTTACACCCACTGAGGGTGATAAGGAAGATTGATTCACCAGAGTGAAAAGAGTTAAATTTCGACAAAACATAAAGGAACGAAACTTTATTCATCGAAATCACTCGGATTCATTATTGGAATGACAAACTAAAGTAGTCGCGTTCTACGTGTAGAACTTGCGAAGTAGATCCGCGTTCCAAGTTTGAGGCTCTTCTACGCCATCTTTGATGTTGTAGAGCCGGTAGGCTCCATTGTGCAGGACTTTGGAGATCGCATATGGCCCCTGCCACAGAGGCGCTAGCTTGTAGGGTCTTTGTTGATCCAGTCGGAGAACAAGATCTCCTTTCTGAAAAGCTCGGCCCTTGACTTGTCTGTCATGGTAGTGCCTCAGATCCTGCTAATAGAGCGTCGATCTGATGAGGGTCAGCTCTCTCTCTTCCTCCAAGAGGTCAAGACCATCTTGACGTGCTGCTTCAGCTTCAGCTTCATCATATTGTTCCACTCGGGGGGAATTGTGTTGAAGATCACTCGGCAACACGGCTTCTGATACGTACACCATGAAGAAAGGAGTGCGTTTTGTAGAGCGGTTCGGGGTTGTTCGAATGCCCCATAAGACGGATGGCAGCTCTTCAACCCAAGCCCCTGCAGCATACTTCAGGTCTCTCATCAATCAAGGTTTCAGACCTTGGAGGATCATTCCATTTGCTCGTTCTGCCTGTCCATTCGACTGCGGATGAGCCACTGAGGCATAGTTAACCCGAGTGCCTTGAGAGAACAAAACTCACGAAACTCGTCCGAGTCGAAGTTCTTCCCATTATCTGTGATAATGTCATGCGGCATGCTGAATCTGAAGATGATCTGCCAAATGAAACTGACGGCAGTACCCGAATCCAAGCTTTTGATGGGCTTCGCTTCAACCCGCTTGGTGAACTTGTCAACCGCCACAAGCAGGTGGGTAAATCCACTCGTTCCGGTCCGCAAAGGTCCGACCATGTCGAGACCCCACACAGCGAACGGCCAGGTAAGAGGGATCGTCTTTAGCGCAGACGTAGGCTTGTGGGATTTGTTCTTATAAAATTGACACCTGATGCACAGGTCGACCAAATCTCTTGCTGCTTCATTGGATCGGGGCCAATAAAAACCCGCTCGGAAAGCCTTAGCAACCAAAGTCCGAGAGGACGCGTGATGGCCGCAAGTTCCCGAGTGAATCTCATGTAAGATCTACAGCCCTTCCTCTGGGGAAATGCATTTCTGAGTGACTCCCGTAGTGCTTTTCTTGTATAAACGATCCCCTAAAACTTTGAATGCCTTGGATCGATGGACAATTCGGCGAGCTTCTTCTTCATCTTCGGGGAGTTCTTGCCGGAGCAAGTATGCCAAATAGGGTTTAATCCACTCGGGAGTGATTACCAGCATTTCATGGACTAGATCAACCACGGCCGGGACGTCAACCTTAGTCAGATTTGATGGACCGACTGCTTGTGGGGGCTCCTCTGTGAAAGGATCTTCTGCAATTGTTGGGGCGCGTAGATGTTCAAGGAATATGTCCTTAGGGACTGCTCGCTGAGTGGACCCAATCTTTGCGCGAGGAATTTGATGCAGCTCCAAACCTTCAAAATTCTTCTCCAGCTTTCTGACCGCGTTACAGTAACCGATCATAGCTGGACTCCGAATGTCCCACTCTTTCATCACTTGGTTGACAATGAGGTCCGAATCGCCGTAGACCATCAAACGACGAATGCCGAGAGAGATGGCCATGCGGAGCCCATAAAGGAGGGCTTCGTACTCGGCCTCATTGTTTGATGAATCGAAATGGATTTGGAGGACATAGTTCAGCCGGTCTCCTTTGGGAGAAACAAGAACCACGCCAGCCCCCGAGCCATTGAGCATCTTGGATCTGTCAAAGAACATAGTCCAGTGCTCGGGGATGCTTGGAATTGGCTGCTCTTGCTCAATCCACTCGGCCATAAAATCAACCAATGCCTGGGACTTGATTGCTTTCTTGACTTCAAACTTGATCTCCAACGGAAGGAGCTCAATTGCCCATTTTGCCACTCGGCTAGCAGCGTCTCTGTTATGCAAGATCTCCGACAGGGGAGCATTGCTAATGACCGTGACCGAGTGATCTTGAAAGTAGTGAACCACCTTTTTAGCAGTCAGGTAAATACCATAGACCAGCTTTTGATAGTACGGGTACCTTTGCTTGGAAGTGGTCAACACTTCTGAGATGTAATATATGGGTCTTTGGACCTTGAATGTTTTTCCCGACTCCTCGCGCTCTACGGCAAAGACGGTGCTCACCACTTGGCTGGTCGCCGCGATGTACAGGAGTAAAGGTTCCTGGCTGCCCGGAGCAGCTAACACCGACTGGGTGGAAAGCAATGCCTTGAGTTCTTCGAACGCGGCTTGCGCTTCAGGAGTACACTCGAACTTGTCAGACTTTTTCATCAGTCGGTAAAGAGGGAGCGCCTTCTCACCGAGTCTTGAGATGAATCGGCTCAGGGCCGCAAGGCAACCTGTCAGCCTTTGTACGTCATGCAGGCGCTCCGGTTGCTTCATTCGGACTATGGCGCCGATTTTATCTGGATTGGCGTCGATCCCTCGTTCGGAAATGAGAAAACCGAGTAACTTTCCTATTTCTCTCCGAGTGACGTGGAGATGTTTATCGGAGCAGCACTTGGGTCACTCGGGTGAACATGGACATGCTTGGTCTCGCCGGCCGACTGAAAAGCCGATTCCGAAGCTAGCCGTTTTGACCTGAGCAAATCGGTCGTGTCCACTTCTTTTTTGTACCCTTCAATCTCGACTACGAGCACCTGCTCGTTGGCGATCTTGGAGCCCTACTGGAGGCACTCTTCGGTAATCTTCCGGTCGCCAGTCACAGTGATCACGCCTTTAGGCCCTGGCATCTTGAGTTTGAGATATACGTAACATGGTCTGGCCATGAAACGCGCGTAGGCGGGCCTACCCAGGATAGCGTGGTAAGCGCTGCGGAAGTCTACCACCTCGAAGGTTAACCTTTCCTTTCGGAAATTCTTTTCACTCCCAAACACGACGTCCAGAGCGATCTGGCCAAGGGATTCCGCCTTCTTCCCAGGGATAATCCCGTGGAAATGCATGTTGCTCTTGCTCAATTGAGACATCGAGATGCCCATTGCCTTGAGCGTGTCAGCATAAATTATATTGAGTCCGTTGCCTCCATCCATCAGGAACTTACGCAGTCGGACGCCACCCACAGCCGGGTCAACGACCAGCACCTGCCTCCCAGGGGTGGCTATGTGAGGCGGATGGTCGGACTGGTCAAAAGTAACAGGTGTCTTCGTCCAGTTGAGGTATTTGGTGGCAGTCGGAACTGCCATGTTGAATTCCCGATTGACAACCTTCAACTGCCTCTTGCTTTCGACGTCGGCGAAGATCATGAGGACTTTATCAACTTGTGGGTACTCGGAAGTACCTTCATAATCCTCGACATCGACTTTTTCACTCGAGGGCTCTGTGCCCATCTCCTGCTTGAGCAGGCGACATTCCCGAGTGCCGTGCTTCGGGAGCACAACGTTGCCTTCTTCATCCGTCTTGGTATGAATCTGGCACGGTTGGTCGAGAATGTCGGATTTATAATCGGACTTCTTCTTGGGAGTCCACTCTTTCTTCTTTTTCTTCGGCTTCTGCTTGCCTTGGCCTTGCCCTTGAACGGCTGCCACTTCTGCCTTGCCGGAGGCATCAGCCTTTCGCTTCTGATTCTTCCCAGCATTGCCTCCCGATTGAGGGGCATTGCCAGCTCGTCCTTTGCCGCTACGGAGGCGGTCTTCTTCCTCGCCATTGGCGTACTTGTTCACGATCTCAATGGCCCGACTGAGGGACAGATCCCCAGCTCGGCCGAACTTCAAGATCAATTCCCGATACCGAGTGCCTGCCTTAAAGGCGCACACGGCCTGATGTTCAGTCACATTTTCCACGGTGTTGTGCAATGTGGTCCAGCGCTGGATGTACTCACAGAGAGTCTCGTTGCTCTTCTGGACGCAGTGTTGTAGTTCTGTCAATCCACCCGGGCGCTTGTGCGTGCCTTCGAATGTCTTGACGAACACTCGGGCCAAATCTTACCAACAATAAATGCAATTGGTGGGCAATTGATTCAGCCACGCTCGCGCAGGTCCTTCCAACATGAGCGGTAGGTGCTTCATCGCAACGAAATCGTTGCCGCCGCCTATCTGGACAGCCACTCGATAATCCTCGAGCCAAGTCTCCGACTTGGATTCGTCGTTGAACTTCCCAATTCCGGTCGCCAACCGATAATTTGGGGGTATCTCAGCCTCTCGGATGTATCTGCTGAAACACCCGAGACCGGTAACACCCCAGCCGCTCGCTCGGTCTCTGTCATATCTATTCCGATCAACCACTCGCTGAGTGATGTTGGACCGGGCGTCATAGCCTCTGTGTCGAGCAGGGCTCCGCTCATGGTCCCTCCAGAGTGGGTAGCCCCCGTCAAATGGACGTTGGCCACGCATGCCGCCCCTCGGAGGGGGGGTCCGACTGAAGTCGTGATCATCGCGCCCATGCCCTCCGTGCGGACCTCTCGGAAGATGAGGAGTTCGCGGGTCTTTCCTTAGCGCGAGAGGACTGTGAGCAGACTGGACGGTGTCTGCCCGAGTGGACTCATTGTGAATGCGTTGGTGTGACTGTGACACCTCCGAATTTTGCTGCAAGGCAGTTTTCAGCAAGGCCTGGATTTGCCGAATGCCCTCACCAGCTGCCGAGTCAGACGGCTGGATCGAATCCACAATCTGAGTGGCCACGGCCAAATTCAGCAAGGGGGTGCGCATCACCGGGATGGTGTATGGCCGATCCTTTGTGAATAGCTGACGGCGACTACGGCTGGAACTAGGTAGCTCTCTTGCCGCGCGCTTGTCGAGTGATCATTGGAGCCGCTCGAGACGCTCGCGCTCCGCCAAGGTGTCCTGGCGCGCAGCCTCCAGGGCCAACTCGTCCGGGGTAGTTCCCGCGATGGGGGTGAGAAGAACCTGATCGTTCCTGCGCCTGATTTCTTCCCGCTGCTCCCGAGTGAGGGGTCAGGGAACATAGCCGTCGGAGCTAGTGTTATTGCAGTCGCCGTCTCGGTCGCGGGTATTTCCTGCGAAATGCCCAGGAGGAGGAGCACCTCGGGCCGAGCCGGCCATCAGGACCTCCGTAACGTCCCCTCTGCTCTCGTCCTCGGCCGCACCAGAAGACTCGTCATCTGACAACGGGAAAAGGCAATGGATGGACTCGTCGGCGTCGAGTACGGCTACCTGCTCGACCGCGGCTTGAACTGCCACAGCGTGCTTGATCCAACGCAGCAGCCGTGAGCGCCCGGAGCGCCTGCGACAAGCTGCAACGCGAGTCGGAGAAGTCGATCGATATGGTGTGGATGGTTGTCGGAGGAGGACTCCGAACGTCGTCGCGCTGAAATGCACCGCGCCTCGGGCGGGCAGTGCCTCAGCATCCAGCGGCGCTTCCTGCAGCCACGCCGAATCGTCGACGGTGAAACTGAGGGAACCGAAGAGGATCTCGCCACCGAATATCATCATGATGATCAGAAAAGTGGAAATTCCACCTGCGCCGGAATTCGCTAGACGCGCAGCCCCACGGTGGGCGCCAACTGTCGTGGGAATGAACCTGACAATAGTACTAGGGGTACGAAAGGAGGGGCGAAGTCTAGCTACGGCGCAAGTGTGCACTCGGATGTGTACGAGTTCGGGCCTCACTCGGAAGTGATAAAAGCCCTACGTCTTGAGCCCGGAGGCTTGGTGTTTGCTTATGAGTAGTAGAGGATTACACAGGATCGGAGCCCTTGCTCTGGCGCCCGAGGGTGGCTTATATAGAGTGCGCCATCACCGACTGAGCGCCATCATTAGGGCAATAAATGCTAATGAAAGCTGCATTACAGGAACGGCTGATTAACTAAGGCGTTACTGGTAACGGGGAATTAACTTCGTAACGAGTGACTATTCGAGTTCCACGGACGCTGTGTCTTCTGAGTCGCCTGAGCTCCCAGTTGACCGAGTGGCGTTGTGGTAGTCCGAGTGGCTTGAATGATCTGAGTGAATCGCCATATGCATCCGAATGAGTTTCTAGCCCAGGGGCTTTAATGATATTGTGGGACCACAGGTGGGCCCTAGATGTCAGGCCTATGACCCTACCCATAGTAGGCATCCTCGTCATCGGGAATGGGCATCCCTATTATCGCCGCACTCTCGTGAAATTACAAGTGAATAAACACTCATCTTGAGAATAACTCATCTAGCATGGCAAAATATTGGACACTCCCCACCGTTTTCATGAACGGTACGGGCACACAAAAGAAAAAATTTATTTTGAAAATTTAGAGATGGCACATACAAATTTGCTTGGAACGGCATGGAAATACCGCATATAGGTAGGTATAGTGGACTCATAAGGCAAAACTTGGTTCAAGGATTTTGGATGCACAAGTAGTATTTCTACTTAGTACAAATGGATGCTAGCAAATAGATTGGGAAGCAACCAAACCAAGAAACGAAAATTCACATAAGCGAGCATTGAGCATAACTAACACCGAATAATGCACCATAAGTAGGATGTAACTTCATTGCATAACTATTGACTTTCGTGCATGCATAGGGAATCACAAACCTTAACACCAATATTCCTACTAAGCATAATTACTCACTAACATGACTCACATATTACTATCATCATGTTTCAAAACTATTACAAGGAATCAAGTTTAATTTGACCAATGATCTTCATGAAAGTTTTTATTATATCCCCCTTGGATATCTATCACTTTGGGACTAGTTTCATATATTGCCATTGCTTTTTGACAAGCTCAAACAAATTTAAGTGAAGCACATGAGCATAAAGATGTCATCTCTCGAAAAGGTATAAGTGAAGCATGAGAGGATTTCTTCAAAATTTACTAACTCTCAAATTAATCTAAGTGAAGCATGAGAGTATTTCTACAAAAAATTCCAAGCACACCATGCTCAGAAAGATATAAGTGAAGCACTAGAGCAATTCTATAGCTCAAAAAGTTTAAGTGAAGCACATAGATCAATTCTAACAAATCATAGCATGATTTTGGCTTTCTCAAATAGGTGTGTACAGCAAGGATACAAAGGAAAAACTAACAAACAAATCAAGCAAAGATACAAGACGCTCCAAGCAAAACTCATGATATGTGACGAATAAAAATATAGCTCCAAGTAAAATACCGATGGTCGTTAAAAGAAAGAGGGGATGCCACTCGGGGGCATCCCCAAGCTTAGTTGTTTGTTTCTCTTTGGATATATCTTGGGGGTGCGGTAGCAGCCCCAAGCTTAGGCTTTTATCACTCCTTATTCCTTCATCCATCGTGATCTCACCCAAAACTTGAAAACTTCAATCACACAAAACTCAACAAAATCTTCGTGAGATCCGTTAGTATAATAAAGCAAATCACTACTTTAGGTACTGTTGCAAACCCATTCATATTTTATTATTGCATTATACCTACTGTATTTTAACTTTACCATGGCTCATACCCTTCAATATAACCCATAGATTCATCAAAACAAGCACACAATGCAACAAAAATAGAATCTGTCTTAAACAGAACAGTCTGTAGTAATCTGTACTCTAACCATACTTCTGTAACTCTACAAAACTATGAAAAATTAGGACAACGTAAGGAATTTGTATAGAAACACTGTGTTTAAATTTCAGCTCAAGATCACGTTCCGGCAAAAAATTAAAATTCAAATACTGGACGCAAAGTTTCTGTTTCAGATTCAGCATCGCTTCTACTCATCCTATGAATCATCCTAAAGGCTTTACTTGGCACAAACACTAAATAAACCATAAAAAACACAATCATAACAGAGGCATAATTTTGTCAACACTCAAAAACAGAAAGGAAGAAGCAAAAATTTATTTATTCATTGGGTTGCCTCCCAACAAGCGCAATCGTTTTACGCCCCTAGCTAGGCATAACGCATAGATTCAAGTATTGTCATCTTTGGTTTTGGATCCATAGGATGCCCTCATGATTGATTCATATGGTGGCTTAATTCTTTTCCTAGGGAAGTGTTCCATGCCCTTTCTCAAGGGAAATTGAAAACGAATATTGCCTTCTTTCATATCAATCACGGCACCTATAGTGCGTAAAAACGGTCTACCAAGTATAATGGGACAAGACGGATTACAATCAATATCAAGCACAATAAAATTAATAGGCACATAGTTCCTATTTTCAAGAATAAGAACATCATTAATTCTTCCCAAAGGCTTTTTAATAGTAGAATCCGCCAAGTGCAAATTAAGAGAACATTCTTCAATATTGGTAAGACCAAGCACATCATATAGAGATTTTGGAATCGTGGAAACACTAGCACCCAAATCACACAAAGCAAAGCATTCATAATTTTTAATCTTGACCTTAATGGTAGGTTCCCACTCATCATGTAATTTTCTAGGAATAGAAATCTCCAACTCCAACTTTTCTTCAAAAGATTTCATCATGGCATCAACGATATGTTTAGTAAAAGCTTTATTTTGCTCATAAGCATGGGGTGAATTCAACATGGATTGCAGCAAAGAAATACATTCAATCAAAAATCAACTATCATAATTAAAGTCTTTGCAATCCAAAATAGTGGGCACATCACTAGTTAAAGTTTTGACCTCTTCAAACCCACTTTTAGCAAAATTTTCATCAAGATTTTCACCCTCCAAATTATTGGGACGCCTTCTAGCTAAAGTTCAATCTACTTCAGTCCCTTCATTATCAATTTTAACATTACTAAACAAGGAATCAATAGAAGAAACACCAATCACTTTAAGGTCTTCATCTTTTTTATGAAGGCAATCACTAGAAAACGATTTTTCTAAGATTTCTCTTTTAGCTCTAAGCATAGCGGTTCTTTTCTTACTTTCATCCATAGAGACATATAAAGCTTTAATAGATTCATCAATCTTAGGCACAAAAGCTTTCAACTTGAGGTTTTCAACATCATGAGAAATTCTATCAATGCTTCTAGACATATCATCAATCTTATTCAACTTTTCTTCTATCGTAGTATTGAAAGCCTTTTGCGCATTGATAAATTCTTTAATATTAATCTCAAGATCAGAGGTGTTCCTATTATTATTGTAAGAAGAATTACCATAGGAATTACCATAATTATTAGAGGAATTTCCAGGAAAAGGCCTAGGATTAAAATTACCTCTATAAGCATTGTTATTGAAATTGTTTCGCGAGACAAAATTCACATCTACGGAATCATTATATTGCTCAATCAAGGTAGACAAAGGCACCTCATTAAGATCAATAGGAGCATTTTGACTAGCAACCAATTTCATCAAAGCATCAACTTTATCACTCAAGGTACTAATTTCCTCTACCGAATTAACTTTTTTACTAGTAGGTGCTCTTTCGGTATGCCATTGAGAATAATTAGCCATGATATTATCTAGCAATTTAGTAGCTTCACCCAAAGTAATCTCCATAAAAGTACCACCCGTGGCGGAATCTAAAAGATTTCTAGAGACAAAATTCAATCCTGCATAAAAAATTTGTATGATCATCCAAAGATTTAAACCATGAGTAGGACAATTTCTTAGCATCAACTTCATTCTTTCCCAAGATTGTGCAACATGTTCATGCTCAAGTTGCTTAGAATTCATGATTTGCGTCCTAAGGGAAATAATTTTCGTGGGCGAAAAATACTTAGTGATAAAACCATCCTTGCACTTATTCCAAGAATCGATACTATTGCGAGGCAAAGAGGAAAACAAATTTTTTGCACGATCCCACAAGGAGAAAGGAAATAGTTTCAACTTAACAATATCATTGTCCACATCTTTTTTCTTTTGCACATCACACAATTCTACGAACATGTTTAGATGGGACGCGGCATCCTCATTAGGACTACCGGCAAATTGATCTTTCATGACAAGATTCAACAAAGCGGCATTAATATCACAAGACTCCGCACTAGTGGCGGCAGGAGCAATCGGGGTACTAATGAAATCATTGTTATTAGTATTTGAAAAATCACACAACTTGGTGTTCTCTTGAGTCATCGTGACTACGCAAACAAGATTGCAAGCAAGGAAGAGATCCGGCAAGAAAAAGGCAAACGGAAAGGAGCGCGAATAAAACGGCAAATTGGTGAAGTGGGGGAGAGGAAAACGACAGGCAAATGGCAAATAATGTAATTGCAAGGAGATGAGATTTGTGATTAGGAACCTGGTAGATGATGATAGAGTCCCCTCGGCGCCTACGATAGGCACCTAGAAGAGACCGCTTCCTCCCCGGCAACGGCGCCATAAATTCCTTAGACGTGGCTTGAGACTGCGTCGGTATTTCCCCAAAGAGGAAGGGATGATGCAGCACAGCGATGGTAAGTATTTTCCTCAGTTATGAAACCAAGGTTATCGAACCAGTAGGAGGATCACCACCACCCAATAAGCAGCACCTGCACACAAACAACAAATACTTGCAACCCGACGAGAAAGAGAGGTTGTCAATCTCTCTACGGTAACAAGATAGATTAGGTAGTGATAGATAGGAGAGATAGATCTCTCAAGAACACAAAATAAAAAGAGCAAATATGCAGCAATATGTTTTTGGGTTTTGGTTTTGTAGATCTGAACACAAAGATTGCAAAAAGATAGATCGAAAAGCAATATGTTGGAAAAGTAGACCCGGGGGCCGTAGGGTTCACTAGTGACTTCTCTCATGAGTATAGCGCACGATGGGTGAACAAATTACTGTTGGGCAATTGATAGAAAATCGAATAGTCATGACGATATCCAAGGCGATGATCATTATATAGGCATCACGTCCAAGATAAGTAGACCGACTCCTGCCTGCATCTACCACTATTACTCCACACATCGACCGCTATCCATCATGCATCTAGTGTATTAATTAAGTTCATGGAAAAACAGAGTAATGCAATAAGAACGATGACATGATGTAGACAAGATCTATTCATGTAGGAATAGACGCCATCTTGTTATCCTTAATAGTAACGATACATGCGTGTCTTGCTGCCCCTTCTTTCACTGGGAAAGAACACCGCAAGATCGAACCCATCACAAAGCACCTCTTCCCATGGCAAGAAAAATCGATCTAGTCGGCCTAACTAAACCAAAGATTCGGAGAAGAAATACGAGGCTATAAGTAATCATGCATATAAGAGATCAAAGAAGACTCAAATAATATTCACGGATAGAAACTGATCATGAACTCAAAATTCATAGGATCCCATCAAACACAGCGCAAAAGTTTACATCAAATAGATCTCCAAGAGACCATTGTATTGAGAATCATAAGAGAGAGAGAAGAAGCCATCTAGCTACTGCCTACGGACCCGTAGGTCTATGGTGGACTACTCATGCATCATCGGAGAGGCACCTATGAAGAAGATGAACCCCTCCGTGATGGTGTTAGATTGGATCTTGAGGCTCTGGAACTTGCGGCGGCTGGATGTGTTTTTCGTCGTCTTCCCTAGGGTTTTCTGAATATTTGGATATTTATAGGCATCAGAGGCAGTGGAGGAGGGCCCCGTGGAGGGCACAACCCATCAGGGCGCGCTGGGGGCTCCCTGGCGCGCCCTGGTGGGTTGTGGCCTCCACAGCCCACTTCTCTGGCACTTCTTTGGCCCACTGGGTGTCTTCTGGTCAAAAAAATCTCCAAAAAGTTTCGTCGCGATTGGACTCGGTTTGGTACTGATATTCTGCGAAGTAAAGAACAAGCAAAAACATCAACTGGCACTTTGGCACTATGTCAATAGGTTAGTCCCAAAAAATGATACAAAAATTGCTATAAAGTGATTGTAAAACATCCAAGAATGATAATATAACAACATGGAACAAGCAAAAATTATAGATACGTTGGAGACGTATCACATACTATTTTGCTTATTGATTGTGGTGATCTTGATTACAAGGGCGCTATTTCTCTACCTATGCCTCAAGAGCTTCTAACTTGGCATGTCCTTTTGGACGACCCATGAACTCACCTCCCCTTTATATAACAAGTTGGGTCCCTGATATTACAACAAATTCTGGGTCTTACCCGTGTTCGAAGTCCTGCTCTAAGTCCTAGATGTTCGACTAGATGGACAGTTTTTGTTATAATACGGAAATGTGTTGAAATGAGTTATTTTTTATATAAAATGAAGTAGGAATAGCAAAGAAAAAGTTGTAGGCCACTAAGTTTTAGGGATTAGTTAGGATGCAGTTTCTAAAACCCAGGTTTTTTTGGGAGTTAAGTTTTAGGGTCCGGATTTATATAGTTATGTTTTGGAGATTGACTCGAGATGCTTTTATCCTAGTAGCGCCCGCATTTTGTGCAGGGGTGGTAACTCCAATTTTTAGCTGGTGTTTTCCTGGTAAAATTTTAATAAAGTAACAACTATATGTTTTCTTTTAGTTTACCCCCATATACATATTCACTACATGAAAATAAGTGCAAGTTATCAACTTCATAATTATTAGCCCAGATGATTATCTTAGATGCGATTGGCTATAGGTAAGTCGCCTGGAAATTATATAGGGGAAGTCGATTTTTTGGATCATTAGTTATCCAACAGGCATATTTTTTCTTCTTCATTCAGCTTTTTTACGCTTTGAACCGTTCTTCTAATGCATAAACATCTTAGGTTTCCTTTGGTTCGTAGGAATTCTAGAGGATAAGGAATTTGTAGGAAAAGAAATCCTTTGAAGCCATTTGTTTTGTAGGAATGGTTCATATTCCTATGTAGGATAGGAATCAATCACTCACATTTCAAAGGAATTTTTTTAGCTTAGACTCAATGAAAAAAAATCGGCTTTCTTTGGTTCATAAGACAGGAGAATCATAGGAATAAAAAAATCATAAAAAATGAGATGACATCTACCTCAAATCCTATAAAAATATGAATAAAAAAGGAGATGCCTTTTGATTCACGTTATAGGATTTTTTCCATTGAGTCTAAGCTAATGTTTATTTTTCCTATGAAATGTAAAGGAATTTTTTCTATAGAAATCATATCCTATAAAATTCCTACAAAATTCCTTCATACCAAAGGAATCCCACTTCCTATCATTGTTCCTATTCTCATAATATTACTATCCCGTACACAAAGAAGGCCTTCCCCTAAATTGTAAATTCAGTCAACTTACACATAACCATTGAATTTGATCTTAAGATAAATAGTGACTTCACGTCACCATGGATCATGTGCGCCGTTGATGCAGGGTGACGTGGAGCTCGCCGGCACGTCCGATAACTGAATCTAAAGACGACAGTGCGATGGATACAGAACAGAACAGAGGTGATCTTCTCAGAGCGCAGTAAAAGTATTTGCAACAATGACGCGGCGCGCACCCCGCCACCCGCATCACCCCGGCCCTCGTCATGCGCTGACGACACGGGCTCGTCACCCCCGCGGCTCCTTCCGGGGTGCTTCCCCCTTGGACAATCCCTCCACACCAAGGAAGCTATTTTCCTCCCACATGCGTGCATCTGGCCAATCGCCAGCCACCATATATACGATGCTTCCACCTACCTTCCTCAAGCTCCCCTCTGCCCTTGCTTTGCTGCTCTCTCTGTGGTGCTGTGCTGTGCTGTGCGCGCGAGCTAGGTAGAGCGGGAGTGTGTTCGAGTTCACGTGCTCGTGCTCCTGCTCCGATCGATCGATGTCCATGGCGCCGTACGAGCAGGTGATGGACGACCTGGCCAAGGGGCAGGAGTTCGCGACGCAGCTGCAGGGCCTCCTCCGGGACTCCCCCAAGGCCGGCCACATCATGGACCAGATCCTCGACACCTTCTCCCGCGCCATCCACGCGGCCAAGGCCGCGGCCGCCGCCAGCGCCAGCGAGAGCGAGGTCACCGACGGCGCAACCAGCGGCGGGAAGAGGAAGTCCACCGCCGGTGGAGGAGGAGGTCCGCGCAAGGCCTGTCGGACAAGGTGAGGCGGCTCGACCTCATGATCCTTGATCTGTTATTAGTTAATAAACTTTAGACGTTTTTAACTGAAAAATGTTTGTAAAAACGTTGCAGGACCCAGGATTCGTCCGTTGTCACCAAGAACATGAAGAGCTTGGAGGACGGGCAGACATGGCGCAAGTACGGGCAGAAGGAGATACAGAACTCCAAGCACTCAAAGTACGTTTCTGCCCTTCAATCATTATCACTAAACCGCTCCCATAAAAAACACCAAGTGTGGTGCCAATAGTGCTCTGCAACAACCAGCCCTGCCCGTAATTAATCCCTCGACGGGTCTCTGAACTGACGAGCGCCACGGGTGTGTTTTCCTTCTTCCACAGGGCCTACTTCCGGTGCACGCACAAGTACGACCAGCAGTGCCCGGCGCGGCGGCAGGCCCAGCGCTGCGACGACGACCCGGACACGTACAGGGTCACCTACATCGGCGTGCACACCTGCAGCGACACCGTGGCGCCGCACCTGACGGGCGGCGGCCACCTCATCAGCTTCGCTCCCACCGCTACTCATGGCGCCGCCACCACCAGCACGACCACGACGAACACCAACCTGGTCGACCAGGACGCCGCGACGGGGTCCGGCCTGCGGCTGCCGGGCCTGAAGCTTGAGGGCGGCGACCTGGAGGAGGTGCTGAGCAGCCGCACCCCCGGGAGCTCTGCGCTGCACGGCGCCGCCACGGCGGCGACCTGGCCCGACCAGGGCGACGTGACGTCCACCCTGCAGTACGGTCTCGGCCAAGGAGAGCTCTTCTTCGATGGTTACACGTATCTCGAGGACTTCCTGCCGCTGCCGTACGATCTGGATCATTGATCGGTCGAGCCATGGATCGGGAGGATCGATCGGCTGGCTCCTCGCGTATCTATGTATATATGCAAATAATGGCTGCGCGGATCTTGGATCTTCCTGAGCATTTTAGTCTGTACTACATTTTTATTTTTCTCTATCATGTCAGTTAAGAGTTTGCGTGTTTGCTATTGAGCTACACGCCTGTGTACGTACTTAGATTATGGTAGCCTTAGCGGGGCCCAGGTTTTTGTGTCTCCCAAGTGCTGAGAAGTGAACAGAAAACCTCACAATATTTTGCTCTCCGCTCTACCTCTTGTGTAAGAAACTTGGCCTACTCGGTTACTCGACGGGGGTGGCGCCTCAGATGAAGGTGTGATAAAAGCTCAAATCTTTGTGCTGCCCTGCGTAGCTATCTTTGGTTGAAGGTGATCCTATCCCGTTTAGGTTATAAGAGCATCTACAACCGGACTAGTCAAATTCAACCCTCCAAAAGTCCCTGAACTGCATCGGACGGTCCCTCAAATGTTCCGCCAGGCAGTCACGCCTCATGCCGAAACCTCAAATCCATGCACGTCAAATCTGGGGTTCTCATTTCAAGATCAGCTAAAGCTAGGAGCAGAAAACACGCTTGTTTCACAAATTCATCGCAATCCAACGATGCAACGGA
Organism: Elymus sibiricus; assembly: GCA_039707655.1. NCBI lineage: Eukaryota > Viridiplantae > Streptophyta > Magnoliopsida > Poales > Poaceae > Elymus > Elymus sibiricus. The sequence goes on from CM077665.1 coordinate 488,075,990, forward strand.
GCAAAATAGTAAGTTATAATTTAATAATCTGACATGCTAAAAATGAACTTCAACATCCCGAGCCATGGCTTGCCAACTCTCGCTGCCGCATACTCTCTATCAGTGGCGGAGGACGGACAAAAGTTGAGATAGGGCGGGCTGCCTGCACTCGGCCACCGGAAACGCCGCTGCGCGGCTACGCCGCCTTGCGCCCTGCCTGCACCGGCCAAATCAAGGTAGGGCGGGCGCCCTGCCTCGCCCTACCGGGTCCTCCGCCGCTGCTCTCTATGGAGGTTGATCTCCTTCTTTCTCTCAAGCCACTTCTTACCTTCCGCATATAAGAGACTTGCGTCCAATAACATTATCCTTGAATCCTTCGTGTCTCGAGCAAAACATAGGTAGTTGTGGACACATACTCCTCGATGTCCACAACCTCATTGGTCGGAACTTCCTTTGCCGTCGCTTCCCGCTTACGCTGCTTCCTTCGCCACTCCCTCCGGGCAATGTTCTCCGCCTTGCAGTTCATCCCCACAGACGAGATTCCCACAAACGATGTCGAGGCACCATTCGTGTCGACGATGGGGGACAAGGTACTCGGCGAAGGCATCTAGGACGGTGGACGGGGTCGGCGGCACGGAAGGGGGAGCAAGGGTGGAGAACAACAACGAGTTGAACGCGTGAAATGGAGGACGGACGCAGGACGAAGGCGGTAGATTTGGTGGACTTCGTGAATTTGATGGAATTTGAGGTGGATGCGGTCTGTCTGGTCCGACGTGGCGGACGCATCCGGACCTCCTCATATCCGTCCTAAAAATGAACTGGATATGAGGGGTGTCAGTCAGCCCGGATGTATCGCGATTTTGTGACTGGTCACTGATCGCCCGTCCGCTCAGAGGTATAGAGGCATTTGAGGAGCCATGTTGTAGATGCTCTAAGGACATGTAGAGTGGTTAATAAGACAATATTATTTTAAGCATGTCACACAAACTAAAGAAGACAATAAAAAATGATGTCCAATGGATCATCTTTTAGTCTTGCTCCGATAATTAGATATATTTAAATATGGGGTGCGAATTATTGTTTCTAAGAGATAATCTTTTAATTAATAGAGGGATTGTCTTTTCTTATGGTTTTTCTTTTCTTCACATCAACATTTATTTTATGTGGCACTCTTAAGATATATAGTATCACTGTACATGCTTTAAGGAAAACTCTAACATGGATCATCAAATCGCCCACAAATTTCCAGACAGAACGGTCCAGACACTTATCATCCAACAGAGGTTATCTAGTTTGTCCGAACATGTCTGAACGTCTAAAATCCTGCAACCGGCACCAAACTGGGGTGAATCATAGAGATGATGAACGTCCGCCACGTCAGACCCTGACAATGCAAACCCATCGATATCCTAAAACCCCTCTCACGCCTCTTCCGTCGCGTTTGCTTGCTCTCCACGCTGGCAGCTCCGCCTCGTTCACACCAATTCGCAATAATGGCGAGGTTGGACCGTCCGACACAGGGGTCGTCAATCATACCTCTGACGGCCCCAGCAACGACCAGACGACGGCGACGAGGAGTAGATTTAGGTTTCTATACATTTTTTTCTATTACTTGCATTTAGGGCCTTTTGCTATGTAAAAAGACGAAAAGGCTATGTAAAAAACCAGTGTCCATGGTCTTTTGTGACTTGGGTTGGATAGCTGACTCCCGCCGCTATCCGTGGACATGTTCAAACGTGTATGTGGACAGTTGGTTGGCGGTATCATGCTTTGTGTTCTGAACGTTGTAAACACTGTTGCAGTTACTTCAATGGAAATTGACGAGCAGGCTCGTTATTTCAAAAAAGTACTCCCAAGGATGATTCACATAGAATTTATAACCGATTAAGAGTACAAGCTGGGACGCAAGCATAATTGTGGCAAACGGAAGAAGCAAGAAAGGTTGTACGGTTTAGAGCCGAGATGAGAGACTAGGGTTTCTGGTTTTTGAATTTTGGATTTTGCTTAGTTTTCCATAAATAGTTTGTTGCCATGGTAGATAGTTGTCACCCTACTGGTCACCCTGCGATTGAAACAGATTGAGATTTTCTCCCCAAGATTAAGACAGTGCAAGTAGAAATGACTTGTAAGAAATCCACTGTTACTTAGGAGACAACTTATTCTAGAAGCCTAAAAAAACACCAAAAAAACTGGCCCTTAGGGATGATATCATTGTGCTTTTGGACAAGCATGGCACTGTGCTATATATACCTCTTTGTCACCCCCTAAAAATTAATATACCTTTTTTCTACACTGCAGTCTCTGCATTATCGTCGTTAGTCCAAAGATGTCAGTAACAAAGATGTTGATAATGGGTGCGTCATGTCTTGAGTTCGTCGGCCTTATATTTGTTTTTTCATAAATGAAATAATTTTTAAGCAAAATATTTGTTAAGACTTAAAATATATTCTTTAAATGTCACGAACAATTTTTGAATGGTATGATATTTTTTAAACTTACGCAAACAGTTTTAATATTGTATAAACGTTGTTTTATAGTAAAACATATTGTTTAAACAGGTGAACATTTTTCTAATATCACTGATTATTTTTTGAATGGTATGAGACATTTTTACACTGTGTATGTTTTTTTTACAAATTTCATGGACATAATTTTGAAACGTGAATATATTTTAAATGTCACGAATGTTTATTAGAATACGTGCAAACATTTTTTACACTGCACAAACATTTTTTGAACATGCAAGGAATGTTTCTAAAATTTAAGTAAATTAATTTTCTTGAAATATATGTATTTAGAATATTTTGAAATATAAAAAATGAATAAAATGAAAAAAAGGGAAAAGAAGCAACAAAGGAACATGAGACAAACCGAAGAAACAAACGACGAAGCAAATGCGCAAAAACAAACAAAGAAGCATATTGGGCTGGTCGACTACAATGACAATTAAGGGTCTGGGGCGAGAGGTCCTTCTATCTCGCGTGGTCCCACAAGCTATACATGGCTTTATAAATTCATACCTTTGTGATCTGAGGGTGCTAAAATAGGTCACGACCAGGCAGGATAGTACAGCCCCTCGGACATCTCATTGGGTGGCTCCACCAGTGGATGTGGCAAAAGTAAATGTGGATGCAGCAGTTGGACGATCCGGCAAGTATGGCGTGGTGGGTGCTATTAGTAGAGATCACACATGAGCTTTCCTGGGGACATCGGCGATTATCTTCAAAAATATTGGTGACCCTACTATTCTTGAAGCTTTTGCTGTTAGGGAGGCACTTACTTATGTGAGGATCTTAATCTACAAAATATTCAAATTGCATCCGATTGTAAGGTGGTAGTCGAAGAGATTCACATGGGAAATGCAGCTGCTCACGGTGCAATTATTCAGAAGATCAAACTCCATTCAGCCGTCTTCAATTCTTGTAATGTAGGTCATGAGTTTAGGAGCTCAAACTATGAAGCTCACAATTTGGCGAAGTTTGCTTTTATTTTTAGGGGCTGGTCATCGTGTTTGGTTAGGCCAGCCCGATGGTATTTCGTTTGTCCTTGTAAACATTGTGATGGTTGAATAAAGCTTTGCAAGATTACCTCGAAAAAAAAACTGAGGGTCTGGGACGAGAGGTCCTTCTGTCTTGCGTCATTTTGTAATTGATGCAAAATATACTATCTAGCTAAGTAAAATGCTACCCTAAAAAAAGCTAAGTAAAATGCTACCCCTAAAGACAAAAGCCATGTAAAATGTTGATCTAACTGTCTGACAAAGTAAATAAATGCTGTTCCTATGCACATATTCTACAAAAACTCTACGTAGCCAGTTTAATATGACGACACTAAAGCCACAACAGTGGGTCGTTACCATTCTAAAAGAACTAGCACACACAGTTTCGGTAAAACTCTTACGCAGAAATAGGATTTTTCGAGCAAAGTATCTGGTGCACCCATTGCTCTTAATAGTTTTGGAAAAAATAGATAGAAAAGTCGAGAGAAAAAGATAGAGAAAATTAATACTGAATGAAAAAAGCTTGTGTTCAACCCACGGATCGATGTCTTACTTCCGCCTCCTTCTACGCTGGCCACGTGTCCTCTGAGCCTCACGCCTTATCTCCTTATCTTCAGAAAGGTCCACAACATCACATCGTATCCTCTCTCTCTCTCTCTCTACTCGTTCGCTGCTTGATCCCAAGCGCCCAGTCGCGCCGCCGCCCGCCGGTGAGAAGCCACGCCCCGCCTCCTCTTCTTCTGCATCTCCTCCTCTTCCCCTCTCCTCCCTCTCCCTCTCCTCTAACCTCGCAGCCATCTATCCCTCTCTAGATCGCATGGTCATGGGTTATTGTGCTCGATGTCATACGAGGAGGGCATGCGTTGCCGCCTCTCGCCGGCCGGTGAGCACTTCTTTCCTCCCCCTTGATCCCCACTTCAGCACTTCCCGCAGGCTCTATTTCTGCAACAGTGATGTTGTTACAAATCTCGGCGCCATTGACTACTGTACTGGCACTGTTTGTAAAAATAATCCTGCAACAAGACCTCTATTGCAAAAAAAAAAACGCCCGTTGCAATTTTTTTTATTGAAGCAATTCCTCTGTTGTCAAAAAATCTGTAACAAAACTTCTGTTGCAAAAATAATTATTTGCAACAAAACCGGTGTTGCAAAAGAACTGCAACAATATCTCTGTTGCAAAAAAAATCTGCAACTTGACCTATGTTTTGCAAGAAAAAAAAATCTGCAACATGATCCGCGTTGTAGAAAATTTCTGCAACACGACCCGTGTTGCAATGGTAGAAAATAAAGCACGACGGCTCAATCCATCAGATTTGACGGGGCCAGGACAAAGCAGTTGTTTCTGTAACGCAACCGTTGTTTCAGAAATTAATGAGTGGGGGAAGGGACAAGCGGGGTGTGCCAGGAGATCGATCGGACGGCTGCCCGCGCGTAGATCCAACGGACATCGAGGTGGCGGACGTATAGCGCACGTCGGCCGGTGGACGCGTAGCAGTCCCCATATTGAGTAGTGCCTAATGTAAGCTGGGACTAATATTTGGACAATTATTGCTAAGCAAATTCGTCATTTTTTTTATTTGCGGAGTCATGTTCTTAATTTTCATTTGAAATATTGTGAATCATACATTCATGTGGTGTCTGAGTATTTATGGTGTCCGGTGCACGCGGCGACTCCTTCATGTCCCCGTCCGGCCCATCGGCCATCAGCCAGGTTCGCGTTGCTCTCATTCTCAGGCCATGGCACCAACCACCTGCTCCTCCCCGTCCCATCTGACACCTCGCGCCGTCCCGCGCCACCGCCGCCCTCGGCCGAGTGCCGCCCGCCTTGGCCCTCCCTGAGCCGATCACGACACTGCCTTGCGCGATGAGCATCTCTGCTACCTTCCCGCGGCCCGCGGGAATGCGCGTCCGCGTGTCCACCGGCGCGACGCCCGCGACATGCGTCCGCTCGTCGAAGCCCCGGTGGCGCGCTGCTCTTCCAGTTCCCTGGGCCGGCGGCGTCAGGTTCCTTGCTGTTCCAGCTGCGTGAGCTCGCCGACAACACATGAATGAAGTGGTGAAGGTGAGGTCCGGTACATGTTCGACCAAATGGCTCAACGCATGTTTTCCCTTTCCCCTAATTTTTCAGTTTTACAGCATCCAGAAATTTCATAACCCAGGTCACCAATCTTTGCGTCACTGCTGAACCTGCCTGCCATTAACGCCAACGACACCGAGACCTGTGTTTCAATCATTTTATACGTTTGCACTCATTTTGACTTATGATTGGACTAGCTTGATTGCTCATGCAAGGTACCTTTTTGTGCACTTTGTCATCTACACGCATGCAAGTTTATCGACGAAACTTTTGAATGTTGCTGCTGAACTGCTGAAGTGTCAAAGATGTTAGTAGTTTATGCCATTTTTATGAATTCTCATTAATCCCCATCGCATGTTGGTTTAAGTCAGCCGTGTTTTCTGAACTAGTATGCCGCAGATTGCAGGGCCTGCTGCCTCTTTCATTCTTGTTCTCAGTCAGAGCTCCGCATTCCCGTTGCATTCAGGTGGCGGAACAAAGACTGCGAACTGGTCAATTCAGGTCTGCCCCTGATGCTAACTGTCTCACTATTGTAGATTTAAATGCCTTTTTATGCTCTAGTATTTCTGACAACTTACTTGAAGAATAATTTCCTAAGTTTTCCTTAAATTTCAGGCTTACTGTTCCGTATTTGAATACATTTAATTTACCTTACACTGTATATACTCCTGATAGCCCTTCTGATGTTTGTAGAAACTGATCTCACAGTACGTGAATGTTCTTCCTAAAGTAATACCAGAACATCAATTGTGACATTTCTAACTGGATGATCTAGATATTTTTCAAGCAACGTAGTGTTGGTGTAAATAATTTATTTTCTGCATAATAAGCTATCTGTTTGTTACAACTCGGATTAGGAATGCATAGAACATCAATGGTAGAAACCCTAAATGGATGCCTTTGATTGCTGCATTGTGTTATTTGCTTTCTTTTATTCTACTCTTCTAGAATTATCTGCCTTGTGCAACTTAAGAACATGAATCTCTCATCAGGTCCTAGTTGAGTTAGTGCACTTAACAGAGAAATGTTTAAGCAATTGATTTCTTTTTAGATCATTAGGGAGGAGCTCCCCGGCTCCATTACTCAAAAAGAAGCCTGAAAGACAGGTTGCGATACATAGTCCAAAAGAAAATAAAAAAGAGTTGCCACTAGGACAAAACGGCTCAGCGCTTGAACTAGCAGAACCCAGAGTTATTCAAAATTATTACAAGGATAATAAAACAGAAACTGCAGCTTCAGCTTGCAAGGAAGCTGAAGCTGCAGTTGCTGTTTAAGAAATTGATGTCTGCCACAACTAAAAAATATATCAAAAACATATTTTTACTTTTAAGGTTTTACAAGTGCAAGCAACTTTTTCTGCCATATAGGTTGTTAACTCCCTTGCAATTAGTCTCATTCTCATGTCTTTCTTTAGGGAAAAACTTTCATGGTGCACTATATTTCATCATAAACAGAGATACATCATTCATAACATCTTTACCTCTTTATCTTTACCTAATAATAATAAAGCACGGATTGCTTCTGGTCGTACGTCATCTAAATTACCCTTAAAGTTGGCTAGAATTACCCACCAATGCCATCCGTAAGTGGCAAAAAACGATTCATGTTTTTTTTTCACAAATCGCTGCGCCTGGTTTGGTTTATTACCCAGTGACCCGTTCAACTACGTCAATGCGTGAGGAGCGCACTGGTTGGAGCGCCATTGTTCCACTCGTGAGACCCAGGTTCGAGTCATGCTTATCCCACTTTTCTTTTGTTAATTTTTTAAATCTGGCAGATTCAAGTACTTTTTGAAATATGCATATCTTTCAATTCCAAACTTAAAATTGAACATATTATATATGAAAAATTCTCAGAAAAATGTGTTGATTTTAAATATGCTATTATCTTGCATGTCAATCATTTCTAAAAAACACATTTTATTCCTTTTTTATCGGACAAATTCAAATACTTTTCAAAATATTGATATCTTTCAAATACTAACTCGAAATCGAACATGGTATATACGAAAATTCTTCACAAAAGTGTGTAAATTTCAAATATTCTATTATCTTGCATGTCAATCATTTCTAAAATTAGGTTTAGAATGCAACCTTAATTAATACCTTTCTTATATATGTTCCTACACCATTTAAGTTGAGTACATATGATAGTTTGATGCTTTCACAAAAGTTATTATTGACACCATAGGGGATGTTGATTCCTATCAGCTACCATATGCTAAAAGTCATAATAGGTGTATAATCATCCTCTCAATTTCGCACAATGTACAAACCGACCCATATCAAATGATGTACACTAAACTACTGATACTTGCAACGTTGATTTTCATATTGTCTAAAATTGTGTTTATAACGATTTGTTTTAACAAGATCGATGTTGATATGCAACCTTGAACGTTTGGTATGCATGTTTTTGTAGATTAATTATTTTCGGTGAAGATGTCTAATATGTTTGCAACTAAATTAAATCTTCACTTCGATTACAATTGTAAATGCATATATTTACAAGACAAAAATAATGCTCATATGCACGTTGAGTATTAAAATGTTCTTCTATATTTCCATTCTAATACAATATTTGTTGGGCATCACTAATGAGGAATGACAACAATGACGTAAGAGAAATTGCGGCGACTAAATTGGAAATACCTTGAGTACACTTTAAAAATCATCTCACCTTTATGTTTTGGTGCAACACCACTTACCACATTGTTTTTCATGCAGCATCATGAAAGATTTCAAGGGATTTACTGATGATTTCGGGTGTGCATATGAGGGATGATTTTTTCCTCCCGTTGCAACGCACGGGTATGTTTGCTAGTCAAGAATAATAAAACTAGGGGGGGGGGGGGGGGGGGGGGTGTCAGAGTCCAACAAAACACTAGAGTTTGTATCAGAAGCATGTCTAGCTAAATTGTGCGCCACATAGTTAGCCTCCCGACGGCAATGCTGCAAAGTTATATCACCAATCCAGAAAGCCCTCTGAAAACAATATGCGAGGATTGCTGCATACGGACTCCATACCTCTATAACTCCATTGAAAGATTATAGTACCAATTCCAACGAATCAGCTATGAATTCAAGACCTCCAACTCCGCACCCCTAGAAAGCAGAAACCTTGCAAAGCATCTTTTCAAGTGGCAGTCCTTGGCAGCTAACAATGTTTGTTCTTCTAATCCAGGCATCCGATGCATCTTTTCAAGTGGCCGCTAGACGTCTAACGCCTGTAATTGACGACGGCGCTGTCGACGCCGCCGTCGACGTCGCCGCCGTGCTTTCTCCAAGGGGGTCACTTCCTTTTTAAGCTCTAGAGTCTGGACCCGAGGTAAAGCGACAATGCTTCCAGGTCCTTGGTGTTGCGAGGCAAGGCGGCGACCGACGGGGCCGCATCGTCGGTGACCAAGCAGCCCTCGAGGCTCACTTCCTTTTCAAGGATGAGAGCCCACTGGACTAGACGCCTGTCACGCCGTTGACGACGATGCCGCCGCTGTCGCTCCCCGCTTTGGAGGCTCTGGAACCCGAGGTAAGAGCGACAGCACTTCCAGGTCCTTGGTGTTGCGAAGTAAGGCAGCGACCGACGGGACCGCATCATTGGCGACCAAGCGGCCCTCGAGGATCAGCTGCCTGAGGTGGGGCAGGTCACGCAGGACGCTTGTGAGCAAGCTGCTGTAGTAGGCCACTGACAGGAGCAAGCAGAGGTCAAGACGCGCCAGCTTTTCGCACCGCCTGATGAGGGTCATGACCGGAGCAACTTCCGGTGATCCTTCGCGACAGACTTGGCAGATTTCAATCCTCACCGCCACGACTGCGCTGTAGTTTGCCACGACAATGAACGGCGACCCGCGAGGAGGAAGGCCGCCTTTGTAGTGCAGCCACCGAAGGCAGGTGGTGTGCAGCTCCACGGCGGTGGCATTGTGGCAGCAGATCATGGCGAAGCTGTGCAGGCAGCGGCTGGTCACCGCGATCTCCTTGACGCTCGCGCACTCCTCCAACGTCAGGTCGGCGAGTCGTGGGCAGCTCGACAGCAGCTGCTGCAGCAGCCCATCTCGGGCCGTGACCCTGGTGAGGTGGAGCGTCTCCAGCGCCGCCATGTCCACGCTGCCCGGCAGGTCGAGCGCCCAGCACGTCAGGCGCAGGCGGCGGAGCGTGCGGCAGCTGAAGGTTTGGCGCGGCGTCCGGGTGTACATCCAGGAATCGTCTTGGTCCGGCGATCCACCGAGCGAGCAGAGCCGGCGCTGGGCGGAATCGTACCTGAGCTTGACGTCGAGGTCCTCGACGCCGGAGGTGACGGCGGTGGCGATCCACTGGTCGAGCAGGTCGTACGTGGCCGTGGCGTCGATGTCGCTGAGACGGAGGACGCGGATCGGCGTCTCCGCTCCCTTGCCGAGGATCGCGCACGCCACCTGGTGGTCGAAGCAGACCTTGAGGTCGTCCATGCGATAGACCCGCTTGCCTGTGCTGGTGTCGACGAGGTCGACGACGGGGACGCCCTCGTGGACGTAGCGCCACCGGCTGGAGAGCGCGCTGGTGCGCACGGCCTCGTCGGTCACGAGGTGGGAGAGGATGCGCACCAGCGCCTCGTCGGGGAGAGCGCTCAGCCGGTCTCCTCCCGCCATCTTCGACGTCGAGATCAGATCATCAGATGCCATCTCGATTTGCCTGCCTATTTACGTCTCTCGTCGATACGTTAACCGAATTGTAACAATTGTAGTGCGATTCTTAAGTCGGTTCCCGTAGCCAACTTATAACCCGCAAATTACGCGCTTGTTTAGTCGGTAGTCTTCATCATATATAGTCGCAGATCGACGGCTTAGTTGCCGGATCGGATAAAAAAACGGGCGATCGAGAGATGGCATCGCCGTCGCCGTCGACGTCGGCGCGCGCGCCCAGGGATCGCCTGAGCGACCTGCCCGACTTCCTGATCGGCAACATCCTCTCCTACCTCCCCACCAAGGAGGCCGGCTGCGCGGCGGGGCTGTCCCGCCGGTGGCGCAACATCTTCTGCAACGTCCACGCCATCTCGTTCGAGGAGCGCGAGGGCGACAGGGCCCGCGACTGGGAAACCTTCTACCACGAGGCCCAGGAGATGAAGAGCTGCAGCGGCGAGATCCTCGACGACGTCTGCTCCGCGCTCCTCTGCCGCCGCCGCACCGCCGGCACCCACGTGCCGCTGCGCAGCTTCCGCTTCGCCTTCGACGACTGCCACGCCTGGAACTCGGTGCACGTCGACCAGTGGCTCTCCTACGTGCTGCGGACCGGCCGCCTCCACGAGCTCCACCTCGACCTCTGCTTCTGGCTCGGCCCGGTCTGCCGGCGCAACGAGGAAGAAGAAGAGGCGGGCAGCGGCACCGACAACTCGGACGCCGAGGACGAAGGGAGGAAGTGGAGAGCGTGGTCGTATTCGTATGTCCTCCCACGAGGGCTCTTCTCGTGGGAGGGCTCTTCTCGTGCGCGGCCATACGGACGCTGCGCATCAGCAGCTGCCGGATGAAGCTGCCGAGCACCGTCCAGCTGCCGTTCCTCGAGACGCTGAGCATCACCGCCCCGCGCCGCGACGGCGGGAGAAGCGTCCAGCGGCTGATCTCGAGCTGCCCCCGCCTCGTCGACCTGAGGCTGGAGTCCATCGGCCGCCTCGGCACCGTCTCCGTCCTCGACAAGCGCCTCCGCCGGCTTGCCATTCGCTGCTGCCACAACTTGAGGTCCGTTCACGTCGACGCGTCGGAGCTGAGGTCCCTGGACTACTGCGGCGCCGCGCCTGCGGAGTCGCTCCTCTCCCTCCACGGCTCAACAGGGATCCCGTCCTGCACCGTCAACTTCTGCCAAGCACCGTCCTCCAAGGAAGATCACGACAGGTTCATAATCTTCATGGAGAAGATCTCTGCTGCGAAGCACCTGCATCTGCACCATCAACACGTGCCCTACGGCTGCTTCGAGGGCTTCCCCTCCTTCTCCGCCCTGACGCTGCTGGCGCTGCAAGGGACCCTTCAGAGCCCCGACGTGATCCGCCGGATCCTGGAGCAGGCACCCAACCTGGAGATCCTCACGCTGCTCATGGAGTTCTCCGCGGTTCCCGAAGGGCTCACGGCCCCGGAAGAGTCGAGCTTCTCGGTGCCGTGCTTGCGGAGCCGGGTGAGGGAGATCAACATGGTTCACTACGTGGGCGACGCGCTGCAGAGGATGATGGCCAGGCTCTTGTTCCAGAACGCGCTGGTTCTTGAGAGGATGTGCGTCGTGCTCGTCAAGGGGCCGTTCGCGTCGCAGTATGGGCTCAAGAAGGAGATCGAAGGCTGGATGGTGGCCCGCCACGTCGAGAAGATTTTCCTTTGATCGATTAGTTTAGTTTTGTTTAGCTTCCATGGAATAATTGTCTCAAAAAATAATTGTGCTTTCTAGCATGTGTTGCCGATAAATCGCTTGGCTAATAAAAACAGGTTATGTTATCTCCTGTGGTCAACAACTAAAATTTGCCATGAACATATTTTCCTTGGCAAAAATGCTTTTGTAAATTTTTGTTGATAGCTTACCAAGCTGACCACTTGGTGGCAAAAATGCTTTTATGGTGTCATTTTGTACTAAAAATTTATTATCATTTTTGCAATCAGGCAAAATTTATAATCACCATACTACATGCAGAAGCCAATTTCGATGATGCTCAAATGAGAAAGCATTGACTAAATTGCCAAGGTTCTAAAAAAAGTGAACGTTGTATTGAAAATAATAAATTTGACATGAGCAATAAACTAAATTTGCCATGATGCATGAAACTAAGTTTACCATGATCTATAAACTAAATTTGCCATGATCAATTAATAAAATTGCCATGATTCATAAACTAAATTTGTATTTGTACATGGTGGCGTAACAATATTTCATGCCACCATGATACTTTAGTAATCGTTGAAATAAAAGGTAGTCCTGGCAATTTGCATTTTTACATGGTGGCAAAAAAATGTTGATTAAAGTCTACTGTTTGTTTAGTAATAATTTACATGTTTCATAAAAGTAAAATTTACCATGGTCCATAGAAAAAAATTCCCATGAGCAATGGAAAGTAAATTTGCCATGGATGTAAAGTACATTTTCCATGGCAGTAAAAATGATGAATTTGCCATGGAAAAGGTAAAAAGTAAATTTGCCATGAGTGATAAAAGTTAAATTTGCCATGTATGTCAAGTGAAATTGCCGTGAAAAATAGAGTAAAATTTGCCATGGCAAAATTAAGTAAAATTTGTCATGTCTTTTTTTAACACGGTACAGACGCAAACGATCATATATACGCGCATACACTCACCCCTATGAACGCATACACGCATACCCTATCCCTATGAGCACCTCCGAAAGACTGAGCTGACATATCATCTTAAGATTTACGAAGTCACCATAGGCGCCTCGTCGTCGACGGGAACGTCTCCTTCCACTGAATGCGCATCGTCGAAAATCCTGAAATAAATTCAAAAATAATGCGAGCACCGGGATTTGAACCCTCGTGGGCTGATGATACCACTGTCCCTCTAACCATCCAACCACGGGTTGTTTCGCAAAAAAAAATCCATGTCATTAAAAGTAAAATTGCCATGAAAAAAAGAATTAAATTTGCCATGGCAAAACTAGAATAAAAAATTGTCATGGAAAATGAACAAAAAAAGAATATGTAATTCTAGCATCAAAAGTCAAAATTATGCTTGAACTACAGAAAAATGAAATGATATACGAGGTGAGGATTTGAAACATAAAGGACCAGCTGTTGAAGTACATCGACTTCAACGGTGACAAGCCTAGAGGAACCAAACTTGCCATATGCCTAAGGGTGAAATGCTGTCTGCCATGGGGAACATTTGAAAACACATTTTATGCAAAATTGCCATGGGCATGATAAAATTTCAGAATTATACAAACTACCAAAGGTTCATCGAAAATTCATAACCTCAGACTTATAGCCATTTTTTTTGTGATTTCAACCTGATGGCATAGGAATCAGGAGAGAGTAGCATGAGGTAGCAGGTGCACCTTGCGCTGATGGTCGTGCCGATGCAAAGTCGTGCACGCCCGGAGCCGTGCATTGGACCACACCTTCTGCAACCAAGCCCAAGCCGCACCTCGGGACCTCTATCGACGAGCCGCTTCAAAACGGCTCAGGCTGCAGATGGGAGTGGGATTAAGTGGGACTGCCCAGTCCATCCCACTTAATTTGTTTTAATGGGATCCCATTGGATAAAAACAAATTTAAGTGGGCTAACCCTATTAACCCATTGGGAGCCCACCTCACCCACCAGCCCTTGCTCCTCCGGGCATCATCGCGAGGGAGCGAGCCATGAGGAGATGCCATCGAACGAGTTGAGCGCAAGATACTGCTGCAGGGCGGCATCCTGCCAACGGCCGCACCCACACTTGAACCGTGCACGCGGGGACGACCGCCGCAACCGCCGCCTGTAGCTGGGCGACGAGGCACGATTTCTCCTCATGTTCCCTGGGAGTCAGAGCTCACCGTCCCCCGCGCTGGTCTACTCCATCGCACCTGAACCCGACGCTCCCCGCGCCGTCGCACCCGACGAGGTCATCTCTTGTCGCACACCAAGACCGGACGGCCCTCCTTCTGCACCTCCAACCCACGGCAGCTCGCCGGTGCAGTCGCACCCCTGCGCGTGTCACGCACCGCCAGAGGCGACCGAGGCACCTCGCAGTTCATCACCTCCGACGGCACCGACCCGTCTGGACCCCGAGTCCCGAGATTCCGGTCGCGCCTCCATCTCCACCTCTCGATTGAGCGCCGTACCCTGGAAGTGGAAGGAGACCATCTCTTCGATCGAGTCCTGCGTGGCCAGCTACGGCAGAGCCTAGAACCTGCTCCCGTGAACCGGCGACGACCGTCCCGAGGCCCCCGCCACGCGCATGGGAGAGAGCATAGAGGTGGAAGGGGGAAGGATAAGGCTGAGAGAGAGAGAGAGAGAGGCATTCGCGTCGGGTGAAACGGGTAGCGAACGATTTTTCATGACGTGGCAACCCAACCGGCTTTAAGATCCGTACAAGAAATTTAACACCAATAACAATGTTCGGCCTAAAACATCAAAATTCTGACATTCGGGAGTTATGTTTCCCGTAAAAAAATCCTTCAATAATGGGACTTCCAAATAACACTTTTTGGATTGCTGGACATGGACGCTTCCGCAAATCGTCGTCAATTCTTTCCAATAAACTGTTTTCTTTATATATTTTTTCTTTAAACTTGCATACTCCGGCTGATGACTGCTTTGAATTCCCCTGGCCGTAGGGGCAAATCAGACCAGAAAATAGCCATCTGAAGGAAAAACTAGGTTTTCGTCTTGTAGTGGCGGCGAAATTTTTTAAAGAAAAATGGATATGGCCTAAACTCCTCGGGATGGACATAAGAAGGTATAGGAGGCCACCATACGGTCCATGTGGGCCTAGGCGCCCATGTAGGCGGCCTGGGGTGGTGGGCGCCTAGGCACCCCTCAGCCCTTTTCGGCTCGTGGCTTCATCTGGTCCAAAACTCCAAGAACTATTTTTATTTTTATTTTTATTTTTTTGGAACTCTGGCACTGCACTTTCTTCACAAAAGGTCCACACTCCACCGTGATAGCATCTTCAGGGATTAAATTTATCAATTCTCTGCATTTTAAGACAAAACAAAAATAACTTGATGCAAATATGGTTGATAAAGGGATAAACACAGAATATTTACCCTCTACATTTGTGGTGCAAAATACATGTATCAAGCCTCCCTTCCCCCACGTTCTGCATTAACTCAATTAAATTAAATCATATCTTTTGCGACACCCCATGGGTAGCTGTACGGTAATTGCATAAATTCAATCAAATCAAATTATTTTAGCTATATCACAGACACAACCAATCAATTCACATCAAATCTTTTGCGTTAATAACTCAATCAAATCACTCCTGCAGTAGAATGTGGTGGGTGTAAAGTATATGTTGATGGTGAATCAATAGAATACATGTCTTCCGAACAAACCATTAAAATATATATGTCCTCGTTGCAACGCACGAGCAAGTAGCTAGTATGTTCCAATTTATTGAGTCAAGTTGTTCAGAATGAATGTGTGATTTTTTTTTTGCGAGTGAGAATGAATGTGTTATTGACACCTAAGGGACATCAATACTACTACTAAACAAGACCGTATGGCTCCGATGATCACCAACATACCCCGCAACAAACTGATTGCAATAGCCATTTGATACTGATTACAATAGTCATTTGGTATATACTAGAAGGACTAGGCGTGCTTTGTTGTACCGTTAGATTAAAAAAACTAATCACTCTGTTTCGAAATACAATGTGCATTACTTTTTTAAAATGTCCAACCTTTCAAATTTGATTAAATTTGAAGATAAATATCGTGGGTCAGTTTTCACGAAGAACTTGTACCCGGCTGCAAGGGCATTCAAAGAAAGTAAGTTCAGATTTCACATGGAAAAGATCATGACAGAGTGCCCAGAGGCTATTGAGTATCTAGAGACTTACCATGCAAGATTGTGGTACAGATGTGGCTTTGGAGAAGTGATACGCCCATTTTGCATCATGCTTTTATATTGATATTTATTGCATTATGGGCTGTTATTACACATTATGGTACAATACTTATGCCTTTTCTCTCTTATTTTACAAGGTTTACATGAAGAGGCTGAATGCCGGCAGCTGGAATTCTGGACTGGAAAAGGAGCAAATATGAGAGACATATTCTGCAGAACTCCAAAAGTCCTGAAAAGTTACGGGGAATTATTTTGGAATATATAAAAAATATTGGGCGAAACAAATACTAGAGGGGACCCACCAGGAGGCTACAAGCCTAGGGGGCGCGCCCTACCCCCAGGGCGCGCCCCTGTGGCTTGTGGGCCCCCTGGCAGCCCTCCGGTGCCCATCTTCTGCTATATGGAGGGTTTTGACCTGGAAAAAATCATAAGAGAGCTTTTGGGATGAAGCGTCGCCGTCTCGAGGCGGAACCTGGGCAGAAGCAATCTAGGGCTCCGGCGGAGCTGTTCTGCCGGGGAAACTTCCCTCCCGGAGGGGGAAATCGAAGCCATCGTCATCAACAACGATCCTCTCATCGAGAGGGGGTCAATCTCCATCAACATCTTCACCAGCACCATCTCCTCTCCAAACCCTAGTTCATCTCTTGTATCCGATCTTTGTCTCAAAACCTCAGACTGGTGCCTGTGGGTTGCTAGTAGTGTTGATTACTCATTGTAGTTGATGCTAGTTGGTTTACTTGGTGGAAGATCATATGTTCAGATCCTTAATGATAATTAGTACCCCTCTGATTATGAACATGAATATGCTTTGTGAGTAGTTACGTTTGTTTCTGAGGACATGGGATAAGTCTTGTTATAAGTAATCATGTGAATTTGGTATTCGTTCGATATTTTGATGAGATGTATGTTGTCTTTCCTCTAGTGGTGTTATGTGAACGTCGACTACATGACACTTCACCATTATTTGGGCCTAGGGGAAGGCATTGGGAAGTAATAAGTAGATGATGGGTTGCTAGAGTGACAAAAGCTTAAACCCTAGTTTATGTGTTGCTTCGTAAGGGGCTGATTTGGATCCATATGTTTCATGCTATGGTTAGATTTATCTTAATTCTTCTTTCGTAGTTGCGGATGCTTACGAGAGAGGTTAATCATAAGTGGGAGGCTTGTCCAAGTAAGGGCAGCACCCAAGCACCGGTCCACCCACATATCAAATTATCAAAGTAACGAACGTGAATCATATGAGCATGATGAAAACTAGCTTGACAGAAATTCCCTTGTGTCCTCGGGAGCGCTTTGCTTTACATAAGAGTTTGTCCAGGCTTGTCCTTTGCTACAAAAAGGATTGGGCCACCTTGCTGCACCTTTGCTACATTTGTTACTTGCTACCCGTTACGAATTATCTTATCACAAAACTATCTGTTACCGATAATTTTAGTGCTTGTAGAGAATACCTTACTGAAAACTGCTTGTCATTTCCTTCTGCTCCTCGTTGGGTTCGACACTCTTACTTATCGAAAGGACTACGATAGATCCCCTATACTTGTGGGTCATCAAGACTCTTTTCTGGCGCCGTTGCCGGGGAGTGAAGCGCCTTTGGTGAGTGGAATTTGGTAAGGAAAAATTTAGATAGTGTGCTGAAATTTACTGTCACTTGTTACTATGGAAAAAAATCCTTTGAGGGGCTTGTTCGTGGTATCTTCACCTCGACCGGAAGCACAAAGAGTTTCTCCTCAACCTACTGAACCTACTGAAAATATTTATTATGAAATTCCTTCGGGTATGATAGAGAAACTGCTAGCTAATCCTTATGCAGGAGATGGAACACTACATCCTGATTTGCACCTGATCTATGTGGATGAAGTTGGTGGATTATTTAAGCTTGCAGGTTTGCCCGAGGATGATGTCAAGAAGAAGGTCTTTCCTTTATCTTTGAAGGAGAAGGCATTGACATGGTATAGGCTATGTGATGATATTGGATCATGGAACTACAACCGATTGAAATTGGAATTTCATCAGAAGTTTTATCCCATGCATCTGGTTCATCGTGATCAGAATTATATTTATAATTTTTGGCCTCGTGAAGGAGAAAGTATCGCTCAAGCTTGGGGGAGGCTTAAGTCAATGTTATATTCATGCCCCAATCATGAGCTCTCAAGAGAAATTATTATTCAGAATTTTTATGCTCGGCTTTCTCGTAATGATCAATACATGCTCGATACTTCTTGTACTGGTTCCTTTATGAAGAAAGATATTGAATTCAAATGGGATTTATTGGAAAGAATTAAACGCAACTCTGAAGATTGGGAACTCGACGAATGTAAGGAGTCAGGTATAAACCTTAAGTTTGATTGTGTTAAATCCTTTATAGACACCGATGCTTTTCGTGAATTTAGCACTAAATATGGACTTGACTCTGAGATAATAGCTTCTTTCTGTGAATCATTTGCTGCTCATGTTGATCTCCCTAAGGAGAAGTGGTTTAAATATCATCCTCCCATTGAAGTGAAAGTAGTTGAACCTATTAAAGTTGAAGAAGAAACTATTATTTATAATGTTGATCCTGTTATTCCTGCTGCTTATATTGAGAAACCACCTTTCCCTGTTAGAATAAAGGAACATGCTAAAGCTTCAACTGTGGTTCGTAAGAGCTATGTTAGAACACCTACACCCCCTGAACAAATTAAAGTTGAACCTAGTATTGCTATGGTTAAAGATCTCTTGGTTGATAATATTGATGGGCATGTTATTCATTTCTGTGATGAAGCTGCTAGAATTGCTAGACCTGATACTAAAGATAAACATAGACCTATTGTTGGCATGCCTGTTGTTTCTGTTAAAATATGAGATCATTGTTATCATGGCTTATGTGATGTGGGTGCTAGTGTGAGTGCAATTCCCTTTACCTTATACCAAGAAATTATGAATGATATTGCACCTGCTGAAATAGAAGATATTGATGTTACCATTAAGCTTGCTAATAGAGATACTATAGCACCAGTTGGGATTGTTAGAGATGTTGAAGTCTTGTGTGGGAAAATAAAATATCCTACTGATTTTCTTGTTCTTGGTTCCCCACAAGATGATTTTTGTCCCATTATATTTGGTAGGCCTTTCTTGAATACTGTTAATGCTAAGATAGATTGTGAGAAAGAAACTGTTACTGTAAGTTTTGGGGATGTGTCCCATGAGTTTAATTTCAGTAAATTTCGTAGACAACCCCATGATAAAGAATTGCCTAGTAAGGATGAAATTATTGGTCTTGCTTCTATTGTTGTACCTCCCACTGATCCCTTAGAACAATATTTGCTATACCATGAAAACGATATGCATATGAATGAAAGGAATGAAATATATAAGATTTTCTTTGATCAGCATCCTATTTTGAAACACAACTTGCCTGTTGAAATACTTGGGGATCCTCCTCCACCCAAGGGTGATCCCGTGTTTGAGCTTAAACAATTACTGGATACTCTGAAATATGCTTATCTTGATGAAAAGAAGATATATCCTGTTATTATTAGTGCTAACCTTTCAGAGCATGAAGAAAAGAGATTATTGAAAACTCTGAAGAAGCACCGTGCTGCTATTGGATATACTCTTGATGATCTTAAGGGCATTAGTCCCACTCTATGTCAACATAAAATTAATATGGAGCCGGATGCTAAACCAGTTGTTGATCACCAATGACGGTTAAATCCTAAAATGAAAGAAGTAGTAAGAAATGAAATATTAAAGCTTCTGGAGGCAGGTATAATTTATCCTATTGCTGATAGTAGATGGGTTAGTCCCGTTCATTGTGTCCCTAAGAAGAGAGGTATTATCGTTGTTCCTAATGATAAAAATGAATTGATCCCGCAAAGAATTGTTACAGGATATAGAATGGTAATTGATTTTAGGAAATTAAATAAAGCTACTAGGAAAGATCATTACCCTCTACCTTTTATTGATCAAATGCTAGAAAGACTATCCAAACACACACACTTTTGCTTTCTAGATGGTTATTCTGGTTTCTCTCAAATAACTGTGTCAAAAGAGGACCAAGAGAAGACCACTTTTACTTGTCCTTTTGGTACCTTTGCTTATAGACGTATGCCTTTTGGTTTATGCAATGCACCTGCCACCTTTCAAAGATGTATGACTGCTATATTCTCTGACTTTTGTGAAAAGATTGTTGAGGTTTTCATGGATGATTTCTCCGTTTACGGAACTTCTTTTGATGATTGCTTGAGCAACCATGATCGAGTTTTGCAGAGATGTGAAGAAACTAATCTTGTCTTGAATTGGGAGAAGTGCCACTTTATGGTTAATGAGGGTATTGTCTTGGGACACAAAATCTCCGAAAGAGGTATTGAAGTTGATAAAGCTAAAGTTGATGCTATTGAAAAAATGCCGTGTCCTACGGATATCAGAGGTATACGAAATTTCCTTGGTCATGCTGGTTTCTATAGGAGATTTATTAAAGACTTCTCTAAAATTTCTCGGCCTCTCACTAATATCTTGCAAAAAGATATTCCTTTTGTTTTTGATGATGATTGTGTAGAAGCATTTGAAATCCTTAAGAAAGCCTTGATTTCTGCACCTGTTGTTCAACCACCTGATTGGAACCTACCCTTTGAAATCATGTGTGACGCTAGTGATTATGCCGTTGGTGCTATTCTAGGACAAAGAGTTGATAAGAAATTGAATGTTATCCACTATGCTAGTAAAACTCTAGACAGTGCTCAAAGAAACTATGCTACCACTGAAAAGGAATTTTTAGCTGTTGTGTTTGCATGTGATAAGTTCAGACCTTATATTGTTGATTCCAAAGTAACTGTTCACACTGATCATGCTGCTATTAAATATCTTATGGAAAAGAAAGATGCTAAACCTAGACTTATTAGATGGGTTCTTTTGCTACAAGAATTTGATTTGCATATTATTGATAGAAAGGGAGTTGAGAACCCCGTAGCAGACAACTTGTCTAGGTTAGAAAATGTTCTTGATGACCCACTACCTATTGATGATAGCTTTCCTGATGAACAATTAGTTGTCATAAATGCTTCACGTAATGCTCCATGGTATGCTGATTATGCTAATTACATTGTTGCTAAATTTATACCGCCTAGTTTCACTTACCAACAAAAGAAAAAGTTCTTCTATGATTTAAGACATTGCTTTTGGGATGATCCACACCTTTATAAAGAAGGAGTAGATGCTGTTATTAGACGTTGTGTACCTGAGCATGAACAGGAACAGATCCTACACAAGTGTCACTCCGAGGCCTACGGAGGACACTACGCTGGAGATAGAACTGCACACAAGGTATTACAATCTGGTTTTTATTGGCCTACTCTCTTCAAGGATGCTCGTAAGTTTGTCTTGTCTTGTGATGAATGTCAAAGAATTGGTAATATTAGTAGACGTCAGGAAATGCTTATGAATTACTCACTTGTTATTGAACCATTTCATGTTTGGGGTTTTGATTATATGGGACCTTTTCCAAAGTCCAACGGGTATACTCATATTCTAGTTGTTGTTGATTATGTTACTAAGTGGGTAGAAGCTATTCCAACTAGTAGTGCTGATCATAACACTTCTATTAAAATGCTTAAAGAAGTTATTTTCCCTAGATTTGGAGTCCCTAGATATTTAATGACTGATGGTGGTTCACACTTTATTCATGGTGCTTTCCGTAAATTTCTTGCTAAGTATGATGTTAATCATAGAATTGCATCTCCATATCATCCTCAGTCTAGTGGTCAAGTAGAATTAAGCAATAGAGAAATTAAATTGATCTTGCAAAAGACTGTTAATAGATCTAGAAAGAATTGGTCTAAGAAACTTGATGATGCATTATGGGCTTATAGAACTGCTTACAAAAACCCTATGGGTATGTCTCTGTATAAAATGGTTTATGGTAAAGCATGTCAGTTACCTCTAGAACTAGAACATAAAGCTTATTGGGCAATCAAAGAGCTCAACTATGATTTCAAACTTGCTGGTGAGAAGAGGTTATTTGACATTAGCTCACTTGATGAATGGAGAACCCAGGCCTATGAGAATGCCAAGTTGTTTAAAGAAAAGGTTAAGAGATGGCATGATAAAAGGATACAAAAGCGTGAATTCAATGTAGGTGACCATGTCTTGCTATACAATTCTCGTTTAAGATTTTTTGCAGGAAAACTTCTCTCTAAATGGGAAGGGCCTTACATTATCGAGGAACTATATCGTTCCGGTGCCATCAAGATCAACAACGCCGAAGGCACAAATCCGAAGGTGGTAAACGGGCAAAGAATCAAACATTATATCTCAGGTACTCCCATAAATGTTGAAACCAATATTATCAATACCATAACTCCGGAGGAGTACATTAGGGAGACCTACCAGAACGTTTCAGACTCCGAAAAGGAATAGGTATGTGGTACGGTTAGCAAACCGACTCCAAAACTTTTCCAATAGCAATTTTTCCCCGTTTTGGAATATTTAATAAATTAGGAAAATTTAAAGTAGTCCGAAAAGTGCACGAGGAGGCAACAAGACAGGGGGGCGCGCCCTACCCCCCTGGGCGCGCCCATGTGGCTTGTGGCCACCCCGTGTACCCTCCGGACTCCGTTTTCTTCTAGAATACTCCTGTTGGTCGGTAAAAATTCATTATATAATCTCTCGAAGGTTTTGACCTTCGTATCACAACAATATCTCCTGTTTTTGTTTCGAGTTGTTTTCCGGACATATTTAGATCGCCATGATGTCCCCAAGTGCTTCGAAGGACAAGTTCTTCGAGAAGGTCATCAACCCCTACCTTGAGGAGGTGCTGCGACACCCTCAAACCATTGAGATGCGTGAGGGGGTGCTGCACATCCGTGATGTTGAGGGGCCAAAGAAGACCGGAAGCGTGGAGACAAGGCTCGAAGCAATGGAGCAGCAAGTCTTCAAGTGCCAAGGGATGGTGGAACGTGGACTCAATGCCAATCACATGATGATCGCAGAGTTTACCCATAAGCACAAGCTGGACGCCAAGGACATCGGGGAGGACATATTCAAGCTTTACGAGAAAATCGAGCATCTCCAAGCCCAGATCTATGACCTGCAAAACCAAAACTGTGAGTATGAATACAGATTTAAGAGAATGAGTTTGGCTGCAGATTTGAGGATCCCGGAGACTCGTTCATCTTTTTACGATGGTGAGCCTATGCCTTGGAAGACGGAGGACAAGCCTCCAACCTCATCAACAACTCCAACATCACCATCTCAGAAGAAAGACAACTAAACACATGGGTATGGGCACTCCCCTTGGCTTAGGCCAAGCTTGGGGGAGGTGCCCCGGTATCGTATCACCATCACATCTTTTACTTTTATCATTTTTCTTAGTTCGATCCTTTTGGTTAGATCTTGATCTAGTAGAATAAAGTTTTTTGTGTGATCTAGTTTTGAGTTTTGCTTTATGTTCCCCCTATGTAAGCGAGTCTGAGAGTTATATAATAAAAAGTAGTTTCGAGTTGAGGGCTTTGCTTGCTTGCTATGATCTTGAGAAAAAGAAATAGAAAGAAGAATAGAATAAAAGCAAAGAGTATATATGATGATCTTATGGGGAGTGATGACTTCACATATAAGAAGTATGCCGATTGAAATTTGTTGTGAGTTGACAAACATAGCGATTGGTCATTGCTGCAATAAAAAGGAACTAATAAAGAAAGAGAGGTTCA
The DNA here is from genome assembly GCA_039707655.1 of Elymus sibiricus. Lineage (NCBI taxonomy): Eukaryota > Viridiplantae > Streptophyta > Magnoliopsida > Poales > Poaceae > Elymus > Elymus sibiricus. Next base: position 488,099,741 of record CM077665.1, read on the forward strand.
CATATAAATATATTATCTTGGACATCTTTTATGATTGTGAGCACTCATTAAAATATTATATGCTAAGAAGGTGATGTTGGACAAGGAAGACAACATAATGTGTTATGTTTGCTTATTTCCGAATAGAAGTTATATGGTTATAGATCCTTTAACATGTGACGCTTGCTTCCACCCCATATCAGCCAAAACTTCCGCACCAAGTAGAGATACTACTTGTGCATCCAAACACCCTCACCCCAGTTTTGCCATGAGAGTCCACCATACCTACCTATGGATTGAGTAAGATCCTTCAAGTAAGTTGTCATCGGTGCAAGCAATAAAAATTGCTCTCTAAATATGTATGATCTATTAGTATGAGGAAAATAAACTTTATATGAACCTGTGATATGGAAGAAATAAAAGCGACAGACTGCATAATAAAGTTCTTTATCACAAGCGGAAATATAAAGTGACGTGATTGCGCATCCAACTATAAAGGCACATGACAACCTCTGCTTCCCTCTGCGAAGGGCCTATCTGTTACTTTTACTTTCTAGTACTTACCTTTATGCAAGAGTCATGGTGATCTTCACCACTTCCTATATTTAGTCTTTCTCTCTTGGCAAGCGTCATGTGTTGGGGAATGATCTAGACACATATATCCACTCGGATGTGGGTGATCATGAGTTATTACTGTTGACATTACCCTTGAGGTAAATAGTTGGGAGGCAAAACTATAAGCCCCTATCTTTCTCTGTGTCCAATTGAAGCTTTGACCTCATAAGTACCGCGTGAGTGTTAGCAATTATGAAAGACTAAAAGATGATTGAGTATGTGGATTTGCTTTATAAGCTCTTATATTGACTCTTTCCGATGTTATGATAAATTGCAATTGCTTCAATGACTGAGATCATAGTTTGTTTGTTCTCAATAGAATTCTTGATTCATACTTTACCTTGTGAATGAATTGTTACTCTAGTATAAGAAATTATATATCAATAAGTATTGTTGTTCTAAAGATGATCATGATGCTCTCATGTCCGTATTTTATTTTATCGACACCTCTATCTCTAAACATGTGGACATATTTATCGATTTCGGCTTTCGCTTGAGGACAAGCGAGGTCTAACCTTGGGGGAGTTGATACGTCCATTTTGCATCATGCTTTTATATTGATATTTATTGCATTATGGGCTGTTATTACACATTATGGTACAATACTTATGCCTTTTCTCTCTTATTTTACAAGGTTTACATGAAGAGGGAGAATGCCGGCAGCTGGAATTCTGGACTTGAAAAGGAGCAAATATGACAGACCTATTCTGCACAACTCCAAAAGTCCTGAAAAGTTATGAAGAATTATTTTGGAATATATAAAAAATATTGGGCGAAAGAAATACCAGAGGGGACCCACCAGGAGGCCACAAGCCTGGGGGCGCGCCCTACCCCCAGGGCGCACCCCTGTGGCTTGTGGGCCCCCTGCCAGCCCTTCGGTGCCCATCTTCTGCTATATGGAGGGTTTTGACCTGGAAAAAATCATAAGAGAGCTTTCAGGACGAAGCGCCGCCGTCTCGAGGCGGAACCTGGGCAGAAGCAATCTAGGGCTCCGACGGAGCTGTTCTGCCGGGGAAACTTCCCTCCCGGAGGGGGAAATCGAAGCCATCGTCATCACCAACGATCCTCTCATCGAAAGGGGGTCAATCTCCATCAACATCTTCACCAGCACCATCTCCTCTCCAAACCCTAGTTCATCTCTTGTATCCGATCTTTGTCTCAAAACCTCAGATTGGTACCTGTGGGTTGCTAGTAGTGTTGATTACTCCTTGTAGTTGATGCTAGTTGGTTTACTTGGTGGAAGATCATATGTTCAGATCCTTAATGATAATTAGTACTCCTCTGATTATGAACATGAATATGCTTTGTGAGTAGTTATGTTTGTTCCTGAGGACATGGGATAAGTCTTGTTATAAGTAATCATGTGAATTTGGTATTCGTTCGATATTTTGATGAGATGTATGTTGTCTTTCCTCTAGTGGTGTTATGTGAACGTCGACTACATGACACTTCACCATTATTTGGGCCTAGGGGAAGGCATTGGGAAGTAATAAGTAGATGATGGGTTGCTAGAGTGACAGAAGCTTAAACCCTAGTTTATGCGTTGCTTCGTAAGGGGCTGATTTGGATCCATATGTTTCATGCTATGGTTAGATTTATCTCAATTCTTCTTTCGTAGTTGCGGATGCTTGCGAGAGAGGTTAATCATAAGTGGGAGGCTTGTCCAAGTAAGGGCAGCACCCAAGCACCGGTCCACCCACATATCAAATTATCAAAGTAACGAACGCGAATCATATGAGCATGATGAAAACTAGCTTGACAGAAATTCCCATGTGTCCTCAGGAGCGCTTTGCTTTACATAAGAGTTTGTCCAGGCTTGTCCTTTGCTACAAAAAGGATTGGGCCACCTTGCTGCACTTTTGCTACATTTGTTACTTGCTACCCGTTACGAATTATCTTATCACAAAACTATCTGTTACCGATAATTTCAGTGCTTGCAGAGAATACCTTACTGAAAACTGCTTGTCATTTCCTTCTGCTCCTCGTTGGGTTCGACACTCTTACTTATCGAAAGGACTACGATAGATCCCCTATACTTGTGGGTCATCAAGAAGGCAGCAAAGTTGATTACCTTACGAACAATGTTTCCGAGAGCTTTAATAAGCAGATCAAGGACTTCAAAGGTTTGAATCTTTCTGAGCTCGTGGATGAAATATATCACCTAATCCTAAATAAGTTTTGCATCAGAAGGGAAGTTGGGAGAGAGATGGTTGGCAAAATATTACCTTCAGTTATTAAACAAATGAATGCACTTAGCAGATTTGCAGGAAGTGCCACTATATGTAGAAATGATGATTTGGAAGGAGAGGTAAGCTTACCAGACATAAAGAACATTATTAGGAGGTTCACGATGGACCTAAAGAAATGGATTTGTTCATGCAAAGTGTGGCAAATTACGGGGAAGCCTTGCATTATGCTCTAGCTTTTATTTGCTCTTGAGAGGGCTTAAAATCCAAGACTTTGTCCATGAATATTATTCCGTGAAGAGATTTCAAGCTGCATATGCTGGGGTGATTGCATCAATAACAGATAAATCCGAGTGGCCAGAAGTTGATCTAGGATTCAAGGCACACCCTCCTGTACAAACGAAGAATGTACCGGGTAGGCCTAGGAAGGTTAGGATTAAAGGTTGGATGGAACCTATGAGAAGAACTGTGAAGTGCAAGAGATGTAAAGGATTTGGCCATCAACAGAAAACTTGCAAACTTCCTTTTCAATTAGATGATGGAGAGCAAGAAGAGCCAGATGATGGGGAGAAACAAGAGCCAAATGGAGAGCAAGAAGAGCCAGAGGTGAATCCAGCCCCTAAAGAGGTGCAACCAGCCACAAAAAGGTATTACAATCCCGTTGTATCTTTTTTAGTTACGTTCATCCTGTAATTTGTATGTTGATCATACTTTTAATTTTGTAGGAGGAAAGGTGCAGCTAAATCCCCAACCAATGGAGTTTCTCAACCAAAAGGCAAGAAGAACAACATATCAAACTCTGCTAAATCTCCAGCTGAAGGCAAGAAAAAGGAAGCAGCTAAAACTCCATTAAAGGGTGGGAAGGGAAAGCCAAAGGGTACTGCACCTACAAAGGAAACTGGGTCTGCAACCATTACAGTGATGCCAAAAGCCGGAGCCACGAGGAAGTTGAGTGATTTGATTAGAGAGAAGAAGTAGTTGCTTGTAATTCGTGATTTAGTTTTATCAGAACCTTCATGCGAGAATTGATTCTCTGAACTGGTAGTCATGAAATGTGTGACGTTATTTTGCCGAGAGTTGGGGGAATTTAGGATGTGCACTGATGTTATTTGGCCAAGTGGTGTTATATTCAACTTAAGTTGTCAATTGATGCTTGCTTGTACTCCCTCCGTCCCAAAATAAGTGACTCGAAAATGACTCAACTTTGTACTAAACCTGGGTCCATTTCACACAGTACAAACAGAGCTCCCAGTTGCTGTCAATTTTGTAGTACAAACATATCCTGATTTTGCTGTCAATTTTGGAGTACGAGCAGATCCTAATTGGAACAGCAAGCATATCCCAATTTTGCTTCCTGTGGCTACATGCTTCAGGTTTTCCATTTGCTAGCCATTGCTACAGGCTTCAGGCCTTCTTGTAGTGCTTACAGCTGCTACTGGTGGTGCACACGCACAGCGGCCATGCGAAGTCATTTGCTGGAGCATGCTATGCTTCGTCGCAGCACGCATCAACTACTTGTTGCCTTGTTGCTGTTCTCGGCCGTCGTCATCGTCGCCAACACTGAGTACCAACGGCTAGCCATGAACAGCGAGGTGCCGGACACGGCGTGCACACGCCCAACTGTCATGCTGCCATTCCGTCCAGCGTGGCGCATCTCCGTCGTGCCGCCGTTCTTGGCCATCAGCTATGTGGAGGTGGAGAAGCTTCGGGAGAACAAATATGAGGAGGTTGGGAAGCTCGCGGATGGAAGCATCAACGGCGACGGCGGCGGCGGCCGGGAGTAGCGAAGGGCCAACGTTGGCTGTTTTGAGAGAGACGAGAAGGAAAAAGGATAAGGGAGTCGGGAGCTACGGCTGTTGACTTGGCCGAGGGCAACTTTGTCCATGTACACAATACAAAAGCAAATACACACGTGTTAGTGTGTCTAATCCTCTAAAACGGTATGCAGTGGCATATTTCAAAGGCCAGTGCTCTGCGCCGGCGCGCCGGCCGAAACTTTCGGCCGGCCGCACGCGGGCCGCCCGATCTGTTAGATTGGATCTGGTTTGACCGTCAGATCTGTCCATGCAGCAAAAATCCTCGATGTAGCAAATTTCTACCATGATGCAGCAAATTTTGGCCACGGATGCAACAAAAATATAGTTGTAGCAAAAAAATATCAACGTGGTCGTAGCAAAAAAAAAACGACGCTGATGATGCGTGGTAGCAAAATAAAATGTGGGTTGTAGCAAAACAATCTGGTGAACTTGGGGTGCAACTCTGACGAACGTATATGCAGGTTTTTTAGTGAACGGTTGTAGCAAAAATTGATACCGGTTGTAGCAAAAATCAACACCGGTGGTAGCAAAAATCAAAAACACCGGTTGTAGCGAAAAATCCGACGAACTGGGGTTGCAACCAAACGTATATGCAGCTTTTTTAGTGGACAAATGTAGCAAATGGAAAACGCTTGTAGCAAATTTGAACGCTAGTTGCAGCAAATTTAGACGGGAAAAAAGTTGCATGCCTAATCAGCTACACGCGCGGGTCGCGCGCGACCGGCCGAACGGTTCGGCCGGCGCGCCGGTCACAAGCGTTTCCCTATTTCAAAGCTAGTGAACTTTGTAGTGGCATATTTCTGAATCAGAGAATAGTAATGGCATATTTCAAAACTGAAAACTTTATAGTGGCATATATCAAATTTACCCTTTGAAAAACTGTTGGTTTGGTCAAAATCGTAAACATAACTCATTAGGAAGCATAGTGTATTTATCTAAAGAATTGAACGAGAGAGTTTTGAGAAATTGTTGACCAGGTTAAAATCGGATGACCCAATTTTAATTGGAGTCTTAGAGACCTCAATTGAATGCGACTCTTTAAACTAAGGAGTATGGTGTTATAGAGGTATAATAAAATAATAAAATAATAAAATGAGAGAGCTTTGAGAATTTGTTGACCATGTCAAGTTCGGGTATCACAATGTCAATTGAAAACCTCAATTGAACGTGGGCTCTTCAATTCTAGAAAGATTAGTGTTATATAGTATATGGCGGGAACATCGCCGAGCTACACATGAGGAAATAGTACATGAACCAATTAAATCAGCGCAGGCCATCTCAGCTCTCGTGAAAAAATATGTTCGTGTTAGAAGGAAAGGTTCTGAGTCTATTGTCCAACACATATGGACTAAGCTTAGGAGGGATTTTCCAAGCTGAATGTTGGCGCTTCCTTCAAGGAGGAGTCAAGTGAAGGCGGGACGGGTGCGATCATTGGAGAAGGTCGTGGTTTCTTTGTATTTTTTTTAACATAATACAGACGCAAACACTCATATATACACGCATGCAATCACCCATATGAATGCACACACGCATAACCTACCCATATGAGCACCTTCGAGAGACGGAGCCGACATATCATCTTGAGATTTACGAAGTTACCGTAAGCGCCTTGTCGTTGACAGAAACATCTCCTTTCACTGAATACACATCGCCGAAAATCCTGAAATAAATTCAGGAATAATGCGAGCATCAGGACTTGAATTCTAATGGGTTGGAATTACCACTGTCCCTCTAACCATCGAACCACATGTTGGTTCGTGTGGTTTCTTTGTTGTTGCCTGTAGTTTTGATACCCCGTTCAGGCTGCGTTCGGTTGGCATGGATTTAAGCGGGTTTTGGCAGGGATTGAAGGGGATTAAATCACATACAAGTCAAATCCCCCCCCCCCCCCCTTCAATCCCCTTGAGACAGGGTGTAACCGAACAAAGCCTCATGAATGATGCTTCAGGGACAGAAACATGCGCTCTCCTCAATGGATTGATCATAGTCGGTCAAATGGGATGCTTTCAAATTGGTAGTTGAAGCATATTGCATGCAAGTGGTAGAAGTCATGGAGCAAAACGATAATTCCAACGGTCTGGTTGTTGTTGTGTTCGAGAAATATAGCATTGCGAGTCGTAATTTTGACCATGCATTATTGCCATGGTCTTAAGAGGCAAATGTTGTTGCCCATATTTTATTTTAGCTAGGTAATCGGTGGATTCTCAAACTGTAATTCGAAATGATGAACTACCCGATTGTTTGGCCGATGCTCTATGAGATGATGTATGATTATTTTCTAAAAAAAATAAGACCCCAATAAATCGCACGTTCTGATTTTAAGCATATCATCCGAACATTTTTTCATGGCAACTTTAGTTGACGCGAGGTGACAACTTTAATTGTTAAAACATGACAACTTTGTCCCAATTCGTTTTTTGTCCGAATTGCCATGTTTGTCAACCGCGCGTGAACTAGAGTTGCCATGAAAAACGTCCGGGTTGCCATGCTTAAAATCCGAACGTTCGAAATTTATCATTTCCGAAAAAATAAAGTACTAGTACATTAGTAAGTTTCAATTTACAAATTCGTACCGGCAAGTTTAGCAAATTTACCAGCCGCCAGGGTGGTTCTGACAAATCACGCTGGGGTTTGGTGAGGCGTGCCACCGACCGTTGATACAAAATTGAATGGCCTGGATTGGCCTAGCCCATTTCCACCGGAGCCGCTCCCCATAAAACCCTCCTCACCCCGAAGGCCCAAACCCTCTCCCATCGCCGCATCCTCCCGTCACTCCTCCTCGCCAGATCCAATCCACCAACCTTCTCCATGGCGCTCTCCGTGGAGAAGACCTCCTCCGGCCGGGAGTACAAGGTCAAGGACCTCTCCCAGGCCGACTTCGGCCGCCTCGAGCTCGAGCTCGCCGAGGTCGAGATGCCCGGCCTCATGGCCTGCCGCGCCGAGTTCGGCCCCTCGCAGCCCTTCAAGGGCGCCCGGATCTCCGGCTCCCTCCACATGACCATCCAGACCGCCGTCCTCATCGAGACCCTCACCGCCCTCGGCGCCGAGGTCCGCTGGTGCTCCTGCAACATCTTCTCCACGCAGGACCACGCCGCCGCAGCCATCGCGCGCGACTCGGCCGCCGTCTTCGCCTGGAAGGGCGAGACCCTCGAGGAGTACTGGTGGTGCACCGAGCGCTGCCTCGACTGGGGCGCCGGCGGCGGCCCCGACCTCATCGTCGACGACGGCGGCGACGCCACCCTGCTTATCCACGAGGGCGTCAAGGCCGAGGAGGAGTTCGAGAAGTCCGGCAAGGTCCCCGACCCGGAGTCCACCGACAACCCCGAGTTCAAGATCGTCCTCACCATCATCCGCGACGGGCTCAAGACCGACGCCCGCAAGTACCGCAAGATGAAGGAGAGGCTCGTCGGCGTCTCCGAGGAGACCACCACCGGCGTCAAGAGGCTCTACCAGATGCAGGAGTCCGGTACCCTCCTCTTCCCCGCGATCAACGTCAACGACTCTGTCACCAAGAGCAAGGTACTTCCTTCCTCTGTCCCCATTTTCCATTTCAGATCTGATGCTCTATTTCAGGAAGCTTGAACAATTTTGAGCGTAGCGGTATTGTTTTGCATGTTTATGTTGTAGATCTGATCATTTCAATGTTGAGATCTCGTTGTTGCCTAGTTTAGATGAGGCTCAATTCAGCGCTGGGTTTTAGACCTAGATCTGTATCTTTGTCTGTGGGTTTAGTGTCTGTTACGCTGGTTGTCAATTAACCGACTAACTAATAATAACTTTAGTCACATGTTTTCTGAATCTGACGGCGATGGAGGGTCTAAGTATAGAATAACCTGCTTACCAAATTTTATGATGTCACTGAGTATGAAACACTGCTATGTCATGCACTGAATTATGTGATTTATTGTGTACCCTTGTTTTGTTTTAATCCAAAGGTAGAAAGAAATGACATGTTAACCATGCTAACAATTACTAATCTATGTTGTTTTAAAAAGCAAATACTAATCTTAGTGATCTAAACGCTCTTATGTTAGTTTACAGAGGGAGTATGTTTCTTCTGAACAATTTCTAACCTATGTTGTCGAAAAAAAAGCACTAATCTCAGTTTACAACATTTATGGTATGCCATGCTCGATTCTGTTATCTATTCTGAGTAATTGTTTGTTTGATGTACTGTTGTTCTGTTTTAATCATAAGTTAGAATGCATGACATATTCACCTTGCTAACAAATACTAATCTGGAGTATGTTTCTTGTCAACAGTTTGACAACCTTTACGGTTGCCGTCACTCGCTCCCTGATGGTCTCATGAGGGCCACCGATGTTATGATCGCCGGCAAGGTTGCTGTGGTCTGCGGTTATGGTGATGTTGGCAAGGGCTGTGCTGCGGCACTCAAGCAGGCTGGTGCCCGTGTGATCGTGACAGAGATTGACCCCATCTGTGCCCTTCAGGCCCTGATGGAGGGCATCCAGATCCTCACCTTGGAGGATGTCGTCTCTGATGCTGACATCTTTGTGACCACCACTGGAAACAAGGACATCATCATGGTTGACCACATGAGGAAGATGAAGAACAATGCCATTGTCTGCAACATTGGTCACTTTGACAACGAGATTGACATGAACGGCCTCGAGACCTACCCTGGTGTCAAGCGCATCACCATCAAGCCTCAGACTGACCGCTGGGTCTTCCCTGAGACCAACACTGGCATAATTGTTCTTGCTGAGGGCCGTCTGATGAACCTTGGATGTGCCACTGGCCACCCCAGCTTTGTCATGTCCTGCTCATTCACTAACCAGGTATGATGATCAATGTGTGGTCCACTGTCAAGTAGAATGAGTTAACAGCTGATACAAGTATTGAGTTAACACCAATTTTGTGCTTTGTTGTAGGTCATTGCTCAGCTGGAGTTGTGGAAGGAGAAGGCCACCGGCAAGTACGAGAAGAAGGTGTACGTTCTCCCCAAGCACCTCGACGAGAAGGTTGCTGCCCTCCACCTGGGCAAGCTCGGTGCCAGGCTGACCAAGCTCACCAAGGCCCAGTCTGAGTACATTAGCATCCCAGTTGAGGGTCCCTACAAGCCGGCGGCGTACCGGTACTAGTGTCTGTCCAGCACGACTAGCGGCTGGCCTGAGCCTGAGCAGCGGCATCGATGGGAACTCTGCCACGGCGACCTATGAACTATCCTGTTATTTTTGCATTATCTATCTAGATCTAGGCATGTTGTCTCTTAGGCGGAGGATTTGTCATGGTTATGTTTCGAGGCTTTTGCTTTTGCCCAGAAATAATAGCAGTGTTATGTTGGTTTAAGTGAGGTGTGATTTGCAGGATATTATAGTTTTGGCTTGTGATTCTACATGTCTGATACTCCATCATCACAATTTTACTTTGTGGTTTTCAGACTAGTCCGTGTGTAGTGTGATATAGCTCAATAGACTTAGTTCCAAGCGGTCCCTATAATGTACTGAAACCGGTCCTGTGGCTCGAACCAGGCCCCGATAATGTACTGAAACCGGTCCTGTGGCTCGAACCTGGAAATGTGGCATTATTCATGCCTTTGGTTTAAGGGAGACTAGCACATATGCCCGTGCGTTGCAACGGGAGAGGACATTGACATACTCCTGTTGCAACGTACGGACATATGTGTGCGTTGCAACGGGAGAGGAAATTGACATACTCCTGTTGTGCGTTGCAACGGGAGAGGACATTGACATACTCCTGTTGCAACGTACGGACATATGTGTGCGTTGCAACGGGAGAGGAAATTGACATACTCCTGTTGCAACGTACGGACATATGTGTACGTAATGTTGGGCTTACGCCTAGACACGCGACACTACAAACTTCTTCTTTGGAGTTGATTGCAGCTTACGCCTAGAGACAACCGTGTTGTAGGCACAATTGGATATAATTTAGTTGCAACAACGGAAGTTTTAATGATACTTCTTGTAGCAGCATTAACCAGGCTTGTAGTGTCGCGTGTCATGTTTGTTGGAGCCACGCTCAATCGAAACTACATGTAGATCAACCAATTTTTCCTTTTGGTGAATCTACTACCCCTATAAAATGACGAAAGGCGGAGATCCAAAATATATGCACCGTCCACCTTCTCATATCCAAATATCCAATGTATCAGATTGTTTCCATGTTTAACATCTGGCTAACGAAAACACCACCCACCACTAATCCCATCGTCGCTAATAACCCCGTATCAATTATACGCTAGGAACCGCTCCCGCAGCCGCTCTCCCCCGCCCTCGCGCCGCTCGCCCCCGCGCCCGTGCCGCTCGGTGCCGCCGCCGCGTCGCTCGCCCGCGCCGGTGCCGCCGCCGCGCCGCTCGCCCGCTCGCCGCCGCTCTGTCCCGCGCCTCCGCACCTGGGCGCCGCCAGCGCACGTCCGCTCCACGCCTCCCAGCGCACGCTGCCGCCGGCCCTCCGTACCTGCCCGTGGAGCTCTTTCTGCGACAGATTCCTTGCTAACTGGAGCACCGACGACACCCATATTTTCTTCCGGTAAATCATGATCGTATCTTCAGTTATATGCTTGTACTGATCTCTTCACTCCCCCATGGTTTGCCCTTCATTCACATGCATACCCCTTAGGATCAGAGGAGTGTTCTCTGTTTAATGACCCGAGGATCACGCCTGATAATGGAAACGCAAATGCCCCATGTGGAAATCTGCGAAAACAACAACTGAAGAGGGGTACATCCCCAATGTCAGATGATAACATAACGGAACAGTCAAGAGGCGACGTACAGAGGACTATAATGTGAGTTTTGCAGAAATATCTGTTTATTGCTTTCCTCAATAGACTGCAACTGTGCTGACGTTTCCTCCATGCCGCATGAGGTTGCACCGATCGCACCCTTAGCATCATTGATATTATGTAGGTAATTCCTCAATTGATAGATTTTCTCCCTGCTGTGACTTGCATTTTTCTACTTCGCTCCATATTAAGTTGATTGGCATTGTTTGATTGGATGTGAAATAGTAAAGAACCTCTGTCGCTGATCAATTTATGGAATGATTAACACATGTTGCATACTGAACTATATTCTGAATACACATGGGAAGTGCAAGCAGTATTTGGAGGGTCAAATTATTCATTACTTGCAAGTTATAAATTTATAATGCTAACACACTGTGTTTCGGTTTTACAACTTGCAAGTGTTATCTGCAGCGATGTTAACCCCAACAAAAGGATTCGCATGTGGACATATGCAGTAAATAATCAGGTACTTTTTCATCATCAAAGTCAAATGCTCTGTGAAACTGTCCAACTGATGGACTGGTTGTTTACTACTGAATCATCCACATTATTTTCTCATCTTCCATTCACTGAAACATCTACTATGTATGCTTGCTACTTCACTGAGTGCTAGAACTGAAACATTGAGAAAGCCCAATTCTATATGAGCATGAATAATCTTTCAATTCATACGCAAACCAATGCTATACATGGAATAATTCCCCATACGGATCTCAAGCATCATGACCATTTATATTCCATTTTATTTATATGTTCTGTGGTTGAAGTTCTTCATCTTTTGTTTGATATGTGTAGCTTGGCAAGTACACGGCGACTTTGTATCTACTGCTAAATTTGTCTTGTCATGCTGTTTGTGACAGCAGATGTGAAAATAATATTTTATTTGTAGCTGACATTTTTTCGTGCAACCGATAATTTTGGGATTCTCGCAACATCATATTCTGTAATTCATGCACCCAGGTTGAACTCCTGATGCTCCTCATGGAAAAGATGCATGCTTCTATTCATGTGTTTACTTCATTTTTTTACCATTTGAAATGGTGTTTCCTTTATGGTTGACTACCAGATTAATACAATTATCCTTTCCAGTCATATTTTAAAGATGGATACGTTTTATGTTTATTTTGTTTCCTAAATCTCTATTAGCTGTGTAAAGTCAAGATTGAAAGTGCAAGTTTCTAACTATAAAGACGATCTATGCCTTGCATGTGACATTGCACTCATATTAACAGTACGTGTGAAGTATGATCAATTTTACTAAAAGAATAGAGATAGTCTGTAGAATTACATTGAGTACTTAACATTTGATTGACATTCCTAATTCTGAATGGAGTGAAACTAAGAAACTTTGGTCTAAAAGCTGGAACTACTATTTTTTTGCTCCACCTTCTTTGGACTATGGTTTCTGATTTATACATTGGATTATTTGGGCTATGTTGAGAATGACCTTATTTTCGTTGACATCCAGGGTAACAGAAATAATTTGTCTGTATTTCACCATTCCAATCTTTTGTACACAACATGTTGATTATAAATAATATTGGTAATAAGTATCAACCACCTGTCTTGTTTGCCTCCTTCACTTCACAATCACAGGTCCAACATCTTTGATCCCGATTCTGTAATTGCTCTAAATGACCACTTCCTGAAGCTCGTCTTGTGGTATGGCAACAAGTGGGGACACGTGTTATTGGCACCATAACAATGTAACTTTCATTGTTATTTGCAGAACCACACTTAATTTCATACTATTAGCTTGTAAGATATGCCATGTATTACAATTTATGTGCTCTCAAATTGGTTCTTATTTTCACAACCCTTCAATTATTCCCTTATCTTTCAATTTGCACTTCAATGTTATTGGGCCTTGCCTTCGGTACTACACATTACCGGCAGCTTGAACTATTACTGATTTATTTTATTGCGGAACGACCATTCTTCGTCTTGCGAGCCGGTCATCGCCTTCATGGCTGGAGGCGAGAGCAGTGTATTCTGGTACCAAGCACAAGAGCCGGTGCATCATGGCTGCGAGAGCCGGTGCTTTTTGCACAAGGCGAAGTGAAAGCACATTTGCTCCCTTGGTGGTTTTGGTAATTTATAACAACATATAAGTCATTGAACTAATGTTTCCACTAAGTATATTTCAGGAAAAGTTCAATGATAGGGATGGCAAAAAGATTATGAAGATTGTGGAAATACCCCAAGATGCAAGGAAATAGATTGGCAAAGCTTCAAGCAAGAGGACTCTACATTTTACATTTGTGAGAAATCACTTTGAGTCCATAGGAAAGCCAATACTATTAAAAGGGGGTAAGGTTTTGTTGGTGAACAAAATGCTCATACGTGCACAAGTGATAGTCACCAAAAACACCCACAAACTCTCCCACCAAAGTCTGTCCAAAGCCATATACTCAACATCGGTGCAACCAACATTTCCATCCCGGTGCCACCGATTCTCAACCATAGACAGACTCAGCCAAACCCTAGCCACTTCGGTGCAACCGATTCCATACCGGTGCCACCGAGTTTAGGTTGCCAACTTTCTGTTACGCAAATTCACAATATCGGTACCACCGAGATTGTTGGATCGGCATCACCGAGAATGTCAATCTGACCGTTGGTCACCTTATCGGTGCAACCGAGTTTCCTATATCGGTCTCACCGAGATTCAAAAGTTGCCACCTTTTGGTCACTTCGGTACCACCGAGATTAACACATCGGTGTCACCGAGTTGGTCATTTTGTGTGTAACGGTTGGATTTTTGGGGATGCCTATATATACCCCTTCACCACCACCTACTCGAGAGAGAAGCACTCAGAACTATTCCATACTTGCCCCATCCAGTTTTCTGAGAGAGAACCACCTATCCTTGTGTTGAGGTCAAGATCTTCCACTCCAACCATATGGATCTTGATTTCTAGCCTCCCCAAGTTGCTTTCCACCAATCCCATCTCTTCCACCAAGCCAAATCTGTGAGAGAGTGATTGTGTGTTGAGGAGTCTATCATCTTGAAGCACAAGAGCAAGGAGTTCATCGTCATTACCGAGCCTATTACCTTTTGAAGGGTGGTGCCTCCTAGATTGGTTAGGTGTCGCTTGGGAGCCTCCTACTTCGTGTTGTGGAGTGAACCAAGAAGTTTGTACGGGCAAGGAGATCGCCTACTTCGTGAAGATCTACCCATAGTGAGGCTAGTCCTTCGTGGACGGAAGCCGTTATGGAATAGTCAAGGTTGCTACTTCGTGGACCCTTATGGGTGGAGCCCTCCGTGGACTCTCGCGACCGTTACCCTTTGTGGGTTGAAGACTCCATAAACATGGATGTACGATAGCACCACCTATCGGAACCACGGGAAAAATCATCGTGTCTACAATTGCGTTTGATCTTCCTACCCTATCCTTTCTACTCATGCTTGTTGTTACTTTCCGCTGCTATACTCTTAGACTTGCATGTGTAGGGTGTACTTGCTTGCCATGAAATGCTAAAAACTGCCAACTCTAAAATTTGGTATAGGCAAAACTTTTATTTGGTCAAGTAGTCTAATCACCCCCCTCTAGACATACTTTCAGTCCTACAAGTGGTATCAGAGCTTTGGTCTCCATTGCATTGGTCTCACAACCTAGGAGAGTATGGCGTCTAGTGAGGGTAATTATCACCGTAGATGTCGTCGTTTTGTCACGGCAGATGCCATGGGTAGGCTTATCGAGAGTGGTTGGGGCCGAAGGACGCCGACGGGCTCCGGGAGCGGGGTTAGGCACAAGCGGTGGTGGACACATGATGTACCCAGGTTCGGGGCCCCCCGTGGGAGGTAACACCCCTAGTCCTGCTTGGTCTAGTTGAGACAACGGTGAGGTTACAATGGTGCTCCTGGAGCTGTATGGTTAGAGGAGGAAGAAAGGGCTGGGCTGGGCTGCCCTTGCTGCCTCTCTATGTGTGTGTGGTGTGTGTCCAGTCCCCCCGTTGCATGGGGGAGGCCCGGGGGGTTTTATAGGCCAACCCCCCGGGTTACAATATGAATAAGAGACCTCGGGGGGCCCCATCCGGCAGCCTCTCTTGACTGGCTGTGGGGGCCGCCGGTCGTGGGGTCTTGTCGCTAGTAGGGCCCGCCGGCTGCAGGGTCCCGTCGGGAGCCGGCGGGGCCCGCATGGTGGGTCCCCGTGCCGGTCATGTCGTGGCACGGGCTGCCCTTTGGGGCGTCGTCTTGTGGCAGCCGACCGAGGTCAGCGGTACGGCCGGCTGCCCTGTAGCCATGCCGGGGCAGGTAATGGAGTGGTTGGAGGCGTGCCGGCACTGTTGGAAGCCCTGTCGCGGTCGGCCAAGGTCAGCAGCCACTGTGGCCATGCACGCCCGTGTGCCAGTGGCCACTGTGGCCACGCCGGGATTGGTCATGGGGGTCTCATCTTGTCGCCGTACTGACGCGCAGAGAGATGGGACGGGAGCTGGTTCGTCCGAAGGTCAGCGGAAGGGCCGGCCTGGAGGCAGCCGGCCATAAGCCAGATGACCGACTCCTCGATCAGCCGGCCGTAGGTGAGCCGGCAACGGACATGCCGGCTCCTCGCCATCCGGCTCCTCGCCAGCCGGTCTTGAGGCAACCGGCGGCCCACCAGCCGGCCGGTGGTATCGATTTTCTCCGTGCGGGGGGAGGACCCCATAGCTTTGGCCTACCCGGGGGTAATAAACCCATCAGTAGAGGTCCGTACTTTGATGGCACTAATTTTGCTAGTTGGAAGCACAAAATGAAAATGCATATTCTTGGTCATAACCCCGCCGTTTGGGCTGTTGTTCGTGTTGGCTTGCAAGGTGAATTCTTTGGTGATGGAAAGGAACCGGATCGTGAAGCGACCGCGGATGAATTGAAGATGTTGCAATACAACGCTCAAGCATGCGACATTCTATTCAACTGCCTATGCCCAGAAGAATTCAACAAAATCAGCCGTCTTGAGAATGCAAAAGAGATTTGGGATACTTTGGTTGATATGCACGAAGGAACCGAGTCCGTGAGAGAATCCAAGTTGGATGTTCTTCAAGGTCAGCTTGACAAGTTCAAGATCAAGGATGGTGAAGGAGTCGCTGAGATGTACTCTAGGCTAGCTCTCATCACCAATGAGATTGCCGGCTTAGGAAGCGAAGAGATGACCGACAAATTCATCATCAAGAAGATACTTAGAGCTTTGGATGAGAGATACGACACCGTGTGCACATTGATCCAAATGATGCCCAACTACAAAGATCTCAAGCCTACGGAAGTCATTGGAAGGATTGTTGCTCATGAGATGACACTCAAAGACAAAAAAGAGCTTCACCACAAGTCTAGCGGTGCTTATAAAGCCACAAGTGATGCTCCCGCAACTTCAAGCAACAACCTTGTCATCAATGAAGAGATAAGCCTCATGGTCAAGAAATTCAACAAGTTCTACAAAAATAGAGGCAAAGAAAGAAGCTCCAACTCAAGATATGATGAGAAGCGTTCGTCAAGTCGTGACCGCAATTGCTACAATTGTGGGAAGCCCGGACACTACTCCAATGAGTGCACGGCTCCCTACAAACGAAGAGAAGAGTCACCTCGAAGACGAAGCTCAAGGAATGAATCACCTCAAAGAGAGAGGAGAAGTAGAGATTCGGAGAAGAAGGACAAGTACACCAAGAGCTATACAAGAAGAAAACATCAAGCTCATGTTGGTGAATGGGTTTCCGGCTCCGACTCCGACACCAACTCCGAGAGAAGCTATCACTCCGACTCCGACTATAGCCAAGATGATGGTGTTGCCGGAATTGCTCTAGTGACTACCAACTCCTATGATCTATTTGATTCACCAAACGAAGGGAGTGGAAGTTGCTTCATGGCTAAAGGCCCCAAGGTATCACACCCCGAGTATCTTGATTTCAATAGTGATGAAGATGACTTGCTTTGTGATGATGACTTGCTATTTGATAAAACTAGTGATGTTAGTCAAAATGAACTTGATAATTCTCATGATAGTCAAGATAAGTCAACTGATGATGATAAGATGAAAATAGAAGAACTAAGTAAAGAACTAAACACTCTTAAGTTAGCTCATGAATCTACTCTTGAAGATCATAGAGAGCTTGTGAGAACTCATGAGAAGCTACGCTTCGAGAAGCTCAACTTGGAGCAAGAGCATGAGTTTCTTAAAGCTATCAATGACGATCTCCGAAAGAAGACTTCATCTTATCTAGCCAAACGACTACTCTTGTCTACATTCATGCCTCAAGTTAAAACTAAGCAATCTAGTAACAAAGGCAAGAAAGGTTCTTCATCTAGTAGCAACAATAAAAATGCAAAACCCAATGATGTTGCTTCTAGTAGTTCTATTGATTCCACTAATGATGTTTCTCTTAGCCAAGTTACACTTGAGCAAGAAAATGCTTTATTGAAAGGAATTATAGAGAAAGGTATCTACAAGAGTCTTGCCGGGTGTAAGCAATTCGAGGAAATTGTACGCAAGCACGGAGGATACCGGAAGAATCGTGGTGTTGGCTAATTCAACGCAAATGGAGTTGAATGGGAAGAAGGTCAATATCCTGAGCCCAAGTTTGTTCCTCAAAAGGAGAAGTATGAAAATACTCTTCCCAAGGGGACAAACACTCAAGATGATCTTCCACCACAAGACCACAAGCTCAAGGGCAAGAACAAGCTTCAAGAGGACACTGACTCATATGAAGATGAATCCTTAGCTATGGTGGAGTGGGTTCCCAAGGCTACTTCAAGCTCAACTTCTACAAAGGCTACAACAACACCAAGGATCCCCATCAACTTGATGTGGGTCCCCAAGAAGAACTAGAGAGTTCTTGAGGGGTGACTCCGCCAATGAAATTCACTCACATTCATTATTGGCAAGAATTATTTGCAATCAACATCAACTCTATGCAATAGTTAAAGGAGTCACACATTCCCTCAAAGGTAAGCAAGGGACAAGGTAATCAACAAATCAATGGACATCATTACACATGCTTTGCACTCCATGTCCATAGATATCCTTGTATTTGTCTCTTTTGTGTTGGGACTAACCCATGTAGGTGAGAAGAGTAAGGAAACAACAAGGATGCTCCCAACTGTTGGTGATCTTCATCAACCTTGAGCATCCACCACTACCTCACCAACATGAAGTCTTCTTCGACAAAACCCAAGGTTAGTCTATCCCTCTTATGGGGGGATGTCACATCAAGGGGGAGCTTTACTCTAAGACTTGAGTTAAAGCATCACTTAGTATGTGACAATATTAAATGCTTTATGTAAAAGTGGTAACCCCACTTGTGCTTAAACGATGAGTATGACCTATGATCAAGTATTCTTACTTGGCTCCTAAGTCAATATACTCATATATAGATGACTTCGTCATCGCCAAAGTGCTTGTTAGATGCTTGTATGTTTGTGCATGTTTGCCATGATTTCATTTGACATCTCTTTGTGTGAGCATGTTGGTCTGTATTTATTTTCTCATTCGAGGACATCCAATTGTTGCTATTTGGCTCTTGATTTTCTCTTTCGCCAATTGGATGGACAAGAATGCCTAGGACCACTCTTTAGCTATCTATGCTTTCTCACCTCATATTCCATTCATGCTGCATCACAAAATTTGAACAAGTACTTTTCGATCCCTCTGTGTGTGGAGCACTCGGAGTTCCGTATCGACAAGGACTGACCATTAAAACCTCCCAAGTGCATCTCGGTGGAACCAACCCACAATTCTCGGTCACACCGAATGCCTAGGGTTGATCTGGTTTTCAATCTCGGTACTACCGATTCCATATTCTTGGTTACCCCGAGTTTCCCTGTCAGCTGACAGTTGAGGAACTCGGTGACACCGAAAATTTAGAACCGGTATCACCGACAGTGAAGGGTATATAAGCTGTGGTCCCGACGGTTCGAAATTTCAATCTTCAATCGTCGCGCCCCAAACCCTAAGCTGCCGCAAAAGGACCCCCTGGTCATCGCCTTGCCTCCCCGTGTGTCTTCGCCGCTGGGAATCCTCGCCGTCGACGGGCATCTTCGCCGCCCTCGCCGTCGTAGCGGATCCGTCACCGAGCTAGGGTACGGATTCGATCTTTCTTGCGCTCCCCGTCTGATTCTTGCGCAATAAAGTTGATTTTCTCTATAAGCCACAGTTTGCACATCTTTCTATCCACGAGAAAACTCCGTAGATTAGAGAACCATCGATTTTCTAGGGTTTGCCTTCCGCCCGATGGAACTCGGTAGAACCGAAGTGAACTAATCGGTATCACCGATTTGCCTGTCTGTGCTGCTGAGAACTTTCTCGGTGAAACCGAGTACTTCTTTTCGGTCTAACCGAAAAGAGTGCCAAGTTTCTGTTAAGAAGAAAGTCAGTCTCGGTAGCACCGAAATTTTTGCTTCGGCTGTACCGATTTTCATTTGACATAATGTAAAACTTTGAAAATCTTTTGTTCAAACTTTCAAAAACCAGCCACATTTTGTGATGACTTATCCTTTTCTGCTCCTCTATACTCTATTCATAGGGTCAGTATGTCAAGTGCTGAGGACAGTGAGAACAACTTCAGAGAGCAGAGTATTGAATTGGATTCTGGCACTAGTCCTGAGTCTAGTTCATCTTCAGATCCAGGCACTCCCAGTTCCCATGGGTTGCCCAAGGCTGCTACAAGGGCTAGGAAGAAGCTGAATTCAGATGAGGAGGATTCAGACTTCGTTCCAGAAGAGGTTCTTGCTAAGAAGCAAGAGAAGGCTGCCAAGAAAGCTGCAAATGAAGCTACCTCTTCAAGGAGAGCTGTCAGGAAAGAGTATGCTAGCTCTAAGGCTATGAGAGCACCTGAGGGTGCTAGGGCAAAAATGGCTCTTCACCTTGAGTCACCCCAAAGAAATCTATGCCTAAGAAGGCAGGGGAGAAGAAGAGAGCTAGAAAGAGGATAGTCTATGTCACTGGCAGGCAGACCTTCATGTTTGAGGATCCTGAGGAGGCTGCTGCTGCTGAGGAGGAGGAAGAACATGTTGAGAAGGCCCCTCCCAAGAAGAAAAAGAAGCTTATGTCTGATGCTATGCCAAAGACTGGCACTTCCAAGAGCACCAAGTCTGCCCCCAAGAAGCCTGCTGCTGAGAAGCCCAAGAGGACTTCCAGGCAAATTCCAGCATCTGAGAAGTACAAAGGGACTGCCTCCAGAGTTGAGGATGAGGATGCTATGTCTGCCTTAATGAAGCTTAGGCCACACCTTCCAGTACATAATGCCAGCTACCCACTTGCCGAGGATATGAAGAAGAGGAAGGATTCTGGTTTGAGGGCTTGGAGAGCTGCTGATCCATATGCCCAAAGGAGGAAGACAACTGTGGACTACAGATTTTACACCAAAGAGCAACATGATTTCTATGAGACTGTGCCTTTTGACAAAAGTCCAGCTGTGAGTGATATGAGGTATGTGGACTGGAAATTCATCAAGGAGAATGAAGACTATTTTCCAAGTGTCCAAGACAATTTCCACTGCATTGGTTTGGATGAGTTTGTTGGCAGAGAGTTCACTGCTTGGAATGATGAGATGATCATGCAATTCTACTCCACTGCACATTTCTATGGAGATGGTAGAATTGTATGGATGACAGAAGGAGCTAGATATGAGTCCACTGTTGAGGAGTGGGCTGAAATCTTAGGAGTCCCTGAGGCACAGGATGGTGATTTGGATGTCTACTCAGAATCCAAGGAGAGCCACAATGCTATGGCTAACATGTATAAAGAGATCCCTGCTACTAACGTGAAGTCTCATAGGCTAGGATCTATTTACTTTCTTCAGGCTGGCCTCCGCGCCATGAACACTATTCTGAGGCATACCTTGATGCCCAAGTCAAGAGATGACAAGATGATCCGAGGCTACTCCATCAACATGCTGATTCATCTTGACAGACACACCAGGATTAGAGTCGTGGACTTAATTGTTGAGACAGTTAAGAGGGTTGCTGCTGATCAGAAGCGCTCTTGCTGCTATGCACCCTATATCCAGATGCTTATCAACTCTAAGTTGGAGAAGCACATATTTGCTCTAGACCATCCCCACTTGCCCTTACAGCCAGATCTCGAGCACAACATTGTGGTGATGAACCCAGATAATCCCACTTCAGCTGCAGCATAGGCAGAAGCAGAGGCAGCTGGAGCCACTAGTGCTCAGGTCCCTAGATCCAGGAACGAGCAAATGGATCTTTTGATCTCATCAATACAGGGCATGCAGAAGGACATTAAGGGGATTCTGGACAACCAGAACAGTCTTGTGAGGATCTTCGAGAATAGGATCAAGACCCTTAATGATAAGGTGGATGGGCTGACCAAGACAGTCAATGAGCTCAAGAAGGAAGTTGACTCAGTGCCTCTTCCTCAGACTTCTTCAGATGATGATGATGATGAGGATGGATCACCTCTCAGTCCAGGCACACAGTTTACTACTCAGGCCAGATTAGCCACTGTGCCAGCTCCAGACTTGAGGCCCTCTTCATCAGCTCCTGCTACTGTCACCTCAACTCCTGCTCCATCAGCTTCAGTTCTTCCTGTTGCCACTCCAACTCCATCCACGACATCTGCAGAGATATTCGCCGACGCTGTTCTCTCGACTCCTTCATCAACAACCGGAGGAGATCAGCCCAAGAACACTTAGATATATGACTTTGAACTTTTTGGTAACTTGTTGCCAAAGGGGGAGAAGTGTATATAGATCTTTAGGCTTCGAGTGAGAGAGCGTTTGGTTTTTATTTCCTATCGTTTTTCAAAAACAATTGTGTGTTTTGATCGTACACTTTATGTGTGTTGTGCTACTATTTCCTATCATCTTAATGCTTTTGAGATGATCATTATCTTTGTCTGGTTGTGTTGTGCTATGTTGTTCACTCTTATTATTCTCGCACACCACCAATATGTATGTGACATGGAAGAAGTGCCCCATGTACCTAATCGATTGTGCATTTGCATTCAAACGCAAATTCAAAATAATGCACAAATTTAGGGGGAGCTCTTGCTTATCACATACTTCTCAAAGCGACGATTATATTCATTGATTATATCATATGCCGAAGCTTTGATCTATATGTTGTCATCAATTACCAAAAAGGGGGAGATTGAAAGCACATTTGCTCCCTTGGTGGTTTTGGTAATTTATAACAACATATAAGTCATTGAACTAATGTTTCCACTAAGTATATTTCAGGAAAAGTTCAATGATAGGGATGGCAAAAGGATTATGAAGATTGTGGAAATACCCCAAGATGCAAGGAAATGGATTGGCAAAGCTTCAAGCAAGAGGACTCTACATTTTACATTTGTGAGAAATCACTTTGAGTCCATAGGAAAGCCAATACTATTAAAAGGGGGTAAGGTTTTGTTGGTGAACAAAATGCTCATACGTGCACAAGTGATAGTCACCAAAAACACCCACAAACTCTCCCACCAAAGTCTGTCCAAAGCCATATACTCAACATCGGTGCAACCAACATTTCCATCCCGGTGCCACCGATTCTCAACCATAGACAGACTCAGCCAAACCCTAGCCACTTCGGTGCAACCGATTCCATACCGGTGCCACCGAGTTTAGGTTGCCAACTTTCTGTTACGCAAATTCACAATATCGGTACCACCGAGATTGTTGGATCGGCGTCACCGAGAATGTCAATCTGACCGTTGGTCACCTTATCGATGCAACCGAGTTTCCTATATCGGTCGCACCGAGATTCAAAAGTTGCCACCTTTTGGTCACTTCGGTACCACCGAGATTAACACATCGGTGTCACCGAGTTGGTCATTTTGTGTGTAACGGTTGGATTTTTGGGGATGCCTATATATACCCCTTCACCACCACCTACTCGAGAGAGAAGCACTCAGAACTATTTCATACTTGCCCCATCCAGTTTTCTGAGAGAGAACCACCTATCCTTGTGTTGAGGTCAAGATCTTCCACTCCAACCATATGGATCTTGATTTCTAGCCTCCCCAAGTTGCTTTCCACCAATCTCATCTCTTCCACCAAGCCAAATCTATGAGAGAGTGATTGTGTGTTGAGGAGTCTATCATCTTGAAGCACAAGAGCAAGGAGTTCATCGTCATTACCGAGCCTATTACCTTTTGGAGGGTGGTGCCTCCTAGATTGGTTAGGTGTCGCTTGGGAGCCTCCTACTTCGTGTTGTGGAGTGAACCAAGAAGTTTGTACGGGCAAGGAGATCGCCTACTTCGTGAAGATCTACTCATAGTGAGGCTAGTCCTTCGTGGACGGAAGCCGTTATGGAATAGTCAAGGTTGCTACTTCGTGGACCCTTATGGGTGGAGCCCTCCGTGGACTCTCGCGACCGTTACCCTCCGTGGGTTGAAGACTCCATAAACATGGATGTACGATAGCACCACCTATCGGAACCACGGGAAAAATCATCGTGTCTACAATTGCGTTTGATCTTCCTACCCTATCCTTTCTACTCATGCTTGTTGTTACTTTCCGCTGCTATACTCTTAGACTTGCATGTGTAGGGTGTACTTGACTTGCCATGAAATGCTAAAAACTGCCAACTCTAAAATTTGGTATAGGCAAAACTTTTATTTGGTCAAGTAGTCTAATCACCCCCCCCCCCTCTAGACATACTTTCGGTCCTACACGAAGCCGCCACCATGATGACGATGCGGAGGGTGAACGCCGCTGAAGCGAAGGAAGGTCACCACCGTCCAGCTTACTGAGCAAGAGTGCCCAGTTTGAGTGTTCTTGTGTTGCATAACACTGGTGAGAGATCATTTCATTTGCATACCAGTGCCGATTGATTCTCATTCTTTTTTCTTGTCCCATGTACTATTCTTTTTATATAATTGTTAACGAAATGTGGTGCAAACACTATTTGATTGATGCAATATTACTAAATTCTTGTTTAATTCTTGGTATGCTCAGTTCATTTATATTGTTACCAAAGCTGATATGAAAACGGGTGCTCTAGTATAGCCTTCAACAGAGATAGGAAGCAGTTAGGGGCTTGGTTTTAAGCAAAAGCAAAAACTGGCTGGTGTAGTATCATTCTAGCAACGGTGTCAGGAGTAATAAGTAAATTTGGAGGGTGCATTGATCTGGTTGTTGCAGTCACATATCAGATATCATATGAAATGGTCATTGATTCTTCTTTCATATTAGACATTAGAACAGTAGTGAAGATTGGAAATGCTAAGCTTTTCTTTTATCTCATGTTTCAGAATATTTTTTCTTGAAACCTACCACATAAATATAGTTAAACATGTATGTTATGTTTTTCCCCTTGAGGGGGGTGTATGTTATGTATGCGAAGAGACGCACTCGTACTACTGAACTTACTGCTATTAATTCTCTTTTCTTGATTTTCAGGATACTAATTAAACCTCACCTCCTGTACAAGATAATTAAATCTCACCTCCTGAGCAAATTAAGCCATACTTGCGTAGTTGCAACTAGCAAAGTAGTCCCTATCATATTTACCGTGATATGGAATTGGATTAGAATATGAGAGTACATAAATTATTTGTGCATTGTGCACTTTGATCTAAAAATCAGTGATCGTTCTTTTAATTTTGATTACATTGTATTTATTTTCCGCAAAGACGTGCATTGCACGTGCAAGCTTACTAGTATGTAGCAAGTTAGAAACAAAAATATTGACAGTATGGAAAAACAGCACCGAAAAGATTAAGACTAAGGTACGCGCTAGTGGGGGTTACACACTGCAGTTTGATTCTCCTTTACGGAGGTACACACAGGCGTCATTTGTTTCCATATGCATGTATTTCTTTATTGGACGCCTCAATCTTTCCTATGCACAATTCACGGAATTAAATTCCTTCATTTCCATACGCGCATGTCCTTCCTTTATTGATCCACAATCTTTCATGTTGGCACCACCGGGCAGATAAATTCCTTCTGTTTTCAGAAGATAACAATGTTTTGTCGGTTTTCTCTCCGACGTTTAATTCCTCCCCGGTTAACCCACTTCTCATTATCGAGTCTTGACACAGCTTACTGAATTCGCATCACATAGGTATATAAGTTGATGCGATAGGATGCGATGAAGCGAGGTGATACTATTAATTAGCAGATGAATTCATATTTGTGAAGACAAACATTAGCTAGCTCAGTTTGTAGTATCGTTTAGGTTTGGGTGGCGAGGTTGGGAGTTCGATCCCCTGTACTGGAGATTTTATTTTTTGCCTTTGCACAGCGAGGTGGGCCTCCTTCCTAGGCCTGGTTCACGACGAGGTGGGCTGTCTTTTTTTGGCCAAAACAGTACATAGACGTCCCTGAATTAGTACCACCTTGGATATATATATCTTAAATATGTAATAAATCATCTAAGCGGGACGAAACCAAGAATATCACCTTTCTTTATTAGTAGGTATAGAAGTGAAGAAACGCATAGAAATAGGAAGTTTTTGTTGACACTATTATTAGATCAAGCCTACAGCTGCAGTGTTCGCTGAAGAATGGGATGGAACCGGCTGATCGAGGCTGCTCAAGTATAATCTTGAGTTTGATTGTGTCGACATTATTAATGCTTCCACTGGAGATACTGAAATTTTAAGCAGAAATCCAATTTGGCTCGGAGCACGTGCTCCTGCGTGCGAAAATGATTTTTAAAATGTCAAAAAAATCCCAGCAAATTTTATATGTATTTATAGTCACACTCAAATACTACCTGCAAAGTTTTAGGCAAAAAAGTTAAGCATGTTGGCCTGTGCAAAATAAAAAATAAAAAATTGAACACCAACTGTTATCCCAAAATGTCACCTAAAATTTGTTTTTTTCACTGACGAAACACTACTGCTCTGTTTCACATGAAAATTGTCAAACATGCTTGCAACACTAACATGGACATCTACAAAAAAAAATTAGAAATTTTTAAATACATTTTATTACTTTTTTTAAGGTACTGTTCATCGGGGAGCAAAGGCTCCCGAAAGCCAAAACACACATCCCAATTTTAAGCCCATACTCTGCTATCCTGTCTGAGCGCTTCCAAATTGCTCACAGGACTGGCTCGGAATCATTTGCGCATTGTCCAAGAGAGGCGAAAAAGGTGACACAAAACTTAGCTAGGAGATTCAAATTATGTAATTTTTGGGAAGAGGAACCTCTGATTTTTTTTTCCTAGCTGAACTTGTTAGAGATGTAACTGCTATTTGAGTTGAATAAAGTGTGCCACAAGTTCAAAATAATAATAATAGAAGACACTATTTAAGCCCTTGGTTTAACGGAAAAACGCAGGAATCTTACAATCTACTTGACCGCCCTTTCTCAAATTTCTATGCACGAATAATAAAATTGTAATCCTTAATGGCATAATAATATAGTACTACCTCTGTACACTAATAAATTGAACTGCAAAACGACTTACATTAATTTACAGAGGGACTACTAATTTTACCCTTTTTATGGTTTGACTTTGTTTATTAGGATTCCTGTGTTTTCCAAATTCCTATGAACCGAACACCCAAGTTTGCAAAATTTCTACATTTTCTAATCTTACATGCATCTTGTGAAGGGAAATGCATAAACTAGTCCACATGTGAAGGGAATGCATAAACTAGTCCAAAATTTCTGGGAAATCCAATTCGGCTCCCGGGAGCAGGTGCTCCTGCGCGCGAAAAATAATTTTTCAAATGTCAAAAAAATCCAAACAAAATTTGTATGTATTTGTAGTCACATTCAAATGTCATCTGCAAAGTTTTACGCAAAAAGGTTAAACATTGTGGCCTATGCAAAAATAATAAATTTGAACACCAAATGTTACCCCAAAATGTCACCCAAATTTGTTTTTTTCACATACTACTGCTCGGTTTCGTATGAAAATTGTCAAGCATGTTTGTGACACTGACACAAACATCTACAAAAAATTTCAGAATTTTTCGAAAATATTTTGTGATATCTTTTACAGTACTGTTCATCCGGGAGCAAATGCTCCCAGGAGCCAAAACACCCCTCCCAAAATTTCTACGTTATCTTCGTTTTTAGAATCTTGTGAAGGGAATGCATAAACTAGTCCACATGTCACTCATAGGAGATAATCTTCATACATTCGCATTATCCGTATGCCGCAATCCTCTGAAAGCCTTTTATTACACGCTCGTCTAACCTCGAGCACCATACAAGGGAAATAGCATATGTATGGTCACCAACGAGCTTCTCATCACCTAAGATCATCCCAAGGTATATGCGCACACTAGATACATTACACTAGTCCAAGGGGGTCACCTCTTGAGCATCTCCAAGGATGGATTA
Source organism: Elymus sibiricus (assembly GCA_039707655.1). NCBI lineage: Eukaryota > Viridiplantae > Streptophyta > Magnoliopsida > Poales > Poaceae > Elymus > Elymus sibiricus. The sequence goes on from CM077665.1 coordinate 488,127,343, forward strand.
TAGGGCGAAGTCAAGCCTCTGAGAGCCCAAGGAGGCATCCGAGAGGTTTCCTGAAGTCCACCTCTTGAGCATCTCCAAGGCGGCCTTCGGTTGATCCATGGGTACCATGTGACCAGAATCGTGGACCTGATCATAGCGACAAAAACATCTCGAGTTAGTTTCACAGTAAAATGCAAACTGATATTGTGAGTTAGCTCCACAGTAAATGTGCAACACAATATGCAACAGGCATTTGCCCTTGTAACACTCTGCGTACACACCTAAGTTGATCTCAATCATTTCCATAATTTTGCATACTGAATATTTGTGAGTATATACAAAAGTTTCAAAAGGTTGGCCTGGTTATATTGTTTGTTCCAGAACTGACAGCGTACCTTCAAGAAACTCAATGGGCCGTGGCTTTTCAGAACGCCGGCTTCTTTCCCATCAACCATGAAGGGCTTCTCAGTTGAGGACACGAAGGCTTTCTTTCCAGACCATTCCATAGAGTCTACCCATCTTGAGTTCCCTGCCCAAGTCACCAATAGATTATGCATGTCATCAGGAAAAGCACAGCTAGGATCAGGAAAACCAATACTGGAGCATATTTTGAACTGTGTATCGTCGTGCTTATTTCATCGATTTGCCGATATGTACAACAGAACATGAAAAGCATTAAAGGTAGATTTTATCCCTTTCTGTCATTTGAAAAGTATAGGTGACTCTACTAGGTCATTATATATGCCTTGCGATATGTACAACCATATATATATTCTTAATGGATCTCTTGCATGAATCACAATTATAAGGAATAGCACAAGTATCAGATGATAAAAGTGTAGCAATGTCATTCTCAGCGTGAAGAATGTCAGATGAAATATGTGGGGACAAAACAGAAGCAAATTATAGCATACAATTCTCAAGAGTTTTCTGTTGCAAGTCGTAAAACACTCACCTAGCCAGTTGCATATGAGATCATACTCTCCAGCATAAATCAGCACTTTGATATCGTTCTCAAGGAGTTCAGGGATCCCAGCTTCAAGGTTCCTCATCCAATCTAAGAGCATAGCCTGATAGACAGTCGGGCTGCATGAAACAAACTCTATGTCTCCAACTCCTAGGCTCTGTCTGACAGATTTCAGATTGAGAAACTTCTCCAAATTAGAGAAATCATAGCATAGGCTCCCCACACATGGCTTCCTGATGTCATAATACTGCAAAGATGAGGTGATCAATCAGAAAACTTTGGAAACTAAGGAAGAACCAGAAACTTTTGTATTCGACCCTACATTTTTGCTCCCGATTATTAGCCTGATGGAACTGAATATTGTGTTGCAAACAAAATAGGCAGCAAGGCAAGATACAGTGCCAGAGGTACCTGAAACAAAAGATAAAATTAAGTTTGATATATACACGTTATGAGGTACTCCCTCCGTCCCAAATTAAGTGACTCAGAAACGACTTAAGTTTGTACTAAAGTTAGTACAAACTTAAGTCGTTTCTGAGTCACTTAATTTGGGACGGAGGGAGTATATCAGAGTTGGGCTTATGCCTTTTCTTGTTTTGAGAAGAAATTGGCACAACAAAGCAAGAAAGGGTGTTAATGAACAGTCTCCAAGAGGCCAAATTGACCAATGCTAGAGATTTACACACAAGCAAACCAGGAGTCCAGGAGTAATTACCACAAAGCTTGATAGCCAATTCACAAGCAGGAACTATTTTATTGATCTTGTTAAATTCTGACTGTGTGATTAAACCCATATCCAATGCATAATCGGTGTATGCCTTATACTGTATCGCTGGATCTGTAAGTCCATTACCAATTGCAAAACCCTGAAAATTATCAGAAAGAGTGGATTAATACGACAAAAACCTTTATAGCACAGAACAATATGGATAAATACAGAAAGAGATGACTAAACCTTCAAATTGATGTGAATGCCCTCATTGTTCTTGTTCCCCTTGTACACCCGAGTTGCAAAGGCAGGAATGTAGTGCCCAGCATATGACTCCCCAGTTATATAGAAATCGTTTTCAACATACTCCGGGTGCTCCTTGAAGAAGGCCTATCAAAATCGCATGCAGAAAGACGCAAGGAACTTATGAGGAAAAACACAGAAGGCCATTTTTGCATCTTGATTGCAACTCACAAATAAGGGTAACCAATCACTCTGGTTCACCTCGACTCTTGCATAACTATCCTTGTCGCCACAATAGGAATCGAATCGCCCACATTAAAGGTAAGGATTAACGATACATATGATGCAAGTGTTCCTACTTCCTACTACATATGCTCACAGACGGGGAATGCGTACCGTAATATTTCAAGTCCATAATAATGAACTAGCAAGGGCTTATCTTCATTTATCACAATAGGAGCAACTATAATTACCTGCAGGAAGTCATATAGGTCGTTGCTGACGCCCGCTTCGTTATGGCGGGTATCGTGCGAATCAGAGCTGTAGCTGAACCCAGTCCCAGTTGGCTGATCAACATAGATAAGATTGGACTCCTGCAGCAGCCAATATCCAATTCCAAACAGAGAGAAGATTACACATACAGGGTTCTAAACAATTAATCTCTAAGGAAAATATCACACAGATTGGTTGATCAGTACACAGGTCTGTATATAATATACCTGATCCCAGCCAAACTCGTTCCAGAGCAGCGACATGTTGTCCGCGATGTGGAAGGGGCCATTCTCGTAGAAGAGGGCTAGCTCGCTGCTGCATCCGGGCCCTCCCGTCAGCCAGATCACCACGGGGTCCTCCTTCTTGTGCCGCCTGGATTCGAAGAAGAAGTAGAAGAGCCTACACGCAACGAAAGAGTGGCAGATGTCAAGACACAGGAGCAGGATCCTCACGAGGAACGCAGCACGAACGAAGAGGCCGGCCGGAGACTGGATGAGTGAGCTCGCTCACCTGGCGTCGTGGGTGTTGGGGAGGCGGTAGTACCCGGCGTGGTGCCCGAGGTTGCTCACCGACGTGTTGCCGCCGCCGTCGTCTCCGGCCACCAGAGACGCGAGGCGGATCGGCCTCTCGACGAGGGTTCCGGCCGGGAGAGCGTCGCCGCTGCCGACGCCGACGCCGACGCCGCCGGGGCGGCGGGGGAAGGCGTCGCGGGGGTGGAGGTTGAGAGCGCGGATGAGGTCGGCGCCGGCGGAGCGGGGGGTCTTCGGGGCCAGGGAACGCGCCGAGGAGGGGAGGCGGAGGAAGGCGTCGTGCTCCGGCGCGGCAGCGGCGGCGGCGGCGAGGAGCAGAAGCAAGAGGGCTCGAGGCTGACCCGTGGGTCCCATGGCGACTGGTGGTGGTGCGGTGCGGTGACCTGAACTGACGGAGTTGTGGGAGTGATACTGCTAGATCTTTTTGGCCTGTTTCTACGAGGATGATGATGATGGGCCTACCAGTCAGAGAGAGTCGACGGCATCTTTTGACCACTAGTACGAGCACAAGGGCGCGCGTCGTCCACGTGCATCAGTTTTCGATGATTCGAGATTTCCAGTCATCATTTTTTTTTTCGGGAACAAAACTTGTACTCCTCCGTCCCAAAATAATTATCTAGGCTTAATATAACTTTATACTAGAGCTAGTACAAAGTCGAGAAAGTTATTTTGGGACAGAGGGAGTACTTATTACGCATCCTTACTATCATATGCAACTATCTCCAAAATATGAGGAGGGCCGTGACCCAGCCAAGTCAGAGCAAACTCCAACGCGCCGATCCAAACGGATGGCGGATTTGTCTGCTTTTTGTCCGTTTGGGTCGGCCGTTCGCTCCGCGTCCGCTCTTTTTAAGATTTGGGTCGGCAGTGCGTCCAACGGCCGCGATCCATTTCATGTCTGCACGTAAATTTCGAAAAAGGCCTGCGGCCATAGATCATGCCAGCGGCCATGTCGTCGCCCGAAGTTCATGCAGGCACCATGCCAGCGCCGGCATACAATGCCAGCTTTAGAAAAAAAGCACGCAGTTCAGCTGGCGCACTTGCCAGCGGCCGGCACACATGCCAGCACACAAAAAGGGGCGGGAGAGTTCGACCACGCCATCGCGGCCGTGGTCATGCCAGCACACTTGCCGGCATACAAAAAAGGTAGATCACTCGTTGTCAAACTTGAGCATGTCGGCCTGCATCTTCTCGAACCACGGCCTCTTCCTTGGCGACACGGTGTTGAGATCCACCTTCATGATCTCCACCCCCGTCATCATGCTCGCGAGAGCCACTTCTTTCGCCTTGGTCTTGGCGTTGGCGGCCTCGATCTCTAGCATCTTGGCTTGCTTCTCCGCCTCCATCTCAAGCATCTTGGCTTGCTTCTCCGCCTCCATGTCAAGCCTCCTTCTTTGGATCTCCATGAAGGCATTCATTTGTTCTTCCTTGTATCGCCGGCGCGACTCCTCCCTCGAGTCCTTCTTGCTCATCATGCCCCTCCACGCTTGCGATCAAGGCGTTCGACGGCGCATCCCGCTTGTCCTCCTTCATGGAGTTGGTCTTCCCCCGCGGCCGTGGATTCTCGCCGTCTTCCTCCTCCTCCACGGCCTTCTCCCCCCCCCCCCCCCCCCCGCGACTTGAGGGCGGCATATTGCGCCTTGAACTTCTCCTTGTCTTTGATGACCCTCCAACAATGGGAAAGGTTGAAGCACTTGCCATTGTGTTGGACCTTGAATGCCTCCAAAGCTTGGAATGCCTACAAGTGAATTGCACATGGATATGAAAATGGACATGCAAGCATAAACGGAATGACACAAAAGAGGGCCGCTTGCTAGCATACCATGTCTTGCATGCCGATGCCGCTCACGGGGCGTGCCTTGATGCTCTCAAGAGTGGCACAAAACTTGTTGCACTCTTGTTGGATCACCTTCCAACGCTTCGAAATGGACACCCATCCACACGTGCTTTGAATTTGGTACGGTGGAAACTTCTTGCCCTCATGGAACTCACGATGAACTCGAGTCCAAAAGGTTGATGCCTTTTGTTCGGCGCCGGTCTTGGGGTCTTGCCCAATGTCCCTCCAACACTCGCAAATAAGCTTGTCCTCGGCCGCCGTGTACGCCTTCGTCCGCCTGCTCTTGCGCATCGGAATCTCCCCGGCGGCTTGGTTGGCGAGCTCGTCCTCGAACAAAGGCTCCCCTTCGATGTCCACCTCATCCTCTTCCTCGAGACCGTAGTCCTCCGAAAACTCGTGGTCGAGTGGGAAGCCGTCCAGGTCCACGCCGACCTGATCATGCATGAAGGCGACCTGATCTTGATTGAAGGTGAACGTCCCTCGACCGTCCTGGCTTTGTGTCTCTTCGGGATCGTAGCCAGCGGCCGGCGCACCACCCTCAAAGATGATGTTCTGCATGTAGTCAACGTCGCCGGAGGCCGGCATTCCGTCGAACAGGTTGCGTGCGCCCGGTAGCACGTCCGCTGGCATCTGCCGCGCGCGTTTCCTCGCCCCTCCGGATGATGAGCCACCGGCCACTGGTGTGGCGTTGAGGTAGATGGGCGCGGGCACGGGCGTGGAAGGCTCCACCACGCTCACCTCGGGCGAGCACTCCCCGGAGAGTCGGGAGGCCCGCGGGTAGACGTGGAAGCCGGGCATCGGCTGCGTCGCCGACACGCGGGGCGAGTCGGGCAGCACCATCCGAGGAAACGCCGATGAGCCGGTGCTGGCCGTGGCAACGGCGGCGTTGACGAGGCCATGCTGGCCAGGGTTTAACCCCAAGTACATTAGCGCCTCCCTCGTTGTCGCGGCGACGCAGGCGTTGGTGGCCTCCTGCTGGGCAGCGGTGGTGATGGCGTCCGCCGCGATGGCTTCCTCCCTCGCGTCCGCCGCGTGCCTCCGGTTCTTTCTCTTCGCCAACTCCCATGCCCGCTCCTCGGCCGTCAGTTTCTTCTTCGGCTTGGGCGCGGCGGCGGTCTTGCATGGGGCGCGAGGCTTGCCTTTGTCGGAGGGGGCGGACGTGATGCCGGACGAGGCGAGGGAGGCGAGGCCGGCGGCGGCATCGAGGTCGGCGTCCATGGCGAGCGGCGGGAGCGCGCGCGGGCGTGAGCGTTTTGGGGAAAATGGGGGAAATGATGGGGGCTGTGACCGACCAGCGGGCCAGGAGGGAGTAGGCGGGCGCGCGCGCGTCCGTCTCGTGTCCGCGTCGACGCAAATCTGGCTCAAAAATGGGTCGGCAGGCGGACGGAAAGCGGACGCGCGTCCGTTTGGGTCGGCGCGTTGGGCCGACTTTTCTGTCCGCGCCGACCCAAACGGACGCGCACGGACGAAATGGGGCGGCGCGTTGGAGTTGCTCTCATGGTCCTTTTATTAACTCTATCAAAAGTAGCTAAACTATCACTCGCTTTATTTTGCGATTTAGAAATGAGAGTAATACAAGTTTATCGAAGACTTAAAAGATATCTAATCTCATGAACTAGAGAAGCGTATGCCGATCGATCGATGCCATCACATGTGATCGTAGAAACCACGACTGAGGAATCCATCTCTATTGCAATAGGAAGATCTGATCGTTGTAACTAACGAAAGCCCCTTCATGCAAGCACATAACTCCGCCTCCAACACATCTCTGCACGAAAATAAGGCTTTACAGGCCGCAAAAATAACCTCACCGGAAGAATTCCTCAAGACCATCCCTGCTCCGGCATCTTCACTCATCACAAAAGACCCATCAGTATTTAGTTTCGCCCATCCATCCATCGACCTAGTCCACCTTGGCACCATCACCAAATCATGCACCGGAGCCTGGGTGTTGTCCAAATATACATACATCTTACCCTTTGCAGGGTCAATACGAGAGTTTGATTTAACGGCCAGCACCGACTCCATGTAGCTCTGTAGAAATCTGATCAAAACATCCATAGGTGGGGCAGGTTTAGCGTGGACCACCTCATTGGGAATATACCAACTCCTCCAGAAGATCATAAGCATCATACTCCTCTCTACTGGACTCCTTGGCGCAAGCACCTGCAAGAGCCATTCCTTTCCACAGTTTTCAAAAGATCGAATTTCCGGCAGCCTCCATAGCTTGGCCACTGACAAGTACAGATCGCGCCCGTATTGGCACCGGATAAATGGATGGAAGTTGTCCTCCTCCTATACTCCACACACAGGACATATGCTCGTTGTCTCCAGGCCGATTTTATGTTTATTCTTCTAGGTCGGTAGTCCATCAGTTGCCATCCTCCAAGCAAAATTTGTTACCGTAGGGCGCTCCACAATTCCAGATGAACTTCTGATACGTCTCCAACGTATCTATAATTTTTGATTGTTCCATGCTATTATATTATCTGTTTTTGATGTTTTATATGCATTAATATGCTATTTTATATTATTTTTGGGACTAACCTATTAATCTAGAGCCTAGTGCCAGTTTCTGTTTTTTTTTTCTTGTTTTTGAGTATTGCAGATAAGGAATATTAAACGGAGTCCAAACGGAATAAAATCTTCGGAATGATTTTTCTTGGACCAGAAGAAACCCAGCAGACTTGGAGATGAAGGCAGGAGACCTGCCGTGGCGTCACAAGCCACCAGGGCGCGCCCCCTGGCTTGTGGCCCCACGGCAGCCCTCCTAACCCTATTCTTCAGCCTATAAATTCCCAAATATTCCCTGGATACCAAAAAGAGCCACGAAAATACTTTTCCGCCACCGGAAGCCTCTGTTCCCGTGAGATCCAATCTTGGAGCCTTTTCCGGTAATCTGTCTGAGGGGGATTCGATCACGGAGGGCATCTACATCAACTCCATTGCCCCTTCGATGATGCGTGAGTAGTTCACCACAGACCTTCGGGTCCATAGCTAGTAGCTAGATGGCTTCTTCTCTCTCTTTGTTCTTCAATATATACCATGTTCTTCATGATCTTCATGGAGATCTATCCGATGTAATACTCTTTTGCGATGTGTTTGTCGAGATCGGATGAATTGTGGGTTTATGATCAGCTTATCTATGAATATTATTTGAATCTTCTCTGAATTCTTATATGCATGATTTCATATCTTTGCAAGTCTCTTTGAATTATTGGTTTGGTTTGGCCAACTAGATTGGTAATTCTTGCAATGGGAGAAGTGCTTAGTTTTGGGTTCAATCTTGCGGTGTCCTCACCCAGTGACAAAGTAGGGGTAGCGAGGCACGTATTTGTATTGTTGCCATCAAGGATAAAAAGATGGGGTTTTCATCATATTGCTTGAGTTTATCCCTCTGCATCATGTCATCTTACCTAATGCGTTACTCTGTTCTTCATGAACTTAATACTCTAGATGCAGGCAGGAGTCGGTTGATGTGTGGAGTAATAGTAGTAGATGCAGAATCGTTTCGGTCTACTTGACACGGACGTGATGCCTATATGCATAATCATTGCCTTGGATATCTTCATAATTATTCGCTTTTCTATCAATTGCTCGACAGTAATTTGTTCACCCACCGTATTATTTTCCTTCATGAGAGAAGCCTCTAGTGAAACCTATGGCCCCCGGGTCTATTTTCCATATTATATTTTCAGATCTATAAACCAAAAATACCAAAAATACTTCGCTGCAATCTTTTTACTTTTAGTTTACTTGTCATTTTAGCAATCCTATCTATCTATCTCTATCAGATCTCATCCTTGCAAATAACCGTGAAGGGATTGACAACCCCTTTATAGCGTTGGGTGCAAGTGTTTGATTATTTGTGTAGGTACATATATTGGGGACTTGCTTGTATCTCCTACTGGATTGATACCTTGGTTCTCAACAACTGAGGGAAATACTTATCTACTTTGCTGCATCACCCTTTCCTCTTCAAGGGAAAACCAACGCATGCTCAAGAAGTAGCAACTTCCAGCAACTTCGTCAACCAGACGGCGATGAACTAGATGAGGTCGCGCTCCCTCGGCGCAGCTCGTCAAACCCCAAGAGATACGCACTTTTAACCGTGAAATTTCCGAGCTTCTCCGGGCCCCATGCAATAATGTCATCTCACTGTCTCGGCGATGCTCTGATTTTTAGAATATCATTAACATCCGCTTCGACAAAATATTGTGTAACGAGCTGAATGTTCCACGAGCCATTTTCATTTAGCAAATCTGACACGAAACGAATACAACATAAACCTTGTCGTGAGATGGGTTTGTAAGAGAAGGGTCGCGGGATCCAGTTGCCTCGCCATACTCTTATACTTCATCCATTTCCAACTCGCCATATTAGCCCTTTCTTTAGTAAATCCAAGCCATGACTAATGGCCTGCCAAGATGATGAGGCATTACCCTTGAACACCGTATCCTCAAGCTTGCCCTCAGGGTAGTATCTTGATTTAAGAACTTGTGCGCACAGACTTTCCGGTCTAGCAATGATCCTCCAAGCTTGGCGAGCGAGGAGAGCTTGATTGAACATACGAGAATCACGAAAACCAACACCAACCCTATCCTTTGGCTGCATAAGATGATCCCACCCTTTCCAGTGCACTTTCCTTCTCCCTTTTGCCGATCCGTAATAATAGTTCCTCACCATTCTAGTCAGTGGCAAAGATTGCGCCACTGATTTAATTAGGACTTCTTTCCCTGGTTGTGCTAACTGCCCATCACCCCATTGGACAAGTCTTTTGGTGAGACTTGTTTGTAACTTTTGGAACTTGCCTTTTGACATTCGCCCTCCGGAGTGGGGAGGCCCAAATATTTCCCCTCAAAGACAAGACTGGTGACATTCAGAGCATCTCGAACCTATTCTTGAACTTGGACATGGCATGCTTCACCAAAGAGCATGGAGCATTTATTATAATTGAGGCTTTGACCCGTGGCTGCACCATAAACATCAAGTGCTTCTTTCACACATAAAGCTTGTTCTCTGGAATCCTTAAAGAAAAGCATAGTGTCATCAGCAAACAACAAATGTGAGATACCTGGCGCTCTTCTACAAATCTTGACTGAGACAATAGCTCCACTCTGAACTTTACTCCTCAAGATGGCAGAGAGACCGTCCGCCACAAAAAAATAAGAATGGTGAAAGTGGATCTCCTTGCCATAGCCCACGCGACGGTGCAGATGAATCCAAGAGAGTTCCATTTAATTTAACAGAGTATCTCACCGAGGTGACACATGTCATTATCCAGTCGATCCATCGTTGAGAGAACCCTAACTTTTGCATCACTTGCATCAAGAAATTCCAATCCACCCTATCATAAGCTTTAGAGAGGTCTAGCTTATAAGCACAAAAACTCTTTGTAGGGTCTTTTTCTTGCTTAATATAATGGATGCATTCAAAGGCAACAAGAGCATTGTCAGTAATCATCTTGCCAAGAATAAAAGCACTCTGCTCCACCGAGATCAAATCATTCAAGAGCGGTCTCAACCGATTCACCAGGCACTTGGAGAGAACTTTATAGATCACATTACAGAGACTGGTAGGCCTGTAGTCAGATATCTTAGCAGGGTTAGCAATTTTTGGTATAAGAACAATGCAGGTAGAATTGACTCCCTCAGGCATAACCCCAGGGCAAAAGAAATATTTGACAACTACCAATACCCCCTCCTTCACCGTACCCCAATTTCGTTGAAAGAACCGAGCTGGAAAACCATCCGACCCTGGTGCCTTTAGGGTCCAATCTGAAACATGGCGTCTGATATCTCCTTATCTTTAAACGGCGCGCACAACTTAATGTTGTCAGCTGGTGTGACCACAGACTCAAGTAGATCGACCATAGGGACGCATCAAGAGAGGAATCTGCAGAGAAAATATCATGAAAATAATAATTTGCAAGCTTCCCCATAGTAGCAAAATCTAAGTGCACAACTCCAATGCTATCTGTCAATTCCCATATCTTATTCTTCCTTGCTCTCCATACTGCCTTGAAATGAATTTTGTGTGTGTTACGGTTACCCTCCTTAAGACAAGAGATTCTCGACCGCTGCATCCACATCATCTCCTCTTGGTATAGGAGCTCATTCATTTTATCTGTCACCCTTCTTATTTCTCCTATCTTCGCATTCATATGCATTAATTCCTCCAGCTGAGATCGCAACTTCACCAACTCCCTTGTCACATTGCCAAATCTCCTACTCCATGTTCCCAGAGTTCTCATAGTTTTTGTAAGAGCATCTCTCAGTTGTGCCATGTTCTGGATCACGCCAACAGCCGCCCAAGCGTCATCAACAACTGTTGGCAATGCCGAATCTCTTTCCCAAAAAGCTTTGTATCTCCTGCTTCTAGCTCCCAACGGACCCGGGTCATGTTCGCTTTTCAAGAAAACCAACACATGGTCAGAACAAGGGCTCGGGATATTCTCCACTGACGAGTAGGCAAACATATTCCTCCAAGAATTTGTAGCAACTGCCCGATCCAGCCTCACCTTCACATTAGCCGTACCATTGCGTTTGTTATCGTATGTAAAAGGTAGCCCTGAAAAACCAAGGTCCACTAATTCACAAGTTTCCAGAGTGTCCCGAAAGGCTAGCATTTGAGCATCTGCTCTAGGCGCAACAGAGAAGTGTTCAAAATTCCATAAAGCTTCATTGAAGTCCCTGATCACCAACCACGACACGCTATTACCAGATTTCAGGGTAACCAGCTCGGACCACATAGCATGCTGGTTCTCGACCCTTGGCTCACCATAGACAAAAGTAGCTCTCCACTGATCCGCTCCCTCCCGAACCCAGATCAAAGCATCGACATGTCTTTCATGTTTGTCCACAATCTCAACTACACACTCCTCCTTCCAATAAAGGGCTAGACCGCCACTCATGCCATTGCTATCGACTCCGCAAAACCCCTTGAGACCCAATCTTTTATGTATCTTTCTCATCTTCTCTTCCTTCTGTCTGGTCTCACAAAGGAACACGACTGACATATTGTCGCTAACTCACGAACTATCTGGGTGTTCCCCCCTCCCCGGCAGTTCCAACTAATGCAATTCATTGGACTCGGCGGTCCTCCAACATGGAGGCCGCCTCATAAGAAGTATCCACATCAACATTGTTTCCCTCCTCAACAACTCCTTCTCCCTATCGTCTCCTCTTCACAATAGGCTGCTTGCCAGGTGTGCTATTAGTATTCATGGCGATCATTGCTTCTCCAACCCCGCCATTCTCAATTAACAATAATGTCCCCGCCACTTTCCCCGCAAGATTTAGGACTGGCTGTCCTCGGACATTAATCGTACCATCCACACTAACCAATCTTTTCTGGGCTGAGCGCTCATCAACGTCGAGCGTAGACTTATATTGATCCACGTCCATGCCATCCATATCATCTGCCCGCTCCATACCTTTCCCCCTACCATCCATGTTGTGTGTCCTGCCTCCTTCATCTCCTCGAGCCCTTCCACCCCGTCTACCACCTCGGTTTCCTCCTGCCAGGCCTCCTCCCCCTCTTCCACCGTCTGTCCATCCCCCTCTTCCACCTCTAGCTCCACTTCCCACCGGTTCACTAACCCAATGCATCCAGTCTCCCCATTCACACAAGCTTAAGTCATGAATTCCGTCCCCACACTCCTCCACCACATGTCCCATACGCCCGCAAAAGAAGCAAAAATCAGGGAGCTTCTCATAGAACACCGGGTATTCTTCCTCTCCTTCAGTGTAATTGGAACGAACCTTACTAGCGGGACTGTCACATTAACAAACACCCGGACTCTCAAATAACTAGAGGGGTTGATTCTCCCTTCATTAATCACTTTAAATGGCGGTTCCCCTACTTTCTTTGCTACCTTCTCCGCTAACTCCTTCTTCCTTGTCAGCCCGTCCGGTAACCCTTTTATCCTTGCCCACAACGGGTACATGCTCATAGAGTAATCCTCCATATTAGTGAAACCATTGTATTCCACCAACACCACCGGGTCTCTTCTGAATTGCCATGGATCCCCTTCCATCACCCCTTCCAATCTCCCAAGCAACAACATTGTGTAAGGAGCATGTTAGGTCCTTTGATGTTGAAGGTCACCCCCTGTGCGCACGCCCAAGCGTTCCTTATCGAATTCAGCAGGGCTGCATGGCTGAAGGGGCGCAACGTATGAACCCTAAACAATGCAAGCCACCGGACCTCCTTGATGGGTTCATCCATCTCCTCTAAGAGATCAAGGTCTTCTTCCTCCTCGCCATGCAAGTTGAGCCCTTCAAACGCATCTTCCAATCTAGGGTTTAGGCCATAATGGTCCCAAAAAGCTTCTTCTGACTCATCCTCTCCGATCTTCGTCCCCTCCTCCTCGCCAGCCATTGCTACCGCACCCGTGCTCACCGGAGGTAGTCTACCCCCCGATCCCTTCTCCTCCTCCGACATGTTCTCCTCTCCCGGTTTCATATGCTCTCCTCGCCCCAACGAACCGCTGGGACGGTCCATGCAACCCCGTGAATCCTCTTGTAGGCTCATGCTTCAACTCCCGTCATTGCGATCCCACTGATCCAGGTAGTTTTTCCGTCGAATCTGGTTTACTTCGGCGACGCCGAAGGATGAGTTGGACCCTAGGGAAACCCTAGGGGAAAAAGTATTTTTGGTTCTAATTTTATAGAGATTTCCAGTCATCATCTCATAGTGTGTTCACAACCTCTCGTAAAGATAGTTTTTCCAGCATTCCGCTAGCTACATGTGAATCTCTAGCCAATGTGGCTGCACTTGCTTTCACAAATCTTACATAAATCATTTGGCCCCGAGCCAAACCAAATAGTTGTGCGCTGCGAGCCACGTCCTATTATTTGATTTCGTTGCTGCCTTTTGGCTTCGATATTTCTCTCCCTGGATGTGTGTTAAAGATCTCTCTTTCCCTTCTCGCAAGCCGACTATGCCAAAGTACTTCTTCTCTCGATCTTCATCTGTGAACCCATGGATTCATCTCTGTTTTGCGTGCCGTTCCAGCAATCGATAGCATGGAGGGGAATCATTGTGCCTCCGTCCGGCTAGTAGATAGACTAGGGTTTTAGTCCCGGGGGTGGCATCCAGACGAACGATGTCGCTTCTTTTTGAATCAGTCTTCTGGGCTCGAATCCAGCTCCAGTTCGTTCATCGGGACAAATTAGATGGAGCTTCGGTGTAAATTCCCGCCAACTCCTCGTGGTGGTGAGGCTAGGGATTTTCATCGTGCGTAAGCGACGACGAGATGGCGAGATTTGCTGTCAGGTTCATCAAATCGATTCAAGTGTTTAACGACGGCGAGTACGGCTCCAGGTCGTTCGTCCTTAAGGGCACGTGCACAAAGATGACTCGGCTATCATCGATAAGATCATGCCGACTCTGGTATGAGCGGCCCGTCGGCTGCTCATTTTCGACGACAGTGGTCGTTCGGTGGCCCAATGACTTTGATATAATATACTATATCATTAATCTCCCTAGGATTGGAGGCCTCACAATCAATTGAAGTCTCCAATTAGAATTTGGTCATCCGATTTTGACAAAGTCAATAATTTCTCAAACCCTCTCATTTAATTTTATATACAATACATTATCCTTCCTAATTTTTAAATCTTCATAATTAACCGAGGCTTCAATTTTGAATTTGGTCACCCGATTTTGACCGAGTCAATAATTTCTCAAGGAGCTCTCCTGTTTAATTATTTTAATTCTCTATGCTCCCTAATTTTAAAGCCTTTTCATTCGATTGAGGTATTCAATTTTGTATTTGGTTTATGATTTTGATCGGGCCAACGATGATTCAAATCAATCAGTAGTAAGTGGCCTATAAAAACATATCAACCCCTGTCAGACTCCTATCACCCATAAAAAAACATCAACATGTGATACTATAGCACGAATATAGTACATGCAACCAATGATGAAAAAATATCCCACATAAATATGAGATGATTAGCGGATAACACAGAATCACACCGCGAAAAACCCACCAAATAACCGTATTATAAATAAACGTACAACACACTCCATTGTTTCGTCAAACTAAATAATCCATCAGTTTCAAAATATAAGGGTTATTAGTTTTTAGAAAGTCAAATTTCTTTAATTTTGACCAAGTTCAAAGTCAAAATTATCGACATCCACAATATTAAACAAAAAATATGAAAATTCATTTCATGATGAATCTAATAACACTGATTATATATTATGAATTTTGTTATATTTCTGTATAAATTTGATCAAACTTAAAGAGGTTTGACTTTTCAAAAAAATAATACACCATATATTTTGAAATAGAGCCAATAAAGAAATTTAAGAATCATAACAAGTTCAACGGCGTAGCAAAGTGCGCACAACCCTTCTAGTTTTTATTATGTTTGAGATGCTTTGTAATTCTAGTAAATTTTTAAAATACATTGAGTCATTTCCGCAAAAGAATATGTATTTATCTACCCGAGGCCCACAACTTTATGACATGGGCCCTTCACGTTCTCATCTCGCGGAGATTTTCCTATCCTACTATATTCTATCAAACAAGTGAGTTTTAACTATCTTCTTATTTCAAAACATTTAAATATCCCGTTATTTCAATTTCAATTATTTTTAGAATCATTTCATATTTAAAAAAGAGTGATAACCGTCCCAAATTAAGTGCCTTTCATGCAGTATAAAATTCTAAATCAACGATACTTATTTTGAAACAGTACTTCTGAAATAGTTTAACAATAATTCTAGATCTACGTAAAGACCTATTTTTCTTAATCTTAATCTTAATCTTATTCTAAATCAACGACACTTATTCTTAATCTTACGTAAACTTCAAAATCTACTTCTCTCCACCCCTGATTTTCGCAGGGCGGGGCCGGACCGTTTTTTCTTTCAATCAAATGATGTTAAGTAAGCTCTTACGTAGGTTTACGTATCCTGTATCCTATTTACGTAGATGTAGCAAAGCCCATAGTTTAACCCAAATACTTAATAGTGCAACTGCACTATTTTGCTAAACGAGCGCACCCTCGCGCAGCCGTTCGATACAAATATGTGACTGTGTGGATGACGTGGTACTAGTGGTGAAAGTGGGCAGCGTACAACGCACGAGGTTGACTGCATGCATGTGGTGATGTCTGTTGGGGAACGTAGTAATAATTCAAAAATTTTCCTACGTGTCACCAAGATCAATCTAGGAGATGCTAGCAACGAGAGAGAGGGAGTGCATCATCATACCCTTGAAGATCGCTAAGCGGAAGCGTTGCAAAGAACGCGGTTGATGGAGTCGTACTCGCGGCGATTCAAATCGCGGAAGATCCGATCCAAGCGCCGAACGGACGACGCCTCCGCGTTCAACACACGTACAACCCGGGGACGTCTCCTCCTTCTTGATCCAGCAAGGGGGGAGGATAAGTTGAGGGAGAGCTCTGGCAGCACGATGGCGTGGTGGCGGTGGAGCTCGTGGTTCTCCGGCAGAGCTTCGCTAAGCACTACGGAGGAGGAGGAGGTGTAGGAGGGGGGAGGGCTGCGCCAGGGGCAAGGGGTGTGGCTGCCCTCCCACCCCCCCTCTATTTATAGTCTGAAGGGGAGAGGGGGCCGGCCCCCCTAGATCCATCTAAAGGGGGGGGGCGGCCAAGGGGGGGGGGAGCTTGCCCCCCCAAGTTGGTGGGAGGCGCCCCCACCCCCTAGGGTTCCCAACCCTAGGCGCCTTGGGCCCTTGGGGGGGTGGCGCACCAGCCCACTAGGGGGCTGGTTCCCACCCATATTCAGCCCACGTGGTCCTCCGGGGCAGGTGGCCCCTCCCGGTGGACCCCAGGATACCTTTCGGTGGTCCCGGTACAATACCGATAAACCTCGAAACTTTTCCGGTGACTGAAACTGGACTTCCCATATATAAATCTTCACCTCCGGACCATTCCGGAACTCCTCGTGACGTCCAGGATCTCATCCAGGACTCCGAACAACTTTTGGTAACCACATACAATTCCCATTACAACTCTAGCATCACCGAACCTTAAGTGTGTAGACCCTACGGGTTCGGGAACCATGCAGACATGACCGAGACACCTCTCCGGCCAATAACCAATAGCGGGATCTGGATACCCATATTGGCTCCCACATGTTCCACGATGATCTCATCGGATGAACCACGATGTCGGGGATTCAATTAATCCCGTATACAATTCCCTTTGTCCATCGGTATGTTACTTGCCCGAGATCCGATCGTCGGTATCCCTATACCTTGTTCAATCTCGTTACCGGCAAGTCTCTTTACTCGTTCTGTAACACATGATCCCGTGACTAACTCCTTAGTCACATTGAGCTCATTATGATGATGTATTACCGAGTGGGCCCAGAGATACCTCTCCGTCACACGGAGTGACAAATCCCAGTCTTGATTCGTGCCAACCCAACAGACACTTTCGGAGATACCTGTAGTGCACCTTTATAGTCACCCAATTACGTTGTGACGTTTGATACACCCAAAGCATTCCTACGGTATCCGGGAGTTGCACAATCTCATGGTCTAAGGAAATGATACTTGACATTAGAAAAGCTCTAGCATACGAACTACATGATCTTGTGCTATGCTTAGGATTGGGTCTTGTCCATCACATCATTCTCCTAATGATGTGATCCCGTTATCAACGACATCCAATGTCCATGGTCAGGAAACCATGACCATCTATTGATCAACGAGCTAGTTAACTAGAGGCTCACTAGGGACATGGTGTGGTCTATGTATTCACACATGTATTACGGTTTCCGATTAATACAATTATAGCATGAACAATAGACAATTATCATGAACAAGGAAATATAATAATAACCATTTTATTATTGCCTCTAGGGCATATTTCCAACAATGTCATCCGACTTTATTCCGTCTCATTTTTTTCAAAAAACTACAACTTTTAAACCGAGTGTCAGAACGACGATCCGTTTTCACGGTTAGGTTTCTCGCGACGAGCTCTTCAAAGCTAGATCCCATATGAATATGTTTCGATGATTTTTTTCAGAAGCAACTTTGGTTCTAGATGAAGCAACTTAAGTTCTAAACAGAAGCAACTTCCTTGCACCATGTGTATTGGTGAATTTACCTAGCAAGTATATTGTAGACAACATATAAACCACGCCAGACCAATGTTCACCGTATATAGGCAATTCAGCATCACCCGAAGTCAACTTTGGAATTACATTGAGGCAACTTTCAGCACTAAATGAGGCAACTCCGGTATGAAGGTGCATACTTTGTTAGTTATGCTAGGCAACATGGTGGTGAATCTAAACCACTCCAGAGTGTTTGAAGGCAACTTAGGAAAACAATGATACAAACTTCATAATATTTGTAAGCAACTATTTTACAAAGTTAGGCAACTGAGTAGCAATTATGTCAACTAATTATCAATAGCAGGCAACTGTACATCAACCGTAGGCAACTGACTATCAGTAATAGGCAACTGAGCATCAAAGTTGAGCGATTTCATAGTATTTGTAGGCAACTGAGCATCAATCATAGGCAACTGATCATCATTAATAGGCAACTGGGCATCAATGTTTGACAATTTCATAGTATTTGTAGGCAATTGAGCATCAACCGCACGCAACTAATCATCAATGACAGCCAATTGAGCAGCAACAATAGAGAAGTTTAAGATAATGTTGGCAAGATTCACAGGTACACATAGTGCAGTGAAGTTATTTGTATGTAGCACTAAATGCACCTCATGTTTTGTGTGATTTTCTTATTTTTACAAAAATCAACCAAATAGGCAGTCCTACTAGGGCAAAAAAAGTTGCTTTCCTATAACACTAAAGTTGTCTCAATAGCATCCAAAGTTGTCCAAAAAAAGAAATTTTTATCTAGGAGGTATGTGAACCGGAAATTGCAACCGACATAGATATTCTTGTCAAGAAGTTAAATTTAGTTGAAAAAGAAAACGAGTATTTGAAAGAAAAATTGAAAAGAGTTGAAGAAGAGAAGATGAAACTGGAGTTGTATGTTGCCGATGTCGTCGATGATCACAAGATCAAGATGGATGCAATGCGCTTGAAGATTAGAAAATTTAAAAAATATGCCATTGATAGTGAGGCTTGGTATCACTATGTTGTTGGATCAATTGTTACCTTAGTTGCGATCTTGATCGCATTTGTTGTTGCATTTAAATGCTTTAGCTAGAGAGTTTGTATGTTGTTTTATGAGAACAAGTGTGTATGAACTTGTATTAATTTGGTCTTTTCGGTGTTGTGTAATGAAGATGAGCCGACAATGGATGTACGATGACCGATGCTCTCCCCAGTTCATTAATGGCGTGCATACTTTTCTGGTTGCGGCTGAGGCAAACAAGCGGGCGGATGGTTTTATGCATTGTCCATGTGCTGGTTGTAAGAATGATCGAAATTACTCTAACTCAAGAACCATTCACGTCCACCTGTTTGAGTCCGGTTTCATGTCCGGCTATAACTGTTGGACCAAGCACGGAGAAAGAGGGGTCCTAATGGAAGAGAATGAAGAAGAAGAGGATGACGACAGCTATCCTGGCCATGGGTTCCATGAATACGATGGTACAACAATGGGGGAAGAAGCTGAGCCGGCAATGCGGGAAGGAGCTGAAGAAGAGGCATCAGATGAGCCCGCTGATGATCTTGGTCGGGCCATTGCCGATGCAAAGAGAAACAGCGCAAGTGAAAAGGAGAAGCTGAAGTTGCAGCGCATGTTAGAGGATCACGAGAAATTGTTGTACCCAAATTGCGAAGATGACAAGAAAAAGCTGGGTACCACACTGGAATTGCTGCAATGGAAGGCAGAGAATGGTGTACCTGACAAGGCATTTGAAAAGTTGCTGAAAATAATGAAGAATAAGCTACCAAAGGACAACGAATTGCCTGACAGTACGTACGAAGCAAAGAAGGCCGTCTTCCCTCTAGGATTAGAGGTGCAGAAGATACATGCATGCCCTAATGACTGCATCCTCTATCGCGGTGAGTACGAGGATTTGAATGCATGCCCGGTATGCTGTGCATTATGCTATAAGATCGGCCACGATGACCCTGGTGATGTTGAGGGCGAGCGCCCCAGGAAGAAGATTCCTACCAAGGTGATGTGGTATGCTCCTATAATACCACGGTTGAAACGTTTGTTCCAAAACAAAGAGCATGCCAAGTTGATGCGATGGCACAACGAAGACCGTAAGAAAGACGGGAAGTTGAGAGTACCTGCTGACGGATCGCAATGGAGAAAAATCGAGAGAAAGTGGAAGGACTTTGCAAAGGACGCAAGGAACGTATGGTTTGGTTTAAGTGCGGATGGCATTAATCCTTTTGGGGAGCAGAACAGCAATCATAGCACATGGCCTGTGACTCTATGTATCTATAACCTTTCTCCTTGGTTGTGCATGAAGCGGAAATTCATTATGATGCCAGTGCTCATCCAAGGCCCCAAGCAACCCGGCAACGACATTGATGTGTACCTAAGGCCATTAGTTGAAGAACTTTTACAGCTGTGGAATGGAAAAGGTGTACGTGCGTGGGATGCGAAAGAACAGGAGGAATTTGACCTACATGCGTTGCTATTTGTAACCATCAATGATTGGCCTGCTCTCAGTAACCTTTCAGGACAGACAAACAAGGGATACCACGCATGCACGCACTGTTTAGATGATACCGACAGTATATATTTGGATAAATGTAAGAAGAATGTGTACCCGGGGCATCGTCGATTTCTTCAGAGCAGGCATCCCGTAAGAAAGAAAGGCAAGCATTTCAAAGGTGAGGCAGATCACCGGAAGAAGCCTCGCCACCGTACTGGTGATGATATACTTGATGTGGTCAATGATTTAAAAGTAATCTTTGGAAAGGGTCCTGGCGCACAATCTATTCCGAATGATGCTGACAATCGCGCACCCATGTGGAAGAAGAAATCTATATTTTGGGACCTGCCCTATTGGAAAGACCTCGAGGTCCGCTCTGCAATCGACGTGATGCACGTGACGAAGAATCTTTGCGTGAACCTGCTAGGCTTCTTGGGCGTGTATGGGAAGACAAAAGATACACCGGAGGCACGGGAGGACCAGCAACGTATGCACGGAGAAGACGGCATGGATCCAAAGCAGTTTCAGGGTCATGCCAGCTATGCTCTTACCAAAGAAGAGAAGGAAATCTTCTTCGAATGCCTGCTCAGTATGAAGGTCCCGTCTGGCTTCTCGTCGAATATAAAGGGAATAATAAATATGGCAGAGAAAAAGTTCCAGAACCTAAAGTCTCATGACTGCCACATGATTATGACGCAACTGCTTCCGGTTGCATTGAGGGGGCTTCTACCGGAAAACGTTCGATTAGCCATTGTGAAGCTATGTGCATTCCTGAATGCAATCTCTCAGAAGGTAATCGATCCAGAAATCCTACCAAGGTTAGAGAATGATTTGGTGCAATGTCTTGTCAGTTTCGAGTTGGTGTTCCCACCATCCTTCTTCAATATCATGACGCGCGTCCTAGTTCACCTAGTCTAGGAGATTGCCATTCTGGGTCCTGTATTTCTACACAATATGTTCCCCTTTGAGAGGTTCATGGGAGTCTTAAAGAAATATGTTCATAATCGTGCTAGGCCAGAAGGAAGCATCTCCAAGGGCCATGAAACAGAGGAGGTCATTGAGTTTTGTGTTGACTTTATTCCTGACATTAAGCCGATTGGTGTTCCTGAATCGCGACATGAGGGCAGACTGGGTGGAAAAGGCACGCTAGGAAAGAATTCACTAATATGCCGGGACGAGCATTCTTTGGCGCAAGCACACTACACAGTTCTACAAAGTTCCACTTTGGTGGCTCCGTATATCGAGCAACACAAGAATATTTTACGCTCCAAACACCCAGAGCAGTCTGACGACTGGATTACACATGAACAAACGGTGACTTTCGCCGGTTGGTTGCAGACACGTCTCATGCATGACGACACTGTTGAAGATGACCTGTACTTGCTGTCCAAGTTACCATCTTCGACTATATTGACTTTCAAAGGGTACGAGATAAATGGGAATACATTTTACACGATCGCCCAAGATAAAAAGAGCACCAACCAAAACAGTGGTGTCCGCTTTGATGCAGCAAACATCAATGGGCCAAAGGACACATATTATGGTTATATAGAGGAGATATGGGAACTTGACTATGGACTTGGTTTGAAGGTCCCTTTGTTTCGGTGCAAATGGGTCAATCTGACAGGAGGCGGGGTAAAGGAAGACCCGCAGTACGGAATGACAACAGTGGATCTCAACAATCTTGGGTACGCAGACGAACCATTCGTCCTAGCCAAAGATGTGGCATAGGTTTTCTATGTGAAGGACATGTCTACCAAGCCGAGAAAAAGAAAAGATAAGGAAGCGAATACATCATACGATGAGCCAAAGCGCCACATAGTTCTTTCAGGGAAAAGAAACATCGTGGGAGTGGAGGACAAGACATACATGTCAGAAGATTATGAAAAGTTTCATGAAATTGCTCCCTTCAGAGTGAATGTTGACCCGAGCATCAAGTTAAACGATGAAGATTGTCCATGGTTACGACGCAAAGGGACACACGCGAAGAAAAAGTTTTATACCCAAAGATCCCACTCTGGGATGTGACCGGCTTCACCGCCAATTGGACATCATCCTTTCTATTTGTCTTTTGTTTCTTTCTAAGTGTCTTTGTAAAAATGGAGTTGGAAAAATGAAATATACCGTCGGAAAATGAAAGGATTTCTAGATAGATCAACAAAACACACGGTTTCCCCTGCATACAGCCCGACGGTGGCTCGTGAGTGCCCGCATATGAAATGCACCGTCAGACCGTATGCAGGGAATCCGAATGATTTGTATTCGGTCGATGAACTAAAGAATTTCTAGATAGATCAACAAAACACACGGTTTCCCCTGCATACAACCCGACGGTGGCTCGTGAGTGCCCGCATATGAAATGCACCGTCGGACCGTATGCAGGGAATCCGAATGATTTGTATTCGGTCGATGAACTAAAGGATTTCTAGATAGATCAACAAAACACACGGTTTCCCCTGCATACAGCCCAACGGTGGAAATATGAAATGCACCGTTGGACCGTATGCAGGGAATCCGAATGAGTAAACACACAAAGTGTCGAACATGTCCGAGAGGTGGGCTATATATAGGGTCGTGTGCCTCTTTAGTCCCGGTTGCTAGCACGAATCGGGACTAGTCGTTATAGTGCTTATCCAACAGCTCACAAGAGCTTGAAAGAAACACACGATCCGTGTGCTTCTTCCTGATTGGTATGACCTTCACCCACATAGCATGTGCTAAAAAGTTGAGAGGGTTACGGCAAAAACTGGATGCACTTCGTGTACAAAAGGGACAATCTCTTTCGAAGTATCAGGCTTTCAGACGAAAACTCGTCTGTTACAAAGGCATTTCATTTTTTAAACTTATTTCAACTCCAAACTTTTTGTGCATTCAGTATGCACCATTCTAAGCCACGCCATCAATTTTCAACCATTTCTGACTTGATTTGCTATTTTTCATGCATTTACTGATTTTTTTGAGCTAAATGACCCTGAAATTGAAAAGCACTACAAATGAACTCTGAAAAGTTTGAAAGTTGGCATGGTATCATCATTTCACCCACATAACATGTGCTAAAAAGTTGAGAGGGTTACGGCAAAAACTGGATGCACTTCGTGTACAAAATGGACAATCTCTTTCGAAGTATCAGGCTTTCAGACGAAAACTCGTCTGTTACAAAGGCATTTCATTTTTTTAAATAACCTAAGTATTACCAAATTGAATATAATGATAAAACACAATAAAATTAAACAGAAGAAAAAATAATCACTCAAAAATCTATTTTTAAAGTAAAGTTATTCACAAACTAGTGATTTACACAAATTTCAAATAATTCAAATTTAAACTATTCAAATTTGAAAACTACTGGCACTAACAGAAAGTTTATATTTTTTTTACCTAAAGCAAAAGGATTCACAAAGAAACTGTAAATAAAGAAAAAAACAACTCAGAAATAAAAAAAATTAAAGCAGAAAACAAAAAAAATGAAAAATAAAAAAATTAAAAAAATCCCGCCTACTGGGCCACGCAGGCCCAGTAGGCCCACAGGGAATCGAAGCAGAGGTAGGCCCAGAAGGCCTGCATTAGAGAGGAGCTCAATGCAGTGCCCGCGCCGGGGCTTATAAACTAGTCGAGGCGCCCCTCGACTAGCGAGGTGGGACTAAACTTCCACTGCAGTGCGCCGTGCCAGGAACAGGTCTTTAGTCGCGGTTGGTGGATCCAACCGCGACTAAAGACCCCCCCTTTAGTCGCGGTTGGAGCCACCAACCGCGACTAAAGGGTTTCGCTTCCCGCCGCTTCAGCTGGTGAAATTCACCTTTAGTCGCGGTTGGTGGCTCCAACCGCGAATAAAGGGGGGTCTTTAGTCGCGGTTGGAGCCACCAACCGCGACTAAAGGTCCTCCTATATAAGCAGCAGTTGAAATTTTTTCATTTTCCCTCTGCTTCTTCGTCTCTTCGACCACTGAACAGAGGAGATCGCCGCCGCGCGCCGACGCACCGCCTGCCCCGAGGCCGTCGCCGCCCCCAACGCGCCGCCGTCGCCGTCGCCGCCCCCGACGCGCCGTCCACGCCGTCGCCGCCCCCGTCGCGCGCCGCCCCCTCCTCGAGCTCACGCGCCGTCGCCGTCACCGTCGCCGTCGCAGTCGTCGTCGCCGTCGCCGTCGCAGTCGCCGTCGCTGTCGCCGTCGCCATCGCCGTCGCCCCGCTGTGAGCCCCTGCCGCCATGGATTTTTTTATAAATGTTAATTAGACGTATATAATGTTAATTAGATGTTAATTAGATGTATAGAAATGTTAGATATTAGGGTATACTAATAATGTTAATTAGATTTATAGAAATGTTAATTAGATTTTTTTAGATGTTAATTAGATGTATAGAAATGTTAAATGTTAATTAGATGTATAGAATTTTTTTATAAATGTTAATTAGATGTATATAATGTTAATTAGATGTATAGAAATGTTAAATGTTAATTAGATGTATATAATTAGATGTTAATTAGATGTATAGAAATGTTAATTAGAATTTTTTTCATAAGAATTTTTTCTCGGAGTCAACGATGCCTGGCCCCCATCCTCGTCGTCGACTCGTTCGCGACGACGTCCTGCTTCAGAGGGGCAACGTTCGGGACTGGGCTCCGCCGGGCTAGCACTAGGAGATGCTACCTTCAGGGGCGCGCAGCTTGGTGAGGAACCCGGCCCCGGGTCGCGTCGTCGACCCGGAGCTTCTTTGGTGGCGTTCGCGTGGGCCACTTTCGGTGCGGAGGCAGCCGGCCCTGCCGGAGGTGGTACGTCGCCGTGTCAGGGAGGAGGACGAGCACGTCCGTCGCTACATGGATGCGTTGGACGTCAGGTTCTCCAATACCTGGCAGGTTCTTCAGGGATCTCACCCGAGCTATGATCCTGTCATAGTTCCTTCTCTTTGGGTGTCCACCGCCCGCGCCTCAGGAACCGCGAGTGAACTAGATTCTTCGATAATATTCGATCTGTATTAGCTAGTGATAATACTCGAGATGTATTCGAGATTATATTCGATAATATTCGAGACGATTTATTCGAGATTATATTCGATGATGCATATTATATGAATTATTCGAGATGCATATTATGTACTATGATTCAGTTTTTCCTTATTGATTGCATGCATTCTAATTTGAATACTAAATTGTTTTATCTTTCTTCTGGATTAGTTAAATAAAAGCTATGGACAATACCGGCAGAGAAGGAGAAGAGGCTCTGTTCGACATCATACGCTCCAAGAGCCCAGAGCATGAACCTGAAGATGATGACGGCTCGCAATATCTGAACAATTCCGGTGAGGGTTGTATGATATTTGATGAAGACGAACGAATAGATGAAGGCGACGACAACGATGTTGACGAAGAAAATGTTCTTCAAATAACAAAGACCGGCGAGGTCTATTTAATATATAAGCCATCCGGTGATCATTACATGTCTTAATTGATTTGTATGTATTAATGAATCGATCTTTCTTCTTTTAGGCCTCCGGATCGAGCAAATCTTCTACAAGCGACAGGGTAGTTCAAGGCCCCGCCAAAAAGTTGGACAAAGGCGTAAAGTTCAACATCGATTCCATCAAAACATCAACTGGCGAACCGCTTGAACCTAGAAAAAATGCGACCAAGTTCAAGAATCAATGCGGAGTTATTGTCAGGGACCAAATACCGATCTCCGTTCAAGAATGGAAAAAGCCAGCAAAGGAAGATCGAGCAGGAGTTACTTTTGTCGACGAAAGAGCAAAAGATGTGCTTTGGACTACGCTCATGGAACAT
The DNA here is from genome assembly GCA_039707655.1 of Elymus sibiricus. Taxonomy (NCBI): domain Eukaryota; kingdom Viridiplantae; phylum Streptophyta; class Magnoliopsida; order Poales; family Poaceae; genus Elymus; species Elymus sibiricus. Next base: position 488,153,463 of record CM077665.1, read on the forward strand.
TTCACCCTACCAGATAATTTGACAGATGGCGATCTGAAGAAAGTCAGAAACTATGCTCTTAAAAAGATGGCGATCGCATTCAACACCTTCAAGAAAAATACATGGAGTAAGTACGTCAAATCCGGAAAGAAGACTCCAGAATTCACGGGAGCACTGGTGAAGGCAAAAGATCACTGGGACGCTTTCGTGAAGTTCAAGGAATCGGAAGAAGCTCAGGAACGGTCGAGAAAAAAACAAGATTAATGCTGCGAAAAAGAAGTGGCACCATCAAATGGGGCCAGGTGGCTACCAGGTGGCCCTGCCTAAGTGGGATAAATCTGAGCAAGAGATGATTAGTGCAGGGGTCAGTCCAGTTACATTGACATGGCCCCCCAGGTGCAGGACATGGTTTTATGCGCATGGGGGGAAGTTGGACCCAGAGACAGGGCTGGTTATGGTGAAGGCAAGTCTTAAAGAAGCGACAGACGAAATACTTATTGCAATAGAAGAAGCTCGAACGGGGGTGTTCACGCCCAATAGAGAGAACGACGAGCTTACGCGCGCCCTGAAGAATCGTGAACACCCGGGAAGAACACGAGGCAAAGGCGTTGTTCCGTGGTTTGAGGGGTTTGCGGATTGGAACGACGACTATAGAAGCCGTGCGAGAAAGAAGATGCAGGAGGAGAAGAAGAAGAAGAAGGAGGAAGCACTCCGCTTTGAAGGCCTAGAATCAAAGCACCTGGAGTTGGAACGATTTGTCAGGTGGCAGCAGGAGCAGATCGACTCACTCAGCCAGGAAAGGGCGTCTCAGCGGCAGCATGAGCAGATCGATCCAGCATTGGATAGCACCGTCCCATCTATGCCGAGAAGCAGCGTGGGTTCCGCCCCGGCCGATATCGATAATGCACTGCTAGCTAGCTACCCTGTGGATGATATCAAAGACAGGACTAACTGTGAGCTACACATGAAAGTGAAGAACTTATCCATGAAGGTGGCGGACGGCTATGCTTTAGCAAATCCCCCTGAAGCAACCTTCCATTGCAATCCCATTCCAGCAGGCTATGCTCGTGTCGGGGTTGATGAAGTGATGTCAGGATATCACCAGCTACAACTTGACATTCTTGGAGGTGACGAGGAGAGAACACTGGGAGAGGCCATACATCATATCATTTTATGGAAAAAGGATTGCATCGTCTTCCCAAGGCCACCGACTCCTCCTCCTCCAAGTACGCCACCACGTCAGTCGACTCCTCCTCCTCCAAGTCCGGCACCGCGTCAGCCGACTCCTCCTCCAAGTCCGGCACGACGTCAGCCAACTCCTCCTCCTCCAAGTCCGCCGGCACCGCATCAGCCGACTCCTCCTCCAAGTCCGGCACGGCGTCAGCCTAAGCAACAGCGGAAGAGAGAGGCCGCAGCTACGACGGCTAGCGGTACAACAGGCAAGAAATTCAAATATGGTCCAGATCTCAAGCCTCTTCCGAAGTTGTCTTACCACCTGACTCAGGAGGAACTCGACGACGCATGTGATGCCCAATTGAAGGCCCATTTTGCACCGAAACCGCCCGCGCCGCCAAAGGAGAAAGTACCTGAGCATGTCTCACAACACTTTATTGATATGGCTGCACCGGCTGACAATCAGAAGGACTCCGACTATGTGCGGTCTATCAAGAAGTCATATTTGGCAGGGCAAAAGGAGTCGAGCTCGAGCTCGAGCCAAGCAGTTGGCAAAAAAAGCGGGAAAACTGTTCCCCAGCTGGGAGAACAGGCAGTGCAATTGATCCCCCCGCTCATTGTACAAACAACTGTGAGTACCGCCGATCGGCTGGTAATAACCGACGATCTTAGAAGGCAGGCTAAAGAGGCCGGTGTCACTGTTGAACAACTCCTAGGCCTTGAGGGAATCCCCGGGATTACAGAGGAGGAAGTAAAATGGCAATATGTCCGCGGCAAACCTCTGGTCAAGCCTGACGAAGTCAAGCTTCTACCAACGAGAATGTACGATTTGCATACGTGGTACATGCAAAAAACAGCAAATACCAATGAAGAGTCCCTCATGGTGAAAGTCAAGAAAATGCATTACTTCCATAAAAAAGATGTGTGGATTCATTATTCAGAGTTGTTACAGTTATTCAATCAAGACGCACTCGACAAATCTATCGTCAGTTGCTATTGTCTGTAAGTGATTTCTTTCTGCTATTGTCTCTAGCTAGCTAGCTGTGCTCTCGTTCATTACCTGTAATTATCCTCACTATATTCTTTTCTGTGGTATTATGCAGAATGAAGATGTATGAAATAAAAAAAGCTGGACGCTATGGCATTGGGTTCATTGACCCAAATACGATTAATCAGGCGATATGGGAAGATCAATATTCGAGAAAAGACACAGAGAAATCCCTGCTACAGTTTTTGAAGCAACTAAACACCCAACCAGAAATACTACTTCCTTACAACTTCGGGTGAGTGTTACTATATCTTGTACTACAAATTCTATTTTTTGCTTAATTACTAGATGCTAATAAGTGTAGTTGATGAGTTATGCACGTGCCCGCTTATTTATACAAAACGTATGCGCATGCAGTTACCACTGGATCTTGTTAATCATTGAAGTTGACAAGGCAAAAGTTGAAGTACTGGACTCACTATATAAGAATCCATCCGAATACGCAACCATGAGGGGGATGGTCGACAGGTAATTTCAATCATTATCGCACTATGTCGGCCTCTTTACTTCATTTCCTGATATCAACTAGTTAATAACTCCTTTATTCATTTTCTTTGCCGACGGGCAGGGCTTGTGCCATGTTCGTCAAAGAGGTCCTAGGCGACTGGGAAAAAAAGCTGACATGGGTGCGACCCAAGGTAATTAAGTAGTACTAGCTAGCTACGTCCGTGCATCTCTTTAATTCTAGTTTCAATACCATTATCATGCTTGATTAATTATTACCTGATTGAATTTTATTCTCGTAAAGTGCATGAAGCAGGAGCAGGGGAATGCTTTATGCGCATACTACGTTTGCGAGAACATTCGCATAATCACATCTGAAAGGAGCAGAAACGAAAGAAATCTTTGGGTACGACGTTTGCCAGAACACTATCCATAATTTTTTATCATGATCTAGCTAATATATATACACACAACTAATATATTCATCTTGATCTCCTGATTATAGCTGAACGAGATGCGGGGCCAGCTCCTACCAACGGCTCGCGTACGAGCAATTCAAGAGGAAATAGCTGGATTTCTGCTCGACCAGGTCATAGATCCCAAAGGAGAATACCATTACAAGATCAAGCAGTAATGCCCTGCATATGTAATGATCCGCAAATTGTACGAGAAATTGTATATAACAAATTGTATATATATATATATGTATGTGAATGGTCGTCGTATGAGAAATTCTATTTATATATATATATATATATATATATATATATATATATATATATATATATATGCACAACGTGTACAGTATGTAGTAGCGTAATATATATTTGAAATGAAAAATAATTAAATAGAAAACACAAAATTAAAAGGAAAAATAAACCAAAATTGAAAGAATTAAATACTTTTAGTCCCAGTTGGTGTTACCAACCGGGACTAAAGGTCCCCCGCCCAGGGCGCTGGCAGGTGCCACGTGGTGGTCCTTTAGTGCCGGTTGGTGTTACCAACCGGGACTAAAGGTCCCCCAGCCCACGGCGCCGGCAGGTGCCACGTGGTGGGCCTTTAGTGCCGGGCCGTGTTGAACCGGCACTGGGGGGGGGGGGGGGCTTTAGTCCCCACCCTTTAGTGCCGGTTGGAGGCCCTTACGAACCGGCACTATAGGTCTGTTTTCTACTAGTGTCTAACACGGTTTCTTTTGTTTGCAGGGTCATGGTTCATCTTTACTTCGAGATCTAACTCTCGGTAGCAATACATTCTGCAAATATGACCAGCTTCAAACTTTTGGTACTTATCTAGCGCTCTGGGATAAGTATCTATTTTGTTGTGCTGACCTATTTTCATGAGCATTCCTTTCTATGCCTGAAACCACTTTTCAGTCTTGACATGGGATATTGAGTATTCATGCCCTCCTACACCTTCCTACTTGTTGTAGGTGAGAGCACTGCATTGCTGGGGGGATTTATCCTGATATCACTAGTAATAACTCAATTGTGTCAGCTAATTTTGCATGATGTATTCGTCAGATCCTGTTCACATGCCTAATATTTGAGTAGCTTGAATTTCTCGTAGAGCATTAATTGCCAGTATTGCATTTCAATATAATGGAACTTTTCAAGCAGCTTAATCTTGAGGTTGTTCTGTTCTTTGTGTTTGGAACTTTTTAATGAGCTGTAGGTAATGTGTTGTCTGCCTAATAAGTAGTCTATTCTTTCAACTCAGCTTAATGATGCATAGACACTTTTGGTATGACCATTGCAACTCATGTAGAACTACTGTTGCTTGGGAAATATAATGTCGATATCCTTATCAGATGCAATCTATCAGCCGTGTCGTGTTATTTGGTTTCTTTTATCCTAGAATTTTCTGCTTTCTGCAACTTAGGAGTTAGGACCATGCTGTATTGCCGTGTGTTTATCAGATCCTGTACATCCAGCTATAGCGCCAATTAGTTGGGTTCCCATGTTATTCAGAAAGAACGTAAATTTAATAGAGAACTATTCAAGCATGATGCCTGTCATATCCTTATGTAACTAAAAGAAATATAACACTATTCCCCCCTCTAATCCTAGTTTCTACAAGTGCAATCACTACTTTTGGTGCCTTCAATTCAATTTATGGTTACTCTGGTATGGCGGTTGTGTCTCTAGGATCTTAGCAGGCATGCCATCTGATGCTTTCGTTGGGAAATTTCAACCGGTGAGGTAACCGAGAATTCCTTCAAAGTCTTACCCCTGTCAAGCGGAAAATGCGCAAGTATTCTTTCGAATTGCAGTCCTTTATAATTTACAATGCCGATTCTTCTCAGCTTATGGCCCAAGCATCTGATGTACATCTGCCACAAACTATCGGTCACACGGCTACTACGAATGACCTCATCGTCACCGTCGTCTTCAGTATCGGTAGCCGATTCGCCATCAGACATCCAGGACTCCTTTTTGGGCTGACCTAGTGGAAGCAGCGACAATACTTCCAGGTTCTTAGTTTCACGAAGCAAGACGGCGACAGACCGGACGGCATGGCCCTCGCGCAGGCAGCCTTTGAGGCCCAACTGCCTAAAAGGTAGCCCCCGAACAGCATCTGCGAGCAAGCTGCTGTGGTAAGCCATTGATGGGTGCACGGAAAGGTGGAGACACGCCAGCTCGGTGCACTGGCTGATGAGTCCTGTGACCGGAGCAACCTCGGTCGATTTCCTTTTGGAGAGGTCTTCACAGATTTCAATCGTCAGCACCATGACTGCTTTGTAGTTTGCAACAACGAAGAGCGACTCAAAGGGAATGCCGCCTTTGTACTGCAGCGACCGCAGGGGCGAGCTGTGCAGCTTGACGAGGATGGCATGGTGACAGCAGATTATGGCGAAGCTCTGCAGGTGGGCGCACCGAGATCTCGCTGACGCTCGGGAGCTCCTGCAGCGTCAGGTCGGCGAGACGCGGGCAGTTTGAGAGCAGCCGCTGCAGCAGCCCTTTGGTGTCCATGATCCTGGCGAGGCAGAGCGTCAGGCCGGACAAGCGGCATGGCGACCGGGTGTAGAGGTGGAGGTCATGGAGGTCCGGGAGGGTTTGGCGGGCGGCCGGGGTGGTATAGCGGTGGCGTCGGCGAGGGAGGAAGTGGATGCAGACATGCAGTGAAAGAGGGAAGAATGAAGATGCAGGGTTGGGGCGGGGTTTTGGATGGGCCGGGGTTATCAAAGTCTTACGTGGTGGCGGACCGGATTTCCGTAAAGCCCCCTAGTTTGCCTCCGGTTTGTGGAAAAACGGACGTCCGAACCGGTCCGGGGACCAGCATTGGATGACAAGACGCATCTAGAGTTCCAGACACGCTCGGTCCGAACGGTTGCGGGTGCTTTGAAGGTTGGCGTTGGAGATGCCCTTATGCACCAAACCCTTTTTCTGAAATGCCACAGATGGCGACTAGCGCAGTGGAGCGAGTAACCAGTTGCTGTGAGATTTTCAGGTCCTTGACTAAGTGTAGACCCTCTTACCCCTGCCGTCACTCAACCGCTGGAAGTGCTAATCGGCGCTGTTATAAGATAACAGATCGAGAAAGGACGTGGTACGCACCAATGTTTATTGGAAATGGCGACTAGCGCACTGGAGTGAGTCAGCCGTTGCTGTGAGATTTTCTGATCCCTGTTTAAGTGTCAACTTTTTTGCCCCTGCCGTCACGCACGCTTGCATGCATGTAACCGTCAATTGGACTAAGTGTCGACTGGAGTGAGCAAGCTGTTGACTAAGAATATGTATGCATGTGTATATGTATATATATGCTCGTCACTCCACTAACATCCGTCGTCTCCAAGACTTCTCTGCTGAACCTTAATCAATCATGTGGCGCCCCACACCACCGATGCAGCTGGCAGTGGCTCTGCTCTGCCTCTTGGGCATCTCCGGCGAGCTTTTGATGCCCCTGTGTGAGGGGTGTGTGCAGGGCGATAAGAGAGCGCTTCTGGACATCCAGAGCCAGCTCTTCACGCTGCCGTACATCGCGTGGGAGTGGTGGGGCTGGGACTCGAGTGACGGACATTGCTGCCAGTGGCAGGGGGTGACCTGCAACTCCCGCTCCGCCCGTGTGACGGGCCTCGATCTTCGTCCATATGTTCCTTCCCCGTGGCTCCTCAACGCTACCATGTTCCTTCCCTTACAAGAGCTGCAGACCCTGTCGCTGGAGGGTCTAAATATAAAGGGATGCATACCTGGTGCGGGTATTCTCTATTCATACGCGTTACCAATGAACTACTCCCCCCGTTCGTTGATTTAGTACAAGTTTATTTAGTACAAATTAAGTGCCGATGGCATCCCATCCTTAGTTGCAGTTTCATCACTACGTCGCCTGTCCATCAGTTCAAATGAATTGACCTCCCCCGTGATGATCCAACGTGAGCTTCGTAGTTCTCCACTCCTGATTCTTGAAGATTTCTTTCAACCCCTACTTTGTGTGTGTGTGTGTGTGTGTGTGTATCAACAGCATCTTGGGGACCAACATTTTACATGCTTTAACTAGCTTTTCTTGTACAGATTTGAGTACAATGAAGCTGGATACTCTTGATCTAAGCGAAAATGCATTCAACGGGACCTTACCAACAGGTGAATAATTATTTTTCATACTACTGTATACAGTACCGGGGCGGTCTCGTGGTCAGCTAAAGCACAAGAATGATTTTGGGCTACATATAGATCCTCCTGTTTTAAATAAGAAATACCTCTTGAAGTTAGAACTCCACTTATACTACTTTTTTAACAGCTCCTACTTGTATGAACATGGCTACAATTTTCTTTTACTTTCAACAATTATAAAAATATAATTAGAGCATGTTCACAACTTCACTTACAGGTATATGCAACATGGAAAATCTTGAAGAATTACATCTTGCAAGCAGTATGTTATTTGGGGAGCTTCCATCGTGCATAGGGAATCTTACTTCTCTTAGAATCCTGGATTTGTCAAATAATACCGTATCTGGGGAGCTTCCATCGTGCATAGGGAATCTTACTTCTCTCAGAATTCTTGATCTGTCGAATAATTCTATTTACGATGAAGTTTCCCTCTCTTAGCTTTGCCCATTTGACTTCCTTGGTTAAACTTTCCCTCTCCAATAATAATCTTGAAGGAGTTCTCTTCCTAGGTTCCTTGTCAAATCAAACAGTAGCCAATTGACATAGCTGGATCTTTCAAACAGTTTTTTTTTTTTTTGGAAAAGGAGGTTAAGACCCCCGGCCTCTGCATCAATCGATGCATGCAGCCATCTTTATTACTTATTCAACGAAGGTCTGACAAGAACATACATCAAGCCACCCGAAGCCACCACTCACACCTACAAACGTGATAATGTGGAGTGCTCTCACTCCCCATATCTAAAACCGGTGTCGTCGCCGATACATCCACATAACGTATCGGAACCACCAGCCGGTGCAGCAGACCTAAAGCGTACACCACATGCACACGTTTTAGAAGCCGCCATCATCATCGAACCGCTGACCCATCTTCAGGAGAGAGATCCGCATCATCCTTGCCAGTCCGGCCATCCGTCGACGCCACCACGGCGCCCAACGACACCCCCTCCCTACGCTCGTCCATCCAGACGCGAAGACCATGGAAGATCTGTCGTGCGTAGCACCTACCGAACAGGCATGACAAAGCGTAGCACCTGTCGGCCAGGCATGACTTGACGTCACCCCCGAAGCTCCGTGCAAGACGAAGACGCTCCACCTCCTGCCTCTGTCTTCCAGCGCTGCTCCACAAACGATGCTCCCAAGAGAGAAACGACACCGCAGTGCCGCCATCGTCCGATCTGGAAAATCAGATCCTAGGGTTTCCCCCGAAGCAGCACGAGTGGGTCGACAGTAGTTACAAGACGATGCCTTCATCAAGGTAACGGCGCAGAACGCCGCCATCGTCCGTCGTCGGCTCGGTTTTCACCGGCAACTATGTCTTCCCGACTCGCAGCCGGGACTAGATGACAGATCTGTAGATCCGATCACCCAGCCTCAGGCCGACCACCTCCGACGTAGGAGATGACCACCACCACCATAATCCTCGTGATGCGATGCAGACCCAGAGTGCCTCCGCGAGCCATCGCCGAAGCCGACGAGATGCAGCAGATCGAGGACGAAACAGCAACCGCCCGCCTAGACCCGAAGGTCCCAGATCGAGCCCGGGATGCGCCCCGGCCACCGCTGCCGTCATCTCCTACCAATCCCGCCGGCTGCAGCAGATCCCCCCCGACGCACCCCGGCCGCCGCTGCTCGCCATCCTCGTCGCAAGGAGGTCCAGGTCAGGCCGCCGCCGCCTCAGATCTCGGGACGCCAGAGGAGGTCCGCCGCCGCCGCGCCACAGGGCCTTCGCCCGGCGACGTTGCTGGCGGCGGCGGAGGGAGGGGGGGGGGGTGCGCGGAGGACGAGGGGAGGTTGGGTGGTGGCCGCCCGGTGCGGCCCGGCGGCGGCCGCACGGGGTCAGGAGCGGAGGGAGGGGGGGGGGGGGGGGGGGGGCGGAGGGAGGGGGGGGGGGGGGGGGGCGGAGGGAGGGCGGAGGGGGGGGGGGGGATCTTTCAAACAGTGGTAACCATTTTAAAGTGGAAACTGAGACTCCAACAATGAGCCTGTCAGCTCAGCTCCAGGTTATGCTATTGCAGAACTGTAACCTTAATGGTAGTTCTTTAAGTTTCTTATCGCACCAACATGCACTAGAATCTATTGATATGTCTAATAATAACCTAAGCGGTTGCTTCCCTTCATGGTTGATAGAGAAAAATGTGAACCTGCAATATCTAAATCTGCAAGGCAACTCCTTCAGTGGAAGTCTTCTCCTTCCATCCAAAGTACACGACAATGTGTTCTGGCTGGATGCATCTCATAATAGACTAAGAAAATTACCCACGGGCATCAACATCACATTCCCAAATCTGTACTATGTAAACTTGTCGAGTAATTCCTTCCAGGGCATCTTCCCTTCTGGGCTTCACTATATAGACATACTAACATTTTTAGACTTGTCTAACAACAATTTCTTGGATAACATAGCGTCCGCCTTTAATGGAAGCAAGTCCAATATTCCTTCTTTGTGCCTGTCTGGCAACAATTTCTATGGTTCATTCCCTCATGACATACTATTAGCTTCCACCTACCATTTACTACTCAACGACAACCAAATCATCGGGGAAATCCCTGATAATATATGTCTTGGTCAGCAACTTACTTTGCTTGATGTTAGCAGTAACAAGTTGACTGGCTCTCTCCCTACTTGCATAGATGCACTCGAAAATATTGCCATCTTGAATCTAAGTGGCAATTCATTGGTTGGATCGATTCCGCTGGAATTATGCCACCTTAAAAAGCTTGTGTTCCTCGATATGTCAAAAAACAATCTTTCCGGTCCAGTGCAATGCTTACCCAGTTTGCAATATCTTCACCTGAGTGAAAATCGACTAAATGGAACATTTCCTTTGCCGTTGTCCTCGGGAGCTGATACATACACAATGGATCTACGGCAGAACCAATTCAGTGGAATCCTTCCAGACTTGATGCACAAGTCCTTTCCAAAGCTAAAAGTATTGTTGCTTGAAGGAAATATGTTTGAAGGATTGATTCCAAATGATATATGCCACTTCAGGTATTTGCGTCTACTAGATCTGTCTCATAATAAACTCTATGGACAGCTACCTTCATGCCTGAGCAATATGGGGTTAGATGGTGATTTGTATAACTTCCTATACAATGACTCGGATGCTTTAGTAGCAACGAATGGCACCTATTACTATGGTGATATTGGGGGCGTAGTAGGTAGTTACCCCGTGTCTCCAATTTTCATAGGACCAGACCAAGAAGAATTCATGACCAAGAGCCGGCAAGACAAATACAAGGGAAGCATCCTCAGTTACATGTCTGGACTTGACTTCTCTTCAAACCGGTTGGAAGGATACATTCCTAAAAGTATAGGTGACATGAAATGGTTACGGGCACTGAATTTTTCCAACAATTGCTTTCATGGACCAATACCAGATTCCTTTTCACATTTAAGTAATCTCGAGAGCCTGGATCTGTCGCACAACAACTTGACAGGTCAAATACCACAAGAGTTGGTAGACCTACATTCCCTGGAGGTATTCACTGTGGCGTACAACAACTTGTCCGGTCCTACGTTGGGTAGAAACGGCCAATTCATCACATTTGATGAGAGCAGCTACGCAGGCAATCCATATCTCTGCGGCCCGCCGCTGCTGAAGAGTTGCTTTGACGCACCGTTGATTCCTCAGCCTGAAGAACATGAAGATGGTAGTAAACTTGACAATCTGGCACTGTTTAGTTTTTCAGTGTTGTGCTACCTGATTGGTTTCTGGACCTCCTTGGTTGTGCTTTGTTTCAAGAGAAGCTGGCGGTGGTCATGGTTTTCACTTTTCGGCGGTGGACAGGCTTGGTGATATTCTGATGGTTAGGTCGGCTTTATGCATGAGAAGGTTTAACCGCACTGACTGAACCTTCTTGAGTGTCGTAGAATTCATCATCTGGTAATTAACTATTGTGTGACATTAATAATATGTGTAATATGGATTTAGATTTCTGATGCTACTATGTTGTGTTTGTTTGCTACTGTAATGTATACTCCATTGATGCTGTTTGAAATTCAAACTGCTCTCAGGGCGAGGGTATAAAAGTCCATTGATGCTGTTTTCAGAGTTGTCGGAATTTGGAAAACGTCTTATAATTTGTTACGGAAGGAGTACTTTCTTTGGAAAACTGAGAGAGCTCTCCCGGCAGGTACGCCGACATAGCGTCAAGACGTCATGCTAAACAAGTCGGCTTAGAGAAAGAAAAAAAAACATAACCATGCGTTGTCATGGCGTTAAGCATATCCGCCACCTGCTCGCAGAGTTTCGCTTAAGCACCATCTAACCATTGGTGTGGAATAAGCTGTGGAATTTTATAACAGAGCACGTATGCATTGTTAGAAATAAGCATATGGGGAAGAAAAATATATCTGGGAAATGATTCTTGCTTGGAAAAATACTCTAAAAGATTCAGCAACTTGTACATATGCAGGCTAACTCTTTGTTTAACTCGATTGGCATTGGTCAAACTGATCGTGCACATACAGTCTTCCCAGGCAGTAACCATCGCACATACGATGATTCCTTCTCCGGGGCAAAATGCCTAGTGTCGTGGGATCGAGTATGTATGCCCAAGCTTGCCGACGGTCTAGGGGTTCAGAACTTACGAGCACAAAACTTTTGCCTTATGTTGAAGTTTGCTTTTAAATTCTTGCATTCTCCTCTTTTTCCTTGGAAGGATTGGATCCTTAACCACTCTCCCATGCATATAGGGCTAGGCAAAAACGCCTCCTTCCTTGGTGGTGCCATATTTAGACACCTTAATTCTCTTCGTGAGATTTCATGTGTGACCATTGGGAATGGCTCTTCCACCTTCTTTTGGTTAGATCGATGGGTTCTCCCTGAACCCCTTTGCATTGCTTTCCCTGCTCTTTTCACACACCATACAAAGCCCAATGCTCTAGTTGCCACTATTATGATGGATGGGATTGATCTGGGCTTGCGTAGCCGGCTAACCTTAACTGCTTCCAATGAACTTACTGCCTTAAGATTATTGTTGCAGGATGTCAGTCTATCAGCCTCGCCTGATCTCAGGACTTTGCTTAATGGCGCCGCCTTCACCACCAGGGGCGCATACGACGCGATGGCTTCTAAGCTGGCTGACCCTACTCTTGCTTGCATTTGGGACTCGCGTGTTCCCAGCAGGGCGAGGGTCTTCGGATGGCTATTCTACTTGGACCGGCTTAACACTCGGGCCAACCTGCATCGCAAGACCATCATCGACTCTACTGCCTGCCCCCGTTGCGCGACAGCACCCGAGGACAGAGCCCACTTCTTCTTCCACTGCTAGTGCGATTTGGGATGCCATTGACATCCATCCCTGCTTTACACCCTTTGCAGACTTATGGCTCTCCCACGGCCGTCCCGATCTACCTGTGTCGGTGTGGTCCTTCATTCTCTTCCTCATTTGAAAAATTTGAGACGCTCGCAATGCCAAAACTTTTAGGAACCTAGATTTGTCACCCCAGGATGTTATCAGGGGTATTATAACAGACCTCATGTTGTGGTCTCACCGCCTTAAAAAGGTGGACGGCAAAGTTCACGTCGGTCTGTGGCGGGACTATTTTACTTCTCACATTGTCTAGTTTGTAACAAAATCACTTTTAAAATATATTCAGGCGGGGAGCCTCCCCCCAGGTGACAGTTTTAAAATAAGAATAAAAAATAAAACTGATTAATCTTGATTCAGGCCTACACCAATCTGGTGGTATCAACGCAGCGGTATAATAAGGATTCCATAGAGATGATGAACTACACACAAGCACACATGCTGCCTTACTGTTGCTTCCATTCGACATGGAGCCACACAAGCACACATGTTGCCTTACTGTTGCCTCATGCATATCTGTATTTTTTTCCGATTTTTTTGAAACGTAAAAATATGAATTTTGATGATATTTGAATTTTGATTTTTTGGAAGCCTCCATGGAGGCCGAGCTCCAAAAGCAATTTTCGACGCAAGCACGGGAAACAAACCGTCTGGTTCTGTTCCACCACCGAGTACAACACTGCTCCAAGCGCACCCTCTTCTTTTTTTTTTCGATAAAGGGTGTTTTATTACTTAAAAGGTTTAAGCATTACACCCGGCCTCTGCATATCTAGAATGCACACAGCCGCAACAAGTCCAACACAACAAGGAAAAAAAAGACGTAATACAAATAATCTTTAAGAAATTGTATGACGCCTAAGTAGATGATTGTCCAATCCGTAGATCACGTTGCCATCCATGTTGGATAAAAATATCCTTCGTCGTATCCTCCAAGCGTATACAGACCTCCGTAAACAGGTCGCGAAACTCCACACGATGTAGAGATGACCATAAACGGAGAGTACCCGTGCACCTATAGATTACCTGCATAAGAGATGAATTTTTATCATTAAAAACCTTGTCGTTTCTGCATAGCCAAAACGACCAAATAATGGCTAGAAGCGCACCCTCGTCTGCACCCGACCTGCCATGCTCCCGGCTCCAGCTCCCGCTCTCGCCGTCCCATCGGTGGTTGCCTCGGGCCGTGGCACCGGCCTTGGCCCCCGTGCCCTACGGCGAGCTCCTGCTCCACGCTCAAGCCCTCCTGCAACCGTCCCATCCGACCTCTCTGCCGTGAGACGCTCCGCGGCGCGGCTCTTGCCGCCTCCGCCCTCCCGCTTCCGAGCGCCGTCCTCAGCCGAGAGCATCGCCACCGCTTCGTTGAGAGCCCCTCCACGCCCTCTCGCCCTCCTTCCGCGGCCACGCGCTGACATGCCTCTCTCTGCTCACCCGATCCTGGGCCGGCGGGTGCCTGCTACGTGTTCGACCAAATGGTTCAGTCCCCGTTTCCCCTTTCTCCTATTTTACATCTTCCAGAAAATCGCGATCCTGCGCTTCTAGCTCTATCTGGAAACCCTACTTTTTTGATAATTTTGTACTAAGGCTGTACGCATTTGGCCCATCGCTGTGCTAGCTAGATAAGGGACGTTTTTGTGAACTTTGTCATTTCATACCTGCAGCCTTACCAGCGTTTTTACACATTTTTATGAATGCCAGTCCCCATGGCAAGTTCGTTTATGAATGCCTTGTTTTTGGAGTGAGAATGCTACATACTGCAGGAGGCATTGAAGACTTTGTTGCTTCTTTTATCCGTATTCTCACAAAGGTCTACATTCTGAACACACCATAAAAAGTGGATCGCATTGCATTCATGTGGCTGGACAAAGCAAGCTATTTGGTGAACAATTCAGTTATGTGCCTGATTCTAGCCTGTCTTAATTCAGTTATGTGACCATTTGGCAAACAATTTCAGAACCCATACAGCACCAGTTTTCCATTTCCTTCCGGCTTACTCTTATGTATTTGAAGGAAAAGAACTAATTATTCAAATCCATTTAATTTGCCATGAATGATTGGATGATTGTTGATTTGCAGTGTAAATATTTTTTGTGCCCTTTCATACAATTACCTTGTCCACTCTAACACAGTTTCCTTTTGTTTGCAGGGTCATGGTTCATGTTTACTTCGAGATCCAATCCTCGATAGCATTGAACTCTGCAAATGTGACCAACTTGGAACTGCTGCAAACTTGTGGTACTTATCTATCATTCTTTTTGACGCGTACTTATCTATCATTCTGAGATAGCTATATATCTGATTCTGCTGACCTGGTTTCATGAGCATTCCTTTCTGCGCCTCCAAGCATTTTTAGTCTTAACATGGGGTCTTGTTCTCATGCCTATGGATCAGGTCCGCTAATTTTACATGTTGTATTCATCAGATCCTGTTCACATGCCTAAGAATGCTCTAATAGCTGCGAGGCCTTGGTTTTAGTCAGCTCTCTAACTATGGGATTATATTTAACAGAGAAATATTCAAGCATGATACATGTTATATATCCTTGTGTTACCAAAACAGAGAAATATTCAGGCATGATACCTAATATATTTAATAGAGAAATATTCAAGCATGATACCTATTATATCCTTGTGTCATCAAAAGAAATAACACCAACTAAAGTATAATTAACATAGAAATATTCAAGCATGATACCTATTATATCCTTGTGTCATCAAAAGAAATAACACCAACTAAAGTATAATTAACATAGAAATATTCAAGCATGATACCTATCATATCCTTGTGTAACGAAAAGAAATAACATGTACACCAACTAATCTTAGTTTCTTCAAGCCCAATCACTACCTTTGCTGCCTTCTGTTTACGGTTATTTTGGTACGGCGATTGTGTCGCCAGGATCTTAGCTGTGATGCCATCTGATGCTTCTGTTGGGAAGTATGAACCGGTGACGTAACCGAGAATTCCTCCAAAGTCTTACCCCTGTCAAGCAGAAAATTCGCAAGTATTCTTTCGAGTTGCAGTCCTTTATAATTTACAATGTTGATTCTTCTCAGCTTATGGTGCAAGCATCCGACATACATCTGCCACAAACTATCGGTCACGCGGCTACTACGGTCGACCCCATCACCACAATCTTCAGTGTCGGTATCCGATTCGCCATCGGCCATCCAGGATGCCATCTTTCTGGGCTGACCCACAGGAAACAACGATAACATTTCCAGGTTCTTAGTGACACGAAGCAAGACGACGACAGACCGGACGGCCTGGTCGTCGCTCAAGCAGCCCCGGAGGCCCAAATGCCTAAGAGGTAGCCCCCGCACAGCTTCTGCGAACAAGCTGCTGTGGTACGCCATTGACGGGCGCAAGGAGAGGTGAAGGTACGCCAACTCGGTGCACTGGCTGATGAGTGTTGTGACCGGAGCAACATCCGATGATTCCCTCTGGGAGAGGTCCTCACAGATTTCAACCCTCGGAGCCACGACTCCATGGTAGTTTTCAAGCTTGAAGAGCGTCTCGAGAGGAAGGCCGCCTTTGTAGTGCAGCGAATGCAGGCGCGAGCTGCGCAGCTCGACGCGGGTGGCATGGTGGCAGCAGATCATGGCGAAGCTCCGCAGGAAGGCGCTCTTCACGGAGATGTTGCTGACGCCCGGGCACTCCTGCAGCGTCAGGTCGGCGAGGCGCGGGCAGTTGGAGAGCAGGTGCTGCAGCTGTCCTCTGGGGTCCATGATCCTGGCGAGGCAGAGCGTCTCCAGGGACGGCATGGACACGGCTCCGTGCAGGTCGAGCGTCCAGTTGGTGAGGCGCAGGCGGCGAAGCGTGCGGCACCGGAAGAGATGGCTCTGAGTCTTGGTATAGCTGTTCCGTTCGTACTTTTCGAAGTCCGCCGAGGCCCTCTCCGACGAGCCGTAGGGGCAGAGCCTGCGCCGGGACAAGTGGCTGTACCTGAGCTTGACGTCGATCTCCTCGGCGCCCGAGGAGAGGGCGGAGCCGACCCATTGGTCGAGCATGTCGGCCGGCAGGTGGCGGGAGTCGAGGCGGAAGGTGCGGAGCGGCGTCGTGGGGGCCTTGCAGAGGATGGCACCCGTCACCTTGTGCTCGAAGCAGATCGGGAGGTCCTCGGCGGCGCTACCTCTTCTACCCTGATTGCCGGGTTTCTGGTGGTCCACGAGGTCGACGACGGTGACGCCGGCGGGGACGTCGCGCCACCGGCGGGAGAGCGCGCTGGTGCGCGCGGCCTCCTCGGACGGGAGGTGGGAGAGGATGTGCTCCAGCATCTCGTCGGGGAGAGCGCTCAGCCGGTCCGCCCGCCTGCGCCGCTTCATCATCTTGGCCCTGGTCGATATACGTGGATGGACGAGGCACGGTGCGTGCATTCTTATGCCGCACGCCCTCGATATTTGACGAGAAATTTTCGGGTCGGCGGTTGCACCGTCTACCATGTTAGGATTTCTGTTAGGTCAATACCGACCTCGGGTTGCATGCACGGCACCGCCTCATCTCACCAAATCCACCGCCTATCCAAGTTCAAAAAAAAAAAAAATTAAAAAAAAAATCCACCGCCTATAGAACCGATCTGAAAATCCTTGATATATTTGGAAGCAGATCTTTTGATTGACCATATCTCGAATATGGCTTCACCAGCACGCAAGAAGTCGTCGTCGTCGGGGCGGCGAGACCGCATCAGCGGCCTCCCCGACGGCGTGCTGGGCCACGTCCTCTCCTACCTCCCCAACAAGGAGGCCGGTTGCTTGGCCTTGCTTGGCCGCCGGTGGCGCGACATCTTCTGCAGCGTGCACACCATCTCCTTCGAGGAGGTAGAGGGCGAACGGGAACATGACTGGTTCACCTACTTCGTCGAGGTCGAGGAGAGGAGGAGCTGCAGCAGTGAACTCATTAGCCATGTCAGCGCCGCGCTCCTCCGTCGCCGCCGCCGGTACGGCGGCACCGGCACCGGCCTCCCCGTGCCGCTGCGCAGCCTCCGCTTCGCCTTCGACAACTACAGCGACTGGGACAAGGTCGCGGTCGACCAGTGGCTCTTCGACGTGCTGCGTCACGCCGAGAAGGAGCTCCACCTCGACCTTCGCTTCCTCATCGGCCCGATCTGCAAACGCCGCAATGGCAACGGCCGCCGCCGCGACGACGAGTCGAGCGTTAAGGAGGACTGGGGGTATCTCCTTCCGAAAAGGCTCTACTCCTGCACCGCCATACGGACATTATGCCTTAGCAATTGCAAACTGAATCTACCGGGGGCCATCAACCTGCCGTTCCTCGAGACGATGCGCCTGACATGCATCCTCGGCTATGACTCCGGCGGGACCATCCAGAAACTCATCTGGGGCTGTGCCCGCCTCGCGGACCTGACGCTAGAAGCCAACTATCGTCTCAAGAAGGTCTTTGTTCTCGACAAACGCCTCTGACGGTTGGCTCTCCGCTGCTGCCACAACTTGACGAAGGTAAGCATCGACGCGTCGGAGCTGAGGTCCCTGGACTACAGAGGCGCCGTGCCCAAGGAGTCCCTCCTGGCTCTGCACGGCTCGCCGGCACTGTCCTCGTGCACCGTCGACTTTTGCAAGGCGACACCCATAGAGCCGGAGTTCGTGCTGTTCAGAAGGTTTCTCCAAAAATTCTCGCCCTCGAAGCACCTGTGTCTGCACCATCGAGGCTTGGACACTCAATTCTTCAGGGTGTTCCCCTCGTTTCCTAGCCTGACGCGGCTCGAGATACATGGACCCATCCGAAGCAGCGACGCCGTTGATGCGGTCCGGAGGGTACTGGAGCAGACGCCGAACCTCAAGGTTCTGTCTCTCAACATGGATGACCCGGAGGGAAGACGAAAGGAAGAGGAAGCGGAAGAGCGCGCCAAGTACCCGGGACTCTTGAACAGAAGAGGCGTAGATGATGATCAGGAGCAGTACCATCAGTCCTTGGATGATCCTGTAGAGCTCAGAGTTCCCAACCGGTCGAGTTTTTCCATGCGGTGCTTGCGGCATGGGGTGAAGGAGATCAACATGGTTAACTACCGGTGTGACGTGCAGCATAGGGTGCTGGCCAGCCTGCTGTTCCGCAATGCGCTTGTGCTTGAAAGGATGTGTGTCGTGTTCGTGAAGAAGGTGCCGTCCGAGTTGCAGGATCAGCTCATGAAGGAGATCGAGAGCTGGGTAGTGGCCAAACCAGCAGAAAAGAGTTTCATGTGATTACTTGTCTTCCGTGAAGCAATCTCAGTATTTATCCGTAGATGTCATGTTATTTTCTTCTTCCTTTTTAACTTTTCCTTTTTGCGAGGGATGTCATGTTATCTTTGGGCAAGACATGTCTTGAATTTAGTAGAAGCGAGAGAGAGACTCCTCGTCATGGTTTGGATTATGAACCAGTACTTGTTACTAAAACAAAAATACTCCTGGTCATGGTTTGGATTATCTTCACGAAGTAGTATTTTCACAGTTAACTGGTCATGGTTTTGGTTTGCTAATTTTTTGTTGTCTGAAAATTTCGTAGTTCTCAAACGACGTGGAGCAGTCGATCCAGTGCTCAGTTCTCAAACATTACATGTCTTCACACTAGGTGAAAAAAATCATTACAACATTATGAACATTTTTTGGTTGTATAGAACAAGTTTGTATGGTGTTTCTCAAAAGAAAATTGTACAATCAACTGAGAAATAAGATTTGGTCAGAGACGGTTCTACATTTTTTTTTCACTGGATACACAAAATTCTTTGAGTTAATTCCATTTTTACTCTTAGTTTTACATTTTTGACAGGATCTACGTACCCAACTTAAGGGAAATTCCTCCATTTAACCAATCCTTTTTCAGTTTTACCCAAAAACTGGCATTCTATTTCTCGCCGCATCCATATGTCTGGATTTCCCATGATCACTTTGACTTCCCATTTCAAGTGATGTGAGATCCATCTTTTTGAAACCTAGTTCTACTTTTTCACTGTCAACTGCAGAATTGCAAAACTATAGCATTATAAAAAAAAGTTTAACGTGGGAGAGTCGAACATGATAATAAAATCGTATAGCCATTAGCCTTTGCGCAACATATTCTGAATACAAGATACAAATATATTCAGAGAAGGCTCTAAGAAAAGAACTCTTATTTAGGCTGCAAACGTTGCATGGTTGACCTATATTGAACAACACAGAAGCACCACGAGTGAAAAAAAAATACAAGTACACAATGCATTTGCTAGCTGCATTAGGCACAACTCCAACATACTATTGAACTATTTTTATTGTCTTGGATCTGCCCTAGTGACTTCTGCCTTACTAAAATATCAATTTCAACATATATGTAATGATGTTTCAGTAATACTTCCAATGTAGCTGTTTTTAGCTGCAATCACTGTAACAAAAATTTGAACGAGGAACATTACTGTCACCAAGAACGGGGCTCTAAGAGCAAACTCCAACGCTCCGACCCATTTCGTCAGCGCGCGTCCGTTTGGGTCGGCGCGGACGAAAAGTCGACCCAACGCGCCGACCCAAATGGACACGCGTCCGTTTTTCGTCCGCCTGCCGACCCATTCCCGACCCATTTTTGAGCCGGATTTGCGTCGGCGCGGACACGAGACGGACGCGCGCGCCCGCCTACTCCTCTCCCTGGCCCGCTGGTCGGTGGCAGCCTCCATCATTTCCCTCCATTTTCCCAAAAACTCTCCCGCCCGCGCGCGCTCCCACCGCTCGCCATGGACGCCGACCTCGATGCCGCCGCTGGCCTCGCCTCCCTCGCCTCGTCCGCCCCCTTCGGCAAAGGCAAGCCTCGCGCCCCCCGCAAGACCGCCGCAACGCCTAAGCCGAAGAAGAAGCTGACGGCCGAGGAGCCGGCATGGGAGTCGGCGAAGAGAAAGGGCCGGAGGCACGCGGCGGACGCGAGGCAGGAAGCCATCGCGGCGGCCGTCATCGCCGCCGCCGCACAGCAGGAGGCCACCAACGCCCGCGTCGCGGCGGCAACGAGGGAGGCGCTAATGTACCTAGGGTTAAACCCTGGCCAGCATGGCCTAGTCAACGCCGCCGTGGCCGCGGCCAGCACCGGCTCATCTGCGTTTCCTCGGATGGTGCTGCCCGACTCGCCCCGCGTGTCGGCGACGCAGCCGATGCCCAGCTTCCACGCCTACCCGCAGGCGTCTCGACTCTCCGGGGAGTGCTCGCCCGAGGTGAGCGTGGTGGCGCCTTCCATGCCCACGCCCGCGCCCGCGCCCATTGACCTCAATGCCACACCGGTGGCCGGAGGCTCGTCATCCGGAGGGGCGAGGAAACGCGCGCGACAGATGCCAGCGGACGTGCTGCTGGGCGCACGCAACCTGTTCGACGGAATGCCGGCCTCCGGCGACGATGGCAGAACATCATCTTCGAGGGTGGCATGACCACGGCCGCGATGGCGTGGTCGAACTCTTCCGCCCATTTTTGTGTGCTGGCATGTGTGCCGCCCCGCTGGCAAGTGCGCCAGCTGAACTGGGTGCTGTTTTTCTGAAGCTGGCATTGTATGCCGGCGCTGGCATGGTGCCGGCATGAACTTCGGGCGACGACATGGCCGCTGGCATGATCTATGGCCGCAGGCCTTTTTCGAAATTTGCATGCGGACATAAAATGGTTCGTGGCCGTTGGGCGCACCGTCGACCCAAATCTTAAAGAGGACGGGCGCCGAGCGGGCGGCCGACCCAAACGGACAAAAAGCGAACAAATTCGCCGTCCGCTTGGATCGGCGCGTTGGAGTTGCTTTAAGATGTCACATAAGACAAGCATCAAGCTTCCAGCTTGGATCCAAAAAAAGAAGAAGCTTCCAGCTTGCCAAACAAAATCATCTATGTGGCATGCCACATAAGCACCTACTTGTTAGAGCATCTTTAGTAGGACCCCTAGCCGTCCTCCTGGAGCCTTGCTGACCTCACCATGGTCCACTGATGCCCACTGATGCTCGTGCATGACGATGGCGTATAACAACGACGAACTGCAGCGAACCGTCTAGTTCCGCCTGAGCCAGGGAGCTGCCGGTCCGGTCCTAGAATACTGGACCGTTCAGCAGCAGCGGTGCCAACATTAAAAGCTAATGCACTAATGTCTCTAAAATCTCTTATTTTTTGGCAAACCCATGAATAGAATTAGGCTTGCAACCAAAAAAGTTGTGGGGTCAGCTGACCCCACAGCTTACACATGGAATCGCCACTGCCGTTCATATGTTAATCCGGTCCCGGGCTGACGGCCAACTTGGTCAGGCCAACTCCAGCGCACGACCCCATCCTGTCCGGGTACGTCCGTTTGGGACAAAACGAACATATCAGACGGCCCAGCGCGCGGGCGCAAACGGACTTTTGTCCGTTTTCTGTCCGCTTTTGACCCATCCCCGACCCAATTTTGGGCCGCCTTTGGGGTGAAACGGACAGCTCGTGGACGGGCGGGACGCGCGCGCTTGTCCTCCCCTGGCCCGCCCGTCGGTGGCACAGAGCACCCGCCCAACGCCCCATTTGGCGCCATTTCCCCCTCCCTCCCCCCCCCCCCCCCAAAACCCTCCCACGTCCCGATTTCGCCTTCGGCCACCACCATCCCGCCATGGCTGACGCCCCGCCGAATTCCGGCGGCCAGGCCGTAGACCCGCCCCGACAGGCGAAGAAGAAGGCGACCAAGGCACCGAAGAAGTCTCGGGCGGATCTCACGTCGGCGGAGCTCGCAAAATTGGCCGCGGAATCGGCCAAGAGGAGGAATCGGCGGGCAGCGCAGAAGGGCAAGGACGCCGCGGCCATGCTCGCCGCCGAGCGTGCTGCGCTGGAGGCCGCGCGGCACAAGGCCGACGTCGACGAGAAGGAGGACATCGTCAACAAAGCGCATGCCCTCATGCTTGGGCTGTGCCGTCCGACGAGCTTTCCGGCAGCTCCCGTCGGCCCGGCGAGCACAGGCTCGTCGGTCGCCCGGCCTCCGTAGTGCCCCTCGCCGACATCGAGGACCACCCCATTGCCGCCAAGGTAGGAAGGCCAGACCCGTTTCTCGGGGTCGTCGGATGTTGGCGTGATGGCACCGTCCACCCCACGCCCCTCGGCCGTCATCGACCTCAACGTCACGCCGGGGTCCAGCAGCGGCGGCCTCCCGTCCGTCGAGATGCAAAGAAAGCAAGCACGGCCGCCGTCTACGGCCACCATGCCGTCGCCCCGCGTCCTGTTCGGCGGAATGCCTACACCAACATCGACGGTCGAGGACCCCGACTACAACGAGTACATGGAGAATGTCATCTATGAGGGCCGTGGCGAGGCCTTCCAGATGGGTGGGCATGGCGATGCCTTCGATCCCGAGGAGACCCAGAGTCAGGATGGCCACGGAGACCCGTACGTTGCCAATGAAGACTTTGAGGCCGACGACCATGGTGACTCGTGGCATGAAGATGATGACATCTATTCCGAAGGTGAAGGTGATGAAGAAGAAGAGGATGGCGTCGATATTGCGGGCGAGCCATTGTTCATCGACGAGCTCACCCAAAGAGCGGAAGCACAAAAGAGGAAGAAGAGCATTCGTACGGGATCATACACACAAGATGAGGACAAATTGATTTGCGAAAGTTGGAAGGAGATTGGCCAAGATCCTAGGGTCGGTGCGCAACAAAAGGAAATTGTTTGTTGGACAAGAGTTCACAAAACATTCCATGAAAGAAAGTTGTTTCCGCCCTACCAATTTACGAGCGATCGTAGCATCAACTCGATTCAAAAGAGGTGGTTGTTCATCCAACAAGAATGCAACAAGTATCAAGCCGCACTTGAAAGCGCTGAAGCACGCCCCGTGAGTGGTCTCGGCATTGGGGACATGGTATGATATCTTATCTTTCGTTGCTACGGCCGAGGCTTCGACCTTCTCTATGTTTGCATGTCCAATTCTTGTTTGATCGTGTAGGCATTTCAATCTTTGGAAGCATTCAAGGCCCGGCACAATGACAAGCCATTCACTCTCACGCATTGTTGGACGATCATCAACAATTGCCCTAAGTTCAAAGATCAATACCGCGAACTTCAAAGGAAGAGAGGAAAGAAGACGGCCGAGTTGGCC
This sequence comes from Elymus sibiricus, assembly GCA_039707655.1. Classification (NCBI taxonomy): domain Eukaryota; kingdom Viridiplantae; phylum Streptophyta; class Magnoliopsida; order Poales; family Poaceae; genus Elymus; species Elymus sibiricus. The sequence continues at coordinate 488,177,060 of CM077665.1, forward strand.
GGAGGTGGAGACGGTGAGGCGTTGAAGAGGCCGAGGGGCAAGACCAACTCCAAGATGGACGACAAGCGTGATGCGGCATCCTTTGCCTTGCATGAGACTTTGCACGGCATGATGTCTCAAAAGGAAGTTAGGGATGAGAAAAAGCGACAAGGCAAGGAGGAGCAAATGAAGCAATACCTACAGCTTCAAACGAAGAAGCTTGAGATGGAGGAGGCGGCCAAGAAGAGGAAGATCGACATGGAGGAGGCGGCCATGCAGAGGCAGCTCGACATCGAGGCCGCCAATGCCGCGGTCAGGCAGAGGCAGCTCGACATCGAGGCCGCCAATGCCGCAACCAAAGCAAAGGAGGTGGCGCTAGCGATCATGAGCGTCGACTTGAGCAAGATGAGCGAGAAGACGAGGAGCTGGTTCGAGGCCCGGCAGAAAGAGATGTTCGACGCCGACGGCCTGAACTAGGCGGTCTGTTCGGCTGTGGCACGGGGTGCCGACCGCTGGCTGTGTGCCGACGAGAAACATATACATTTTGGAGGCTGGCTGTGTTGCCGGCCGCTGGCTGTGTGCCGGCGAGAAACCTATTCATTTTGGAGGCTGGCTGTGTTGCCGGCGAGGTCGTGTAGGCTGGCTGTGTTGCCAGCATGAACCAGGACGTGGTTTATTCGAACCAGGAGGCGGACAAGATGTGGCCGAAGGATGCGTCTGCGCGTTGGACGCACGGCCACCGCATCCCAGAAAAGGCCCGGACACGACCCCATTGCCCGCCCCAAACGGACAGAATCCGAACAAAACGGACGTCCGTTTGGGGTCGTGCGCTGGAGTTGGCCTCAGGGACTAGACCGGGCCGTGTCCACTCTGGCTGTCCACCGGACATAGGAAATGACCATTGGCGAGGTACCCCGCAAGCTGCTCGAGCTCAAATTTGATATGGGTTAAAGCATTTTTTCCCTGTTGCAACGCACATGTATATTTTATTATAGTGTTAGAAGGATTAAATTTCCTTCTCCGTTTCATCATCCTTCGCCCATCCATTTGCTTGACTTTGGAAACATGGATTGGGTAATAGGATAGGCATGTGCGAGGATTTGTTTCTCCCGTTGGTTGGGCACATTTACTAGTAGAAAAAAAAGAGTAAACTTAACCGGGCAAATGTTTGCCAGCAAGAAATAGTATCTCTTGTATCCGAGTGTTACTGAAAGAACCCTAACCTCTCCCTTCTAATTTTACATCTTTCAAGTGCAATCACAACTTTTGCTGCTATAATCTATTTACAGTTACTCTGGTATGGTGAGTCGACCGCCAGGATCGTAGCTCCTTCGCAATCTTACGCTTACTTTGGGAACATCCAGCCGTTAAGGTGACCGAGAATTCCTCCAAAGCTGCAGCCTTCGAAAGCAGAAACTTTGCAAGCATCTTTTCGAGTTGCAGCCCTCTGTACATCCCAATGTTGATTCTTCTCAGCTTATTATCATCCAAGCAGCTGATCTGCTTTGGCCAGAAACCACTATCGGTCATGATGCTACTATAGTCGACCCCATCCTCAACATGGCTGTTCTCATGCTCCATATCTGATTCGCTATCAGACGAGTACCCTTCGTTTGGAATCTCTGGACCCAGAGGAAACAACGACAGTGCTTCGAGGTTCTGGGTGTCACGAAGAAGGACGGCGACTGACCGGATGTCGTCGTCGTCGCAGAGGGAGCACTGGAGGACCAACTGCCTAAGATGCTGTAGGCAGGGCACCGCATCTGTGAAGCTGCTGTGGTAAGCCATTGATGGGCGCAAAGAAAGGTGAAGGCACGCCAGCTTGGTGCACCGCCTGATGAGCTTGGTGGCCGGAGCGAATTCTTCCGTTGCTCCGATTCCGGAGAGGTCTTCACAGATTTCAATCCGTAACGCCATGACCCCGGCATGGTTCGCAAGCTTGAAGAGCGACTTGCGAGGAAGGCCGCCCTTGTAGTGCAGCGACTGGAGGCAGGTGCTGCCCAGCTTGATGCGCCTGGCATGGTGGCAGCAGATCACGGCGAAACTCCGCAGGTGGGCGCTGGCCACCGTGATTTCCGTGAGGCTCGGGCACTCCTGCAGCGTCAGGTCGGTGAGGCGTGGGCAGTTTGAGAGCAGGTGCTGCAGCAGCCCTTTGGAGTCGGCGATCCTGGTGAGGCAGAGCGTCTCCAGGGACGGCATGGACACGGTTCCGTGCAGATCGAGCCTCCAGTTGGTGAGGCGCAGGCGGCGAAGCGTGCGGCACCGGAAGAGATAGTGCTTCGTCTTCATATAGCTGTTCGGCACGTAGCTTTCGAAGTCGGCCGAGGCCCACTCCGAGGAGCCGTAGGGGCAGAGCCTGCGCCGGGACAAGTGGCCGTACCTGAGCTTCACGTCGATCTCCTCGGCGCCGGAGGACACGGCGGAGCCCATCCACTGGTCGAGCAGGTCTTCCCACGCGTTGAAGGCGTCGAGGCGCAAGGTGCGGATGGCCGTCGCGGGTTCCTTGCCGAGGAAGGCGCCCGTCACCTTGTGGGCGAAGCAGATCGGGAGGTGCTCGCTCATCCTGTAACGCCCATCGCCGTCCGTGGGGTCGGCGAGGTCGATGGTGGTGCCGCCGGCGGGGACGTCGCGCCATCGGCGGGAGAGCGCGCTGGTGCGCGCGGCCTCCTCGGACGGGAGCTGGGAGAGGATGTGCTGGATCATCTCGTCGGGGAGAGCGCTCAGCCGGTCCGCCCGCCTGAGCCGCGTCATCTTCGTGGAGGCGTCGATGGACGAGACGCGAGGCGTGCCGAATACCTAAGCAAACCCTCGATATTTAGATTTCTTTATATATATGTCGTGTGCACGGCACTGCCTCATCTCACCGCCAATGGAAACCCTTGTTCCTTTTTTTTTCTTTATTTATAAACGTAGCAGTCCCTTAGAATCCAATTCATTAAAAAAGATTGAATAGAATTGCCTAGTTAATTAACGAAAAACCGGATGAAAACGGTCACAACACGCCCATAAAACAAAGCCCACAGGACGACCTGCCAACCCACACAAGAACGCACACACGCCGTTGAAGAGAAAAGCGTCGCCAAGGTTGCAATCCGGTGTCATCGTCATCACACCTTCGCGAGGGCGACTCCGACTCCACCATCAACGACCACCGATGTAACCCTCATTGCAAACAAGTGTCAAGGCCTGCGCCGGCCGATTCCAAACAGTCCACCGCATGCGCCGATGACTAGGCATCTCTGACTCTGTCGACGAGCATTGTAGGGAAAAAGCGTTGGTCCTGTGCCGAGCGGTACCGTAACCGACCATCCGTCTCGTGTCATCGTCACCGTGGAGGCACCTCCTCTGCAGCTCCGACTTTAGGAAGACAAGTGAGACACGACAACCCCTCGAACACGCCGGATGAGACCGAGTACAAAAGCTCAGCAACAACCCAACTCCGCCTGAAGCCGCCATCGTTGCCACACAAGAAGTCGCACCACATCACAATTGTCGGACGAACACCTGCCGACCGTAATGCCACGAGCGTCCAATCCATGAAGCGCGCACACGGGATCCAATACTCTTCGACGCCCCAAAGAAGGAAGCGACGATTGAGGGAGTCCTGGACTAAGGGGTCCTCGGGATGCCGACCTATCTCGTATAGACCGGACTAAGGAAGTATTCGGTGACCGAATACTAAGGGGACCCGTGGTAAGGAAGGAAACCTCTGGAGTCGTGGAGCGTCCGCCAAGTAAAAGATTGGCATGTTTAAGCATTCGGTAGCAACCGACTACATGTAACCCTAGGTACCCCTGGTGTCTATATAAACCAGGGGGCTTAGTTCATAGAACACAAGTCGACTCATCTAGGGTTTAGCTTATTTGATCTCGAGGTAGATCGACTCTATAACCATCATACTCATCAATACAATCAAGTAGGACGTAGGGTTTTACCTCCTCACGAGGGCCCAAACCTGGGTAAACATCGTCTCCTTCGTCTCCTGTTAACCATCGATCCCAGATTCACAACTCGGGACCCCCTACCCGAGATCCGCCGGTTTTGATACCGACATTGGTGCTTTCATTGAGAGTTCCACTGCAGAATCGCCGAAAGATCGATGGCTCGCTTAATCATTAGCAATGAGATCTATAACCAGGACCTCTTCGTTCCTGGACAGATCTTTGCTTTCGGTAGTATCGTGCTCCATGCCGATCCCTCCGGCCATCTAGGCCAGGTTGGAAGTTTTGCCCCCGGACAGGAGGTCAGGTTTGGAAACCTAGAGTTCACCGCCGACTCCTGGGGATTTCTTGTCTTAGCAAGGACCTCGACTCTCCTTGAAGAGCCCACGGTCCCCCATGCCTTGGCTTCGGAAGCGGTAGATCCTGTTGCTGAAGCGGCCCTTGTCCTTGGTTTGGCCCTAAAGCCTGACTCGATCGACATGCCCGGGTCGACCCCAGCAGCACACAACCTAGGGGCATCCTCGGACGATCCTAGGGCAGTGACGCCGCAAACCAACCACGGGCACGCAAGTCACGTGAGCTCCTCCGACGTTTCATCGTCGAACGAGTTGCTCAATCGACTTCAAACCCTAAGCCTAACCGAAGAACAAACCTCGGTCTATGACCAGATCGGGCTTAGGCCTGACGACAGGGAGATTCGCATCCCTCCGGTAACACACTTGGTCGCCACCGTCGAGTACTCGGCTCGGAGTATGTCTCACCAACCACCAGAGTTGAGGACGGTTTACATCCTAGTCTCCGGACGGTCGGATCCTCCTCACAGTTCGAAATCCGGGCCCCACCCCGAGAGCGGTCCAGGGTCTGTGGTCAATCTGGCACACGGCCCGGAGCTCACGCCGCAAGGCCCCGTTGGTTCTACGCACTCCGAATCCGTCGTGACAGACCCCACAACGGCACTTAATACAACCGTCAGGATTTCGGACTCACGTCCTATCGGGACGCGGAATTTTTCCCCACCCACCACCCTAATCGAGCAGTCTCCATGCACAATAGAGCCCTGTTCACCGGGCCTACGGTAGGTCAAACAACGGCCAGGCGAATCGGTACACCACTTTTGGGCCAGATTCCTACTTAGCAAGGACAGGACCAAGGGCCACAGCGACAAGGAGATAATGGCAACCTTCCGGCGCAATTGCCACAATGAAGGAATTCTCAACGCCCTCACTCGTCGCCGCATCCAAAACTTCTCCAAACTGTCAGACCTGGTCCGAAAATACTGTGCCATGGAGAGCACTTGGAAGACACAACAATTATGCACGGAGCCAGCCCATACCGAACACCCTAGAGGAATACGGAAGAGGCTCGCGCATCCACGACGGCCGGCCAAGCATGAGCCCGCCGACAAAAGAAATAAGTACGCGTCAGGCGAAAGAACCGTTCTTGACGAACTACAGGACAATCCATGCCCCATACACTCCGCCTCGTCAAACACGGGCCCGACTCACAGCCTTCGGGATTTTTGGGTCATCAGGCAAGTTGCAAAGAGCGGAGAGGCCATCCTCCTGACCTCGGGCGGATGTCCAACAACGCCACCTGAAAACAACGCCGATGTCCTAACGATCTATGAGACGTTCTCCTCCAAAAATCAAAGGAAAAGAGCTCTTCGAGAACTTGATCATATACACCAGGTGGCAGTGAGAAATTCATGGACAGACACACCGATAACTTTTGACGAGGACGACCAACCGATAACCCGCACATAACTGGCACCCGCCGTCCTGGTCCTCGACCCAATAGTAGATGGCTTCAGGCTGGACAAGGTGCTAATGGACGGTGGCAGTGGTCTAAACCTCATGTATGAGGATACATTGGACAAGATGCAGTTCGATAGATCTCGAATCGAACGGAGCAGCACAACCTTCCGAGGAATCATCCCCGGAAAGGAGGCACGCTGTACAGGACGAGTGACCCTCGACGTAGTATTCGGCACCCCCGATAACTACAGATCCGAAGAACTTCTTTTTCATATCGTACCCTTTCACAGTGGCTATCATGCCCTCTTAGGGCGCGACGCCTTCACAAGATTTCAGGCCATACCACATTATGGTTATATGAAGCTCAAAATGCCAGGACCCAACGGGGTGATTACAAGTGACCCAGATAGAGCCCTTCGAGCCGAAAACAAAACAACATCGCTTGCCCTCGAGGCACTAGCTGAGACCCTCGATGTAGAAGAACTAGCCACACTCCGCTCTATTGTGGACAAGGACGACGTAATCCTCGGCAAGAGGCCAAAGTCCACATCTTTCAAAACTGCAGACGAAATCACAAAATTCCAAGTACACCCGACGGACCCCAATAAAACAGCGTCCATCGGAGCTCAGCTGGACCCCGCGATCGCCGAAGCACCGCGCATATTTTTGCGCGAAAATTGGGACATATTCGCTTGGCACCCATCAGATATGCCAGGAATCCCCCGGAGGCTGGCGGAACACAGTCTGAATATACTCGCGGGCTTTAAATCGGTTAAGCAGGCTTTACGCTGATTTTCCGAACCCAAGCATCAAGATATGGGTGAAGAACTCACCAAACTACTTGAAGCCGGGTTCATCAGAGAAATTAAGCACCCCGAGTGGTTGGCAAATCTGGTCATGGTGCCAAAGAAAGACAAATCCTGGCGGCTTTGCGTCGATTTCAAAGACCTTAACAAAACCTACCCTAAAGATCCTTTCCCCTTACCGCGCATTGACCAGATCATCGACGCCACTGCCGGACACGACTCACTTTGGTTTTTTGATGCTTATTCCAGATACCATCAGATTAAAATGAAGGAGTCTGATCAAGACGCAACCGCCTTCATCACCCCCTACGGGCCCTTTTGTTTTAACACAATGCCTTTCGGGTTAAAAAATGCAGGAGCCACGTACCATCGCATGATCCAGACATGCCTGGAAAAACAAATCGACAAGACAGTCGAGGCGTATGTGGACGACGTGGTCATCAAGACCAAACACGTCAGTCAGTTGGTGGAGCACCTCGGCAAACCTTCGCCTGTCTACGGGAGTACGATATATGGCTCAATCCGGACAAGTGTGTCTTCGGAGTCCCGTCCGGTAAACTGCTCGGCTTCATTGTCTCTCGCAGGGGAATAGAGGCCAATCCGGCCAAGATCCGAGCTCTATCCCAACTAGCGATCCCCAAAGAACTAAAGCATGTCCAAAAATTTGCAGGCTGCGTGGCGGCGTTAAGCCGCTTTATCTCCCGCCTTGGTGACAAGGATCTGCCACTATACAGGCTGCTAAAATGGACCAAAAACTTCGAGTGGACCGATGAGGCAACAACCGCGTTAGAGGAAATTAAGACACTGCTGGCCAGTAATCCCATTCTAACAGCCCCGGGTATTGGTGAACCGATGTTGTTATACATCTCCGCCACCAACCAGGTCGTCAGCGCGGTCCTCGTGGTAGAACGGGAGGCCGAGGGCCACAAATTCCGGGTACAAAAACCAGTCTACTACGTATCGGAAGTACTTACTCCGTGCAAGTCCAGATACCGACATTATCAGAAGATAGCTTACACAGTGTTCATGACGTCACGCAAGCTAAGACACTATTTTCAAGAGTGTTCGGTCACGGTGGCCTCCGAGGTACCCCTGAATGATATAATCAATAACAAGGACACTACCGGCTGCATAGACAAATGGGCCATCGAGCTCCTCCCATTCGAAATCAATTACAAGCCACGCCGAGTTATTAAATCTCAGGTGTTGGCCAATTTTCTCGCCGAATGGATGGAGGCCAAGCTCCCCAGAGAATACAGCTCATACTCACACTGGACAATGTATTTCGACGGATCCAAGACTCGCGCCGGACTGGGGGATGGAGTCATCCTCACATACCCCACCGGAGACAACACCCGATATGTCTTCCAGATCATGTATGCCGACTCGAATAACGCGGCCAAATACGAGGCATTGTTGCATGGACTTTGGATGGCAACATCAATGGGTGTATAGCGGCTCGAAGTACGGGGAGAATCCAATCTCGCCATCTCGCAAATTAACGGCGAATTCGATGCCAAAAACCTGAAAATGGCAGCTTACAGAAATGCCGTCCTCAAGATATCCGCATGGTTCGAGGGGCTAGAATTCCACCATGTCTCCAGAGACAGCAATCAAGCTGCTGACATCCTCGCCCGCATGAGCGCCAAGCGCGACCCCGTCCCTAAGAACACCTTCCTAGAGAAGCTCTTCAAGCCTTCGGTGGCGTGGCAGGATGACGGCAAGGACGCTACAGCTAATGGAGCAGAACAGGTCATCACCCCCGCAGTCGAACCAAATGAGCAAATCATCGACGATTCCACAATTGAAGAAACACCCTCGGTCCACGAGGTCATGGCAGCAATCGCACCATGGACTAAACCTTTCCTCGCCTACCTTCTACGCAAAGAACTCCCCGACGACCAGACGGAGGCAGGACGGATAATCCGGTGATCAAAAGCATACAAGGTCCATGAAGGGAACTATACAAAAAGAGCACTACTGGGGTACTCCAACGGTGCATACCCAAAGAAAAAGGAAGACAACTCTTGGCTAAGATACACGCAGGCATGGGCGGCCATCATGCAACAGCATGGGCCCTAGTAAGGAAGGCTTTTCAAGCCGGGTTCTTCTGGCCCACGGCTCGAGCAGACGCCCACACTCTTGTCCAACATTGTGTCGGTTGTCAGCTCTTTGCAAACCAAAGCCACATGCCTCCTACGGCTCTTCGAACGATACCCATGACATGGCCTTTTGCGGTCTAGGGTTTAGACATGGTCGGACCACTTAAAAGGGGGACCAAGAAAAAGAAGTACCTACTGGTCATGGTCGACAAATTTACTAAATGGATTGAGGCAAAACTAGTAAGTTCAGCTAAGTCGGGGCCGGTCATTGATTTCATATCCAGCGTAGTGCACCATTATGGTGTACCACACAGTATAATAACGGACAATGGATCCAACTTTACCGCCCAGGAGGTAAAGGACTGGTGCGCCAACCTGGGCATCAAACTCGATTATGCCTCGGTGTACCATCCACAGACCAATGGACATGTCGAACGAGCCAACGACCTCATTATGAGCGGCATCAAACCTCGCCTGGTTCGATCCCTTCAAGAGTCTGACTGTCATTGGGTGGAGGAACTTGATTCCGTACTATGGGGTTTGCGCACCACCCCGAACCGATCAACGGGATACACACCATTCTTTATGGTGTACGGTGTCGAAGCGGTCCTCCCTTGAGATAGCAGTCTCATACCTCTCGATCCGGGCATTCTTTTCAAAAATAAACTTCAACTCCTGGAACATCTCATATGCTCCATGACGTTCAAAATGCCTTTGAAGCCCCGGTTCTAAGCCATACAACATAGCACACTGAACTATTGAGTAATCATCCGAACGCGATTGCCAGGCGTTCACAATGTCTGCAGACGACACTGAAGCGGGTGGCTCACCGAGCGGTGCATCAAGGACATAAGCCTTTTGGGAAGCAGTGAGGATAATCCTCAGATTACGGGCCCAGTCTACAAAGTTACTTCCATCATCTTTCAGCTTGGCTTTCTCTAGGAACACATTGAAATTCAGGGGAACTACTGCGCGAGCCATTGATCTACAACATAAATTTGCAAAGACAACTTAGACCATTGTTCAAGATAATGAGTTTAGTTAATCATATTACTTAAAAAACCCCCACTCAGATTGACATCCCTCCGGTCATCCGAGTGCTACATGATCCAAATTCACCAACCCAAGTTCGATCATCACGTGAGATGAGGTGGTTTCAATGGTGAACATCTCCATGTTGATCATATCTACTATATGACTCATGTTCGACCTTTCGGTCTCTTGTGTTTCGAGGCCATGTCTGTACATGCTAGGCTCGTCAAGTTTAACCCGAGTGTTCCGCATGTGCAAAACTGGCTTGCACCCATTGTAAGCGAACGTAGAGTCTATCACACCCGATCATCACGTGGTGCTTCGGAACTGTCGGCGTTCTGGGATCGGGGTACCCAGATCTGCCTACGTGTGGCCCAGCGGGTGGCCCACCTCGACGGCCCGGTACAGCCTGGCAGCAAACCCCCCAAGACAAGGCCCTCGCGAGAGCCCCAGCCTCACGGGGCGAACAACGCCAAGACCTCCAAAGGAGTGGACTCCCCAGGCCGCCTCCCGTCGAGCGGAGATTTCTATGCAGGTACCCGGTCATAGGAGGCTGCGATGACGTGAGCCATGACGACCAAGGCCAGGCGGGCGCCAGCGGGCGCAGAGGGGACAGTTTGCTCTTTTGTGCTAAGGAGGCAAGGACTTACGCGGGTTCCTAAGGAATCCCCCAAAGGTTTCCGTTCCGGTGCAACAATACCAAGACCACGAGCTCGGCAGGACGGATGTCATTGCCGAGCCCACCTCTGCGTCACGCCCAGAAGCTTTGTAGGCGACGACCACTTTCCATCAGGATAAGATGTACCTCTTGTCCCCTTTCAAAATTGGCTGTTGTGGGATCCCTTCCCGCCTGTGCGATAAGGGAAGAGGACCAAGGTCACTATAAATAGGGGCGAGCCTCCACCGTAGTAGGGACGGATCGATCCATCCTCACCTGAGAGCCCTCGCGAGGTTGCTCAACCACTATACTAGTTCATCCCCATCCTCCTCGTGGGGCCAATCCACTCAAAGCAGGAGTAGGGTCTTACACCGCAAGGTGGCCCGAACCTGGGTAAATCTCCGTGTTCATCTTCTTCCTCGCTCGCACGTTCTCGACAAGGCTTAGCTACGGGGTGGCGAGCTTGAGGCTAGGACTAGTTGAGATCTTCGCACACGCCCCAAAGTTCGAACCTTCTTGGGTCCGCGGAGCCCCGATTCCAACATTTGGCGCGCCAGGTAGGGGCGTGTCGAAGCTCCTTCTTCATCAGCCGCGCTCCACCCTCGCCTCGTCATCTCCATGGCAGATGTCGTTCCCCAGGCTTGGCAGCCCGTGGCCTATGGGAACGCCGCGGGTTGCCCGGCAGTGCCCGTGGTCGCTTGTATCCTCGGTGGGTCGTAGGCGCCCGCGTCCGGTCGCCATGTCAAGCAGCTTCTCCACCTGGCGGGCGCATCTCAGCAGCGGCCCGAGGCCCCGCGGAGCAGGGCGAGGCCGGAGACCGACATCACCTTCGACTCCAGGGACCATCCCAGGACGGCGGTCGCTGCTGGTGCGCTCCCCATGTTGTGCACGCCCACCAACAGTAATGTTGCGGTCACCAAGACCCTCATCGATGGCGGCGCCGGCCTCAACGTCCTTTCCGTGGAGGCCTTTGACATGCTCCAGGTGCCCTACGACCAGCTCACGCCCACAAGGCCCTTCTCAGGGGTGGTCAGAGGCTCCGCCACCCCCTTGGGGCAGGTGCGCCTCCCTGTCACGTTCGGCACTCGTGACAATTACCGCACTGAGCTGATCGACTTCGACGTGGCCCACATCGGCCTCCCGTACAATGCCATCCTGGGATATCCAGTCCTCGCCAAGTTCATGGCGGCGACGCACCCAGGCTACAACATCATCAAGATGCTTGGTAGCAGCGGCATCATCACTGTGGCCGGAGACACCAAGGACGCGGTTCGAGCCCTCAAGCTCGTCTACAAGGCCGCAGCAGCCTTGCGCCCCGACGCCGAGGGCGATACGCAGGCTCCGGAGGCTGCGCCCGCGAAGAAGAAACAACTGTTCTCTCAGGACCGGGCTGAGACGAAGCAGGTGCCTATTGATGGCAGAACCTCGGGCCCCACCTTCAGCATTGGCGCTGGCCTTCCCCCAGAGCAGGAGAAGGCGCTGGTTGACTTCCGCCGCGCAAACAAGGATGTGTTTGCGTGGGAGGCGTCCGACCTGGTGGGCGTCCCGAGGGAGGTGATCGAACACCACTTAATGGTGTGCCCCGGTGCGCGCCCAGTGAAGAAAAAGGCAAGACGACAGGCACAGGAGAAGCAAGTGTTAATCGTCCAAGAGGTCAGCAAGCTGCAGGAAGCCGGTGTTATTTGGGAGGTGCGGCACCTAGACTGGCTGGCCAACCCAGTGATTGTCCCCAAAAAGGGTGGGAAGGAGCGCATGTGCGTCGACTTCATGAGTCTCAACAAGGCTTGTCCTCAGGACCCCTTCCCGCTCCCGCGCATCGACCAGATCGTGGACTCCACCGCCGAGTGCGATCTGCTGTGCTTATTGGATGCTTTCTCAGGCTACCAGCAAATCAAGATGGCAGTGGAGGACGTCGAAAATATGACCTTCCTCTCCCCGTGCGGTGTGTATTGCTACACCTGCATGCCCTTCGGGCTACGGAACGCCGGCGCGACCTTCCAGCGGTTGATGCACATCGCCCTTGGGCAGCAGCTCGGGAGAAATGCGGATGCATACGTCGACGACATCATGGTCAAGTCGCGAGAGGCGAGGACCCTGATCGAGGACCTGAAGGAGACGTTCGCCAACCTGCGGCGGGTGAACCTAAGGCTTAACCCGGAAAAGTGCGTTTTCGGGGTCCCGTCCGGCAAGCTACTCGGCTTCTTGGTGTTGCACCGAGGGATCGAGGCAAACCCAGAGAATATCAAGGCAATCGAGAAAAAGCGCCTGCCTCAGACCCTCAAGGAAATGCAGAAACTGGCGGGCTGCGTGACCTCCTTAGGACGGTTCATCTCCAAGCTTGGTGAGCACGCTCTTCCCTTCTTCAAGCTCATGAAGAGGAAGGGCCCCTTCGAGTGGACCCCTGGCGCGGAGGCAGCTTTCGAGGACCTCAAGCGGTACCTCACGAGCCCACCTGTTATGGTGGCGCCTCGTCTTCGCGAGCCCTTGGTGCTCTACTTGGCGGCCACCCCCACTCAGCCAGTGCAGCGCTTGTAGCGGTCCGGCGGGAGCGCGCCAGCGCAAGCGCGGAGCAAGGCGGCCCGCGAGGGGCCGCACAATGTTCGCCGCCTTAGGATGGCGCTCCTGAGGCCCTCGTCACTTCATCAACCCACGGGGCACCGGAGTCCCTCGCGCTCCGTGCGGAGCAGGACGGCGTCGACACCTCGCCCCTCGTCGAACATCCGGTGTACTTCGTCAGCACCGTGCTGAGGGATGCGCGTGTGTGCTATGCAGTCCTGCTCGCGCTCCTCGTTGCCTCAAGGAAGCCGCGCCATTACTTCCAGGGCCACCCCATCAAGGTCGTCTCTACATACCCCCTAGAGAAAGTGCTACGCAGCCCCAACGCTGCTGGAAGGGTTGCAGAGTGGAACATCGAGCTGCAGGCCTTCCAGCTGGAGTTCAGCACAACCAGGGTCATCAAGGGTGCAACCCTTGCTGACTTCGTGGCGGAGTGGACGGACGCTCTCGACCAAGGGCTGGACGAGGGCCAGTCCCTTGCGCCTGGCGATGAGGCGCCCGACGGCTGGGTCATGCACTTCGACGGAGCCTTCGCACGGCGGGGCGCGGGGGCTGGAGTTGTGCTCATCTCCCCGACAAAGGACAAGCTTTACTACGCCGTGCAGCTTTGCTTCCAACATGGCGAGAAAGTCTCCAACAACATCGCGGAATACGAGGGCTTGATCGCTGGCCTCAGGGCCGCTGGCGCCTTGGGGGTCAAGCGCCTCACCATCAAGGGCAACTCCCAGCTCCTCGTCAACTTTTCCAACAAGGAGTACATGCCGAAGGACGGGCACATGGAGGCATAATTGGAAGAGGTATGTAAAATTGAAAAGCGTTTCCTGGGCTTGGAATTGCAGCACGTCCCGCGTGGCGCGAGCAAGGAAGCAGACGACATCGCCAAGAGGGCGTCACGTCACGAGCCTCAGGAGCCTGGTGTCTTCGAGGAGAGGCTCTTCAAGCCATCGATGGCACCCCCGGCCGCGGGCCCGGCGTCGCTTCAGGAGGAGCTGCCACCGGCCCTGCCCTCAGGCGCCCCGGCCTGTGGTCCGGCCTCAGGAGCCTGACTCCTCCTCGCGCTGGAACCTCAAGCCGGCGACTGGACCGAGGGGTTCAAGGCGTACCTGCTCCGCGGCGCCTTGCCGGAGAAGGAGGAGGACACGGAGCGCGTGGTTCGCCAGGCCACTCCTTATTGTTTGCAGGACGGGGAGCTGTACCGCAGGCGCCCCAACGACGTCTCGCTGCGGTGCATATCCGAGGAGCAGGGGCACGAGCTGTTGGCCGACATCCACGGCGGTGATTGCGGGCACCACTCCTCATCTCGCACCCTCGTGGGGAAGGTGTTCCGCAGCGGTTTCTTCTGGCCCACGACGCTCCACGACACCACCGAGCTGGTCCGATCCTGCGAGGCCTGCCAATTTCACGCCAAGCAGATTCCTCAGCCCGCGCAGGGTCTCCAGACCATCCCGATCTCCTGGCCTTTCATGGTCTGGGGGCTGGATATACTGGGGCCTTTCCCTCGGGCAGCCGGCGGTTATCGCTACCTCTACGTCGCCGTTGACAAGTTCACCAAGTGGGTGGAGGTGCAGCTCGTGCGCACCATCCCCGCCGGCTCGGCCGTCAAGTTCATCAAGGGTCTCGTGAGCCACTTCGGTGTCCCCAACCGTATTATTACCGACAATGGCTCATAGTTCACAAGAAACCTCTTTAGGACATATTGTGCTAACCTTGGAACGCAGATATGCTACACTTCGGTGGCGCACCCACGGAGCAACGGCCAGGCTGAGCGCGCCAATGCGGAGGTCCTGACGGGCCTCAAGACGAGGAGCTTCAAGAAGAAGCTTGAGGCCTGCGGCAGGGGTTGGCTCGGTGAGCTTCAGTCCATGTTGTGGTCCATCCGCACAACCGCGACTAAGCCCACCGGCGAGACCCCGTTCTTCCTCGTCTACGTGGCTAAGGTGGTCCTCCCGCACGAGGTCAAGCATCGCTCCTCGTGAGTCTTGGCATTTGACGTGGAGCATCAGGATGCCTCGCGGGGAACAGATCTCATGCTCGGGGAGGAGGCCCGCCGCCAAGCCTCGCTCCGCGCAGCGAGGTACCTGCAGGCGCTACGGCGCTACCACTGCCGCAACATCCGTTCTAGGACCCTCGAAGTTGGTGACCTCGTCCTAAGGCGAGTCCTCTCCATGGAGGGCTTGCACAGGATCTCACCCATGTGGGAGGGCCCGTTCAGGGTCGCCCAAGTCTCCAGGCCTGGTGCCGTACGCCTGGAGACGCAGGACGGGGTCCCCATCCAGAATGCCTGGAACATCCAGCATCTCCGCAAGTTCTACCCGTGACACTCTCACGTAATAATGAGTGGGCTGTATATGCCCGAAGGACCCCGAGGAGTGCCGTATGAGGCCGCGGAGGGGCTCCCACCCACGCCCAAGTGGAAGCCCCATGCTCCGCGCTGGCGGACAACACGGTCTTACAACGACTATGCCCACGCCTAGTGGAGGCCCCATGCTCCGCGCTGGTGGGAAGACTAGCTTAGGTGCCGAAGGCGGCTGTTCTTTGCCCCCTTTTGTAACCAAATTTGCCACTTTTTGGAATGAAACTTGAAGTTTTCGCGTCTTTATTCGAAAAAGGGGTGGAAACTTTTCTCCTTGCAGCGTTTCTCGTTTTGAAGTCTCGTTTTTAAGAGGTTTGGCACCTGCCAGTTTTCTCTCTCGCGCGCGCCCCACGAGTGGGGTCTAAAAAGGACACGATGTGCACCTTGCCAAAACTTTGGCGTCCTAATCCTCGCGCGACGCTCTTGAGCGAGCCAGCAAGCGCATGTTGCCTCAGGCCCTCGGCCTCAGGAGCGATCATCTCCTGGCCTTGCCGGACATCGCGACCCGGCATACCAGCGATGATCGACCCTTGCTCGGGGGCTCCAACCAAAAATGGTCACCGGGAGAAGGATGACCGAGGAAAGAACAACCACGGTTTGGCTCATTATCGAGGAACCCTACGTAAAGCGCGTTTCGGCGCCTTCGTGGGATGCGGTGCCTCGAGGAGGCACCTCCAGAGGCCCTGACTCCTCGTAAACCCCCCAGGGGCATCGCGAGGAGCGGGCACCTCTCGAGGCTCCGAAGCCGTCCGGTCCGCAAGGAAGAAGCCCCCCCAGCAAGATCTCTAAGCTGCCCCGGTGCCCCAGCTGTGCCCCACGATGCAGGAACCCGCCACGAGTGTCGGGACCCCGATCCTAAGCCATATGAATCCAGCCTGTAACATGTCACACCACTTTGCGACCTCACGCACGGTAACCCATGGCTGCCACCTTACCTTGGCCGGGACCGTTTGCGCCTTTTGGCTCACGGATATGAACATGTCGCTAGCATTCACACGTCAAAGAACCCGGGTCGACATGACTAGTCGTAGAACGCAAGTGGCACATCCGTACAGGGACAGGCATACGTAACCCAACAATGCAGTTGTCGGTCTCAGCATGTGTAGACGAGTCATAGCAAGCTACAAGGACCCCATTACGCCGTGGGACATAAATGTCATCAACTGCGCGTAGATGAATCATAGCAGGCTACATGGACTCCATTACACTGCGAGACATTTCCCTGAAGGGAGAGACACATCAGCAATGAAGGATACACGCCGGCCAATCAATGTGTCCGGAGCAGTAGCAAGCTACCAAGGCTCGGTGGAAGCACAAAGAGGCATTTCCCCGTAAAGAGTACTACTAAAGGCACACAACTAGGTGTCGAATCCCACACATATCAATGCATTTCAAACATACATGCAATATGCATGATATGCGTAGATACAACATGGCATCACAACATAACTCTATGACTCAAGTATTCATTAATCACTCATAAGAGCCAACATATATAGTGTGATATTGCAAACAGGGGTCACATGACCCAACACTCAAGTCATACAATCAACAAGCGGAAGCAAAACATGTCTGGGTACAGACATCTACTAAAAGTGGCTGGAGGAGCCTGAAAAGCTACAACGACCCTACCAAAGGAGCCAGACCTCTGTCTGGGATTCCCAAGCTAATCTGGTCAACATCAAACCTCACGTCATAAGGATCTCTATTGAGACTGACGTCTCATCTGCAAAAACATAAATGAAGCAACCGTGAGTACAAAGGTACTCAGCAAGACTTACATCAGAACTATCTACGTATGCATCATTTTCAATAAGGGGGTTGTGGAGTTTATTGCAGCAAGCGAGCTTTGACTCTTGGCTATCCTGTACTACGACTACAAGTACTTTCTTTGAGGTGGGATAACGCACATGATTCCACATATTCACCATATCAATACACCACTATGGATCCACTCCCATCTCCCTACGAGAAGGCCATCCATAGCACTCACGCTTATCTTGCGCATTTTAGAGTATCCATTTCAAATTGTCTATGAACCACATAAGTTCTCCAAGTAGTCCATATCCGAGGACGCGGCTATTCGAACAGATTGATAACCCTGCTGGGGTGTACTTCTTCACACATGCTCCCGCCACTTATCGCCATGTGCACATAAAAAGGCACCTCGGCAACCTTCAAGCGGAAGCCCAGCGAGGGAGTCGGCCACGACCGTCAATCACACAAGACCCTAGTCCAGGTTTATCGCCTGTTTGAGACTGAACCCGCACGGAAGTCCGGCCGAAGTTTCCGCTACAGCCTCAAACGATGTGCGCAGGGTTCCCAAGCCCACCGTTCGGGTGCCACTTGGTACACCGTGCCACTGTGTCTATACCGCATCAAAGCCCACCCCGTCGGGCAGCGCTATGCACGGCCACCAACACTTTTCCTACAAACACCAAAAACTAGTTGCAACTCCTGGACAGAGATCTAGGCAATTAATAAGTCGAGCGGGGTCATATTTCAGGGCCCAACGTGTGGTAGTAACTGTCTTGAATCACATACACAGAACTCAGTTCTTAAGGACTGTCCCAATGAGACAATCTGCCATGTACTCCTACATGGCCTCTCATCGCTACCTTTACCAAATCGTGTTCACACACTTGGTTCTCACACATCAGGACATGAGTACTGCCATTCCAATTCATCGCCCAGATGGATCAGCCCCGACACGACATGACTCTAAGCATAGCAGGCACAGTAAGTAAGAAAGCATGGATGAGTAGGCACATCAAGGCCCAAACAGTTGCTACTGATGCTATGGTTTCAACTATTTACTATGGCAAGGACATGTCATGCAAAGGAATGGGTTCAACTACCGAGAACAGGTAACAGTTGAATCGTTGTTATCCTAATGCAGTAAAAGAGAGCAGGAGCAAGAGAAGGGGGGGGGGGGTTATATCAGTATGCTCAAGGGGGTTTGCTTGCCTGACACTTCTGAAGGTAACATGACTCTTCATCAATATCAACGATCACATCGTCGGAACCAACGTCTACCAGGAAGGAACAAACCGACAAACAGGAAGAAGGAACAACATTCAATACAATGCTCAACCAAATGAATGGTATGTCATGTTAAGGTACTGAATTGACCTAATGCAATAGCTAGATATATTAGTTGAAGTGAAATTCAAACGTAGTTCAAATTCCAGCTCCAAATGTTATTTCATAACTTGCCCTAATCACAAAATGTCCTAGTTGGTGGTGTTAACTTGTTTAAACATGCATGAACATGGCATAAACAGATTCTTTATATTTTTCTGATCATTTTTCATATATAACTTTTCTTCATTGGAGTTACAGATTATTTTCTATGATTTTTAGAAGTTTTTAGGATTTTCTGAATTTAATAAACCTTTTCTTGAATTATTTTAATTCCAGAATTATTTACTGCATCAGCCTTATGTCATGATGAGGTCAGCAGGTCAGCTGGACTGGTCCAGGTCAAACCTGACCAGTGGTGCCCACTGGTCAGTGACCCTTCTAATTAAACACTGGATTAGATTTAGTTTAAAACCTAACTTTAACTTAATCAGGAGCTGGCCCACTAGTCAGTGACCTATTATACTAACAGAGATTAGTTAATTTAATTAAGCGCTTTACTTAATTAGGTCAGGGGCTGGCCCCACCTGTCATTGACCCCAGGGGGTCAAAACTGGTCAGCTCAGCCTAAACACGCCGGCGGTTCGTCGCCGGCGAGGTCAAACGCGGCGGAGGGCTGCGGGATTCCTCCTCCGGTGACCAAATGGCTGGCGGAGGGCACCTATGGGGAGTTGGGGCTTGACCGCATCCATCTGAGCTAGCGGGCGGGGCTGCGGTGGCTTATGGCGACGGCGGCGAGCAACTTGGCGGCGACTGGAGCACGGGCTCGACCGGCGCGAGGCTACGGCGCAAGGAAGGCCAGCTGAGTGGCTCCACAGCGTCCTAGGACCCCCCCGGTGCTCGACCGCGTGCTCAAAACTAGCTGCGCCCGCTCTGGCATGGTGGCTTCATGGCCGGCGGCGAGGGCTTCGGCCATGGCGGGGGAAACGGAGCTACGGGACGAAAACCCTCGCAGGGAGAGAGAGGGATGATGTAGTGGCTCACAGGGATCAGCAGGGCAACTCACAGGCTCAGGGGCGACTTTGTTTCTAGTGAATCGGCGACGGCGATCCGTCGGCTGTAACGGGAAGAAGAGCTCGAGGACGGCGATGCAGGGCACCCGGAGTCGATTCCTTTGGCGCGAAACTTCTCAGGGCCTAGACGAAGCTCTTGGGCCTGCTCAGAGGAGGAGAGGGTGACTGTTGGGCGAGGTTCGCGGCGGCGCGTCCATGGCGCTCTCGGGCCGAGCTCAGGGAGGAGAAGGGAAGCGAGAGGGAAAGGAAATGGAGAGAAGGAGGAGATGCAGACGGCTCCGCGGGTCTATCCATTCATCCAGGCAGGCAGGCGGGCAGGAGGTGGCGCAGCGCGAGCGCGCGCGCGTCGGGCGCGCGCCCATCCTCCTGGCGCGAGCTGGAAGAAGACGGCGATGCCCTCCTGGGCTAGGCCGTTTCTCTCCTGGGCCGGCTGGTAAGTCAGGTAAGCTCCTTTCTTTTATTTCTGTTTGCAATTTATTTTATTTGTTTGATTTGATTTGAGGCATCAAATCATTTATAAAATTTCTGTAAATTTTTATGTGAGCTCAGGGAACTAGTCCAAGGTCACATGCAAACCTACATAAATATTTGAACTTTAGTTCTTATATAGCAGAAATAAATCCAACTCAAATATGTTATTGATTTAAATCCAAAGTCCCAGAATAAATCTTTAGAAAATTCCTAAATTTTGGTTTGATATATAGTTCTTGCCAAAATTCTCAGAACTATTTGAAAAGCATTTTGAAAACATTGAATGCAATTTTGGGGGTTCTTTTCCCTTATATTTAATTTTGAGGCTTTGATAATTCCCCCAATTCAACTTTCATAAATTTAAAATATGATGCATGAATGATCACATTGCAACTAATTACAAACAAATATTCTAGGGCTGTGACAACGAGCACACCAAGCTAAATTATACTAATCGCGATGGCCAGGAACTTTCAATTAGTAGAAATATAAATACTAGAGTATGAGACGAAAAAACACTAACATAAAGGCGCAAGCGCCATAGATCATTACACGCCCCCGCGTGGCCCTCCATGGTTCTTAATGCAGGAAGTAAAAAACAAAAGGTGGCCTCCCGAGGACCGCCACTCCTGAGGCCTGGCTCCGGCGCCGCCTGCGCTCAGTCGGAGTGCTCCTCCTCCTTGACGGGGGCACGGCGCCGCGGCGGCTCGCCGTCCTCCTTGACCCGGGCGCGCCGACGTGGCGCCTCGTCATAGGCGTCGTCGCTCGAGCTCCCCCCGGAGGAGGCATCGCTGCTGCAGGAGGTGCTGCGGCCATCGCCAAGGGCAAGTTCACCGCCGAGGACGCCGCCGCTGCAAAGGCTGTCGTCGAAGGAGAGGTGGTCGATGTCGCCGCCGTCGCCCTTCGGGCAGCACCCCAAGCGCTTGTCGTCTTCCCCGAAGATCTTGACAAAGAGCGTTGCCGCCCCATCATGCTTGAAGTGGAGGGTACGCCTCCCCTGCAGGCCGCGAGCACGGGCGAACGTCTGCCATCCGCGGTTCAGGAACACATAGCCTGCGGGAGTGACCTCGACCTCCACCTACGAGGCCTCGCTGCAGCAGCCATCGACCTGCAGCCATGGGCCAGCAGGCCCTCCGGTCGGCAGCGCCTCCGCGAAGAAGCGCGGGAACTAGAGCCAGGTGATTGCCGGCCTCTCCGCCCACACCACAAACTCCTGGGCTGCGTCGGTCGAGTGGGATTGCGGGCGGGGCGGTCGGGAACCCGCCACAAACTTACCCCCTTGGCCACGGGTACCATGGCTACTGCAGCCGCCTGCGCGGGAGGGAGCCTTCCCACGGCTGCCAGAGGTAATGCCGGCCTTCGCGGGAGTGCGCCCATGCCCTCGGGGGACCACCGCCGGCGTTGCGGTGTGCTTACAAGGACGGACGCGGCCCCTCTTGGGCGGCGGTAAGTCAGGTCCCTCCAGGTGGGCCTTCCCTTTCTCGGCGACAGAGAATCTCCTCACTGGCGCCATGGCCGTGGAAGCGGCGGCTTGGAGCGAGGAGGCAAGAAGATGAAGACGGGCAAGGGGCTTTGTCTCCCTCTCCCACTTATAGTTGATCGGAGGCCAACCAGCGTCCCTCCGCATTCTGGGCAATGATGGCCCCGCGGCACGCGCTAGCCTTTGTCAGTCAGGGCGGTTGCTGAGGCGACGCGGGGAAGTGGAGGCGTCCGCGTCCCATCGTGCGCCACGCGCCAAGCCTGGCCCGCAGACGATTAGGGCCCTCGGCGCTTCGGCCTTCCTTCCTTGGTTTTGCCCTGAAGCCAACCTGTAACACCCCAAAAATCGGGTTATCGATTTTTGTGCTGTTATTCCTTCCTAGCTTTTCTCTCCCAAATTTTTTCCTCTGGAATTTGGCAAGTGACCAGGTGAATCCAGTCATTCCCCAACCTCTCAGTGCCTTGCCCATGCTCCTGTGCCAGTCAACCTTCCGTCAGTCAACCCCTAATCCCATTCAAACCCTAGTTCCGAAATATTGAAATTGGAAATCCTGCCTTCGTGTTTTCAAAGGAGCTATCCTCTGCCTTGCTCTCTTGACCCTCCCAAAATTTCTAGAGATCCTCTTTCCCTCATAAACCCTAGATGTGCAAAAATATTGCCAAGCCATATGCAATATTTTCCCTCTAGAATTGATTCCTTATTCTGCCTTTCTGGGGAATTAAATCCAGGAAAATATCTATTTATCTCCAGAAGTCATGGAAACTTGTGGAGATATTCTTTGTGGATATATTGAGCTCTCATAAAAATATTGGCCATAATTAAATAGGGATAATTGCCTTTTCCTATTTAAAGCCAATATTCCAATTTGGGGACTTTCCAAAGGAACTACCATCTTGGTAGCTAGGAAAAATCCCAAATAATTTGTGGAGCTTCTCATATCCATATCTTCTCCATTTCCATCAAAATATCAAGTTCCCCAATTCAAATTTTGAGCATCACTTCCAATTGCAAATTCTGTCCAGATTTCCCATTTGCAAAGGAAGTGCATGATTCCTTGATCTTCTTGGGCTAACACTTTGCAGGGTAATTAATTATGATAAATTATCCTTGTCCTCCAAAAATTAGCCCATTCCGTCTAGCCAATCTTCCTCAGAAATTTATTCAAGTTTCTGTCCAAATTGGAGCATTGTGAAGGAAGTACCATTTCTATTTATGCAAATGGTATGAAATTTTTACAGTGACTCCACATGCCTAAATCCTTGGTCTCCCCCAAGTTTGAGCCATCTTCATCTAGCCAATTCTACAGAACCATCCTGTTTTGGTTTCTGTCCAGTCTGGCACTTTGTGAAGGAAGTGCTTGTTCTCTTGATTCAATTGAGCTGAAATTTGGCAAGGTAGTGCATATTGGTATGTTACTACTGTAAACCAAAAATCAGCTCAACTCTCCAAGCCCATCTTTTTCTATCATTTTCTCAAGTTTCCGACCAGATTGCATCTCTGTGAAGGAAGTACCATCATAGATGATCAATTTGATCTAAATTTTTTCCAGTGCATTCCTGTGTCCGAATCATTGATCTCCTCCAAAAATCATCCAAATCCATCTAGCCAATTGACCCCAGCATCATCTTCATCATTTTTGGTCAGATTGCCAAGTTACAAGGGAAGTACCATCTAGAGTTGATGGTTTGGGCTAAGACTTTGCCAAGATAGTGACCTTAGCAGATGATTGACCCCAGCCAACGTTCAGGCCAAGAGGTGCACTGTGGTGGTCACTGCACATCACAAACACTTGGCTGTTGGCTTCTTGTTGAGCAAGGAGAGGTCACACCAGAGCTGACCTTTCTTGCTTGAAGGGTCAAGTCAGCTCAGGATAGGAGGGTGAAGAGACTAGACATGGTTTGGCCTCATGTGCGGCGTGGCAACGCCGTGGCCGCGTGGTGACCATGCCAAATGCAGCCAAACCGGAGCTCTGCGTTGAGATGTCGCGTCCCTCTCCCTGTGCTCTCGCCGGCGCCTTGTGCCGACGTCTGCGGAGACGTACGGCTTCCTATCCATCCCCAGCTGGCCCTGGAGGCTTGCTTGTTGGCCGGGTGTGCCGACAGCGGATGCTTCGCTTGAGCGCCGCCACGGTGGTGAGCTCCCGGAGCTTCTCCCGGCGTCCAGAGCCCTCCCCGCGGCTATATAAGCGCGTCCCCGAGCCCTCCCGACGAGCAGCAGCCCCGCCCCTTTTCCCCAAGCTCCCCGAGCTCCCCTCACCGCCCATGGCCGCCTCGGTTCCCGTCGGCCGCCGCGCCCAGTCCACCCTTCCGACGGTCCCCGGCTCCGTCCGAGCCTACCCCCGGGCGCGCCTCCCTCCTGTGATCTCACCCGACCCCCCTCGCCCTCGCCCTTGCGCCCCTGTCGCCGGGACCCCGCCGGAGCTGAGCCCCATCCGCCGCGGTAGCCGCCTCGCTCGGCCTGGTGCTCCCCGACGGCTGTGCTACTATGGGACAGGGGCGGCTCCTCGTGCTGGTCACTCCGGCGGTCCAAGCTCCGCCGGAGGTGGCCGGAGCTGCTGGGACGGGCACCGGAGCGCGCCGCGCTCCTCCGTTCCTTGGGCGACCGGCGGGAGGAAGAAGGGATGAGGAGGAGAAGGTCAACGCCGCAGGGCCCGCCCGTCAGCGAGTCAGCAACTTTGACCCCAGGCCTGCGCGTTTTTGAGTGGAGGCATACTCCTGGGAATGCGCTTTCACTAAAGTGAAAGCGTAATTTGCATATTACGCCTTCGGGTCCAGTCGGCGGCCGAATCCATTAGTTAGTGAACGTTCATCAGTTAGGAACCGAAGTGGACACTATTCTGTCCGCTTGTCTGCCTAACGAATGAACGCTCGTATCTTTGCGACCGTAGCTCGGAATCAGGTAAAACCAGCGTCCACGTTTTTGTCTCGTCGAGCCCGTTCCGATGGTACCACATAGTGGAAATAACCATTTTGCCCTTGCCCTCTGATCGAGTCCTCTGAGAGAGCCCCCTTTCCGGCGATTTCTTCTGCGAGGTGATCGTGTTTCCTCCCGGCGTATTCGTCGACCCTCAGGCAAGCCAACCTCTTCCATGAGCTCCGGACTTGCGTGATGACTTTGCTTACACCTGTGTGTTTATCTGTATCGCCTGTTAGGCTGCACTTGCATGCACCGGTGGTGACATCGGTATTAGACATTATCATTTCCATTCATCTAGTGCCATGTCTTATTTCCATAATAATGATATTGCTAGTAGCATTACCACGTTAGTATTATGGTTGATCTCATGCCATGGTTATCAGTACTATAATCTTGCTATGATAGCACTTACTATTGTCAGTGGAATAGTACGATGATGGATATGTTGAGTGGGTTGATTAAAGGATATCTAGTCGGTTGATCTGGAGTCACCTGTCCGGGCATACTCGTGCAACCACATTTGCCGGTATGGGACGGCCCTGACCGGGTCTGACTGCGTGATCTTTCACCGGTGCCACCAAAGAGGGAAGGTTATGCGCGGCGTGCTACCCTGGCCCGGTAAGCGGCGATAACCTTGTGAGCCCAGTTGATAGTTGAGTTTGTGCGCACGTCCCTGTTTGGGACAGTAGGCCTCGTTTGGGTCTACAGAGTTTGGCCACGGAGGTGGCAGATGTCATGAGGACACAGGGGCCACCCAAGGCTGACCTCCGGGGGAGGAAGAGTGCGGGTGGTACGATGAAAGAGTCACGGGTTAGGCAGGTTTTGTTGAAGCAATGCTGGTCCACCCGAGTGGTCTCGAGGCTAGGGCCAGGTGCTTCATGGTGTGGTTAAAGTGCGCAACCTCTACAGAGTGTCAAAATCTATTCGAATAGCCGAGTCCACGGTATTGGACAGCCCGTCCAGACCTCAGTAGGTGGTCAACCGTAGTAGTGTCTGTAATAGTGGAAGATGTCACCTTGGGTAGACATCAGATGATGTCAGGAATAAGATATGGTAGCCAAGGGATGGCTATATGATGAGTGGTCGGATGACCACATGACTTGGATTGGATTTGGATCAGATTCAGATTGGATCATGAGTATGTCAGGGGTTGTGGGACAACCCAGAAGAGAGTAAGTTGGGAATTGGTATAGAAGTACTCTAAGCACTTAACGTAATCATTACCATGTTAGGTAGATCATATGCTTGATCCATGATATGCTATGCTTGATGGGTGGTTTACAGTGAATTCATGCCAGGTTTAGAATAGACTCTTATATAGCATAGTGCTTGCTTTGTCATCTGTTTGTTTGGATGCTATGTATTTGGTTGTCTTGCGAGTACATTCAAAGTACTCACCTGGCCTTGCACGTGGCCAGTTGCAAGAGAAGATCTGTCGTGCTAGAGTGTAACCAAGCCAGTCCTGTGCGTTATGGAGCCCAGCCAGAGACGTCGTTGCCAAGACCTCTAATGCCATTTAGTTAGCCCTGGAGTTATGTAATATTGTTGTAAGCAACAGTATTGTAATACTCCATTATAGTTAATAAAGCCATTTTTGCTTGGAATTGCTGTATCATGTCTTTGGCGTGCGTCAGGTCTTATCCTGGGGACTGGCGTGCGTCGGCCCTCTATCGGGGTGCCACAAGACTTGGTATCAGAGCCAGGCTGGCTATAGATTACTCTAGCCCAAACCCACCCCTAGGTTTAACCGGTAGTGAGCCCAATAGATTTGACCCGTCTTTGGCAACCGACATGGCCACTATGGATCAACAGTCGGTGCAGTCGGAATGGACGTGACCCTACCCAGATGTCCGCCCACCCAGCCACCCTGGATTAGACCATGACCCCACCTAGTTGTCGGCCGTACCGGTGTATCTTCTACCCGGCACGAGAAGGATCCACGCCATGCTGGTGTGTTCCAGCCGACTGCCTATTTAAGCCCCTCCCAGCTGTGAGTCGTAGCCCTCTCCATTCAGTAAGCCAGATCCCTGCAAGAGAGACCCAGGCCAGTATCCTCAAACCAGTAGCCATGGCCAGTTCTTCCAAGACCCCCGTAACCTCCACCTTCCATAGCCGAATCTTGGCTGATGGTTATCCCGGTTTTCCAAGCATCCTTTCGAGTATGCTCACTCGAGCCCTTAGCTGTAGTACCCCTCCGGCATATCTGGTGTGCCAGTCAGACCCCGTCCCCCACCTTTGCCGATTTTATGCAAGGGTGTATATTAGCCCAGGTCCAACAGCGGATGGGAAGCCCATGAGTTTTCAGGGCAAACCCGTGCCCACCCCCGCGTTGGCCGTCCAGATGGCAGCCGCAGGAGCCCTCACCTGTCTCCGTAGCCAGTTTCCGCAAGTAGCAGAGATGCAAGAGTTTCGCTATCTTCCATCATCGTCGGACATAGCTGGTAGGTTCTCCAGCATAGTGGGAGATGTTGACCCAACCATAGCTCGCCTAGTCCAGTATATTGATGCCCAGGGACTTCTGCTCTCTGGCATTCTAAGAGAGTTCCAAGCCCTTGACCAAGACACCACCCGGGTTGTTACGAAAGCCTACCGTGCGGCCCGAGAAATTGCATCCCAGACCACCCGTCCCCTGTTGCCAAACCCAGTGCCACCTTCACAGCTAGTACCACCCTTGCAATCAGTAAACCTATTTCGCCCAGTCAACATCCACCCAAATTCCATTCAAGGAGCTATCCGGCGACTTCGTCGTCGGGATGTGTTCGGTCAAGTTCCCGCTACAGCGCCAGCAGTTGAGCCCCAGCTCATAGAGGTGTCCGACGATGAAGATGGAAGTTGGCTCAGTCTCCGTCTCCCAGGAGAGCCCCAGCGGAAGTAGGCCCACCTGTGGCTTCGGCAGTGATCGAAGCCAGAAGAGGCCGTGAGTAGGTGTGTTGCGAAGACTGTTTCTTTGCCTGCGTTTAGGGCTCTGTAGTTCGGAGTGAGCGTTGTCGTTAACTACCTAGTAATGTTGTGTGCTTGTATTGTCTGTACTGCTTATGCATGTGCGCTGTTGTAATGTTATGTATGCCTGTTTGCTCTGTGTGCTTGGTTCATCTATCACTTTGCTAAGCAGAAATGTTTAACAAAGCTGGCAGTGGACTCTTAACAAGATTTTAGTTAGTAGAGCACTTACACCTAATAACATCGAACTCGTCCGGAGTCCCCAATTAAAATGCGAGCCGGTGTAGGTGTATGTATACCAGGAGTACATACACCCACCAGCATTAAACCATGTTAGTGTAACCTGCTTGATATGTTTCTTTCTTCCGCTTGCATTTTGCTATCATGTGCATTCTGCATCTGCCTGCATATTAGTATAGATCGCATGTGTATCATGTAAGCAAAGTCTGCACGCCGGTTGCGATTTCGGAGCAATTCTAGGAAGATTTTATTGCAGCATAGACCGGTGCAACCCTTCTGGCCCAAGACCTAAACCCGAATTTGACCCCTAGCCCCCACCCATTGTGGATGTCGTTCAGCAAGGAGCAACTAGCAGAGTGGTCTCCACACTAGTAGAGCTCCGCTGACCGCACCACACTAACCCTAGCCCTAGCGGCGCCTTTGTCACCGTCTTGCGTGATGTTGACAAGCCGCCCCTCGCCGCCGCAGCCTGCGTTTATTCCGTTGGCTTGAGATGGCGTAGTTGACCCCTAGCCGCCTCTCTGGCAACAGCATCCTGGCGATCATGGAGGATCATCGCGCACAGCAGCAGCGAGCCGCCAACCAATGCCGCCAGCATGCCAGCCAGGAGGATCGTGAGTAGCTCCGAGCCCACGCCTGCCATTAGCGCCTTGCCTCGCGTTCCTGCAACCAGAAGGAAAAGGAGAAGAGGAAGAATAAGTGAGGCAGGATGCAAGAGGTAGGTAGAGAGTAGAGGCCCCGTGGTCGTTTTCATAGCCCCAGTCCGGTGTACGGTGAGCGAGGTCCAGGAGAACCCCACGCGCCGCTCGAGCACCGGCATCCAGGAGGCGAATCCGCGAGCAGTGCCGACCGGCGCTGGCCCGCGATGGGAGTGCTCTCTGAGTGCCCTCGTGCGCGCCGCCCACTATCGCCGTAGGGTACTCCGTGCCCTAGGAGCTAGACTTGCGCAGTGCCTAGCCGCACTCGGAGCAGCGAGAGAGCGGGTGAGAGAGAGCCGTTGGTGGGAGATAGAAGAAAGCTGCCAGTGGGCTTTGATCCCACTTGTCAGCGAGAGAGGCCACTGGTCATTGTGGTACCCCGAGCATTTTTGGAAAAAGGTAATGCTGCTTTTTCTAAAAATGTCAGGGCTACCCAGCGGCCCCTGCCTGTAGTGTAGATCCCACGATATCCGTATCTCGATCTGGGTGTACCAGTTTTTGGTACTCTTACCCCGGTTGTTTTCAACCGCAGGGTTAAGACCCAGCCCAGAGTTTTTTAGGAGGCGTAGTAGTTTTGTTCTAAGCTAACCCTAGGAATCTCGAGGACGAGATTCTTTTAAGGGGGGAAGGTTTGTAACACCCCAAAAATCGGGTTATCGATTTTTGTGCTGTTATTCCTTCCTAGCTTTTCTCTCCCAAATTTTTTCCTCTGGAATTTGGCAAGTGACCAGGTGAATCCAGTCATTCCCCAACCTCTCAGTGCCTTGCCCATGCTCCTGTGCCAGTCAACCTTCCGTCAGTCAACCCCGAATCCCATTCAAACCCTAGTTTCGAAATATTGAAATTGGAAATCCTGCCTTCGTGTTTTCAAAGGAGCTATCCTCTGCCTTGCTCTGTTGACCCTTCCAAAATTTCTAGAGATCCTCTTTCCCTCATAAACCCTAGATGTGCAAAAATATTGCCAAGTCATATGCAATATTTTCCCTCTAGAATTGATTCCTTATTCTGCCTTTCTGGGGAATTAAATCCAGGAAAATATCTATCTATCTCCAGAAGTCATGGAAACTTGTGGAGATATTCTTTGTGGATATATTGAGCTCTCATAAAAATATTGGCCATAACTAAATAGGGAAAATTGCCTTTTCCTATTTAAAGCCAATATTCCAATTTGGGGCCTTTCCAAAGGAACTACCATCTTGGTAGCTAGGAAAAATCCCAAATAATTTGTGGAGCTTCTCATATCCATATCTTCTCCATTTCCATCAAAATATCAAGTTCCCCAATTCAAATTTTGAGCATCACTTCCAATTGCAAATTCTGTCCAGATTTCCCATTTGCAAAGGAAGTGCATGATTCCTTGATCTTCTTGGGCTAAGA
This sequence comes from Elymus sibiricus, assembly GCA_039707655.1. NCBI lineage: Eukaryota > Viridiplantae > Streptophyta > Magnoliopsida > Poales > Poaceae > Elymus > Elymus sibiricus. Next base: position 488,206,517 of record CM077665.1, read on the forward strand.
CTTTACAGGGTAATTAATTATGATAAATTATCCTTGTCCTCCAAAAATCAGCCCATTCCGTCTAGCCAATCTTCTTCAGCAATTTATTCAAGTTTCTGTCCAAATTGGAGCATTGTGAAGGAAGTACCATTTCTTGTTATGCAAATGGTATGAAATTTTTACAGTGACTCCACATGCCTAAATCCTTGGTCTCCCCCAAGTTTGAGCCATCTTCATCCAGCCAATTCCACAGAACCATCCTGTTTTGGTTTCTGTCCAGTCTGGCACTTTGTGAAGGAAGTGCTTGTTCTCTTGATTCAATTGAGCTGAAATTTGGCAAGGTAGTGCATATTGGTATGTTACTACTATAAACCAAAAATCAGCTCAACTCTCCAAGCCCATCTTTTTCTATCATTTTCTCAAATTTCCGATCATATTGCATCTCTGTGAAGGAAGTACCATCATAGATGATCAATTTGAACTAAAACTTTTCCAGTGCATTCCTGTGTCCAAATCATTGATCTCCTCCAAAAATCATCCAAATCCATCTAGCCAATTGACCCCAGCATCATCTTCATCATTTCTGGTCAGATTGCCAAGTTACAAGGGAAGTACCATCTAGAGTTGATGGTTTGGGCTGAGACTTTGCCAAGATAGTGACCTTAGCAGATAATTGACCCCAGCCAACGTTCAGGCCAAGAGGTGCACTGTGGTGGTCACTGCACAACACAAACACTTGGCTGTTGGCTTCTTGTTGAGCAAGGAGAGGTCACACCAGAGCTGACCTTTCTTGGTTGAAGGGTCAAGTCAGCTCAGGATAGGAGGGTGAAGAGACTAGACATGGTTTGGCCTCAGGTGCAGCGTGGCAACGCCGTGGCCGCGTGGTGACCACGCCAAATGCAGCCAAACCGGAGCTCTGCGTTGAGATGTCGTGTCCCTCTCCCTGTGCTCTCGCCGGCGCCTTGTGCCGACGTCTGCGGAGACGTTCGGCTTCCTATCCATCCCCAGCTGGCCCTGGAGGCTTGCTTGTTGGCCGGGTGTGCCGACAGCGGATGCTCCGCTTGAGCGCCGCCACGATGGTGAGCTCCCGGAGCTTCTCCCGGCGTCCAGAACCCCCCCGCGGCTATATAAGCGCGTCCCCGAGCCCTCCCGACGAGCAGCAGCCTCGCCCCTTTTCCCCGAGCTCCCCGCGCTCCCCTCGCCGCCCATGGCTGCCTCGGTTCCCGTCGGCCGCCGCGCCCGGTCCACCCTTCCGGCAGTCCCCGGCTCCATCCGAGCCTACCCCCGGGCGCGCCTCCCTCCCGTGACCTCACCCGACCCCCCTCGCCCTCGCCCTTGCGCCCCAGTCGCCGGGACCCCGCCGGAGCCGAGCACCGTCCGCCGCGGTAGCCGCCTCGCTCGGCCTGGTGCTCCCCGACGGCTGCGCTACTATGGGACGGGGGCGGCTCCTCGTGTTGGTCACTCCGGCGGTCCAAGCTCCGCCGGAGGTGGCCGGAGCTGCTGGGACGGGCACCGGAGCGCGCCGCCCTCCTCCGTTCCTCGGGCGACCGGCGGGAGGAAGAAGGGATGGGGAGGAGAAGGTCTACGCCGCAGGGCCCGCCCGTCAGCGAGTCAGCAACTTTGACCCGGGCCCGCGCGTTTTTGAGTGGAGGCGTACTCCTGGGAATGCGCTTTCACTAAAGTGAAAGCGTAATTTGCAGATTACGCCTTCGGGTCCAGCCGGCGGCCGAATCCGTTAGTTAGTGAACGTTCATCAGTTAGGAACCGAAGTGGACACTATTCTGTCCGCTTGTCTGCCTAACGAATGAACGCTCGTATCTTTGCGACCGTAGCTCGGAATCAGATAAAACCAGCGCCCACGTTTTCGTCTCGTCGAGCCCGTTCCGATGGTACCATTTTCACTATGTGTTCACACAGTGGAAATAACCATTTTGCCCTTGCCCTCTGATCGAGTCCTCTGAGAGAGCCCCCTTTCCGGCGATTTCTTCCTCGAGGTGATCGTGTTTCCTCCCGGCGTATTCGTCGACCCTCAGGCAAGCCAACCTCTTCCATGAGCTCCGGACTTGCGTGATGACTTTGCTTGCACCTGTGTGTTTATCTGTATCGCCTGTTAGGCTGCACTTGCATGCACCGGTGGTGACATCGGTATTAGACATTAGCATTTCCATTCATCTAGTGCCATGTCTTATTTCCATAATAATGATATTGCTAGTAGGATTACCACGTTAGTATTATGGTTGATCTCATGCCATGGTTATCAGTACTATAATCTTGCTATGATAGCACTTACTATTGTCAGTGGAATAGTACGATGATGGATATGTTGAGTGGGTTGATTAAAGGATATCTACTCGGTTGATCTGGAGTCACCTGTCCGGGAATACTCGTGCAACCACATTTGCCGGTATGGGACGGCCCTGACCGGGTCTGATTGCGCGATCTTTCACCGGTGCCACCAAAGAGGGAAGGTTATGCGCGGCGTGCTACCCTGGCCCGGTAAGTGGCGATAACCTTGTGAGCCCAGTTGATAGTTGAGTTTGTGCGCACGTCCCTGTTTGGGACAGTAGGCCTCGTTTGGGTCTACAGAGTTTGGCCACAGAGGTGGCAGGTGTCATGAGGACACAGGTGTCATGAGGACACAGGGGCCACCCAAGGCTGACCTCCGGGGGACGAAGAGTGCCGGTGGTACCATGAAAGAGTCACGGGTCAGGCAGGTTTTGTTGAAGCAATGCTGGTCCACCCGAGTGGTCTCGAGGCCAGGGCCAGGTGCTTCATGGTGTGGGCAAAGTGCGCAACCTCTGCAGAGTGTCAAAATCTATTCGAATAGCCGAGTCCACGGTATTGGACAGCCCGTCCAGACCTCAATAGGTGGTCAACCGTAGTAGTGTCAGTAATAGTGGAAGATGTTACCTTGGGTAGACATCAGATGATGTCAGGAATAAGATATGGTAGCCAAGGGATGGCTATATGATGAGTGGTCGGATGACCACATGACTTGGATTGGATTTGGATCAGATTCAGATTGGATCATGAGTATGTCAGGGGTTGTGGGACAACCCAGAAGAGAGTAAGTTGGGAATTGGTACAGAAGTACTCTAAGCACTTAACGTAATCATTACCATGTTAGGTAGATCATATGCTTGATCCATGATATGCTATGCTTGATGGGTGGTGTACAGTGAATTCATGCCAGGTTTAGAATAGACTCTTATATAGCATAGTGCTTGCTTTGTCATCTGTTTGTTTGGATGCTATGTATTTGGTTGTCTTGCGAGTACATTCAAAGTACTCACCTGGCCTTGCACGTGGCCAGTTGCAGGAGAAGATCTGTCGTGCTAGAGCGTAACCAAGCCAGTCCTGTGCGTTATGGAGCCCAGCCAGAGACGTCGTTGCCAAGACCTCTAATGCCATTTAGTTAGCCCTGGAGTTATGTAATATTGTTGTAAGCAACAGTATTGTAATGCTCCATTATAGTTAATAAAGCCATTTTTGCTTGGAATTGCTGTATCATGTCTTTGGCGTGCGTCAGGTCTTATCCTGGGGACTGGCGTGCGTCGGCCCTCTATCGGGGTGCCACACTACCCGACCGCGCCTTGGGCCCGGGGGCTACTGTCGGCGTTCTGGGATCGGGGGTACCCAGATCTGCCTGCCTGCAGCCCAGCGCGTTGTTGGGGAACGTTGCATGGGAAACAAAATTTTTCCTACGCACACACAAGATCTATCCATGGTGATGAGCATCTACGAGAGGGAGAGTGAATCTACATACCCTTGTAGATTTTTAAGCGGAAGCGTTAAGAAACGCGGTTGATGTAGTCGAACGTCTCCGCGATCCAAATCGCAAGTCGTCCCTCGATCCGATCACGAACTAGTGCCGAACGGACGGCACCTCCGCGTTCAACACACGTACGGTTTGATGACGCCTTCACCTCCTCGGTCCAGCGAGCGATGGTGAAGTAGTAGATGAGTTCCGGCAGCACGACGGCGTGGTGATGGTGGTGAGGAACAATCTCTGCAGGGCTTCGCCAAGCACTACGGAGATTATGACGGGAGAACTAGAGGGTTAGGGTTGCCGACACACGGCTTGGGAAATCTAGATGTCTCCCGTGTGCTAGCCCTGCCCCTCTATTTATATGTTGAGCCCTAGGGTCTAAACTTGGAGAGAAAACCTCCACAAGGTCGGTTTTGCCCGCACAAGGTCGGTTTGGCCCGCACGGAAAGAGTCCAACTCGGATTCCAGCAGTATCGCGTACAAGCGGTAGTACCGCTTACGATAAGCGGTAGTACCGCCTGTAGCGGTAGTACCGCTTACGATAAGCGGTATTACCGCCTGTAGCGGTAGTACCGCTTATGATAAGCGGTAGTACCACCCCAGACGCGAGCAAAACTTCCTTTTGCACCTTGCCTAAGCCTCGTGGGCTTTTCCCCTTGGCCCAAATAAAGTGTTCTCGTACCCGAACATTTCGGGAAACATCCGGAACCCCTTCCGGTGAATTCTGGAACCCTTCCGGAGATCAAAACACTATTATCACATATATCAGTCTTTACCTCCGGACTCTTCCGGAGATCCTCGTCATGTTCGGGATATTATCCGGGACTCCGAACAACCTTCGGTCACCAACAAAATAACTCAACTATACTAATCGTCACCAAACGTTAAGTGTGTAGACCCTGCGGGTTCGAGAACTATGTAGACATGACCGAGACACCTCTACGATCAATAACCAATAGCGGGACCTGGATGCCCATATTGGCTCCTACATATTCTACGTAGATCTTTATCGGTCGAACCTCTATGTCAAGGATTCAGTTAATCCCGTATACTGTTCCCTTTGTTCTTCGGTATGTTACTTGCCCGAGATTCGATCGTCGGTATCTCTATACCTAGTTCAATCTCGTTACTGGCAAGTCTCTTTACTCGTTCCGTAATACAAGATCTCGTGGCTAACACTTTAGTCACATTGCTTGCAAGGCTCATTGTGATGTTGTATTACCGAGTGGGCCCTGAGATACCTCTCCGTCATACGGAGTAACAAATCCCAGTCTTGATCCATGCCAACCCAACAGACACCCTCGGAGATACCTGTAGAGCACCTTTATAGTCACCCAGTTACGTTGTGACGTTTGATACACACAAGGCACTCCTACGGTGTCAGTGAGTTGCATGATCTCATGGTCATAGGAACAGATACTTGACATGCAGAAAACAATAGCAATAAACTGACACGATCATATGCTACATTTATAGTTTGGGTCTTGTCCATCACATCATTATCCTAATGATGTGATCCCGTTATCAAATGACATCTCATGTCCATGGCTAGGAAACCTTCACCATCTTTTGATCAACGAGCTAGTCAATTAGAGGCTTACTAGGGACACAGTGTTGTCTATGTACCCACACATGTATTTGAGTTTCCAATCAATACAATTATAGAATGGATAATAAACGATTATCATGAACAAGGAAATATAATAATAACCAATTTAGTATTGCCTCTAGGGCATATTTCCAACAGTCTCCCACTTGCACTAGAGTCAATAATCTAGTTCACATCACTATGTGATTTACATTGTAATGAATCGAACACCCATGCAGTTCTGGTGTTGTTCATGTTTAGCCCTTGGAAGAGGTTTAGTCATCGGATCTGCAACATTCAGATCCGTGTGTACTGTGCAAATATTTATGTCGTCCTCCTTGATGTAATCGCGGATGGAATTGAAACGTCGCTTTATGTGTCTGGTCCTCTTGTGAAATCTTGGTTCCTTGGCTAGAGCAATGGCACCATTATTATCACAAAACAGAGTCATTGGGTTAAGCGCACTAGGCACTACTCCAAGATCTGTCATGAACTCCTTCATCCAGACACCTTCCTTCGCCGCCTCCGAGGCAGCGATGTACTCCGCTTCGCATGTAGAATCAGCTACCACGCTTTGCTTGGAACTGCACCAGCTAACTGCACCCCCATTAAGAATAAATACGTATCCGGTTTGCGACTTAGAGTCATCCGGATCAGTGTCAAAGCTTGCATCGACGTAACCCTTTACGACGAGCTCTTGATCACCTCCATAAACGAGAAACATGTCCTTAGTCCTTTTCAGGTACTTCAGGATATTCTTGACCGCCGTCCAGTGTTCCATTCCTGGATCACTTTGAAACCTTCCGACCATACTTATGGCAAGGCTGACATCGGGTCTTGTGCACAGCATTGCATACATGATAGAGCCAATGGCTGAAGCATAGGGGATGACACTCATCTTTTCTCTATCTTCTGCAGTCACTGGGCATTGAGTCTTACTCAACTTCACACCTTGCAAAACAGGCAAGAACCCCTTCTTGGACTGATCCATTTTGAACTTCTTCAAAACTTTGTCAAGGTATGTGCTTTGTGAAAGTCCTATTAAGCGTCTCGATCTATCTCTATAGATCTTGATGGCTAATATGAAAGCAGCTTCTCCTAGGTCCTTCATTGAAAAACTCTTGTTCAAATATTCCTTCACGCCTTCCAACATTTCTATATTGTTTCCAATCAGCAATATGTCATCCACATATAATATTAGAAACGCTATAGTGCTCCCACTCACTTTCTTGTAAATACAAGCTTCTCCGTAAACTTGTATAAACTCGAACGCTTTGATCACCTCATCAAAGCGAAGATTCCAACTCCGAGATGCCTGCACCAGTCCATAAATGGATCGCTGGAGTTTGCAAACTTTACAGCATTCTCTGGATCGACAAAACCTTCTGGTTGCATCATATACAACTCTTCCTTAAGGAAACCGTTAAGGAACGCTGTTTTGACATCCATCTGCCAAATTTCATAATCGAAAAAGGCAGCTATTGCTAACATGATTCTGACGGACTTAAGCATCGCTACGGGTGAGAAGGTCTCATCGTAGTCAACTCCTTGAACTTGTGAAAAACCCTTTGCCACAAGTCGAGCTTTATAGACGGTGACATTACCGTCCGCGTCCGTCTTCCTCTTAAAGATCCATTTGTTCTGAATGGCCTTACGCCCTTCAGGTAATACTTCCAAAGTCCACACTTTGTTTTCATACATGGATCCCATCTCGGATTTCATGGCCTCTAACCACTTCTCGGAATCCGGGCCCATCATCGCTTCTCCATAGCTCGTAGGTTCATCGTTGTCCAACAACATGACCTCTAAGACAGGGTTGCCGTACCACTCAGGAGCAGTACGCGTCCTTGTCGACCTACGAGGTTCGATAGCAACTTGATCCAAAGCTTCATGATCATCATCATTAACTTCCTCTTCAGCTGATGTAGGCTCTACAGAAACATCTTTCTGCGCTGCGCTACTTTCAGGTTGAAGTAAAGGTTCAACAACCTCATCAAGTTCTATCTTCCTCCCACTCAATTCTTTCGAGAGAAACTCTTTCTCAAGAAATGTTCCATTTTTAGCGACAAACACTTTGCCTTCAGATCTGAGGTAGAAGGTATACCCAACTGTCTCTTTTGGGTATCCTATGAAGATGCATTTCCCCGCTTTGGGTTCCAGCTTTTCAGGCTGAAGCTTTTTGACATAAGCACCACATCCCCAAACTTTAAGAAACGACAGCTTTGGCTTCTTGCCAAACCAAAGTTCATATGGCGTCGTCTCAACGGATTTCGATGGTGCCCTATTTAAAGTGAATGCAGCTGTCTCTAATGCATAACCCCAAAATGATAGTGGCAAATCGGCAAGAGACATCATAGATCGCACCATATCCAATAAGGTTCGATTACGACGTTCGGACACACCATTACGCTGTGGTGTTCCAGGCGGTGTCAGTTGTGAAACAATTCCACATTGTCTTAAGTGACTGCCAAACTCATAACTCAGATATTCTCCTCCTCGATCAGATCGTAGGAATTTAATCTTCTTGTTACGATGATTCTCAACTTCACTCTGAAATTGTTTGAACTTTTCAAATGTTTCAGACTTGTGTTTCATTAAGTAAATATACCCATATCTACTTAAGTCATCAGTGAAGGTGAGAAAGTAACGATAACCACCGCGCGCCTCAATACTCATCGGACCGCACACATCAGTATGTATGATTTCCAACAAGTCACTTGCCCGTTCCATTGTTCCAGAGAACGGCGTTTTAGTCATCTTGCCAATGAGGCATGGCTCACATGTGTCAAGTGATTCAAAATCAAGTGACTCCAAAAGTCCATCAGCATGGAGCTTCCTCATGCGTTTTACGCCAATATGACCTAAACGGCAGTGCCACAAGAAAGTGGTATTATCATTATCAATTCTACATCTTTTGGCATCAATGTTATGAACATGTGTATCATTACTATCGAGATTCAATAAGAATAAACCCCTCACATCGGGTGCATGACCATAAAAGATATTACTCATATAAATAGAACAACCATTATTCTCTGATTTAAATGAGTAACCGTCTCGCAATAAACAAGATTTAGATATAATGTTCATGCTTAACGCAGGCACTAAATAACAATTATTCAGGTTCATCACTAATCCCGATGGTAATCGAAGAGCGAGCGTGCCGACGGCGATCACATCAACCTTGGAACCATTTCCCACACGCATCGTCACTTCGTCCTTTGCCAGCCTCCGTCTATTCCGCAGTTCCTGTTTTGAGTTGCAAATGTGAGCAACCGCACCGGTATCAAATACCCAGGCACTACAACGAGAGTTGGTAAGGTACACATCAAAAACATGTATATCATATATACCTTGTTTGTTGTTGGCCGCCTTCTTGTCAGCCAAATACTAGGGGCAATTCCGCTTCCAGTGTCCAGTTCCCTTGCAATGAAAGCACACAGTTTCTGGTTTGGGTCCAGCCTTGGGTTTCTTCACGGGAGGAGCAACTGCTTTGCCACTCTTCTTGGAGTTACCCTTCTTACCCTTGCCATTTTTCTTGAAACTAGTGGTTTTATTGACCATCAACACTTGATGCTCCTTCTGAATTTCAGACTCAGCGGCTTTCAGCATCGCAAACAGCTCGGCGACTGACTTGTTCATCCCGTGCATGTTATAGTTCAACACGAAGCTCTTGTAGCTAGGTGGCAATGATTGAAGAACTCTGTCAGTGATAGCCTCTGGCGGAAAGGGCATCCCCAATTCAGCCAGACGGGTGGAGTACCTAGACATTCTGAGTACCTAGACATCACTGATAGACCCGTTCTCCTCCATCTTGCAAGCATAGAACTTATCGGAGATCTCATATCTCTCGATCCGGGCATTCTTCTGAAAGATAAACTTCAACTCCTAGAACATCTCATATGCTCCATGACGTTCAAAACGTCTTTGAAGTCCCGGTTCTAAGCCATACAATATTGCACATTGAACTATTGAGTAATCTTCAGAACGAGCCTGCCAGGCGTTCACAACGTCTAGAGACTCAACTAGAGCGGGTGGATCACCAAGCGGTGCATCAAGGACATAAGCCTTCTGGGAAGACGTAAGGTTAATCCTTAGATTACGGGCCCAGTCCACAAAGTTACTTCCATCATCTTTCAATTTAGCTTTCTCTAGGAACGCATTAAAATTCAGGGGTGCTACTGCGCGAGCCATGATCTACAACATAAATATAGCAAAGACAACTTAGACTATTGTTCAAGATAATGAGTTTAGTTAATCATATTACTTAAAAACTCCCACTCAAATAGACATCCCTCCTGTCATTCGAGTGTAACATGATCCAAATCCACCAAGTCAAGTCCGATCATCACGTGAGTTGAGGTGGTTTCAATGGTGAACATCTTCATGTTGATCATATCTACTATATGACTCATGTTCGACCTTTCGGTCTCTTGTGTTCCGAGGCCATGTCTGTACATGGTAGGCTCGTCAAGTTTAACCCGAGTGTTCCGCATGTGCAACACTGGCTTGCACCCGTTGTATGTGAACGTAGAGTCTATCACACCCGATCATCACGTGGTGTCTCGAAACGACGAACTTTCGCAACGGTGCACACTCGGGGAGAACACAATTTTATCTTGAAATTTAAGTGAGGGATCACCTTATAATGCTACCGTCGTCCTAAGCAAAATAAGATGCATAAAAGGATTAACATCACATGCAAATCATAAGTGACATGATATGGCCATGAACTTGTGCTTTTGATCTCCATCTCCAAAGCACCGGCATGATCTCCATCGTCACCGGCATGACACCATGATCTCCATCATCTTGATCTCCATCAACGTGTCGCCATGAGGTTGTCTCGCCGACTGTTGCTTCCACGACTATTGCTAACTCATAGCGATAAAGTAAAGCAAAACGGCGAAAATAATTAAAGACAACTCTATGGCTCCTGCCAGTTGCCGTACTCATCGACATGCAAGTCGTGATATTCTATACAACACATGATCATCTCATACATCACATATATCTCATCATGTAATTGGCCATATCACATCACAACATACCCTGCAAAAACAAGTTAGACGTCCTCTAATTGTTGTTTGCAAATTTTACGTGGCTGCTACGGGTTTGCAAGAACCGTTCTTACCTATGCAAAACCACAACGTGGTGTAGTGATTGCTTTTTGATCTTCTAAAAGAACCCTCTTCATTGAAATCGATTCAATTAAAGTGAGAGAGACAGACACCTGCTAGCCATCTTTATGCAACGAAGTTACATGTCAGTTGAAGGAACCTGTCTCGCGTAAGCGTACGCGTAATGTCGGTCCGGGCCGCTTCATCTCACAATACCGCCGAATCAAGTATCAACTAGTAACGGCAAGCAATATGTATACACCCGCCCACAACTCGTTTGTGTTCTACTCGAGATCTCATCTACGCATAGACCTAGCTCTGATACCACTGTTGGGGAACGTTGCATGGGAAACAAAAATCGCACACACAAGATCTATCCATGGTGATGAGCATCTACGAGAGGGAGAGTGAATCTACATACCCTTGTAGATCGCTAAGCGGAAGCGTTAAGAAACGCGGTTGATGTAGTCGAACGTCTCCGCGATCCAAATCGCAAGTCGTCCCTCGATCCGATCACGAACTAGTGCCGAACGGACGGCACCTCCGCGCTCAACACACGTACGGTTTGATGACGCCTTCACCTCCTCGATCCAGCGAGCGATGGTGAAGTAGTAGATGAGTTCCGGCAGCACGACGGCGTGGTGATGGTGGTGAGGAACAATCTCTACAGGGCTTCGCCAAGCACTACGGAGATTATGACGGGAGAACTAGAGGGTTAGGGTTGCCGACACACGGCTTGGGAAATCTAGATGTCTCCCTTGTGCTAGCCCTGCCCCTCTATTTATATGTTGAGCCATGGGGTCTAAACTTGGAGAGAAAACCTCCACAAGGTCGGTTTTGCCCGCACAAGGTCGGTTTGGCCCGCACGGAAAGAGTCCAACTCGGATTCCAGCAGTATCGCGTACAAGCGGTAGTACCGCTTACGATAAGCGGTAGTACCGCCTGTAGCGGTAGTACCGCTTACGATAAGCGGTATTACCGCCTGTAGCGGTAGTACCGCTTACGATAAGCGGTAGTACCGCCTGTAGCGGTAGTACCGCTTACGATAAGCGGTAGTACCACCCCAGACGCCAGCAAAACTTCCTTTTGCACCTTGCCTAAGCCTCGTGGGCTTTTCCCCTTGGCCCAAATAAAGTGTTCTCGTACCCGAACATTTCGGGAAACATCCGGAACCCCTTCCGGTGAATTCCGGAACCCTTCCGGAGATCAAAACACTATTATCACATATATCAATCTTTACCTCCGGACTCTTCCGGAGATCCTCGTCATGTCCGGGATATTATCCGGGACTCCGAACAACCTTCGGTCACCAACAAAATAACTCAACTATACTAATCGTCACCAAACGTTAAGTGTGTAGACCCTGCGGGTTCGAGAACTATGTAGACATGACCGAGATACCTCTACGATCAATAACCAATAGCGGGACCTGGATGCCCATATTGGCTCCTACATATTCTACGAAGATCTTTATCGGTCGAACCTCTATGTCAAGGATTCAGTTAATCCCATATACTGTTCCCTTTGTTCTTCGGTATGTTACTTGCCCGAGATTCGATCGTCGGTATCTCTATACCTAGTTCAATCTCATTACTGGCAAGTCTCTTTACTCGTTCCGTAATACAAGATCTCGTGGCTAACACTTTAGTCACATTGCTTGCTAGGCTCATTGTGATGTTGTATTACCGAGTGGGCCCTGAGATACCTCTTCGTCATACGGAGTAACAAATCCCAGTCTTGATCCATGCCAACCCAACAGACACCCTCGGAGATACCTGTAGAGCACCTTTATAGTCACCCAGTTACGTTGTGACGTTTGATACACACAAGGCACTCCTACGGTGTCAGTGAGTTGCATGATCTCATGGTCATAGGAACAGATACTTGACATGCAGAAAACAATAGCAATAAACTGACACGATCATATGCTACGTTTATAGTTTGGGTCTTGTCCATCACATCATTATCCTAATGATGTGATCCCGTTATCAAATGACATCTCATGTCCATGGCTAGGAAACCTTCACCATCTTTTGATCAACGAGCTAGTCAACTAGAGGCTTACTAGGGACACAGTGTTGTCTATGTACCCACACATGTATTTGAGTTTCCAATCAATACAATTATAGCATGGATAATAAACGATTATCATGAACAAGGAAATATAATAATAACCAATTTATAATTGCCTCTAGGGCATATTTCCAACACGCGTGCCCACCTCGACGGCCCGGTACGACCTGGCAGCAAACCCCCCAAGACAAGGCCCTCGCGAGAGCCCCAGCCTCGCGGGGCGAACAACGCCAAGACCTCCAGAGGAGTGGCCTCCCCAGGCCTCCTCCCGATGAGCGGAGATTTCTATGCAGGTACCCGGCCTCAGGAGGCTGCGATGACGTGAGCCATGATGACCAAGGCGAGGCAGGCGCCAACGGGCACATAGGGGACAATTTCCTCTTTTGTGCTAAGGAGGCAAGGACATACGCGGGTTCCCAAGGAACCCCCCAAAGGTTTCCATTCCGGTGCAACAAGACCAAGACCACGAGCTCGGCGGGACGGATGTCATCGCCGAGCCCACCTCCGCGTCACGCCCAGAATCTTTGCAGGCGAAGACCACTTTCCGTCAGGATAAGATGTACCTCTTGTCCCCTTTCAAAATTGGCCATTGTGGGATCCCTTCCCGCTTGTGTGATAAGGGAAGACGACCAAGGTCACTAGAAATAGGGGTGAGCCTCCATCGTAGAAGGGACAGATCGATCCATACTCACCCGAGAGCCCTCGCGAGGTCGCTTAACCACTGTACTAGTTCATCCCCATCCTCCTCGTGAGGCCAATCCACCCAAAGCAGGAGTAGGGTCTTACACCGCAAGGTGGCCCGAACCTGGGTAAATCTCCGTGTTCATCTTCTTCCTCGCTCGCACGTTCTCGACAAGGCTTGGCTACGGGGTAGCGAGCTTGAGGCTAGAACTGATTGAGATCTTCGCACATGCCCCAGAGTTCGAACCTTCTTGGGTTCGCGGAGCCCCGATTCCGACAGAAACGACGAACTTTCGCAACGGTGCACACTCGGGGAGAACACAATTTTATCTTACAATTTTAATAAGGGATCACCTTGTAATGCTACCGTCGTCCTAAGAAAAATAAGATGCATAAAAGGATTAACATCACATGCAAATCATAAGTGACATGATATGGCCATGAACATGTGCTTTTGATCTCCATCTCCAAAGCACCGGCATGATATCCATCGTCACCGGTATGTCACCATGATCTCCATCATCGTGTTGCCATCGGGGTTGTCACGCCAACCATGGTTCTACTACTATTGCTATCGCTTAGCGATAAAGTAAAGCATTACATAACGCTTAATGATTGACACGCAGGTCATACAATAATTAAAGACAACCCTATGGCTCCTGCCGGTTGCCGTATGCATCGACATGCATATCGATATAAACTATTACAAAACATGATCATCTCATACATCAAATATATCTCATCATGTCTTTGGCCACAACAGACCCTGCAAAAACAAGTTAGACGTCCTCTAATTTTTTGTTGCATGTTTTACGTGGCTGCTATGGGTATCTAGCCAGGATGATTCTTACCTACGCAAAACCACAACGGTGATATACAAGTTTCTATTTCACCTTCTACAAGGACCGCCTTTGTCGAATCCGATTCAACTAAAGTGGGAGAGACAGACACCCGCCAACCATCTTATGCAACAAAGTTACATGTCAGTCGATTGAATCGGTCTCTCGTACGTGGACGAGTGAGGTTGGTCCGAGCCACTTCATCCCACAATACCGCCAAATCAAGAAAAGACTAAGGAGGGAAGCAATCTGAATACCAACGCCCACAAACTCCTTTGTGTTCTACTCATGATGCCATCTACGCATAAACCTAGCTCATGATGCCACTGTTGGGGAACGTTGCATGGGAAACAAAAAAATTCCTACGCTTCACCAAGATCAATCTAGGAGATGATCATCTATGAGAGGAGAGATCGGATCCACATACCCTTGTAGATCGCTAAGCGGGAAGCGTTTAAGAAACGCGGTTGATGTAGTCGAACGTCTTCGCGATCCAAATCGCAAGCCGTCCCGATCCAATCACGATCTAGCGCCGAACGGACGGCACCACCGCATTCAGCACACGTACGGCTCGATGACGATCTCCGCCTCCTTGATCCACCAAGCGAGGGCGGAGAGGTAGATGAGTTCTCCGGCAGCACAACGGCGTGGTGGCGGTGGTTGTGAACTGATCCGGCAGGGCTTCGCCGAGCTCTACCGAACCGATCTAGACGAGAAAACGATCTAGAGGGAGCGAGGGCAGCACGTGGATTTTTCAGGTGGTGGCTGCCCTCAAAATCTCCACTATATATAGTAGGGAGGGAGGAGGCCGATCGGCCAAGGGGGGTGGAGTCCACCTCCCACAAGGGAGGTGGAGGCCCAAGGGAGGAGTCCCTCCCCCTTAGCCCACCTCCCACCTACGCCCCATGCGCATGGGCCTCTAGGGGCTGGCTGCCCAGCCCACCAGGGGCTGGTGCGCCACCTCTTCAGCCCATGTGGCCCCTCAGGGTGGGTGGGCCCCTTCAGGTGGAACCCCGGAACCCTTCTAGCACCCCTGGTATGTTACCGGTGACGCCCGAACTTTTTTCGGTGAGCAATACGGAACTTCCTATATATCAATCTTTACCTCCGGACCATTTCGGAGCTCCTTGTGATGTCCGGGATCTCGTCCGGGACTCCGAACAACTTCGGTCACCAACATACATAACTCAACAATACGAAAATCGTCACCGAACGTTAAGTGTGCAGACCCTGCGGGTTCGAGAACTATGTAGACATGACTGAGACACCTCTACGGTCAATAACCATTAGCGGGACCTGGATGCCCATATTGGTTCCTACATATTCTACGAAGATCTTTATCGGTTGAACCTCTATGTCAAGGATTCAGTTAATCCTGTACGTTGTTCCCTTTGTTCATCAGTATGTTACTTGCCCGAGATTCGATCGTCGGTATCTCCATACCTAGTTCAATCTCGTTACTGGCAAGTCTCTTTACTCATTCCGTAATACAAGATCCTATGGCTAACTCTTTAGTCACTTTGCTTGCAAGCTCATTGTGATGTTGTATTACCGAGTGGGCCCTGAGATACCTCTCCGTCACACGGAGTAACAAATCCCAGTCTTGATCCATGCCAACTCAACAGACACCCTCGGAGATACCTCTATAGCATCTTTATAGCCATCCAGTTACGTTGTGACGTTTTATACACACAAGGCACTCCTCCGGTGTCAGTGAGTTACATGATCTCATGGTCATAGGAACAGATACTTGACATGCAGAAAACAATAGCAATAAACTTGACATGATCATATGCTACGTTCATAGGTTGGGTCTTGTCCATCACATCATTCTCCTAATGATGAGATCTCGTTATCAAATGAAAACTCATGTCTATGACTAGGAAAGCATAGCCATCTTTGATCAACGAGCTAGTCCTGTAGAGGCTCACTAGGGACACATTGTCATCTATGAATCCGCACATGTATTTGAGTTTCCAATAAGTACAATTCTAGCATGGATAATAAACAATTATAATGAACAAGGAAATACAATAATAACCACTTTATTATTGCCTCTATGGCATATTTCCAACAGTCTCCCACTTGCACTAGAGTCAATAATCTAGCTCACATCACTTTGTGATTTACATTGTAATGAATCTAACACCCATACAGTTCTGGTGTTGGTCATGTTTTGCTCGTGGAAGAGGCTTTGTCAACGGATCTCCAACATTCAGATCCGTGTGTACTTTGCAAATATTTATGTCACCCTTCTCGATGTAATCGCGGATGGAATTGAAGCATCGCTTTATGTGTCTGGTCCTCTTGTGAAACCTTGGTTCCTTGGAGAGAGCAATGGCACCAGTGTTATCACAGAACAGAGTCATTGGGTCTAGTGCATTAGGAACAACTCCAAGATCCGTCATGAACTGCTTCATTCAGACACCTTCCTTTGCCGCCTCCGAGGCAGCTATGTACTCCGCTTCGCATGTGGAATCAGCTACCACACTTTGCTTGGAACTGCACCAGCTTACCGCTCGCCCATTGAGAATATATACATATCCGGTTTGAGACTTAGAGTCATCCAGATCAGTGTCAAAGCTTGCATCGACGTAACCCTTTACGACGAGCTCTTGATCACCTCCATAAACGAGAAACATTTCCTTAGTCCTTTTCAGGTACTTAAGGATATTCTTGACCGTTGTCCAGTGATCCACTCCTGGATTACTTTGAAACCTTCCGGCCATACTTATGGCAAGGCTGACATCTGGTCTTGTGCACACCATTGCATACATGATAGAGTCTATGGCAGAAGCATAGGGGATGACACTCATCTTTTCTCTATCCTCTGCAGTCACTGGGCATTGAGTCTTACTCAACTTCATACCATGCAATACATGCAAGAACCCTTTCTTGGACTGATCCATTTTGAACTTCTTCAAAACTTTATCAAGGTATGTGTTGTGTGAAAGTCCTATTAAGCGTCTCGATCTATCTCTATAGATCTTGATGCCTAATATGAAAGCAGCTTCTCCTAGGCCCTTCATTGAAAAACTCTTGTTCAAATATTCTGTAGGAGATATGCCCTAGAGGCAATAATAAATGTTATTGATTATCTCCCTATTCATAATTAGGTTTATGTTCCATGCTATAACTGCTATGGTTCTTGAGTCTACAATAACCACGAGGCTAGGAGGAAGACTCATATGCACGTGTGGAATAATAAACGGTAAAATGTATTCCTAGTCTGGCCTCTAAGACTGGCTCAAGTATTGCATGATGATCCTGTTTTCCTGATCATGGGCATGGCTATGCCGGCAATTTTGAGGGCACAATGTTAGAAGAACATTTGTGTTGAATCGACCCGAATTGATGTTATGCTATGAGATACACTCGTCACTAGTTAAATGGTTTATAACACAGAGATGGTTAACGTTTGCATGATTCCTCAGACCATGAGAGCATTGAGTTTCTTCATGCTTGATTCATGAACTTTGGGGTTTGTTAAACGTCATCCGTTACTGGATGGCTATTACGGCGGCTTACGGGTTCATGGGAAAGTATGTCAAGTAACTTGATAGCTCAAGATTGGGATTTGCTCCTTCGACGATGGAGAGATATCTCTGGGCCCTCTCGGTGTTACGGTATCCATCATCGTATGGCCAGACACTTTGTGATTTGATCACGGGGATGCCGGAACACGGGAACGAGAAAAGAGAACAATACCGGTAACGAGGTAACTGGCATAGTGGACAATTTGTTGATCCATGGGGATACCAACGTGTCTCACCTCGGGTATTTGTAACATATCGCGAAGCAACAGGAATAGCACACGACAACTGGAGGTTCACTCGAATATTCATTCGTGTGGGTATAGGGGTCAATATGGGTGTCCACAGCTCCGATGTTGATCATTGATCGGAAGGGGTTCCGGGTCATGTCTATACTTCATCGAACCTATAGAGTCACACACTTAAGGGTCATCTATCTGCTGAATACTAGACAAGCAGTCCGAGAGAAAGTCAACGGAAAAGTTCCGGAGAGAACACCGAAAAAGTTTCGGTAAAACCGAAAAGTTGGTTCGGATAAAATCATTGATCCAAAAAGGTTTTGGCAAGCACCGGGAATGTTTTGGAGGTTGCCAGATTGGTCTGGTAATTTCTGGAATTTTTCCGGAGAAAAAAACCGAAAAAAGGTTTCGGAGCTGCCGGAATTGTTTACCGGGTAAACGAAGATGGTTTTAAATTAAACCACCATACCGGAAATGTTCCGGAGCGCGTCCAGATAATTTGAGAGGGTGCCGGAAATGTTCTGGGACCTTCCGGAATTTTTCAGAAGTAATAGTCGCGGAAAACATCTTGTCCCAACGTGAGGGGACAAGATCCCACCTTACGTGGGGGCTGTTTTGGGCTGTTTTTGGGGGCGCCCCCTTTAGGGGGCAGCCCCCTTGTGGCTGGACAAAGTGTTGCCCCCCCATGGTGGGGGGCAGCCCCCACAAATGGTGGAGAGTGTTGGGAGGAAGGTGGGGGCCCATGGGGAACACCATGGACAAGGGAATATGTTTTCTCCATGTTTGGTGGGAACATGTTTTCCTTGTTTGGTGGGTGCATGTTTTGTGGGCTGAATTTCAGCCCCCCCTCACCCCTTCCACCACTATATAAGGAGGTGGAGAGGAGCTCTCCATCCTCACTCCAACTCTCTCACACAAGCCATGCATGATCTGGCATTCTCTCTCCCTCCCACGAAATAGTTTCGTAGTGCCGAAAGGCTGTCTGAGTTCCGGTGGGAACTAGTTCTGGACGGCGAAGCCCTGCCGGATAGATGTAACCGTATGTGTGCAACTCTGTAGAGAGATCGTAGTTTCGGTCTTAGTTCGAGAGGGTCCTCCCGAAGGGCTGTCCGAGTGACTGTCCGAGTCTCGATGGTCCTCCCGAAGGGCTGTCCGTGACACCGTCCGGGGGACTGTCCGACCGCCTCCCGGAGGGCTGTCCGTGGGGCGGATGAGGGTATACATCCTCGCGGTTGGGAGGTTGTAAATCCTAGCCGCGGGGATCTGCACCGCCGATCGTCATTGACTCTACTTCCGCTGCGCTACGAGTCGGTAACGAAAAAGATCAAACCTTGTATGCAGTCTCCATAGTGGTCCAGTGCTGGTGCGTAGGTCAGAAATTTTTGTTTTCTGCTGCGTTACCCTACAGTGGCATCATGAGCCATGCTATGCATAGATGTAGGTTGCGATCTAGAATACATAGAGATGTATGGGTGTTGCACAATATAATTAGGTAGTAGATGAGTTCTATTACTGAAAATTATTTGTGCGGGTAGCAGATGAAATCTGTTACCCGATGTTCTTGTTGCTTCCCTGGAATTTGCATATTTCTGATCTTGATAACAGTATGGTGGAGTTTCAATGTTCTGGCAATCCGCGATCCTGATTAATCAACGAAGTGCTAACAGTTCATTGAATTCCATCGTAGTTAAAAAGAAAGATGAAATTTAGCAGACAAAAGGGCAATGCAGATATGATCTGCACGGGGGTCATGCTTATGACGAAGTTTAGTATGGGGCTCAAGATTTTATTATCTCGTGTTTCATACACCCCGCAATGTTAATCTTGTGACTTGGATTATCATACTTGATGATGGACGTTGGTAGCTTCGGTTTGTTTCGAAACCTTAGAAGCCACGTAAAACAAGTTTTTGCATGAACCGATTAGAGGCGTCTAACTTGGTTTTGCAGGATGGTTTGCATGTGCATATGATGTGGTATAGTAGTGCTCATATTAATTTGATTATGTATGAGATGACTATATGATGTAATATTAACATGACCTGCGTGTCATGATTCGGCATGATGGCTGGAGCCATATGATTGTCACTTTAATGACCTGCGTGTCAACCTTCAGTAATGCACTTATTTTATTAGCTATAGAGATAGCAATATTATCTGGTGCATCGACAAGGTGGTGGCAATCTTCGCGAATGTGAACACCAACGCGAATGCCGAAGACGAAGAAATGAAAGACTTCTCCGTCAGAAAGGGCTATACCATATCATGCTAATTATGAATTGCCTGAGATGTTTATCCCTTGTGTTGCACCCTTCTTGATTGCGCGGTAGTCGCTTTTTATTAGGGTGATCTCTCACTTAAAAATATCAAGTAGTTAGTGTTCTCCCAAGTGTAGCACCGTCACGACAACTAACTTTTCGGGGTGCGCCATGGATGCATGGGTACGAACGATTAGGGATGTGTGAGGCGGGTGAGTTGAGACCTCGCAGCAAGATCACTTGGTTGTCTTGACGTTCAGGCATGAAAGCCATGAGCTCGGAACACACGCATCGAAAGATGAACAAGAGTCACATGGAGATGTGATCGGCAAGTTGGCCTACCGATTAAAATTCCCGTCATGAGATGATGATTCTATGGCGATGAATTGAAGTCTGGATCTCACTCAAAATCAATTATGAGAGATATTGATTTGAGTGGGAGCGCACTGAAGAATTAACTTGTTTAATTCTCAGTGCAATTAATTTTGAACACTGTCTAAGTGTGATTTGCAAAATAAGTAGAAAAATGGCTCGCGTTTCCACCTTCCCTGTTAAAATTGAATAGCTGTTAAATATCTGGTTAAAACTTTACGGTTGGTAACGTAATGTGAGGATTGTCCTCAAAAGTGTCGAGAAGGACTTTGTCATATCGCATACTTTTGGTATTCTCCTGCTAATGCTATGGATCATGTGACTCTCGTCCTTCGATCCAAAAGCTAAAATTCCGTTACGGTCAAGTGAAATATGTTTGCCTCCATGAGACCCGAACTTCGAAAGTTTGGATAGTTATGTGATATTCATGGAATCTGAAAATCATTTTCAGAGACAAGCAAAGGCTAAAAGATATGATATATCCATAGCAATGTTTGTTTGCAAACTATTAGTAAAGGTGTTTACTATGCATTAGACTGATAAGAGAGGGATCCAGAAGAACGCCTGTCATATGATGATGGTGAATAAAACAACAACTTAAATAGAAAGGAAGTGTCCGAAGGGTGTTAGTGAAAGTTTCACACCTAGGAAGTCCGAGGCTAACGCCACTCTTAAGTTGGGTGCTTCTTCTGAGAGTAGGAGAAATACTAAAAGTTAAACTGTTAGAAGTATAAAGGCAAAAAGAAAGAAGACTGGAATATCCAGCTCATGTATGAATGTCATACAAGTTTTTGATGTATAGAAGGCTAGTCAAAAGATATAGTTCTTGGGAATTATGGTTAAACATGTTAATCACTAATTCTTGGGTATTGTGAGTTGATCACAAAGATACCCGCTCGATTGCATTCTGATACAACTCGATGCAAGAACTACTACGGCCTAAAAGACTAGCCAGGAATGAGGTTTAGATACACACAGGGAACATAGTAAATGTTACTATACCTTCCATTGGTATATTCCCTATGTATTTACTTTCATAATTCATTTTAGAGTTTTACACTCTAGCCCATTGCTTAAAGTATCTTGCAAGAAGGTTATTCATAAGAGAACTTTTGATGTTCGATGTTATGAATAACATAAGGGCCATACTTTCATTATGAATGAGATGTATGTTATGAATATTGATAATAATACATTACCTCTGTATTTACTTTCATAATTCATTTAGAGTTTCATACACTCTAGCCCTCTGCATAAGGTATTTTGCAAGAAGGTTATTCATAAGAGAACTTTTGATGTTCGGTGTTATGAATAACATAAAGGGCCCTGCTTCCATCCAGGATGGGATGTATGTTATGAATATTGATGGTAATATGATACATCCATAACACTGACGCTAAATGTCGCAAGACTAAAAGAATACCACACAAGTGTGGCACTGCATTTGGTCACATTAGAGAAACCCGCATGGAAAATTCCATTATGATGGATTTTGAAGTCATTTGATTTTGAATCATCTGACACTTGCAACTTTCCTCTGAAAAGTGAAGTGACTGAAATACCGTTCACAGGCCATAAGGAACGAGCAAAGAACATATTGGTGATCATACATTATGATGTGTGTAGTCCAATAAATGTTGTTGCAAGTAGTGGATTTATCTATCTTCAGAAATGACTCAAGTAGAAATATGGATATTTAATTGTTGAGACGTAAGTCAGGATCTTTTGAATTCATTCATAAGGTTTTCAAAAATGAAGTAGAAGTTATTGTAACAAGAAAATTATGTTTCTACAATTTGATTGCAGAAAGGAATATTTGAGTTACAAGTTTAGCGAATGTCTGATGAGTTATGAAAGGGGTTTCATAACTTGCACCTCCCGGAACACCACTGCAAGTGGAAAGTCCGTGAAGATGTAATCAAACCATTTATGACATGGTAAGATCAAAGATGACATAAATGAATTTGCCATTACCCCTTTTAAAAGAGTGATGCTTTAGAGACTGCGGCTTCTACACTGAAAAGAGATCCATCAGGTCTGTTGAAATGACGCCATGGTATGGTACGCCCAACCATGTTATATCTTTTCTTAACATTTGGAATATGGGGCTTGTGTAAAAGGTTACAAACCTATTCCAAATCAGACAAGTGCTACTTTGTAGGTTATCCCAAGTCAATGGGTATTCCCCCACCACTATACCGAGGCAAAGGATTTTGCCACAAAACGGTATGCTTTTAAAGAGAATAGTTCTTACAAAAGGTGAGTGAGAGGACAGTGCAACTCGACGAGATAACCAGTATCTTCGTCATCAGATCAAAGGAAAGAAACCTTGTAAGTGATTCCGGAGTTTCCTACTGCGACTGATACGGAAGTCTCTACAATAAAATGTATGGACTTCGGTCGAACTTGCAGCTGAACCACGTAGGCAAAGCTCGTGCAAACCTATCAGGCGCGCAAACGAGATATTGTTGTTAGACAACAGTATACCTACAATACACAAGGAAGCGTTGATGGGCCCTGACTCCGGAATTGGCTAAATGCCAATACAATCCGAGATAGTTTCCATATAAGTGATTCGAGATTAAAATCTTGATACACCTTTCGGAAGACTTAGAGTCTAACGAATATTTATGGAACTAAAAAATGATACGGATAAAATGTTTTATCCATAAAGCTCGACTTGTTGCAATAACAAGTTCAAGGAGTTGACTACGATGAGATTGTCTCACCGTAGTGATGCTTGAAGTCGGTTCGGGTTGAACTAGCAATTAATAGATATGAAACATGGATGACAAAAGGATTTCCATCTGATGGAAATGAAACTAGGACTTGTATGTGATACAGTCCAAAGTAATTTGTCGATCCAGAGGATGCTAGTAAGTATGCAAACTTCAGAGTTCCAGCGATGGACAGAAGAGAGCAAAGTGGAGTTGGAATCTTCGTTTTTGATGGAATGGTCAAAGGGGTTTGACTTCATCAAATGGGTATCGAAGATGCTTGTGATTCAAGAAAGTAAGTGGGAGCATAATAATATTTCTAAAAACCTTGTGTACTTGACACATTGTTAATTGGAAATAAATTTCTTGACACGAATTAGGACTTCATTTGAAAATAGTTTTTCGATGAAGTGCTTAGGCTAAATAGCCTCAATATTAGCCATGATGATCTATGGAGATAGATTTACCTAATGGGGCTAAGCGATGAATACATATTGACAAAATGCTAAAACTTTTTAGCATTTAAAACGCCAAGGAGTGATTCTTGCCGAAGTCACATGGAAAGAGTTTTTGCAAGACTCGGTGTCCCAAAACACTGATGAGTAAAATACATGATGGAGATTCCACACACTCTTGTGTTTGGATTAATCATGTATTCCATGGTATGTAAAAACAACCAGATATGTCCAATACTCCAAAGTTGTTGCGAGTATAGATACCATAGTGATCAAAGTACTGATCATGGGCCAACAGTGAATGATGTCATTGAGTACTAGAGCAGTACTGATGACATGTTTTCTCGCAAGCAGAGATTATGAAGTGCTCGTTGTAAGTAATTACATCGATACAGTCTTCATCAATGCTCCATGCGATTTTCGATTTAAGTTAAGGGTTTTGTGTAATACACAACATGGTGGCACGGTAGTTGGAAATTGTTCCAAACAAAATACTGTGGCGAATTCTATAACAAAGGCTAAGTATGTTGACGCTTTAGAAGCGACAAAGAAGTTGTTGAATCATATAGTTCATTCATGAACTTAGTATGGTTCCAAGATGGCTTTAGTCTATGGGACACTATTGCAGATAGTTGCCCCATAGCTCAGTCTGAGGAACCAGGTTTCGACCAATGATTCATACATATGAAAAGCCAAGTCCACACAAAATATGAATTTTGTGAAAGCATGAAAAACGCGAGGATATGCAAAGTTACACACGGAGCTGAAGTTGTCAGATCCGTTGGACATCAGGCTATACCACAAGCGAAGCATATTTTACACCAGTATGCCATAGGTGTAAAGTGCATTAGCATTGACTAGATTATTGACTCTAGTGCAAGTGGGAGTCTGTAGGAGATATGCCCTAGAGGCAATAATAAATGTTATTGATTATCTCCCTATTCATAATTAGGTTTATGTTCCATGCTATAACTGCTATGGTTCTCGAGTCTACAATAACCACGAGGCTCGGAGGAAGACTCGTATGCACGTGTGGAATAATAAACGGTAAAATGTATTCCTAGTCTGGCCTCTAAGACTGGCTCAAGTATTGCATGATGATCCTGTTTTCCTGATCATGGGCATGGCTATGCCGGCAATTTTGAGGGCACAATGTTAGAAGAACATTTGTGTTGAATCGACCCGAATTGATGTTATGCTATGAGATACATTCATCACTAGTTAAATGGTTTATAACACAGAGATGGTTAACGTTTGCATGATTCCTCAGACCATGAGAGTATTGAGTTTCTTCATGCTTGATTCATGAACTTTGGGGTTTGTTAAACGTCATCCGTTACTGGATGGCTATTACGGTGGCTTACGGGTTCATGGGAAAGTATGTCAAGTAACTTGATAGCTCAAGATTGGGATTTGCTCCTCCGACGATGGAGAGATATCTCTGGGCCCTCTCGGTGTTACGGTATCCATCATCGTCTGGCCAGACACTCTGTGATTTGATCACGGGGATGCCGGAACACGGGAACGAGAAAAGAGAACAATACCGGTAACGAGGTAACTGGCATAGTGGACAAGTTGTTGATCCACGGGGATGCCAACGTGTCTCACCTCGGGTATTTGTAACATATTGCGAAGCAACAGGAACAGCACACCGCAACTGGAGGTTCACTCGAATATTCATTCGTGTGGGTATAGGGGTCAATATGGGTGTCCACGGCTCCGATGTTGATCATTGATCGGAAGGGGTTCCGGGTCATGTCTATACTTCACCGAACCTATAGGGTCACACGCTTAAGGGTCATCTATCTACTGAATACTAGACAAGGAGTCCGAGAGAAAGTCAACGGAAAAGTTCCGGAGAGAACACCGAAACAGTTTCGGTAAAACCGAAAAGTTGTTTCGGATAAAATCATTGATCCAAAAAGGTTTCGGCAAGCACCGAGAATGTTTTGGAGGTTGCCAGATGTTGGAAATATGCCCGAGAGGCAATAATAATTTAGTTATTATCATATTCCCTTGTTCGTGGTAATCGTTTATTATCCATGCTATAATTGTATTGATTGGAAACTCAAATACATGTGTGGGTACATAGACAACACTGTGTCCCTAGTATGCCTCTAGTTAACTAGTTCGTTGCTCAAAGATGGTCAAGGTTTCCTGGCCATAGACATGAGATGTCATTTGATAACGGGATCACATCATTAGGAGAATGATGTGATGGACAAGACCCAAACTATAAACATAGCATATGATCGTGTCAGTTTATTGCTATAGTTTTCTGCATGTCAAGTATCTGTTCCTATGACCATGAGATCATGCAACTCACTGACACCGGAGGAATACCTTGTGTGTATCAAACATCACAACGTAACTGGGAGACTATAAAGATGCTCTACAGGTATCTCCGAGGGTGTCTGTTGAGTGGGCATGGATCAAGACTGGGATTTGTTACTCCGTGTGACGGAGAGGTATCTCAGGGCCCACTCGGTAATACAACATCACAATAAGCCTTGCAAGCAATGTGACTAAGTGTTAGCCACGGGATCTTGTATTACAGAACGAGTAAAGAGACTTGCCAGTAACGAGATTGAACTAGGTATAGAGATACCGACGATCGAATCTCGGGCAAGTAACATACCGATAAACAAAGGGAACATCATACGGGATTAACTGAATCCTTGACATAGAGGTTCAACCGATAAAGATCTTCATAGAATATATAGGAACCAATATGGGCATCCAGGTCCCGCTATTGGTTATTGGCCGTAGAGGTGTCTCGGTCATGTCTACATAGTTCACGAACCCACAGGGTCTGCACACTTAAGGTTCAGTGACGTTTCGGTATAGTAGAGTTATGTATGGTGGTGACCGAAGGTTGTTCGGAGTCCCGGATGAGATCCCTAACGTCACGAGGAGCTCCGGAATGGTCTGGAGGTAAAGATTGATATATAGGAAGTCCCGTTTTGGTCACCGGAAAAGTTTCGGGTACTTCGGTAGTGTACCGGGAGTGCCGGGAGGGTTACCGGGGACCATCGGGAGGGGTATTTCGACCCAAGGGGCCTCATGGGCTGTGGGAGGAGTCAAGCCAGCCCTTAGTGGGCTGGCCAAGCCCCCCACTAAGGCCCATGTGGCTGGAGGTGGAAAAAACCCAAAGGTGGAATAGTGGAAAGTGTTTCCAAGTGGAGAGGAGGAATCCTACTCCTAGTAGGATTGGAGTAGGACTCCTCCACCTCCAATTTCGGCCAGCCCTTGAGGGTTTGAGGCTGCCTCCTCCCCTCCCTCCCTCCTATATATACTAGAGGATTTAGAGGAGAAAAATAACCCTAATTGCCACGTGCTCCCTCTACTTCCTCTAGATCGTTTTCTCCTTTAGTCTAGTTTCAGCGGTGCTTAGGCGAAGCCCTGCCGGAATAGTTCCACCACCATCGCCGCCGCGCCGTCGCACTGCCGGAGAACTCATCTACCTCTCCACCCCCTCTTGCTGGATCAAGAAGGTGGAGATCGTCATCGAGCTGTACGTGTGCTGAACGCGGAGGTGCCGTCCGTTCGGCGCTAGATCGGAAGGACCGTGATCAGGATCGCGAGACGATTCGTGATTTGATCGCGGGACGGATCGTGATGGGATCGCGGGACAGATCGTGATTGGATCGCGAGATGGATCGTGATGGGATCGCGGGACGCTCGGCGATTTGGATCGCGAAGACGTTCGACTACATCAACCGCGTTTCTTAACGCTTTCCGGTTAGCGATCTACAAGGGTATGTAGATCCTCTCTCCCCCTCGTAGATGCTCATCACCATGGATAGATCTTGCGTATGTGTAGGAAAATTTTTGTTTCCCATGCAACGTTCCCCAATAGTGGCATCATGAGCTCGGTCTATGTGTAGATGAGATCTCGAGTAGAACACAAAGGAGTTTGTGGGCGTTGATATTCAGATTGCTTCCTCCCTTAGTCTTTTCTTGATTCGGCGGTATTGTGGGATGAAGCGGCCCAGACCAACATTACTCGTACGCTTACGAGAGACCGGTTCCATCAACTGACATGTAACTTCGTTGCATAAAGATGGCTGGCGGGTGTCTGTCTCTCCCACTTTAGTCGGATCGGATTTGACAAAGGCGGTCCTTGAGAAGGTTGAATAGCAATTTTTGTATCACCGTTGTGGTTTTGCGTAGGTAAGAATTGTTCTTGCTAGATACCCGTAGCAGCCACGTAAAACTTGCAACAACAATTAGAGGACGTCTAACTTGTTTTTGCAGGGTATGTTGTGATGTGATATGGCCAATTACATGACGAGATATATGTGATGTATGAGATGATCATGTATTGTATAGAATATCACGACTTGCATGTCGATGAGTACGGCAACCGGCAGGAGCCATAGGGTTGTCTTTAATTATTTTCGCCGTTTTTGCTTTACTTTATCGCTATGAGTTAGCAATAGTCGTGGAAGCAACAGTCGGCGCGACAACCTCATGGCGACACATTGATGAAGATCAAGATGATGGAGATCATGGTGTTATGCCGGTGACGATGGAGATCATGCCGGTGCTTTGAAGATGGAGATCAAAAGCACAAGTTCATGGCCATATCATGTCACTTATGATTTGCATGTGATGTTAATCCTTTTATGCATCTTATTTTGCTTAGGACGACGGTAGCATTATAAGGTGATCCCTCACTTAAATTTCAAGATAAAATTGTGTTCTCCCCGAGTGTGCACCGTTGCGAAAGTTCGTCGTTTCGAGACACCACGTGATGATCGGGTGTGATAGACTCTACGTTCGCATACAACGGGTGCAAGCCAGTGTTGCACATGCGGAACACTCGGGTTAAACTTGACGAGCCTAGCATGTACAGACATGGCCTCGGAACACAAGAGACCGAAAGGTCAAACATGAGTCATATAGTAGATATGATCAACATGAAGATGTTCACCATTGAAACCACCTCAACTCACGTGATGATCGGACTTGAGTTGGTTGATTTGGATCATGTGACACTCGAATGACCGGAGGGATGTCAATTTGAGTGGGAGTTTTTAAGTAATATGATTAACTAAACTCATTATCATGTACATAGTCAAAATGTCTTTGCAAATTATGTTGTAGATTACTAGCTCGCGCTGTAGCCCCCTTGAAATTTTATATGTTCCTAGAGAAATAGAGTTGAAAGATTATGGTAGCAATAATGCGGACTGGGTCCGTGATCTGAGGATTGTCCTCATTGCTGCACAGAAGGCTTATGTCCTTAAAGCACCGCTCGGTGCGCCACCCCCTCTAGCGTCGTCTGTAGATGTTGTGAACATCTGACAGGCACGTTCTGATGACTACTTGATAGTTCAGTGCGTCATGCATTACGGTTTAGAATTGAGGCTCCAAAACGTTTTGAACGTCACGGAACATATGAGATGTTCTAAGAGCTAAAATTGGGATCTCAGGCTCGTGCCCGTGTTGAGAGGTATGAGACCTCCAACAAGATTCTTTGCCTGCAAGATGAAGGAGAATAGCTCAATCGTTGAGCATGTGCTCAGATTGTCTGGGTGCTACAATCGCTTGAATCGAGTGGGAGTTAATCTTCCAGATAAGATAGTGATTGATATAGTTCTCCAAGTCACTGTCACTAAGCTACTAGAGCTTCGTGATGAACTATAAAATGCCAGGGATGGAAATAATGATCCCTGATCTATTCGCGATGTTTGACACCGCGAAGGTAGAAATCAAGAAGGAGCATCAAGTGTTGATGGTTAGTAAAACCACTAGTTTCGAGAAGGGCAAGGGCAAGGAGGGATACTTCATGGATACCAAGCCAGTTGCTGCTCCAGTAAAGAAACCCAAGGTTGAACCCAAACCCGAGACTAAGTGCTTCTATTATGAGGAGAACGGTCGCTGAAGCGGAACACCCCTGGATACTTGGTAGATAAGAAGGCTGGCAACGTCGACAGAAGTATATTTGATATATGTCTTATTGATGTGTACCTTACTAGTGCTCCTAGTAGCACCTGGGTATTGGATACCGGTTCGGTTGCTAAATGTTAGTAACTCGAAATAAAAGCTACGGAATAAAAGGAGACTAGATAAGGGTGAGGTGACGATGAGTGTTGGAAGTGTTTCAAAGATTGATGTGATCACCATCGCACGCTCTCTCTACCTTCGGGATTAGTGATGAACCTAAATAAATGTTATTTGGTGTTTGCGTTAAGCATGAACATGATTAGATCATGCTTATTGCAATACGGTTATTCATTTAAGATAGAGAATAATGGTTATTCTGTTTACATGAATAATACCTTCAATGATCATGCACCCAATGAGAATGGTTTATTGAATCTTGATCGTAGAGATACACATGTTCATAATATTGATGCCAAAAGATACGAAGTTAATAATGATAGTACCACATACTTGTGGCACTGCCGCTAAATGTCATATTGGTGTAAAGCGCATGAAGAAACTCCATGCTGATGGATCTTTGGACTCATTCGTTTTCGAATCGGTTGAGACATGCGGACCATGTCTCATGGGCAAGATGACCAAGACCCCGTTTTCCAGTATGATGAAGCGGGGAAGTGACTTATTGGAAATGATACATGTTGATGTATTCGGACCAATGAGTGTTGTAGTGTGCGGTGGATATCGTTATTTTCCTACCTTCACTGATAATTTGAGTAGATATGGGGATATTTACTTAATGAAACACAAGTCTGAAATGTTTGAAAAGTTCAAACAAATTCAGAGTGAAGTTTGAGATCATCATGACAAGAAGATAAAATGTCTACGATATGATTGTGGAGGTAAATATCTGAGTTACGAGTTTGGTATACAACTTAAGACAATGTGGAAGTTGTTTCACAACTCACGCCACCTGGAACACCATAGTGTGATGGTGTGTCCGGACGTCGTAGTCGTGCTCTATTGGATATGGTGCGTACTATGATGTCTCTTATCGATTTGCCACTATCGTTTTGGGGTTATGCATTAGAGACAACTACATTCACTTTAAAAAGAGGCACCATATAAGTCCGTTGAGATGACATCGTATGAATTTTGGTTTGGCAGAAACCTAAGCTGTCATTTCTTAATGTTTGGGGCTGCGACGCTTATGTGGAAAAGGTTTTCAACCTGATGAGCTCGAACCCAAAGCGGACAAATGTATCTTCATAGAATACCCTAACGTAACAGTTGGGTAAACCTTCTATCTCAGATCCAAGCACAAACTGTTTGTTGCTAAAACAGGTCCTTTCTCGAGAAAGAGTTTCTCTCGAAAGAATTGAGTGGGAGGAAGATAGAACTTGATGAGGTTGTTGAACCTTTGTTTCAACCAGAGAGTAGCGCAGCGCAGAAAGTTGTTTCTGTGGAGCCTACATTAGTTGAAGAGGAAGTTAATGATGATGATCATAAAGCTTCGGATCAAGTTACTATCGAACCTCGTAGGTCGACAAGGACGCGTACTGCTCCTGAGTGGTACGGCAACCCTGTCTTAGAGGTCATGTTGTTGGACAACGATGAACCTACGAGCTATGGAGAAGCGACGATGGGCCCGGATTCCGAGAAATGGTTAGAGGCCATGA
Source organism: Elymus sibiricus (assembly GCA_039707655.1). Classification (NCBI taxonomy): domain Eukaryota; kingdom Viridiplantae; phylum Streptophyta; class Magnoliopsida; order Poales; family Poaceae; genus Elymus; species Elymus sibiricus. Next base: position 488,237,707 of record CM077665.1, read on the forward strand.
AATGCGAGATGAGATCCATGTATGAAAACAAAGTATGGGCTTTGGAAGTATTACCTGAAGGGCGATAGGCCATTCGGAACAAATGGATCTTTAAAAGGAAGACAAACGCGGATGGTAATGTCACCGTCTATAAAGCTCGACTTGTGGCAATGGGTTTTTCACAAGTTCAAGGAGTTGACTACGATGAGACTTTCTCACCCGTAGCGATGCTAAAGTCTGTTGGAATTATGTTAGCAGTTGCTGCATTTTTCGATTATGAAATCTGGCAGATGGATGTCAAAACATCATTTCCTTCACGGTATCCGTGAGGAAAGGTTGTATGTGATACAACCGGAAGGTTTTGCAGTTCTAAGGATGCTAAAATATATGCAAGCTCCAGCGATCCCTCTATGGACTGGAGCAAGCATCTCGGAGTTGGAATATACGCTTTGATGAGGTGATCAAAGTTTTTGAGTCTATACAAAGTTTATGAGAAACTTGTATTTACAATAAAGTGAGTGGGAGCACTATAGAATTTCTGATAAGTATATGTGGATGACATATTGTTGATCGGAAATGATGTAGAATTTCTGGAAAGCATAAAGGGTTGTTTGAAAAGGAGTTTTTCAAAGGAAAACCTGGAATGAAGCTACTTAAATATTGGGCATCTTGATCTATAGAGGTAGATCAAGACGTCTGATAGAACTTTCAATGAGTACATACCTTGACAAGATTTTGAAAGAATTCAAAATGGATCAGTCAAAGAAAGAGTTCTTGCCTGATTTGTAAGGTGTGGAGTTGAGTGAGACTCAAAGCTCGACCACAGCAGAAGAAAGAGAAAGGACGAAGGTCGTCCCCTATGCCTTATCCATAGGCTCTGTATAGTATGCCATGCTATGTACCACACCTGTGTGTGCCTTGCCATGAGTCTGTCAAGGGGTACAAGAGTGATCCAGGAGTGGACCACTGGACAGCGGTCAAGATTATCCTTAGTAACTAGAGGACTAAGGAAATATTTCTCGATTAATGAGGTGATAAAGAGTTCGACGTAAAGGGTTACATCGATGCAAGCTTTGACACCTATCCGGACGACTCTGAGTAGCAGTCAGGATACGTATAGTGGAGCAACCATTTGGAATAGCTCCAAGTGGAGCGTGGTAGCATCTGCAGTATGACATATAGATTTGCAAAGAACACACGGATCTGAATGTTGCAGACCGTTGACTAAAGACCTCTCTCACATGCAAAGCATGATCGAACCCCAGAACTCATTGGGTGTTAGATTCATAACAATGTAAATCACATGGTGATGTGAACTAGATTATTGACTCTAGTGCAAGTGGGAGACTGTTGGAAATATGCCCTAGAGGCAATAATAATTTAGTTATTATCATATTTCCTTGTTCGTGGTAATCGTTTATTATCCATGCTATAATTGTATTGATTGGAAACTCAAATACATGTGTGGGTACATAGACAACACTGTGTCCCTAGTATGCCTCTAGTTAACTAGTTCGTTGATCAAAGATGGTCAAGGTTTCCTGGCCATAGACATGAGATGTCATTTGATAACGGGATCACATCATTAGGAGAATGATGTGATGGACAAGACCCAAACTATAAACATAGCATATGATCGTGTCAGTTTATTGCTATAGTTTTCTGCATGTCAAGTATCTGTTCCTATGACCATGAGATCATGCAACTCACTGACACCGGAGGAATACCTTGTGTGTATCAAACGTCACAACGTAACTGGGTGACTATAAAGATGCTCTACAGGTATCTCCGAGGGTGTCTGTTGAGTGGGCATGGATCAAGACTGGGATTTGTTACTCCGTGTAACGGAGAGGTATCTCAGGGCCCACTCGGTAATACAACATCACAATAAGCCTTGCAAGCAATGTGACTAAGTGTTAGCCATGGGATCTTGTATTACAGAACGAGTAAAGAGACTTGCCAGTAACGAGATTGAACTAGGTATAGAGATACCGACGATCGAATCTCGGGCAAGTAACATACCGATAAACAAAGGGAACATCATACGGGATTAACTGAATCCTTGACATAGAGGTTCAACCGATAAAGATCTTCATAGAATATGTAGGAACCAATATGGGCATCCAGGTCCCGCTATTGGTTATTGGCCGTAGAGGTGTCTCGGTCATGTCTACATAGTTCTCGAACCCGCAGGGTCTGCACACTTAAGGTTCGGTGACGTTTCGGTATAGTAGAGTTATGTATGGTGGTGACCGAAGGTTGTTCGGAGTCCCGTATGAGATCCCGGACGTCACGAGGAGCTCCGGAATGGTCCGGAGATAAAGATTGATATATAGGAAGTCCCGTTTTGGTCACCGGAAAAGTTTCGGGTACTTCGGTAGTGTACCGGGAGTGCCGGGAGGGGTACCGGGGACCATCGGGAGGGGTATTTCGACCCAAGGGGCCTCATGGGCTGTGGGAGGAGTCAAGCCAGCCTTTAGTGGGCTGGCCAAGCCCCCCACTAAGGCCCATGTGGCTGGAGGTTGAAAAAACCCAAAGGTGGAAAGGTGGAAAGTGTTTCCAAGTGGAGAGGAGGAATCCTACTCCTAGTAGGATTGGAGTAGGACTCCTCCACCTCCAATTTCGGCCAGCCCTTGAGGGTTTGAGGCTGCCTCCTCCCCTCCCTCCCTCCTATATATACTAGAGGATTTAGAGGAGAAAAATAACCCTAATTGCCACGTGCTCCCTCTACTTCCTCTAGATCGTTTTCTCCTTTAGTCTAGTTTCAGCGGTGCTTAGGCGAAGCCCTGCCGGAATAGTTCCACCACCATCGCCGCCGCGCCGTCGCGCTGCCGGAGAACTCATCTACCTCTCCACCCCCTCTTGCTGGATCAAGAAGGCGGAGATCGTCATCGAGCTGTACGTGTGCTGAATGCGGAGGTGCCGTCCGTTCGGCGCTAGATCGGAAGGACCGTGATCAGGATCGCGAGACGATTCGTGATTTGATCGCGGGACGGATCGTGATGGGATCGCGGGACAGATCGTGATTGGATCGCGAGATGGATCGTGATGGGATCGCGGGACACTCAGCGATTTGGATCGCGAAGACGTTCGACTACATCAACCGCGTTTCTTAACGCTTCCCGCTTAGCGATCTACAAGGGTATGTAGATCCACTCTCCCCCTCGTAGATGCTCATCACCATGGATAGATCTTGCGTGTGCGTAGGAAAATTTTTGTTTCCCATACAACGTTCCCCAACATCAGATTGGTCTGGTAATTTCTGGAATTTTTCCGAAGAAAAAAATTGAAAAAAGGTTTCGGAGCTGCCGGAATTGTTTACCGGGTAAACGAAGATGGTTTTAAATTAAACCACCATACCGGAAATGTTCCGGAGCGCATCCAGATAATTTTAGAGGGTGCTGGAAATGTTCTGGGACCTTCCGGAATTTTTTAGAAGTAATAGTCGCGGAAAACATCTTGTCCCAGCGTGAGGGGACAAGATCCCAAGTTGCGTGGGGGCTGTTTTGGGCTGTTTTTGGGGGCGCCCCCTTTAGGGGGCAGCCCCCTTGTGGCTGGACAAAGTGTTGTGCCCCCCCCATGGTGGGGGGCAGCCCCCACAAATGGTGGAGAGTGTTGGGAGGAAGGTGGGGCCCCATGGGGAACACCATGGACAAGGGAACATGTTTTCTCCATGTTTGGTGGGAACATGTTTTCCTTGTTTGGTGGGTGCATGTTTTGTGGGCTGAATTTCAGCCCCCCCTCACCCCTTCCACCACTATATAAGGAGGTGGAGAGGAGCTCTCCATCCTCACTCCAACTCTCTCACACAAGCCATGCATGATCTGGCATTCTCTCTCCCTCCCACGAAATAGTTTCGTAGTGCCGAAAGGCTGTCTGGGTTCCGGTGGGAACTAGTTCTGGACGGCGAAGCCCTCCCGGATAGATGACACCGTATGTGTGCAACTCTGTAGAGAGATCGTAGTTTCGGTCTTAGTTCGAGAGGGTCCTCCCGAAGGGCTGTCCGAGTGACTGTCCGAGTCTTGATGGTCCTCCCGAAGGGCTGTTCGTGACACCGTCCGGGGGACTGTCCGACCGCCTCCCGGAGAGCTGTCCGTGGGGCGGATGAGGGTATACATCCTCGCGGTTGGGAGGTTGTAAATCCTAGCTGCGGGGATCTGCACCGCCGATCATCATCGACTCTACTTCCGCTGTGCTACGAGTCGGTAACGAAAAAGATCAAACCTTGTATGCAGTCTTCATAGTGGTCCAGGGCTGGTGCGTAGGTCGGAATTTTTTTTCTGCTGCGTTACCCTACATATTCCTTCACCCTTTCCAAAAATTCTATATTGTTTCCAATCAGCAATATGTCATCCACATATAATATTAGAAACACTATAGAGCTCCCACTCACTTTCTTGCAAATACAAGCTTCTCCATAAATTTGTATAAACCCTAACGCTTTGATCACCTCATCAAAGCGCTTATTCCAACTCCGAGATGCCTGCACCAGTCCATAGATGGATCGCTGGAGCTTGCAAACTTTGCCAGCATTCTCTGGATCGACAAAACCTTCTGGTTGCATCATATACAACTCTTCCTCAAGGAAACCATTAAGGAACGCTGTTTTGACATCCATCTGCCAAATTTCATAATCGAAAAATGCAGCTAATGCTAACATGATTCTGATGGACTTAAGCATCACTACGGGAGAGAAAGTCTCATCATAGTCAATTCCTTGAACTTGTGAAAAATCCTTTGCCACAAGTCGAGATTTCTAGACGGTGACATTATCGTCTGCGTTCGTCTTCTTCTTAAAGATCCATTTATTCTAAATGGCCTTTCGCCCTTCAGGTAATACTTCCAAAGTCCACACTTTGTTTTTATACATGGATCCTATCTTGGAATTCATGGCCTCTAACCATTTGTCGGAATCCGAGCCTACCATCGCTCCTCCATAGCTCATAGGTTCATCGTTGTCCAACAACATGACCTCTAAGACAGGGTTACCATACCATTCAGGAGCAGTACGTGCGCTTGTCGACCTACGAGGTTCGATAGTAACTTGATCCGAAGCTTCATGATCATCATCATTAGCTTCCTCTTCAACTGGTGTACACTCCACAGAAACATCTTTCTTCGCTGTGCTACTTTCCGGTTGAAACACAGGTTCAAGAACCTCATGAAGTTCTATCTTCCTCCCACTCAATTCTTTCGAGAGAAACTCTTTCTCGAGAAATGACCCGTTCTTAGTGACAAACACTTTGCCTTCGGATCTGAGATAGAAGGTATACCCAACCGTCTCTTTTGGGTATCCTATGAAGACACATTTCTCCGCTTTGGGTTCCAGCTTTTCAGGCAGAAGCTTTTTGACATAAGCATCGCATCCCCAAACTTTAAGAAACGTAAACTTTGGTTTCTTTCCAAACCATAGTTCATACGGCGTTGTCTCAATGGATTTAGATGGTGCCCTATTTAAAGTGAATGCAGCTGTCTCTAACGCATAACCCCAAAACGATAGTGGCAAATCGGCAAGAGACAACATAGACCGCACCATATCCAATAAGGTACGATTAGGACGTTTAGACACACCATTACGCTGTGGTGTTCCAGGCGGCGTCAACTATGAAACAATTCCACATTGTCTTAAGTGATTGCCAAACTCATAACTCAGATATTCTCCTCCTCGATCTAATCGTAGGAATTTAATCTTCTTGTTACGATGATCTCAACTTCACTCTGAAATTGCTTGAACTTTTCTAACGTTTCAGACTTATGCTTCATTAAGTAAATATACCCATATCTACTTAATTCAATGGTGAAGTTGAGAAAATAATGATATCCACCGCGCGCCTCAATACTCATCGGACCGCACACATCAGTATGTATGATTTCCAATAAGTCACTGGCCCGTTCCATTGTTCCAGAGAATGGGGTCTTAGTCATCTTGCCCATGAGGCATGGTTCACATGTGTCAAGTGATTCAAAATCAAGTGACTCCAAAAGTCCATCAGCATAGAGCTTCTTCATGCGTTTTACACAAATATGACCTAAGTGGCAGTGCCACAAGAAAGTGGTACTATCATTATCAACTCTACATCATTTGGCATCAATGTTATGAACAGGTGTATCATCACTATCGAGATTGAATAAGAATAAACCCCTCACATTGGGTGCATGACCATAAAAGATATTATCCATATAAATAGAACAACCATTATTCTCTGATTTAAATGAGTAACCGTCTTGCATTAAACAAGATCCAGATATAATGTTCATGCTCAACGCAGGCACTAAATAACAATTATTCAGGTTCATCACTAATCCCGATGGTAATCGAAGAGCGAGCGTGCCGACGGAGATCACATCAATCTTGGAACCATTTCCCACGCGCATCGTCACTTCGTCCTTTGCCAGTCTTCGTCTATTCCGTAGTTCCTTCTTTGAGTTGCTAATGTGGCACTACAACGAGGGTTGGTAAGGTACACGTCAATAACATATATATCATATATACCTTGTTTGGTGTTGGCCGCCTTCTTGTCGGCCAGATACTTGGGGCAGTTCCGCTTCCAGTGGCCAGTTCCCTTGCAATGAAAACACTCAGTTTCTGGCTTGGGTCCAGCCTTAGGTTTCTTCACGGGAGGGGCAACTGCTTCGCCACTCTTCTTGGAGTTACCCTTCTTGCCCTTGCCATTCTTCTTGAAACTAGTGGTTTTATTGACCATGAACACTTGATGCTCCTTCTGGATTTCAGACTCAGCGACTTTTAGCATCGCAAACAGCTCAGCGACTGACTTGTTCATCCCTTGCATGTTATAGTTCAACACGAAACTTTTGTAGCAAGGTGGCAGTGATTGAAGAACTCTGTCAGTGATCGCCAATTCAGCCAGACGGTTGAAATACCCAGACATTCTGAGTATGTGTTCACTGACAGACCCGTTCTCCTCCATCTTGCAAGCATAGAACTTATTGGCGGTCTCATACCTCTCGATCCGGGCATTCTTTTCAAAAATAAACTTCAACTCCTGGAACATCTCATATGCTCCATGACGTTCAAAATGCCTTTGAAGTCCCGGTTCTAAGCCATACAACATAGCACACTGAACTATTGCGTAATCATCCGAACTCGACTGCCAGGCGTTCACAACGTCTGCAGACGACACTGGAGCGGGTGGCTCACCGAGCGGTGCATCAAGGACATAAGCCTTTTGGGAAGTCGTGAGGATAATCCTCAGATTACGAGCCCAGTCTACAAAGTTACTTCCATCATCTTTCAGCTTGGCTTTCTCTAGGAACGCATTGAAATTCAGGGGAACTACTGCGCGAGCCATTGATCTACAACATAAATTTGCAAAGACAGCTTAGACTATTGTTCAAGATAATGAGTTTAGTTAATCATATTACTTAAAAATCTTCCACTCAAATTGACATCCCTCAGGTCATCCAAGTGCTACATGATCCAAATTCACCAACCCAAGTCCGATCATCACGTGAGATGAGGTGGTTTCAATGGTGAACATCTCCATGTTGATCATATCTACCATATGACTCATGTTCGACCTTTCGGTCTCTTGTGTGCCGAGGCCATGTCTGTACATGCTAGGCTCATCAAGTTTAACCCGAGTGTTCCGCATGTGCAAAACTGGCTTGCACCCGTTGTATGTGAACGTAGAGTTTATCACACTCGATCATCACATGGTGCTTCGAACGACGAACTTTCGCAACGTTGCACACTCGGGGAGAACACAATTTTATCTTGAAATTTTAGTGAGGGATCACCTTATAATGCTACCGTCATCCTAACCAAAATAAGATGCATAAAAGGATTAACATCACATGCAAATCATAAGTGACATTATATAGCCGTGAACTTGTGCTTTTGATCTCCATCTCCAAAGCACCATCATGATCTCCATCGTCACCGGAATGACACCATGATCTCCATCATCGTGTGGCCATCGGGGTTGTCACGCCAACCTTGCTTCTACTACTATTACTACCGCTTAGCGATAAAGTAAAGCATTCCATAGCGCTTAATGATTGACACGCAGGTCATACAATAATTAACCCTATGGCTCCTGCCGGTTGCCGTATGCATCGACATGCAAGTCGATATAAACTACTATTAGAAAACATGATCATCTCATACATCAAATATATCTCATCATGTCTTTGGCCATATCATTTCAGAACATACCCTGCAAAAACAAGTTAGACATCCACTAATTTGTTGTTGCATGTTTTACGTGGATGCTATGGGTATCTAGCAAGAACGATTCTTACCTACACAAAACCACAATGGTGATATACAAGTTGCTATTTCACCTTCTACAAGGACCGTCTTTGTCGAATCCGATTCAACTAAAGTGGGACAAACAGACACCCGCCAGCCATCTTATACAACAAAGTTACATGTTAGTCGATGGAATCGGTTTCTCGTACATGGACGAGTAAGGTTGGTCCGAGCCGCTTCATCCCACAATACCGCTGAATCAAGAAAAGACTAAGGAGGGAAGCAATCTGAATATCAACGCCCACAAACTCCTTTGTGTTCTACTCGTGATGCCATCTACGCATAAACCAAGCTCATGATGCCACTGTTGGGGAACGTTGCATGGGAAACAAAAAATTTCCTACGCTTCACCAAGATCAATCTAGGAGATGATCATCTACGAGAGGAGAGATCGGATCCACATACCCTTGTAGATCGCTAAGTGGGAAGCGTTTAAGAAACGCAGTTGATGTAGTCGAACGTCTTCGCGATCCAAATCGCAAGCCGTCCCGCGATCCAATCACGATCTAGCGCCGAACGGACATCACCTCCGCGTTCAACACACGTACGGCTCGATGACGATCTTCCCCTCCTTGATCCAGCAAGCGAGGGCGGAGAGGTAGATGAGTTCTCCGGCAGCACAACGACATGGTGGCGGTGGTGGTGAACTGATCCGGCAGGGCTTCGCCGAGCTCTACTGAACCTATCTAGAGGAGAAAACGATCTAGATGGAGAGAGGGCGGCACGTGGCTTTTTCAGGTGGTGGCTGCCCTCAAAACCTCCACTATATATAGGAGGGAGGGAGGAGGGGTGGCAGCCCTAGGGGCTAGGGGAAACGCTAGGGCTGGCCGATCGGCCAAGGGGGGTGGAGTCCACCTCCCACAAGGGAGGTGGAGGCTGTCGGTGTCAAAACCGGCGGATCTCGGGTAGGGGGTCCCAAGATGTTAGTCTAGGAACGATGGTAACAAGGGACAAGGGAGACGATGTTTTACCCAGGTTCGGGCCCTCCTATAGAGGTAAAACCCTACGTCCTGCTTTGTTTGTATTGATGATGGTGTATCGAGTAGAGAGTTGATCTACCGCGAGATCGTATGTAGTGGTCTAAACCCTAAGAGCTATGCTCATATGATGATATGATATATGATGATCTAATTATTCCTAATGACTAGCCTGGCCTCGGCTTATATAACACACTAGAGGCCTAGGATAACAAGAGTCCTAGTCGGCTACGTCGGTGGAGAGGAGTCCTTGTCTTGATCACCAAGTCTTGTGGAATCTCCCTTGTATGTATCATGGGCTACCCGAAGTGGCCCATTAGTGAATCACCCTGGGGTCCTCGGCCCGACCCACTGGCCAGGAGACGACGTGGTGAGTACCCCCTAGTCCAGGACATCGTCAGTAGCCCCCTGAACCGGTTTTCAAGTTGGGGACGCTCCTCGGTTCTTCCGAACTGTTCTTCGTCTTCGGTCGTCAGTCTTGAAAACTGGTTCAACAAATCTTCCCATCTCCGATCTTGAGGATTGCCGATGTGTATCCGAAGAGTTCACACGTCAGCCATCCGAGGAGCCCCTTTAAGTTCTCGGCCTTTATTAATGCCTTGTTATTTTTTACGCCACACCTTGGGTTTGAAGTGTTTCCCACATGGCGGTGTCCTCTTGCGTCCGAGCTCCAACGCCGAACTGCATCTGAGGTGCATTTTTGCAGCCGAGCTCCAACGCTAGTCGGCATCCGAGGTGTCATAAATTACCTTGGCCTTTAAAAAATTGAAGGAATTCAGCCGAGCTTAATGCCAAAAATGCCCTCTATGGAGCCAGCCACTTGCGCCCGAGCTTTATGCCGGACTGCTTCCGAGATGGTGCACCACCCCGGCCGTAGGCTGATTTTTTGAGGATATTTAATTCCGATTGGTAAAATTTATTCTCTGACGAGCTGTATAACCAGTAGCCCTCAAGGTGTGTGTCGGTCTACAACCCGAGATGCACTCGAAGGATAAAAATAAAACCACTGACCCTAGTAGCCCCTGAGACTTAGGTCGATTTGCAAAATCGGCCTGAGGATCAAGTTCTTGCTCGGAAGCATACATTAGGGATGGAAACGCGGTACGCAGTAGTTTCCGAGACTCAGGTTGGGTGCGGCCGACCAACATGAGGATCGAATCTCCTCGGGAACCATATTGCACTTTGGATTTGCTGCATTGAATAGGCAATGCAGTAGCCCCCGAGCCTTAATTTAGGCACGGGTGGTTGAATAAAGGATCGTTATTTGTTTGACACAAACTTTGTTATTTTTGACATAATTTATGTGTAATGATTTTATGTATCCAAGTAATTTTCATCATTAATGCTCGGATCCGCATTGTACAAGACTTTGTTGACCGACCATCGGCTTCAACCTCCTCGGCCAGTAGCCGAGGAGTGTTTGTCCTACTTTATAAAGCCTTTATAAGGGCAAAGATTTACGGCAAACAAGGCAATCCGGCCATACAGTTTTATAAACAAAGGTACGCGGAAAGATATGGTATATTACTATTTAACGTAAGAAATATCTTGTAGGAAAAATAGTTCATTTATATGTTCCTTTTCCCAGGATATCATGTTGACCATGATCGTGAAACCTCAACTCCGATCAATGTGGGAGGAAAATATTGAGGATTTAGTTTGGGGAATGTTCCCGAACTCTGTGGTCTTTAATGAACCAAAATTTTCACTTCCGTCGTTGCCGACCAATTATATTCTTAAGATGGCTAGCTTTCGGCTTCACCCAGTCTGAGGTACTAACCCGGATGACCCGTAAGTAACAATCACAGAGGTGCTCCCTTTACCCCCTAGCCGAGCAATCGGGAACGTAGGGGATAAGCACAGGAGCCAGGTAACCCAGCTTGGCCAAAATCTTAAGTCAAATTGATGCATATTTATGGCTTCATAATGATCAATACAGAAGGCAGCTTTCGTATATTAAATACAAACGTTGATGATATGTTGGGCTCTCTAGGAATCCCAATGTATCTATGCCGAGGTGCCACAAGGAATCTTCGGTGTGGTTTATTTTGACTCCGTTGCGACTGTTTATAATCTGAAAGTGGCCTATCGTCGGCTTCCACCCCTTTGTGGATGCTACGCAGGGTGTTTCCGTACAAACAAGACAACCCTTAGCCGACGTCTCGGTGCCCGGAGGTGGTTGTGTTAGTGGAAACGAGGCAATCAGATATTCAGGCTTTATAACTCTCACTTAGTCATAGGAGCATATGTTTGGGGGCAACTTAATAGCCCCCGGTATACGTCGACTCCTCGGATTATTCGAGGTCGAACCACCCACAACTTGGCCTTTTCAAGAAAGAAAGGCCCTTCGTTTTACTCGGATAACCTCGATCGGCTATATTTGGTTGAACACCGCCTGCAGTTCGCTGACCGATTTACGCTTGTTGTGACAGTCAGCTTTTGACTTTCTCCAACTGAGGCACTTAACCAGTTAAACCGGAAGTGACAATCGCAGTGGTTCTCCCTTTACCCCTTAGCCGAACAAAGCGGAAACGTAAGGGGTAAGCACAGGAGCCGGTCAATCCAGCTATAGACCAAAGACACAACTCGAAATCAATGCATATAAATGCGAAATACCGAGGATATTTTGTCGAGGACTGCATGGAGTACCTCGGTGTTTGGTGGGTTCGGTGTTAACCGCAGACCCCCCTTTAATACGGTCGATGCGTGAAATTCATCTGGCATTGTACTGCAAGAGTTATGCTTGGAAATACCAAAAAACTTATGCAAAAAACTTTATGTTTAGATAAAAGAAAATTGTGTCAATCCAAAATTGGTCTAAAATTAAATTTGTGCTTCTGTCGTGCTTTAACATGATACATCCAATCTCCGGACTCCAAGCGGGTCAGCCTTTGGCTTCAAACCTCCATATCCTGAAGGCGGAGTGTTTCTCTGAGGCATGTTTAGCGAACTAAACTCGAGCGACTGTAGAAAGAAACCAGGCTATCCGGCTATTGACCACATGCTAGTGTCGGAAAAAGGAGTAGTAGAAAAAGACTTTGCAACGACTAAGAAGAAAGCATAGTTATTATAAAATAGCTCATACAAATTTAAGAGCCCCCGGTTAAATCGGGTAAATAAATTTTTAATCAAACAAAGTTTTTTTGTTTAACAAAAAATATAATGTTTGGTTGCACCGAACAAAAAGTAAAATTTCAAAGAGAGCTGAGCACGAAAACAACTTAGCTGGTTAATGTGCTCGGTGCGGTTCGGGGTTGTGGCAGGACGAAGACGTAGTCCTTGGCCTGGCCGAGGTCAGCCCCCAAGCCCGAGGTAATCGAGCGAAGAGCTCGGGTCGAGAAGTGGCAACGCAACACGGTTGCTGCGGAGAGGCGGAGCCCTCGGTCTAGCCGAGGAGAGTAGTTCGGCAGCGTGACGGCGAAGCCCCCAGTTATCCTGGGAAAAGAAAGTGTTTTTAACAAACAAACTTTTTTATTTAACATAAATATAATGCTTGGTCGAACCGAACAAAAGTTAAAAATTTAAAAAAGTTGAACATGAAATCGACTTAGCTGGATAATGTGCTTGTGACGTGTGTCGATCTTGTAGTGGGTCAAGGTCCTAGCCCCCAAGCCGGTCACGAGGTAGTCGAAGAAGAGCTCGGCTTGATGAAGTGACAACACAACACTTCCGAAGGCCGAGGAGAAACCCCCGGTCCAGTCGAGCAGACGGAGTAGTTCAGCAGCGTGACGGCAAAGTCCCCACGTCCGTCGGCCATGTCGACGACACAATTTGGTTGATGGAGGCGGGACAACGATGTACGCACGCCAAGGTGACCGCATGACATAGCCGAAGTCGATTACTTGTGCACACAATATAGTGCAAGCCAAGAGTAATAACAAATAAAGGTAATAATATATTTAAAAAAAATCTTCTACTTAGTTAATTTAAGTGAAGCAAATAAGTAAAGGAATATGGCCTGGGCGTCGAGGTGCCTGAACGAAGAGTTCGGCTTGACGAAGTGGCGACGTTGCATGGTCGATGTGGCGAGATGAAGTCCTCGGTCTAGTTAACATGGCAAAGCTGTGATCGGCGGACGCCGAAGTCTCATGCAGGTCGGCTAGTGACGCCGAAGTCTCATGCCAGCCGAGGTGTTGAAGCAGGTCGGCTGGTGGCGCCAAAGTCCCCGGAGCAGGTTGATGAAGGGATGCCAAAGCCCCGGTCTAGCCGAGGTGACGGAGCAGGTCGGCTGTTGACGCCGAAGTCTCAGGCCAGCCAAGGTGTCGAAGCAGGTTGACTGGTGACACCGAAGTCTCACGCCAGCCGATGTGTCAAAGCTGATCGGCTGGTGACGCCGAATTCTCACGCCAGCCGAGGTGTCGAAGTTGGTCGGCTAGTGACGCCGAAGTCTCCGGGGCGGGTTGATGAGGAGATGACGAAGCCCCCAGTCTAGCCGAGGTGAATGAGCAGATCAGTAAGGTGACGCTAGAGCCCCATGCCAGCCGACGTGTCAAAGCAGGTCGGCGTGGTGGACGTCAGCTTGAAAAAGTAACGGCGCGGCGATGCCGACGCAGGTTGGAATTTGTGACGAGGTCAATGCTGGCTTGATGAAGCAACGGAGCACCCGACCTGTACAACCCGTGGATGACAAGGTTCGCTTGATGATTATTCGGCCCTCGCGATGCCAAACTCTTGGTCGGATGAGCGAGATGATGAGAAAAATTCCTTCAAAAAGGACATCCGACAACCCGTTCATGAAAAAGATGAACTTGGGTCAGATTCGTTTTCGCACAGAAAATAGATCCAAAATTCGTTGTACTAATCGGGTGTTTCCCGGAGTTTGGACGGTCGGATCGAGCTGAAATGTTTAGGGGTGATCGGTATAGGAATTCCGCAGCCGATGAAAGGTGGGATTTTCCAACGGATGTCCGAGCTAGATACTGGACACCTCGCCCTAAACTCATCCAGATTCCCGTCAAGATTGGACACAGCTCTGGTATATCGGTGATTGCCGGAGATTCCTCTGTCGGAACGCGACGAAATTTTGCAGAGTTATTGTAGATACAATTCCACACAATTCTACCGAAGTAAGCGTTAAAGCGACGCTCGAGGAAACGGGGACGACAAACACAAATTCGATGTCCAGAAAAAACTGCAATCTGCAGACGAGCCATCGATCCTTCTGGCGATCCCACAGCGAAACTCTCAATGAAAGCACCAATGTCGGTGTCAAAACCAGCGGATCTCGGGTAGGGGGTCCCAAGCTGTGAGTCTAAGAACGATGGTAACAAGGGACGAGGGAGACGATGTTTTACCCAGGTTCGGGCCCTCCTATAGAGGTAAAACCCTACGTCCTGCTTTGTTTGTATTGATGATGTTGTATCGAGTACAGAGTTGATCTACCGCGAGATCGTATGTAGTGGTCTAAACCCTAAGAGCTATGCTCATATGAGATATGATCTATGATGATCTGGTTATTCCTAATGACTAGCCTGGCCTCGGCTTATATAACACACGAGAGGCCTAGGATAACAAGAGTCCTAGTCGGCTACGTCGGTGGAGAGGAGTCCTTGTCTTAATCACAAAGTCTTGTGGAATCTCCCTTGTATGTATCATGGGCTGCCCGAAGTGGCCCATTAGTGAATCACCCTGGGGTCCACGGCCCGACCCACTGGTCGGGAGACGACGTGGTGAGTACCCCCTAGTCCAGGACATCGTCAGAGGCCCAAGGGAGGAATCCCCCCCCTTAGCCTACCTCCCACCTACCCCACATGCGCATGGGCCTCTAGGGGCTGGCTGCCCAGCCCACCAGGGGCTGGTGCGCCACCTCTTCAGCCCATGTGGCTCCTCGAGGTGGGTGGGCCCCTTCCGGTGGAACCCCGGAACCCTTTCTGGCACCCCTGGTACGTTATCGGTGACGCCTGAACTTTTTCCCGTGACCAACAAGGAACTTCCTATATATCAATATTTACCTCCGGACCATTCCGGAGCTCCTCGTGTCCGGCATCTCATCCGGGACTCCGAACAACCTTCGGTCACCAACATACATAACTCAACAATACCAAAATTGTCACCGAACGTTAAGTGTGCAGACCCTGCGGGTTCGAGAACTATGTAGACATGACAGAGACACCTCTACGTTCAATAACCAATAACGGGACCTGGATGCCCATATTGGTTCCTACATATTCTATGAAGATCTTTATCTGTTGAACCTCTATGTCAAGGATTCAGTTAATCCCGTACACTGTTCCCTTTGTTCATCGGTATGTTACTTGCCCGAGATTCGATCGTCGGTATCTCCATACCTAGTTCAATCTCGTTACTGGCAAGTCTCTTTACTCGTTCCATCATACAAGATCATGTGGCTAACTGTTAGTGCATCTAGTGCCCCTTAGTGATTTTGGTGTATTGAAGACTTATAGGTTAAGAGACTGATGCGTTTGTAAGTGTACATAGGCTCTATAAGTCGCTGAGGAGTTTGATACATTCGGAGATTATCGACCCCTAAAAATGTATGTCTTCAACTGAAGACTTTGGTGAAGACTTTGCTGAAGACTTTGGTATTCCCTGAAGACTTTGAAAAAGAAGAAGTTGGTGTAACCTTGAAGATATGAACGAGGACTATGAAGCGTGAAGACTTTTGTTTTCGCAGTTTCATTTCCATTCTTTGAGTCATAGGAAACACCGTACTGTTAAAGGGGGCCGAGGTAATACTAAGGAAAAATTCCAAATGATGCTCAACTCAAAAGCCTCAACTTATCCAATCCTTCGAGTGAAGCCTTTGGAAATCTCTTGCAGTTCAGTCAAGTTCTTCAGTGACAGAGACGATGATCTTCTGGTCTCTGAGGAAATTGGTCTGACTGAGGAGTTAGGATTTCGGGAGTGCGAATTGCCTACAAGTGAGGAACATGATAAGCCTGAGGACTTTCATAGCTCGAAATGCCGACCGTTGCTGTGCTAAGCGCCAGCTGTCCCCAATCATCCTATCCACATAACGGTCATATCATTGGGGGCATTTATGACTTATCATGTCGGGTTGCTCCCTGGCTATAAATAGCCACCCCCCACAACCACTAGTTGGTTGGCTGCTCCAAGAAAGAACTGACACTTGTCATTTGAGAGCATCCCATTCCTCGAGGACTTTGAGTGAAAATCATCAGTGAGGAAAAACCCCAAACCAAACCACCAAACCCAAAGTGATTGAGCATCACTGAAGAAATTGTTCCTGTGTGGAACCGACGCTTGTTACCTTTGAAGACTGTGTATCTTCTAGACGGTTAGGCGTCATGGTCTAGTGCATCCTGCAGTCAATTGGGGATCACGAAGTGACCTTGGTCTAGAGCATCCAGCAGTAAATTGTGGATCGCCGGGTGACCAGTTTGTGAGGGTTTTGGAAGTCTACCCTGAAGACTTACCACGAGTGTTGGGCGAGGTCTGTGTGACCTTAGCTCAAGGAAAATACGGTAGGGACTGTTTGTTCCGGGACTGTGTGTCTTCTGGTTTAAATACCAGGCCGCTCCAAACCAGACGTACGACTGTCACAGCAGTTGGAACTGGGTCATCAAATCATTGTCTTCATCGAGCTACCTGGTTCTATTTCCTCAACCCTTTAATTTCCTCGTATACTTGTTGATGAAATTGATCGTTACTGTTTGAAGAATTTGACTGAAGACTTTCTCAATTTCCTCACCCCAAATTCTTCAAGTTACCTTGTTCCTCACCTGCATATCCTGTATCACGCTACCTGTAATCTGTGCATGCTCTATTTCATCACGATGACCATACTACTGCTATGTTTCGCATGCACCTAAGTACTTATTCCGCTGCAAGTTATTCATCACATTTCAAATTCCTCAGTGATGAATTTGTAAAAATCGCCTATTCACCCCCCCTCTAGTCGATATAACGCACTTTCAATTGGTATCAGAGCAAGGTACTCCCTTGTTCTGTGTGATTTTGGTTTAACCACCTGGAGTTCTAGTTATGTCGACTGCAGGTATGATCAAGGTTTCCGCAGGCTGTCATACCTTTGATGGGACGGACTACCCCTACTGGAAGAACAAGATGCGCATGCATCTTGAGGCTATTGACAACGATCTCTGGTACGTTGTGGAAAATGGTGTTCCTCGCACATCTCCGACTGTTACTGCTGCTGATGCGAAGAAATTCAAGCAACTCGATTCTCAAGCGAAGAATATCATCTGTGGCCATCTGAGCAAAGGTCAGTATGGCAGAGTGAGTGCTTTGGAGACTGCTAGGCTTATCTGGGATAGGCTGTCCAAGGTCAACGAAGGTGTTTCCACTCAACGTGACTCTCGTGTTGATGTTCTTCGCAATCTCTTCAACCGCTTCAAAAGACTCGACAATGAAAATGTTCAGCAAACTTTTGATCGTCTCACTGATATCTCCAACGAGCTTCAAGCACTGGGTGCCACGGATATCACTAACCACGAGGTGGTGAAGAAACTGCTAAGATCTCTTGATTCCTCATTCGATACACTAGCTTTGATGATTCAAGAACGTGGAGACTACAAGTCACTTGATCCTGCTGATATACTTGAGAGACTCAATACTCATGAATTCCAACAAGCTGAGAAGAGAGATCTCTACGGACCAAGCTATGGAAGATCTCGTGCTCTGAAGGCAAAAGCAATTTCCTCATCCGAAGACGAAGATTCTGATAGTTGCATTGGTGATCCTGAAGAACTGAGTCAGGAGCTGGCAATGCTTGTGAGGAAATTCTAGAAGTTCTCAAGGAGAGGTCAATCTGCAAAGTCATCAAAAAGTAGTTTGAGGAAATCAGATTCCTCAAGCGACTACAAGAAGAGAACTTGTCACAAATGCAAGAAGTCTGGTCACTTTATCTCTGACTGTCCTCTCTGGGAAAAAGAATCAAAGAAGAAGAAATACAAGGACTACAGTTCTGATGACTCGAAGAAAAAGAAGAAATCTTCAAAGTCCTCAACTTCAAAGTCTTCATCTGCAAAGTCCTCATCGCACAAGAAGAATGGCTCCAGAAAGGCTCGGGCTTTCATTGGCAAGGAAATGGACTCAGAAGAAGAATCTGAAGAATATGAAGAAGAGGAAGAATCTGAGGAAGAATCTGACTCTGGTGTTGCTAGTCTTGCTCTTGCCACTGCTTTCGTCAGCAAGTCCATCTTCAACGATGAAGAAAATGACCACTCCAACGACTCTGACGTCAGCAATGATGAATATGCTCCCACTTACTGCTTCATGCAAAAGGTTCCAAGGTACACAAACATCACTCTTCCTCTGAATCAAGTGAAGGTGAATCTGATGAATATGTGAAACCTAGCTATGCCAAACTTGCTAAAATTACCACTAAGCAACAAAGTGCTCTTGAAAAGCTTCAGAAAATGCTAGACAAAAGCGATGATCTGTTGAATGAGGAAGTGGATCGCACTCAAACTCTGTCTGATGATCTCAAAAGTCTTCAGACAAAGTATGATAACCTTCAGAGTCATCACAATGCTCTCTTAGTTGATCATGAGAAGCTTTCTTATGAATTTCTTCAAAGAAAGCAAGATCTTGAGAAACTAAGGGTGGCTCATGAGGATCTCCAAAGGGAAAACGATTCCTTGCTGGCTCAACAGATCAGTACCGCTCAGGAAGAATTTGTTCCACCATGTATGAAATGCATCGAACGTGAAACTGCTAATTCTTCACCTGAATGTTCAAATGCTTCTATTACTGCAAATTCTTCAACTATCCCCGTGGTCACAAATTCCTCATCTGAGAATACCACAAGTATCACTGACGAAAATGCAGGGTTGAAGGAATTGTATGTGACAGGTATGTACAAAAGTCTCAAAGGGCATCAAACCCTTTGTGATGTCCTCAAAAAGCAGATTCTGAACAGGAACCCTAGGAAAGAGGGTATTGCATTTGAGAGGAAACTCAATGCTGATGGATCCTACTGGACACCTGAGCAGTACCCCAAAATTTCATGGGTTGCTGCAAAAGGGCCTCCTGTGGATCCATCCACTTTATCTGGCTTTACTTGTGAAACTGCATATTCCTCTGATGAGTCACTTGACTCCAACTACAAATTCTTCAAAAATCAGAAAGGTGAAGTATTTGCCAGATTTGTTGGAACTAACTACAGGAACGGTTCACCTATGAAGAAAATCTGGGTTCCTAAGAGCTGCTTGGAAAATCTTCAAGTGAATGTCCTCACGACACCACCCATGAAGAAAAGGAACCCCAGATCAAATTGCTCATTTGGACCAAAGTCTTCACTTGGACCAAATTCCTCAAATGGTCAAAATTATCATTCTCGTGCTAATGCATCTGTTTCGCAGGGAAAATCTAAGAGTTCTGAATATGCGCATTATTCTTCAAATCATTATGTTCATAAGTCCTCAAAGAATTTCTCTGCTTATTCATATGAGTACTCTAATCCTAGTCTTGTGAAACGAAGTGCACTAGCTTCAATGCCTCCTTTCTCATATGGAGCTCGCAGAATGATGAATTCTTTGCCACCCCTCCAGATGTGGATGGTAAAGAAATTGAACTGACCTCTTATGCAGGGTCAGGTCTCCAGACGAACTTGAACGTCTGATGAATTTGCTAGAGACCTAAAGAAAATGCTTGAAAGGACGCAAGCTAATCATGCAGAAATGAATTCCTCATTTCTCACGTCCTCACACTGCTTTACTTACTATGTTGTGTGATGAAATTCTGTCTGATGAATTTGATGTCATATTCTTCTCTCTGAAGCATATGAGTTCGTAAGTTGTACTAATTCATCTGCAGGATGAAACTCCAAAAACTACTAAGTGGGTCCTCGACAGTGGATGCACCAACCACATGACTGGTGACAATAGTCTACTGATGAATATGCCACTTGCCCATCTCATCTGAAGCATATCACCTACGCTGACAAAGGAAAAAGCAAGGTATTGGGTCTGGGTAAGGTTGCAATCTCCAAGGACCCACACATGGACAAGGTGATGCTTGTCGAATCCCTTGGGTTCAACCTCATGTCTGTCTCAATGCTTTGTGATCTTGATATGGTTGTCATCTTTGGAAAATATCGTTGTGTTGTCATCATGGAAGCTGACCATTCCAAAGTCTTCGAAGGCTTTAGGAGAGGAGACTTGTATATTGTTGATTTCTCTACAGGTCCTCAGCCTGCCACGTGCCTACTTGCAAAGACCTCAGAAGGCTGGCTGTGGCATCGACGACTTGGACATGCTGGTATGAGGAACTTGCACACGCTCCTGAAGAAAAAGCACATCATTGGCATCGAAGGTGTCAAATTCCTCAAGGATCACCTCTGTGGTGCTTGTGAGTCTGGGAAGATGACCAGATCCCAGCATCCCTCGAAGACCATCATGACCACGACTAGACCTTTTGAATTGCTTCACATGGACCTCTTTGGCCCCACTCATTATTCCACGCTAACAAATTCTTCAAGTTTGTATGGCTTTGTCATTATTGATGATTACTCTCGTTACACTTGGGTGCATATTATTCTGTACAAGTCTGAGGTGCAGGATGTCTTCAGACGATTTGCTTCAAGGGCCTCAACAAACTTCGGCGTCAAGATCAAGCATATCAGGAGTGATAACGGGACTGAGTTCAAGAATACCAATCTTGATGAATATCTTGATGAACTTGGTATTACTCATGAGCTTTCTGCCCCATATACTCCTCAGTAGAACGGCGTCGTGGAGCGCAAGAATAGGACTCTTGTTGAGATGGCACGCACCATGCTTGATGAATACAAGACTCCTCGTCGCTTCTGGCCTGAGGCAATTGATACAGCATGCCACATCATCAACAGGGTATATCTTCACAAATTCTTCAAGAAGACTTCATATGAACTGATGACTGGCAAGAAACCCAATGTAAGTTATCTCAAAGTCTTCGGTGCAAAATGCTGGATAAGAGATCCTCACCACAGTTCTAAATTTGCACAAAAAGCACATGAAGGTTTTATGCTTGGTTACGGAAAGGACTCGCACACCTATAGAGTCTTCAACACCCACCACCAAAAGGTTGTTGAGACTGTAGATGTGCGGTTCGATGAAACTAACGGCTCGCAAAGAGAGCACCTGCCTTCTATGATAGATGAAAAGTCTCCTGAAGAATCCATTAAGTTGAAAGCTACTGAAGATGTTGTACCCACTGAAGAAAATCCTCAACCAACTGAGGAAGTCATTCCAATCAATGAAGACATTCATGCTGATACACCTGAAGAAAATGGTGCTGAAGAAAATCCTCAGCCACGTCAACCCTCATCCAAGAGTTGCAAATGAAGTGCAGATTGACAAAATCATCGACAACATCAATGCACCAGGTCCTCTCACTCGCTCAAGAGCTTCACATCTAACTAACTTTTGTGGGCATTTTGCTTTTGTCTCTATGATAGAGCCGACCAAAGTTGATGAAGCCTTCAAGGAGCCTGAGTGGATTCAAGCTATGCAAGAGGAATTGCATCAATTCAAGCTCAACAACGTGTGGGAACTTGTCAAGCGGCCAGATCCACGCAAGCATAACATCATAGGTACCAAGTGGATCTACCGCAACAAGAAAGATGAAAATGGCCTTGTGGTAAGGAATAAGGCTCGTCTTGTAGCTCAAGGCTACACACAGGTTGAAGGAATTGACTTTGATGAAACTTTTGCACCTGTTGCTAGACTTGAAGCTATTCGCATATTGCTTGCTTATGCTAACCATCATGATATCACTCTATATCAAATGGATGTGAAAAGTGCATTCCTCAATGGTAAGCTTGAGGAAGAAGTATATGTTGCTCAACCCCCAGGTTTTGAAGATCCCAAGCATCCTGACAAAGTCTTCAGACTCAACAAGGCCCTCTATGGCCTCAAGCAGGCCCCTCGGGCGTGGTATGACACTCTGAAGGAATTCCTCATGAAGAAAGGCTTCAAACCCGGTTCACTCGACCCAACTCTTTTCACCAAATCCTATGACAATGAACTGTTCATATGCCAAATATATGTCGACGATATTATCTTTGGCTGTACTGACAAACGTTGCAGTGATGAATTTGCCTATATGATGAGTGAAGAATATCAAATGTCTATGATGGGAGAGTTGAAATTCTTCTTAGGTCTTCAAATTCGTCAGCAAGACAATGGCATCTTCATCTCACAAGAGAAATACCTCAAGGATGTGCTGAGGAAATTCAACATGCACGAATGCAAAAGCGTCAAAACTCCAATGCCTTCAAAAGGCCACCTCTGCACTGACGAAAATGGTAAAGATTTCGATCAGAAGGTATACCGCTCCATGATTGGCTCTTTATTGTATCTATGTGCATCTAGGCCTGATATTATGCTGAGTGTTTGCATGTGTGCCCGATTCCAAGCGACACCGAAGGAATCACACCATAAGGCTGTGAAACATATTCTTCGATACTTAGCTCACACACCAACGCTTGGATTATGGTATCCCAAGGGCTCAAATCTTCACCTCATCGGATACTCAGATGCTGACTATGCTGGAGATCGTGTGGATCGCAAGTCAACCTCAGGCACATGTCATTTCCTCGGACGATCCTTAGTCTGTTGGTCCTCGAAGAAGCAGAACTGCGTGTCACTTTCTACTGCTGAAGCTGAGTACATTGCTGCTGGTTCATGCTGCGCTCAGTTCCTGTGGATGAAGCAAACCATCAATGACTATGGCATCAAGGTGAAGAATGTGCCTCTCTACTGCGACAATGAGAGCGCTATCAAGATTGCTTACAACCCAGTTCAGCACTCCAAGACCAAGCACATCCAGATTCGTCATCATTTTCTTCGAGATCATGTACTCAAGGGCGACATCTCCATCGACCACATCCCCACTGAAGATCAACTGGCCGATATCTTCACTAAGCCCTTGGATGAAAAGAGATTTTGCAAGTTGCGGTGTGAGCTAAATATCTTAGAATCTTCGAATGTTCTTTGAAAGGACACACATCCTAACACTTATGCAAAATTGATGACTTTGATGTGCAACACACGAAGTAACGTTTTTCTTCAATCAATGAAGAATAACTCTCTAAGTGTGAAGAAATTAACGAAGAATTTGATTCTCAGAACCCTACGACAATTGTACGCGGTGTCTGAAATCATCATTCTTATACGGTGGGTCACGCCACCAACAATAGTTGAAATTCTTCAGAGTTGAGTTTTTCATCATTTTGCTTTAAGTCTTCAAATTTTCAAATTCCTCAAGTTTGCAAATTCTTCAACTTTTCAAATTCTTCAAACTATGAAACTAAGGTTCTTCATTGACTATATATATATATTTGAGTTTTCAAGTCCTCAACAGCATTCACTTATTGCTAATTCTTCAAGTTGATTTTCATCTAAGTGAATGTGATCGGACCCGTTCCCCCTCTATGCTAAACTCAACCCAGTCTATTCACAAATTCTTCATATGCGTTCTGCTTTGAAACTGGTTCAAAGTCTTCTCTGTGTCCTTGACAGCTGAAGAATTTGCGAACGAAACTTTAAAATCTTCACTATCAAATTTTTCGGCGCTTCCCGCTCAAACCGTTCCGATTCCTGCAACTGGATAAGCCATGATCCCCCACTATCTCCACTACTCAGAACGTGGGTGACACCTGTCGCATGGAGAGTAAGGGTTAGGGGCAATCTGGTCCAAAATCTTCGGGCCGATTCGTTTTCACTGCCACTATAAAATACCCCCTCCCCTTCACTGTGCTCTAGTTACTCCTCACTCCCATCTCTCCCGAGCTCAGACCTAGCACCGCCGCTAAAATCATCGCCGCCGGAGAGGAAGAGCTTCACTGCCTCGACCTCGCCGTCGCCGTACTCGCATCGGCCGCGGAAGTCTTCACCCCGCCGCCGCTGTAGCTGTCTCCCTCTGCCAAGCTAGGGCGTGGGAGATCTGAACGGACGAACTTCCTAGATTTCATCTCACTGTTCGTCGTGTTCTTCATCAGGGTAAATAAAATCTAATTTTACTACCCTTGTTTGATCTTCATTTCTTCCACAAAATCCTCGAAAGTGTTTATTCTTCAAGAATCACCTTCTTAAGCACTTCACATGTTTCAATCCCTTGATGTTTTTCTCTAAGTTATGATTTTCTTCAAGATTCCTCAATTGTGTGGATCTACATATTCGCACAACTCTGGAACCTAAGTCAAGAACACTTAGTGAAATTCCTCAAGACATCTATGGTCAAAATCCTCAACTTGATGTATTTTGAAAATTTTCTGAGAACGCATATGACCTCTTCAAATTCCTCGCACCTATACTCTGTTCACAGGTACCAAAATGTCTGCAGATGAATCACTAGGTTCTCATCAACTTAACTCATTTGCAGCGTTTCTTGAGGAAAAACTGTGCACTTCTTCAGAATCATCAAGAGTTCAAAGTCATCAAGTGAAGAAAATGGCTGATGGCAAAAGACCTCAGAAGGGTGGAAAGAAGGCTGAACAGAACACATCTTTTGAGATACCTGAGGATTTATATGCTGGGTACTACACTCCAGATGAGACCATTCATGGCAAAGAAACAAAGGAGCAGAGGAAAATCAGAATTCATAGGATTGAACGGAGGTGGATGAAGGAATGGAGAGACTATCGCTATGTCACTCCCAAGTACATGAGGAAATTCGCCCTCAAACCTCCTTGCAAAAGGGCTCCTCCTGCTGCTGATCAAGAAGTCGATCCCACTAGCATTGCTCGCGGTGAAGACTTTCCTGATGAATGGGCAAAACATCAACAAAAACTTCAGAGAACTGCCAAAGCTGCAGTGAAGAAATTCAATGAAGATTCTGCTGCTGCTGCTGCCTCTGCCGGAGCTTCTGAGAGTGCTCTGAAGAAATCACTAGCAAAGAAATCTGCTGTGAAATCAAAATCTTCAACTTCAAAGTCTTCACAGCAAAATCCTCAAGCAGATTCTTCAAAGGCCACTGCAATGCCTTCAGTAGCTGCACAATCATCAGTTGCTGCTGCAAAGTCCTCAACTCCTGTAACTCTTACAACATGTCAGAAGACAACTGGCTTATCAATTGCTTCAGGGGCTTCTGCTAGTTCCTCAGCCCAAGAACGGTCTTCAACAAGTCCTACTTTGATGAAGTTGAAAAGAACTGCTGGACGAGGTCAACGACCAAGTCCTCACAATAGCAAAGCTACTGTGAATATACCCTCAGGATCTGAGGATGATGATGATACTACTAATGAAGAATTGGAAGAAATCATCAGAAACAGTCAGCAAAAGGCTGCAATTGCCAAGAGTAGCTCTGTGCCTCTCATGCTGGATCCTAATATGATCCTCAATTTCATCGACATATGGCATGAGGATCCCAGCACGCCACTTTCCTCACTGAAACTGCCTATTGCCGTGGACCATGTCCTCACCCACTTCATTACTGAGGAAAAATGGAAAAGAGATCAAGCTCAGAGAGCAAAAAGGAGCAGGGCAAGAAAAGAAAAGTTCCTGAAGAACAATGTGATGAATTTGACTCCTACTCAACTCATCACAGTTCAGTCTGAGATTCGCTGCCTGACTGATGAACAAGCGAAATATGATGCTGAATGGAAGGGCACCAAAGTGAGATTTGTCAGGGCAGCCCAAGCTGCAGTTAAAGATCACAACACAAGGGTTGCAGCTCAATTGCAACAACAAATTCCTCAGGCTGAAGAATCTGCTCAGCCTGCTGAAGAAATTCAGGCTGCTGAAGAACCTGTCAGGGCAACCACCACTGTTGCACCTGATGAAATTGAGACTGCTAGGGCGACTGCATCAGTCGTGCCTGAAGAAAATGCTCTGCCTTCACCCTTTGCTGAAACTGCAAAGTCCTCAAGGGTGACGAACATCAACCTTCCTTCTGCATCAGAAGCGAAGAAAACTAAGGCTACGGAGAAGGCTGCACTTAAGAGAAAAGCATCAACCTCAGATTCCTCAGCAGTGAAGAAATTGAAGACACTGCCAAGTTCCTCAACTGAGCCTATTGATGCAACCCCAATCTCCTTAATGCCTTCCTATGAGATAGTTCCATTTGGTACTGACTATGAAGTTCCAAATGAAGATGAAGAAGATCATTATGCTGCTTCCTCAGAGCAGATTGATAAAGAAATTGAAGTCGAAGCAAATGCTTCAACTCCACTGGTATCATCGCCTCTGCCTCAGTTGACTGCTAAAGAGGCCGGCGTTGAAGAAATTGAAGAGGAAGTGGATATTGGAAACTCAACTCCTCTTATCCATGATGAATATTGGGAAGCTACTCACCCAAATTCTCCAATGAACACTCCCCTCACTCAAATTCCTCAGTCTCCAGCCCAGACTGAAGAAATTCATACTGAAGAAATTCCAGCTGCTATAGCTGAAGAAATTGCTGCTCAGATTGCAAATGAGGAAACTGCTATTCAAATTCTTCAATCTGAAGAAGTTCCTCCTCTGGAAGTTGTGGGCCGCTTCAAGCCAAATCTTCAGCCGAAGCCCAAGATGCCTTTCAAAAGCTCAAAGCGCCCCAAATTCATCAAGACCAATTTCTTCAACGAGCACATTTTCTTCAACGGACCAAATCCATATGACTCTGCAAGGGCCGGACGCACAAGATTCTGGACACCTACGCAGATGAACTACTATGCATCAGTGCTGTTTGACAAGGAGAAAGTCTTCGAGCATCGACAAATTCCTCATGCGGACATGGAAACTATCCCATGCTTCACACCCGTGCTCGCAGTCCTTCATGATGCAGGAATTCTTCCATTCTGTGTGGACATATGTGATTGGAATGAAGAGCTAATTCTTCAATTCTATGCCACCTTGCACATCACAGGTGATGCCTCTGACATCAACTCTTGGGTCTTGGACTGGATGACTGGATCTACTCATTACACTGCTCCAGCCTCTGAATTGCTTCGATCAGTCCCAATACCAATTCCCTCAGAAGGAGCAAGATGCCTGTTTGATGAACCTGCTCTGCCCGATCACATGATGCAAGTGCTAATGAAGCCTTTGGCTCAGGGCCAACCTCAACGGACTTCCTTCCTTGTGAAGGATTTGCTCTATGTGCCCAGGACAGTATACCGCATTCTGGCCAAAACCCTCAGTCCTCAGAAGGGCCACAATTCTGAAGAAGAAGAAGTGGAGGGAATCATGAAGAACATGCTATTCAACATCATTCATGGGATTCCCATACATTACCATGATTTCTTCATGAGGACTTTGGCCAATGCAGCTATGTCACCCTTTGAGTTGAAGCCTTACGCTCCCTGGATCATGAAATTCATCAGGTCAAGGTCTTCAATTCCCTTCAAGGCTGACTTTCAGAATCACTTCAGCTTTCTACCTCCGATTGAAGTCCTCAAGAATACATTTTCCTCAATTAAGGGAAAAGGCAAAGCTGTCATTGATGAAGGTACTCGTCCATTGGATGGCCAGTTTCGCAAAGCTGCATCCTACTCCACCAATGATGACTCTGCTACCCAAGATTCTGCTGCAAAAGCCTCAGCGCAAAATCCTCAAGACACCGCCCCTCGTGTGATGACTGATTGGGAGCTTCTTCTAAGTCTTCATCAGAAGATTGATCGCAATCACAAGTGGGTAAAACGTCAGTTTGGTTCACTTCTTCGAGACATGACTATCACGCACAACTCTGTGAGGAAGAACCACTATTATCTTCATGAAGTCTTCGACCGCACATGGGCCATTCTGTCTCACCTCAAGACTCCTGAAGAACTCAAGGAGATGGAATTTCAGCAAGACTTTGATTGGTCCATGCCTCCAAGGAAGAAATGGAAGAAAGTTCAAGTTCCTCAGCTGGTTACAAGCTCATTTTCTTCATCACGCCAGGCAGATGAGGCTGAGGACATTGACGACACTGCTGCAGGCCCGGCATCAACAAACGACCCCGACAACGCTGACGCTCCTCCACCACCTTCAAGCTGAAATTCTTCAGGGGCGTTAGTCCTCACTTTTTCGTCCTTTTTGGTCTTCGATGACAAAGGGGGAGAAAATTTGAGTTAGTCTTCAAGCGGGTCTCTATATATGGGCTGTTTTTTTGTTTAAGTTACAACTCTCGCTCTTCTGAAGCTTTTGTTGGTTGAGTTGTAAACTTAAGTCCGATGGTGGTCTGATGCTTTTGAACTGCTTTCCGCATGCTATTTCCTCAAGTTATCTTAATGCACGCATGATGAATTTCCTCAGACCCCATTTTCCATCATGCATTTCAATTTCCTCATGATATATATTAAATGCGTGTATGGATTACAAGATATAGGGGGAGTTCTCCATGTTTTTCACCTGTCATGTGCATTTGCAGTCCAAAGCAAATTCCTCAAATATGCACATCTTCAGGGGGAGTTCTTCTATATCTTGCAATCAAATTCCTCAAACTCAGTACTTACACTTCATATTATTATCCCCGTTGAAAACTTAACCTATTTGTCATCAATCACCAAAAAGGGGGAGATTGTTAGTGCATCTAGTGCCCCTTAGTGATTTTGGTGTATTGAAGACTTATAGGTTAAGAGACTGATGCGTTTGTAAGTGTACACAGGCTCTATAAGTCGCTGAGGAGTTTGATACATTCGGAGATTATCGACCCCTAAAAATGTATGTCTTCAACTGAAGACTTTGGTGAAGACTTTGCTGAAGACTTTGGTATTCCCTGAAGACTTTGAAAAAGAAGAAGTTGGTGTAACCTTGAAGATATGAACGAGGACTATGAAGCGTGAAGACTTTTGTTTTCGCAGTTTCATTTCCTTTCTTTGAGTCATAGGAAACACCGTACTGTTAAAGGGGGCCGAGGTAATACTAAGGAAAATTTCCAACTGATGCTCAACTCAAAAGCCTCAACCTATCCAATCCTTCGAGTGAAGCCTTTTGAAATCTCTTGCATTTCAGTCAAGTTCTTCAGTGACAGAGACAATGATCTTCTGGTCTCTGAGGAAATTGGTCTGACTGAGGAGTTAGGATTTCGCCAGTGCGAATTGCCTACAAGTGAGGAACATGATAAGCCTGAGGACTTTCATAGCTCGAAATTCCGACCGTTGCTGTGCTAAGCGCCAGCTGTCCCCAATCATCCTATCCACATAACGGTCATATCATTGGGGGCATTTATGACTTATCATGTCGGGCTGCTCCCTGGCTATAAATAGCCACCCCCCACAACCACTAGTTGGTTGGCTGCTCCAAGAAAGAACTGACACTTGTCATTTGAGAGCATCCCATTCCTCGAGGACTTTGAGCGAAAATCATCAGTGAGGAAAAACCCCAAACCAAACCACCAAACCCAAAGTGATTGAGCATCACTGAAGAAATTGTTCCTGTGTGGAACCGACGCTTGTTACCTTTGAAGACTGTGTATCTTCCAGACGGTTAGGCGTCATGGTCTAGTGCATCCTGCAGTCAATTGGGGATCACGAAGTGACCTTGGTCTAGAGCATCCAGCAGTAAATTGTGGATCGCCGGGTGACCAGTTTGTGAGGGTTTTGGAAGTCTACCCTGAAGACTTACCACGAGTGTTGGGCGAGGTCTGTGTGACCTTAGCTCAAGGAGAATACGGTAGGGACTGTTTGTTCCGGGACTGTGTGTCTTCTGGTTTAAATACCAGGCCGCTCCAAACCAGACGTACGACTGTCACAGCAGTTGGAACTGGGTCATCAAATCATTGTCTTCATCGAGCTACCTGGTTATATTTCCTCAACCCTTTAATTTCCTCGTATACTTGTTGATGAAATTGATCGTTACTGTTTGAAGAATTTGACTGAAGACTTTCTCAATTTCCTCACCCCAAATTCTTCAAGTTAACTTGTTCCTCACCTGCGTATCCTGTATCACGCTACCTGTAATCTGTGCATGCTCTATTTCATCACGATGACCATACTACTGCTATGTTTCGCATGCACCTAAGTACTTATTCCGCTGCAAGTTATTCATCACATTTCAAATTCCTCAAGTTGAAATTCCTCAGTGATGAATTTGTAAAAATCGCCTATTCACCCCCCCTCTAGTCGATATAACGCACTTTCACTAACTCTTTAGTCACTTTGCTTGCAAGCTCATTGTGATGTTGTATTACCGAGTGGGCCCTGAGATACCTCTCCGTCACACGGAGTAACAAATCTCAGTCTTGATCCATGCCAACTCAACAGACACCCTCGGAGATACTTGTAGAGCATCTTTATAGCCAACCAGTTACGTTGTGACGTTTGATACACACAAGGCACTCCTCCGGTGTCAGTGAGTTACATGATCTCATGGTCATAGGAACAGATACTTGACATGCAGAAAACAATAGCAATAAACTTGACACCATCGTATGCTACGTGTTGGAAATATGCCCTAGAGGCAATAATAAAATGGTTATTATCATATTTCCTTGTTCATGATAATCGTTTATTATCCATGCTATAATTGTATTGATTGGAAACTCAAATACATATGTGGGTATATAGACAACACTATGTCCTTAGTATGCCTCTAGTAGACTAGCTCGTTGATCAAAGATGGTCAAGATTTCATAGCCATGGACATGAGATGTCATTTGATAACGGGATCACATCATTGGGAGAATGATGTGATGGACAAGACCCAAACAATGAACGTAGCATATGATCGTGTCAGTTTATTGCTATTGTTTTTTGCATGTCAAGTATATGTTCCTATGACCATGAGATCATGTAGCTCACTGACACCGGAGGAATACCTTGTGTGTATCAAATGCCGCAACGTAACTGGGTGACTATAAAGATGCTCTATAGGTATTTCCAAGGGTGCCGGTTGAGTTGGCATGGATCAAGACTGGGATTTGTTACTCCGTGTGACGGAGAGGTATCTCAGGGCCCACTCGGTAATACAACATCACAATGAGCCTTGCAAGCAATGTGACTAATGAGTTCGTCACGGGATCTTGTATTGCGGAACTAGTAAAGAGACTTGCCGGTAATGAGATTGAACTAGGTATAGAGATACCGACGATCGAATCTCGGGCAAGTAACATACCGATAAACAAAGGGAACATCATACGGGATTAACTGAATCCTTGACATAGAGGTTCAACTGATAAAGATCTTCGTATAATATGTAGGAGCCAATACGGGCATCTAGGTCCCACTATTGGTTATTGACCGTAGAGGTGTCTCGGTCATGTCTACATAGTTCTCGAACCCGCAGGGTCTGCACACTTAATGTTCAGTGATGTTTCAGTAGTATTGAGTTATGTATGGTGGTGACCGAAGATTGTTCAGAGTCCCGGATGAGATCCCGGACGTCACGAGGAGCTCCGGAATGGTCCTGAGGTAAAGATTGATATATAGGAAGTCCCGTTTTGGTCTCTGGAAAAGTTTCGGCACTACTGGTAGTGTATCGGGAGTGACGAATGGGTTCCGGGGGGGTCCACCAAGTGGGCCCACCCACCCCAAGGGCCACATGGACGTGGGAAGTGGTCCACCAGCCCCTGGTGGGCTGGCCAACCAGCCCTAATGGGCCCTTGCGCAAGGGGGTGGGAAAAAGGGCCAAGTGGGGAGGAATCCTAATAGGATTCCACCTCCCTTATGGGAGGGGGACTCCTCCCCTTGTGGTTCGGCCGAACCTCCTAGGGGAAACCCTAGGGGTTGCCTCCACCCCCTCCCTCCTATATATAGTGGAGGATTTGAGGGCAGCCCACACCTGAAAAAGCCACGGCTGCCCTCTCCTCTCTCTAGATCTATTTCTCCTCTAGATTGCTTCGGCGGTACTCGGCGAAGCCCTGCTGGAACAGTTCCACCAACATCACCGCCACGCCGCCACGCTGCCGGAGAACTCTTCTACCTCTTCGCCCCCTCTTGCTGGATCAAGAAGGAGGAGATCGTCATCGAGCTGTACGTGTGCTGAACGCGGAGGTGCCGTCCGTTCGGCGCTAGATCGGGACGGATCCTGGGACGGCTGCGATTTGGATCGCGAAGACGTTCGATTACATCAACCGCTTTTCTTAACGCTTCCTGCTTAGCGATCTACAAGGGTATGTAGATCCACTCTCCCTCTCATAGATGCTCATCACCATGGATAGATCTTGCGTGTGCGTATGAAATTTGTTTGTCCCCCATGCAACGTTCCCCAACAGTGGCATCATGAGCTAGGTCTATGCGTAGATGAGATCTTGATTAGAACACAAAGGAGTTTGTGGGCGTTGATGTTCAGATTGCTTCCTCCCTTAGTCTTTTCTTGGTTCAGCGGTATTGTGGGATGAAGCGGCTCGGACCAACATTACTCGTACGCTTACGAGAGACCGGTTCCATCGCTAACATGCAACTTGTTGTATAAAGATGGTTGGTGGGTGTCTGTTTCTCCCACTCTAGTTGGATCGGATTTGACTAAAGCGGTCCTTGTAGAAGGTTGAATAGCAGTTTGTATATCACCGTTGTGGTTTTGCGTAGGTAAGAATTGTTCTTGCTAGATACCCATAGCAGCCACGTAAAACTTGCAACAACAATTAGAGGACGTCTAACTTGTTTTTGCAGGGTATGTTGTGATGTGATATGGCCAAGACATGATTTTATATATGTTGATGTATGAGATGATCATGTTGTTATTAATTATCACGACTTGCATGTCGATGAGTACATCAACCGACATGAGCCATAGGGTTGTCTTTAATTATTGTATGACCTGCGTGTCAATCACAAGCGCTATGTAATGCTTTACTTTATCGCTAAATGGTAGAAATAGTAGTAGAAGCAAGGTTGGCACGACAACCCTGATGGCGACACGATGATGGAGATCATGATGATGGAGATCATGGTGTTTTGCCGGTGACGATGGAGATCATGCCGGTGCTTTGGATATGGAGATCAAAAGCACAAGTTCATGGCCATATCATGTCACTTATGAATTGCATGTGATGTTAATCCTTTTTATGCACCTTATTTTGCTTAGGACGACGGTCGCGTGATCCCTCACTTAAATTTCAAGATAAGATTGTTTTCTCCCCGAGTGTGCACCGTTGCGAAAGTTCGTCGTTTCAAAGCACCATGTGATGATCAGGTGTGATCGACTCTACATTCGCATACAACGGGTGCAAGCCAGTGTTGCACGTGCGGAACACTCGGGTTAAACTTGACGAGCCTAGCATGTACAGACATGGCCTCGGAACACAAGAGACCGAAAGGTCGAACATGAGTCATATAGTAGATATGATCAACATTGAGATGTTCACCATTGAAACCACCTCATCTCACATGATGATCGGACTTGGGTTGATGAATTTGGATCATGTAACACTCGGATGACCTGAGGGATGTCAATTTGAGTGGGAGTTTTAAGTAATTTGATTAACTAAACTCATTATCTTGAACAATAGTCTAAGTTGTCTTTGCAAATTTTATGTTGTAGATCACTGGCTCGCGCAGTAGCACCCCTGAATTTTAATGCGTTCCTAGAGAAAGCTAAGTTGAAACATGATGGAAGTAACTTTGTGGACTAGGCCTGTAATCTAAGGATTATCCTTACGGCTTCCCAAAAGGCTTATGTTCTTGATGCACCGCTTGGTGATCCACCCGCTCCAGTAGAGTCTGCAGACGTTGCGAACGCTTGGCAGGCACGTTGTGATGATTACTCAATGGTTCAATGTGCAATGTTGTATGGCTTAGAACCGGGACTTCAAAGACGTTTTGAACGTCATGGGGCATGTGATATGTTCCAGGAGTTGAAGTTTATCTTTCAGAAGAATGCCCGGATCGAGAGGTATGAGACCTCCGATAAGTTCTATGCTTGCAAGATGGAGGAGAACGGGTCTGTCAGTGAACACATACTCAGAATGTCTGGGTATTCCACCCGTCTGGCTGAATTGGGGATGCCCCTTCCAGCAGAGGCGATCACTGACAGAGTTCTTCAATCACTGCCACCTAGCTACAAGAGCTTCTTGTTGAACTATAACATGCACGGGATGAACAAGTTAGTCGTCGAGATGTTTGCGTTGTTGAAAGTCACTGAGTCTGAGATTCAGAAGGAGCATCAAGTGTTGATGGTCAATAAAACCACTAGTTTCAATAAGAATGGCAAGGGTAAGAAGGGTAACTCCAAGAAGAGTGGAAAAGCAGTTGCCCCTCCCGTGAAGAAACCCAAGGCTGGACCCAAGCCAGAAACTGAGTGCTTTCATTGCAAGGGAACTGGTCACTGGAAGCGAAACTGCCCCAAGTATCTGGCTGACAAGAAGGCGGCCAACAACAAACAAGGTATATATATGATATACATGTTATTGATGTGTACCTTACCAACTCTCGTTGTAGTGCCTGGGTATTTGATACCGGTTCGGTTGCTCACATTTGCAACTCAAAACAGGAACTGCGGAATAGACGGAGGTTGGCAAAGGACGAAGTGATGATGCGCGTGGGAAATGGTTCCAAGGTTGATGTGATCGCCGTCGGCATGCTCGCTCTTCGATTACCATCGGGATTAGTGATGAACCTGAATAATTGTTATTTAGTGCCTGCGTTAAGCATGAACATTATATCTGAATCTTGTTTATTGCGAGACGGTTACTCATTTAAGTCTGAGAATAATGGTTGTTCTATTTATATGAGTAATATCTTTTATGGTCTTGCACCCAATGTGAGGGGTTTATTCTTGTTGAATCTCGATAGTGATGATACACATGTTCATAACATTGATGCCAAAAGATGTAAAATTAGTAATGATAGTACCACTTTCTTGTGGCACTGCCGCTTAGGTCATATTGGTGTAAAACGCATGAAGAAGCTCCATGCTGATGGACTTTTGGAGTCACTTGATTTTGAATCACTTGACACATGTGAACCATGCCTCATGGGCAAGATGACTAAGACCCCATTTTCCGGTACAATGGAACGGGCAAGTGACTTGTTGGAAATCATACATACTGATGTGTGCGGTCCAATGAGCATTCGGCGCGCGGTGGATATCGTTATTTTCTCACCTTCACCGATGACTTAAGTAGATATGGGTATATCTACTTAATGAAACATAAGTCTGAAACGTTTGAAAAGTTTCAGTAATTTCAGAGTGAAGTTGAGAATCATCGTAACAAGAAGATTAAATTCCTGCGATCTGACCGAGGAGGAGAATATCTGAGTTATGAGTTTGGCAATCACTTAAGACAGTGTGGAATTGTTTCACAGTTGACACCCCCTGGAACACCACAGCGTAATGGTGTGTCCGAACATCGTAATCGTACCTTGTTGGACTTGGTGCGGTCTATGATGTCTCTTGCCGATTTGCCACTATCGTTTTGGGGTTATGCATTAGAGACAGCTGCATTCACGTTATATAGGGCACCATCTAAATCTGTTGAGATGACGCCATATGAACTGTGGTGTGGCAAGAAGCCAAAGTTGTCGTTTCTTAAAGTTTGGGGATGTGATGCTTATGTCAAAAAGCTTCAGCCTGAAAAGCTGGAACCCAAAGCGGAGAAATGCGTCTTCATAGGATACCCAAAAGAGACAGTTGGGTATACCTTCTATCTCAGATCCAAAGGCAAAGTGTTTGTCGCTAAGAACGGGTCATTTCTTGAGAAAGAGTTTCTCTCGAAAGAATTGAGTGGGAGGAAGATAGAACTTGATGAGGTTCTTAAAACTCTACTTCAAGCTGAAAGTAGCGCAACACAGAAAGATGTTTCTGTGGAGCCTGCATCAGTTGAAGAGGAAGCTAATGATATTGATAAGGAAGCTTCGGATCAAGTTGCTATCGAACCTCGTAGGTCGACAAGGTCACGTACTGCTCCTGAGTGGTACGGTAACCCTGTCTTAGAGGTCATGTTGTTGGACAACGATGAACCTACGAGATATGGAGAAGCGATGGTGGGCCCGGATTCCGACAAATGGTTAGAGGCCATGAAATCCGAGATAGGATCCATGTATGAAAACAAAGTATGGACTTTGGAAGTTTTGCCTGAAGGGCGGAAGGCCATTCAGAACAAATGGATCTTTAAGAAGAAGACGGACGCGGACGATAATGTTACCGTCTATAAAGCTCGACTTGTGGCAAAGGGTTTTTCACAAGTTCAAGGAATTGACTACGATGAGACTTTCTCTCCTGTAGTGATGCTTACGTCCGTCCGAATCATGTTACCAATAGCTGCATTTTTCGATTATAAAATTTGGCAGATGGATGTCAAAACATCGTTCCTCAACGGTTTCCTTGAGGAAGAGTTGTATATGTGTTGACTCCAGATTTTGGCATGGACAAAAACGTAATTAAGAAGGCCTCAAATGGAAAAGTGCTCAAAGTGATAAAGTTCCGTATCGTCAAAAGGAGAAACTTTTATATTTGGGCCATAGCCATCCGATCTCATCTCTAGGGCCGAAGTTGTGTTCGAAGTACTGGGATTTTGTATCCAGAACACTATTCGGCTGACTACGCCCTCAAGATGATCTCATATGAGAAAACTTTCTACATGAATTGTCTTCGTCTCGTCGAATCGGTCGATTTTCATATAAAAATCGTCTCAATCCGAGTTCGTATGCACAAGTTAGAGCTATCTGAATGCTGCCATGTCAAGAGGCGAAATAAGACGCGGGAGACCAGACACGTCTTGGCGAGTGTCCGATGCAATGCGTGAGCAATTAGACATTCAAGATGGCCTCGAATCGAAAAACGTTCAACATGAAAGTTGTTCGTAACGTCGTAACGGTCAACTTTGCTTTTGGGAACATTTTCATCCGAGGTCGTTTACTGCCACAAATAAGACCCGCAAGGTACAGCCAGAAAGCTTGCCGGGATAGAAACCTTGCCGGGGAAATCTTGCCGGGATGGAAACCTTGCCGGGGTGTGAAAGCTTGCCGGGATGGAAATCTTGCCGGGATGGAAACCTTGCCGGGGTGTGAAAGCTTGCCGGGATGGAAACCTTGCCGGGGTGAAGCTTGCCGGGGTGGAAAGCTTGCCGGGAAAAGCTTGCCGGGGTGGAAACTGTCAAATCCGACCAGAAGCTGAAGATGGGCTCAAATAATTATCTAGATGGCCTCAGATGAAAAAGTGTTCAACATGAAAGTTGTTCGTAACGTCGAAATGGTCAACTTTCCTTTTGGAGTCATCATCATCCGACATAGTATACGACCTGCAGAGACGCTACAAGAGTCGGACGGTCCAGTCAGCTACATAACCCAGTCCACACGAAATTAAAGATGACCCCGTGGAGTATTCAAGATGGCCTTATTTAGAAAAGTGATCAACATACGGATTATTGGCCTCGTCGAAGCACACAAAATTCGTGTTTGGACCATCTCCATCGGAGGTCGTGTGCAGATTCCACGGCCCACGCAAGGAGCAAGACAGAAGATTGGACCAGATTCGGGCTGAATCCGAGCGGGACCAGAACTAGGACTCTAGGACGTGAATTGATGTAATTTTCTTGTAAGGAAAGCCTAGATGAATCCTTTGCTTGTACGGGAAGTCCAGCCGCCTCTTATATATGTTGGGGGTGACGGCCGATTGAACAACACACAATCGAACAATCAATATACTACTTTTTCATCTACGTTTTATCTCTCCATCGTTTTTCTCTCTCGTTCTTCGTCGTTCTTCGTGTTGGAGAGCTGCGAGTACAGAGGCTCTAGGGGCGAGCGAATTGACCTAGGGCAGCCCATTGCCGCCGCACTCCCTGACGGGGTCCCTCCCGGGCGTGCGGGGCTTCGGGTCTTCAAAAGCATCCGC
This sequence comes from Elymus sibiricus, assembly GCA_039707655.1. Lineage (NCBI taxonomy): Eukaryota > Viridiplantae > Streptophyta > Magnoliopsida > Poales > Poaceae > Elymus > Elymus sibiricus. The sequence continues at coordinate 488,275,533 of CM077665.1, forward strand.
CGGCTGTCTTGCGTATCGCGCTGCCGGACGGACCTCCTTCGACGTGAGCTGCGGTGCATCACCCCCGGCGTCGAGGGTACACGGTGACGTGTTTGTGTGTCAACACACTTTTTGGCGACTCCGCTGGGGAACTTTGATCCATCATCATCATCCATCATGTCCAATCTTCCCAATCCCTCGGAAGTTGACGCCGATAACATCCTCAAGCCCAATCTGGAGGAGTTATCGGCCGAGCATCGCCAAGCTTATAAGGAGTACAAGAAGGCGCGTGAAGAGAAGGAGTTGCAGGAGTTCCTTGGAAACTTCAAGAAGGACCGCCAAGGCAATATCACTCCGGTTGGAGAAATCAAGTTCCCTCCTCTTCAAGCCGATCAGGTTAAACCTTCTGTAAGTACTACCTTTTCTCCTGAGCAATGGGCTGAAATTGAGAGCCGTATTTCTGATAGCAATAATCTGGTCTATCAAGCTTTCTTAGAAAATAATAATGCTCAGAAGAATATGCCTAATATGCCTGCTAGTATGGGAAACCCTAATTCAGCTTTGCCTATCCCATCGGCACCCCCCATGCCGATGAATTATTTTCCCACCCATACCAATCAAATTGTGGCTGCACCGCTTAATCCTTTCATGAATATGCAGAGTTCGGTGGCAACGCCGAACCAAACCTTACCGATAGGTGGAAACATTGCTAGATCATCACCGAACTATGGTTCGGCCAACATGCCACAATTTACACCCATAGTTGCTAACCCTAATCCTCCTATGCCATTGCCACAAGCTCCATCGTCTACTATGGACGATGCTTTAGCTAATTTTAGAGAGGAGATGGCTAAAACGCTTCGAGAGAATTTTGGCGTTGAATTACCTAGGAATCGGATTTATCAAAAGCCGTATCCTGAGTACTTTGATGCAATTCCGTGCCCCCAAGGATATAAAATTCCAGATTTTGTTAAATTCAATGGAGAGGGCACGAAAACCACATGGGAGCATGTTAGCCAATACCTAGCACAATTGGGTGAAGCAGGCTCGATAAATGAATTGAAAGTGCGTTTATTTCCTTTGTCATTAACTGGTACTGCATTTTCATGGTTTTCTTCTTTGCCGCATGAATCTATTCGTGTTTGGTCACAACTAGAGCAAAAATTTCATGATCATTTTTATAGCGGCGACAATGAACTTAAGTTGTCACATCTTACATCGGTTAAGCAGAAGCATGATGAATCGGTCTCCGATTACGTCAAGAGATTTAGAGAGACAAAAAACCGGTGCTATAGTTTAGTGATAACCGAGAGTGACTTGGCAGATCTTGTTCTTAATGGTTTGAGAACTCAAATTAGAGAAAAGCTAGAAGGCTATGAGTTTATAAGTATCAACCAAGTCTTACAAAGGGCTTTGGCTCATGAAAGCCGAAGCAAGGACCTCAAAGAAGTGCATAGATATAAAACTGATCGTCCAAAGATGAATATGGTTGAATATGATAATGATCATTCGGACGATGAGGGTGATATTTATGCTGCTGAATTTGTTTGGCCCTCGAAGGCCAAACCTTTTACTTGTCATGATCTAAAGACGATTCATAAGAATCGTGATGATGAGATGAAGTTTACTTTTAACATTGCTAAATGTGATAGAATATTTGATGCTTTGCTACAAGCTAAGATTATTAGAATATCTCATACTTTACCGCCGTTTGAAGAGCTGAAACGGCGTGCTTATTGCAAGTATCATAATTCTTTTTCTCATGCAACTAATGATTGCAATGTTTTCCGACGACAGATACAATCGGCCATTAATGACGGACGATTGAACTTTTCTGAAATGCAAGTGGATAAGCAGCCCTTCCCAATGAATACTCTGGATTTGGAGGGGAAAAAGTTACTCATTCGGCCGGAGGTGGCCGAATCCGCTAATAAAACTAATGTTATCATTGGTGAGCCCAGGAAAAACAGAGATGGCGACAAGATCTTGGGAAGGCAAGTGGTGCTTGACAAGCAACCCGATGGTGGAGAGATAATCAAGATCACCGTCAAGAATCCTACACTTGGGGGGCAACCACAGGAGCAACAAGACACTCGTGTTAAATTTGTCAAGCCCAAGAGTCCGGAAGTTGGCAAGTGGAAGCTGAATGAAGCCAAAGTGCAGCGCAAGAGAGCCAAGCCAACTTTTGATATGTTGCTGTCCAAGTATGCTAATCAAGCGGCCGGTTCTAGCTCTAATCGGCCATCAAATTTGAAGCGCCCAAGATCACCTCCGAGGCAAGAATTGCAGCATCACACAAGGCCATATGGGTCATGGGCACCAGGACCGTGGATGGCGCCACCTCCCTATGCACCATACTACATGGGAGGATTCAATAGAGGATGGGGGCAGCCCCCAATGGCCCCTTATGCTTTTCATCCAGGATGGGCAGAACCAAGGAGGCCTATACGTGAGAAGTTTTCTTATCCCACACGAGGCCGTTTGAACAAAGGAGTCAATCGGCCAATGCAAAATAATCAAGGAAGGATCAATAAGCAAGTGTGGCGTGCCAAGTCACCAAGTGCAGTGGTCGAGTCTGGAAAGGGCAAAGAAAGAGTTGTTGCCGGTTCACTCATCTTGGGCACTAAGACATTCACTATACAACAGCCGACTGTGCGGAACAACCCTACTGAGCCGATACTTGCTATCGCACCAAAGCACTCGGCTAATGATCATGAAGCTAGCACAAGCAAAGCCAAGTTCAAAGATCCAAAGTACATGCAGCCTAAGTGGTGTCCTCCAGGGCTAACAAAAACACAAAAGAAGAAACTACAGAGGTTAAGGAGTCATGAAATGGCAGAATAGGAGGCCAAGAAGCAAAGAGATGAGTGGTTCAATGACGTTCGGCCCATGGTACCTACAGAACAAGTATGGGTGCCTAAGCAAATACAAAGTGCGGTAGTCTCTACATCTGTCACATCAGTGCCTGTACCACCAAAGGAGGACGATGCCACTGTTATTACATCGTCCGCGGCACCTATTGATTCCGCTTTGCTTGAACAAATTTCAGAACCAATAGACACGCCCGAGTTGAAGGAAGATATGGTGGATTGTGAGCCTACACCGGTGCATGAAGGTATGGATATCAACATGGTGTTTTACTTGCCCGCTGAGTTTCGTGCTATAGATGAAGAAGGGGAGGTGGCTCAGCTGGATTTTGGCCCTAAGAATGCAATATTTGAGAAGCCAAAAGAACCAGTGACACACTTGAAACCGTTGTACCTCAGGGGCCATATCAATGGATCACCAATTACTCGAATGCTTGTTGATGGTGGTGCTGTGGTGAATCTCATGCCCTATTTAGTCTTCAAGAAATTGGGTTTGCCTGACGAAGGATTGATGAAGACCAATATGGTGCTCAATGGATTTGAAGGCAAAGAGAAAACCGAAGCTAAAGGTGTGATTTACGTGGAGCTTACGGTTGGAAGCAAAACTTTGGCTACTGCATTCTTTGTCGCCGAGGTGCAAGGTAACTACAACGTCATTCTAGGCCGTGATTGGGTTCATGCAAACCAATGTGTGCCATCCACTATGCACCAGTTTTTAATTCAATGGGTTGATGATGAAGTGGAGATCATTCATGCGGATAATTCGGCTTGCATTGCTTTAGCCGATACACCGGTGGATTGGCAACACCCCAATGCTACTTGCTTGACGGGACGGGACTTATCAGAGTTTGACTTTCTCAGCGCCACCAAGAGTGGTTTTGTACCCGTTTCTTTAAAGCCGGTTGGTGGAAATCGGCTCCAAGGTATGACGTATTTGAATGGATCCTAACTCTGAGTGGTTACAAAAGCGGCTTGCAGAATATCGGTCCAATGGGAACGATATGTATGAGTCTATAGAGGAGTTAGGTGATATGGATAAACTTGGACAAGCTTTTACATCGGCCGATCCATTAGAAGAAGTAGATATTGGACATGGCTCAGTTCCTAGGCCGACATATGTAAACAAAAATTTGAAAGCCGATTGTAAAGTCAAGTTAATCGAGCTATTGAAAGAATATATTTGTTGCTTTGCATGGGAATATCATGAGATGCCAGGTTTAAGCCGAGAGCTAGTGGAGCATCGGTTACCTATAAAAGCCGGTTTTAGACCATATAAACAATCGGCTAGGAAGTTCAATCCAAAAATATATGACCGGATCAAGGAAGAGATCGGTCGTTTGCTTAAAGCTAATTTTATTAGACCTTGCAGGTATGCCGAGTGGATTTCTAATATTGTGCCAGTGGAAAAGAAAGGCTCCGGCAAGTTGAGGGTGTGCATTGATTTCAGAGATTTGAATAGAGCTACGCCCAAAGATGAGTATCCTATGCCTATAGCCGACATGCTTATTAATGATGCTTCTGGACATAAGGTTATTAGCTTTCTTGATGGCAATGCGGGGTACAACCAAATTTTCATGGCCGAAGAGGACATGTCCAAAACGGCTTTTCAGTGCCCCGGTTTCCTTGGATTATTTGAGTGGACAGTGATGACCTTTGGATTGAAGAATGCCGGCGCCACATATCAAAGGGCTATGAATTTGATTTTTCATGATTTACTCGGTGTTATACTTGAAGTCTATATTGATGATATTGTTGTCAAATCGGATGCTTTTAAATCTCACTTAGCCGATTTGCGTTTAGCTTTTGAGAGGATGAAGAAATATGGGCTGAAGATGAATCCTTTGAAGTGTGCGTTTGGCGTGTCGACTGGTAAGTTTTTGGGTTTCATTATTCATGAAGATGGCATAGAGATTGATCCCAAAAAGATAGAAGCTATACAAAAAGTGGAGGCTCCAACATGCAAGAGAGATATGCAAAAATTCCTTGGCAAGGTCAATTATTTGAGGAGGTTCATAGCTAATTTGTCAGGGAAGGTTGATGCATTTACTCATATCCTTCGGTTGAAGAATGATGTTGATTTTACTTGGGGGGCAAAACAGCAAGAAGCATTTGATATGATTAAGAATTATTTGTGCACTCCTCCGGTGATGAAGGCGCCCAAGCATAGAGAGCCCTTTAGACTTTACATTGCAGCCGAGGAAGGCGTTATTGGAGCTGTTTTGACTCAAGAAACCGAAGGAAAAGAGCATGCTATCACTTATTTGAGCCGACGCCTATTGGATGCTGAGACAAGGTATACCTTTATTGAAAAATTATGCCTATGCTTATACTATGCTTGCACAAAATTGAGACATTATCTAGTACCAAGTGCTTGCATAGTAGCTTGTCAAACCGATGTCATTAAATACATGTTGCATAGACCAATTCTTAGTGGTAGAATTGGTAAATGGGCTTATGCTTTAATTGAGTATGATTTGGCTTATGAGTCTCTAAAATCCATGAAAGGCCAAATTGTTGCTAATTTTATCGTTGAGCATCGGATTAATGACAAGCAAGATATTGATATAAACCTTGTCTCATTAGTACCATGGAGATTATATTTTGATGGTTCAGTTTGTAGCAACGGCCAAGGTGTTGGTATTGCTTATATATCTCCTCATGGTGCTGTTTTTGAAGCCTCATGCCGCTTAGAATTTTTTTGCACAAATAATCAAGCCGAATATGAAGCATTGTTATTCGGCTTAGAGATGTTGCTTGCTATGGGTGCTACACATATTGAGGCTTTTGGTGATTCGTTATTAGTAGTATAACAAGTATCCAAAGTTTTTCAATGTTTAGACGAATCACTTAATGTTTATCTTGATAAATGTCTAGATATAATTTCTACTTTGGATCATTTTAGCATTGCTCATATATCTAGACATGATAATTGGAGAGCAAACGAGTTGGCACAACAAGCATCCGGCTATCATGTCGATCATGGCATGTTTCATATCTCTCTAAAGCCGATGTCTTGTCTTGCTAACATAGGAGAGACCGAACCAGAGCCCACTGATTCGGTCACTAACAATAAATCTAGTGCAGATGAAAATCATGACTGGAGGAAGCCCATTATTGATTACTTGTGCAATCCGAGTGGAAGGGTGGACAGGGCTGTTCGGCGCATGGCTTTCAAATATACAATGAGGGACGATGGTCTTTATCGCCGAACGGTTGAAGATGTTCTCTTGAAGTGTTTGGACGAAGACCAAGCGAGAATTGCTATGGGAGAGGTTCATGAAGGAATTTGCGGCACTCATCAGTCGGCCCACAAGATGAAGTGGTTATTACGACGTGCTGGATTTTATTGGCCGACGATGATCAATGATTGCTTCAGGTATTATAAAGGATGTGAAGCTTGTCAAAAGTTTGGTGATATTCAGTTAGCTCCCGCTGCTATGTTACATCCTATTGTCAAGCCGTGGCCTTTCATAGGATGGGGTTTAGATTTCATTGGGCAAATTCATCCATCTTCCTCGAAGGGGCATCGGTTCGTGTTGGTGGCAACCGATTATTTCACCAAGTGGTCTGAAACAGTGCCTCTCAAGAACATGACACATACGGACGTAATTCAATTCATAACTGAGCACATTATTCATAGATTCGGCGTTCCTCAGACATTGACTACAGATCAAGGTTCATCTTTCATGTCACATTAAGTTAGAGAATTTGCCGAGTCATATAACATAAAGTTGCTCAATTCATCTCCATATTATGCCCAAGCTAATGGACAAGCTGAGTCTAGCAATAAAATTTTGATCAAGCTCATCAAGAAGAAAATTGAGGATAATCCAAGAAGATGGCATGAATTATTGTCCGAGGCTTTGTGGGCACATAGAATCTCAAGGCATGGTGCGACGAAGGTAACTCCATATGAGCTCGTATATGGTCAAGAGGCCGTTTTACCGGTGGAGGTGAATTTGAATGCTTTGAGAATAGCTAAACAGAATGATTTATCGGCAGTGGACTTTTATAAGTTGATGATGGACAATATTGATGAGATTGCCGATAAACGTTTGGTTGCATTAAAAGCCATAGAGAGGGACAAGCTGAGGGTAGCAAGAGCTTACAATAAAAAGGTCAAGTTGAAGAATTTTCAGGTTGGCGATCTTGTGTGGAAAGTGATTCTGCCGATTGGTTCTAGAGATAGAAAATTCGAGAAGTGGTCTCCAAACTGGGAAGGTCCTTTTAGGATTGCAAGGATAGTTCCTGGAAATTCATATTTAGTGGAATCCATGCAAGGAGTATTATTACCTCGAGCTCTCAATGGCAGATATCTGAAGAAGTACCACCCGAGTGTGTGGCAAGAAGCCTAGTTAGGCAATGGCCGATATATGATTATCGCCCTTAGCATAAACATGGCCGATACATGATTATCGCCCTGAGAAATATAGATGGCCGATGGAGTGTTGACATCGTCCTTAGAACAAACATGGTGCAAATTATTTTTCGGCATGCAAGCTTTGCCGAAAAACAGGGGGGCATGTGTTGACACCAGATTTTGGCATGGACAAAAACGTAATTAAGAAGGCCTCAAATGGAAAAGTGCTCAAAGTGATAAAGTTCCGTATCGTCAAAAGGAGAAACTTTGATATTTGGGCCATAGCCATCCGATCTCATCTCTAGGGCCGAAGTTGTGTTCGAAGTACTGGGATTTTGTATACAGAACACTATTCGGCTGATTATGCCCTCAAGATGATCTCATATGAGAAAACTTTCTAAATGAATTGTCTTCGTCTCGTCGAATCGGTCGATTTTCATATAAAAATCGTCTCAATCCGAGTTCGTATGCAAAAGTTAGAGCTATCTGAATGCAGCCATGTCAAGAGGCGAAATAAGACGCGGGAGACCAGACACGTCTTGGCGAGTGTCTGATGCAATGCGTGAGCAATTAGCCATTCAAGATGGCCTCGAATCGAAAAACGTTCAACATGAAAGTTGTTCGTAGCGTCGAAACGGTCAACTTTGCTTTTGGGCACATTTTCATCCGAGGTCGTTTACTGCCACAAATAAGACCCGCAAGGTACAGCCAGAAAGCTTGCCGGGATAGAAACCTTGCCGGGGAAATCTTGCCGGGATGGAAACCTTGCCGGGGTGTGAAAGCTTGCCGGGATGGAAATCTTGCCGGGATGGAAACCTTGCCGGGGTGTGAAAGCTTGCCGGGATGGAAACCTTGCCGGGGTGAAGCTTGCCGGGGTGGAAAGCTTGCCGGGAAAAGCTTGCCGGGTGGAAACTGTCAAATCCGACCAGAAGCTGAAGATGGGCTCAAATAATTATCTAGATGGCCTCAGATGAAAAAGTGTTCAACATGAAAGTTGTTCGTAACGTCGAAACGGTCAACTTTGCTTTTGGAGTCATCATCATCTGACATAGTATACGACCTGCAGAGACGCTACAAGAGTCGGACGGTCCAGTCAGCTACATAACCGAGTCCGACTCGAAATTAAAGATGACCCCGTGGAGTATTCAAGATGGCCTTATTTGGAAAAGTGATCAACATACGGATTATTGGCCTCGTCGAAGCGCACAAAATTCGTGTTTGGACCATCTCCATCGGAGGTCGTGTGCAGATTCCACGGCCCACGCAAGGAGCAAGACAGAAGATTGGACCAGATTCGGGCTGAATCCGAGCGGGACCAGAACTAGGACTCTAGGACGTGAATTGATGTAATTTTCTTGTAAGGAAAGCCTAGATGAATCCTTTGCTTGTACGGGAAGTCCAGCCACCTCTTATATATGTTGGGGGTGACGGCCGATTGAACAACACACAATCGAACAATCAATATACTACTTTTTCATCTACGTTTTATCTCTCCATCGTTTTTCTCTCTCGTTCTTCGTCGTTCTTCGTGTTGGAGAGCTGCGAGTACAGAGGCTCTAGGGGCGAGCGAATCGACCTAGGGCAGCCCATTGCCGCCGCACTCCCTGACGGGGTCCCTCCCGGGCGTGCGGGGCTTCGGGTCTTCAAAAGCGTCCGCCGGCTGTCTTGCGTATCGCGCTGCCGGACGGACCTCCTTCGACGTGAGCTGCGGTGCATCACCCCCGGCGTCGAGGGTACACGGTGACGTGTTCGTGTGTCAACAATATGATGCAACCAGAAGGTTTTGTCAATCCAGAGAATGCTGACAAAGTTTGCAAGCTCCAGCGATCCACGATCCATTTATGGACTGGTGCAGGCATCTCGGAGTTGGAATAAGCGCTTTGATGAGGTGATCAAAGCGTTTGAGTTTATACAAGTTTATGGTCAAGCTTGTATTTACAAAAAAGTGAGTGGGAGCTCTATAGCGTTTCTAGTGTTATATGTGGATGACATATTACTGATTGGAAACAATATAGAATTTTTGGAGAGCGTAAAACAATATAGAAGCTGCTTTCATATTAGGCATCAAGATCTATAGAGATAGATCAAGACGCTTGATAGGACTTTCACAGAGCACATACCTTGATAAAGTTTTGAAGAAGTTCAAAATGGAACAGTCCAAGAAGGGGTTCTTGCCTGTGTTACAAGGTGTGAAGTTGAGTAAGACTCCATGCCCAGTGACTGCAGAAGATAGAGAAAAGATGAGAGTCGTCCCCTATGCTTCTGCCATAGGCTCTATCATATATGCAATGCTGTGCACAAGACCAGACGTCAACCTTGCCATAAGTATGGTCGGAAGGTTTCAAAGTGATCCAGGTGTGGAACACTGGACGGCGGTCAAGAATATCCTGAAGTACCTGAAAAGGACCAAGGAGATGTTTCTCGTTTATGGAGATGATCAAGAGCTCGTCGTAAAGGGTTACGTCGATGCAAGCTTTGACACTGATTCGGATGACTCTAAGTCTCAAACCAGATACGTATACATTCTTAATGGTGGTGTGGTTAGCTGGTGCAGTTCCAAGCAAAGCGTGGTAGCCGATTCTACATGTGAAGCGGAGTACATAGCGGCCTCGGAGGCAGCGAAGGAAGGTGTCTGGATGAAGCAGTTCATGGCAGATCTAGGGGTTGTGCCCAGTGCACTGGACCCAATGACTCTATTTTGTGACAACATTGGTGCCATTGCTCTAGCCAAGGAACCAAGGTTTCACAAGAGGACCAGACACATAAAGCGACGCTTCAACTCCATCCGCGATTACATCGAGGAGGGTGACATAAATATTTGCAAAGTACACACGGGTCTGAATGTCACAGACCTGTTGACTAAACCTCTTCCAAGGGCTAAACATGATCAGCACCAGAACTCTATGGGTGTTAGATTCATTACAATGTAAATCACATAGTGATGTGAGCTAGATTATTGACTCTATTGTAAGTGGGAGACTAGGCAATAATAAAATGGTTATTATTATATTTCCTTGTTCATGATAATCGTTTATTATCCATGCTATAATTGTATTGATTGGAAACTCAAATACATGTGGGTATATAGACAACACTGTGAGAATGAGATGTCATTTGATAACGGGATCACATCATTGGGAGAATGATCTGATGGACAAGACCCAAACAATGAACGTAGCATATGATTGTGTCAGTTTATTGCTATTGTTTTTTGCACGTCAAGTATATGTTCCTATGACCATGAGATCATGTAACTCACTGACACCGGAGGAATACCTTGTGTGTATCAAACGTCGCAACGTAACTGGGTGACTATAAAGATACTCTACAGGTATTTCCAAGGGTGTCTGTTGAGTTGGCATGGATCAAGACTGGGATTTGTTACTCCGTGTGACGGAGAGGTATCTCAGGGCCCACTCAGTAATACAACATCACAATGAGCCTTGCAAGCAATGTGACTAATGAGTTAGTCACGGGATCTTGTATTGCGGAACGAGTAAAGAGACTTGCCGGTAATGAGATTGAACTAGGTATAGAGATAACGACGATCGAATCTCGGTCAAGTAACATACCGATAAACAAAGGGAACATCATACGGGATTAACTGAATCCTTGACATAGAGGTTCAACCGATAAAGATTTTCGTAGAATATGTAGGAGCCAATATGGGCAACCAGGTCCCGCTATTGGTTATTGACCGTAGAGGTGTCTCGGTCATGTCTACATAGTTCTCGAACCCGCAGGGTCTGCACACTTAACGTTCGGTGATGTTTCGGTAGTATTGAGTTATGTATGATGGTGACCGAAGATTGTTCGGAGTTTCGGATGAGATTCCGGATGTCACGAGGAGCTCCGGAATGGTCCGGAGGTAAAGATTGATATATAGGAAGTCCCGTTTTGGTCTTCGGAAAAGTTTCGGGCACTACCGGTAGTGTATCGGGAGTGACGAATGGGTTCCGAGGGTCCACCAAGTGGGCCCACCCACCCCAAGGGCCATATGGACGTGGTTAGTGGTCCACCAGCCCCTGGTGGGCTAGCCAACCAGCCCTAATGGGCCCTTGCGCAAGGGGGTGGGAAAAAGGACCAAGTGGGGAGGAATCCTAATAGGATTCCACCTCCCTTATGGGAGGGGGACTCCTCCCCTTGTGGTTCGGCCGAACCTCCTAGGGGAAACCCTAGGGGTTGCCTCCACCCCCCCTCCCTCCTATATATAGTGGAGGATTTGAGGGCAGCCCACACCTGAAAAAGCCACGGCTGCCCTCTCCTCTCTCTAGATCTATTTCTCCTCTAGATTGCTTCGGCGGTACTCGGCGAAGCCCTGCCAGAATAGTTCCACCACCATCGCCGCCACGCCGCCGCGCTGCCGGAGAAATCTTCTACCTCTTCGCCCCCTCTTGCTGGATCAAGAAGGCAGAGATCGTCATCAAGCTGTACGTGTGCTGAACGTGGAGGTGCCGTCCGTTTGGCGCTAGATCGGGACGGATCGTGGGACGGCTGCGATTTGGATCACGAAGATGTTCGACTACATCAACCGCGTTTCTTAACGCTTCCCGTTTAGCGATCTACAAGGGTATGTAGATCCACTCTCCCTCTCATAGATGCTCATCACCATGGATAGATCTTGCGTGTGCGTAGGAATTTTTTTTGTTTCCCATGCAACGTTCCCCAACACTACATTCATAGTTTGGGTCTTGTCCATCACATCATTCTCCTAATGATGAGATCTCGTTATCAAATGAGAACTCATGTCTATAACTAGGAAATCATAGCCATCTTTGATCAACGAGCTAGTCCTGTAGAGGCTCACTAGGGACACATTGTCGTCTATGTATCCACACATGTATTTGAGTTTCCAATCAATACAATTCTAGCATGGATAATAAATAATTATAATGAACAAGGAAATATAATAATAACCACTTTATTATTGCCTCTAGGGCATATTTCCAACAATATCATCCACGACGCACCTAGGGTGCGCATGTACGAGGAAAAAGAGGCCGAGCTAGATCGACAGGACGACCTTAACGCCCTGGAAGGAGAGCGTGATATAGCTCGGGCTGGATCAACTTTCTATCAACAACAGGCTCGGCGTTACCAAAGCAGGGAGGTTCGAGCAAAAGCATACAATATGGGCGAGCTGGTCCTATGCCTTCCAGAGAAACAGAAGCATAAACTCAACCCTAAGTGGGAGGGCCCTTTCATAATTGATGAAGTACTGGCTGGAGGAGCTTATCGCCTTCGCAACCCACAGGACCATCGCCTGGAACCGAACCCATGGAACGCAGCTCGCCTTCGGCGCTTCTACGGCTAGACCGGTGTCGTCCCCTCCCTAAAAACCATTGTATTTTTTCTCCTTTTTCTCGTTTACTTGTACAGTATTGGTTAGATTTTCTCAGGTCCTGTTCGGTTAGACCGAACTGTGTTAGGATTTTATCGGCATACATTCTCAAAATGTTCTACCCGGTAACGCCTGGGGGCTTCTTCATGAAGCAAATCTATACTATTCTTTTCAGCTATTTGTGCTCTATACGCCTTTTCAGTGTTATTTTTTACGCCGTTTTATGCATCAATTGGGCCTAAGATTTAGCCAAGCCGGGTTGCCTCGCTCCTGTGCTTACCCCCTACGTTCCCGATTGTTCGGCTAGGGGGTAAAGGAAGCACCTCTGTGATTGTTACGACCGGATTGATCGGATACGTACCTCAGACGGACAAGACAAGGTAAAATAAGATCCTACATTGTCCTATCTGTACCTAATAATAAAGCACGGACTGCATGTCGTCTGTCATCGGTGTTTTTACAGAAAAGTCCGTCCCTTTTCCAATAATTAACCCACAATCCATCTTTAAGTCACAACTGAACCGTTTTTGTCTTTTAAAAAAAACTGACATTTTAGGTAATCAACCCGCCGTCCATATTTAAGTCAGAAGAGACATTTTTTTCGTGTTAACGGAAAACCCCCTTTATCTAGAGTTTATCTAAAACAAAATTATCTATATCTTTTGAACTGTAACTCTCATTTTAACATGTTATATATAAAATTTGATTAGAAAAATGTGTAGAACTTAAATATAATGTTGTTTTTAGCAGTTAAATATTTCTAAAACATTATTTTTGGTGCAAACTTAATCTATAGTGCACGGTCCGTTTTACTTTCTTTTCGCCGGTGATACGAATTGCAAATAAACATCCATTCAAACCAGATTGAATGAAAAGAAATCATCAATAATCATGCATGCACAACTTTGAAAAACCTCGCGGGAAAAAATAACATATTTGTTGTCTTATACCGAGCGAGTGTTCGCCGCGCGAGAGAGAGGCAGGAGTCTCCTAGGCGGAAGAACTCCAGGCTCTGACCGACGAAGCCGCGAGGAACAGCGACACCACGACGGCGAGGCCGTTGGGCGCCTAGGTGTCGGGGTCGGGGTCGGGCAGAGCCGCAAAGGAGTTGCTTCCGAGGGGGGGGGGGGCGAGACAAGGGTTCTGCTCGAGCTTGGAATGCCTTGATTCGTTCGTCCCTGGATAACTTACGGGTCCGTTTCTTTCTCTCTCTGGCCCAATTAGAGAGATGTAGGTATATTAGCAAATTCAAAATCTCAGTAAGGAATAAAAGAATATAATAACAGAGGTGAATTAAAAGAATTTACTAATAGAGATGAATTAAAAGAATTAAATAAGAGAGTTCCTTGAGAAATTATTGACCCGGTTAAAATCAGGTGACCCAATTATAAATTGAAGACATCAATTGATTGTGAGGCCTTAAAATTAAGGAGCATAGTGTATTTATAAATATAGTATAGAAAAATTAAATAAGAGAGCTTTGAGAAATTGTTGACCCGGTCAAAATCGGTGACCCAATGTCAATTGGAGACCTTAATTAAATATGGGCTCTTCAATTCTAAGGGGATTAGGATTATAGTATATTAGCCACTTATATTGGCCAAAAAAATGCTCAATCATACGTTGTTCCAGCTAATCAACAACTTTTTTCATATGTAATAACTAAATTACAATATTTATTTGATGCAGTTTTCTTGCGGGGAATTAGTTTATGTTATTGTCTAGTGATGTTAACAAATAACCATCATATAGGTGAAGTGTATATAGAACGTAGAGCATGAGAAATGAAATTTCATGGAGTCATAATATATCTTACATTGTGTATTCGACATTCACACAACACCGTGAAGAAAAAAATATAGCCATATCACATGAGATCAATAATTACAACATTTTAATCATAATTAAAATCAGGTTCCTCCGTATCCTGAGTACTTGGAAACTAGTCAAACATCAAGGCAAACACGATGCCCATATGAATCGAAGATGAATGATTAAGGTAACATTCGTAAAAAATCCACAACGAATCCGGGCCCAACATGAACAACATCACAAAATACAAGGAGATGAGCATCGGGGTCAATGGTGGCGACTAATATGGTTATGAGGATGGTGGATCTCGTTGCCCTCAAACCGGCCTCAAGCTTCCGGGCTTACCGACACCCCTCATATCCGAACGCCTTGGCGGATGCATAACCCTTATGTTGGCCCGCCGAGGAAGACGGCATGTGTGGCCCGTTCGCTGACTGTATGATGCGGTGTGCCCACCGTGCGAAGGAGAGGGCGCAGGAGGCCACGATAGGTCATGAATCGTTTTTTAACTTAAAAACGTACTGCGGGTGGAATACCGAAAAACCGAGGGGCTTTTCTGCAAATTTGACCGCGACGTACGACCAGAAGCGGTACCTGTTTTATTATTACTAGCAAAACAGCCCGTGCGTTGCAACGGAAAAAAATATATCATAATATCCAATGGCCATGACCATATTTTTCTTAATCACCAAGATACACTATCACTCTCATTTTCTTGAAATCATGATCAATTTTTGAAAATCATGAACATTTTTTATACTCATGAACATATTTGAAATCATGAACATTTTTCAAATTCACGAAAGTTTTCTAAAACAAGAACATTTTTTGAATTCTTGAACATTTTAAACTATTTGTAAAAAAATGAACATTAAGAAAACAATCTTGATCGGCGAACATATCTAGAGTCGACGAACATATTTTTGGAATTTGGTCGAACAATTAGCAAAATTAATGATTTGCTTTTCTGAAATGCATGATCTTCTTTGAATCAGCAAACATTTTATGAATCAATAAACTATTTTTTAATTTATGAACATTTTCTGAATATTTATGAAAATTTTCAAGTCATTAACATTTTTTGAATTGGGGAAATTTTGTTTAATTTGATTATCATTTCTTAATGCTTGAAATTTTAAAAAATTCATGAACGTTTTTTGATTTCCTGATTTTTTTTAAAACAATTATGAACATTTGTTAAATATACAAACATTTTTTTAAACCGCAAACATTTTGTGAATCCACAAACATTTATGAATTATTAAATTTTATTTCAAAATGTCCAAATTATTCAAAGTCGAAAAAACAATGACTAAAAAGAACAACAAAAAATAGAAAACAAAATTTAAAAAACAGGTCGCTCATACATGGGCCAGCCCAAACAATGCGTTGTGTCTTCTTCTAGTGCTTAGAGCACAGTATACATGGGCCAGCCCAAACTATATATTTTAATTTATGAATATTTTTATTTTAGGCTATTTTTAATACATGGATATTTTTGAATTGGCGATATTTTGTTAAATGTCAAAACATTTTTTAATACATGAACTTTTTTAGAAAAACTCATAAACGTATTTTTATTTCCCGGACATTTATTAGTAAATTTGCTAATATTTTTTAAAAAATGCAAAAAAATTATGAAGCCACAAACCTTTATGAATTATTAAATATTATTTCAAAATTCTCATTTTTTTAGTTTTGGAAAAAATTATAAATTCTAAAATTATTTAAAGTAAAAAAAACAACGAAGGAAAAGAAAAACCAAAAATTGAAAATTGGTCACCCATATATGGGCCGGCCCAGGCGAACCGTGTCGTTTTAGCGCGCAGGGCGTAGTATAGGAGATTCTTACATTGGCCGGCCCAGTCCGGATTTTTCTGTGTGGAACGTTTTTTATAACTTATAGGTGGCATTGATGGGTAATATTTTACAACTTCAGGGGCAATTTCAATGACGTACGGGCAGAAGCACTACGTACTTTAATAGTAGGTATAGATAGATATAGATAGATATAGATATAGATATAGACTAGCAAAAAGGCCCGTGCGTTGCAACGGAAAAAATAATTCATGTATTAAGAAATCATTTTTTTAAAATAAAGGAATGAGATATTTTTGGTACGTCATGGCATTTTGCCAAAAAAGCTAACTTTTTTTAAGAATCAACCAGCGGTCCAATTTCTTCGATTTATTCTGCGCCGCAATTCTCACATGCCTCAGCCAATCCGCCACCCGTGACCTGCGGTGTGAGCGGACAAAGCCGATCTACACCTGAGTTGTGGCTGAGCAAAGCCGGTGACCTGCAGTGTGAGCGGAGAAAGCCAATCTACACGTGAGTTGTGTCGAGCAAAGCCCATCTACTTTTGAGATGTGGCTGTTCGAAGCCCATCTACCCCGAGCTATGGCCGAACATAGGACGACTTGCTGCATGTCAACATCTATTTGGGCCATTGGTGACCACTCAAAACAAAATTTGGGCCATTTGTGAACTGAAATTTTAGGGGGAGATTAAAATCCCTTTCGATCACTCAATGAAAAAATAGTACTCATGACTTAGGAAATTAGGACCCGGTTATGGAAAATTCCATAAGTGGCCCATCGGCCTCGACGACAAGAACCATGGCACGCCGACCTAATAATACTGATGGAGGGAGTAGCATATGAACGCCGATGACCAGAACACATGGCCCGCCAACCTCATAATACTGACATAGGGAGTGTGCATATGTGATCGAAACCGAAGTTAATATGAAAGAGTGTTTCTTACCACCGGCACTATAATTTTCATTAATTATTTTTCTTTAAAAATTTCATCAATTATTTTGTGGTAGCAATGCACGGACATGTATGTTATTATATATATATATATATATATATATATATATATATATATATATATATATATATATATATATATATGGAAAAAAGAAGCTATACACTTTTGTATACCTGGAATAAAGAAGCTATACACCTCCAATTTTACAATTTTTTGTACCTGCTTTAAGAAAATGAACATGTAAACAAATCTGGGATGGGTGAGACTCTGAAAAAACAAATTAAAACGTGAAGCTGCCCCTGTGGCATATGACAACCTTCAGGAAGCATCCTCCGTTTTCTATCCTCGAGAAAAAAACCACCGTGTTATGTCCCCATCTGTGGCCCAACAGCGAGCGGTGTCCTCTCCTCTCATCCACATCTCTTCGCAATCCTCTCTGCTTTTCCTCGCTCGCGCCTGGATTGGGCACATGGGGAGGCAGAGGAAGACCAACCGGATCGGCTCAGATCCGTCAAGCCTCACCGCCCTGGCCGGATCCGGGCCTCCTCCGCGCCTCCCCGACGTCAAGACGCTTTCTCTGCCACGCTACGCCAGCCAGGATGCCGGGGAAGGCAAGCAATAGCCCAGTGATGCAGGGGCTGTGCCGCTGCTGCGTCCCAACGTGGCCGGGATTGGTGCAGGGGAGAGACGCGGGCCGTTTCAGTTCTTTCACTCGTTCTCTTCTTTATAATTTCAGGGGTCGTTTGTTGATTCCTTTGTTCCCTTTCCTGATTTTTGGCCGTGAGGACCAGGCAGAGGAGCGAGGCGCACATCTCCCATTCTGTCCAGGAAGTCTGCGACGGCCACAACGACGAGCGTGTGCCCGACGCCCTCGCCTGACGCCACGCCAGGTACACGTGCACCGGCACGCAACTGTCGCGTCCTCTTGCTGCTGCTCGTCAGGCTCGGGCTCATGCTCCAGGTCGGCGAACCAGCTCGGCCACGCGGGCACTTCGACGGGCGCACTACATCTGCAACAGTCCCTTGCTTTGAGCTGGATTTGAGTTTCACTTGCACCCTTCCGATCCTCCAGGAGAGGCGCTCCTCACGCGCGAGACGAGTTCCCTCGCACCGCTACACCCCTGCCCCACCCTTCCTTCTTCCCCGTCCTTCTTCTCCTACCTCTCCTCCTCCCTGGATCGTCCTCCATCTCTCTTTTTTACCAGAAAAATCGAAGCCCCGCCATGACCTTGGAGCTCTCCCTGCCAGCCATGGAGGCACGCCTCAACCTGCAAGGACTTCGCGCCGCCGCGCCAGATCCCTCCTTCTCCCGTGCTCGCCGGATCCCAGCGCCGCCGTTCTGCACCGAGCAGACACGTCGTCCCCAGCCGCGCGAGCTGCCGCGTTGTCCTGATCTAGAATCTGCGCTCGAGCGCCGCGGCGGGGGGCGGCGAGCGGGCATAGCTGCGCTCGCGGCGGCGGGCGGGTTGAGGTGCGCCTTCGACGGCGAGTGGTGTGGCGGCGGCTAGGGGGATTTGGCTTGGCCTGGGGCCCTGGGCACAGGCTAGGGTCGAGGCGAGGACCGGACGTTTTTTTTCTTTCAGCGAACCGTTTTTTCCTTTTGCGTGGCCGATTAGTGTGGATCGCGGGTTGAATACACAATATCATAAGGGCTTTTCTGCAAAATGACTGACGACGTACGGGCAGAAGTGATCGGTTCTTTAATAGTAGGTATAGATTAGGGAAAGATTAGCCCATATATTTCGATCGTCAAAGTGTATGACGGTAAAAAAGGTCAGAGCAATATTTTTTTTATAAAAAAAACAGGGTTAAATCGTGCTAAACTTTGGTAAAGAGATCAAAACAGTGAATTTATCCTTTTATGCCGGTTTCTGTTTATTTGGATGTTTTTTCCGTTGCATGCACGGCACCGCTCATGGAAATATATTGCACGGCACTTTGGCAGGCGTCCGCTGCGTGGATCGATCTCCTGATTAACTTATCTATCTCTCCTACGCTAACTCGCCGGACCGGTGGATTGACATGACCCCACCATCACGCAGGAAGTCGTCGTCGTCGGGGCGGCGAGATCGCATCAGCGGCCTCCCCGACAGCGTGCTGGGCCACGTCCTCTCCTACCTCCCCAACAAGGAAGCCGGTCGCTTGGCCTTGCTTGGCCGCCGGTGGCGCGACATCTTCTGCAGCGTGCACACCATCTCCCTCAAGGAGGCAGAGGGCGAGAGGGAAACCGATTGGTCCACCTTCTACTTCGAGGCCGAGGAGCAGAGGAGCTGTAGCGGCGACCTGCTCAACACCATCAGCGCTGCGCTCCTCCGTCGCCGCCGCCGGTACGGCAGCACGGCCACCGGCCTCCCCGTGCCGCCGCTGCGCCGCTTCCGCTTCGCCTTCGACTGCTACAGCAACTGGGACAAGGTCGCGGTCGACCAGTGGCTCTTCGACGTGCTGCGTCACGCCGAGAAGGAGCTGCACCTCGATCTTCGCTTCCTCATCGGCCCGATCTGCAAACGTCGCAGTGGCAACGGCCGCGACGACGATGATAAGTCGGGCGTTAATGAGAAGTGGGGTTATCTCCTTCCGAGAAGGCTCTACTCCTGCACCGCCATACGAACATTATGTCTTAGCAATTGCAAACTGAATCTACCGGGGGCCATCAACCTGCCGTTCCTCGAAACTCTGCGTCTGACAGGCATCATCGGCGATGACTCCGGGGAAGCCATCCAAAAACTCATCTCGGGCTGTCCCGGCATCGCCGACCTGACGCTAGAAGCCAACAACAGTCTAAAAAAGGTCGTTGTTCTCGACAAACGGCTCCGAAAGTTCGCCGTCCGCTGCTGCCACAACTTGACGAAAGTAAGCATCGACGCGTCGGAGCTGAGGTCCCTGGACTACAGCGGCGCCGTGCCCGAGGAGTCCCTCCTGGCTCTGCACGGCTCGCCGGCACTGTCCTCGCGCACCATCGACTTTTGCAAGGCAACACCCACAAAGTCGGAGCTCGCCCGGTTCAGAAGGTTTCTCCAAAAAGTCTCGGCCTCGAAGCACCTGCGTCTGCACCACCGAGGCTTGGACACTCAGTTCTTCGCGGTGTTCCCCACGTTTCCTAGCCTGACGCGGCTCGAGCTACATGGCCCGATCCGAAGCAGCGACGCCGTTGATGCCGTCCGGATGATACTGGAGCAGACGCCCAACCTCGAGGTTCTGTCGCTCGACATGGATGACCCGGAGAGAAGAGAACGGGAGGAGGAGGAGGAAGAGGAAGCGGAAGAGCGGGCCATGTACCCGGAGCGGTTCAACAGAAGAGGCGCAGATGATGATCACGAGCAGCGCCATCAGTCTGATCCTGCGGAGCTCATAGTTCCCAACCAGTCGAGTTTTTCCATACGGTGCTTGCGGCGTCGGGGGAAAGAGATCAACATGGTTAGCTACCGGTGTGACGTGCAGCATAGGGTACTGGCCAGCCTGCTGTTCCGCAATGCGCTTGTGCTTGAAAGGATGTGTGTCGTGTTCGTGAAGAAGGGGCCGTCCGAGCTGCAGGATCAGCTCATGAAGGAGATCGAGAGCTGGGTGGTGGCCAAACCGGAAAAGAGTTTCATGTGATTTATCGGCAGATATTATGTTAATTTCCTGTTATTTTTTCGTTTTTTCTGCGAGGGATGTCATGTTATCTTTGGGCGAGACATCTCTTGGATTTAGTACATGCGAGAGAGAAGCTCCTGCCCATGGTTTGGATTATGAAACAGTACTGTTAAAACAAAAATACTATTTTTACGGTTAACTGGGAGAGTGGGAGCCGCAAATATAAGTTTTGGTTTGCTAATTCTTAGTCGCCTGAAAATTTTGTTGTTCTAAAATGACCCTTCGAGCAGTTGATCCGGTGCTCAGTTCTCAAACACAATATTTCTTTCCACTAGATGAAGAAAATATTACAACATTTTGGACATTATTTGTGTGCATGTATAGAACAATTTTGCGTGGTATTTCTCAAAAGAAAACAATGTACAATCATCAACTGAGAAATAACATTTTGTTTAAAACTGTTCTGCATTTTCTGCACTGGATCGACAAATTTCTTTGAGTTAATTCCATTTATTACCCGCTAGTTCTACATTTTTTACTTGATTTACGCAATTTAAGAGAAATTCCTCCATTTAACCAATCCTTGGCTAGTTTGACCCGTTTTAATTCATTTTGTGGTCTAACAAGGCAGATCCACATATTAGTTAAATGCCCGGATTAGTTAAATGTCGTGCGTAGCACCTGCCGAACATGCATGACACAGTGTAGCACCTGTTGGTCAGGCATGACTTAACATTTCCACCGAAACTCCGTGCAAGACGAAGCCGCTCCACCGCTAGAACCGTCCACTGGTCCCTCAAGCCAATGCACACCTTCAAGAATGACACCCCCGCGGGGGGAACGACACTGGAGTGCCGCCATCATCTAATCGACTGATCGAGGGTTTCCCCCGGTGATAGCGGAAGGAGACGGGAACTTCACCTCGATGATGCCTCCAAGAAGGAAACTGCCAAGGGTGTCACCATCACCGGCTACAGCCACCGGCCATAGACAAGGTTTTCACCCGGATCTTGTCCCACGAGCATCCATCCGACATCTTGTGCATCGGTCAGATCACCTTCAAAGCCCCAGATCTGGCCTCCTTGATCCGGCGACCACCCGTAGCAGGACTTCCACCATGGGAGCCCTAGCACACCGACCACTGCCTGGGTGTGCCACCACTGGAGTTCGGGGGGAGGGCTGCCACCACACCTCGCCAAACCGCGAGAGCCGACGGGAAGGATTCCGTGCGTGCTCGTCACCGTCACTGATCCGATCTAATCCGGAGACGAAGCCACCAGATCACCGGTGGAGTTCCGCCTTGGCTAGGGACATCACCACGCCATGCCGTCGCGGTTCGCCTGAGCTTACTCGCCGCCACCTTTCAGGGCCGCCGCCCAAGGATCCAGGCCAAGAGATGAACGCATGCATCCGGCCCGATCTGGCCAACCCGAACCTCCATGACGACGTCGCTGGCCCGCCACCAGGCATCCACGCCGCCGCCATGGATCAGACCGCGGCCGTGCCATCTCGTGTGAGGAGGTCCCGCCCGACCCCCTCCTACGCGAGCCAGGGAGGAGAATCCCCGCCACCGCCGTCGGCCGTCGGGCTTATCACAGTGACGTCCTCCGACGGCGGCGGAGGGAATGGAGGGAGGTGGTGGTGACCGTGACGGCTAGGGTTTGAGGTTCCGCCCGAGTCGCCCGTATGTAGTCCGTATTGAAATCTCTAAAAAAGACTTATATTTAGAAACGGAGGGAGTACATAATAATGGGACAGAGGGAGTGTCTCAAATTCCAAGGTAATCATCAAGAAAAGGCTCCTTCAAAACATCATTGGATGATAACATTATATGTATCCTGCTAATGAGCAACAAGGATTATTAGCTTAAAACAAAAACACTTATTATTAGCTTAAAACAAGACACCCTCTCTTCCATCTCCGGCTAGTCTAAAAAATCACATAAATAAAATATACAGTTTCCTCTCTCCTGGAAGATGGTATGGACCTTTCTGAGTTCCTTCCTCCAAATATCAATGGCCACTTTCCTAGCCATGAACAGATGAATATATCCGCAGTTTATTGTTCCTTTTCACGGAATGGTAAGGACCCATAATGACCAAATCAGTAGTGTCTTCTAATTCCACTGAATTTCAATCAACCGAAATAACCCTTGCAGCACCATCACAGCCCTCTTCTGCATCTGCATCAGCTACCTCTATTACTGTCACTTCACCCATACACATGGACGTTATCTGTCTCTGTGAAGCCCAATCATCATCTACCATCTGCGAAGCCAACTTTGACGGCACATATCCAACCTTAGAATCTGATTTCGGCTCAACGAGCTCCGCATGAAAGGTAGTCCGTTTGCTTACCCAGCCGTCTTGCCGATCGATCTCATCAACCATCTCTTCACCATTCTCAATTCTCACATACACACCCTTCCAAATATCAAACCATAACAATGCTACCTCTTGCTTCGGACCCCAAAAAAATGCTCTCCCCAATTTTCTCGACCACATTCTTCACAGCCCTCTCTTCCATGCTCTGCATTTTTTGTGGATCAATCTCTGCAAATTCAATCTCCCATTTCACAAGTGTATCTCTCTCTATGTCCCGCACGCTACCATCAACTAGCTTCGCCTTAGATGGAAATAATTCGACAGTGAATTCGAATGTCCGAGCACCATCGTCCCTGTTTGTCAATGGCGGGCAGTGTGAGGCAGCGGAAGTAGATGAGGCACACATCGCATGGGTTGGAAAGGGTGCACATTACCTAGTCTCCGGCGGCTCCATCTAGTTCGGGTAGTCCAACGCCACCGCCGCCACCCCCCAATCTGGATCCCGTCAAAAAAGAGGCCACCCCACTTGGTCAGATATAATTCGAGACGGAGGATAACGTAGGGTGCCGAATACACTCACCACATACGCTGCCACAGCTGCGAACGAAAGCTCCGCCACCGCCGAGAACGAAGAAGGGAGCAGGGGAGCAGGACGGGTTCAGTCACGGGGAAACGTTAACCTCGATGCACTACCAAGTGGGACCCATCACCAGTTGCACTGATCAGTTTAACCCCTACTTTAACATAACCACACTCCCTGTTGACGACCGTTCCCCTCGTTTTAACCACCTGGTCGCGTAGGGGCTATTATTTCCATCTAAAAGGACGCACGTGAGCTATTTTTATGAACGACATCGCTTTCTTTCCAATTCACGTCAAATGTGTCACACGGGTATTGGCCCGTCTGATTTGGTGTAAGCTCTCTACTGCTGCTACTAAAGCGAAAGCCCAGCAAGCAGTGGCGGAGACTTGACGTGAATTCTGCATAAACTAAAAAGGCCCATGTGAAAGCCCACTCGTGAGTTGTTTTCAAGTCCATAGCAAGGCCATATTGGGCGGTTGGTGTCCGCTAAGTCTCCTGGGCGCTGGGAATATCTCCCGTGATTAGCGCTTGCGTGAGTTAGCTCCTGCCGTCGTGCGCCCTTGCCGCCTGCGCGCCTCTGCTATTCGGGCTCAAGATCCGATTCCGACGGCGATGCAAGCTGCTTCAATAATCAACTCTGGTCTACTAATCTCTCTATTCTCACCTTGTAGCATGTCTAGATTTTAATTATTTTGATCGCGTGATTTGTGATGCGTCGCCGCGCTAGGCATTCGAAAGCTCGAAGCAGTAGATGCCTCGTCGAGCATTGGTAACCACGGATGGTTTTGTGCGCCTGCTAACGATGACCAACCAATCTACTTTGACGTATCTGCAGAGGGCACGAGCAGTGGCTGGATATGATTCTCCAGGTTTTTACACTAGTAGAAAACAGGGTACTAGTCCCGGTTTTAGAGGGCCTTTAGTCCCGGTTCTGGAACCGGGAAAAAACAAACGGGACTAATACCCAAAACCTTTAGTCCCGGTTTGCTTACGAACCGGGACCAAAGGGGCTCCACGTGGCCGCTGCGGGGCGCCCAGGCAGGAGGGCCTTTAGTCCCGGTTGGTAACCGGGACCAAAAGGGAGCCACGCGTAAGCAGCTCGCAGGCGCTGGGGGTTTTGTTTTTTTGGAAGGGGGAGGGGGGGTTAGGGGTTTTGGAGGGTTAATTTAGGGGTTTCATATTGCGTTAGCTAGCTAATAGAGAGAAGTGACCTCTCTTTCTCCGTGCTTGGTCGACGCTAGCTACTATACATATAGAGAGAACTCGACGCTAGCTAGTAAGCAAATGAAGGAAACCATTAATTACACAAGATCGTCATGAACATATATAGAGAGAAGTGACATCTCTTTCTCCGTGCTTGGTCGAACAACAAGTTTTCGTATATCTATCCGACGCTACTACATATGTACAATATAACATCTCTTATAATCCCTAACATCATCTACCTATGACCATTGCAATTCCACATGGTATTCTCCGTGTTCAGGTATGACGTGGTCAAGAAAGAATCCCGCCCATTCCTCTTGAATTGCTCGTATGCGATCATGTGGTAGGAGTTCATCCCGCATCTGCCAGATCTAATTTAAAGAAGGGGGTCAATACATATATATGAATGAAACTCAACACAATTGATGGTAATATATAAAATAAAATTATGAATATTGTTTACGTACTTCAAATTTTTTCTCAGAGAGGCCCCGCTCAGAGGTATAGTGGCGAATGAACTCGCATACGTAGTATCCACATAAATGATTCTCAGGTGCCTGGTACAAGCACTTTACGAGAATAGAGTTCAATCAAACTGATAAGCAAGCATGATAATGATATTGATGAAACTAGAATCAATGAGAGATGCGCGGAACTAGCTAGTACTACTTACTCTGGGGTGTGTAAATCGCAGCTCGTTGTTTAGACCGGGAACCATTCGGGTGAACTTTTTCCAAACCCTGGCAGGCAAAGAAAATGATTACTTGATATCAGGAAATGAACGAAAGTTGCCGATATGGTCCCGGTATTGATTGAACTTACTTCTGGAGCATTGCAGTCATGTCCGCATAATTTTCGGGATCTTTACGTCTCGAGTCTAAGATAGTTACTAATGCCCCGTCAAGCATAATGGATAGCAGAATAAAGTGGAAGCTGCGCACGCATAACTCATCAATTACATTACTTAACCTTGAGTAAGCGAAACCGAATATGCACAAGACAGTAACACTCACTTGAAGACGTAAGGAAAGAGTATTTCCCTTTTGTTTTGATGTCTAAGGAACGCTTCTAGCAAGTTGTCCTCGGTATCTTTGGCGGCCTTTTGTACCGACCATTCATTTACGGTATTTGGGCTAATGAACCCAATGTCATAGATTTGTTCTTTTTTGCATTCGACCATCTTCAATCTGCATAATATAGTGAGGATAATTATATATACATGCAATGAACGAGCTGAGCTAGAGACTTAATTATAGAAGTAATACTTACAGACAGTAGCAAGTCATGAGTTGTTTGTTGAGGGCCTCTTGATTGTATAACTGAAATAACTCCACAAATTCAACACGCATCAGGTCGACTCCAATGAAGTCGTGCTCTTTTTTAATTCTGATCATCAAACTGTCTTTCCCAGACTTCCTGCAGGTTTCCATGTACCACTCATGCAATTTTTGCATCATCGTTGTTAGATGAGGATGATCAGGTTTGACGAGAGGCGTCCCGTGCTCGTATCTAAAGACGTCCTCTGCTGCTACTACCTCAGCCGTTTCAAACTGTACATCATCGCCCACGTAATCACCAAGAGTGGTACCGGGCAATAGCACCGGATGATTAGCGATATCGCTAGACACCTTGAGCGGGGGGCACGATTGCTTCTCCTGTTCGCCGAGCTGGGGAATTGTTTTCCCACTTCTTCGTTTTTTGTCTCTTGCAGCACTGGAAGTACTTCCCGACCGCAGCGCTTCATCATGTGTCTTTGTAATTATGCGGTCATAGTTGGATAGCCGAGGGGGTGGTGGTCGCTTCAGGGCATGCAGAGTGCGCTTCGCTTTCACCGGATCTACCGTTTCCTTCGGAGGTGGATGTTTCCGTGCAAAATGGGCCGTCACTTTGGCTGCACTGATTTCAGTCCTCTCATATGGTAACTTTGGAAGAGGCTTGAGGCTTGGACCAAATTTGTATTTCTTCCCGCCTATTGTACTTCTAGCCGCCGGAGCGGCGGCATCGACTCTCTTCCGCCGTTGTTGACGCGCCGGAGGAGGCGGAGTGACCTGACGCGCCGGAGGAGGAGGAGGAGGAGGCGGAGTGCCCTAACACGCCGGAGGAGGCAAAGGAGGAGGCGGAGTGCCCTGACACGCCGGAGGAGGAGTAGGAGGAGGCGGAGTGCCCTGATGCGCCGGAGGAGGAGGAGGAGTAGGAGGAGGCGGAGTGCCCTGACGCGCCGGAGGAGGAGGAGGAGGCGGAGTGCCCTGACGCGCCGGAGGAGGCTGAGTCTGCTGAGGCGTCCAGTTTGGAAGCTTGATGTACTCCTTTCTCCATAGACAGGTACTCCTCAATGCATTTTCCAGAAGAATAATATCCTCTTCACCTGTAGGGTTGTCAAGCTCCAACCCCTCAAATCCATCCATTATTTCATCCACCGTCACAACAGTATAGCCATGTGGAATCGGACGGCAATGGAAAGTTCCCTCAGCTCGAGGAGGTACAACAGAGCCGACCGCCGCCTTGAAGGTCAGGTTCTGGCATTTCGTCATTAGCTCGCAATGTTCAGCCTCCGTGATACTATCCACGGGGTAGCGATGAGCCGTGAAATCAGGCTGAACGAGCTCCGTGGAAGCCACGCTGCTTCTCCGCTGAGATGGTGGGGTAGCTTCTGGGGCAGCGTCGAAGGAAGGATCTTCGTGCCGCTCAGATGGTTGGCCAGTAGCTCGCTGGCTCTCAAGTTCCTCTAGTTTTGCTAATCTTGCACTGAGCTTCTGCATTTCGTTTGCTTCATGTTTCCTCTTTCTCTCTCGGCTTCTATAACCACCGCTGTCGGGAAACCCATGCTTCCACGGAATGGAGCCTGATGTGCCTCGTGTTCGTCCAGGGTGTTCAGGATTCCCGAGGGCCTCTGTCAGCTCGTCCTTCTCTCTGTCGGGAATGAACGTCCCTTCCTGCGCTGCCTTGATTGCTGCCTGAAGCTTCTGGAAGGGTATTGCAAGTTGCTCGTCCATCCAAACACACTTCCCTGTTTCTGGGTCCAAAGTTCCCCCAACCCCGAAGATCCAAGTCCTTGAATGATCTGGCCAGTGCAATGTCGCCGGTTGGACATTCTTAGCAAGCAGGTCTTGCTCAGCTTTGTCCCACAACTGTCGGGCTTTGTAGTAGTCACCTGACCCCGTGTGATGGTGATACTTCTTCTTTGCAGCATTTTTCTTGTTTGTCAGTGACCATTTCTTACCCTTCTCCGATTTCTTGTAGGCCACAAATTCGGGCCATTGATCTCTTATCTTCTCATATCGACCGATGAATTTCGGAGTCTCCTCTTTCTCGACAAACTTTGTGTTCAACTCTTTCTTCCAGTTCCTGAATAGTTCTGCCATCTTCTTAAGAGCAAATGCCTTGACATTCCGCTCTATAACTGGGTTATTCGGATCCTTCTCTCGTGGTAGGCTGAAATTTGTCATCAGCTCGGTCCAAAGATCATCTTTCAGTCTATCATGGACATAAGAAACTTCAGGGTCCTTATTATTCTTATTCCATTGCTGGGTGTTGATCGAGACATAGTCCCTAACAACAACTCCACACTGATGTACAAATGCGTCCTTGGTCCGCTTGGGAGCAATTGGTTGGCCATCTTTCGCGACTTCTGTGATCGTGAACCTTTCATCCGGGCGCAACCTTTTCTTCGTGCCTCGTCTCCTTACCTCGTCGGACTTTGCAACAGTTGAGGCTCCCTCCTCCGTTCGGTCACCGGAGCCGTGATCATGATCTCCTTCCTCTGCCATTCGGTCACCAGAGCCGTCATGATCTCCTTCCTCCTCCATTGTTGGATCACTGGAGCCGTCATCCTCTCCTTCCTGACCATCGGTGTCGTTGAGATACGACAAGGGATCACCTCCGGCTCGGATTATATCCCCCAACAACTGTTCTGTTTCTAAGTCTCTATGATCCATAGTTTCTGCAAATATTACAACATGGCAATATACAAACATGAGATATGCAAATCAATACAAGGCAATGCAACAATACGATCATATAATATCACTAATACATCATCGAATAGTATCGCTAATACATCATCGAAGATTATCATTAATACATCTCGAATATTATTATATAATATCACTAATACAGATATAGTTGACGTCTCGCGACGCAGGCGGTGGACACCCAAAGAGAAGGAACTATGACAGGATCATAGCTCGGGTGAGATCCCTGAAGAACCTGCCAGGTAGTGGAGAACCTAGCGTCCAATGCAGCCATGTAGCATCGGACGTGCTCGTCCTCCTCCCTGACACGGAGACGTACCACCTCCATGGGGGCCGGCTCCCTTTGCACCGACAGTGGTTCACGCGACCGCCACCAAAGAACCTCCGGGTCGACGACGGGACCCTGATTCCCCACCAAGCTGGGCGCCCCGGAAGGCAGCACCTCCCATTGCCAGCCCGGCGGAGCCCAGTCCCGGACATGGCGCCTCTCAAGCAGGTGGTCGCCGACGCCGAGTCGACGATGAGGATGCGGGCCGGGCATCGTCGACGTCGAGAACAAATTCTACAACTATTTAAATTCCTACTATTTAATAAACTTTAATAAAGATGATTGCATTTGACAACTATGACAATAATAACATATTTAACAAACAATGACACATTTTCTACTTAAGCGATCGTCGGGGACTTCTCCCCGGCGATCGTCGGGGACTCCTTCCCGACGATCGTCGGAGACTCCTCCCCGGCGATCCTCGGGGACTCCTCGGGTTCGCCGACTAAACCAACTAAAACAACTAAAACAGCAAATTAATAAAACAACTAATAAAACAAACTAAAACAACTAATAAAAATACTAAAACAAACTAAAAAAACTAAAACGCGGGCGAGGGCCGGGGCAGGCCAGCGGCGCCGGCGCACGCGGCCGCAGTGGCCGCGGAGCAGGGGGCAGGAGCAGGGGGCAGGAGCTCACCGGCGACGACGGGCTCGGGGAGGAGGCGAGGGCGGCGACGGCGGGGCTCGGGGAGGTGGCGCGGGCGGCGACGACGGGGCTCGGGGAGGTGGCGCGGGCGGCGATGACGTCGACGAGGACGAGGAGGCGTGCAGGGACGGGCTCGGGGCGGCGGCGAGGTCAGGCTCGGGGGCGGCGACGACGACGGGCTCGGGCACAGCGGTTAGGACGGGCTCGGGGGCGGCGGCGACGATGAGGACGGGCTCGGGGACGACGGCGACAACGAGGACGGGCTCGGGGGCGGCGGCGAGCTCCGGCAGCCTGGCGGCGTCGGGGCAGGGCGTCGGCGTCGGGGCGAATGGGAGAGGTTGGGGGAGAATTCGACAAGTCCTGCCTTATATACCCAACCCTTTAGTCCCGGTTGGTGCCACCAACCGGGACTAAAGGTCAATTTCAGCAGCCCAAAGGGCGGGAAGTAGAGACCTTTGGTCCCGGTTGGTGGCACCAACCGGAACTAAAGGGTGGCATTGGTCCCGCTTGGTGGCACCAACCGGGACCAAAGGATGGCATTGGTCCCGGTTGGAGCCACCAACCGGGACTAAAGGGTTGGTCCTGGCTGTGGTGGGTGTTTAGTCCCACCTCGCCAAGCGAGAGGCGCTCGCACCAGTTTATAAGCCCGCCCATCTCTCCCTTGTTGAGTTCCACTCAAAGTGAAAATAGATGCCCTTATATAGGAAATTAGACCTATATTCAAACTGCTAGTATGCATACTAGCACTTTGAATTTAGGTCGAATTTTAACTATAAGCGCATCTATGTTCACTTTTGCTATTTTTATGTTATTTTTTTGCATATTAAAAGTTCTTAACAAAAAATATTTATGAATATTCTTTTTGCTATTAAAGTTTTTAACAAAAATAACTTTGATAATTTTAGTTGCATAAATTTTATATAATATTAAGTTAAATAACTTTGATCGGACGAAAACACGTCTATTAGAAAGGGATTTTAATTTTTTAAACATATTTTAATTCAAGACTTTTTCTGGATTCAATATGCAGCATTCAAAGCCACATCATCACTTTTCAACCCTTTTCTGACTTCATTTGCTATTTTTCATGCATTTCATGATTTATTTTGAGCAAAAATGACCCTGAATTGAAAAGCACTGCAAATGAACTTTGAAATGGTTGCAAGTTGGCATGGTATCATCATTTCACCCACATAGCATGTGCTAAAAAGTTGAGAAGGTTACGGCAAAAACTGGATGCACTTCGTGTACGAACTGGACAATCTCTTTCGAAGTGTCAGGGTTTTGGACGAAAACTCATCTGTTACAAAAGGATTTCAATTTTTTAAACATATTTGAACTCAAGACTTTTTTTGCATTCAATATGCACCATTCAAAGCCACATTATCACTTTTCAAACCTTTTCTGATTTCATTTGCTATTTTTCATTCATTTCATTATTTATTTTGAGCTAAGATGACTCTGAATTGAAAAGCACTGCAAATGAACTCTGAAATGGTTGAAAGTTGGCATGGTATCATCATTTCACCCACATAGCATGTGCTAAAAAGTTGAGAGGGTTACGGCAAAAACTGGATGCACTTTGTGTACAAACTGAACAATCTCTTTCAAAGTAGCATCACGGTTTCAGACGAAAACTCATCTGTTACAAAAGGATTTCAATTTTTTAAACATATTTGAACTCAAGACTTTTTCTACATTCAATATGCGCCATTCAAAGCCACATCATCACTTTTCAAACCTTTTCTGACTTCATTTGCTATTTTTCATGCATTTCATGATTTATTTTGAGCTAAGATGACCCTGAATTGAAAAACACTGCAAATGAACTCTGAAATGGTTGAAAGTTGGCATGGTATCATCATTTCACCCACATAGCATGTGCTAAAAATTTGAGAGGTTTACGGCAAAAACTGGATGCACTTCATGTACAAAATGAACAATCTCTTTTGAAGTATAAGGGTTTCAGACGAAAACTCATCTGTTACAAAAGGATTTCAATTTTTTAAACATATTTGAACTCAAGACTTTTTCTGCATTCAATATGCACCATTCAAAGCCACATCATCACTTTTCAAACCTTTTCTGACTTCGTTTGCTATTTTTCATGCATTTCATGATTTATTTTGAGCTAAGATGACCCTGAATTGAAAAGCACTGCAAATGAACTCTGAAATGGTTGAAAGTTGGCATGGTATCATCATTTCACCCACATAGCATGTGCTAAAAAGTTGAGAGGGTTACGGCAAAAACTGGATGCACTTCGTGTACAAAATGAACAATCTCTTTCGAAGTATCAGGGTTTCAGACGAAAACTCATCTGTTACAAAAGGCATTTCATTTCTTGACATGTAACTGCAGTGATATTCTAGATCAAAGCCATCATCTGACATGTAACTGCATTTCATTTCTTCACTTTTTCTTCGCGTGTGTCCCTTGCTTATTGCGCCGTAAGCATGTATAATCTTCATCGTTTAACAGGGTGCTTGGGTCAGCCTTCACTTTGAAGGGAGGAATTTCATGAAACTTTTCATAATCTTCAGACATGTCTGTCTTGCCCTCCACTCCCACGATGTCTCTTTTCCTTAAAAGAACTATGTGGCGCTTTGGCTCATCGTATGATGTATTCGCTTCCTTATCTTTTCTTTTTCTCGGTTTGGTAGACATGTCCTTCACATAGAAAACCCGCACCACATCATTGGCTAGGACGAATGGTTCGTCTATGTACCCAAGATTGTTCAGATCAACTGTTGTCATTCCGTACTGCGGGTCTACCTGTACCCCGCCTCCTGACAGATTGACCCATTTGCACCGAAACAAAGGGACATTAAAATCATGTCCATAGTCAAGTTCCCATATGTCCACTATGTAACCATAATATGTGTCATTTCCCCTGTTGGTTGCTGCATCAAAGCGGACACCGCTGTTTTGGTTGGTGCTCTTTTGATCTTGGGCGATCGTGTAAAATGTATTCCCATTTATCTCGTACCCTTTGTAAGTCAATATAGTCGAAGATGGTACCCCGGCCAACGAGCACAGCTCATCTGAAACAGTGGTGTTACCCATGAGATGTGTTTGCAATCAACTGCCGAAAGTCCTGATGTGTTCACATGTAATCCAGTCGTCACACTGCTCCGGGTGTTTGGAGCGCAGAATATTCTTGTGTTCATTGACATACGGGGTCACCAAGGTAGAATTCTGTAGAACAATGTAGTGTACTTGAGACCAAGAATGCCCGTCCCTACATATTATTGAATTCGCTCCTAGCGTGCCTTTTCCAGTCAGTCTCCCCTCATACCGCGATTGAGGGAGACCAATCGGCTTAAGGTCAGGAATAAAGTCAACACAAAACCCAATGCTTTCCTCTGTTTGATGGCCCATGGAGATGCTTCCTTCTGGCCTAGCACGGTTACGAACATATTTCTTTAAGACTCCCATGAACCTCTCAAAGGGGAACATGTTGTGCAGATATACAGGGCCCAGAATGCCAATCTCGTCGACTAGATGAACTAGGACGTGCGTCATGATATTGAAGAAGGATGGTGGGAACACCAGCTCGAAACTGACAAGACATTGCACCCAATCACTCTTTAACCTTGGTAGGATTTCTGGATCGATTACCTTCTGAGAGATTGCATTGAGGAATGCACATAGCTTCACAATGGCTAATCGAACATTTTCCGGTAGAAGCCCCCTCAATGCAACCGGAAGCAGTTGCGTCATAATCACGTGGCAGTCATGAGACTTTAGGTTCTGGAACTTTTTCTCTGCCATATTTATTATTCCCTTTATATTCGACGAGAAGCCAGACGGGACCTTCATACTGAGCAGGAATTCAAAGAAGATTTCCTTCTCTTCTTTGGTAAGATCGTAGCTGGCAGGACCTTCATACTGCTTTGGATCCATGCCGTCTTTTTCGTGCACACGTTGCTGGTCCTCCCGTGCCTCCGGTGTATCTTTTGTTTTCCCATACACTCCCAAGAAGCCTAGCAGGTTCACGCAAAGATTCTTCATCACGTGCATCACGTTGATTGCAGAGCGGACCTCTAGGTCTTTCCAATAGGGTAGGTCCCAAAATATAGATTTCTTCTTCCACATGGGTGCGTGTCCCTCAGCGTCATTCGGAACAGATAGTCCGCCAGGACCCTTTCCAAAGATTACTTGTAAATCATTGACCATATCAAGTATGTCATCATCAGTACGGAGGGCGGGCTTCTTTCGATGATCTGCCTCACCTTTGAAATGCTTTCCTTTCTTTCGACATTGATGGTTGGTCGGAAGAAATCGACGATGCCCCAGGTACACATTCTTCCTGCATTTTTCCAAATATATACTTTCGGTGTCATCTAAATAGTGTGTGCATGCGTGGTATCCCTTGTTTTTCTGTCCTGAAAGGTTACTGAGAGCAGGCCAATCATTGATGGTTACAAACAGCAACGCTCGTAGGTCAAATTCCTCTTGTGCATGCTGATCCCACACACATACACCTTTTCCATTCCACAGTTGTAAAAGTTCATCAACTAATGGACTTAGGTACACATCAATGTCATTGCCGGGTTGCTTAGGGCCTTGGATGAGCACTGGCATCATAATGAACTTCCGCTTCATGCACAACCAAGGAGGAAGGTTATACATACATAGAGTCACATGCCATGTGCTATGCTTGCTGCTCTGCTCCCCAAAAGGATTAACGCCATCTACACTTAAACCAAACCATACGTTCCTTGGGTCACCTGTAAAGTCCCCCCACTTTCTCTCGATCTTTCTCCACTGCAACCCATCACCGGGTGCTCTCAACTTCCCGTCTTTCTTACGGTCTTCCTTGTGCCATCGCATCAACTTGGCATGCTCTTTGTTTCTGAACAAACGTTTCAACCGTGGTATTATAGGAGCATACCACATCACCTTGGCAGGAACCCTCTTCCCGGTGCGCTGGCCCTCAACATCACCAGGGTCATCTCGTCTGATCTTATACCGCAATGCACAGCATACCGGGCATGCGTTCAAATCCTCGTACGCACCGCGGTAGAGGATGCAGTCATTAGGACATGCATGTATCTTCTGCACCTCCAATCCTAGAGGGCAGACGACCTTCTTTGCTTCGTATGTACTGTCGGGCAATTCGTTGTCCTTTGGAAGCTTATTCTTCATTATTTTCAGCACCTTTTCAAATGCCTTGTTAGATACACCATTCTCTGCCTTCCATTGCAGCAATTCCAGTGTGGTACCGAGCTTTGTGTTGTCATCTTCGCAATTTGGGTACAACCCTTTTTTTGTGATCCTCTAACATGTGATCGAACTTCAACTTCTCCCTTTCACTTTGGCATTGTCTCTTTGCATCAACAATGACCCGGCGAAGATCATCATCGGGCACATCGTCTGGTTCCTCTTGATCTTTAGCTTCCCCCATTGCAGCATCACCGTATTCAGGGGGCGGATAGTTTTTATCATCCTCTTCTTCTTCGTTGTCTTCCATCATAACCCCTCTTTCTCCGTGCTTGGTCCAAACATTATAGTGTGGCAAGAAACCCTTCTCAAGCAGGTGGACGTGAAGGGTTTTCGAGTTAGAGTAATCCTTCGTATTCCCACAGATAGTACATGGACAATACATAAAACCATTCTGCTTGGTTGCCTCAGCCACTTCGAGAAAATTATGCAGGCCCTTAATGTACTCGGAGGTGCGTCGGTCACCGTACATCCATTGCCGGTTCATCTGCGTGCATTATATAATTAAGTGTATCAAAAACCATTATAGAACATCATGAATAGAGAAGTGACCAAATTAATAGAAGTTCATCATCACATTAAAACCAAAGTACAGTAGTGACCAAAATAAATACATAAAGTTCATACATAGTTCTCATTGAACAACATATAGCTCTCTAGAGCATCTAATTAAAACATACATTGAAACTATGTAAAACATTTAAATGCAACAACAAATGCGATCATAACCGCAACTAAGGTACCAATTGATCCAACGGCATAATGATACCAAGCCTCAGTATGAATGGCATATTTTCTAATCTTTCTAATCTTCAAGCGCAGTGCATCCATCTTGATCTTG
This sequence comes from Elymus sibiricus, assembly GCA_039707655.1. NCBI lineage: Eukaryota > Viridiplantae > Streptophyta > Magnoliopsida > Poales > Poaceae > Elymus > Elymus sibiricus. The sequence goes on from CM077665.1 coordinate 488,311,370, forward strand.
TGATCTTCGACGACATCGACAACATGCAACTCCAATTCCATCTTCTCCTCCTCAATTCTTTTCAATTTTTTCTTCAAGTAATTGTTTTCTTGTTCAACTAAATTTAACCTCTCGACAAGAGGGTCGGTTCGAATTTCCGGTTCGCATACCTCCTAGATAAAAACATCTATGTTACGTTGGTCGGCATAATTGTCATAAACACTAAATGAAACAAATAGTTATAAAAGATAATATACCACATCCGAATCATAGACAGGACGAGGGCCGACGGGGGCGGATACCAAAACCATGGCACTATATAATAACAAACAATAATAAAAGTAAGAAAATTGTACAAGTATCTATCTAAATCATACAAGTAAGAATTTTTTTCTTTTAGAAAGAAGATAAGAACAAGAGGCTCACCACGGTGGTGCCGGCGACGAGATCGGCGCGGGCGATCGACGGCGGTGAGGACGGGGACGGGACATGACGGACCGCCAAACCTAGACAAATCTTGAGGAAAATGGAGCTTGGAGGTCGAGCTTGGAGATGCGAAAGCTTAAGTGTGGCTCGGGCATTTCATCGAACACCTCATGTGCATAGGAGGTGAGAGCTAGAGCAACACACACCTGCACACGCCGGCCGGCCAAAAAACAGAGTGAGCGGGCAGGGGCGGGGGTATATATAGGCTTATCTTTAGTCCCGGTTGGTGGCCAGAACCGAGACAGAAGACCGACCTTTGGTCCCGGTTCCAGCCACCAACCGGGACTAAAGGTGCTGGGCCAGGAGCGAGGCCCATTGGTCCCGGTTCGTGTCTGGAACCGGGACCAAAAGTTTCAGACGAACCGGGACCAATGGCCCCCGAGGCCCGGCCAGCGCCCTGGCCTCACGAACCGGGACTGGTGCACCCTTTGGTCCCGGTTCACTATGAACCGGGATTAATGCCCTTATCATGGCCTCAACCAAAGCCCTGTTTTCTACTAGTGTTATTCTAGCAACGTTGATCATTTTTTTCCTAGTATAACTACAGAACTTTGTATATGATGATTTTTTTTGGAATGGTCTATCAGTGATGAATTGTCATTCAAACATGTATAGATACAAGCTAAAAGCCACTAAGCGAACCATTTGGTTTTACAATGATTGCTGTTCATATAACCCAAATTTTCATATGATAATGTTTTGTAGAAACACATTTAATTCATATCATATTCCGGGGTCGTTCGATTATCAACTTTGTCTACTAGGCCCGTACGTGAATTATTGACGAATATTAGCTATAGCTACACATGCTCCAGCTGGAAGAAAAAAGTGTGTGTGTCTACTGTCTTGGTCAGGCTTAGATGCGAAGCTATTCGGAAGTTTGTGTGGCAAAAAAAAGGGCTTCATCGACATTTCGCCCCCCCCCTATGTCTAAATCTTGGCTCCGCCCCTGCCAGCAAGATCCTGGCCAGCCAACAACCGATATGCCAAATTTCTACGAGAAAAATATCAGATGGAAACTGACGTGAAACCTTTTTTGGAACTTTCTATAGATTCTTCAAAAATAGAGCATCCCGGGGACATGAAAGGAGAAATGCTAACGGTAATTTGAACGTGGTTCCCATAGAGTTATATTAGCATAACTTGGTTTCCGCTAGATGTCTTGTCTTAATTTTTGGAGCACCCTTCTATGTTTTCTAAGCAACCAAATGAGTCAATGATCAAGAACAGGACTAGAGTGCATGCAATGCGGGACGATGGGAGTTATATTCCCGTCTCCGCGGCATTCAATGTCGGACGATGTGAGATCCGGTTTCGACGCACCTTTGGGCAGGTGGAGGCCAATGAATGGTGGAGTCTTCGGGAACTCTCCCACCAGGGCTTCCGGCATATCCAAACACCGTGGCATGGCGGTTATCACTGTCGGGAGTGTTCTCCGTTAGCTCGGCGTACAAGGCACTATGCCGGTCCCCCACCATCCCTTGGCTGCCGCACCTGTGGAAGGCGCCTTTCCCCTTGAAAATCAAGATCTTTGTGTGGCAGCTACTGCCATACCGCATTCCCTCAAGGACTGAGGTGCTTAAGCGGCATGTACCGGAGAATGGCATGTGCCCACTATGCTCGGTCCCTGAGACGGGGACCCATACCCTTTTCTCTTGTACGGGCAGCACGGGTCCTTTGGACATTCATACGCGAGCCACTAGGGCCCGACTGGGAGGCCTGGGACCTCGCGGAATTCCTACAAACATGGGCCACCCAGAATGGGTCACATCGCAGCTTTTCTGGCTTCTTTCGCGACAATGTCGTGGACTTTCTGGACGACTCGTAATAAGATGGTTATTGGAAGGGTGTTTCCAAGCAAGCCTCCGACTCCTTTAAATTCCTTGCCTTCGTGTAGCATTGACACCCGCTTTTTAGGCAGCGGGACCGGGATCGACTGGCCGTCATGTCGGATGTGCTTCTGGCTACCGCGTGTCACTTATCATCTTCGTAGCGGCACTCGCCGGCTGCCACTAGGTGGCTTTTTTCTCATTTCTCGTATCTTTTTTGAGCATGATTGTGCTGCTGCCCCAGCCGTCGTTATGTTCCGGATTGGTGTGTTGGTTGTATGAACTGTTGCTTTATTTATAAAGCGGGACAAAAGCCTATTTCGAGAGAGAGACTGCATGCATAAATGAAAAAGTGACGATGTTATCAGGAGCTTCGTAAACTCGAAGTTACTATTCATCTTCACGGTCAGCTTTGTTTCATACACTGTATATGATACTAGTGCATGATACTATCTTTATATGTGATCTTATTTATTGTCATGCATGACACAATGTAACATATCATTTAACATGATACAGTATCTATCTATGTTACTCTAACCATCTCTCTTTTTTAATTCTCTGTTACGTCAGCGTGTTTGTTATTTTCGAGTGCATGATATCGATTAAAATACCACCATTATGACCAGACTTATGCACGTCGGCATGATTGGTGGACTTCGACGGCTTTAACTCGGGGTCTTACTACTCTCCGTCGTGTCAGGTGGACGTCGCTTTGGACCCCCGGCCCCGGCGCGCTGTGCCCACATACGTTAATTGAGGCTACTCATAGTGGAGAGTATCATATAGTAGTAGCATGCATATGATACTATTGTATGATATTATCTTCATAATGCATAGTATCATAAAATAGTATCATAGGTGATCTCATTTATTAACATGCAAGACACATAGTAGTATATCATTTAATATGATACGGTATCTATCTATGTTACTCTAACTCTCTCTCTCTTCTTTAATTGTCTGCCACATAAGCATGTTTGCTAGTCCCAAGTGCATGATACTAGTTATGATACCCCACTATAGCCAGCCTGACATGTGGCTAAGCTCATCAGCGAGGCCGCGACCAGTCGGCCACCATACTTAACTCTCTCGGTTGTTGGTGTTGTTGTCAGAAGAATCGCCACACATACATCCAATAGATTGAGCTAATCTACTGGGTACTGGCTAGCTTCGATCACCAGCCACAACCACAACGATCCATCCGCCATCACGTAGCTCTACGAGGCTGTCATAGCACGTGTTCCATTAGTGCACGTTACATCGAGCAGTATTTTTTTTATTATACTCGCTGGCTTCAATTGATTTAGCAGGAAACATACAGAAAATACATAGCTCGATCCAAATAGGATCGAGATGGATGGGTTAAAGAAAAAAATATGAACAAAAGAAGGAAAACAAATAACCTGTGAGCTACAATCTCACTCCCAGTTCCCCTAACGGGTGTTCTATGGCCTTGGCCCCTGCCAGGCGCCATTGTTCCGTGGCCCAACGAATGGCAGCAATCGTCTCGCTAGAACTTTGTCTTTTCCCGCATTAGTGCACGTTACATCGAGCAGTATTTACACGGTCTGCTTCATCAATCAATCATCATATACACCTAACTCGCATGCGGTTCATTTCGAGACGATTTGAAATATCCAAGATAAATAGCATAAAACTATCACATTTGATGCTCGGGTTTTAAAAAACTACCACTTTTAAAAATCCCCTAAAACCTACCACAAAATTGGTTTTTGAATTCAAAAAACTATCATGTTGCACTATAGCAAGGGCCTATCCTCCAAGCAGCAGCAAGGGCCAACAAACGGAGCAATGGCCATGGTGCAGGTGTGCTCGGTTGGCAAGAAGTAGCAGCAGTTGCGCGCAGCAGCAGCGAGCATGCTGCAGGTCCGCGAGGGGCCGCTCGAGGTGGCTTGCTCCGTGCAGCATCGCCGGTGTGCCGTCATGCGGCCTATGGTTACCGAATGTGGTGGCTGCCGTGCCGGCTAGCTATGGCCGCTGACGTACTCCAGTCAGCGCATGTGGCTGTTGCCAACCATGGCTCAGGATAGTGAGAGATCAGGGAAGAAGAGGGAGAAGGAAGAGAGAGCTTGCATGTGGTTCTCATATGTTAGTTAACGTTCAAACAAACAGTCAACAAATGTTTTTTTAGGAGGGGGCCTGACCTGTCATAAACCAGATCAATTTTAAATTACATGGTCATTTGGGTTTTGAAAACCAAATTTGTGGTATGTTTTAGGGAATTTTGAAAAAGTGGTAGTTTCCGAATCACTAGCCGCAAATGTGGTAGTTTTATGCGTTTTACTTAAAATATCTCGAGGTGATGGAATAGGGCATCAGCGACTGGGAATATCCCTCTTCTTGCAAAAAAAAAAACTGCAAACATCCCTCGCGCGGGCTTGTGCCAGCAATTCTTTTCTTCTAGTAGGGAAGTGAGTTCTTATTGTTGAAGCAATCGTGGTCGACAAGAGGCCACTTTGGAGGCAATGATGGAAGCATAAAAGGTAAACAAAAAATGCTAGACTAAAGATAACTTTTATGGTGTTAACGGACTGAACCATTCTCCCTCACGGATCTCCCCCCTGAATTTCATGGTGGGCCCGCTTCCCTCTAATTACCAATCAAATCAGCACACATTAGCCAACACTGTAAAACTCCCATATTTCCTCGGTAATTGTAGCATTACTCAAGGTACATAGAGGAAGAAGATAAGAGAAAACCATCAATACATTATTAGAGAATTCTTGAGAGACCATATTGGCAGCCTCCACATGTATATGGAGTGTTTCATATTCATTATGGAGGCTTGTAAGGTAATGCGCAAACTTAGAGTTTTCATATTTTTACTCTATAATCCTCACTTGTCAATGGAACATCCTTTTTTATGAAAATTTCTGCCATCCCATGTGAGGTGCAGGACCACCTGAAGTTTATGCAACTGACATCTGAAGTGTGCTCCAAAAGGCAGCCTTGAGACGCCAAACATGGAGGCTGAAAGGTTATGAAGGATCCATCATAAATTATGGCGACTCTGATAGATACGACGATTCTACTAGAGTAACTTTTTTTTATCAATTCATCATATTGACAGTTATTATGGCGATTACCAATATGCCAATGCTCCTAGAGGGTCTCTTACGCTCTTGCGAGAAATACAAGTGTCACATCTAGGATCACATGAGTTTTGCCTGTTCGTGCTAACAACTTGTAGTGTTAGACTCAACGTAACGTATCTAGAAAGATGATCTCACCTACCAAAAATACTACACCTACGTAAAACCTACATGCTCTTTACGTAAATTTACTAAATAATCTGTCCACCCCCACCCCTAATTCAACCGGGCGGACATCCAACCAAAAAATGCCCCCTAAGCCCTCACGTTAATCAAGTAGCACCCTTACATAGATGTAGTATTGCTCCCTCACCTTCTACTCCACCCACTCCATCGATGACACATAGGTTGATGACACATAGGTTGGAATGGCAGAATAGACAACACAATCATTAACGGCGCAAGAAGAGCGGTGGATCAACGAAGTTTTTGGATCCTCACGTGTACGAGCTATGGAGAATGGATTTGATGATGTAGCCAATGCTCGAGGCTCATGCACTGGGGGTGACGGTTAATTTAACCATGAAACTGAGTCCACGCTTAAGGTGATCTTACACACCGTCAAAGCTCGAAAGGGCACCCCTTCTTGGAAAACCCATCAACCCTGCTCTATTGCCACATCGTGAAGCTCGAGTGGATGAGATCCCTAGAATACACGGTTTAAGAACCCGTGGAGTCCCTCCTATCTTTGCACAACTCAACGGTTGTTATCACTTTGTGCACCATTGAGCTCAACGAGGCTCTCAGAAAAGAGGGCACTAGTAGAAAACAGGGCTTTGGTCCAGGACAGAATATTGCATTAGTCCCGGTCGTGTTACGAACCGGGACTAATGGGTGCATCAGTCCCAGTTCATGAGGCAAGGACGCCGGCCGGGCCTCGGCGGACACCAGTCCCGGTTCGTCTGACTCCTTTAGTCCCGGTTCCAGACACGAATTGGGACTAAAGGTCCTCGCTCCTGGCACAACCCCTTTAGTCCCGGTTGGTGGCTGGAACCGGGATTAAAGGGCAGTCTTCTGTCCCGGTTCTAGCCACAAACCGGGACTAAAGAGATGCATATATATATGCTTGCCCCTGCCCGCTCACTCCTCTGTTTTTTGGCCGGCCGGCGTGTGGGAGGTGTGTGCTACTCTGCTCTCACCTCCTATGCACACGAGGTGTTTGATGAAATGCCCAAGCCACGCTTAAGCTTTCTCCTCTCCAAGCTCGACCTCCAAGCTCCATTTTCCCCAAGATTTGTCTAGGTTTGGCGGTCCGTCCCGTCCCGTCCCCGTCCTCACCGTCGTCGATCGCCCGCGCCGATCTCGTCGCCGGCACCACCGTGGTGAGCCTCTTGTTCTTATCTTATTTTTAAAACAAAAAATTCTTACTTGTATGATTTACATAAATACTTGTATAAATTTCTTACTTTTATTATGTTTGTTATTATATAGTGCCATGGTTTTGGTATCCGCCCCCGTCGGCCCTCCTCCGGTCTATGATTCGGATGTGGTATATTATCTTTTATAACTATTTGTTTCATTTAGTGTTTATGACAATTATGCCGACCAACGTGACATAGATGTTTTTATCTAGGAGGTATGTGAACCGAAAATTCCAACCGACCCTCTTGTCGAGAGGTTAAATTTAGTTGAAAAAGGAAAATGAGTATTTGAAAGAAAAATTGAAAAGAATTGAGGAGGAGAAGATGAAATTGGAGTTACATGTTGCCGATGTCGTCGATGACCACAAGATCAAGATGGATGCAATGCGCTTGAAGATTAGAAAGATAAGATAATATGCCATTGATAATGAGGCTTGGTATCATTATGCTATTGGATCAATTGTTACCTTAGTTGTGATTATGATCGCATTTGTTGTTGCATTTAAATGTTTTACATAGTTGTATGTTAGTTTCAATTTATGTTTTAATTAGATGCTCTAGAGAGCTGTATGTTGTTATATGAGAACTATGTATGAACTTTATGTATTTATTTTTTCAGTAATAACATTTGATCACTACTGTACTTTGGTTTTTAATGTGATGATGAACTTGTATTAATTTGGTCACTTCTCTATTCATGATGTTCTGTAATGGTTTTTGATACACTAAATTATATAATGCACACAGATGAACCGGCAATGGATGTACGGTGACCGACGCACCTCCGAGTACATTGAGGGCCTGCATAAATTTCTCGAAGTGGCTGAGGAAAACAAGCAGAATGGTTTTATGTATTGTCCATGTACTGTTTGTGAGAATACGAATGATTACTCTAACTCGAAAACCCTTCACTCCCACCTGCTTGAGAAGGGTTTCATGCCACACTATAATGTTTGGACCAAGCACGGAGAAAGAGGGGTTATGATGGAAGACAAGGAAGAAGAAGAGGATGATGACAACTATCCTATGCTCCCTGAATACGGCGATACTGCAACGGGGGAAGCTGAAGATCAAGCGGCACCAGACGATGTGCCCGATGATGATCTTCGCCGGGTCATTGTTGATGCGCAGAGAGAATGCGAAAGTGAAAGGGAGAAGTTGAAGTTCGATCGCATGTTAGAGGATCACAAAAAAGGGTTGTACCCAAAATGCGAAGATGACAACACAAAGCTCGGTACCACACTGGAATTGCTACAATGGAAGGCAGCCAATGGTGTATCTAACAAGGGATTTGGTTCTCTACTGAAAATAATGAAGAAGAAGCTTCCAAAGGATAATGAATTGCCCGACAGTACGTACGAAGCAAAGAAGGTTCTCTGCCCTCTAGGATTGGAGGTGAAGAATATGCATGCATGCCCTAATGACTGCATCCTCTACCGCGGTGAGTACGAGGAATTGAACGCATGCCCGGTATGCGGTGCATTGCGGTATAAGATCAGACGAGATGACCCTGGTGATGTTGAGGGCGAGCGTCCCAGGAAGAGGGTTCCTACCAAGGTGATGTGGTATGCTCCTATAATACCACGGTTGAAACGTCTGTTCAGAAACAAAGAGCATGCCAAGTTGTTGCGATGGCACAAAGAAGACCGTAAGAAAGACGGGAAGTTGAGAGCACCCGCTGACGGGTCGCAGTGGAGAAAAATCGAGAGAAAGTGGGGGACTTTGCGGGTGACGCAAGGAATGTATGGTTTGGTTTAAGTACAGATGGCATTAATCCTTTTGGGGAGCAGAGCAGCAAGCATAGCACATGGCCCGTGACTCTATGTATTTATAACCTTCGTCCTTGGTTGTGCATGATGCGGAAGTTCATTATGATGCCAGTGCTCATCCAAGGCCCTAAGCAACCCGGCAACGACATTGATGTGTACCTAAGGCCATTAGTTGAAGAGCTTTTACAGCTGTGGAATGGAAAAGGTGTACGTGTGTGGGATGAGCATGAACAAGAGGAATCTGACCTACGAGCGTTGCTGTTTGTAACCATCAATGATTGGCCTGCTCTTAGTAACCTTTCAGGACAGACAAACAAGGGATACAACACATGCACACACTGTTTAGATGATACCCAAAGTATATATTTGGACAAATGGAAGAAGAATGTGTACCTGGGACATCGTCGATTTCGTCCGACCAAGCATGCCTTAAGAAAGAAAGGCAAGCATTTCAAAGGTGAGGCAGATCACCAGAAGAAGCCCGTCCTCCGTACTGGTGATAATATACTTGATATGGTCAAGGATTTACAAGTAATCTTTGGAAAGGGTCCTGGCGGACAATCTGTTCCGAATGACGCCGAGGGACACACACCCATGTGGAAGAATAAATCTATATTTTGGGACCTACCCTATTGGAAAGACCTAGAGGTCCGCTCTGCAATCGACGTGATGCACGTGACGAAGAATGTTTGCGTGAATGTTCTAGGCATCTTGGGCGTGTATGGGAAGACAAAAGACACACCAGTGGCACGGGAGGACCAGCAACGTGTGAAAGAAAAAGACGACATGCATCCAAAGCAGTATCAAGGTCCTGCCAGCTACGCTCTAACCAAAGCGGAGAAGAAAATCTTCTTTGATTGCCTGCTCAGTATCAAGGTCCCGTCTGGCTTCTCGTCGAATATAAAGGGAATAATAAACATGGCAGAGAAAAAATTCCAGAACCTAAAGTCTCATGACTGCCACGTGATTATGACGCAACTGCTTCCGGTTGCATTGAGGGGGCTTCTACCAGAAAATGTTCGATTAGCCATTGTGGAGCTATGTGCATTCCTCAATGCAATTTCTCAGAAGGTAATCGATCCAGAAATCCTACCAAGGTTACAGAATGATTTGGTCCAATGTCTTGTCAGCTTCGAGTTGGTGTTCCCACCATCCTTCTTCAATATTATGACGCACGTCCTAGTTCACCTAGTCGACGATATTGCCATTCTGGGTCCTGTATTTCTACACAATATGTTCCCCTTTGAGAGGTTCATGGGAGTCTTGAAGAAATATGTTCGTAATCGTGCTAGGCCAGAAGGAAGCATCTCCACGGGCCATCAAACAGAGGAGGTCATTGGGTTTTGTGTTGACTTTTTTCCTGACCTTAAGCCGATTGGTGTCCCTAAATCGCGGTATGAGGGGAGACTAAGTGGAAAAGGCACGCTAGGAGCGGATTCAATAATATGTAGGGACGGGCATTCCTGGGCACAAGCACACTACACAATTCTACAGAATCCTACCTTGGTGGCCCCGTATATCAATGAACACAAGAATATTCTACGCTACAAACACCCGGAGCAGTCCGACGACTGGATTACGCGTGAACACATCGGGACTTTCGGCGGTTGGTTGCAAATGCATCTCATGCGTAACAACACTGTTGGAGATGACCTGTACTTGTTGGCCAGGACACCATCTTCGACTGTATTGACTTACCAAGGGTACGAGATAAATGGTAATACATTTTAAACGATCGCCCAAGATAAAAAGAGCACCAACCAAAACAGTGGTGTCCGCTTTGATGCAGCAATCACCAATAGGGCAAAGGACACATATTATGGTTACATAGAGGAGATACGGGAACTTGACTATGGACATGAATTTAAGGTCCCTTTGTTTCGGTGCAAATGGGTCAATCTGTCAAGAGGCGGGGTACAGTTAGACCCGCAGTACGGAATGACAACAGTGGATCTCAACAATCTTGGGTACACAGACGAACCATTCGTCCTAGCCAATGATGTGGCGCATGTCTTCTATGTGAAGGACATGTCTACCAAACCGAGAAAAAAAGATAAGGAAGCGAATACATCAAACGATGAGCCAAAGTGACACATAGTTCTTTCAGGGAAAAGAAACATCGTGGGAGTGGAGGACAAGATAGACATGTCTGAAGATTATGAAAAGTTTCATGAAATTCCTCCCTTCAAAGTGAAGGCTGACCCAAGCATCCTGTTAAATGATGAAGATTATCCATGGTTACGACGCAATAAGCAAGGGACACACGCGAAGAAAAAGTGAAGACTTTCTCTCCACAACTATTCTGATGATGGCTTTGATCTAGAATATCACTGCAGTTACATGTCAAGAAATGAAATCCCTTTTGTAATAGATGAGTTTTCATCCGAAACCCTGATACTTCGAAAGAGATTGTCCAGTTTGTACACGAAGTGCATCCAGTTTTTCCCGTAACCCTCTCAAATTTTTAGCACATGCTATGTGGGTGAAATTATGATACCATGCCGAGTTTGAACCTTTTCAGAGTTCATTTGCAGTGCTTTTCAAATTCAGGGTCATTTTAGCTCAAAATATATCATGAAATGCATGAAAAATAGCAAATGAAGTCAGAAAAGGGTTGAAAATTGATGATGTGGCTTTGAATGGTGCATATTGAATGCAGAAAAAGTCTGGAGTTAAAATATGTTAAAAAAATGAAATCCCTTTGTAGTAGAAGAGTTTTCGTCCGAAACCCTGATACTTCGAACGAGATTGTCCAGTTTGTACACGAAGTGCATCCAGTTTTTGCCGTAAACCTCTCAACTTCATATCACATGCTATGTGGGTGAAATTATGATACCATGCCAAGTTTCAACCTTTTCAGAGTTCATTTGCAGTGCTTTTCAAATTCAGGGTCATTTTAGCTCAAAATAAATCATCAAATGCATGAAAAATAGCAAATGAAGTCAGAAAGGGTTGAAAATTGATGATGTGGCTTTGAATGGTGCATATTGAATGCAGAAAAAGTCTGGAGTTAAAATATTAAAAAAATGAAATCCCTTTGTAGTAGATGAGTTTTCGTCCGAAACCCTCATACTTCAAACGAGATTGTCCAGTTTGTACACGAAGTGCAACGAGTTTTTCCCGTAACCCTCTCAACTTTTTAGCACATGCTATGTGGGTGAAATTATGATACCATGCCAAGTTTCAACCTTTTCAGAGTTCATTTGCAGTGCTTTTCGAATTCAGGGTAATTTTAGCTCAAAATAAATCATGAAATGCATGAAAAATAGCAAGTGAAGTCAGAAAAGGGTTGAAAATTGATGATGTGGCTTTGAATGGTGCATATGGAATGCAGAAAAAGTCTGGAGTTAAAATATGTTAAAAAAAATGAAATCCCTTTGTTAAAAAGAATCAAAATAATATTAACTAAAATTATCAAAGTATTTATTTGTTAAAAACTTTAATAGTAAAAAGAATTATCATAAAATATATTTTGTTACAAGCTTTAATAGAAAATTAAAAAGCTTTTATAAAACTCTATTAGCAAAAGGAATCAACTAAAAAGAATCAATAGAAAATAAAACTTATGCAACTAAAATTATATAAAATTTATGCAACTAAAATTATATAACTAAAAATAACATATGCAAAAAATAACATTAAAAATTTAAAAACATAATATATGCAAAAAATAACATTAAAAATTTAAAAACATAATATATGCAAAAAATAAAAAAAGGCCCGCCTACTTGCCACAACGGCCTGCATACGACTAGAAACCCTAGCAGGCCCAACAGGGCGTGAGATAGGCATGTACTACCCGCATTAGAGAGGAGCTCGAGAGGGCAGTGGCAACAGCGCTTATAAACCACTCCGAGCCCCTCTCGACTAGCGAGGTGGGACTAAACTTTTGGCTGCGGGAAGCACAGCCCTTTAGTCCCGGTTGGTGGCTCCAACCGGGACTACAGGCCCCCCTTTAGTCCCGGTTGGAGGCACCAACCGGGACTAAAGGTCTCTGTATATAAGCGGCACTTACAGAATTTTCCAATCCCATCTGCAGTTTCTTCTCTCCCCCGACGGCGCCGACGACCACCTCGACGCCGCCAGGCTGCCGGATTTTGCCGTCCCCCGCTCCCCTGCCCCGACGTCACCGTCGCCGCGCCCTACCCCTACGTCGCCGTCGCCGTCGCCGTCGCCGCGCCCTGCCCCGCCGCCTTCGCCCTCGTCACCGTCGGTCTTCTCCGGTCGATTCGCAGCAACGAGGACCTCCGCGGTCGCGCCGTCGACGCCTTGGCAACTGCGGTGAGGCCCCGGTTCTTTTCCTCCTAGCCTCGTCGCCGATCTCCTCTCCTAACCCCGCTAGCCGCCTTGCCCGTGAGCTCCTCGCCGCCGGCCGTCTCGCCGCCCTGGTTAGAGCTCCCGAAGCTTGCCGTCGAGCCCTCCATCATGCTCAGGGAGCTCGCAAGAGGCCGTAGCCGCCTCTAGTTCTCCCTCCCGCGGCCCCTAGCATCATGTGCCACTTAGGCCGAGCTCTGGCCGCCGCCTCCGGCGTTGCTGCCGTTAGCTACGGTCACCCCACAGCCTCCCGTGACTCCCTTTAGATGCGGCCGAGCACGGGCTACGCCCTAGTGGTCTCAGGCGCCGCTCCTGTGGTCCCTAGCGTGGGCACCGCCGCGTCCAGAGGTCGCCGGCGACGAGCATCGCCGCCTGTGTCACCTGCAGGTGGGCCCCGACCGTCATGTGATTAGCTTAACGCTAATCACCCTATTAATTAACCGCTGGGTCACTGACATATGGGCCCGACCTTGTTAATTTGATAGTTAGGTTAATTTCAAAACCCAATTTGTTCATTGCATTTTTTATGTTCATGTATGTATGTATGTTCATGTATGTGTGTATGTTCATGTATGTATGTATATGTTCATGCATGTATGGCACTATATGTTTTTATGTTCATGTATGTATGTATGTTTTTTTCTAATTTTTTTATGTTCATGTATGTATGTATATATGTTCATGTATGTATGTATATATGTGTATAAATTGTCTTTAGTTAGTATATTTATTTTTTCAAAACCAGCCATGAAAAACTTTAATTTTCAGGGGAAGCTTCACTTTCCAAAGAAATTAACCGTAACTCCGATGAAAATAATTTATATATGACGAATCCGAATATGCCCTCCGTTCGTCTGTCACAAGCAGCTAGCATAGCGAACCTGGAACCGCCCCCCTCCGTTTCATCTGTCCGAAAATGCAAACTTCGGGAAAAATTCCTGGATGTTATCCCCCTTCACCTATATCGTGTAGTGCCGCGTTAGAACACCCCTAACTCTCTCGGGAATTCAACATATCCCCGATAACTTCGACATGAGGGGGGGGGGGGTCCGCAAGTTTCTATATGGAGGGAATGATTTTTGAAAACAAAGAACTATTTTTTAAATAGAGGAAACTCCGTCAAGTGTTGTATTTTGGTGACAAATATACTTCTTTTTTGCTTTATGTGATAGCTAGTTTGAAGTGTCAATGCTTTATGTGCAGAAACTATGGATCACAGAGACTTAGAAAAAGAAGAGTTGTTGGGGGATATAATCCGCGACGGAGGTGATGATGATATCTTGTCATTTCTCAACGACATCGATGGTGATAGAAGAGAGGATGACGGCTCCGGTGATCCAATGGAGCAGGAAGGAGATCATGACGGCTCCGGTAATGGAATGGAGGAGGAAGGAGATCATGACGGCTCCGGTGATCGAATGGAGAAGGGAGCCTTAACTGTTTCAAAGTCCGCGAGGTATGTATATATATATATATATATATATATATATATATATATATATATATATATATATATATATATATATATATATATATATATATATATATATATATATATATATATATATATATATATATATATATATATATATATATATATATATATATATATATATATATATATATATATATTAAGCCTCTGCTGACTAGATGCATTAATTGTTCTGTATGTACATATATTAACGCTTCTTTCTTCTTTTAGCCCTCCGGATCGAGCCAAACTTCGGTAAGGAGACGAGGCCCGAAGAAAAGGTTGGACCCGGATGAAAGGTTCACAACCGAAGAAGTCTCTCCAGAAGGCCAACCGATTGCTCCCAAGCGGACCAAGGACAAATTTATACATCAGTGCGGAGCTATTGTTAGGGACAGCGTCCCGATCAGCATCCAAGAATGGAATAAGAAGAAGGACCCTGAAGTTCCTTATGTCCACGATAGACTGAAAGATGATCTTTGGAAATCGCTGTTGAGAAATTTCAGCCTACCGACAGAGGAGGATCCGAATAACCCAGTTATACAGTGAAAGGTCAAGGCGTTTGCTCTTAAGAAGATGGCAGAACTATTCAAGAACTGGAAGAAACTATTGAACAGAAAGTTTGTCGTCAAAGGCGAGACTCCAGAATTCACCGGTCAATACTTGAAGATAAAAGATCACTGGCCCGCATTTGTGGCCTACAAGAAATCGGAGAAGGCCAAGCAAAGGTCACATATAAATAAACAAAATGCTGCAAAGAAGCAGTATCATCACGTTACGTTGTCAGGTGACTACATCAAAGCCCGGCCTACGTGGGACAAAGCTGAGAAAGACCTGCTTGCTAAAAATGTCCAACCAGCGACATTGCACTGGCCAGATCGGGCAAGGACTTGGTTCTTCAAGGTTGGGGGAACTTTGGACCCAGAATCAGGGAAGTGTGTTTGGACGAAAGCTCAACTTCAAACACCCATAACAAGCGCTGGAAGGGAGGTTCCATCCCGACAGAGAGAAGGACGAGCTGTCAATGGCCCTCGGGAATCCTGAACACCCTGGACGAACACGAGGCACATCAGGCTCCGTTCCGTGGGTGCACGGGTTTCCCGACATCACTGGTTATAGAAGCCGACAGAGAAAGAAGAAAGAGGAAGCAAGCGAAATACAGAAGATCAATGAAAGATTAGCGAAACTAGAGGCACTTGAGAGCCAGCGAGCTATCGACCCACCATCTCAGCGGCACGTAGATCCTTCATTGGATACTACCCATGATGCTACCCCACCATCTCAGCGGAGAAGCAGCGTGGCTTCCACGAAGCTCGTTTAGCCTGATAGCACGGCTCCTCGCTACCCCGTGGATGGTATCACGGATAATGAACATTGTGTGCTAATGGCGAAATGCCATAACCTGACCTTGAAGGCGGCGGTCGGCTATGTCTTAGCTCCTCGACCTGATGCAACTTTCCATTTCACTCTGGTTCCAACTGGCTTTGCTATTGACGGGGTGGATGAAATAATGGACGGATTTGAGGGGCTGGAGCTTGAGTACGCTACAGGTGAAGGGGAGACTCTTCTTGAAAATGCCTTAAGGACTTCCTGTCTATGGAGAAAGGAAAACATTCTGCTTCCAAACTGGATGCCACCTCAGCAGACTCTGCCGGAGGAGGCCCCGGTGCCTGAGTTGCCTCCGGTGTGTCAGCCGTCTCTAGTGCGTCAGCCGTCTCCGCTGCCTGAGTCATCTCCGACGCGTCAGCTGACTCCACCGCCTCAGCGGACTCCGCCACGTCAACGGACTCTGACGGAGGAGGCCCCTCAGCAGAATCCTCCTCCGCCTCAGCTGTCTCCGCCGCGTCAGCGGACTCCACCTCCTCCGCCGCCTCAGCAACGGCGGAAGAGATCCGCCGCCGCTCCGGCGGCTAGCAGCAATACAACAGGGATGAAATTCAGAGCTGGCCCAAGCCTCAAGGCTCCTCCCAAGTTACCCTACGAGAGGACTGAGGAGGAACTCAACGAGATCGTGGCTGAAGAAGTGAGACGCCATCTTGCACCGAAACGTCCGCCTCCAAAGGAGAAAGTAGATCCGGTGAAAGCGAAGCGAACTCTGGATGCCCTTAGGCGACCACCACCGCCTCCGCCACAATCAAACTATGACCGCTGTATTCAAAAGACATTTGATCAAGCGATGCGGTCGGGAAGCTTAAGTAGCAGTGGTGCAAGAAGTGGGAAAAGAATTCCCCAGCTCGGCGAACAAGAAAACCAATCGTGCCCCCCGCTCAAGGTGTTTACCGATATCGCTAATGATCCGGAGATAGCGGCCGGTGGTCTTGCTATCACTCTTGGTGATTACTTGCCCGATTCGGTACAGTTCGAAAAGGCCGAGGTAGTAGCATCCTTAAGATACGAGCACGGGAAGCCTCTCGTCAGACGTGAGGAGCTCAAGGGTCTACCAACGAGGATGCGACAATTGCTTGAATGGTACTTGAAAGCCTACAAGGACGGGACCGGCAATATCTTCGTGGGAATTAAAGATAAGCACTTCTTCAATGGAGTCAAGGAGTTGTTCGTTGAATTTGAAGAATTTTTTCAGTTATACAATCAAAAGGACCTCGACAAAACTATCGTCAGTTCCTATTGTCTGTAAGTATTTTTTCTGTAAAGTCTCTAGCTCAGCTCGTTCATTGCATGTATAATTATCCTCACACTATATTATATGCAGATTGAAGATCATCGATTGCAGAAAACGACAAATCTATGACATTGGGTTCATTAACCCAAATATCATAAATGAACATACGTTAAAACAAAGCCCCCGTGAAACAGAGCAAAACTTGCTACGGGCGTTACTTGGACAACAAAATAGAAGGGAAATACTATTTCCTTACAACTTCTAGTGAGTGTTACTGTCTTGTACGTGCACATTCTGTTTCGCTTACTCGAGGTTAAGTGTAATTGATGAGTTATGCATGCACAGGTTCCACTTTATTCGTCTAGCCATTCGGCCTGACGACGGAGTAGTACTTGTCTTGGACTCGAGACGTAACGATCCTAAGGAGTGGACGAACATGAGTGAAATGCTTCAGAAGTAAGTTAAATCATTATCGCACCATATCGGCAACTTTCATTCATTTCGTGACATCAAGTAATCATTTTCTTTGCCGTGCAGGGTTTGGAAAAAAGTTCACCAACCAGGCTAGGGGTGACTGGAGAAAGGAGCTGCGATTTTCACACCCCAAAGTAAGTACTACTAGCTAGTACCGCGCATCGTCTCTCATTGATTCTTGTTTCAATACCATTATCATGCTTGATTATCATTTTGATTGAACTATATTCTCGTAAAGTGCTTGTGGCAGGCACCCGACACTAATTTATGTGCATACTACGTTTGCGAGTTCATTCGCCACTCGACCTGTGAGCGGGGCATATCTCCAGAACAATTTGAAGTGCGTAAACAATATTCACATTTTAATTTTATTACCATCAATTGTGTTGAGTTTCATTCATATATATATATATATATATATATATATATATATATATATATATATATAGGGTGGGTCTATTTTGACAACACCCCTTAAGACCTTATTCTAACACAAAAACTCGTTATTCTGACAACATAACCGTACTGTTTTCATTGCCCGAACTGAACCGCGTACTGAACTGAAGAAACCACAGCCACCCCCACCCCGACCTTCTTCTCTCATGACTTCTCCCCACCTACCAACCTCCCGAGCCCCCACCAACTACCTCCGCCGGTGCCGCCACACCATGCCGCCCGTCCCTACGCGCCACCGCCGCGCAAACCTGCCGCCTCCCAGGCGCTCCTACCCTCCTTCCTCTCGCCGGAGCGACCTCCTTCCTCCTCATGTTGGAGCGCCCGTGCCTCTTTCTCCCCATGGTGCGCCAAACTTCCCTCCCCGGCGAGTACAAGTCCTCTGCCTCCCCTCCCCAAACCTCCCTCCCCTGCTCTGGTCGAGGTCTGCATCCGCCATGGCCGAATCCAGCTTCGTCGCGGCGTCCTGCGACCGGATCCGGCTCCGACGAGCCGACGGGGGAGAACGGAGGATTTGGGCCGCGGCCAGCGGGCGGTCATGGCGCCCCTCCCCCTCCTGGCGCACCCTGATCCGGGGACCCCGGGAACGGATCCATTGATCCCGCCACTGATCCGGCGACCCCGGGAACGGATCCATCGACCCCGAGAATGGATCATCAATCCCGCCTCAACCGCACCAAATCAGGCGACCCCCGGGAATGGATCCTTCGATCCCGCCACCGATCAGAGCTCTGCTCCTTGTCTCCCCAGTGTTCTCTCCATCGACAGCAAATAGGGGAGGTGCTGAACTCCTAGCACGGACAGCATGACCGGCGATGGGGCTCAGGATGACCTAGTGGTGTGCAGCTCATCGGCATGTTTACTTGCAGCTCTCCTGCTTATGTTTTCGCAGCTCGCATGAGTGTTTGTTGCAGTCCACCAGGGCACGCAGATTGCAGTACACCGGGGCTTGATTTGGGTGAATTCAGTGCAGTAAAAAAATCTAATGCAGTTTGATAATTCTCTCTATGTAGTTCGGCTTGCGGCGACATGAGGTTCAGGCAGCTCCTGCTTGCAGTTCGCCATGGTAGCCTGGATGCACTTGCTCTGGTGTCGTGCAGTGTGCATGGTGTTCGTTGTCAGAATAAGACCGTAACATGTTTGTCCGTATGATTTCTCTGTAGTTCTGCCATTGAATTCATGCAGTTTTGTGGTGGTGTGCATGCAGTTTTGTAAGGTTTTTAGAGGAGTTCATATTTTATTATTTTTGGATGAGATGTTTTTGCAAATTTGTATGGACATAATTTATATTTTGTTAAAAAAGAATGCAGTTCATTGAGAAACCCTTGGTGGTGCCCTTTGCAAATTGATGTGGTTCACTTGCCCCTCGTCCATAAAATATAAGTTAGTGAGAGGACAAAAAAAATTATGTAGTCCACTTGGCCATTTAATGAAGTGCGGTCTTCAGTCTGAAGCAGTGCCGTCGGCCGTATAATGTTGTTCATCTCGTAAGTACAAAAAAAATGTTAAAGAACGGCAAAAAAAAGCAATGAGGTTCACTTACGCCAAATGTGAAGTGCACTCCACTTCTTCGTCTTGAAAAAATTCACGTCTCACAAAAAGAAAACATGCAGTTCACTTGCCAGTAGGATGCAGTAGGTTCTTCGGTCTGAAGCAGTGTGTTTTTCTTTCCGATGCAGTTCGTGCGTCGATTTGGGTGTCGTGAAAAATAGAGTGTCCGCATTTCGGTAATTTCAAAACTGCTCTTAAACCGGAAGGAATTAGAGAGAGTGTTCTACATGAAAAAGTTGCGCCTCGTCGATAGCTTTCCAACGCCGTATCATTTGCGTCGTTCTAATGAGTGGCTTGGAAAAAATCAAGAAAATACGCTCGCTGCCACTCGTAGGCAGCGACACTGTTTTCAAAATTCCTTTAAAACCGCGAGGAATCTCAACAAATGCCCAACATATGAAAGTTGCGGCTATTCCACAGCTTTCAAACGCCGTATCACACGCCTCGTTCTGACAAACGGTTAGAAAACTACAGCGAAAACCGTACCGAAAAATTCAAAAAATTTAAAAAACAGAATTTCGCGTTTCGGTAAATTTGAAACTGCTCTTAAACCGTAAAGAATTAGAAAGAGTGTTCAACATGAAAAAGTTGCGGCTTGACGATATCATTCCAACGCCGTATCGTTTGCTTCATTTCGACGAGCAGTTTAGAAAAAATCGCGAAAATACGCTCGCTGCCACTCGTCACGCGTGTACCGTTTTCGAAACTGCTCTTAAACCCTGAGGAATCTCGAAAAGTGTTCAACATGATGAAGTTGCGCATTTTTCGTAGCTATCCAACGATATATTATACGCCTCATTTCGACAAACGGTTTAAAAATTGGAGCGAAAACAGTGCCGAAAATCGCGTGCAATTTTTTCTGTCGACATTGCAGTGCTCGTTTGGTAGGATGCAATGCACGCGCGTTAACCCTGCAGTTCGGAAGTGTTGTCAGTATATATTCTGGCTATTCTGACAACACTACGCTCTAAGCGTTTCCTTCAGATTTTTTTTTTATGTTGCCGCATGCGTTTTCAGCTTTTAGAATGGTTTTTTTCTGGGTTTTTGGTGTTTCGGCTTTTTATCGGTCTTTCTTAGCTTTTGGACGAAGAAAAATTCAAAAAAAAAAAATCAAAAAAACGTGTTTCTATTTTTTTTCGTGAGAAGCGCGGTCGTGCCTCTCGAAAACGAAAAAGCGCGTTCTCTGTTTTTTTGTTTTCCGAGAAGCATGGTTTTGCTTTCGCGAGAGGCACGGCCGTGCCTCTCGGAAACGAAAAAAAACGTGTTTTCTGTTATTTTCGCGAGAGGCACGGTTTAACTTCCGTGAGAGGCATGGTTTTGCCTTCGCGAGAGGCACGGCCGTGCCTCTCGGAAGAGGAAAAAAACGTGTTTTCTATTTTTTTTGCGAGAGGCACGGTTTTGCTTCCCGCGAGAGGCACGGTTTTGCCTTCGCGGGCCGTCCTCTCGGAAACAGAAAAAGAAACGCGTTTTCTGTTTTTTTTCCTATCGTGAGAGGCACGGTTTTGCCTTCGCGGGCCGTGCCTCTTGGAAACAGAAAAAGAAACGCGTTTTCTGTTTTTTTTTTTCTATCGTGAGAGGCACGGTTTTTTCGTCCGCTTTTTTCATTAATTTTTTTTTGTTAAAACCTATCAATATGGGATCTAGTTTTGAAGATCTTGACGCGAGGAACCCAACGATGAAAACGTTCAAAATTTGAACGCATTATTTAAGAGATAAAACGTTTTCAAAATACGGATCTATGAAAAAAAGGAAAACTGTCAGATTACGACAAGTGGCACACATGCAATGGGCCACATGTCACAATCTGAGATGAATGTGATCTTTGAAAGGAGTACATTTTAATTAGTGATTTGGATGCTCCCTCGCCTCGAGATATTTAGAATCGGCTCAAAATGAACGGCCGGCCAGCAGATCTCGACAAAGGGCGTGCATGCACATCCATGTCAACAGTAACTGTACGCTGCTGATCAGAATAAAATAAGATTAAAAACACGTGCTAACAGCCACGTAAAGCTACCTTGATGGGTGATGGCCCATTATGGTTTTGGGTGGTGGTGATCGGTAGTGATTAGCTATCAATTTGGCCATGGCCCGTTTGTGGTGAACCGTGAACGTGATTTCTTTTTTTTCGAGAGTACGCAAATTGCGTACCATAACTTTATAGAAGGAGAGAATTTTAAGTACAAGACAACTATCATTCGTTGCGAACAACGAGCGTAGGATCAACTCCACATCCAGGCTAGTCCAAAGACAGCCACCAACAACAACACAACTACAAAGCAAAAGAGCCTGCCCAAAATCAAAAACCTTGCCGCGTCTCAATCAACATCGGTCACCTCCGAACAACAACAATTCCTCGAAGCTTCCCTTGTCAACGCACCATCGATGAAAGAGGATGGCAGGACTTGATCTGACTCGAGTAGCCATCGTCATGGGCTCACCAGAAGCTGTCGTACCTTGCGCCGCAGTTCCTTGATCATGGGCAACGACGCACACTGGAGGAGCGCAACACAGGACACCGTCTCCTGGCATGATGCTCCCAACAGAGGAACGATGTCGAAGACACCGCCATCATGCCGATCCTACACCAAATCAAGGCTTTAGCCCGGAGACAGCTACCACACCAAGCGAGCGAGGGAAATGACGACACACTCGGCGACGCCTCCAAGGAGGGAAATGACACCCATGGGCGCCATCGCCGCCGGCCCGGCAAGCACCGGACAGGACTTTCATCCATATTGCCGCACCTCAGCACCTCCACGGTTTGGGCAGCACCATCCATGAAGGCTCACACCGCCACCACCGCAGCACCTTGCTGTTGAAGTTGCGCAGCTGTCGTCCACCAACACCGCGCACAACAGAGGGAACGCAGCCCAGCACTCTTCGTCAACGAGGAACAACAGCCTCCAACCATCCCAGGCAAGGACCAGGGCCGCCGCAACGGCCAATCCCCGCTCCAAGGGCCAGCCACGCAACAGATCTCGCCACAGATGCAGATCGAATCATCCGGATCCAGACCTGATCCACTCCACAACCGCTCCAACCCGCACCTCCCCTGCACAGCACCACCGGCCGGAAGCAACATCGCAGGTCATGGCACGGACGTGGCCGGCCGCCCGCTGCCCGCCAGGAGCTCCTTCCTAGCCGGGCCTTCGCAGCGCCACCACCTCCCGGCCATGAACAGGCGCGCAGCCTTCAGCGAGCACCAGTCGGGCCGACCGTGAACGTAATTTCAAACTCTGGTTTCAGGAAGGCCACCGTTCCTTCCCTCCCGTCGTAACCATGCGTGTTATCGACCTAATAAGTATGCACGTTATGTATGTGTGCATACCATATCATGTACTACGTGAATCGTTCAAGATGTATCAATGTAATCAATAAGGAAATGGTTTGATGTGACCTTCTTGAGTACAATGACCAAAGTAAATTTTCGGGAAAAAAATTGGTGACCACCGGCGAATTTCATTTTTCCAAGAAGGTGTGGCATACTATCTGCACCTAGAAAAACTTTAACCACACCATCATGCTGACGCCCTGCTCACCCTTCAATTCCTTGTGAGATGACTCTATTATCACTTTGGGGAAACTAGAGTGCCGACTGAAGGGCTTGCCGTAAGTCATCTTTGGATTCTAGGAGAGAAACAACAAAATATTTCACTCCAGAGTGGTCAATAAGCCTACTGCAACGGCAAGGCTCCCATATATATCTCACCATTTGTACCTCAGTTATGACTTATGTGTACACCTCAGCCTCTTTGTGAGAGTTCTTTTACGGTACCCTGCGATAAATTCATAAATATAGACCGTTTATTTATCTTGATCTAACGGTGGGGGCTAATCTATACTGCTAGTTCATGTGAGTAATATATTGTGTGACCAGAACCTGGGCAACTGAGCAGTATACGAGCTTTGGGGGCAAAATCAACTAAACCTGAACGATCTGCATCCGGCCACCCGCCAACAACGGCGTCCATTCACGACTCTCTCTCGGGTGACTCCAATGGCGTTCCACACGTCTGACACCTGATTAACCGCCTAGTCGAAGAGGTGGCTTCAATGGGCTACTCCTACGGCGTCAAGCCATGGCAGCCATGGTGGAGAGACGAGCATGCGCAAATCAGAAGCCACAGGGTCGATTATCCACGGTATTTTCCGCTAGTGATTATTTAACTTGATTGATACAAAGATTCTCTAACATCAGTTCAACCTAGGAACCCAATAGGACAAAGCTGATTTCATTCCGTTTTCTTGACTTGACTTCTACTGGATTTCTCACATGTGGTAGTATGATTAACAACCATGTGGCACACTTCCAAATCCTTTGAGTTGATGCCATCGTTGTCCAGAGCTAACGGTGGATGGGTTGGCCATTGGCCTCCACTAGTGGGCGCCAGAGCTATAGAGCCGGGTGAACTAGGGGTGCCGACCAAGAGGAAAGCAGGTGCTGCTGCGTTAGAGAAGTCAAGTGGGAAGCAGAGGAGCGGCGGTGGCACCTGCACAGTTCGGAGTCTTCGGACGACGTATAGCTACGAAGGAGCATAGGCTGCCACCACATGGCTACGTATACCTTAGCGCTATTCTTGTGGAAATCCCAGTTTTAGGTGAAAACGTTAATAATGCCCTAAAAAAACTCTCCTTTCTCAACATTCATGGTGTGCAACCTCGCACGAACTAGTGCATTGCAAAGCAAGAGCTGCTCATCATCTTTTGTCTCCCATTATCGTCATAATTTTTTCGATCCCCCTAACTCAATGTTGTAAGCACTGGATGGAGAACTCAGCTTTTAATATACCATGATCTCGATTGTGACCATGGTATCTCGTGTACATACTGTGACCCATTGTTGATCTTACTCTTGCAACTCCTTCATTATCAGTGACAAAGAATCTACACTCGAAAATCGTTCCAAGATCCTCCCCGTCACGACATCAGTGGTAGAACCTTGCATCATGTGCCATGGCAGGCTAGAGAATAGAGAGATTCCTGCGGCAAACAATCTTCTCTCTAACCCCACTAGTAGAAAACACGGCATCAGTCCCGGTTCCAGAGGGCCTTTAGTCCCGGTTCTGCAACCGGGACAAAACGATCGAAACTAATGCCATCACTTTTAGTCCCGGTTGACTTACGGATCGGGACTAAAGGAGCTCCACGTGGCCGCCGTGGGGCGCCCAGGCAGGACGACCTTGACCGGGACTAAAAGGCAGCCACGCGTCAGCAGCTGCTAGGCGCTGAGTTTTTTTTTTGAAAGGAGGGGTTTAGGGGTTTTGGAGGGTTTAGGGGTTTCATATTGTGTTTCCCCTTTTCTTTTTGTGTTTACCATTTTTATTTTATGCTTTTCATTCAACTCGACGCTAGCTACTACATATAGAAATGAAAGAACCATTACACAACATCGTCATGATCAATATATAGAGAGAAGTGACCTCTCTTTCTCCGTGCTTGGTCGAACAATGCAACAAGTTTTCGTAAATCTATTCGACGCTATTACATATAGTACACGTTCATGCATATATACAATATAACATCTCTTACGATCCTAATATCTAATTACCAATATCGCATCCGTGCTTGGTCGAACAATGCAACAAGTTTTCGTAAATCTATTCGACGCTATTACATATAGTACACGTTCATGCATATATACAATATAACATCTCTTACGATCCTAATATCTAATAACAATATCGCATTTCATATCCCGATGGCATCCTCCGTCTTTAGGTATGACATGCTCAACAAAGAATCCCACCAATTCCTCTTGAATTGCTCGTATGCGATCAGTTGGCGGAAGACGGGGGTCATCCTCCGTCTTTAAAGACGGGGTCAATATATATATATATATATATATATATATATATATATATATATATATATATATATATATATATATATATATATATATATATATATATATATATATATATATATATATATATATATATATATATATATATATTGACCCCGTCTTTAAATTAGATCTGGCAGAAGCGGGACGAACTCCTACCAACTGATCGCATACGAGCAATTCAAGAGGAATTGGTGGGATTCTTTGTTGAGCATGTCATACCTAAAGACGGAGGATGCCATCGGAATATGAAATGCGATATTGGTAATTAGATATTAGGATAGTAAGAGATGTTATATTGTATATATGCATGAACGTGTACTATATGTAATAGCGTCGAATAGATTTACGAAAACTTGTTGCATTGTTCGACCAAGCACGGATGCGATATTGGTAATTAGATATTAGGATCGTAAGAGATGTTATATTGTATATATGCATGAACGTGTACTATATGTAATAGCGTCGAATAGATTTATGAAAACTTGTTGCATTGTTCGACCAAGCACGGAGAAAAAGAGATCACTTCTCTCTATATATTGATCATGACGATGTTGTGTAATGGTTCTTTCATTGCTATATGTAGTACCTAGCGTCGAGTTGAATACAAATCATAAAATAAAAATGGTAAACACAAAAAGAAAAGGGGAAACACAATATGAAACCCCTAAACCCTCCAAAACCCCTAAACCCCTCCTTTCAAAAAAAAAAAAAACACCCAGCGCCTAGCAGCTGCTGACGCGTGGCTGTCTTTTAGTCCCGGTCGGTGTTACCAACCGGGACTAAAGGTCCTCCTGCCTGGGCACCCCACGACGGCCACGTGGAGCTCCTTTAGTCTCGGTTCGTAAGCCAACCGGGACTAAAAGTGATGGCATTAGTTCCGATCGTTTTGTCCCGGTTGCAGAACCGGGACTAAAGGCCCTCTGTAACCGGGACTGATGCCCTGTTTTCTACTAGTGGGGGTTAGAGAGAAGATTATTTGCCGCAGGAATCTCTCTATTCTCCAGCCTGCCATGGCACATGATGCAAGGTTCTACCACTGATGTCGTGACGGGGAGGATCTTGGAACGATTTTCGAGTGTAGATTCTTTGTCACTGATAATGAAGGAGTTGCAAGAGTAAGATCAACAATGGGTCACAGTATGTACACGAGATACCATGGTTACAAACGAGATCATGGTATATTAAAAGCTGAGTTCTCCATCCAGTGCTTACAACATTGAGTTAGGGGGATCGAAAAAATTATGACGATAATGGGAGACAAAAGATGATGAGCAGCTCTTGCTTTGCAATGCACTAGTTCGTGCGAGGTTGCACACCATAAATGTTGAGAAAGGAGAGTTTTTTTTAGGGCATTATTAACGTTTTCACCTAAAACTGGGATTTCCACAAGAATAGCGCTAAGGTATACGTAGCCATGTGGTGGCAGCCTATGCTCCTTCGTAGCTATACGTCGTCCGAAGACTCCGAACTGTGCAGGTGCCGCCGCCGCTCCTCTGCTTCCCACTTGACTTCTCTAACGCAGCAGCACCTGCTTTCCTCTTGGTCGGCACCCCTAGTTCACCCGGCTCTATAGCTCTGGCGCCCACTAGTGGAGGCCAACGGCCAACCCATCCACCGTTAGCTCTGGACAACGATGGCATCAACTCAAAGGATTTGGAAGAGTGCGACATGGTTGTTAATCATACTACCACATGTGAGAAATCCTGTAGAAGTCAAGTCAAGAAAACGGAATGAAATCAGCTTTGTCCTATTGGGTTCATAGGTTGAACTGATGTTAGAGAATCTTTGTATCAATCATGTTAAATAATCACTAGCGGAAAATACCGTGGCAAATTGACCCTGTGGCTTCTGATTTGCGCATGCTCGTCTCTCCACCATGGCTGCCATGGCTTGACGCCGTAGGAGTAGCCCATTGAAGCCACCTCTTTGACTAGGCGGTTAATCATGTGTCAGACGTGCGGAACGCCATTGGAGTCACCCGAGAGAGAGTCGCGAATGGACGCCGTTGTTGGCGGGTGGCCGGATGCAGATCGTTCAGGTTTAGTTGATTTTGCCCCCAAAGCTCGTATACTGCTCAGTTGCCCATGTTCTGGTCACACAATATATTACTCACATGAACTAGCAGTACAGATTAGCCCCCACCGTTAGATCAAGATAAATAAACGGTCTATATTTATGAATTTATCGCAGGGTACCGTAAAAGAACTCTCACAAAGAGGCTGAGGTGTACACATAAGTCATAACTGAGGTACAAATGGTCAGATATATATGGGAGCCTTGCCGTTGCAGTAGGCTTATTGACCACTCTGGAGTGAAATATTTTGTTGTTTCTCTCCTAGAATCCAAAGATGACTTACGGCAAGCCCTTCAGTCGGCACTCTAGTTTCCCCAAAGTGATAATAGAGTCATCTCACAAGGAATTGAAGGGTGAGCAGGGCGTCAGCATGATGGTGTGGTTAAAGTTTTTCTAGGTGCAGATAGTATGCCACACCTTCTTGGAAAAATGAAATTCGCCGGTGGTCACCAATTTTTTTCCCGAAAATTTACTTTGGTCATTGTACTCAAGAAGGTCACATCAAACCATTTCCTTATTGATTACATTGATACATCTTGAACAATTCATGTAGTACATGATATGGTATGCACACATACATAACGTGCATACTTATTAGGTCGATAACACGCATGGTTACGACGGGAGGGAAGGAACTGTGGCCTTCCTGAAACCAGAGCTTGAAATTACGTTCACGGTCGGCCCGGCTGGTGCTCGCTGGAGGCTGTGCGCCTGTTCATGGCCGGGAGGTGGTGGCGCTGCGAAGGCCCGGCTAGGAAGGAGCTCCTGGCGGGCAGCGGGCGGCCGGCCACGTCCGCGCCATGACCTGCGATGTTGCTTCCGGTGGTGCTGTGTAGGGGAGGTGCGGTTGTGGAGTGGATCAGGTCTGGATCCGGATGATTCGATCTGCATCTGTGAGGCGAGATCTGTTGTGTGGCTGGCCCTTGGAGCGGGGGCTGGCCGTTGCGGCGGCCCTGGTCCTTGCCTGGGATGGTTGGAGGCTGTTGTTCCTCGTTGACGGAGAGTGATGGGCTGCGTTCCCTCTATTGTGCGCGGTGTTGGTGGACGACAGCTGCACAGCTTCAACAGCAAGGTGCTGCAGTGGCGGCGGTGTGAGCCTTCATGGATGGTGCTGCCCAAACCGTGGAGGTGGTGAGGTGCGGCAATACGGATGAAAGTCCTGTCCAGTGCTTGCCGGGCCGGCGGCGATGGCGCCCATGGGTGTCATTTCCCTCCTTGGAGGCGTCGCCGAGTGTGTTGTCATTTCCCTCGCTCGCTTGGTGTGGTAGCTGTCTCCGAGCGAAAGCCTTGATTTGGTGTAGGATTGGCATGATGGCGGTGTCTTCGACATCGTTCCTCTGTTGGGAGCATCATGCCAGGAGACGGTGTCCTGTGTTGCGTTCCTCCGGTGTGCGTCGTTGCCCATGATCAAGCAACTGCGGCGCAAGGTACGACAGCTTCTGGTGAGCCCATGATGATGGCTACTCGAGTCAGATCAAGTCCTGCCATCCTCTTTCATCGATGGTGCATTGACAAGGGAAGCTTCGAGGAATTGCTGTTGCTCGGAGGTGACCGATGTTGATTGAGACGCGGCAAGGTTTTTGATTTTGGGCAGGCTCTTTTGCTTTGTAGTTGTGTTGTTGTTGGTGGCTGTCTTTGGACTAGCCTGGATGTGGAGTTGATGCTACGCTCGTTATTCGCAACGAATGATAGTTGTCTTGTACTTAAAATTCTCTCCTTCTATAAAGTTATGGTACGCAATTTGCGTATTCTCGAAAAAAAAGAAATCACGTTCACGGTTCACCACAAACGGGCCATGGCCAAATTGATAGCTAATCACTACCGATCACCACCACCCAAAACCATAATGGGCCATCACCCATCAAGGTAGCTTTACGTGGCTGTTAGCACGTGTTTTTAATCTTATTTTAGTCTGATCAGCAGTGTACAGTTACTGTTGATATAGATGTGCATGCACGCCCTTGGTCGAGATCTGCTGGCCGCCGTTCATTTTGAGCCGATTCTAAATATCTCGAGGCGAGGGAGCATCCAAATCACTAATTAAAAAGTACTCCTTTCAAAGATCACATTCATCTCAGATTGTGACATGTGGCCCATTGCATGTGTGTCACTTGTCGCAATCTGACAGTTTTCCTTTTTTTAATAGATCCGTATTTTCAAAACGTTTTATCTCTTAAATAGTGCGTTCAAATTTTGAACGTTTTCATCGTTGGGTTCCTCGCGTCAAGATTTTCAAAACTAGATCCCATATTGATAGGTTTTGACAAACTTTTTTTTAATGAAAAACACCGGACGAAAAAACCGTGCCTCTCACGATAGAAAAAAAAACAGAAAACGCGTTTCTTTTTCTGTTTCCGAGAGGCACGGCCCGCGAAGGCAAAACCGTGCCTCTCGCGGGAAGCAAAACCGTGCCTCTCGCAAAAATATAGAAAACACGTTTTTTTCCACTTCCGAGTGGCACGGCCGTGCCTCTCGCGAAGGCAAAACCATGCCTCTCACGGAAGTTAAACCGTGCCTCTCACGAAAATAACAGAAAACACGTTTTTTTCGTTTCCGAGAGGCACGGCCGTGCCTCTCGCGAAAGCCAAACCGTGCCTCTCGGAAAACAAAAAAACAGAGAACGCGTTTTTTCGTTTTCGAGAGGCACGACCGCGCTTCTCACGAAAAAAAATAGAAACAAGTTTTTTCGATTTTTTTTGATTTTTTCTTCGTCCAAAAGCTAAGAAAGACCGGTAAAAAGCCGGAACACCAAAAACCCAGAAAAAACCATTCTAAAAGCTGAAAACGCATGCGGCAACATAAAAAAAATCCGAAGGAAACGCTCCGAGCGTGACACGTGACGGCGGCTGAGAACGCGCCAAGTGGCGGTGCGTGGGAGTGATCGTTGGGAGTCTTTCGAGGGAGTGCTCCTCAACTAGTTGGTCTCACGGAGCACGCATCAAACTCGCATATCAGGCTCTCCACGTGGAGGTGCGATTAAGTGGGACTAATCAGCCATTCCCACTTAAATTGTTTTAGTAGGCTTTTATTGGACATGCAAAAAATTAATCGAGTTGTCCCATTTAGCCCATTGAGAATCCACAATTACCGTCTATACCCTGCTAAACATTAAAAATGCCCACACAACACACGAGCCCGCATGACAGGATAACCACTGTCATGTCGTCTTTGTTCCGGGGGTACAAAGTCGGTTTTGGTCATCAGCGTGAGCTGCACTTCCCGTGCCACCATCGTGAGGAGCGCACCGTGGATCTGCGAGAAGGGCGTGCTCACGTTGCCGTCGTCCGGTGATACTTCCTAAACTCATCTATTTTTCCAAACACTTTTGCTCTTGTTTTGGACTCTTATTTGCATGATTTGAATGAAACTAACCCAGAATGACGTTGTTTTCAGTAGAGCTACCCATTGTGTTGTTTTCATGAAGAAATAAAAGTTTTCAGAATTGGACGAAACTTTTTGGAGATATTTTCTATAATATATAAAAAATGTTGGAGCGAAGACCCACCGGAGGGGGGCCACCTGTTGGTGCCAAGCCAAAACGGCGCGCCTTGATGGCTTGGGGCCACGTGGTGGCTCCGCAGACCCTAATTCCAGTCCTATAAATTTATATTTCCGGAGAAAAAAATAGAAGAGAAGTTTTCATCACGTTTTACGAGACAGAGTTTCCGCCACCTCCTGTTCTTCCTCGGGAGGGCTGATCTGGAGTCCGTTTGGGGCTCCGAAGAGGGGGATTCGTCGTCGTCGTCATCACCAACCCTTCTTCATCAACACCACCATGATGCTCACCACTGGGAGTGACTAATCCCTTTGTAATCGACGGTGATGGGATTTGATGAGATTGATCATGTAATCGAGTTATTTTGATAGGGCTTGATCCCTAGTATTCACTATGTTCTGAGATTGATGTTGCTATGACTTTGCTATGCTTAATGCTGGTCACTAGGGCCCGAGTGCCATGATTTCATATCTGAACCTACTATGTTTTCATGAATATAAGAGTGTGTTAGATCCTATCTTGCAAGTTGTATGCACCTATTACGTGTCATGATCCGCATACCCCAAGGTGAGAATAATTGGGATTCTTTCCGGTGATTGTCGTAGTTTGAGGAGTTCATGTATTCACCTTGTGTTAATGCTTTGTTCTGGTTCTCTATTAAAAAGAGGCCTTAATATCCCTTAGAGTTCCTTATGGACCCCGCTGCCACGGGTGGGTAGGACAGAAGATGTCATGCAAGTTCTTATTGCAAGCACGTATGACTATACGGAATACATGCCTACATTATATTAATGAATTTGAGCTAGTTCTGTGTCGCTGTAGTGTATAATTCTTACATGATTGATGTCATCAAAATCATTATCCATCACCGGTCCATGGACTACACTTTGACATACTTAATCTTGCTAAGTTACTATTGCTGCCATTGATGTTACCATCGCTACAAAACTATTGATGTTACTATTACTGCTCCTATTACTATATTGTCGTGCAACTAAATCTTTGTGACAGAGTAATCTTGGTGTGGTTGAATTGATAACTCAACTGCTAAGACCGATAAACATTCATGGGCTTCCCTTGTGTCGAATCAACAACTTCGGGTAAAATACTTCCCTCGAAGACTGTTACGATCCCCTATACTTGAGGGTTATCAAGACTTTTTCTAGTGACGTTGTCGGGGAGCGTAGCTCTATTTATTGTGTTCACCAAGGATATCCAATTGTCACTATGAAGAATCTGAAAGGTACTAGAACCAAGATCGTACCCTCTAAGACGAGGGGAGGTAAGGAACTGCCATCTAGTTCTGCTTTTGATTCAACTACTGTTTTGAATCAGCTTATGACACCACCACTTGCTACTCGTTCTAATATGTCGCAAGTACTTGATGATGCCACTTCTGAAATTAATGATGATACTACTGCTATGCTTGATGAAACTAAAATTGTGCCACTGAATGAATTACTTGATGCTCAAATTGCTAAGGCTAGAGAACTTGAGAATGCTGAAATTGATGAACACTTTGGTTCACCTATATTACGCCTAGCTCTCCTAATAGATATGATATGCCTGAAGTACCTAATGGTTATGTTATGGATGGGGAGGTAGCTAAAGATTTTCTTGCTTGTAATGATAGAGATGACTTGAAGAAACTGCTATGCAAACTGAAAGAAAAATATATGATGGAGAAATGAAACATGATCCTAAATTTGCTACTTCTCCTATATGTGTAACTAATAAGGATTATGAATTCTATTTTCATCCTGAGTAAATCACTATAGTAGAATCTGATCCTTTCCATGGTTATGAAACTGAAACTGTTGTGGCACACATTACCAAATTGCATGATATTGCCACCTTATTTTCTCATGAGGAAAAGATTCACTACTTTTACATTCTTAAGATTTTTCCTTTTTCACTAAAAGGTGATGCTAAGAATTGGTTCCTTTCTCTTGCTCCTGGTTGCATGTGTAGCCCCCAGGATATGATCTATTACTTTACTGAAAAATATTTTCTTGCTCATAAGAAACAAGCTGTTTTACAGGAAATATTTAACTTTGTGCAAATTGAAGAAGAGAATATCCCTCAAGCTTGGGGGGGGCTTCTCCAGCTACTTAGAGCTTTGCTTGATCATCCTCTTAAGAAAAATAAAAACTTGATATCTTTTATAATGGACTAACCGATGCTTCTAGGGACTACCTAGATAGTTGTGCTGGTTGTGTTTTCAGGGAAAGAACTATTGGGAGGGCTGAAGAACTATTGGATAATATTCTGAAGAATGCTAATGATTAGACACTTCCCGAACCACCGTCGGAACATATTCAAAAGAAGAGAGCTATTCTATTCGTCAGTCCAGAAGATATGCAAGAAGCCAATAGAACTATGAAAGAAAAAGGTATTAAATCTGAAGATTTCAAAATTTTACCACGTGTTGAAGAAATACATGGACTTAACATCCCTACACAGGTAGTAGAGGTAAATTCTCTCCGTAGTCAATGCATGGATGAATTTGATAATTACATTGTTAAGAAAGAAAATTTTAATAATTATGTCAAGGATCAATTACAATGCAATGCTATGATGATAGATCGCTTGAGTGACTTGATTTTTAGAATTGCTAATGATGTTAAAGGTCTAGGTAAACATGCTTCCATGGTTCATAATCAACTAGACCAAGTTGCTAAGTCACAAAATGATTTGCTTGCTAAATTAAATAATAACATGAATGATTATTATTTTAGAGTAATGACTAGAGGAGGTAGAATGACTCAGGTATCTCTTTATCCTGAAGGTCATCCTAGAAGAATTGAACAAGATTTCGAGAGAAATAATGAAGATGCACCTAGTCCAACTAAAAAGGAAAAGAAAAAGAAAAAGAAAAATGATAGGACTTTGCATGCTTCTAGTGAACCTGTTATAGAAAAACCTACTGAGAGTCATAATGATGTTTCTATTTAAACACAATCTGGTGATAAACATCCACCTAGTGATAATGATAATGATAAGGTTCATGATGATGCTGTACCAGATAATGATAAGGAAAATGATAAGGATGTAGAAATAGAACGTGCTGTTGATCTTGATAACCCACCTCCTAAGAATAAACGTTATGATAAGAGAGACTTTGTTGCTAGAAAACATGGTAAAGAAAGAGAACCATGAGTTCAAAAACCCATGTCTTTTCCTCGTAAGCCTTCTAAGAGCAAGGACGAGGAAGATTTTGAGCGCTTTGCTGAAATGATTAGACCTGTCTTTTTGCGCATTCGCTTGACTGATATCTTAAAAATGCCTCCATATGCTAAATACACGAAAGATATCATCACTAATAAGAGAAATATACCTCAAATTGATACTTCCTCCATGCTTGCTAATTATTCTTTTGATGATGGAGTGCCTAAGAAGTTGGGAACTCCGAGTATACCCACAATACCTTGCTCCATTAAATGAAGTAATGTTAAAATTGTTTTATGTGATCTAGGAACCGGTGTTAGTGTCATGCTTTTCTCTTTATATAAAAGACTTGATTTGAATAATCACACACCTACTGAACTATCTTTGCAAATGGCTGATAAATCTACTTCGATACCTATTGGAATTTTTGAGGATGTTCCTGTTGTGGTTGCAAATGTTACTATCTTAACAGACTTTGTTATTCTTGTGATGCCCGAGGACGACAACATGTTGATTATATTGGTAGACCTTTTCTAAATACTGCAGGGGCTGTTATTGATTGCAACAAAATCAAGGTTACTTTTCATGTCAATGGGAAACAACATACAGTGCACTTCCCGAAGAAACAAGCTTCGGTGAATAATATTAATGTCATTGAGCATGTTGCCACAATCACTTTTGGGGAGTTTAAATTTCCTCTTCCTAGTGCCAAGAAGAAATATGATATTATTATTGTCGGGGAGATGCAAATACCCATTGAGGTAACCTAGTCTTATACGAAGATTCTTCGGTTTCAGGTTAATCGAAAATGGTTTGTTAATAAGACTTGATCAACCTTATTAATGGATCCTTTTTGAGGGGCATGTGGCACAACCTTCTATAATTATAGTTTGCTCTCTGTTATTTTTAATTTAATAAAATAAAGATGCCATGATTATTATGTTTTCTGAATTACCTGTGATTAAAATGACTCAAAAATGAAAAGTCTCAGATTACCACAAAATTTCTACAGGAATTTTTCTAGAATTTTTAAACAAAAATTGGAGCTAAAAACACCTTAGGGGGTGCACCTGTTGGTGCCAAGGCAACAGGGCGTGCCCCGATGGCTTGGGGGCCCCACATGCACCCCTTCACTTATCCCTTCAGCCCACTCCTTCCTCCTCCTGAAAAAATTCCTGGTTGCTCTCTCTCGCGCGTTCTAGCTACCAAACCTGAGATTTTTGATCTCTTTGCTCGGAACTCCATTTCCGAAACTGTTTTGAGGGATTGCTCCTTTGTATGTGACTCTCCCATTCCTCCAATTAGTTTTTGCTTTAGTGGTTTATATTTTGCATATTTTGCTGCACTTGCTGCTACTGAAAATGATCTTGCATGTTGACTTCTTTGAGTTGCAAGTAGTTTGAATGCTTGATATGGCCTCGAGGCAACTATATGAGTAGTTGCTATCAATCTTACAAAGTTTTGCTGACATAATTTTGTCGTCCAAAATTTCAGAAATTTGCTCTTAGGATAATGAACATCTTTAGGAGAAGTTCTTTGATGTCTACTACGCAACCTTCTTCTTGTAGAATCATGTTGGGCCTCCAAGCGCAGAGTTTTGTAGGACAGTAGAAAATTTCCCTCAAGTGGATGACCTAAGGTTTATCAATCTGTGGGAGGCGTAGGATGAAGATGGTCTCTCTCAAACAACCCTGCAACCAAATAACAAAGAGTCTCTTGTGTCCTCAACACACCCAATACAATGGTAAATTGTATAGGTGCACTAGTTTGGCGAAGAGATGGTGATACAAGTGTAATATGGATGGTAGATATAGGTTTTTATAATCTGAAAATATAAAAACAGCACGGTAGCAAGTAACAAAAGTGAGCAAAAACGGTATTGCAATGCTTGGAAACAAGGCCTAGGGTTCATACTTTCTCTAGTGCAAGTTCTCTCAACAATACTGACATAGTTGAATCATATGTAAATCCCTCACGTGCGACAAAGAGTTCACTCCAAAGTCACAAATAGTGGAGAACAAACGAAGAAATTATTGTAGGGTACGAAACCACCTCAAAGTTATCTTTTCTGATCAATCTTATGAGCTATCCCTATAAGTGTCACGAACAGCCCTAGAGTTCGTACTAAAATAACACCTTAAGATACACATCAACCAAAACCCTAATGTCACCTAGATACTCCAATGTCACCACGAGTACCCATGGGCTTGATTATACGATATGCATCACACAATTTCAGATTGATCATGTTCAATCCGACACAAAGAACTTCAAAGAGTGCCCCAAAGTTTCTACCGGAGAGTCAAGACGAAAACATGTGCCAACCCCTATGCATAGATTCCCAAGGTCACGGAACCCGCAAGTTGATCACCAAAACATATATCAAGTGGATCAATAGAACATCCCATTGTCACCACGGATATCCCATCGCAAGACATACATCAAGTGTTCTCAAATCCTTAAAGACTCAATCCGATAAGTAAACTTCAAAGGGAAAACTCAATTCATCACAAGAAGATAGAGAGGGGAAAACTCCATATGATTCATCTATATCAATAAAGCTCGCGATACATCAAGATCATGCCATCTCAAGAACACGAGAGAGAGAGAGAGAGATCAAACACATAGCTACTGGTACATACCCTCAGCCCCGAGGGTGAACTACTCCCTCCTCGTCATGGAGATCGCCAGGATGATGAAGATGGCCTCCGGTGATGGTTTCCCCCTCCGGCAGGGTGCCGGAACGGGCTCCCAATTGGTTTTTCATGGCTACAGAGGCTTGCGGCGGCGGAACTCCCGATCTAGGTTTCTTTCTGGGGGTTTTGGTATTTATAGGAATTTTTGGCGTCGGTCTCACGTCAAGGGGGTTCTCGAGGAGTCCACAAGCCAGGGGGGCGCGCCCTAGGGGGGGGGGGCGCCCCCAGGCTTGTGGACTCCTCGGTCACTTCCTGGCCCAGCTCCGGTGCTTCGGGGGTCTCTTTTGGTCCATAAAAAATCATCATAAATTTTCAGCTCATTCCGAGAACTTTTATTTCTACACAAAAAACGACACCATGGTAGTTCTGCTGAAAACAGCGTCAGTCCGGGTTAGTTCTAATAAAATCATACCAAAATCATATAGAATTATTGTAAACATGGCATGAATACTTCATAAATTATAGATACGTTGAAGACGTATCATTCTTCAAGCCGGAGTTCCAAGGGAGTTGTAGGGAGTTCCCAGGACCAAGACATCAACATCTTTTGCAACACAGAGGTTAGGCCCTGTGAATGGACACATACACCTTTCATGATCTCGCAGGTTTCTACCAAGAGTTCATGCAATTCATTGCAAATGCCGGGCTGACCAACTTCCTCGCAGATGGGTGTAATCAATAATATCTCCTTACGAACTCCTTTGTGCAAAATTTCTACTTCATGCATAGGCTTGACATCCCCATGGTGCGTTTCGATTTATATGCAGAACATTTTGAAATACCATTCACTAGGTTCTACCAAATATGCTTGATTCCCTCTGACGGGGGATTAAATGAGCCTAGGCCAGAGGAGTTCGAGAACTTCCTCCTTTCTTTAACTGTGGGAGAACGTAGGGGCGTGTCGAATGCCAGGGCTACCAGCTTGCATTTTCCTCTCCTCTACATTACTTTGCGTTATTTATAGGAAAATGTTTAACTGCTACGGAACAAGGTGGCGGTCTCAATGCCCCACCCTTGCAATTTTGTGCCATGCATTATTTAACGACAACACATACAACTTAGGAGCTGTTGTTGCACGCCGCTTGCATGGTAACCGGACTAGGGGAAGGTCCATGGTGGTATTTATGCCACTCGCTTAGCAACACACTTTAATATCAATATACGCCCATTGATTACTTGTTACCTAAGGTTTATCTTGATCACCAGTCTATGATAGAACATGATACGTCTCCAACGTATCTATAATTTTTCATTGTGCCATGCTGTTATATTATCATTCTTGGATGTTTTACAATCATTTTATAGCAACTTTATATCATTTTTTGGGACTAACCTATTGACATAGTGCCAAGTGCCAGTTGTTGTTTTTGCTTGTTTTTTACTTCGCAGAATATCTATACCAAACGGAGTCCTAGCACGATGAAACTTTTTGGAGATTTTTTTTGGACCAAAAGAAAGCCAGTGGGCTAAAGAAGCACCTGGGAGGAGGCCCAGGGGGCCCACAAGAAACCAGGGCGCGCCAGAGGTCCTGGGCGCGCCATGGTGGGTTGTGGTGGCCTCGGGACCCCCCTCCACCGCCTCTGAGCTCTATAAATACCCAAATAGCCAAGTATTTCTTCTTCGAATCTTTGGTTTCGTTAGGCCAACTAGATCGAATTTTCTTTCCATGGGAAGAGGTGCTTTGTGATGGGTTCAATCTTGCGGTATCCTCTCCCAGTGACAGAAGGGGCAGCGAGGCACGCATGTCTCGTTGCTATTAAGGATAACAAGATGGGGTCTATTCCGACATGAATAGATCTTGTCTACATCATGTCACCGTTCTTATTGCATTACTCCGTTTTTCCATGAACTTAATACACTAGATGCATGTTGGATAGCGGTCGATGTGTGGAGTAATAGTAGTAGATGCAGAATTGTTCCGGTCTACTAATCTTGGACGTGATGCCTATATAATGATCATCGCCATGGATATTGTCATGATTATTTGATCTTCTATCAATTGCCCAACAGTAATTTGTTCACCCACCGTGTGTTATACTGATGAGAGAAGCCACTAGTGAAACCTACGGCCCCCGGGTATACTTTTCCAACATATTGATTTCCGATCAATCTTTTGCCACTTTTGTTTTCAGATCTATTATTTAAAAAACCCAAAAATACCTTGCTGCACTTTTTATTTGCCTCTTTTATTTCTTGTTCTTGTGAGATATATTTATCCAATCTACTACACCTAATCTATGTTTTTACCGTTGAGAGATTGACAACCTCTCTTTGTTGGGGAACGCGAAAGAAAACAAAAATATTCAGTACAGCGAGCACGCCCAGGACCACTATGGAGACTGCATACAAGGTTTGATCTGATCCGTACCGACTCGTAGCGCAGCGGAAGAATAGTCGGTGGAGATCATTGGTGCAGATCCCCGCAGCTAGGATTTACAACCTCCCAACCGCGAGGATGTACTCCCTCGTCGGACAGCCCTTCGGGAGGCGGTCGGACAGTCCCTCAGACGATGTCACGGACAGCCCTTCGGGAGGACCCTCAAAACTCGAACGGAAACTCGGACAGCCCTTCGGGAGGACACCCGAACAGCCCCTTGGGCAAAAGATCGAAACTAGGACCTCTCTACGGGGTTGCACACATACGGTGTCAGCTATCCGGCAGGGCTTCGCCGTCCAGAACTAGTTCCTGCCGGAACCCAGACAGCCTTTCGGCTCTACGAAACTATTTCACGGGGAGGGAGAGAGAAGCCAGACAAGTCAAATGGCATGTGTATGAGAGAAGGGATGAAGAGATGGCAGCCCTTACCTCCTCTATTTATAGGAAAGCCAAGGGGTAGGATGGTCACACAAATTACCAAAGTACCCCTACTTTATGTCACACATAAAGGCCATAAGAGGGAAAAGGGGTGCCATGTGGAGCTCCATGGAGGAGCTCCACCCTTGGCCGGCCACCCCCATGAGGGGATTCCTTGGCCCCCAAGCCCTTCTAGAAGCCTTTTGGAAATATCCCAAAAGGTGACTTTCCAAAAATATCCCAAAAACCACTTTCACTATTCACGACGACATTTTTCAGCGTCCGTTCAAA
Organism: Elymus sibiricus; assembly: GCA_039707655.1. NCBI lineage: Eukaryota > Viridiplantae > Streptophyta > Magnoliopsida > Poales > Poaceae > Elymus > Elymus sibiricus. The sequence goes on from CM077665.1 coordinate 488,351,160, forward strand.
CTGAGAATATTTATGTGGGCTTAGAACATTTCTAGTACCCACTAAAATAATTTTCAATGCGTTCCGGAACAATTCCGGATTAGTGATTTTCATCTGCAAAAAGCATCTGAAGCGGTTCCGGCAGCTCCGGAACATTTCCGGTTTTTCTTCCGGAAAATTCCCAAAAGTTTCCAGAATGATTCTGGCACCCTCCAAGAATTATCAGGCATGTGCCGAAACCAATTTGACTCAATGGTATCCCCCGAAACAACTTTTCAGTTTTACCGAAACTGTTCCGGTGTTCTCTCTGCGGAACTTTTCCGTTGTCCGAAACTTTTCCGGTGTCCGAAACTTTTCCGGTGACCGAAACTTTTCCGGTGATTTTCTCTCAGACTCCCTGTCTAGTATTCAGCAGATAGATGACCCTTAAGAGTGTGACCCTATAGGTTCGGTGAAGTATAGACATGACCCGGAACCCCTTCCAATCAATGATCAACATCGGAGCCGTGGACACCCATATTGACCCCTATACCCACACGAATAAATATTCAAGTGCACCTCCAGTTTCCGTGTGCTATTCCTGTTGCTTCGCGATATGTTACAAATACCCGAGGTGAGATATGTTGGCATCCCCATGGATCAACAACTTGTCCACTATGCCAGTTACCTCGTTACTGGTATTGTTCTCTTTTCTCGTTCCGTGTTCCGGCATCCCTATGATCAAATCACCCTGTGTCTGGCCAGACGATGATGGATACCGTAATACCGAGAGGGCCCAGAGATATCTCTCCATCGTCGGAGGAGCAAATCCCAATCTTGAGCTATCAAGTTACTTGACACACTTTTCCATGAACCCATAAGCCGCCGTAATAGCCACCCATGTACGGATGACGTTTAACAAACCCCAAAGTTCATGAAGCAAGCATGAAGAAACTCGATCCTCTCATGGTCTAAGGAATTATGCAAACATTAACTATCTCTGTGTTATTAACCATTAACTTGTGACGAATGTATCTCATAGCATAACATCAATTCAGGTTGATTCAACACAAGTGTTCTACCAACATTGTGCCCTCAAAATTGCCGGCATAGCCATGCCCATGATCAGGAAAACAGGATCATCATGCAATACTTGAGCCAGTTTTAGAGGCAAGACTAGGAATACATTTTACCGTTTATTATACCACACGTGCAAATGAGTTTCCCTCCGGGCCTCGTGGATATTGCAGACTCATGAATCATTGAAGTTATAGCATGGACCATAAACATTCATTACAAACTCGGAGATACAAAATAACTGTTATTACTGCCTCTAGGGTATATCTCCTACACTCTTGCGCATCGGGTTGCAAGTATTTGTTGTTTGTGTGCATGTACCGTTTACATAGCATTGAGTGGTCCTCCTCCTAGGTTCGATAACCTTGGTTTCATAACTGAGGGAAATACTTACCGTCGCTATGCTGCATCATTGCTTCCTCTTTGGGGAAATACCGATGCAGTCTCAAGCCACGTCAAAGGAATTTCTTGCGCCGTTGCCGGGAGGAGGTGCGAAAGTAGTCTCTCTTCAGCTTGCCAATCTCTGGCGCCGGGGAGACATCATCAACATCTATCAGGTTCCTAATCACAAATCTCATCTCCTTGCAATTACATTATTTGCCATTTGCCTCTCGTTTTCGTCTCCCCCACTTCACAAATTTGCCGTTTTATTCGCCCTCTTTTTCCGTTTGCCTTTTTCTCTTCAGATCTATTGCTTACCTACCTTGTTGTTATGGCTAGTTCTTCCTCTATTGCGTGTACTCCCGAGAATGTAGTTCTAAATTTTAAGCAAAGGGGGGAGAACCTAAAATATGCTTGGTATGGAATTTGCAATGCTCATTATAGATCTATTCATAAGCAATCTACCGTTGTTCTTCTTCGCAGTTTTTATGTGGGCATTACCACTTGGTATAGATTCATCCTTGATACGACTACCGGTGGGAATTTCTTGATGTGTGCATCTTTGGACGCTTTTAATGCTATGGGAAGTTTAGTGGGTTCACCATCTCTCATGATTAATGAAACAACCTTAACTCTCGAACATGTTATGGAAAGGCTAGATGCTATTGAAAAGAATATGATTACCAAAGAACATCTTGAAAATTTGGATAATAAAATGCATAATCTTGCTAATAAAATTGGGTCAAAAGCGGGAGATGCCTTTAAATTATTGAAGGAAAAGGAAACCGTAGTTAACGAAAGAATAGAAGAAAGTCCCTACCGGATTGATAAGTTGGAAGAAATCTTTAGTAACTTGAGTTTGGCCTTTTCTTCTCTTAAAACTATTGAAAAAACTCTCGTAAAAATTTGCAAGACCACGCAAGTCACTAAGAACAAAGTTGACACATCTAATAGCCACAAGGGATATCTTAAAATGATTACTATTCATCCCAATTTTGTTGAAATAGTAAAACACCCTACTTACAAGAATGAATTTTTTGGTCTTATTCCTAGAAGTATTGTCATTGAGAGTGAGCATGCTAAATTCTTGAAGAAATCTAGTTGTGTGATTAAGGAGTTGAAAACCAAAGATGACAACACTTGAATCCATGCTTTATATATATGCCTAGCTGGGGGCGTAAAACGATAGCGATTGTTTGGAGGCAACCCAATGAATAAATTTATTTTCACCTTTTTCTTTCTATTCTTGAGTTTTCACACAATTATGCTACTGTTATGATTGTGTTTTTTATGTTTTAATTAGTGTTTCTGCCAAGTAAATCCTTCCGGATGATTCATAAGATGAGTAGAAACAATGTTGAATCTGAAACAGAAACTTTGACTCCAGTGCAGGAATTTTCATTTTTTTACTCGAGTGTGATAATGATCTTAAAATCTAACACAGTATTGCCATATAAATTCTTTACGTTGTTCTAAATTTTCAGAATTTTTAGAGTTACAGAAGTATGGTTAGAGTACAGATTACTATAGACTGTTCTATTTTTGACAGATTCTGTTTTCGTTGCATGTGTGCTTGTTTTGATGAATCTATGGTTTGTATTGAAGGGTATAAGCCATGGTAAAGTTAGAATACAGTAGATATAATGCAATAATAAAATATTAATGGGTTTGCAACAGTACTTAGAGTGGTGATTTGTTTTATTATACTAACGGATCTCACGAAGGTTTTGTTGAGTTTTGTGTGATTTTAGTTTTCAAGTTTTGAGTGAGATCACGATGGATGAAGGAATAAAGAGTGAAAAGAGCCTAAGCTTGGGGATGCTACATCACCCCCAAGATAATATCCAAGGAGAAACAAGCAACTAAGCTTGGGGATGCCCCGAGTGGCATCCCCTCTTTCTTCTAACGACCATCGGTATTTTACTTGGAGCTATATTTTTATTCGTCACATTTCATGAGTTTTGCTTGGAGTGTCTTGTATTATTTGAGTCTTTGCTTGATTTTATTTTTAGTTTGTCACAAGTATCCTTGCTGGACACACCTATTTGAGAGAGCCAAAATTATGCTATGATTTGTTAAAATTGCTTTATATGCTTCACTTAAATTTTTTGAGCTATGGAATTGCTCTAGTGCTTCACTTATATCTTTTTGAGCACGGTGTGCTTTAAATTTTTGAAGAAACACTCTCATGCTTCACTTAGATAAATTTGAGAGTTAGTAAACTTTGAAGAAATTCTCTCATGCTTCACTTATACTATTTTGAGAGATCAAATTTTTATGCTAATGTTCCTCACTTAAATTTATTTGAGCTTGTCAAAAGCAATGGCAATATATGAAACTAGTCCCAAAGTGATAGATATTCAAGAGGGATATAATAAAAAATTTCATGAAGATCATTGGATAAATTAAACTTGATTCCTTGTAATAGTTTTGAGACATGATGACAGTGATATGTGAGTCATGTTGGTGAGTAATTATGCTTTAGTAAGAATATTGGTGTTAAGGTTTGTGATTCCCTATGCAAGCACGAAAGTCAATAGTTATGCAATGAAATTACATCCTACTTTGGGTGCGTTATTCGGTGTTAGTTATGCTCAATGCCCGTTTATGTGAATTTTCATTTCTTGGTTGGTTGCTTCTCATCTATTTGCTAGCCTCCACTTGTACTAAGTAGAAATACTACTTGTGCATCCAAAATCCTTAAACCCAGTTTTGCCTTATGAGTCCACCATACCTACCTATATGCAGTATTTCCATGCCGTTCTAAGAAAATTTGTATGTGCCATCTCTAATTTTCAAAATGAATTTCCTTTTTGTGTGCTCGTACCGCTCATGAAACGGTAGGGGGTGTGCAATATTTTTCCATGCTAGATGTGTTATTCTCAAGATGAGTGTTTATTCACTTGTCATTGCACGAGAGTACGACGGTAATAGGGATGCCCTGTCCCGAAATGAAAAGAAATTTAGTTTATGTTGTCAAATAATAAATTCCTTGAAAAGTGTTCGTATGGAAGGCAACCGTGGATACGGCTAGCCATGGACTGTGAAAGAATGGTGGAAAAAGGAATAAACTTTATTTTATGTTTGGGAACCGCCTATGATGTATCTAGCATGGAAAGTATTGAGAACTACTTTGTCGTTTTTGTTGACAGGAAAAGCATGCCACCCAAAATATTTTCTCTCTCACAATTTAAGCTTTGAGCTTTGGCACCTCTACAAATCCCTACTTCCGTCTGCGAAGGTCCTATCTATTTACTTTATGCAATCTTTACTTTTATTTGAATCTTCATCTTCTCTTATAAAGCACCAACTAGGGGGCACTATGATCATACTTGTGCATTGGGTGTAGTTAATATTTGAATGTGTTTCATGAATGGATCAATGATTGGGCATGATGGGCTAGGGATAACTTTCTTTAGTGTAGATCTTTTGAAAGATATGGTTGCTTGTTAGGATGCTTGAGTATTAAAGTCTTTATGTCAAAACTAGACTATTGCTTTGAACCATCTAAAATTCCAAATGTCCATGCTACAAAAGAAAATAATATGTGATGAACATGTTAGGCAACATTCCACATCAAAAATTCTGTTTTTATCATTTACCTTCTCGAGGACGAGTAGGAATTAAGCTTGGGGATGTTGATACGTCTCTAACGTATCTATAATTTTTGATTGTTCCATGCTGTTATATTATCATTCTTGGATGTTTTACAATCATTTTAAAGCAACTTTATATCATTTTTGGGACTAACCTATTGACATAGTGTCAAGTGCCAGTTGTTGTTTTTTGCTTGTTTTTTACTTCGCAGAAGTTTAGTACCAAACGGAGTTCAATCGCGATGAAACTTTTTGGAGATTTTTTTTGAAACAGAAGAAAGCCAGTGGGCTAAAGAAGTATGGACCCCCCCCCCGCGCGAGGAGCTAGTGGATGAGAGTGTTGGACCCCCCGGCGACGACGGGCAGGAGCCCCCTGGCCCCGATCGAGGCGACCGCGGCGGCGCCGAGGGAGCGGAAGGAGGACGGCGGGAGCATGTCGGCCTCGGGCGGGATGGCGCCGAGGAGGATGCGGCGGCGAGCGGAGGGGAGATGACAGTGGCGGCGAGCGCAGGTGAATCCTCCTCCGGTCCCATCCCGAAAGCTTCTTTTTCATTAGCATCGATCCGGTACATGGTGGTAGCTAGGCGCCGGTGTTGACTTGCTGTGTTTTGTCCTGATTCCGCCGCCCGACCAACTCCACATCCGATCTGTCCGTGTTCTGTGCGGCTGATCTGCTCATGTTCCTCGTGGAGACTTAATGTAGGCGTAGCTAGGAAGTAGGAACCCAGCACCTCAAGAAGGGAAGGAAAAATGGGTACTCTATGTTACTGTACACGGGACGGGCTGCTAGTGTTTGATTCTTGGGTGCCCTCAACTCTGTAGCTGGCTGCTAATGTTTGATTCGAGTAGGGAAAGAAACTATCTGACATGCATGCTGTTTCATCCTGTAAGGGGGGTTGGCTCTTCTTCCGAGGTCTGATCCGTGGGTTCATCTTGGTAGGCAACAGGATGAGCCAAGAGGACTCGGGCGAGCGCTGCCGTCGCCGCGCAGCAGCTGACGAGCTGGCCGGCACCGAGCTGGATCGTGTCGTCGCTGTCCAGGAGGGCGGTGGCCGTGCATCCGTGGCATGATCTCGAGATCGGTGAGGAGGACCCGTCTTTTCTCCATTACTAAATTTCTTGATAAAAATAAGCATGCTGAATTGCTGATTGAGTTTTTGGTGTACAGGTCATGGGGCTCCAGCGGTGTTCAATGTTGTAAGTACAATCTCTTTGCCTTGGCAGCTGAACATCTTCGTCAGTTATGATATTTGATGTTATGTTGTCGCAAAGTAAATTAGGAAGTTGGATCTTGGGCAATTGGACCTGGGAGTGGGTTCATGCTTGCACAAAATGAAATGACATTATGTCCCCAGACCTCTTTTTAAAAAACAGAGCAATCTAAAAGAGGCATCGCACACACGCTTTATTTTCTTCGCTGCTCCACCCGCCTGTCCACTCCGGCCACCGGCCCTGCTCCACGCACCTCGACTGTGTGCCGGAAGAAGGGCAAGAAGTCCCGTGGTCCATTTCGTAGCTCTGCCTGCTGAGAAAGCTACACCATGTTGCGAAACATGCTCATTGATAATCTACAAGTCTTGTGCAAGGATGTTATTCATGCATGTGCCTAGCTGCTTCTGCAGGTTGCATGCAACGACTAGCTAGCTTCGTGCATGCGGCTAGCTAGCTACTATAGTTTGCATGCAACTGCTTGCCATGAATTTTTACGGCACTGCTCACGACGCTATCAAACAGGTACTCTGTATTGCTGATACTTCAAAATAATTTAATATGTAAAAACTGTGGTATCTTATGTCAACAGGCAAAAATACTGTAGTTTGTCAATACTTTGGTTTTTAGAATACTTTGCTAACAAAAATGCAATTCTTCTTGTTACACAGTGTTATGTGTTATTAACTGTTAGAAGGTATCCTTGGTAATGATAATGATGCGCATGACTTGTGTTCAACATGATCTCGAAATCAAACCTGATTGACACCGTAAATGTAAATGGACCTATGTCTAGTGGGGAAAATAGGAGTGTGAATCCAAAGAACATGAACTAGTTTTGGTGCTCGATCTGTGGGATTGTGGACATGCTACTATGTGCTTGTAACCAAGTTCTGTGGTGCCACTTTTCTGTTCTGGTTTTTATCTAGTTCAGTATGTGGACTTAGGATTTCAGTTCAATTGGGTCAGATTAAACTGCTGCCATGCTACTATTTATCTTTACTCAATTTCTATTTTTGTTAGGAAGGTTATGCTAGTCTTTGTGGCTTCGTTCGTTATACAAGCGGAGCCCTCTCTCAGAGATAGAATTCTGGGTGCAGGTTCATCATAGTTTTAGTGCAAGTATTTTGATTAGATGGATGGATGAAGTGTTTCTTCCTCCCTTATAAAGCTAGCCTACTGTATTGGAACTGATGCACTTGTGCATGTATTGAAACTGTATTGAAACTGATCACATCTTCTTAAGTGTACCATAATACATATTCTGTTTGCCTTTTTAGATCTGCTTTGATGCTTGCATTAGTGTTGCCATTTCAGTACACTCTAATGTTGGTAGCATTTATGTTCACTCTTTTACAGGAGCTCCAGGCCTATGCAATTTGAAGTTTGAAGCCGTGAAACCAAGTGCAAAGCGGTGAAGCCCTACTCAACAAAAAGCTGTTTGATCAGTTTGACTATAGTAGACTGTAAATTATAATATTGTAACAGATTGAAATATACTAGTTTAATTTATTTGATGAATTATATTTGTTCTGGTCTGTTGAAATAGTGATTATGTATGTTGAAAAAATGTGAAACGGAAGCTTGACTAGTGAGAACAACTGAAAATAATTTGAGCAATTTGAAATTTTTGACATGTGGGACTAATGTATGAGATTATGACAAGTAGGACCCATCTGACCAGTGGGACCAGCTCCAAAATATAATGGCTGAAAATAGAAATCAATTGATTGTAAGAAGGCCACAGCCCCAAAAAAACTAAACTGTTGGGCTTGGCCCATGTAGTTGATAAAAATGACTTGAAAAAAGGCTGAATTGTTGGGCTCGGCCCATCTAATGCACCGAACTGGACCGGGCTGATTTTGATCAATGACCTTTTCATTTGGTCAGAATTTTGCCACGTCAGCTTGCCACGTCGGATCCGACGTGGTGTGGGCAGATTGCAAGTGACCAAAACAATTGGTCATAGAACCAACGACCTTTTGTTTTGGTCATTACCTTCTACGACCATTTCACAGTGAAGGTCGTTAAGTTTGATTAAAGACGGTCAGCTTTTGACCAACTTTTTTTGGTCACAAAAAGGTCACAAGTGAAAAAACAATGACCATTCAGTGACCAACATTGATGGTCGCAAGTTGACATATTTCTTGTAGTGTAGCACGACGACTTTTCGACTGTCTATTACAACAAGTTTACCCGGCTCCAGCGAGCTAGGGACGATGATGACATCGCCCCTTCGGCTCGCTTCAGTGCTTGTAGTCATCGCTAGGTAGTCTATAGATCTAGATGTAATTTTTTATTATTTCTAGTATTCTTTGTACTGCAAAAATTTAAGAGAAATTTACCGAATGTTTTTCGGTAAAAAAATCAACACATGCCACCGGATTACCAAAATTTGACATGTTCTACCTACAATTTACTATGGATCGTCCACAACAGACCTTGGTCTTTCCCTTCCCGATGCCTTTGTTCTCTTTCATGTGGAAATAGCGCTCTAAAGCATGTTCTGCCTATGGATTACATCCTCTGCTGCTTCTTTAGGAGGCGGCCACAGATTTATTCTTTCTCGACGGCAGGGTGCGCCGCTGCCTTCGCCTCCACCATGTAGGCAGCGAGGCGGGACTTGGCTACCCTCATCCTCTCCTTCTCACGGTGGACTCACTGGACCCTATAGACCTCATACTCCGTCGGACTGGAGATGGGGAGGCTAACAGACCGTGATGCCTTGGCAGATCCGAGCGCCTGCTGTGCCTACACAATGGGTGCGCAGAGGGCAATGCGGACAGCCAGAGCCTCCGCCATCCTGCATGGGATGACACCGCAGTCGATATATCTGGAGTGGTCTGAGTCGGATCTGCTGTCCACCATGCCGGAGAAGGCTGAAGCTTGCTGGATGTGAGCTTAGGGGAGGGGGGAGGGGCAGAGGGGAGTGAGTGAAGTGGAGTGGCTAGGGTTTGGTCCGGAAAGAGGATGGAGATGAATATATGTGGGGTCGTGTGGGATAGCGTGGGCCGAAATCTGATATGGCAGACACGCCCAGGCCTTCCCATATCCGCCCTGGATTTGGGCTAGATTCGAGGGGTGCCAGCCAGCCCATGCTTTCGAGGCCAGTTCAACGACCGGGAAGCCCGCCCGGGCGTTTGAGACCAGTTTGCGCCAGACTGTAGATGCTTTAAGAGCATCTATAGCCATGGACATCACACTACAACAGGACAGAGCTTTGGTAACACCGTGTTATGTTACTACAGGCCCAAAAGGGTGTTACTAGGCCATAAAGTAACACAGTTTGAAATGTGCTCCTTTAGACCGTGTTACTAAGCGGTGTCAAATGTCACATATAGAAATTGTTACCATATATTAAAAAGGTTTTTTTACATCTATGCCCCTAGTTCCTTAGCTGTGCTCATTCATCCCCACGTCCTTAAATTTTGCTCACTTTTCCCCACTCCCTAGCCCGAAACCCTCACCAAAGGTCACAACGGAGGATGTCGTCGGGTCAATGGTTTGACCGTTAACTCTGACGAGTGGGGCCGCGTTGGACTGTGTCGCCCGTTGGACCTGACGAGTGAGTCTGTCCTGCCCCATTTCTGGCCACACGGAAGCTGAACGGACGTGCACGCGCTTTCTCCTCGTCTAGCTCGGGGACGCGTGGCGGCCTTCCAACTACCCCCACAGTCAAAAGTAAATGTGCACGCGCGGTGAGCCCCGGTCGTCAGCCACCCATGTTCGGGTCGTCATCCTTCTTTAATTGGAAACCGGCCAGTCCACAGTAGCTTCCATCCTTCCAGAGCCGCGCCTGCCCCCTCCACCCCCGGCAGGATCTACAAACCCTAGCCCGCCGGCGACAAAACCAAACCCTAGCCAGTAGCCACAATGGGCATCTTCTCAGGAGCCGGCTCGAGCTCCGGCAAGAAGAAGGGCAAGGCTCCCGCCGTCCCTTGGCACACGCTACCCCCGCCGTCCTCTTCCCGTCCGCCTCGGCAGCGGATTAGCGTCCCAGTGCACCAGGCGAGGTGGCACTGGGAGCACACCATCCCTCTCCCCTACCCCGACGTGATCCTTCCACACTACTGGCACTTGGATCCGGAGAGGATCCCAGTGCCGGCGGTGCCACGGTCGGCGCGGGCGCATGCGGAGGAGGTGAGGCACCGGCGGCATCAGCTCACACCCGAGCAGTGGCCCGATCCGGCCTATGCTGCAGACTCTCCCAATTGGGAGGTCTGGTTTGCATTTGAGCACGAGGAGCTGCGCCGGCGTGGCGTCCGCGACGTGCGGACTGGCACCCCACCTCCCCTCATCATGCGCGATGAGGACCAGGAGGCGGAGGCCGCATACCAGGAGGTGCTGGCGCTGGCAGCTTTCCTTTGTGAAAGCGAGGAGGAAGAGCGATGCAAGGAGGAGGAGGAGGAGGCGGCTTACCAGGCGCGGATGTCGGAGGCCATTGCGCTCTCCGCTGCTGGCGACTGCGTCATGCAGCCGCTGGCCACGCCGTCCCCCACCAGGCTCGAGCAGGCGCCGACCACCCTCACGCCCCACGAGTACGTTTTGAAGGGGGTGGTGCGGGAGTGGGTGAGCGCGTCACCCATATGGATGCTGGCGACGCTGAAGTAGGAGCGGGACTACCTGGAGTTCTGGCGACAGTAGCACGTGCGGGCCGAGCGCCGCGAGGGTCAGCAGCTCAAGGAGTTGGAGAAGGATGCCGAGGCAGAGGAGGAGGAGCGCCGTGCCGAAGCGCAGGCAGCGGCGGTGCAGCCACCGGCGGACGACATCGCCACCGCCTGGGAGACTTCGTTCCCCTGGGCTGGCCCGGCGCCGACCCTCGTCGACCTCACCGGCCCCGACGACGACGATGAGGACGCCTAGGGGATAGCGCACCTCCTCGTTTTTATTTTTAGTTTTAATGTTTTTAGTTATTGCCTGGCAGACTTGTGAACTCTCGCCGGCCTTTGTGGCCGGCATTAATGTATAATTAAAGTTAACGCAGGTTGATGTGATTTGATATGATGTTTTGACTGTGATGTGATGTTTGAATTTGAATTTGGACTGACCTTTGAATTATAAGCAACATTTGAAATACATTGCTCTGTGATGTTGCAATGATCATGTTAGCCTAGGTTGCAATGATCTAACAACAAATAAAACAAAAATACAAACAAATGATCATGTTAGCCTATGTTGGTGAGCTCCGAAAGTTAGGGTAAACAGACCATTTCCAATATAAATCATTATAAAAACAGTTTAAAATTTCAATAATAAAAAAATAAGTTCAGATCCTTCTTATTCACACTAAAATGAATTTATGGTGATTTTTTTAATTTTTTTAATTTTTCATAAACCCAAACCCACTATCACTCTCTTCTTGGACTCTATACAATCTCATACGTGATAGCTCATTTGTTTGTCGGAGTTTTCATGGAAATGTCCATAAACCAAGATTTTGTTTCATAACCATGTCACAAACAACGGGATTGTGCACAGGTCTTCCATTTTTTTGATCATTTTTGAATTTGTTCTTCTCATTTGAACTTGGAGATGGTAGCTTACCTCAAAAAAATATTTTCCATAAAAATATCCCTAAACCAAGTTTATATTTTTATGGTAACTATGTCTTATGAAATGAAGAACGGCGAATGTTTGCTATTTTTTTGATTTTTTTTGAATTAGTTAACATCATTTGAAAGTTGGTCAAACCTAAGATAACCCCGCTGACCAACTCAAAACCCCGCAGCATCTCTCCAAAACTTAGCGTCGAACTGCAGCCGTCCGATCATACCCTAGCGCCAAGCGATAGCCCTCGGATCTTGTCTTCTAGAAGGAATTCACAGGGCGGGCCGCGTGCAGGCTGCGCGCCGTTGGATCACATGGACGGCTCCGCACCGTTGGATTGTTGGGCGATCCGCGAGAGGTTGGTTCTGCTCGCCCACTCGTCTGTCCAAAAATGCAAACAAGTCCGTGTTGGGCCTTCGCAAGGCATTGACCTGTCGAAGGCCCACAAGGATAAAAGAGGCCTATAAAATGGTGCACGCGCTGGTTCTGTTTTTTTATTGATTTGATTGCACCGTCACCCTTTTCTTTATTGATTTGATTGCACCTTTTGTTTATTTTTTTTATTTGATTGCACCAAATTAGTTTCATCCTGCAAAAAATAGTTTCTTTTCCTTCTTCTTTTTCAACATCACCATGGTTCATATTAGATTGAAAACATCATTACACAATCGGAAATCTCATACAAAAGCATGCAAGATGTAAAACCTACGTACTACATAATAAAACCTATCTACTCTTCGTCGGAGATGTCGATGATCTCCGTGCCCTCCGGTGGATAAATGGCCGCCTGTTGCGGCTCAGCCCCCTCCGGCGCCTGCGGCTACTCCGCTGCCGCCTCCTTTGCCTCTATCTCCGCCTCCAGCTCATCGAACAGGGTGTCGGCCTCCGCCTGCCTCTGCCGGATGAGCCGGTGGTTGGCCTCCACCTCGGCCTCATCCCGTATGGAATCCAGGATGGCCTGCTGCTCCGCCATCTCCTCCGGCTGGTTGACGGCGACCTCCGCCTTCGCCTCCGGGTTGTCCTCCTCCTGCTCCTCCTCCTCCTCCCCCTCCTCCTCCTCCGGCAAATCCGGAGGGAGACCCGCAGCAATGTGGGCGGCACGGCGATCCTGCATTTCCGCCTCGATTTGGAGGCGCCGCTCCGGAGTGAGCTGCGCGTACGTGGTGATGAGGCGCCGGACCATCCTGACGGCGACGGAAGTGCCAGAGGAGGCGTATGGGCTCGGGCGGCAGCGGCGTGGAGGGAGGAGGAGGATGTGCAAGGGATGGGGGACGACGGCCGGTTTAAATAGCCGGCTAATGGCCTCGGGCGGCGATTCGAAGCGGCGCCATGCGGCGTTCACATCATGCCGACGGTCGAGGCGCCCGTCGGACCGTCGGGTTTCCTGACGAGTCCGCATGGGGCCATGCCGTCAGCCCGACATAATGGGCGCCTATGAAAAGACGCCTGCAAAATGGGATGGAGTGAGTGGCTCGCTTCGGCCCAACAGTCCACCGAAACAAGGACCCCACTCGTCAGTAGTTAACGGTCAAACCATTGACCCGACGACATCCCCCCGTTTGACCATTTATGAGGGTTTCGGACTAAGGAGTGGGGAAAAGTGAGCTAATGTTAAGAGCATGGGGATGAATGAGTAGAGCTAAGGAACGAGGGGCACAGGAATAGAAATCCCTATTAAAAACTATGTTACAATAACATGCGTATTATGTGTTAGCAAACATGCTGGTAACACATATTTGTAATTATTGTAACGCCAATAGTAACACATTTTCCTAGACGTAGCAGATTGGGGGTAACATGTTTCTGTAACTATAGTAACATGACTAGTAACACATTTTTTTAACGTCGGAACACAACTGGTAACATAATGTCCCAATATCGTAACACTACAATTCACACTTTTACACCAGTATGGCAACATAATTACTGTATTTATTTTGTCATTATTAACCACAAATTTTTATACCCATTTTATGAAATATACATTTATTTAATAAAATTGATTCAGGTGTGCAAATAGTTAATTATTTTATTATTATGCTTGGAATATTAAAATGATATAGAAATCGAAGCACACCACATAGAGATTGAAAAATATCATTATATTTATTATGAATATACAAGTTTATGATACATATGCATTACAAAATATACAAATATTACTGGTCCAACATGATATTGTTGATATCGTTTTGACTCTAGAAAACACAACTATGGAGAATACTACACCATAACATGCATCAATTTGACCAAACAAAAACATCTTGTGAATGATATTGCATTTTTCAATCTATCAATGTAAACTACAGCTATTGGTAAAATCTTCAAATTTTATTTGTTTCTTGATCCAACTAGAGAATTCAGCTGCAACTCAACTCCTTCTCTCGGATCTGTAAAAGAAAATCACACCTTAGAGTTATGTGATTCAATGTACACAAATATGATTTCAGAATGTGGAAGACAATATTTTAACTTCCAAAAGCTGAAGGCCAAGCAATTAAGTATCCCGAAGAGAAAGCATCCCCAATTGTCTTGACATCACAAACTTCCCTTACTAACTCCTCACTATCAAGAACAGGTTGATCTATGGGCACAAGGGCAAATTCAACACCTAACTCTATACCACCAGCCTTAGTTCCTGGATCAGTACTCTGAATAGTACCATACGCAACATTCCGCTTGTTGGGATATGTTGAAGTCTTTAAAACTACTTTGGAAGCAACCACTAGTACAAAACAGGGCATCGGTCCACCCCTGAGAAGCCCATTAGTCCCGGTTCACTCACGAACCGGGACCCATGGGGGCATCGGTCCCGGTTCGTGAGGCCAGGGCACCGGCCGGGCCTCGTGGGGCATTGGTCCCGGTTCGTCTGACCCCTTCTGTCCCGGTTCTAGACACGAACCGAGACCAATGCGCCTTGCTCCTGGCCCACAACCATTGGTCCCGGTTTGTGGCTGGAACCGGGACTAAAGGTGACCCCTTTGGTCCCGGTTCCAGCCACGAACCGGGACCAATGCGCCTCGCTCCTGGCCCACAACCATTGGTCCCGGTTTGTGGCTGGAACCGGGACCAATGGTTGGCCTATATATAGCCCGCGAGCAGAGCAATGCATTGCTCTGTTTTTTTGCCCGGCCGTGGGAGAGCTTTTGTGGTGCTCTAGCTCACCTCCTATGCACATGAGGTGTTCTATGAAATGCCCGAGCCACACTTAAGCTTTCTCCTCTCGAAGCTCCTTGTCCAAGCTCCATTTTCCTCAAGATTTGTCTAGGTTTGGCGGTCCGTCCTGTCCTGTCCCGTCCCCGTCCTCACCGCCGTCGATCGCCCGCGCCCATCTCGGCGCCGGCAACACCGTGGTTAGCCTCTTCTTCTTATCTTCTTTCTAAAAGAAAAAAGTTCTTATTTGTGTGTTTTAATTAGATGCTCTAGAGAGTTATATGTTGTTCAATAATAAGAACTATATAACGCACGCAGATGAACCGGCAATGGATGTACGGTGACCGACGCACCTCCGAGTATATTAAGGGCCTGCATAATTTTCTCGAAGCGGCTGAGGCAAACAAGCAGAATGGTTTTATGCATTGTCCATGTACTGTCTGTGAGAATACGAAGGCTTTCTCCAACTCTAAAACCCTTCACTTCCACCTGCTTGAGAAGGGTTTTATGCCACACTATAATGTTTGGACCAAGCACGGAGAAAGAGGGGTTATGATGGAAGACAACGAAGAAGAAGAGGATGATGACAACTACCCGCCCCCTGAATACGGTGATGCTGCAATGGGGGAAGCTGAAGATCAAGAGGAACCAGACGATGTGCCCGATGATGATCTTCGCCGGGTCATTGTTGATGCACAGAGAGAATGCGAAAGTGAAAGGGAGAAGTTGAAGTTCGATCGCATGTTAGAGGATCACAAAAAAGGGTTGTACCCAAATTGCGAAGATGACAACAGAAAGCTCGGTACCACACTGGAATTGCTGCAATGGAAGGCAGACAATGGTGTATCTGACAAGGGATTTAGTTCGCTGCTGAAAATAATGAAGAAGAAGCTTCCAAAGGATAACGAATTGCCCGGCAGTACGTACGAAGCAAAGAAGGTTCTATGCCCTCTAGGATTGGAGGTGCAGAAGATACATGCATGCCCTAATGACTGCATCCTCTACCGCGGTGAGTACGAGGATTTGAACGCATGCCCGGTATGCGGTGCATTGCTGTATAAGATCAGACGAGATGACCCTGGTGATGTTGAGGGCGAGCGCCCCAGGAAGAGGGTTCCTGCCAAGGTGATGTGGTATGCTCCTATAATACCACGGCTGAAACGTCTGTTCAGAAACAAAGAGCCTGCCAAGTTGATGCGATGGCACAAAGAAGACCGTAAGAAAGACGGGAAGTTGAGAGCACCCGCTGACGGGTCGCAGTGGAGAAAAATCGAGAGAAGGTGGGGGGACTTTGCAGGTGACGCAAGGAACGTATGGTTTGGTTTAAGTGCAGATGGCATTAATCCTTTTGGGGAGCAGAGCAGCAATCATAGCACCTGGCCCGTGACTCTATGTATTTATAACCTTCCTCCTTGGTTGTGCATGAAGCGGAAGTTCATTATGATGCCAGTGCTCATCCAAGGCCCTAAGCAACCCGGCAATGACATTGATGTGTACCTAAGGCCATTAGTTGAAGAACTTTTACAGCTGTGGAATGGAGAAGGTGTACGTGTGTGGGATGAGCACAAACAGGAGGAATTTGACCTACATGCGTTGTTGTTTGTAACCATCAACGATTGGCCTGCTCTTAGTAACCTTTCAGGACAGACAAACAAGGGATACCACGCATGCACACACTGTTTAGATGACACCGACAGTATATATTTGGACAAATGCAGGAAGAATGTGTACCTGGGGCATCGTCGATTTCTTCCGACCAACCATCAATGTCGAAAGAAAGGAAAGCATTTCAAAGGTGAGACAGATCACCGGAAGAAGCCCGCCCTCCGTACTGGTGATCACATACTTGATATGGTCAATGATTTACAAGTAATCTTTGGAAAGGGTCCTGGCGGACTATCTGTTCCGACTGACGATGCGGGACGCGCACCCATGTGGAAGAAGAAATCTATATTTTGGGACCTACCCTATTGGAAAGACCTAGAGGTCCGCTCTGCAATCGACGTGATGCACGTGACGAAGAATCTTTGCGTGAACCTGCTAGGCTTCTTGGGAGTGTATGGGAAGACAAAAGATACACCGGAGGCACGGGAGGAACAGCAACGTGTGCATGAAAAAGACGGCATGCATCCAAAGCAGTATGAAGGTCCTGCCAGCTACGCTCTTACCAAAGAAGAGAAGGAAATCTTCTTTGAATGCCTGCTCAGTATGAAGGTCCCGTCTGGCTTCTCGTCGAATATAAAGGGAATAATAAATATGGCAGAGAAAAAGTTCCAGAACCTAAAGTCTCATGACTGCCACGTGATTATGACGCAACTGCTTCCGGTTGCATTGAGGGGGCTTCTACCGGAAAACGTCGATTAGCCATTGTGAAGCTATGTGCATTCCTCAATGCAATCTCTCAGAAGGTGATCGATCCAGAAATCCTGTCAAGGTTAAGGAGTGATTTGGTGCAATGTCTTGTTAGTTTCGAGCTGGTGTTCCCACCATCTTTCTTCAATATCATGACGCACGTCCTAGTTCATCTAGTCGACGAGATTGTCGTTCTGGGCCCTGTATTTCTACACAATATGTTCCCCTTTGAGAGGTTCATGGGAGTCTTAAAGAAATATGTTCGTAACCGCGCTAGGCCAGAAGCAAGCATCTCCATGGGCCATCAAACAGAGGATGTCATTGGGTTTTGTGTTGACTTCATTCCTGACCTTAAGAAGATTGGTCTCCCTCAATCGCGGTATGAGGGGAGACTGACTGGAAAAGGCACGCTAGGAGCGGACTCAATAATATGTAGGGACGGGCATTCTTGGTCTCAAGCACACTACACAGTTCTACAGAATTCTACCTTGGTGACCCCGTATGTCGATGAACACAAGAATATTCTGCGCTCCAAACACCCGGAGCAGTGTGACGACTGGATTACATATGAACACATCAGGACTTTCGGCAGTTGGTTGCAAACACGTCTCATGGGTGACAACACTGTTTCTGATGAGCTGTACTCGTTGGCCAGGGGACCATCTTCGACTGTATTGACTTACAAAGGGTACGAGATAAATGGGAATACATTTTATACGATCGCCCAAGATCAAAAGAGCACCAACCAAAACAGCGGTGTCCGCTTTGATGCAGCAACCAAGAGGGGAAAGGACACATATTATGGTTACATAGTGGACATATGGGAACTTGACTATGGACATGATTTCAAGGTCCCTTTGTTTCAGTGCAAATGGGACAATCAGTCAGGAGGCGGGGTACAGGTAGACCCACAGTACGGAATGACAACACTGGATCTCAACAATCTTGGGTACACAGACGAACCATTCGTCCTAGCCAATGATGTGGCGCAGGTTTTCTATGTGAAGGACATGTCTACCAAACCGAGAAAAAGAAAAGATAAGGAAGCGAATACATCATACGATGAGCCAAAGCGCCACATAGTTCTTTCAGGAAAAAGAGACATCGTGGGATTGGAGGGCAAGACAGACATGTCTGAAGATTATGAAAAGTTTCATGAAATTCCTCCCTTCAAAGTCAAGGCAGACCCAAGCACCCTATTAAACGATGAAGATTATCCATGGTTACGGCGCAATAAGCAAAGGACACAAGCAAAGAAAAAGTGAAGACTTTCTCTCCACAACTATATCATTGCAGTTACATGTGAAGAAATTAAATGCCTTTTGTAACAGATGAGTTTTCGTCCGAAACCCTGATACTTCGAAAGAGATTGTCCGTTTTGTACACGAAGTGCATCCAGTTTTTGCCGTAACCCTCTGAACTTTTTAGCACATGCTATGTGGGTGAAATGATGATACCATGCCAACTTTCAACCTGTTCAGAGTTCATTTGTAGTGCTTTTCAATTTCAGGGTCATTTAGCTTAAAAAATCAGTAAATGCATGAAAAATAGGAAATGAAGTCAGAAAGGGTTGAAAATTGATGATGTGGCTTTGAGTGGTGCATTTTGAACACACAAAAAGTCTGGAGTTCAAATAAGTTCAAAAAAATGAAATCCCTTTGTAACAGATGAGTTTTCGTCCGAAACCCTGATACTTCGAAAGAGATTGTTCATTTTGTACATGAAGTGCATCCAGTTTTTGCCGTAACCCTCTCAACTGTTTAGAACATGCTATGTGGGTGTAATGATGATACCATGCCAACTTTCAACCTTTTCAGAGTTCATTTGAAGTGCTTTTCAATTTCAGGGTCATTTAGCTCAAAGAATAAACTAATAGCAAAAAGAATGAACTAGAAAACCTTTATGAAACTCTAATAGCAAAAATAATGAACTAAAAATAATTAATTAAAAAATTCTGTTATGATCAACTAAAATAAAACTATAATATTCTTCAATAGCAAAAAGAATCAACTAAAAAGCTTTTATAAAACTCTAATAGCAAAAGGAATCAACTAAAAATATTTTATAAACCTCTAGTATTTATGAAACTAAAATTATATAAAATTTATGCAACTAAAGTTATCAAAGTATTTTTTGTTCAAAACATTAATAGCAAAAAGAATTTTCATAAAGAATTTTTTTAGAAACTTTAATAGCAAACTAAAATAACAAAATCTGTTTTTGGTTAAAACAGACATTTAAAATTACCTAAAAATTACCAAATTGAATATAATGATAAAACACAGTAATATTAAATAGCAGGAAAAAGAATCACTCAAAAATCTATTTTTATAGTAAAGTTATTCACAAACTAGTGATTCACACCAATTTAAAAGAATTGAAATTTAAACTATTCAAATTTGGAAACTAATGGCACTAACAGAAAGTTTATAATTTTTGTGATCTAAAAGCAAAAAGAATCACTGAAAAACTGTAAGTAGAAACAAAAGAAAATAAATAAAGCAAAAAAGAAAACAAAAAAAGTAGAAAAAAATTAAAAAAAATGCCGCCTACTGGGCCACCACGGCCTGAATACGACTAGAAACCCAACCATCTAGTTGGGCCAGGATTCAGGCCCGTAGAAGGCCCAGAAGGCCCACAGGCAGAGGTCATGCGATTAGGCCCATAAGCCTGCTGCTGAGAGGAGCTCGAGAGGGTGTGCGCAGCAGCGCTTATAAACCACTCTCGAGCCCTCTCAGCTAGCGAGGTGGGACTAAACTTTTGGCCCCGGGCAGCACCACCCTTTAGTCCCGGTTGGTGGCACCAACCGGGACCAATGCCCACCTTTGGTCCCGGTTGGTGGCACCAACCGGGACCAATGCCACCCTTTAGTCCCGGTTGGTGCCACCAACCGGGACCAAAGGTCTCTGCTTCCCGCCCTTTGGGCTGACGAAAAGAGACCTTTGGTCCCGGTTGGTGGCACCAACCGGGACTAAAGGGTGGCATTGGTCCCGGTTGGTGCCACCAACCGGGACCAATGCTGAGTGTATATAACCAGCACTTGTGAAATTTCACAGTTTTCATCGCCACTTCGCCCGACGACGCCGACCTCCTCGACGCCGCCAGGCTGCCCCGACGCCGTCCACCGCCCACGCCGTCGCCATCGCCAGGCCCCTGCCCCGTCATCGCCGTCGCCGTCGCCGTCGTCGACCCCTAGCCCGTGGCCCTGCCCCGCCCCGGAGCCCACGCCCCTGCCCCGTCGTCGCCGTCGCCGTCGTCGTCCCCGAGCCCGTGGCCCTGCCCCGCCCCCGAGCCCACGCCCCTGCCCCGTCGTCGCCGTCGCCGTCGCCGTCGTCGTCCCCGAGCCCGCGGCCCTGCCCCGCCCCCGAGCCCACGCCCCTGCCCCGCCCCCGAGCGCGCCCGGCCGCGCCCTTGCCCCGGCCCGCCCCCGCCGTCGCCGGCGCCGGCGCCCTCGCCGCCCCCGCCATGAGCCGCCGCCGCCCCCGCTGTGAGCCGCCGCCGCCCGTGCAATTTTATATATATATATATGTTGATTTTTTATATGATGAATGTTTTTTTTCATATATAATGTATATATGTATGTGGCTATATGTATGTATGGATGGATGTATATATGATGTTTTTTTGTTCATAGCATTTTTTTGTTCATATATGTATTTTTTTCATATATGTGGCTATATGTATTTTTTTGTTCATAGCATTTTTTTCCATGTATGTATGTGGCTATATGTATGTATGTCGCCGTCGCCCTCGATCTCCTACCCCCTCCCGCCCCTACCCAACAAACTCTCGAGAGGAGATCGACATGAGGGGGGACGTCGGACATATCGGGCGACCAACTCTCGAGGCCACGCAAACCCTAGAAAAAAAGCGTTGTCGATCTCCTACCCCTCCCCCCCCTCCCCTACCTGACAAACTCTCGAGGTCAGCCAAACCCCTAGAAGAAAACTCCGGTAAATTCGACATGAGGGGGGACGTCGATCAACCCCCTCTCGCCCGACCAAACACTCGAGTCCACCCAAACCGGGACTGAGATGTGATAGGTAGTATTTTTTTGTTCATAGAAAACTCCGGTAACTCTCCAACATGAGGGGGGACGTCGATCGATCAACCCCCTCTCGCCAAACCGGGACTGAAAAAGCGTTGTCGAGGCCACCCCAAACCCTAGAAGTGTTGTCGAGGCCACCCCAAACCCTAGAAGCGTTGTCGAGGCCAAACCCTAGAAGAGTTGTCGAGGCCACCCAAATTTACCAAGTTAAAAGAGCTTTGTCGAGGCCACCTCCCCGATAACTTCGACATGAGGGGGACGTCCGACATGACATGAGGGGGGACGTCGGACGTCGGACATGAGGGGTGAGCGTCGTTGTCGTCTACCCCCTCCCCGATAACTTCGACATGAGGGGGGACGTCAGACATGACATGAGGGGTGAGCGTCATTGTCGTCTACCCCCTCCGGTAACATAGATAACTCCGGTAACATAGATTTATCAAGAATGCCCCCATTATGGATGTGCACAAGTTGATCCAATTTTTTTTTGATCTCATCTATATATATTCTTTTATATGTCACGTTGTCTGTCAAAGTATTGAAGAAATCCATGGCTTCATCATTAGCCGGAAGTAACATGCGTATGATGCTATGAAGCTCTTCAAAGTTGTTTTGGAACGGAGTTCCGGATAGAATAATTTGCTTTTTGGTTCGAATTTCAGCAAAGGCCTTCCAAATAGCGATATTCGGAAGGCTCTTGCTGAACTTCGTACCAAAAAGCTAATTAATTATCCTATCTGGGACTCCGTTCCAAAACAATTTTGGAGAGCTTCGTACCATTATGCGCCTCTTACTTCCGGCTAATGATGAAGCCTTGGTTTTCTTGAATCCTTTGACACTAGACAGCGTGACATATAGAAGGGTAGATGAGATCAGGAAAAATATGGACCATTTTCTGCACATTCAGAATGGCGCCATTTTGTTAAATCCCTTAAAGGTTAAGAGAATCCCTTGTTTGACATTCATGAGAGAGGCGGTCCGGACGTCGGACATTCATGAGAGAGGCAGTCCGGACGTCGGACATTCATATTTGTATATTAATTGCCATGTTGTAATATTTGCAGAAACTATGGATCAAAGAGACTTGGAACAAGAACAGTTGTTGGGGGAGATAATCTTCGCCGGAGGTGATGCTATCTTGTCGTTTCTCAATGACACCGATGGAACAATGGAGGAGGAAGGACATGATCATGATGGCTCCGGTGACATGATCATGATGGCTCCGGAGGTGCTGACTAGCTAATTGATGCATTAATTGTTTTGGTATGTACATATATATATTAACTCTTCTTTCTTCTTTTATAGCCCTCCGGATCGAGCCAAACTTCGGTAACGAGACGAGGCCCGAAGAAGAGGTTGCGCAAGGATGAAAGGTTCACGATCACAGCACTCGCGGACGATGGCCTACCGATTGAACCCAAGCGGACCAAGGACGCATTTTCTGCTCAGTGCGGAGCTATTGTTAGGGACAACATCCCGATCAGCATCAAGCAATGGAATAAGCCTAAGGACAACGCCCCTGAAGGTGATTATGTCACCGATAGACAGAAAGATGATCTTTGGACCTTGCTGAAGGCAAATTTCACCCTACCGCCAGAGGAGGATCCGAATAAGCCCGTTATAGAGCCACTGGTCAAGGCGTGTGCTCTTAAGAAGATGGCAGATCTATTCAGGAGGTGGAAGAAGGAGTTGAAATCAAAGTTTGGCGACAAAGGTGAGACTCCAGAATTCATCGGCCGATTTGAGAAGATAAGAGATCACTGGCCCACATTTGTGGCCTACAAGACATCAGACAAGAGTAAGAAAATGTCAGAGACAAACAAGAACAACGCTGCAAAGAAGCAGCATCACCATCACACGGGGTCAGGTGGCTACCTCAAAGCCCGGCCGTTGTGGGACAAAGCTGAGAATGACCTAATTGCTAAAGGGGTCGAACCAGA
Source organism: Elymus sibiricus (assembly GCA_039707655.1). Classification (NCBI taxonomy): domain Eukaryota; kingdom Viridiplantae; phylum Streptophyta; class Magnoliopsida; order Poales; family Poaceae; genus Elymus; species Elymus sibiricus. The sequence goes on from CM077665.1 coordinate 488,374,421, forward strand.
GACATTGAACTGGCCAGACCGTTCAAGGACTTGGTTCTTCGGGGTTGGGGGAACTTTGGACCCTGAAACAGGGAAGTGCCGTTGGACGGACGAGCAACTTGCAATACCCGTCGCGAAGCTTCAGAAGTATATCACCGCAGCGCGGGAAGGGACGTTCATTCCCGACAGAGAGAAGGACGAGCTGACTGAGGCCCTAGGGAATGCTGAGCACCCTGGACGAACACGAGGCACACCAGGCTCCGTTCCGTGGAAGTTTGGGTTTCCCGACGCAGGCGGTTATAGAAGCCGGGAGAGAAAGAGGAAAGCGGAGCTGAGCGACATGCAGAAGATGAGTGCAAGACTACAAAAGCTAGAGGAAGCTGAGAGCCAGCGAGCTGCCGGCCAACTATCTCAGCAGCACGAAGCTACCCCAGAAGCTACCCCGCCATCTCAGCGGAGAAGCAGCGTGGCTTCCACGGAGCCCGTTCAGACTGACTTCACGGAGCCTATCTACCCCGTGGATACTATCACGGAGGCTCAAAATTGCGAGCTTATGACGAAATGCCATAACCTCACTTTCAAGGCGGCTCTCGGCTCTGTTGCACCTCCTCAACCCAACGGAACTTTTCACTGCCTTACGATTCCACATGGCTATGCTGTTGTGATGGTGGATGAAGTAATGGAGGGATTTGAGGAGCTCGAGCTTTACCACTCTACAGGTGAAGGGGAGAATCAGCTGGTCCGTGCTCTGAGGAGTACATGTCTATGGCAGAAGGAGTACATCAAGCTTCCAAACTGGACGCCTCCGCCTCCTCCTCCTCCTCCGGCGAGTCAGGGCACTCCGCCTCCTCCTCCTCCTCCTCCTCCGGTGAGTGATCAGGGCACTCCGCCTCCTTCTCCGGCTCCTCCGACGCGTGAGGGCACTCCGCCTCCTCCTTCGCCTACTCCGGCGCGTCGGAGCACTCCGCCTCCTTCTCCGCCTCCTCAGCAAAGACGGAAGAGAGACGCCGCCGCTCCGGCGGCTAGCAGTACAAGCAGAGGCGGGAGGCAATTCAGATACTGTCCATGTCTCAAGCCTGTGGAAAAGTTACCATATGAGAGGACCGAGCAGGAAAACGAGGACATATGTCGTGCCGAAGTGAGGGACCATTTTGCAAAGAAAACTCCACCTCCGAAGGAGAAGCTAGATCCGGTGAAATTGAAGCGCACTATCGATGCCCTGAAGCGACCACCACCGCCTCCGCCGGATTCCAACTATGACCGCATAATTACTAAGACACATGCTAAAGCGCAGCAGTCGGGAAGTACTTCCAGTGCTGCAAGAGCGAAAAAACGAAGAAGTGGGAAAACAATTCCCCAGCTCGGCGAACAGGAGAAGCAATCGTGCCCCCCGCTCAAGGTGTCTAGCGATATCGCTAATCATCCGGTGCTACTTCCCGGTACCACTCTTGATGATTACCTGCCCGATGGTGTACAGTTTGAAACGGCTGAGGTAGTAGACGTCTTTAGATACGAGCACGGGAAGCCTCTCGTCAAACCTGATCATCCTCATCTAACAACGATGATGCAAAAATTGCATGACTGGTACATGGAAACCTGCAGGAAGTCTGGGAAAGACAGTTTGTTAGTCGGAATTAAAAAAGAGCATGACTTCCCAGGAGTCGACCTGCTGCCTGTTGAATTTGTGGAGTTATTTCAATTATACAATCAAAAGGCCCTCGACAAACAACTCATGACTTGCTACTGTCTGTAAGTATTACTTCTATAATTAAGTCTCTGGCTCAGCTCGTTCATTGCATGTATATATAATTATCCTCACTATATTATGCAGATTGAAGATGGTCGAATGCCAAAAAATAGGAATCTTCGACGTTGGGTTCATTAGCCCAAATACCGTAAATGAATGGTCGGTACGAAAGGCGGCTGAAGATACCGAGAACAACTTACTACAAAAGTTCCTTAAACATCAAAACAAAAGGGAAATACTCTTTCCTTACAACTTCAAGTGAGTGTTACTGTCTTCTGCATATTCGGTTCCGCTTACTCGTGGTTAAGTAATGTAATTGATGAGTTATGCGTGCGCAGCTTCCACTATATTCTGCTATCCATTAACCTTGACGGGGCATTAGTAACTGTCTTAGACTCGCTCCGTAAAGATCCCAAGTATTATGCAGACATGACTGCAATGCTCCAGAAGTAAGTTCAATCAATACCGGGACCATATCGGCAACTTTCGTTCATTTCCTGATATCAAGTAATCATTTTCTTTGCCTGCCAGGGTTTGGAAAACGTTCACCGCTAAGGTTCCGGGTCTGAAGAAGGAGCTGCGATTTACACACCCCAAAGTAAGTAGTACTAGCTAGTTCTGCGCATCTCTCATTGATTCTAGTTTCATCAATACCATTATCATGCTTGCTTATCAGTTTGATTGAACTCTATTCTCGTAAAGTGCTTGTTGCAGGCACCCAACACTCATTTATGTGGATACTACGTATGCGAGTTCATTCGCTACTATACCTCTGAACGGGCCTCCTCTGAGAAACAATTTGAAGTACGTAAACAATATTCACAATTTTATTTTATATATTACCATCAATTGTGTTGAGTTTCATTCATATATATGTATTGACCCCTTCTTTAAATTAGATCTGGCAGATGCGGGATCAACTCCTACCACATGATCGCATACGAGCAATTCAAGAGGAATTGGCGGGATTCTTTCTTGACCACGTCATACCTGAACAAGGAGAATACCATGTGAAATTGAAATTGTTGTAAGGGATGTTATATATTGTACATATGTAGCAGCGTCGGATAGATATACGAAAACTTGTTGTTCAACCAAGCACGAAGAAAGAGATGTCACTTCTCTCTATATATGTTCATGACTATCTTGTGTAATTAATGGTTTCCTTTATTTGCTTACTAGCTAGCGTCGAGTTCTCTCTATATGTGTAGTAGCTAGCGTCGACCAAGCACGGAAAAAGAGAGGTCACTTCTCTCTATTAGCTCGCTAACACAATATGAAACCCCTAAATTAACCCTCCAAAACCCCAAAACCCCCCCTTCCAAAAAAAAAACAAAGCCCAGCGACTGCGAGCTGCTGACGCATGGCCGCCTTTTGGTCCCGGTTGGTAACACCAACCGGGACTAAAGGTCCTCCCTCCCCCGCCCCAGGCAGCGCCACGTGGATGCCTTTTGGTCCCGGTTGGTGTTACCAACCGGGACTAAAGGTCCTCCTGCTTGGGCTTCCCGCAGCGGCCACGTGGAGCCCCTTTGGTCCCGGTTCGTAAGCGAACCGGGACTAAAGGTTTTGGGCTTTAGTCCCGACCCTTTAGTCCCGGTTCCAGAACCGGGACTAAAGGCCCTTACGAACCGGGACAAATGGCCCTTTTTCTACTAGTGAACCTATATTTTGATCAATAGTAGCATTCAACGACAATGATTATATAATTGGCATGAACCATATGAGCTCTATTTTAATGTCAGCCCAGCACAGATGCCCCCTCCCCCAAAAAAAACTAGACCAGACATCGATGTAATGCCAAAGGCCACCTCGCTTGCTCACATTTGGTTGAATATCCCTTACTTGCCTATAGCAGATTGAGTAAAATTTGTACAAAAGCCAGTTTTCAAGCAGCCATGATAATGTGGTTTTGGTTGGGAATTTGGGTGTAGTAAATCCATGGCCCTTGGGGGATCTTTACCTTGATTGAAGAAGTACGCCTTTTTTAGCGGACTAGGGGTGGGCATTCAGTTCTAGTCACCTTCTCCCTCGTTTTCCTCACCTACCAAGCGATAATAATAGTAGATGAAATGATATTCATATCCTGGAGCTATAGAAAGCTGAAACTTCAAAACTCATCAAAAGCACACAAACATTACCTGTGGCATAGAATCAATAACAAGGTCTTGTGGCGATGTTGACATTTTTGTGAATTTGTAAGTGGTTGACATTATCATGTTCGCCAGCCTGGTTCCATGACACAACAATTCTAAGCAAGTAACTATTTAATATTCTACCTTTGTGACATGAGTAAGAGTAACTGTAGGCATAACCTTTTCGTGTGAATGTGATAAATTATTATCCTCAAAAAGGTCGTGTTGCGTAAACAAGTGTGGGTCAACGGGTCCATTGCATTGGATTCTCTGCAAGCTGAAATATTAATATGAAGGTTTCAAGCGCCAAGCAATGATGTAGACATGTATTAATATTACCTCTTTTTTTACCATGTATTATTGGTAACTGAGAAATACCATTATCATTAGGACAAGATTCTAGTCTCGGACAGAGAAATCAAGAACTACAAGTTGTGGACGTCCCCTCAGCAATTTGGGTCATAGAACCGACCAAACCTAGCAGAAGAAACATGTGAATGGAGAAGGCAGAGAAGTACACAGTAGCATGCCAATGCACTATCAGCTTATCATAACTCAAAATAGAGAGAGGAGGTTCAAGACCATCGTCCAGCCACACCTACACTTGGATATAAACGTTGCCGGCATATGGATACAGGACATGAGTTCAAAAGTGTACATATTAAGCGAGCTGAGCAGTATTGAAGCGACATATACGATTTTGTTTGATACTGGGAACACAATTGATGTAAGAAGCACTAGGTGATAGGAGAGCAGCAACATATTACCTCATGTGCCATCCCAATAAAGGAAGATGCCCTCTCGGATGATATTGCACTGCACGCAATGTATGTGAAACTAAATTAGTCTGAAGTCATGTGGTGCATCAGAAGCACTAGTGCAGAGGTGAAACAGTCAGATGGGTGACCAAGTACGAGTACTGGGATCAGTGGTGGATCCAGGATCAAATGAAGGGTGTGTGCACACTCCAAAATAAAAAAACCTACGTAATCAAAGTGCCATAAAATATAAGGCAATAGAATAACATAAAAATCTCAATCAAGTATTTCCTGAACGATAATGTTGCAAGACTTGATTGGGATTTTTATATTATTTTGTTGCCATATATTATATGGCACTTGGATTGGGTAGGTTTTTTATTTTGGAGTGTGCACACACCCTTCATTTGATCCCGGATCCGCCAGTGATCTCAGTACTTGTACTTGTTCACTCATCTGACTGTTTCACCTCTGTACTAGTGCTTGTAATGCATCAGATGACTTCAGTCTAATTTTGTTTCACACACATCCCGTGCAGTGAAATATCATCCAAGAGCACATCTTCCTTATTGGGATGGCACATGAGGCAATATGTTGTTGCTCTCCCATCACCTAGTGCTTCTTACATCACTTGTGTTCCCAGTATCAAACAAAATCTTATATGTCGCTTCAATACTGCTTGGTTTGCTTAATGTGTACACTTTTGAACTTAAACATGTCCTGTATCCATATGCCGACAACATTTATATCCAAGTGTAGGTGTGGCTCAACGATGGTCTTGAACCTCCTCTCTCTCTATTTTGAGTTATGATAAGCTGATAGTGCATTGGCATGCTACTGTGTACTTCTCTGCCTTCTCCATTCACATGTTTCCTTTGCTAGGTTTGGTCCATTCTGCGACCAAATTGCTGAGGGGATGTCCACAACTTGTAGTGCTTGATTTCTCTGTCCGAGACTACAATCTTGTCCTAAAGATAATGGTAGTTCTTGGTTACCAATAATACATGGTAAAAAAGAGGTAATGTTAATACATGTCTACATCATTGCTTGTCACTTGAAACCTTCATATTAATATTTTAGTGTGCAGGGAATTGAATGCAATGGACATGTTGACTCATGCTCGTCTATGCAACATGACATTTCTGAGGATAATAATTTATTGCATTCACACGAAAAGGTTGTGCCTACAGTTATTCGTACTCATGTCACAAAGATACAATATTAAATAATTAGTTGCTTAGCATTGTTGTGTCATGGAACTAGGCTGGCGAACATGATAATGTCAACCAATTACAAATTCAAAAAATTCATCATCGCCATAAGACCTTGTTATTGATTATGTGCCAGAGGTAATATTTGTGTGCTTTTGAGTTTTGAAGTTGCAGCTTTCTATAGCTCCAGAATATGAATATCATTTCATCTACTATTATTATCTTTTGGTAGGTGAGGGAAACGAGATAGCAGGGGACTAGAACAAGAACGAGGGAGCGGAACGTTGAGTATGGTACGATTCGGAGTACTGATCCAAGAACTAAGGCTGGTGGTATAGTGTTAGGTGTTGAATTTGCCCTCGTGCCCATAGATCAACCTGTTCTTGATAGTGAGGAGTTAGTAAGGGAAGTTTGTGATGTCAAGACAATTGGTGATGCTTTCTCTTCAGGATACTTAACTGCTTGGCTTTCAGCTTTTGGAAGTTAAATTCTTATCTTCCACATTCCGAAATCATATTTGTGTACATTGAATCACATAACTCTCTAAGGTGCAATTTTCTTTTACGGATTCAAGAAAAGGGGTTGAGTTGCAGCTGAATTCTCTGGTTGGATCAAGAAGCAAATAAAATTAGAAGATTTTACCAATAGCAGTAGTTTACATTGATAGATTGAAAAATGCAATATCATTCACAAGATATTTTTCTTTGGTCGAATTGATGCATGCTATGGTGTAATATTCTCCATAGTAATATTTTCTATAGTTAAAATGATATCAATGATATCATGTTGCACCAGTAATATTTGTATTTTTTTTGTAATGCATATGTATCATACACTTTTATATTAATAATAAATATCTTGATGTTTTGAATCTCTATGTGGTGTGCTTCAATTTCTATATCATTTTAAATGTGCCAAGCATAATAATAAAAATTAACTATTTGCACAACTACGTCAATTTTATTAACTAAATGTTTATTTCCTAAAATGGGTATCAAATTTTGTGGTTAATAACGAAAAAAGAAATAAAGTAAAATTATGCTGCCAAACTAATGTAAAAGTATTGAATTGTAGTGTTACGATATTGGGACATTACGTTACTAGTTGTGTTCTGACGCTAAAGAGAATGTGTTACTAGTCATGTTACTATAGCTATAGGAACATGTTACCACATGTGTGCTACGTCTACGAAAATGTGTTATTGTGGGTGTTACGATAATTACAAATATGTGTTACCATCATGTTTGGCAACACATAACACACATGTTACTGTAATGTTAATGTAACATAGTTTTTCATATATTGCAACACTTTCTATATGTGACAGGTGACACCACTTAGCAACACAGTCAATGGAACACATTTCAATCTATGTTACTATATGGCTTAGTAACACTCTTTTGGGCCTGTAGTAACAAAATACAGTGTTACCAAAGCTCTGGCATGTTGTAGTGGTAGTAAAGAAATCGTGTAGGTGCATGATACTTGTAAACTGCATTGGGATTTTCCCCGAAGAGAAGGGGATGATGCAACAAACCAAAAGGTAAGTATTTTCCTTATTGAGAACCAAGGTTATCGAACCAATAGGAGAACCACGCAAATTCCCGTCTTCAACGCCTATGCACAAAAGAGCAAACACTTGCACCCAATGCGGGCAAGAGGGTTGTCAATCCCCTTGAACTCGTTACTTGCAAGCGGTAAGTAGTGATAGATAGATAATTTGATAAATATAATTGTAAAAAAAAAAAAGTAAATAATGGCAGCAAGTTATTTAGAGTTTTTCTAATTATATTTATGAGGAGACCTAGACGGGCATAGTGTTCGCTAGAGGCTTCTCTCTCGAAGAAGGCATACAGTGGCCAATTGATAGAAAAACGCATAGTTATGCAATATTTATTCACGGCAATGATCATGTATATAGGCATCACGTCCATAAATAAGTAGACCGACTCCTGCCTGCATCTACTACTATTACTCCACCCATCGACCGCTATCCAGCATGCATGTAGAGTTTAAGAAAAAAACGGAGTAATGCTTGGAGGACGATGACATGATGTAGACAAAGTAAATCCAATCAATATGAATAAACCCCATCGTTTACCCTTAGTGACAGCAATATAATGCGTGTCATGCCCCTTTCTATCACTGAGATTGAGCACCGCAAGATTGAACCCACTACAACGCACCACTCCCACTTGAAAATAAATCAATCTAGTTGGCCAAACCAAACCGATAGATTGGAGAGCATTACGAAGCTATAACAATCATGCAAATTAAATACCAACAATTATTCAATATATTTTCATCAATAATTTGAAGATAAACCCACAATTCATCGTATCCCAACAAACACACCGCAAAGATTGATTACATAAGATAGATCACCGCGGGGATCGCGGTGATCTTGGCAATGAAGAACATAGAGAGAGAGATAGCCATCTAGGTACTAACTACGGACTCGTAGGTCTGAGGTGAACTACACACACATCACCATGGGAGCAGCAAAGTTGATGTAGAAGCCCTCCATGATCAATCCCCCCTCCGGCAAGGCACCGGAACAGGGCTGCAGATGGGCACACGGCGGAACAGAGACTTGTGATGGAGGAAAAAGTGTTTCAGGAGGCTCTCTAAGGTTTTTGGAATATATGTGAATTTATAGGCCAGAGAATGAGGGCTGGAGAGTGGTGAGGTGGCCCCAAGCTATTAGGGCGCGGCCACCTCCCCGCCCCCCCACCCCGGTGCACCCTGATGGCTTGGGGGCACCCCGTGTGCCCGCCGGTCTTCCTCCGAAGCTTCTAGGTCTTATTTTGGTCCAGAATAAATCATCAAAAAGTTTCGAGGTATTTGGACTTCGTTTGGTATAGTATTCCTGAAAAGCCGAAAACATGTAGAAAACAACAACTAGCACTTGGCACTGGGTTAATAGGTTGGTGCTCAAAAATAATATAAAACAACAAGTAAATGCCTAAAAAGTATCCTAGAATGATAATATAATAGCATGGAACAATCAAAAATTATAGATACGATGGAGACGTATCAGCATCCCCAAGCTCATTTCTTGCTCGTCCTCGAGTAGGTAAATGATAATTTTGCCCATGGTAAAGGCCCGCGGCAGGGGGGGCCTTTTCTTCAATTTTATGGCCGACACTCTCTCCTGCATCCTGTCTCGTGCTGCCCAGGCGGGCCATTTAGCCCATGTGTCTTCTCTCATTATTCCCGAGGGTGTTACCCACTTATAGTACACTAATGACACTATTGGCATGGTAGAACAAAATGACCAATGCCTTACTAATCTCTAGTTAATCCTCCTCTGTTTCGAAGCCCTTTCAGGTCTTGAAATTAACTTTTCCAAGAGCGAGGTATTGGTCACAGAAGTGTCCACCTTCGAGCAATGCGAGTCTCGCAGCTCCTTAACTGCCATCTTGACTCTTTCCCTTTTAAGTACCTAGGCCTCCATATTGCTCCCTTTAAACTACATGCCAAAGACTTTAAACCTCTCGTGGACAAGGTTGGTAATCGTGTCATGCCATGGCGAGGCCGTTACAATTCGAATGCTGGCAAATTTTTCCTTACGAATGCTTGTCTCACTTCTCTTCATATGTTCACTATGGGCTTCTATCGCCTTACAGAGGGGACACATAATGGGTTTGATAAGCACAGGGGTGCATTTTACTAGAACTCTGCTGACAATCGTCGTAAGTATAGGCTGGTTAAGTGGCAGTCCGTTTGATGCCACAAGTCTCATGAGGGGCTGGCCATACTGAACACTTCCATCATGAATAATTGCCTTATTATTAAATGGTGGTGGAAAATCATGTCCACGGGGCCTGCTACAATGTGGTTTGATATTCTGAAAGGAAAATATTTTCCCAACTATTGCCCCATGTTTGCTTCATCCTTGGGTGGCTCCCGATTTTGGCGCAATTTGGTCAAAGTTAGAGATGTCTTCAGGGAACACGTCAAGTTTGTGGTTGGCAATGGTTCCTCGGTGCGCTTTTGGCTAGACCGATGGTTAGGCGACGCCCTTGGCGGTCTTGTTTCCTGTTTTGTTTTCTTAGTTTCCGGATCCGGAGATCTCAATCTCTGAGCTCGCTGACACAGGTTTGGTCCTGGGTTTCGGAAGCACCCTCTTTCCTGAAGAGTTGGGTCAATGGAACCTCCTTGCAGCCTACTTCTCGATGCTCTCGGGGGAAGGGGATTCGCCAGCTTGCCTCACTCTTCTTCTGATAGATTTTTGGTTAAATCCCTTTACTTGCGGCTGATTTTTGGTCCCCTCACAATCATATTTAAGCCCGTGTGGCTTCCTAAGGTGCCGCCAAAAATCAAATTCTTTATGTGGCAAGCCATCCGCGGCAAACTTCCAGCGGCCGGCCAAATCCGGAAACGTAATGGACCGGGCTCGGCCCATTGTGCTCTATGCTCGGCCCTGGTGGACTCGTACCATATCTTTTTTGGGTGCGTCCTAGCCAGATTGGCCTGGTGTTGCATTAAATCTTGGATGAGGGTTTCCTGGGCTCCTACCTCCTTTGTCGAGCTTCGGCCGCTGGCTGCAAGCCTTGTGGGGGAAAAATAGACGTATTTTCTAGGTGGGGTTCTCAGCGCTATGTTGGGCGTTGTGGACCACTAGAAATAATTCACTATTGAAAGTATTTTCCCTAACAGGCCGGCTAATTGCTTTTTCAAAATGATTATCTTCTTGCAGCAGTGGAAATTATTGACTAAGGACACTGATCGGGTTGCACTCGAGGAGTTGATTTCTAGGGTGTGATCTTCTGCTACTCCCTGGTCCAGTATCACGGCACCAATTGATGATCCTCGCGTGTTGCTACTCGTTTATCCAGGCTTTGTAGGTTGTTGGCCTGCGTGCCACTGTTATCTGTCTTGTGTGTCATCAGTTTCTAATTTCATACTTTTTTTTGGGTCCGTGCGCACTTAATTCTAATTTCGTACTTTCTGCCTTATGATGATGAAAACGAATATTTGGTGTCGTTGACTCTGCCTGGTGGTTTTATTTATAAAGTTGGGCGTATGGCTTTCATCTAAAAAAAGTTGCAGCGAGGTGCTCTTTCAATCGAAGCCAACATAAATAAAACCTAGGGCAAGGGATGGAACTTTCCTAACAAAAAAAATTTGATGGCCTTCTAGATGAGTCCTAAACACATTCTTTCTGGTTTTTGTCCGTCCGGATGGGAACAACAACCAGGGAGGCAAACCCAAAGATGCTACACACACGAATATGCGATATGGGTTTATTGTTACAGACTGAAGTGTAGCTTGAAGATTGGGAGATTAGGTAGGATGGGGGGCCACCAGTGAAAATCAGTGGGGGTCGATGGAGTCGTACAATCCGTACAAAATTTTGGTAAGTGTAGCATATTTTAAGCAAAACCTAAGAGGCAGACGACGCAGGTGGGCTTAGCACCACCTTGCATGCCAACCAGCTTAGGCTTAGCTCCCGTACCTCATTTTTAGACTAAGACATGCACTAGTGGAAAACAGACCTTTCGACTGGAGCACTAGTCCAGGCCGGGTTTGGGCCCGGGACTAATGTGGGTATTAGTCCCGGTTCCAACGGCTAGGAGCGGACGGGGGCACGGCCAGGATTAGTCCCGGTTCAAGTGGGACCTCTAGTCCCGGTTGGTGGTGCCAACCGGGACTAAAGAGGTTGCGGCAGGCTGGGGCCCCTGCGAGCCCCTTTAGTCCCGGTTGGTATATCGAACCGGGAGTAAAGTCTTCCCTATATAAAGTTGCTTCATCCAGCTAGCCCGCCGAGTCCAAGCTTTCTCTCCTCTCTGTTTCCTTCCCCAAGCTCGAGTTCATCCTCCATTTTTGCCAAGATTTGTGAAGATTGGCGGCACCCCCATCTATCCAAGGGTTCTAAAAGGTTAACAACTTCATCCTTTCATCTCTCATTGCTAGTTTAGCTCGTTTCATGCTCTATAAGTATAGTGATTTGTGGGTTTTAGTTTGGGAGTAATTATGTGGGAGTTTTTTTGATTTATATGCAATTTGAGCTCAAATTAACTTCTTAAGTTTGCATATGTGCAGGTGTGGTTTACTTAGTGCCTTCCCGTCCCCTTCCTCACCACCGTCAATCGACCGCGCCGTCCTGTCGCCGGCACCACCTTGGTGAGCCTCTTGTTCTTATCTTTTTTGTAAAAAAATCTTATTTGTATGATTTAGATAGTTACTTGTATAATTTTCTTACTTGTATGATTGTTTGTTAGATATAGTGCCATGGTTTTGATATCTGTCCCCGTCGGCCCTCGTCCGGTTTATAATTCGGATGTGGTATATTATCTTTTATAACTATTTTTTTTCATGTTGTGTTTATGAAAATTATGCCCATCAAGTTGACATGGATATTTTTATGTAGGAGGTATGTGAACCGGAAATTGCAACCGACCCTCTTGTTGAGAAGATAAACTTAGTTGAAAAATAAAACGATTATTTGAAAGAAAAATTGAAAAGAATTGAAGAAGAAAAGATGAAATTGGAGTTGTATGTTGCCGATGTCGTCGATGATCACAAGATCAAGATGGATGCAATGCGCTTGAAGATTAGAAAGATTAGAAAATATGTCATTAATAAAGAGGCTTGGTATCATTATGCTGTTGGATCAATTATTACCTTAGTTGCAATTTTGATCGCATTTGTTGTTGCATTTAAATGCTTTAGATAGTTGTATGTTGTTTTATGAGAAGTATGTATGAACTTTATGTATATATTTTTGCAGTAATAACATTTGGTCACTACTCTACTTTGGTTTTAATGTGATGAACTTGTATTAATTTGGTCAGTTCGATGTTGTGTAATGAAGATGAGCTGACAATGGATGTACGATGACCGGCGCTCTCCCGAGTTCATTAATGGCCTGCATAATTTTATGTGTGTTGCTGAGGCAAACAAGCGGAATGGTTTTATGTGTTGTCCATGTGGTTTCTGTAAGAATGATAATTATTACTCTACCTGAAAAATCCTTCACAACCACCTGCTTTGGTCTGGTTTCATGTCCGGCTATAACTGTTGGACCAAGCACGAAAAAAGAGGGGTTATGATGGAAGACAATAAAGAAGAAGAGGATGATGACAAATATCCTGGTTTTCCTGAATACGATGGTACTACAATGGGGGAAGCTGAAGAAGAGGTAGAAACAGGGGACTAATTTCAATACCATTATCATGCTTGATTATTATCTGATTGAATTCTATCCTCGCAAAGTGCATGAAGCAGAAACATGGGACTAATTTATGTGCATAATACGTTTGCGAGAACATTCGCATGGCGACCGAATGGCGCAGAGATGTAAGACAAGTTGAGGTACCTAAACACTATTAACATTTTTTTATGATGATGTAATATATATATACACACACAAATAATATATTCATATTGATCTTCTTCTTTAAAGATTGAAGACATGCAGAAGAAGCTCCTATCAGAGAACCGGCTACGAGCAATTCAAGAGGAAATTGCGGGATTTTTGCTTACGGAGGTCATATCTGAAAGCGTAGAATATCATTGCCGCTAATGCATGCATGTAATGATCTCTAAATTGAAGGAGAAATTGTATATATATATATATAGAGAGAGTTCTGTACTCCTGGGTGTATGTACTCCCATATTCAATATACCTCATATACACATTGATTATACCTCTTTACCATTTTCAATATACTTCATTAAATATTCTAAGATACCCCAATACGAGTTTTGTGGAAAAAATATCATTTGCGACGTAATTTTTGTAATATACCTTTTTCATGTACGAACAAATCAGTATATACGTAAACCTTTTAAAATATGTAGACTCACATGATTTTTTTCGTGAAACTCATTTTGGGGTATCTACTAATTATTAATGAAGTATATTAAAAATAATAAAGAGGTATAAAATATTCATCTATGTGGTATATGAGCGATGAGAGTACGTACTCCTAGGAGTACATAGCCATTTTCCTATATATATATATATATATATATATATATATATATATATATATATATATATATATATATATATATCTGTGTGTGTGTGATTGTATGAGAAATTATATTATATATGCATCAACGTGTACAATATGTAGTAGCATAAAATATGTTGGAAATAAAAAAGAATTAAATAGAAAACACAAAATGAAAAGGAAAAATAAACCATAAACCCTAAACCCAACAAAAAAAATTCTTAGTCCTGGTTGATGTCACCAACCGGGAATAATGGTCCTTCACCCCCACCGCACGCTCAGGGCCAAATATAAAGGGTGAGGACTAAAGCCGCGCATTACATGGGAGATCAGATGGCCACAAAAATAACCGAAAGTGTGTACGTTACACATACACTTCAGGAAAACTCTGTATGGTACCGCCACAGACTAGAAGCAGTAGCTATCTGGTTTGACCCGGGCCGGGGATGAATGCATGCATGGTAGACAATAGTACCATTTAGTCCAAGCGTGTGACCACGATCTAGAAATTTGGAAACAACGTGCACATCGAATTTCCCGCGGTCGACAGCGTACCCCGATCGACACACGCCACCTGCTTCCTTGCTCCATTTTCCACGTCCCACCCGCACGACACGATCAGTAGGAGTATGAAGTGTGGCAGGTGCCGCGCCGCTCGATCATATATCGCCGCCGTTCTGTCCTCGCCGGAGTTACATCAACCGCACAGCGATCGTCCCACACCTATCCGGCTATCCGTCTGAACGTGGCGGCCCGTTTTTTCGCGCTGCTCACCAACTCTCCCAGCGTTGAAACACCACACGGGTACAGGCCGCGGTCTCACCGGCGGACAGAAGCAGCATTGTCAAGCGGCTACAGGTGCACGGAGGAGCTGCTAGTGATCCGGTAGACCGTGTCGTGGCATTTAATTGTTGGAGTAGCTGGTATACGGTATTACCACATGTGCAAGCATGCAGAGCCGCAACGGTACTCGTGAGAGCAGTAAACGTCCTTGTCGACGACTGACTGGCCGACACCGAGAAATCCTAACCTGCACCCAGAAGATAATCATATTCGTGTGACATTTCAGCCGTAGCGTTCACCTACCCTCTCTTGACCTCTTCTCGTTCACTAAGGCTATTTTCCTAATATCTTTGGCTATCTCAGCCCCGATATCTTTGGCTCTCTATAGTATATATAGCACTGGATAATATTACCTAATGCATCAGCAGCTGATCACTACTACATATCTAGCGCGTGAGAAGCTAAGCCTAGCTTGTACACAAGCAGCCTCCTATATATTGATACAACAAGGTCTTTGTTTCCTTTGTACGTAGCCGTGCACGTTCTCGCCATGAAGATCACCGTGCTCTCGTCCAGGGCCGTCAAGCCCGATTACGGCGCCTGCGGTGCACCTCCGGCCAGCACGGACGACGTCGTCCCGCTCACCGTGCTCGACAAGGCCAACTTCGACGCGTACATCTCCGTCATCTACGCGTTCCGCGCGCCGGCACCACCCAACGCCGTCCTCGAGGCCGGCCTGGCCAGGGCGCTGGTTGACTACCGCGAGTGGGCCGGGCGGCTCAGCGAGGACGCAGCTAACGGCGACCGCGCGATCCTGTTCAACGACGCTGGTGCGCGGTTCGTGGAGGCGATAGCCGACGTGGCGCTGGACAGCGTCATGCCCATGAAGCCAACGCCGGAGGTGCTGAGCCTGCACCCCAGCGGCGACGACGGCCCCGAGGAGCTGATGCTCATCCAGGTCACGCGCTTCGCGTGCGGGTCCATCGTCGTGGGGTTCACCGCGCAGCACCTTGTGTCCGACGGCCGGGCCACCAACAACTTCTTCCTCGCGTGGAGCCAGGCCACCCGCGGCGTTGCCGTCGACCCCGTCCCGGTGCACGACCGCGCATCCTTCTTTAAACCACGCGTCCCGCCGCAGGTTGAGTACGAGCACCGGGGCGTGGAGTTCAAGCCCTGCAAGTGCAAGGAGGCCGACGAAAACGACTACGAAGGCCACGCCGGCGACGGCGACGTGGTGGTGGTAAACAAGGTGCACCTCAGCCTGGAGTTCATCTCCAAGCTCAAGTCGCGGGCGTCTGTGGGCGTGCACCGGCCGTACAGCACGCTGCGGTGCTTGGTGGCGCACCTATGGCGGTGCGTCACAAAGGCGCGCGGGCTCGACGGGAGCGTTTCCACCAGCCTTGCCATCGCAGTAGACGGCCGAGCGCGGATGAGCCCACAGGTGCCGGACGGATACACCGGCAACGTCGTCCTCTGGGCGCGGCCCACCGCCACGGCGCAGGAGCTCGTGACGAGGCCACTGCAGCACGCGGTGGAGCTCATCAACCGGGAGGTGGCCCGGATCAACGGCAGCTACTTCGAGTCCTTCATCGACTTCGCCAGCTCCGAAGCGGCGCAGAAGGAGCGGCTGGTGCCGGCGGCCGACGCCGCGGAGATGGTACTGAGCCCCAACATCGAGGTGGACAGCTGGCTGCGGATCCCGTTCTACGACCTCGACTTCGGCGGCGGACAGCCATTCTTCTTCATGCCAAGCTACCTGCCGGTGGAGGGCCTGCTCATCCTGCTACCGTCTTTCGCCGGCGACGGGAGCGTGGACGCCTACGTGCCCCTCTTCAGCCGCGACATGGACGCCTTCAAGTACTATTGCTACAACCTCGACTAGCTTTGCATAATTGCATTGCATCGTCGAGTTAATCTTGTCTGAGGATGGTGCCGGTTTTGAGCTGTATCTTTGATGCCACGTATACATATGTGTTGCTTGCATGCATGGAGTACGTGTGGTTCTACAGTAAAGGAGTATGGTATGAAAGTATGGACAAATTAATGTGTTGTCTCGTAACAACAAGTTACAAATTATTTTATTTTTTTGAACACAGTACAAACGCAAGCGTTCATATACACGTGCATACACTCATCCCTATTTACGCACACACGCATACCCTATTCCTATGAGCACTTCCGAGAGACTGAGCCGGCATATGACGGAGGTCTAGATGACGTGCCATCGATCGATACGATAACAGCCTCATATTGAGTTGTTGGATGATGTGCATGTCGTAGGGTGCAGTACACTTTTGTGCGTGAAACGAATCATGCACGCGCAGCCAGAAGATCCCCTCTGCCCCTGCCTACGAAATTCGATGATACGGCCAACAACGCATCACACAAGAACTCATCCTCCATGGTCGAGTACCCCGCCATCTTTTGTACTCTAAAAAAACGACATGGTGTTCGAAAATAAGCTCCATGACATTTGACTGAACACCTACCGGGCGTGGTGTCCGCCATAGACGACGTCGACAGGGGGGCGGGGTGTACCTGCCTACGGATGGGTCATGGGTGGACGGCGCCGTCGTAAAAGACCAGCGGGCATGTTGGTGCTGGTTGCGGAGGTCCGACAAGCCCGTGTGCCGGTCAGAGAGGCATAGTGACGGCGGCGGAGGGGAGGTTGTGGATGCAGAGCAAGGGGGTAGAAGGGGCGAAATGAAAGAAGATAGGACTGGAAGGGGGATTCAGTGGGTCGGAGTTGTCGAAGTCCTACGTAGTTGTTGTCCGAAGTTGGATGGCACAACATGTCCGAACAGTATGGTCGAGACGTATGTAGGCGGTTTGAAAATCGGAGTTGAAGATGTCCTTAGGAATGAGAAATCTTTGCAGGAGATATCTGAGTTAGTCAGCGGAACCTCTTGAAGTTTCTAGCTTCGTTCTAATCCTTAAATGTTGGGGAAAAGGTCCTGATTGGGCAAGCACTTGTTCAGACCCAAAGATGTGCTAACGGAATATGCTGTGATATCATATATCAGATAAAGCGAACCAGTGATATTGAAATTTTAAAATGTCCAGATTTTTTAGAAAAAAATAAGAAAACCATCGGCTTTGCGTTGCTCCGTCTCATATATACGGCGCGCGAGGGTTGCGTGTAATATTTACGTTCTTCCGTCAACCTTCAATTCCTGACGATAATGTAATAAAGTTCTGTCTAGGGCACATCTAGATGTATCCTAATTATTGTATATCGAAATGACTCAATCAATCTAGAAAAAAAAAAGACAAAGAATAATGCTTGCACGAATCTTAATGTAAAATTAATGACATAGGACTTATATGTACAATACTTAAAATACAACTAGATGTGTTTTATATAGCAAAACTAATATAACAAATCGTTAGTTGGCCGTCTCAGAAAAAAAGGGCATGGTCTATCTGCCGCGACGATCTGTCTCAGAAAAACTAATATAACAAACGGTTTTGCTAGAACTCATCTAGATGAGAAATAATTTGGTCTCATTCACTTTTATAGCCATTGGATGTGACTATAAGATGTGTGTGTGTGCTGATGTGGGTTGTAGTACTATTTTGTATCTGTTTTTGTTTCAAAATGAATGAGACCAAACTATTTCTCATCTAGATGAGTTCTAGGCACTCCCTATAACAAATCGTTAGTAGCAATTCTGATGGCAGCAATTAATTGATTAGCTAGTTTTGACCATGGTTTAGTGCTGACTTTGTACGAGCTGTTACTTGTTTTTCAAACAAGTCTGACCAGGGAATGGATCGACCAGGATACGTCGTCGTCGCTATCGAATTTCCAGTGTACTTATATACTCAATCCGACTCCAGCTTCCTCCATCACTCGTGTCACCTTAACCACCGGCTACGTAGTCAATTAATTCAAGCATTCCAAACAATATTATTAAGGATCACGCAGCTGGTAACCAACCGAACGCGTTTACCATACCCTCTTCGGTCCGTCCGATCAGGATCCAACGGCCAGATCTACAGTGATTCGTCTACAAAGGAGCGTACCGACAGTGCAGCTACAGTGATTTGTTGGCACAGATCGGTGTCCGTTTCATATCCAACGGCCATGCTACGACGTGTCACTGGATCTCTGTTGATATCTGTCCACCGCTCGGTGTCTGCTGGTGTCTGAATGCGGCCTCCCGACTTCGGATTTCGGATCATCCATCTCTCTGCTCACCAACTCCCAGCAAGCGCTGAACGTAACGTACACATGTCACCGGTGAAGAGCAGAAAATTCGTTTCTTTGAAAGGGCAAGAGTACATGCGTACCACTTGCTCGGCTGGGCATCATTTGACCTGTCGTCCAATCCTGATCCACGACCGTAGATAACCTAACATACTCTGTCGATCCCTTTCAAGGTTCAAGTCAACTGCATGTGTAGGTCGATCGATGCCCCCCACCTACCTCTCTCGCGGTCTCTTGCATTGCTCCGGCTCATGCATGCATGCAGCCTCACCGTCCGATGCTGCGTGCACGGCTAGCTACAAACCGGAGTGCTGCTACACACTCGACTAGAGTTATTTTTTTTCGGGAATACTCAAGTAGAGTTATTTGTTTGCGAGTAGAGTTGCCTTGACTCACCGAACGTTTTTCTATTTCAAACTCTACACGCCGATAAAGTTATGGGAGTTGGCTCGCTTGCTAGCTTAGAGCATCTACAGCCGGACCCCTATACCCTTCAAAAACTTTCGGACAGGCCGCCCGGTCACTGTCCGATGACAAAAAATCGATTCAGACGGGTCTCTCAAACCGGCCTTAAACGCCCGGGCTGACCGGCACCCCACATTTTCAGCCCAAATATGGGGCGGGTATAGGGGAGCCCGGGCGTGGCACGCCCGTCACGTCGGACCCGACAGCCCGACCCCACCTCAAATTGCCCCCAAATCGACCGCGCGAAGTGCCGGATCCATTTGGTATTATCCTCTCTTCTTCCTCCTCGCGTCGTCCGTCTCCCAGCTCCGCCGTCGCGCGCGCTTCGTCGCCTAGTAGCCTCTGCTCCTCCGGCCGCTCGGTCAGAAGGATCATCTCTCCCGACCTCGCCGCGGAGGACGTCGTCCCCGGTCCGAAAGACACCACGGTACGTCCGGCAACTCTCTGCCTCTGCCTTGCGCGGGATGTGTTTGACAGAATGTCTGACCGGATATGTTCGTCAAATTAGTAGGAGAAACGATGGATTCGACTGCTTCGTCCGGCGAGGAGTATGGACTGACGCAGCTTGATGAACTGATTCAAGAAGAGTTCTTCGATTCATCGAATTCGGACGAAGAAGTGGACATGATCATGCTCATGAGCATGAAAGAGGAAATGGACCGGCAAATGGAGCATATTCTCAATTTCAAGGGCTCAATCAATGGGAGAAGATTCATCAATCGGGATAGGGTATCCGGAGCAAAGCTATTGCAGAAGGATTACTTTGATCCGAACCCAAGATTCCCGGATGATCCATGGTTTCGTCGTCGCTTTTGCATGCAAAAACCATTGTTTTTGCGTATTGTGGAGGCAGTGGAAGCACATGACGACTACTTCAGACTCACAAGGGATTGCTGCGGTCAACTCTCTTTCTCTGCCAAGCAGAAGTGCACGGCTGCTATGAGGATGCTTGCACGTGGTACTGCGGCAGATGCCGTTGGTGAGATGGTCAGGATGGGGAAGAGTACATGCCTGAAAACTACTGTCAAGTTTGCCCGTGCTGTGGTGCAGGTGTTTGAAGTAGAGTATCTGAGAGAGCCAAATGCACAGGACACGGAGAAGTTGTTGGCTATTGGAGAGGCCAGAGGGTTTCCAGGAATGCTCGGATTGATTGCATGCATTGGCAATGGAAGAACTGCCCCAAAGGTTTGCGAGGAATGTATCAAGGTCACACAAAAGAGGCCACCATCATACTAGAGGCGGTGGCATCACATGACTTATGAATTTGGCATGCTTTCTTTGGAATGCCAGGTTCTCACAATGACATCAACGTGCTTCAGCGATCTCCGATGTTCAGGAGGCTTTGCAACGGGGAATCACCTCCGTGCAACTACACCGTCAACGGCCGAGACTACAACATGGGATACTATCTTGCCGATGGCATATATCCTCAGTGAGCTGCATTTGTCAAGACCATATCCGAAGCACATGGCAAAAAGCAAAAGCACTTCGCAACAATGTAGGAAGCAGCTAGGAAGGATGTGGAGTGGGCATTCGGAGTGCTGCAAGCGCGTTGGGAAATTGTTCGTGGGGCTGCAATGATGTGGGAACAAGAAACTTTGGGCAGTTGATGACATGTTGTGTTATTTTGCACAATATGATCGTCGAGGTTGAGGGTGATGGTGTAGCCCAAACCAATGATTTTGAAGCATCCGAAGAACAAGTTGAAATCCCTGAAGATCAAGATGCAGTTCAGCTTATGAACTTTCTGCAGATGCATCAGAACCTGCGAGATCATCACGTGCACACGCAACAACTCAATGATCTGGTGAAGCATATGTGGACCCACAATGGAAATCAAAGAGTAGATGATTGATTGTGCACTTCAAATAAATTTGATGTAAACACTTCTTATTTTCTGTACTAACACTTGTTTTACGTGAGACGTTTACTATCGGATGATCGACGTGCATGCTTTGTATGAATTTGAGAGTCCGAATATGAGGCATGTGGATGCACGGAGCGAAATATGAGGGGTCGTCTCGACGCGTCCGCGTGTGTATAGGGGGGCGGATTTGCAAGGTCCGGCTGTAGATGCTCTGGGCACATAAGACCAACACATCTACGCGACGCTTGCGTTTAAATTATACTCACTCCGTCTCATAATATAAAACTTTTTTTGACACTAAACAGAATACGTCTCCACCTGTTGTACGTGTCTCGCCGTAGGGAAGGAGCAGGTAAGGTGTGAACTTTCTTGGAGAACTAAAATCTCCAACAGAATGACTTGACTTCCGCACTCTGTCTAAAAGTGTGGCTAGGATATGTTATGTTAATCGGTTGTTGATCATGACCGACCGATAATACTCATAAAACCCTACCCGCGAAAAAATTACTGCGACCTAGAGTATGTGTACGTGAGCTGAAGCTAGTGCGCTGGATTTTTGTACAGCATGCCTTCTACGGTTTAAAACCCCTATTTCTAGCGTTTTAACACACGAAATACCACATGTGTTGGTGATCATGGGGTCATCAGACGCTTGTGGATTCGCCCATCTGAGACATGACGAATCTCTAGCTTGTTTCTTATCTAAACCGCTGGAATTTATATCATTGTTGATAGCTAAACAATCACGAATTGCATAAAACACAACAAATGATCACAATTAGCCACTTATACTGGCCAAAATTTTGTTCAATCATACGTTGTTCCAGCTAATCAAAAACTTTTTTCATATGTAATAACTAAATTACAATGTTTATTTGAAGCAATTTTCTTGCGGGGAATTAGTTTATGTTATTGTCTAGTGATGTTAACAAATAACCATCATATAGGTGAAGTGTATATAGAACGTAGAGCATGACAAATGAAATTTCATGGAGTCATAATATATCTTAATTTGTGTATTCGACATTCGCACAACACCGTGAAGGAAATAAATATAGTCATATCACATAGATCAATAATTACAATATTTTAATCATAAGTAAAATCAAGTTCCTCCATATCCTGAGAACTTGGAAACTAGTCAAACATCAAGGCAAACACGATAGCCATATGAATCGAAGATGAATGATTAAGGTACATTCGTAAAAATCCACAACGATTCCGGGCCTCACATGAACAACATCACAAAATTCAAGGAGATGAGCGTCGGGGTCAATGGTGGCGACTAATACACTACTGCAGGAATGTCCAGCACTGGCGGGTGCAAAAAGCCTAGTAGTGGCGGGCCAGGCTCTCAGGGGCGTCCGCCATTGACCTCCCGCCACTGCTATAAACCAATCAATGGCGGGCGCTCGCCCGCCACTGGTACGTAGCTTCCAGTGTCGGGCTTTCTCACCTGCCCGCCACAACTTGCTTCTGTTGCCTGCCACTGTTGTCACCTTAGCTGTTGATGTTCAGATGTTCTGCCCGTCGCTACAGCAAAAGGGATGAGCACGGACGATTCTCAATATAATAGCAGAATGAATTCATTTTGAAAACAAACCCTCAAATAATTCAGTAACACTAGAAAGTTGTTCGACTCTGGAAACAAACATCAATGTATCACATTCATCTTAACATACTAATTAATTAACTAACAGTTCTCCGGCTGATATATTCATGACTTAGTTCTAAACATGGTCAACAACAACCATCATCTGATAGTCGTTGCGGTTGCTCTTCCTTATAGTGATTACCACAAAGGTGTCCACCCTTAGTTCTCTCTTTCCCTTGATGAACTGCCGCCAGCCGGACTCATGGAATGATATGCGCCCGTCGGATTCCGTCTTGTATGGGACGTTCGTGACATACCCTCTTGGTCCATGGATTACTCCAGCGGTGCCGACGGCGGGGATGTCCACTCTGGAAAACATCTTCAAAGGTAACTTCTGAACTCCCCATCATTAAGAGAAAATAGAGAGCACGCAATGGTAGACATCTCACCATACTTGGTTATGACCAAAAAGAGATGAAAGAATATAAAACATCTCACCATAAATTTTTTGACCATGTTGGTTTTTGTTAGATGGTGCACAAAGGGCTTCCCCAAGAAGGCCAAAGAGGATGGTAACATTGCTTTCACATTAGCTTTATCGTTCCGAGTAAGCTTCTTCATCCTTTGAGAAAAAAATGCAGAAAGGATAGGACCATCATCTTCATCTTCGATGTCCTCATCTCCATCTTGGTTGTCCTTGATACATCTCCAACGTATCTACTTTTCCAAACACTTTTTCTTTGGTTTTGACCTCTAATTTACATGATTTGAATAAAACTAACCCAGACTGACGATGTTTTCAGCAGAACTACCTTGGTGTTATTTTTGTGCAGAAATAAAAGTTCTCGGAATCGGACGAAACTTTTTGTGAATTATTTTTGAGAATTATAATGAATTATGGAGCGAAGACCTGCAGGAGGGGTGTGCCAGGGGGCCACCACACATCACGGGGCCTGATGGCTTGTGGGGCCCTCGTGGCACCTCCGACCCTAATTCCAGTCCTATAAAATCACATCTTCGGCGAAAAAAAATCAGAGAGAAGTTGTCATCGCGTTTCACGAGACAGAGCCGCAGTCACCTCCTGTTCTTCCTCGGGAGGGCTGATCTGGAGCCTGTTTTGGGCTCCGGAGAGGGGAAATCGTCTCCGTCGTCATCACCAACCCTTCTCCATCAACACCGCCATGATGCTCACCACCGGGAGTGAGTAATTCCTTTGTAGGCTTGTTGGACGGTGGTGGGATTGGATGAGATTGATCATGTAATCGAGTTAAGTTTGATAGGGCTTGATCCCTAGTATCCACTATGTTCTGAGATTGCTGTTGCTATGACTTTGCTATGCTTAATGCTTGTCACTAGGGCCCGAGTGCCATGATTTCAGATCTGAACCTATTATGTTTTCATGAATATAAGAGTGATTTGGATCCTATCTTGCAAGCTATATGCACCTATTACGTGTCTTGATCCACATACCCCAAGGTGACAATAATTGGGATTCTTTCCGGTGATTGCCGTAGTTTGAGGAGTTCATGTATTCACCATGTGTTAATGCTTTGTTCCGGTTCTCTATTAAAAGGAGGCCTTAATATCCCTTAGTTTCCAATAGGACCCCGCTGCCACGGGAGGGTAGGACAAAAGATGTCTTGCTAGTTCTTATCGCAAGCACGTATGACTATATACGGAATACATGCCTACATTACATTGATGAATTGGAGCTAGTTTTGTGTCGCCCTAGTGTGTAACTGTTATATGGTCAATGCCACTAAATCATTATCCATCACCGATCCACGTGCCTATGCTTTACATATACTGAATCTTGCTAAGTTACTATTGCTACTGCTATTGTCACAACTGCTACAAATTTGCTGTTGTCACTACTACTGTTACTACTACTATTTGATGTGCTACTAAACCTTTGCTACAGAGAGATATCTCAGGTGCGGTTAAATTGACAACTCAAATGTCAAGGCCAATAAATATCCTTTGGCTCCCCTTGTGTCGAATCAATAAATTAGGGTGAAATACTACCCGTGAAGACTGTCGCGATCCCCTATACTTGTGGGTTATCAAGACCTTTTTCTGGCGCCGTTTCCGGGGAGCATAGCTCTATTTATTGTGTTAACTTGAGGATATCCAATTGGTACTATGAGAAATCTGAAAGATACTCGAACTAAGATCGTCCCCTCTCACACGAGAGGAGGTAAGGAACTGCCATCTAGCTCTGCTTTTGATTCACCTACTATTTTGAATGAGCTTGTTACAGCACCACCTATTGATCGTCCTGATATGTCACATGAACTTGATGATGCTGCCTCTGAAATTAATGATGATACTATTGCTACACATGTTGAAACTGAAAATGTGCCACTGAATTAATTACTTGATGCCCACCTTGCTAAAGCTAGAGAACTTGAAAATGGTGAAACTGATGAGGACTTTGAATCACCTGTTACAACTCGCTCTCCTATTAGATATGAATTGCCTCATGTGTGTGAAGGTTCTGTCATGGATAAGGAAACAACTAGTGATTTCTTTGCTTGTGAAAATAGATTATGATTTGAGAAAACTACTATGCAAACTGAAGGAAAAATCTATGATGGAGAAAATGAAATATGATCCTAAATTTGCTACTTCTCCTATATTTGTTACTCATAAGGATTATGAATTCTCTATTCACCCTGAGTTAATTCCTATAGTAGAATCTGATCCTTTCCATGGTTATGAAAATGAAACTCGCGCCGAACACCTTATGAAACTGAATGATATTGTTGCTTTGTTTACCAATGATGAAAATATGCGCTACTATTATATCCTTAAGCTTCTTCCTTTCTCGCTAAAAGGCGAGTCTAAGGAATGGTTTCTTTCTCTTGCTCCTGGTTGTATGCATAGTCCCCAGGATATGCTCCATTATTTTTCTGCAAAATATTTTCCTGCTCATAAGAAACAAGCTGCCTTACAGGAAATATTTAGCTTTGTGCAAATTGAAGAAGAGAATCTCCCTCAAGCTTGGGGGAGGCTTCTCCGGTTACTTAGAGTTGTGCCCGATTGTCCTCTTAAGAAAAATGAAATTCTCGACATCATTTATAATGGACTAACCGATGCTTCTAGGGACTTTCTAGATATTTGTGCTGGTTGTGTTTTCAGGGAAAGAACTGTGAGCCAAGCTAAAGAATTGTTGAATAACATATTACAAAATGCCGATGATTGGACACTTCCTGAACCACCTCCGGAACCTATTCAAAAGAAGAGAGGCATTCTATTCCTCAACCTTGAAGATATGCAAGAAGCTAAAAGATCTATGAAGGAGAAAGGTATTAAAATTGAAGATATCAATAAATTACCACCTATTGAAAAAAACATGCACTCGATAACCCGACACGGGTAGTAGAGGTAAACTCTCTCCACCCCTTTACTGAAAATGATATACCTTACAATAAGATTCCTGAACAATGCATGGATGAATATGATAATTATATTGTCAAGCAAGAACAATTCAATAACTATGTTAAAGAGCAATTGAGACATAATGCTATGATGATAGACCATTTAAGTGACTTAATGTTTAGAATTGCTAATGATGTAAAAGGTCTAGGTAAACATGCTTCTATGGTTCACACCCAACTAGACCAAGTTGCTAAGTCACAAAATGATTTCTTGCTGAAATAAATAATAATATGAATGATCATGCTGTTAGAGTAATGACTAGGGGAGGTCATATGACCCAAGAACCTCTCTACCCAGAAGGTCATCCTAAAAGAATAGAAAAGGATTCCCAAAGAATTAATGTTGATGCACCTAGTTCCTCTAATAAGAAAAAGAAGAAGAAACATGATAGGAACTTGCATGCTTCTAGTGAACCTGTTATAGAAACACCTACGGAGAAACAAAATGATGTTTCTATTTCTGATGCTGAGACACACTCTGGTAGTGAACATGCACCTAGTGATAATGAAAAGGAAGATGAAAATGATACTGTGCATGTAGATGTTCCACCAGATATTAATAAAGAAAATGATGATGATGTAGTGATACGTCCATTTTGCATCATGATTTCCTACTGTTATTTATAATGTTTTGTTAAATAATAATGCTTTAGGGAGTGATTCTAATGCCTTTTCTCTCATAATATGCAAGGTTTACACAAAGAGGGAGAATACCAGCAGCTGGAATTCTGGGCCTGAAAAAGCACATCAGAGATACCTATTCTGCACATCTCCAAACAAGCTGAAACTTTACGGAGAATATTTTTGGATTATTTTAAAAATACTGGAGAAAATAACTACCGGAGGGGGCCACCCTGGTGGGCACAAGACACTAGGGCGCGCCAGGCCCCCCAGGCGCGCCCTGGTGGGTTGTGCCCTCCTCGGCCCACCTTCGGTGCCCATCTTCTGGTATATAGGGTCTTTTGACCTAGAAAAAATAAGAGGAGGACATTCGGGACGGAATGCCGGAGTCTCGAGGCGGAACTTGGGCAGGCGAACTTTTGCCCTCCGGCGAAGCGATTCCGCCGGGGGAACTTCCCTCCCGGAGGGGGAAATCGAAGCCATCGTCATCACCAACACCCCTCTCATCTTTGGGAGGCCAATCTTCATCAACATCTTCAACAACACCATCTCCTCTCAAACCCTAGTTCATCTCTTGTGTTCAATCTTTGTACCGGAACCTCAGATTGGTACCTGTGGGTGACTAGTAGTGTTGATTACATCTTGTAGTCGATTACTATATGGTTTATTTGGTGGAAGATTATATGTTCAGATCCATTATGCTATTCAACACCCCTCTGATCTTAAGCATGAATATTATTTGTGAGTGGTTACCTTTGTTCTTGAGGTCACGGGAGAAGTCATGTTGCAAGTAATCATGTGAATTTGATATGTGTTCGATATTTTGATGATATGTATGTTGTGATTCCCTTAGTGGTGTCATGTGAACATCGACTACATGACACTTTACCATACTTGGGCCTAAGGGAATGCATTGTGGAGTAGTTATTAGATGATGGGTTGCTAGAGTGTTAGAAGCTTAAACCCTAGTTTATGCGCTACTTCGTAAGGGGCTGATTTGGATCCAAACGTTTAATGCTATGGTTATATTTTATCTTAATACTTTTCTCGTAGTTGCGGATGCTTGCGAGGGGGTTAATCATAAGTGGGAGGTTGTTCAAGTAAGAAAAGCACCCAAGCACCGGTCCACCCACATATCAAATTATCAAAGTAGCGAACACAAATCAAACCAACATGATAAAAGTGACTAGATGAAATTCCCGTGTACCCTCAAGAACACTTTGCCTATTACTAGAGACTGTTCTGGCCTGTCCTTTGCCACAAAAGGATTGGTCTACCTTGTTACACTTTATTTACCATTACCGTTACTTGCTCGTTATCAATTATCTTGCTATCAAACTATCCGTTACCTACAATTTCAGTGCTTGCAGAAATTACCTTGCCGAAAACTGCTTGTCATTTCCTTCTGCTCCTCATTGGGTTCGACACTCTTACTTATCGAAAGGATTACGATTGATCCCCAATACTTGTGGGTCATCATGTAGAAATAGAACCTGTTGAGGATCTTGATAACCCACCTCCTAAAAATAAACGTTATGATAAGAGAGACTTTGTTGCTAGAAAACATGGAAGGGAAAGAGAGCCATGGGTTCAAAAACCCATGCCATTCCCTCGTAATCCTTCTAAGAATAAGGATGATGAAGATTTTGAACGCTTTGCTAAAATGATTAGACCCGTTTTTTTGCGTACTCGTTTGACTGATATATTGAAAATGCCTTCGTATGCTAAGTATATGAAGGATATTATTACCAACAAAAGAAAGATTCCTAAAACTGAAATTGCCACTATCCTTGCTAATTATTCTTTTCATGGAGGAATACCTAAGAAACTAGGAGATGCTGGCATACCCACAATACCTTGCTCCATTAAAAGAAACTATGTTAAAACCGCTTTATGTGATTTAGGAGCCAATGTTAGTGTTATGCCTTTCTCCCTTTATAAAAGACTTGATTTGAGTAAGCTTATACCTACTGAGATATCTTTGCAAATGGCTGATAAGTCCACCGCTTTACCTATTGGAATTTGTGAGGACGTTCCCGTTGTGGTTGCCAATGTTACTATTTTGACAGACTTTGTTATTCTTGATATGCCCGAGGACGACGATATGTCGATCATTGGTAGACCATTCTTAAATACTGCAGGGGCTGTTATTGATTGCAATAAAAGCAAGGTTACCTTTCATGTCAATGGCAAGCAACATACCGTGCATTTTCCGAAGAAGCAAACTTTGGTTAATAATATTAATGTCACCGAGCCTACTCCCACGGTTATCATTGGAAGCTTTGCAATTCCTCTACCTACTTTTAAGAAGAGATACTATAATCTTATTGTTGGGGATATGCAAATCCCCATTGAGGTAACCTAGTGATATACGAGAATTCTTCGGTTTCATGTTAATCGGAAGTGGTTGTTAATAAGACTGATCAACCTTATTGATGAATCCTTTCTGGAGGGCATGTGATTGATGAATTTAATATTCACAATTCTCTGTATCAAAAGTTTATCATCTGTTATTTTCAGTTTGAATAAAATAAATTAGCTTGGTATTCTATTTTTCCTTTCTTCCCATGCATAGAAAATGCCCAAAAATAAAAAGTCTCAGAATGCCACAAAATTTTAACATGATTTTTTATAGAATAAATAAAAAATATTGGCATAAAAATAACAGCAGGGGAGTGCACCTGTGTGCCACCACACATCAGGGTGCCCCCTAGGTCGTGCCCTGATGGCTTGTGGGGCCCACAGAGGCTCCTGCCTTATCCCTTCGTCCCACACTCTCTCCTACCTCTAGCAAAAAATATCTCCCGTGCTCTTCACCCCAAAAGTGAAATTTTCGATCTCTTTGCTCGGAACTCCTTTTCCGAAACTATTTTGAGGAATTGTTCCTTGGTATGTGACTCCTCCATTCCTCCAATTAGTTTTTGTTTTAGTGGTTTATATTTTGCATAATGTGATGCACTTGGTGCTACAGAAAATGAGCTTGCATGTTGAATTCCTTGAGTTTCAAGTAGTACGAGTGCTTGATATGGCCTCTAGGCATCCATATGAGTAGTTGCTATCAATCTTGCAAAGTTTTATTGACATAAATTAGTGGCTCAAAAAATTTAGAAATTTGTGCTTAGGGAAATGAATTTCTTGAAGAAATGTTCCTCACGCCGGAGCCCCAAGGGAGTTGCTAGGAGAACTGCGGACCAAGATATCAACCTTATTCACAACGCGGAGGCTAGGCCGTGCGAATGGCCACATACACCCTTCATGAGCGAAGCGGGTTTTTATGAAGAGTTCATTCAATTCATCACAAATTCCGGGCTGACCAACTTCCTCGAAGATGAGTGCGACCAATACTATCTCCTTACCAATTCCTTCGTGCAACACTTTTTCTTTGAGAATACGCCCGGTGCTCCCATAGTGCGCTTTAATCTTTACGCCACCAGTTATGAATTGCCTTTACATGAATTTTGTGAAATATGTTTGCTTCCTTTTGACGGGGGAATGCGTGAACCTAAACCTGATGAGTTTGAGGATTTCCTCCAAACCTTAACTGTGGGAGAAACTAGGGGCGTATCGCGTGCTAGAGCTACTACTTTTCATTTTCCTCCCGTGCACTACTTTTCTCTATTTATAGTAAAATGCATAACTGCCATGGAACAGATTGGTGGCCTCAGTGCCCCCACCATGGCTATTCTACGCCGTTCACTTTATGGAGATAATTCTTACAACATAGGAGCTACTGTTGCACGTCGATTAAACACTAACCGAACCAAAGGCAAGATTCCCGGTGGTATTTACGCCACACGCTTGGCAACTCATTTTGAAGTGGCTATACGCCTTACTGATTATTTGTTGCCTAAGGTTTATCTCGATCATCAATCCATAGTGGAACACCAATTTCTTGAGAAACCACAAACACCGCATCATATTCGCTACAACCTAGTGTTTAGCGAGAAAACTTGCGATATTATTCCTTTGCCTGCACCTTCTTTGTTTAACTATCATGCCAGACACGGATACAGAATAAGGCCAGAAGATATAATTTCTTACCGGAATGAGCTGGCTGCTGCGGAGGCCGAGGCCCAGGCATGGGATGCTTAGGTACCCCAGCGGAAACATTTCCCCGGACCTAACGGCTATTATCAGTGGTGATTACCAAGTTAGGCAAACGCCTAAGCTTGGGGGAGTACGTATTCTCACCGACATTACGTTCATGTTCACGCACTTCATATAAATTGTCAGCGTTCATCCTCTTTCATTGTATATCCATGTTAGATTTATTTTTCCGCTTTCTTCTTGTGTGTTTGAAAAACTTTGGAAAACCCAAAAATATTTCTTGCTTCTTTTTAGTTTTCTTTTCCCATTTTAGTTATCTTAGTACTTAAAAGAAAACCCAAAAATATTTCCTTTGCATGTTGGGAGCTTTCCCGTGTAAATAGTTTTTCTCGTTCTTGTTTTCCCTTAGTTTATTTGCTTGCTTGAGAAAAAAAAAAACTCCAAAAATATTTCAGTGTGTTTCTCTGAATTTCTTTTCTTTTTTGTTGAGTTCTTGAAAGGAGAAGACCACGATGAAAATGTTGAGTGGCTCTTATATGCTTTATTGTTTACCTAACACAGAGCCAATATTACCTTGTCTTCTTCTTTGTCCAAATCTACCTTGCAGATTTCAGCTTAGTCCACGGTATTCTTGCACTACTATTATTATCACATCATTCGGTCATGCAAGTGAAAGGCAATAATGGCGATATTTGACGAATTGATCGTGGCAAGGGAAGCTGGTATGAACTCTTCTTGTTTTCCATTTTTGTAAATATGTTTCGCTCGTTCGATCTCGATTCAGTATATTATGAGTGTTCATGATGACAATTAGAGATTATAGCTTTTCATGCCATGCTTAAACAGCTAGTAGTGAAAAATGATTTATCTTATAGATCAACATGCATTAAAATGGTTATGATGTGGTATGGTAGTATGGTATTTACCTTTGAGAAATTCAAGCGGCTTGACTTGGCCCATGTGCAAACATGTAGTTGATCCAAAACCATTGCAGCCTTCATGATGTTTAAATTCAGAGTGTTCATATCCTACTCATGCTATGTCCAATGTTAATTATTCGCAATGCATGCTCATGACCGTTTTCGCTCTCTAGCTGGTCGCTTCCCAACCTATTGCTAGCATTCACCTGTACTAAGCGGAAATGCTGCTTGTGCATCCAAAACCTTTAAACCAAGTTATTCCACATGCGTCCACCATACCTACCTATATGCGGTATTACCCTGCCGTTCCAAGTAAATTTGCATGTGTCGTCTCTAAACATTCAAACAAACATCTATTTTGTACATGCGTCTCGCTCATGGAGCGACGAGGTGGTAAGTATTTTCCATGCTAAATGAGTTATTCTCAGGACGGTCGTTTATTCGCCGTAATTGCATCAAAGAGGCTGGTAAAAGGATGCCCAGTCCTGCATAATCAAAATTAATTAAACAAAACTCCTTGGGACAGTTGACTGATGACCCACAAGTATAGGGGATCAATCATAGTCCTTTCTATAAGTAAGAGTGTCGAACCCAACAAGGAGCAGAAGGAAATGACAAGCGGTTTTCAGCAAGGTAATTTCTGCAAGCACTGAAATTGTAGGTAACAGATAGTTTGATAGCAAGATAATTGGTAACGAGCAAGTAACGGTAATGGTAAATAAGGTGCAGCAAGGTAGCCCAATCCTTTTGTGGCAAAGAACAGGCCGGAACAATCTCTAGTAATAGGCAAAGTGTTCTTGAGGGTACACGGGAATTTTATCTAGTCACTTTTATCATGTTGGTTTGATTCGTGTTCGCTACTTTGATAATTTGATATGTGAGTGGACCGGTGCTTGGGTGCTGTTCTTACTTGAACAACCTCCCACTTATGATTAACCCCCTCACAAGCATCCGCAACTACGAGAAAAGTATTAAGATAAAATCTAACCATAGCATTAAACGTTTGGATCCAAATCAGCCCCTTACGAAGTAGCGCATAAACTAGGGTTTAAGCTTCTGTCACTCTAGCAACCCATCATCTAATAACTACTCCACAATGCATTCCCTTCAGCCCATGAATGGTGAAGTGTCATGTAGTCGACGTTCACATGACACCACTAAGGGAATCACAACATACATATCATCAAAATATCGAACACATATCAAATTCACATGATTACTTGCAACATGACTTCTCCCGTGACCTCAAGAACAAAGGTAACTACTCACAAGTAATAATCATTCTCAAGATCAGAGGGGGTATTAAATAGCAAAATGGACCTGAACATATAATCTTCCACCAAATAAACCATATAGTAATCAACTACGCAAGGTAATCAACACTACTAGTCACCCACAGGTACCAATCTGAGGTTTCGGTACAAAGATTGAACACAAGAGATGAACTAGGGTTTGAGAGGAGATGGTGTTGTTGAATATGTTGATGAAGATTGGCCTCCCAAAGATGAGAGGGGTGTTGGTGATGATGATGGCTTCGATTTCCCCCTCCGGGAGAGAAGTTCCCCCGGCGGAATCGCTCCGCCGGAGGGTAAAAGTGCTCCTGCCCAAGTTCCACCTCGAGGCGGCGGCGCTTCATCCCGAAAGTCCTGCTCTGATTTTTTTCTAGGTCAAATGTGACTATATACCAAAAGATGGGCACCGGAGGTGGGCCGAGGAGGCCACGATACACCAGGGCGCGCCCACGGGGGTCTGGCGCGCCCTGGTGGGTTGTGCCCACCTGGCTGGCCCCCTCCGGTAGTTTTCTGCTCCAGTATTTTTTATTAAATACAAAAATAATCTCCGTAAAATTTCAGCTTCATTGGAGTTGTGCAGAATCTCTGATGTGCTTTTCTTAGGTCCAGAATTCCAGCTGCCGGTATTCTCCCTCTTTGTATAAACCTTGCATATTATGAGAGAAAAGGCATTAGAATCACTCCCTAAAGCATTATTATTCAACAAAACAAAGTAATTAAAAGTAAGAAATCATGATGCAAAATGGACCTATCAACTCCCCCAACCCTAGACCTCGCTTGTCCTCATGCGAAAGCCGATATTGAAAAGCATGTCCACATGGTTTGAGAAAGAGGTGTCGATAAAAACAAAATATAGACATAGAAGCATCATGCTTATTAACATAACAGCAACAAACTCTATCATACAATTTATTCAACACATTTTTATCATATAGCTTCTTATGAACAAGTAACAATTCATTACAACATAGAAGTATGAAGCATAAACCTTATTGAAAACCAACAAACTATGTTCTCAGTCAACTTTGCAACTACAATTCATCATATTTTCAGGAAGGGTCTCATGTCGGAGCCTTTTGGCAAGTCCACATACTCAACCATCATTTAGTCTTCTATGATTGCTAACGCTCACGGCATACCCATGAACAAAAAGTTTCACCCGGACACATAGGAAGATAGGGGCTTATAGTTTTGCCTCCCAACGTATTCACCTCAAGGGTGATGTCAACAATAATAAATCATGCTCACTCATATCCAACTGGATATATGTGCCTAGATCTTTCCTCACCACATGATGCTTGCAAAAAGAAAAAGTAAAAGGGAATAGGGAAGAATACTTTGACTCTTGCATAAAAGTAAATACATGAAAGTAAAAGATAGGCCCTTTGCAGAGGGAAGCAGAGGTTGTCATGCGCTTATTGGTTTGTATGCCCAATCCCTTAGTGTAAAAGAACGTTACGCTACATTGCCCCCTATAATAGCAACCTTTATTATGTAGTCTGTTGCTTTTATTACTTTGCCATCATAAGTTCGTATAGCGCTCAATTTTCTCTTACACTAATTGATCAAAAACTTTTAGAAGCAATTTTTATTGCCTTATTGCACCGATGACAACTTACTTGAAGGATCTTTCTCGATCCGTAGGTAGGTATGGTGGACACTCAAAGAATGAATTTGGGTTTGGGTTTTTGGATGCACAAGTAGTATCTCTACTTAGTGCGGAATTTTTGGCTAGCAAAGATATTGAGCAAGCACCACATGTTGAAGGATCTATGACAATATAACTTCTATGTGGATATGAACAAACATAAATCATTACGTTGTCTTCCTTGTCCAACGTCAACAAAGTTGACATATAATATTTGATGGGGGCTCACAATCACAAAAGATGTCCAAGATAGTGTATTTGCATGTGAATCTTCTCTTCCCTTATTAATTCTTTCATGAATTGCATCATTGACCAATGCTATGTTTGTCAATCTCCAATAAATTTTACTACTTATACTTCTCCTTATGTGCTGTCATTACTCACCATAAGATTAGCATATGATTCTTTTCATTTGTTTTCCTTTTTTCCTTTATTGTGATTGCAAAAAGAAAGTAGAGAGGCAAAAACTCAAACTAAACTTTATTATATAACTCTCACTCGATTACATAGATAGATGAAAGCACATTTGCTCCCTTGGTGGTTTTGGTAATTAATAACAACATATATGTCATTGAACTAATGTTTCCACTAAGCATATTTCAGGAAAAGTTCAATGATAGGATTGGCAAAAGGATTGTGGAGATTGTGGAGATACCCCAAGATGCAAGGAAATGGATTGGCAAAGCTTCAAGCAAGAGGACTCTACATTTTACTTTGTGAGAAATCACTTTGAGTCCATAGGAAAGCCAATACTATTAAAAGGGGGTAAGGTACTGTTGGTGAACAAAATGCTCATACGTGCAGAAGTGATAGTCACCAAAAACACACACAAGCTCTTCCACAAAAGTCTTTCCAAAGCCAAATATCCAAAATCGGTGCAACTAACAATTTCCACTCGGTGCCACCGATTCCCAAACTCAAACAGACCCATGCCAAACCCTAGCACATCGGTGCAACCAATTCCACTTCGGTGCCACCGAGTTTGGGTTGCCAACTTTCTGTTACCTCGATTCACAAAATCGGTACCACCGAGTTTGTTGAATCGGCATCACCGAGGTTGGGCAATCTGACCGTTGGTCACCTAATCGGTGCAACCGAGTTTTATATATCGGTCTCACCGAGATTCAAAAGTTACTGCCTTTTGGTCACTTTGGTACCACCGAGATTCACACATCGGTGTCACCGAGTTGGTCACTTTAGGTGTAACGGTTGGATTTTTGGGGATGCCTATATATACCCCTTCACCATCACCCACTCGAAAGGGAAGCACTCAGAACTATTCCATACTTGCCCCATCCAGTTTTCTGAGAGAGAGCCACCTACTCATGTGTTGAGATCATGCCATTCCATTCCATCCATATGAATCTTGATCTCTAGCCTCCCCAAGTTGCTTTCCACCAATCCAATCTCTTCCACCAAGCCAAATCTGTGAGAGAGTGATTGTGTGTTGAGGAGTCTATCATCTTGAAGCACAAGAGCAAGGAGTTCATCGACATTGCCGAGCCTATTACCTTTTGGAGGGTGGTGCCTCCTAGATTGGTTAGGTGTCGCTTGGGAGCCTCCTACTTCGTGTTGTGGAGTTGAACCAAGAAGTTTATACGGGCAAGGAGATCGCCTACTTCGTGAAGATCTACCCATAGTGAGGCTAGTCCTTCGTGGACGGAAGCCGTTATGGAATAGTCAAGGTTGCTACTTCGTGGACCCTTCGTGGGTGGAGCCCTCCGTGGACTCTCGCGACTGTTACCCTCCGTGGGTTGAAGACTCCATAAACGTGGACGTACGATAGCACCACCTATCGGAACCACAGGAAAAATCTTCGTGTCTACAAATTGCGTTTGATCTTCCTACCCTTCCTTTACTACTCATGCTTGTTGTTACTTTCCGCTGCTATACTCTTAGACATGCATGTGTAGGGTGTGCTTGACTTGATATGAATGCTAAAATCTGCCAACACTTAAAATTGGGAAAAAGTAGATTTTTATTTAGTCAAGTAGTCTAATCACCCCCCCCCTCTAGACATACTTTCGGTCCTACAATAGATAGGCCACGAAACTAACACACGAAAATAGATCATGCTAAGCTTTTATTCAACTAAAGCAAGGGAAAGTAAAGATCGAACTAAAATAGGTAAAGGTGAATAAAAGTGGTGGTGATACGATACCGGGGCACCTCCCCCAAGCTTGGCTCATGCCAAGGGGAGTGCCCATACCCGTGTGCTCAAGTATCCTTTGGTGGTGGTGGTGAAGAAGGTGGTGGTGATGATGTAGTAAGCTTGTCCTCCAGCTTCCAGGGCAGGGGCTCCCCATCAAAAGTTGACGCGAGAGTCCCCCGAGTCCTGCAACTGGCAGCTAAACTCATACCTTTAAATCTCGCTTCATATTCGAAGACTTGGTTTTGAAGATCATAAACTTGGCTCTCAGAAAATTAATTTGCTCGTTGAGGGTGGAGATGATGTCCTCACAGACCGGCCATCCACCATCTGATCATGGGTGAATTCCGTAATCGTGGAGTGATTAGCACTAAGTCCGCGCTCCACCATCTTCTGGCACTTGAAGATTTCCTGTTCCACCGCCTCGAGCCTAGCCTCCACGCTTCCGGTCTTCTTGGGTCCCTAAACATCGCGGATGTGGAGCACCCCCTCACGCATCTCAATGGCTTGAGGGTGCTTCATCACCTCCGACAAGTACGGGTTGATGACCTTCTCGAAATATTCTAATATTTAATTTTTTATTTCCAAAATTTTCTAATATTCCAAAATTGACAAAAAATATTTTTGCGGATTTTTCGGAGTCCGTTTACTTACCGTATCACGTACCTCCTATTTTTCAGAATTCTGGAGTGTTCCGGAAGGTTTCTTTTATGTGTTCCTCCGGTGTTATGGTTTGGATAACATTGCTTTGAACGTTAATAGGCGTACGTGAGATATAATGCTTAATTCCTTGTCCATTGACCTCCTTCGGGTTAGTACCTTCGGCGTTATTAATCTTGATAGCTCCAGAACGATAAACCTCTTCGATAATATATGGTCCTTACCATTTGGAGAGAAGCTTACCTGCAAAAAATCTTAAACAAGAGTTGAACAAAATAACATAGTCTCCTATTTTGAATTCCCGCTTTTGGATTCTTTTGTCATGCCATC
The DNA here is from genome assembly GCA_039707655.1 of Elymus sibiricus. Lineage (NCBI taxonomy): Eukaryota > Viridiplantae > Streptophyta > Magnoliopsida > Poales > Poaceae > Elymus > Elymus sibiricus. The sequence goes on from CM077665.1 coordinate 488,412,238, forward strand.
TTTTTACTTTTTCTTTGAATAGCTTGGCATTTTCATAGGCTTGGGTTCTCCATTCATCTAGTGAGCTAATATCAAAGAGCCTCTTCTCACCGGCAAGTTTGAAATCATAGTTAAGTTCTTTAATTACCCAAAATGCTTTGTGTTCTAATTCTAGAGGCAAATGACAAGCTTTCCCATATACCATTTTGTATGGAGACATACCCATAGGATTTTTATAAGCTGTTCTATAGGCCCAAAGTGCATCATCTAATTTCTTAGACCAATTCTTACGAGACCTATTGACAGTTTTTTGTAATATTAATTTTATTTCTCTATTGCTAAGTTCTACTTGACCACTAGATTGAGGATGATAGGGTGATGCAATTCTATGGTTAACATCATATTTAGCAAGCATCTTACGGAAAGCACCAAGGATAAAGTGTGAACCACCATCGGTCATTAAATATCTAGGGACTCCAAACCTCGGGAAGATAACCTCTTTAAGCATTTTAATGGAGGTGTGGTGATCAACACTACTAGTTGGAATAGCTTCTACCCACTTAGTGACATAATCAACAGCAACCAAAATATGAGTGTACCCGTTGGAGGAAGGAAAAGGCCCCATATAATCAAAACCCCAAACGTCAAATGGTTCAACAACAAGTGAATAATTCATAGGCATTTCCTGACGCTTACCGATATTACCAATTCTTTGACATTCATCACAAGACAAGACAAACTTACAGACATCCTTGAAGAGAGTAGGCCAATAAAACCAGATTGCAATACCTTATGTGCAGTTCTATCTCACGCATGATGCCCTCCAGAAGCTTCAGAATGACATTTCCGTAGGATTTGTTCCTGTTCATGCTCAGGTACACAACGTATAATAATACCATCTACTCCTTTATAAAGATGTGGGTCATCCCAAAAGTAATGTCTCAAATCATATAATTTTTTTTCTCTTTTGTTGGTATGTGAAGCTAGGTGGTATATATTTAGCGACAATGTAGTTAGCATAATCAGCATACCAAGGTGTGTTTTGAGAAACATTTATTGCAGCTAATTGTTCGTCAGGGAAACTATCATCAATAGGTAGTGGGTCATCAAGAATATTTTCTAACCTAGACAAGTTATCAGCTACGGGGTTCTCAGCTCCCTTCCTATCAACGATGTGTAAGTCAAATTCTTGAAGCAAGAGAACCCACCTAATGAGTCTAGGTTTTGCATCTTTCTTTTCCATAAGGTATTTTATAGCAGCATGATCAGTGTGAACAATAACTTTGGAATCAACAATATAGGATCTAAATTTATCACAAGCAAACACAACTGCTAAAAATTCTATTTCAATGGTAGCATAATTTCGTTGGGCATTGTCTAGAGTTTTACTAGCATAATGGATAACATTCAATTTCTTATCAACTCTTTGTCCTAGGACAACACCAACAACATAATCACTAGCATCACACATAATTTCAAAAGGCAAGTTCCAATCAGGTGGTTGTACGATAGGTGCAGAGGTTAAGGATTTCTTGAGTGTTTCAAAGGCTTCTACACAATCATCATCAAAAACAAAAGGAATATCCTTTTGCAAAAGATTAGTAAGAGGTCTAGAAATTTTAGAGAAGTCTTTAATGAACCTCCTATAAAAACTAGCATGACCAAGGAAACTTCGAATACCTTTAATATCTTTAGGACATGGCATTTTCTCAATTGCATCAACTTTAGCTTTATCCACCTCAATACCTCATTCAGATATTTTATGCCCCAAGACAATGCCTTCATTAACCCTAAAGTGGCACTTCTCCCAATTCAAGACGAGATTAGTTTGTTCACATCTCTAGAAAACTCGATCAAGGTTGCTTAAGCAATCATCAAAAGAAGTTCCGTAAACGGAAAAATCATCCATGAAAACCTCCACAATATTTTCACAAAAATCAGAGAATATAGAAGTCATACATGTTTGAAAGGTAGCAGGTGCATTGCATAAACCAAAAGGCATATGTCTATAAGCATAGGTTCCAAAAGGGCAAGTAAAGGTGGTTTTCTCTTGATCGGATTGTGACACAGGTATTTGAGAGAAACCAGAATATCCATCTAGGAAACAAAAGTGTGTGTGCTTAGATAGTCTTTCTAGCATTTGATCAATGAAAGGCAGAGGGTAATGATCTTTTCTAGTAGCTTTATTTAATTTTCTAAAATCAATTACTATTCTATAGCCAGTGACAATTCTTTGTGGAATGAGTTCATACTTATCATTAGGAACAACGGTAATACCTCCTTTCTTAGGGACACAATGAACGGGACTTACCCATCTACTATCAGCTATGGGATAGATTATACCTGCTTCCAGAAGCTTTAATATTTCAGTTCTTACCAATTCCTTCATCTTAGGATTCAAACGCCGTTGGTGATCAACAACGGGTTTAGCATCAGGTTCCATATTAATCTTGTGGTGACATAGAGTGGGACTAATGCCCTTAAGATCATCAAGGGTATATCCAATAGCAGCCCAGTGCTTCCTCAGAACTTTCAATAATCTCTCTTCTTCATGTTCTGAAAGGTTAGCACTAATAATAACAGGATATATCTTTTTCTCATCAAGATAAACATACTTCAGAGTGTCAGGCAATTGTTTCAATTCAAACACGGGATCACCTTTAGGTGGAGGAGGACCTCCAAGAGTTTCAATAGGCAAATTGTGTTTCAGGAGAGGTTGTTGTTCAAAGAAAATTTTATCTATTTCATTTCTTTCACGCAAGTGCATATCATTTTCATGGTCAAGCAAATATTGTTCCAATGGATCAGTGGGAGGCACGGCAATAGAAGCAAGACCAATTATTTCATCCTTACTAGATAACGCTTTATCACGGGGTTGTCTACTAAACTTGGAAAAATTAAACTCATGAGACACATTACCAAAACTGACACCGACAGTTTGTTTTTTCACAATCTATCTTAGCATTGACGGTGCTCAAGAAAGGTCTACCAAAGATAATGGGACAAAATTCATCTTGTGGGGAACCAAGGACTAGAAAATAAGTAGGGTATTTTACTTTCCCACACACGACTTCAACATCTCTAACAATCCCAAGTGGTGTGATAGTGTCTCTGTTAGCAAGTTTAATAGTAACATCAATGTCTTCTATTTCAGCAGGTGCTATTTGATGTGGTTTGAGACTGCGTCGGTATTTCCCCAAAGAGCAAGGGATGATGCAGCACAGCGACGATAAGTATTTCCCTCAGTTATGAAACCAAGGTTATCGAACCAGTAGGAGGATCACCACCACCCAGTAAGCAGCACCTACACACAAATAACAAATACTTACAACCCGACGCGAAAGAGAGGTTGTCAATCTCTCTACGGTAAAAAGATAGATTAGGTAGTGATAGATAGGAGAGATAGATCTCTCAAGAACACAAAATAAAAAGAGCAAATATGCAGCAATATGTTTTTGGGTTTTTGGTTTCGTAGATCTGAAAACAAAGATTGCAAAAAAGTAGATCGGAAAGCAATATGTTGGAAAAGTAGACCCGGGGGCCGTAGGGTTCACTAGTGGCTTCTCTCATGAGTATAGCGCACGGTGGGTGAACAAATTACTATTGGGCAATTGATAGAAAATCGAATATTCATGACGATATCCAAGGCGATGATCATTATATAGGCATCACGTCCAAGATAAGTAGACCGACTCCTGCCTTCATCTACCACTATTACTCCACACATCGACCGCTATCCAGCATGCATCTAGTGTATTAAGTTCATGGAAAAATGGAGTAACGCAATAAGAACGATGACATGATGTAGACAAGATCTATTCATGTAGGAATAGACCCCATCTTGTTATCCTTAATAGCAACGATACATGCGTGTCTTGCTGCCCCTTATGTCACTAGGAAAGAACACCGCAAGATCGAACCCATCACAAAGCACCTCTTCCCATGGCAAGAAAAATCGATCTAGTCGGCCTAACTAAACCAAAGATTCGGAGAAGAAATATGAGGCTATAAGTAATCATGCATATAAGAGATCAAAGAAGACTCAAATAATATTCATGGATAGAAATTGATCATGAACTCAAAATTCATTGGATCCCAGCAAACACACCGCAAAAGTTTACATCAAATAGATCTCCAATAGACCATTGTATTGAGAATCATAAGAGAGAGAGAGAAGAAGCCATCTAGCTACTGCCTACGGACCCGTAGGTCTATGGTGGACTACTCAAGCATCATCGGAGAGGCACCTATGAGGAAGATGAACCCCTCCGTGATGGTGTTTAGATTGGATCTCGAGGTTCTGGAACTTGCGGCGGCTGGAATTGTGTTTTGTCGACTCCCCTAGGGTTTTTGGAATATTTGGGAATTTATAGGCATCAGAGGCGGTGGAGAGGGGCCCCGAGGAGGGCACAACCCATCAGGGCGCGTCGGGGCCCCCCTGGCGCGCCCTGGTGGGTTGTGGTCTCCTCGGCCCACTCCCCCGGCTCTTCCTTGGCCCACTGGGTGTCTTCTGGTCCAGAAAAAATCTCCAAAAAGTTTCGTCACGATTGGACTCCGTTTGGTATTGATTTTCTACGAAGTAAAAAACAAGCAAAAAACAACAACTGGCACTTTGGCACTATGTCAATAGGTTAGTCCCCAAAACTGATATAAAGTTGTTATAAAATTATTGTAAAACATCCAAGAATGATAATATAACAACATGGAACAAGCAAAAATTATAGATACGTTGGAGACGTATCACTATTTCATCCATAATTTCTTGGTATAGAGTAAAAGGGATAGCACTCAAACTAGCACCCAAATCACATAAACCATGATAGCAATGATCTCCTATTTTGACTGAGACAACAGGCATGACTTCTATGGGTCTATGTTTATCTTTTTCATCGGGTTTAGCAATTCTAGTAGCTTCATCATAGAAGTAGATAACATGCCCATCAATATTTCTACCAAGAGATCTTTAACCATAGCAACACTAGGTTCTAATTTAATTTGTTCAGGGGGTTTAGGTGCTCTTATATTACACTTACAAACTACAGTTGATACCTTAGCATGTTCCTTTATCCTAACAGGGAAAGGTGGTTTTTCAATATAAACGGAAGGCACAACTGGATCGACATTGTAAAAGGTGGTTTCTTCTTTAGATATGACCGGTTCTTTAATTTCTTCTTTAATAGGGGGATGATATTTAAACCACATCTCCTTAGGGAGGTCAACGTGAGTAGCAAATGCTTCGCAAAAATAGGCTACTATCTTAGAGTCAAGTCCATATTTAGTGCTAAACTTATGAAAAGTATCAGTATTCATAAAAGATTTAACACAATCAAATTTAAGCTTTATACCTGACTTATTACCTTCGTTGAGTTCCCAATCTTCAGAGTTGTGTTTAATACTTTCTAAGAGATCCCACTTGAATTCAATAGTCTTCTTCATATAAGAACCAGCACAAGAAGTATCGAGCATGGATTGATCATTATGAGAAAGCCGAGCATAAAAATTCTGAATGATAACTTCGCTCGAAACGTCATGATTGGGGCATGAATATAACATTGACTTAAGCGTCCCCCAAGCTAGAGCGATGCTTTCTCTTTCACGAGGCCAAAAATTATATATATAATTCCGATCACGATGAACTAGGTGCATGGGATAAAACTTTTGATGGAATTCCAATTGCAAACGATTCCAGTTCCACAATCCAAGATCATCACATAGCCTATACCATGGCAATGCTTTTCCCTTCAAAGATAAAGGGAAAACCTTGTTCTTAACTTCATCTCTGGGTAGACCTGCAAGCTTAAATAATCCACAAATTTTGTTCACATATAATAAGTGCATATCAAGATGTTTAGTTCCATCTCCTGCATAAGGTTTAGCAAGTAGTTGTTCTACCATACCCGAAGGAATTTCATAACCAATATTTTCAGTAGGTGCTGTAGGTTGAGGGGAAACTAATTGTGGTTCCGGTCGAGGTGAAGATACCCCGAACAAACCCCTCAAAGGATTGTTTTCCATAGTAGCAAGTAGCAATAAATTTCAGCACGTAGTATAAGTTTTTCCTTACCAATTTCCACTTACCAAGAGCGCTTCACTCCCCGGCAACGGCGCCAGAAAAGAGTCTTGATGACCCACAAGTATAGGGGATCAATCATAGTTCTTTCGATAAGTAAGAGTGTCGAACCCAACGAGGAGCAGAAGGAAATGACAAGCGGTTTTCGGCAAGGTAATTTCTGCAAGCACTGAAATTGTAGGTAGCAGATAGTTTGATAGCAAGATAATTGGTAACAAGCAAGTAACGGTAACGGTAAATAATGTTCAGCAAGGTAGCCCAATCCTTTTGTGGCAAAGGACAGGGCGGGACAATCTCTAGTAATTGGCAAAGTGTTCTTGAGGGTACACGGGAATTTCATCTAGTCACTTTTATCATGTTGGTTTGATTCGTGTTCGCTACTTTGAGAATTTAATATGTGGGTGGACCGGTGCTTGGGTGCTGTTCTTATTTGAACAACCTCCCACTTATGATTAACCCCCTCGCAAGCATCCGCAACTACGAGAAAAGTATTAAGATAAAATCTAACCATAGCATTAAACGTTTGGATACAAATCAGCCCCTTACGAAGTAGCGCATAAACTAGGGTTTAAGCTTCTGTCACTCTAGCAACCCATCATCTAATAACTACTCCACAATGCATTCCCTTAGGCCCATGAATGGTGAAGTGTCATGTAGTCGACGTTCATATGACACCACTAAGGGAATCACAACATATATATCATCAAAATATCAAACACATATCAAATTCACATGATTACTTGCAACATGACTTCTCCCGTGACCTCAAGAACAAAGGTAACTACTCACAAATAATAATCATGCTCAAGATTAGAGGGGTATTAAATAGCATAATGGATCTGAACATATAATCTTCCACCAAATAAACCATATAGTAATCAACTACGCAAGGTAATCAACACTACTAGTCACCCACATGTACCAATCTGAGGTTCCGGTACAAAGATTGAACACAAGAGATGAACTAGGGTTTGAGAGGAGATGGTGTTGTTGAAGATGTTGATGAAGATTGTCCTCCCAAAGATGAGAGGGGTGTTGGTGACGGCGATGGCTTCGATTTCCCCCTCCGGGAGGGAAGTTCCCCTGGCGGAATCGCTCCGCCGGAGGGCAAAGGTGCTCCTGCCCAAGTTCCGCCTCGAGGCAACGGTGCTTCGTCCCAAAAGTCCTCCTCTGATTTTTTTCTAGGTCAAATGTGACTATATACCAGAAGATGGGCACCGGAGGTTTGCCGAGGAGGCCACGATACACCAGGGCGCGCCCAGGGGGGTCTGGCGCCCCCTGGTGGGTTGTGCCCACCTGGCTGGCCCCCTCCGGTAGTTTTCTGCTCCAGTATTTTTTATTAAATACAAAAATAATCTCCGTAAAATTTCAGCTTCATTGGAGTTGTGCAGAATAGGTATCTCTGATGTGCTTTTGTGAGGTCCAGAATTCCAGGTGCCGGTTTTCTCCCTCTTTGTATAAACCTTGCATATTATGAGAGAAAAGGCATTAGAATCACTCCCTAAAGCATTATTATTCAACAAAACAAAGTAAATAACTGTAAGAAATCATGATGCAAAATGGACGTATCATTGACATGTTAGCAGGCATCCGTGGATTCGGTCAACCATGGTGTGTGTATGGATGGTGGATAGGAGTAAATTTTACTATTCTGTTTAGGAACCGCCAATAATGAGTTTAGCATGGAAGATATTGAAAACCTTTATCGTGACGTTGACAGGATAAGTGCACCACTCAAAAACCATATTCCAACTCTGCTTTAAAACTTGAGCTCTGGCACCTTTTCAAATCAATGCTTCCCTCTGCGAAGGGCCTACCTATTTATTTTTATGTTGAGTCATCATCCTCTTACTATAATTAAGCACCAGACCGGAGAGCACTACTGTCATTTTTATGCATTGAGTCTAGATAATGTTGGATACGAGCATGAATGGATCTTTTCTATTCTCAATTATAATTTTTAGTCGCTTCTTGAACCTCAGAGGTGATATGCATTTATGTTTTGCGGTCTCAGAAAGGGCTAGCGAAATACCATGACACCATATTATCGTGAACATTTTGATAAGTGTTGGCATGTGAGATATGTTATTATTTGCTTTCTAGTTGGTTATGTATTGCTATGAGTTGAAATGATGCCTAATTGTTATCATGGATGTGGTCATTTATGATTTATGCTGAAAACCTGAACACTAGCTAAGCATGTGCATAAGAACGAGAACAAAAGAGTTTGTAAAAGTTTTCTTTATCTCTTTCATTTTTTCAACTGAATTGCTTGAGGACAAGCAATGAGTTAAGCTTGGGGGAGTTGATACATCTCCAACGTATCTACTTTTCCAATCACCTTTGCTCTGGTTTTGACCTCTCATTTGCATGATTTAAATAAAACTAACCCGGACTGACGTTGTTTTTAGCAGAACTACCTTGGTGTTATTTTTGTGCAGAAATAAAAGTTCTCGGAATCGGACGAAACTTTTTGTGAATTATTTTTGAGAATTATAATAATTATGGAGCAAGGACCTGTCGGAGGGGGTGTGCAAGGGGGCCACCACATCAGGGCGCCCCCTAGGCCGCGCCCTGATGGCTTGTGGGGCCCTCGTGGCTCCTTCGACCCTAATTCCAGTCCTATAAAATCACATCTTCGGGGAAAAAATCAGAGAGAAGTTTTCATCGTGTTTCACGAGACGGAGCCGCTGTCACCTCATGTTCTTCCATGGGAGGGCTGATCTGGAGTCTGTTTTGGGCTCCGGAGAGGGGAATTCGTCGCTGTCGTCATCACCAACCCTTCTCCATCAACACCGCCATGATGCTCACCACCGGGAGTGAGTAATTCCTTTCTAGGCTTGCTGGACGGTGGTGGCATTGGATGAGATTGATCATGTAATCGAGTTAAGTTTGATAGGGCTTGATCTCTAGTATCCATTATGTTCCAAGATTGATGTTGCTATGACTTTGCTATGCTTAATGCTTGTCACTAGGGCCCGAGTGCCATGATTTGAAATCTGAACCTATTATGTTTTCAAGAATATAAGAGTGAGTTGGATCATATCTTGCAAGTTGTATGCACCTATTACGTGTCTTGATCCGCATGCCCCAAGGTGACAATAATTGGGATTCTTTCCGGGGATTGTCGTAGTTTGAGGAGTTCATGTACTCACCATGTGTTAATGCTTTGTTCCGGTTCTCTATTAAAAGGAGGCATTAATACTCCTTAGTTTCCAATAGGACCCCACTGCCACGGGAGGGTAGGACAAAAGATGTCATGCAAGTTCTTACCGCAAGCATGTATGACTATATATGGAATACATGCCTACATTACATTGATGAATTGGAGCTAGTTCTGTTTCGCCCTAGTGTTAACTATTATATGATCAATGTCATCTAAATCATTATCCATCACCGATCCACGTGCCTACGCTTTACATATACTGAATCTTGCTAACTTTCTATTGCTACTGCTACTGTCACAACTGCTACAAAATCGTTGTTGTCACTACTACTGTTACTTTTGCTACTACTATTTGCTGTGCTACTAAACCTTTGCTACAGAGAGATATCCCAGGTGCGGTTGAATTGACAACTCAACTGTCAAGGCCAATAAATATTCTTTGGCTCCCCTTGTGTCGAATCAATAAATTAGGGTGAAATACTACCCGTGAAGACTGTCGCGATCCCCTATACTTGTGGGTTATCAGTTCTCATCTTCATCTTGGATATCCTCATCTTCGTCTTTGCTGTCGATGTCATCTTGGTCATCTTCATCTTCATCATCCTGGTCATCTTGGTCATCGTCATCATCATTGCTATTGACATGTAATGTCCTTAACCTGTTCACCTCTCCTTTTAAGGAAAAGGCTACGAGTTCTCCTCCGTTAAAATTTTCCACTACAATGTACTGCTCCCATCCATCACCATATATGATGGTTTTATTCTTTCCTTTGCGCAGATCCAATTCGAATTCGCGCTCCTCATCATCCTCAAAGTACAACACGTTATCATATGAAATGTTGAAGTCCTCCCTTATGTTGCATGGGACACACTATGCAATAGCTAATAATCAACAATAAAGTCAGTAAAACAGTTAAACAAATGATCAGAATTCAATACAAATTCAAGTTAAAGACCGTTACCACTGATTTTTGAAATCCCATTCTCAAAAATACCCCAAACTGCACTGCAGTTTCAAGACTGTCCATACATGAATTTTGGTAGACCTTGCAGATCTTACGCCTCATGGTCCCTAATAAGCCCAAGCAGTTGTCAAACGTAAGAAAATGTTGGCACTCATTTTCAAGTCTCTAATAACCCCAAGCAGTTATCAAACGTAAGAAAATGCAATTAACACTTTATAAATTAGCTTATCATACCAAGGTCTATGAATTTCTCTACCAGTTCGATGACCCGAATGCAACCCCATCCCTTCAAATAAATAAGCGAACACAGAAGAACATGAATATTCGGCATGACCTTTGCTTAATATTGAATATATTGAGTACCAGAAATTTGATGAAACGGAAGTTAATCATCGCTTCACCAAAATGTTGGCACTCATTTTCAAGTCTCTCTAATAAGGACAAGCAGTTGTCAAATTTGGCACTTCTCATATTTAGAGTCTAACCGATCCTAAAGCACTTTGATTATAGATTTCATCTTTACCGACACAATTAAGGTATTGCATTTTGTTTTATTACATACAAAATATCGTATTTTTGTTCTATTATCCACGGGGTTCCTACTTTTGATCCTAGGTCTATAAATTTCTCTATCAAATAAAGAAGGTAACACGGAAAAACACGAAAATATTACACCGGTGGTCGGCGGTGGTGGTCGAGGCGGACGACGGCAGCGGCGGTCGAGGCGGATGACGGTGGCGGTCGGTCGAGTCGGACGATGGCAGCGGCGGTCGAGGCGGATGACGGCGAGCAAATCCTGTGGCGTCGTGGGTTGGAGGCGAACGACGAGGGGATCCGGCGGCGGCTGCGGAGAAGGACGGGCCGGTTAGCAGATCCAGTGGTGGTGCGGGTGAGAGGCACGGCGGTGGCGGCGGGCGAGGCGCATGACGGCGTGGAAGGGGAAGAGGGGGAGAGGAACTGACTAAGTGAGTGAATGAGTGGAAACCGAAAATAGATGTGGGCGTGACGATTCACCTAGCGTGAAGCAGAATAGCTATGGCGGGCGAATAAGTGACCCCGTCACCGCAAATATTAACAAAATTTGGATGTGTTTGGTGCGGTTTGCCAATCTAGAGTTGTGACGGGCGTTGCACACCACCCGCCACAGATGAGGGTGAACCAGTGGCGGGTGGCGCTAAGCAGGCCGCCACTGCACTGTCGAGCCAATGGGCTTATTTGGAAGAGCCTACGTGTGACGGGCACAAACTATTGCCCGCCACTGGAATGACCTTAACTATGGCGGCTAGTCGCTGGCACCCGCCACAGCTGTTTCTGAATAATAACAGGGGCGGGTGCCACACCCAGCCCGCCACTCATTAGGGTTCACCTATAAGCCCTTTCCAAGTAGTGATATGGTGATGAGGATGGTGGATCTCGTTGCCCTCAAACCGGTCTCAAGCTCCCGGGCTTACCAGCATCCCTCCTATCCAGCATAAATATGGGTTGGATATAGGGCGATACGGGCATGACCGAAATGTCATAGCCGACTCAGGCTGGCCCACCCGAACCCACATATATTCGTCCTCATCCGCTCTCCGGACCAAATATTAGCCACTCCACTCCAGTCCCCTCCCATTTGCCCCCAAGTTCACTTCCGGTGAACTCCGGCATTCGCCGGCATGATGGCAGCGGATCTGAGTCCTCTGCCAATCGATCTACCAACTGGGACCTCATCCTAGCCGGGGACAAGGAGGAGATGGCCGTCGGCATTGCACTTCGCTGCGCCCGCAAGGAGAATGCCCGACATCGGCCGTACTCGATCTGCTGGGAATCCATCGCCTCCGCCGAAACGGCACCTGGATATGGCGCGCGGAGATTCATCGTTGCCTCGCCGGAGGCAGTGTGCTCCGGCACGCATTCGAACGCCTTGGCGGATGCACAACCCATACGTTGACGTTCAGACAACGACGACATGCGTGGCAGTCCGCTGAGTGTATGGCATGGCATGCCCACCGTGCGAGGTAGAAGCTCGCAGTAGCCAGCGTCGGTGAGGCAGACTCACATTCTCCGGTGTCTGCGCGGATGGTTTGCAACCCCAGGCGTAGGAATGAAAATGGAGTGGAAACGGAAATAGAAATTTACAAACGAAAATGAAAATGGTTTTTTTTATGCGGAAGTGGAAACAGTTACAAAACCGAAACGGTTTTTCGGTGGAACAGACATGAAAACGGAACTTTCCTTTTTCATGAATATGAAATATCCGTTTTTAGTATTGGTCTATGGCAACTTTGTAACCCAACTACCAAACAACACACAATAACACAATGAGAATAACGGATGATTCGAGGCCCAACTTCTACTATCACGTGCGTACTCAACTAGACCTTATACACGATTGTTCGGTACTGCTACAATACTATGCTAACTTAGTAACATAATCATATTATTTTGTAGTCATGGTAACATTTCATTCTTTTGTTTTTGTGTTTATTTCTCTATGACTCAAGGGGTTTAAAATTTCTGGTCAACGCTCACTTTTGTTTCCGTGTCCGTTCCGTAATCGCGCTGCATTTGTTCCTTGTAATATCTGTTTTCATATTCATTTCCTGGGTTTCTGTATTCATTTTCGCTTCTGCAAAAAAAATGTGGTAGCACACAGTTCCGTCTGTTTCATCTCTTTTTTCATCCCTACCCAGGCGGCACAGCCGAATCGTGGTTGACGTGTCGGCCTTCCCCGAACACGGTGGATCCATCGTCGACCTCACATCGATCGGCACCGTGAAGGCTCCAAACTCTGTCGAGGAAGAGTAGGGCACGTGATACGGCGGTGCCTCGAGTCCCGTGAGCCGGTGCCTGTCCCATGTCCTACTCTACCTTCTCGGTGCCAGAGCAACACTTCGAGGGGTGGAGCCAGCCGCCGGATATGGGCACGGCGGAGGCAGATGAACTCCGTTTTAATTAGGTTTCACGTCGCATGTAATAGTATAGATTTGAGATTACAAAGTTGAGGTGTCCGGTTTTGAAAGAGATTATTTCAGGCGCGACGGGTCACTATCCGCGGATACGTCCGCGGACCATTGAGGTGTTGAATTTGGTGTATCCGGCTGTAGATTTTTTTGGGAGCAAAATCCGGTTGTAGATGCTCTTATGTACTTCCTCTGTTCCTAAATATAAGTCTTTTAAGAGATTTTGATATGATCTACATATGGAATAAAATGAATGAATCTACATTTTAAAATATGTCTATATACATCTGTAGATAGTGCATAGTATAGAATATCTAGAGAGACTTATATTTAGAAACGGAGGAGGTATTATGTATGGGTATAGGCATGCGAGGTGCTCAGATACATCCCTAGTGGGTGAAAAATCGCTGGAAAGAAAAGCCAAGGCCCGGTGTTCTGTTGGGCCGTAAGGGCCTGTTCTGAAACTCTCCCAACTCCCTCAACTCCACAGATTCAGCTTCTGAAGCCAGCTTCTCACTTCACCTAGCGATTGCAAACCGTTCGGAAGCGTTCTCAGCTTCTCGCAACATTGCAGCCCAGCTAGGCGGGCTGTGGCCTGATAGGCGTAGACTGGGCCGGCTGGATGCAGCCCAATTAGGAAGGGGTACCTGTTCGAGCGAGAGATTCACGTAACGATTCGCTCGGTTCTGTTTCTTTTCGAGGAGGAGGAGCGAAGCGGTATACTTGGCGGTGGCAGCTCGCTGTAATTTGAGCGAACTCCACGCTTCACGTTTCGGTGGAGCTGGGCCGGCCTTGCTTCTCCTTTTTACACTACGGGAACGAGCAGCTTCGCGAATACAGCTTCTCGGGCTAAATCCGTTCGGGACAATTTCATCTGAGAAGTTTTTAAAGCGTGGAGCTGGAGGACATCAGAATAGGCCCTAAGTAGCCACCATATTTAGGCCGTGTGTAGGCAGGCTTAAGTTTTTAGGAACGTTCCGGAAGATTTTGTCTGATTGTTTTGGGTTTTTTCTTCTTGTTTCCTTTACTGCATGTGGGTTTTCTGATATATATTTTCCTGATTATTAAATTTATTTGGAAACATTTCACGACTATTAGAAAATATGTCTGCGATTTCATAAAAAAATGTTAAAAATTGGAAGAAAAACTTTGTTTCGGAAAAAGTTCGCAAATGTGAAAAAAAAACTCAGTTCAATTTTTATCTGAGTTTCAATAAATGTTCTCGTTTTATAAAATTGCTCACATATTCAGAAAATGTCTGTGATTCCAAAATTTATTCAGAGTTTAAAAAACGTTCTCGTTTTATAAAATTGTTTACATATTCAAAACAATGTATGTGTTTCCAAATTTTATTCGATGTCTCAAAAAATGTTCACAGATTTAAAAAATGTGCATGTTTTTAAATTTGAGTTTGGTGTTTCAAAATGTTCCTTGTTCAAAAATTGTTCACAGATTCAAAAAATTCTCGCGCATCTGATAGCGCCTGGTTTTACCTTCTTAAATCGACGGGAGCAACTCCCCTACAGGCAGTGGCGGTTCCAGCTACCAGTTGCGTGTCTTTGGATCCTGACCCAACATCTTTGGGATTGCTCGACATGCTGATGCTAGTAGCGATGATACCTGCGGGTTCCATCTCCTTCTTGGAGGCATTGCCATGGCCTTATCTGTGCACCTCTTCGAGCACCGGGGGGGATGCTAGTTCTAGTTCCTCGAATCAGACAGCAGGGATGTCACAACGTCGCTCCACTTCAGCAAGGCGTCATCTTGATTGCTTCTGGTGTCCTTGGTGTTATTTTTTTGAGATTTTAGACACCGTGTTTGGTTTGGGTTGTTTCTCTTGGCATGTGGAGTTTAGTGATGTATTGCATCTTCTGTTTGTGCTGAGTATCCCATGTCTCTCTACTCCAGGCACCGTGCTCACGACATCTAGATTTTGTGCCATGTGAATTTCCTCTGTTCTCAGTATTTTTATCGATGAAAAGATATGCAAGCTTCATGTATTCACAAAAAAAAAATGTGAGACTTGCGAGAAGGATCCCCTAACACATGTGTTCTTGAATATATGTAGAAAGACTCCGGAAAGGAAAATTGCAACTAAGCTGTTTAAATTGCGTGCACACATCATTTCTTTTAGCCAAACACATATAAACTTTTTCCCGCAAACACACACATAAACAGATATAAACTTTAAGTCGCCCCCAACCATCAGTATTGCCGAAACCCTATTTCACAGAAGAAACTCAAACAACCCCTAACTTCGAATCTGCAGAGACGCTAGTAAAATTATATTGCTGAGCCGATTTTACGACTCGCTATGTTACATCTATACTCTATGTTTTTAAATTACCGGAGATTGTATTAACATAGTTACCGGAGAATTTGTGCTCCATCAAATAGGAACAACAAGATAGTCGCCATATTTGGTGCGGCTTTGCATCGGCTGCACATCTCTTTAAACTGCAAAACGTTGCCGATGACATTCAAGCGAACGCAGGTGGCCATCATGGTTCAGTCATAAAGGAAATCAACCATGCGAAGGGAAGTATTGGGAGCTGTAATTTTTACCATGAAGGAAGAGCTACTAATTGTGACACAATTTTGCAACACTACAGATTTTTTTACTTAAGCAGAGTACCCAATATACTCGGCTTATGCCTATACGAGCTCGGTTTATATATAAGCCGAGTAAAAGTCCCAGCTTACAATACACGACTTACTAAGGACCGGCTTAGAAGGTGTACACAAAGAGTCATTCACACCTTACTAAACGGTGAAGCAGCAGTCGCATGACCTTCAAAGATGACATCTTTCCTGTGTAAACCATGTATCTTCTTCGGAGATGGTCCGGTTTCTATGCATTGTACATGACCATTTTTTGAAAACCTTCTCAAACTTTTACCATAACATGTTGATGACATATAAAGACAGCATGCCAAGTTTCATGCTTTTCAGACTTCGCTTGTATTTTTCAGAGTTAAAAAACCAACAAACTCCATGTTTAGGGTCGAGTGTTGGCACCCTCATGTTTGTAATTCTTCTATTTTCCTTGTATAAGTCCTAAAAATATACTCCATATCACAAATATGATTTTTCAACATAGTTTTTATAATGTTTTCATGCTGCAGTTCAAATTTGAATTATTTTCACTAAATGTCTAGAAATACGCTTAATGACTTAAATATAGCAAACATACCCAAAAAAATCACCAAATTTTGACATGGATAATTTAATGATTTATCTAGAGTTTAGATAAAAATTCAAGGTCAACGGTCAAGCAGCGGTCGCATCGCCTTCAAACACGGCATGTTCCTTATCGAAACCACGTATCTTCCTCAGAGATGGTATGGTTTCTACTCATTTAACATAACCACTTTTAAGAAATCTTCTTATATTTCTACCACAACATGTTGATGACATATAAAGACACCATGCCAAGTTGTATGCTTTTCGGACATTGTTTGCATTTTTCAGAATTAAAATACCAACAAACTTCATGTTTTAGGTTGAGTGTTTGGCAACCTCATATTTGTAGTTCCTTTATTTCCCTTGTATAAGGCATAGACATATAATCGGTAACAAGAATGCACAAAACAAATGATACAAGAGAAATTTGAAGAAAAAGAGGGGGGCGAGAGAGAAAAGTGTGAGCCGAGTGTTTTTATCGGGTACTCAGTTTATAGTGCCAGCCATCATGTGCGGGCACGGTGACCACGTGGCAGTTTTTTTGCCGAGTCTCCGAATGTTTTCTGTCGAATAAGCCGAATTTTTTATGTAACCCGAGTGTAGGGATGAAAATGGAGTGGAAAGTTTCCGCTTTTCCGGAGGAAAAATGAAAACGGAGAGGAAATATGAAAACGGAAACGGAAATTTGCAAAACGAAAATGGAAATGGAATTTTTTATGCGGAAGCGGAAACAAAAACGGAACTATGTTTTCCGGTGGAACACACGTGGAAACGGAACTTTCCGTTTTCGTGAATATGGAATTTCCGTTTCTACTATAGACCCATGGCTGCTTTGTTGTCCAACTACAAAACAACACACAATGACACAATGAGCAGAATGAACATGATGGATCATTTGAGGATCAACTTTTACTACCATACACACCCTATATGAAATAGTCATGTATTACTACAATACTACCCTATGTTGCTAACACAACCATATTATTTTGTAGCCATGTTAACAATTCCATAAATTTGTTTTGTTTTTGTGTGTATTTCTCTATGATTCAAGGGTGTTTTAAGTTCCGGTCAACACAAAGTTTTGTTTCCGTGTTCGCTCTGTATTTGCTCCGTGTCTGTTTCCGGTAGTATTTGTTTCCATATTTGTTTTCGGGGTTTCTGTATTCGTTTCCGCTTCTGCAAAAAAATATGAAAACAAATATGGTAGCAACCAGTTCCGTCCGTTTCCGCACCGTTTTCATCCCTACCCGAGTGTATTTTTAGGCGGGACGCGGCTTATACTGGGATAAGCCGAGTGCCCTATGTAAGCAGAGTGTTTTTTGGCAGTTACTTGCCTTACACTTGCATAAACCGAGTACATGATAATTTAGACTCGGTCCTCACACACGGTAACGTGTGATTTTTTTGTAATGAAAGATAAACTCTCTCTTTATATCAGGCTCGCCATATATATTTGGCTCGGGACACTGTACAATCTCATATGTATTCCTGTCGTAATTTATTTTGATCAATAATAAAGCACAAACCATAGAAGGGGCCTAAGGCAGGGGGACCCCCTATCACCCCTCCTGTTCGTCATCGTCATGGACTGGTTGGCGGCGATGTTCGACCGGGCTGTGCAGCTAGGGATACTTGGCCCCATTGGACACCAAAATCTGCCTTTCAGAACATCGCTTTACGCGGACGACGCTGTGTTCTTCATCAACCCGAGAGCGTGTGAAATACAGGTTGTCAGGAGCATGCTGCTGCTGTTCGGGGAGGCCACAGGGCTCAAGTGCAATTTCTCCATGTCATCGGTCACGCCCATATACTGTGAGGGGGTGGATGTTGGGTCGATCCTTCAGGGGCTGGATTGTCCGGATGAAGGGATGGAAATTGGCCCTGCTAAGTCTGGATGGGAGATTGGACCTGGTTAAGAAGGTTCTGTCGGCAATGCCAATCTTCCAAATGATCGCAATTCATATGCCAACCTGGCTCGAAAAGATGATCGACAAGGTCAGGAGAGGGTTCCTTTGGGAAATCAAGGAAGAGGCCACTGGCGGCAAATGCTTGGTAAATTGGAAAACGGTCTGCCGCCCAACTGAATTTGGTGGCCTGGGGATCATCAACCTCGCGGCGCAAAGTATTGCTCTTCGTGCCAGGTGGCTTTGGCAAACGTGGACTGATGGGAATAAACCTTGGCTTGGTCTGGACGTGCCTATCGACCCAAAGGTCAGGGCACTGTTCAATGCATCAGTGGTCTTCCATCTTGGCAATGGAGAGCGAATTTCCTTTTGGAAGGAACCGTGGCACAACGGCGTCAGCTTACAGAACACTTACCCGGCGTTGTTCGCGCACTGCACCAGGAAAAACTTAACAGTTGCGCAGGCGCTGTTCGATAGAAGGTGGGTCAAACACCTCAAGAGAAACCTGACGGCAGAGGCAACGCGGGAGTTCACTGCACTTTGGGCGGAGGTAAATCACATGGAGCTAGGCAGTGGGCTGGACACCGTCTCTTGGAGATGGACAAACGATGGCATCTACACAACACGATCTGCATACGCTATTCAATTCGAGGGCTGCTCCAGAGTGAGTTTTCAGAGCTTCGTTTGGAAATCCGACGCTCCCGGCAAATGCAAAATCTTTGGGTGGCTGGCTCTGCTTGGAAGGTGCAATACGGCCGATGTGCTGGCCAGAAAGGGGTGGCCGCATGGCCCGACTTGCGTGCTTTGCGCGGGGCAACCCGAGGACGTGGTTCACCTGCTGGCTGCTTGCCCTTACACTGTCGCTGTTTGGAAATCAACGCTGCAGCGCTGGGGGCTCCCGGCCACTTTGGCGCCATCGCAAGCAACCACATCGCTGCTGGAATGGATAGAAGAGTCCACGGCAACAATGCCGACCTGCAAAAAGAAGGCCTGGAGCTCACTAATTCAGTTGGTATGGTGGACTACATGGAACGAGCGCAACGCCCGGATCTTCCAGAACAGTTATGCAACAAGGGAGGTGACGGTCGGGCGGTTGATCGAAGATGCCGGCATGTGGACGGTGGCGGGCAGGCGATTAGTTAACACCCTAATGCATAGACCCAGGGAACCAGACTAAAACGCCCTGACCAAGGCATGGGTCCGGTGTTTGAGTCACCCCTGGTGGCCCTGTGAGTTGTAACACTGTAAACTTAGCTGTTGTATGTCTTCTACCCCCAATATCAATGAAAAGCTGCGCTGACAGCATTTTCGTCGAAAAAAATAATAATAAAGCACAAGGCAGTTTTCCCTCAATAAAAAATACTAATCTGCAAATTTGGATTGGAGATCAGATGGCCATAAAAATGACCGAAAGTTTTTATGTTATACTTCAAGACAACTGGTCATGGCACAGCCGAAGACCAGAAGCAGTAGCTATCGACTTTGACCCGGAAATGTATGCATGGCACAATATTACCATTTTAGTCCAGGCCTGTCTTAGTCCAAGTATCGGACAACGGTCTACAACTTGGAAACATTTCCGGCGGTCGGCAACACAACCCGACTGATACACGGCACATGCTGCTACCTTGCTCTATTTTCCACGTCCCAACCGGATAATCGGTACGAAATCATAGCAGGTGCTGCGCCTGATCGCCATTCTATCACAGCCACTCCGTCGTACTAGCTAGCTTTGCCGGAGTTACATCAACCGCACAACGACGTAGCTATTCGCTTGAGTATATCCGTTCGTCCCACACAGCCACACCTATCCGTTTGAACGTGGAGCGTTGAAGCAGGCAAGCAGCTACTAGCATAGTCAACCGGCTACAGTCTATGGCTAAATTTCGTGTTTTAACCCTTTTGAAGAAGGTTTTCGAGATCTGACCCTAGTTTACAAAAAAATTCGTGATCTGAGCCTTTTCCTACCGCCAGGGGTATGGCGGTAGGGTATAGTAACCTACCTCCAAGGTCCCTGGCGATAGGGTTGCACGCCCTACCGCAATTTTTTTAAGTTTCAGATACAGTGCGCGTGCGCACCTACCGCCAGGTGCCTTGGTGGTAGGGTTGCACATGCTACCGCCAGCTAGCCCTGGCCATGGGCAGCCCGGCCCGGTCGGCCCGGCCCGACCCGGCCCGGCCCGACCTTGCCCACGGGCCGGGCTAGGGCCTAGATTTTGAGCCCGGTGGTCGGGCCGGGCCGGGCTCGGGCCCGATGAAACCGGAGTTTACGCCTACGTCGGGCCGGGCTTGCCGGGCCGGGCCGGGCTTTTTCGGGTTCGGGCCGGGCTTGGGCCCAAAAATTAGGCCCGACGGCCAGGCCGGGCTCGGGCCTGGGGTTTTAGCGCCGGGCTTTTTTTGGCCCGGCCCGAGGTATGGCCAGGTATACCGCCAGCCCCTGTGACGGTAGGGATGCGCTGCGCTGACGTGGCCAAGTTTCCTACCGCCAGAGGCCTTGGCGGTAGGCTTCTATACCCTACCGTCATACCCCTTGGCGGAAGGAAAATGGTCAGATCCCGACATTTTTTCAAACTAGGGTCAGATCTCAAACAACTTTCCAAAAGGGTCACAACATGAAATTTTGCCACACTCTACAAAGGAGTGATGTGGTTGGTCTGCTTGGCAGTTTCGTTGCGCTAGCTGGAATAATAGCAATAGTATGAGTATACACCTTTGGTTCATGGATCTGGATGCGTATACACCTGATATTGGGATTTTCTTAAAATAAATTTTTAAAAAATCAAAAAGGTTTAGAATTATTTTAGAATAAACTTGACTTTAGTATGTATGTATACCACATGCGTGTGTACAATAGCTACTAGTACTAGCAGTCCGGCACCGGCGATAGTAGAAAACATGGCTTTCGTTCTAGGCCGATCAGAGCAATAGTCCCGGTCATGTTACGAACTGGGACTAATGGAGCATCAGTCCCGGTTCGAACGGCTAGGACGCTGGCCGGGGCTCGGCAGGCATCAGTCCCGTTTCGAACGGGACCTTTAGTCCCGATTGGTGACACCAACCGGGACTAAAGGGGTTGCGCCAGGAGCGAGCACCTTTCGTCCCGGTTTGTGTCTCCAACCGGGACTAAAGGTCTGTTTTCAGTCCCGGTTTTAGACATCAACCGAGACTACAAGTTTGCCTATATATACCCTCGCCCCTGCCCGCCCTCTCCTCTGTTTTTTCCTCATATGAGGTGGGAGGTGTGTGCTAGTTTGTTTTCCCTTCCTATGCACATGGTGTTCGATGAAATGCATGTGAGCATGATGCCAGTTGAGTTCACAAAAGGTGCAAATTTTTCGGTTATCTTGTATATGCCGATCCAAGTCTCGATGAGAGGAGTTCTGGTTGCTTTCTGGTGAAACCAAGGACAACATATCAGATGGTAGGATTGTTCAAGTAACTGTTCGGCATAAGATAACCGAATAATTTGCACCTTTATTTCTGGGTTGAAAGCCATAGTTATGCTCCACAAGTATTCTGATGATCACTGCAGTTATATGAAGGCGATGTATTAACTGGCAAGGTTGGCATCTGTTTTAATTTTTGGTAAATGTATGTTTCTTTCCTTGTACAAATATGCATAATAGACAGATATGTGGATCCATTGGTAGGCCACCTGAAAAGCATGCTCTCTTATCGCCGATTCATGAAAGGGTCAAAAGGGGAAGTCGATGATATGTTGAGGGCTGGGAAATCAGAGAATCCTATGAGAATAGTCTATTGTTTTGGCATATCTCACGAACATCCAGGCACCTAATTTATATTATCTTACATCAGGGTACAAACCCACATCATGAGTATGGACATATGAAAAATCATATTAACTTAAAATTATATAAAATTTATGTTAACAAAAAGTATTTTCTAATATTCTTCAATAGCAAAAAGAATCAACTAAAAAGCTTTTATAAAACTCTATTTATGATCAAAATAATATTAACTTAGAATTAAATAAAAACATCAACTAATAATACGAATTGTTTCTGATCTAAAGTAAAGTTAATAGAAAGTAAAATTTATCCAACTAAATTTTTCATAAAGTATTTTTTCTTAAGAATTTTTCATAAAGCTATTGTTTTTGAATCTGTTTAAAAGAAAACTAAAACCGAAAATAGGAAAATTAGATACAGTCCCGGTTGGTGGCTCCAAGTCCGGATGAGAGGAGTTCTGGTTGCTTTCTGGTGAAACTGAGGACAACATATCAGATGGTAGCATTGTTCAAGTAACTGTTCGGCATATATAAGATAACCGAATAATTTGCACCTTTGATTCTGGGTTGAAAGCCATAGTTATGGTCCAGAAGTATTCTGATGATCACTGCAGTTACATGAAGGTGATGTATTAACCGGAAAGGTTGGCATCTGTTTTAATTTTTGGTAAATGTATGTTTCTTTCCTTGTAAAAATATGCATAATAGACAGATATGTGGATCCATTGGTAGGCCACCTGAAAAGCATGCTCTCTTATCGCCGATTCATGAAAGGGTCAAAAGGGAAAGTTGATGATATGTTGAGGGCTGGAAAATCAAAGAATCCTATGAGAATAGTCTATTGTTTTGGCATATCTCATGAACATCCAGGCACCTAATTTATATTATCTTGCATCAGGAGTACAGATCCACATCATGAGTATGGTACCTATTAAAAATAATATTAACTTAAAATTATATAAAATTTATGTTAAAAAAAGTATTTTATAATATTCTTCAATAGCAAAAAGAATCAACTAAAAAGCTTTTATAAAACTCTATTTATGATCAAAATAATATTAACTTAGAACTAAATAAAAAAATCAACTAATAATACAAATTGTTTGTGATCTAGAGTAAAGTTAATAGAAAGTAAAATTTATCCAACTAAATTTTTCATAAAGTATTTTTTCTTAAGAATTTTTCATAATGCTATTGTTTTTGAATCTGTTTAAAAGAAAACTAAAACCGAAAATAGGAAAATTAGATACAGTCCCGGTTGGTGGCTCCAAGTCCGGATGAGAGGAGTTCTGGTTGCTTTCTGGTGAAACTGAGGACAACATATCAGATGGTAGCATTGTTCAAGTAACTGTTCGGCATATATAAGATAACCGAATAATTTGCACCTTTGATTCTGGGTTGAAAGCCATAGTTATGGTCCAGAAGTATTCTGATGATCACTGCAGTTACATGAAGGTGATGTATTAACCGGAAAGGTTGGCATCTGTTTTAATTTTTGGTAAATGTATGTTTCTTTCCTTGTAAAAATATGCATAATAGACAGATATGTGGATCCATTGGTAGGCCACCTGAAAAGCATGCTCTCTTATCGCCGATTCATGAAAGGGTCAAAAGGGAAAGTTGATGATATGTTGAGGGCTGGAAAATCAAAGAATCCTATGAGAATAGTCTATTGTTTTGGCATATCTCATGAACATCCAGGCACCTAATTTATATTATCTTGCATCAGGAGTACAGATCCACATCATGAGTATGGTACCTATTAAAAATAATATTAACTTAAAATTATATAAAATTTATGTTAAAAAAAGTATTTTATAATATTCTTCAATAGCAAAAAGCATCAACTAAAAAGCTTTTATAAAACTCTATTTATGATCAAAATAATATTAACTTAGAACTAAATAAAAAAATCAACTAATAATACAAATTGTTTGTGATCTAGAGTAAAGTTAATAGAAAGTAAAATTTATCCAACTAAATTTTTCATAAAGTATTTTTTCTTAAGAATTTTTCATAATGCTATTGTTTTTGAATCTGTTTAAAAGAAAACTAAAACCGAAAATAGGAAAATTAGATACAGTCCCGGTTGGTGGCTCCAAGTCCGGATGAGAGGAGTTCTGGTTGCTTTCTGGTGAAACTGAGGACAACATATCAGATGGTAGCATTGTTCAAGTAACTGTTCGGCATATATAAGATAACCGAACAATTTGCATCTTTGATTATGGGTTCAAAGACATAGTTATGCTCCACAAGTATTCGGATGATCACTGCAGTTACATGAAGGCGATGTATTAACTGGCAAGGTTGGCATCTGTTTAATTTTTTATAAATGTATGTTTCTTTCCTTGTAGAAATATGCATAATAGACAGATATGTGGATCCATTGGTAGGCCACCTAAAAAGCATGCTCTCTTATCGCCGATTCCTGAAAGGGTCAAAAAGGGAAGCTCTTGATATGTTGAGGGCTGGGAAATCAGAGAATCCTATGAGAATTGTCTATTGTTTTGGCATATCTCATGAACATCCAAGCACCTAATTTATATTATCTTACATCAGGAGTACAAACCCACATCATGAGTATGGTACCTATGAAAAATAATATTAACTTAAAATTATATATAAGTTGTGTTAATAAAAAGTATTTTATAATATTCTTCAATAGCAAAAGGAATCAACTAAAAAGCTTTTATAAAACTTTATTTATGATCAAAATAATATTAACTTAGAATTAAATTAAAAAAATTAAACTAATAATACAAATTGTTTCTGATCTAAAGTAAAATTTATCCTACTAAATTTTTCATAAAGTATTTTTTCTTAAAAACTTTTCATAATGCTACTGTTTTTAAATATATTTAAAAGAAAACTAAAACCAAAAATAGGAAAATTAGATACAGTCCCGGTTCGAGCCACCAACCGGGACTAAAGGCCTAAGCTTGCGCGCCCTTTCGGCTGCTAAAATTTAGCGTTAGTCCCGGTTGGTGGCTCAAACCGGGACTAAAGGGGGGCCTTTAGTCCCGGTTGGAGCCACCAACCGGGACTAACGCCTGGGGTATATAACTGCCCGCGGCCCTCCCCCACCAATCTTCCTCTCCACTCCCGCGATGCACGACGCACGCCGCCAGGCTGCCGGACCTCGCCGTCGCCCTCCTCCCCGAACATCGCTCGTTGCCGACGGCCGCCGTCGCCGGACCTCCTCCTCGAGCCGCGTCACCGAGCCTCGCCCCCCCCCCCCCGCTCCCCGGAAACGCTAGGTGAGCCGCCCCCACTCCCCGCCGTCGTTCCCCTCCTTGATATGTCTCCAATGTATTTATAATTTTTGCTTGTTCCATGCTGTTATATTATCATTCTTGGATGTTTTACAATCATTTTATAGCAACTTTATATCATTTTTTGGGACTAACCTATTGACATAGTGCCAAAGTGCCAGTTGCTGTTTTTGCTTGTTTTTTACTTCGCAGAATATCAGTACCAAACGGAGTCCATTCACGACGAAACTTTTTGGAGATTGTTTTTGGACCATAAGACATCCAGTGGGCCAAAGAAGTGCCAGAGAGGTGGGCCGTGGAGACCACAACCCACCAGGGCACGCCAGAGGCCCCAGGCGTGCCCTGATGGGTTGTACCCTCCTCGAGACCCCTCTCCACCGCCTGTGACACCTATAAATTCCCAAATATTCCAGAAACCCTAGAGGAGTCGACGAAAAACACATCCAGCAGCCGCAAGTTCCAGAGCCTCGAGATCCAATCTAACACCATCACGGAGGGGTTCATCATCCTCATTGGTGCATCTCCGATGATGCGTGAGTAGTCCACCATAGACCTACGGGTCCGTAGGTAGTAGCTAGATGGCTTCCTCTCTCTCTCTTTTGATTCTCAATACAATGGTCTCTTGGAGATCTATTTGATGTAAACTTTTGCGGTGTGTTTGTTGGGATCCGATGAATTTTGAGTTCATGATCAGTTTCTATCCATGAATATTATTTGAGTCTTCTTTGATCTCTTATATGCATGATTACTTATAGCCTCGTATTTCTTCTTTGAATTTTTGGTTTAGTTAGGCCAACTAGATCAATTTTCTTGCCATGGGAAGAGGTGCTTTGTCATGGGTTCGATCTTGCGGTGTCCTCTCCCAGTGACAAAAAGGGCAGCGAGGCACGCATGTATCGTTGCTATTAAGGATAACAAGATGGGGTCTATTCCTACTTGAATAGATCTTGTCCACATCATGTCATCGTTCTTATTGCATTACTCCATTTTCCATGAACTTAATACACTAGATGCATGCTGGATAGCGGTCGATGTGTGGAGTAATAGTAGTAGATGCAGGCAGGAGTCGGTCTACTTATCTTGGACATGATGCCTATATAATGATCAACGCCTTGGATATCGTCATGATTATTTGATCTTCTATCAATTGCCCAACAGTAATTTGTTCATCCACCATGTGCTATACTCATGAGAGAAGCCACTAGTGAAACCTACGGCCCCCGGGTCTACATTTCCAACATATTGCTTTCCGATCTATCTTCTTGCCACTTTTGTTTTGAGATCTATTATTCCAAAAAAACCAAAAATACCTTGCTGCACTTTTTATTTGCTCTTTTTATTTTGTGTTCTTGAGAGATCTATCTCTCCAATCTATCATATCCTAATCTATCTTTTTACCGTATAGAGATTGATAACCTCTCTTTCGCATTGGGTTGCAAGTATTTGTTCTTTGTGTGCAGGTGTTGTTTATTAGGTGGTGGTGATCCTCCTACTGGTTCGATACCTTGGTTTCATAACTGAGGGAAATACTTACCATCGCTGTGCTGCGTCATCCCTTCCTCTTTGGGGAAATACCGACGTAGTCTCAAGCCAAGTCACTTCTCTCCTCCTATCACTAGTAGAGAAATGGCTAGCCACAACTCTTGTTGGTGGCGCGCCATTTTCCGCCGACGCTAGCACTACATTTTTCAAATATCTCTGGCGTCGCCCATTTTGGTACGCCATCGGTAGTTGCTTAGTGCTGGCACTGGACGTACCCGGAACGTCACTTGTATGTGGCCTCCAAGGTTGTGTGGAGGCGTAACTTACTGTTGGTGTATTAGGTTGGTAGTATGCCGGCAGTATTTCATATATCTATGGCGTTGTCTTAGTCCGGACGCCAGCAGTTTATTTTGTGGGTCCATTTTTTAGTCAACATTGGGTCCCACGTAACACCGGCGTAGCATACGGCGGTACGCCAGGAATATACATATTAGTTCTGGCGTTACGTTCTCTCTAAACGCCAGTAATAAAGTCGCATCACTACTACCCGTGCTAACCCTTGTGTATACACTAGATTCCCCTTTCTTCTTCCTCTTGCTCTTCCTCTTCCTCCTCTCTCTTCCCTCTCCTCATCTTGAGAAACTCAATTATTTTATCATGATTCTTAATTAGGTAGTTAGATCTATCTAGGTGATGCGCAGTTACGTTTGCTAGCCTCCTCCACCCACTCTGTAATTAAGCTAGCTATCTAGCTCTCTCCTCCACCCACTTGCATTAAATTTTCCTTCAACCTGCATTAATGATGCCCACCAACCTACGTACAGTCGATCGGCTTCTCGTGGGATCGATCGAGGACTAGCTCGACTTGTGTTTCTTCTGCTTGAGGTAATTAACACAAAAAACACTTCCTCGTTATTTAATTGTGCATGTTACGTACGTGTGTGATTGCTAAATGGCGAAACGTGCATGGATGGCGAATTTGTAGAGAGAGTTGCCAATGTTTTGGCGAAACGTTGATTCATTTCCGTTTAGTCAAATTTCTGGTACTCAATATGTACCACTTTTAGCAAAGGTCATGCCGAAATTTTGTATGCCCCCGCTTGATATATATGTAATTCTTTTTGTATTTCCCTTTACAGGATACTTTGATCTATCGAAAGATTCAATATGGATCAAAGTGTGAAGGCCTTTCTCAATTTCGCGGTGATGAATATGATACAAAAGTGTGAAACGCAGATATTATGTCCATGTAAGGCCTGCAAAAATGGAATTTTCCATAACCCGTTCGATGGTAGCGTCCTCGCGCAGTTGCTTCGTCGTGGTTTCGTTGAAGGTTATATACGATGGACAAAGCATGGTGAGGAGAATGACGATGACGACGGAGCGGCGGATATGGAAGCGGAGAACCCTTTCAATGATGAATTAGCGGGGCCGCCAGAAGGAGGAGACAATAATGAACATGCGCGTGGAGGAGGAAATGATGAAACGCCACCCGAACATGAAGAGGACCATGTCACCCAGGATATGTCGTTGGCTGAAATGCTGTAGGATCACCATGTTAAAGAATTGCTTCACAAGAAGACGACAAATGAGAGAGCTGCTATTAAGGAGGCTCTCCAGTTGGCGCAATTGGAGTTAGATGCGAGTGCTCCACTGTATGAAGGTTGTGATCCTGAGCACACCCGCTTGCACGTCACGCTCAAACTTCTAGACATCAAGGAAAGATTCAAGAGCACAGACACAAGTCTGGACGCTACATTGGAATATTTACATATAGTTTTTCCCAAGGGGAATTTGTTGCCTAAGAGTGTTGATGAGGCGAAAAAGATCGTGTGCCCTCTTGATTTGCCGCATGTAAGATATCATGCATGAATAAATGATTGCATCTTATATCGTAACGAGCATGAGCACAAAACAGAGTGTCCAACTTGCAAGTAACCCCGATACAAGCCTGGAAAGAAGGATCCTCGAAAGGTTGTATGGTACCTTCCGTTGATTCCACGCCTGCAACGTTATTTCGCTGACGCGAAGGAAGCAAAGAACATGACTTGGCACAAGACCAGGAAATCCAAAAATTATGGCATTCTGAGACATATTGCGGATGGTTGTTAGTGGAAAGCACTCGACTGCATTGAACTAGAATTCGCAGCAGAACCAAGAAACCCCAGGTTGGGTGTCAGTAGCGATGGCTAAATCCATTTGGCAGGCAGAGTAGCACACATAGTACATGGCCTGTGTTTGTTTGGATGTACAACCTCCCGCCTTGGCTCTGCATGAAACAAAAGTACATACACATGGTAATGCTCATTCAAGGACTGCTCCAACCAGGCAACGATATCAACACATATATTGAGCTATTGAAGGAGGAGTTAGACATATGAGAAAAATTCATCAGAGGTCCTCATACTTGTCTTGGTGGTCACTTTAGTCCGTGTAGTTGCAAATACCCGAAATACGGTTCTCATACTTGTCCTAGGGATTCACATACGGTCCATTATACGGTTTTTCATATGTATGCGCTAATTTGGCGATTGACTGGCTTGTCCATGTGGGCGTTGACTGACAAGTCAGCTCCGGGCCGTCGCTGAGCTGCAATACGCGTCTAGACTAGGGATTTTTTTTGCAAAATCTCAGCGGCTCGCACCGGCTCGACCTGTGGTCCCGCGACGCGGACCTCGCCATGGTGCTCAAGCTCTACGAGGCGACAATCGACCCGGCCGCGCCGTGGCGCCGGGCGCCATTCCTCGCGTCGCTGCGACTCCACCTCGACGTCAATGGCTCCCCGCACCGCAAGCGCAGGACCTCCGACGAATCCCGCAAGGCACCGCCGGCGTGCCCAAGGTGTACGACGACGACGAGCCGCTCTTGGCGCCTAAGGCCGCCACCAACGGCAGCGGGTTCAACCCGATCCCAGAGGCCGACGAGGACGACGAAGACGAGGGTGAGGGTGTGGACGGCAGGGAGGGCGAGTTCCGCGGCTTCTTCCCACACCCGCCGTGCGCAAGGACTGGGCTGGCGGTCGCCATGGCGCCCGAGGCCGCGCTGGTGTCGTCCGGCCGGAGGCACGGCAAGTACGTGGTGGTCGTCAAGGTGAAGGCTCCTGGGCTACGGTCGTCGGCGTCCCGGCACGTGCCCATCGACCTGGTGACGGTGCTGAACGTGAGCCATGGCATGATGGGGACAAGCTGCAGATGCTCAAGCCACCGAAGTCACACCGAATGGGAGCGGATGCATCACACCGAATGGGAGCGGCACGCGATCGGCCACGACAGATGCCGACGATGCTGCAGCCGACGCGGCTGCGTCACCCCCATGGCAAGCGAATCCATGGCGCAGCTCATTGCGCCACTGCACCAGGACGTCAGCTTCGCCACGCTGATAGCCATGGCTGGAGAAATTGGACAGAATGAGGCCGGCGTACGTGCGTAGAAGATGGCCTTGCTTTCCCTTTCCTTCTCTTTGTGGAAGATGCTGCTCTTCTGTAATAGCTCCATGGTCCGTGCTCGCCATCCTGCTCCTCCACGCCATCTCGTTGTCCGCCTCAGCGCTCGCCGTCGGGCTCGCGCGGCGCCACCGGCGCGACGTCCTGCCCGGCCCCAAGGGCAGCGATGTCTTCAGCGGCAGCTGGGTCCGTGATGACGGCTCCGCGGCGGAGGACTACACCGGGTACAAGTGCCTGGTTATCGACGCGGAGTTCAACTGCCAGCAAGAGTACGAGCTGGTGGTGTCTTTCTACCACACGCCGTACCTGGTGGACATCGACGTGGTGCAGGGGACCGTATGTGAACCCTTAGGACAAGTATGAGGACTGTATTTCGGGTATTTGCAACTACATGGACTAAAGTGATCACTAAGACAAGTATGAGGACCTGTGGTGAATTTTTGTCTAGACATTTTATGGAAGGATGAAGGCATCAAGACATGGGACGCCAACACTGGAAACTATTTTCCAATGAGAGCAGCATTGCTCATGACCGTTCATGACTATCTAGGTTACGGATATATTTCCGGACAAGCGTGTCATGGACATTGCGGATGTGTTAAATGTATGGATGACACATCTTTTCTCCAGCTATCAAAAAATGGCAGTTGCAAGATGGTGTTCATGGGCAATCGAAGGTGGCTTGACAAAGATGATGAGTGGAGAAGTCGTGGCGACCTATTCGACAACACGGATGAGGCCCGAGGGCCACCACGTAAGAGGAGTGGAGAAGAAATCCATGAGATGTTAAAGAATTGGACAGATTGCCCGAAGCCAGGAAAGAAGAAAAAGAAGGCTGAGAAAATGCTGCTAAAAGTACGGAAAAGAAAGTCTGTTTTCTGGGGCTTGAAGTATTGGGAACTACTCAGTTTGCCGCATTCTCTTGATATGATGCATATCACAAAAACATTCTGTGAGAGTTTGCTTGGCACACTATTTGACATGCCAGAAAAAAGTAAAGACAGTATGAGGGCAAGACAAGACTTGAAAGATATAGGTATTAGGGAAGAGCGCCAACCTGCATCCCATAAAAGAACCAAGTACATGGCCAAGGGCAAAAACATCGCCATAGACGACGAGACAATGAAGGGCAAAACCATGACAAAAAACAAAGAAGATTATTGCCCCCCAGCTTGCTTCACGCTCGACGAGGATGAGCTTCATCAACTATTCAATTGCCTTGACGGCATCAAAGTTCCTTCTGGTTACTCGGGGCTCATACGCAGATATCTTGACACAAAAAAGCAAAGGTTTAGCAACTTGAAGTCCCATGATTGTCATGTGATGATGACGCAATTACTTCCGGTAGCTCTTAGAGGGATAATGGATGATCACGTTCGCAACACACTTCTTGACTTCTGCAATATTTTCGACGTTCTCTCTCGAAAGTCGATCTGCGTGCGACATCTCACTCGACTACAAGAGGAGAACATCACAATACTATGTGAGCTTGAGATATATTCCCCCCCCCCCCGTCATTCTTTGATGTGATGGTGCATCTCCTAGTTCATGTTGTTTCTGAGGTTAAAGACCTTGGACCGACATTCTTGCATACCATGTTCCTGTTTGAAAGGATGAATGGAACTGTGAAGGGTTACGTTCGTAACAGGGCCCGTCCGGATGGAAGCATCATCCAGGCCTATCTGACCGAAGAGTGCATATCATTCTGCAATAATTATATAGATGATGATCAATCTCTTGGTTTGCCCACAAGGAAGCATGCCGATAGGCTTGATGGAGTAGGTCACTCACAGTTGAAGCGTGATTTAAATGTGGATACACATAACCGCCGAGACGACTTCGACAGAGCGCACACAGTGGTGTTACAACAAGTAGATATAATCACTCCTTGGCGGCAGACTCACAAGTACACCTTAAAGAGAGAGCATGCAATGGCAGGGAGACAGAGGACTGAAACCCAGATCATTAGAGAGCACAACTCCAAATTTGCAGCCTGGTTAAAAGAGCGAATTCGGGAGAAACCACTGCCAACAGGTATTGCCAATGCAAATCTCATCTATGCATTAGCAGTAGGCCCCGCATGCACCGTCGCCACCTACCAATCATATGATATCAATGGATACACATTCTATACTGAGGCAAAAGACAAAAACTCTGATTACCAGAACTCAGGCGTCACGTTAGTTGCCTCCACCGAGAATGAAACTAACAGATACTACGAACGGATCGAATAGATATGGGAACTTGAGTACGCCGAAGATCACACGGTGCCAGTGTTCTGGGTTAGATGGGAGAATAATGTCGAGAAGGAAGAATGTGGTGCCGTTACCATGTCCCTGCCCGAAGCACAAGCTGCCGGTGCATAGGGTGTCAAAGGAATTACCGCCAAATATGAGCCTTGGGTATTCGCTAAGGACGTGTCACAATGCTTCTATATAACTGACCCGGCAAAGCCAAGTCATGTTGTCGTCAGGAGATCCAAGAGATCCATCGTCGGGATGGACGGAGTGGCCAACGAGGATGACTATGATCGGTTCGGCGTCGACCCAAAAGAAGAGGATAACTATGATGACGATGAAAATTACACAACCAGAAGGAGCAGAACTACCTTGCCTGAGACAGGATGTCCCTTCTTATGAAAGAGTCATAACGCGGGACGGAAGTATTCAAGCAAGATTAAAAAGACCCAAACCGTCGTTGAGAGGATTGTCAAACGACGTCGTACTTGATTATTTTGTGTGCTTAATTATTCGTGTACTACACTTTGTGTACTTCTCATTGCGTAATACGTACTTCACACGATATTGTACTTCATTTGTACCTCCTAATTTGCATTATTATATACTTTGATCCACATTCATGTATGCATTTTCACACGCCATTTGTCAAGTATTATTAGAAGAGCCCAATTAAGTTAACACAACACCAATTACTGCTGGCGTCGGCCACGTCATTGGCGCCAGTACTAATGACTAACCGGCACTTTTATGTACGCTCTGTTGTGAGAACAACTCAGATTCCCTTCTTCCCCCCGCCGCCAGACATTGTTCTCCACCCCCCCCCCCCCCCGCCCAGCCGCATCCGCACCCTGCGCCAGACGTGCCGCCGTGCTGCCCAGCCCTTCCCCAAGCCCACCCGCTCATCCAAGAGACTCTTCCTCCGTCGTCCTGTCCGGCCACTCTGTCCCTCCGTGGTGGTCCTGTCTGGCCAATCTCTCCCTCCGTCGCCCTATCCGGCCGCTCCGTCCGCCACGCAACACAACCCCATCGCGCAGTCTTCACGGGCGCCCCCATCGTGCCCTGCTGACAGTCGACCCCCACTCGATCTGGACGGTAAAAATCTATCTCTAACCATTTGATGAAATGTGAATTGATGAAATATGTTATATGTTGCATCATCGTGTGTTCTTGTGAATTGTCTCGCGCTAGCTATGTTTCGTTTTGCAGGGAAAGGTCGAGAGAGTGGCCAATGTTTTGGCGAAATGTGGATTCATTTCCGTTTCATCAAAATTTCTTCCTCTCAATATGTCCATTTTTTCCATTGACTTTTATTTTGTGAATGCAGCACAAAATGGAAGAATGCCCGTACAGTTAAAAGAATGGAGGCAACTACCCGAGTGATAGCAACTTGGAAGAGTTAAAAGAATGGAGGCAGCTTCCCGAGTGATCGCAACTTGGAAGAGTTAAAAGAATGGAGGCACCTACCCGAGTGATCGCAACTTGGAAGAGTTAAAAAATGAAGGCAACTACCCGAGTGATCGCAACTTGGAAGATTGGAGATCGGTGAATCTCTATGCTCCACCATGCATGGAGATGAGGGGGTTAATTTCCCTCTTCTTCAAGATTGATCCTAATAAACGTGATGAGTACCGTACTAGTAGTTACGACGATGGTTAATATATGCATATATATATATATGATGTGTACCATAATATAAATTATGTTGTACGTGCGTTTTCATTTCTTATCGGAATCAATGTGGGACACAAACATCATTATGTATATACTGATACAAAATTGCGCTGCCGCCGCAGCATTTCTCGCTGCGGTGGCAGCGTTTTTTTTGTTGTGTTTGGTCATTTAGTACTGGCGTGCGAAACATCCGGTCCACTCGTAATGACCTCTCCAGTGTATGGCGTTGGAAAAGCTAACACACCATAGATATATATGATATTTCTGTCGTGGCGACAAATCCAACGACATAGGTATATGAAATACTGCTGGCGTAAGCTCCAACGCCACCACTATTATTTAACAGCGGCGCCATATTGCTGGCGTAGGGTACCTACGCCAGCAAGGCCCTTTTTGTCACGCCGTAGCTAGGCTTTTCTGTACTAGTGTATCTCCCCCCTCCCCCCTCCCCCCCCCCCCCCCCCCCCCGCGGTCACCGCCGCCCGCGCCGCCGTCGACGCCCCCAGGCCACTCCATGTGTAGATGCTCCGTATGTAGTCCGTATGTAGTCGTATGCTAGGAGCTGAAATTATGTGACCAATGTCTCAGAATCTCAAACTTAAAAAACAAATAGGAGAAAAATTGAAAAACGAGAACAATTTTTGAAACAACAATTTTTTTAAGAAAGGAACATTTTCTGAACACAGGAACAAACTGAAAACACGGACATTTTCTGAAACTACGAACATTTTTTTCAAAACGCGAATATTTTATGAATTCCTCACAATGTTTTTGATTTCTCAAATTGCTCACAATGTCAACACACGAACATTTTTAAAAACAGCAAACAACATTTTGCTCGTTCATGTACTAGCTAGTCGTATATGTTGTGTTCATAGATGTTTTGGTTCTATGTAATATTGCTAGAAATATGTTATTTGTTGTGTGCGAGTGTGTGCGTGTGGATTTGTTATAAAATATGGTATTGTTTTTATTGTTGTTAAATGAAATGTTATTTTCTAGCCACAATTTGTTCTCGTCGATGATGCCCATCCCGCATCCTCGTCGTCGACTCGGCGCCGACAACCAGTTGCACCATTTCCGGGAATGGGCTCCGCTGGGCTGGCACTGGGAGATGCTACCTTCAGGGGGGCGCAGCTTGGTGAGGAATCCGGGTCTCGTCGTCGACCCGGAGCTTCTTTGATGGCTGTCGCGCGGGCCACTATCGGTGTGGAGGCACCCGGCAACCTAGGAGGTGGTACGTCGCCGTGTCAGGGAGGAGGACGAGCATGTCCGTCGCTACATGGTTGCGTTGGACGTCAGGTTCTCCAATACCTGGTAGTTCCTTCAGGGATCTCACCCGAGCTATGATCCTGTGATGGTTCCTTCTCTTTGGATGTCCACCGCCAGCGCCTCAGGAACCGCGGGTCAACTAGATTATTCGATAATATTCGAGTTGTATTAGTGATAATATTCGATGCTCCATTAACTAGATTATTCAAGATGTATTAGTGATGTTATCTGATAATATTTTATGAAGAGTCCCCGACGATCGCCGGTGATATTATATGTATTAGTGATATTATATGATGATCTTGCTAAAAAAATTGCCGTCGATTTTTAATCTTAGAATCATGAACACAGGAAATATCAACGTCGTGTGACGACGAGGAGAGGTTCCCTGAGTGCCCTTTGTGCTGGGATGACAGGTGTATATGCGACATTTATCCTCACCTAGACAACGGTACATCCTTCATCGTCAAGCTAACGGAAGAATTTAGTATTATTACGGTATGTAAAGACGGCATGTATTTTTTGTTAATGAAGTATGACGTGTGCTTTTTTGCTTTAATTAACCTATAATTTTCTTTTGTACAATTCGACTAGTGTGTTCCCTGCCATGCAAGATTCGCTGTTTCGGACAAGTTCCATTTCAAAGAGAAGGGTAGTACAGAGCCTAAGATAGCTCACCTAAGAACGGAGCATTACACTTTTGTTGTTAAGGTGAAAAATAACGAAGATCACACATATTTTGGTTTTTCTAATTGGAGAGCATTTTGCAAGGCGTATGGGTTGGATGAGGACATGTACATTACCTTCGATCTTGGTAGTGACGATGTTTGTGATAAAAATATACTAGAAATTTGGGTGCATGCGGAGGATGACTTGATTCCAGTTCTACCTTCAGGTGCGTTTGTCAACAGATTTGTTAGGTAATTTATATTGATTATTGAAAAGTATTTGGTATTCATCCTGACTAAATTTCTTTATTTTTAATTATTAGCTTATTTCCGTGCTACAAGAACTACCCGACAGATAATAGATCGGGCCTACTACAGTTATGACTCCAAGCTTACTTGGTTGGAGAAAAATCATTTGATCTCATTTATTCATGATGTTGAGTATCATGCTAAACATTGGCAACATTTATCATGGATATGTGACACTAGTGCACAAGTTGAACCGTCATAGCATCACTTCAGACAACTTTGTAAGAATTTTTTTACCATTGCATCACTAGTCCATCTTTTTCATACATTGTTCTTAAGCAAAACTAGTTTGCTAACTATGTTATTATTACCAATGTTCTCCAACAGGTACTCCCCCAGAGACCGTGCCTAAATGGATGTTTAAAAATGGTGATTTGCAAATGGTTAGGTTACGGCCACTCCCGATTAATTACAGTGGTAAATACAGGATATTTCAAAGTGAAGAAACCCTGAAAA
The DNA here is from genome assembly GCA_039707655.1 of Elymus sibiricus. Lineage (NCBI taxonomy): Eukaryota > Viridiplantae > Streptophyta > Magnoliopsida > Poales > Poaceae > Elymus > Elymus sibiricus. Next base: position 488,449,012 of record CM077665.1, read on the forward strand.
TCAAAGGACGGAGAAATGCAATACAAGCATCCACGCTGCCACTTGGAGAGGAATGCTTGCGCATCCCACAAATTGGAGATAGGTTGATCTATGTTCTTCAATGGGGAGATGTCGGAGTTTGCCCTTATTATGCTTTTTTACCTAAGACAGAGCAGTAGTTAGTGTTTCAACCTTGTGATAACTTGGTCGCTTGCTACTATGATAACAACCAAAATGATGAGGAGTTTACCTTTTTTATGCTATTTTACCTAGAATGATGAAGAGCTTTTTAACTAGTATGATAACAACTACAATGATGAGGAGTGGATTAAGATGATGATGAGGTGTTGGATGTTGAATCATGATGAGTTGATTATGATGATGATGATGATGAGTTGTTATATGACATATATACCAGTACAAATTAGATATATGCAATAGACCAAGTTGAATTAGAGGAAAATACGATGTTGCGATTCACAACATCGTATTTTCCTCTAATTCAACTTGGTCTATTGCATCCATCTAATTTGTACTGATATTGAATGTTGTTTTTCCACAAATTGTACTGATGTTGTATATTAATATGTGTAACCACGTGAAAATACAATATAAATATAAAAGAAAATGAAAACACAAAATGAAACACGGCCTTTTAGTCCCGGTTGGTGTTACCAACCGGGACTAAAGCTCCTCTTGCCTGAGCGTCCCACGGCGGCCACGTGAAACCCCTTTAGTCCCAGTTCGTAACACAACTAGGACTAAAAAGGGGGCCGTTAATCCTGGTTGCACAACCAGGACTAAGAGCATCTCCAGCCGCGCCCCCAACAGGCCCCCGCAGGCAAGTTTTTTATCGCCGGCGCCGAAAAATCGCCCCAGTCGCAGCCCCAGGACCCCGTTTTTCGCTGGTTGGACCCTTTTTTTGGGCTGGCGAACCCAGGCCAAACCCAGCGCGCTGGGGGGCACTTGGGGGGCTCCGGCGGAAACAAAACGGCGTGTGGGACACCACTGTCAGGCGAATCTCGCCTTTTTTCCTCGCCCGACCCGCCCCCCTCGCGTCTCTCCACCATGCCGATTCCGGCGCCGGTGCCTCTCGCCTCCTTTTCATGACCGCTTGATGTCTACTACGCAACCCTCTTCTTGTAGACTCGTGTTGGGCCTCCAAGCGCAGAGTTTTGTAGGACAGTAGCAAATTTCCCTCAAGTGGATGACCTAAGGTTTATCAATCCGTGGGAGAAGTAGGATGAAGATGGTCTCTCTCAAACAACCCTGCAACCAAATAACAAAGAGTCTCTTGTGTCCCCAACACACCCAATACAATGGTAAATTGTATAGGTGCACTAGTTCGGCGAAGAGATGGTGATACAAGTGTAATATGGATAGTAGATATAGATTTTTGTAATCTGAAAATATAAAAACAGCAAGGTAGCAAGTAACAAAAGTGAGCAAAAATGGTATTGCAATGCTTGAAAACAAGGCCTAGGGTTCATACTTTCACTAGTGCAAGTTCTCTCAACAATACTGACATAGTTGAATCATATGTAAATCCCTCACGTGCGACAAAGAGTTCACTCCAAAGTCACAAATAGCGGAGAACAAACGAAGAAATTATTGTAGGGTACGAAACCACCTCAAAGTTATCTTTTCCAATCAATCATATGAGCTATCCCTATAAGTGTCACGAACAGCCCTAGAGTTCGTACTGAAATAACACCTTAAGATACACATCAACCAAAACCCTAATGTCACCTAGATACTCCAATGTCACCATGAGTACCCATGGGCTTGATTATACGATATGCATCACACAATTTCAGATTCATCAGGTTCAATCCAACACAATGAACTTCAAAGAGTGCCCCAAAGTTTCTACCGGAGAGTCAAGACGAAAACGTGTGCCAACCCCTATGCATAGATTCCCAAGTTCACAGAACCCGCAAGTTGATCACCAAAACATACATCAAGTGGATCAATAGAACATCCCATTGTCACCACGGATATCCCATCGCAAGACATACATCAAGTGTTCTCAAATCCTTTAAAGACTCAATCCGAGAAGAAAACTTCAAAGGGAAAACTCAATTCATCACAAGAAGATAGAGAGGGGAAAACTCCATATGATTCATCTATATTAATAAAGCTCGCGGTACATCAAGATCGTGTCATCTCAAGAACACGAGAGAGAGATCAAACACATAGCTACTGGTACATATTGTGACGCCCCCATTCTCGACCGTACGCTAATCAATCACGCAATGCGTACGACCAAGATTAGGGACTCGCTGATTGATATCACAACACAACACTGGACACAAATTAAAGTCATACAGCTTCATATTACAAGCCAGGGGCCTCGAGGGCTCGAATACAAAGCTCGACAAAGCACGAGTCAGCGGAAGCAAATAATGTCTGAGTACAGACATAAGTTAGACAAGTTTTGCCTTAAGAAGGCTAGCACAAACATAAACAGCGGATCGAAAGAGGCGAGGTCTCCTGCCTGGGAACCTCCTAACTACTCCTGAGCGTCGGGGGCAGCCTCCACGTAGTAGTAGGCTCCTGCGGTGGTGTAGTAGTCGTCTCCGGCGTACTCCATCTCCTGGGCTCCATCGTCTGAACGCGGTAATCGTATCGAGGGGGAAAGAGAAAGCAAAGCAGCAGTGAGTACTCATCCAAAGTACTCGCAAGACTGACATCAGAACTATGCTAAGTATGCAACATTATCAAGGGGAGGGGTTATATCTGGAATGACTGCAGAAAGCAAGAATAGGGGGAAGGCCTAGTCCTATCGAAGACTAGCATCTTCAGCATCTTGCAGCATTAGAAGAGAGTAGACCTGTAACTCATATATAATCATATTATTGTAGCAATTTTATTAAGTAACCACGCCCAGAGATTCTTCCTCGACTCCCTGCGAGGAAGCAATCTCGGAGCCACAATTCATTTCAAACTTAAATCACAATTACAGTTGTATAAGGTCAAGGTACAACTCCAAGTCGTCCTGTTACCGTGGACACAGCTATTCAAATAGATTATTCTTCCCTGCAGGGGCGCACCGCATTTCCAACACGCCAGATCACCTCTGGCCGGACACACTTTCCTGGGTCATGCCCGGCCTCGGGATAGCAGCACGTCGTCGCCCCACCTAGGCTCAACGAAGAGGCCAGCCCGCCGGTCTAAATCCTAAGCGCGCAGGTTCGTGGGCCCACTTGTCCTTGCACTCCTGCACGATGCGTACGCGGCCGGAAACAGACCTAGTACACTCCAGTCTAAGAGCTGCACCGTCCAGTCCAATCCGTCGCGCGCCGCTCCATTGCTGATGTCCGAAGAGCTTCGGCTGATACAACGACGCTGAGTACCCATAACTTCTCCCACGCGATGGTTTGGTGCGTAAAAAGGCCAACGACCCAACTCAGATCAAATACCCAACCCATTAGCACTTTATTTATGCGGGGCAATCGCGACCCATAAAGTGCGGTCCCGTCACCCCGTCTCGAGGATGTGTGGCAAGGGCCTCTCCTGCCCGTCCACGCCTCAACATAACCAGGATGCCTTACCGGCGCATCCCACCACATCTCACACGGGTACCCTTGGGGCTGACCCGTCTCAAGACTGTCGGGAACTCAGGTCCACCTCAACCAGGGTGGTACCGCCTGTCCCTCCAGTCCCGTCTTTCACATGTAATAAATGTCAATTCAAAGTAACTGTGTGTATAAAACATCAAGGCGGGAACTGAGGAATCACCCTCAATGGTCCCCGCTCGATGAAACCGTCAAGGTGGACATAGAGGAATCACCCTCGAGGGTCCCACACTTGAGGGGTTACACGACAGAGTCATCGTCGGGGGTGGTGAAGGAGGAATCACCCTCGATAACCACGACCGACTAGCTGCACTACAGAGCTAGCATCATCAGTACTTCACGAGGTGTCACCCTCGGTACTCGATAGTAGCGCTGCAGAGTCGTACAACTAAGGGGTGTGCGGTGATGTGAGGGGCCTGGCTCGTCGGTCGGTTGAACGAGTCTTCGGGTCTTCGAGTCGTCGAGTCATCAATGAAAAAGCAGGGGCAACTGGGACTAAGGGGGGGTCACTGGGGATTCATTGATCAACCTATACCAAGCAGTTGATATGATTGTAGGTATAGTAACAGTTTATCAAAAGCAGGCTATGCATTAGAATAGGAGCTAACTAATACAGTAGCAAAAATCTAATGCCAGGATAAGAGGGAAAAGGAATAGGCGATATGGAAATGCTCAAGGGGGGTTTGCTTGCCTTGCTGCTCTGCGGCAAAGGGCTGAACGTCAACGGCGTAGTCGTACCCGGCAGCAGCGTCGGTCTCGGGGTCTACCGGAGAGAAGAGGGGGAAGAAACAATAAATACAAGCAAACAGATGCAACACGATGCATGACATGGCATTATGCAGGGCTAGGCATGCACTAACGCAGTACTACGCGTTGCAGACGAAGCGGGAGAATATCTGACGATATTTCCCGGGTCTTTGGATTTATCGGACAGACGATCCGGAGGGGAAAGTTCCATGTTCATCATGCTAGGAGCATGTGACAAATGAATGGAGGGCATATTTGGATTCGTGGGATTTTTCTGATCAACTTTCATGTATAAAGTTTTTTCATCTGAGCTACAGATTATTTTCTATGATTTTTCAAAGATTTAAACATTTTCTGGAACTATTCTAATTATTTAAATCAACATTATCCAGAACAGTGCAGGGTGACGTCAGCATGACGCAATGATGACATCAGCAGGTCAAACCCAGCTGTCTCAGGTCAAACCTGACAGCTGGGCCCCACCTGTCATAGACAGTGGGCTATTCCAGGGTTTTAAATTAAACTAATTATAGATTATTAGGGGTGGACCCCATTAGTCAGTGACACATTAGACTAATCTAATTAACCAGATTAATTTTAAAAACCTAATTAGCTTAATTAAGTAAGGGGGCCCACATGTCATAGAGACAGGGGTCTTGGGCCCCACCGGTCAGTGACTGGGCTGTGCCCAGTCAGCCAGTTGACCAAGTCAACTGGTCAACTGGGTCGCCCCTGGCCCACTGGCAGGGTCACTGGGGGTGGCCCTAGTCCAGCCACGTCGGCGGCGGCCGACGGCTCAACGCTGCCGACGCCAAATCGCGGCGGAGGGCACGGGCGAGCTTCGGGTTTCGTCCACGGGGCACCAAATCGAGCGCGGTTTGCTGCGTTCGCGAGCTACAGCAGCCGCCGTTCCATTCCGGCCATCAGGGCGAGCTGGGACAGCCGGTGGAGGGAGCTACGTCGACGGCGGCGAAAGCAAGCTTCGGGCGTCTCCGGCAACGGCGACGCAGCGCGGTAGCTAGCGAACAAAAGGGGCTGGACGATCCTACGCGACGCGGCGAGCGCGTTGGTTGCACGCCCGGGACCAATTGGTCACCGGAGGCTTGTCGGCGACGAGCTCAGGCGGAGGAGCGTTCGGGCGCGCGTCGTGGACGGCGCTAGGAGGCACGAGCGGGGGCGTGCGTGTGCGCGTTGTGCTCCTGGGAGCACCAGGAGCACGGTGTTGTGCTCAGGCGAGCGTGACGGCGACGGGGGCGACGACCACAAGCTCGTCGGCGGCCGCGCGCTTCGGGCTCCGACGGAGCAACTAGCTAGGGGGCGCAGGCGAGCTTATCTACGAGGGGGAAGAGGAGCTGGAGCTCACCGGGACCTGCAGGTGTGCAACGGTGGGCTCGGGCAAGGGCGACGGCGGCGAATCGAGGCGGCGGAGCTCCGGGCGTCCGAGGAGGAAGAAGAGTCGATGGCGACGGCCAGAGCTCCAGGGGCTTGGTCTGGTGGTCGAGGAGGAAGGGCTCGTCGCGGCGGAGCTTCTGGATAGGCTACGGAGGCGGGGGAGTGGCTACGGCCGCGGCTAGCCGGCGTCCATGGCGGCGGCTGCGCTCGGGAAGGAAGGGGGCGAGCGAGGGAGAGGGAGAGAGGGGGGCAGGTGAGATCCAGGGCGACAGGGGGGGCGGCTCGGGGCGAGGCTTATCCCCTCGCCCACCTGCTCCCGTCGGCGTGGCGAACGGCGACGGCACGGCACGGCTCTGTCCACGGCGGGAGCGACACGGAGGAAGGACGGAGGGCAGGTGGGAGTGGGCTGGGCCAGCGCGGCCCAGTCGCCAGGTAAGTGGGCTTCTGCCCTTTTTCTTTTGCTTCTTTTCTGTTTTCTTTTCTCCAGAGAACAAAACAATTATTTGAGCCACCATTTCATTTTGCAAAAATGTGGGAATTGGCCCAACAATTATGTTGAAATATATGGCAGTGACAGAAAAAGTCTGGGGCCCAATTGACTTTATTTGAATTTTTCTACAAGTGGAAGAGCATTTAAAATGCCTTCTTTGCGCTGTTTTAAATTGCTATGGCCCACCTTAGCTTGATGGTATGTTGTTTTCCCTAACAAATAATAGTTAGGGAATTTTTGCTAAATGATGAACATTTTTGCAGAAATATTTGAGCAACTTCAAATTTCACTTGCCAATTGAATTTGATTTCAAAGTGGAGTTTTAAATGATATTTGAATCAAAGGTGATCAAGCACTGTTTAGCAAAAGATTAGCTTAATCACTTGGCCATTACTGTAGCTTAATTACAATCATCACTGTAGCAAAACCCAGGGTGTCACAACTCTCCCCTACTAAAAAGAATTCTCATCCCGAGAATTAAGAAGTAGAAGGAAAGAGCCCGGGGTATTCTGCACGAAGATGATCTTCGCGTTCCCAAGTGGCTTCATCTTCAGAATGATTTGCCCACTGTACTTTGAAGAACTTGGTAACCTTCTGACGAGTCCGACGTTCTGTTTCATCGAGAATGCGGACTGGTTGCTCTTTGTAAGAAAGGTCCTATTGCAGTTCAAGCATATCTTGATCCACTGCTCGGATAGGATCCTTGAAGCAGCGACGAAGTTGTGACACATGGAACACATCGTGAACCAGAGAAAGGTTTGACGGTAATTCCAGTTGATATGCCACCTTACCACGCCTTTCGAGAACGGTGAAAGGACCAATATATCGAGGAGCCAGCTTGCCCTTGATTCCAAAACAGTGTGTACCTCTCATTGGCGTGACTCGAAGATAAGCCTTTTCGCCAGGTTGATAGACCATATCCTTGTGATGACGGTCATACTGACTCTTCTGACGAGACTGGGCAGCCTTCAGATTTGCATGAATAATGCGGACTTGATCTTCGGCATGTTGGATAATATCCGGACCGATAAGTGTACGTTCCCCAGTTTCTGACCAATTCAGAGGAGTCCGACACTTACGTCCATATAATACTTCAAAAGGAGCCATCTTCAGACTAGCTTGATAGCTATTGTTGTAGGAGAACTCAGCATACGGGAGAGATTCCTCCCATTTCTTGCCGAAGTAAATGACACAAGCTCGAAGCATGTCTTCGAGAATCTGATTGACTCTTTCAACTTGCCCCTGGGATTGAGGGTGAAAAGCGGTGCTGAAGGACAGACGAGTTCCCATAGCTTCCTGGAAACTTGCCCAGAACCTTGAAGTGAATAAGCTACCACGGTCTGAACTAATCACCAATGGAATACCGTGGAGTGAAACAACTCTGGACATATATAGATCTGCCAGCTGACTAGCAGTAATTGTTTCCTTGACAGCTAGAAAATGTGCAACTTTGGACAGTCGGTCAATGACGACAAGAATAGCATCATTACCTTTCTGCGACCTGGGAAAACCAGTAATGAAGTCCATTTCAACATGATCCCATTTCCATTCAGGAATAGAAATAGGTTGTAGAGTTCCAGCAGACCTTTGATGTTCTGCTTTGATCCGACGACAAATGTCACATTCTGAAACATAGCGTGCAATGTCTTGCTTCATGTTAGACCACCAGAATCTTCGACGAATGTCTTGGTACATCTTGGTACTACCAGGATGAATAGACAGCGGAGTGTCATGTGCTTCCTTCATGACCTCCTGAGTCAAATCATTGTTTTTCTCCTTACACGGTACCACTAGGCGGCCTTTGAAGTACAAAGCGCCATCCTCAGCAATAGTGAAGGGTGAAGGCTTTCCTTCTGCGAGATCGAATTTAATCCTCTCGACTTCACTGTCACACTTCTGGATCCACTTGATGACGTCCACTAGATCTGGTTTAGCAACCAGGGTATTAAGAGAATCCTGGGGAACAACGTGGAGGTTCATTTTGTAGGACCCTTCAGGAGGGGGAGCGAGATAACCCTGAGGAACAATATGGAGGTTCAGCTTGCGAAATTCTTCTTGAAGACGGGGATGAACCTTATGAACCTGAAGGTGATTGCAGTACGACTTGCGACTCAAAGCATCAGCCATTACATTAGCCTTGCCTGGGGTATAAGAAATACCCACATTGTAATATCCTATTCGTTCCATCCATCTTTGTTGACGGAGATTCAGATCTGGCTGAGTAAACAAGTACTTCAGACTTTGATGATCGGTGTAGATCTCGCAACGATTTCCAACAAGGTATTGCCACCACTCTTTCAGTGCATGAATTACTGCAGCAAGTTCAAGGTCATGAACTGGGTAGTTCTCTTCATGAGGACTCAATTGACAAGATGCATAAGCAACCACCCTGCGCTCTTGCATTAGGACATAGCCTATTCCCTGACGCGAAGCGTCACAATAAATGACGAAGTCTTTACGAGTATCCGGAGGAGCAAGCACTGGAGCAGACGTCAGCTTGTCCTTAAGTGCCTGGAAGCTCTCCTGACATTTTTCTGTCCACTCATATTTAACAATTTTGTGAAGCAGATTGGTTAAGGGCTTTGCAATCTTGGAGAAGTTCTCGACGAATCGACGGCAATAGCTGGCGAGTCCGAGAAAACTTCTGACTTGCTTGACATTCTTCGGGGGAGTCCAGTCAAGAATAGCCTGAACTCGTTCAGGGTTGACTGCAATACCATCCTTGGAGATCACATGACCAAGGTAGGATACTTCGTCCATCCAGAACTCACACTTTGAATACTTAGCATAGAGTTGATGTTCTCGAAGCCTCTCCAGTATAAGACGAAGATGTTCAGCTTGCTCTTCTTTGTTCTTGGAGAATACCAGAATATCATCCAGATAAACCACGATGAATTTATCGAGGTAGTCCATGAATATATAGTTCATCAGGCGAGAGAAGGTTGCTGGAGCATTGGTTAAGCCGAAGGACATGACGGTGTACTCGTATGAACCATAGCGAGTAACAAATGCAGTCTTGGGAATATCCTCTTCACGAACCCGGATCTGATGGTAACCCAACCTCAAGTCGAGTTTTGAATACACTGTTGAACCAGCAAGTTGATCATACAGATCGTTGATCCGAGGAAGCGGATATTTGTTCTGAATTGTCGCTTGGTTGATGGGACGGTAATCTTGGACCAACCGATTCGTACCATCTTTCTTCTTGACAAAGAGAGAAGGTGCTCCCCAAGCAGAGGAACTTGGACGAATGAAACCCAGACGAAGCGAATTGTCAATTTCTTGCTTAAGTTCAAGGAGTTCATGTGGTGGCATCTTATACGGTCGCTTGGCTATAGGAGTGGTACCAGGTACCAAGTCGATGACAAACTCGACATCTCTAGCAGGGGGGATCCCCGGGAGTTTTTCCGGAAAAACATCTTGGAAATCCCGGACAACTGGAATGTTTTCAATCCCTTCGAGAGGTGACTCATTTAATGCATTCATAGCATATAGCCGGGCTTCAGCATTCCGAACAAGATGAGCATGATAGCTTACAATCTCATTCGAAGGATGTAGGAGGTGGACGGTTTTGGTGTCACAAATAATTGAAGCGGTATGCGCTTTCAACCAATCCATTCCGACAATGAGATTGATATTGGAAGACTTCAGCATTATGGGGGAGGCATGGAATTCCAACCCTTCAATTTCATTGGGAACATTGTGGCTAATAATGGAAGTCTGACATTGGCCTGCGGGGGTGTTTACCACTATTGGGACGTTCATCTCTTCACACTTAATGTCATGCATGTATGCAAAATCTTCAGACATAAAAGAATGCGATGCTCCTGTATCAAACAATACAGAAGCTGGTACTGAGTTGACGAGAAGAGTACCCATCACAGTAGCAGGCTGGTCTTGAACTTGATTCAGATCAATATTGTTAGCTTGAACACGTCCCTGAGCAGGCCCGGCATTGTTGTTGCGGGGCTGGTTGGAAGGCAGTGCAAGCTGTTTCTGGTTCTGCCTGCATTCTCTAGCACGGTGTCCTAGACGACCACACTTGAAGCACAGCCCATCCTTAGGACAAGAAGGGGGAACAGGAGCTCGTGGTGGCGGAGCTGGGAGCCTCGGCTGCCTAGGTGGGGGTGGAGGCAGACGAGGTGCAGCATAGGACGGCCTTGGAGCAGGAGCAGGAGCAGGTGCATGGTACATGTTGTGGGGGATTCAGATCTTGCGCTTCTGACTTCCTGAGCCCGAAGATGAGCCCATGTCACGGTTGCGCTTGCTGCTGTCCTTATAGTCCTGCAGACCCATTTCCACTATAATAGATTTGTTCACCAAGGTGGCAAAGTTACCGACGTCTTGAGCAAGGAGTGCCAGCTTGATATCCGGGTGGAGGCCTTCACGGAACTTCTCCTGCCTACGAGCATCAGTTGCAACGTCTTCTTCAGCGTAGCGAGATAAGTCCAGAAATTCCCGCTGATAAGCATCCACAGTATTTTTGCCCTGGACTAGGTTGCGGAATTCACGCTTCTTCTTATCCATCATTCCCTGAGGAATGTGACGAGCACGGAACGCAGTTGGAACTCCGGCCAGGTGATAATTGTTCCAACAGGCTGTGAGCGCCTGTGGCTGTCCCACCATTGAGCAGCGGGACCCTTCAGAAAGTACGAGGCAAAGGTGACATAGTTAGCCACTGGGGCGCCTGAAGACTCCAGTTCAAAAGTGATGTCACGGAGCCAGTCATCTGCGTCAAGCGGCTGAGTTGAGCTGCGGTAGATCGCAGGGTTGAGACGCATGAACTCTTGCAGAGTCATTGGGGCTGGTTGCTGATTCATATTCGGCCTCGGGAACTGCTCCATAATCCCTTGCATAAACTGGCGATTCAGCTCAAACTGTTGCATCATACCAGCCATGTATTCCGGTGGTGGTGGTGGTTCAGGTGCACCACGACCACGACCAGCTGGCCTAACCATTCTGTCAAATTTTAACAGTGGTAGTTTAGCATTGGGTAATTGCAAAGACAATGACCCATTCATGAAGTAAATTGCACAAAGAAGGAAGTGCAATAGATATGACATAGTAGTTCAATTTTCAACATACGGATCCATACATAGGTCTATTACAAACAATAAGTCTGTTACAAAATAGACGATAGGTCCGGCATGAAAAACCTAGACAACTAGGCGGCACGCAGGCACGCGGTGGAGGGATACAACAACGAGGCATAGCGATATGCTACAACAACGTCGGGGACAACGAAAGAACCCATGTAACTGCACGTGGCCCTGGATGTGCAACCTGGGGGCAGGGTTCTGCATCATAACTTCAAAGGAAAACAATTGTCGACGAAGCGAATCACCGGTGGATGTGATCACGAGAACCTAATGATATAGTTAGCAAAATCTTTAACCCGAAAGAGGAGAGAGATCAGAACCCAGAGTATAGATGAGGAATAAAGGATCCTAATACCACCCGATTGAGATGTGGGCCCGTAAGCCACACAACTATGTTAGTAAAAGTTTTTCAATGACTAGACTCAACTTCGGCCAAGGAGTTGGAAAGGGGGCTACCTACAGGCAGTCGGCTCTGATACCAACTTGTGACGCCCCCATTCTCGATCGTACGCTAATCAATCACGCAATGCGTACGACCAAGATTAGGGACTCACTGATTGATATCACAACACAACACTGGACACAAATTAAAGTCATACAGCTTCATATTACAAGCCAGGGGCCTCGAGGGCTCGAATACAAAGCTCGACAAAGCACGAGTCAGCGGAAGCAAATAATGTCTGAGTACAGACATAAGTTAGACAAGTTTTGCCTTAAGAAGGCTAGCACAAACATAAACAGCGGATCGAAAGAGGCGAGGCCTCCTGCCTGGGAACCTCCTAACTACTCCTGAGCGTCGGGGGCAGCCTCCACGTAGTAGTAGGCTCCTGCGGTGGTGTAGTAGTTGTCTCCGGCGTACTCCATCTCCTGGGCTCCATCGTCTGAACGCGGTAATCGTATCGAGGGGGAAAGAGAAAGCAAAGCAGCAGTGAGTACTCATCCAAAGTACTCGCAAGACTGACATCAGAACTATGCTAAGTATGCAACATTATCAAGGGGAGGGGTTATATCTGGACTGACTGCAGAAAGCAAGAATAGGGGGAAGGCCTAGTCCTATCGAAGACTAGCATCTTCAGCATCTTGCAGCATTAGAAGAGAGTAGACCTGTAACTCATATATAATCATATTATTGTAGCAATTTTATTAAGTAACCACGCCCAGAGATTCTTCCTCGACTCCCTGCGAGGAAGCAATCTCGGAGCCACAATTCATTTCAAACTTAAATCACAATTATAGTTGTATAAGGTCAAGGTACTACTCCAAGTCGTCCTGTTACCGTGGACACGGCTATTCGAATAGATTATTCTTCCCTGCAGGGGTGCACCGCATTTCCAACACGCCTGATCACCTCCGGCCGGACACACTTTCCTGGGTCATGCCCGGCCTCGGGATAGCAGCACGTCGTCGCCCCACCTAGGCTCAACGAAGAGGCCAACCCGCCGGTCTAAATCCTAAGCACGCAAGTTCGTGGGCCCACTTGCCCTTGCACTCCTGCACGATGCGTACGCGGCCGGAAGCAGACCTAGTACACTCCAGTCCAAGAGCTGCACCGTCCAGTCCAATCCAGTCCAATCCGCTCCATTGCTGACGTCCGAAGAGCTTCGGCTGATACAACAACGCTGAGTACCCATAACTTCTCCCACGCGATGGTTTGGTGCGTAAAAAGGCCAACGACCCAACTCAGATCAAATACCCAACCCATTAGCATTTTATTTATGCGGGGCAATCGCGACCCATAAAGTGCGGTCCCGTCACCCCGTCTCGAGGATGTGTGGCAAGGGCCTCTCCTGCCCGTCCACGCCTCAACATAACCCGGATGCCTTACCGGCGCATCCCACCACATCTCACATGGGTACCCTTGGGGCCGACCCGTCTCAAGACTGTCGGGAACTCAGGTCCACGTCAACCAGGGTGGTACCGCCTGTCCCTCCAGTCCCGTCTTTCACATGTGTAATAAATGTCAAGTCAAAGTAACTATGTGTATAAAACATCAAGGCGGGAACTGAGGAATCACCCTCAATGGTCCCCGCTCGATGAAACCGTCAAGGTGGACCTAGAGGAATCACCCTCGAGGGTCCCACACTTGAGGGGTTGCACGACAGAGTCATCGTCGGGAGTGGTGAAGGAGGAATCACCCTCGATAACCACGACCGACTAGCTGCACTACAGAGCTAGCATCATCAGTACTTCACGAGGTGTCACCCTCGGTACTCGATAGTAGCGCTGCAGAGTCGTACAACTAAGGGGTGTGCGGTGATGTGAGGGGCCTGGCTCGTCGGTCGGTTGAACGAGTCTTCGGGTCTTCGAGTCATCGAGTCGTCGATGAAGAAGCAGGGGCAACTGGGACTAAGGGGGTCACTGGGAATTCATTGATCAACCTATACCAAGCAGTTGATATAATTGCAGGTATAGTAACAGTTTATCAAAAGCAGGCTATGCATCAGAATAGGAGCTAACTAATACAGTAGCAAAAATCTAAAGCAAGGATAAGAGGGAAAAGGAATAGGCGATATCGAAATGCTCAAGGGGGGTTTGCTTGCCTTGCTGCTCTGCGGCAAAGGGCTGAAAGTCAACGGCGTAGTCGTATCCGACAGCAACGTCGGTCTCGGGGTCTACCGGAGAGAAGAGGGGGAAGAAACAAAAAATACAAGAAAACAGATGCAACACGATGCATGACATGGCATTATGCAGGGCTAGGCATGCACTAACGCAGTACTACGCGTTGCAGACGAAGCGGGAGAATATCTGACGATATTTCCCGGGTCTTTGGATTTATCGGACAGACGATCTGGAGGGGAAAGTTCCATTTTCATCATGCTAGGAGCATGTGACAGATGAATGGAGGGCATATTTGGATTCGTGGGATTTTTCTAATCAACTTTCATGTATGAAGTTTTTTCATCTGAGCTACAGATTATTTTCTATGATTTTTCAAAGATTTAAACATTTTCTGGAATTATTCTAATTATTTAAATCAACATTATCCAGAACAGTGCAGGGTGACGTCAGCATGACGCAATGATGACATCAGCAGGTCAAACCCAGCTGTCTCAGGTCAAACCTGACAGCTGGGCCCCACCTGTCATAGACAGTGGGCTATTCCAGGGTTTTAAATTAAACTAATTAGAGATTATTAGGGGTGGACCCCATTAGTCAATGACACATTAGACTAATCTAATTAACCAGATTAATTTTAAAAACCTAATTAGCTTAATTAAGTAAGGGGGCCCACATGTCATAGAGACAGGGGTCATGGGCCCCACCGGTCAGTGACTGGGCTGTGCCCAGTCAGCCAGTTGACCAAGTCAACTGGTCAACTGGGTCGCCCCTGGCCCACTGGCAGGGTCACTGGGGGTGGCCCCAGTCCAGCCACGTCAGCGGCGGCCGGCGGCTCAACGCCGGCGACGCCAAATCGCGGCGGAGGGCACGGGCGAGCTTCGGGTTTCGTCCACGGGGAACCAAATCGAGCGCGGTTTGCTGCGTTCGCGAGCTGCGGCAGCCACCGTTCCATTCCGGCCATCGGGGCGAGCTGGGACGGCCGGTGGAGGGAGCTACGTCGACGGCGGCGGAAGCAAGCTTCGGGCGTCTCCGGCAACGGCGATGCAGCGCGGTAGCTAGCGAACTAAAGGGGTTGGACGATCCTACGCGACGCGGCGAGCGCGTTGGTTGCACGCCCGGGACCAATTGGTCACCGGAGGCTCGTCGGCGACGAGCTCAGGCGGAGGAGCGTTCGGGCGCGCGTCGTGGACGGCGCTAGGAGGCACAAGCGGGGGGGGGCGAGTGCGCGTTGTGCTCCTGGGAGCACCAGGAGCACGGTGCTGCGCTCAGGCGAGCGTGACGGCGACGGTGGCGACGACCACAAGCTCGTCGGCCTCCGGTGATGGTTTCCCCCTCCGGCAGGGTGCCGGAACGGGCTCCCGATTGGTTTTTCGTGGCTACAGAGGCTTGCGGCGGCGGAACTCCCGATCTAGGTTTCTTTTCGGAGGTTTGGGTATTTATAAGAATTTTTGGCATCGGAAACAAGTCAAGGGGGGCCACGAGGCGACGACAAGCCAGGGGGGCGCACCCTAGGGGGGGCGCCCCCTAGGCTTGTGGCTGCCTTGTGGCTCTTCTGGCCCAACTCCGATACCCCGTGGGTCTCTTCTGGTCCATAAAAAATCACCGTAAATTTTAATTCCGTTTGGACTCCGTTTGATATTCCTTTTCTGTAAAACTCAAAAACAAGGAAAAACAGAAACTGGCACTGGGCTCTAGGTTAATAGGTTAGTTCCAAAAAATAGTATAAAATAGCATATAAATGCAATAAAACATCCAAAACCGATAATATAATAGCATGAAACAATCAAAAATTATAGATACGTTGGAGACGTATCACCGCTGCGTCGCCGCTAGAAGGCCTTTTTCTCCGCCGCTTCATTCCCCCCCGCCGGATTTGATTTTGTATTAATTTCTGTGATGAACTTTGGTATGAACATTTAGTTTTTGTTGAATTTATGTCGAAAGAGCGCCGAAATTGTTGAATTTATGCCGAAAGAGCGCCGAATTTGTTGATTTTAAGCCGAAAGAGCGCCGAATTTGGGCCTAATCATCGCCGATACTGGGCCGAAAACGCCGGTTCGGGGGGCGAACATGGGGCGGCGGCTAGGAACCCGAGCCCCTCCAGGCCGATTATAGCGCCGGTTGGCCCCCAGGCGGCGCTATTTCGTGTCCCTGGGGACCGAACGGCTCAAGATGCTCTAAAGTTCCTTACGAACCGCGACTAATATCGCGTTTTCTGCTAGTGCGAGAAATGTCGTGACCTTCACCCAGCCGTAGCGTGCCCTCTTTTGACATCTTCTCGTGCATTTACACTCTCTGGCTTGCTCAGCCTCGACCTCTAGCTATACTGGATAATATTACAAAATACTATAGTATACTTGTACTACCTCACTGTGCCGCACGGTCTTGGAGTATTATATAGGTAAACGTTCACGACCGGCGGACCGGCCGAAGCTTGGGCCGGTCGCGAGCGCGTCGTAGGATCAACCATCATCCATCGTTCCGTGTTTGCTTTCGGCCACGTCTTACGGGCCCATGCCCACCTGCCTGCAGATGCTTATCTTCTCCCCACTACTCATTCCAATCCCCTTCTCCCTTTCTCTCTCCCCTTCCCCGAGACGCATCGCTATCCCCTCTTTCCTCCCCTGCCATGGCTGAATACTTCTACTAGGCTGCCGGCGAGCTACTGCGAGCCCCTTTCCACCGTTTTGTTTTCCAGAGCAGGCAGAGGTGTTGCAAAGGGAGGCCACGGGTTGCTTTTAACCCGGGGAAGCCATGGCCGTCCATCCCTTCGTACTCCCCCTCGGCAAGGTCGGACGTTTTGCAACCGGCGACGTGCCGGGCGCTGCAACCGCTGCTTCGATTTGCTACATTCGGCGTCGGGAAAGCTACCACCGGTGTCTGGATTTGTTGCAACCAGGCGACGATGCAGTGTGGCCGGCACGACGGGCTGTGATTTTGTTGCAACCCGCTGTGGGAAAGCTACCACCGGCGACAGATTTTGCTGCAACCATGAAGTGATGAAGTGTGGCCGGCGACGACGAGCTGCGTTTTTGTTGCAACCAGCTGTGGGAAAGTTACCACCGGCGACCGTTTTTGCTACAACCATGAAGATGATGAAGTGTGGCCGACGACGACGGTTGCGATTTTTGTTGCAACCGGCAGTTTGAAAGCTACCACCAGCGAGCGATTTTGCTACAACCCGTATGCTTTTTTGCTACCACCGCGGTCACCGCGTGGAGCGAGTGGTGCGACGACGGGGAGCTGCGACCACGCCGGAGGAGCTGCGAATGGCGACGACGGGGCGCGCGCACGACGGAGGTCGGAGGGTGCCGCGGTCGCAGTCAAACGCGTGCGTGCTGCAGGTGCTTTTTTGCGGGGGCGGGTGGTGCGATCTGGGGAAGAAGAGAGTTGACTTGCGGGGGGAGAGAGTTAAATCTGACGGCTACGTCTTGTCCAATCGGACAATGTGCACAGGCCCGGCGGAAAGTCTGCGCCGGTCGACCGGCGCAGATCACTGCCCTATTATATATCTAGCCTGAGAAGCTGAGACTAGCTTGGGGGCTGTTTGGATCGTAGCCCGCGTCTGCCCAGCCAAAATATTGGCGTTGACCAGGGCATTACATGTTGTTTGGATGAGCGCCCAAGTTTTGGCACGCCAAGCCCGCCATAGCTTCTTCGTCTGTTTCTACGCCAAATCGATGGCGAGACGCGGGCGGCCGATTTGCTTGCCGATATTTTGGCGCGCCCATGACGCCCGTGATTTGGCAGGGCAGATTTGGGCAGTAACCAAACAGCCTCTTGTACACGAGCAGCTAGCTAGCAGCCTAGCACACTCTTACTAGTGATACTTCTCTTTGTACGTAACCGTGCACGTACGTTCTCGCCATGAGGATCACCGTGCTCTCGTCCAAGGCCGTCAAACCCGACTACGGCGCCTGCGGCGTTCCTCCGGGCAGCGCGGCCGGCGTCGTCCCGCTCACCGTGCTCGACAAGGCCAACTTCGACGTGTACATCTCTGTCATCTACGCGTTCCACCCGCCAGCGCCGCCCAACGTCGTCCTGGAGGCCGGGCTGGCAAGGGCGCTGGTGGACTACCGCGAGTGGGCCGGGCGGCTCGGCGTCGACGCGGCCAGCGGCGACCGTGCGATCCTGCTATGCGACGCGGGTGCGCGGTTCGTCTAGGCGACGGCCGACGTGGCGCTGGACAGCGTCATGCCGATGAAGCCGACGTCGGAGGTGCTGAGCCTGCACCCGAGCGGCGACGACGGGCCCGAGGAGCTGATGCTCATCCAGGTCACGCGCTTCGCGTGCGGGTCCATCGTCGTGGGGTTCACCGCGCAGCACCTCGTGTCCGACGGCCGTGCCACCAGCAACTTTTTCCTCGCATGGAGCCAGGCTACCCGCGGCGTCGCCGTCGACCCCGTCCCGGTGCACGACCGCGCCTCCTTTTTTAAACCACGCCATCCGCCGCAGGTTGAGTACGAGCACCGTGGCGTGGAGTTCAAGCCCTACGAGGAGGTCGACGAACAGGACAACGAAGGCCACGCCGCCTGGGACGGCGACGTAGTGCTGGTAAACAAGGTGCACCTCAGCCTGGAGTTCATCTCCAAGCTCAAGGCGCGGGCGTCTGCGGGAGCGCATCGGCCGCACAGCACGCTGCGGTGCTTAGTGGCGCACCTTTGGCGGTGCGTGACAAAGGCGCGCGGACTCGACGGGAGCGTTTGCACCAGCGTTGCCATCGCCGTGGACGGCCGAGCGCGGATGAGCCCGCAGGTGCCGGACGGCTACACCGGCAACGTCGTCCTCTGGGCGCGGCCCACCGCCACGGCGCAGGAGCTCCTGACGAAGCCGCTGCAGCACGCGGTGGAGCTCATCAACCGGGAGGTGGCCCGGATCAACGGCAGCTACTTCGAGTCCTTCATCGACTTCGCCAGCTCCGAAGCGGTGCAGAAGGAGCGGCTGGTGCCGGCGGCCGACGCCGCGGAGATGGTACTGAGCCCCAACATCGAGGTGGACAGCTGGCTGCGGATCCCGTTCTACGACCTCGACTTCGGCGGCGGGCAGCATTTCTTCTTCATGCCAAGCTACCTGCCGGTGGACGGTGGAGGGCCTGCTCATCCTGCTGCCGTCTTTCGCGGGCGACGGCAGCGTGGACGCCTACGTGCCCCTCTTCAGCCGCGACATGGACGCCTTCAAGAACTGCTGCTACAACCTTGACTAGCTTTGCATAATTGCATCGTCGAGTTAATCTTGTCTGAGTATGGTGCCGGTTTTGAGCTGTATCTTTGATGCCACGTATACATGTGTTGCATGCATGCATGGAGTACGTGTGGTTCTATAGTAAAGGAGTATGGGGTAAAAGTATGGAGAAATTAATGTGTTGTCTCGTAACAACAAGTTATATAGTGCTCCATAGTCAGTGGCCATAAAAAATGTGTCATGCACCAGGGATAAGGGTGGGGTATTATCATGTGCGCGCTCTGAGAAGTGAGAGCAAGTCTAGAAACATCGCCGGCCCTTATAAGACACGACTTTGCAGGGTCTGCTCTTTTTTCAACCCGAACAAATCCCTTAAAAAGGCCTATCCTGAAAAAATTATACATGTGGCCCATATATTCTCCTTCCGCCACTATATTTACCGGATAAAGGTTGACTTAGTGTTCCTATCCGACATTTCCCCACCCGCCTTCACCGCAATCCCCCTACTCCCAACCTCCCTGCTCCGGCGACCAATTCTCGTGCACATGCACCCTTTTAGAGCAGATCCATGGCCGACGGAGGTCAGGAGCATGGGGACCGTGGGGGCCGTGGCGGGTCACCGCGGCACAAGCGTGCCAGCACGACACGGAGGCCGACAGCTCTCCCGTGGCGGTGGCCGGAAAAGAGTGGAGCAACTTTGACGAGGTCCGGGATACGCTTTGGCCTACCACCAAGGGGCTCCGCGAGACGGAGATCAAGCTCGCGGTATAGAAGGACATTGTGGCGGCCGGTGAAGACGACGCTACCAAGCGGCCTGAGGTGGCGAAGGAGGGTACAATATCTCTTACGTTCTCTACAGGTTGGCGACCGAGTTCTACCTCAACGTGAAGCCTTAAACTAGTTATAGATTAGGTTTATCTACTATGTTTTTAAGTTTGTATGTTTGAATGTATGAACTCCGGTGATGAACTATCGTGGCGCGAACTTAGTTTCAAATATGCAGTATGGTTTTTAGCGGATCTATTCTGTAGTGCCGTCCGCGTGTCTACAAATTCGTTTTACATGATATCTTAAGTGAAACTTGCGGTAAAACGTCTTACATGATCAGCTAGAGTCGCTCTGAGTAGATGCATGGAATGTGGAGTAGAAAGCCCTTTAAACTCAACACAAGATTTGAAGTTCTCTCTTGAAAGTGGATATTCAAAACAAGGCTCTCCAATGAGCTGATGGGATAAAATGGGGTATATATATAGGCTTGACTTAGGACATCTCCAACGCTAACCCGCAAACTAGGCACCACCACTGTTCGTGGACAAGGGAGGCCAGTCCGCGGACATGGATGCGGGAGGCGACCATCCAATGCTATCCACATACATTTCAAGCCGGGCTTCAACAAACCAGACGAATTACATGAAAACCGGATGATTTTCATACAAACCAGAGCACATTCAAACATTTCGAACAATTTTCATTTAAAAAGGGGGACGGTACCTATAACTAGCCTACGGTGGCGCTCGTTGTCTAAGTCCTTGTTGTTCCCTTCCGACAACGGCCTCCTCCATATGCCGTCTCCATGAGTGGCGGCCATAAGCCCCATGAGGTGAAAGTGTGATCGCCGACGAGGAAGACTAGAACACGGGAGACGGACAAGCCCATTTGGGACTCAAGCCCCCACCGCCCCCATGCCTTACTCTTCCTCGTCAAAGTCTACGACCTGTCCGTCGCCGGTTCACGGTGGAAGTGGAGGGGCCGGCACGCTCGTTGTCCCACGAAGCGTCCAACCAATGTTTGGCGTCACGTAGGACAGGCGGCTTGCGGCGTTCTCGCTCGCGATCGCATGCGCAGCAATCGCCACCTTCGTTCCTGGCTCTGCCACTAGTACATTGAGAGCGGCGGAGTGAGCGCGGACGGCCTCGTAGAGCACCCACTGCTCGGCGATGAGGTTGGGGTTCGCCGTGACCATGGCCGTCACAGCCTCCTCGCTCGTGCGCTCGCCGTAGATCTAGCCCTCCACTTGCCAGTGCTGCTCGAGGAGGAACATTATCTAGGCCTTGATGGTGGAGCATGGACGAGCCTGCAACTGCCATACGACTATACGAGGAATGTCATCGTATGGGGGTGGCCCACCGCCATGGCGTAGGAGCACGTGATGAGGCTGTTGTAGCATGTGGTGGAGCTCATCAACCGGGAGGTTGTCCAGATCAACCACGGCTACTTCGAGTCCTTCATCAACTTCGCTAGCTCTGAGGCGGTGTACCTGGAGCGGCTTGTTCTTGCGTCCGACACGGTGGAGATGGTACTAAGCACTACTAGGGAAAAGCTTATAGGTAGACTCTTACTAGTAGCGCGGGTTTATACCCTTGCTACTGCCACTTACTAGTAGCGCGGGTTTATACCCCTCGCTACTACTAAGTTGATAGTAGTAGCGCGGGTTTATACCCCTCGCTACTACTAAGTGGTCCCTACCGTGCCCCCCGGGACATGCCATAGTAGTAGCGAGGGGTATAAACCCGTGCTACTACTAAGTTGATTGTAGTAGCGCGGGTTTTTACCCCTCGTTACTACTAAGTACAAGGTAGGTGAAGTCCCCATATCCTTGTCCGAATCCCTCCTATCTCCCTCAATCTCCCCCCTCTCTCCATAGGCTCTCCCATGGTGCTCCTGCCCAAGCACACCTCCTCCTCCATGGCGCCCAACGAGGCCGCCTCCTCGTGTCGCTGGCGTCCAGGAGCTCGCCCGTCTTCCCCCTCGCCTTCATGCCACCAGGACGGAGCACCTCACCACCGGCGACCAGCCCGGATGCGCCCTCCATCTCCTTCCTCTCTCCCTTGTCTCTCTTTTTCCCTCTCCCTCTCCCTCTGGTTTTACTCACCTCCCATGCCCATGCCTGCGTGACTGGGGAGGACCCCCGGGTACCCCAAAGACGGCGAGTTGGACGGGGTGCCCGCCCGCCCGGGCCAGCTGCTCCGACTCGCACCTGCGGTCCGGCTGGCTCCTTAATCCAGCCGGCTCCTTGCCCGGCTGCTCCGTCCGACCTCCCGTCCGGCTGCTCCAGCCGGCCTGCTGCGCGAGGTCAACCACCACGTCCCATCGGACACGACATGAAGACACTATAGCCTGCGTCACGCGTCACCTCACTGCGCTCCAATAGTCCAGCACTGTTGACCAATAGTGGTGCGCTATAGCCTGCATCACGCGTCACCTCGCATGTCATCTCCAATAGTGGTGCACTACTGCCTGCCTCACATGTCACCTCCAATAGTGTAGTTAGGCCATGTGGGCCACCCCTTGTCCCCTGGGCACCCCTTTATAAGGTGACCCAGGGAGCTCACCAATGGAGAGGCCTCCTCTCATTTTCTCTCATCCCCACACTCTCTCACACTCACGTATGAGGCAAGAAGCCCATGGCTCTCTTCCTCCTTAGACACAGCTCCAGGAGCAACCCTGTACTACATATACACTTCATATACAGACATGCAGGAGTAGGGGTATTATCTCTCCGGAGAGCCCCGAACCTGGGTAAACCACCGCGTGCTACTATCCTATCCCGTCCCGGATCTTCCACGGCAGCCTTGCTCTCACCTCGATTAGCCATCCCCTGGCATCTGTTGTGACAAAACGACGACAGTTGGCGCCCACCGTGAGACTAGCTGCTGCTGGAACCACGGTCCGGGCGGGACCATCTTCGTCATCGCCACCGCGACGTCGCCGCCGTCCCTCCGGCGGCGCTCGGGGGCTCGACATCAACACGCCCCCAGGGCGAATGTGCGCGACGTCGCGCCCTCGCTGCCGGTGTCGTCATCACCACCGAGGCGCTGTCGCCGTCTCTCCGGCGGCGCTCGGGGGCTCGACACCGACATGCCCCCGGGGCAGCCGCACGGGACGGCGCGTCCCCGCCGTCGGCCTCGTCCACCTCCAGTTCGTTCCAACGCGCCACCGCCGCTACTGTCATTTCTCGCTGTTGCTTGTCGCCGCTGCGACTCCTAGCTGCTGCTTGCCGTGCCACCTGCAGCCGTTGCTGCTGGCCATGGCCGTGGCCATGGATTTGTGTGCGTGCCCCGCGCGCTGCCGGCGCCCCAACACCTCTGCGGTCGCACGACCCGAGCTGCACTACTCCACGTCCGCTCCTCCACCACGTCACCACCAACCGCGCCGGCTCACCGCACGTCCGGCCGCCGCCGCGCCTCCAACGCCAGCACGGACCTCCTCCCCCCCTCCCCCCCCGCGCGACCATTCGCCAGGCCCCCGCACGCATCCTGGTCCTCCACCGCGCGTGCTCTCCAGAGCAGCTCCGCTCCCCCGTCAAGCCCCTCCTCCACGGCCATGATTCCGTCCGCGTGCTCGCGTCCATCCGCGCTCGGCGTCGACGCGCCTAGCCGCCCGTCCGCCCTTGCCTGCGCCGGCTCCACCGCGACCCGGCCTCGCCGCCCTGCTGCTCCTTGATAACCCACAAGTATAGGGGATCGCAACAGTTTTCGAGGAGAGTATTCAACCCAAATTTATAGATTCGACACAAGGGGAGCTAAAGAATACTTGAGAGTATTAGCAGTTGAGTTGTCAATTCAACCACACCTGGAGATTAAATATCTGCAGCAGAGTGATCAGTAGCACAGTAATATGATAGTTTTGATAGCAGTAGCAATAGTAACAGTAGCAGTAACAGTAGTAGCAATAGTTTTGTAGCAGTTGGAACAACACCAACATCAGTAGTAACTTAGCAAGAACAATAAGTGGAAAGGTCGTAGGCACTGGATCGGTAACTCGTTGGATGATATTCATCATATAACAGTCATAACCTAGGGCGATACAAAACTAGCTCAATTCATCAATGTAATGTAGGCATGTATTCCGTAAATAGTCATACGTGCTTATGGAAAAGAACTTGCATGACATCTTTTGTCCTACCCTCCTGTGGCAGCGGGGTACATAAGGAAACTAAGGGATATTATGGCCTCCTTTTAATAGAGAACCGGAACAAAGCATTAACACATGGTGAATACATGAACTCCTCAAACTACGGTCATCACCGCAAAGTATCCCAAATATTGTCACTATGGGGTTGACGGATCATAACACGTAATAGGTGCATATGACTAGGCAAGATCGGATCAAGAACATGGATATAAAGATGATAACATAAACGGATCCGATCTGAAATCATGGCACTCGGGCCCTAGTGACAAGCATTAGGCATAGCAAAGTCATAGCAACATCAATCTCAGAACATAATGGGTACTAGTGATCAAGCCCTAACAAAACTAACTCGATTACATGATGAATCTCATCCAACTCCTCACCGACCAGCAAGCCTACGAAGGAATTACTCACTCCCGGTGGGGAGCTTCATGGAATTGGCGATGGAGAAAGGTTGGTGATGACGAAGACCGAAGATCCCCCTCTCCGGAGCCCAAAACGGGCTCCAGATCTAGCCTCCCAATGAAGAACAGGAGGTGGCGGCGGCTCCGTCTCGTGAAACGCGATAATTCTTTTTCTTCGATTTTTTTTCTTCGAATTTAGGAATTTATAGTGGCGGAGATTGGGCAAGTGGGGCCACGAGGTGGGCACAACCCGCCAGGGTGCGCCCAGGGGGCCTGGCGCGTCCTGGTGGGTAATGCTCACCCTGTCCC
Source organism: Elymus sibiricus (assembly GCA_039707655.1). Lineage (NCBI taxonomy): Eukaryota > Viridiplantae > Streptophyta > Magnoliopsida > Poales > Poaceae > Elymus > Elymus sibiricus. The sequence goes on from CM077665.1 coordinate 488,473,664, forward strand.
CCCTCTTCGGTGGATTTTGGCTCCAATAATTCTTATTTATTCCAAAATAATTCTCCAAAAAGTTTCGTTCCATTCCGAGAACTTTTATTTCTGCACAAAAACAACACCATGGTAGTTCTGCTAAAAAGAGCGTTAGTCCGGGTTAGTTTCATTCAAATCATGCAAATTAGAGTCCAAAACAAGGGCAAAATGGTGAGGAAAAGTAGATACGTTGGAGACGTATCACTCCTGCAGCGCATGCGGCAGCTCCCGGCCCTTGCGTTGAAAGGGTGGCGGCGGTCCCGCCGTCATGTTTCTCCCGCTGCGCATGCGGCTGCTCCCGGGCCCCCGCGCCGTGCGGCGGCGGCCTCGCCGTCCTGCTTCTCCGCCACCGGCCCGGCCGGCTCCCCTTGGCTCCGCCCCCGGCGCATGCTCCACTTCCGTGGCCGTGCGTATGCGCGCCTCGTCGCCGCTCAGGTTCGCAGCTGCGTGTCCCAGCGGCTGCGTGTCGGCCGTCCGCCTCGCCTCCAGAGCAGCTCCGCTCCCCCGTGCCTCCCCGCGCGTCCACGCTCCGCTCCGTGCCCGCGCCCCGCGTGCCCGTCCTCCGCTGTCGCCGGTCCTCGCTGAGCTCTGCCTCAACCTCGCCCCGCCCATGACACGGCCGCCCGACGCGCCTCGTCCCGCGCCCGCCGGCCTGCTCGTCGCCCCGGGCCGGCTGCTGCCCCGTGCCCGATGGCCAGGCTCCGCCCTCAGCGTCCGCCGCCTCGCCTCCACCTGCCGCCCCCAGGGTCCCGTCCGGCCGGGTCCGCTCCTCCGCCTCGCGCCGGCACTTCCCGCTGTGCCGGCTGTTGGGGAACGTTGCATGGGAAACAAAAAATTTCCTACGCACACGCAAGATCTATCCATGGTGATGAGCATCTACGAGAGGGAGAGTGGATCTACATACCCTTGTAGATCGCTAAGCGGGAAGCGTTAAGAAACGCGGTTGATGTAGTCGAACGTCTTCGCGATCCAAATCGCCGAGAGTCCCGCGATCCAATCACGATCCGTCTCGCGATCCAATCACGATCCGTCCCGCGATCCCATCACGATCCGTCCCGCGATCAAATCACGAACCGTCTCGCGATCCTGATCACGGTCTTTCCGATCTAGCGCCGAACGGACGGCACCTCCGCGTTCAGCACACGTACAGCTCGATGACGATCTCCGCCTTCTTGATCCAGCAAGAGGGAGCGGAGAGGTAGATGAGTTCTCCGACAGCGCGACGGCGTGGCGGCGATGGTGGTGGAACTATTCCGGCAGGGCTTCGCCTAAGCACCGCCGAACTAGACTAGAGGAGAAAACGATCTAGATGAAGTAGAGGGAGCACGTGGCAATTAGGGTTAGCTCTCCCCTCTAAATCCTCTAGTATATATAGGAGGGAGGGAGGGGAGGAGGCAGCCTCAAACCCTCAAGGGCTGGCCGAAATTGGAGGTGGAGGAGTCCTACTCCAATCCTATTAGGAGTAGGATTCCTCCTCTCCACTTGGAAACCCTTTCCACCTTTTCCCCTTTGGGTTTTTTCCCACCCCTAGCCGCATGGGCCTTAGAGGGGGCTCGGCCAACCCACTAAGGGCTGGCTTGACTCCTCCCATAGCCCATGAGGCCCTTTGGGTCGAGACACCCCTCCCGATGGTCCCCGGTACCCCTCCCGGCACTCCCGGTACACTACCGAAATACCCGAAACTTTTCCGGTGACCAAAATGGGACTTCCTATATATCAATCTTTACCTCCGGACCATTCCGGAGCTCCTCGTGACGTCCAGGATCTCATCCGGGACTCCGAACAACCTTCGGTCACCACCATACATAACTCTACTATACCAAAACGGCACCGAACCTTAAGTGTGCAGACCCTGCGGGTTCGAGAACTATGTAGACATGACCGAGACACCTCTACGGTCAATAACCAATAGCGGGACCTGGATGCCCATATTGGTTCCTACATATTCTACGAAGATCTTTATCGGTTGAACCTCTATGTCTAGGATTCAGTTAATCCCGTATGCTGTTCCCTTTGTTCTTCGGTATGTTACTTGCCCGAGATTCGATCGTCGGTATCTCTATACCTAGTTCAATCTCATTACCGGCAAGTCTCTTTACTCGTTCTGTAATACAAGATCCCGTGTCTAACACTTTAGTCACATTGATTGCAAGGCTTGTTGTGATGTTGTATTACCGAGTGGGCCCTGAGATACCTCTCCGTCACACGGAGTAACAAATCCCAGTCTTGATCCATGCCCACTCAACAGACACCCTCGGAGATACCTGTAGAGTATCTTTATAGTCACCCAGTTACGTTGCGATGTTTGATACACACAAGGTATTCTTCCAGTGTCAGTGAGTTCCATGATCTCATGGTCATAGGAACAGATATTTGGCATGGAGAAAACAATAGCAATAAACTGACACGATCATATGCTATGTTCATAGTTTGGGTCTTGTCCATCACATCATTCTCCTAATGATGTGATCCCGTTATCAAATGACATCTCATGTCTATGGCTAGGAAACCTTGACCATCTTTGATCAACGAGCTAGTCTACTAGAGGCATACTAGGGACACAGTGTTGTCTATGTACCCATACATGTAATTGAGTTTCCAATCAATACAATTATAGCATGGATAATAAACGATTATCATGAACAAGGAAATATGATAATAACTAAATTGTTATTGCCTCTAGGGCATATTTCCAACAGTCTCCCACTTGCACTAGAGTCAATAATCTAGTTCACATCACCATGTGATTTACATTGCTATGAATCTAACACCCATTGATTTCTGGGGTTCGATCATGCTTTGCATGTGAGAGAGGTCTTTAGTCAACGGTCTGCAACATTCAGATCCGTGTGTTCTTTGCAAATCTATATGTCATACTGCAGATGCTACCACGCTCCACTTGGAGCTATTCCAAATGGTTGCTCCACTATACGTATCCTGACTGCTACTCAGAGTCGTCCGGATAGGTGTCAAAGCTTGCATCGACGTAACCCTTTACGACGAACTCTTTATCACCTCCATAATCGAGAAATATTTCCTTAGTCCTCTAGTTACTAAGGATAATCTTGACCGCTGTCCAGTGATCCACTCCTGGACCACTCTTGTACCCCTTGACAGACTCATGGCAAGGCACACACTAGGTGCGGTACACAGCATGGCATACTATACAGAGCCTATGGATAAGGCATAGGGGACGACCTTCGTCCTTTCTCTTTCTTCTGCCGTGATCGAGCTTTGAGTCTCACTCAACTCAACACCTTACAAATCAGGCAAGAACTCTTTCTTTGACTGATCCATTTTGAACTCTTTCAAAATCTTGTCAAGGTATGTACTCATTGAAAGTCTTATCAGACGTCTTGATCTATCTCTATAGATCCTGATGCCCAATATTTAAGTAGCTTCATTCCAGGTTTTCTTTGAAAAACTCCTTTCAAACAACCCTTTATGCTTTCCAGAAATTCTACATCATTTCCGATCAACAATATGTCATCCACATATACTTATCAGAAATTCTATAGTGCTCCCACTCACTTTATTGTAAATACAAGTTTCTCATAAACTTTGTATAGACTCAAAAACTTTGATCACCTCATCAAAGCGTATATTCCAACTCCGAGATGCTTGCTCCAGTCGATAGAAGGATCGCTGGAGCTTGCATACATTTTAGCATCCTCAGGACTGACAAAACCTTCCGGTTGTATCACATACAACCTTTTCCTCACGGATACTGTTAAGGAAACGATGTTTTGACATCCATCTGCCAGATTTCCTAATCGAAAAATGCAGCAACTGCTAACATAATTCCAATAGACTTTAGCATCGCTACGGGTGAGAAAGTCTCATCGTAGTCAACTCCTTGAACTTGTGAAAAACCCTTTGCCACAAGTCGAGCTTTATAGACGGTGACATTAGCGTCCGCGTCCGTCTTCCTTTTAAAGATCCATTTGTTCTGAATAGCCTTTAGCCCTTTAGGTAATACTTCCAAAGCCCATACTTTGTTTTCATACATGGATCCCATCTCGGATTTCATGGCCTCTAACCATTTCTCAGAATCCGGGCCCATCATCGCTTCTCCATAGCTCGTAGGTTCATCGTTGTCCAACAACATGACCTCTAAGACAGGGTTGCCGTACCACTCAGGAGCAGTACGCGTCCTTGTCGACCTACGAGGTTCGATAGTAACTTGATCCGAAGCTTCATGATCATCATCATTAACTTCCTCTTCAACTAACGTAGGCTCCACAGGAACAACTTTCTGCGCTGCGCTACTCTCTGGTTGAAACAAAGGTTCAACAACCTCATCAAGTTCTATCTTCCTCCCACTCAATTCTTTCGAAAGAAACTCTTTCTCGAGAAAGGACCCATTTTAGCAACAAACACTTTGTGCTTGGATCTAAGATAGAAGGTTTACCCAACTGTTACGTTAGGGTATTCTATGAGGATGCATTTGTCCGCTTTGGGTTCGAGCTCATTAGGTGAAAACCCTTTTTCACATAAGCGTCGCAGCCCCAAACATTAAGAAATGACAGCTTAGGTTTCCGCCAAACCAAAATTCATACGGTGTCATCTCAACGGACTTTAGATGGTGCCCCATTTAAAGTGAATGTGGTTGTCTCTAATGCATAACCCTAAAACGATAGTGGTAAATCGATAAGAGACATCATAGTTCGCACCATATCCAATAGAGCACGACTACGACGTTCGGACACACCATCACACTATGGTGTTCCAGGTGGCGTGAGTTGTGAAACAACTTCCACATTGTCTTAAGTTGTATACCAAACTCGTAACTCAGATATTCACCTCCACGATCATATCGTAGACATTTTATTTTCTTGTCACGATGATCTCAAACTTCACTCTGATTTTGTTTGAACTTTTCAAACGTTACAGACTTGTGTTTCATTAAGTAAATATCCCCATATCTACTCAAATCATCAGTGAAGGTAGGAAAATAACGATATCCACCGCATGCTACAACACTCATTGGGCCGAATACATCAACATGTATTATTTCCAATAAGTTACTTGCCCGCTCCATCATACCGGAAAACGGGGTCTTAGTCATCTTGACCATGAGGCATGGTCCGCATGTCTCAACCGATTCGAAATCGAATGAGTCCAAAGATCCATCAGCATGGAGTTTCTTCATGCGTTTTACACCAATATGACATTTAGCGGCAGTGCCACAAGTATGTGGTACTATCATTATTAACTTTGTATCTTTTGGCATCAATATTATGAACATGTGTATCACTACGATCAAGATTCAATAAACCATTCTCATTGGGTGCATGACCATTGAAGGTTTTATTCATGTAAACAGAATAACCATTATTCTCTAACTTAAATGAATAACCGTATTGCAATAAACATGATCTAATCACGTTTATGCTCAACGCAAACACCAAATAACATTTATTTAGGTTCATCACTAATTCCGAAGGTAGAGAGAGCGTGCGATGGTGATCACATCAACCTTGGAAACACTTCCAACACTCATCGTCACCTCACCCTTAGCTAGCCTCCGTTTATTCCGTAGCTTTTATTTCGAGTTACTAACATTTAGCAACCGAACCGGTATCTAATACCCAGGTGCTACTAGGAGTACTAGTAAGGTACACATCAATAACACGTATATCAAATATACTTCTGTCGACGTTGCCAGCCTTCTTATCTACCAAGTATCTAGGGCAGTTCCGCTTCAGCGACCGTTCTCCTCATAATAGAAGTACTCAGTCTCGGGTTTGGGTTCAACCTTGGGTTTCTTTACTGGAGCAGCAACTGGCTTGCCATCCATGAAGTATCCCTCCTTGCCCTTGCCCTTCTTGAAACTAGTGGTTTTACTAACCATCAACACTTGATGCTCCTTCTTGATTTCTACCTTCGCGGTGTCAAACATCGCGAATAGCTCAGGGATCATTATTTCCATCCCTGGCATTTTATAGTTCACCACAAAGCTCTAGTAGCTTAGTGACAGTGACTTGGAGAACTATATCAATCACTATCTTATCTGGAAGATCAACTCCCACTCGATTCAAGCGATTGTAGCACCCAGACAATCTGAGCACAAGCTCACCGATTGAGCTATTCTCCTTCATCTTGCAGGCAAAGAATCTTGTTGGAGGTCTCATACCTCTCAACACGGGCACGAGCCTGAGATCCCAAGAACATCTCATATGTTCCGTGACGTTCAAAACGTTTTGGAGCCTCAATTCTAAGCCGTAATGCATGACGCACTGAACTATTAAGTAGTCATCGGAACATGCCTGTCAGATGTTCACAACATCTACAGACGACGCTAGAGGGGGTGGCGCACCGAGCGGTGCTTTAAGGACATAAGCCTTCTGTGCAGCAATGAGGACAATCCTCAGATCACGGACCCAGTCCGCATTATTGCTACCATCATCTTTCAACTCTATTTCTCTAGGAACATATAAAAATTCAAGGGAGCTACAGCGCGAGCTAGTAATCTACAACATAATTTGCAAAGACATTTTGACTATGTTCATGATAATGAGTTTAGTTAATCATATTACTTAAAAACTCCCACTCAAATTGACATCCCTCCGGTCATTCGAGTGTCACATGATCCAAATCCACCAACTCAAGTCCGATCATCACGTGAGTTGAGGTGGTTTCAATGGTGAACATCTTCATGTTGATCATATCTACTATATGACTCATGCTCGACCTTTCGGTCTCTTGTGTTCCGAGGCCATGTCTGTACATGCTAGGCTCGTCAAGTTTAACCCGAGTGTTCCGCACATGCAACACTGGCTTGCACCTGTTGTATGCGAACGTAGAGTCTATCACACCCGATCATCACGTGGTGTCTCGAAACGACGAACTTTCGCAACGGTGCACATTCGGGGAGAACACAATTTATCTTGAAATTTAAGTGAGGGATCACCTTATAATGCTACCGTCGTCCTAAGCAAAATAAGATGCATAAAAGGATTAACATCACATGCAAATCATAAGTGACATGATATGGCCATGAACTTGTGCTTTTGATCTCCATCTTCAAAGCACCGGCATGATCTCCATCGTCACCAGCATAACACCATGATCTCCATCATCTTGATCTCCATCAATGTGTCGCCATGAGGTTGTCGCGCCGACTGTTGCTTCCACGACTATTGCTAACTCATAGCGATAAAGTAAAGCAAAAATGGCGAAAATAATTAAAGACAACCCTATGGCTCCTGTCGGTTGCCGTACTCATCGACATGCAAGTCGTGATATTCTATACAATACATGATCATCTCATACATTACATATATCTCATCATGTAATTGGCCATATCACATCACAACATACCCTGCAAAAACAAGTTAGACGTCCTCTAATTGTTGTTGCAAGTTTTACGTGGCTGCTACGGGTATCTAGCAAGAACAATTCTTACCTACGAAAAAACCACAACGGTGATACAAAAATTGCTATTCAACCTTCTCAAGGACCGCCTTTGTCAAATCCGATCCGACTAAAGTGGAAGAAACAGACATCTACCAACCATCTTTATGCAACGAAGTTACATGTCAGTTGATGGAACCGGTCTCTCGTAAGCATACGAGTAATGTTGGTCCGGGCCGCTTCATCCCACAATACCGCCGAATCAAGAAAACACCAAGGGAGGAAGCAATCTGAATATCAACGCCCACAAACTCCTTTGTGTTCTACTCGAGATCTCATCTACACATAGACCTAGCTCATGATGCCACTGTTGGGGAACGTTGCATCGGAAACAAAAATTTTCCTACGCACACGCAAGATCTATCCATGGTGATGAGCATCTACGAGAGGGAGAGTGGATCTACATACCCTTGTAGATCGCTAAGCGGGAAGCGTTAAGAAACGCGGTTGATGTAGTCGAACGTCTTCGCGATCCAAATCGCCGAGCGTCCCGCGATCCAATCACGATCCGTCTCGCAATCCAATCACGATCCGTCCCGCAATCCCATCACGATCCGTCCCGCGATCAAATCACGAACCGTCTCGCGATCCTGATCACGGTCCTTCCGATCTAGCGCCGAACGGACGGCACCTCCGCGTTCAGCACACGTACAGCTCGATGACGATCTCCGCCTTCTTGATCCAGCAAGAGGGAGCGGAGAGGTAGATGAGTTCTCTGGCAGCGCGACGGCGTGGCGGCGATGGTGGTGGAACTATTCCGGCAGGGCTTCGCCTAAGCACCGCCGAACTAGACTATAGGAGAAAACGATCTAGATGAAGTAGAGGGAGCACGTGGCAATTAGGGTTAGCTCTCCCCTCTAAATCCTCTAGTATATATAGGAGGGAGGGAGGGGAGGAGGCAGCCTCAAATCTTCAAGGGCTGGCCGAAATTGGAGGTGGAGGATTCCTACTCCAATCCTATTAGGAGTAGGATTCCTCCTCTCCACTTGGAAACCCTTTCCGCCTTTTCCCCTTTGGGTTTTTCCCACCCCTAGCCGCATGGGCCTTAGTGGGGAGCTCGGCCAACCCACTAAGGGCTGGCTTGACTCCTCCCACAGCCCATGAGGCCCTTTGGGTCGAGACACCCCTCCCGATGGTCCCCGGTACCCCTCCCGGCACTCCCGGTACACTACCGAAATACCCGAAACTTTTCCGGTGACCAAAATGGGACTTCCTATATATCAATCTTTACCTCCGGACCATTCCGGAGCTCCTCGTGATGTCCAGGATCTCATCCGGGACTCCGAACAACCTTCGGTCACCACCATACATAACTCTACTATACCAAAATGTCACCGAACCTTAAGTGTGCAGACCCTGCGGGTTCGAGAACTATGTAGACATGACCGAGACACCTCTACGGTCAATAACCAATAGCGGGACCTGGATACCCATATTGGTTCCTACATATTCTACGAAGATCTTTATCGGTTGAACCTCTATGTCAAGGATTCAGTTAATCCCGTATGATGTTCCCTTTGTTCTTCGGTATGTTACTTGCCCGAGATTCGATCGTCGGTATCTCTATACCTAGTTCAATATCATTACCGGCAAGTCTCTTTACTCGTTCTGTAATACAAGATCCCGTGGCTAACACTTTAGTCACGTTGCTTGCAAGGCTTGTTGTGATGTTGTATTACCGAGTGGGCCCTGAGATACCTCTCCGTCACACGGAGTAACAAATCCTAGTCTTGATCCATGCCCACTCAACAGACACCCTCGGAGATACCTGTAGACTATCTTTATAGTCACCCAGTTACGTTGCGACGTTTGATACACACAAGGTATTCTTCCAGTGTCAGTGAGTTGCATGATCTCATGGTCATAGGAACAGATACTTGACATGCAGAAAACAATAGCAATAAACTGACACGATCATATGCTATGTTCATAGTTTGGGTCTTGTCCATCACATCATTCTCCTAATGATGTGATCCCGTTATCAAATGACATCTCATGTCTATGGCTAGGAAACCTTGACCATCTTTGATCAACGAGCTAGTCTATTAGAGGCATACTAGGGACACAGTGTTGTCTATGTACCCACACATGTATTTGAGTTTCCAATCAATACAATTATAGCATGGATAATAAACGATTATCATGAACAAGGAAATATGATAATAACTAAATTATTATTGCCTCTAGGACATATTTCCAACACCGGCTCCGCCGCGCCCCGCCCTTGCGGACTCACCACGCCGCGCTGGCCGGCTCCCGCCCTCCTCGGCTGGCTCCTCCCGCTGTGCCGGCTCCGCCGCGCCCCGCCCCTGCCGGCTCGTCACGCCGCATTGGCCGGCTCCGTGCCCTCCCCGCGCGCGCCTCTCCCCGCGGCCGCTTGCCCCGCGCGCCGGCGTAGCCCCGCCTGCACGGCCGTGCGCCTGCGTTTCCCCGGCTCCCGCCTCACCTCGCCGCTGCACGCCCCGGCTCCTGCCTCGCCTCGCCGCTGCGCGCCCCGGCCTCGCGCCCGGCCCCTTCGCTGGCTCCGTGCCTGGCTGCGCCAGCCGGCGACCCTCCCTCGCCCTCCAGCAAGCCCGCCGGCTGCCCCCCCGCCCCCTGCGCTCCCGTGCCGGCTGCCAAATAAGAGCTGCAGGCCGGCTCCCATGAGAAAAAGAAACACAGGAGGTGGAGCCGGCTGCCAAAAAAAAAAAGACCCGTCGGGCCCCGCTTGCCTGTGTGCTCGCCCGGCCGGCAGGGATGCCTGCCTACTTCAACATCGGGCCGGCTGGAGAGCCGGCCCGGCTGCCCATCTGCTTCGACGCTGGCCGGTCGGGCCCGGCCGGCCGGCACATCCATCAACCGCCCCAGAGGCTACACCCAGCGAGTGTGGCCGGCGCGCCTCGATGGTACAATGCCGCGCCGGCTACAGGCTGGCAGCCGGCTGTCGTCGACAACACCCGCCTCGCCTACGCGAAAATCAATGTGAGCTCCCATCCGGATATCTTTGCACCGTGCTCCAGAACGAATAACCCCGAGCGACCCTCGGGGTCCATCTCCGCATTTATTCAGCTGCCTTAATGTTCACCCTAGCGCCAGCTAGTCCCGGCTAAAGGGTTGGCCGTGTGGCCCGATACGTTCTTTCCCACAAAACGGCTTAGTAGCGTGTACGGTACCAAGGCCCACTCTTTGTCTCAGCTACAGATTGCACCGCGACTGTCTGGCTAGCGAGAGCACAAGATGGAGGTCACCCCACGCGAAAAGCGTCCCGGGAGAAAACGGCTTGGGCAACCCGGTCATTTCGTTTGTGAGTATCTGCTCGGTCAAGTCTACTCCCAGAGTCCGAGTACTGTACGCTCCACTCCGTGGCCCACTCTTCGCCTCAGCCACAGACCGGCTCCCGGCTGTCCGGCTGGCAAGAGCAAAAGCCAAAGAGCGGAGAGCACATGAAAAAGATTGAAGTGGGCTCGGACAAAACCGAGTCGGCACCCTTTGCATAAAGCTTGCACTACCAAAACTAGATATTTGTCACATCTGCATCGACTAAACTTGTCTTTTGCACGATCATTTCCATGAGGAACCCCCTCGCTCGGAGGCTTGGAAGCCACTCCCGGTAGGGCCCCGCGCTCAACAGCCGGCGGACCCCGCGTTCGCCCTCGGCAGCGCCTCGCGCTCATCAGCCGGCGGACCCCGCGTCCGCCCCCGGCAGGGCTCCGCGCCCAACAGCCCGGCGGACCCCGCGTTCGCCCTCGGCAGCGTCTCGCGCTCATCAGCCGGCAGACCCCGCGTCCGCGCCCGGCAGCGTTGCGCGCTCAACAGCCGGCGGACCTCGCGTCCGCCGCCGGCGGCGCCTCACGCTCAATAGCCGGCAGATCCCGCGTCTGCCCTCGGCAGGGCTCCGCGCCCATCAGTTGGCGGACCCCGCGTCCGCGCCCGGCAGGGCCCCGCGCCCATCGGTCGGCGGACCCCGCGTCCGCACCCTACGTCCTCGACGCCACTATCTGCTTCAGCAACAGGAAAGACCATCCGCCCGACTCTTCGAGTCACCCGGAGGCTCGGAGGCTACACCCAGCGGGTGCGCTGGCGCGCCCCCGCTGGAAGCAAGCCGCGCCGTCCCCGGCCCGCAATCAACCGTCATCAACAACTTCTGCAGCAACAACAACGACTACGAAAACCCTCCGCCCGACTCCTCGAGCCGCCCGGAGGTTCGGAGGCTACTAACGCGGGGATGACCCCCGGGTACCCCAAAGACGGCGAGTTGGACAGGGTGACCGCCCGCCCGGGCCGGCTGCTCTGACTCGCATCCGCGCTCCGGCTGGCACCTAAGTCCAGCCGGCTCCCTGCCCGACTGCTCCAGTCGGCTGCACCGTCCGACCTCCCGTCCGGCTGCTCCAGCCGGACTGCTCCGTCCGACCTCCCGTCCGGCTGCTCCAGCCGGGCTGCTGCGCGAGGTCAACCACCACGTCCCATCGGACACGACATAAAGACACTATAGCCTGCGTCACGCGTTACCTCACTGCGCTCCAATAGTCCAACACTGTTGACCAATAGTGGTGCACTGTAGCCTGCATCACGCGTCACCTCGCATGTCATCTCCAATAGTGGTGCACTACTGCCTGCCTCACATGTCACCTCCAATAGTGTAGTTAGGCCATGTGGGCCACCCCTTGACCCCTGGGCACCCCTTTATAAGGTGACCCAGGGAGCTCACCCATGGCTCTCTTCCTCCTTAGACACAGCTCCAGGAGCAACCCTGTACTACATATACACTTCATATACAGACATGCAGGAGTAGGGGTATTATCTCTCCGGAGAGCCCCGAACCTGGGTAAACCACCGCGTGCTACTACCCTATCCCGTCCCGGATCTTCCACGGCAGCCTTGCTCCCACCTCGATTAGCCATCCCCTGGCATCTGTTGTGACAAAACGACGACACTGCGCAGATCGTCGACATGGCCAACCAGGAGCTCTCTGCGTTGGCCGCGAAGAGGATCCTCACATTGTCGTCTTGCTCTGCCCTGGATCCGGTCCCTCTCCAACAGCCGTCGCCGGATCTGGTCTGCCACTGCCCGTCCGTACCTCCGGCGACCCATGTCGTCGCTGGATCGAACCATTGACACCATTGACAGCACGCACGGGATCGAGATTTTGTTTTTGTTTTTAAAATTAATACTAGTAGCGCGGGTCACAGACACACGCTACAGATAGTTAGTAGTAGCGCGCGTGGAACCCGTGCTACTACTAACACACGTACTAGTAGCGCCGGATGCACCGCGCTACTACAACCAGTTAGCTGTAGCGTCGTAGTAGTAGCGCGGGCACCCGCGCTACTACTAGGTGTTTAACCCGCGCTACTACTAGGTTTTTTCCTAGTAGTGAAGCCCCAACATCGAGGTGGACAGATGGATGCGGATCGCGAAATGAAAAGCTAGTGTGCCAGTTTCTACCAGGGTCCTGCATGTTGGCCATGTGCGCAGGTGTACACAATGCATACAAATACTCTACTGAATTCATCTGTTTTGTACTGTTTTTGTGGACCATTTATTGTATAGGAACAGAGCATTTATAGCACTCAAATTATTTACTCTTTCATACCACGATGCATCTACCCATACTTTTAGTCTGATTCTAAAATATTTAACACTTGTAACTTTTGAACCAATGATTCGATTAAGAATCCGTTTTCAAAGTACTGTTCATGACATTTAAATGTATAAAACAAGATCAAACTTGAACATGTTTTGAACAAGTTCAATTCAAATATGATACCATAATGAAACTCATGTGAAATGTGAGATGATACGACAATGAAACTGAAGTGAATCAATAATAAAAATATGTGAAATATATTGTAATAAATCATAATAAAACTTATATCAAATCCGAGATGGAACATAGATGAATTGTGGAATGAAACAATAACGGAAACATGCAAAGAGAAATGTATGAATAAATGCTAAAAACATGTAAAATTGCGATGATATGGAAATGATAGCATATAGAAAATATGTGAAGAGAACACTTTTAGCGTCCAGCCCAACCATGAAATATATTTGACAAAATGGTATGAAACTTATTTGAAAGCTCCCAAAATAGAAACGAAATATTAATGAAATAGTACTGAAATCCGGAATGGAAAAGTAGTGAAACCATGTAATGAAAATAATAGTAAAACATGTAAAAAATACGACGAAACACACATGCAATAGTTTTATATAAGTTTCAACATGATTTAATAATTTGAATTTGTTTTTTCTTTAGAAGTGCTCAAAATTGATCTTGTTTTGAAGATTTAATTAAGGTGGATACTAATATTCAAATGGTTTGTCAATCGGATATTTGGTTCAAAAGATATAATCAGTACAAACTATATAATCAAACTAAAAATCGTGGGTGGGTGAGATATAACTCTCTTGTGGGTTGGTTCAAAAGATGGCAAACTGTCTTTTGACTACAAAACATACCCACTAGTCATTTTTCTGTGGGGTCTACATGCTAGCTGTCTCACACATCACAGAGAGAAAATAATATGATGTACATTGATCACACAATGCACGGTACAATAGTACATAATGCGTATTTCATATGTGTACATGCACACATGGCATGCATGCAGAACCCCGATAAAAATCGGCACATCTAGAAAAAACCACTCTTGTTGCGGATCCTGTTCTACGACCTCGACTTCGGCAGCGGGCTGCTTTTCTTCTTCATGCCAAGTTACCTGCCGGTGGAGGGCTTGCTTATCCTGCTTACATCTTTCGCAGTGCGAGGGTTCGTGGTTGTTACATATTGTGTATGTTTGTTGGATTGACCGTGGGATCATGGGGTTTATTTCTTAGGGAGTAGTCCGCATGTGGTCTATATGTATCGGTTTTTACCCGGTTTTATGTTAATTAACTGAGTAATTCTCTTCTTCTTAATTAATCGATGAGGCAAATCTTTTGCCTCCGTTTTTTTTTAAAAAGGACGCTTTCGTTCCCCTCTTCAGCCGCGACATGGTCACCTTCAAAGAATTGTTGCTACAACCTCAACTAGCTTTGCATCGTTAGAGTTAATCTTGTCTTATCAAAGTATGGTTGTCCTGAAATGTATCTGCAATGCCACATATACATTGTTAGAAGTATAATTAGGTATCATGCGGATGTGCCATCCGTTGTTTGGTTGGATCACATGCCAGATTTTGTCAAGACCTGGTTGCTAGCGATTTAGCTGCATCCGTTGGTTAATGGAAAGCTTTTTTCCATGTCATAGAAAAGTATAATCTATCTATCTATCTATCTATTATCTACTAAAAGCAAAATACGGATGAAAATAAAGAGATTAGCTAGAAAATCCCACATTAATTAGAAAGATCTGACCATTAATATGTATTCTCATCAAATAGTAACCGTTGGATTTCATTAAAGTGGGATTTCACTAAAAGCAAAATACGGATGAAAATAAAGAGATTAGCTAGAAAATCCCACATTAATTAGAAAGATCTGACCATTAATATGTATTCTCATCAAATAGTAACCGTTGGATTTCATTAAAGTGGGATTTCACTAAAAGCAAAATACGGATGAAAATAAAGAGATTAGCTAGAAAATCCCACATTAATTAGAAAGATCTGACCATTAATATGTATTCTCATCAAATAGTAACCGTTGGATTTCATTAAAGTGGGATTTCACGTCACGCATCAGAAGACTTGGCCCATCAGGCCCAATACGTTAAAATATCACCACGTCCAAGACTTTCAGGTCTCCTCTGCTCGATGTTCTTCTCCTACATGCCACCGCTAAAGACCACCACACGTCGCTAAAGATCACCAGGTCCAGGACTTTCAGGTCTCCTCTGCCCCACATGTTGCCCCAAGTACACAGCTGATTGATTTCTTGACATAAGACACACACGTACATACACTGGTGCAGAACCGGGATTTAGCACCGGTTCGTAAGGCCCTTTAGTGCCGGTTCTGCAACCGGCACTAAAGTGTGGGGACTAAAGGCCCCCCCCCCCCTTTAGTACCGGTTCAACACGAACCACCACTAAAGGGCCACCACGTGGCACGAGCCCGCGCCGGGGGCAGGGAGACCTTTAGTACCGGTTGGTAACACCAACCGGTACTAAAGGATTTTTTTTGAAATAAAGCAAAAACAGGCGGCCTACTGGGCCGGCACGGCCTGCATACGACTAGAAACCCAACCTCTAGTTGGGCCAGGATGCAGGCCCGTACGGCCCAGTAGGCCCCACAGGGCAGAAGACTTGCAATAGGCCCACAAAGGCCTGCTTAGAGAGGAGCTCGACACGGTAGCCGCGGCGGGGCTTATAAATCGGTGCGAACTCCTCTCAACTAGCGAGGTGGGACTAAACATTGTGCACTGCGGGTGGCAGCGCACCCCTTTAGTACCGGTTGGTGGCTCCAACCGGTACTAAAGGGGGGGGGTCTTTAGTACCGGTTGGAGCCACCAACCCGTACTAAAGGCCACCACCTCTTTAGTACCGGTTCGTGGAACGAACCGGTACTAAAGGTTCGCCACGAACCGGTACTAATGAGCGCCGCCCGGCTAGCCGTTGGAACCGGCACTAATGGTCACATTAGTGCCGGTTCAATTACAAACCGGGACTAATGAGCTTCACATTAGGCCCTTTTTCTACTAGTGATATACAGATTGTTATGTGCATCCTTCATGCATCCATACATTGGAGGAGCAGCAGCGACAGCCTAGCCGTAGTTGTTCGACGTGCCCGGCCGGCAGGAGCGCAGGACGTTTTACCAGGAGATCAGTGTTTCTTCCAACTCCTCCTAGATTCAAACTTTGTTAATCGCTTGTTAATACAGCCCGAAGGAGTCCTATGTAGTTTTCTTGTGTGGAGGTGGAGCTACGTACTAGACGTTTTTTCAGGTAGAGCAGCTGGCTTTGTCCAAACTATTTTTTTGAACTATTAGGAGTATACATGTTACACGCAGACATACTTCTTTAATCCCCACCCGTAGTTGAAACTGGAACTTGAAATTAAGAGTTCCTACATACACTACTCTACCATGCTAAGCACTATTTATCTGGGTGCAGTCCTGCGATTTCTGAACAAATTGCATACAATTCAACTTGGGGTGAAGAGTTTCCATACATACTACCCAATCTTATGCGCTAGATGTACTCGGCGATCTTCAAAACTACACATCTCTTTTTTCCTAACCTTTACAATACATTATAGAGATCTTACTAATGGTGTTTTAAACACCATTAGTTAGACTCTACAACTCATTGAAATTTCAAGTTTATGTTATACCTAGCTACAAAGTGTCATCGAGTTTGAGAAAGAGTTGTAGCAACCATAAGAAGTGGGAGGCCAAGACAAACTTGGCATGTGCCGATGTTGAGATTATTGGTGACAAATGACCCTGTAGTTCTGTATTACCTCCACAGATAGCAAACTTACAATGCTAATTGCCAGGCGCATTAGTTCTCTACAAGGGACAAGACGTGGGACAATCAAGGTTAAATTTTAAGACTTTTGGAATCAGCTAATCCATTGACTAATAAAGTTACTAATCAGTCATATGATAGTATAATACATAAAAGGTACACAATTACATGTGTGTTATCTATAAATCTCCTCATTATTCAATGCCCTAAAGTCCGATTGATTTAAGACATGAGAGGAACTGGATTTGAAGAAGAACCCAAGAGGAGATGGCAGGAATGCTATCTGCTCGCTGCAGCAGAGTTCCTCCTCGACGTCGACAATCCCATACAATGATGAAGAATTTGGGAATATCTTGCTTTCTTTGCGAATGGATCTGGTAGGTGACGAGCAGATACTAAGTCATATTGGAGAAGGTTGTATCTATCTATCTATCTATGTATCTATCTATCTATCTACATATCTATTTTTATTATGTTATATATGTACTAAAAGCACAGTATGTAGAAAAAATAATAGGTCTGCTAGATATTCTAAAAAAGGTAAAACTTTTGATATGGTGAACCTTCCTTCCATAAATAATTATAACCGTATGGTTTTTATAGGCAATTGATGCTAGACTAAAAATGCAGAATGCACGGCTTTCATAGGTACCTACGATGGCTATTTTTTTGCGTTCATTTATCTTCCACGCCAGCTGCCCATCAGTCTCGACGTGGACATGCTTACGACCTTCGCTCGAGATCTCCGGTCAGGTCGGTGTCAAGGAGAGCATACAATAACGTGAGAGTCGACATGTTAGCGCAAGTCAGGCAGCAACAATGTTCGGTTGGCTTTCCAGCCAACAAGCTGGAATGGAGGCATCGAGAAGTGGGTATGCATGCAGGTTTTATGGATTTTCTTTCTTCTTTTTGGCTAATTGCACACAAGAATTGTACAATAATTTGAAGTACATAAAAGAAAGAATTTTAATCAACAAACGCTTTCTTCTTGGAGATTAAGTTTAATAGATCAGATTCCCCCGCCCACAAATGACCATCGACACGAGTGATTATAAATTCATATAATATGTTCTCTTTCTTTCGTTCAAAAGTAGGAACTGATGCATAAAATCGAGGAAACAAACACACAGTCATTAGATCAATTCTTCTACGGTTAAGTAGTACCTGACTATATACACTATGTCGCACAGGAGCTATTCACCCATATTACACTGGAACATCACTCATACAATATGGGAGAATTGTATTTTCACAACTGAAAGATGTGGGATTTCCATCGATGTGCTATCAACATATGCATGTTCTTGCTGTTGCGTCCTGTATAGCCTCTGATCATGGTTTCCGGGCATAATTAACAAGTACCTTTTTAAACATTGTTTATTTAAATAGGAGTACAAACTACAGAGCTTCATTTTACGTACTATACAATTTGTGGACGCGACAATTGTTCTTCTGAAGCAACTAGAAGCTCATGGCTTAATTATAGGTTAACTGTTGGACCATTAATGAGTTGTTATAGGATTAGCATGCTCGTGTCTTTTTTTCAATGTTTCTGGGTAATTCGTGCCACACAATACTACCCTTACTAATATGATGACCTCTGAGTGTGATTCTTATACAAAATAGTTCTCATATTTGATTGGGTCTGTCTCATAATAACCTGTTTGACTTCTTCTCTCAAATAAAGTTTATATCTTAATGGACCATTGCTAAATAAATGGATGTAAATAAAATGGTCAGAGTTCAATTCTTTGCTATCAACAAAATATATATAGCATAACTGAAATATTCCTAAATAAGTTAATTATATAAGTGCTTTGTACACTTAAATCCAAAGGACCCACTAGGATTGGTTTAACCTTTTACCCAAAGATGAAAATTGGTGGACGTGTGCTCTTACTAGCTTCCTAAAAATTATTGATACAACAGAATATAATTAAGATGTTTCCCGCGCAATTGCGCGGGCCATTTTGCTAGTTAGGTATAAAGATAAACATTATGGAGATATATATATGGAATAGATTTGTGAACCAACATGTGATTGGATTGTTAGTACGACAGTGGTATCTTCAGCCCACCAGGATTTAAGTCTTATACTTGACGTTTGTGATGATTTCGTCGACTTCAAGATGATGTCTCGACTCAGTTTTTTGAATGTGTTCATAAGGATAGGGTGTGCGTGTGTGCGTGCGTTCATAGGGAATGAGTGTATATACCTATGTATAGGTGTCTGAGTTTGTACTATGTTAAAATAAAAGAGAAAAAATTAAACATATATTACTTGTCTTGTACTCTAGCCATCCTATAATTTTTATACGGTATTATTACATCAGCCGCGAATTCTAGATTTTATTCGTCACTTCCGCAGTGCGTCGCTTTTGAAGAGATTAACTAATATTCTCTCCGAGGTGTGGCACCTGATCAAAGGTTAGATTATATTTTTGCGAGTGATCAAAAATTAGATCAGCTCTTTAGATTAAATTTTAAGTAGATCAAATGGTATTATTATTATTATTATTATTATTCTTTATAGCATCTATAACCGGAGTTAACAAATCCGGTCCCTCGAACGCCCGTCCGTGGGCATTGACCGGTCAAACCTTATATTTGGTGCTATGCATCTAAATACCTCATATTTCATTTCCTGTACCCATACAAACCATGCAAAGGAGCCTAAACTAAGTTTCGTCAACGGAGATGTCCACGACGTCCGTGTTGGGTGCTGGGTAGATGGACGCGTAGGAGGGCTCCAACTCCTCCTCCTTCTCCTCATCCACAACCGCGGGCATCTCGTCGACGTCTGCATCGCGCTCCACGTCCGTCTCCTACAGACTACGCCGCTTGGCCTCCGCCACCGATTCCGATCGAAGGGAATCGAGAATCGCCTGTTGCTCCGCTTGTAGATTTGTGGCCCCAACGTCCCCTACGTCGTCCTCCTTGTCCTACTCCTCCCCATCCTCGTGTTCCTCGTCCTCCTCCTCTGGATCTACCGCATCCGGAGGTAGCTCTGTGGCTATCCGGGCTTCGCGCCTTGCCAGGACCTGCTCAAGGAGTTGCAGCCGGCGTTTCAGCGTTAGATAAGTTGCCCGGCAGCATGGGGGCATAGCTACTAGCGGAAAGTGGCAGCGACGACGGACGGGAGGGGGAATGTGAATGGGTAGGGCTTCGATGCCGGCGGTCGGGCTAGGGCAGTACGAGGCCCGCCGGAGCGGTGCCACACGACGCGACGACGGTGGAGACGTGCATCATACCGCCAGGTTTCCGGACGATTTCGTGTGAGACCCCATCGTCAGTCCGGGCTCTCCATTTATGTCCCGAATTTAAGCTAGATATGAGGAGTACCAATCAGTCCGGACGTTTGAGATCCGTTTAGGGAGCCTGTCTGAGCCACTTTTTTATGACAGGGTCGTCTGTCCGGACTTTTAAGACCAGTTTGAGATCCGCGGCTGTAGATGCTCTTAGCCAGAAATATCCGGGGATCCTCAGACTCAATCATCCGGTGAAGAAAAAGAACTCGGTCGCACGCATACATCCGGTGAAGGTTTTCCAGGTAGCTGCGCCTCTCGTGTATCAGAGCATCTACAGCCGGACCTTGCAAATCCGGCCCCTTATACGCCCGCGGACGCCCCCGGGCACGCCCACGGACGCGCCCGGACGACCCCTCATATTTCGCTCCGTGCATCCACATGCCTCATATCCGGACTCTCAAATCCATACAAAGCCATGCACGTCGATTATGCATACTAAATGTCGCACGTAAAACAAGTGTTGGTATAGAAAATAAGAAGTGTTTACATCAAATTTATTAGAAGTGCACAATCAATCATCTGCTCTTTGATTTCCATTGTGGGTTCACATATGCTCCACCAGATCATTGAGTAGTTGCGTGTGCACGTGATGATCTCGTAGGTTCTGATGCATCTGCAGAAAGTTCATAAGCTGAACTGCATCTTGATCTTCAGGGATTTCGACTTGCTCTCCAGGTGCTTCAAAATCATTGGTTTGGGCTACATCATCACCCTCATCCTTGACAATCATATTGTGCAAAATAACACAACATGTCATCAGCTGCCACAAAGTTTCTTGTTCCCACATCAGTGCAGCCCCACGAACAATTCCCCAACGCGCTTGCAGCACTCCGAATGCCCTATCCACATCCTTTCTAGCTGCTTCCTGCATTGTTGTGAAGTGCTTTTACTTCCTGCCAAGTGGTTCGGATATGGTCTTGACAAATACAGCCCACTGAGAATATATGCCATCGGCAAGATAGTATCCCATGTTGTAGTCTCGGCCGTTGACGGTATAGTTGCACGGAGGTGATTCCCCGTTGCAAAGCCTCCTGAACACCGGAGATCGCTGAAGCACGTTGATGTCGTTGTGAGAACCTGGCATTCCAAAAAGCATGCCAAATCCATAAGTCATGTGATGCCACCGCCTCTAGTATGATGGTGGCATCTTTTGTGTGACCTTGATACATTCCTCGCAAACCTTTGGGGCAGTTCTTCCATTGCTAATGCATGCAATCGATTGATCGGAGTATTCCTGGAAACTCTCTGGCCTCTCCAATAGCCAACAACCTCTCCGTGTCCTGTGCATTTGGCTCTCTCAGATACTCTTCTCTAAACACCTGCACCACAGCACGGTCAAACTTGCCAGTCACTAGTAGAAAACGGACCATTTGTCCCGGTTCCAGAGGCCCATTAGCCCCGGTTCTGGAACCGGGACTAAAGGGTCGGGACTAAAGCCCAAAACCTTTAGTCCCGGTTCGCTTACAAACCGGGACAGAAGGGGCTCCACGTGGCCGCTGCGGGGAGCCCAGGCAGGAGGACCTTTAGTCCCGGTTGGTAACACCAACCGGGACCAAAAGGCATCCACGCGTCAGCATCTGGCAGGAGCTGGGGTTTTTGTTTTTT
Organism: Elymus sibiricus; assembly: GCA_039707655.1. Taxonomy (NCBI): domain Eukaryota; kingdom Viridiplantae; phylum Streptophyta; class Magnoliopsida; order Poales; family Poaceae; genus Elymus; species Elymus sibiricus. Next base: position 488,495,407 of record CM077665.1, read on the forward strand.
TTTTTGAAAGGGGGGGGGGGGTTAGGGGGTTTTGTAGGGTTAATTTAGGGGTTTCATATTGTGTTAGCTAGCTAATAGAGAGAAGTGTCCTCTCTTTCTCCGTGCTTGGTCGACGCTAGCTACTATCGAGAGAACTCGACACGCTAGCTAGTAAGCAAATGAAGGAACCATTACGTACACAAGATCGTCATGAACATATACAGAGAGAAGTGATCGACCTCTCTTTCTCCGAGAGATTGGTCGAACAACAAGTTTTCGTATATCTATCCGACGCTACTACATATATACAATATAACATCTTTTACAATCCCTAACATCATCTACCTACGATCCAATCACAAATCCACATGGTATTCTCCGTCTTTAGGTATGACGTGGTCAAGAAAGAATCCCGCCAATTCCTCTTGAATTGCTCGTATGCGATCATGTGGTAGGAGTTCATCCCGCATCTGCCAGATCTAATTTAAAGAAGGGGGTCAATACATGCATATATATGAATAAAACTCAACACAATTGATGGTAATATATAAAATAAAATTGTGAATATTATTTACGTACTTCAAATTGTTTGTCAGAGAAGCCCCGCTCAGAGTCGAGTGGCGAATGAACTCGCATACGTAGTATGCACATAAAACAGTCCCTTCTTTCTGGTAGCACTTTACGAGAATATAGTTCAATCAAACTGATAAGCAAGCATGGTAATGATATATTGATGAAAATTTGAATCAATTAGAGATGCGCGGAACTAGCTAGTACTACTTACTTTGGGGTGCGTAAATCGCAACTCTTTGTTTAGACCGGGAACCTTTCGGGTGAACTTCTTCCAAACCCTGTCAGGCAAAGAAAATGATTACTTGATATCAGGAAATTAACGAAAGTTGCATGCCGATATGGTCCCGGTATTGACTGAACTTACTTCTTGAGCATTGCAGTCATGTCCGCATAATCCTCGGGATCTTTACGTCTCGAGTCTAACACAGTTACTAATGCCCCGTCAAGCTTAATGGATAGGAGAATAAAGTGGTAACTGCGCACGCATATATAACTCATCAATTACATTACTTAACCTCGAGTAAGCGAAACCGAGTATACAAAGAAGACAGCAACACTCACTTGAAGTTGTAAGGAAAGAGTATTTCCCTTTTGTTTTGATGTATAAGGAACGACTTTAGCAAGTTCTCCTCGGTCTCTTTGATTTCATTTTGTACCGTCCATTCATTTACGGCATCTGGGCTAATGAACCCAACGTCGAAGATTCCTGCTTTTTTGCATTCGACGATCTTCAATCTGCATAATATAGTGAGGATAATTATATATACATGCAATGAACGAGCTGAGCTAGAGACTTAACTATAGAAGTAATACTTACAGACAGTAGGAAGTCATGAGTTGTTTGTCGAGGGCCAGTTGATTGTATAACTGAAATAACTCCACAAATTCAATAGGCATCACGCTGAGTCCAATGAATTTGTGCTCTGGTTTCACTGCCACATACATAGTGTCTTTCCCAGACTCCCTGCAGGTTTTCATGTACCACTCATGCAATTTGTACATCATCGTTGTTAGAGGAGGATGATCAGGTTTGACGAGAGGCTTCCCGTGCACGTATTTATATTCTTCTTTTGTTACCTCAGCAGTTTCAAAAATTACATCATCCCCCAAGTAATCACCAGGATTGGTACCGGGCACCATCCCCGGATGATTAGCGACGATATCGCTAGACACCTTGAGCGGGGGGCACGATTGGTTCGTCTGTTCGCTGAGCTGGGGAATTTTTTCCCACTTCTTCGTTCTGCTAACCTTGCATCACTGGAAGTACTTCCCGACCGCCGCGCATCTTGATATGTCTTTTTAAGACAGCGGACATAGTTGGAATCCGACGGAGGCGGTGGTGGTCGCTTCAGGGCATCGATAGTGCACTTCACTTTCACCGGATCTAGCTTCTCCTTCGGAGGTGGAGTTTTCTTTGCAAAATGGTCCCTCACTTGGGCACGACATATGTCCTCGTTTTCCTTCTCGGTCCTCTCATATGGTAACTTTTCCAGAGGCTTGAGAGATGGACCGTATCTGAATTGCCTCCCGCCTCTGCTTGTACTGCTAGCCGCCGGAGTGGCGGCATCTCTCTTCCGTCGTTGCTGACGAGGCGGAGAATGAGGCGGAGTGCTCTGACGCGCCGGAGGAGCCGGAGCGGCGGCGGCTGTCTTCCGCCGTTGCCGACGAGGCGGAGGAGGAGGCGGACTGCTCCGACGCGCCGGAGTAGGCGAAGGAGGAGGCGGAGTGCCCTCACGCGTCGGAGGAGCCGGAGAAGGAGGCGGAGTGCCCTGATCACTCGCCGGAGGAGGAGGCAGAGTGCCCTGACTCACCGGAGGAGGAGGAGGAGGCGGAGGCGTCCAGTTTGGAAGCTTGATGTACTCCTTCTGCCATAGACATGTACTCCTCAGAGCATGAACCAGCTGATTCTCCCCTTCACCTGTAGGGTGGTCAAGCTCGAGCTCCTCAAATCCCTCCGTTACTTCATCCACCGTCACAACAGCATAGCCATGTGGAATCGGAAGGCAGTGAAAAGTTCCGTTGGGTTGAGGAGGTGCAACAGAGCCGACAGCCGCCTTGAAAGTGAGGTTCCGGCATTTCGTCATAAGCTCGCAATGTTGAGCCTCCGTGATAGTATCCACGGGGTAGCTAGGAGCCGTGAAGTCAGGCTGAACGGGCTCCGTGGAAGCCACGCTACTTCTCCGCTAAGATGGCAGGGTAGCTTCTGGGGTAGCTTCGTGCCGCTGAGATGGTTGGCCGGCAGCTCGCTGGCTCTCAAGTTCCTCTAGCTTTTCTAGTCATGCATTGAGCTTCTGCATGTCGCTCAGCTCCGCTTTCCTCTTTCTCTCCTGGCTTCTGTAACCGCCTGCGTCGGGAAACCCAACCTTCCACGGAACGGAGCCTGGTGTGCCTCGTGTTCGTCCAGGGTGCTCAGCATTCCCTAGGGCCTCAGTCAGCTCGTCCTTCTCTCTGTCGGGAATGAACGTCCCTTCCTGCGCAGCGGTGATATACTTCTGAAGCTTCTTGACGGGTATTGCAAGTTGCTCGTCCGTCCAACGGCACTTCCCTATTTCAGGGTCCAAAGTTCCCCCAACCCCGAAGAACCAAGTCCTTGAACGGTCTGGCCAGTTCAATGTCTCTGGTTCGACCCCTTTAGCAATCAGGTCATTCTCAGCTTTGTCCCACAACGGCCGGGCTTTGAGGTAGCCACCTAACCCCGTGTGATGGTGATACTGCTTCTTTGCAGCATTGTTCTTGTTTGTCTCTGACATTTTCTTACTCTTGTCTGATGTCTTGTACGCCACAAATGCGGGCCATTCATCTCTTATCTTCTCAAATCGGCCGATGAATTCTGGATTCTTCCCTTTGTCGACAAACTTTGATTTCAACTCATTCTTCCACCTCTTGAATAGATCTGCCATCTTCTGGCTCTATAACTGGCTTATTCGGATCCTCCTCTAGCGGTAGGGTGAAATTTTCCTTCAGCGAGGTCCAAAGATCATCTTTCTGTCTATCGGTGACATAAGAAGGGTCGTCGTCCTTAGGCTTATTCCATTGCTTGATGCTGATCGGGATGTTGTCCCTAACAATAGCTCCGCACTGAGCAGAAAATGCGTCCTTGGTCCGCTTGGGTTCAATCGGTAGGCCATCGTCCGCGAGTGCTGTGATCGTGAACCTTTCATCCTTGCGCAACCTTCTCTTCGGGCCTCGTCTCGTTACCGAAGTTTGGCTCGATCCGGAGGGCTATAAAAGAAGAAAGAAGAGTTAATATATGTACATACCAAAACAATTAATGCATCAATTAGCTAGTCAGCACAGGCTTAATTAATATATATACCTCGCCGGACTTTGCAACATGTCCCTCCTCCGTTCGGTCACCGGAGCTGTCATCATGGTCTCCTTCTTCCTCCGGCATTCGGTCACCGGAGCCATCATGATCATGTCCTTCCTCCTCCATTGTTCGATCACCGGAGCCGTCATCCTCTCCTTCCAGACCATCGGTGTCGTTGAGAAACGACAAGACATCACGTCCGGCGAGAATTATCTCCCCCAACAACTGTTCTTGTTCCAAGTCTCTTTGATCCATAGTTTCTGCAAATATTACAACATGGCAATTAATATACAAACATGAATGTCCGACGTCCGGACCGCCTCTCTAATGAATGTCCGACGTCCGGACCGCCTCTCTCATGAATGTCAAACAAGGGATTCTCTTAACCTTTAAGGGATTTAACAAAATGGCGCCATTCTGGATGTGCAGAAAATGGTCCATATTTTTCCTGATCTCATCTACCCTTCTGTATGTCATGTTGTCTAGTGTCAAAGGATTCAAGAAAACCAAGGCTTCATCATTAGCCGGAAGTAACAGGCGCATAATGGTACGAAGCTCTCCAAAATTGTTTTGGAACGGAGTCCCGGATAGGATAATTAATTAGCTTTTTGGTACGAAGTTCAGCAAGAGCCTTCCGAATATCGCTATTTGGAAGGCCTTTGCTGAATTTCGTACCAAAAAGCGAATTATTCTATCCGGCACTCCGTTCCAAAACAACTTTGAAGAGCTTCGTAGCATCATACGCCTGTTACTTCCGGCTAATGATGAAGCCATGGATTTCTTCAATACTTTGACAGACAACGTGACATATAGAACAATATATATATATAGATGAGATCAGGAAAAAATTGGATCAACTTGTGCACATCCATAATGGGGGCATTCTTGATAAATCTATGTTACCGGAGTTTTCTATATGAACAAAAAAAAATCCACATGACATGTCCGACGTCCCCCCTCATATCGAAGTTATCGGGGAGGGGGTAGACGACAACGACGCTCACCCCTCATGTCCGACGTCCGACGTCCCCCCTCATGTCATGTCCGACGTCCCCCCTCATGTCAAAGTTATCGGGGAGGGGGTAGACGATAACGACGCTCACCCCTCATGTCATGTCCGACGTCCCCCCTCATGTCGAAGTTATCGGGGAGGGGGTAGACGACAACGAAGCTTACCCCTCATGTCCGACGTCCGACGTCCCCCCTCATGTCATGTCCGACGTCCCCCCTCATGTAGAAGTTATCGGGGAGGGGGTAGACGACAACGACGCTCACCCCTCATGTCATGTCCGACGTCCCCCCTCATGCCGAAGTTATCGGGGAGGGGGTAGACGACAACGACGCTCACCCCTCATGTCCGACGTCCGACGTCCCCCCTCATGTCATGTCCGACGTCCCCCCTAATGTCGAAGTTATCGGGGAGGGGGTAGACGACAACGACGCTCACCCCTCATGTCATGTCCGACGTCCCCCCTCATGTCGAAGTTATCGGGGAGGGGGTAGACGACAGCGACGCTCACCCCTCATGTCCCCCCTCATTTTAACTAATTTCTATGAACAAAAAAAATATGTATGAACAAAAAAAATATTGACCAAGCTTTCATGAACAAAAAAAATATGAACAAAAAAAATATTGACCAAATATTGACGCGGCGGCGACGACGGGGGCGGCGGGCGAGGGCGACGACGGGGGCGATGGCGACGGCGACGGCAAGGGCGACGGGCGGCGGCGACGACGGGGGCGACGGCGATGGCGACGACGGGGGCGGCGGGCGGCGGCGACGACGGGGGCGGCGGGCGACGGCGGGGGCGACGGGGGGGGCGACGGCGACGACGTGGGCGGCGGGCGGCGGGCGACGACGGGGGCGGCGGGCGACGACGGGGCGGCGGCGACGACGGGGGCGGCGGGCGACGACGGGGGCGGCGGGCGACGACGGGGGCGGCGGGCGGCGGGCGACGACGGGGGCGGCGGGCGATGACGGGGGCGGCGGGCGACGAAGGGGGCGGCGAGCGACGGCAACGACGGGGGAGGCGGGCGGCGGCGACGGCTGGGGCGGGGGCGGCGGGCGGCGTCTGGGCAGCCTGGCGGCGTCGATTTCGTCGGCGTCGTCGGGGGCGGGGGCGAGATGAGAACTGACAATTCCTAAGTGCTACTTATATACCCAGAGCATTGGTCCCGGTTGGTGGCACCAACCGGGACCAAATGTCAGTTTTCAGCAGCCCAAACGGCGGGAATCAGGGACCTTTGGTCCCGGTTGGTGGCACCAACCGGGACTAAAGGGGTGCATCAGTTTTCAGCAGCCCAGAGGGCGGGAAACAGGGACCTTTGGTCCCGATTGGTGGCACCAACCGGGACTAAAGGGGTCCATTTTTTGTTTTCTTTTTTGCTTTATTTATTTTATTTTGTTCCTACTTACAGCTAAATACTTACTATTTTTCAGTGATTCTTTTTGCTTTTATGTCACAAAAATTATAAACTTTCTGTTAGTGCCATTAGTTTTCAAATTTGAATAGTTTAAATTTGAATTTTTTGAAATTTGTGTGAATCATAGTTTGTGAATAACTTTACTAGAAAAATGGATTTTTGAGTGATTCTTTTTCCTGCTATTTAATATTACTGTGTTTTATCATTATATTCAATTTGGTAATTTTTAGGTTATTTTAAATGTCTGTTTTAATCAAAAACAGATTTTGTTATTTTAGTTTGCTATTAAAGTTTCTAACAAAAAATTTCTTTATGAAAATTCTTTTTGCTATTAATGATTTGAACAAAAAATACTTTGATAATTTAGTTGCATAAATTTTATATAATTTTAGTTTCCAAAATATTAGAGGTTTATAAAAGCTTTTTAGTTCATTCCTTTTGCTATTAGAGTTTTATAAAAGCTTTTTAGTTGATTCTTTTTGCTATTGAAGAATATTATAGTTTTGTTTTAGTTGATCATAACAGAATATTTTAGTTGATTATTTTTAGTTCATTCTTTTTGCTATTAGAGTTTCATAAAAGTTTTCTAGTTCATTCTTTTTGCTATTAGTTCATTCTTTGAGCTAAATGACCCTGAAATTTAAAAGCACTACAAATGAACTCTGAAAAGGTTGAAAGTTGGCATGGTATCATCATTTCACCCACATAGCATGTGCTAAAAAGTTGAGAGGGTTACGGCAAAAACTGGATGCACTTCGTGTACAAAATGGACAATCTCTTTCGAAGTATCAGGGTTTCGGACGAAAACTCATCTATTACAAAGGGATTTCATTTTTTTGAACTTATTTGAACTCCAGACTTTTTGTGTGTTCAAAATGCACCATTCAAAGCCACATCATCAATTTTCAACCCTTTCTGACTTCATTTGGTATTTTTCATGCATTTACTGATTTTTTTGAGCTAAATGACCAAGAAATTGAAAAGCACTACAAATGAACTCTGAAAAGGTTGAAAGTTGGCATGGTATCATCATTTCACCCACATAGTATGTGCTAAAAAGTTGAGAGGGTTACGGCAAAAACTGGATGCACTTCGTGTACAAAACGGACAATCTCTTTCGAAGTATCAGGGTTTCGGACGAAAACTCATCCGTTACAAAGGTATTTCATTTTTTTGAACTTATTTGAACTCCAGACTTTTTGTGTGTTCAAAATGAACCATTCAAAGCCACATCATCAATTATCAACCCTTTCTGACTTCATCAGGTATTTTTCATGCATTTACTGATTTTTTTGAGCTAAATGACCATGAAATTGAAAAGCACTACAAATGAACTCTGAAAAGGTTGAAAGTTGGCATGGTATCATCATTTCACCCACATTGCATGTGCTAAAAAGTTGAGAGGGTTACGGCAAAAACTGGATGCACTTCGTGTACAAAACGGACAATCTCTTTCGAAGTATCAGGGTTTCGGACGAAAACTCATCTGTTACAAAGGTATTTCATTTTTTTGAACTTATTTGAACTCCAGACTTTTTGTGTGTTCAAAATGAACCATTCAAAGCCACATCATCAATTTTCAACCCTTTTTGACTTCATCTGGTATTTTTCATGCATTTACTGATTTTTTTGAGCTAAATGACCATGAAATTGAAAAGCACTACAAATGAACTCTGAAAAGGTTGAAAGTTGGCATGGTATCATCATTTCACCCACATAGCATGTGCTAAAAAGTTGAGAGGGTTACGGCAAAAACTGGATGCATGCACTTCGTGTACAAAACGGACAATCTCTTTCGAAGTATCAGGGTTTCGGACGAAAACTCATCTGTTACAAAGGTATTTCATTTTTTTGAACTTATTTGAACTCCAGACTTTTTGTGTGTTCAAAATGAACCATTCAAAGCCACATCATCAATTTTCAACTCTTTCTGACTTCATCTGGTATTTTTCATGCATTTACTGATTTTTTTTAAGCTAAATGACCCTGAAATTGAAAAGCACTACAAATGAACTTTGAAAAGGGTGAAAGTTGGCATGGTATCATAATTTCACCCACATAGCATGTTATAAAAAGTTGAGAGGGTTACGGCAAAAACTGGATGCACTTCGTGTACAAAACGGACAATCTCTTTCGAAGTATCAGGGTTTCATACGAAAACTCATCTGTTACAAAAGGCATTTCATTTCTTCACATGTAACTGTAGTGATATTCTAGATCAAAGGCATCATCATACTAGTTGTGGAGAGAAAGTCTTCACTTTTTCTTCGCTTGTGTCCTTTGCTTATTGCGCCGTAACCATGGATAATCTTCATCGTTTAACAAGGTGCTTGGGTCAGCCTTGACTTTGAAGGGAGGAATTTCATGAGACTTTTCATAATCTTCAGACATGTCTGTCTTGCCCTCCAATCCCACGATGTCTCTTTTTCCTGAAAGAACTATGTGGCGCTTTGGCTCATCGTATAATGTATTCGCTTCCTTATCTTTTCTTTTTCTCGGTTTGGTAGACATGTCCTTCACATAGAAAACCTGCGCCACATCATTGGCTAGGACGAATGGTTCGTCTGTGTACCCAAGATTATTCAGATCCACTGTTGTCATTCCGTACTGTGGGTCTACCTGTACCCCGCCTCCTGACAGATTGGCCCATTTGCACTGAAACAAAGGGACCTTGAAATCATGTCCATAGTCAAGTTCCCATATGTCCACTATGTAACCATAATATGTGTCCTTTCCCCTCTTGGTTGCTGCATCAAAGTGGACACCGCTGTTTTGGTTGGTGCTCTTTTGATCTTGGGCGATCGTGTAAAATGTATTCCCATTTATCTCGTACCCTTTATAAGTCAATACAGTCGAAGATGGTCCCCTGGCCAACGAGTACAGCTCATCAGAAACAGTGTTGTCACCCATGAGACGTTTTTGCAACCAACTGCCGAAAGTCCTGATGTGTTCATATGTAATCCAGTCGTCACACTACTCCGGGTGTTTGGAGCGCAGAATATTCTTGTGTTCATCAACATACGGGGTCACCAAGGTATAATTCTGTAGAACTGTGTAGTGTGCTTGAGACCAAGAATGCCCGTCCCTACATATTATTGAGTCCGCTCCTAGCGTGCCTTTTCCAGTCAGTCTCCCCTCATACCGCGATTGAGGGAGACCAATCTTCTTAAGGTCAGGAATGAAGTCAACAGAAAACCCAATGACATCCTCTGTTTGATGGCCCATGGAGATGCTTCCTTCTGGCCTAGCGCGGTTACGAACATATTTCTTTAAGACTCCCATGAACCTCTCAAAGGGGAACATATTGTGTAGAAATACAAGGCCCAGAACGACAATCTCGTCGACTAGATGAACTAGGACGTGCGTCATGATATTGAAGAAGGATGGTGGGAACACCAGCTCGAAACTAACAACACATTGCACCAAATCACTCCTTAACCTTGGCAGGATTTCTGGATCGATCACCTTCTGAGAGATTGCATTGAGGAATGCACATAGCTTCACAATGGCTAATCGAACGTTTTCCGGTAGAAGCCCCCTCAATGCAACCGGAAGCAGTTGCGTCATAATCACGTGGCAGTCATGAGACTTTAGGTTCTGGAACTTTTTCTCTGCCATATTTATTATTCCCTTTATATTCGACGAGAAGCCAGACGGGACCTTCATACTGAGCAGGCATTCAAAGAAGATTTCCTTCTCTTCTTTGGTAAGAGCGTAGCTGGCAGGACCTTCATACTGCTTTGGATGCATGCCGTCTTTTTCATGCACACGTTGTTGTTCCTCCCGTGCCTCCGGTGTATCTTTTGTCTTCACATACACTCCCAAGAAGCCTAGCAGGTTCACGCAAAGATTCTTCATCACGTGCATCACGTCGATTGCAGAGCAGACCTCTAGGTCTTTCCAATAGGGTAGGTCCCAAAATATAGATTTCTTCTTCCACATGGGTGCGCGTCCCGCATCGTCAGTCGGAACAGATAGTCCGCCAGGACCCTTTCCAAAGATTACTTGTAAATCATTGACCATATCAAGTATGTGATCACCAGTACGGAGGGCGGGCTTCTTCCGGTGATCTGCATCACCTTTGAAATGCTTTCCTTTCTTTCGACATTGATGGTTGGTCGGAAGAAATCGACGATGCCCCAGGTACACATTCTTCCTGCATTTGTCCAAATATATACTGTCGGTGTCATCTAAACAGTGTGTGCATGCGTGGTATCCCGTGTTTGTCGGTCCTGAAAGGTTACTGAGAGCAGGCCAATCGTTAATGGTTACAAACAGCAACGCATGTAGGTCAAATTCCTCCTGTTCGTTCTCATCCCACACACGTACACCTCTTCCATTCCATAGCTGTAAAAGTTCATCAACTAATGGCCTTAGGTACACATCAATGCCATTGCCGGGTTTCTTAGGGCCTTGGATGAGCACTGGCATCATAATGAACTTCCGCTTCATGCACAACCAAGGAGGAAGGTTATACATACATAGAGTCACAGGCCATGTGATATGCTTGCTGCTCTGCTCCCCAAAAGGATTAACGCCATCTGCACTTAAACCAAACCATACGTTCCTTGGGTCACCTGTAAAGTCGCTCCACTTTCTCTAGATCTTTCTCCACTGCGACCCGTCAGCGGGTGCTCTCAACTTCCCGTCTTTCTTACGGTCTTTTATGTGCCATTGCATCAACTCGGCATGCTTTTTGTTTCTGAACAGGCGTTTCAACCGTGGTATTATAGGAGCATACCACATCACCTTGGCAGGAACCCTCTTCCCGGTGCGCTGGCCCTCAACATCACCAGGGTCATCTCTTCTGATCTTATACCGCAATGCACCGCATACCGGGCATGCGTTCAAATCCTTGTACGCACCGCGGTAGAGGATGCAGTCATTAGGGCATGCATGTATCTTCTGCACCTCCAATCCTAGAGGGCATAGAACCTTCTTTTCTTCGTACGTACTGCCGGGCAATTCGTTATCCTTTGGAAGCTTCTTCTTCATTATTTTCAGTAGCGAACTAAATCCCTTGTTAGATACACCATTGTCTGCCTTCCATTGCAGCAATTCCAGTGTGGTACCGAGCTTTCTGTTGTCATCTTCGCAATTTGGGTACAACCCTTTTTTGTGATCCTCTAACATGCGATCGAACTTCAACTTCTCCCTTTCACTTTCGCATTCTCTCTGTGCATCCACAATGACCCGGCGAAGATCATCATCGGGCACATCGTCTGGTTCCTCTTGATCTTCAGCTTCCCCCATTGCAGCATCACCGTATTCAGGGGGCGGGTAGTTGTCATCACCCTCTTCTTCTTCGTTGTCTTCCATCATAACCCCTCTTTCTCCGTGCTTGGTCCAAACATTATAGTGTGGCATAAAACCCTTCTCAAGCAGGTGGAAGTGAAGGGTTTTAGAGTTGGAGAAAGCATTCGTATTCTCACAGACAGTACATGGACAATGCATAAAACCATTCTGCTTGTTTGCCTCAGCCGCTTCGAGAAAATTATGCAGGCCCTTAATATACTCGGAGGTGTGTCGGTCACCGTACATCCATTGCCGGTTCATCTGCGTGCGTTATATAATAAAGAGTATTAAAAACCATTACAGCATATCATGAATAGAGAAGTGACCAAATTAATAGAAATTCATCATCACATTAAAGCCAAAGTACAGTAGTGACCAAAATAAATACATAACGTTCATACATAGTTCTCATTATTGAACAACATATAGCTCTCTAGAGCATCTAATTAAAACATACATTGAAACTATAAAATTTAAATGCAACAACAAATGCGATCATAACCGCAACTAAGGTACCAGTTGATCCAACGGCATAATGATACCAAGCCTCAGTATGAATGGCATATTTTCTAATCTTTCTAATCTTCAAGCGCATTGCATCCATCTTGATCTTGTGATCGTCGACGACATCGGCAACATGCAACTCCAACTTCATCTTCTCCTCTTCAACTCTTTGTAATTTTTTTTTCAAGTACTTGTTTTCTTTTTCAACCAAATTTAACTTCTCGACAAGAATTTCTATGTCGGTTGGAATTTCCGGTTCACATACCTCCTAGATTAAAAAATCTATGTCACGTTGGTCGACATAATTGTCATAAACACTAAATAAAACAAATAGTTATAAAAGATAATATATACCACATCCGAATCATAGACAGGACGAGGGCCGACGGAGGCGGATACCAAAACCATCGCACTATATAATAACAAACAATAATAAAAGTAAGAAAATTACACAAGTATCTATCTAAATCATACAAGTAAGAACTTTTTTCTTTTAGAAAGAAGATAAGAAGAAGAGGCTAACCACGGTGGTGTCGGCGCCGAGATCGGCGCGGGCGATCGACGGCGGTGAGGACGGGGACGGGACAGGACGGACCGCCAAACCTAGACAAATCTTGAGGAAAATGGAGCTTGGACAAGGAGCTTCGAGAGGAGAAAGCTTAAGTGTGGCTCGGGCATTTCATCGAACACCTCATGTGCATAGGAGGTGAGCTAGAGCACCACAAAGCTCTCCCACGGCCGGCCAAAAAATAATGCACTGCTCTGCTCGCGGGCAGGGGGTATATATAGGCCAACCATTGGTCCCGGTTTGTGGCTGGAACCGGGACTAAAGGACACCATTTGGTCCCGATTCCAGCCACAAACCGGGACCAATGGTTGTGGGCCAGGAGCGAGGCCCATTGGTCCCGGTTCGTGTCTGGAACCGGGACCAAAGGGGTCAGACGAACCGGGACCAATGGCCCACGAGGCCCGGCCGGCGCCCTGGCCTCACGAACTGGGACCGATGCCCCCATGGGTCCCGGTTCGTGAGTGAACCGGGATTAATGGGATTTCAGGCCTGGACCAAAGCCCTGTTTTCTACTAGTGGTAGTTTTCAGGCATGTACTCTCCCCCATCCTGACCATCTCACCAACGGCATCTGCCGCAGTACCAAGTGCAAGCATCCACATAGCAGCCGTGCACTTCTGCTTGGCAGAGAAAGAGAGTTGACCGCAGCAATCCCTTGTGAGCCTGAAGTAGTCATCATGTGCTTTCACTGTGTCCACAATGCGCAAAAACAATGGTTTTCGCATGCGAAAGCGACGACGAAACCATGGATCATCCGGGAATCTTGGGTTCGGATCAAAGTAATCCTTCTACAATAGCTTTGCTCCGGATACCCTATCCCGATTGATGACTCTTCTCCCTTTGATTGAGCCCTTGAAATTGACAATATGCTCCACTTGCCGGTCCATTTTCTCTTCCATGCTCATGAGCATGATCATGTCCACTTCTTCGTCCGAATCCGATGAATCGAATAACTCCTTTTGAATCAGTTCATCAAGCTGCGTCGGTCCATACTCCTCGCCGGATGAAGCATCGGAATCCATCGGGTCTCCTACAAATTTGACGAACATATCCGGTCAGACATTCGTCAAACACAACCGGTGCAAGGCAGAAGCAGAGAGTTGCCGGACATACCAGGTGTCTCGGGCCGGGGACGACGTCGGGAGAGATGATCCTTCTGACCGAGCGGCCAGGGGAGCAGAGGCTACTAGGTGACGGAGCGCGCGCGGCGACGGAGCTGGGAGACGGACGGCGCGAGGAGGGAGAAGAGAGGATAACACCAAATGGATCCGGCACTTCGCGGAGTCGATTTGGGGGCAATTTGAGGTGGGGTCGGGTTGTTGGGTCCGACGTGGCGGGCGTGCCCGGACGCGCCCGGGCTCCCCTTTACCCGTCCCATATTTAGGCTGGAAATGAGGGGTGCCGGTCAGCCCGGGCGTTTGAGGCTGGTTTGAGGAGGCCGTCTGGATCATTTTTTATGACCGGGCAGTGATCGGGCGGCCTGTCCTGGCGTTTGACGAAGATATGAGGGGTCTGACTGTAGATGCTCTCAGCAAGCTCATATCTGCACGGAAACACGTGTGGCATGAGCAAGTCTGTACGTGGTGCAGGTACGCAAAGCAAACTAGCTTGACGTATGTAGTATGTACTCGCGTTCTAGCTCAACACAGCCGGGCTGCAAACTCCAAGCGCAAGCGCGGACACGAGATGACGAGAGGCGAGCAAGAGGAGATCGGCAACTCCCGCGTGTGACTCGGACGAGCGCATGGAGACCGGGAGGGCGACACGCGCAACCGCACACTCCTGTTCCGTCCACGCGCCTCCATCCACTCCTCGCCTTCAACCACGACGATCGGGTGCAGAAGCGCTTCTGCATCATCAGACTAAGCCACGTCATCTATGCCGAGGCACCGATCGGCACCAGCACGCTGAATCTCTACATCACGCAAGAAAAAAAAAACGCCTTCGACCGATATATCATGTTTGACATGTCGCTGCAATACCATCGCCAAGGTCTTTATAATGTGGTCTTCGTCATTAACACTGTCGCTACCTCGTCACAAGATGGATATCTCTAGTGTCCTCTGACAGTACTACTACAAGACGCGTCATCGACGACAAGGACCGCTCACAACGAAGACGACGTTGGCGGCCCCATCCGGCACAGCTGCATCTAGACGACACCATTATAGTGGCAACCCCTATACGGTCACACGGTCCTGGCAAAATTGGTGTGTGCTTGATGGGTTTCTTTCGGTCCTGGCAAAATCCGTGGTCTCATTGCCGATGGCGCCCTCTGACATCCACAAGGTGCATCGTCCACAACTATAACCCTGTCATCTCCAATATATCACAATTTGTTTTGCGCCTCCTGCTGCCATACATGTTGACTACACCATCGTCCACGACTATCTCGACCATGTCTACATCATCATGATCGGATACTTCGACATTGATATATCGAGCTACGTCTACAACTACTCAATGATGTCCTGCAAGTGCAAAAGGTGTAGTTATAGCCTTTTCGGAGTAAGAGTATCAATCCCACAGGAAGCACATGAAATGATCTTGGCTCTTATAGAGGTTTATCGAAACGTGTCGCGAGTTAATTGTGATTCGGAGAAAATGTCTTGCAAAGGTTGAAATGTTGCAAGAGTGTCATAACGAGATTTTAAAGAGCACAAGAATAAAATAAAAATACAAGAGAGTAACGAAAATGATGAAAACATGAATATAGCTAAGGCATTCTCAGGGAATCAGGACTCACCATTAGTATGTGTGCTACGTCGCTATGGGGATGCATAATTCTAGGTTTAAATAACTGATCCACCTTATATGTTTTTGTAAGTGGGCAGAGTCAATTATAGATAATTGCATACATGCAACAACTCCGTGTCTACACCACCGCCGTTCCTCCCCACATCTAGGTTACGACACAATGAATAAGGTTGTCCCGTGGACGCAGCTTAAAAACAGTCTTTGTCATACCCTATCAAGAGGTCAAGTAAGGGAGTGAGGTAGTTACTGTCACCTATGTACCTCCTTAGCACACCATTACAATTGATAGTAACATCCTTCACGTCCATAAGGGCAAATATTGTGCGGCCGACTTTCACACAACATCGGCAAGAACGTTAACTAAACATTCAAAAGAGGATTGTGTATCTTCCCGGGGTTCAGGTCCTACACATACTAGGGTTCCTCCATATTACCGAGAACTAGAGGGTTTACTCAGACATGGAGACAACAAACATCAGCATCATAGAGGTCATGGCAATAATAGATGAATGATTAATCTAACACACATATGAATTTAAACTACGGTTCAGTATTACAAAGAGATGAACGAGGTGTTGGTGACGAAGATGTGGATGATGATGATTGCAAAGATCGATGCCAAAGTCTCCTTGATCGGGTTGATGGTGTGGTTGTGCACGCCCGTCGATTTCCCCTTCGGATCCCTTCCGGAGGTCGGATTTCTTGGTTCTGGAGCGTGGTTCTAATCTCTCCATTCCTCGCATGCGAGATTCGAAGAACGGGGTTGAAGAACTCAACAGGGGCGGGGGGGGGGGGGGGGGGGGGGGGGGGCGCCGGTTGGAACGACCGCTGGTACGAACGGGCGCGCTCATACCTGACATCGTCTTCTCCTCTGTATAGCTCTTCGCGATGGTTTGCACCTACCCGATCGTCGCTTCGTTCGTAAGGTAGGCTATCATCACGGAAAATACCATGATTTTTACCTATAACATAGTATTTTTTTTTCAACTAATGCTTCAAATAACCATCTCATTTAGGATCCTAGTGAAATCAAGCAAAAAGGGCGTGCGAGCACAATAAAATCCCGAGAAAGGTATGACTACAATGCAAACAAAAGGTTAAAATGCGATGCAAAATGAACTCGTCACTCATTGGCAACAATTTCAGTCAACAACGTCCACCTTGTCACCTGCACCTCCCGCAATGTGCTGCTTCATCATCTATCGATGACAGAGACTGCCCATTGGCGGTGGCCACGGAGAGACCCTCAATCATCGGTGTCGTAACCTAAATCTGGGGAGGAACGGTGGTGGTGCGTGTGATACGTGGCCACACATGTAGGCATGTATGTTGTACCAGGATCTTCTCACTTATAGAAACGATGCAGGTAGCTTAGTGATCCAAACATAGAATTAAGCATTCACATATGTTGTGTATATACTAGTGGTGAATCCAAACTCCCTGAGAAATTCCTAGCATTATTATTGATCCCAATCACTTTCATTTGCAATATAGTTCTTTTTATTTTCACACTTCTAATTCTAGTCACTAAACACTTGTAATATTTCAACCTCCATATTCGGTTTGCTTTGGACGTTAATTAACTTGTAGACACGTTACAATAACCCTTCACAAGACCATGTGCTCCCCCGGGATTGATACTCCTATTTTGAAAAGGTTACAACTAAACTTTATGCACTTACAGGACATCATGTGTTACGTAACTATGTGGATGCATAATTATAGGTTCATATAATGGACCATGTTATATGTTTTCATAAGTGGGCGGAGCTAAGTACGTATATGTGCATACGTACATGTAGCAGCCACGGATAACATACACCACCACTGTACCTCTCCACATTCAAGACATTACTATGTAGAGCTTTTGTACACCCTCCGGAAATCCACTTTGGCTCTCGAGTCCAGATGATCCTGGAATCTGGACCGCACCTCCTCATCGTGATGCACGCATGCTTACGAATCAGGCTGCGTATTCACGTGCGTTGAACAGTGTCAAGGCCCCACATGTCCCCCCATTAAATCCATCGGTCCGTCAACACAGTGGTGGTACAGACAGAGCCTCACGGTCATGGACCTCACCCAGCAGCTGTGCGGAGCAGCCGCACCATCCCAGGACACTCACATGTGCATGACCTACTGTTTTCAATTATTGGCTTACCCTGCAAAACAACAGCAGTTGGAACTTTTTTTTTTGAAACGCGGTCCCTTAGGGCCCGATTCATTAAAAAAGGTAGAAGAGAATTGCCCGGTTAATTAGCGGAAACCCGGGTGAAAACCGTTACAATACGTCCCCAACAGGGCACCATCAACACACACCGACCCCGAGGCCGCGCTCCTGACGAGCCGCCGGCTTTGTCACCCGAGCAACCCAAAGCCGACACCCTACAACCAAAACCGAAGCCGCCGCTCCGACATCCACACCGACCCCGAGGCCGCGCTCCAGGCGAGTCGACTGCTCAGTCGCCCAAGCAACCGGAGCCGACACCCTACAAACATCTCCGGAGCCGCCGCTCCGACGTACAAACTGAAACCTCACACGCCGACCCTGAGGCCACGCACCTGCGAGCCGCCAACTTCGTCACCCGAGCAACCGGAGCTGACACCCAATAACCATATCCGGAGCCGCCGCTCCGACATCCACACCGACCCCGAGGCTGCGCACCAGGCTGGCCAACGACACTGCCACCCACGTGACCAATGCCGGCACCCCTTCATGACGACGAGACTCGGAGCCGCCGCTCCGACTTCCACGCCGGCCCCAAGACCGCGCACCACCCGAGCTGATTGCACTCAAGCCAAGACCACTCCACAACGATGCCTCCAAGAAGGACCGCGACACCGAAACGCCGCCATCGTGTGTTCCAGAACCTGGAACAAGGGTTTCCCCCGGAGTGCAAGAAGGAAGGGTGCAGGTGCTCGGACGACAACACCTCCAAAGAGGTGTGCGGCACCCGCAGGCATCGCTGTTGTCTGCTCCGGCCAGAGCCAGAGCAAGGCCTTCGCCCCGAGCATCCAAAGCAAGCCCTCCCCGCTAACCTGCACAAGAAAGCCGCCGCTCGCCAGAACCACCACCACACCACCAGAGCCCGGAGCCAACGGACAGAGCAGCCCCACCGCCGTCACCTGCACCACGTAGAGCCGCCGACCTGACCACCCAACCGCACCGCAAGAGCCAGATCTAGCCACGTCTGGCCAAAATCCACACCCCGCGCGCCAGCAGCCAAACATCCGGGCAGAGCCAGGCGTCCCCGACATGACCGGGGGCCGACGAACCACCGACGATGACCGACGCCTCCGGGCCCTAGCCATGGTGCTACCCTCGCAGCCGCCACGGCCGCCGTTGCTGAAGAAGAGGTCCGGGGCCGCCGCCCCGGTGTCCGAACACCTGATGCCGCCCTGTGCCCACGCGCCACACCAGATCCACTCCCCGCCGGTGGCCAGAACCGCCCCCTCACGCCATTGCCGCGCGCGCCCGAAGCCACCGCCGGAGCCAGCAGATCCGTCGAAAGCGCCTCGCCACAGTCCTCCATGCGCAGGTGCCGCACGCCCACACTTCTGTGCCGCCCGGGCCATCGCGCCTTGCCCGGACCTCCACTGCACACGTCGCGCCGCCCGGCGGCCAGCGCCGCCCGCCAAGCCAGCCTCCAATCGCTCCAACAGATGCGCCCGCGCGGTCACCCCAAAGCACCTCCAGCCGTCTCCTTTGGAGAGCAGTAGGACCCGCCGCCGCCGCGGCAGACGCCGGCGGCAGCGGCGGCGAGCATGAGCGAGGAGGGAGAGGCCTCTCCGCCGGATTTGGGGGGCGCCCCGGTGTCGCCGTGGAGCGACACGGGAGCGAGAGGGAGAAATGAAAAAATTGGGCCCCGCAGTTGGAACTTGGAATACACATCATTTTACATCCAACAGAAAAAGGTAGAAAACGAAAAAGAAACATGCTGAAGTGCTTCATAGCAGAACCATCCATATTAGATGGGGGATAACAAGGAATTTTGCAATTATCACACGCTTACTAGTGTCAGAAACTTACAGAACAGCCACAAACAATTTGCTGCATACACTTAGTCTTATCTACATTTTGCCTACCTTTTCCATATGTGATAGACTGATACCAAAGCCATGTCCCCAGTAGTAAAAAGGTTGTAAAAATCATATGCCTCCCCGAGCGAACTCCCAGTGCAGGCTCAACCACATGTTCACCCAGTTTTACCGTATCTGTTCCGAGCAGGAAAACGAATATGAAAAACTATTCAGTGTGATGCACATCAGCCAGCAAAGACATATCAACAAATGACAAAACTCTAGCAACTCCAGCTGTGCGGTACACCTGCTTGCCGAATCAAAAACAGATTGGTTTCACAAGAAAAATGTATACTACAGTATTAAAAAAAATATGAACTCTGCTCACATAGCATACAAATTCATACATGTTCAGTTCGATTCTGCTAACTACACACTTCAGCATGTGAATCTTTGTTATCTGATACCCCCATGATATATCAGTTTTCAGTGTGCTAAATCATTTTCCATATGGAATTCAATTTTTAATTGGGGGAGCGTTGGTTTTTTTTACCTTTTCGTCCATTCAGTTGTCGCCCTCACTCTGGCTGCAAGCAGCCTGTCCTCCCTGTGGAGTCATTCCCAATCTGCCCACTCCCGCTCCCAAGATCTGCCATCGCTAAGCGCCCAACCCCGGATCCAATCAAGGAGGCCGCGTCCGGTCCGCCCGGCACCGCAGTGAGCTAGAATCGCGCCATTGAACTGGATGCATCGTCCGTTGGCAGCAGCGAAACCACCATAATAAATCAAAAAACCTCGTGCGAGCAAGCAGCCGTGATGAAAACGGGTTAGATTTTACCTGCCCACATCATCAATGGGGAAATCCATCGCCATCTACTCCGCCACGGACGCGCCGCCGTTATTTTTTCAGCGTTCTTCGTCAGTCCACCCCCCACCCCCCACAGGCCGCGGAGACACCGGGGTGGTCGATGGTCCATGAAAGGTCATGTACCAAGGTACAGAAGAAACACCTGTAGAAATACCACTGGTCCATATCCATCCCGTAACCATACCCCGTCACACACTAACGCCGGGCTCCACGCGGCCGTCACAACCCTCCGTTGCCGTCTAGTGCATGAGGTCATGTATACCTGAATATAAAATGATCGGACCTGCCATACAACAGACCACGGTACACATTCCAAGACCAAAATGGACGTCCAGGATATCATGATCACTTGGACCCGAGAGCCAAAACGCCCCTCCGGTACACCCTCGAGGTATTAAGTGCCGTATGCTTTTCTCCACCCTGAACCTACGGTGTTCCTGGAGACCTTTTGTACATCCACAATTTCCGTTGTAGCTAAGCACATTAGCTACGATACACAATGCAACCTCCTAGAAAACAATTCAAGGGCTTTGATAAAAATTAGTGATGTTTTTTACATGAGTCTACTACATGTCCAAAATTCCACAGGCCAAATTCCTCTTTGGTGTGCATGGGCTAAATTGATCGGGATAGTTGAGCATATATGAGATGAAGCACATATATGTCAAATTTTGGTTCTAAAACCAGGCAACCCTACATCCTCCGCCAGTGTAGAAGCTTGAAAAGAAGGGGTTTTCTCGATTCTCAAATGATCAAATAGCTTATACTCCCTCTGTAAACAAATATAAGAGCGTTCAATCACTAAAATCACTATTTTAATGATCTAAACGCTTTTATATTTCTTTACGGATAGGGTACGTGATTAGCTAACATATGTGCAAATAAATTTACATCCCGAAGGACAATGAGGACATGTCGGGTCGTCACAAAAAAAAAACGTCGAGCTATACAAGAGAAAGAGAGAAAAACTATTATTACTCAATTGGTATGCACATTTTGTGGTGCAATCCATCTATAAATCATCTGGTAGTTTGATGATTATTCGTCCATAAATCATTCTAGATGAACGTGTCCATTGCATAACTAAAAATGAAATTCAAAAAAATCCAATCAACTTGATCAGCCGATGGATCTTCATCCAACGGCCGACAAAAACCCTTCACCCTACACAAAACCCCACCGCAGAAGGGAAGTTTTGTGAGGAAGAGAAGCTTCCCGAAGGAAGGCTATGGCCGTCGCCGCTCCGCCGGAGACGGCGCTCCCAGCGACGGACGGCCCCGGATACGAGGAGGGGAGGGGGGGGGGGGGGGGGGGGGGGGGGGAAGGGGAGGGGTAGGAGGAGGAGGAGGGTCGCATCTGCCGCCTCCCCGCCGAGGCGGACCGCCCCCTGCGCTGCCCCTGCGCTTGCCGCGGCAGCATCAGGTTCGTCACGACGACTGCCAGCTCTGATGGCTCACCACCCGCAAAGAACCCCGTTGCAAGGTATCATCTCTAGCCTCCCACCTCTAGAGTCTCCATTCTAGGCGCGTGCTCTCCCCTATGCCCGTCATAATTGATCCTCAGTTTTGCTGATGTGGTATGCGCGCGCTAATTCCATTTTTTTTTCCAGTCTTGCCTAGATTCAACTGCTCTACTAGTACTCGTTTCAATCCCATTTACTACTAGATGCCATGTGATGCTGAGCGTTGCCACGATTTCCCACCTGAAAATATCGTCGCAATGAGATACATTTTTGTGACATTGTTGTTGTGGTTGTGCTGAATTCATTTTCCAATTCGATTTTGATGTGATGCCGATGTTGACGCACACGATCATTTTTGTATAACTGCAGGTGTGCAACCGCGACATCTCCACCAGACCTCTCTATGCTGCAGAGTGCAGACGCCCCGGCAAGGCTGCCCGTTTCTGAACTCATGGCGGGTTTGCCGAGCAAACTCATGGGTCTGCTTCTTCCCCTCTTCTTCGCCGTCTGCATCATCCGGGAGTCTTTCATTCAGCTCACTACTCTATGTACATGGCGCCTCGCGGTCGCCAATGGCGGGTTTGCCGAGCAAACTCATGGGTCTGCTTCTTCCCCTCTTCTTCGCCGTCTGCATCATCCGGGAGTCTTTCATTCAGCTCATTACTCTATGTACATGGCGCCTCGCGGTCGCCACGACCTTTGCACAAGTGCACCATCTGCTCTCTGCGTCTCTCTGTGACATGCATCCCTGCTTCAATTGCGCTCGGGGCTACACTTGCACGCTTCGTTGTGCCATTTGCTGCAGCTCCGTTTGTGGACTGGGTTGAACACGTCGAAACTCGGGAGCTTGGGTTATTTAATGCCTCGCTTCCGGTACTTGCAGTCGACTTTTCCTTTGTGGTATGGTTGTTGCTTGTCAACCGATGTCGTCCTATGTCTGCTACTTGTATTTGTTTATTTATTCCGATGCTACGTTCATTCATTGAATGATAAGATTATTCTAGGATTTCATATAATAATACAGCACCTGTTAACTGTCCGGGTACTGGAGCATTTAGCACTTGCCAATGTTTTCCTGATTGTTTAGTACAGCTGGTCACAACGCAATATGGTATCTAGTTCAAAGTGTATCATCCTGAATGTGTCTAGGTTACTGCAAGAAATAGTAGCAAGACTTAAAATAATGGTCACATGGAAGAAATCAGTATGAGTTTTCTGTATTGTGACAATGTTCATTCTCTAGCCGGTGGGAGGACTACTCCCAAATATAGATGTTGGATTTCTTCTGGTTATTATTTCAAGTGCACCACCAAAACTGTCTTAAGCCTGTTCTTTTCGTACTATAGTCGCTATGCTAATGTAGTATCTTTTTATTACCCTATTAAGTTAATTCTACCCTTGTTTATCTACAAGGTTGTATGAGCTTAGTTTGAGCTTAGTTTGCGCCCTTCTAGAGAATGAGGGCCCTCATTCTCTAGAAGGGCGCAAAACACTCATACACCTTGGGCATCTAGTGGAGAGGGTAATGGGGTTTTGGTTTGTCGAAACTGGACAGGCTCTTGGGAACAATGTTGCACAAAAAGACCAGTATGGTAGCAATGATGACGCTAAGGATGAGTGGTAAACACCCATAGTTTTGTCTCCCCTAATTTTAGCCTTTCTAGCCTGATTGAATCTACGCCCATTTCGTAACTTGATCTATCGTTTACTTCCATATTGTTTGTTGTTCACTGTTTATTTAGGGTACTTCCATTCTAGTGGATAGACAGTACCTTAGGCACGTGCTCTCTTTGCTTGTCTTTACATTTCTGTTCAAGGGGATAATCCATCTCAGTATCTCTTGCCAAAATATTAGTCTTTCACATGGAATTATCATGTACTTTTGGAAATCTG
Organism: Elymus sibiricus; assembly: GCA_039707655.1. Lineage (NCBI taxonomy): Eukaryota > Viridiplantae > Streptophyta > Magnoliopsida > Poales > Poaceae > Elymus > Elymus sibiricus. The sequence goes on from CM077665.1 coordinate 488,519,060, forward strand.
ATCACTGTCAGTTTATTAAGCAACGACTCCTTGGCATTCTGACAATTTGGTGCTTATGATAGTCCATTTTTTTAATCATTTTAGTGAAATTCCACCATATGGAAAACTTGCAATATGGGTGCTTATGATAGTCCATAAATTTATCAATTACTTTTAGGAAATTTGCACCATAGGGATAACTTATCAGTATGGGTACTTTTGGATCTCTGCTCACTGTCAATTTATAGAGCGGTCACGCCTTGGAATTATGAGAATTTGGTGCTTATAATAGTCCATAAATTTTCAATTACATTTCGTAAAATTACACCATAGTGATAACCTGCTATGTGGTTCAAGTAGGCTGGAGGTTCCAGAACTAGAAGATTGCATGTTTGGATCCTCAGACTTGTATAAGCGAATCTAAGTGAGATACTGAGATCCAAATAAGGTTTTGCTGCTTGACATGGCTTTTATAAGAGCACTATGGATCATGTAAAAAGTGCTCTTGGAGAAGCAAACGATGTTTACCATTGTTGCATCCGTAGTCTGACAAGTTTATTCATAAGTCTGAAAGGAACATGTTTTTTCCCTAATCTCTGTTCCTTTGCTGTATTTGTCTGTTATTTATTGTTTTACCAATCAATCAATTGAAATTCTGTGCAAATCCAGAGGTGTTGGTTGTGGAACTTTTGGCAGATACTTACCCTTCTCGCACGTTGCACTGGGAAATTTGCTGCTGTTCAAACAATGTCGCATGCAGCCGTAGCATGGTTGACTGCGGTGGTATTCAATTCTGCCATGCTTTTGTTTCCAGTCTCAGTTGGGCGTGCATTGCTATTTGCCATCCCTCAGCTGTCAGTAGCAGGCGGATTGAAGTCCAATGGTAAATGACTGTTCAGAGAATATCACTGAACTTCCTTTGCAATGGAAGTTAATATTCTATCTTGTTTGGGCTTACATATGCAAATATTTTCTTGTAGATCTGTTTGCTATTTCTGTTGGACTGTGCGTCATATCAACTATTATTGCCGCCTGTAGAGACGTATCTGCCTGCATGACTTCTGGGGGAACATGCCTTGTAGCTTTGAAGAGGCATCTGGTTTTCTTCATATGGGTGAGGAATTTAATCAACATAGGTGGCTTCATTTATTTTTCTGGTTTATGCTACAGCTGAACAACTTGATTGCCTCTGCTGCCAGATGGTCATCATTCCTCTCTTGATGGGTTTGCTGGTTGATCTATCACTGATATCACCCTTCGCCGGGCCTGATGATGATTTCCCAGTTCTAAACTTTTTCTGCACTTTTCTCCTGGGACGGATCTTCAAAAGCATCTGGATCAAGTCCTTCGTCCACGAAAGGTTGAAAGCGAAACTCAACCGGGCAAAGGAAGATTTATCCGTGGAGCTCAGACCAATGTGGTGGTTCTTTCAAGATGTGTGTGTGCCTGTCGCCGCGAAGCTGCTCGCTGCCCTGGGTGCTCCTTATATGTGCTCGCCAAGGGCGTCTTCCCAAGATTGGGCTTCTCCGCCGACGTGAACTTGACAGTCTACCGTTACGCGTGGTCGGGCTGCCTCGGCTTGTGGGCGCTCTGCTGTCTTGGCAAGGCGTTGGGCGTCAAAATGCACGATTCTATCAGGGGCGACCGCTACATCATCGAGCAGAGGTTGCAAGACGTTGGAGATCGAGGTTGAAGACTTCTTTTTGTATGTACTACTAGTAGTTAGTTCACTTCAGAGAGGGACATGGTGAGTGCTATCAACAGTTTGCGCACGGAGTCCCGCTTCGGTACAACCCCTCACAATTATATATAAAGGATAGTATGGACCTTTCTCATTTATTTATTTTGAGACAAATGGACCTTTCTCATTTAAATGTATACGCGGTACTATACGACTCACAAAGGCAGATTATTTGGGCCGGCCCATTTGCAGTGGTAGGCGATGAAAAATAACAAAAGCGGATCACCTAGTTGGAATCGAACACGAAACCTCCAGCTTAATAATATGTGCGCATAGCCACTAGAAAGTAGGACTGCCTACCTTTGGTGAACAATGCGAAGCCTTAAAGCTTTAAGTAATCAACGGGCTGGGAGTTTTAAAAACATTTTACGAACACTTTGCGAGCCGGTCTTTCTTCCACAATTTTTCTTTCTTCTTTTCGTTTTTTCGTTTGTCCTGTTACGTTTCTTCTTTATTTTTCAAAAAATGGTCACGCCTATAAATTTCAATTTTTTTTGTTATTTTCAAATTTTGATCATAAATTTAAAATATTGGAACTATGAAAAAATGTAAGGTAATTCCAAATAAATGTTCGTATATTTCAAAAATTGCTCAGAATGTCAAAACGCCAACATTTGTTTCGAAAAGCATGAACAAATTGTGAAAACAATCATTTCAGAAAACACGAACAAATTTCTAAATTTTGAAACATTTCAGAAATAAGAACAACAATTTTGAAATAAAAAAAAGTGTTCTGAATTTGCCCGAACACTTTTTGAATTTGTGAACAGATTATTTGGAAATGGGAACAATTTTTAAATTCGAAAAGGCTACCAACGGGAGCAATGCCGTCGTTTAGTTGGGCAAGGCCTAAGAGCATCTCTAGCAGACCCCGTAAAAAGCCCCGACCCGCAAAATAACCGTCAAAATGCGGGTCGGCGCGGAAAATCCCGCCCAAACAGACCCCGCAAACGCGGCCAACCCGTAAAAAATTTTGAGGGGCGCGGCAAAACCTCGGCCCCAACCCGCGAATACGCAGGTTTCCGCCTCGCCCCTACGGTGCCCCGTATCCCAGGGAAGCGGTTGGCGGGAGGGACATTTCAGCCCGCGCCCTTTCCCCACCTCCTTCCGCCCCCGCCCACCATTGGTTCCGCCCGTTCGCCGCCGGCGATTCCGGCCAAATCTGCGGGCGGAATCGCGCCGCGAGGGCGCCCCCACCCTCCACCACCAATACGCTGCACCCCCCCCCCCCCCCCCCCGAATCCGGCGAGACGAGCCGCCCTTGGTCGCCGTCGCCGCCGGGGATCGACCGCCCTCGAGCCGCCCCTAGTCGCCGCCCGGGATCGCCCTGCCCACGAGCCGCCGGTGAGTGTTTGCTTGTGCTTTGTGCCGAGCGCTATGCATAGTTGGTTGACGTGGCGTGCGATTTCTGTTCATGTAGATGGAATTGAGCCCGTGCGAGAAGTTTTTGCTCGACGATTCGTCCGATTCGGACGACTCGGATGTTGAGACGCTGCTTGCGAACTATCGGCAGCAGACGTTGGTGATGGCACTTGCCGTGAAGGAGCGCGAAGACGAGAACCGAAAGAGGTGGCGAGGATCGACCGTCGGCCGTCTTTGCATTCCTCGAAATCGCCATCTCGGAACGAAATGTTGATGCAAGACTACTTCGCGGAGAATCCAACATATCCACCGCACCTCTTCCGGAGAAGGTACCGAATGCGCCGATCTCTCTTTGTGAAAATTGTTCAAGCTTGCGAGGCAAATTGTCGGTATTTTACTCAAAGAAGAAATGTCGCGGGCTTGAAGGGATTTAGTGCATATCAAAAAATCTCGGCAGCTATGCTGGTGATTGCATATGGCGTTCCGGCTGACTATGCCGATGAGTACCTTCGCATTGGTGAAGATACCACAATTGAGTCAGTGCGTAGGTTTGCCAAAGTGATCATCCGTGTCTTTGGTCCTGAATATCTTCGGGCACCCAACGAGGATGACACAAAAAAAATGATGACATCTAATGAGAGGAGAGATTGGCCTGGCATGCTAGGTAGCATTGACTGTATTGATATTTGCGGGCCGGCGGCAGCGGCACCAGACCAGACCCCGCAAAGCTGACCCGTAAAAGAGCATATTCCGCGAATATCCTTTTATACGGGTCCGTTTTGCAGGGTCTGCCTCTGCGGCCGTCCGCGCCGGCCCGCAAAGCCGTTTTTCCGCGAACTGCAAACGCGTTTTGCGGGTCGGCGTTATGCGGGGTCTGCTAGAGATGCTCTAAGCATTTTTATTTCTTTTCTATTTTTCATTTTTCGTCACTTTTTTGTTAAATTTTTTCTCCTCTTTCAACTTTATTATTCATTTTGAAACTCGTTCAGAATTTTGATATATTGTTTTTAATACCAAAATTACAGTTTGAAGTAATTGTTTTAAATTCTTTTTTTCCATTACATATTTATTAAATGCTTCTCTAAAAAAGCATTTACTATTTTCATTTTATTCCTTTGTATTCCCTTTGTTCTTAAATATAAGTCTTTTTATAGATTTTAATATGAATTACATACGGAGCAAAATGAGTGAAGCTACACTCTAAAATACGTCTATATACATCTGTATGTAGTTTATATTAAAATCTCTAAAAAGACTTATATTTAGGAACAGGGGGAGTAGTTATTAGTTATGCACTTATGTTAAGAACTTAAATGATAGTTTGAAGTACTTGTTTAAATTATGATTTTAAATATATTTTCCCTTCAAAACTGCACAGATGCGTACCCTGGATGCCTACAAATTTATGAAAGACTGGAGAAACATTTTTTAAATCAGTTTTTAAATATATTGTTTCCTAAATTTGTGAAGAAGAAACTAAAAAACTGGAACATTTTTAAAATTGTAAACAAATTTGAAAAAAAATTGGGGGGTATTTCAAACAATTTGTCAAATTTTTGAACAACTTCCAAAAATCATAATAAAGTTCAAAAGGAGAAAAATGAATAAAGGAGAAGCATTGTTCTTAAATTTGAAATCATGTTCACAAAATCAAACATTATTTGTATTTTAATAAAAAAAGGTTCGCATATTTGAAAAAATGTCCGTGCTTCCAAAAGAAGTTTAAATCTTAAAACCAATTCATATTTTTTTTAAATGTTTGTGTTTTCAAAAAACATTTGGAAATTTGAGAAAACACATTAGTTTTGTTTTAGCTATAAAAAATACGTTTGCTACAGTACCGGACAGGTTGTAGATTACTGGTTTGATCTGTTACAGTAGGTTGTTTTTAGGTGACAAGTTGTTGGGCGACGTATTCTTCAGAAAAAACCATCTTACCCTTTATTATGAAGGGGTATGGAGAGATCAACGGAGCGCGCAAACGTGAAGGTCAGCCATGTTACAGACAAGACGGATGCAAATGATATGGTTCTAGACCAAACTTGTAGATATGGGCGTGGTTTTTCCGTGTTGAAGGATTTTGCTGAATTCAGCATCTGCAAATATCTAACTTGACAAGACACACTTTGCGTGCTTGTTTGAGAATCACATCCGATTGAATTCAGTTACCACTCTGCTTGGCGTCCTTTTTTTTTCATAAAACAACTGGCTGAACCCAAATTGCCCAATTGCTTGGTCCAAAATCGCAGCATTGAAACTGTGCAGCTGCAGTAATGTATCTTTGGAGCAATGGATTCTTGCAATAATGAACAGATTTTTTTTTCTTTGAGAATCAGTAATGTACTAGAAGGGTTGGACGCGCTTTGCTGCGTTATTGATGTTTTCGGATTTTCATTTGTACTCAATCTATCTTAAAATATAAGGTGTATTAGTTTTATGAAAGCCAAACTTCTTTAAATTTGACCATATTTTTGTAGAAACATATCAGTATCCATAATATCAAATCGGATTCTTAGATTCATCATGAAATGAATTTCCATATTTTATTATTTAGTATTGTGGATGTCGATATTTTACGTCTGAACTTGATCAAAGTTAAAAAAAGTTGACTTTTCATGAACTAATACACCTTAGATTTTAGAACGGAGTGAGAATTTCGTTTGGTTAGTGGCGAAGATGATGGAGTGTATTTTCTTTTTTATTCATATAATGCGATGTTCTAGTGGGCTTTCGCGGTGTGATTTTGTGATCTACTAATCAACTCATACTTATGTGCGAAAAAATTCTGTGTTGGTGACTACATGTACTATATTGGTGTCACAGTATCACATGTTGACGCTATTTTTTAGGTGATGAGAGGGTGTCTAGGATTGGTAAGTTGTTATAGGCCGGTTGCTTTCAATTGATTTGAAAAATTGTTGACCTAGGTCAAAATCATGGACGAAATCTAATATTTAATTTTTTTAATGAAATAAAAAAGCATAGTTAATTAAAATAATTGAGTAAGAGATTGCTCAATGAAATACAAGAGCATAGTTGACTGGGAGATTGTTGACCCGGTCAAAATTCGTGATCCAATTTCAAATTGATGACTTTAATTAAATGAGAGTCCTTCAATTCTAGGAAGATTTAGTTAATTAAAATAATCGAGTTGGAGATTGTTGATCCGGTCAAAATTCGTGACCCAAATCCAAATTGATGACCTCAATGGAATGAGAGGCCTCCAATTTTAGGGAGATTAGTGATACAGTATATAAGCAGTCTGTAGATTAGGCTAGATGGGCTTGATTATCGCTGGAGAGGAAGTAACAAGCTGGGCCCTTTGGAGAACCATCTGCCGATTTTTGGACGGGGTCTGAGGAGAGATCATGGCTGATCCATTGGTGGCCTCTTCAACAGGTTCAAGCTGTGGGAGTCAAGATCGGCGGCGAGAAGATGCACAGCCTGAAGGAAGAAGTAAAATGCATGCTTGGCACAAATGCACGATATGTTTCATGGTGACTCTAAAAGTTTCTATAAACTTGGTCGATGTTTACAAAGTTTGACTCGATTTTGGATCCATGGACCTTTTGTCTAAGAAGCTGATACTGTGTCATCCTGAATCGAGTGAAACATCTTTATTGTGCTACAGGATGGATGTAATTCTGTGCACGCAAACGACACGACATCATGCCTTGTTCGCGGCATCTACATCAGAGACCAAAGGGTAAGTAAGCCGGGGTGTGGGCACAGCGCATAACCTGGTGGCGCGCGGCGCGGTGAGGCCGAAGATGTCAGTCATGTCGAGCTCCGGCGGCTTCATGCCGTCGGGCAGCGCCCAGCTAAACCCGTGGGCGAGTTGTGCCACAGCAAATTCCAGTGAGTAGATGCCAAGCGCCATCCCGGGGCACGAGCGGCGGCCTGACCCGAACGGCAAGAACTCGAAGCAGTTGCCCTTGAAGTCCACCTTTGCGGCCTCCCCTTCCCCCGCCATAAACCTCGACGGTCGGAACGTGTCGGCGTCCTTCCACACCTTGGAGTCGCGGCCAATGTTGAAGACATTGATCATTATACTGGAGCCCTTGGGTACTGAATAGCCACCGATGACACAATCCTCGGCGTTCTCGTGGTGGAGAATCGGAATTGGGGGGTGTAGACGGAGTGTCTCCTTGATTACGCACTTGAGGAAGGGGAGCTTGTCGAGGTCCGACTCGTCCACGTTCCGGTCGAGACCCACCACGTCGGCGAGCTCCTGCTGCAGTCGACGGAGGTCGTCGGGGCTGTGCATCATCTCCGCCATTGCCCACTCGATCCCTGATGCCACCGTCTCCGTCCCACCAAACATCACGTCCTGTCGAACCACATTACATTAGTTTATTTCGCGCGCACAAAAGCAAAAGCAGATCATTCTCATATGACATACTCGCGGTGTACACAATGAGATCACACACGATGTCATACTCACAGTGTAGGAAGAACGTCCGCAATATGTTTTAAAAAGGAAAAATATTACATATTTTATGAATTACTTGTGTGATTTTGAAAAGTGTTTTGATATCATATAAAAAATGTTCATGTAATCAAAAAGGAACCTGATGAGTATCACACGTGTGGCACGAACACATGTGACGCAAGGATGGCAACTTTAGTTGTCAAGCATGACAACTTTCTGTATGGATGGCAAGTTTCAGTTTTTTTTGGTTTTTTTTTAATGACAACTTTAGTCATAAAAAACGGGCGGGATGTGTTCGTGCCACACGTGTGGCACTTATCATTTGGGATAAAAAATGGGTTCGTATTTCTTTTAAATATTCACATAATTATAAAAATACCGAAGCATTTAAAAACCGTCCCTGTAATTTTAAGAATAATTACATGTTTTAAAATATTCATACAGTTTCACAAAGTTTCATGTACATTTAAAAAGTGTTCAGATATTTTCAAATAAAATTTGTAATCTTAAAATGTGCTCGATTATTTATTATATTTTAATGATTTTTAAAAGTATTAAAGTATTTTATATAATGGTTGTGTGTTTATAAAAAATATTTTTATCTTTTTAGAAAATGAAACATCGAAAGCAAAAGTAATAAAAGCTGTGAAGAGAAAAAAATCAGAAAAAGAACAAAAACACAAAAGAAGAATAATAAACGAAATAAGCTGGACAATAATAATCTGAAAACCCCCATAGCTATATTTGCATCTTCAAGAACAAATAGGGACCACTAGAGCCTGACTAAGTGAAGACGTTCTCAAACTGCACTTCTGTTTTCTGTTTCTTCTTCCTTTTCTTCTGGTTATTGCTTCTGTACTTTTGTCCTATCTAATCGCAATGAAAAGCAGTGATCACTTGGTTTTCGTCAAAAAAAAAAAAAAAAAGGGGCCCAAGAAAACGAAATTCGAAAGCTTAGTTGTACAAAAGCCTATTTTCAGAATTTTTAGACACTCAACGACCATAATTAAGAAACACCAACAAATAATACTCCAATTGATAATAAAGAAAAAAATGGATGCAACCTTGAAAGGAAGAACACAAGAAAACAGCCACGCACAAACCAACATTTGACGAGTAAAGAGTTGACTTTGTTTTTAACGTGCATAGAGTGGACTTGATTAGACCTAAGTGATAATAGTACGATGAACGCGTCAAAAAAATAATAGTACTATGAAACTAATAATGGAATTTTCGGTGTGCTTATACCATGATCATGGCCTTGATGTTGTCACGGGTGAGGCGGAGCGTGTTCTGCAGGTCGTCGCCATCGGCCTTCTTCGGCTTCGCCTCAGAGAGGAACGCGAGCATGTCGTCCACCATGTCGGCGTCCACGTCGTCGGGGTTCTTGCCTCTCTCCATGTGCTCGTCGATGATCTTGTCGATGAACTCGTCGAGCGCGGCGCGCGCGGCGCGGGCTCGCACGTTGATGCCCTGGTCCGCCCAGCCGAGCCACGGGATGAAGTCGCCGAGGCTGAACGCGGCGAAGAGATGGGAGAACTCCTGCATGATGGCGATGAACTCGTCCCGTTTCCCGGCGTCGCCGGCGGCGTCGGCGCCGAACGCGGCGCGGAAGGTGACGTTCTTGGTGAGGTTGAAGATGAGCTCGCCGAGGTTCACGGACTCGCCGCTCCGCCGGGCCACGGCGCGGACGAGCGCCGCGGACTCGTCGCGCACGGCGAGCCAGGTCCCCGCGCGGCGCTGGCTGAAGAGCTTCATCACGCAGAGCTTGCGCATCTGGCGCCAGAAGGGCCCGTAGTGCGCGAACGCCATGTCGGCGCGGTCGTAGGTGAGGTAGATGGCGGCGATGGTAGCTGGCCGGTTCGAGAAGGCGACGTCCTGCGCCTGCAGCACCTCCCGGGCGTACTCCGGCGTCGACAGGACGATGGCGTGGACCTTGCCGAGGCGGATGTGGAAAATGCTGCCGTACTGCTTCGCCAGAGCCGCGAGCCCCCGATGGGTCAGCTGGTCCTGGTCCATCGTAAACATGTTGCCGACGATCGGCAGCGGATACGGCCCCGGTGGCAGCGGCGGCGCCTTGCCACGCCGCCGCCGCCGCTGCAGCACCACGAGGACCACCGAGGCAACGAAGAACCAGCTCAGTGGCTCTTGGAGCCATTCCATGGCGATCTTGGCCAAGCCCACCATTGATTGATACTCAAAATGGAAGCTCTATTTTTCTTTCCTTCAATCGATTGTGTACGTTTCAGGTTGATAGCGCTCTTGGAGAAGAGCTGAGGAGGAAAGTGGAGGGAGACGGGTCTATATAGTACTGTGAGTGAGATTTGCTAATTGGAATTAATGAGGGAAGGGGCCCACAGTGAATTTAGTACTCCAAAGTTTGGAGTAAATAAAACTGATAAAAACAAGTTTAGAGATTTGCTGATTATCTCTCGCGCACAGGTCAAATGTGTTTGTTCATTTTCTTATCCAAACAAGAATCAGTGCATGCTTATCTCTAACCCATATTTTTGTCTTTTCATGTAGCCCGCAAATCACCGTATTATTTAATGAAACTTAACAGAACTTAGAGAACATTATATGTATTAGTAGACAAGATTTATTTTTAATAGTATTTAAAATATATTTTTAAACGTTGCACTCATTAACAAGTTACTAATATAGTATGAACGTCGTGTAAACCATATATTTGTATTAGAGCCTTCTAGAGTACTCCGTTCCAAATATATTAGTATTATAAAACAGAGGGAGTACTATATTTATATATGATTACGGGGAGAAGGGATATCATTTTATAGATATGAAAGGACAAATGAAATGAATATTGTAAGTTAGGGATTGCATGCATAGATGATTCTCATTGATGGTGCGCTAGGCACATATATAGGTACAGGGGTGCAACTCATGTCTTGTCTCCCAAGTTACATACAGAATACAAAGAGAGGGAGACGTGACAGGTGCAATATACAACCAAGACCTATAGACATGTTACGCAGAGTCTACATGTTCAACACCCCCCCCTCCCGCAGTCGAAGCGTCGCCGGAGACGCAGAGACTGGACCGAAAGCCCTCAAACGTGGAGGTTGGTAGTCCCTTTGTCATGACGTCGGCGAACTGCTGATCGGTGGGTACGTGTAAGACTCGAATGCGACCAAGCGCTACCTGCTCGCGAACGAAGTGAATGTCGAGCTCAATGTGTTTGGTGCGTCGATGATGAACTGGGTTGGCCGAGAGGTAGACGGCAGACACATTGTCACAGAAGACAAGGGTGGCCTTAGGAACCTCGACCAACAACTCCTGCAACAGCTGTCGTAGCCAGGAACACTCCGCAACAGCGTTTGCCACAGCGCGGTACTCCGCCTCGGCACTCGAGCGGGACACCGTGGGTTGTCGTTTAGACGACCACGATATCAAAGAGGGCCCGAGGTAAACACAGTAGCCAGAGGTGGAGCGGCGTGTGTCTGGGCAGCCGGCCCAATCCGCGTCAGAGTAGGCGACAAGGTCGGTGGTGGAGAAGGCTGTCAAGGTGAGACCCATGGCCATAGTGCCGCGGATGTATCAAAGAATACGCCTCACCAATGCCCAGTGCGTGTCGCGCGGAGAGTGCATATGAAGGCACACCTGTCCGACAGCATACTGAAGATCCGGCCGCGTGAGTGTGAGATACTGCAGAGCACCAACGATGGATCTGTAGAAGGCGGCGTCTGACGCTGGAGTTCCCTCAACAGCAGACACCTTGGCCTTCGTGTCAATAGGCGTGGTAGCAGCCTTGCAGTTAAGCATGCCTGCTCGCTCCAGAATCTCATGGGCGTACTTCTGCTGATGCAGAAAGAAGCCGGTGGGATGGCGAGTGACCTCAACACCGAGGAAGTACTGCAGAGCCCCCAAATCCTTGAGAGCAAACTCAGCGCTAAGATGAGCAGTGACCTGCTGGAGGAGCGCAGAGGAGGATGCTGTCAGGATGATGTCGTCGACGTATAGGAGGAGGTACGCAGTACCGGCGCCTTGATGATAAATGAAGAGGGAGGCGTCGGATCGCGAGGACCGAAACCCCATCTGCTAAAGAAAGGCCGCCATGCGTTGGTACCATGCCCGAGGTGCCTGCTTCAAGCCATAGAGTGACCTGGAAAGCAAACACACATGATCTGGGTGTGCGGCGTCGGCGAACCCGGTTGGCTGCTGGCAGAAGACCTGCTCCTGAAGATGACCGTGTAGAAAGGCGTTGGACACGTCCAGCTGGTGAACGGGCCACGCACGGGAGACTGCCAGCTGGAGGACAGTGCGGATGGTGCCCGGTTTGACAACCGGGCGAAAGTGTCGGTGAAGTCGACTCCAGCGCGCTGTCGAAAGCCGCGTACCACCCAGCGCGCCTTATAGCGCTCGAGAGATCCATCTGGGCGAGTCTTGTGACGGAAGACCCACTTGCCGGTGATGACATTGGCATGTGGTGGCCGGGGAAAAAGATGCCAAGTGTCATTGCGCTGAAGAGCGTCATGTTGGGGAACGGAGCATGAATTTCAAAAAATTTCCTACGCTCACGCAAGATCTATCCATGGAGATGCATCGCTACGAGAGGGGAGAGTGTGTCTACGTACCCTCGTAGACCGTTAGCGGAAGCGTCTCACAACGCGGTTGATGTAGTCGAACAATCCTTCGAGCTCCACCGATCGAGTATCGAACGTACGGCACCTCCGAGTTCTACACACGTGCAGCTCGGTGACGTTCCTCGCCTTCTTGATCCAGCAAGACGTCGAGGTAGTAGATGAGTTCCGTCAGCACGACGGCGTGGCGACGGTGACGGTGAAGTGATTCCGGCAGGGCTTCGCCTAAGCTCTCCGAAAATATGACCGAGGTGGAAAACAGAGATCAGGGCAACGCACACGGCTATGGGACAATTGTTGTACTTTGGGGTGCCCCCTTGCCCCCGTATATAAAGGATGAGAGGGAGGAGGCTGGCCCCCTAGGAGTGCGCCAAGTGTGGGGAGTCCTACTAGGACTCCTTAGTCCTAGTAGGATTCCACCTCCCATACGGAGTAGGAAAGGGGGAAGGGAGAGGGAAAGGAAAGAGGGGGCTGCGCCCCCTCCCCTAGTCCAATTCGGTTTGGGCAAGTGGGGGCGCGCGCCTCCTCACGTGGCCTGCCTCTCCTTTTCCCGTATGGCCCAATAAGGCACATTACTTCTCCCGGTGAATTCCCGTAACTCCCCGGTACTCCGAAAAATACCCGAATCACTCGGAACCTTTCCGACGTCCAAATATAGCCTTCCAATATATGAATCTTTACCTCTCGACCATTTCGAGACTCCTCGTCATGTCCGTGATCTCATCCGGGACTCCGAACAAACTTCGGCCACCAATCACATAACTCATATAATACTAAATCGTCATCGAACCTTAAGTGTGCGGACCCTACGGGTTCGGGAATGATGTAGACATGATCGAGACGACTCTCCGGTCAATAACCAACAGCGGAACCTGGATGCTCATATTGGTTCCTACATATTCCACGAAGATCTTTATCGGTGAACCTCATATGTCAACATACGTTGTTCCCTTTGTCTGGCGGTATGTTACTTGCCCGAGATTCGATCGTCGGTATCCAATACCTAGTTCAATTTCGTTACCGGCAAGTCTCTTTACTCGTTCCGTAATACATCATCTTGCAACTAACTCTTTAGTCACGGTGCTTGCAAGGCTTCTGTGATGCTGTATTACCGAGAGGGCCCAGAGATACCTCTCCGATAGTCGGAGTGACAAAGCCCAATCTCGATCCATGCCAACTCAACAAACACTTTCGGAGATACCTGTAGTGCACCTTTATAATCACCCAGTAACGTTGTGACGTTTGATACACCCAAAGTATTCCTACGGTATCCGGGAGTTGCATGATCTCATGGTCAGAGGAACGTGTATTTGACATAGTGAAAGCAATAGCAATAAACTGAACGATCATTTGCTATGCTAACGGTTGGGTCATGTCCATCACATCATTCTCCTAATGATGTGATCCCGTTATCAAATGACAACTCATGTCCATGGTCAGGAAACCTTCACCATCTTTTGATCAACGAGCTAGTCTAGTAGAGGCATACTAGGGACATAGTATTTGTCTATTATCCACACATGTATTTAGTTTCCGGTCAATACAATTCTAGCATGAATAATAAACCATTATCATGAACGGAGAAATATGATAATAATAAACACTTTATTAATTGCCTCTAGGGCATATTTCCAACAGTCTCCCACTTGCACTAGAGTCAATTACATTGTAATGAATCTAACACCCATCGCATTCTGGTGCTGATCATGTTTTTCTCGTGGAAGAGGTTTAGTCAACGGGTCTGCCACATTCAGATCCGTGTGTACTTTGCAAATCTCTATGTCTCCATCCTTAATCAAATTCCGAATGGAGTTGAAGCGACGCTTTATATGCTTGGTTCTCTTGTGAAACCTGGGCTCCTTTGCTATAGCAATTGCTCCAGTGTTGTCACATAAGATAGTCATTGGACCCGATGCACTAGGTATGACACCTAGATCGGATATGAACTCCTTCATCCAGACTCCTTCATGTGCTGCTTCGGAAGCAGCTATGTATTCCGCCTCACATGTAGATCCCGCCACGACGCTCTGCTTGGAACTACACCAACTGACCGCTCCACCATTAAGAATAAATACGTATCCAGATTGTGACTTAGAGTCATCTGGATCTGTGTCAATGCTAGCATCGACGTAACCCTTTACGACGAGCTCTTTGTCACCTCCATAAACGAGAAACATGTCCTTGGTCCTTTTCAGGTACTTCAGGATATTCTTGACCGCTGTCCAGTGATCTACTCCTGGATCACTTTGGTACCTTCCCACCAAGCTAATAGCGAGGCACACATCAGGTCTGGTACACAGCATGGCATACATAATAGAGCCTATGGCTGAGGCATAGGGGATGACACTCATATTCTCTTTGTCTTCTGCCGTGGTCGGGCTTTGAGTCTTACTCAATCTCACACCTTGCAATACAGGCAAGAACCCTTTCTTTGACTGATCCATTTTGAACTTCTTCAAAATCTTGTCAAGGTATGTGCTTTGTGAAAGTCCAATGAGGCGTTTTGATCTATCTCTATAGATCTTGATGCCTAATATGTAAGCAGCTTCTCCGAGATGCTTCATTGAAAAACTTTTGTTCAAATAACCCTTTATGCTTTCCAGAAATTCTATGTCATTTCCCATCAATAATATGTCATCCACATATAATATGAGAAATGCCACAGAGCTCCCACTCACTTTCTTGTAAATACAAGCTTCTCCATAAGTTTGTATAAACCCAAACGCTTTGATCACTTCATCAAAGCGAGTATTCCAGCTCCGAGATGCTTGCACCAGTCCATAGATGGATCGCTGGAGCTTGCATACTTTGTTAGCACCTTTAGGATCGACAAAACCTTCCGGTTGCATCATATACAATTCTTCCTTAAGGAATCCATTAAGGAATGCCGTTTTGACGTCCATTTGCCAGATTTCATAATCATAAAACGCGGCAATTGCTAACATAATTCTGACAGACTTTAGCATCGCTACAGGTGAGAAAGTCTCATTGTAGTCAACTCCTTGAACTTGTCGATAACCTTTAGCAACAAGTCGTGCTTTATAGATGGTGACATTACCATCAGCGTCCGTCTTCTTCTTAAAGATCCATTTATTTTCAATAGCTCGCCGTTCATCGGGCAAGTCTACCAAAGTTCATACTTTGTTCTCATACATGGATCCAATCTCGGATTTCATGGCCTCAAGCCATTTCTCGGAATCCGAGCTTGCCATCGCTTCTTCATAGTTCGAAGGTTCATCGTTGTCTAGTAACATGACCTCCAAGACTGGATTTCCGTACCACTCTGGTGCGGAACGTGTCCTGGTTGACCTTCGAAGTTCAGTAACAACTTGATCCGAAGTTTCATGATCATCATCATCAACTTCTTCTCTAGTCTGTGTCGATGTCACAGAAATTTCTTTCTGTGGCGTACTACTATCCAGAGGAGGTACAATTACCTCATCAAGTTCTACTTTCCTCCCACTCACTTCTTTCGAGAGAAACTCCTTCTCTAGAAAGGATCCATTCTTAGCAACGAATACTTTGCCTTCGGATCTGTGGTAGAAGGTGTACCCAACGGTCTCCTTTGGGTATCCTATGAAGACGCACTTATCCGCTTTGGGTTCGAGCTTATCTGGCTGAAGCCTTTTCACATAAGCATCGCATCCCCAAACTTTCAGAAAACGACAGCTTAGGTTTCTTACCAAACCACAGTTCATACGGTGTCGTCTCAACGGATTTAGACGGTGCCCTGTTTAAAGTGAATGCAGCTGTCTCTAATGCATAACCCCAAAATGATAGTGGCAAATCGGTAAGAGACATCATAGAACGCACCATATCTAATAGAGTATGATTACGACGTTCGGACACACCATTACGCTGTGGTGTTCCAGGTGGCGTGAGTTGTGAAACAATTCCACATTGTTTTAAGTGATTGCCAAACTCGTAACTCAAATATTCTCCTCCACGATCAGATCGTAAGAACTTTATTTTCTTGTTACGATGGTTCTCTACTTCACTCTGAAATTCTTTGAACTTTTCAAATGTTTCAGATTTATGCTTCATCAAGTAGACATAGCCATATCTACTCAAATCATCTGTGAACGTGAGAACATAACGATATCCACCGCGCGCCTCAACACTCATCGGACCGCATACATCGGTATGTATTATTTCCAACAAGTCTGTTGCTCGCTCCATTGTTCCGGAGAACGGAGTCTTAGTCATCTTGCCCATGAGGCATGGTTCGCACATCTCAAATGATTCATAATCAAGTGATTCCAAAAGTCCATCTGTATGGAGTTTCTTCATGCGTTTTACACCAATATGACCTAAGCGGCAGTGCCACAAATATGTGGTACTATCATTATCAATTTTGCGTCTTTTGGCATCAATATTATGGATGTGTGTATCACCACGATCGAGATTCAACAAGAATAAACCATTCACAAGCGGTGCATGACCATAAAAGATATTATTCATCAAAGTAGAACAACTTTTATTCTCTGATTTAAATGAATAACCGTCTCGCAATAAACAAGATCCAGATATAATGTTCATGCTCAAGGCAGGCACCAAATAACAATTATTTAGGTTCATCACTAATCCCGAGGGTAGATGTAGAGGTAGCGTGCCGACGGCGATAACTTCAACTCTTGAACCGTTCCCGACGCGCATCGTCACCTCGTCCTTAGCCAATCTTCGTTTATTCCGTAGCTCCTGTTTCGAGTTACAAATATGAGCAACCGAACCAGTATCAAATACCCAGGTGCTACTACGAGTATTGGTAAGGTACACATCAATAACATGTATATCAAATATACCTTTGTTGATGTTGCCAGCCTTCTTATCTGCCAGGTACTTGGGGCAGTTCCGCTTCCAGTGACCAGTCCCCTTGCAGTAGAAACACTCAGTCTCGGGTTTGGGTACAGACTTGGGTTTCTTCGTGGGAGCAGCAACTGATTTGCCGTTCTTCTTGAAGTTCCCCTTCTTTCCCTTGCCCTTCTTGAAACTAGTGCTCTTCTTTACCATCAACACTTGATGCTCCTTCTTGACTTCTACCTCCGCAGCTTTGAGCATAGCGAAGAGCTCGGAAATAGACTTTTCCATTCCTTGCATATTATAGTTCATCACAAAGCCCTTATAGCTTGGTGGCAGTGATTGGAGAATTCTGTCAATAACCGAATCATCTGGAAGATTAACTCCCAACTGAGTCAAGCGGTTATGCAACCCAGACATCTTGAGTATATGCTCACTGACAGAACTATTCTCCTCCATCTTACAGCTAAAGAACTTGTCGGAGACATCATATCTCTCGACCCGGGCATGAGCTTGAAATACAAGTTTCAGCTCTTGGAACATCTCATATGCTCTGTGATGCTCAAACGTCTTTGGAGCCCCGATTCTAAGCCGTAAAGCATGGCACACTGAACTATCGAGTAGTCATCAACACGTGTCTGCCAGGCGTTCATAACGTCGACAGACGAGGGAGGGGGTGTGACACCTAGCGGTGCATCAAGGACATAAGCCTTCTGTGCAGCAATGAGGATGATCCTCAGATTACGAACCCAGTCCGCATAGTTGCTTCCATCATCTTTCAACTTAGCTTTCTCTAGGAACGCATTAAAATTCAGTGGAACTACAGCGCGGGCCATTGATCTACAACATACAATTGCAAAGATTATTTAGACTATGTTCATGATAATTGAAGTTCAATTAATCAAATTATTTAAGAACTCCCACTTAGATTAACATCCCTCAAGTTGTCTAAGTGTAACATGATCCACATCAACTAAGCCACGTCCGATCATCACGTGAGGTGGATTAGTTATCAATGGTGAACATTTTTCATGTTGATCATATCTACTATATGACTCATGTTCGACCTTTCGGTCTCTTGTGTTCCGAGGCCATATCTGTATATGCTAGGCTCGTCAAGTTTAACCCAAGTATTCTGCGTGTGTAAAACTGGCTTACACCCGTTGTATGCGAACGAAAGAATCTATCACACCCGATCATCACGTGGTGCTTAGAAGCGTCGAACCTTCGCAACGGTGCATACTAGGGGAGAACACTTATCTTGAAATTTAGTGAAGGGATCATCTTATAATGCTACCGTCGTCCTAAGCAAAATAAGATGCATAAAAGGATTAACATCACATGCAATTCAGTATATGTGACATGATATGGCCATCATCGTCTTGTGCTTTTGATCTCCATCAGCCAAGCACCGTCATGATCTCCATTGTCACCGGATTGACACCATGATCCCCATCGTAGCGTCGTGACACCTTGATCTCCATCGCAGCGTCGTGGTCGTCTCGCCGGCTATTGCTACTACTACTACTGCTAACTCATAGTGGTAAAGAAAAGCAATTACATAGCGTTGGCATTGCATACAATAAAGAGACAACCATAAGGCTCCTGCCGGTTGCCTGATAACTTACAAAACATGATCATCTCATACAACAACTTATATCACATCATGTCTTGACCATATCACATCACCAGCTACCCTGCAAAAACAAGTTAGACGTCCTCTACTTTGTTGTTGCAAGTTTTACGTGGCTGCTACGGGTTTGCAAGAACCGTTCTTACCTACGCAAAACCACAACATGGTGTACTGATTGCTTTTTGATCTTCTAAAAGAACCCTCTTCATTGAAACCGATTCAACTAAAGTGAGAGAGACACACACCCGCCAGTCACCTTTATGCAACGAGTGCACTTAGCGGTGAAACCTGTCTTGCGTAAGCGTACGGGTAATGTCGGTCCGGGCCGCTTCATCTCACTATACCGCCGAATCAAGTATCAACTAGTAACGGCAAGCAATATGTATACACCCACGCCCACAACTCACTTGTGTTCTACTCGTGCAAATCACATCTACGCATAGACCTGGCTCTGATACCACTGTTGGGGAACGGAGCATGAATTTCAAAAAAAATCCTACGCTCACGCAAGATCTATCCATGGAGATGCATCGCTACGAGAGGGGAGAGTGTGTCTACGTACCCTCGTAGACCGTTAGCGGAAGCGTCTCACAACGCGGTTGATGTAGTCGAACAATCCTTCGAGCTCCACCGATCGAGTACCGAACGTACGGCACCTCCGAGTTCTACACACGTGCAGCTCGGTGACGTTCCTCGCCTTCTTGATCCAGCAAGACGTCGAGGTAGTAGATGAATTCCATCAGCACGACGGCGTGGCGACGGTGACGGTGAAGTGATTCCGGCAGGGCTTCGCCTAAGCTCTCCGAAAATATGACCGAGGTGGAAAACAGAGATCGGGGCACCGCACACGGCTATGGGACAATTGTTGTACTTTGGGGTGCCCCCTTGCCCCCGTATATAAAGGATGAGAGGGAGGAGGCTGGCCCCCTAGGAATGCGCCAAGTGTGGGGAGTCCTACTAGGACTCCTTAGTCCTAGTAGGATTCCACCTCCCATACGGAGTAGGAAAGGGGGAAGGGAGAGGGAAAGGAAAGAGGGGGCTGCGCCCCCTCCCCTAGTCCAATTCGGTTTGGGCAAGTGGGGGCGCGCGCCTCCTCACGTGGCCTGCCTCTCCTTTTCCCGTATGGCCCAATAAGGCCCATTACTTCTCCCGGTGAATTCCCGTAACTCCCCGGTACTCCGAAAAATACCCGAATCACTCGGAACCTTTCCGACGTCCGAATATAGCCTTCCAATATATGAATCTTTACCTCTCGACCATTTCGAGACTCCTCGTCATGTCCGTGATCTCATCCGGGACTCCGAACAAACTTCGGCCACCAATCACATAACTCATATAATACTAAATCGTCATCGAACCTTAAGTGTGCGGACCCTACGGGTTCGGCAATGATGTAGACATGATCGAGATGACTCTCCGGTCAATAACCAACAGCGGAACCTAGATGCTCATATTGGTTCCTACATATTCCACGAAGATCTTTATCGGTGAACCTCATATGTCAACATACGTTGTTCCCTTTGTCTGGCGGTATGTTACTTGCCCGAGATTCGATCGTCGGTATCCAATACCTAGTTCAATCTCGTTACCGGCAAGTCTCTTTACTCGTTCCGTAATACATCATCTTGCAACTAACTCTTTAGTCACGGTGCTTACAAGGCTTCTGTGATGCTGTATTACCGAGAGGGCCCAGAGATACCTCTCCGATAGTCGGAGTGACAAATCCCAATCTCGATCCATGCCAACTCAATAAACACTTTCGGAGATACCTGTAGTGCACCTTTATAATCACCCAGTAACGTTGTGACGTTTGATACATCCAAAGTATTCCTACGGTATCCGGGAGTTGCATGATCTCATGGTCAGAGGAATGTGTATTTGACATAGTGAAAGCAATAGCAATAAACTGAACGATCATTTGCTATGCTAACGGTTGGGTCATGTCCATCACATCATTCTTCTAATGATGTGATCCCGTTATCAAATGACAACTCATGTCCATGGTCAGGAAACCTTGACCATCTTTTGATCAACGAGCTAGTCTAGTAGAGGCATACTAGGGACATAGTATTTGTCTATTATCCACACATGTATTTAGTTTCCGGTCAATACAATTCTAGCATGAATAATAAACCATTATCATGAACGGAGAAATATGATAATAATAAACACTTTATTAATTGCCTCTAGGGCATATTTCCAACACGTCAAACTCCTCTTGCATCGCCGCAAGCCAGTTCGGATCCCGAAGGGCTGCGCGAGCAGAGGACGACAGTGGTGACGGTGATGATGTCGAGGCAGCACACGCATACTCGCCGGGGGGGTAACGTGTACTAGGCCGTAGTGTCCCGGTGCGAGCCCGGGTGACAACCCCGGAAGGAGGCCCGGCGGGGCCAGCCGCCGGTGCAGGGACCGGAGAGCCGGTGGTGGCGGCGTCAGAGGAGGCGGCGGAGCCCGAGACGTCCGAAGGGACCGTCGGGGGCGAAGGCGCCGCGGTGGATCCCGAGACATCCGAAGGGACCGTCGGGGCAGAGGACGCCGCACGGGGGGGGGGGGGGGGGGGGTGCGACTCGGGAGAGACCCACGGCGAGGGCGGTGTGCTGGACCCGCCGCTTAACCTGCTTCATCCGGCGTTCCTCCAAGCGAAGGTAGGCGACGAACTTGGGTAACGAGGGATCCAGCATCAAGGTGAGGTTGGAGGCGGCGTTGCCGAAGTCCTCGTTGAGGCCGGCGGTGAGCGTGCTGAGGAGGGTGTCATCATCGATCTTGGCGCCGATGTCGCGGAGTTCATCGAACAACGTCTTGAAGTGGCGGCAGTAGTCGTCGATGGACTGGTCATCTTGGTGACAGCCAAAGAATTCTTGCTGCAGAAGGACACGGCGCTGAAGCTTGTTGTCGGTGAAGAGGCCGTTGAGTTTGACCCAAACGGCGTGCGCATCATCGCCCTCGCTGATGACAGTGTGGAAGAGATCCTTGGAGATGGTGAGGAAGAACCACCGGATTAGGGTGGCGTCGATGGCGGTCCACTCGGAGTCGTCCTTCATGGCGATGGAGTGGACGGAGCCGTCGATGTGATCCACGACGTTGTACTCGCGGAAGACTAGCGAGAAGTAAGTCTTCCACGCGTAGTACGAGGAGTCATGGGGGTCGAGAGTGACGGGGACGCGCCCATGGATGTCGAGGTTGCGGATGTCGGCGGGATCGGGGCCGGCAAAGGGGTTGGTGTTGCCGGATTGGGAGGAGTGGACCGACATGATGACAGCGGCGCAGCGGGAGGGGATGAGCGGCGCGACAAGAGGTGGCGGCAAGATGCGGCGGCAAGGTGCGGCAGCAAGAGGCGGCGGCAAGAGGCGGCGGCAAGATGCTGCGGCAAGATGTTGCGGCAAGATGCGGCGGCAAGAGGCGGCGGCAAGATGCGGCGGCAAGAGGCGGCGGCAAGAGGCCCCGGCAAGATGCGGCGGCGGCAAGAGGCAGCGGCGGCGGCTGGGGAGGGAAGTTGGGGTGTAGGGTAAGCGGCGGCGGCGGCGGCTTGGGTAGCGGCGGCGGCGGCGGCGGCTAGGGCAGCGGAGGAGGAAGGATCGGTGTGCTATCTGATACCATGTAAGTTAGGGATTGCATGCATAGATGATTCTCATTGATGGTGCGCTAGGCACATATATAGGTACAGGGGGTGCAACTCATGTCTTGTCTCCCAAGTTACATACAGAATACAAAGAGAGGGAGACGTGACAGGTGCAATATACAACCAAGACCTATAGACATGTTACGCAGAGTCTACATGTTCAACAAATATCATTTCCATATCCTGTGCTCCTATTTGTGACCGAGTCTGGTATATGAAATATTTGGGAGGGAAGGTCTTATTTTCCTTTTTCACAACAGTATTGTATGATGCATCTCCCCCGCGAGAGGCACCACCACCTCAAACCCTGCGAGGGGTGATGACCCCTCGACCCCCTAGTTGTAGCGCCTTGTATTTGTATGAGATCCTATAGCGTCACATAATCCGGTAGTGTGATTATATGTGTAATTAGTTTTTTGTAGAATTGATATGAATAGTATTGCTTCATATTTGGTAGTATCAACTAGCCTCCATTTTCAAGGTGATACTAAACTTTTCGCTATGTCATTAAATCCCATATGAATCTTTGAGGTTTTTCAGTAATTATTTGGTTCATGGCCTAAAGCTCACAAAGAATACAACACAACTAGCC
This sequence comes from Elymus sibiricus, assembly GCA_039707655.1. Lineage (NCBI taxonomy): Eukaryota > Viridiplantae > Streptophyta > Magnoliopsida > Poales > Poaceae > Elymus > Elymus sibiricus. The sequence continues at coordinate 488,541,819 of CM077665.1, forward strand.
TGTGTGAATGGTCAGATGTGAACTAATGATATTTTATTTTTTTGCGGGGGCGTGAACTAATGAATTCGAATTAATGAGTCGGCTGTACTATGTGCCGCACAAGTCAAGACTCAAGACCAGTGGGAAAAGGTGCGTGTGAGAGTTCAAGGGAATTCCAAATTTCCCTGGTCTACCTGAAGGTTCAACTGGGATATGAGTGTAGACGACCGGTACCCAGCAGCTAGCCTCGGACCCTCGGTAGCATATATACAGTAGAACTAGCTTGACGGTGGTTTGTCAAACTAATTACGGCTCCACAGTACTTGCTTTCATTAGAATAGACAATTATATATACGACCTATAGTGAAAAAATAGCGCACTTTAGCGAAATGGTGCCGGCCTAAAAATCCACCATCAGTGTGCTATATCACTCTATAACATGTTATTAGCAAGACACTGTATACTGATTTTATTCAGCGTGCAATTAGCGAAGCTATTTTTTTCAATGACAACCTCCCTCGCTGATTAACCGAGGATGCCATCTTTGATTCACTTGATTTCGGAAACACAATGATAAAATGAGGAGGGAAAAACAACGGGCCATTAAATAAACTGTCACAATAATTGCAAGGTGACCGTAACACCTTAGCTAGTGATCTTTTCGGGAGATCTCTGAGTTTGTCAACGGAACCTGTTGCGGTTTCCAGCTTCGCCTCGATCTTTGAATGTCGGTGAAAGACGGTTCGTGATTTGACCATATACACAGGACTCGTTCAAATGTGACAGCGAACGGCATATGCTGTGAGAACGTATCAGACAGCCGGAACCAGCGATATCGAAGTTAAGAAAGTCATCGGATTCGTGTTTCTCTGTCACATATATATATTATGCGGCAGCCGGGCTGCGTGTGGATTCTTTACTTTCTCCCGTCAACTTCCAGCAGATTGATTCAATCCTGATAATGTAACAAATCGGTAGCTGCCGTCTACTGGAGTGCTACTATAAAATTTCTCTGAGAAAAGAAGGACTAGTCTCTGCCACGATGATCCATATGTGTAGCTATTCGAACGGCAGTCGGCAGCAATCAACTGGTTTCTTCAAACAGATTTGACCACGGACGTACAGTAGTAGTTTCTTCCGGGAAGGGGAAAAAATGGCATGGTCAGCTCAGCTCAGTGGTTCCACTTCGTTGAAACTTCCACCTTGGGGGAGGAGAGCAGAAACTGTTATGGTAGTCTTAGGCATGGTCTTGACCATCCGTTCGTCCGTTGAAATTGAAACAGTAAGCGAAAATGTCAGCCGCGGCTGGGCATCATTTGACCCGTCCAATCCTCATCCTCGAACCCTAGATAACCTAACATAGTCCGGCCATCAGTTTCAACAAGCTTCAAGTCAACTGCGCGCGAAAGTGTGTAGGTCGATCCATACCCCCCACCCACCTCTAACGGTCACTTGCACGCGGCCGCACCGTCAGATCATCGTACTAGTTGTAAAGTGATAATTTTCATGCGGCTGACACCATGCTAGAAATTCTGTCTGTATGGAATTAGTCGCATAATAGTTGCCCCTCTCGCGATAATTCCAAACGGTGCCTGCGCTCATCTACACCAGGTGAATAGTAAAATAAATAAAATATAGCAGAAAAGTTCAAATAATCTGTTTTTTTTTCAGTCAAGATGCTTAAATGTGTGATGTTCATGCAAAAAATTTGCGGTGTTTGGACATTCGAGGAGCTGGTGGAAAAACCAAAATCGGCTCCGAACAGGGTTTTTTTAAATGTTCTCAGACACTGGAAATTAGTCTTTTTCCCGCGACCTCATCGAACGCCCAAACTTCATCAAATTTCGCATGGACATCACACACAGGAGCATCTTGCATTTTGAAATGTTCTTCTATTTTTCATGATTTTACTGTTCATCTTTGGGCCTGTCTGAGCCCGAGTGCAAATTAGCCATGTCCCATATCTCGTTCCTTTTATCCGAATGAAGGTCCTTCATACAAATTCCGACGCATAAAAATTGTAGAAAATAAAATTCAACGAAGGTTTATAAAACCATTTTAGTCAAAATGGACCCATTTTATGGTCTAATCTATGCCTGAGTAATAATAAAGAACGATGCGTTTCTCCGTTTTTGGGTCCATCCTGAAGTTGATAGTAATTACCGACCATGCCACCCATAAGTCGCAAAAATACCCCTTTATTTTCTCGTAGGTCGTTTCGGTTCTCGCTGTGTCCAACAACAATGGGGCGCGTAGGGGAGGGCCAGCTGGGCTGGCCCAACAATGTGTCATTCAAATCAATGAAGGAATACAAAAACAAGCCATGCGCTTGACAGGGATCAAACCAGGATCCTCCGGCTGGTGAATGAAGGCAGCTAGCCACTGAAGATCATGAGCTTTGGTGTCTACATTATCAGCACACTGAAATAAGGCCTATTAAAACTAATATATCTAAAACATGTTTTGAAATTTGAAACACAAACATTTTTAAAATTGTGATTTTTTAAAAGAACTCAAACATTTCTGAAACAAGAACATTTTCAAATTTGTGAACAATTTTTGAAAAAGGGAACGTTTTTTGAAATTATGACCTGAGAACAGTTTTGAAAATGGGAAACTTTTTTTGCTGATCAAATCAGTGAAATAAATACGAAATAGAAGCTATGTGCTTGACAGGGATCGAACCAGGATCACCCCGATGCTGAAAATCCTGGCTAGCCACTGGAGCTCATGAGCTTTGGAGTCTACATAGCCAGCACGGTGAACTAAGAAAATGTTAACATCAATAGATCTAAAACATGTTTTGAAATTTAAAACATGATTTTTTTAATGCAATATGTTTTGAAACAAGAACATTTACAAAATCATGATGTTTTAAAAGAACTCCAATATTTTCTAAAACATGACATTTTCTAATCTGTAAACAAGTTTTTTAAAGGGAACGTTTTTTTAAAAAGTATCCTAGAATTTTTTTAAATGGGAAAGTTTTTGGAAGCTTCAAAGCTCGGACAAAATTTTAAAACGCTAACTTTGTTAGATATGTTAATTTTTTTGAATCCCGGACAGTTTTGAAAAATGTGAAAACTATTTTTGGAAATTCCGAAAAAAAAATAAACATCATTTTTTGAAAACAGGAAAACATGAAATTCTTATGAAAACACGAACAGTTTTTGAATTTGTGAAAAAAATCGTAAACAATAATATATTTTGAGAATTTGTAATAATTAAATAAAACATGTCTTTTTCGTAAATGATGAACATTTTTCTTAAATTTCTGAAAATCTCTATAAGACATGAATAGTTTTCGAATTTTGAACATTTTTAGAAAATACATTCATTTTTTTTGAAAATTCTAGAGTTAATTTTCAAACACACAAAGATTATTTGCAAAATTTTGAATATTTTTAAATTTTGAAAAAAAATCAAAATGAGAACAATAATTGGAAGTTCCGATCATTTTTCTACATTAACACCTTTATGGAATTTTGAACATTTGAATTTCTGAACATTTTTTGAAACTTTTGAATTTCTGAAACAAACCCCTAAAAATGAAAATAAAGAGAAAATAATGAAGAATAAATATACAGGAAAGGAAAATAAAAATAAAAATAGAAACTAAAATAGAAAAAGAAACAGAAAAGGCCAAAAAGCGGGTTGGCCCAGTCATGGGCGACCTTTGAGAAACTCCGACTATCTACTGCATCGTGCGGCAAATAGAGTTTGAGACTCAAACTCAAGCAGGATTCTGGGAGAAAAATATTCCAGGAACAGACTAGGCAAGTTGAATTTTATACGGTTGCGTGCTCAATCCATCCTCGCAAAACAGATAAACACATGAGCCAGAATAGAGAACATGATGGGTTATGTTCCTTGATCGGAAGTAAACATCTTCCTCAACTACTCATCATCTCATCCTAATCACACGACTGACAAGAATAGAAAAGACTAACAACATTGACAATGTCTTTTGTAAGAGGTAATCACGCGAGTGGTGCTCAAACTTCCCAATTAAATTCACTTTGGTGCTTGCATTTGAAAAAATATCCCAAAGTGGTTTTAAAACTTGACAGTATAGTTTAAATACGGTTTAAACCACGTCCAGATATGTATGTATTACTGACTAGACATGCCAGCGAGAGAGGGGTCCACTTGCAGTGTCAGAAAAGACTGACTTGCAGAGCGTACGTCTCAATGACCATCGGATCCCATATGTCCGGGCACAACAAAAATAAACAAAAAACAGGCTCGTCTAGGATTCAAATAGTTGACCTCGCGAAGCGCGCTACCTGCGCTAACCACTTGCACATGTTAGTGCGGCCCATTTTCCACATGTTAGTTTTTCTTTTCTTTTTTAGAAACTGCAAAATTATTCAAGTAGTATATAAAGTGTTCATACTTTTAGGAAATGTATTTCTACTTAAGAAGTGTTCACATGTTTTAATAAAGTTTATGTGTTTGTCAAAAGATATATTAAAAAATCAAAATTTGTGTGGAAAAATAATTAATAGCCTATTGTACCCCCAAGATTATAGATCCTTAAATGAACAGTTTTCAAGTTGTACATACATTTTTATACCAAGAAAATAAGTTCAGTTACATGACTTTTAAAGAATACATAAATATTTTCAAAATTACATTAACATATTTTAAAAGTAAGGTATTTTTGTTTGCATATTATTTATAAGACAAAAACATTATAACATTATTTTTATTACTATTACACACGCGTTTGTTTCGGATCAAACATCATGGCTTCCGAGTCCAGCGTTTTCCGAAACGGTATCCTGCCTTTCGTATCAACCAAACAAAACATGTATTCGGTAAGAAAATATTGGAAACCGGTGCTTCTCGTTACCATAACGAATATATTACCGGAGTGAGAACGAATCGCGTCAATATTTCTTTTGAAAATCTCTACTGAGTTGGTAGCTTCTTTTCCTGGCTTTTTTTTCGTCTCCCTTCCCACCTTCGCGTGGTTTTTTTTTCGTCTGGTTTTTTTCGTCCCTCCTCCCATCATCATATATTTAGTAATGTATTTATGTGAAAAAATCAATCAATTTAATAAATATTTAAAGACCAAATCTGAATTAGTTAACCTTACCATAAGTGGCCCAATCACATTAATTAATATTTCCATACATCACAAAATTACATTAATTAACATTTCGTTTCAGGGTTTTTTTCGTCTCCCCTCCCACCTTTATCTGTTTTTTTTCATCTAGTTTTTTCGTCCCTCCTCCCATATCTCTACTCCTAATGTTTCAGTTGATAGTCTCGCCTCATTGGTTTATTTTCGTTCGGGTATTTTCGTCCCACCTCCCACCACACCCTCCCACTGGTTTTCTTATCCATCGGTTTATTTTTCTTTACAATATTTTCTTTCAAATCAACACCTTCCTAACGCAAAAAAGATAACGGATCTAACTTTCCTAACTTATCTAAATCAATTGATCTCTCTCATTAATGTAATTTGTTTTAGGAAACAAATAGTAGATTTTCAGGAAACAAATAACGGATTTAAAAGAGGGAGTCCGTGGTCATGATGGTAGGGTGGTACGTCATTTCGTTCGTCTCCATCTTTCCTTTCACACATTAGATCTAGCGATCTCAAATGAACATAAATCAATTACCCCGTGATAAGTGGAACTTACCTATCAACGTGGTCTTCTCTTCTTCCTTCTGGAGCCCCCTAATTACCTCCCTCCAATATATGCTCCTCCTCCCGATGCTTTCCTCCCCCACCTCCACGGCTCCACCGTTATGGCAACCACGCAGGTCATTACCACCTGCCGCTGATTCCACCTGCTACTCCCTTCACTCCCATGTTGCTTCGGGCCTCTCTTCCTCCACCACGGGAGCAGCGGCGACTTGAGGAACGGAGCAACGGCGACACAACATGAAGGATGGCGGCAGATTAAGAACATAAGCGCCATAGCCATGGCGGAGCGGGCTCTTGGCGATGCCCTCATTGCATTCTTCTTCTTCCCTCTATTCGCCCTCTCCTTCCCATTGGGTGCTGCTAATCTCGCTGAATCTGATCTTCTTTCATGTGTGGGCATCGTCCGCATCAACCCTAAGGCAAGTAATCACTCTCCTGCTAATTCATGTTTCTCCGTCATGTCTTCTTTAGTGATGTGCAGATTCTTGTTGGGGAACGTTGCATGGGAAACAAAAAAATTCCTACGCACACGCAAGATCTATCCAAGGTGATGAGTATCTATGAGAGGGAGAGTGGATCTACGTACCCTTGTAGATCGCTAAGCGGGAAGCGTTAAGAAACGCTGTGGATGTAGTCGAACATCTTCGCGATCCAAATCGCAAGCCGTCCCGCGATCCAATCACGATCCGTCCTGCGATCCAATCACGATCCTTCCGATCTAGCGCTGAACGGACGGCACCTCCGCGTTCAGCACACGTACAGCTCGATGACGATCTCCATCTCCTTGATCCAGCAAGCGAGGGTGGAGAGGTAGATGAGTTCTCCGCCAGCACAACGGCGTGGTGGCGGTGGTGGTGGAGCTGTCCCGGCAGGGCTTCGCCAAGCACGACCGAGACAGTCTAGTGGAGAACAGATCTAGAGGGAGAGAGAGGCAGCCGTGGCTTTTTCTGGTGAGGGTCTGCCCTCAAAACCCTCTAGTATATATAGGAGGGAGGGAGGAGGAGGCAGCCCTAGGGTTTCCCCTAGGGGTTCGGCCGAACCTCCACAAGGGGGAGGAGTCCACCTGCCACAAGGGAGGTGGAATCCTAGTAGGACTCCTCCCCTCTTGGCCCCTTCCCCACCCCTTGCGTAAAGGCCTCCTAGGGGCTGGCCGGCCAGCCCACCAGGGGCTGGTGCGCCACCTCCTAGGCCCATGTGACCCTTGGGGTGGGTGGGCCCAACTTGGTGGACCCCCCGGAACCCATTCGTCACTCCCGGTACACTACCGGAAGTGCCCGAAACTTTTCCGGAGACCAAAACGGGACTTCCTATATATCAATCTTTACCTCCGGAGCTCCTCATGACGTCCGGGATCTCATCCGGGACTCCGAACAATCTTCGGTCATCACCATACATAACTCAATACTACCGAAACGTCACCGAACGTTAAGTGTGCAGACCTTGCGGGTTCGAGAACTATGTAGACATGACCGAGACACCTCTACGGTCAATAACCAATAGCGGGACCTGGACGCCCATATTGGTTCCTACATATTCTACGAAGATCTTTATCGTTTGAACCTCTATGTCAAGGATTCAGTTAATCCCGTATGATGTTCCTTTTGTTCTTCGGTATGTTACTTGCCCGAGATTTGATCGTCGGTATCTCTATACCTAGTTCAATCTCGTTACCGACAAGTCTCTTTACTCGTTCCGTAATACAAGATCCCGTGGCTAACTCTTTAGTCACTTTGCTTGCAAGGCTTATTGTGATGTTGTATTACCGAGTGGGCCCTGAGATACCTCTCCGTCACACGGAGTAACAAATCCCAGTCTCGATCATGGCCAACTCAACTGACACCCTCGGAGATACCTGTAGAGCATCTTTATAGTCACCCAGTTACGTTGCGACATTTGATACACACAAGGTATTCCTCCAGTGTCAGTGAGTTGCATGATCTCATGGTCATAGGAACAGATACTTGACATGCAGAAAACTATAGCAATAAACTGACACGATCATATGCTACGTTCATAGTTTGGGTCTTGTCCATCACATCATTCTCCTAATGATGTGATTCCGTTATCAAATGACATCTCATGTCTATGGCTAGGAAACCTTGACCATCTTAGATCAACGAGCTAGTCTATTAGAGGCATACTAGGGACACAGTGTTGTCTATGTACCCACACATGTATTTGAGTTTCCAATCAATACAATTATAGCATGGATAATAAACGATTATCATGAACAAGGAAATATAATAATAACCATTTTATTATTGCCTCTAGGGCATATTTCCAACAGTCTCCCACTTGCACTATAGTCAATAATCTAGCTCACATCGCTATGTGATTTACATTGTTATGAATCTTACACCCAATGAGTTCTGGGGTTTGATCATGTTTTGCATGTGAGAGAGGTTTTAGTCAACGGTCTGCCATATTCAGATTTGTGTGTTCTTTGCAAATCTATATGTCATACTGCAGATGCTACCACGCTCCACTTGAAGCTATTCCAAATGGCTGCTCCACTATACGTATCCGGATTGCTACTCGGAGTCATCCGGATTGGTGTCAAAGCTTGCATCGACGTAACCCTTTACGACGAACTCTTTATAACCTCCTTAATTGAGAAATATTTCCTTAGTCCTCTATTTACTAAGGATAATTTTGACCGCTGTCCAGTGATCCACTCCTGGACCACTCTTGTACCCCTTGACAGACTCATGGCAAGGCACACACCAGGTGCGGTATACAGCATGGCTATTCCAAATGACTGCTCCACTATACGTATCCGGTTGGCGACTCGGAGTCATCCAGATCGGTGTCAAAGCTTGCATCGACGTAACCCTTTACGACGAACTCTTTATCACCTCCTAACCGAGAAATATTTCCTTAGTCCTCTTTAGGTACCTAAGGATAATTTTGACCGTTGTCTAGTGATCCACTCCTGGATCACTCTTTTACCCTCTTGCCAGACACGTGGCAAGGCACACATCAGGTGCGGTATACAGCATGGCATAGCGTATAGAGCCTATGGCTAAGGCATAGGGGACGACCTTCGTCCTTTCTCTTTCTTCTGCCGTGGTCGAGCTTTGAGTCTCACTCAACTCCACACCTTACAAATCAGGCAATAACTCTTTCTTTAACTGATCCATTTTGAACTCTTTCAAAATCTTGTCAAGGTATGTACTCATTGAAAGTCTTATCAGACGTCTTGATCTATCTCTATAGATCTTGATGCCCAATGTTTAAGTAGCTTTATCCAGGTCTTCCTTTAAAAAACTCCTTTCAAACAACCCTTTATGCTTTCCAGAAATTCTACATTATTTCCGATCGACAATATGTCAACCACATATACTTATCAGAAATTCTATAGTGCTCCCACTCACTTTCTTGTAAATACAAGTTTCTTATAAACTTTGTATAAACCCAAAAGCTTTGATCACCTCATCAAAGCGTATATTCCAACTCCGAGATGCTTGCTCCAGTCCATAGAAGGATTGCTGGAGCTTGCATGCATTTTAGCATCCTTAGGACTGACAAAACCTTCCGGTTGTATCACATACAACCTTTCCTCAAGGAAACCGTTAAGGAAACGATGTTTTGACATCCATCTGCCAGATTTCATGATCGAAAAATGCAGCAACTGCTAACATAATTCCAACAGACTTTTAGCATCGCTACGGGTGAGAAAGTCTCATCGTAGTCAACTCCTTGAACTTGTCGGAAACTTCTTTGCGACAAGTCAAGCTTTATAAATGGTGACATTTACCATCGGCGTCTGTCTTCTTCTTAAAGGTCCATTTGTACTCAACGGCCTGCCGTTTAACGGGCAAGTCTACCAAAGTCCATACTTGGTTTTCATACATGGATCCTTTCTCGGATTTCATGGCTCCTAGCCATTTGTTGGAATCCGGGCACACCATCGCTTCTTCATAGCTCGTAGGTTCACTGTTGTCTAACAACATGACCTCCAAGACAGGATTGCCGTACCACTCAGGAGCGGTACGAGTTCTTGTCGGCCTACGAGGTTCGGTAGTAACTTGATCCGAAGCTTCATGATCATCATCATTTGCTTCCTCTTCACTTTGTGTAGGCGTCGCAGAAACATCTTTTTGCGCCGTGCTACTATCCAACTGAAGTGACGGTTCAACAACCTCATCAAGTTCTACTTTCCTCCCACTCAATTCTTTCGAGAGAAACTCTTTCTCGAGAAAGGACCCGTTTTTAGCAACAAACACTTTGCCCTTGGATCTGAGATAGAAGGTATACCCAGCTGTTTTCTCAGGGTATCCAATGAAGATGCACTTTTCTGCTTTGGGGTCGTGCTTATCAGACATAAGCATCGCATTCCCAAACTCTGAGAAATGACAACTTAGGTTTCTGCCAAACCAAAATTCATACGGTGTCATCTCAACGGACTTAGATGGTGCCCTATTTAAAGTGAATGTAATTGTCTCTAACGCATAACCCCAAAACGATAGTGGCAAATCGATAAGAGACATCATAGTACGCACCATATCCAATAGAGCATGACTACGACATTCGGACACACCATCACACTATGGTGTTCCAGGTGGCGTGAGTTGTGAAACAACTTCCACATTGTCTTGAGTTGTATACCAAACTCGTAACTTAGATATTTACCTCCACGGTCATATCGTAGACATTTTATCTTCTTGTCACGATGATCTCAAACTTCACTCTGAATTTGTTTGAACTTTTCAAACGTTTCAGACTTGTGTTTCATTAAGTAAATATCCCCATATCTACTCAAATCATCAGTGAAGGTTAGAAAATAACGATATCCACCGCATGCTTCAACACTCATTGGATCGCTACATCAACATGTATTATTTCCAATAAGTCACTTGCCCACTCCATCAAATCGGAAAACGGGGACTTAGTCATCTTGCCCAAGAGGCATGGTCCGCATGTCTCAACCGATTCAAAACCGAGTGAGTCAAAAGATGCATCAGCATGGAGTTTCTTCATGCGCTTTACACCAATATGACCTTGGCGGCAGTGCCACAAGTATGTGGTACTATCATTATTAACTTTGCATCTTTTGGCATCAATGAACATGTGTATTACAACAATCGAGATTCAATGAACCATTCACATTGGGTGCATGACCATTGAAGGTATTATTCATGTAAACAGAATAACCATTATTTTCTAACTTAAATGAATAACCGTATTGCAATAAACACGATCTAATCACGTTCATGCTCAACGCAAATACCAAATAACATTTATTTAGGTTCATCACTAATCCCGAAGGTAGAGAGAGCGTGCGATGGTGATCACATCAACCTTGGAAACACTTCCAACACACATCGTCACCTCGCCATTAGCTAGTCTCCGTTTATTGCGTAGCTTTTATTTCGAGTTACCACATTTAGCAACTGAACCGATATCTAATACCCAGGTGCTACTAGGAGTACTAGTAAGGTACACATTAATAATACGTATATCAAATATACTTCCGTTGACGTTGCCAGCCTTATTATCTTTACCAAGTATCTAGGGTTGTTCCGCTTCAGCGACCGCTCTCCTCATAATAGAAGCACTTAGTCTCGAATTTGGGTTCAACCTTGGGTTTCTTCACTGGAGCAGCAACTGGCTTGCCATCCATGAAGTTTCCCTCCTTGCCCTTGCCCTTCTTGAAACTAGTGGTTTTACTAACCAGCAACACTTGATGCTCCTTCTTGATTTCTACCTTCGTGGTGTCAAACATTGCGAATAGCTCAGGGATCATTATTTCCATCCCTGGCATTTCATAGTTCATCACGAAGCTCTAGTAGCTTTGTGGCAGTGACTTGGAGAACTATATCAACCACTATCTTATCTGGAAGATCAACTCCCACTCGATTCAAGCGATTGTAGCACCCAGACAATCTGAGCACATGCTCACCGATTGAGCTATTCTCCTTCATGTTGCAGGCAAAGAATCTTGTTGGAGGTCTCATACCTCTCAACACGGGCACGAGCCTGAGATCCCAATTTCAGCTCTTAGAACATCTCATATGTTCCGTGACAATCAAAACGTTTTGGAGCCTCAATTCTAAGCCATAATGCATGACGCACTGAACTATCAAGTAGTCATCAGAACGTGCCTGTCAGATGTTCACAACATCTACAGACGACGCTTGAGGGGGTGGCGCACCGAGCGGTGCATTAAGGACATAAGCCTTTTGTGCAGAAATGAGGACAATCCTCAGATCACGGACCCAGTCCGCATTATTGCTACCATCATCTTTCAATTCTATTTTCTCTAGGAACGTATAAAAACAGGGGAGCTACAGCGCGAGCTATTGATCTACAACATAATTTGCAAAGTCACTTTGACTATGTTCATGATAATGAGTTCAATTAATCATATTTCTTAAGAACTCCCACTCAAATTGATATCCCTCAGATCATTCGAGTGTCACATGATCCAAATTCACCAACCCAAGTCCGATCATCACGTGAGATGAGGTGGTTTCAATGGTGAACATCTCCATGTTGATCATATCTACTATATGACTCATGTTCGACCTTTCGGTCTCTTGTGTTCCGAGGCCATGTCTGTACATGCTAGGCTCGTCAAGTTTAACCCGAGTGTTCTGCATGTGCAACACTGGCTTGCACCCGTTGTATGCGAACGTAGAGTCTATCACACCCGATCATCACGTGGTGTCTCGAAACGACGAACTTTCGCAACGGTGCACACTCGGGGAAAACACAATTTTATCTTGAAATTTTAGTGAGGGATCACCTTATAATGCTACCGTCGTCCTAAGCATAACAAGGTGCATAAAAGGATTAAAATCACATGCAAATCATAAGTGACATGATCTGGCCATGAACTTGTGCTTTTGATCTCCATCTCCAAAGCACCGGCATGATCTCCATCGTCACCGGCATGACACCATGATCTCCATCATCTTGATCTCCATCAACGTGTCGCCATCGGGGTTGTCGTGCCAACCATGCTTCTACTACCATTGCTACTGCTTAGCGATAAAGTAAAGAATTACATAGCGCTTAATGGGTGACACGCAGGCCACATAAAAATTAAAGACAACCCTATGGCTCCTGCCGGTTGCCGTACTCATCGACATGCCAGTCATGATAATCTATACAAAACATGATCATCTCATACATCACATATATGTCATCATGTCTTTGGCCATATCATATCACATCATACCCTACAAAAACAAGTTAGACGTCCTCTAATTGTTGTTGCATGTTTTACGTGGCTGCTATGGGTATCTAGCAAGAACGATTCTTACCTACGCAAAACCATAACGGTGATATACAAGTTGCTATTTCACCTTCTATAAGGACCGCCTCTGTCGAATCCGATTCAACTAAAGTGGGAGAGACAGACACCCGCCAGCCATCTTATGCAACAAAGTTACATGTCAGTCGATGGAACTGGTCTCTCGTACGTGGACGAGTATGGTTTTTCCGAGTCGCTTCATCCCACAATACCGCTGAATCAAGAAAAGACTAAGGAGGGAAGCAATCTGAATATCAACGCCCACAAACTCCTTTGTGTTCTACTCGAGATCTCATCTACGCATAGACCTAGCTCATGATGCCACTGTTGGGGAACGTTGCATGGGAAACAAAAAATTTCCTACGCACACGCAAGATCTATCCAAGGTGATGAGTATCTACAAGAGGGAAAGTGGATCTACGTACCCTTGTAGATCGCTAAGCGGGAAGCATTAAGAAACGCGGTTGATGTAGTCGAACGTCTTCGCGATCCAAATCCCAAGCCGTCCCGCGATCCAATCACGATGCTTCCGATCTAGCGCCGAACGGACGGCACCTCCGCGTTCAACACACGTACAGCTCGATGACGATCTCCACCTCCTTGATCCATCAAGAGAGGGTGGAGAGGTAGATGAGTTCTCCGCTAGCACAACGGCGTGGTGGCGGTGGTGGTGGAGCTGTCCCGGCAGGGCTTCGCCAAGCACGACCGAGACAGTCTAGTGGAGAACAGATCTAGAGGGAGAGAGAGGCAGCCGTGGCTTTTTCTGGTGAGGGTCTGCCCTCAAAACCCTCTAGTATATATAGGAGGGAGGGAGGAGGAGGCAGCCCTAGGGTTTCCCCTAGGGGTTCGGCCGAACCTCCACAAGGGGGAGGAGTCCACCTGCCACAAGGGAGGTGGAATCCTAGTAGGACTCCTCCCCTCTTGGCCCCTTCCCCACCCCTTGCGTAAAGGCCTCCTAGGGGCTGGCCGGCCAGCCCACCAGGGGCTGGTGCGCCACCTCCTAGGCCCATGTGACCCTTGGGGTGGGTGGGCCCAACTTGGTGGACCCCCCGGAACCCATTCGTCACTCCCGGTACATTACCGGAAGTGCCCGAAACTTTTCCGGAGACCAAAACGGGACTTCCTATATATCAATCTTTACCTCCGGACCATTCCGGAGCTCCTCGTGACGTCCAGGATCTCATCCGGGACTCCGAACAATCTTCAGTCATCACCATACATAATTCAATACTACTGAAACGTCACCGAACGTTAAGTGTGCAGATCCTGCGGGTTTGAGAACTATGTAGACATGACCGAGACATCTCTACGGTAAATAACCAATAGCGGGACCTGGATGCCCATATTGGTTCCTACATATTCTACGAAGATCTTTATCGGTTGAACCTCTATGTCAAGGATTCAGTTAATCCCGTATGCTGTTCCCTTTGTTCTTCGGTATGTTACTTGCCCGAGATTTGATCGTCGGTATCTCTATACCTAGTTCAATCTCGTTACTGACAAGTCTCTTTACTCATTCCGTAATACAAGATCCCGTGGCTAACTCTTTAGTCACTTTGCTTGCAAGGCTTATTGTGATGTTCTATTACCGAGTGGGCCCTGAGATACCTCTCCGTCACACGGAGTAACAAATCCCAGTCTCGATCCATGCCAACTCAACAGACACCCTCAGAGATACCTGTAGAGCATCTTTATAGTCACCCAGTTACGTTGCGATGTTTGATACACATAAGGTATTCCTCTGGTGTCAGTGAGTTGCATGATCTCATGGTCATAGGAACAGATACTTGACATGCAGAAAACTATAGCAATAAACTGACACGATCATATGCTACATTCATAGTTTGGGTCTTGTCCATCACATCATTCTCCTAATGATGTGATCCCATTATCAAATGACATCTCATGTCTATGGCTAGGAAACCTTGACCATCTTTGATCAACGAGCTAGTCTATTAGAGGCATACTAGGGACACAGTGTTGTCTATGTACCCACACATGTATTTGTGTTTCCAATCAATACAATTATAGCATGGATAATAAACGATTATCATGAACAAGGAAATATAATAATAACCATTTTATTATTGCCTCTAGGGCATATTTCCAACAATTCTCACATACGCCGCTCCACCGTCCGGCCACATGCCACATCTTGATCCAACAATTGGGAGGATCGGAAGGAGGAGGAGGATCCCCTAGCACTGTTTGGGCAGCACCCAATTGCCCCATCGTGGACCGTCCTAGCATCAGCCCCGCAACCTTGAGGTCTGCTGCAAAGTGCTAACACCGGATGACCATCACCGTAATCTCCTCCTGTATTGAGATTCTGCCTCCCCCTACAGTCCTTTGTAAGTTTGTTCCAATATAAAGTACAGGTAAAAGTAATTTCAGGTTGTGTGAACGTTAATGGCTTTTCCTCCCATTCAGCCAGCAGATTAATACTTTCTACACATACATTGATAACATGGCTGCATGCATCATCATGATGCAGAGGCCGGGGGCCATCCTCCTTTTCAAAAAAAACATACATTGGTAACAAAAATGAGATCAGACGGTACTCCTATTCATGGCTCTTCTAAATCTTGTAACTGTACATTTTTAGGTTCCATGTTATTTAAATATATTTTTGGGCTCACTTCTCCATTTTTTTGAGCAAGCAATTTTGTAGCTTTTTGGGAACAATAATCTCATAATGGGGTCCTGCCATGTAGAACATGATTAAAAGATTGAAAGAAATACCATCTTTGCTAATAACACTTTATTAGGTCGCCATGTTATTGTTGAAGTGATTACTCGTTTTTTGCCCCAAATAGCAAGACATGTAGGCATGGCGACACAAGCGAGGCGGTAGTGCATGTTGCTCATTTTGTTAGAGAAATAGCAGATGATGAAGGGCATGCAGATGTGGTTATTCATTTGGACATCACCATGGTAGTGGAGGATCGAGGCCATGCACCGGCAGAAGTAGTGCAATATGGTGGGGTTGTGCTCCCAGGGAACGCATGCAACACAATGTGGTGGCGATGTGCTCTCAGGAAACGTGGGCGGTGCCATGGTGTCCTCAGGGGCCACTAGTAGAAAACAGGCCATTAGTCCCGGTTGGGAAGGGCCTTTAGTCCCGGTTCCCCAACCGGGACTAAAGTATAGGGACTAAAGGGTCCAAGCCTTTAGTCCCGGTTGGCTACGAACCGGGACTAAACCCTGGCCACGTGGTCGGCAGCGCGCGCCAGGGCATAGGGACCTTTGGTCCCGATTGGTAACACCAACCGGGACTAAAGGTTTAGGGGTTTAGGGGTTTAGGTGTTTAGTGTTTATTGTTTATTTTTCCTTTTCATTTTGTGTTTTCCATTTAATTCTTTTTCATTTCAAACATATTTTACGCTACTACATACTGTACACGTTATGCATATATAATAGAATTTCTCATAGAACCGATCATATATCATAAAATTTCTCGTACAAGCAATCATATATCATAGAATTTCTCGTACGACCGCATGCATACACATATATATATACAATTTGGTATATACAATTTCTCGTACAATTTGCAGATCATTTGCGGATCGGGTAATGGTATTCTCCGTCGGGAGATATGACCTGCTGAAGCAAATATCCCGCAATTTCCTCTTGAATTGCTCGTATGCGGTCCGTTGGTAGGAGCTTATCCCGCATCTCGTGCATCTTTAAAGAAGGAGATCAATATGAACATGTTAGTTGTGTGTATATGTATTAGATCATGATAAAAAAATATGAATGGTGTTTACGTACCCAAAGATCTCTTGCACTCTTGCTGCTTTCGGTCATAAAGTGAATGTTCTCGCAAACGTAATATGCACATAGTTCAGTCCCATGTGCCTGCCTCATGCACTTTACGAGAATAGAATTCAATCAGATAACAATGAAGCATGACAATGGTATTGAAACTAGAATTAAAGATATGCGCGGACGTAGCTAGTACTACTTAATTACCCTGGGCTTTCGCCATCTCAACTCTGGTTTCCATTCACCGGTGACCTCTTTGATGAAACGTTTCCAAACCCTACCCGGCAAAATTAATAAAGGAGTTATTAATTACTTGATATTAGGAAATTAACTAATAAAGAAGCCGACATAGTGCGTCAATGATTGAAATTACCTTTCGAGCAACGAATTCAAGCTTATGTAATCTTCAGGGTCTTTACTTAGCGAGTCCAGTACTTCAACAGTTCCATCGTCAACTCTAATGATTAGAAGTATCCAGTGGTAGCTGCGCACACGATTTGCATAAGCGGGCATGCATAACTCATCAACTACACTTAACATCGAGTATATATATATAAGCAAAAATAGAATTTGTAGTACAAGACAGTAACACTCACTTGAAGTTCCAAGGTAAAAGTATTTCTGGTTTGGTATTTAGGGCCTTCAAAAACCTTAGAAGCATTTTCTCCGTGTCTTTAGGTACCTTCTCAACACTTCTTCATTAACGGTATTTGGGTCAATGAACCCAATGCCATAGACTCCAGCTCTTTCCAATTCAAAAATCTTCATTCTGCATAATACCACACAAAAGAATATAGTGAGTATAATAATAGGCAATGAACGAGCTGAGCTAGAGACTTAAATTATAGAAAGAAATCACTTACAGACAATAGCAACTGACGATAGATTTGTCGAGTGCTTTTTGATTGAATAACTGAAAAAATTCTTCATTTTCAATCCACAAATCTTTTTCATGGATGTAATGTTTCTTGACTTTCACCATGAGGCTCTCTCGCCCGTCCTTTACTTCTCTCATGTACCAGTCATGCAATTTGTACATTTGCGTTGTTAGAAGCTTCTCGTCGTCAGGACTGACCAGAGGTTTCCCGGGGACATATTGCCATGCTATTTCCTTCGGATCCAACGGTGGAAATTCCTCGATCTCTAGGAATTGTTCAACGGTGATACCGAGCAATCTAGCATTCTCTCTATCAGCGTCGGTTATTACCACGTTATTGGCACTCACCTTGAGCGGGCTGATCGATTGGACTGCCTGTTCTCCGAGCTGGGGAACAGTTTTCCCGCATTTACTGCTACCGCTCGACTTCTGGCTTTTCTGGGATTCATAGGACTTGGTAATACAGCGTTCATAGTCTGATACCGGCCTTTTCTCCGCCGGTTTAGCTGCATCAATAAAGTGTTGTACGACCTCGTCGGGTACTTTCTCCTTTGGCGGCGGGGGCGCTTTCGGTCCAAAATGGGCCCGCAAAGCGAGATTCACTGATTCATCGAGTTCCTCGTCAGTCATATCGTAAGCTAACTTCTTTTTGGTAGGAGGCTCAGGTTTCTTCTTTTGTGTTCTCTTCCGCTTTGGAGACGACGGATATCGATATCGCGGACGTCTCGCGCTAGGCTCCGTCTCGGGGTGGGATGGACTCTGCTGACATGGCGGAGCTTGATATCGCGGATTCGCCATGCGCTCCGTCTCGGGGTGGGATGGATTCGGCTGGCGCGGCGGAGATGGATATGGCGGACTCACCCTGCGCTCCGTCTCGGGGAGGGTTGGAGTCTCCTGACGCGGCGGACTTGGAGGAGGAGTCGGTGGCCTTGGCACTGAGTTTGGAAACACGATGCATTCCTTTTTCCATAAAATGACACAACGCCTGGCTTCTCCGAGTGTCCGCTCCTCTTCACCTCCAAGGTAGTCAAGATCTAGTGATTCATATGCCGACACAACTTGATCCACTGCTACTTCTTGAGCTTGCGTTGGTTTTCCCTTGAAGAGGAAAGGGTGATGCAGCAAAGTAGATAAGTATTTCCCTCAGTTGTTGAGAACCAAGGTATCAATCCAATAGGAGGTACAAGCAAGGCCTCAATCTATGCACCTGCACAAACAATCAAACACTTGCACCCAACGCTATAAAGGGGTTGTCAATCCCTTCACAGTTACTTGCAAGGATGAGATCTGATAGAGATAGATATAAAAGATTACTAAAACGAAAACTAAAGTAAATAAATTGCAGCAAAGTATTTTTGGTATTTTTGGTTTATAGATCTGAAAATATAATATGGAAAATAGACCCGGGGGCCATAGGTTTCACTAGAGGCTTCTCTCTTGAAGGAAAATAATACGGTGGGTGAACAAATTACTGTCGAGCAATTGATAGAAAAGCGCATAGTTATGACGATATCCAAGGCAATGATTATGCATATAGGCATCACGTCCGTATCAAGTAGACCGAAACGATTCTGCATCTACTACTATTACTCCACACATCGACCGACTCCTGCCTGCATCTAGAGTATTAAGTTCATGAAGAACAGAGTAACACATTAAGTAAGATGACATGATGTAGAGGGATAAACTCAACCAATATGATGAAAACCCCATATTTTTATCCTTGATGGCAACAATACAAATACGTGCCTCGCTACCCGTACTTTGTCACTGGGTGAGGACACCGCAAGATTGAACCCAAAACTAAGCACTTCTCCCATTGCAAGAATTACCAATCTAGTTGGCCAAACCAAACCAATAACTCGAAGAGACTTGCAAAGATATGAAATCATGCATATAAGAATTCAGAGAAGATTCAAATAATATTCATAGATAATCTGATCATAAACCCACAATTCATCGGATCTCGACAAACACACCGCAAAAGAGTATTACATCGGATAGATCTCCATGAAGATCATGGAGAACATGGCATTGAAGATCATAGAGAGAGAAGAAGCCATCTAGCTACTAGCTATGGACCCGAAGGTCTGAGGTGAACTACTCATGCATCATCGGAAGGGCAATGGTGTTGATGTAGATGCCCTCCATGATCGAATGCCCCTCCGGCAGATTACCGGAAAAGGCCCCAAGATGGGATCTCACGGGAATAGAGGCTTGCGGCGGCGGAAAAGTATTATCGTGGCTCTCTCTGGTATTGGGGGAATATTCCTGAATTTATAGGCGAAGAATTAGGGTTGGAGGAGCTACGGGGGGCCTACAAGCCAGGGGGGCACCCCCCCAGGGGCGTGCCCTGGTGGCTTGTGGCCTACCCGTAGGTCTTCTGGCCTCTTCTCGAAGTCTCCTGGGTTTCTTCTGGTCCAAGAAAAATCAGCGTAGAATTTTATTCCGTCTGGACTCCGTTGGATATTCCTTTCCTGCAATACTCAAAAACAAGGAAAAAACAGAAACTGGCACTGGGCACTAGGTTAATAGGTTAGTCCCAAAAATAATATAAAATAGCATATTAATGCATATAAAACATCCAAAACAGATAATATAATAGTATGGAACAATCAAAAATTATAGATACGTTGGAGACGTATCAGCATCCCCAAGCTTAATTCCTGCTCGTCCTCGAGTAGGTAAATGATAAAAACAGATTTTTTGATGTGGAATGCTACCTAACATATTTATCCATGTAATATTCTTTATTGTGGCATGAATGTTCAGATCCATAAGATTTGAAACAAAAGTTTAATGTTGACATAAAAACAATAATACTTCAAGCATACTAACAAAGCAATCGTGTCTTTTCAAAATAACATGGCCAAAGAAAGTTATCCCTACAAAATCATATGGTCTGGCTATGCTCCATCTTCCCCACACAAAGTATTTAAATCATGCACAACCCCGATGACAAGTCAAGCAATTGTTTCACACTTTTTATGTTCTCAAACCTTTTCAACTTTCACGCAATACATGAGCGTGAGCCATGGATATAGCACTATAGGTGGAATAGAATATGGTGGAGGTTGTGAGGAAAAGGAGAAGATAGTCTCACATCAACTAGCTTATTAACGGGCTATGGATATGCCCATCAATAGATATCAATGTGAGTGAGTAGGGATTGCCATGCAACGGATGCACTAGAGCTATAAGTGTATGAAAGCTAAAAAAGAAACTAAGTGGGTGTGCATCCAACTCGCTTGCTCACGAAGACCTAGGGCAATTTGAGGAAGCCCATCATTGGAATATACAAGCCAAGTTATATAATGAAAAATTCCCACTGGTATATGAAAGTGACAAAATAGGAAACTCTCTATCATGAAGATCATGGTGCTACTTTGAAGCACAAGTATGGAAAAAAGATAGTAGCATTGTCCCTTCTCTCTTTTCTCTCTCTTTTTTTTGTGGGCATCTTTGGCCTCTTTTTTTGGGCTTCATTGGCCTCTTTTATTATTTGTAAAGTCCGGAGACTCATCCCAACTTGTGAGGGAATCTGTGACGCCCCCAATTTCGACCTTACGCTAAACATACACGCAATGCGTACGACCAAGATTAGGGACTCACGGATTGATATCACAACACAACACTAGACACAAATTAAAGTCATACAGCTTCATATTACAAGCCAGGGGCCTCGAGGGCTCGAATACAAAGCTCGACATAACACGAGTCAGCGAAAGCAAAAATCTGAGTACAGACATAAGTTAAACAAGTTTTGCCTTAAGAAGGCTAGCACAAACATAACACGGATCGAAAGAGGCGAGGCCTCCTGCCTGGGAACCTCCTATCCTACTGCTGGTCGGGGGCAGCCTCCACGTAGTAGTAGGCTCCGGCGGTGGTGTAGTAGTCGTCTCCGGCGTACTCCATCTCCTGGGCTCCATCGTCTGAACGCAGAAACGTATCGAGGGGGAAAGAGAAAGCAAAGCAGCGGTGAGTACTCATCCAAAGTACTCGCAAGACTGACATCAGAACTATGCTAAGTATGCATCAGTATCAAGGAATGGGGTTATATCTGGGCTGACTGCAGAAAGCAAGAATAGGGGGAAGGCCTAGTTCTATCGAAGACTAGCATCTTCAGCATCTTGCAGCATTAGAAGAGAGTAGACTGGTATCTCATATATAGTCATATTATTGTAGCAAATTTTTATTAAGTATCCACGCCCAGAGATCCTTCCTCGACTCCCTGCGAGGAAGCAATCCCGGAGCCAACATTCATTTCAATGTAAATCACAATTTTAGTTATATCAGGTCAAGGTACAACTCCAAGTCGTCCTGTTACCATGGACACGGCTATTCGAATAGATGAATTCATCCCTGCAGGGGTGCACCGCATTTCCAACATGCTTGATCACCTCCGGCCGGACACACTTTCCTGGGTCATGCCCGGCCTCGGGGTATCAACACGTCGTCGCCCCACCTAGGCTCAACAGAGAGGCCAGCCCGCCGGTCTAAATACTAAGCGCACAGGGGTCGTGGGCCCACTTGCCCTTTGCGCTCATGCACGATGCGTGGGCGGCCGAGGTCAGCCCTAGCACACTCTAATCCAAGACCTGTGCCGTCCAGGCCACTCGGGCGCGCGCCGCTCCATTGCTGACGTCCGAAGAGCTTCGGCTGATACAACGACGCTGAGTACCCATAACTTGTCCCACGTGAAGGTTTGGTGCGTAAAAGGTCCAAATCGACCAACTCAGATCAAATACCCAACCCATTAGCATTTTATTAATGCGGGGCAAGCGCGACCCATGAAGTGCGGTCCCGTCGCCCCGTCTCGAGGATGTGTGGCAAGGGCCTCACCTACCCGGCCACGCCTCGTCATCATCAAACCGTGGGTACCCCTCAGGGCCGACCCATCACCAACATGTTTCTGTAACCAGGTCATAGTAACTGTGTGTATAAAACATCAAGACGAAACCTGAGGAATCACCCTCAAAGGGTCCCGCTCGATGAAACCGTCAAGGTGGACTTAGAGGAATCACCCTCGAGGGTCCCACACTTGAGGGGTTGCACGACAAAGTCATCGTCGGGAGTGGTGAAGGAGGAATCACCCTCGATAACCACGACCGACTAGCTGCACTACAGAGTTAGCATCATGAGTACTTCACGAGGTGTCACCCTTGGTACTCGATAGTAGCTCTGCAGAGTCGTACAACTAAGGGGGTGTGTGGTGAATGTGACGGGCATGGCTTGTCCGTTGGTTGACCGAGACTTCGAGTCTTCGAGTCGTCGAGTCGTCGATGAAGAAGCAGGGGCAACTGGGACTAAGGGGGTCACAGGGGATTCATTGATCAACCTATACTAAGCAGTTGATACAACAGCAGGTATAGTAGCAGTTTATCAAAAACAGGCTATGCATCAGAATAGGAGCTAGCTAATACAATAGCAAAATCTAATGCAAGAATGAGAGGGAAAGAATTGGGCGATATCGGAATGCTCAAGGGGGGTTGCTTGCCTTGCTGCTCTGCTGTAATGGCCTGGTCGTCAACGGTGTAGTCGTACCCGGCAACAGCGTCAGTCTCGGGGTCTACCGGTAAGAAGAGGGGGGAGAAACAATAAATATAAAGCAAACAGATGCATCACATGCATGACATGACAATATGCAGAGCTAGGCATGCACTAACGCAGGGCTACACGTCGCAGACGAATCGGAAGAATATCTGACGATATTTTCCGGGTCTCAGGCTACTACCGGACAGACGAAAACGATGGAAAAGTTCCACGTTCGTTATGATAGGAGCACGTGACAGACTAACGGACAGCGTATTTAGATTCGTGGGATTTTTCTGAGCAACTTTCATGTATAAAACTTTTTCATCGGAGTTACGGTTTATTTTATATGATTTTTCAAAGTTTTAAAGATTTTCTGAGTTTCTGGAATATTATTAATTTCGAAATAAAATAGCAAAAGCTATATGTACACAGAAGTGTACCCGGCCAGGCCACGCAGGGGCTGACTGGTGGTTCCTGATGACTGGGTCAATAGCCCAGTCAGCAGAGGCTGACAGGTGGGACCTGTTGACTGCCCAGACAGCAGTCAACAGTCAGCCGTTGACTGGGTTGACTAACATGTGGGGCCCATATGTCATAGACCCATATTCTATCAGATTGTTTTAATGTGTCATACTCTAATTAGCATCTAAGGTTAACACTAATACCAGATTAGCACAGCCGGCCACACTAGACAGTGGCACAACCGGCTATGCCCTGGCTGTGCACACACACGCACGGCACGGAGGCAAGCAAGGCCACGGCCAGGTTGCCATGGCTAGCACGCAGGGCACAACACCCACACGCATGTGCCCACAATACACGCGCATGGCGCACTCGGCCATGGCCTTGCCATGGCCAGCAGCAGCGACGGGCACGGGAGAGGCCGAGCAGACGATGCGGGGCAACGGCAGCATGCAACAGTAGCGCAGCGGCAGCAGAAGCAACAGCAAGGAGCAGCGCCCAGCGGCAATAGCATACAGCAGACGCGAGCAGCGAGCGGCCGAACAGCTAGCAGCAAGCAGCAGCCGTAGAGGAGCAGCAGAGCAGCAGTTGGAGACAGCGGCGGCTGTAGCAATCAAAGCAGCGGCAAGCAGCGGCGGGAGCAGAGCAACACAGCGGCAAGCGGGCGCGGCGACCAGCCGAAGCGCGGGCGGCGCAGGCGCAAGGCATGAAGCGGTCGCGCGCCTGGGTGCGGCCAGGAAGCGGCGCGTGCGGCGCGAGGAGCAGGGGCACGGGGATGGGCATGAGCAGGAGCATGCACGGACGGCGAGCAAGGCAATGGCGGCGAGCTTCGGCCGCGACGGGAACGATGGCTACACGCACGGATTCGAGGGGGAAATAAGGGGGACGGGCAGAGGAGCTCACAGCAAACTCGTGGATGTGCTCGGGGTGGCCGGGGACGGACCGGAGCAGTGGCAAACGACGGCGGACGTCGACGATGTACGCGATGAAGATAAGCTCGATGGCGAGCGCACGAGACGGTTCTGCTCGATTCGGTGCTCGGGACGGACGAAGTGGACCGTGGCGGTTCTCCCGGATGTCTTCTCGCGGCGCGGGGAGCATGGTGGCCGCGGTATCGACGGCGACATGGCGACGACGGCGCTCGGGAGGCGCGAGCGGAGGAGGTAGCTGCACAGGGGAAAGGAAGGAGAGGCGGCTAGGGTTCGTGGGAGGTTGTGCTGTTGCTATATAGGGCGAGGGAGGGTCGTGGATGCGCGCCATGGCGCCGTGGCCTCCGTGGATGTGCTCCACGCAGCCTCCCTGCTACAGGTTGAAGACAACCAGTGTGGGCTGGGCCTGTGCACTAAAGCACTGGGCCATAAGTGCAAAATGAGAGTTTTCTCTTTATTCATTTCTGTAGTTTACTTAGCTAATGATTTTATATATTTTTGGCTATCAAATGAGTTTTGTTTATTATGAAACCTCACACATAAATGCTATGCGATATTACTAGGTTGCACAAAAAGGTTTGGGGCCAATTGGAACTATTCAAACATTTTTTTTTAAATTCAAAAGGTCAAGTATTTTTTTGTTGGACCACTGAAATAATTTTTACGGACAAATTGGGAATCCAAATAGAGTTGATATTATTTTCACCAATACTGGAGGATTTTATTACATATTGTATACATTTTTGTTTAGCTGTTTAAATAAATATTATTTTTGATTTTATTTTAAACTTGAATTTGAACTTGGCTCGGATCAAAGTGAAGTTTAGAAAATTAATAATGATGACATGGCACCATTAGCATGAGTTTACTGTAGCATGACATCGGGGTGTTACAGAATCATAGCTTCCATCATCCTTTCCTCTCATGGGACAATGCTCTAATAATGATGATCATCACACTTTTATTTCCTTATAACTCAAGAATTACAACTCAATACTTAGAACAAAATATGACTCTATATGAATGCCTCCGGCGGTGTACCGGGATGTGCAACGATCTAGCATAGCAAATGACATCAAAAAACGGACAAGCCATGAAAACATCATGCTGGCTATCTTACGATCATGCAAAGCAATATGACAATGATGGTGCGTGTCATAATAAACGGAACGGTGGAAGTTGCATGGCAATATATCTCGGAATGACTATGGAAATGCCATAATAGGTAGGTATGGTGGCTGTTTTGAGGAAGGGAATATGGTGGGTTTAATGCACCGGCGAAAGTTGCGCGGTACTAGAGAGGCTAGCAATGGTGGAAGGGTGAGAGTGCGTATAATCCATGGACTCACATTAGTCATAAAGAACTCACATACTTATTGCAAAAGTCTATTAGTTATCGAAGCAAAGTATTAGACGCATGCTCGTAGGGGAGAGGTTGGTAGGAGTTAACCATCGCGCACTCCCGACCCTCACACAAAGGATGACGATCAATAAACAAATCATGCTCCGACTTCGTTACATAACGGTTCACCATACGTGCATGCTACGGGAATCACAAACTTTTAACACGAGTATTTCTACCAATCCACAATTACTCACTAGCATGACTCTAATATCACCATCTTTATATCTCAAAACTATATGCGAGGAATCAAACTTCTCATAGTATTCAATGCACTTTATATGAAAGTTTTTATTATATCCCTCTTGGATGCCCATTATATTAGGACTAAATTCATAACCTAAACCAACTACCATGCTGTTTAAAGACTCTCAAAATAATATAAGTGAGGTACGAGAGTTCAATTATTTCTATAAAATAAAACACCACCGTTCTCTAAAAAGATATAAGTGAAGCACTAGAGCAAAATTGCCTAGCTCAAAAGATATAAGTGAAGAACATAGAGTATTCTATTAAATTCACGATGGATTGTGGCAAACTAAAAAGCAAAGACTCATATCATACAAGACGCTCCAAGCAAAACACATATCATGCGGTGAATAAAAATATAGCCTTAAGTAAATTTACCGATGGATTGAAGACGAAAGAGGGGATGCCTTCCGGGGCATCCCCAAGCTTAGGCTCTTTGGTATCCTTGAATATTCCTTGGGGTGCCTTGGGCATCCCCAAGCTTAGGCTCTTGCCACTCCTTATTCCATAGTCCATCAAATCTTTACCCAAAACTTGAAAACTTCACAACACAAAACTCAACAGAAAACTCGTGAGATCCGTTAGTATAAGAAAAATAAATCACCACTTTAGGTACTGTTGTGAACTCATTCTTTATTTATATTGGTGTAATATGTACTGTATTCCAACTTATCCATGGTTCATACCCCCCGATACAACCCATAGATACATCAAAATAAGCAAACAACACAAAGAAAACAGAATATGTCAAAAACAGAACAGTCTGTAGCAATCTGTAAACTTCGAATACTTCTGTTACTCAAAAAATTCTGAAAAATAGGAAAATCTGGGAAATTTGTATATAAATCTTGTGTAAAAATTTCAGACTCATTCAACACTGTGGTGAATTTATAAAATTCCTGGACTGAGCGCAAAAGTTTCTGTTTTTCAACAAGATCAAATCAACAATCACCGTAGACCATCCCAAAGGTCTTACTTGGCTCAAACACTAATTAAAACACTAAAACACAATTACTACAAAGGTAATAATGTGTAAACCACTCAATAACAGAAACTAAAACAAAAAACATAAAATAAAATTGGGTTGCCTCCCAACAAGCGCTATTGTTTAACGCCCCGAGCTAGGCATAACGCAATAGATCTAGGTATTGTCATCTTTGGTATGCAATCCATAAGTAGCTCTCATAATAGATTCATAAGGTAATTTAATTTTCTTTCTAGGAAAGTGTTCCATGCCTTTCCTTAACGGAAATTGGAATCTAATGTTTCCTTCTTTCATATCAATAATTGCACCAATCGTTCTAAGGAAAGGTCTACCAAGAATAATAGGACATGTAGGATTGCAATCTATATCAAGAACAATGAAATCTACGGGCACATAATTCCTTTTTGCAACAATAAGAACATCATTAATCCTTCCCATAGGTTTCTTAATAGTGGAATCCGCTAGATGCAAATTTAAAGAGCAATCATCAAGTTCATGGAAACCTAGCACATCACATAAAGTTTTCGGAATCGTAGAAACGCTAGCACCCAAATCACACAAAGCATGGCACTCATAATCTTTAATTTTAATCTTAATAGTAGGTTCCCACTCATCATAAAGCTTTCTAGGTATAGAAACTTCCAACTCAAGTTTTTCTTCAAGAGATTTCATCTTAGCATCAACGATATGTTTAGTAAAAGCTTTATTTTGATTATAAGCATGCGGAGAATTCAACATGGATTGCAACAAGGAAATACAATAAATCAAAGAACAACTATCATAATTAAAGTCCTTGAAATCCAAAAAAATGGGTTCATTGCTATTTAAAGTTTTGACCTCTTCGATCCCACTTTTATCAATTTTAGCATTAAAATCTATAAACTCCGAATCATTGGGATGACTTTTAACTAAAGTTGACTTATCTCCAGTCCCATCTTTATCAAGATTTATATTAGAAAACAAAGATTCAATAGGAGTCACATCAATCACTTTAAGATCTTCATCATTATTATCACGAGAACACACTTTTTCAAGCCATTCACGCTTAGCACGCATTCTAGCGGTTCTTTCCTTACACTCATCAATAGAAGTTATCATAGCTTTTAAAGACGCATTAATATCACGCTTGGGTGGAGTAGATCTAATTTTCAAAGAATCAATCTCAAGCGAAATTCTATCAACGTTCCTAGCCAAATCATCAATCTTGAGCAATTTTTCTTCAATCATAGCATTGAAAACCTTTTGCGAACTAATAAATTATTTAATATTATTCTCAAGATCAGAGGGCATATTATTATAATTTCCATAAGGATTATTGTAGGAATTACCATAATTATTAGAGGAATTACCAGGAAACGGCCTAGGGTTGAAATTACCTCTATACGCATTATTACCAAAATTGTTCCTACCAACAAAATTCACATCCATAGATTCATTATTATTTCCAATCAAAGAAGACAAAGGCATATCATTAGGATCAATAGGAGCACTCTTACTAGCAAATAATTTCATTAATTCATCCATCTTTTCACTCAAAGTATTTATTTCTTCAATGGCATGCACTTTTTTACTAGTAGGAGATCTTTCGGTATGCCATTGAGAGTAATTTGCCATAATATTATCTAGGAGTTTAGTAGCTTCTCCTAATGTGATTTCCATAAAAGTACCACCCGCGGCGGAATCTAAAATATTTCTAGATGCAAAATTCAACCCCGCATAAAAAAATTGTATAATCATCCATAAACTCAAACCATGTGCGGGGCAATTTCTAATCATTAATTTCATCCTCTCCCAAGATTGTGCAACATGCTCATGATCAAGTTGCTTAAAATTCATTATATCGTTCCTAAGGTAGATCATATTAGCGGGCGGAAAGTACTTGGAAATAAAAGCATCTTTACACTTATTCCATGAATCAATACTATTTTTAGGCAAAGATGAAAACCAAGTTTTAGCACGTTCTCGTAGTGAGAACGGAAATAGCTTCAATTTAACAATATCATTATCCACATATTTCTTCTTTTGCATATCACACAACTCAACGAAAGTATTTAGATGGGATGCGGCATCTTCACTAGGAAGGCCAGAAAATTGTTCTTTCATAACAAGATTAAGCAAAGCGGCATTAATTTCATAAGATTCTGCACTAGTGGCGGGAGCAATCGGAGTACTAATAAAATCATTATTATTAGTATTGGAGAAGTCACACAATTTGGTATTCTCAGACATCGTGACAAAGCAAGCAATCTAGCACACAAGCAAACAAAAAGCAAACGAAAAGACGAACGGAAGAAGGGCGAATAAAAAGGAAAATCTTTTTGGTTTTTTCTGAAAATCGTTTTAGAAGTGGGGGAGAGGAAAACGAGAGGCAAATGGCAAATAATGTAAATGCAAGAGATGAGTTTGTGATGGGTACTTGGTAGGCTTGATGTAGATCTCTCCGACAACCACGCCAAAAATTGGCAAGTTGACGGGAGAGTTCTTGTCTTGACTTGCTATGTATCCTCCCCGGCAACGGCACCAAAAATCCTTCTTGCTACTTCTTGAGCTTGCATTGGTTTTCCCTTGAAGAGGAAAGGGTGATGCAGCAAAGTAGATAAGTATTTCCCTCAGTTGTTGAGAACCAAGGTATCAATCTAGTAGGAGGTACAAGCAAGGCCCCAATCTATGCACCTGCACAAACAATCAAACACTTGCACCCAACGCTATAAAGGGGTTGTCAACCCCTTCACGGTTACTTGCAAGGATGAGATCTGATAGAGATAGATATAAAAGATTACTAAAACGAAACTAAAGTAAATAAATTGCAGCAAAGTATTTTTGGTATTTTTGGTTTATAGATCTGAAAATATAATATGGAAAATAGACCCGAGGGCCATAGGTTTCACTAGAGGCTTCTCTCTGAAGGAAAATAATACGGTGGGTGAACAAATTACTGTCGAGCAATTGATAGAAAAGCGCATAGTTATGACGATATCCAAGGCAATGATTATGCATATAGGCATCACGTCCGTATCAAGTAGACCGAAACGATTCTGCATCTACTACTATTACTCCACACATCGACCGACTCCTGCCTGCATCTAGAGTATTAAGTTCATGAAGAACAGAGTAACACATTAAGTAAGATGACATGATGTAGAGGGATAAACTCAAGCAATATGATGAAAACCCCATCTTTTTATCCTTGATGGCAACAATACAAATACGTGCCTCGCTACCCGTACTTTGTCACTGGGTGAGGACACCGCAAGATTGAACCCAAAACTAAGCACTTCTCCCATTGCAAGAATTACCAATCTAGTTGGCCAAACCAAACCAATAACTCGAAGAGACTTGCAAAGATATGAAATCATGCATATAAGAATTCAGAGAAGATTCAAATAATATTCATAGATAATCTGATCATAAACCCACAATTCATCGGATCTCGACAAACACACCGCAAAAGAGTATTACATCGGATAGATCTCCATGAAGATCATGGAGAACATGGCATTGAAGATCATAGAGAGAGAAGAAGCCATCTAGCTACTAGCTATGGACCCGAAGGTCTGAGGTGAACTACTCATGCATCATCGGAAGGGCAATGGTGTTGATGTAGATGCCCTCCATGATCGAATGCCCCTCCGGCAGATTACCGGAAAAGGCCCCAAGATGGGATCTCACGGGAATAGAGGCTTGCGGCGGCGGAAAAGTATTATCGTGGCTCTCTCTGGTATTGGGGGAATATTCCTGAATTTATAGGCGAAGAATTAGGGTTGGAGGAGCTACGGGGGGCCTACAAGCCAGGGGGGCACCCCCCCAGGGGCGTGCCCTGGTGGCTTGTGGCCTACCCGTAGGTCTTCTGGCCTCTTCTCGAAGTCTCCTGGGTTTCTTCTGGTCCAAGAAAAATCAGCGTAGAATTTTATTCCGTCTGGACTCCGTTGGATATTCCTTTTCTGCAATACTCAAAAACAAGGAAAAAACAGAAACTGGCACTGGGCACTAGGTTAATAGGTTAGTCCCAAAAATAATATAAAATAGCATATTAATGCATATAAAACATCCAAAACAGATAATATAATAGCATGGAACAATCAAAAATTATAGATACGTTGGAGATGTATCATCCACCCCGACACGAGCATAGCCAGGTGGAATCGGATTGCCGTGGAAAGTTGCTTCGGGTCCACTCGGTAAAGCAAAGCCATTCGCCGCCTTCATGGATATGTTCTTCAGTTTCACGTGTAGCTCACAAGGTGTCGACTCTAGGATATCATCCACGGGGTAGCGAGCCAGCAGTGCATCATCGGCCGGGACCCCCGTGGAACCCATGCTGCTTTTCGGCATAGATGATGGAATGGTACCATCCAATGCTGGATCTAGTTACTGCTGCTGCTGAGACGCGCCTTGCTGGCTAAGTTTGTTGATTTGCTCCTGCTGCATGTTATATTTGCATTCCAAGTCCTGAATCCGATCTACTTCATGCTTCTTCTTTCTGGCACGACTTCTGTAGCTGTCGTTCCAATCCGCAAACCCCAGAAGCCACGGAACCATGCCTTTGCCTCGTGTTCGTCCCGGGTGTTCAGGATTCTTGAGGGCGCGTGAAAGCTCGTCCTTCTCTCTCTCGGGCTCATACACACCCGCTCGAGCTTCTGCTATTGCTTTAAGTAACTCGTCCGTGGCTTCTTTAAGACTTGCCTGTTCAAGAACCTCCCCTGTCTTTGGGTACAACTTTCCCCCATGTGCATAAAACCAAGTCCTGCACCTCTCGAGCCAAGTCTCTGTTACTGGAGTGACCCCTGCAGCCTTCATGTTTCTCTCAGATTCTTCCCACTTAGGCAACCCAGACTTGTAGCCGCTTGGCCCCAGACGATGGTGCCACGTTTTTTTGTTGGCATTTATCTTGTTTATTCTCGACCGTTTCTTAGCTTATTCTGATTCCTTGAACTTCACAAATTCGTCCCAGTCATCTGCTAACTTCACATATTCTCCTTTGAATTCTGGAGTCTTCTTTCCTCCTTCCAAGTAATTGGTCCATAATCTTTTCTTCCAAGACTGGAATTGTGTGGCCATCTTCTTAAGAGCACACTTCTTGACTTTCTCCCGTTGGAGATCTATGAGACCCTCTGGTAGGGTGAAATGTTTCATGAGCTCCTCCCAAAGCAGATCTTTTGCTCTTTGGCTGACAAAAGGAACTCCGCGATCTTTTGGCTGATTCCATTCTTGAGCGGTGATCGGGATTTGGTCCCTAACGATAACTCTGCATTGACGTATAAATTTGTCTGCATTCTCTTTAGGAGCAATCGGTTCGCCATCTGCTCTGATTTGATCGATGTTAAACTTTACGCCTTGTTTCAACTTTTTTGTCGGGCCACGTTTAACCCTTGTAGAATATTTGCTCGATCCGGAGGGCTGAAAGGAAGAAAGATTCGTTAATATATACAATTCAATCAATACATCTGATGATCACCAGAGGGCAAATTAATACCTCGCCGGACTCTATTAAATGGACAAAAATTTCTTCGCCATCGTCATTGTCAGCTGGTTCGCCTTCGTCTCTTGGTTGTTCTTCCTCAATTCCCTCACCGGATGGGTTAAGGTATTGTGAGCCATCATCTACTTCATTCTCTTCGTTTCCGGAGCGTATCAGGTCGTACATGGCATTCTCTTGATCATGGTCTCTGTCTCTACCGTCCATAGCTTAACTAATCCAGAACAAATATAAAACAATTAGAATGCATTCAATAAGCAGAACCAGAGATATGCAAATCAATACAAGGCAATGCAACAATACGATCATATAATATCACTAATACATCATCGAATAGTATCACTAATACATCATCGAATATAATATCACTAATACAAATCTAGTTGACGTCTCGCGGCGCAGGCGGTGGACACCAAAAGATAAGGAACTATGACAGGATCATAGCTCGGGTGTGATCCCTGAAGAACCTGCCAGGTATTGGAGAACCTGGCGTCCAACGCAGTCATGTAGCGTCGGACGTGCTCGTCCTCCTCCCTGACACGGCGACGTACCACCTCCGCGGGGGCTGGCTCCCTCTGCACTGACAGTGGTCCACGCGACCGCCACCAAATAACCTCCGGGTCGACGACGGGACCCTGATTCCTCACCAAGCTCCGTGCCCCGGAAGGCAGCACCTCCCAGTGCCAGCCCGGCGGAGCCCAGTCCCGGACATGCTGGCGCCTCTCAAGCAGGTGGTCGACGGCGCCGAGTCGACGACGAGGATGCGGGCCAGGCATCGTTGACGTCGAGAACAAATTCTACAACTATTTAAATTCCTACTATTTAATAAACTTTAATAAAGATGATTGCATTTAACAACTATGACAATAATAACGAGAACCACGAATCCCGAGTCGACGAACCCCGAGTCCCCGACGATCGCCGGTGAGGAGTCCCCGACGATCGTCGGGGACTCCTCACCGACGATCGCCAGTGAACTCCTCACCGGCGATCGTCGGGGACTCGGGGTTCGTCGACTCGGGACTCGTGTTTCGACGACTCGGGACTCGAGACTAAAAAACAACTAAACTAAAAAACTAAAACAACTAAACTAAACTAAAACTAAAACAACTAAACTAAACTAAACTAAAACAACTAAACTAAAAAACTAAAACTAAAACTAAACTAAACTAAAACAACTAAACTAAAACAACTAAACTAAAAAAACTAAAACTAAAACAACTAAACTAAAAAAACTAAAAAAACTAAAACACGCCGTGGTCGCCGCGGTGGAGGGGGATCGGAGCAGGCGGCAGGAGCTCACCGGCGCGACGGGGCTCGGGGGAGGGGGTGCGGGCGGCGACGATGGGGCTCGGGGAGGAGGCGCGGGCAGCGTCCGGCGTCGGGGGCGGCGACAACGTCGACGAGATCGTCAAAGCGGGTCTACCATTACCCCTCCTCCAGTCAGATTGGCCCATTTGCACCGGAACAAAGGGACCTTCAAATCACCTCCATAGTCAAGTTCCCATATCTCCTCTATGTAACCATAATATGTGTCCTTTTCCTTGGTGTTTGCCGCATCGTCAAAGCGGACACCACTGTTTGGTTGGTGCTCTTTTTATCTTGGGAGATCGTGTAAAATGTATTCCCATTTATCTCGTACCCTTGGAAAGTCAATATAGTCGAAGATGGTCTCTTGGCCAACAAGTACAAGTCATCTTCAACATTGTCGTCATTCATGAGATGTGTTCGCAACCAACCGCCGAAAGCCTCAATGTGTGTACGTTGAATCCAGGGGTCAGACTTCTCCGGGTTCTTCGAGCGTATAATATCCATGTGTTTCTCGATATACGGGGTCACCAAGGTAGAATTCTGTAGAACTGTGTAGTGTGCTTGCGCCCAAGAATGCCCGTCCCTACATATTATTGATTTTGGTCCAAGCGTGCCTTTTCCACGCAGTCTCCCCTCATGCCGCGATTGAGGAACACCAATCGGCTTAATGTCAGGAATAAAGTCAACACAAAACTCAATAACCTCCTCTGTTTCATGGCCCTTGGAGATGCTTCCTTCTGGCCTAGCACGGTTACGAACATATTTCTTTAAGACTCCCATGAACCTCTCAAAGGGGAACATATTGTGTAGAAATACAGGACCTAGAATGGCAATCTCTTCGACTAGGTGAACTAGGACGTGCTTCATAATATTGAAGAAGGATGGTGGGAACACCAACTCGAAACTGACAAGACATTGGACCAAATCATTCTGTAAGCTTGGTAGGATTTCCGGATCGATTACCTTCTGAGAAATTGCATTGAGGAATGAACATAGCTTCACAATGGCTAATCGAACATTTTCTGGTAGAAGCACCCTCAACGCAACCGGAAGCAATTGCGTCATGATCACGTGGCAGTCATGAGACTTTAGGTTCTGGAATTTTTTCTCTGCCATATTTATTATTCCCTTTATATTCGACGAGAAGCCAGACGGGACCTTCATACTGAGCAGGCATTCAAAGAAAATTTCCTTCTCTACTTTGGTAAGAGCGTAGCTGGCAGGACCTTGATACTGCTTTGGATGCATGCCGTCGTTTTCGTGCACACGTTGCTGGTCCTCCCGTGCCTCCGGTGTATCTTTTGTATTCCCATACACGCCCAGGAAGCCTAGCAAGTTCACGCAAAGATTCTTCGTCATGTGCATCACGTCAATTGCAGAGCGGACCTCTAGGACTTTCCAATATTCTAGCTCCCAAAATATAGATTTCTTCTTCCACATGGGTGCGCGTCCCTCAGCGTCAGTCGGAACAGATTGTCCGCCAGGACCCTTTCCAAATATTACTTGTAAATCCTTGACCATATCAAGTATGTCATCACCAGTACGGAGGACGGGCTTCTTCCGGAGTTCTGCCTCACCTTTGAAATGCTTGCCTTTCTTTCTTAAGGCATGCTTGGTCGGAAGAAATCGACGATGTCCCAGGTACACATTCTTCTTGCATTTGTCCAAATATATACTTTCAGTCTCATCTAAACAGTGCGTGCATGCATGGTATCCCTTGTTTGTCTGTCCTGAAAGGTTACTAAGAGCAGGTCAATCATTGATGGTTACAAATAGCAACACTCGCAGGTCAAATTCCTGCTGTTTGTGCTCATCCCACACACGTACACCTTTTTTATTCCACAGTTGTAAAAGTTCATCAACTAATGGCCTTAGGTACACATCAATGTCGTTGCCGGGTTGCTTAGGGCCTTGGATGAGCACTGGCATCATAATGAACTTCCGCTTCATGCACAACCAAGGAGGAAGGTTATAGATACATAGAGTCACATGCCATGTGCTATGCTTGCTGCTCTGCTCCCCAAATGGATTAATGCCATCTGCACTTAAACCAAACCATAAGTTCCTTGGGTCATTTGCAAAGTCCGGCGACTCTCTCTCGATTTTTCTCCACTGCGACCCATCAGCGGGTACTCTCAACTTCCCGTCTTTCTTACGGTCTTCTTTGTGCCATCGCAACGACTTGGCATGCTCTTTGTTTTGGAACAAACGTTTCAACCGTGGTATTATAGAAGCATACCACATCACCTTGGCAGGAATCCTCTTCCTGGGGCGCTCGCCCTGAACATCATCAAGGGTCATCGCGACCGATCTTATATCGCAATGCATTGCATACCGGGCATGCATTCAAATTCTCGTACTCATCGCGGTGGAGGATGCAGTCATTAGGGCATGCATGTATCTTCTGCACCTCCAATCCTAGAGGGCAGACAACCTTCTTTCCTTCGTATGTACTGTCGGGAAATTCGTTGTCCTTTGGAAGCTCATTCTTCATTATTTTCAGCAACTTTTCAAATGCCTTGTCAGATACACCATTATCTGCCTTCCATTGCAGCAATTCCAGTGTGGTACCGAGCTTTGTGTTGTCATCTTCACAATTTGGGTACAACCCTTTTTTGTGATCCTCTAACATGCGCTGCAACTTCAACTTCTCCTTTTCACTTTTGCAGTTTCTCTTTGCATCAGCAATGGCCCGACCAAGATCATCAGCGGGCTCATCTGATGCCTCAGCTTCTTCTTCTTCATTCTCTTCCCCCATTGTAGTACCATCATATTCAGGACACCCAGGATAGTTGCCATCATCCTCTTCTTCTTCATTCTCTTCC
Organism: Elymus sibiricus; assembly: GCA_039707655.1. Lineage (NCBI taxonomy): Eukaryota > Viridiplantae > Streptophyta > Magnoliopsida > Poales > Poaceae > Elymus > Elymus sibiricus. Next base: position 488,578,534 of record CM077665.1, read on the forward strand.
ATTAGAACCCCTCTTTCTCCGTGCTTGGTCCAACAACTATAGCCGGACATGAAACCGGACGTAAACAGGTGGACGTGAATCTGTTTTGAGCTAGAGTAAGTCTTATCATTCTTACACACACCACATGGACAACACATAAAACCATCCCGCTTGTTTGCCTCAGCCGCACGCAAAAATCTCTGCACGCCATTAATGAACTGGGGAGAGCGTCGGTCATCGTACATCCATTGCCGGTTCATCTTCATTACACAACACCGAAAAGACCAAATTAATACAAGTTCATACATAAAGTTCATACACACTTATTTTCTCATAAAACAACATACAACTATCTAGATAAAACATTTAAATGCAACAACAAATGCGATCAAAATCGCAACTAAGGTAGCAATGGATCCAACAGCATAATGATACCAAGCCTCTTTATTAATGGCATATTTTCTAATCTTTCTAATCTTCAAGCGCATTGCATCCATCTTGATCTTGTGATCATCGACGACATCGGCAACGTACAACTCCAATTTCATCTTCTCTTCTTCAACTCTTTTCAATTTTCCTTTCAAATCCTTGTTTTCTTTTTCAACTAAATTTAACTTCTCGACAATAGGGTCGGTTGGCATTTCCGGTTCAACTACCTCCTAGATAAAAATATCTATGTCAACTTGATGGGCATAATTGTCATTAACACGAAATGCAACAAATAGTTATAAAAGAGAATATACCACATCCGAATCGTAAACCGGACGAGGGCCGACGGGCACGGGTATCATAACCATGGCACTATATATAACAACAATCATACAAGTAAGAAAATTATGCAAGTAACTATCTAAATCATACAAATACGATTTTTTTTAATAAAAATGATAAGAACACAAGAAGAGGCTCACCAAGGTGGTGCCGGCGACGGGACGGTGCGGGCGATCGACGGTGGTTAGGACGGGGACGGGAAGGCACACTAAGTAAACCACACCTACACATATGCAAACTAAGGAGTTAATTTGAGCTCAAATTGCATATAAATCAAGAAAACTACCACATAATTACACCCAAACTAAAACCCACAAATCACTATACTTATAAAAGCATTGCACGAGCTGATCTAGCAATAAGAGATGAAAGGACAAAGTTGCTAACCTTTGTGGACACTTGGATGGATTGGGGTGCCTCAAATCTTGATAAATCTTGGCAAAAATGGAGGGAGGAGCTCGAGCTAGGGGAAGAACAGAGAGGGGAATTCGAATGGAGAAAACAGAGAAATGGAGTCGGGCTGGACGAAGGGTTTATATAGGGAAAGCTTTAGTCCCGGTTCGTTATACAAACCAGGACTAAAGGTCCACCTATAGTCCCGGTTCGTTATACAAACCAGGACTAAAGGTCCACCTATAGTCCCGGTTTGTATCACAAACCGGGAGTAAAAGGGCTCGTGGGGGCCCCAGGCTGACACAAGCCTGCCACGACCCCTTTAGTCCCGGTTTGTGATACAAACCGGGACTATAGGTCTCGAATGAACCGGGACTAATGGGGCCCGTACACCCCGACCGCTCCTAGCCGTTGGAACCGGGACTAATGGACACATTAGTCCCGGTCCAAAGCCAAACCGGGACTAAAGGTTGAAACGGAAGGCCTGTTTTCTACTAGTGGGCCTGCGGCTTCCTAACTTGAACACCATTTTCGTGATCGATTTAAGGGGCTAAAATTCAGAATTATTAGAATCAATAAAAATGTTGACGATTTTTTTTCATTTTCTTGATGGGAATCATGAATTTTCTATAGGTGCGAATGAATTGCATATGACTGAGTTATTGAGCTGCCATTTTACTATATATAAACATAACAAAGGTAATAGCCTTTTTCTCAATGCCCATTGTTAATACCATGCAATGTTTTTTATAATATATATTAGTTCTGAGCATGTGTGGTGCGTAGGAGACTATTCATCAGACATGTTATCATCTTTGGAATGAAGTGCCAAGAGCGTTTTGACTTGAAAAATTGCATTTTTCTACCTTTTATCACTTCTCTTCACATTACATATGCAAAGTAGGAGGATTATGTATCGCAACTTAGGTCAACAAGCGATCGAAGGTGGTCGAAGAGGAGTGATACATACTATTTAAAGGTAATCAGTGGTATGGATGATTTTTTTTTCATGCATTGCCATGAAATAATCAATAGTTTGTTGAGAAACACCGGTTTGAAAGTAACAAGATTTGTATGTAGTCGTCGTTCTTTTACAAAAGCAATAGACCCGAGTCCTACAAAAGAAAGAAATTCACTAAAGCCTCCAAAACATTTGAATGCTATCTCTTTAGGTTCTCATATTTAGCTCACGCCTCCAACTTTTATTGAAGGGAACCTCAAGGTTCCAACTTGATATGTCCTCTCTTTCATTTGGTTTATTGAAGAATAGAATTAGTAAACCAGGTGACCTAAAAGCCGTTTCGGGTGTAGTAGATAGAAAGTGAGGGGAATCTCTTATTTCTCTTCTATAACCGATACATAAATTTGTATCATGAATTAGGCATGTGTGTGCAAGGGAGGATAGAGGAGATATACATTGATATTTTCCATGCTTTGGATAAACATTTCTATTCACAACTTTTCTTTTTCGTGGCAACGCATGAGCGTGGAACCGTCGTGGTAGAGTCCGGGATGAAGGGTGGGTCCAGTATAGAACCAGTAGGTACTAGCACTAAGATAGTAAGGTTGTTGCCGCCTTGTTCTTTGTTGTTGGCCTTCCATGGCGGCGGCGATCAATGTCTCACTTAGTCACGAGTTAGTGAATTTTGTGACAACGGTGAGGGTTGAGAGTGAGCAGGATGGGGTTGGGTTGGTCTGCTTAGCTACAACGGTCTAAGCGGAATAATTACCTAATTTTAAAAATATGGCAAATTGCATTTAATTAGAGATGGCTTAGCAACAAATTGCAAGATCGATCGGTTCATATTTCTTTTCATTAAGTCGTGCAATTTTTTGGTTAGGACATAAGAGTAAACATATTGGTTGGTTGCTTCAAGGGTTAATAACGGACACATTGGTGTATCAATTACATGCCCAACAAAGGATATCATATTTTTATTTTGTGCTATTGCATGGCATTCTACTATATGTTACAACGTGGCAATGGATCGAGAGACACCGGGTCTGCCTTCTTGGCTCAAGGGGCGTCACAGGCACTTCATGCCTTGTCCCCATTGATAGCGGTGGTGGATCGGCATGAACACGGCAGGGACACTCCTTCTTGGCGGTCCGTGCGAAAGTATGGTGTGAAGCATGGGAAAGATGAGGTGGGGGTCATTTGATTTTAAAGGAGAGGTCTCCAGCAAAAAAAATATCCCGCTACGGCGAGAAACTGAGCGAGATGGGGGGTTCCGGCAGCAAAAGAGAAGGATGCTTGTGCGGTGGGATTTTTATGTTGGGGCCGCGTGTTGGAGATAACATGATGGATAATTAGGACAACCACATTTCCCTCCTACATATGGACTATATTGGGGGAGTCCGGACGATTGGATTTTTTGGAGCCCGTGGGCGTCCGTTTGATGTCCGAAAACAACCGGAGGTATGAGGGAATATATGCTTCGACCAACCTTAATCATTTTTCTGATTTACTGGTATCATTGTAGCCCGTAGCAACGCACGGGCATTGTACTAGTTTCTATAAAAGGAGAAAACTCACATTTGGGACCACCTGAATATTATTTAAAACACAAAGATTTTTAAAATTAGATTAACATTTTGAAAATAATAAAAAATCAGAATCACATTTGCTTGATCTCCCTACTCGTTTGATTTTTCAGTTTAAATCCTTCCGTGTGATCGATCTACAGTACGTTGATCCCCAATTTATTTTTCGCGAATCCATGTTCTACATGTCTAGCATTTCCATGTCTAGGAATTGCATATTTTCTATCAAAATCTGAGTTTGGCTTGGATTTTTTGATGTTTTTAGAGGAGTATGATGTTGTGACTATCGTATGATCAATATTATTTAATTGTATTGGACTGAAAAATTGATTTATAAATTTTTACGAGGAGGTCCACTCGCGTACGCGGTGCTTCGAGTTCGTCCACCACACAACCACAACAAGTTTTCACTCAGGGGATCGTCTTCACCAATCGTAAAGCGAAGAAGAAATTTCAGAAGCTTAGTACAAGGAAGATCAAAGCAACCAAGTGGGCTTGCGAGTCAACACTCGCTAAGCTTGGTATTACTAATGATTTCAATTTTCTTTGTGATAATGCCTGGTTACGCGATTTTGTTTATTAGGGATGTGAGACATATGAACGCATGGCGCTTGAGTCTCTTAGCACTCTCTCGCATAATATTGGGCTCATGCCAAATGCTTATGAGGAGGAGCGAATCACTTTCCGTCTCTTGGACGAAGAATTCAACATAACTCTCGATGAGTGGTGTAATCATTTTTCCTTCCCCAACAACAATGATGATCTTCGATATGTTTATGATTTCACTAACCCGCACCCGAGGCAATCCTTCTACCAGATGAGCATCCATGGCTCTAAGGAAAGATCCAGTTGCATTGAAAGTTCTGGTATACATTATTTCTATTATGTTATCACTAACTCATTGCAGGCACGAGGAGAAGTTTCTAATGTTGGGGAACGTCGCATGGGAAACAAAAATTTTCCTACGCACACGCAAGATCTATCCATGGTGATGAGCATCTACGAGAGGGAGAGTGAATCTACATACCCTTGTAGATCGCTAAGCGGAAGCGTTAAGAAACGCGGTTGATGTAGTCGAACGTTTCCGCGATCCAAATCGCAAGTCGTCCCTCGATCCGATCATGAACTAGTGCCGAACGGACGGCACCTCCGCGTTCAACACACGTACGGCTTGATGACGCCTTCACCTCCTCGATCCAACGAGCGATGATGAAGTAGTAGATGAGTTCCGGCAGCACGACGGCGTGGTGATGGTGGTGAGGAACAATCTCTGCAGGGCTTCGCCAAGCACTACGGAGATTATGACGGGAGGAACTAGAGGGTTAGGGTTGCCGGCACACGGCTTGGGAAATCTTGATGTGTCACGTGTGCTAGCCCTGCCCCTCTATTTATATGTTGAGCCCTGGGGTCTAAACTTGGAGAGAAAGCCTCTACAAGGTCAGTTTTGCCCGCACAAGGTCGGTTTGGCCCGCACGGAAAGAGTCTAACTAGGATTCCAGCAGTATCGCGTACAAGCGGTAGTACCGCTCACGAGCGGTAGTACCGCTTGAGCGGTAGTACCGCTTTACACGAGCGGTAGTACCGCTTACGCGGTAGTACTGCCTTACCAGCGGTAGTACCGCTTAAGGCAGTAGCAAAACTTCCTTTTGCACTTTCCAATACCTCGTGGGTTTTACCCCTTTGGCTCATATAAAGTGTTGCTGCACCCGAACACTTCGGTAAACATCCGGAACCCCTTCCGGTGAATTCCGGAACCCTTCCGGAGATCAAAACACTATTATCACATATATCAATCTTTACCTCGGGACTCTTCCGGAGATCCTCGTCATGTCCGGGATCTTATCCGGGACTCCGAACAACCTTCGGTCACCAACAAAATAACTCAACTATACTAATCGTCACCAAACGTTAAGTGTGTAGACCCTGTGGGTTCGAGAACTATGTAGACATGACCGAGACACCTCTACGATCAATAACCAATAGTGGGACCTGGATGCCCATATTGGCTCCTACATATTCTACGAATATCTTTATCAGTCGAACCTCTATGTCAAGGATTCAGTTAATCCCGTATGCTCTTCCTTTTGTTCTTCGGTATGTTACTTGCCTGAGATTCGATCGTCGGTATCTCTATACCTAGTTCAATCTCGTTATCGGCAAGTCTCTTTACTTGTTCCGTAATACAAGATCTCGTGGCTAACACTTTAGTCACATTGCTTGCAAGGCTCATTGTGATGTTGTATTACTGAGTGGGCCCTGAGATACCTCTCCGTCACACGAAGTAACAAATCCCAGTCTTGATCCATGCCAACCCAACAGACATCCTCGGAGATACCTGTAGAGCATCTTTATAGTCACCCAGTTACGTTGCGACGTTTGATACACACAAGGTACTCCTCCGATGTCAGGGAGTTGCATGATCTCATGGTCATAGGAACAGATACTTGACATGCAGAAAACAATAGCAATAAACTGACACGATCATATGCTACGTTTATAGTTTGGGTCTTGTCCATCACATCATTCTCCTAATGATGTGATCCCGTTATCAAATGACATCTCATGTCCATGGCTAGGAAACCTTCACCATCTTTTGATCAACGAGCTAGTTTAACTAGAGGCTTACTAGGGACACAGTGTTGTCTATGTACCCACACATGTATTTAAGTTTCCAATTAATACAATTATAGCATGGATAATAAACGATTATCATGAACAAGGAAATATAATAATAACCAATTTATTATTGCCTCTAGGGCATATTTCCAACAGTCGCCCACTTGCACTAGAGTCAATAATCTAATTCACATCACTATGTGATTTACATTGTAATGAATCGAACACCCATGCAGTTCTGGTGTTGTTCATGTTTAGCCCTTGGAAGAGGTTTAGTCATCGGATCTGCAACATTCAGATCCGTGTGTACTTTGCAAATATTTATGTCGTCCTCCTTGATGTAATCGCGGATGGAATTGAAACGTCGCTTTATGTGCCTGGTCCTCTTGTGAAATCTTGGTTCCTTGGCTAGAGCAATGGCACCAGTATTATCACAAAACGGAGTCATTGGGTTAAGCGCACTAGGCACTACTCCAAGATCTATCATGAACTCCTTCATCCAGACACCTTCCTTCGCCGCCTCCGAGGCAGCGATGTACTCCGCTTCGCATGTAGAATCAGCTACCACGTTTTGCTTGGAACTGCACCAGCTAACCGCACCCCCGTTAAGAATAAATACGTATCCGGTTTGTGACTTAGAGTCATCCGGATCAGTGTCAAAGCTTGCATCGACGTAACCCTTTACGACGAGCTCTTGATCACCTCCATAAACGAGAAATATGTCCTTAGTCCTTTTCAGGTACTTCAGGATATTCTTGACCGCCGTCTAGTGTTCCATTCCTGGATCACTTTGAAACCTTCCGACCATACTTATGGCAAGGCTGACATCGGGTCTTGTGCACAGCATTGCATACATGATAGAGCCTATGGCCGAAGCATAGGGAATGACACTCATCTTTTCTCTATCTTCTGCAGTTACTGGGCATTGAGTCTTACTCAACTTCACACCTTGCAATACAGGCAAGAACCCCTTCTTGGACTGATCCATTTTGAACTTCTTCAAAACTTTGTCAAGGTATGTGCTTTGTGAAAGTCCTATTAAGCGTCTCGATCTATCTCTATAGATCTTGATGCCTAATATGAAAGCAGCTTCTCCTAGGTCCTTCATTGAAAAACTCTTGTTCAAATATTCCTTCACGCTTTCCAACATTTCTATATTGTTTCCAATCAATAATATGTCATCCACATATAATATTAGAAACGCTATAGAGCTCCCACTCACTTTCTTGTAAATACAAGCTTCTCCGTAAACTTGTATAAACTCGAACGCTTTGATCACCTCATCAAAGCGAAGATTCCAACTCCGAGATGCTTGCACCAGTCCATAAATGGATCGCTGGAGTTTGCAAACTTTGTCAGCATTCTCTGGATCGACAAAACCTTCTGGTTGCATCATATACAACTCTTCCTTAAGGAAACCGTTAAGGAACGCTGTTTTGACATCCATCTGCCAAATTTCATAATCGAAAAAGGCAGCTATTGCTAACATGATTCTGATGGACTTAAGCATCGCTACTGGTGAGAAGGTCTCATCGTAGTCAACTCCTTGAACTTGTGAAAAACCCTTTGCCACAAGTCGAGCTTTATAGACGGTGACATTACCGTCCGCGTCCGTCTTCCTCTTAAAGATCCATTTGTTCTGAATGGCCTTACGCCCTTCAGGTAATACTTCCAAAGTCCACACTTTGTTTTCATACATGGATCCCATCTCGGATTTCATGGCCTCTAACCACTTCTCGGAATCCGGGCCCATCATCGCTTCTCCATAGCTCGTAGGTTCATCGTTGTCCAGCAACATGATCTCTAAGACAGGGTTGCCGTACCACTCAGGAGCAGTACGCGTCCTTGTCGACCTACGAGGTTCGATAGCAACTTGATCCAAAGCTTCATGATCATCATCATTAACTTCCTCTTCAGCTGATGTAGGCTCTACAGAAACATCTTTCTGTGCTGCGCTACATTCAGGTTGAAGTAAAGGTTCAACAACCTCATCAATTTCTATCTTCCTCCCACTCAATTCTTTCGAGAGAAACTCTTTCTCAAAAAATGTTCCGTTTTTAGCGACAAACACTTTGCCTTCGGATCTGAGGTAGAAGGTATACCCAACTGTCTCTTTTGGGTATCCTATGAAGACGCATTTCTCCGCTTTGGGTTTCAGCTTTTCAGGCTGAAGCTTTTTGACATAAGCATCACATCCCCAAACTTTAAGAAACGACAGCTTTGGCTTCTTGCCAAACCAAAGTTCATATGGCGTCGTCTCAACGGATTTCGATGGTGCCCTATTTAAAGTGAATGCAGCTGTCTCTAATGCATAACCCCAAAACGATAGTGGCAAATCGGCAAGAGACATCATAGATCGCACCATATCCAATAAGGTTCGATTACGACGTTCGGACACACCATTACGCTGTGGTGTTCCAGGCGGTGTAAGTTGTGAAACAATTCCACATTGTCTTAAGTGACTGCCAAACTCATAACTCAGATATTCTCCTCCTCGATCAGATCGTAGGAATTTAATCTTCTTGTTACGATGATTCTCAACTTCACTCTGAAATTGTTTGAACTTTTCAAATGTTTCAGACTTGTGTTTCATTAAGTAAATATACCCATATCTACTTAAGTCATCAGTGAAGGTGAGAAAGTAACGATAACCACCACGCGCCTCAATGCTCATCGGACCGCACACATCAGTATGTATGATTTCCAATAAGTCACTTGCCCGTTCCATTGTTCCAGAGAATGGCGTTTTAGTCATCTTGCCCATGAGGCATGGTTCACATGTGTCAAGTGATTCAAAATCAAGTGACTCCAAAAGTCCATCAGCATGGAACTTCCTCATGCGTTTTACGCCAATATGACCTAAACGGCAGTGCCACAAGAAAGTGGTATTATCATTATCAATTCTACATCTTTTGCCATCAATGTTATGAACATGTGTATCATTACTATCGAGATTCAATAAGAATAAACCCCTCACATCGGGTGCATGACCATAAAAGATATTACTCATATAAATAGAACAACCATTATTCTCTGATTTAAATGAGTAACCGTCTCGCAATAAACAAGATCCAGATATAATGTTCATGCTTAACGCAGGCACTAAATAACAATTATTCAGGTTCATCACTAATCCCGATGGTAATCGAAGAGCGAGCGTGCCGACGGCAATCACATCAACCTTGGAACCATTTCCCACGCGCATCGTCACTTCGTCCTTTGCCAGCCTCCGTCTATTCCGCAGTTCCTGTTTTGAGTTGCAAATATGAGCAACCGCACCGGTATCAAATACCCAGGCACTACAACGAGAGTTGGTAAGGTACACATCAATAACATGTATATCATATATACCTTGTTTGTTGTTGGCCGCCTTCTTGTCAGCCAAATACTTGGGGCAGTTTCGCTTCCAGTGTCCAGTTCCCTTGCAATGAAAGCACACAGTTTCTGCTTTGGGTCCAGCCTTGGGTTTCTTCACGGGAGGAGCAACTGCTTTGCCACTCTTCTTGGAGTTACCCTTCTTACCCTTGCCATTTTTCTTGAAACTAGTGGTTTTATTGACCATCAACACTTGATGCTCCTTCTGAATTTCAGACTCAGCGGCTTTCAGCATCGCAAACATCGTCTCTTTAAGTTGTTGTTTTATTCACCTTTCATCATATGACAGGCGTTCTCCTGGATCCCTCTCTTATCAGTCTAATGCATAGTAAGCTCCTTTACTAACAGCTTGCAAACAAACATTGCTTTGGATATCTCATATCTTTTAGCCTTTGTCTGTCTCTGAAAATGATTTTCAGATTCCATGAATATCACATAACTATCCAAACTTTCGAAGTTCGGGTCTCATGGAAGCAAACATATTGCACTTTGACTGAAAAGGAATTCTAGCTTTTGGATCGAAGGACGAGAGTCACATGATCCATAGCATTAGCGAGAGAATACCGAAAGTATGCGATAGGACAAAATCCTTCTCGGCACTCTAGAGGACAATCCTCACATTACGTTACCAACCGTAAAGTTTTAACCAGACATATAACAGCTTATTCAATTTTAACAGGGAAGGTGGAAACGCGAGCCATTATTCTACAACCATTTTGCAAATTTCACTTTAGACAAAGTTCATAATTAATTGCACTAAGAATTAAAAGAATTAATTCTAAAATGCACTCCCACTCAAATCAATATCTCTCAAAATTGATTATGAGTGATTCAAGATCCGCATCTCGATTGTTCGCCATTGGTGTAACACCACTGATGACGAAAATCTTAACCGGTAGGTCAACATGCCAATCACATCTCTATGTGATTCTTGTTCATCTTTCGATGCATGTGTTCCGAGCTCATGACGGTCATGCCTGAACGTCAAGACAACCAAGTGATCTCGCTGCGAGGTCTCAACTCACCCGCCTCACACTTCTCTAATCGTTTGTACCCGTGTGACACAGCGCACTCCGAGAAGTTAGGTGCCGTGACGGTGCTACACTTGGGAGAACACTAACTACTTGATATTTTTGTGAGAGATCACCCTAATAAAAGCGACTACCGCGCAATCAAGAAGGGTGCATCATAAGGGATAAACTTCTCAGGCAATTCATAATAGCATGATATGGTATAGCCCTTTCTGACGGAGAACTCTTGTATTTCTTCGTCTCCGGCATTCGCGTCGGTGTTCACCTTCGCGAAGATTGCCACCACCTTGTCGATGCACCAGATAATATTGCTATCTCTATAGCTAATAAAATAAGTGCATTACTTAAGGTTGACACGCAGGTCATTAAAGTGACAATCATATGGCTCCAGCCATCATGCCGAATTATGACACGCAGGTCATGTTAATTTACATCATATAGTCATCTCATACATAATCGAATTAATATGAGCACTGCTATACCACATCATATGCACATGCAAACCATCCTGCAAAACCAAGTTAGACGCCTCTAGTTGGTTTATGCAAATTTCATTTTACGTGGCTTCTAAGGTTTCGAACAAACCGAAGCTACCTACGTATTATCATCAAGTATGATAATTCAAGTCGCTAGATTAACATCGCGGGGTGTATGAAACACGAGATAATTAAATCTCGAGCCCCATACTAAACTTCGTCATACGCATGACCCCCGTGCAGATCATATCTGCAATGCCCTTTCATCTGCGAATTTCATCTTTCTTTTGACTATGGCGGAACCCAAAGAACTGAAGCACTTCGTTGATCAATCAGGATCGCGGATTGCCAGAACTTTGTGAAATTCCACCATACTGTCTCGAGATTGAGAAAACGCAAATTCTAGGGAAGCAACAAGAACATCGGGTAACAGACTTCATCTGTCACCCGCACAAATAATTTTCAGCAATAGAACTCATCTACTACCTAATTATATTGTGCAACACCCATACATCTCATGTATTCTAGATCGTAACCTGCATCTTCGCATAGCACGGCTCTTGATGCCACTGTTGGGGAACGCAGCAGAAAACAAAAATTTTCCGACCTACGTACCAGCCCAGGATCACTATGGAGACTGCATACAAGGTTTGATCTGTTTCGTTACCGACTCGTAGCGCAGCGGAAGTAGAGTCGATGACGATCGGCGATGCAGATCCCCGCAGCTAGGATTTACAACCTCCCAACCGCGAGGATGTACTCCCACGTCAGCTCACCGGACGGATCTCCGGGCAGCCCTTCGGGAGGCATCGGGACAGTCCCTCGGATAGTCCCACCTGACGGATCCTCGGACAGCCCTTCGGGAGGCCTCTGGACAGTCCTTCGGATAGTCCCACCGGACGGATCCTCGGACAGCCCTCCGGGAGGCCTCTGGACAGTCCTTCGGATAGTTCCACCGGACGGATCCTCGGACAGCCCTCCGGGAGGCCTCACGGACAGCCCTTCGGGCAGGTCACTCGGACAGCCCTTCGGGAGGACACCCGAAACTCAAACTGTAACTCGGACAGCCCTTCGGGAGGCACTCTCGAACTAAGACTGAAACTACGATCTCTCTACAGAGTTGCACACATACGGTGTCATCTATCCGGCAGGGCTTCGCCGTCCAGAACTAGTTCCCACCGAAACCCAGACAGCCTTTCGGCTCTACGAAACTATTTCGCTGGGAGGGAGAGAGAAGCCAGAAATGTCATGGCATGTGTATGTGAGAGCAAGGATGAAGCATATGGGGCTGCCTCCTCCCCTCTATTTATAGGAAAAACAAGGGGTAGGATGGGCATATCCAAAATGCCATGTCATCCCAAAATATCATGGGAAGATATTTGTGGAAAGCCAACTTCCAACCATATCCATAAATCTGATTTCACTATTCACGACGACATTTTTCAGCGTCCGGTCGAACTGAAAATATTTATGTGGGCTTAGAACAATTCCAGTACCCACTAAAATAAGTTTCAATGCGATCCGGAACAATTCCGGTTTAGTGATTTTCATCTGCAAAAAGCATCTGAAGCGGTTCCGGCAGCTCCGGAACATTTCCGGTTTTCATCCCGGAAAATTCCAGAAAGTTTCCAGAACGATTCTGGCACCCTCCAAGAATTATCAGGCATGTGCCGAAACCAATCTGACTTTATGGTATCCTCTGAAACAACTTTTCAGTTTTACCGGAACTATTCCGATATCCTCTCCGGAACGTTTCCGTTTCGTCCGAAACTTTTTCGGTGAATTTCTCTCAGACTCCCCGTCTAGTATTCAGCAGATAGATGAACCTTAAGCGTGTGACCCTATAGGTTCGGTGAAGTATAGACATGACCCGGAACACTTTTCGATCAATGATCAACATCGGAGCCGTGGACACCCATATTGACCCCTATACCCACACGAATGAATATTCGAGTGAACCTCCAGTTGCCGTGTGCTATTCCTGTTGCTTCGCGATATGTTACAAATACCCGAGGTGAGAAAACATCGGCATCCTCGTGGATCAACACTTGTCCACAATGCCAGTTACCTCGTTACCGGTTTTGTTCTCTTTTCTCGTTTCTGTGTTCCGGCATCCCTGTGATCAAATCACACTGGTGTCTGGCCAGACGATGATGGATACCGTAACACCGAGAGGGCCCAGAGATATCTCTCCATCGTCGGAGGAGCAAATCCCAATCTTGAGCTATCAAGTTACTTAACATACTTTTCCATGAACCCGTAAGCCGCCGTAATAGCCACCCATTTACGGATGACGTTTAACAAACCCCAAAGTTCATGAAGCAAGCATGAAGAAACTCGACACTCTCATGGTCTAAGGAATTATGCAAACATTAACTTCTCTGTGTTATTAACCATTAACTTATGACGAATGAATCTCATAGCATAACATCAATCGGGTCGATTCAACACAAGTGTTCTACTAACATTGTGCCCTCAAAGTTGCCGGCATAGTCATGCCCATGATCAGGAAAACAGAACCATCATGCAACACTTGAGCTAGTCTTAGAGGCATGACTAGGAATACTTTTTACCGTTTATTATTCCACACGTGCACGTGGGTTTTCCTCAGAGCCTTTATGGATATACGGGCTCGGGAACCATGGCAGTTATAGCATGGAACATAAACATAATTATGAGCACGGAGATAAATAATAACTTTTATCATTGCCTCTTGGGCATATCTCCTACAGACTCCCACTTGCACTAGAGTCAATGATCTAGTCAATGCTAATGCACTTTACACCTATGGCATACCGGTGTAAATTATGCATCGCATGTGGTATAGCCTGATGTCCAACGGATCTGACAACTTCAGTTCCGTGTGTATCTTTTGCATGTCCTCGCGTTTTCACGCTTTCACAAAATTCATATTTTGTGTTGACTTGGCTTCGTATATGTGTGAATCACTGGTCAAACCTTGATTCCTATGACTGAGCTATGGAGCAACTATCTTCAATAGTGTTCCATTGACCAAAGCCATCTTGGAATCATACTAAGTTCATGGATGAACTATATGATTCAACATCTTCTTTGTCGCTTCTAAAGCGTCAACATACTTAGCCATTTGTTATAGAATTCGCCACAGTAACCTGTTTGGAACAATTCTAACTTACCGTGCCACCATATTGTGTATTACACAAAACCCTCAAATTTAATCGAAAATCGCATGGAGAAATGATGAAGACTGTATCGATGTAACCTTTTACAACGAACTCTTCATTATCTCCGCTTGCGAGAAAACATGTCATCAGTGCTACTTTAGTACTCAATGACCCTTTTTCACTGTTGTCCCATGATCAGTACTTTTGATCACTTTGGTATCTATACTCACAACAACTTTGGAGTATTGGACATATCTGGTTGTTTTACATACCATGGAATACATGATTAATCCAAACACGAAAGTGTGTGGAATCTCCATCATGTATTTCGCTCATCAGTGTTTTGGGACACCGAGTTTTGCAAAAACTCTTTCCATGTGACTTCGGCAAGAATCACTCCTTGACGTTTTAATGCTAAAAGGTTTTAGCATCTTGTCAATATGCATTTTGCTTAGCCCCATTAGGTAAATCTATCTCCATAGATCATCATGCCTAATATCAAGGCTGTTTAGCCCAAGCACTTCATCGAAAAACTATTTTTAAATGAAGTCCTAATTCGTGTCAAGAAATTTATTTCCAATTTAACAATGTGTCAGGCACACAAGGTTTTTAGAAATATCATTATGCTCCCACTTACTTTCTTGAAACCACAAGCATCTTCGTTACCCATTTGATGAAGTCAAACTCTTTTGACCATTTCATCAAAAACGAAGATTCCAACTCCACTTTGCTCTCTTCTGTCCATTGCTGGAACTCTGAAGTTTGCATACTTACTAGCATCCTCTGGATCGACAAATTACCTTGGACTGTATCACATACAAGTCCTAGGTTTCATTTCCATCAGATGGAAATCCTTTTGTCATCCATGTTTCATATCTCATGATTGAAATATGTATTAATTGCTAGTTCAACCCGAACCGACTTTAAGCATCGCTATGATGAGACAATCTCATCGTAGTCAACTCCTTGAACTTGTTATTGCAACAAGTCGAGCTTTATGGATAAAACATTTTATCCGTATCAGTCTTTAGTTCCATAAATATTCGTTAGACTCTAAGTCTTCCGACAGGTGTATCAAGATTTTAATCTTGAATCACTTATATGGAAACTATCTCGGATTGTATTGGCATTTAGCCAATTCTGGAGTCAGGGCCCATCAACGCTTCCTTGTGTATTGTAGGTATACTGTTGTCTAACAACAATATCTCGTTTGCGCACCTGATAGGTTTGCACGAGCTTTGCCTACGTGGTTCAGCTGCAAGTTCGACCGAAGTCCATACATTTTATTGTAGAGACTTCCGTATCAGTCGCAGTAGGAAACTCCGGAATCACTTCCAAGGTTTCTTTTCTTTGATCTGATGATGAAGATACTGCTTATCTCATCGAGTTGCACTGTTCTCCCACTCACCTTTTTGCAAGAACCATTCTCTTTAAAAAGCATACCGTTTTGCGGCAAAATTCTTTGCATCGGTTTAGTGGTGGGGGAATACCCAATGACTTGGGATAACCTTACAAAGTAGCACTTGTCTGATTTGGAATAGGTTTGTAACCTTTTACACAAGCCCCATATTCCAAATGTTAAGAAAAGATATAACATGGTTGGGCGTACCATACCATGGTGTCATTTGAACAGACCCGATGGAGCTCTTTTCAGTGTAAAAGCCGCAGTCTCTAAAGCATCACCTTTTAAAAGGGATAATGGCAAATCTATTTATGTCTTCTTTGATCTTACCATGTCATAAATGGTTCGATTACATCTTCACGGACTTTCCACTTGCAGTGGTGTTCCAGGAGATGCAAGTTATGAAACCCCTTTCATAACTCATCAGACATTCGCTAAACTTGTAACTCAAATATTCCTTTCTGCAATCGAATTGTAGAAACATAATTTTCTTGTTACAATATTTTCTTCTTCATTTTGAAAACCTTATGAATGAATTCAAAAGATCCAGACTTACGTCTCAACAAGTAAATATCCATATATCTACTTGAGTCATTTCTGAAGATAGATAAATCCACTACTTGCAACAACATTTATTGGATTACACACATCATAATGTATGATCACCAATATGTTCTTTGCTCGTTCCTTATGGCCTGTGAACGGTATTTTAGTCACTTCACCTTTCAGAGGAAAGTTGCAAGTGTCAGATGATTCAAAATCAAACGACTTCAAAATCCATCATAATGGAATTTTCCATGCGGGTTTCTCCAATGTGACCAAATGCAGTGCCACACTTGTGTGGTATTCTTTTAGTCTTGCGACATTTAGCGTCAGTGTTATGGATGTATCATATTACCATCAATATTCATAACATACATCCCATCCTGGATGGAAGCATGGCCCTTCATGTTATTCATAACACCGAACATCAAAAGTTCTCTTATGAATAACCTTCTTGCAAAGTACCTTATGCAGAGGGCTAGAGTGTATGAAACTCTAAATGAATTATGAAAGTAAATACAGAGGTAATGTATTATTATCAATATTCATAACATACATCTCACTCACAATGAAAGTATGGCCCTTCATGTTATTCATAACACCGAACATCAAAAGTTCTCTTATGAATAACCTTCTTGCAAAGTACCTTATGCAGAGGGCTAGAGTGTATGAAACTCTAAATGAATTATGAAAGTAAATACAGATGTAATGTATTATTATCAATATTCATAACATACATCTCACTCACAATGAAAGTATGGCCCTTATGTTATTCATAACATCGAACATCAAAAGTTCTCTTATGAATAACCTTCTTGCAAGATACTTTATGCAATGGGCTAGAGTGTAAAACTCTAAAATGAATTATGAAAGTAAATACATAGGGAATACACCAATGGAAGGTATAGTAACATTTACTATGTTCCCTGTGTGTATCTAAACCTCATCCCTGGCTAGTTTTTTAGGCCGTAGTAGTTCTTGCATCGAGTTGTATCAGAATGCAATCGAGCGGGTATCTTTGTGATCAACTCACAATACCCAAGAATTAGTGATTAACATGTTTAACCATAATTCCCAAGAACTATATCTTTTGACTAGCCTTTTATACATCAAAAATTTGTATGACATTCATACATGAGCTGGATATTCCAGTCTTCCTTTTATTTGCCTTTATACTTCTAACAGTTTAACTCTTAGTATTTCTCCTACTCTCAGAAGAAGCATCTAACTTAAGAGTGGCGTTAGCCCCGGACTTCCTAGGCGTGAAAGTCTTACTAACACCCTTCGGACACTTCCTTTCTCTTTAAGTTGTTGTTTTATTCACCTTTCATCATATGACAGGCGTTCTCCTGGATCCCTCTCTTATCAGTCTAATGCATAGTAAACTCCTTTACTAACAGCTTGCAAACAAACATTGCTTTGGATATCTCATATCTTTTAGCCTTTGTCTGTCTCTGAAAATGATTTTCAGATTCCATGAATATCACATAACTATCCAAACTTTCGAAGTTCGGGTCTCATGGAAGCAAACATATTGCACTTTGACTGAAAAGGAATTCTAGCTTTTGGATCGAAGGACGAGAGTCACATGATCCATAGCATTAGCGGGAGAATACCGAAAGTATGCGATAGGACAAAATCCTTCTCGGCACTCTAGAGGACAATCCTCACATTACGTTACCAACCGTAAAGTTTTAACCAGACATATAACAGCTTATTCAATTTTAACAGGGAAGGTGGAAACGCGAGCCATTATTCTACAACCATTTTGCAAATTTCACTTTAGACAAAGTTCATAATTAATTGCACTAAGAATTAAAAGAATTAATTCTAAAATGCACTCCCACTCAAATCAATATCTCTCAAAATTGATTATGAGTGATTCAAGATCCGCATCTCGATTGTTCGCCATTGGTGTAACACCACTGATGACGAAAATCTTAACCGGTAGGTCAACATGCCAATCACATCTCTATGTGATTCTTGTTCATCTTTCGATGCATGTGTTCCGAGCTCATGACGGTCATGCCTGAACGTCAAGACAACCAAGTGATCTCGCTGCGAGGTCTCAACTCACCCGCCTCACACTTCTCTAATCGTTTGTACCCGTGTGACACGGCGCACTCCGAGAAGTTAGGTGCCGTGACGGTGCTACACTTGGGAGAACACTAACTACTTGATATTTTTGTGAGAGATTACCCTAATAAAAGCGACTACCGCGCAATCAAGAAGGGTGCATCATAAGGGATAAACTTCTCAGGCAATTCATAATAGCATGATATGGTATAGCCCTTTCTGACGGAGAACTCTTGTATTTCTTCGTCTCCGGCATTCGCGTCGGTGTTCACCTTCGCGAAGATTGCCACCACCTTGTCGATGCACCAGATAATATTGCTATCTCTATAGCTAATAAAATAAGTGCATTACTTAAGGTTGACACGCAGGTCATTAAAGTGACAATCATATGGCTCCAGCCATCATGCCGAATTATGACACGCAGGTCATGTTAATTTACATCATATAGTCATCTCATACATAATCGAATTAATATGAGCACTACTATACCACATCATATGCACATGCAAACCATCCTGCAAAACCAAGTTAGACGCCTCTAGTTGGTTTATGCAAATTTCATTTTACGTGGCTTCTAAGGTTTCGAACAAACCGAAGCTACCTACGTATTATCATCAAGTATGATAATTCAAGTCGCTAGATTAACATCGCGGGGTGTATGAAACACGAGATAATTAAATCTCGAGCCCCATACTAAACTTCGTCATACGCATGACCCCCGTGCAGATCATATCTGCAATGCCCTTTCATCTGCGAATTTCATCTTTCTTTTGACTATGGCGGAACCCAAAGAACTGAAGCACTTCGTTGATCAATCAGGATCGCGGATTGCCAGAACTTTGTGAAATTCCACCATACTGTCTCGAGATTGAGCAAACGCAAATTCTAGGGAAGCAACAAGAACATCGGGTAACAGACTTCATCTGTCACCCGCACAAATAATTTTCAGCAATAGAACTCATCTACTACCTAATTATATTGTGCAACACCCATACATCTCATGTATTCTAGATCGTAACCTGCATCTTCGCATAGCACGGCTCTTGATGCCACTGTTGGGGAACGCAGCAGAAAACAAAAATTTTCCGACCTACGTACCAGCCCAGGATCACTATGGAGACTGCATACAAGGTTTGATCTGTTTCGTTACCGACTCGTAGCGCAGCGGAAGTAGAGTCGATGACGATCGGCGGTGCAGATCCCCGCAGCTAGGATTTACAACCTCCCAACCGCGAGGATGTACTCCCACGTCAGCTCACCGGACGGATCTCCGGGCAGCCCTTCGGGAGGCATCGGGACAGTCCCTCGGATAGTCCCACCGGACGGATCCTCGGACAGCCCTTCGGGAGGCCTCTGGACAGTCCTTCGGATAGTCCCACCGGACGGATCCTCGGACAGCCCTCCGGGAGGCCTCTGGACAGTCCTTCGGATAGTCCCACCGGACGGATCCTCGGACAGCCCTCCGGGAGGCCTCACGGACAGCCCTTCGGGAGGACACCCGAAACTCAAACTGTAACTCGGACAGCCCTTCGGGAGGCACTCTCGAACTAAGACCGAAACTACGATCTCTCTACAGAGTTGCACACATACGGTGTCATCTATCCGGCAGGGCTTCGCCGTCCAGAACTAGTTCCCACCGGAACCCAGACAGCCTTTCGGCTCTACGAAACTATTTCGCTGGGAGGGAGAGAGAAGCCAGAAATGTCATGGCATGTGTATGTGAGAGCAAGGATGAAGCATATGGGGCTGCCTCCTCCCCTCTATTTATAGGAAAAACAAGGGGTAGGATGGGCATATCCAAAATGCCATGTCATCCCAAAATATCTTGGGAAGATATTTGTGGAAAGCCAACTTCCAACCATATCCATAAATCTGATTTCACTATTCACGACGACATTTTTCAGCGTCCGGTCGAACTGAAAATATTTATGTGGGCTTAGAACAATTCCAGTACCCACTAAAATAAGTTTCAATGCGATCCGGAACAATTCCGGTTTAGTGATTTTCATCTGCGAAAAGCATCTGAAGCGGTTCCGGAAGCTCCGGAACATTTCCGGTTTTCATCCCGGAAAATTCCAGAAAGTTTCCAGAACGATTCTGGCACCCTCCAAGAATTATCAGGCATGTGCCGAAACCAATCTGACTTTATGGTATCCTCTGAAACAACTTTTCAGTTTTACCGGAACTATTCCGATATCCTCTCCGGAACGTTTCCGTTTCGTCCGAAACTTTTTCGGTGAATTTCTCTCAGACTCCCCGTCTAGTATTCAGCAGATAGATGACCCTTAAGCGTGTGACCCTATAGGTTCGGTGAAGTATAGACATGACCCGGAACACTTTCCGATCAATGATCAACATCGGAGCCGTGGACACCCATATTGACCCCTATACCCACACGAATGAATATTCGAGTGAACCTCCAGTTGCCGTGTGCTATTCCTGTTGCTTCGCGATATGTTACAAATACCCGAGGTGAGAAAACATCGGCATCCTCGTGGATCAACACTTGTCCACAATGCCAGTTACCTCGTTACCGGTTTTGTTCTCTTTTCTCGTTTCTGTGTTCCGGCATCCCTGTGATCAAATCACACTGGTGTCTGGCCAGACGATGATGGATACCGTAACACCGAGAGGGCCCAGAGATATCTCTCCATCGTCGGAGGAGCAAATCCCAATCTTGAGCTATCAAGTTACTTAACATACTTTTCCATGAACCCGTAAGCCGCCGTAATAGCCACCCATTTACGGATGACGTTTAACAAACCCCAAAGTTCATGAAGCAAGCATGAAGAAACTCGACACTCTCATGGTCTAAGGAATTATGCAAACATTAACTTCTCTATGTTATTAACCATTAACTTATGACGAATGAATCTCATAGCATAACATCAATCGGGTCGATTCAACACAAGTGTTCTACTAACATTGTGCCCTCAAAGTTGCCGGCATAGTCATGCCCATGATCAGGAAAACAGAACCATCATGCAACACTTGAGCTAGTCTTAGAGGCATGACTAGGAATACTTTTTACCGTTTATTATTCCACACGTGCACGTGGGTTTTCCTCAGAGCCTTTATGGATATACGGGCTCGGGAACCATGGCAGTTATAGCATGGAACATAAACATAATTATGAGCACGGAGATAAATAATAACTTTTATCATTGCCTCTTGGGCATATCTCCTACAGCTACCATCGTCCTAAGCAAAATAAGATGCATAAAAGGATTAACATCACATGCAAATCATAAGTGACATGATATGGCCATGAACTTGTGCTTTTGATCTCCATCTCCAAAGCACCGGCATGATCTCCATCGTCACCGGCATGACACCATGATCTTCATCATCTTGATCTCCATCAACGTGTCGCCATAAGGTTGTCGCGCCGACTGTTGCTTCCACGACTATTGCTAACTCATAGCGATAAAGTAAAGCAAAACGGCGAAAATAATTAAAGACAACTCTATGGCTCCTGCCAGTTGCCGTACTCATCGACATGCAAGTCGTGATATTCTATACAACACATGATCATCTCATACATCACATATATCTCATCATGTAATTGGCCATATCACATCACAACATACCCTGCAAAAACAAGTTAGACGTCCTCTAATTGTTGTTGCAAGTTTTACGTGGCTGCTACGGGTTTGCAAGAACCGTTCTTACCTACGCAAAACCACAACGTGGTGTAGTGATTGCTTTTTGATCTTCTAAAAGAACCCTCTTCATTGAAATCGATTCAACTAAAGTGAGAGAGACAGACACCCGCTAGCCATCTTTATGCAACGAAGTTACATGTCAGTTGAAGGAACCGGTCTCTCGTAAGCGTACGAGTAATGTTGGTCCGGGCCGCTTCATCTCACAATACCGCCGAATCAAGTATCAACTAGTAACGGCAAGCAATATGTATACACCCACGCCCACAACTCGTTTGTGTTCTACTCGAGATCTCATCTACGCATAGACCTAGCTCTGATACCACTGTTGGGGAACGTCGCATGGGAAACAAAAAAATTCCTACGCACACGCAAGATCTATCCATGGTGATGAGCATCTACGAGAGGGAGAGTGAATCTACATACCCTTGTAGATCGCTAAGCGGAAGCGTTAAGAAATGCGGTTGATGTAGTCGAACGTTTCCGCGATCCAAATCGCAAGTCGTCCCTCGATCCGATCATGAACTAGTGCCGAACGGACGGCACCTCCGCGTTCAACACACGTACGGCTTGATGACGCCTTCACCTCCTCGATCCAGCGAGCGATGATGAAGTAGTAGATGAGTTCCGGCAGCACGACGGCGTGGTGATGGTGGTGAGGAACAATCTCTGCAGGGCTTCGCCAAGCACTACGGAGATTATGACGGGAGGAACTAGAGGGTTAGGGTTGCCGGCACACGGCTTGGGAAATCTTGATGTGTCACGTGTGCTAGCCCTGCCCCTCTATTTATATGTTGAGCCCTGGGGTCTAAACTTGGAGAGAAAGCCTCCACAAGGTCGGTTTTGCCCGCACAAGGTCGGTTTGGCCCGCACGGAAAGAGTCTAACTCAGATTCCAGCAGTATCGCGTACAAGCGGTAGTAGCGCTCACGAGCGGTAGTACCGCTTTACACGAGCGGTAGTACCGCTTACGCGGTACTACTGCCTTACCAGCGGTAGTACCGCTTAAGGCAGCAGCAAAACTTCCTTTTGCACTTTCCAATACCTCGTGGGTTTTACCCCTTTGGCTCATATAAAGTGTTGCTGCACCCGAACACTTCGGTAAACATCCGGAACCCTTCCGGAGATCAAAACACTATTATCACATATATCAATCTTTACCTCCGGACTCTTCCGGAGATCCTCGTCATGTCCGGGATCTTATCCGGGACTCCGAACAACCTTCGGTCACCACCAAAATAACTCAACTATACTAATCGTCACCAAACGTTAAGTGTGTAGACCCTGCGGGTTCGAGAACTATGTAGACATGACCGAGACACCTCTACGATCAATAACCAATAGCGCGACCTGGATGCCCATATTGGCTCCTACATATTCTACGAATATCTTTATCGGTCGAACCTCTATGTCAAGGATTCAGTTAATCCCGTATGCTGTTCCCTTTGTTCTTCGGTATGTTACTTGCCCGAGATTCGATCGTCGGTATCTCTATACCTAGTTCAATCTCGTTACCGGCAAGTCTCTTTACTCGTTCCGTAATACAAGATCTCGTGGCTAACACTTTAGTCACATTGCTTGCAAGGCTCATTGTGATGTTGTATTACTGAGTGGGCCCTGAGATACCTCTCCGTCACACAAAGTAACAAATCCCAGTCTTGATCCATGCCAACCCAACAGACATCCTCAGAGATACCTGTAGAGCATCTTTATAGTCACCCAGTTACGTTGCGACGTTTGATACACACAAGGTACTCCTCCGATGTCAGGGAGTTGCATGATCTCATGGTCATAGGAACAGATACTTGACATGCAGAAAACAATAGCAATAAACTGACACGATCATATGCTACGTTTATAGTTTGGGTCTTGTCCATCACATCATTCTCCTAATGATGTGATCCCGTTATCAAATGACATCTCATGTCCATGGCTAGGAAACCTTCACCATCTTTTGATCAACGAGCTAGTTTAACTAGAGGCTTACTAGGGACACAGTGTTGTCTATGTACCCACACATGTATTTAAGTTTCCAATTAATACAATTATAGCATGGATAATAAACGATTATCATGAACAAGGAAATATAATAATAACCAATTTATTATTGCCTCTAGGGCATATTTCCAACATCTAAGGTGAATCATGAAAACATGCTAGTTCACGGGAAAGCGGCAAACCATGATGTCGGTTATTTGCCCAACATAGGGCCAATACTTTTGCTACACCTCGCGCATCAAGCAAATCACACACAAGGAGATATCGTGTATGGAGGAGTGGTCTTCATGTTGGCCAACTCCCTTGCTCTCAACTACAATCACATTCGCCCCATTGTCAGTAACAACCTTGTTAATATTTGTGTTCTTACTAGCACTGAAATGGTAGTAGTTAGCCGTGATCGTCATTGCATTAAAATTCATGGAGTGGCACACTTCTTTCCTACTCCTATGCCTAACTGTTTCTCCATAGAACATGAACAATTGCATTATGTGCCACGGGATGGAGATGCAGCTTTTGACCAAGAAGGCCTGGAACCTGAACAAGTAGATTAAGAAGAACTCACCACAGACGAAGAAGAGGAGCAACCCCAAGAGCAGCCATAACAAGAAACCTACACCACCTACGCAGACCTCTACAATCTCCAGGGCTCCATCAATGATATGAGCAGCCTCGGTGAGTCCCTTTGAGGCACGTCCGCCTACATGAGTTCAAGCTTCTCCAACTGGAGCCAAGCATGGGCTCCTGACCAGCCGCCACAATGATCATGTTGGTTTGGGCATGCAAAACTTAAGCTTGGGGGAGGTCACTACCACGTCTACATCAAGATGTGGTGGCACTTGAATAAATTGTAATGAGGTTGTACTTAAGCTCGAGGAGCTTCAAAACACTCGTGTTGGTCTGTTACAACACTTACTTTTTATTTGCTTTCGTTTTTATTTTTTCCTTTGCGATTTTTCATTTGCAAGTTAGTTTTCAAAAAAACAAAAACAAAAATAATAGAATAAGCTTTGCTTTGTTCTTGTTCTTTTTGCCCCTTGGAGTTCGTTTGCATTTTTTTCAGAGCAGTTGATCTACTCCAGACAACGAGGAATGTAAGAATAAGGAAGAGAAGCGTGTAAATCAACAACCGTGAAGGTATATCCTATGACTCCCATCTTTTGCACTTGAAATACTTAGAGTAGATGTAGTAATAGTATGTGTGATGTGTGCAAGGGGGAGCAGGTCTTGATAATTTAAAAAGGTTTTGTTCTAGTAGCTGAAATAATTGTGTAGCCTTTGTTGTGTTTAGTTTAGATGACCAAGACTTGCGTGGGACAATTTTTAAATGAAATAATCTTAACTAAGAATAACCATGCACAATAGAAAGTCTTCAAAGACTTGGATGTTGAGAAAATTGTAGAGAATATGATGTTTGAAATGCTCAACCCCATGTTGTTAATTTTGTTATACTTGATACCACTTGTGGATTAGTTGTCTAGAGGAACTTAGTTGAAGGATGAATGATATTATGCCAAAATTCTGTTTTGTATGCCTTACATGATGCTTCAGCTTCTCACTGGTGCCATGGCCCTGCTACTATATGCACGTGTATGTGTGCAAATGTGGGTTCGTCAGCTTTTTTGATGTTATGTGGAGGACTGCGCTGGCCAATGAACAATCCACCAGAGTTACAACTTGGATTTCGGCTCTGAGTTTGTTATCGTACGTAGTCGCAACGCTATAAACAAATATTATTCGATTTCCCCTTGAATGGGTGTGTATGTGGTAAATGCATGGAACTGATCACAAGAGCTCGAAAAAGAACATTGTCAAAGATGACAGTTATCAAAGATCCATAGTTCCTAAAATTAAGCCACAACGAAACTCTATACTTGATCATTTATTTGGCATAATACCCTTCACGTGACAACCAAATTTTCAGCAAACAATGATTTAAATGAAGTGCATGAGAGCCTTGAGGATGAGATAATTGTGTGCATGTTTATGAGCACTCTAGCATCATGTTTTTCTACATGCCTTTCACTCCCTAACTTAGGTTTTTATGGCTCTATCAAAGAAAAACTCTTCCATGCATTCCCGACAAGAAAGTGTTGTCTAGAATAAATAGAATTAAGTGTTTCAAAGTTATTTTATCTAGTAGATCAAAAACTTTGTGTTGATTATCGTTGCTTCACTAACAGTTGCATAATAAACCATGCCACCGCTACAGCTACACTAAGTTTTCAGGTCAAGAAGCGGAGGGCTATCTAGGCGTACTGATCGTAAGTGAACGAAAGCCTTCTCGTTATTACGGTTTAAACAACATAGTTTGTTATGATTCCGATTTCTCTCTATGTTGCTCGAGGGCGATCAAGTTTAAGCTTAGGGGAGTTGATAAGTGATATTTTTACACTCGTTCACCCTTTTTTTAATCAGAGACATTTCATTAAAACCAAGATATTTGCTTCGATATTGGTACTAATGACTAATGAATGCAAATGACTCCACATATCCTCTCTTTGATGTGTTTCCACAAGAAATGGGCTAAAAGAAAGCACGTGTAAACATGGAAATGAGTGAAAAATAATAATAAAAGAAATCAAGAAGAGATGCACCAGAAGAAACATCACCAAAGATGGCGTTCCATACGACCGCGAACGCTCGTATGGCGTGGAACCAAGGTGCCTCGTCCACCTGAACATCTTTTATAAAGGGGACCAGGTCAAAATATTAACAAAATGTCTGCGAGCGAAGCCAGAATAGAGCCATATCCATCCTCTTCCATCAACCCTAGCCGCCGCCATCCCCATCTCCATAGCCACCATCACCACCATAGTTCATGTTACTATAGTTCATCCTTGTAATCGTGCATCGCACAGGCATCAAATGTAAGATATATTATCAATTCCAATTAATCTTCAAGATGGGTTCTTCAATGTTTTCTTCACGCGATCTGATCTCAATGTGTGAGTAGTTCGGTAAGGTATGGGTTGAGGCATAGGCCTTGCAACCCTCTGTATTGGTTGTGGGAATCAATGGAAGTGCTTTGAATTAACGTCTCGTATGTGTGAAATAAAATTGTTTCGTAGATGTCTCTTGTCTGGTCCGCGTTCTTCATCCGTGCAGGCACCTAGGATCATGGAGAATGAGCCACGGAGACTAAGGGGCACGGAGAATGTGAAGTGTTATTCTGAACATCAGTGACAAAAGGGTTTAGTAATGTAACACAGATCCAATTCTTGGGATTCATGAGGTGCAGTAATTAAACGCCCAAAGCATTTGTCTGATTATTATAATCTTAATTATTGAGGCAACCCACGCGACGGATAGGGTCTTCGGTAGGACAACTGATTTTTGACACATGACACGTGGCGGTCAAGATGTTATTTGGACATATCCCCCACTTCGGTCCGTAACAAGCACATCTCGACGGGTGACTTCCAGCACATAAATTAAGATCATATCTTGTCCCAACACAAATAGATGGCTGTAAGCATTAAGACCTCATACTCGTACCTCTTTTTATTATAAGTGTTTCATCACAATTATCTTGATTGATCCGGTGAAAAGCTAGAATTATTTCTTTAACAATTGCATGCTAGAGATCATTGCTTCATGGGAACCTTCCTTTTGCGGGTTTGATAACCCAGGGTCACCTCTTGGGGAAATAGGTGTGGGGTACTTTCTATTCCATTACCGGATCACTAAAAAAGGAAGTATCATCCAGTTGTACGCGTGTTTCCCTTCTCTCACTGGCTCTCCTCTCTCGTTAGCGGCCCCGCTTCGCCAGCCTCCTGGTTATTGTTGGCTCCCACCGTGCCAGTTGTGACACGTCGTCCTCTGGGTACTGATGTGGCTTGGACTGCGTCGGTATTTCCCCAAAGAGGAAGGGATGATGCAGCACAACGACGGTAAGTATTTCCCTCAGTTATGAAACCAAGGTTATCGAACCAGTAGGAGGATCACCACCACCCAATAAGCAGCACCTGCACACAAACAACAAATACTTGCAACCCGACGTGAAAGAGAGGTTGTCAATCTCTCTACAATAAATAGATAGATTAAGTAGTGATAGATAGGAGAGATAGATCTCTCAAGAACACAAATAAAAAGAGTAAATATGCAGTAAGGTATTTTTGGGTTTTTGGTTTTGTAGATCTGAAAACAAAGATTGCAAAAAACGTAGATCGAAAAGCAATATGATAGGAAAAGTAGACCCGGGGGCCGTAGGGTTCACTAGTGGCTTCTCTCATGAGTATAGCGCACGGTGGGTGAACAAATTACTGTTGGGCAATTGATAGAAAATCGAATAATCATGACGATATCCAAGGCGATGATCATTATATAGGCATCACATCCAAGATAGATAGACCGACTCCTGCCTGCATCTACCTCTATTACTCCACACATCGACCGCTATCCAGCATGCATCTAGTGTATTAAGTTCATGGAAAAACGGAGTAATGCAATAAGAACGATGACATGATGTAGACAAGATCTATTCATGTAGGAATAGACCCCATCTTGTTATCCTTAATAGTAACGATACATGCGTGTCTTGCTGCCCCTTCTGTCACTGGGAAAGAACTCCGCAAGATGGAACCCATCACAAAGCACCTCTTCCCATGGCAAGAAAAATCGATCTAGTCGGCCTAACTAAACCAAAGATTCGAAGAAGAAATACGATGCTATAAGCAATCATGCATATAAGAGATCAAAGAAGACTCAAATAATATTCATGGATAGAAACTGATCATGAACTCAAAATTCATCGGATCCCAACAAACACACCGCAAAAGTTTACATCAAATAGATCTCCAAGAGACCATTGTATTGAGAATCATAAGAGAGAGAGAAGAAGCCATCTAGCTACTGCCTACGGACCCGAAGGTCTATGGTGGACTACTCACGCATCATCGGAGAGGCACCTATGAGGAAGATGAACCCCTCCGTGATGGTGTTTACATTGGATCTCGAGGTTCTGGAACTTGCGGCGGCTGGAATTGTGTTTCGTCGACTCTCCTAGGGTTTTTGGATTTCCAGGGAATTTATAGGCATGATAGTCGGTTGAGGGGGTGCCGGAGGAGCCCAGCACCCACCAGGGCGTGCCAGGGGGCCTCTGGCGCACCCATGTGGGTGCTAGCCACCCTGGGCCCCCTCTTCTGGTGTTCTTTGGCCCATCTGGTCTCTTCTGGTCTGGAAAAAATCCACAAAAATTCCCGCAGCGTTTTATCTCCGTCTGGTACTGATTTTCTGCGAAGTAATAAACAAGCAAAAACAGCAACTGGCACTTTGACACTATGCCAATAGGTTAGTCCCAAAAAATGATATAAAGTTGTAATAAAATGATTGTAAAACATTCAAGAATGATAATATAACAGCATGAAACAAGCAAAAATTATAGATACATTGGAGACGTATCAAGCATCCCCAAGCTTAATTCCTACTCGTCTTCGTGTAGGTAAATTATAAAAACAGAATTTTTGATGTGAAATGTTGCCTAACATGTTCATCATATTCTTTTTCTTCTTTGTATAGCATGGACATTTGGACTTGTAAATGATTCAAAGCAATAGTCTAGTTTTAACATAACTAGGTGATACCCCGCGCGTTGCTGCGGAATTTTTTGTGGATTTTTAGTGTAGCATCGACATCTCAAAGTAGAACATAATTTTTTAGGGTAAAAAAGAACGTAATTTAAATTAATAAAATGATAGATTTCTTATATAGGCAAGATTGAAATTTATTGTTGGTACGAATATGTACCACATGACTTAACCATAGCAGTTTGTCGCATGAACCATAATTGTATGACAAAGCTATAGCACTTTGTGGCATGAACCATATTCTTACAGGATATATTTGATGTAGCTTGTTGGTGTGCCTTATGCAGTTACTAAGACCTGGATGTATGGTATCCCATTCTTTTCATTCTCAACAATGTATCCAACATATGTGAATGGATGGTCGCCATACATTGGATTAGTGGTGTGTCGAGGCTTGGACTCCCATTTAAAAGTTATAAACACCGGGTCTTTTGGGCTCTTCATCTTTGCAATTATATCTGTGTATTTCTTCTGGAGAAGATAGGTGTATGTTGTCAATCAAGGTAAGACGTGAAATGAAATATAGGAGAAACCAATTTCAGTAGGAATACCTAATACTTCGGTTGTCCATTTGTACTTGTTGTCAACCCGTCACTGAAAAGGTAAGTGGTACGCTGAAAATGCGACAAAATTATGTTATATAGTACATGTGTGTGTTGTAGGAGTAAGACATTTTGCTGATTACCAAATGAGGCTAAATAAAACTCACTCTTGCTGCTTACCAAACAAAGCTAAATAAAATGCACACTTACTTTGCCGATAGCTGCTGCAAATTTAACATATGGTGTACATTCATGATTTTCAATATGACAGAGGGAAAAATGTAATACATCGACAAAACAGAAAATGGTGAACATGCTAGAATATTTAAGGAAGATTTTCAAATATATGGTACTACCAAAAATGCACAAATCTCATTGCGTTGCTCCAAGTCTGTGTTTTCATTATCAGTACACAAAACTACTGACAAAATAGTAAGTAGAAGTTTTAATACACCCGAGTCTACATTTCTAGATGGAAACCAAATTAAGGGGACTAATTATGTTGAATAATCATTTTCTTTTCCCTTCCTAGCCAACTGGGCATCAGGGAACCTAACACATGTTTATCCTTTCGTACAAACTAGCGGGCAAAGGCGCGGCGGCACGCCGCGCCCATCAAAGCCTGTGTGTGTGTATGTGTTGCTTTTTTAGTGAGGGAAACGAAAACAATGCGTTTGAAAGCGAGCTGATGGCGTGAAAGTATGTGTATATTTAGCGAGTTCATGCAGGTCCTTGTACTTCCTTATTTGTAGAAGCTAGGAAGGTTATAGCAACATGCAAGGAAGTTATTTTTCACATGAAAGAGTGTGATGCCATCTCTAACTATGCCAAGGATCCGGACAACATTGCTACCGCCAACGGGGAGGAGTTGGGACATAAAGATGGTTTGTTGTGCCATTGGAAGTCTGATAGTGTGCGAAGCAAAATAGTGTTAGAGGTGTGTGTTTTAGATCTTGACCACTGGTGTATCTATATTTATAGATAGATTTGTCATTTCTAGTCAATCAGAAGTTTGATAATTGATCTTGGCCACTCATAATTTGTTTCTATTTGTTTGTGCACATAACACGACCATGTACATCCGTACATGCAAGGGAATAGTTTCATTAGCTAGAGATCATGAAGAAACTTTATAACCAACCTACATGTCCAATCTTTATACACACAAATTTAGGAGTGTCATAGTTGATCTGAAATGTCTTGTAGCCGAATTAGATAATAGTTTCACATATATATTCCAAGCGCCAATGCCTTTTCTAAGGAACTCGCATACATTTTTACACAATCAAACTGCCATTTAACCACATGTAGAAACAATCTAAGAAGAACATGACATAAGCAAAGGAGAAGTAAAACATCACCGAGCACAAAACTGGGGCGGGGAGTGAGACCACACCTACATAAATAATGATCTTTTCTTAAGAGGAAGTCGACTACTAGCAACCGTAAAACCTCCAAAAAAACAAAAATGGATAAAAAACAAAAATGGATAAATAATATGAATCTTGGATATAGTACGAAACTATAGAAGCAAGTAAAACCGTCGATGCCGCGCTCCAACAACCTCGGCCATGGCGTTTCATTCACGAACGCCAATGTCGTGGCCTCCCACTCGAATATCAAGTCAAGTAGCGTGAAGAGTAGCGTCGACATAAACGATGCCCACCAACTGAGGGTGATGCGGTGAGTTGCAACTCTCAGCCAACGGTTGAAAGATTTTGAAGTTCATCTGGGTGAAGATTTGTTCGACGGGAGGGCGGAGCCCGGCCAACCGAGGGCGACGCGGTAGAACGCAGAGGAGAAAGATGGGGATGCACCAGGGATATTAGTTCGTCCAATGCCACCTGAAGTTCATGGTGTAGGAAGTTGCAGCTTGCAAGTCACAACCGGCTGCCATGGCCGCTGGGTGAAGGCGTGGCTGCGTGTTGCCGGGAGACGTCAGGGAGATGCACCGCTGGACGATTCTACTGCATTGGCCTATTGTGTTTGTGTTTTCACTGTTAACAGAGAGAGAGAGAAAGAGAGAGAGAGAGAATAAGTAGGACATGGAAGTTATGACGACCTTGTGACTCTTTAAAACAATGAGAAAAACCTAGATCTGTCAAAATAAAAAAATGTACGTGGCAATAGGTAACTACACCCACGATCAGACCTATGGGAGACGTGGTGAGAAACCAGACCGCAACACATAACCCAAATATGCAGAATACACATGAACCAACCTTTGGTTGGATGGTTATGAGGACAGTAATATACCGACCACACATTTTTTGGAATTTTTTCAAACCTTCTCGCAATGTGCGTTCATTTGGAGGAGACGTTCCCGTCAACTACGAAGACGTGTGTGACGACTTCATAATCTTGAAAATATTTGTCTCCTCAGTCTCTCGGAGGTGCTCATAAAAATAGGGTGTCTGTGCATGTGTTTATAGGAATGAGTGTATGTGCATATGTATGAGCGTCTATGTAGTTAAATATGTTAAAAATATTTGTCCCCTCTGTCTCTCGGATGTGCTCTTAAAAATAGGATATATGTGCGTGTGTTTGTAGAAATGAGTGTATGTGTGTATGTATGAGCATCTGTGTAGTTAAAAAAATGTAACGTACATGGAAACTGTGGACCGGCCCTTAAGAGAAAAACAATGGCCCATTTACACAGGTAAAAGAAATCACAAAACCATAAGTAAATCATAGAAAAAGCAAAGACACGTCACTTAAAGCTTTTCTCATGCTCAACACTTGGAATGCTTGCCGTTGAGGCTAGCTTAGCCACTATAATATATGTGTGTCTATATATATATATATATATATATATATATATATATATATATATATATATATATATATATATATATAATACATCACTGGTACCCTTCTAAAGGTGACTCCATACGTCTTAAAAAAATGCAATCATGTTCTATAAGCCAAGTGAGTTGAGCCCAAGTTTTCTCCTGCTTAATCTGTGGTTGTATATCTTTCTGTCTTTTACACTTCTATTTTTTTTTATCAATTCACTTATCTAACATTTACAGCAAACTATATATACCTTATAGATAATTCATACTGTTGAGTTAAAGTTTGAAGCAAGAACACATGTAAACCTTTCAAGTGTATTGTTTCCAAGATATACATATAGTCCACTAGGCTAGCAGAGCCTACACATGTCTATTTGTTGTGTGTAGTTACAATTGATGAAGAATAACTCCTCTCTGCCTCGAATTTATGTGGTTTTTGTAGCTCGGCCTACGTGGTACCCTCTATCGTAGCCATACATTCCGGATTCGGTTCCACGTGGATGTGTGCATAGATAGGGTATTAGCGCTGGCACCGGGCGCACAAATCTTAATCTTCTGCTGCTAGGCTAGGAAGGACCTGTATCTGATTTGACGTTCCATGTGTCTGTCTGCTCCTCTTTTTATTCACTCTTTCTCACATGCATGCATAGCACAGTTTCACGACATGACTACCCACAGTCTCTCACGCCGTCTCTCTCTCTCTTCACAGGCTCTCTCTACAAACAGCCTCACATGCATGCACGGATCCTCAACAGCACAAGCTCCGCTCGCTAAACAAATTCGCAAAAGGCACTCTCTCGCTAGAAGGCAGTGGCGAATCTAACGAAGGGTGGGCTCAAACTTACAATAAAAAAAAACTATATACCCTTTTGAATCTAGGCATCATCTGCCAATAGTTTTGTCCAAATAATCTTAACATTTCCCAAATTACAACTGGAAACACGGAATATTTACTGTTTTTCTAAAAGCAAAATGAAATTTTAATCCAAAATTTAAATCTGTTTAGCAAAATAGGCATCATCTCCTAATTCTTTTGTCTAAATAAGATAAAATAGTATCTACTGTAGATTATTTGGGTATGCCTTGCTAATAGCAACTTTAAGGCCGGCCGTCAGCGAGGGCGACGCAGCCCGGGCGTGGACGTGGCGGCGTGGGCGCACGGCACTCCCCGCCGGCCCGTACAACCAGGGGCGCTACCTTGCTTGCCGCCGGCTCCAGCTTGCCCCACGTCCGCTCGCTAGGACTGGAGCTCCATGGTTCAATCCCGGTGTGACAACCGTGGAAATGTGGAGCACATGGGCTGAGACACGAAAGCTGGACTAATTGGCAGAGTAAAAAGAGTATTAGTAAAAACAATTGGGCTTTTGGAGGGCAGGCTTCAGCCTGTTGAAGCCTGCCCAATAGATTCGCCACTGCTAGAAGGTGTGGCAGGCAAAAGTCAGAGCTCAAATACTATGGTGCCGCAATTTTTTCTTTTCTCTCTCTGCTCTCGTTCAGCCTCTATCTTACAACGAGAAAAACATTTTCTCTCTCGTGCTGTCATTTGTCCTTTTCTTACATGGGATTAGAAAAAGTAATGCTTGTGCTGAAAAAAGGATTAAAAAATAAATGCTCTCTCTCCCTTCACCTGCGTACAGGACGTGAAGAAAAGGGGTAAAAACAATTCGGTGTGAGGAGCAAAAGTTGTGTTGTCTCACTCAATAAACAGTGCATACACGTCCAACACAGGTCCGACACCGCTGGTATCCTATCAGACTTTAGAGACCTTATTAATCACTTTGCCGTACAGTGAGATTAGCCTGAAAGTGCATGAATCTCGAGGAACTAAAAGGACCATAGAAGGCAGAGATAAAGGGTACCGGGGAGGTCGTCCTACACTGCAACTTTCCGCGAATTTATAGATGTAGTTCTAATGTTCGTGCCGCTAGTCTACAGCTCGAATAAACAACATATTTTAATTCTTCTCGGGTATGTGATTCGGTTCAACCAACAGATTAATGACGTATAGATAGAAAAACTTTATGTACGTCAAGATCAACAAGTTCACCTCCACAAGAAAAGCTCTTCTCCTCCCGTCGGCGTCGTCGCCGGTCCGCCCCATCTCCGATGGCCTCTAGGCCATGGAGGTGCGGAGGATCTTGGCCCCCCGCCAGCGGGAGGGACCCTGTTCTCGTTCTTGTTAGATTCAGCGTGTTGGTTAGGGCTGTGTGGCGGCGGCGATATCCCATAGTAGGAATAATGTCTCCCACGTTCTATCCCCGTCCCGATGGTGTGTCTAGCATCATCGGAGGGCGTGTGGAGGTTTGTCTCCGTCGGATCTCGCGGGATTCGGTCGGTGCTGGTCTTCGGTGGATCTGTTTGGATCCGGTCTTCGTTCGCCTTTGTTTGGGTGTTTACATGTTTGATTCTTCTGATCTACGACTTTCTTCATCGGCGATGGTTGCTACTCTGGTGCGCTGGTCCTATGGGGCCTTAGCACGACGACTTTCCGACTGTCTACTACAACAAGGTTTGCCCGGCTCCGGTGAGGGAGGGGCGATGACGGCGGCGCGCCTTCGGCTCGCTCCAGTGCTTGTAGTCGTCGCTAGGTGGTCCACGGACATGGTTGTAATTTTTATTACCTCTGTTGTTCTTTGTACTGCCATGATTGAAGATGAATAGATTGGAAATTTCTCGCAAAAAAAAATGACGTATAGATAGCACTCGGATTGCTTGGGAGACAAATATTATATAGCAAAACTTCAAATCCATACATATAGCAATAAACCAATGACAATCTGTAATAGAAATATACAGGGAAAATCAGCTAAGGAACACAATGTGTTGGTATATTGGGACATGGAAATTTTGAGAACAATATTTCGTTATGTTTCTGTACAGCAGCCAGATCACATCAAGCTTTGCATCGGCCAAGGCATGAAATTTCCAAGAGAAGAATAGCACAACCAAGAAAGACAATTGCATGATGCAGTCCAAGAATTTAGAACCAGACCTGGAGTGCAAGGGGTTGGAATCAGCGGACGCCTCAAGGAGAATTTGCTGCACATGACAAAGTGAGAGTAAAGCACAATCTGGAACAAATGCAAGGACGTTTGAAGTAATGAAACAATTCCCAGCAGCAATGGATGTCTGAATCATAATGTGGAGCAGAGCACGTTTTATCCGTAGTGCAACCTGAAAAGATTCAAAGGCAGCTGGAAATAGGAAGTGTGTAGCCACCAGGCCGGAGGCCTCTTCCGACGGGACGCGAGAAGGCGTCTGTGATGGATGACGATGGCTCTACATAGGGGTATTTAAACCCACTTTCTTCTAAATTTGCAGGTTAATGGAGGGTGATGTAATGAGGGGTGATGAATTAGGTGGTGCGTGAGTCCGTTTCATGTGCATTTGTGGATGCATTATGGTCGGGATAGCATGTCGTGGAGGTGGAGCGGTAGTGGTGGCCATGGAAGATTGTCGGCTGCGGCGGCAGTAGCAGGCGGAGGGGCGTCGCTCGGGGCGGCGGCAGCTGGCCGAGAAAGCGTCGGGCTTCCATGGGCTTAGAGCGTGTCAAAAGAGCCCAGCTCTATAGCCCATGTACAAAAACGTGACTCTGATAGCCGAGACATCGAGCACGACAGTGCGAGCTGAAGAATAGAGGGCGCTGTGAATCGTTATTTTCACTTGGCGGTGGCAAGTCCCAGTAAATTCCATGAACTCTGGATCGAACGGCTGCAGACTGCTCAGGTATGTTCTATCAACGGCTATAATAATTCGGGTGACGTGGCTTCATGAGGAGCTAGGAAAATCAGCTAGTGGGGTGCCCCTATTTAGATATAGAAGATGACTTCAATACTCAAGCATGTCAACAAGCAACCATGTTTTTCAAAATATCAACACTAAAAAAAGTTATCCCTAGCCCATCATGCTCGATCATTGATCCATTCATGAAACACACTCAAATATTAGATATGCCCAATGCTCAAGTACGATCATAATGCCCCCTAGTTGGTGCTTATAAGAGAAGATGGAGACTCAAAGAAAAAAATAAAAATTGCATAAAGTAAATAGATAGACCCTTCGCAGAGGGAAGTAGTGATTTGTAGAGGTGCCAGAGCTCAAGGTTTTAAATTGAGAGAGAAAAATATTTTTAGTGCCATGCTTTTCCTGTCAACGAAAACGACAAAGTAGCTCACAATACTTTCCATGCTAGATATACCATAGGCGGTTCCCAAACAAAAAATAAAGTTTATTCCTTTTTCCACCAAACTTTCACTTTCCATGGCGGGTCGTATCCACGGTTGCCTTCCATACCAACACTTTCCAAGGAATTTATTATTTGACAACATAAAGTAAATATTTTTTATTTTTCATTTCGGAATGGGCATCCCTATTACCGCCGCACTCTCGTGCAATGACAAGTGAATAAACACTCATCTTGAGAATAACACATCTAGCATGGAAAAATATTGGACACTCCCCACCGTTTCATGAGCGGTACGGGCACACAAAAGAGAAAATTTATTTTGAAAATTTAGAGACGGCACATACAAATTTGCTTGGAACGGCATGGAAATACCGCATATAGGTAGGTATGATGGACTCATGAGGCAAAACTTGGTTTAAGGATTTTGGATGCACAAGTAGTATTTCTACTTAGTACAAATGAAGGCTAGCAAATAGATTGGGAAGCAACCAAACCAAGAAACGAAAAATCACATAAGTGAGCATTGAACATAACTAACACCGAATTATGCACCACAAGTAGGATGTAACTTCATTGCATAACTATTGACTTTCGTGCATGCATAGGGAATCACAAACCTTAACACCAATATTCCTACTAAGCATAATTACTTACTAACATAACTCACATATTACTATCATCATGTTTCAAAACTATTACAAGGAATCAAGTTTAATTTCTCCAATGATCTTCATGAAAGTTTTTATTATATCCTCCTTGGATATCTATCACTTTGGGACTAGTTTCATATATTGCCATTGCTTTTTGGCAAGCTCAAACAAATTTAAGTGAAGCACATGAGCATAAAGATTTCATCTCTCAAATAGGTATAAGTGAATCATGAGAGGATTTCTTCAAAATTTTACTAACTCTCAAATTAATCTAAGTGAAGCATGATAGTATTTCTACAAAAGTTTCCAAGCACACCGTGCTCAAAAAGATATAAGTGAAGCACTAGAGCAATTCCTATAGCTCAAAAAGTTTAAGTGAAGCACATAGAGAAATTCTAACAAATCATAGCATGATTGTGGCTCTCTCAAATAGGTGTGTACAGCAAGGATACAAAGGGAAAACTAACAAACAAAGCAAGCAAAGATACAAGACGCTCCAAGCAAAACACATGATATGTGACGAATAAAAATAGCTCCAAGTAAAATACCGATGGTCGTTAGAAGAAAGAGGGGATGCCACTCGGGGGCATCCCCAAGCTTAGTTGCTTGTTACTCTTTGGATATATTTTGGGGGTGCGGTAGCATCCCCAAGCTTAGGTTCTTGCTACTCCTTATTCCTTCATCCATCGTGATCTCACCCAAAACTTGAAAACTTAAATCACACAAAACTCAACAAAATCTTCGTGAGATCCGTTAGTATAAGAAAGCAAATCACTACTTTAGGTATTGTTGTAAACCCATTCAAATTTTATAATTGCATTATACCTACTGTATTTTAACTTTGCCATGTCTTATACCTCCAAATACAAACCATAGATTCATCAAAACAAGCACACAATACAACAAAAACAGAATCTGTCTCAAACAGAACAGTCTGTAGTAATCTGTACTCTTCCCATACTTCTGTAACTCTAAAAATTCTTAAAAATTAGGAAAACGTAAGGAATTTGTATAGAAACATTGTGTTAAAATTTCAGCTCAAGATCACGTTCCAGTAAAAAATGAAAATTCATATACTGGATGCAAAGTTTCTGTTTCAGATTCAGCATCACTTCTACTCATCCTATGAATCATCCTAACGGTTCTACTTGGCACAAACACTAAATAAACCATAAAAACATAATCATAACAGAGGCATAATTGTGTCAACACTCAAAAACAGAAAGGAAAAAGCAAATAATTATTTATTCATTGGGTTGCCTCCCAACAAGCGCTATCGTGTAACGCCCCTAGCTAGACATATTGGATAGATTCAAGTAATGTCATCTTTGGTTTTGGATCCATATGATGCCCTCATGATTGATTCATATGGTGGCTTAATTCTTGTTCTAGGGAAGTGTTCCATACCCTTTTTCAAGGGAAATTGAAAACAAACATTGCCTTCTTTCATATCAATCACGTCACCTATAGTGCGTAAAAACGGTCTACCAAGTATAATGGGACAAGACGGATTGCAATCAATATCAAGCACAATAAAATCAATGGGCACATAATTCCTATTTGCAAGAATAAGAACATCATTAATTCTTCCCAAAGTTTTTTTAATAGTAGAATCCGCCAGGTGCAAATTAAGAGAACATTCTTCAATGTTGGTAAGACCAAGCACATCACAAAGAGATTTCGGAATCGTGAAAACACTAGCACCCAAATCACACAAAGCAAAGCATTCATAATTTTTAATCTTGACCTTAATGGTAGGTTCCCACTCATCATGTAATTTTCTAGGAATAGAAATCTCCAACTCCAACTTTTCTTCAAAAGATTTCATCATGGCATCAACAATATGTTTAGTAAAAGCTTTATTTTGCTCATAAGCATGGGGTGAATTCAACATAGATTGCAACAAAGAAATACATTCAATCAAGGAGCAACTATCATAGTTAAAATCTTTGCAATCCAAGATAGTGGGCACATCACTAGTTAAAGTTTTAACCTCTTCAAACCCACTTTCATCAAAAATTTCATCAAGATTTTCACCCTCCAAAATATTGGGACGCCTGCTAGCTAAAGTTGACTATACTTCAGTCCCTTCATTATCAATTTTAACATTACTAAACAAGGAATCAATAGAAGAAACACCAATCACTTTAAGATCTACATCATTTTTATCCTCTAGAGAGATTGGTTTGGCGGCCATTTGATTTTATCAAAGTAGCTTGTGCATCGGAGATTTTACCAAGCAAATTTTCAGCATGAGCATATTTAGATTGGAGATTGCAAACTTCCCTACTAATATCATCAAGTTGTGTCATTATGGCATCAAGCACGGTAGAGTGTTCTCTAAGCTCATCGGTAAAATACTTATTATGCTCAAATTGTGTAGTCATATATTCCTTGGTACTTTTCTCAATTTCAAGCAAGATATTGGGATAAGGAACTTCATAGTACTTTCGTTGAGGCATCATGACTACGCAAACAAGATTGCAAACAAGGAAGAGATCCGGCAAGAAAAATGGCAAACGAAAAAGAGGGCGAAGAAAACGGCAAATTGGTGAAGTGGGGGAGTGGAAAACGAGAGGCAAATGGCAAATAATGTAATTGCAAGGAGATGAGATTTGTGATCAGGAACCTGGTAGATGATGGTGGAGTCCCCTCGGCGCCTACTATAGGCACGTAGAAGAGACTGCTTCCTCCCCGACAACGGCACCAGAAATTCCTTTGACGTGGCTTGGACTGCGTCGGTATTTCCCCAAAGAGGAAGGGATGATGCAGCACAGCGACGGTAAGTATTTCCCTCGGTTATGAAACCAAGGTTATCGAACCAGTAGGAGGATCACCACCACCCAATAAGCAGCACCTGCACACAAACAACAAATACTTACAACCCGACGCGAAAGAGAGGTTGTCAATCTCTCTACGGTAAATAGATAGATTAGGTAGTGATAGATAGGAGAGATAGATCTCTCAAGAACACAAATAAAAAGAGTAAATATGCAACAAGGTATTTTTGGGTTCTTGGTTTTGTAGATCTGAAAACAAAGATTGCAAAAAACGTAGATCGGAAAGCAATATGATAGGAAAAGTAGACCCGGGGGCCATAGGGTTCACTAGTGGCTTCTCTCATGAGTATAGCACACGGTGGGTGAACAAATTACTGTTGGGCAATTGATAGAAAATCGAATAATCATGACGATATCCAAGGCGATGATCATTATATAGGCATCACGTCCAAGATAGATAGACCGACTCCTGCCTGCATCTACCTCTATTACTCCACACATCAACCGCTATCCAACATGCATCTAGTGTATTAAGTTCATGAAAAACGGAGTAATGCAATAAGAACGATGACATGATGTAGACAAGATCTATTCATGTAGGAATAGACCCCATCTTGTTATCCTTAATAGCAACGATACATGCGTGTCTTGCTACCCCTTCTGTCACTGGGAAAGAACTCCGCAAGATGGAACCCATCACAAAGCACCTCTTCCCATGGCAAGAAAAATCGATCTAGTCGGCCTAACTAAACCAAAGATTCGAAGAAGAAATACGATGCTATAAGCAATCATGCATATAAGAGATCAAAGAAGACTCAAATAATATTCATGGATAGAAACTGATCATGAACTCAAAATTCATCGGATCCCAACAAACACACCGCAAAAGTTTACATCAAATAGATCTCCAAGAGACCATTGTATTGGGAATCATAAGAGAGAGAGAAGAAGCCATCTAGCTACTGCCTACGGACCCGAAGGTCTATGGTGGACTACTCACGCATCATCGGAGAGGCACCTATGAGGAAGATGAACCCCTCCGTGATGGTGTTTAGATTGGATCTCGAGGTTCTGGAACTTGCGGCGGCTGGAATTGTGTTTCGTCGACTCTCCTAGGGTTTTTGGATTTCCAGGGAATTTATGGGCACGATAGTCGGTTGAGGGGGTGCCGGAGGAGCCCAGCACCCACCAGGGCGCACCAAGGGGCCTCTGGCGCGCCCATGTGGGTGCTAGCCACCCTGGGCCCCCTCTTCTGGTGTTCTTTGGCTCATTTGGTCTCTTCTGGTCTGGAAAAAATCCACAAAAATTCCCGCAGCGTTTTATCTCCGTCTGGTACTGATTTTCTGCGAAGTAAAAAACAAGCAAAAACAGCAACTGGCACTTTGGCACTATGTTAATAGGTTAGTCCCAAAAAATGATATAAAGTTGTAATAAAATGATTGTAAAACATTCAATAATGATAATATAATAGCATGGAACAAGCAAAAATTATAGATACGTTGGAGACGTATCAGGTACGACCCACCGACACAACGCAGGAGCTCATTACGAGACCGCTGCAACACGCGATGGCGCTCATCAACCTGGAGGGGGCCGAGATCAACAACAACTACGTCGTGTCCTTCATCGACTTTGCCAGCTCCGGGGCTCTACAGAAGGAGCGGCTGGTGCCGACGGTCGACGCGACAGAGATGGTGTTGAGCCCCAACATCGAGGTGGACAACCTCATCTTTGGTCTCTGGTCTTCATAATTTCCGGGAATAATTCACAAAAATCAATGGCTGATTTGAGCTC
Source organism: Elymus sibiricus (assembly GCA_039707655.1). Taxonomy (NCBI): domain Eukaryota; kingdom Viridiplantae; phylum Streptophyta; class Magnoliopsida; order Poales; family Poaceae; genus Elymus; species Elymus sibiricus. The sequence goes on from CM077665.1 coordinate 488,620,877, forward strand.
CAGAAAATTGCTTTTTCTTGTGTTGTATTTTTGATCTAGATTTTCACTTGTCCGGCGGTTCCCCTCACTTTGTTTATTTTACATTTTTAGAGAAAAAAGACATTAGAATTGCATCATAATGTGAAATTTATATTGAAATAGGAGTAGAAAAAGTGATGCAAAATGGACATATCAGTATTTCGAGTCGAAGAACATCTCATTAAAATCACCAATTCACATCCATGCCTCATGCTTGATGGCAAACAATGTCATCATGGACTTCCAACTTTGGGGTCTATCTTACACCCTTGGAGCTTTATAGACACTTGTGACTCTCCGTTGTTTTGAAACAGCAAACTTTTTCTAGCACCATTAGATCTATATGACCGGAACTAAAATTATTTAGATCAAAAATCAGGATTAGTGAAGCATAAAAAACCGATACATTCACTCAATCCCACGATATCTACTGCAGCAGGCCGCAAAACACATCAAGTTCTACAAGCTCTCAACTCTTTTTGCTGAAATTTCCGTCTCCATAAAAAAATGAGACCAGGTCCTTCTTGCTTCACAATACTAGGAAGCTCGCGAACTGCCTTGAATTCCCAAGCCAGACAGTTCCAACTTAGACAACTCATTAGGACTTGCAGGGCCAGAACCTAGAAGCTGCCGAATTTTGAGAATTAGTTGGGATAGGTTTCTTCTTCTTCGGATCTCTCTCAACAAGAGTCTCTCCTTTTATCTACAGGTTGGCTTTGATAATTCATATCAACCCAGAACCTTCACTCAATTGAGTAACCTCAATCCTCCTATGAACCTTCTGATGCTGCTGAGGGTCACATTTTCTTTATTTGACTATGGTTTCACCGGTGAGTTCATTTCCACACGAGGTTCCCATGCACTAGAAGATGCATTGGTGTTTCTCTTTGAAGCTTTGGACATATCTCTTAGTACTTAGTTACTTGAGTGTCATAGAAATAAAATTAATCGTAAATTATGTGGATTTTTGAAAAGAATTTGTATATGTACGCTAAGAATTTATTTTACATCCTCCGCAAAAACAAAATAATAGTTTATCTTACATACTCTCCTAAAAGCAACAAAAACTCCCATCGAATGTACTATCTACTTATATTATTTATGAAGCACAAGTTGGGTGAATTCAAATGATCCGAAACCACCTATATCACGTTGCTCCGTGTGATGTATCCATCACATCATGAATAATTTGAAAACATGTTATTTGGACTAACCATAATTTGGAAACAAAAATCAACCATGTATTAAATGCAATTAATTTTGGAATTAATATCAATTTTAATTTTGAAAATTACATTAGTGCCAAACTGGACGTGCAGGTACACAATTACTAGTCCCCTCCAAAAGAAAACCTCCCAGCTAAGAGCATCTCCAGCCGCGGCCCCAAAGGACCCCCCAGGCCCCTTTTTCATCGCCGGCGGGCGAAAAAATTCCCAGTCGCGGCCCCAAGACGCCGATTTTCGCCGGTTGGGGCCTTTTTTTGGGCCGGCGAACCCAGGCTGAACCCAGGGCGCTGGGGGTCTCCTGGGCGCGCCGGCTGAAGCGAAAAGGCGGGTGGGGCCGAGGTGTCGGCGAGCGGCTGCCACTTCCCGCCACTTCCCCCTCCTTTTCCCTCTATCCCGTCGTTTCGCCCCCGGTCCTCCTCTCCATTTCCCTCCATTTCCCTTCCTTCGCCGCCATGCCGCCGAAGAAGTACGCCGCCCCTCGCCAAGCCACCGTCCCCGCCGTCGCCAAGCCGCGCAGGGCCCGTGCGCCGATGGCAAGACCGCCGGGGTTGACAAACGCCGAGTGGAAGGCCGACGTCGAGCGGAGGGAGGCGGTGACCACCGATCGCCGCAACAGGCTCCTCATGAAGAAAGCCCGGGACGCGGCGGCGGCGGCGGCGGTTGAGCAGGAGGTGTCGTCTCACCGCCCGATCTTCCCGGGGCGGCAGCCGGCGGGCCCGTTCCCCCAAGGTGCCGGCGACCCGCACTTTCCTTCGCCGACCTTTCCTTCACCGGCGTGGGGGTACGCGCCCTCGCCGGAGTACGGCAACGGCGACGCCCTTGGCGGATTCAACCCCAACATTACCTTCCCGCGCACGCCCTCCGCCTTCTCCGCCGGCCACCCCAATGCCCAGTACGGCTACGTGCCCTCGCCGACGTACTCCGTCTCGTCCGCTACGGCTCGGCGTGGCCCTCTTCCTTTCGCGCCCGGCGCGGCGCCACAGTACGGCAACGCCGAGGCCGAGATGGAGGACATCATCAACACCGGCTCCACCGCGGCTGCCTCGTGCCCCGGGTTTGGTGCGCAAGCGGAGGACACCGGCGACATGGACGACGACGAGGTCGACCCCGAGGAGGAGGAGGAGGAGGAGATTGAGGAGGAAGAGCCGGTGCCCGCGCCGGCGAAGGGCAAAGGGAAAAAAAGAAGAAGACGAGATCGGCCAACGGCAAGCCGGGCGAGCCCCGCATCAAGTGGACGTCGGTGGAGGACGTGTGCCTCGCCGAAGCATGGAAGCTGGTCAGCATGGACCCGATCACCGGCGCGAACCAGAACACCGAGACGTACTGGAAGAGGATCAAGGCGGCTTTCGACGAGCGCAAGTTGGTCGACCCAAAGTTCACTGGCACGTACATGGACTGCGGCACCAAGGCCATGTCCAACCATTGGGGGGGCATTCAAACGGCGTGCAACAAGTGGCATGGCATCCAGGAACAGGTCCATGCTCGCCCAGAGAGCGGCGCGAGCGTCGAGCAACAGGTATGTTCGCCCTCTTCCTTTCGTCGAACACTTGGCCTGCGCCCTCCTTCGCCGCCGAACAGTTCTTTTTTGGGCGCAGATGGTGCGGATGTTCGACTTGTTTCGCCGGGACGTCGGCTTCGACTTCAAGTTCCTCCATGTGTTCACGCGGATCGAGTCCTGCGAGAAATGGGCCGAGGTTCGGCATCAGCTCGCCAACAAGGACGGCTCGTTCAGCCCGGACGCGCCTGTTCCTGGGGCGGCAGAAGGGCGGCCACACGGGAACAAGAAGGCGAAGAAGTCCAGGAACGACGCACCGGCTGCCGAGCGCCTGCAGGCGTCGATCGAGCAGTGCATCGCCGATGCAAAGACCCACTCTGCCCTGAGGGAGGAGAAGACGGAGGCGAGGTGGTCGGCGCTGTTGACGAAGCAGGACGCAAAGCTCGACCTCCTCAGGACCAACGTCGCCGCGAAGAAGCGCAATACCGACCTACCGTTCCTCATGGGAGGCGTCACGGTGGACATGGACCCGCTGGTCAAGGCGTGGTACCTGGCGGAGCGCGACCTCATCCTCAACCGCATGCCGTCGCAGCCCTCCGCACCGCCCACGCCGCCGCCGAGCCCCCCGCCCGCGTCCCCGACGTTGGACGTGCCCGCTACGCCGACCTCGCCCACGCCGACAGCTACGCCGACCTCACCCACGCTGATAGCTCCGGCAGACGACGGGGAGCTGGCCGTTTGAGGAGTTCCACGCGCGTCCCCCCGCATTTTTTGTACGCCGAACTATTGGCATGTTTTGATCGCCGAACCTGTGACGATCGCCGGCCGATGGCATGATGGCGCCGAACTGTGGCATGATCGCCGAACCCACGTCGTTTTTTTTGGGCAACGGGAAATGGAATGTTTAAAATTTGCATACGCTGTGGGCCGAACCCTGAGAACGCGACTGGGACGCCGAGCCCCCCAGGCCGATTTTAGCGCCGGCTCGCCCCAGGCGGCGCTATTTCGGGTCCCTGGGGCCAACGGCTGGAGATGCTCTAAGTAATCAGTTATCCGGAGCCAAACTCACACCTCTTTACCGTGTGGTACGTTTTATTTTCCTTCTCCCCCCTTCCTTCCGAGCCCCTCGTGTCCTGACCGCCTCTTCCAAGTTCCAACGCGGCGGATCTACCTTCGACTGCCGCTGTGCCGCCTCAGCGTCACCGCCGGCGCCTCCATCCGCCACCGCCGGCGCCTCGATCCGCCACCCCCTCCCGCCTCCCGGAGACGGGCGTCGCCGCCGCCACCGCCGTTCCCCTTCTTCCCCGCCCTCCGGGAGATCCTGGCCATCGGGTCTCCTTCCTTCCTCTGAGGTACGAGCAGCGAGGTTATTTTCATCACCGCAGCATCAACCCTCTTTGTTTTCGAATCAATCAATTCCACTAGGGTAGGGAGAGGAACTTCACAATTTCTCGGTTTGCCGGTGCACACCCGCCACGCCATCTAGATCCGCCCTTGGCGTGGTGCTAGGACGATCCAGGGGCTTGATTCCCCCGTGGTGTTTGGCATGTGAAAGATGGTGTTCGAGTTCGCCAGATCCAGCGTTTCACTTCGATGTAGAGCCCTGATCCGGGCGGATGCCGCCTGTGATTTTATTTTATTTTGTTCTGAAAAATACTAGGCACCGGTGTTTGATAATTCCAATGTCCAGGGTGCTCAATTTAGGTTACTCTTTAGATCTGAAGTATGCACTGGAGTTGCTCTTGGTTCGTTCATATTGGTTCAGTAGATGTTCAGTACTGCCTCTTGTATTTTAGTTGCGCAGTTCCTAGACCTCTTGTATTTGCAATGAGCCAATGACTAATTCAAGGAGAATTTTCTGAACAATTAGAAGAGGGAGGGCGTATGTCTGATCCAGCAAATTGCGGGCTTATGCTGTGAGGGTTTTCAAAGCACTGTTAGGCTGTTAGCAGTCCTAAGTCTACAGAACAGTCGTACGTCTGATGTTTTTTTGTTTGTTCCATCCAACTGGTGTTGGTTGCAATAAAAGCACTATGCATTATTATGTATTCCTGGCAAATTGATTTGTTGCTTTTCTCCATTATTATTACTGAAACAATGGTGAGGCTAGGGAAAGCACATGCCTTTCTCTGTATATATTAACCGTGTTATTGTTGTATGATCAACTTGGATTGTCTGATGCTGTTGGTCTCTGTACAATCAATAGCGCCATCTGATCTATGTTTCTGAAGCTATCTCGTTACTTCATTTTTGAATTTTAATTATGCAGGGCCCAAGTTTAGCTTGGCACCAACATGTCGTCGAAGAAGATAGAGCTAGATCACAAGGACATGGTTCATGATTCTGCCATTGACTACTATGGGAAGCGCCTTGCCACAGCCTCCTCAGACTCCACTGTGAAGATCACCAACATTGGAGGTGCATCTGCCCCGTCCCAGCTTGTTGCGACCCTCACTGGCCACTATGGTCCTGTGTGGCGTGTCGGATGGGCCCATCCCAAGTATGGTTCAATTCTGGCATCCTGCGGCTATGATGGCCGTGTGATAGTCTGGAAGGAGGCTGCCACTGGGCAATGGTCTCAGCTCCATGTGTTTGACAACCACAAGGCCTCAGTTAACTCAATTGCTTGGGCTCCATATGAACTTGGCCTTTGCCTTGCCTGTGGGTCTTCTGATGGCACCATCTCTGTCATCTCCATGCGGCTTGATACAGGAGGAGGCTGGGACGCTGCAACAATCGAGCGGGCACACCCTGTTGGCGTGACAGCAGTCTCCTGGGCTCCAGCAGCAACACTTGGGTCCATGGTTGGCTCAGATCAGCTCGTCCACAAGCTCGTGTCTGGTGGCTTTGACTGCGTCGTCAAGGTGTGGGAGTTTGTCAATGGTGGCTGGAAACTGGAGAGTGCTCTGGTCTCCGACATGCACAAAGAATGTGTGAGAGATGTCTCATGGGCACCGGTCCTGGGCCTGGCAAAGTCAACCATCGCCAGCGCTTCCCAAGACGGCAAGGTTGTCATCTGGACCAGTGGTAAAGCAGGAGGCAAGTGGGAAGGAAAGCTGATGCGCGACTTCGAGGCCCCGGTGTGGAGGGTGTCCTGGTCCCTGACGGGAAACATACTGTCCGTCGCTGCCGGCGAGGGCGACATAACTCTGTGGAAGGAATCGTCGGACGGGCAGTGGGAGTTGCTGTGGACCAAGGCCTCAGAGGAGCCGCCGCAGGAGCAGGCCGCGATCGAGGAGGCCATGCAGTAGGGGAGTCGATTTCAGACCGTGATTCGTGTTTCTAGCGCCAACGCCATGACTTGCTTTCACCTGCTGCCCTGATACTCATAGAGATGCTCGTTTCCATCTTTTTTGCCGTTTGTTTCTACATGGACAATGTCTGATTGGGCTGTTAAGTTTTACTGGTCATGTACTCGTCGTGCACACCGTCAGAATGTATCGGCTGTTTGAACTGTTTATATCCTGCACTAGCTGCTACCAGTTTTATGTATACTCGCGCGTGTACAGCTCCATGTTTCACGTGGAAGTCTGTTGACGGCCACCGGGACTGCCGCCGCGCCACCGCATCAATGGCAGCCACACTGTGGGGCGATGCCTGGCTGGTAAGGTGTGCTTGTGGCCAAGAAAGAAGCTGAGCGCCGGGGAACCATTCTTGCCGGCGCAGGTGTGATCGTTGCCCTCAAAGAATCTGATTCTTCCTGGTTGTCCCTGCAGCCGGAGACCTGAGGCTGCTGGCCGGCGTCTCTCGCTCCACCAAATTTGCAGCGGCCCATAAACACGGGCGGCCCCGAAACTGCCCCTCAAGCCGCTATATGCATGTGGAGGGGGTGATTTGGGATTCCCATCTCGTCGCGTTCCTCTTCCCCTTCGCCGTTTTCCTGTTTCCCTCCGTCACAATTTTCCCGTAACTCTGGCGAGACATGTTGGGAGAAGACTGCGGACGTGGGGGTCGCCGTCTGTCACCGCCGTGTAAGCGCGGCCGACAGCTCCAGCCGCTCTGCTGTCGAGCCGTGGCGCTCGGACTAGGCGTGCAGCCGTGGCGCCCTCTCCCGCAACGCTGGGAGCCATGGGTGGCGGCGCTTTGACGAGTCGTAGGACGCGTAGACAAAGGCTCCGTGAGGTGGAGGTCGCACGATTCGTCGCGAAGGAGGCGCTGGATACTGATGAAGAGAGCGCCGCCGCATGCTTTGAGGCGGTGCACCCGGAGTACGAGCTCGCCTACACCATTTACAAATCCACCTGCGATTTCTATCTCGGCGTAAAGCCATGAGGAGCGGCCACCCTCCGTTGTTTAGGATTTAGTTTGTTTGTGTGTGTGTATGTGTATGTGTATGTGAACTGTGTGACGAACTCTGACGAGGTCCGGACTATCTAATGTAGTGGAAATATGTTTTATCTGAAGTTTTTAAATTTGTAAGTCCATTTATGGTATCTATTCTGCGCCGGGCAAAAAGTGTCCGCAAAATCAATTTAGAGCGAACCCTGGATCCAATTTAGAGCGAACCTAGATCGATTTTGGGTGCCAAGAATCTCAACGGCGGAGCTAGGGGGGGACCAGCAGGGGCCACGGCTCCCCCCAACATGCAGAATTTTTTTTAATACCTATGCTTATTTATGTAGAGAATCATGTGGTCTGTTCTATGTCTCTCTCTAACAGTGCATTTTGACAAAATAGAGTACTAGATTGTGCACAGAAAATCCCACTGAGAGTGCCTTGCTTTGTTGACTTTTGTTCTCACTCCTCAGCCACACACACGAGCCATCCCCATTTGTTTCTTTCTCATCCTGAAGCTTCTCGCTCTCTCTCCTTCTCTGTTCTTCCAAGACGAGGGCAGCAAGAGGAGGAAAATCCCCAAGAACCTCTCCTTAATTCTCTCTTTCTCTGCGTTTGGAGCACATCAGGAAGCACACATTCAGGTAAAAGGCCACAGATCTGTCATTTTGTTCTTCTTATCTGTATTATCTATTTGTGGATCTGGTTTTTATTAGAACTATGGTTAATCTCTGTAGGATACTCATGGCTAAAAATAAAATGAAGACTATGGATTCTTTCTATAAGAAGAAAATTAGACTTGATGAGGCATTGGTCACAGTTGTTGCTTGTCCTGATTTGGAAGAAGAAGAGGGAGGGGGAGGGGGAGAGGAGGAGGAAGAAGAAAAAGAAGAAGATGGAGGGGAGGAGGAGCAACCCGTTGAGGAGGAGGAGGAGGAGGAGGAAGAAGAGGCTCCACTTAGAATTAATAGAGTCAATGATGGTAGTGGTGTTCTGGTAGTTGAAAGAGACCCGGGGCTGCGTTGCCAACTTTGGGATCTTCCTGTCAATGACCAAGAGAAAGCAAGAAAAGCATATGTGAAGTGTGGAGCATATCACTTTAAAAAGGAAATATACCCTCCAACTGGTCTAGAAAGCCACCCACGCAGGTTTCAATATCATTGGTTCAAGGCATTTCCTTGGTTAGAATACTCACCTATAGAAAATGCAGTCTTTTGCTTTCCATGTTTTCTGTTTTCTAAGAATCCACTTGGGAAAGTTGGATCAGATGTGTTCACTGTGAAAGGGTTCAAGAATTGGAGAAAGGTTAACAACGGAAAGAATTGTGCTTTCTTAACTCATATGGGAAATAGTTGTAACTCAGCTCACAATTATGCGGCCAAATGTTATGATAATTTGAAGAATCAACAATGCCATATTGAGCAGCTAGTGGAGAGACAAACAACAGAAGATATAAGAGCGAATAGGCTGAGGCTTAGGGCAACAATTGATACATTACGGTGGCTAGCATTTCAATCCTGCCCTTTCCGAGGACATGATGAAAGTGTGGGCTCAAAGAATCAAGGTAATTTTCTTGAAATGATAAAACTGATAGCTTCTTATGATGAGGAGGTTGGTGCTGTTGTACTAGGTAATGCTCCAGGAAATGCAAACTATACTTCACCAACAATTCAAAAAGAAATCATGCATATTATGGCTTGTGATGTGCAAAGCTCAATCCGCAATGAAATTGGTGATGCCAAGTTTTGCCTGCTTATTGATGAATCAAGAGATGAATCTAAAAGAGAGCAAATGGCCATTGTTCTCCGTTTTGTTGATAAAGAAGGTTTCAATCGAGAACGTTTTTTTGATCTTGTTCATGTTAAAGATACATCTTCAGCAACTTTAAAACAAGAGATAGATTTTGTTTTGTCCCAACATGATTTGGATGTCCAAAATATTCGGGGACAAGGACATGATGGTGCTAGCAACATGCGTGGAGAGTGGAACGGTCTACAAGCCAAGTTCATGGAAGAGTGTCCTTACGCATACTATGTTCATTGTTTTGCTCATCGATTGCAATTAGCTCTTGTTGGTGCATCTAAAGAAGTAACCGAAGTCCATAATTTTTTTGATCATCTTGCTCTTGTTGTCAATACTGTTGTGTCTTCTAGCAAGAGAAATGATGAGCTGCATGGTAATCAAGTGGCCGAAATGGAGCATCTCATTGAGCTTAGTGAGCTTGAAACAGGAAGTGGAGCAAACCAGACCAGAACTTTGCGGCGGCCTTGTGACACTAGATGGAGTTCTCACTATGGTTCGGTTTGTAGCCTCCTAAAGCTTTACGGTCCTACATTTTTGGTACTAAAAGATATTGCTACTACTCGTGGGTCAGGTTCTTCACCTTCTGCACGAGCTAAGGCTGCTGGTGCTGTTAGGTTGATGATGTCATTCGACTTCGTATTTATTCTGCATGTCATGAAAGAGTTGATGGGAATAACAGATATGTTATGCAAGAAACTACAACAGAAATCCCAAGATATTTTGAATGCCATGGATGATGTTTCCACTACAAAGAAGTTGGTGTTTTTACAGTTGCAGTTGACCAACAACTACATGAACTAAACTGCAGGTTCAGCGAACAGGCAACAGAGATTCTCATCCTCTGCAATTCTTTGAATCCCAAGGACTCATTTAGTTCATTAAACATTGATGATGTATGTTCTCTCGCCTCAAAATACTACCCCGCTGACTTTTCGGAACAAGAAAGAAACAATTTGAGATGTCAGCTACAACACTATGAGCTTGATGTACCTACAAATCCAAGGTTTCAGAATCTGTCCAGCATAGGAGATCTTTGTCAACAACTTGCAAAAACATGAAAATCAGTGAATTATTATTTGATTGACAGGTCATACAATATTTCCGCTCTTGTATTATTTGCTTTGACCGTTACAACAAGTATTAATTGATTTTATTTGCAGGTTAATTCGACTTGTTCTCACATTACCTGTCTCAACCGCAACAACAGAACGTGCATTTTCGGCAATGAAACTTGTTAAAACAAGACTCCGAAATAAAATGGAGGACATGTTTCTAAGAGATTGCTTGTTGATCTACATCGAAAAAGTGATCGCGATAGGATTCTCAACCGATGCAATTATTGATGAATTCAATACAACGAGCCGTCGTGTGGAGTTCCAGTGATAACTGTTAGTTCATCAACACCTAATTGTACATTTTGTTTCCAACCTATCGATGTGTAGAGATATGCCTATGTTATGAACACTTGGTTGGTTATATAGTACGTATTTTGATATCTAATATCAAATTCTATATATTCTTATAAATTCCGTACACCTTGTTAAATTTTGGAGTTGTGGTCAATGTTCGGCCCCCCTTGTGTGTATTTCCTGGCTCCGCCGTTGGCCAAGATTATAGCGGCTCAGTTTTTTCTCTTTTTGAGAAAAACTTAACTTCGGCCCCTCCCTTATCTGGCCCAGCCCAACCAAGAGCCTCTGAGTCCATCCCATTCCCAGGCCACATCTCTGCGCTGCTTGCCCCTAAAAAACAAAACAGAAAAACATCTTTTCTCAAAAAAAAAAAAAAAAACCAGAAAAACATCTCTCCGCTGCTTCGGCTCTCCCCTCCCACCGCCCTCGTCTCCCCGGGGATCCGCCGTCGCCGTCGCCGCCCGCCACCGGCCCGTGCTGGTGCTGCCGCGGCTCTTGCAACTTGGAAGGGCCCTGACACCACCGCCCCTGCCGCTTCCACCCTCCCCACCGGTCCATCGCCTGCGCCAAGCGCTCTGGACACCCCGCCCCCCTCCTGCCGTCGGATCACCTCGCCGTGAGTCCCGTACTCCCTTGATTCCGAGTGTCCCGGTGATTCGTTGGCGCCTGATAGAGGCTAGGCTAACTATCCTTCGACGTATCGTTAGTGCTTGATGCAACGGTCTGCCGTTTATGCCGCCGTGCGCTGTATTAGGGTTCAGTTGAATTCGATTCAGATTCGTGCAATTCTAATGCAAGATGGATATTCTACCATGCTATGTTCGTTTTGCTATGCTTTATCTAGTTTGATGTATGGTCAGGCAAGCATTAGGTTCGAATTTCATATCAACTGGACCTTCTACCATGCCTTTTTATGCCACTGCGTGTGATCTGGGTAGTTTTCTGCGCTGGTTAATTTTCAGCCTAGGGATTTGCATTATTCCATCAGCCGAGTCATCATGAGCAGCTTCTCTGACAGTTGCGCAGTGACATGTTTTGCTAGCTTTGTGATGTGGCAGCAATTCTGTGCAGGTTGTTTTTCTTATGTTTCTAATACTTGTGATGATTCATAGGTAGCAGCTGCTTGGCGGTGGACGGGCAAGATGTCTGGCAATGTGAGTTGCTTCTACACGAACAGGGGATAATTCGTTTTGTCCATAGAGAAGCTGGTGTGGTGCATTTGAGCTGATCTTCTGCTTGTTATGATGTGTAGCCTGCAGGTGTGGACAACACTTTCCGAAGGAAATTTGACAAGGAGGAGTACTTGGAGCGAGCTCGACAGAGAGAGCGGGATGAGAAGGTCATCCATGATATCCTATCTTTTTATGAGAACTAAAAACTAATCATATTCATACTTGTCTCTCATTCAACACGTTGCTAACATTGTTCTGTCTTTGTGCCTTGTTTATCCAGGACGAAGCCAGGAGAGGCAAGGGTATGCACTGCATCTAAACTCTGAAGTTATTAATTATATTGAGTCTGTAGCCTTACTGTTATTATCATGCAAAACTGAATTATTTCCTCTACAAACGTCAGATAGGGGCCCTCCTGTGCAAAGACAGCCTTTGAAGCATAGGGATTATGAAGTTGATCTTGAGTCTCGTCTCGGTAAAACCCAGGTTTGTCAGATCATATAGGTTTCAAATAATGCTTCTTATTACGTTTTTTCCATGTTTCCTCGTTGTTGTATAACCTGTGAACCCAATTGGGCGTGATTCCTTGATTTATTCTTATGTATATTTGTAATGTCTTGCGTGGTGCATTTAGAAGTTCCTTATTTAGGTTAACTAAAGGATACCCTGCACGTTGCTGCGGAAATCGGTTGATAAAAAAAATGACTTGATAACATTTGAAGCAAAATTTAAAATACATGACTTATTATAGTATTTGATTACGTATAGTTGTAAATATTTCTGAATATAAGTTAAATAATTGAATGAGTTTTTTTTAATCCATGCATGGTTGAATGTTTTGGTGGATTTTTTCTCATGCATGCTTGCAATTTAAGGTGGGGCCTTATCCCGTTCATTATTGTACGGTGAGGTGGCATGCTTGCATGTTGAGATAAATAAGTTAGTGGGGATGACTCTTTATGCTGCTATTTTCCCATAAAGGCTGTCAAACAGCCGTATATGCTTAATGTTGTGTTGGGCAGTTGTAGAAATACCATATCCAATTAACTTTAAAAACATCTATGTCAGTATATGTAGTGAAAGAAAGTAGTGAGTCCCTCTTCAGCTAAGCTCATGAAGAAATACAAGTATCAATAGTTTTAGAATTGGATGCTTTATTTGCATAACATTTTAATTATGATATGGTTTACCATGTCGATGATGTTTGTTTATCTTGTCCTCATGAAATTTGATTGTACTGGAGAACTCCTGGGTGTAGTACTGCTGCTGTGCTGTATTACCATATACTAGGAGTCTAGGACAATGATTAAACTTAAACAGTTTGATATTAGCAGCACATGACGAGGACAATGCTGAAAGCCTTAAAACACTTTTGAGTAGCATAATGCACTTCTTGAATATGAAGCATAAGGATGGAAATCATATAAGTGCGCTTAAGATTTGAAGATTAGACGAAGTATGAATGAGTATCACAAAAGTTGACTAACTCTCCATGTATGAAATTTTTGTTTGTATAGATGGCTCGGTTTGGCCATTTACTCATTTATCATCATTATTCATTAAGCTGTTTTTAATTTGCTAAACAATCTGTATATATAAAGTGGACACTCTATTACTTAAATGTATAACTAACCGTATTATTTCGCCTCTCCTTTTCAGGTGGTAACCCCAATTGCACCTTTGAGTCAGCAGGTTTGTCCCAAACTCTCACAGGGCTTGTTATTTTAGACTAGAAAGTGCAATGCTTGTAAATTGATAAACATTCTGCTAGAGTATGTGACTCCATGCTGTTTGTTTGTTGAACTTGAGAACTTGGTGAGATCTTAATTCAGAAGACCTGTTGTATGTGTTATTCTTTTGTTGTTTTTTAGATTTAGGTCTCATGTTTCCACAGACAGTCGATACTCATTAGTATTTGATTCATCACTTGCTTGGTCATCATCTTTAAAATACCAATGCATGGAATTTAGAACAGTACTATTGCTACATAATTAACCTCGCTTGCCTTTGGATGATGTAAATATTAATGCTTAACTAGATACTATGTTCATGCTCAGTTTGTAACGCAAAAGCTTGTTCTCAGTTTATCAACTTTCTGGCAGGCTGGATACTACTGTTCAGTATGTGAGTGTGTTGTTAAAGATTCAGCCAACTATCTGGATCATATAAATGGCAAGAAGCGTAAGTACCTGCAAACTCTATTTTAGTGAAGTTGGTCTAGCAAACTTGCCTATCATCAGTTTCATGTTTTATGGTTTGAACATTTGACAGATCAGAGAGCATTGGGCATGTCTATGCGTGTTGAAAGGGCATCACTCGAACAGGTAAAACATTGAAGCTTGTCTGTGGACCTAAGTACATCTAATAACTAAAATCATTATGTATCATGTGCTGGTTATTTCTTTGGTTTATCGTCGCAATTTAAAAATGAAAATCTTTGGGTTATCTAAGCCAAGTGGACAGCTGATTGCATGGTTACCTTCCATATGTTTCAGTGTTAACTCTTTCTGCCCGCAGGTCCAAAAACGGTTTGAGGCACTTAAGAAGAGGAAGGACCCAGCCAGCTTCAGCGAACAAGGTGATACAATGTGAAAACATCATCTAGGATGTCATTTCTCCTCTCTATTCATTGTACACTTCGTATAGGCAGTCCACAGAATTGTCTACCAAATTGCTGTCTGAAATTTGAAAATGCCGTCTTCTCCTTTTCTTCAGATTTGGACGAGAGGATATGGAAACAGCAGCAAGAGGAGGAGGAGAAGAAGCGTCAACGCAGAGAAAAGAAGAAAGAAAAGAAGGTACAAGTATAATCTTGTGTGTGTGTGTGTGGTGTGGTGTGTGTGTGTGTGTGGTTAACTGTTTTCTACTATCCGTTTTCCATTCAACATGAGACTTACATCTGATAATTAAATGGTTTCAGAAAGAGCAGGCTGGCCAGAATGAGCCTGAGGACGTTGATCCTGATGTTGCTGCTATGATGGGCTTCGGCGGGTTCGGCACCTCTTCAAAGAAGTGAATTGCTGCTTCAGGTGGCGTCATTTCGTTGGTCTGTGGCTGCTGACGATGTCACCGTGGCTCTGTGCACCTGGATCATCTCAGCATAGTTCAGACACAGCTCTGATGCAGAGCTGCATGGTGGGGGCGGATCAGTCTCCTAGGGCCTTGTCTGCAACAGCTACGGAGTACATGATAATGTCCATGAAACGATACTTGATGCTGGAACAAGTTATCTTCTGTAATTGAACGGGGATCTATGATCATTTGATAACCAGTTCATCTTTGAGAAATGAGATGACTGTTCGTCTACATGCTGCTGTATCATTTGATAGCCATTTCATCTACATACTGCTGTTGTATCAGCTTGGGAGAAAAGCAAAATGCTCTGTTTGCAGGCTGTTTGTTTTGTTCTTGCATATTCTCTGTTTTGGTTATGAAAAAAACAAGTTGACAAAACTGGTAGGTTAGGTGTATGTGTAGTACAATTATTTTCCAGTTTCGTTGTTACGTGAAAACTGGAATTCGGTGAAAACCTGAAAACTTGTAACTGGAGACGATGGATTGTAGACAGACGGATCGGATAAGATATGGGATACATCGTGGTCACTTAGTATATTTTACAGAAAACTCCGCTGAGCCCCTCCTCTTCCTTAGCAATTCTTCTGTGTGGGAATTTTTATTTGTACCAAAAGAATACTTTTGTGATTTCTTCTATACGGGATATTTAATTAGGGTCTTTTCTATGTATAGGATTTTTTTATTTGTACACTAGAATCTTATACTACCTCTTTTATAAGACGTGTAGACAATTCAGACAGAGCACAAAACAAAAACAGTTCAATGTCAGCTGTCCAAAACGTCAGAACGGAGGGAGTATGATTTCTCCTATATAGGCTGTTTCATTTGCATTGATGTACAGTCCTATATCATTTTTTCGTGGTTACTCAGCACTACATTTCAAACGAAATTCTGCACCTGCTCAAACCTCTTAAATATCCTTTGCTTTTCCGTCTTTTCCTATGGTATGGTAAAAAAAAATGGTACATACAGTCCTGTAGATTTGTTTGGACATGACACTGCAATCTTGTGTCTTTTTTTTCTAATAATCCCTCGCTTTTTTATCTTTGAATGAAAGATGCCCTGAGCATAATTAAAAAAATACTCCCCGGGCATTTCATTTACGCTAAAATCTGCTCAAAACCACGTTTTCTCAGAGGTGCCCAAAAACATGTTGATGGGCTAAAAATACACTAGAAAAGACAAATTTACGCCAAATTCGCCATGAAAACAAGTGATCCATGATCTAGTCCTCTAAATCAACTCGAGAACATGATAACAGTGTGAAGTTAGCGCATAAGCCAGCTCTCACAACGCTAAATTCAGGACACGAGGAAAGGCCAACGATCAAGACATGTTACCAATTCGAAAACATGTCTCTCGTTCAGGGCCACAGCTGACAGCTCTACTCGCTGAATCGTCAAACGATCGCCTTCAGCAGGGAAATACAAGACGTCGCCTTCATGAAATGAAGCCCAGCTGGGCTGAGAGTGTTAGACTATGTATTTGTATAAGCTTCCATATATACCCCTGTACTCTGTATACCCCTTATATATATGAGATAGCCACACCCCGTATTGGGTGTCGGGCAGTTTCCCAAACATTACGTTTTACATGGTATCAGATTAGGGTTACGTTCGTTCGCTTCCGCCTCCACCACGATCGCATCATGGCCTCGGTGCCCGCCGCCGCCGCCGCGATCGCATCTGCTCCGGCCGCCGTTCCAGCCGCCGGCCCCGCCGCCGCGGATCAGGCCGCCCTGGCCTCTCCGTTTTTGGCCTCTCGGCCGCTGCTCTCCCTCGCTGGCGCCTCACCACCACTGATCGCCCAGCCGTCGGCCTCTGGTTACCCTTCGGCACCGCCGCCAGTCTATAGTCCTTGGATGGGCTATCCTCCTACGCCTGTTGCGCCCCACGGCGCCCCACCTGCGCCCCCGACGGCTCGGCCGTCGGCAACTCCCTATGGAGCGTAGGCCCCGTCGGGATATCCTCCCCACACAGCTCTGCAGACCGCGCCTCCTCGCGGTGCCCCCTCTGCCTACGGGGCGCCCTACGGTGGGCCGTCGGCGTCGGTCCTGCAGCCCTACAGTGGGTCGTCGGCGTTGGTGCCGCATCCCTACAGTGGGCCGTCGGCATATCCTGAGGCCAGCTCGTTCCCTGGCTTCTATACGCCACCGCCGTCGCCGGATCATGCTGCGCCGTTCTACTTCGCGCACCTCATCCCGGTGAAGCTGACAACGGACAACTACCTGTCGTGGAGTGCTCAGGTCCTGCCACTTCTCCGTAGTCGCTACTTGGAGGGGTTTGTGGACGGCACTCTGCCGTGCCCCCCGCCATATCACCCGGGGCATCATGCGTGGGTGGCTCAAGATCAGGCCATCCTTTCCGCCATCCAGTCCTCTCTTACGGAGGGGGTCTCGTCACTGGTTATCTTTGCCGCCACGTCTCGCGACGCGTGGGCGGCCCTTCATACCAGCTTCGCTTCGCAGTCTCAGGCGCGGGCTCATGCTATTCGCACTGCGCTGGGAGAGGTGAAGCTTCATGGTCTCACCGTCACCGACTACTTCAACAAGGTGACGGGCATGGCGGATACACTTGCCTCCATTGGCAAGGCTCTTGGGCCAGAGGAATTCACCTCTTATGTGCTCAACGGTTTGGATGACGACTATGACAATCTGGTGGAAAATATCAATGGTCGTGACACTCCCATCTAGCCGCGTGAGTTGTATGCGCGACTTCTTGCCATGGAGCAGCGGATCCAGGCTCGCCGTTCTGCACCGACCTTCCAGGCGGCCAATGCTGCCATGCGCGGCAAGGGCAAGCTGCCGCCAGCTGGTGGCAAACCGCCGCCGGCCACTTCTGCCCCACGGAACACCACTACCACCGCGGGTGGTCGTGTCCGCTCCTGCTGTCCCTCGTGTGGGGCTCAAGTCCCTTGCCAGCTCTGTGGTCTTGATGGCCATCTTACTTCCCGCTGCCACCGTCTCTTCAAGAAGGATTTTCTAGGCATCGGGAACAATGGCAAAGGGAATGAGAAGCAGGCTGCTTTGGCGAGTCATGAGCATGGTCGCACTCCTTCCTATCCGGTTGATGCATCCTGGTACATGGATACGGGAGCCACCAACCACTTGACGAGCGATATGGGAAAGCTCTCCACACAGGAGCCGTACCGCGGACATGATCAGGTTCATACTGCAAACGGGGAAGGTATGCACATCTCACATATTGGCCAGGCATCTCTTCTTACTCGTCGATCCAAACAATTACGTCTTCTTAATGTCCTTCGAGTTCCCTATGTTTCACGTAGTTTGTTGTCTGTTCCTAAACTTACTCGTGATAATAATGTTCTTGCTGAGTTTCATCCTTTTCATTTTTTTTGTAAAGGATCGGGACACGAGGGACATACTCCTTAGAGGTCGACTGCGCAATAATGGTCTCTATGCACTTGATGTGCCACCTGCTCCTAGTGCTTTCAGCGGCGTTCGTGTGTCTCCATCACATTGGTATGCGCGCCTCGGTCATCCTGCCACTCCCATCGTTCGCCATGTTCTTCATCGTCATGAGCTCCCAGTTGTGTCTAATAAATATGTTGATGTAGTTTGTGATGCCTGTCAGCAAGGCAAGAGTCATCAGCTTCCTTTTTCTGAGTCGAGTCGTGTAGTCACTAAACCGCTTGAACTTGTGTTTTCGGATGTATGGGGCCATGCCCAAACCTCTGTTAGTGGTCATAACTACTATGTCAGTTTCATTGATGCTTATAGCCGGTTCACTTGGCTTTATCTTCTTAAGCGCAAGTCCGATGTGTTTAATGTTTTCTTGCAATTCCAAGCGCATGTTGAGCGTCTGCTTAGTCACAAAGTCATTCATGTGCAATCTGATTGGGGTGGTGAGTACCACAACCTCAATGCGTTCTTTAATAAGCTTGGAATCACTCATCGTGTGTCTTGTCCTCATACACATCAACAGAACGGTGTAGCTGAGCGTAAGCATCGTCATATAGTTGAGACTGGTCTTGCTTTGCTTGCCCATGCCTTGGTTCCTTTTCGGTTTTGGAGTGATGCGTTTTCCACCGCATGCTTTCTCATTAATCGATTACCTACACGACTCCGTCAGATGAAAACACCACTTGAACTTTTGTTGAATGAAATCCCTGATTATACATTCTTCAAAGTGTTTGGGTGTGCGTGTTGGCCACATCTTCGTTCATATAACCAACGCAAGTTGGAGTTTCGATCTAAACAGTGCGTGTTTCTTGGCTATAGTTTTCTTCATAAAGGGTACAAATGTCTTCATGTTCCCTCTAACCGCGTCTACATCTCTCGTGATGTGGTGTTTGACGAGAACGTTTTTCCTTTTGCCGCATCTCCGGCCACCTCCCCCTCTCCCCCTACACCTGAGCAACCCGCCGTACCATTGCCTGGTCAATTTGTTGATGCTGCTTATACTCCCTTGTTGCTACCTAACCATGGTGCAGGTACTGGACGTGGAGCACGCCTTGAGCTTCTGGATGTGGAGCCACCTGCGTCTTCTCTGCCGTCTGTTGTACCGGCTATGCCGCCGGTTGTGCTGGCTGAGCCGGCCTTGTCGGGGGCTGCCTTGCTGGGGGCGGCCTTGCCGGGGGCTGCCGTGCCTGCTGCGCTGGCCTTGCCGGCCTTGCCGGGGGCGGCCTTGCCGGGGGCTGCTGTGCCGGCCTCGCTGGCCGAGCTGGCCTTGCCGGGGGCTGCCTTGCCGGGGGCTGGTGTGCCGGCTGCGCTGGCCGAACCGGCTGCGCCTGGGGCTGCTGTGCCTGCTGCGCTGGCCTTGCCGGGGGCTGCTGTGCCGGTTGCACTGGTCGAACCGGCTGTGCCTGGGGCTGCTATGCCGGCATACTCGCCCTCCTCGCTAGGCATGTCGCCTGGGCAGCAGCCTTCACCGCCACCTCCGCCATCTACCGCTCCTCTATGTCCTCGTACGCGGAGTCAGAATGGTATTGTTCGGCCAAAGGAACGTACTGATGGCACGGTTGCCTGGATTGCGGCGTGCATGGCACAGACAGATGCTGACCCCACTGCCGAGCCTCGTCATTTTCAGGCGGCTCTTCGGATTCCTCATTGGCGCAATGCCATGGAGCAGGAGTTTCAGGCGCTACAGAGGAACGATACTTGGCGACTGGTTCCTCCTGTGTCTGGTGTCAACATCATTGATTCCAAGTGGGTTTTCAAGGTAAAGAAGCATGCTGACGGTTCCATTGAGCGTTACAAGGCGCGGTTGGTGTCAAAAGGTTTTAAACAACGGTATGGTCTTGATTATGAGGATACTTTCAGCCCAGTTGTTAAACCTACCACTATTCGGTTACTCCTGTCCTTGGCTGTTGCCAAAGGGTGGTCTCTGCGCCAGCTTGATGTTCAGAATGCTTTTCTCCATGGGGTCTTGGAGGAAGAAGTTTACATGCGGCAACCTCCGGGTTTTGTTGATCCAGCTCGTGCACATCATTTGTGTCGTCTTGTTAAGGCGCTTTATGGACTCAAGCAGGCTCCCCGTGCATGGCATGCCCGACTGGGTTCGGTCCTTCAACAGCTTGGGTTTACCCCGTCCACCACTGACACGTCTCTGTTCCTACTTCATCGTCCTGAAGTTACTATGTATCTGCTGGTGTATGTTGATGACATTATTCTCATCAGCTCCTCCGTGTCTGCTGCGGATCGTCTGCTGTCTGCTCTGAGTGGTCACTTTGCTGTCAAGGATCTGGGGGCTCTCCATTACTTTCTTGGCCTGGAGGTTTAACGGTCTTCTGCGGATCTGACTCTTACTCAGCATAAGTACTCTTTGGATCTGCTCCGCCGTGCAGGTATGCTGCGCTGCAAGCATGCTACCACCCCTATGTCTGCGACAGATAGGTTATCAACTTTGGATGGTGACTTGCTCTCTTCAGATGATGCTACTGAGTATCGCAGTGTCATTGGAGCTTTGCAGTACTTGACTATTACACGGCCTGATATTTCCTATGCAGTAAACCGTGTGTGCCAGTATCTTCATGCTCCGCGGACTTCACACTGGTCAGCTGTGAAGCGTATCTTGCGTTATCTCTCTCATACTGTCTCCTATGGCTTGCATCTTCGGTCTACCGCTTCGTGTGCCCTCTCAGCCTTCTCTGATGCTGATTGGGCTGGGAGCCCGGATGACCGGCAATCAACGGGGGGCTATGCTGTCTTTTATGGGGATAACTTGATCGCTTGGAGTGCGCGCAAGCAGGCCATAGTATCTCGGAGTAGCACTGAAGCAGAGTACAAGGCGGTTGCCAATGCCACGGCTGAGCTCATTTGGGTACAATCTCTGTTAAGAGAGTTAGGTATCTCTCAACAGCAGCCACCTGTTCTTTGGTGTGATAACATTGGTGCGACATACCTTTCATCTAATCCAGTTTTTCATGCTCGTACCAAGCACATCGAAGTTGACTATCACTTTGTAAGGGAACGTGTTGCACGGAAGCTTCTTCATATCAAGTTCATCTCTTCCAAGGATCAACTTGCTGACATCTTCACGAAGCCTCTTCCACAACCTCAGTTTGAGGGATGCAGGCGCAATCTTAACTTGCTGTGTAGTTCAGGACATAGTTAAGATTGAGGGAGGGTGTTAGACTATGTATTTGTATAAGCTTCCATATATACCCCTGTACTCTGTATACCCCTTATATATATGAGATAGCCACATCCCGTATTGGGTGTCGGGAAGTTTCCAAACATTACGTTTTACAGAGAGCTGCCGGCTGCGTCGGCCGGAACTAAACTGCGCGTTTTCCTTGCAATTTCCTGACGGAGCTGTCCAACGAGTTGCGCGCGACTATTCGTGCGTGGGCGCAGCCATATCCCACTGTTCCACGATCGGTCCAATGTCGGGCAGATGGCGACCTCGCCTCGACTGGTTCTACTACCAGTCTGCATCCTTGACATTTCTCTTCCGCACGTCGACAAGTCGTAATTAAGCGCCCCCATGGCTGACAGGAATGCCTCATCAGATAAACACGTATTCCCTTTGATTCGTATTACTTGTCGCTCAAACAGATGTATATGTACTGGTATTACGACCAGAGCACAATTGTAGTGCCACATTTCAGTACCCACATAGAGATATCTGTATCCGTTCTACTCTACTGCACTCATGGAGATTTTTTCCATTCCATATCTGACTTGTCAGCGGAAGCCTCTCGAGGCTCGAGCCTTGCGGTTTCCGGCTTCATTCGTTCCGACGGCACGCTTGGATGCCGGGCCGCCGGGGGGAAGGGAAAGGGATGACATACATTTCTGACTAGAACATATCCGTAGGACTTGTTCTTGTTCAGACCGCCGCCGCGGGTCCGTGACGGCGAACGGGACGATTATAGCGAAAAGTCTGAACCAACGGACCTTTACGGGGATATTACGTGGTCTCTTTGTGTCTTCAACGCTTGGATTTCAGGGATGTGAGCCCCTCATCTTAATCTCTTCCAATCAAATTATCTCATCTAAGCTTCCCGGTAAAAGTCCGTTAGCATGTGCCCGTGCGTGTAGCATTCCTCCGATTATAGTCTTAAAACGCGCGCCGTGAGTGCGCTGTATGATCTTTGAGATGCTTACGTCCAACCGCACCAGTGATTTTTTTTCCGAAAAGGAACCGCACCAGTGATAGCGACTGAGAGAGAAAGACATCCGTATTCGTGTTTCTCCGATCACATCCGGTGCTCCTAATTATTAGTAGTGCATATTTGTCGAGCTCTGAGTATTTATTCGGTACTAGCTCGTGCTAAAGACATCTCCAACTTTGATCCTCAAACCGTTCGTATATGTTCACACTGAGCAGTTAAGCCGTATTGTGTCATCTAACACGACACCTTATCCATCCACGGACTGGCATGGACGTCCGTTTTCCCGCAATGCTGAAGCAAACCGGAGGAGGGCCTTGCGGCGTCTGGGTTTGGTTCCACGTCAGCATCTGACACCCAGGTCCAACCCAAAACCCTTCCCTGCACTATCTCTTCAACGGACACGCCGCTTCCCGCGTCGCATTCATGCCGGTCCACAGCCGCAGCGATCGATATTGATGCCATGTGATATGACCAGACGGGAGGGCAACGCTGATCGGCGTGACCAAACGGATCATCCCGAGAGAGCAACTCCGTCTGCTGCGCCGCATTGAAGTGGACTCATCGTCCATTCGCCTGGCCGTGGCTATTTAAGCACGACGCCGACACCATCCACATCACACACTCCACATCCCCGCACATCACTACTGCTCCCCTCTCCCTCCACTCACCGACGATGAGCGAGTCCTGGGCCTTGGTGCCGGCGGACGGCTTCGGATCATGCTGGGCCCCTCTTCCTCCATGGCGTCTGACTCCTTGGCGAAGGAGGAGATTTTCATCTCCTCCAATGACAAAAAGAACAAGTGATGGATGAGGAGTACGAAGCGCATGTGAACTTGATGCTCCAGCGCTCGCTCCTCCAGGACCACGGTCCGCCACTGCCACCGGAGCCGCTTCTCCGTGGCATCAAGGCGGAGCTGCATTAGCTTCCTTGCCAATGGGTCAAGGCGGAGCCTCCTTTCCCTCGCCACGTGGAAGAGGAGCAGGTGTCGCAATCGCCTAGCCGCACCGGTCATGGCAAGGCCACGTTGGAGGTGCTGCCGCCCCCCGCGCGATCGCTGCGAAGGCACACAGGCGTATCCTCAACTACCTCGGCGACAACAGTTCATCCTCCCGGAGTGACTTGACGTCGCAGAAAAGTGCGGACAAGGAGAGGCGTAACGCCTCGCACCGGATGGAGTTCGCGGATTGCGATGTCTCGCCGCCACAAATCCTTAAGGACCTGGAGCTCGCAACAGCCTTGGGTCCTCGATCGGTCGAAGACCACGACGGATACGAGCAGGCGCCGTCTCCGCCGCCTCGATGAGGAGAGGCTAAAGTACGACGAGGAGTGTTCTCTGAGAGAGACCACCGCCGTCATCGCCTCCGGCAAGTCCCCGCCTATGTCCACGGTGGCCGTGGCCGCACTACATCCGACATAGGAGTAAGCGGAGAGGATCATCCACGAGCGCCAGACGGTGGCCGCGAAGCTCCGCCGTGACCCTGCCCCCTTCCACCGCTTGAAGCCCGACTCTGATGACTCCGATGATTGAAACAGAGGTGCCACCAGCCAGCCTCGCCGGGCGTATGAGGTCACCATCAAGTGCATGGGCGGTTTAGTTTCTTTTCTTTTGAGTTTTAGTTCATCGAACGAAATATCATCTGATTTTATGTCAAAAGTATTTAAGTTTGAATGAAAATAATCCAGTTTATTTAAATTTGCATTAAATTTGTTTTTTATTAAATTTCGTTCGAATGTGACCGAACATTTCCGGCTAGTTTTTGATGGCCGGCTTCTGTATCAGTGTCCGGATGTTAGAAGGGAGAGAGGGATTGGTGGAATCAATATTTATTGCTTGAGCCTCGTGGTCATATATATAGGAGTACATGATCAACTTGGAGTATAAGACAAGCCAGAATAATTCCTAGTATATCTTATGTTTCCTAAATAATCATGATACTCAACATCCCCGCGCAGTCACAACGGTAGCGGCGCAGACGATGAGACTGGAGAAGAATCCGAAGGTAAGCCGACAGACATCCCCCCATAATTGTAACGGTTGATGCATCGCGGAAGTTGCGGCTGGAGTGGAAACCAACGAGGTTGCTCAAGCAAGGCGGTAGCCCTTTGTGCCATTTTCGAGGTAGCCGAGAGTGTAGGGTGGTGTAGCCGTGGTCGAGGTAGCCATGCGAAGAATGCCATTGTCGATGTCGATTCGGGGAGGCCGGTGTCGAGGAAGTCACCGTGGAGCCACAGGCGCAAGGAGGCGCCGAGTTAGTCATGGGCGCAGTGGTTGTCGGTGTCAATACTGGCAGATCTCGGGTAGGGGGTCCCAGGCTGTGGATCTTGGATTGATGGGGAGCAGGATGAAAGAGGGACAATGTTTACCCAGGTTCGGGCCCTCTCGAGGAGGTAATACCCTACGTCCTGCTTGATTGTATTAAAGTGTGTATGACAATTATAGAGTCGATCTACCACGAGATCAGATGAGTTAAACCCTAGATGAGTACGATGATTCCATCCTCTATGAACTAAAACCCTCTAGTTTATATAGACACCAGGGGTACCTAGGGTTACACATGGTCGGTTACCATCAGGGAACGAATATGCCGAATCTACTATCTTGACTTGGAGGGCACACCAAGGCACCAAAGATCTCCTTCCTGAACACGGAGTCGCCGCATAGCACGGTCTTCCGATAATGGCCACGTAGCGGCCCACCAATCCAGTCTACGAGAGATAGATTGGCGGCCCGAGGCCCCTTAGTCCCGGACTCCCTCAGTAGCCCCCGAACTAGCCTCCAATGCCGGGGTATATGACCCATAGTATCTCCATGCACCCCGAGTCTTCGGCTTGCAAGGTGAGTTCTCCCCCCTTCCTTCATTCGGCCGGTAACAATTTGGCTGCCGATGACCTCTTGATTTCCGATCAGTTCGTAATATTTAACCTCAAAGGCCAACCGCCAGAGTGGAAACAACGCCTTCACCTGACAACTTTCGGCGAAAGGTCACAGCCAGTGATAACCACAGACTAGTTATGAAAACTCAATTCGCGGTTCGAGGCGGTTCCTCCATTGGCACATTCCATCAATATGGAGATCGTGCCCCGCTGTTTAAGGGATATGATCAATGATTCGGGTTATCCCACGCGCGCATAACAACACGATTATATCGGGAAGTGGCGAGGCTTGCGGCGCATTAGGGGGACTCTTGGCATTTCTGGCAACTTTATAAAAGGAAGCGACCACCAAAATCTCCACACGCTTCTCTGCTCCCTCATCGCTATCGCCTTCCCAACCTCCTGAGCTCAAGTGCCCAGATCCATTCTCTTCCCAGCTCCTCCCAAGCCACACCCTTAGCTCGGCCATGGCCGGCTCAGGCTCCAGAGGCAAGTGGGAGGCTTCCTGCGTCATCGATGATGACATCGTGGAGCTGAAGCGTGCCAGTTATCTTCCGGCCGGCGTTGCTCACCGCGCTCCCGAAGAGGGGCAGGTTATCCCCATGCCAAGGCAAGGCGAGAGGGTAGTGTTCATCCCCCACTTCATCCGGGGTTTGGGCTTCCCACTCCACCCCTTTGTAAGGGGTCTTATGTTTTTCTACGGGTTGGATTTCCATGATCTCCCCCCGAATTCCTTTATGCACATTTCGGCCTTCATCATTGTGTGTGAGGCCTTCCTGCGAGTCCAGCCGCACTTCGGCTTGAGGCTGAAGGTCCTCAACGTCAAGTCGAAGATAGTCGACGGCCAACACGCGGACTGTGTGTGTGTGTGTGGGGGGGGGGGGATGATTAGCAAGCTCCCCCGGGTTGAATGGCCGGATGGTACCTTCATAGACACCGTCAAGATTTGGCAGAAGGAGTGGTTCTACATCACCGAACCACGCGGCGCGGACTGGGCGGCACCCGCCGAGTTCAGATCCAGCCCCCCAACAAGGCTGGTATCATGGATCAAGAAGGGCCTTGACTGGGGATCGAAGGCAGAGGTGAAGTCGCTGCAAAAGCGCATCTCCCATATGATAAAGGAGAAGGTCGAGCTAACCAACGTAGTTCAGATTATGCTCCGATGCCGCATCCTTCCTTGCCAACACCGGACTACCCCTGTAGTCCTACAAGCTCGACGACACCGCCACCGTGCTCCACTTCTTCCCCACTACCCATGCCAAGCTGTGGAAGGCGCTGTTCAAGCCCCAGAAGGAATGGCCAGCCAAGGAGGAAGACATCGGCCTCGATGCCGCTAACCCTCCCAAGGAGGTAAGATAAAGCTTTCATTCTTGTGTTCGGATATTACCCTTTAAACAAGGAACTTAACCCTTTCCTCCTTGCTTTTCAGAACTGACTGAACAATGCTATGCGGATCGATGGTCCGGCCCCGCTGCCCGAGGGCCCCAGGATACCCTTGTTGGAGGTGATGCTCGTCGAGGCGCCGTACCAGGCGCCGAAGAATAAGGAGAGAGAGACCCGAGAAGGTCTCCGTTCAAGAGGACTCCCCGACACTAAGTCCGGGGAAACCCACACCTCTTCCACTCATGAGGAAGACCAAGGAGAGGACGGGGAGGAGAGCGACTCCTCCCGAACAAGGAAGAGGGCGGCGTATGACGATGCCGAGGAGGATCTGCCTCCTCTTGCCCCGAAAAAGCAATGCAGGGCCAAGGTGGCCCTGGCTGATGACAGCTCGGACTCTGCCGAGGAGTCTGAGGCTTCAGAAGGGGTTCCTCTAAGGATCCCTAGGGTCAAGCCCCCTTCCGAAAGGTATGCATCCGAAGACTTCCTAGTACATTCACATTAAGGTTCATTACTAACCTAATGAATTCCTTCCATATTGTAGCCCACCGCGTGACGTTCCAACCGATCGAATCTCGGAAGGGGAGTCTCCGCCAACCGAGCTAGTGGAGAGCGGGACTGCCTCACACAATACACCTCCTCTAGCTGCCGAGGAGCCCGAGGAGGTGTTGTCCCAGAAGACCCCTCCAAGACCGAACACGGAGGGCGGGGGCGATGACGTCATGGCCGAGGTTAATACCTCGGTCGCCGAAGACCAGGAGAGGGGATCCCTCCTGGCAAACAAAGAGGGGGAGACCGGTCGATCCGAGCTCTCTCCGAGGGCGGCCCCGGAGCCCCCAAGACCCCAGGAGTCGTCTATTCCGGACTCATCCCAAGGGGGAGCTGGGGCGCCTCCACCAGTATCACCCGTAACAGAGCGGGCCGAAACTGGGTGGTCGGTCGTGATGGAGGAGGCCTTGAACAGCTCATCCATACGTCTCCAACGTATCTACTTTTCCTCACCCTTTTTCCCTTGTTTTGGACTCTAATTTGCATGATTTGAATGGAACTAACCCGGACTGACGCTGATTTCAGCAGAACTACCATGGTGTTGTTTTTGTGCAGAAATAAAAGTTCTCGGAATGGAACAAAACTTTTTGGAGATTTATTTTGGAATAAATAAGAATTATTGGAGCCAAAATCCACCGAAGAGGGGGGCTAGGGTGAGCATCACCCACCAGGGCGCGCCCTGGTGGGTTGTGCCCACCTCGTGGCCCCACTTGCCCTATCTCCGCCACTATAAATTCCTAAATTCGGAGAAAAAATAAGAGAGAAAGAATTATCGCGTTTTACGATACGGAGCCGCCGCCACCTCCTGTTCTTCATCGGGAGGCCAGATCTGGAGCCCGTTTGGGGCTCCGGAGAGGGGAATCTTCGGTCTTCGTCATCATCAACCTTTCTCCATCGCCAATTCCATGATGCTCCCCACCGAGAGTGAGTAATTCCTTCGTAGGCTTGCTAGTCGGTGAGGAGTTGGATGAGATTCATCATGTAATCGAGTTAGTTTTGTTAGGGCTTGATCACTAGTATCCATTATGTTCTAAGATTGATGTTGCTATGACTTTGCTATGCCTAATGCTTGTCACTAGGGCCCGAGTGCCATGATTTCAGATCTGAACCGTTTATGTTATCATCTCTATATCTATGTTCTTGATCCGATCTTGCCTAGTCATATGCACCTATTACGTGTTATGATCCGTCAACCCCATAGTGACAATATTTGGGATACTTCGCGGTGATGACCGTAGTTTGAGGAGTTCATGTATTCACCATGTGTTAATGCTTTTTTCCGGTTCTCTATTAAAAGGAGGCCTTAATATCCCTTAGTTTCCCTATGGACCCCGCTGCCACGGGAGGGTAGGACAAAAGATGTCATGCAAGTTCTTTTCCATAAGCACGTATGACTATTTACGGAATACATGCCTACATTACATTGATGAACTGGAGCTAGTTCTGTATCGCCCTAGGTTATAACTGTTACATGACGAATATCATCCAACGAGTTACTGATCCAGTGCCTACGACCTTTCCACTTATTGTTCTTGCTAAGTTACTACTGCTGTTGCTGCTGTTCCAACTACTACAAAACTATTGCTACTACTGTTACCGCTACTATTACTATTGCTACTGCTATCAAAACTATCATATTACCGTGCTACTGATCACTCTGCTGCAGATATTTAATCTCCAGGTGTGGTTGAATTGACAACTCAACTACTAATACTCTCAAGTATTCTTTGGCTCCCCTTGTGTCCAATCTATAAATTTGGGTTGAATACTCTAGCCTCGAAAACTGTTGCCATATATCTCATCATGCAATTGGCCATATCACATCACAACATACCCTGCAAAAACAAGTTAGATGTCCTCTAATTATTGTTGCATGTTTTACGTGGCTGCTACGGGTATCTAGCAAGAACTATTCTTACCTACGCATAAACCACAACGGTGATACACAAATTGCTATTCAACCTTCTCAAGGACCGCCTTTGTCGAATCCGATCCAACTAAAGTGGGAAAAACAGACACCCGCCAGCCATCTTTATGCAACGAAGTTACATGTCAGTTGATGGAACCGGTCTCTCGTAAGCGTACGAGTAATGTTTGTCCGGGCCGCTTCATCCCACAATACCGCTGAATCAAGAAAAGACCAAGGGAGGAAGCAATCTGAACATCAACGCCCACAAACTCCTTTGTGTTCTACTCGTGATCTCATCTACACATAGACCTAGCTCATGATGCCACTGTTGGGGAATGTTGCATGGGAAACAAAAATTTTCCTACGCACACGCAAGACCTATCCATGGTGATGAGCATCTACGAGAAGGAGAGTGGATCTACATACCCTTGTAGATCGCTAAGCGGGAAGCGTTAAGAAACGCGGTTGATGTAGTCGAACGTCTTCGCGATCCAAATCGCCGAGCGTCCCGCGATCCAATCACGATCCGTCCCGATCTAGCGCCGAACGGACGGCACCTCCGCGTTCAGCACACGTACAGCTCGATGACGATCTCCGCCTTCTTGATCCAGCAAGAGGGAGCGGAGATGTAGATGAGTTCTCTGGTAGCGCGACGGCGCGGCGGCGGCGGTGGTGGAACTATTCCAGTAGGGCTTCGCCTAAGCACTGCTGAAAACTAGAGGACTTGATCTATTGGGGAGAGAGGGCTGCACCGTGGCTTAGGGTTTTCTGGTGCTACTTCCCTCTCTCCCCTCTAGTATATATAGGAGGGAGGGGAGGGGCTGGCCGGCCTAGGTCTCCTCCTAGGAGTCGGCCGCAAGGAGGAGGAGGTGGAGGAGTCCACCTCCAATCCTACTCCTAGTAGGATTCCTTCCCTTCCCCACTTGGACTTTCCTTTCCCACAATTCCAGCCGCATAGGCCCACTTAGGCTGGCCGCCCAGCCCACCAGGGGCTGGTGCGCCACCCTAAGGCCCATGTGGCCCTCTTGGGGTGTGGTGGGTCCACTTGGTGGACCCCCGGAACCCATTCGTCACTCCCGGTAAACTGCCGGAAATGCCCGAAACTTTTCCGGAGTTCAAACACCACTCTCCTATATATCAATCTTTACCTCCGGACCATTCCGGAGCTCCTCGTGACGTCCGCGATCTCATCCGGGACTCCGAACAACCTTCGGTCACCATCATACATAACTCAACTATACCGAAACATCACCGAACCTTAAGTGTGCACACCCTGCGGGTTCGAGAACTATGTAGACATGACCGAGACACCTCTACGGTCAATAACCAATAGCGGGACCTGGATGCCCATATTGGTTCCTACATATTCTACGAAGATCTTCATCGGTTGAACCTCTATGTCAAGGATTCAGTTAATCCCATATGCTGTTCCCTTTGTTCTTCGGTATGTTACTTGCCCGAGATTCGATCGTCGGTATCTCTATACCTAGTTCAATCTCATTACCGGCAAGTCTCTTTACTCGTTCCGTAATACAAGATCCCGTGGCTAATTCTTTAGTCACTTTGCTTGCAAGGCTTATTGTGATGTTGTATTACCGAGTGGGCCCTGAGATACCTCTCCGTCACACGCAGTAACAAATCCCAGTCTTGATCCATGCCAACTCAACAGACACCCTCGGAGACACCTGTAGAGCATCTTTATAGTCACCCTGTTACGTTGCGACATTTGATACACACAAGGTATTCCTCCGGTGTCAGTGAGTTGCATGATCTCATGGTCATAGGAACAGATACTTGACATGCAGAAAACAATAGCAATAAACTGACACGATCATATGCTATGTTCATAGTTTGGGTCTTGTCCATCACATCATTCTCCTAATGATGTGATCCCATTATCAAATGACATCTCATGTCTATGGCTAGGAAACCTTCACCATCTTTGATCAACGAGCAAGTTTAACTAGAGGCTTACTAGGGACACATTGTTTGTCTATGTACCCACACATGTAATTGAGTTTCCAATCAATACAATTATAGCATGGATAATAAACGATTATCATGAACAAGGAAATATGATAATAACTAATTTATTATTGCCTCTAGGGCATATTTCCAACAGTCTCCCACTTGCACTAGAGTCAATAATCTAGTTCACATCACCATGTGATTTACATTGTTATGAATCTAACACCCAATGATTTCTGGGATTCGATCATGCTTTGCATGTGAGAGAGGTCTTTAGTCAACGGTCTGCAACATTCAGATCCGTGTGTTCTTTGCAAATCTATATGTCGTACTGCAGATGCTACCACGCTCCACTTGGAGCTATTCCAAATGGCTGCTCCACTATATGTATACGGATTGCTACTCAGAGTCATCCAGATAGGTGTTAAAGCTTGCATCGACGTAACCCTTTACGACGAACTCTTTATCACCTCCATAATCGAGAAATATTTCCTTAGTCCTCTAGTTACTAAGGATAACTTTGACCGCTGTCCAGTGATCCACTCTTGGATCACTCTTGTACCCCTTGACAGACTCATGGCAAGGCACACACAGGTGCGGTACACAGCATGGCATACTATATAGAGCCTATGGCTAAGGCATAGGGGACGACCTTCATCCTTTCTCTTTCTTCTGCCGTGGTCGAGCTTTGAGTCTCACTCAACTCCACACCTTACAAATCAGGCAAGAACTCTTTCGTTGACTGATCCATTTTGAACTCCTTCAAAATCTTGTCAAGGTATGTACTCATTGAAAATCTTATCAGACGTCTTTGATCTATCTCTATAGATCTTGATGCCCAATATTTAAGTAGCTTTTTTATCCAGGTCTTCCTTTTAAAAACACCTTTCAAACAACCTTTTATGCTTTCCAAAAATTTCTACATCATTTCCGATCAACAATATGTCATCCACATATACTTATCAGAAATTCTATAGTGCTCCCACTCACTTTATTGTAGATACAAGTTTCTCATAAACCTTGTATAGACCAAAAAACTTTGATCACCTTATCAAAGCGTATATTCCAACTCCGAGATGCTTGCTCCAGTCCATAGAAGGATCGCTGGAGTTTGCATACATTTTAGCATCCTTAGGACTGACAAAACCTTCTGGTTGTATCACATACAACCTTTCCTCACGGAAACCGTTAAGGAAACTCTGTTTTGACATCCATCTGCCAGATTTCATAATCGAAAAATGTAGCAACTGCTAACATAATTCCAACAGACTTTAGCATCGCTACGGGTGAGAAAGTCTCATCGTAGTCAACTCCTTGAACTTTTGAAAAACCCTTTGCCACAAGTCAAGCTTTATAGACGGTGACATTACCGTCCGCGTCCGTCTTCCTTTCAAAGATCCATTTGTTCTGAATGGCCTTTCTCCCTTCAGGTAATACTTCCAAAGCCCATACTTTGTTTTCATACATGGATCTCATCTCGGATTTCATGGCTTCTAACCATTTCTCGGAATCCGGGCCCATCATCGCTTCTCCATAGCTCGTAGGTTCATCGTTGTCCAACAACATGACCTCTAAGACAGGGTTGCCGTACTACTCAGGAGCAGTACGCGTCATTGTCGACCTACGAGGTTCGATAGTAACTTGATCCAAAGCTTCATGATCATCATCATTAACTTCCTCTTCAACTAACGTAGGCTCCACAGAAACAAATTTCTGCGCTGCGCTACTCTCTGGTTGAAACAAAGGTTCAACAACCTCATCAAGTTCTATCTTCCTCCCACTCAATTCTTTCGAGAGAAACTCTTTCTCGAGAACGGACCCGTTTTAGCAACAAACATTTTGTGCTTGGATCTAAGATAGAAGGTTTACCCAACTATTACGTTAGGGTATTCTATGAAGATGCATTTGTCCGCTTTGGGTTCGAGCTCATTAGGTGAAAAACCCTTTTTCACATAAGCGTCGCAGCCCCAAACATTAAGAAATGACATCTTAGGTTTCCGCCAAACCAAAATTCATACGGTGTCATCTCAACGGATTTAGATGGTGCCCCTTTTAAAGTGAATGTAGTTGTCTCTAATGCATAACCCCAAAACGATAGTGGCAAATCGATAAGAGACATCATAGTTCACACCATATCCAATAGAGCACGACTACGACGTTCGGACACACCATCACACTATGGTGTTCCAGGTGGCGTGAGTTGTGAAACAACTTCCACATTGTCTTAAGTTGTATACAAAACTTGTAACTCAGATATTTAACTCCACGATCATATCGTAGACATTTTATCTTCTTGTCACGATGATCTCCAACTTCACTCTGACTTTGTTTGAACTTTTCAAACGTTTCAGACTTGTGTTTCATTAAGTAAATATCCCCATATCTACTCAAATCATCTGTGAAGGTAGGAAAATAACGATATCCACTGCATGCTACAACACTCATTGGACCGAATACATCAACATGTATTATTTCCAATAAGTTACTTGCCCGCTCCATCATACCGGAAAACGGGGTCTTAGTCATCTTACCCATGAGGCATGGTCCGCATGTCTCAACCGATTCGAAATCGAATGAGTCCAAAGATCCATCATCATGGAGTTTCTTCATGCGTTTTACACCAATATGACATTTAGCGGCAGTGCCACAAGTATGTGGTACTATCATTATTAACTTTGTATCTTTTGGCATCAATATTATGAACATGTGTATCACTACGATCAAGATTCAATAAACCATTCTCATTGGGTGCATGACCATTGAAGGTATTATTCATGTAAACAGAATAACCATTATTCTCTAACTTAAATGAATAACCGTATTGCAATAAACATGATCTAATCACGTTCATGCTCAACGCAAACACCAAATAACATTTATTTAGGTTCATCACTAATCCCGAAGGTAGAGAGAGCGTGCGATGGTGATCACATCAACCTTGGAAACACTTCCAATACTCATCGTCACCTCACCCTTAGCTAGCCTTCGTTTATTCCGTAGCTTTTATTTCGAGTTACTAACATTTTGCAACCGAACCGGTATCCAATACCCAGGTGCTACTAGGAGTACTAGTAAGGTACACATCAATAACACGTATATCAAATATACTTCTGTCGACGTTGCCAGCCTTCTTATCTACCAAGTATCTAGGGTTTGTTCCGCTTCAGCGACCATTCTCCTCATAATAGAAGCACTTAGTCTTGGGTTTGGGTTCAACCTTGGGTTTCTTCACTGGAGCAGCAACTGACTTGCCATCCATGAAGTTTCCCTCCTTGCCCTTGCCCTTCTCGAAACTAGTGGTTTTACTAACCATCAACACTTGATGCTCCTTCTTGATTTCTACCTTCGCGGTGTCAAACATCGCGAATAGCTCAAGGATCATTATTTCCATCCCTGGCATTTTATAGTTCATCACGAAGCTCTAGTAGCTTAGTGACAGTGACTTGGAGAACTATATCAATCACTATCTTATCTGGAAGATCAACTCCCACTTGATTTAAGCGATTGTAGCACCCAGACAATCTGAGTATATGCTCACCGATTGAGCTATTCTCCTTCATCTTGCAGGCAAAGAATCTTGTTGGAGGTCTCATACCTCTCAACACGGGCACGAGCCTGAGATCCCAATTTCAGCTCTTAGAACATCTCATATGTTCCGTGACGTTCAAAACGTTTTGGAGCCTCAATTCTAAGCCGTAATGCATGACACACTGAACTATCAAGTAGTCATCAGAACATGCATGTTAGATGTTCACAACATCTACAGACGACGCTTGAGGGGGTGGCGTACCGAGCGGTGCATTAAGGACATAAGCCTTCTGTGCAGCAATGAGGACAATGCTCAGATCACGGACCCAGTCCGCATTATTGCTACCATCATCTTTCAACTCTATTTCTCTAGGAACATATAAAAATTCAAGGGAGCTACAGCGCGAGCTAGTAATCTACAACATAATTTGCAAAGACATTTTGACTATGTTCATGATAATGAGTTTAGTTAATCATATTACTTAAAATCTCCCATTCAAATTGACATTCCTCTGGTCATTCGAGTGTCACATGATCCAAATTCACCAACCCAAGTCCGATCATCACGTGAGATGAGGTGGTTTCAATGGTGAACATCTTCATGTTGATCATATCTACTATATGACTCATGTTCGACCTTTCGGTCTCTTGTGTTCCGAGGCCATGTCTGTACATGCTAGGCTCGTCAAGTTTAACCCGAGTGTTCCGCACGTGCAACACTGGCTTGCACCCGTTGTATGTGAACGTAGAGTCTATCACACCCGATCATCACGTGGTGTCTCGAAACGACGAACTTTCGCAATGGTGCACACTCGGGGAGAACACAATTTTATCTTGAAATTTAAGTGAGGGATCACCTTATAATGCTACCGTCATCCTAAGCAAAATAAGATGCATAAAAGGATTAACATCACATGCAAATCATAAGTGACATGATATGGCCATGAACTTTTTCTTTTGATCTCCATCTCCAAAGCACCGGCATGATCTCCATCGTCACCGGCATGACACCATGATCTCCATCATCTTGATCTCCATCAACGTGTCGCCATGAGGTTGTCGCGTCAACTGTTGCTTCTACGACTATTGCTAACTCATAGCGATAAAGTAAAGCAAAACGGTGGAATAAATTAAAGACAACCCTATGTATCCTGCCGGTTGCCGTACTCATTGACATGCAAGTCGAGACATTCTATACAATACATGATCATCTCATACATCACATATATCTCATCATGTAATTGGCCATATCACATCATAACATACCCTGCAAAAACAAGTTAGACATCCTCTAATTGTTGTTGCATGTTTTACGTGGCTGCTACGGGTATCTAGCAAGAACTATTCTTACCTACGCATAAACCACAACGGTGATACACAAATTTCTATTCAACCTTCTCAAGGACCGCCTTTGTCGAATCCGATCCAACTAAAGTGGGAAAAACAGACACCCACCAGCCATCTTTATGCAACGAAGTTACATGTCAGTTGATGGAACCGGTCTCTCGTAAGCGTACGAGTAATGTTGGTCCGGGCCGCTTCATCCCACAATACCGCTGAATCAAGAAAAGACCAAGGGAGGAAGCAATCTGAACATCAACGCCCACAAACTCCTTTGTGTTCTACTCGTGATCTCATCTACACATAGACCTAGCTCATGATGCCACTGTTGGGGAACGTTGCATGGGAAACAAAAATTTTCCTACACACACGCAAGACCTATCCATGGTGATGAGCATCTACGAGAGGGAGAGTGGATCTACATACCCTTGTAGATCGCTAAGAGGGAAGCGTTAAGAAACGCGGTAGATGTAGTCGAACGTCTTCGCGATCCAAATCGCCGAGCGTCCCGCGATCCAATCACGATCCGTCCCGATCTAGCGCCGAATGGACGGCACCTCCGCGTTCAGCACACGTACAACTCGATGACGATCTCCGCCTTCTTGATCCAGCAAGAGGGAGCGGAGAGGTAGATGAGTTCTCCGGCAGCGCGACGGCGCGGCGGCGGTGGTTGTGGAACTATTCCAGCAGGGCTTCGTCTAAGCACTGCTGAAAACTAGAGGACTTGATCTATTGGGGAGAGAGGGCTGCACCGTGGCTTTGGGTTTTCGGGTGCTGCTGCCCTCTCTCCCCTCTAGTATATATAGGAGGGAGGGTAGGGGCTGGCCGGCCTAGGGGCTCCTCCTAGGAGTCGGCCGCAAGGAGGAGGAGGTGGAGGAGTCCACCTCCAATCCTACTCCTAGTAGGATTCCTTCCCTTCCCCACTTGGACTTTCCTTTCCCACAATTCCAGCCACATAGGCCCACTTAGGCTGGCCGCCCAGCCCACCAGGGGCTGGTGTGCCACCCTAAGGCCCATGTGGCCCTCTTGGGGTGTGGTGGGTCCACTTGGTGGACCCCCGGAACCCATTCGTCACTCCCGGTACACTGCCGGAAATGCCCGAAACT
Source organism: Elymus sibiricus (assembly GCA_039707655.1). Taxonomy (NCBI): domain Eukaryota; kingdom Viridiplantae; phylum Streptophyta; class Magnoliopsida; order Poales; family Poaceae; genus Elymus; species Elymus sibiricus. The sequence continues at coordinate 488,657,584 of CM077665.1, forward strand.
TTTCCGGAGTTCAAACACCACTTTCCTATATCTCAATCTTTACCTCCGGACCATTCCGGAGCTCCTCGTGACGTCCGGGATCTCATCTGGGACTCCGAACAACCTTCGGTCACCATCATACATAACTCAACTATACCGAAACGTCACCGAACCTTAAGTGTGCACACCCTGCGGGTTCGAGAACTATGTAGACATGACCGAGACACCTCTATGGTCAATAACCAATAGCGGGACCTGGATGCCCATATTGGTTCCTACATATTCTATGAAGATCTTCATCGGTTGAACCTCTATGTCAAGGATTCAGTTAATCCCGTATGCTGTTCCCTTTGTTCTTCGGTATGTTACTTGCCCGAGATTCGATCGTCGGTATCTCTATACCTAGTTCAATCTCGTTACCGGCAAGTCTCTTTACTCGTTCCGTACTACAAGATCCCATGGCTAACTCTTTAGTCACTTTGCTTGCAAGGCTTATTGTGATGTTGTATTACCGAGTGGGCCCTGAGATACCTCTCCGTCACACGGAGTAACAAATCCCAGTCTTGATCCATGCCAACTCAATAGACACCCTCGGAGACACCTGTAGAGCATCTTTATAGTCACCCAGTTACGTTGCGACGTTTGATACACACAAGGTATTCCTCCGGTGTCAGTGAGTTGCATGATCTCATGGTCATAGGAACAGATACTTGACATGCAGAAAACAATAGCAATAAACTGACACGGTCATATGCTATGTTCATAGTTTGGGTCATGTACATCACATCATTCTCCTAATGATGTGATCCCGTTATCAAATGACATCTCATGTCTATGGCTAGGAAACCTTCACCATCTTTGATCAACGAGCAAGTTTAACTAGAGGCTTACTAGGGACACATTGTTTGTCTATGTACCCACACATGTAATTGAGTTTCCAATCAATACAATTATAGCATGGATAATAAACGATTATCATGAACAAGGAAATATGACAATAACTAATTTATTATTGCCTCTAGGGCATATTTCCAACAGTGGGTTATCAAGACCTTTTTCTGGTGCCGTTGCCGGGGAGCATAGCAATATTTGTTGAGTCACTTGGGATTTATATCAATTTATCACTATGAAGAATCTAAAGGATCAAAAGACTAAGATTTTTCCCTCTACTATGAGGGGAGGTAGGGAACTGCCATGTAGCTCTGCACTTGATTCACCTTCTGTTATGAGTAAGTTTGTAACACCACCACATGCTAGTAATCCTGATATGTCGCAAGTGATTGATGATGCTACCTATGTTATGAATGATGCTTATGATGATGCTAGTACCATGCATGATGATAATGTGCCGCTAGGAGAATTTCTTGATGAACGAATTGCTAGAGCTAAAGAAAATGAAACTACCGAAACTGATGAGATTGCTGAAACTGATGAAGCTTATGAAACTGATTATGATTATGAAACTCCTATTATTCCTAGTTCTCCTAAGTTTGAAATGCCTAAGATAACTGAAGGTTATGTTATGGATGAGGAGATAACTAGAGAAATTCTTTCTTGCAAGGATAGAGACGATCTTAAGAAATTGCTATGCAAGTATAAGGAAAAGACTTTGAATGCTGGAATGAAATGCGATCCTAAGTTTGGTACTTCACCTATCTGTGTTACCGATAAGGATTATGAATTCTCTGTCGACCCAGAGTTGATTACTTTGGTTGAATCTGATCCTTTCCATGGCTATGAAACTGAAACTGTAGTGGCACCCCTTACTAAGCTGAATGATATAGCCACCCTCTTTACTCATGACGAGAAGATTCGCTACTATTACATCCTTAAGTTATTTCCGTTCTCATTAAAGGGTGATGCTAAGACATGGTACAATACTCTTGCTCCTGGTTGTGTGCATAGTCCCCAGGATATGATTTACTACTTCTCTGAAAAATATTTTCCTGCTCATAAGAAACAAGCTGCCTTACAGGAAATATTTAACTTTGTGCAAATTGAAGAAGAGAATCTCCCACAAGCTTGGGGGAGGCTTCTCCAGTTGCTTAATGCTTTGCCTGATCATCCTCTCAAGAAAAATGAAATACTTGATATCTTTTATAATGAACTAACCGATACTTCTAGGGATTTCCTAGATAGTTGTGCTGGTTGTGTTTTCAGGGAATGAACTATTGAACAAGCTGAAGAATTATTGAACAACATATTGAAGAATTATGATGATTGGACTCTTCCTGAACCACCGCCTAAACCTACTCCGAAGAAGAGGGGTATCTTATTTCTCAGTCCTGAAGATATGCAAGAGGCAAAGAAATCTAGGAAGGAAAAAGGTATTAAAGCTGAGGATGTTAAGAATTTACCACCTATTGAAGAAATACATGGCCTTGACACACCACCACCTCCATAGGTGGTAGAGGTAAATTCTTTATTAAAGTTTAATGAAAGTGACATTCCTCACAATAAACTTCCTAGTCAATGCTTATATGAGTTTGATAACTATATTATGAAGCAAGATCATTTCAATGCTCATGTTCTGAAACAATTGAAATACAATTGTGATATGATTGCTCGCTTGAGTGACTTGTTATTTAGAATCAGTAATGATGTTAGAGGTGTAGGAAAGCATGCCTCTATGGTTCAAACCCAACTAGAACAAGTAGCTAAGTCTCAAAAAGAATTGCTTGATGAAATGAATAATAATATGCATGACTTTGCTGCTAGAGTAGTAACTAGAGGAGGTAGAATGACCCAAGAACCACTTTATCCTGAGGGTCATCCTAAAAGAATTGAACAAGACTCTCAGAGAATTAATCCTGATGCACCTAGTCCTTCTAAGAAGAAAAAGAAAAAGAAAAATGATAGGACTTTGCATACCTCTAGTGAACCTGAGACACAAAAACCTCTTGATATTAATGATGTCTCTATTTCCGATGCTGAAACTCAATCTGGTAGTGAACATCAACCTAGTGATAATGAAAATGATAATGATGATGTTCACAATGATGCTCAACCTAGTAATAATAGAGAACCAGATAATGATGTTGAAATAGAACCTGCTCCTGATCTTGATAACCCACAACCTAAAAATAAACGTTATGATAAAAAGGACTTTGTGGCTGGGAAACATGGTAAAGAAAGAGAGCCATGGGTTCAGAAAGCCATGCCCTTTCCACATAAGCCATCTAAGAAAAAGGATGATGAAGAATTTGAGCGCTTTGCTGAAATGATTAGGCCAGTCTTTTTGCGTACCCGTTTAACTGATATTTTGAAGATGGCCCCTTATGCAAAGTATATGAAAGACATCATCACAAATAAAAGGAAAATACCTGAAGCTGAAATCTCCACCATGCTTGCTAATTATTCTTTTAAGGATGGAGTACCTAAAAAACTTGGAGATCCGGGAATACCAACTATACCTTGCTCCATCAAAAGAAACTATGTTAAAACTGCTTTGTGTGATTTGGGAGCCGGTGTTAGTGTTATGCCTTTCTCCTTATATAAAAGACTTGATTTGAATAAACTCACACCTACTGAGATATCATTGCAAATGGCTGACAAGTCAACAGCCATACCTATTGGTATTTGTGAGAATGTGCCCGTTGTTGTTGCAAATGTTACTATCTTAACGGACTTTGTTATTCTTGAGATGCCTGAGGATGACAACATGTCGATTATCCTTGGTAGACCCTTTTTGAATACTGCAGGGGCTTTTATTGATTGCAATAAAAGCAAAGTTACTTTTCATATCAATGGTAATGAGCACACGGTGCACTTTGCGAAGAAACAATTTCAAGTGAATAGTATAAATGTTATTGAAGAATCTCCGACCATCACTATTGGAAGTTTTCAATTACCTCTACCTACTGCCAAAAAGAAATATGATATACTTATTGTTGGGGATATGCACATCCCCATTGAGGTAACTTAGTGTTTTTACGAAAGTTCTTCGGTTTCATGCTAATCGGAAGTGGTTGTTAATAAGACTTGATCAACCTTATTAATGAATCATTTTTGAGAGGTATGACATCGGTGAACCTAGTAAGCACAACTCTCTGTTCCCACATTTTATTTTCCATTTTAGTTAGTCAAATAAAATAAAATGCCATGTTTATCCTGTTTTCTGTTTTCTCCGTGCAATAAAACATGACCCAAAAATAAAAATTCTCAGAATGCCCTGAAAATTTAACACGATTTTTGTCCGAATATTTATGAATTTCTGGCGCAAATAACACCTGAGGGGGGTGCACCTGGTGCCCACAAGACACCAGGGCGCGCCCTGGTGGGTTGTGGCCCCCACGTGGGCCCCCTCACTTATCTCTTTAGCCCACATCACCACCTACCTCCAGCAAAAATTCACCACAACCACCATTTACGTGTTCTTGCTCTCAAACCCGCGGATTTCGATCTCTTTGCTTGAAGCTCCGTTTCTGAAACTGTTTGGAGGGATTGCTACTTGGTATGTGACTCCTCCATTGCGCCAATTAGTTTTTGTTTTAGTGGGTTATTTTTAGAGTAATTAGCTACTCTTGGTGCTGCTGTAGATGAGCTTGCATGTTGAATTCTTAGAGTTCTAAGTAGTTTGAATGCTCAATATGGCCTCTATGCATGCTTGGGAGTAGTTGCTAACAATCTTACAATGTTTTGTTGACAAATTTTTTGTGGACTAAATATTTTCAGAAATATTTATAGGAATATAAATGCAATTCTTTAGGAGTTTTTCGAGGAGGAGATCCTAGGGAGCCTCGTCAAGTGGAAGCTTAGTTCGACAGTCTTATATTGAACCAAGCAAAAGCTCGATGCGAGATGCCGCTACCAAATCATGCTTGTGGCCTTGCGACGAGTTCATGGAAGGTGCAGGTATTAAGGAGGAATTTTATCAATTTATCCACAACTCAGGGCTTGCTTCCTTCATCGTAGATAAGTGCCCCCAACACCTTGAACTCACGAAAACCTTCACAAAGAGTTCCATTCAACCTGTACGATCATTCCTTTACCATGCCATTAGAGATGTTTAGCGATGCATGCAAACTTCCATATGAGGGTTCCTTCGATGAACCAACAAAATCCGAGTACGAATCATTTTTAGTAAATCTTTGCTTTGGTGAAGATAGAGGGGTTACACAAAGGAGAATTAACAACATTACTAGAATTAACAGCATGAGGGGGGTGCACCTGGTGCCCACAAGACACCAGGGCGCGCCCTGGTGGGTTGTGGCCCCCACGTGGGCCCCCTCACTTATCTCTTTAGCCCACATCACCACCTACCTCCAGCAAAAATTCACCACAGCCACCATTTTCGTGTTCTTGCTCTCAAACCCGCGGATTTCGATCTCTTTGCTTGAAGCTCCGTTTCTGAAATTGTTTGGAGGGATTGCTACTTGGTATGTGACTCCTCCATTGCTCCAATTAGTTTTTGTTTTAGTGGGTTATTTTTAGAGTAATTAGCTACTCTTGGTGCTGCTGTAGATGAGCTTGCATGTTGAATTCTTAGAGTTCTAAGTAGTTTGAATGCTCAATATGGCCTCTATGCATGCTTGGGAGTAGTTGCTAACAATCTTACAATGTTTTGTTGACAAATTTTTTGTGGACTAAATATTTTCAGAAATCTTTATAGGAATATAAATGCAATTCTTTAGGAGTTCTTCGAGGAGGAGATCCTAGGGAGCCTCGTCAAGTGGAAGCTTAGTTCGACAGTCTTATGTTGAACCAAGCAAAAGCTCGATGCGAGATGCCGCTACCAAATCATGCTTGTGGCCTTGCGACGAGTTCATGGAAGGTGCAGGTATTAAGGAGGAATTTTATCAATTTATCCACAACTCAGGGCTTGCTTCCTTCATCGTAGATAAGTGCCCCCAACACCTTGAACTCACGAAAACCTTCACAAAGAGTTTCATTCAACCTGTACGATCATTCCTTTACCATGCCATTAGAGATGTTTAGCGATGCATGCAAACTTCCATATGAGGGTTCCTTCGATGAACCAACAAAATCCGAGTACGAATCATTTTTAGTAAATCTTTGCTTTGGCGAAGATAGAGGGGTTACACAAGGGAGAATTAACAACATTTATTTTCCATCACTCCAATATTTTGCGCTCTTCAATGGTAAATGTATTGTAGGCGAACAAGATTGTAGCACATTATGTGCTCATGATTTGAGTCTCTTACAAACTGCCATAACTGGGAATAAGGATTATAATCTTGGTGCAATTGTTGCATGGAGGTTGCAACTTAATGCTGCTAGTGGTAATTTTTATGGAGGAATTTATGCCTCCCGTGTAGCTGAGAGATTAAATGTTTCACCTTGGCCTAATGACCCCATCCTACCCACTCAGTATTTAGACTTTGATGCCATGAAGTGTCATAAGTTCCTTACGAGTACGACCACCAACTACACCTATAACTTGAGATTCAGTAAAAAACCTGTTGTGCCTGTTGTTTTGCCTGCCCCTGCTCTCTTTGATTTTCACACTAGGGGAAGATATTATGTTCTTGAGAGCGAAGCTTATAAGTACAACGCGGAGGTTGAAGCTGCCAGGAGGGCCGCGGAGTCTACTCCGAGGTTATCCATGAGCCATCACCCAGATTATTATTCATACGGATGGTGACTACCAAGCTAGGCCAAAAGCCTAAGCTTGGGGGAGTACGTATTTCCACCGACATTACATTCATGTTCGCACATTTCATTCCAGTTGTCGGTGTTCATACTTTTCCATTGTAAAATCCATGCTAGATTTATTTTCTCGCTTTCTTCTTGTGTGTTTGAAAAACTTTGAGAAAACCCAAAAACATTTCCTACTTCTTTTTAGTTTTTCTTTCTAGCTTAGTCTAATTGTAGCATCAAAAGAAAACCCAAAAAGATTTCTCGCTTCTTCTTTTACTTGTTTGGAGCTTTCCCGTGTAAATAGTTTTTCTCGTTTTTTTTCTTCTTTAATTTGCCTTCTTCAAGAAAAACCAAAAACTCCAAATATTTCAGTGTGTTTCTCTGAAATTCTTTTCTTTTTACTTGAGTCGTACCAAGGAGAAGACCATGATGAAATTGTTGAGTGGTTCTCATCTGCATTATCGTCTATTTAACGAAGGACCCATATTACCTTGTCTTCTCCTCTTGAATAAAATGTTTGCAGATTCCAGCTTAGTCCACGGCATTCTTGCACTATTATTATTTTCTTATCATTCGGTCGTGCAAGTGAAAGGCAATAATGACGACATTTGATGAATTGACTGTGGCAGAGAAAAGCGGGTATGAACTCAACTTGTTTTATTTTGTAAATATGTTTAACCTAGTATCCCTTGATTCAGCTCATTATGATCAAACATGTTTGCAATGACCATTAGAGATTATAGTTTTTCATGCCATGCTTAAGTAGCTAGGAGTGGATAATGATTTATCTTGGGTTTCAACATGCATTAAAATGGTTGTGATGCGCTATGATGATATGGTATCCTCCTATGAATGTTTCAAGTGGCTTGACTTGGCACATGTTCACGCATGTAGTTGAATCAAAACCAACATAGCCTTCATGATATTTATGTTCATGGTGTCCATATCCAACTCATGCTAGTATTCAATGTTGATTATATGTAATGCATGTTCATGACCGTCTTCGCTCTCTAGCTGGCCGCTTCTCAATCTAACTGCTAGCCTTCGCCTATACTAAGTGGGAATACTACTTGTGCATCAAAACCCTTAAACCAAGTTATGCCAGATGAGTCCACCATACCTACCTATATGCGGTATTACCCTGCCGTTCCAAAGTAAATTTGCATGTGCCACCTCTAAAATTTCAAATGAACATCTGTTTTGTGTGCCTGGACCGCTCATGGAGCGACAGGGGGCGGTCAGTATCTTCCATGCTAAGCAGGTTATTCTCATGACGAGTGTTTATTCACTTGTCCTTACACGAGAGGGGCGGTAATAGGGATTCCCAGTCCCGAAATAAAAAATAAAAAATAATTAAACAAAACTCCCCCAGGAAAGTTGTTGGTTTGGACGGTACCTGTGGATACGGCCCGCCGTGGAGTGTGATTGTTGGTGGAGGGGGAGTAAACCTTTACTTTTACCGCTTGGGAACCGCCGCTAATTTGTTTAGAATGGAAGATATTGATAACTCTTGGTCGTGACGTTGACAGGAAGGGTGTACCTCCCAAAATTATATCTATCTCTGTTTTTAAACTTTGAGCTCTGGCACCGCTGCAAATTCATGCTTCCCTCTGCGAAGGGACTATCTATTTACTTTTATGTTGAGTCATCACCTTCTCGAATAAGCGCCTGACCTGAGAGCACTATTGTCATCCTCATGCATTGTGTATAGTTGATGTTGGGTGCAGCATGACTGGATCTTTTCTACCATGAATTACAATGTTTAGTCGCTGCTTGAACTTTGGAGGTGCTCTGCATTTATGCTTTGCGGTCTCAGAAAGGGCTAGCGAGATACCACTATTGTCATATTGCATCACGATTGTTTTGACAAAATGTTGGCGCTTGAGATATATTATTATTGCTCGTTAGTTGCTTATGTTACTGATATGAGTAAATATAATTCCTAAGAGTTATTGTTGACATGGTTAGTCATAATCTTTGCTGAAAACCTGGGTGCTACTTAAGCAAATATATGTAAACAAGAACAAAAGAGTTCATAAAAGTTTTTCTTTATCACTTTCAGTTTGTCAACTGAATTGCTTGAGGACAAGCAAAGGTTTAAGCTTTGGGGAGTTTATACGTCTCCAACGTATCTACCTTGCCTCACCCTTTTGCCCTTGTTTTGGATTCTAATTTGCATGATTTGAATGGAACTAACCCGGACAGACGCTGTTTTCAGCAGAACTACCATGGTGTTGTTTTTGTGTAGAAATAAAAGTTCTCGGAATGGAACGAAACTTTTTGGAGATTTATTTTGGAATAAATATTAATTATTGGAGCCAAAATCCACCGAAGAGGGGGGCCAGGGTGAGCATCACCCACCAGGGCGTGCCAGGCCCCCTGGGCGCCCTGGTGGGTTGTGCCCACCTCGTGGCCCCACTTGCTCTATCTCCGCCACTATAAATTCCTAAATTCGGAGAAAAAAATAAGAGAGAATTATCGCGTTTTATGATACGGAGCCGCCGCCACCTCCTGTTCTTCATCGGGAGGCCAGATCTAGAGCCCGTTTGGGGCTTCGGAGAGAGGAATCTTCGGTCTTCGTCATCATCAACCTTTCTCCATCGCCAATTCCATGATGCTCCCCACTGGGAGTGAGTAATTCCTTCATAGGCTTGCTGGTCGGTGAGGAGTTGGATGAGATTCATCATGTAATCGAGTTAGCTTTGTTAGGGCTTGATCACTAGTATCCATTATGTTCTGAGATTGATGTTGCTATGACTTTGCTATGCCTAATGCTTGTCACTAGGGCCCGAGTGCCATGATTTCAGATCTGAACAGTTTAAGTTATCATCTCTATATCTATGTTATTGATCCGATCTTGCCTAGTCATATGCACATATTACGTGTTATGATCCGTCAACCCCATAGTGACAATATTTGGGATACTTCGCGGTGATGACCGTGGTTTGAGGAGTTCATGTATTCACCATGTGTTAATGCTTTGTTCCGGTTCTCTATTAAAAGGAGGCCTTAATATCCCTTAGTTTCCTTATGGACCCCGCTGCCACGGGAGGGTAGGACAAAAGATGTCATGCAAGTTCTTTTCCATAAGAACGTATGACTATTTACGAAATACATGCCTACATTACATTGATGAACTGGAGCTAGTTCTGTATCGCCCTAGGTTATAACTGTTACATGACGAATACCATCCAACGAGTTACCGATCCAGTGCCTACGACCTTTCCACTTATTATTCTTGCTAAGTTACTATTGCTGTTGCTGCTGTTCCAACTACTACAAAATTGTTGCTACTACTGTTACCGCTACTGTTACTATTGCTACTGCTATCAAAACTATCATATTACTGTGCTACTGATCACTCTGCTGCAGATATTTAATCTCCAGGTGTGGTTGAATTGACAACTCAACTGCTAATACTCTCAAGTATTCTTTGGCTCCCCTTGTGTCGAATCTATAAATTTGGGTTGAATACTCTACCCTCGAAAATTGTTGCAATCCCCTATACTTGTGGGTTATCAGCGCGGTTTACAAAGCATTCAGTCCGTTGATAGCGAGCTGAAGCAAGCTTTTGGAGGCCTCTTAACGGCTTCAAGGTTAATCATGTAATACCTTTAAGCAAATTTATTTTATAGGGTTATGCAATCCTCATATATAGTAGCCCCCGAGACTCTGTCAGGATGGAAGAAAACCTGACAGCGGGTCGAAAATCAACAATTCAGGAGTCTTACAAGCAAAAGCTGCTGTGCAGGCCTCGTCTTCGGCATCGGCTGCCAACGCCGTGGAACTGGCTGAGGTGAATCAGAAGCTCAAGAGGTCCGATGAGGAACTTGATCGCCTCAACAAGCGGTTCGACGAAGCGCAAGATAAGTCAGAGCTAGACTATTTAATGCCCTGGTTTTTCTCATTAAGTGAAATCTTCGGGTTTTATACCTACACTTGGAATGCCTATTATGACTGCAGCTGTCACCGTGGAGGTTGAGGACCTCAAGGCCGAGCTGAAGAAGGCGAGGCAAGAGTCCGCCGAACAGAGGGCGGCAGCCGAACAGGCAACCGCCAAGCTATCGTCGGCAAAGACTGCCAGTGAGAAGCATGAGGCCAGGGTGGCCGAAGTGCAACAAGAGCTCAGGGACGCCGTCACTAAATGTGAGGTCCTTGAGCAAAATAGTAAGGATCAGGCCTCCGAGCTAGACTCGTTGAGGTCGGCGATCAAGGAGGCTCGTGTGGAGGCGCGAGGCAGCCAACAGGAGCTCCACGAAGTCAAGCTTATTGCAGATGGCAAGCCGTACTTACTGCCATGTGTCTTCGGTGGTAACAGATTCGCGTTGCTCACATGAGTGTGGCGTTCCCCAAGCACTTTCGCGGATCTTTCGAGGAGTGTGTCGGATGCGGCAATGTACTTTGCATCCTGGGATGGGAACGTCGAGCAAAGGCTGTTTTGGGCGCAGTTTCCAACCCCCGAGCACCCTCTCGTCCCCACTAACCAGATGAAGCAACTGATGGAGTTGCATCGGATGGCGGAGCCGGCCATGAAGGACCTCTGCATCCGGCTATGGCCTTCGGAGCCGCTGCCGAGCAGTTACTTTGGCTTGGCGCAGAAGCTGTGTGATGCTGCGCTCTGGATTGATGTCCTGAAGCGCTCCATTTGCATCGAGGGAGCTCGGATGGCCTTCGCGAAGACCATGGTGCACGGGCCGAAGATCAAGCCGACCGAGATGGCCACCGGACACCTGCCTCCTGGGAAGGAGCATAGGCGCCCCGAGTAGTACTTTCCCATCGTGATGGATGGTGCTTGGGCAATAGAGGCCCAGTGTTCAAAGGATGTAATTTATGAATGAGCGTACTATCATGTATCGGATGACAGTTAATCGCTTGTGCATATTGTGCCATCGCTTTGCATGGTTTATCATGCATTGCTTTATTTTGACTCCTGTGTGGTTGTTCCAATCTGAAAGTTGCTAGTCGTCGGCTTGAACCCCCTTGTAGATGCCGCAAGGGGTGTTTCGACCTCCGCACTGTGACCCTTAGCCGATGTCTCGATGCCCGGAGGCGGTAGTGTGTAAGGGAAACGAGGCAATCAGACTATGCGGCTTTATTGCTTTCACTTAGCCTTAGGAGCTTGACTGCGAGGACTAGTGACTAGCCCCTAGTATCTTGTGATGGTCTGTGCGAATACAAACCCTTTGTATAACACAGCCTAACCTCCATCGATTTTAGCTTAACACTTGTCACCGGATTGGCGACCAGTTCATGCTCATTATGATAGTCAGTTTTCGGCTTTCTCCACCGAGGTACTTAACCAGGCCAGCTAGCAGTACAATCGCAGTGGTGCTCCCTTTACCCTCCTTGCCGAACATGTGGAACGTAAGAGGGTAAACACAGGAGCCGGGAACTCAACTATTGACCCAAGACATAATTTGGAACCGATTCTTATAGGGCAATATCCGTGACACCGAGCACATAGGATAGTGCCGGTATGATGCTTAGGGCGAGTCTTATAGTCGAGCCCCCGGTCTATGAGCCGATCGCATCTAAGAAAACATGTACCGAAGTAGTTTGTTTCAGCATCAGAGAGCGAAAAGAGGGATATGCAATAGAAATGACTGCAATGGGACCATAAAAATGGCCTTTATTTCCGATAAGCTCGTGACGTCTAACCGCACAATCCGAACTGCCGAAGCAACTATTATAGATACTTTTATTTAGAAATATACTTTTACAGATGAAAGGCTTCCACAAGGCTTTTTATGAGTGGTTTGACATCCCTACCGTGCTCTGCTGCACGTCTGCGCCTTTGCTCTGGAGCGGTTTGCTCCTTTGGAGGAGATGGTGACCGGCGACGGACCTTTGAGAGAGAGAGAGAGAGAGAGAGTCTTGAGAGGCCGCCATAGTGTGTTAGCTTGATGCTGTGTAGGTCCTATATGGTACCTACGTTTTGTTTGAAGACGTGTTGACCATAGCTCGGTCAAGACGAACACTTGGTATTTGGATAGTAGGTCCCCACAGCTGCCCATGGTATTTTATGCGGAGCGTGGGAAGACTCCGGGAGCTGAGATATTGCTCGGGCTTGTTTGCTCGCCTCTCGTGCCTTGACGGCAGACGGGGGCTTTGGCATCGTATTACTGACCTGAACTTTGGTTGCCAGAGCTGCTGTGTGTTCCTCTGTTCGGAGTGAGCGCTCCGTATTGCCACTAACCGTGATGACACCCTTGGGTCCGGGCATCTTGAGCTTTAGATATGCATAATGGGGGACAACGTTAAAGCGAGCGAATGCTGTTCGGCCGAGAAGTGCGTGATAGCCGCTACGGAAAGGGGCGATGTCGAAGATCAAGTCTTCTCTGCGGAAGTTGTCGGGCGAGCCGAACACTACCTCCAGAGTTACGGTACCCGAGCAACGGGCTTCGACGCTTGGGATTAATCCTTTAAAGGTGGTGTTGCTGGGTGTGATCCTTGACAGATCAATACCCATTTTTCTTACTGTATCTAAGTAAATCAAATTGAGGCTGCTGCCTCCATCCATGAGGACTCTAGTGAGGTGGTACCCATCGATGATGGGGTCAAGTACCTGGGCCGCTGATCATACGGTCGGGTGGTCCCTACGGTCGAAGGTGATCGGACATGCCGACCATGGGTTGAATTTTGGGGCTACGGGTTCTACGGCATAGACTTCCCGAAGCGCACGTTTCCTCTCCTTCTTTAGTATATGTGTGGTGTAGATCATGTTCACAGTTTTTACCTCAGGAGGGAATTTCTTTTGGCCGCCATTGTTCGTCCTGCGAGGCTCGTCATCGTCGTCGTTGTAGGGCCCTTGTCCTGCTCCTCGACTATGAGTTTGCTGGCCTGTTTGATCACCCAACAGTTACGGTTGGTGTGGTTGGCTGGCTTGTCTTGGTTGCCGTGGATTTGACAAGGGCTTATCCAAGATTTTGTCCAGAGCAGTGGGTCCATCCCGGCTCACTTTAGAGGGCTTCTTCTGCGGTCCAGATTTCGAGTTGCGGAATCCTGCATTTACTGCCGTATCTTCGGCCTCGCTGTTGCTGTGTCGGCTCTTGTTCTTGTTGCGCTGTGGTTTCCCGTTTCCCTCTGGAACTTCGGAGGTGCCGAGGTCTTCGGGATTATGGTTCCAACGGGCTAGCCAACTGTCCTCACGCGCGCAAAAGCGGGTCATGGGTGAGGTGAGGGATGACATTGTCCCGGATGTTGTGTCTGAAAGAGGCTATTGCCTTTGCGTCCGAACAGTCGATGATCTGGTTCTTCTTGGTCAAGAACCGATTCCAGAATTGCCGGGCTGACTCTCCGGACTTTTTGACAACATGGCTCAAATCGTCGGTGTCCGAAGGCCGAACATAGGTGCCTTGAAAGTTAGCTCGGAAAGCATCCTCGAGCTCTTCCTAGCTCCCAATGGAGTTTCTGGGGAGATTGCTTAGCAAGTGCCACGCTGGTCCTTTAAGCTTTAAAGGCAAGTATTTTATGGCATGGAGGTCATCTCCTCCAGCCATATGGATGTGGAGAAGGAAGTCTTCAATCCACACGGTCGGGTCTGTCGTCCCGTCGTATTGTTCGATGTTTACGGGCTTAAACCCTCCGAGGAATTGATGATGCATCACCTCATCTGTGAAGCACATTGGGTGAGTGGTGCCCCTAACCTGAGCTACGTCACGCTGGTGGTTGTCTCTCATCCGGGCCCGGTGTTGTCCTGAACTCTATCGTTTCGGTTGAGCCAGGCTTGGTATTCGTCCCGTCTAGCAGGAGTGTACCCTCTAGATCCATAGATGAATCTTGTATGGCCCGTTCTAGCGTCCAGGTCGCGTCGTAGGTCGTATGCGTCTTTAGGTCGTGATGTCTCTTTTCTTCTTCTACGGGAAGCGCAAGTGGATCTTCGGTTTCTCCAGTCGCGCTGTCCGGTCCTCGAGGGGGCGGTCTGGCTGGTTGCCTTGAGTATGTCTGGGGGTGCGGGCTCAAGGGCCTCGTCGTCGAATTGTGGCAGCAAACGTCGACACGGGTAGCTTTTGGTTTGATCCGGCTGTTATTTTCCGTACCCTTCTTCGGCTGCTAGGACTTTCATCCATCTGTCATTGAGGGTATCTTGTTCGTCTTTTAGCTGCTGCTGCTTCTTCTTCAGGCTTCGGGCGGTGGCTATGAGTTGCCGCTTGAACCGTTCTTGATCCAATGGGTCCTTTGGAACAATGAAATCCTCAGCTCTGAGACTAACCTCCTCGTCGGAGGGAGGAAGGTAATTGATGTCCTCAAATTCATTGGGGTCCTCGGGTTTGTGCCGATCCTCGTGTCCCTCTGAGAACTTGAGGTGCGTTTCGGGGGAAACTGGATCGCCGAGGTCTTCCATATTGTCCGGGGTATCGTTTTCTCCGGTGCCCGTGTTGCTTTCCTTACTGTTGCGTGCCTTGGCTCATTTGCGCTGGCGTCGGTGTTTGGACGGCTCCTCACCGGGCTTGTCACCCTTCTCTCTGGGGGAGCCATCACCCTTATTGCCGGGGGTGTCCACCATATAGACATCGTAGGTGGAGGTGGCTGTCCACCACCCGGTGGTGGGAGGGGTAGTGCTATCGACGTCTTCACCTATGTCCTCGGCCTCCTCGGAGGCGTAGTCCAACAGATCGATTAAATCCTCGATAGTGGCTACTAAGTGGGTGGTGGGTGGGTTGTGAAATTCCCCATGGCCTACCTCAAAACCGATCTGATCATGGGTCGAGGACAGGTCGTACGCAATGTTCATTGTCTCTATCTAGGCCAGCATCTCGTCCAATAGTGAGAGGTCGGCCAGATCAGTCCTCTGTAGTTCTTCGAAATTAGGCTCCGGCGTGTCGACGCGAGAAACATGATCGGCCAAGGATGACCCCTGGTCTTCTGACCCTATGATCGGGTCCGAGCTCAAAGCTGGATCCGAGGTGAGGGTCGACCCAGGGACGTGGCCGAGTTGAGGGTCCGAAGTTAAAGCTTCAGGATTCCCAGGCTCATCGGGCGAGGCCGTGAGCCCGCTAAGGATCAGATCCCCTCGGGAGTTGGCGGAGAACTCTAGGTTCCCAAACCTGATATCCTGATCGGGGGAGAAACTTCCGATCTAGCCAAGGTGGCCGGACGGATCGACATGCAACACAATGATGCCAAACACGAAGATCTGTCCAGGGACGTAAACGTCCCTGTCGCAGACGTCACTTCTGACGATTAGGCGAGCCATCAATCCTTTGGCGATCCTCCAGCGGAACTCTCAATGAAAGCACCAATGTAGGTGTCAAAACCGGTAGATCTCGGGTAGGGGGTCCCGAGCTGTGGATCTTGGATTGATGGGGAACAGGATGAAAGAGGGACAATGTTTACCCAGGTTCGGGCCGTATCGAGGAGGTAATACCCTATGTCCTGTTTGATTGTATTGAAGTGTGTATGACAGTTACAGAGTCGATCTACCACGAGATCAGATGAGTTAAACCCTAGATGAGTATGATGATTCCGTCCTCTTTGAACTAAAACCTTCTGGTTTATATAGACACAAGAGGTACCTAGGGTTACACATGGTCGGTTACCATCAGGGAACGAATATGCCGAATCTACTATCTTGACTTGAAGGGCACACCAAGGCACCAAAGATCTCCTTCCTGAACACGGAGTCGCCGCATAGCTCGGTCTTAAGGTAATGGCCACAGAGCGGCCCACCAATCCGGTCTACAAGAGATAGACCGGCGGCCCGAGGACCCCTTAGTCCCGAAATCCCTCAGTGGTGTCGAAGAAGTGGTGCACCGGGAAGAAAACAATGTTGATAACCCATCGCGCCTGGTTTGCCAAGCCCGGGGACACATCATGGACGAAGGCACGCAGCGGTGTTTCCAGCACCGAGCATGCGTAGTTAGATGAAGTCGATGTTGGCGATCGCCGCTCCAGGCTTGCCAGGCCTGGGAACACATCGGGGACGAAGGCACTCGTCGGTGTTGCCAGCACCGGGCATGCATAGACGGGGACGTGCACAAACTGGTATGCTAGGTCGAGGAGGCTAGCAGAGAAGGACTCGAGGACGGTTGCGGCGCAAATCGATGGGGGGCCGATGTCGCCCGCGGTGGTCGGAGTAGATGAAGTGATCGAGGTAACCGACGGCAACGTTGGCAATGAACTGGTGCTAGACGGAGATGAAGGGGGTGGACGGGCGGCACGGCTTAGGGTGAGCGAGCTGCAGCAGTGCCGAAGAAGAGCGGCAGCTGGTTAGGAGCGCGGCGGCGAGGCTCGAAGTAGGGAAGGAAGAACTCGACAGCGTGACGAAGACCAGCACGGATGGTGACGTTCTCGCGCCAAGGGAGGCGGCTCGGCGCATACCACATGGAGTCGACACAGGGAGATGGTGGAGAGGACCGCGGGCCGCGGCGCTAGGGGCCGAAGGGGCGACGCAATGGCAGCACGCGGTCAGGGCGATGACGGGAAGACCTCGGGGCGGCTGCGTGGACCGCGTGCCGCGATGCGACGGCCCTATGGGGCGGCATAGCGGCGGTGCGTGGGTCGGTGCAGCCACGGGGACGGCCTCGGGCGGCGGCGGGGACCGTGTGTCGCGACACTACAACTCGATGGGGCGGTGTAGCGGCGGTTCACGGGTCGCGGGGACCGCGTGTCGCGCCACTACGGCCCAAAGGGGCGACGTAGCGGCAACGCGCGAGTCGGTGCAGCCGCGGGGAGAACCACGAGGTGGCGGTGCTGCAGCCTGATGGGGCGACGCAGCGGCAACCTGATGCTCGATCGGTGGATGGGCGCGCTGTACTCAGAATAGTCTTCACAGGACCTACAGATGCGCATGCAACCGACTGATCAGGTCAGTCGCACGGCATGGATGGAGCAGATCGCAGCGGGCGGGTGATCAATCCGATCGCATGCGAGGTCAGGAGCGTTGCTCGGTGATGATGACGGCGTCCTGGACGGTGAAGCGGGGTGGTCAAGCAGACCAAGGCGACGGTAGCCGGCGGGGAACGGTGTGCCCGAGGCAGCCGACGCACGAGCACAAAAGCCTGAGGCAGCCCACAAATGGGCGGCGGAGACCCGAGCCGGAAAAGCCCGAGCCGACAAGGCCGCCCAAGCCAGGCAGACGGCGAGCCCGAGGCAGCCGGTGAGCAGCGACGAAGACGGTAGGTGATGCAGGATCCTGATTGGACGCGGGCGACGACGACCGATGCGGAGCGACGGAAGGGCAGACGCGCGAATGGCGGCGGGGACGGGCCGGCGCGTCGCGCTAGTCCGCCAGGTCCTAGAAATGGCCGGGGTCGCGCCGTTGGCAACGACGGCCGGCGCAAGACGATGGGCGGGCAGTCGTGCGAGTGACGGGTGTGACGGGCCGACGCGGTGCGCGAGGCCACCAGGTCGAAGAAGAGGCCGGGATCGCGCCGTTGTCGGAGTAGAGGCGCGCGGGTGTCAACGGCGGCGGCGGGCGACGCAAACCGATCTTAGATCGGAAAACGAAAAAGAAAACGCCGATCAAAGCGACCTGCGGAAGAGAGAAAAACCCGGATTAAGAGATCGGGAAAAAGATTCTCTAGGGCAGCCGGTCAACACGACCGGCGAACGAACCCTAGGTACGGACGGTGCGGCCCCCGGCGACGGTCATGGAGGCCGACCGCCCCGGGGGCGGCGCGTGGTGCGGAAGCGGCAGGCGGTGGCTAGGTTTAGGAACTTGCGTCAGATACCGTGCTAGAAGGGAGAGAGGGATTGGTGGAATCAATATTTATTGCTTGAACCTCGCGGGCATATATATAGGAGTACATATCAACTTGGAGTACAAGACAAGCCAGAATAATTCCTAGTCTATCTTATGCTTTCTAACTAATCACGATACTCAACAACGGACACCCATACAAATCGCTCCGCGGATAGAAGCAAATTTCTGTTTGAGGAATTGCACCCTAAAGGCAACTCCAACACACGACCCCAAATGCTCCGGACGTGTCCATTTGGAGATAAATAAACACAAATCGCGGCCCAACGCACCGGAGCAAACAGACAAATGTCCGTTTTCTGTCCGCTTTTGATCCATTCCCGGTCCAAATTTGAGCCACATTTGCGTCGAAACAGACAACACGCGAACGGATGAGACGCGCCCTTGTCCTCCCCTGGCCCGCCCATCGGTGACACACCATGACCACTTTCCCTCTCTTTCCCCAAAACCCTCCGCGCTCTCCTCCCCTCCGCCTGCCATGGTCCGCGCCCCGAAGAACCCCGCCGGTGCAGCCTCCACTGTCGCACGGAAGAAGAGGAAGAAAGACCGGTCAGAGCTCACGCCGGAGGAGATTGCGCGACTCGACATTGAATTTGCCAAAAGGAGGGGTTGACGGACCGTTGCGACGGAGAAGAAAGCCGTTGTCGACTACGCCGCCGAGGTCGCTGCCGCGCACCAGGCCACACAGCACAAGGCCGCCGTCGACCAACAAGTTGCGTGCGACTATTCGTGTGTGGGCGCATCCATCCTACTGTTCTAGGATCAGTCCAGTGTCGGGCAGATGGCGACCTCGCCTTGCCTGGTTCGACATCCTTGACATTTCTCTTCTGCACGTAGATAAGTCGTAATTAAACGCCTCCTGGTTGACAGGACAGTCTTACCAGATAAACACGTGTTTCTTCCTATCATATTATTTGTCGCTCAAATGAATGTATCTATGCATTACGAGGAGAGCACAACGACAAATGAATGTATCTATGCATTACGAGGAGAGCACAGCAACACACTCTTCCCACGCGCCGCGCGCGGTTCGTTCCAATCCGATTAAACAATAATACATGCTTTACGGGTCAGGAGGAGATGAGTGCGAGTGTGAAGCTAGTTCAAGGGGAATCCAATAATATAGGAACTTCCAACTACTCACAGTAGTACGTATGTCATACAACACTGGTACGTAGTTTCCATTAGAATGTATGTTCATACGACCTCCCACACTGATTAGCTGGAGAAGACATCTTTGGTTCGCATCATTTCGAGAACGCAACGACAGAATGAAAAGAAAGAGGACGTAGAATTGTAGTGCCACATATCAGTACCCACATAGAGATATCTGTATCCGCTCTACTCTACTGTACTCATGGAGATTTTTTCCATTCGATATCTGACTTGTCAGCGGAAACCTCCCGAGCCTTGCGGTTTCCAACTTCGTTCGTTCCGACGCTTGCGATTTCTGACTGGACCATATACGCAGGACTTGTTCAGACCGCCGCCGCGGGTCCGTGACAGCGAACGGGACGATTATAGCCTTAAAACGTGCGCCGTGCATGTGCTGTATGATCCTTGAGATGTTTACGTCCAGTGATAGCGAGTGAGAGCGAAAGTCATCCGTATTTCGTGTTTCTCCGATCATATCCGGTGCTCCTAATAATTAGAGCATCTACAGGCGGGTGTTCCATGTTTGTCCCAAACGTTCGGACGAATGGCCCGGTCAGTGACTGGTCACAAAAAAAGCCGACTTAAACGGGCGTCTTAAACACCAGGGCTAACCAGCACCACTCATATCCAGTATAGATATGGGACAGACATAAGGAGGCCCGGGCGTGTCCGTCATCCGGGCTGACGGCCGGCACCCACAAGGAATCGTCCCAAAACCTAACAGTACGTGTGTCTCCTCCGGTGGGGTGTGAACGTCGCGTGGGGCCGCTCCGGCTCGTCGATCGAGGCCAAAGTCCGGCTATTTAACTGGCCAGCGTCCCCCAACCCTAGCCACATTCACATTCTCCTTCTCCGCGCTGCCAACCCGAGCCCATCCACCTCTCTCCCGCTTCGCCGCTCTTCCGTGCCGCCCGACTTCGCCATGGCCCAGCAAAATAAGACGACCTATGCTATGCTCACGCCTGAGCGGCGCTTCCAGGTCCAAGAGCAGATCCGGGCGAGGCGCACCGCCCACATCACAACCGGCCTGTCTCCGGACTCGCCGGAGGAGGATGAGCTGGCTTCGACTCCGGGGCTCAACATGGAGGACGGGAAGACGGAGTTTGCGGTCGCCCAAGCGGTCAAAATGGCGGAGCAGCAGACCATTCTGGAGTCCATCCAGAATAAGGCCTATGTGGAGGCCAATTGAAAGCACAACTTATCCCTAGGTGGTTTTGGTAATTAATAACAACATATATTTCATCGGACTAATGATTCTATCAAGCATATTTCAGAAAAAGTTCAATGAATGGATTGAAAAAGGATTGTGAGGAGATCCCGTAGATGCATTGAACATCAAATGGCAACAAGCTTCAAGACTCTACATGTTGCATTTTATGAGAAATCACATTTAAGTCCATGGGAAAGCCAATACTATTACCCAAAAAGGCTTTCGCCCGCTTTATATATAAAGGAACCAACATCAACATCCCGGTACAAATGCACGCCACCACAACACACGCACACACCCAAGGCAAGATACATAGGTGCTGAGCGCAGCAACACCATCCCTAGCACTACAAGAGCAACCGGGGTATTCAACCGTGAACACGCCACCGCGAAGAGATGAAGCCGCATACGACGAACCGTGGGCTCCAAGGCGGCGCCTTGAGGAAGGTTACGACACCGGAGCGCCGCCACCGCCCCATCCGAGGATCAAAGTTTCCCCTGGAGCAACACGACAGACAATGAGAGCCGAACGACGCCTTCAAGCAGGGAATGAGCCTCGCCGCCGCCGGTCCGTCCGAAGATAGAACATGTTTTCACCCCGGCCAATACTCACCGCCACCGAACGCCACACCCCTGCTACCACGCCGCCCACACAACCATGGTCACTAGGCAACACCAAGCCATGGGCTCTACCCATGAGCACCGCGCTACCACCACCAAGGCCACCGCCCCGGCATCCAGGACGCTGACACCACCGCACCCGAGACACGCCGCTACCCCAACCAAAGAAACGAGAGAAAGGAGCCGCCTTTCGTACTCCTGGACGGCCCCAGCGCCGAGACCCAATAGGCCGACTAAAACTGGCTTCCATCGACCCGTCCTGCCGTACCGGTCGCGAGACGAGCTTGTTCCTGCAGCACCGGGCGCGAGACGAGCTCGGTTCTGCTGCACCGGCCGCGAGACGAGCTCGGTCCTGCTACTCCGGACGCGAGACGAGAGATGGACCGCATCTGGGAGAGGCCCAGCTCTCCGGCACACGTAGCAAGCACATGACGAGAGGGTGAAGCAATGGTCGATACGGTCCGCCCGCAGACGAGCTGACGCCGGAGTAGAAGCCGACCGTCGCCGCGGGTAGAGCCGCCGAGCCACCGTGTAGCCGCCGCACCACTAGGAGGCCACCCTGATACGTCTGCAATGTATATATAAATTTTGATTGTTCCATGCTGTTATATTATCATTCTTGGATGTTTTATAATCATTTTATAGCAACTTTATATCATTTTTTGGGACTAACCTATTGCCATAGTGCCCAGTGCCAGTTGCTGTTTTTTGCTTGTTTTTTACTTTGCAGAATATCAGTACCAAACGGAGTCCAAATGCCACGAAACTTTTTGGAGATTTTTTTGGACCAGAAGACAACCTGGGAGCCAAGGAAGCACCTGGGAGGAGGCCTGTGCGGCCCACGATACACCAAGGCGCGCTAGAGGCCCCTGGCGCGCCCTGATGTATCGTGGGGCCCACGGAGGTCTTTTCCACCGCCTCTCAGCTCTATAAATCCTCAGAAATTCCAGAAGCCCTAGGGGAGTCGACGAAACACAATTCCAGCCGCCGCAAGTTCCAGAATCACGGAGGGGTTCATCATCCTCATGGGTGCCTCTCCGATGATGCGTGAGTAGTCAACCATAGACCTATGGGTCCGTAGGCAGTAGCTAGATGGCTTCCTCTCTCTCTTTTGATTCTCAATACACTGGTCTCTTGGAGATCTTTTTGATGTAATGACTTTTTGCAGTGTGTTTGTTGGGATCCGATGAAGTTTGAGTTCATGATCAGTTTCTATCCATGAATATTATTTGAGTCTTCTTTGATCTCTTATATGCATGATTATTTATAGCCTCGTATTTCTTCTTCGAATCTTTGGTTTAGTTAGGCCAACTAGATCGATTATTCTTGCCATGGGAAGAGGTGCTTTGTGATGGGTTCCATCTTGCAGTGTCCTCTCCCAGTGACAGAAGGGGCAGCGAGGCACGCATGTATCGTTGCTATTAAGGATAACAAGATGGGGTCTATTCCTACATGAATAGATCTTTTCTACATCATGTAATTGTTCTTATTGCATTACTCCGTTTCTCCATGAACTTAATACACTAGATGCATGCTGGATAGCGGTCGATGTGTGGAGTAATAGTAGTAGATGCAGAATCGTTTCGGTCTACTAATCTTGGACATGATGCCTATATATTGATCATTGCCATGGATATTGTCATGATTATTTGATCTTCTATCAATTGCCCAACAGTAATTTGTTTTCCCACCGTGTGCTATTTCCTTGAGAAAAGCCACTAGTGAAATCTACGCCCCCCGGGTCTATTCTTTTAATATATTGCTTTCAGATCTATCTTTTTCCGCATTTGTTTTCAGATCTATTATTCCAAAAACCCAAAATACCTTGCTACACTTTTTAATTTCATCTTTTATTTTGTGTTCTTGTGCGATCTATTTATCCAATCTAATACAAACCAATCTATCTTTTTGCCTTGGAGAGATTGACAACCTCTCTTACGCGTCGGGTTGCAAGTATTTGTTCTTTGTGTGCAGGTTCCGTTTACACAGTGTTGCTTGGTCCTCCTCCTGGTTCGATAACCTTGGTTTCATAACTGAGGGAAATACTTACCGTAGTTGTGCTGCATCATCCCTTCCTCTTTGGGGAAATACCGACGCAGTCTCAAGCCACGTCACACCCCTCCACGTGCTGCCTCCCATGGCCGGAGAAGCAACCACACCAGGCTACTGCCCAACCCGCGTCGCATGGCGAGCTCCAAGCATTGGAGCTGTCGGGCACGAACCCGCGCGACCAGCCGCCGTAGTCGTGCCGGAGCCACCACCGTGCCAAGGTTGCCACCTCGCCAGGAGCATCAGCACCCGACCCACGTGTTGGAAATATGCCCTAGAGGCAATAATAAATTGGTTATTATTATATTTCCTTGTTCATGATAATCGTTTATTATCCATGCTATAATTGTATTGATTGGAAACTCAAATACATGTGTGGGTACATAAACAACACTGTGTCCCTAGTAAGCCTCTAGTTGACTAGCTCGTTGATCAAAGATGGTTAAGGTTTCCTAGCCATTGACATGAGATGTCATTTGATAACGGGATCACATCATTAGGAGAATGATGTGATGGACAAGACCCAAACTAAGAACGTAGCATTTGATCGTGTCAGTTTATTGCTATTGTTTTATGCATGTCAAGTATCTGTTCCTATGACCATGAGATCATGCAACTCCCTGACATCGGAGGAGTACCTTGTGTGTATCAAACGTCGCAACGTAACTGGGTGACTATAAAGGTGCTCTACAGGTATCTCCGAGGGTGTCTGTTGGGTTGGCATGGATCAAGATTGGGATTTGTTATCTGTTGGGGAACGTTGCATGGGAAACAAAATTTTTCCTACGCACACACAAGATCTATCCATGGTGATGAGCATCTACGAGAGGGAGAGTAAATCTACATACCCTTGTAGATCGCTAAGCGGAAGCGTTTAAGAAACGCGGTTGATGTAGTCGAACGTCTCCGCGATCCAAATCGCAAGTCGTCCCTCGATCCGATCACGAACTAGCGCCGAACGGACGGCACCTCCGCGTTCAACACACGTACGGCTTGATGACGCCTTCACCTCCTCGATCCAGCGAGCGATGGTGAAGTAGTGGTTGAGTTCCAGCAGCACGACGGCGTGGTGATGGTGGTGAGGAACAATCTCTACAGGGCTTCGCCAAGCGCTACGGAGATTATGACGGAGGAACTAGAGGGTTAGGGTTGCCGCACACGGCTTGGGGAAATCTTGATGTGTTCCGGGTGCTAGCCCTGCCCCTCTATTTATATGTTGAGCCCTGGGGTCGAAACTTGGAGAAAGAGCCTCCTCAAAGTCGGTTTGGAACAAAAGGAAGAGTCCTTCTCGGATTCCAGTACCAAACGCCACGGTTCCCGGCGTCTGGCCCAGACGCCATGCCCTCTGCAAAACTGCCTTTTGCTAACGCCCCGTGGGTCTCACCTCTTGGCCCAAACATATCGTCCAATATATCGATCTTTACCTCTCGGACATTCCGAGACTCCTCGTCATGTCCGTGATCTCATCCGGGACTCCGAACAACTTTCGGTCACCAACATAACAACTCAACTATACTTATGTCGTCACCAAACGTTAAGTGTGTAGACCCTGCAGGTTCGAGAACTATGTAGACATGACCGAGACACCTCTACGGTCAATAACCAATAGCGGGACCTGGATGCCCATATTGGCTCCTACATATTCTACGAAGATCTTTATCGGTCGAACCTCTATGTCAAGGATTCAGTTAATCCCGTATGCTGTTCCCTTTGTTCTTCGGTATGTTACTTGCCCGAGATTCGATCGTCGGTATCTCTATACCTAGTTCAATCTCGTTACCGGCAAGTCTCTTTACTTGTTCCGTAATACAAGATCTCGTGGCTAACACTTTAGTCACATTGCTTGCAAGGCTCATTGTGATGTTGTATTACCGAGTGGGCCCTGAGATACCTCTCCGTCACACAGAGTAACAAATCCCAGTCTTGATCCATGCCAACCCAACAGACACCCTCGAAGATACCTGTAGAGCACCTTTATAGTCACCCAGTTACGTTGCGACGTTTGATACACACAAGGTACTCCTCCGATGTCAGGGAGTTGCATGATCTCATGGTCATAGGAACAGATACTTGACATGCAGAAAACAATAGCAATAAACTGACACGATCAAATGCTACGTTCTTAGTTTGGGTCTTGTCCATCACATCATTCTCCTAATGATGTGATCCCGTTATCAAATGACATCTCATGTCAATGGCTAGGAAACCTTAACCATCTTTGATCAACGAGCTAGTCAACTAGAGGCTTACTAGGGACACAGTGTTGTTTATGTACCCACACATGTATTTGAGTTTCCAATCAATACAATTATAGCATGGATAATAAACGATTATCATGAACAAGGAAATATAATAATAACCAATTTATTATTGCCTCTAGGGCATATTTCCAACAGTCTCCCACTTGCACTAGAGTCAATAATCTAGTTCACATCACTATGTGATTTACATTGTAATGAATCGAACACCCATGCAGTTCTGGTGTTGTTCATGTTTAGCCCTTGGAAGAGGTTTAGTCATCGGATCTGCAACATTCAGATCCGTGTGTACTTTGCAAATATTTATGTCGTCCTCCTTGATGTAATCGCGGATGGAATTGAAGCGTCGCTTTATGTGTCTGGTCCTCTTGTGAAATCTTGGTTCCTTGGCTAGAGCAATGGCACCAGTGTTATCACAAAACAGAGTCATTGGGTTAAGCGCACTAGGCACTACTCCAAGATCTGTCATGAACTCCTTCATCCAGACACCTTCCTTCGCCGCCTCCGAGGCAGCGATGTACTCCGCTTCGCATGTAGAATCTGCTACCACGCTTTGCTTGGAACTGCACCAGCTAACCGCACCCCCATTAAGAATAAACACGTATCCGGTTTGAGACTTAGAGTCATCCGGATCAGTGTCAAAGCTTGCATCGACGTAACCCTTTACGACGAGCTCTTGATCACCTCCATAAACGAGAAACATATCCTTAGTCCTTTTCAGGTACTTCAGGATATTCTTGACCGCCGTCCAGTGTTCCATTCCTGGATCACTTTGAAACCTTCCGACCATACTTATGGCAAGGCTGACATCGGGTCTTGTGCACAGCATTGCATACATGATAGAGCCTATGGCCGAAGCATAGGGGATGACACTCATCTTTTCTCTATCTTCTGCAGTCACTGGGCATTGAGTCTTACTCAACTTCACACCTTGCAATACAGGCAAGAACCCCTTCTTGGACTGATCCATTTTGAACTTCTTCAAAACTTTGTCAAGGTATGTGATTTGTGAAAGTCCTATCAAGCGTCTCGATCTATCTCTATAGATCTTGATGCCTAATATGAAAGCAGCTTCTCCTAGGTCCTTCATTAAAAAACTCTTGTTCAAATATTCCTTTACGCTTTCCAGCATTTCTATATTGTTTCCAATCAGTAATATGTCATCCACATATAATATTAGAAACGCTATAGAGCTCCCACTCACTTTCTTGTAAATACAAGCTTCTCCGTAAACTTGTATAAACTCGAACGCTTTGATCACCTCATCAAAACGAAGATTCCAACTCCGAGATGCTTGCACCAGTCCATAAATGGATCGCTGGAGTTTGCAAACTTTGTCAGCATTCTCTGGATCGACAAAACCTTCTGGTTGCATCATATACAACTCTTCCTTAAGGTAACCGTTAAGGAACGCTGTTTTGACATCCATCTGCCAAATTTCATAATCGAAAAAGGCAGCTATTGCTAACATGATTCTGACGGACTTAAGCATCGCTACGGGTGAGAAGGTCTCATCGTAGTCAACTCCTTGAACTTGTGAAAAACCCTTTGCCAAAAGTCGAGCTTTATAGACGGTGACATTACCGTCCGCGTCCATCTTCCTCTTAAAGATCCATTTGTTCTGAATGGCCTTACGCCCTTCAGGTAATACTTCTAAAGTCCATACTTTGTTTTCATACATGGATCCCATCTCGGATTTCATGGCCTCTAACCACTTCTCGGAATCCGGGCCCATCATCGCTTCTCCATAGCTCGTAGGTTCATCGTTGTCTAACAACATGACCTCTAAGACAGGGTTGCCGTACCACTCAGGAGAAGTACGCGTCCTTGTCGACCTACGAGGTTCGATAGCAACTTGATCCAAAGCTTCATGATCATCATCATTAACTTCCTCTTCAGCTAATGTAGGCTCCACAGAAACAACTTTCTGCACTGCGCTACTCTCAGGTTGAAGTAAAGGTTCAACAACCTCATCAAGTTCTATCTTCCTCCCACTCAATTCTTTCGAGAGAAACTCTTTCTCAAGAAATGTTCCGTTTTTAGCGACAAACACTTTGCCTTCGGATCTGAGGTAGAAGGTATACCCAACTGTCTCTTTTGGGTATCCTATGAAGACGCATTTCTCCGCTTTGGGTTCCAGCTTTTTAGGCTGAAGCTTTTTGACATAAGCATCACATCCCCAAACTTTAAGAAACGACAGCTTTGGCTTCTTGCCAAACCAAAGTTCATATGGCGTTGTCTCAACGGATTTCGATGGTGCCCTATTTAAAGTGAATGCAGCTGTCTCTAATGCATAACCCCAAAACGATAGTGGCAAATCGGCAAGAGACATCATAGATCGCACCATATCCAATAAAGTTCGATTACGACGTTCAGACACACCATTACGCTGTGGTGTTCCAGGCGGTGTCAGTTGTGAAACAATTCCACATTGTCTTAAGTGACTGCCAAACTCATAACTCAGATATTCTCCTCCTCGATCAGATCGTAGGAATTTAATCTTCTTGTTACGATGATTCTCAACTTCACTCTGAAATTGTTTGAACTTTTCAAATGTTTCAGACTTATGTTTCATTAAGTAAATATACCCATATCTACTTAAGTCATCAGTGAAGGTGAGAAAGTAACGATAACCACCGCGCGCCTCAATACTCATCGGACCACACACATCAGTATGTATGATTTCCAATAAGTCATTTGCCCGTTCCATTGTTCCAGAGAACGGCGTTTTAGTCATCTTGCCCATGAGGCATGGCTCACATGTGTCAAGTGATTCAAAATCAAGTGACTCCAAAAGTCCATCAGCATGGAGCTTCTTCATGCGTTTTACACCAATATGACCTAAACGGCAGTGCCACAAGAAAGTGGTATTATCATTATCAATTCTACATCTTTTGGCATCAATGTTATGAACATGTGTATCATTACTATCGAGATTCAATAAGAATAAACCCCTCACATTGGGTGCATGACCATAAAAGATATTACTCATATAAATAGAACAACCATTATTCTCTGATTTAAATGAGTAACCGTCTCGCAATAAACAAGATCCAGATATAATGTTCATGCTTAACGCAGACACCAAATAACACTTATTTAGGTTCATCACTAATCCCGACGGTAATCGAAGAGCGAGCGTGCCGACGGCGATCACATCAACCTTGGAACCATTTCCCACGCGCATCGTCACTTCATCCTTTGCCAGCCTCCGTCTATTCCGCAGTTCCTGTTTAGAGTTGCAAATATGAGCAACCGCACCGGTATCAAATACCCAGGCACTACAACGAGGGTTGGTAAGGTACACATCAATAACATGTATATCATATATACCTTGTTTGTTGTTGGCCGCCTTCTTGTCAGCCAAATACTTGGGGCAGTTCCGCTTCCAGTGTCCAGTTCCCTTGCAATGAAAACACACAGTTTCTGGTTTGGGTCCAGCCTTGGGTTTCTTCACGAGAGGAGCAACTGTTTTGCCACTCTTCTTGGAGTTACCCTTCTTACCCTTGCCATTTTTCTTGAAACTAGTGGTTTTATTGACCATCAACACTTGATGCTCCTTCTGAATTTCAGACTCAGCGGCTTTCAGCATCGCAAACAGCTCGGCGACTGACTTGTTCATCCCGTGCATGTTATAGTTCAACACGAAGCTCTTGTAGCTAGGTGGCAATGATTGAAGAACTCTGTCAGTGATAGCCTCTGGCGGAAGGGGCATCCCCAATTCAGCCAGACGGGTGGAGTACCCAGACATTCTGAGCACGTGATCACTGATAGACCCGTTCTCCTCCATCTTGCAAGCATAGAACTTATCGGAGATCTCATATCTCTCGATCCGGGCATTCTTCTGAAAGATAAACTTCAACTCCTGGAACATCTCATATGCTCCATGACGTTCAAAACGTCTTTGAAGTCCCGGTTCTAAGCCATACAACATTGCACATTGAACTATTGAGTAATCATCAGAACGAGCCTGCCAGGCGTTCACAACGTCTAGAGACTCAACTGGAGCGGGTGGATCACCAAGCGGTGCATCAAGGACATAAGCTTTCTGGGAAGCCGTAAGGATAATCCTTAGATTACGGGCCCAGTCCACAAAGTTACTTCCATCATCTTTCAACTTAGCTTTCTCTAGGAACGCAATAAAATTCAGGGGTGCTACTGCGCGAGCCATGATCTACAACATAAATATAGCAAAGACAACTTAGACTATTGTTCTAGATAATGAGTTTAGTTAATCATATTACTTAAAAACTCCCACTCAAATTGACATCCCTCCGGTCATTCGAGTGTCACATGATCCAAATCCACCAACTCAAGTCCGATCATCACGTGAGTTGAGGTGGTTTCAATGGTGAACATCTTCATGTTGATCATATCTACTATATGACTCATGTTCGACCTTTCGGTCTCTTGTGTTCCGAGGCCATGTCTGTACATGCTAGGCTCGTCAAGTTTAACCCGAGTGTTCCGCGTGTGCAACATGGCTTGCACCCGTTGTATGTGAACGTGGAGTCTATCACACCCGATCATCACGGCGTGTCTCGAAACGACGAACTTTCGCAACGGTGCACACTCGGGGAGAACACAATTTATCTTGAAATTTAAGTGAGGGATCACCTTATAATGCTACCGTCGTCCTAAGCAAAATAAGATGCATAAAAGGATTAACATCACATGCAAATCATAAGTGACATGATATGGCCATGAACTTGTGCTTTTGATCTCCATCTCCAAAGCACCGGCATGATCTCCATCGTCACCGGCATGACACCATGATCTCCATCATCTTGATCTCCATCAACGTGTCGCCATAAGGTTGTCGCGCCGACTGTTGCTTCCACGACTATTGCTAACGTTTAGCGATAAAGTAAAGCATTACATAGCGCTTAATGATTGACACGCAGGTCATACAATAATTAAAGACAACTCTATGGCTCCTGCCAGTTGCCGTACTCATCGACATGCAAGTCGTGATATTCTATACAACACATGATCATCTCATACATCACATATATCTCATCATGTAATTGGCCATATCATATCACATCATACCCTGCAAAAACAAGTTAGACGTCCTCTAATTGTTGTTGCAAATTTTACGTGGCTGCTACGGGTTTGCAAGAACCGTTCTTACCTACGCAAAACCACAACGTGGTGTAGTGATTGCTTTTTGATCTTCTAAAAGAACCCTCTTCATTGAAATCGATTCAACTAAAGTGAGAGAGACAGACACCCGCTAGCCATCTTTATGCAACGAAGTTACATGTCAGTTGAAGGAACCTGTCTCGCGTAAGTGTACGCGTAATGTCGGTCCGGGCCGCTTCATCTCACAGTACCGTCGAATCAAATATCAACTAGTAACGGCAAGCAATATGTATACACCCACGCCCACAACTCGTTTGTGTTCTACTCGAGATCTCATCTACGCATAGACCTGGCTCATGATGCCACTGTTGGGGAACGTTGCATGGGAAACAAAAAATTTCCTACGCACACACAAGATCTATCCATGGTGATGAGCATCTACGAGAGGGAGAGTAAATCTACATACCCTTGTAGATCGCTAAGCGGAAGCGTTTAAGAAACGCGGTTGATGTAGTCGAACGTCTCCGCGATCCAAATCGCAAGTCGTCCCTCGATCCGATCACGAACTAGCGCCGAACGGACGGCACCTCCGCGTTCAACACACGTACGGCTTGATGACGCCTTCACCTCCTCGATCCAGCGAGCGATGGTGAAGTAGTGGTTGAGTTCCAGCAGCACGACGGCGTGGTGATGGTGGTGAGGAACAATCTCTGCAGGGCTTCGCCAAGCGCTACGGAGATTATGACGGAGGAACTAGAGGGTTAGGGTTGCCGCACACGGCTTGGGGAAATCTCGATGTGTTCCGGGTGCTAGCCCTGCCCCTCTATTTATATGTTGAGCCCTGGGGTCGAAACTTGGAGAAAGAGCCTCCTCAAAGTCGGTTTGGAACAAAAGGAAGAGTCCTTCTCGGATTCCAGTACCAAACGCCACGGTTCCCGGCGTCTGGCCCAGACGCCATGGGCCTCGGCGTCTGGCCCAGGGCCAGACGCCAGGGTTCCTGGCGTCTAGACCCTGCCCTCTGCAAAACTGCCTTTTGCTAACGCCCCGTGGGTCTCACCTCTTGGCCCAAACATATCGTCCAATATATCGATCTTTACCTCTCGGACATTCCGAGACTCCTCGTCATGTCCGTGATCTCATCCGGGACTCCGAACAACTTTCGGTCACCAACATAACAACTCAACTATACTTATGTCGTCACCAAACGTTAAGTGTGTAGACCCTGCAGGTTCGAGAACTATGTAGACATGACCGAGACACCTCTACGGTCAATAACCAATAGCGGGACCTGGATGCCCATATTGGCTCCTACATATTCTACGAAGATCTTTATCGGTCGAACCTCTATGTCAAGGATTCAGTTAATCCCGTATGCTGTTCCCTTTGTTCTTCGGTATGTTACTTGCCCGAGATTCGATCGTCGGTATCTCTATACCTAGTTCAATCTCGTTACCGGCAAGTCTCTTTACTCGTTCCGTAATACAAGATCTCGTGGCTAACACTTTAGTCACATTGCTTGCAAGGCTCATTGTGATGTTGTATTACCGAGTGGGCCCTGAGATACCTCTCCGTCACACAGAGTAACAAATCCCAGTCTTGATCCATGCCAACCCAACAGACACCCTCGGACATACCTGTAGAGCACCTTTATAGTCACCCAGTTACGTTGCGACGTTTGATACACACAAGGTACTCCTCCGATGTCAGGGAGTTGCATGATCTCATGGTCACTGTTGGGGAACGTTGCATGGGAAACAAAAATTTTCCTACGCACACACAAGATCTATCCATGGTGATGAGCATCTACGAGAGGGAGAGTGAATCTACATACCCTTGTAGATCGCTAAGCGGAAGCGTTTAAGAAACGCGGTTGATGTAGTCGAACGTCTCCGCGATCCAAATCGCAAGTCGTCCCTCGATCCGATCACGAACTAGCGCCGAACGGACGGCACCTCCGCGTTCAACACACGTACGGCTTGATGACGCCTTCACCTCCTCGATCCAGCGAGCGATGGTGAAGTAGTGGTTGAGTTCCAGCAGCACGACGGCGTGGTGATGGTGGTGAGGAACAATCTCTGCAGGGCTTCGCCAAGCGCTACGGAGATTATGACGGAGGAACTAGAGGGTTAGGGTTGCCGGCACACGGCTTGGGGAATTCTTGATGTATTCCGGGTGCTAGCCCTGCCCCTCTATTTATATGTTGAGCCCTGGGGTCGAAACTTGGAGAAAGAGCCTCCTCAAAGTCGGTTTGGAACAAAAGGAAGAGTCCTTCTCGGATTCCAGTACCAAACGCCACGGTTCCCGGCGTCTGGCCCAGACGCCATGGGCCTCGGCGTCTGGCCCAGGGCCAGACGCCAGGGTTCCTGGCGTCTGGACCCTGCCCTCTGCAAAACTGCCTTTTGCTAACGCCCCGTGGGTCTCACCTCTTGGCCCAAACATATCGTCCAATATATCGATCTTTACCTCTCGGACATTCCGAGACTCCTCGTCATGTCAACCCAACAGACACCCTCGGAGATACCTGTAGAGCACCTTTATAGTCACCCAGTTACGTTGCGACGTTTGATACACACAAGGTA
Source organism: Elymus sibiricus (assembly GCA_039707655.1). Lineage (NCBI taxonomy): Eukaryota > Viridiplantae > Streptophyta > Magnoliopsida > Poales > Poaceae > Elymus > Elymus sibiricus. Next base: position 488,690,820 of record CM077665.1, read on the forward strand.
CTCCTCCGATGTCAGGGAGTTGCATGATCTCATGGTCATAGGAACAGATACTTGACATGCAGAAAACAATAGCAATAAACTGACACGATCAAATGCTACGTTCTTAGTTTGGGTCTTGTCCATCACATCATTCTCCTAATGATGTGATCCCGTTATCAAATGACATCTCATGTCCGTGGCTAGGAAACCTTCACCATCTTTTGATCAACGAGCTAGTCAACTAGAGGCTTACTAGGGACACAGTGTTGTCTATGTACCCACACATGTATTTGAGTTTCCAATCAATACAATTATAGCATGGATAATAAACGATTATCATGAACAACTAAATATAATAATAACCAATTTATTATTGCCTCTAGGGCATATTTCCAACAGTCTCCCACTTGCACTAGAGTCAATAATCTAGTTCACATCACTATGTGATTTACATTGTAATGAATCGAACACCCATACAGTTCTGGTGTTGTTCATGTTTAGCCCTTGGAAGAGGTTTAGTCATCGGATCTGCAACATTCAGATCCGTGTGTACTTTGCAAATATTTATGTCGTCCTCCTTGATGTAATCGCGGATGGAATTGAAGCGTCGCTTTATGTGTCTGGTCCTCTTGTGAAATCTTGGTTCCTTGGCTAGAGCAATGGCACCAGTATTATCACAAAACAGAGCCATTGGGTTAAGCGCACTAGGCACTACTCCAAGATCTGTCATGAACACCTTCATCCAGACACCTTCCTTCGCCGCCTCCGAGGCAACGATGTACTCCGCTTCGCATGTAGAATCTGCTACCACGCTTTGCTTGGAACTGCACCAGCTAACCGCACCCCCATTTAGAATAAATACGTATCCGGTTTGCGACTTTGAGTCATCCGAATCAGTGTCAAAGCTTGCATCGACGTAACCCTTTACGACGAGCTCTTGATCACCTCCATAAACGAGAAACATGTCCTTAGTCCTTTTCAGGTACTTCAGGATATTCTTGACCGCCGTCCAGTGTTCCATTCCTGGATCACCTTGAAACCTTCCGACCATACTTATGGCAAGGCTGACATCGGGTCTTGTGCACAGCATTGCATACATGATAGAGCCTATGGCCGAAGCATAGGGGATGACACTCATCTTTTCTCTATCTTCTGCAGTCACTGGGCATTGAGTCTTACTCAACTTCACACCTTGCAATACAGGCAAGAACCCCTTCTTGGACTGATCCATTTTGAACTTCTTCAAAACTTTGTCAAGGTATGTGCTTTGTGAAAGTCCTATTAAGCGTCTCGATCTATCTCTATAGATCTTGATGCCTAATATGAAAGCAGCTTCTCCTAGGTCCTTCATTGAAAAACTCTTGTTCAAATATTTCTTTACGCTTTCCAGCATTTCTATATTGTTTCCAATCAGTAATATGTCATCCACATATAATATTAGAAACGCAATAGAGCTCCCACTCACTTTCTTGTAAATACAAGCTTCTCCGTAAACTTGTATAAACTCGAACGCTTTGATCACCTCATCAAAACGAAGATTCCAACTCCGAGATGCTTGCACCAGTCCATAAATGGATCGCTGGAGTTTGCAAACTTTGTCAGCATTCTCTGGATCGACAAAACCTTCTGGTTGCATCATATACAACTCTTCCTTAAGGTAACCGTTAAGGAACGCTGTTTTGACATCCATCTGCCAAATTTCATAATCGAAAAAGGCAGCTATTGCTAACATGATTCTGACGGACTTAAGCATCGCTACGGGTGAGAAGGTCTCATCGTAGTCAACTCCTTGAACTTGTGAAAAACCCTTTGCCACAAGTCGAGCTTTATAGATGGTGACATTACCGTCCGCGTCCGTCTTCCTCTTAAAGATCCATTTGTTCTGAATGGCCTTACGCCCTTCAGGTAATACTTCCAAAGTCCATACTTTGTTTTCATACATGGATCCCATCTCGGATTTCATGGCCTCTAACCACTTCTCGGAATCCGGGCCCATCATCGCTTCTCCATAGCTCGTAGGTTCATCGTTGTCTAACAACATGACCTCTAAGACAGGGTTGCCGTACCACTCGGGAGCAGTACGCGTCCTTGTCGACCTACGAGGTTCGATAGCAACTTGATCCAAAGCTTCATGATCATCATCATTAACTTCCTCTTCAGCTAATGTAGGCTCCACAGAAACAACTTTCTGCGCTGCGCTACTCTCAGGTTGAAGTAAAGGTTCAACAACCTCATCAAGTTCTATCTTCCTCCCACTCAATTCTTTCGAGAGAAACTCTTTCTCAAGAAATGTTCCGTTTTTAGCGACAAACACTTTGCCTTCGGATCTGAGGTAGAAGGTATACCCAACTGTCTCTTTTGGGTATCCAATGAAGACGCATTTCTCCGCTTTGGGTTCCAGCTTTTCAGGCTGAAGCTTTTTGACATAAGCATCACATCCCCAAACTTTAAGAAACGACAGCTTTGGCTTCTTGCCAAACCAAAGTTCATATGGCGTCGTCTCAACGGATTTCGATGGTGCCCTATTTAAAGTGAATGCAGCTGTCTCTAATGCATAACCCCAAAACGATAGTGGCAAATCGGCAAGAGACATCATAGATCGCACCATATCCAATAAGGTTCGATTACGACGTTCGGACACACCATTACGCTGTGGTGTTCCAGGCGGTGTCAATTGTGAAACAATTCCACACTGTCTTAAGTGACTGCCAAACTCATAACTCAGATATTCTCCTCCTCGATCAGATCGCAGGAATTTAATTTTCTTGTCTGTTGGGGAACGTTGCATGGGAAACAAAAATTTTCCTACGCACACACAAGATCTATCCATGGTGATGAGCATCTACGAGAGGGAGAGTGAATCTACATACCCTTGTAGATCGCTAAGCGGAAGCGTTTAAGAAACGCGGTTGATGTAGTCGAACGTCTCCGCGATCCAAATCGCAAGTCGTCCCTCGATCCGATCACGAACTAGCGCCGAACGGACGGCACCTCCGCGTTCAACACACGTACGGCTTGATGACGCCTTCACCTCCTCGATCCAGCGAGCGATGGTGAAGTAGTGGTTGAGTTCCAGCAGCACGACGGCGTGGTGATGGTGGTGAGGAACAATCTCTGCAGGGCTTCGCCAAGCGCTACAGAGATTATGACGGAGGAACTAGAGGGTTAGGGTTGCCGGCACACGGCTTGGGGAATTCTTGATGTGTTCCGAGTGCTAGCCCTGCCCCTCTATTTATATGTTGAGCCCTGGGGTCGAAACTTGGAGAAAGAGCCTCCTCAAAGTCGGTTTGGAACAAAAGGAAGAGTCCTTCTCGGATTCCAGTACCAAACGCCACGGTTCCCGGCGTCTGGCCCAGACTCCATGGGCCTCGGCGTCTGGCCCAGGGCCAGACGCCAGGGTTCCTGGCGTCTGGACCCTGCCCTCTGCAAAACTGCCTTTTGCTAACGCCCCGTGGGTCTCACCTCTTGGCCCAAACATATCGTCCAATATATCGATCTTTACCTCTCGGACATTCCGAGACTCCTCGTCATGTCTGTGATCTCATCCGGGACTCCGAACAACTTTCGGTCACCAACATAACAACTCAACTATACTTATATCGTCACCAAACGTTAAGTGTGTAGACCCTGCGGGTTCGAGAACTATGTAGACATGACCGAGACACCTCTACGGTCAATAACCAATAGCGGGACCTGGATGCCCATATTGGCTCCTACATATTCTACGAAGATCTTTATCGGTCGAACCTCTATGTCAAGGATTCAGTTAATCCCGTATGCTGTTCCCTTTGTTCTTCGGTATGTTACTTGCCCGAGATTCGATCGTCGGTATCTCTATACCTAGTTCAATCTCGTTACCGGCAAGTCTCTTTACTCGTTCCGTAATACAAGATCTCGTGGCTAACACTTTAGTCACATTGCTTGCAAGGCTCATTGTGATGTTGTATTACCGAGTGGGCCCTGAGATACCTCTCCGTCACACAGAGTAACAAATCCCAGTCTTGATCCATGCCAACCCAACAGACACCCTCGAAGATACCTGTAGAGCACCTTTATAGTCACCCAGTTACGTTGCGACGTTTGATACACACAAGGTACTCCTCCGATGTCAGGGAGTTGCATGATCTCATGGTCATAGGAACAGATACTTGACATGCAAAAAACAATAGCAATAAACTGACACGATCAAATGCTACGTTCTTAGTTTGGGTCTTGTCCATCACATCATTCTCCTAATGATGTGATCCCGTTATCAAATGACATCTCATGTCAATGGCTAGGAAACCTTAACCATCTTTGATCAACGAGCTAGTCAACTAGAGGCTTACTAGGGACACAGTGTTGTTTATGTACCCACATATGTATTTGAGTTTCCAATCAATACAATTATAGCATGGATAATAAACGATTATCATGAACAAGGAAATATAATAATAACCAATTTATTATTGCCTCTATTGCATATTTCCAACAGTCTCCCACTTGCACTAGAGTCAATAATCTAGTTCACATCACTATGTGATTTACATTGTAATGAATCGAACACCCATGCAGTTCTGGTGTTGTCCATGTTTAGCCCTTGGAAAAGGTTTAGTCATCGGATCTGCAACATTTAGATCCGTGTGTACTTTGCAAATATTTATGTCGTCCTCCTTGATGTAATCGCGGATGGAATTGAAACGTCGCTTTATGTGTCTGGTCCTCTTGTGAAATCTTGGTTCCTTGGCTAGAGCAATGGCACCAGTATTATCACAAAACAGAGTCATTGGGTTAAGCGCACTAGGCACTACTCCAAGATCTGTCATGAACTCCTTCATCCAGACACCTTCCTTCGCCGCCTCCGAGGCAGCGATGTACTCCGCTTCGCATGTAGAATCTGCTACCACGCTTTGCTTGGAACTGCACCAGCTAACCGCACCCCCATTTAGAATAAATACGTATCCGGTTTGCGACTTTGAGTCATCCGGATCAGTGTCAAAGCTTGCATCGACGTAACCCTTTACGACGAGCTCTTGATCACCTCCATAAACGAGAAACATGTCCTTAGTCCTTTTCAGGTACTTCAGGATATTCTTGACCGCCGTCCAGTGTTCCATTCCTGGATCACCTTGAAACCTTCCGACCATACTTATGGCAAGGCTGACATCGGGTCTTGTGCACAGCATTGCATACATGATAGAGCCTATGGCCGAAGCATAGGGGATGACACTCATCTTTTCTCTATCTTCTGCAGTCACTGGGCATTGAGTCTTACTCAACTTCACACCTTGCAATACAGGCAAGAACCCCTTCTTGGACTGATCCATTTTGAACTTCTTCAAAACTTTGTCAAGGTATGTGCTTTGTGAAAGTCCTATTAAGCGTCTTGATCTATCTCTATAGATCTTGATGCCTAATATGAAAGCAGCTTCTCCTAGGTCCTTCATTGAAAAACTCTTGTTCAAATATTCCTTTACGCTTTCCAGCATTTCTATATTGTTTCCAATCAGTAATATGTCATCCACATATAATATTAGAAACGCTATAGAGCTCCCACTCACTTTCTTGTAAATACAAGCTTCTCCGTAAACTTGTATAAACTCGAACGCTTTGATCACCTCATCAAAACGAAGATTCCAACTCCGAGATGCTTGCACCAGTCCATAAATGGATCGCTGGAGTTTGCAAACTTTGCCAGCATTCTCTGGATCGACAAAACCTTCTGGTTGCATCATATACAACTCTTCCTTAAGGTAACCGTTAAGGAACGCTGTTTTGACATCCATCTGCCAAATTTCATAATCGAAAAAGGCAGCTATTGCTAACATGATTCTGACGGACTTAAGCATCGCTACGGGTGAGAAGGTCTCATCGTAGTCAACTCCTTGAACTTGTGAAAAACCCTTTGCCACAAGTCGAGCTTTATAGACGGTGACATTACCGTCCGCATCCGTCTTCCTCTTAAAGATCCATTTGTTCTGAATGGCCTTACGCCCTTCAGGTAATACTTCCAAAGTCCATACTTTGTTTTCATACATGGATCCCATCTCGGATTTCATGGCCTCTAACCACTTCTCGGAATCCGGGCCCATCATCGCTTCTCCATAGCTCGTAGGTTCATCGTTGTCTAACAACATGACCTCTAAGACAGGGTTGCCGTACCACTCGGGAGCAGTACGCGTCCTTGTTGACCTACGAGGTTCGATAGCAACTTGATCCAAAGCTTCATGATCATCATCATTAACTTCCTCTTCAGCTAAAGTTCATATGGCGTTGTCTCAACGGATTTCGATGGTGCCCTATTTAAAGTGAATGCAGCTGTCTCTAATGCATAACCCCAAAACGATAGTGGCAAATTGGCAAGAGACATCATAGATCGCACCATATCCAATAAAGTTCGATTACGACGTTCGGACACACCATTACGCTGTGGTGTTCCAGGCGGTGTCAGTTGTGAAACAATTCCACATTGTCTTAAGTGACTGCCAAACTCATAACTCAGATATTCTCCTCCTCGATCAGATCGTAGGAATTTAATCTTCTTGTTACGATGATTCTCAACTTCACTCTGAAATTGTTTGAACTTTTCAAATGTTTCAGACTTGTGTTTCATTAAGTAAATATACCCATATCTACTTAAGTCATCAGTGAAGGTGAGAAAGTAACGATAACCACCGCGCGCTTCAATACTCATCGGACCGCACACATCAGTATGTATGATTTCCAATAAGTCACTTGCCCGTTCCATTGTTCCAGAGAACGGCGTTTTAGTCATCTTGCCCAAGAGGCATGGCTCACATGTGTCAAGTGATTCAAAATCAAGTGACTCCAAAAGTCCATCAGCATGGAGCTTCCTCATGCGTTTTACGCCAATATGACCTAAACGGCAGTGCCACAAGAAAGTGGTATTATCATTATCAATCCTACATCTTTTGGCATCAATGTTATGAACATGTGTATCATTACTATCGAGATTCAATAAGAATAAACTGCTTACATTGGGTGCATGACCATAAAAGATATTACCCATATAAATAGAATAACCATTATTCTCTGATTTAAATGAGTAACCGTCCCGCAATAAACAAGATCCAGATATAATGTTCATGCTTAACGTAGGCACCAAATAACACTTATTTAGGTTCATCACTAATCCCGACGGTAATCGAAGAGCGAGCGTGCCGACGGCGATCACATCAACCTTGGAACCATTTCCCACGTGCATCGTCACTTCGTCCTTCGCCAGCCTCCGTCTATTCCGCAGTTCCTGTTTAGAGTTGCAAATATGAGCAACCGCACCGGTATCAAATACCCAGGCACTACAACGAGGGTTGGTAAGGTACACATCAATAACATGTATATCATATATACCTTGTTTGTTGTTGGCTGCCTTCTTGTCAGCCAAATACTTGGGGCAGTTCCGCTTCCAGTGTCCAGTTCCCTTGCAATGAAAACACACAGTTTCTGGTTTGGGTCCAGCCTTGGGTTTCTTCACGAGAGGAGCAACTGTTTTGCCACTCTTCTTGGAGTTACCCTTCTTACCCTTGCCATTTTTCTTGAAACTAGTGGTTTTATTGACCATCAACACTTGATGCTCCTTCTGAATTTCAGACTCAGCGGCTTTCAGCATCGCAAACAGCTCGGCGACTGACTTGTTCATCCCGTGCATGTTATAGTTCAACACGAAGCTCTTGTAGCTAGGTGGCAATGATTGAAGAACTCTGTCAGTGATAGCCTCTGGCGGAAGGGGCATCCCCAATTCAGCCAGACGGGTGGAGTACCCAGACATTCTGAGCACGTGATCACTGATAGACCCGTTCTCCTCCATCTTGCAAGTATAGAACTTATCGGAGATCTCATATCTCTCGATCCGGGCATTCTTCTGAAAGATAAACTTCAACTCCTGGAACATCTCATATGCTCCATGACGTTCAAAACGTCTTTGAAGTCCCGGTTCTAAGCCATACAACATTGCACATTGAACTATTGAGTAATCATCAGAACGAGCCTGCCAGGCGTTCACAACGTCTAGAGACTCAACTGGAGCGGGTGGATCACCAAGCGGTGCATCAAGGACATAAGCCTTCTGGGAAGCCGTAAGGATAATCCTTAGATTACGGGCCCAGTCCACAAAGTTACTTCCATCATCTTTCAACTTAGCTTTCTCTAGGAACGCATTAAAATTCAGGGGTGCTACTGCGCGAGCCATGATCTACAACATAAATACAGCAAAGACAACTTAGACTATTGTTCTAGATAATGAGTTTAGTTAATCATATTATTTAAAAACTCCCACTCAAATTGACATCCCTCCGGTCATTCGAGTGTAACATGATCCAAATCCACCAACTCAAGTCCGATCATCACGTGAGTCGAGGTGGTTTCAATGGTGAACATCTTCATGTTGATCATATCTACTATATGACTCATGTTCGACCTTTCGGTCTCTTGTGTTCCGAGGCCATGTCTGTACATGCTAGGCTCGTCAAGTTTAACCTGAGTGTTCCGCGTGTGCAACATGGCTTGCACCCGTTGTATGTGAACGTGGAGTCTATCACACCCGATCATCACGGCGTGTCTCGAAACGACGAACTTTCGCAACGGTGCACACTCGGGGAGAACACAATTTATCTTGAAATTTAAGTGAGGGATCACCTTATAATGCTACCGTCGTCTTAAGCAAAATAAGATGCATAAAAGGATTAACATCACATGCAAATCATAAGTGACATGATATGGCCATGAACTTGTGCTTTTGATCTCCATCTCCAAAGCACCGGCATGATCTCCATCGTCACCGGCATGACACCATGATCTCCATCATCTTGATCTCCATCAACGTGTCGCCATAAGGTTGTCGCGCCGACTATTGCTTCCACGACTATTGCTAACGTTTAGCGATAAAGTAAAGCATTACATAGCGCTTAATGATTGACACGCAGGTCATACAATAATTAAAGACAACTCTATGGCTCCTGCCAGTTGCCGTACTCATCGACATGCAAGTCGTGATATTCTATACAACACATGATCATCTCATACATCACATATATCTCATCATGTAATTGGCCATATCATATCACATCATACCCTGCAAAAACAAGTTAGACGTCCTCTAATTGTTGTTGCAAATTTTACGTGGCTGCTACGGGTTTGCAAGAACCGTTCTTACCTATGCAAAACCACAACGTGGTGTAGTGATTGCTTTTTGATCTTCTAAAAGAACCCTCTTCATTGAAATCGATTCAACTAAAGTGAGAGAGACAGACACCCGCTAGCCATCTTTATGCAACGAAGTTACATGTCAGTTGAAGGAACCTGTCTCGCGTAAGTGTACGCGTAATGTCGGTCCGGGCCGCTTCATCTCACAGTACCGCCGAATCAAATATCAACTAGTAACGGCAAGTAATATGTATACACCCACGCCCACAACTCGTTTGTGTTCTACTCGAGATCTCATCTACGCATAGACCTGGCTCATGATGCCACTGTTGGGGAACGTTGCATGGGAAACAAAAATTTTCCTACGCACACACAAGATCAATCCATGGTGATGAGCATCTACGAGAGGGAGAGTGAATCTACATACCCTTGTAGATCGCTAAGCGGAAGCGTTTAAGAAACGCGGTTGATGTAGTCGAACGTCTCCGCGATCCAAATCGCAAGTCGTCCCTCGATCCGATCACGAACTAGCGCCGAACGGACGGCACCTCCGCGTTCAACACACGTACGGCTTGATGACGCCTTCACCTCCTCGATCCAGCGAGCGATGGTGAAGTAGTGGTTGAGTTCCAGCAGCACGACGGCGTGGTGATGGTGGTGAGGAACAATCTCTGCAGGGCTTCGCCAAGCGCTACGGAGATTATGACGGAGGAACTAGAGGGTTAGGGTTGCCGGCACACGGCTTGGGGAATTCTTGATGTGTTCCGAGTGCTAGCCCTGCCCCTCTATTTATATGTTGAGCCCTGGGGTCGAAACTTGGAGAAAGAGCCTCCTCAAAGTCGGTTTGGAACAAAAGGAAGAGTCCTTCTCGGATTCCAGTACCAAACGCCACGGTTCCCGGCGTCTGGCCCAGACGCCATGGGCCTCGGCGTCTGGCCCAGGGCCAGACGCCAGGGTTCCTGGCGTCTGGACCCTGCCCTCTGCAAAACTGCCTTTTGCTAACGTCCCGTGGGTCTCACCTCTTGGCCCAAACATATCGTCCAATATATCGATCTTTACCTCTCGGACATTCCGAGACTCCTCGTCATGTCTGTGATCTCATCCGGGACTCCGAACAAGTTTCGGTCACCAACATAACAACTCAACTATACTTATATCGTCACCAAACGTTAAGTGTGTAGACCCTGCGGGTTCGAGAACTATGTAGACATGACCGAGACACCTCTACGGTCAATAACCAATAGCGGGACCTGGATGCCCATATTGGCTCCTACATATTCTACGAAGATCTTTATCGGTCGAACCTCTATGTCAAGGATTCAGTTAATCCCGTATGCTGTTCCCTTTGTTCTTCGGTATGTTACTTGCCCGAGATTCGATCGTCGGTATCTCTATACCTAGTTCAATCTCGTTACCAGCAAGTCTCTTTACTCGTTCCGTAATACAAGATCTCGTGGCTAACACTTTAGTCACATTGCTTGCAAGGCTCATTGTGATGTTGTATTACCGAGTGGGCCCTGAGATACCTCTCCGTCACACAGAGTAACAAATCCCAGTCTTGATCCATGCCAACCCAACAGACACCCTCGGAGATACCTGTAGAGCACCTTTATAGTCACCCAGTTACGTTGCGACGTTTGATACACACAAGGTACTCCTCCGATGTCAGGGAGTTGCATGATCTCATGGTCATAGGAACAGATACTTGACATGCAGAAAACAATAGCAATAAACTGACACGATCAAATGCTACGTTCTTAGTTTGGGTCTTGTCCATCACATCATTCTCCTAATGATGTGATCCCGTTATCAAATGACATCTCATGTCAATGGCTAGGAAACCTTAACCATCTTTGATCAACGAGCTAGTCAACTAGAGGCTTACTAGGGACACAGTGTTGTTTATGTACCCACACATGTATTTCGTTTATTATCCATGCTATAATTGTATTGATTGGAAACTCAAATACATGTGTGGGTACATAGACAACACTGTGTCCCTACTAAGCCTCTAGTTAACTAGCTCGTTGATCAAAAGATGGTGAAGGTTTCCTAGCCATGGACATGAGATGTCATTTGATAACGGGATCACATCATTAGGAGAATGATGTGATGGACAAGACCCAAACTATAAACGTAGCATATGATCGTGTCAGTTTATTGCTCTTGTTTTCTGCATGTCAAGTATTTGTTCCTATGACCATGAGATCATGCAACTCACTGACACCGGAGGAATACCTTGTGTGTATCAAACGTCGCAACGTAACTGGGTGACTATAAAGGTGCTCTACAGGTATCTCCGAGGGTGTCTGTTGGGTTGGCATGGATCAAGACTGGGATTTGTTACTCCGTGTGACGGAGAGGTATCTCAGGGCCCACTCGGTAATACAACATCACAATGAGCCTTGCAAGCAATGTGACTAAAGTGTTAGCCACGAGATCTTGTATTACGGAACGAGTAAAGAGACTTGTCGGTAACGAGATTGAACTAGGTATAGAGATACCGACGATCGAATCTCGGGCAAGTAACATACCGAAGAACAAAGGGAACGGCATACGGGATTAATTGAATCCTTGACATAGAGGTTCGACCGATATAGATCTTCGTAGAATATGTAGGAACCAATATGGGCATCCAGGTCCCGCTATTGGTTATTGGCCGTAGAGGTGTCTCGGTCATGTCTACATAGTTCTCGAACCCGCAGGGTCTGCACACTTAAGGTTCGGTGACATTTTGGTAGAATTGAGTTATGTATGATTGGTGACCGAAGGTTGTTCGGAGTCCCGGATGAGATCCCGGACATCACGAGGAGCTCCGGAATGGTCCGGAGGTAAAGATTGATATATAGGAAGTCCCGTTTTGGCCACCGGAAAAGTTTCGGGTATTTCCGGTAGTGTACCGGGAGTACCGGAGGGCCATCGGGAGGGGCCACCCACGCCGGGAGGCCACATGGGCCTGAGGGGGGTTGCACCAGCCCTTAGTGGGCTGGGAAAACCAGCCCTACAAGGCCCATGAGGCTAGGAATAAGTGGGAAAGGAAAAACCCCAAAGAAAAGGGAAGGGAGACCAAATATGGAAGGTGTCCTATTTGGACTAGGATTGAAGTGGAGGAGTCCACCTCCTCCACCTCCAATTTTGGCCAGCCCTTGAGGGTTTGAGGCTGCCTCCTCCCCTCCCTCCCTCCTATATATACTAGAGGATTTAGAGGAGAAAAATAACCCTAATTGCCACGTGCTCCCTCTACTTCATCTAGATCGGTTTCTCCTCTAGTCTAGTTTCAGCGGTGCTTAGGCGAAGCCCTGCCGGAATTGTTCCACCACCATAGCCGCCGCGCCGTCGCGCCGCCGGAGAACTCTTCTACCTCTCCGCTCTCTCTCTTGCTGGATCAAGGAGGCGGATATCGTCATCGAGCTGTACGTGTGCTGAACGCGGAGGTGCCGTCCGTTCGGCGCTAGATCGGAAGGACCGTGATCAGGATCGTGAGATGATTCATGATTTGATCGCGGGACGGATCGTGATGGGATCGTGGGACGGATCGAGATTGGATCGCGAGATGGATCGTGATGAGATCGCGGGACACTCGGCGATTTGGATCGCGAAGACGTTCGACTACATCAACCGCGTTTCTTAACGCTTCCGCATAGCGATCTACAAGGGTATGTAGATTCACTCTCCCTCTCGTAGATGCTCATCACCATGGATAGATCTTGTGTGTGCGTAGGAATTTTTTTCCCCCATGCAACGTTCCCCAACAGTGGCATCTGAGCTAGGTCTATGCGTAGATGAGATCTCGAGTAGAACACAAAGGAGTTTGTGGGCGTTGATATTCAGATTGCTTCCCTCCTTAGTCTTTTCTTGATTCAGCGGTATTGTGGGATGAAGCGGCTCGGACCAACCTTACTCGTCCACGTACAAGTGACCGGTTCCATCGACTGACATGTAACTTTGTTGCATAAGATGGCTGGCGGGTGTCTGTCTCTCCCACTTTAGTTGAATCGGATTCGACAGAGGCGGTCCTTGTAGAAGGTGAAATAGCAACTTTTATATCACCGTTGTGGTTTTTGCGTAGGTAAGAATCGTTCTTGCTAGATACCCGTAGCAGCCACGTAAAACTTGCAACAACAATTAGAGGACGTCTAACTTGTTTTTGCAGGGTATGTTGTGATGTGATATGGCCAATTACATGATGAGATATATGTGATGTATGAGATGATCATGTGTTGTATAGAATATCACGACTTGCATGTCGATGAGTACGGCAACTGGCAGGAGCCATAGAGTTGTCTTTAATTATTGTATGACCTGCGTGTCAATCATTAAGCGCTATGTAATGCTTTACTTTATCGCTAAACGTTAGCAATAGTCGTGGAAGCAACAGTCGGCGCGACAACCTCATGGCGACACGTTGATGGAGATCAAGATGATGGAGATCATGGTGTCATGCCGGTGACGATGGAGATCATGCCGGTGCTTTGGAGATGGAGATCAAAAGCACGAGTTCATGGCCATATCATGTCACTTATGATTTGCATGTGATGTTAATCCTTTTATGCATCTTATTTTGCTTAGGACAACGGTAGCATTATAAGGTGATCCCTCACTTAAATTTCAAGATAAATTGTGTTCTCCCCGAGTGTGCACCGTTGCGAAAGTTCGTCGTTTCGAGACACGCCGTGATGATCGGGTGTGATAGACTCTACGTTCACATACGACGGGTGTAAGCCATGTTGCACGTGCGGAACACTCGGGTTAAACTTGACGAGCCTAGCATGTACAGACATGGCCTCGGAACACAAGAGACCGAAAGGTCGAACATGAGTCATATAGTAGATATGATCAACATGAAGATGTTCACCATTGAAACCACCTCAACTCACGTGATGATCGAACTTGAGTTGGTGGATGTGGATCATGTGACACTCGAATGACCGGAGGGATGTCAATTTGAGTGGGAGTTTTAAGTAATATGATTAACTAAATTCATTATCATGAACATAGTCAAAGTGTCTTTGCAAATTATGTTGTAGATTACTAGATCGCGCTGTAGCTCCCTTGAATTTTTTATATGTTCCTAGAGAAATAGAGTTGAAAGATGATGGTAGCAATAATGCAGACTGGGTCCGTGATCTGAGGATTGTCCTCAATGCTGCACAGAAGGCTTATGTCCTTAATGCACCGCTCGGTGTGCCACCCCCCTCTAGCATCGTCTGTAGATGTTGTGAACATCTGACAGGCACGTTCCGATGACTACTTAATAGTTCAGTGCGTCATGCATTACGGCTTAGAATTGAGGCTCCAAAACGTTTTGAACGTCACAGAACATATGAGATGTTCTAAGAGCTGAAATTGGGATTTCAGGCTCGTGCCCGTATTGAGAGGTATGAGACCTCCAACAAGATTCTTTGCCTGAAAGATGATGGAGAATAGCTCAATCGTTGAGCATGTGCTCAAATTGTTTGAGTGCTACAATCGCTTGAATCGAGTGGGAGTTGATCTTCCAGATAAAATAGTGATTGATATAGTTCTCCAAGTCACTGTCACTAAGCTACTAGAGCTTCGTGATGAACTATAAAAGGCTAGAGATGGAGATAATGATCCCTGAGCTGTTCGCAATGTTTGACACCGCGAAGGTAGAAATCTAGAAGGAGCATCAAGTGTTGATGGTTAGTGAAACCACTAGTCTCGAGATGGGCAAGGGCAAGGAGGGATACTTCATGGATGGCAAGCCAGTTGCTGCTCAAGTGAAGAAACCCAAGGTTGAACCCAAACCCGAGACTAAGTGCTTCTATTATGAGGAGAACGGTCGCTGAAGTGGAACAACCCTAGATACTTGGTAGATAAGAAGGTTAGCAACGTCGACAGAAGTATATTTGATATACGTGTTATTGATGTGTACCTTACTAGTACTCCTAGTAGCACCTGGGTATTAGATACCGGTTCGGTTGCTAAATGTTAGTAACTCGAAATTAAAGCTACGGAATAAACGGAAGCTAGCTAAGGGTGAGGTGACGATGAGTGTTGGAAGTGTTTCCAAGGTTGATGTGATCACCATCGCACGCTCTCTCTACCTTCAGGATTAGTGATGAACCTAAAAAAATGTTATTTGGTGTTTGCGTTAAGCATGAACGTGATTAGATCATGTTTATTGCAATACGGTTATTCATTTAAAAAGAAATAATGGTTATTCTGTTTTCATGAATAATACCTTCAATGGTCATACACCCAATAAGAGTGGTTTATTGAATCTTGATCGTAGTGATACACATGTTCATACTATTGATGCCAAAAGATACAAAGTTAATAATGATAGTACCACATACTTGTGGCACTGCCGCTAAATGTCATATTGGTGTAAAACGCATGAAGAAACTCCATGCTGATGGATCTTTGGACTCATTCGATTCCGAATCGGTTGAGACATGCGGACCATGCCTCATGGGCAAGATGACTAAAACCCCGTTTTCCGGTATGATGGAGCGGGCAATTGACTTATATGAAATGATACATATTGATGTATGCGGTCCAGTGAGTATTATAGTGTGCGGTGAATATCTATATTTTCCTACCTTCACTGATGATTTGAGAAGATATGGGTATATTTACTTAATGAAACACAAGTCTGAAACGTTTGAAAAGTTCAAACAAAATCAGAGTGAAGTTTGAGATCATCGTGACAAGAAGATAAAATGTCTACGATATGATCGTGGAGGTGAATATCTGAGTTACGAGTTTGGTATACAACTTAAGACAATGTGGAAGTTGTTTCACAACTCACGCCACCTGAAACACCATAGTGTGATGGTGTGTCCGAACGTCGTAGTCATGCTCTATTGGATATGGTGCGAACTATGATGTCTCTTATCGATTTACCACTATCGTTTTAGGGTTATGCATTAGAGACAACCACATTCACTTTAAAAGGGGCACCATCTAAATCCGTTGAGATGACACCGTATGAATTTTGGTTTGGCGGAAACCTAAGCTGTCATTTCTTAATGTTTGGGGCTGCGACACTTATGTGAAAAAGGGTTTTCACCTAATGAGCTCGAACCCAAAGCGAACAAATGCATCTTCATAGAATACCCTAACGTAACAGTTGGGTAAACCTTCTATCTTAGATCCAAGCACAAAGTGTTTGTTGCTAAAACGGGTCTTTTCTCGAGAAAGAGTTTCTTTCGAAAGATTGAGTGGGAGGAAGATAGTACTTGATGAGGTTGTTGAACCTTTACTTCAACCTGAGAGTAGCGCAGCGCAGAAAGTTGTTTCTGTGGAGCCTACGTTAGTTGAAAAGGAAGTTAATGATGATGATCATGAAATTTCGGATCAAGTTACTATCGAACATCGTGGGTCGACAAGGACGCGTACTGCTCCTGAGTGGTACGACAACCCTGTGTTAGAGGTCATGTTGTTGGACAACACCGAACCTACGAGCTATGGAGAAGCGATGATGGGCCCGGATTCCGAGAAATGGTTAAGACCATGAAATCCGAGATGGGATCCATGTAAGAAAACAAAGTATGGGCTTTGGAAGTATTACCTGAAGGGCGAAAGGCCATTCAGAACAAATGGATCTTTAAAAGGAAGACGGACGCGGACGGTAATGTCACCGTCTATAAAGCTCGACTTGTGGCAAAGGGTTTATCACAAGTTCAAGGAGTTGACTACGATGAGACTTTCTCACCCGTAGCGATGCTCAAAGTCTGTTGGAATCATGTTAGCAGTTGCTGCATTTTTCAATTATGAAATCTGGCAGATGGATGTCAAAACATCGTTTCCTTAACGGTATCCGTAAGGAAAAGTTGTATGTGATACAACCGGAAGGTTTTGTCAGTCCTAAGGATGCTAAAATATATGCAAACTCCAGCAATCCTTCTATGGACTGGAGCAAGCATCTCGGAGATGGAATATACGCTTTGATGAGGTGATCAAAGTTTTTGAGTCTATACAAAGTTTATGAGAAACTTGTATTTACAATAAAGTGAGTGGGAGCACTATAGAATTTCTGATAAGTATATGTGGTTGACATATTGTTGATCGGAAATGATGTAGAATTTCTGGAAAGCATAAAGGGTCGTTTGAAAGGAGTTTTTCAAAGGAAGACCTAGAATGAAGCTACTTAAATATTGGGCATCAAAGATCTATAGAGATAGATCAAGATGTCTGATAAGACTTTCAATGAGTACATACCTTGACAAGATTTTGAAAGAGTTCAAAATGGATCAGTCAAAGAAAGAGTTCTTGCCTGATTTGTAAGGTGTGGAGTTGAGTGAGACTCAAAGCTCGACCACGGCAGAAGAAAGAGGAAGGACGAAGGTCGTCCCCTATGCCTTATCCATAGGCTCTGTATAGTTTGCCAAGCTGTGTACCGCACCTAGTGTGTGCCTTGCCATGAGTCTGTCAAGGGGTACAAGAGTGTTCCAGGAGTGGATCACTGGACAGCGGTCAAGATTATCCTTAGTAACTGGAGGACTAAGGAAATATTTCTCGATTATGGAGGTGATGAAGAGTTCGTCGTAAAGGGTTACATCGATGCAAGCTTTGACACCTATCCAGACGACTCTGAATAGTAGTCAGGATACATATAGTGGAGCAGCCATTTGGAATAGCTCCAAGTGGAGTGTGGTAGAAGTGTCTACAGTATGACATAGAGATTTGCAAAGTACACACGGATCTGAATGTCGCAGACCCGTTGACTAAAGACCTCTCTCACATGCAAAGCATGATCTGATCGAACCCCAGAACTCATTGGGTGTTAGATTCATAACAATGTAAATCACATGGTGATGTGAACTAGATTATTGACTCTAGTGCAAGTGGGAGACTGTTGGAAATATGCCCTAGAGGCAATAATAAATTGGTTATTATCATATTTCCTTGTTCATGATAATCGTTTATTATCCATGCTATAATTGTATTGATTGGAGCTATTCCAATCATTGCCACCTAGCTACAAGAGCTATCATGTGATCCATTTGAGTTACCTTAAGGGGTATGCTGTGATGTGATATGGCCAATTACATGATGAGATATATGTGATGTATGAGATGATCATGTGTTGTATAGAATATCACGACTTGCATGTCGATGAGTACGGCAACTGGCAGCAGCCATAGAGTTGTCTTTAATTATTGTATGACCTGCGTGTCAATCATTAAGCGCTATGTAATGCTTTACTTTATCGCTAAACGTTAGCAATAGTCGTGGAAGCAACAGTCAGCGCGACAATCTCATGGCGACACGTTGATAGAGATCAAGATGATGGAGATCATGGTGTCATGCCGGTGACGATGGAGATCATGCCGGTGCTTTGGAGATGGAGATCAAAAGCACAAGTTCATGGCCATATCATGTCACTTATGATTTGCATGTGATGTTAATCCTTTTATGCATCTTATTTTGCTTAGGACGACGGTAGCATTATAAGGTGATCCCTCACTTAAATTTCAAGATAAATTGTGTTCTCCCCGAGTGTGCACCGTTGCGAAAGTTCGTCGTTTCGAGACACGCCGTGATGATCAGGTGTGATAGACTCCACGTTCACATACAACGGGTGCAAGCCATGTTGCACACGCGGAACACTTGGGTTAAACTTGACGAGCCTAGCATGTACAGACATGGCCTCGGAACACAAGAGACCGAAAGGTCGAACATGAGTCATATAGTAGATATGATCAACATGAAGATGGTCACCATTGAAACCACCTCAACTCACGTGATGATCGGACTTGAGTTGGTGGATTTGAATCATGTTACACTCGAATGACCGGAGGGATGTCAATTTGAGTGGGAGTTTTTAAGTAATATGATTAACTAAACTCATTATCTAGAACAATAGTCTAAGTTGTCTTTGCTATATTTATGTTGTAGATCATGGCTCGCGCAGTAGCACCCCTGAATTTTAATGCGTTCCTAGAGAAAGCTAAGTTGAAAGATGATGGAAGTAACTTT
This sequence comes from Elymus sibiricus, assembly GCA_039707655.1. Taxonomy (NCBI): domain Eukaryota; kingdom Viridiplantae; phylum Streptophyta; class Magnoliopsida; order Poales; family Poaceae; genus Elymus; species Elymus sibiricus. The sequence continues at coordinate 488,709,888 of CM077665.1, forward strand.
GTGGACTGGGCCCGTAATCTAAGGATTATCCTTACGGCTTCCCAGAAAGCTTATGTCCTTGATGCACCGCTTGGTGATCCACCCGCTCCAGTTGAGTCTCTAGACGTTGTGAACGCCTGGCAGGCTCGTTCTGATGATTACTCAATAGTTCAATGTGCAATGTTGTATGGCTTAGAACCGGGACTTCAAAGACGTTTTGAACGTCATGGAGCATATGAGATGTTCCAGGAGTTGAAGTTTATCTTTCAGAAGAATGCCCGGATCGAGAGATATGAGATCTCCGATAAGTTCTATGCTTGCAAGATGGAGGAGAACGGGTCTATCAGTGATCACGTGCTCAGAATGTCTGGGTACTCCACCCGTCTGGCTGAATTGGGGATGCCCCTTCCGCCAGAGGCTATCACTGACAGAGTTCTTCAATCATTGCCACCTAGCTACAAGAGCTTCGTGTTGAACTATAACATGCACGGGATGAACAAGTCAGTCGCCGAGCTGTTTGCGATGCTGAAAGCCGCTGAGTCTGAAATTCAGAAGGAGCATCAAGTGTTGATGGTCAATAAAACCACTAGTTTCAAGAAAAATGGCAAGGGTAAGAAGGGTAACTCCAAGAAGAGTGGCAAAACAGTTGCTCCTCTCGTGAAGAAACCCAAGGCTGGACCCAAACCAGAAACTGTGTATTTTCATTGCAAGGGAACTGGACACTGGAAGCGGAACTGCCCCAAGTATTTGGCTGACAAGAAGGCGGCCAACAACAAACAAGGTATATATGATATACATGTTATTGATGTATACCTTACCAACCCTCGTTGTAGTGCCTGGGTATTTGATACCGGTGCGGTTGCTCATATTTGCAACTCTAAACAGGAACTGCGGAATAGACGGAGGCTGGCAAAGGACGAAGTGACGATGCGCGTGGGAAATGGTTCCAAGGTTGATGTGATCGCCGTCGGCACGCTCGCTCTTCGATTACCGTCGGGATTAGTGATGAACCTAAATAAGTGTTATTTGGTGCCTGCGTTAAGCATGAACATTATATCTGGATCTTGTTTATTGCGAGACGGTTACTCATTTAAATCAGAGAATAATGGTTGTTCTATTTATATGAGTAATATCTTTTATGGTCATGCACCCAATGTGAGGGGTTTATTCTTATTGAATCTCGATAGTAATGATACACATGTTCATAACATTGATGCCAAAAGATGTAGAATTGATAATGATAATACCACTTTCTTGTGGCACTGCCGTTTAGGTCATATTGGTGTAAAACGCATGAAGAAGCTCCATGCTGATGGACTTTTGGAGTCACTTGATTTTGAATCACTTGACACATGTGAGCCATGCCTCATGGGCAAGATGACTAAAACGCCGTTCTCTGGAACAATGGAACGGGCAAGTGACTTATTGGAAATCATACATACTGATGTGTGTGGTCCGATGAGTATTGAGGCGCGCGGTGGTTATCGTTACTTTCTCACCTTCACTGATGACTTAAGTAGATATGGGTATATTTACTTAATGAAACATAAGTCTGAAACATTTGAAAAGTTCAAACAATTTCAGAGTGAAGTTGAGAATCATCGTAACAAGAAGATTAAATTCCTACGATCTGATCGAGGAGGAGAATATCTGAGTTATGAGTTTGGCAGTCACTTAAGACAATGTGGAATTGTTTCACAACTGACACCGCCTGGAACACCACAGCGTAATGGTGTGTCCGAACGTCGTAATCGAACTTTATTGGATATGGTGCGATCTATGATGTCTCTTGCCGATTTGCCACTATCGTTTTGGGGTTATGCATTAGAGACAACTGCATTCACTTTAAATAGGGCACCATCGAAATCCGTTGAGACGACGCCATATGAACTTTGGTTTGGCAAGAAGCCAAAACTGTCGTTTCTTAAAGTTTGGGGATGTGATGCTTATGTCAAAAAGCTTCAGCCTGAAAAGCTGGAACCCAAAGCAGAGAAATGCGTCTTCATAGGATACCCAAAAGAGACAGTTGGGTATACCTTCTACCTCAGATCCGAAGGCAAAGTGTTTGTCGCTAAAAACGGAACATTTCTTGAGAAAGAGTTTCTCTCGAAAGAATTGAGTGGGAGGAAGATAGAACTTGATGAGGTTGTTGAACCTTTACTTCAACCTGAGAGTAGCGCAGTGCAGAAAGTTGTTTCTGTGGAGCCTACATTAGCTGAAGAGGAAGTTAATGATGATGATCATGAAGCTTTGGATCAAGTTGCTATCGAACCTCGTAGGTCGACAAGGACGCGTACTGCTCCTGAGTGGTACGGCAACCCTGTCTTAGAGGTCATGTTGTTAGACAACGATGAACCTACGAGCTATGGAGAAGCGATGATGGGCCCGGATTTCGAGAAGTGGTTAGAGGCCATGAAATCCGAGATGGGATCCATGTATGAAAACAAAGTATGGACTTTGGAAGTATTACCTGAAGGGCGTAAGGCCATTCAGAACAAATGGATCTTTAAGAGGAAGACGGACGCGGACGGTAATGTCACCGTCTATAAAGCTCGACTTGTGGCAAAGGGTTTTTTACAAGTTCAAGGAGTTGACTACGATGAGACCTTCTCACCCGTAGCGATGCTTAAGTCCGTCAGAATCATGTTAGCAATAGCTGCCTTTTTCGATTATGAAATTTGGCAGATGGATGTCAAAACAACGTTCCTTAACGGTTACCTTAAGGAAGAGTTGTATATGATGCAACCAGAAGGTTTTGTCGATCCAGAGAATGCTGACAAAGTTTGCAAACTCCAGCGATCCATTTATGGACTGGTGCAAGCATCTCGGAGTTGGAATCTTCGTTTTGATGAGGTGATCAAAGCGTTCGAGTTTATACAAGTTTACGGAGAAGCTTGTATTTACAAGAAAGTGAGTGGGAGCTCTATAGCGTTTCTAATATTATATGTGGATGACATATTACTGATTGGAAACAATATAGAAATGCTGGAAAGCGTAAAGGAATATTTGAACAAGAGTTTTTCAATGAAGGACCTAGGAGAAGCTGCTTTCATATTAGGCATCAAGATCTATAGAGATAGATCGAGACGCTTGATAGGACTTTCACAAAGCACATACCTTGACAAAGTTTTGAAGAAGTTCAAAATGGATCAGTCCAAGAAGGGGTTCTTGCCTGTATTGCAAGGTGTGAAGTTGAGTAAGACTCAATGCCCAGTGACTGCAGAAGATAGAGAAAAGATGAGTGTCATCCCCTATGCTTCGGCCTTAGGCTCTATCATGTATGCAATGCTGTGCACAAGACCCGATGTCAGCCTTGCCATAAGTATGGTCGGAAGGTTTCAAAGTGATCCAGGAATGGAACACTGGACGGCGGTCAAGAATATCCTGAAGTACCTGAAAAGGACTAAGGATATGTTTCTCGTTTATGGAGGTGATCAAGAGCTCGTCGTAAAGGGTTACGTCGATGCAAGCTTTGACACTGATCCGGATGACTCTAAGTCTCAAACCGGATACGTGTTTATTCTTAATGGGGGTGCGGTTAGCTGGTGCAGTTCCAAGCAAAGCGTGGTAGCAGATTCTACATGCGAAGCGGAGTACATCGCTGCCTCGGAGGCGGCGAAGGAAGGTGTCTGGATGAAGGAGTTCATGACAGATCTTGGAGTAGTGCCTAGTGCGCTTAACCCAATGACTCTGTTTTGTGATAATACTGGTGCCATTGCTCTAGCCAAGGAACCAAGATTTCACAAGAGGACCAGACACATAAAGCGACGTTTCAATTCCATCCGCGATTACATCAAGGAGGACGACATAAATATTTGCAAAGTACACACGGATCTAAATGTTGCAGATCCGATGACTAAACCTCTTCCAAGGGCTAAACATGAACAACACCAGAACTGCATGGGTGTTCGATTCATTACAATGTAAATCACATAGTGATGTGAACTAGATTATTGACTCTAGTGCAAGTGGGAGACTGTTGGAAATATGCCCTAGAGGCAATAATAAATTGGTTATTATTATATTTCCTTGTTCATGATAATCGTTTATTATCCATGCTATAATTGTATTGATTGGAAACTCAAATACATGTGTGGGTACATAAACAACACTGTGTCCCTAGTAAGCCTCTAGTTGACTAGCTCGTTGATCAAAGATGGTTAAGGTTTCCTAGCCATTGACATGAGATGTCATTTGATAACGGGATCACATCATTAGGAGAATGATGTGATGGACAAGACCCAAACTAAGAACGTAGCATTTGATCGTGTCAGTTTATTGCTATTGTTTTATGCATGTCAAGTATCTGTTCCTATGACCATGAGATCATGCAACTCCCTGACATCGGAGGAGTACCTTGTGTGTATCAAACGTCGCAACGTAACTGGGTGACTATAAAGGTGCTCTACAGGTATCTCCGAGGGTGTCTGTTGGGTTGGCATGGATCAAGATTGGGATTTGTTACTCTGTGTGACGGAGAGGTATCTCAGGGCCCACTCGGTAATACAACATCACAATGAGCCTTGCAAGCAATGTGACTAAAGTGTTAGCCACGAGATCTTGTATTACGGAACGAGTAAAGAGACTTGCCGGTAACGAGATTGAACTAGGTATAGAGATACCGACGATCGAATCTCGGGCAAGTAACATACCGAAGAACAAAGGGAACAGCATACGGGATTAACTGAATCCTTGACATAGAGGTTCGACCGATAAAGATCTTCGTAGAATATGTAGGAGCCAATATGGGCATCCAGGTCCCGCTATTGGTTATTGACCGTGGAGGTGTCTCGGTCATGTCTACATAGTTCTCGAACCCGCAGGGTCTACACACTTAACGTTTGGTGACGATATAAGTATAGTTGAGTTGTTATGTTGGTGACCGAAAGTTGTTTGGAGTCCCGGATGAGATCACGGACATGACGAGGAGTCTCGGAATGTCCGAGAGGTAAAGATCGATATATTGGATGATATGTTTGGGCCAAGAGGTGAGACCCACGGGGCGTTAGCAAAAGGCAGTTTTGCAGAGGGCAGGGTCCAGACGCCAGGAACCCTGGGCCAGACGCCGAGGCCCATGGCGTCTGGGCCAGACGCCGGGAACCGTGGCGTTTGGTACTGGAATCCGAGAAGGACTCTTCCTTTTGTTCCAAACCGACTTTGAGGAGGCTCTTTCTCCAAGTTTCGACCCCAGGGGTCAACATATAAATAGAGGGGCAGGGCTAGCACCCGGAATACATCAAGAATTCCCCAAGCCGTGTGCCGGCAACCCTAACCCTCTAGTTCCTCCGTCATAATCTCCGTAGCGCTTGGCGAAGCCCTGCAGAGATTGTTCCTCACCACCATCACCACGCCGTCGTGCTGCTGGAACTCAACCACTACTTCACCATCGCTCGCGGAGGTGCCGTCCGTTCGGCGCTAGTTCGTGATCGGATCGAGGGACGACTTGCGATTTGGATCATGGAGACGTTCGACTACATCAACCGCGTTTCTTAAACGCTTCCGCTTAGCGATCTACAAGGGTATGTAGATTCACTCTCCCTCTCGTAGATGCTCATCACCATGGATAGATCTTGTGTGTGCGTAGGAAATTTTGTTTCCCATGCAACGTTCCCCAACACCACGCTGATACGTCTTCAACGTATCTATAATTTTTGATCGTTCCATGCTATTATATTATCATTCTTGGATGTTTTACAATCATTTTATAGCAACTTTATATTATTTTTTGGGACTAACCTATTGACATAGTGCCAAGTGCCAGTTGCTGTTTTTTGTTTGTTTTTTTACTTCGCAGAATATCAGTACCAAACGGAGTCCAATCGCGATGAAACTTTTTGGAGATTTTTTATGGACCAGAAGGAAGCCAGAGAGCCAAAGAAGTGCCCGAGAGGGGACCCAGGCGGCCCACAAGACACCAAGGCGCGCTAGAGGCCCCCAGCGCGCCCTGGTGGGTTGTGGCCGCCTCGGGAGTCCCCTCCACCGCCTCTGAGCTCTATAAATATCCAAATATTCCAGAAACCCTAGAGGAGTCGACGAAAAACACTTCCAGCCGCCGCAAGTTCCAGAACCGTGAGATCCAATCTAACACCATCACGGAGGGGTTCATCATCTTAGTGCCTCTCCGATGATGCGTGAGTAGTCCACCATAGACCGACGGGTACGTAGGCAGTAGCTAGATGGCTCTCTCTCTCTCTTTTGATTCTCAATACAATGGTCTCTTGGAGATCTATTTGACGTAATGCCTTTTGCGGCGTGTTTGTTGGGATCCGATGAATTTTGAGTTCATGATCAGTTTCTATCCATGAATATTATTTAAGTCTTCTTTGATCTCTTATATGCATGATTACTTATAGCCTCGTATTTTTTCTTCGAATCTTTGGTTTAGTGAGGCCAACTAGATCGATTTTTCTTGCCATGGGAAGAGGTGCTTTGTGATGAGTTCAATCTTGCGGTGTCCTGTTGATACGTCTCCGTCGTATCTATATTTTTTGATTGTTTCATGCCAATATTATACAACTTTCACATATTTTTGGCAAAATTTTATATGATTTATTGGACTAACCTATTGATCCAGTGCCCAGTGCCAATTCCTGTTTGTTGCATGTTTTTTGTTTCGCAGAATATCCATATTAAACGAAGTCCAAACGCGATAAAAATTTAAGGAGATTTTTTTTGGAATATTTGTGAATTTTGAGAAGTGGAATCAACACAAACGGAGTCCCACAGCCCCCACAAGACACCAGGGCGCGCCTAGAAGGCCCAGGCGCAACGTGGTGGGTTGTGCCCACCTCGTACGTCGGGTGGAGCTCTCCTTCGGGCGCAAGGAAGCTAATTTTTGGATAAAAATCCCCTCAAAATTTCAGCCCGATCGGAGTTACGGATCTCCGGAAATATAAGAAACGGTTTTCTGCTAGAAAACAGGAACGCGAAACAGAAGATAACAGAGAGGGAGATCCAATCTAGGAGGGGCTCCTGCCCCTCTGCCGCCATGGAGGCCATGGACCAGAGGGGGAACTCTCCTCCCATCTAGGGGGGAGACCAAGGAAGAAGAAGAAGGAGGGGGGCGCTCTCCCCCTCTCTCCTGGTGGCGCCGGAACGCCGCCGGGGCAATCATCGTGACGGGGATCTACACCAACAACTTCATCGCCGTCAACACAAACTCTCTCCCCCTCTATGCAGCGTTGTAACACCTCTCTTCCCCTCTGTAATCTCTACTTAAACATGGTGCTCAACTCCATATATTATTTCCCAATGATATTTGGCTATCCTATGATGTTTGAGTAGATCTCTTTTGTCCTATGGATTAATTGTGGTATGATGTTATGGATGTGAGTTTTATGTTGATATGGTGCTGCCCTATGGTGCCCTAAGTGTCGCGCAAACGTGAGGGATCCCCGCTGTAGGGTGTTGCAATATGTTCATGATTTGCCTATGGTGCGTTGCTTGAGTGACAGAAGCATAAACCTGAGTAGGTGGGTTGTTGCGTATGGGAGTAAAGAGGACTTGATACTTAATGCTATGGTTTGGTTTTACCTTAATGAACATTGGTAGTTGCGGATGCTTGCTAGAGTTCCAATCATAAGTGCATATGATCCAAGTACGGAAAGTGTGTTAGCGTATGCCTCTCCCTCATTGCATATAACTAGTATCTATCATATTATATTCAATTGCCTAGGGACAATCTTTCTCTTGCGTTACACAAAAAGCGTTCTATTAAGTTATTTACTTTTATTTTTCTTTTATTAAAACAACACCTAACTTTTATTTCCATGTTCTTTATTATCTTGCAAAGTACTTCTAGTTTTATTCCCGCAAAGTAGTTTCATACTTGTTCTAGGTAAAGCAAGCATTAGTGTGCGTAGAGTTGTATCGGTGGTCGATAGAACTTGAGGGCATATTTGTTCTACCTTTAGCTCCTCGTTGGGTTCGACACTCTTACTGATCAAAAAAGGCTACAAACGATCCCCTACACTTGTGGGTTATCAAGACCTTTTTCTGGCGCCGTTGCCGTGGAGCAATAGCGTGGGGTGAATATTCTCGTGTGTGCTTGTTTGCTTTATCACTAAGTAATTTTTATTTTCTGTTATTAGTTGTTTTATATCTTTAGTTATGGATATGGAACACGAAACACCAAAAAAATTAGTGGTACTTGCTACTCATGGAGATGGGGAACCTCCTAAAACCCTCAATGCTAGTTATGTGCAAAGTATTAAATACTACTTTGATAATCCTGAGAAGACCCCATTCAACTTGATAATGGGAGTAATGTTGGATCAACATGAATACTTTAGAGCTTATCGCTTGACTCAAAAAGGGAAATTGTTATGGGATCAAATTCATATGTTGCATTGGTATGCTCGGGAGCTATGCTTGAGATATGATATCACTTGTTGCTCTAGGATGAACACTCCACACCTTCCCTTTTCATGAAAATTTAATGATAATGAAACCTTCGCTTCTTATGCTAAAGGTATTTATGATTACTATGATCTGGAACGAATAGAAGAATTTGTTGCTTTTAAAGGTGCTTATGAAGTTGCTTCTTTGAGGGAAAAGTATGATGCTGTTTCTTACGAATCTGAAAATCTTGCCATACTTAAATATTGCTATGAGAATTATGATTGTAATGCTGATATTATTGAATTTATTGAAAGAATGTCCGCTGCCTTGGAAGAGACTAATATTTTGCAGGGAACTATGGAAGAACAAGTTGCTGAAACTGTGAGCTCATTAGATGAAAAAGATGAGGAGGAGAGCGAAGAACAAAAGGAGGAAGAGAGGATTAGCTACCCGTGCCCACCTTCTAATGAGAGTAACTCTTCAAATCATACATTGTTTAATTACCCTTCGTGCTTACCGAAGGATGAACGCCATGATGAATGCTATGATGATTGCTATGATCCCTTGGATTCTTTTGAAATATCCCTTTTTGATGAACTTGATGCTTGCTATGCTTGTGGCCATGATGCCAATATGAATTATGCTTATGGAGATGAACTTGCTATAGTTCCTTATGTTAAGCATGAAATTGTTGCTATTGCACCCACACATGATAGTCCTATTATCTTTTCGAATTCTCCCAGCTACACTATATCGGAGAAGTTTGCACTTATTAAGGACTATATTGATGGGTTGCGTTTTGCTACTACACATGATGATTTTGATGAATATAATATGCATGTGCTTGCTGCTCCTACTTGCAATTATTATGAGAGAGGAACTACATCTCCACCTCTTTATGTTTCCAATACTATGAAATTGCAATAAACTGTTTATACTATGCATTGGCCTTTACTTAATGTGCATGAATTGTTCTTGTATGACATGCCGATGCATAGGAAGAGAGTTAGACTTCGTTGTCACATGATATATATCACTTTGTGCTCACTACTAAATTACAAATCATTGTTAATTAAAATTGGCTTTGATATACCTTGGGATCCGGGTGGATCCATTACTTGAGCACTTTATGCCTAGCTTAATGGCTTTAAAGAAAGCGCTGCCAGGGAGACAACCCGGAAGTTTTAGAGAGTCATTTATTTCTGTTGTGTGCTTTTATAAATTTTAAAAACAAAGAAATATAGAGGGGAACCTAAAACTTCACAAAAGGAAAGGTGAAAGTGAGAGAGATGATAAGCATCATTGAAGCGGGGGATATCCTTGAACTTTGTTCATGCCCATGGAAAATTTGTGAGTTTTGAATCACGGAAACTTTTCCAACAAAAATAATTATCCCCTTGTACAAATCCATTGTATTATAAAAATAATGTGCCAAGATTTGCCTTTAGGATGATTAGATTACTTGTTGGTATGTGTGGTGTAAAAACAGAAACTTTGGCTGTAGTGCGTGAATTTTCATTTTTTACTGGAACGTCAAAAGTTTCTGAAATTTTTACACAGTATTTTTATAAAAAATGTTTATTTCGTCCTAATTTTTCAGAATTTTCAGTTACATAAGTATGGTCAAAGTTTAGATTACTACAGACTGTCCTGTTTAAGACATATTCTGTTTTTGATGCATTGTTTTGCTTGTTTTGATGAAATTATCGATTTTATCGGTCGTATGAAAAAGTTATACTACAGTAGGTATAATGCAAATATAAAATATGAATGGGTTTGCAACAGTACTTAAAGTAGCAATTTGCTTTATTATACTAACGGATCTCACCAGCCTTCTGTTAAGTTTTGTGTGGATGAAGTGTTCGAACATCGAGGAGGTCTCGATATGAGGAGAAGGAGGAGAGGCAAGAGTTCATGCTTGGTGATGCCCAAGGCACCCCAAGTAAATATCCAAGGAGACTCAAGCGTCTAAACTTGGGGATGCCCCGGAAGGCATCCCATCTTTCTTCAACAAGTATCGGTATGTTTTCGTTTTCATTTCTTTCATGTGATATGTGTAAATCTTGGAGCGTCTTTTGTGTTTAGTTTTCACTTTTCTTTTATGCACCATGCTGGTATGGGATAGTCCATGGTTGATTTATAGAATGCTCATTGCACTTCACTTATATGTTTTGAGTATGGCTTTATAGAATGCTTCATGTGCTTCACTTATATCATTTGAAGTTTGAATTGCCTGTTTCTCTTCACATAGAAAACCGTTATTCGTAGAATGCTTTTTTGCTTCACTTATATTTATTAGAGCATGGTATTTTGTAGAAAGAATTAAACTCTTTTGCTTCACTTATATCTATTTAGAGAGTCAACAAGAATTGGTCATTTGCATGGTTAGTCATAAAATCTTACATAAAACTTAAGGATCACTGAATATGACATGTTTGATTCCTTGCAATAGTTTTGCGATATAGAGATGATAATATGTGGGAGGTACTAGTGGATGATCGTGTTTAGTAAGGTATTGGTGTTAAGGTTTGTGATTCCCGAAGCATGAACGTATAGTCTTCCGTTATGCTAGGAAGTTGGAGCACAATTTATCCTTGATTGTCTATCTTTGTGTGAAGGTCGGGGGCACGCGATGGTTAACTCCTACCAACCTCCCCCCTAGGAGCATGCATAGTAGTACTTTGCTTGGAGAGAGCTAATAAAACTTTTGCAATAAGTATGTGAGTTCTTTATGACTAATGTGAGTCCATGGATTATACACACTCTTACCTTTCCGCAATTTGCTAGCCTCTACGGTACCGTGCATTGCCCTTTCTCACCTCGAGAGTCGGTGCAAACTTCGCCGGTGCATCCAAACCCCGTGATATGATACGCTCTATCACACATAAGCCTTATTATATCTTCCCCAAAACAGCCACCATACCTACCTATTATGGCATTTCCATAGCCATTCCGAGATATATTGCGATGCAACTTCCACCGCCTCCGTTTTGATGACTTGAGCATCCATTGTCATATTGCATTACATGATCATAAGATAGCTAGCATGATGTTTTCATGGCTTGTCCGTTTTTTGATATCTTTGCTACGCTAGATCATTGCATTCATATAGGATCATACTTTGTTCTACTATCGTTGTAGTATTGAGTTGTAAGTAAATAGAAGTGTGATGATCATCATTATTCATTATTAGAGCATGCCCCAGTGATGAAAGGATAATGGAAACTATGATTGCCCCATAAGTCGGGATGAGGCTTCGGACAAAGAAAAAAAGGAAAAAAAGGAAAAAAAGAAAGAAAAAAAGAAAAGAAAAAAAAATGAAAGAAGAAGGAATAGGGGCATGCTAATTCCACACTTGTGCATCAAAGTAGCACCATGTTTTTCATATAGAGAGTCTCCTCTGTTGTCACTTTCATATACTAGTTGGAATTTTTCATTAGATGCATACCCACTTAGTTTTTATATTGAGCTTTCATACACTTACAGCTCTTAGTGCATCCGTTGCATGGCAATCCCTACTCCTCGCATTGATATCTATTGATGGGCATCTCCATAGCCCATTGATACGCTGAGTTGATGCGAGACTTTCTTCTCTACTTTTACCCCTTTGAAACCTACCACCATATTCTATTCCACCCATAGTGCTATATCCATGGCTTGCGCTCATGTATTGCGTGAGAGTTGAAAATGCTGAAGCGCGTGAAAAAGTATGAACCAATTGCTTGGCTGACACCGGGGTAGTACATGATTTATACTTTGTGTTAAGAAGAAAGAGCATGACAAGGCAATATGATTTTGTAGGGATAGCGTTCTTTAGCCTTGATATTTTGAAAGACATGATTGTTTGTTGGGATGCCTGAGTATTAATGTCTTTATGTCAAAACTAGACTATTACTTTGAATCACTCGTTTCTTAATATTCATGCCAGGATTAGATATATGATCAAGATTATTCTAGGTAGCATTCCACATCAAAAATTATCTTTTTTATCATTTACCTACTCGAGGACGAGCAGGAATTAAGCTTGGGGATGCTGATACGTCTCCGTCGTATCTATAATTTTTGATTGTTTCATGCCAATATTATACAACTTTCACATATTTTTGGCAACATTTTATATGATTTATTGGACTAACCTATTGATCCAGTGCCCAGTGCCAGTTCCTGTTTGTTGTATGTTTTTTGTTTTGCAGAATATCCATATCAAACGAAGTCCAAATGCGATAAAAATTTACGGAGATTTTTTTGAAAAATTTGTGAATTTTAAGAAGTGGAATCAACGCAAACGGAGGCCCACAGCCCCCACAAGACACCAGGGCGCGCCCAGAAGGCCCAGGTGCGACGTGGTGGGTTGTGCCCACCTCGTATGTCGGTTGGAGCTTTCCTTCGGGATCAAGGAAGCTAATTTTTGTATAAAAATCCCCTCAAAATTTCAGCCCGATCGGAGTTACGGATCTCCGGAAATATAAGAAACGGTTTTCGGCTAGAAAACAGGAACGCGAAACAGAAGAAAACAGAGAGGGAGATCCAATCTAGGAGGGGCTCCTGCCCCTCCACCGCCATGGACGCCATGGACCAGAGGGGGAACTCTCCTGCCAACTAGGGGGGAGGCCAAGGAAGAAGAAGAAGGAGGGGGGCTCTCTCCCCCTCTCTCCCGGTGGCGCCGGAACGCCGCTGGGGCAATCATCGTGACGGCAATCTACACCAACAACTTCGCCGCCGTCAACACCAACTCCCCCCCCTCTATGCAGCGGTGTAACACCTCTCTTCCCCGCTGTAATCTCTACTTAAACATGGTGCTCAACTCCATATATTATTTCCCAATGATATTTGTCTATCCTATGATGTTTGAGTAGATCTCTTTTGTCCTATGGGTTAATTGTGGTATGATGTTATGGATGTGAGTTGTATGTTGATATGGTGCTGTCCTATGGTTCCCTTCGTGTCGCGCAAACGTGAGGGATCCCTGCTGTAGGGTGTTGCAATACGTTTATTATCTTGCAAAGACTTCTAGTTTTATTCCCGCAAAGTAGTTTCATACTTGTTCTATGTAAAGCAAGCATTAGCGTGCGCAGTGTTGTATCGGTGGTCGATAGAACTTGAGGGAATATTTGTTCTACCTTTAGCTCCTCGTTGGGTTCGACACTCTTACTTATCGAAAAAGGCTACAAACGATCCCCTACACTTGTGGGTTATCATCTCTCCCAGTGACAGAAGGGGCAGCGAGGCACACATGTATCGTTGTTATTAAGGATAACAAGATAGGGTCTATTCCTACATGAATAGATCTTGTCTACATCATGTCACTGTTCTTATTGCATTACTCCGTTTTTCCATGAACTTAATATACTAGATGCATGCTGGATAGCGGTCGATCTGTGGAGTAATAGTAGTAGATGCAGAATCGTTTCGGTCTACTAATCTTGGATGTGATGCCTATATAATGATCATCGACTTGGATAACGTCATGATTATTTGATCTTCTATCAATTTCCCAACAGTAATTTGGTCACCCACCGTGTGCTATACTCATGAGAGAAGCCACTAGTGAAACCTACGGCCCCCGGGTCTACTTTTCCAACATATTGCTTTCCGATCTATCTTTTTGCCGCTTTTGTTTTCAGATCTATTATTCCAAAAACCCAAAAATACCTTGCTGCACTTTTTATTTTCCTCTTTTATTTTGTGTTCTTGTGCGATCTATCTATCCAATCTAATCTATATTTTTACCGTGGAGAGATTGACAACCTCTATTTTGCGTCGGGTTGCAAGTATTTGTTCTTTGTGTGCAGGTACCGTTTACATAGTGTTGCGTGGTTCTCCTACTTGTTCGATAACCTTGATTTCATAACTGAGGGAAATACTTACCGTCGGTGTGCTGCATCATCCCTTCCTCTTTGGGGAAATACAGACGCAGTCTCAAGTCACGTCAAAAGAATTTCTGGCACCGTTGCCGGGGAAACATCATCAACATCTATCAGGTTCGTAATTATAAATCTCATCTCCTTGCAATTACATTATTTTCCATTTGCCTCTCGTTTTCCTCTCCCCCACTTCACCAAATTTGCTGTTTTATTCGCCCTCTTTTTCGTTTGCCCTTTTTCTCGTCAGATCTTTTGTTTCCTTGTCATCATGAGTGATTTTGGTATGGCAGAAACAGATGATGGCAGGACTCCTAATATTGGACGTTCTGGTAATCTTGATGCTAAAACTTTTGTTTTGGGGCAAGGGAACATTACAGGAAAAGAAAATATCCAAGAATTTTTCAATTGACTTGGAAATTTGACTCTCGATGATGCTCCTATACTGAAAAGAACTAAAACTTATGCGGAAGCTATTTCAGCGCTAGTTCTGAAACTTGAAAATAGGTTTATTCGTACCCATCCTACCTTGCAAAGATTGTTTCATGAGCTACCCATTATAAAAGATCCCAAAGCTAAAAAGTTAGGCACCCTTGTTCTCATGAATGAATTTGATCACATAGTACGAGAAGCTAGGGAGATTTTTGATTTTTTTGGTATGAGCCATGAAAAACCGGTTATAGGGGAGATCATTTACAATAGTGACTACATGTTGAGACATCTGCTTGGAAATAATCAAATTTTTGATGAGAACCTTAAAAAGGAAGTCCCCGTTTTAGATATGACCCAACAAGTTTTCAATGATGTTAATCAACAATATTCTTGGATTGTGGCCGGGAATCAAAGAGGGTACGTAGATGGACAACTTGATAGTGCTAAGGTTTCTATGGATGATGTGTTTAAGGTTTTATTTGCAAAACCTCTTGATAAAAATATCTCTGCAAAAAGCAAAGATGACAATACTTGAATCTATGTTAGTTTTGGTGATGTGTCTCATGAGTTTAATTTTTCCAAGTTTAGTAGACAACCACGTAATAAAGAATTATCTAGTAAGGATGAAATAATTGGTCTTGCTTCAATTGCCGTTCCTCCTACCGATCCACTAGAACAATATTTGCTAGACCATGAAAATGATATACACTTGCGTGAAAGAAATGAAATAGATAAAATTTTCTTTGAACAACAACCTCTCCTAAAACACAATTTGCCTATCGAAATGCTAGGAGGTCCTCCTCCACCTAAAGGTGATCCTGTGTTTGAATTAAAGCAATTGCCTAACACTTTGAAGTATGCTTATCTTGATGAGAAAAAGATATATCATGTTATTATTAGTGCTAACCTTTCAGAACATGATGAACAAAGATTATTAAAAATTCTGAGGAAGCACCGGGCTGCTATTGGATATACTCTTGATGATCTTAAGGGCATTAGTCCCACTCTATGTTAGCAAAAGATTAATATGGAACATGATGCTAAACCCGTTGTTGATCACCAACGATGATTGAATCCTAAGATGAAAGAAGTGGTAAGAACTAAAATATTAAAGATTCTGGAAGCAGGTATAATCTATCCCATAGCTGATAGTAGATGGGTAAGCCCTGTTCATTGTGTCCCTAAGAAGGGAGGTATTACTGTTGTTCCTAATGATAAGAATGAACTCATTCCACAGAGAATTGTCACTAGTTATAGAATGGTAATTGATTTTAGAAAATTAAATAAAGCTACTAGAAAAGATCATTACCCCTGCCTTTCATTGATCAAATGCTAGAAAGATTATCTAAGCACACACACTTTTGTTTCTGGATAGATATTCTGGTTTCTCTCAAATACCCGTATCACAATCTGATCTAGAGAAAATCTGCTTCACTTGTCCTTTTGGAACCTATGCTTATAGACGTATGCCTTTTGGTTTATGCAATGCACCTGCGACCTTTCAAAGATGTATGACTGCTATATTCTCTTATTTTTGTGAAAAGATTGTGGAGGTTGTCATGGATGATTTTTCCGTTTACGGAAATTCTTTTGATGATTGCTTAAGCAACCTTGATCAAGTTTTGCAGAGATGTGAACAAACTAATCTCGTCTTGAATTGGGAGAAGTGCCACTTTATGGCCAATGAAGGTATTGTCTTGGGGCATAAAATATCTGAACGAGGTATTGAGGTGGATAAAGCTAAAGTTGATGCAATTGAGAAAATGCCATGTCCTAAAGATATTAAAGGTATTCGAAGTTTCCTTAGTCATGCTGGTTTCTATAGGAGGTTTATTAAAGACTTCTCTAATATTTTTAGGCCTCTTACTAATCTTTTACAAAAGGATATTCCACTTGTTTTCGATGATGATTGTGTAGAAGCCTTTGAATCACTCAAGAAAGCCTTAACTTCTGCGCCTATCGTTCAACCACCTGATTGGAACTTGCCTTTTGAAATTATGTGTGATGCTAGTGATTATGCTGTTGGTGCTGTTCTAGGACAAAGAGTTGATAAAAAATTGAATGTTATCCATTATGCTAGCAAAACTCTAGACAATGCCCAAAGAAATTATGCTACTACTGAAAAGGAATTTTTAGCAGTTGTGTTTGCTTGTGATAAATTTAGATCTTACATTGTTGATTCCAAAGTTATTGTTCACACCGATCATGCTGCTATAAAATATCTTATGGAAAAGAAAGATGCTAAACCAAGACTCATTAGGTGGGTTCTCTTGCTCCAAGAGTTTGATTTACATATCACTGATAGGAAGGGAGTTGAGAACCCTGCAGCTGATAACTTGTCTAGGTTAGAAAATATTCTTGATGACCCACTACCTATTGATGATAGTTTTCCTGACGAACAGTTAGCTGCAATAAATGTTTCTCAAAACACTCCTTGGTATGTTGATTATGCTAACTACATTGTTGCTAAATATATACCACCTAGTTTCACATACCAACAAAAGAAAAAATTCTTCTACGATTTAAGACATTACTTTTGGATGACCCACATCTCTATATAGAAGGGGTAGATGGTATTATTAGACGTTGTGTACCTGAGCATGAACAGGAACAAATCCTACGGAAATGTCATTCTGAAGCTTATAGAGGACATCATGCGGGAGATAGAATTGCTCACAAGGTATTACAATCTGGTTTTTATTGGCCTACTCTCTTCAAGGATGCCCGTAAGTTTGTCTTGTCTTGTGATGAATGTCAAAGAATTGGTAATATCAGTAAGCGTCAGGAAATGCCTATGAATTATTCACTTGTTGTCGAACCATTTGATGTTTGGGGTTTTGATTATATGGGACCTTTCCCTTCCTCTAATGGGTACACTTATATTTTGGTTGCTCTTGATTATGTTACTAAGTGGGTAGAAGCTATTCCAACTAGTAGTGCTGATCATAACACCTCCATTAAAATGTTTAAAGAAGTTATCTTCCCGAGGTTTGGAGTCCCTAGATATTTAATGACTGACGGTGGTTCAGACTTTATTCATGGTGCTTTCCGTAAGATACTTGCTAAATATGATGTTAACCATAGAATTGCATCACCCTATCATCCTCAATCTAGTGGTCAAGTTGAACTTAGCAAAGATAAATAAACCTAATATTACAAAAAATTGTCAATAGGTCCCGAAAGAATTGGTCTAAGAAACTAGATGATGCACTTTGGGCCTATAGAACAGCTTATAAAAATCCTATGGGTATGTCTCCATACAAAATGGTATATGGAAAAGCTTGTCATTTGCCTCTAGAGTTAGAACATAAATTATTTTGGGCAATTAAAGAACTCAATTATGATTTCAAACTTGCTGGTGAGAAGAGGTTATTTGATATTAGCTCGCTAGATGAATGGAGAACCCAAGCTTATGAAAATGCCAAACTATTCTAAGAAAAAGTTGAAAGATGGCATGAGAAAAGAATCTAAAAGCGGGAATTCAAAGTTGGAGAATATGTTCTTTTGTACAACTCTCGTTTTAGATTTTTTGCAGGAAAGCTTCTTTCCAAATGGGAAAGACCATATGTTATTGAAGAGGTTTATCGTTCTGGAGCTATCAAGATTAATAATGCCGAAGGTACTAACCCAAAGGTGGTCAATGGACAAAGAATTAAACACTATATCTCAGGTACGCCTATTACTGTTGAAAGCAATGTTATCCAAACCATGACACCGGAGGAACACATAAAAGACATCTTCCGGAACACTCCAGAATTCTGAAAAAGAGAAGGTACGTGATACGGTAAGTAAACGGACTCCGAAAAATCCGCAAAAATATTTTTTGTCAGTTTTGGAATATTACAAAAATTAGGAAAATAAGAAATAAACAAGAAGGCAACCGAGGTAAGCACGATACACCAGGGCGCGCCAGCCCTGCCAGGCGCGCGCTAGTGGGTTGTGCCCACCTCGGATACCTCCCCGACCCCGTTTTCCTTCCATATTCTTGCTTCCCAAGATAAAAAATATCTATATATACTCCCGATCATTTTGACCACCGCATCGCAGAAAAATCCCATGTTCTTGTTTCGTGCTATTTTCCTGACATGTCTGAAAATATGTCTTCTCAAGATTCAGAGGGGGAGAGCTATGTTGCTGACTATATTGCAAACCCTAAGATCTATGGAGAGGTGGATCATTATGGATGGACCACAGATGAGGAGGAAGACGCTGCCATGAAGGAAACAAAGGGATATATCTCTGAGGAAGAGGATGACCCACTACCTCAGCCGGAGACATGCATGTGGAATTCAAGAAGTCAAGCCTCCCTACAAGATACAAACCTGAGGTTCAATTTATCCCATCTCGTTTTCTGCAAGAGAGCAAGGCGGCATTATGCAAAAAGATATTAAAGCTCGAGTTAGAGAATGAGGATATGAGGGAGGAAAATTTTATGCTCAAATATAAGATGAAGAAGAAGGCTAGTTCATCACCACCACCTTCATCATCTTCACCACCAAAGGAGACTTGAGCACACGGGTATGGGCACTCCCCTTGGCTTGATCCAAGCTTGGGGGAAATGCCCCGGTATCTTATCACTATCACTTTTATTTACTTTTATCTATTTTAGTTCGATCCTTAGCTATTTCGTGATCTAGATGAATAAAAGTTTAGTATGATCTATTTTCGAGTGCTAGTCTCGTGATCTATCTATCTATGTAATTGAGTGAGAGTTATATAATAAAGTTTAGTTTGAGCTTTTGCTTCTTTACTTTCTTGTTGCAATCAAAATAAAAAGGAAAATAAATGAAAAGGATCATATGCTAAGTAATGACATCACATAAGGAAAAGGATAAGTTGTAAAATTTATTGAAGATTGACAAACATAGCATTGGTCAATGATGCAATTCATGAAAGAATTAATAAGGGAAGAGAAGATTCACATGCAAATATACTATCTTGGACATAAATATTATATGCCAAAATAGTTGGCGTTGGACAAGGAAGACAATGTAATGATTTATGTTAGTTCTATTTCACATAGAAGTTATATTGTCATAGATCCTTCAACATGTGGTGCTTGCTCAATATCTTTGCTAGCCAAAAATTCCGCACTAAGTAGAGATCCTACTTGTGCATCCAAAAACCCTCAACCCAAACTCATGTTTTGAGAGTCCACCATACCTACCTACGGATCGAGTAAGATCCTTCAAGTAAGTTGTCATTGGTGCACTAAGGAATTTTTTTTCTAAGTCTGTTTGATCAATTAGTGTAAGAGAAAATTGAGCGTTGTACGAACTTATGATGGCAAAGTACTAAAAGCGATGGACTGCATAATAAAGGTTGCTATCATATATAGGGGGCAATATAGCGTGGTGTTGTTTTACATTAAGGGATTTGGCATACAAACCAAAAAGTGCATGACAACCTCTACTTCCCTCTGCGAAGGGCCTATCTTTTACTTTTATGTGTTTACTTTTATGCAAGAGTCAAAGTATTCTTCCCTATTCCTTTTTACTTTTTCTTTTTGCAAGCATCATGTGGTGAGGAAAGATCTAGGCACATATATCCAGTTGGATATGAGTGCGAATAAGTTATTATTGTTAACATCACCCTTGAGGTGAATACGTTGGGAGGTGAAACTATAAGCCCCTATCTTTCTATGTGCCCGGTTGAAACTTTTTGCTCATCGGTATGCTGTGAGTGTTAGCAATCATAGAAGATTAAATGATAGTTGAGTATGTACACATGCCAAAAGGCTCCGACATGAGACCCTTCCTGAAAATATGATGAATTGTAGTTGCAAAGTTGACTGAGAACATAGTTTGTTGGTTTTCAATAAGGTTTATGCTTTATACTTCTATGTTGTGATGAATTGTTACTTGTTCATGAGAAGTTATATGATGAAGTTATATAATAAAAGTTATATGAATAAGTTCTTTGCTAAATTTTGTTTCTTCTATGATAATAAGCATGATTCTACTATGTCCATATTTTGTTTTTATCGACACCTCTCTCTCAAACCATGTGGACATGTTTCACGATATCGGCTTTCGCTTGAGGACAAGCGAGGTCTAAGCTTGGGGGAGTTGATACGTCCATTTTGCATCATGATTTCCTACTATTATTTATAATGTTTTTATGCATAATAATGCTTTAGGGAGTGATTCTAATGCCTTTTCTCTCATAATATGCAAGGTTTACACAAAGGGGGAGAATACCGACAGCTGGAATTCTGGACCTGAAAAAGCATATCAGAGATACATATTCTGCACATCTCCAAATAAGCTGAAACTTCACGGAGAATTATTTTGGAATATATGAAAAATACTGGAGCAAATAACTACTGGAGGGGGCCCACCAGGTGAGCACAAGACATCAGGGCGCGCCAGGCCCCTAAGGCGCGCCCTGGTGGGTTATGCTCAGCACGGTCCACCTCCGGTGCCCATCTTCTGGTACTTAAGGTCTTTTGACCTAGAAAAAATAAAGAGAGGACTTTCGGGACGGAACGCCGCCGTCTCGAGGCGGAACTTGGGCAGGAGCACTTTTGCCCTGCGGCGAAGCGATTCCGCCGAGGGAACTTCCCTCCCGGAGGGGGAAATCGAAGCCATTGTCATCACCAACAACCCTCTCATCTTTGGGAGGCCAATCTTCATCAACATCTTCAACAACACCATCTCCTCTCAAACCCTAGTTCATCTCTCGTGTTCAATCTTTGTACCGGAACCTTAGATTGGTACCTGTGGGTGACTAGTAGTGTTGATTACATCTTGTAGTTGATTACTATATGGTCTATTTGGTGGAAGATTATATGTTTAGATCCATTATGCTATTTAATACCCCTCTTATCTTGAGCATGAATATTATTTGTGAGTAGTTACCTTTGTTCTTGAGGTCACGGGAGAAGTCATGTTGCAAGTAGTCATGTGAATTTGATATGTGTTCGATATTTTGATGATATGTATGTTGTGATTCCCTTAGTGGTGTCATGTGAACGTCGACTACATGACACTTCACCATCCTTGGGCCTAAGGGAATGCATTGTGGAGTAGTTATTAGATGATGGGTTGCTAGAGTGACAGAAGCTTAAACCCTAGTTTATGCGCTACTTCGCAAGGGGCTGATTTTGATCCAAACGTTTAATGCTATGGTTAGATTTTATCTTAATACTTTTCTTGCAGTTGCATATGCTTGCGAGGTGGTTAATAATAAGTGGGAGGTTTGTTCAAGTAAGAACAGCACCCAAGCACCGGTCCACCCACATATGAAATTATCAAAGTAGTGAACGCAAATCAAACCAACATGATAAAAGTGACTAGATGAAATTCCCGTGTACCCTCAAGAACACTTTGCCTATTATGAGAGTTTGTTCTGGCCTGTCCGTTGAAACAAAAGGATTGGGCTACCTTGCTGCACTTTATTTACCGTTACCGTTACTTGCTCGTCACTAAATATCTTGCTATCAAACTATCTGTTAGCTACTATTTCATTGCTTGAAGAAATTATCTTGTTGAAAATCGCTTGTCATTTCCTTCTGCTCCTCGTTGGGTTCGACACTCTTACTTATCGAAAGGACTACGATTGACCCACTATACTTGTGGGTCATCATCTCGCTGCCGCAAATCCTTAAGGACTCGGAGCTCGCAACGGCCTTTGGTCCTCGACTGGTCGAAGACCACGGTGGAGACGAGCAAGAGCCGTCTCCATCACCTTGATGAGGAGAGGCTAAAGTAAGACGAGGAGTGTTCTCTGAGAGAGACCACCGCCGTCGCCTCCTCCGACAAGTCCCCCGCCTATGGCCACGGTGGCCATGGACGCACGCGTGATGCATGGGCAAGCGAATATCATCATTTGCGAGTGCAAGGCGGCGGTCGGGAAGCCCTGCCGCGACTCGCGTCTTTCCACACTTGAAGCCTGACTCCGATTACTCCGACGACAACAACAGATGTGCCACCGACCATCCTCGCCTGGCGTATGAGGTCACCATCAGATGCATGGGCAGTTTAGTTTTTTTTCGTTTCGGTTTTTGTTCATCGGATGAAATATCACCTGATTTTATGTAAAAAGTACTCCCTCCATCCCATAATATAAGAGTATTTTTTATACTAGTGTCGTGTCAAAAACTCTCTTATATTATGAGACGGTGGGAGTATTTAAGTTTGAATGAAATCATTCAATTATTTAAATTTGCATTACATTTATTTCTTTTGCTTAGATTTATTTAAAATGTGACCAAACATTTACGGCTAAGTTTGAATGACCGGCCTCTACATCAGTGTCCGGACATCGGTACAAATTGGTCCACGAACAGATGCAATGTTTTTTAGGATCGCACCCTAACCATAGCTCAGAGGCTGCCAAGGACGAGATGTGTGTCATTTATTTTTAACAACCCAACACTGAATTGGTTCTCCAGTTTAAACAAACAAACAAAAAAAGGTGAATTGGTTCTAGCTAGTTTGATCGAGATAGCCCGATTGTCGGACTGGGATCAGGTGACATGCCTTCAAGTAGTCATGCCATAACATGCGATTGTCCATCTACCATTTAAATAAGATCCAACTCTCACAATAGCCCAAGTGAAAAAACGATCCAGACTTGTTTTTTTCAGTCATTCAACAGTAGCAAAGGGCAAACAACAACGTTGGGTTTGCCAGAACAGAAACTACAGTCCTATACGTTGTATCAATATGTATAATTTAATTTCAAAAATAATTCTTTTCCACGGGATCAAAAAATAAAATATGTATACATGGAAATCCAGAACTGGCACCGATCAAGCATGCAACAACCAACTCATCAACGCATCCAGCCATTATCTGTCCATTAGAGAACCGATTTCTTTGCCATACTTAGAGCATCTATAGCCAGCCGCCTCAACCCCCCCCCCCAAACGCCCGAATGGACTGCACAGTCACTGATCAGTAAAAAAAACCGACCCACCCGGACGCCTCAAACCTTCCTCAGAAGCCCGGGCTGACCGACACTTCTCATATCCAACTCATATTTGGAAGGATATGAGGCGGCCTGGCGGACGCGTCTGCCACATCAGACTGACATTGGGGTCCGAGACAAAATTGCTTGGAAAACCAACAACCCGACGGGTGTCTTCTCTGGGGGTGTGAACGCCATGTGGCACCGCTCCGTCTCGCCGCCCCAGGGCTAAATCTGGCTATTTAAGCCAGACGGCAACCCCCAGCCCTAGACACTCCACTTCTCTTCCTCTCCACCCCCCTCTCCGCACCACTAGCCTGACCCGACATCTCTCTCTTCGCCTTCCTCTTTGTTTGCCGGATGTGACAGCCATGGTCGGGCAGAGGGTGATCACATACGCGATGCGAAGCTGCACCTTGAGCCGCTCGAGGAGATCCGAGCTCGGTATGGATCCCGGATCACAGCTAGACTGTCCTTGGAGACGAACGCGCCCGGGCCACCCCATATCCACCCTAGATATGGGCTTGATATGACGGGTGCTGATCATCCTGGGCATCCGAGACCGGTTTGAAGTGCTCAAATAGGTCCGGCTTTTTTGACCGGTCAGTGACCGGGTCGTCCACGCGGTCTTTTGAGGGGGCTTGAGGCGCTCGGCTGTAGACACTCTAAGTATGGGTTTTTTTCCAGTTCTCTAATGGGTGGATGATGGCTGGATGAGTTGATGAATTGGTTGATGCATGCTTGATCGTTGGCTCGATTTCAATGTATATTTTTGTTGAAATGAATGTATACATTTGGTACGACGTATAGTTCTTTAGTTTCTATTTTGGCAAACTAATCACTGTTGTTTGCCCCTTGCAATTGTCGAATGACAGAAAAAGGCAAGTCTGAATCTTTTTTCACTTGGGCCATTGTGAGACCTTGGATCTTGTTTCGATGGTAGATGTACAACCGACGACGTGACTGCGTGAAAGCATGCCACCTGATCCCAGTTCGGCACACATAAGGTGTGAGGTCTCTGGTGTCGGGTTTTTTACTTTGACTTACAATTTTCAAAGTTCTATATCTTTTGAACGAAAAATCAAATTAAGATATTTTTTCATATTTGTGTTTCTCATGACCAGCGCTTTCAAATAAGATCCATTTAAAATACATTTTGGCAACTTAAAAGACGATTTTATTTTTAGTGTTGAAATTAGTATGAGTGAGCGATAAAAATCAATTATTTTGTGTCTACGACCGACAAATTTTTTTGCTTAAAAGTATAGCTCTGAAACTGGTTGAAACTTGGTAGCTTTTGATGCAAAAACCGTAAGTTTCATCGTTCAAATTTGAAACTTATTGAGGGATTTTCATTTTTACTGTGCCCATGTGTGGGCTGATACGTCTGCAACGTATCTATAATTTTTGATTATTCCATGATTCTATATTATCATTCTTGGATACTTTATATGCATTTATATGCTATTTTATATCATTTTTGTGAACTAACCTATTAACCTAGTGCCCAGTGTCAGTTGTTGTTTTCTGCTTGTTTTTGGCCTTTCACGAATAATGTACCAAACGAATTCCAAATGCCCCGATTTTTTTTGATGATTTTTTCCGAACAGAAATAAGACCTGAAAGCTTCGGAGGGAGACCGAAGGCCACATGGGGTGGTACCAAGCCAACATGGCGCGCTCAGGGAGGGTGGCCGCGCCCAGATGGCTTGGGACCACCTCCCGCAGCCTCCTGACCTAATTCCAACTCTATATATTCTCTAAAATCGGAAAAACACCCGAGAGCCAGCCAAAATACTTTTTCCACCGCCGCAAGTCTCTGTTCTGATGGGAGGCCATCTGGAGCCTTGTTTCGGTGCCCTGCCGGAGGGGGATAGATCAAGGAGGGCCTCTACATCAACCTTGCTGCCTCCATGATGATGTGTGAGTAGTTTACAATAGACCTACGGGTCCATAGTTAATACTTAGATGTCTCTCTTTCTGTGATCTTCAATACAAAGTTCATCGCGATTCCCGCGGTGATGAATCCGATGTAATCCTTCTTTGCGGTGTGTTTGTTGGGATCCGATGAATTGTGGGTTTATGTTCAGATTATTCATAAAAATATATTGAGTCTTTACTGAATTCTTATATGCATGATTGTTATAGCTTCGTATTGCTCTCCAGTCTATCGGTTTGGTTTGGCCAACTAGATTGATTTATCTTCAGTGGGAGTGGTGCATTGTGATGGGTTTAATCTTGCGGTGCTCAATCCTCGTGACAGAAGGGTACATGACACGTATTGTATTACTGCCACTAAGGGGAAATTGATTGGGTTTATTCATATTGATTTTATTTAATTTGTCTACATCATGTCATCTTGCTCCACGCATTACTCTGTTTTTACTTAATACTTTAGATGCATGCTGGATAGCGGTCGATGGGTGGAGTAATAGTAGTAGATGCAGGCAGGAGTCGGTCTACTTATTTATGGACGTGATACCTATATATATGATCATTGTCGTGCATAAATATTGCATAACTATGCACTTTTCTATCAATTGCCCAACAGTAATTTGTTTACCCACCGTATGCTTTCTTCGAGAGAGAAGCCTCTAGCGTAAACTATGCCACCGGGTCTTCACAAAATATATTATTACAAAAACACCAAAAATATTGCTGCCACTTATTTACTGTTATTTTATTTTATATGTATATTATCTATCTATCACTACTGATCTCTTGCAAGTAACGAGTTCAAAGGGGCTTGATAACCCTCTTGCCCACATTGGGTGCATGTGTGTGCTCTTTTGTATGTAGGTGCTGAAGACGGGAATTTGTGTGGTCCTCCTATTGGTTCGATAACCTTGGTTCTCACAGAGGGAAATACTTATCTCTACCGTGTTGCATCTCCTCTCCTCTCAGGGGAAAATCCCAACGCAGTTTACAAGTAGCATGGTTATGCGAATCGTGAGGCAAAACAAGCAGGCGACAGGACTTGACAGATGAGTGCCCCCCGCACACATGTGCCCCTGCGAATTTCCGCGAGTTTCCTATAACAAATTTTTCTAGGAAAATCAACCAAGAAAGTGGGTTGCCATCGACCGAATTTCCGGAGACAAAGAAATAGCCTCCATCACCCCACTCGTGTCATCTTAGGGCATCTTCAGCGCCAACCCACAAATTATTAGAAATATTCCCTAGAGGCAATAATATCTTATTATTATATTTACATATTCATAATTAAGATTTTATATTCTATGCTAGAACTGCTATGATTCCGGAATATACGATTCAGTGGAAAACTCATATGCACGTGTGGAATGATAAACGGTAAAATATAGATTCCTAGTCATGCCTCTAATACGGATTCAAGTATTGTTAGCGATCATGTTTTTCTAATCTTAGGATATCCTTAAATGTAATGATAGTTCTAAAACAACATTGAGAGTATGACATTAGAAGAACGATCATATTGAATCGACCCAAACTTGTTTGTTATACTTTGAGATAATATCGTCTGAAATCAATTGTTATAACATGGAGTGTTAACATGTGTTTTTATGTTCCTTATACCATGAGAGTATCGTAGCCACTTCTTACCGCACGATGAGCTTTGGGGTTGCTCAAGCATCATCTGTACTAGGCGATCATAACAACAACTTACTAGTACATCGAAAAATTTGACAAGGGACTAGATAGCTCAAGTGTGGGATTTGCTTCTCCCACGATGAAGATATATTATTAGCGCCATGTCGGTGTGACGACATCCCTCATTGTTTGGCCAGACATAGGTGATTATGTCATAGGGATGGCAGAACACATTAACGATAAAGAAGAACAAAACCGGTAATGAGGACACGGTATAGTGAGCATGTGAATGACTCAAGAGGATACCGATGCATCTCAAGTTTTGTAAAGTATTCTGAAGAAAAGGTAATTTTACATGGTGACCAAAGGTTCACTCGAATATCATTCACGCACTCATAAGGATCGATATAGATGTCCACGGTTCCGCTATCTGTCATTGGACGAAGGGGTTTCATTCATGTCTATGAGTTACCGAAACTACGGGGCACAAGCTTAAGGTAATAACGATCTACTAAGTGTTAATAGTGCGGGATTAATGATAACATATTTGTCAAATTGTTTCATTAATATTCCAAATAGTTTTGAGAGGATCCGGAAGCGTTTCGGGGTCACCGGAAGGGTTTGGGAGACTATTAGGCAATACCAGGTATTACCGATAAATAATATATAGGTGGAAAATGTATCCATAGATGTTAAATTAATAATAAAAGGCTGTTGTAATAGCTAGATTTCTTTTATATTTAATTTAATAACGACGGGCCATCAAAGGCCAATAGGTGGAAGGAAACTTGGGCCACAAGGGCCCAAGTGGAGGTGGCGCCCCCTCCTATGGTAAGGAGGGAGGGGAGGACGAATTGGAGGGGAACCTTCTCCTTGGCCGACGCAAGGGGGAAGGAAACCTCCCACCCTTTTGTTTCGTCCTCCTCCCCTCTCCACCAATATATACTAGGGATTTTCTGTCCTTTTGGAGATAGAAATTTTGAAGTCTCCTCTAGTCCTCTAGTTCTACTTCTAGTTAATCATAGTTGGTCAATTAGAGCTCGACCTAGATCATCTAATCGTCATAATTAAATGTCCAATGTGATTCTAATGTCCTTCCTCTAATTCTCTAGCGACGATTAGCTCTGGACAGTGAAGCGCTGCCGGATCATGAAGACCGTACGCTCGCAACCAAGTAGAGGCCATGCTTTAGGTCTTCCATTCGAGGGATCATTCGTGGGCAGTTCGCGGGATCGTTCATCTACGGGTTGAGGGACTTCATCAACGATCTACATCGACTCGTATTCTTCCGCTGCAACTCAGAGTTGGTAACGATCTAATCCCAACCGTTATTGTAACTTCATAGTGTTCCTGGTCGATCGTAGGGCGAGTTTTTTGTGTTTTCTACTACATTTCCAATAGTGGCATCATGAGCAGTTCTATGAGTAGATACATGTTGGGATCTAGATCAAATGTGGATGTGAGGTTTTGATGTTCTCGTTATGCTTCCCTCGACTGTTTCTTCGGTTCAGTTCATTGATGGCATGCTGTAGCTTTGCACAAAGTTCTGATAATCGTCCGGCTCTGGATGTCGACGATCTGCTAACAGTTCTTTGGGCTTCATCATAGTCAACAATAGTGAATTGTTGCAATCACAAGAGGGCGATGAAGATGATTGATCTTCTAGGGGGTCATGCGTAATGACGAAGTTTAGTGTGGGGCTAGAGATTTTTTAAATAAGTCTCTTCCCACATACGCCCCGAAAGTTAATCTAGCAACAAGGATTATCACCTTAATGGTGGATGTAGGTAGCTAGTGTTATCCGGAAACCCTACAAACCACGTAATTGAAATTTGCCAAACCATTAGAAGACGTCTAACTTCATTTTGTAGGATGCATGTGATGTCGTATAGCCTCGTCAAGATAATATGTTTATGTATGAGATGGTCATATGCTGTATTGTTAAGTGGTCTGGGTATCACAATACATCATGATGGCCAGAGCCAAGGGATTGTCACTCTCATGACCTTCATGTCAAAAATCGTTATTTTATTATCGACGGACGTGATGAACGTGCTACGGAGGACCCCAGAGCAAGGAGGCTTCACCATGCGCTGAAAATCATGGTGTTGGTTAAAGAATCATCCTGGAACATCATCCTCGGCGCCCAGGGTTGTACCATATCATGCTGTTGTGAATTGCCTGAGATGTTTATCCCTTTGTTTTTTGCATCCTTGATTGCGCAGTAGTCAATTATTAGTGTGATCTCTCACATTAAATAAAAAATTAAAAAGGTGTTCTTCCTAGTGTTGGAACCGTCTATAACACATAGCTTTTAGGAGTGCGTCATGTCCACATGAGTACAAAACGAATCGTGGGTGTAAGATGGGTTAGGTCAGACCTAGCAAGAAGATATCACTTGGTTATCTTGAAGTTCTAGCCGAATCATTCTGAGCTCGAAGCACAAAGCATCGAAAGATGAACGATAATTATATCGAGATATGACCGGCAAAAGATTGCCAACCGGTCAGAATTAACATCATCAGTGATGCCCATATCAATGGATGTGAACGAGATCTGGGTCTTCAATCACTTACTATCAATAATGAGAGATATTCATTTGAGTAGGAGTGCAATTTATATTAAAATTTGTTTAAATACTAGTGCAAATTAATTACGAAATATGTCTAAGTAAATTTGTGTTTATCATTGTAGATTGATACGTCTCCAACGTATCTATAATTTATGAAGTATTCATGCCATATTTACAACAATTTTATATGGTTTTGGTATGATTTGCATGGAACTAACCCGGGCTGACGTTGTTTTCAGCAGAACTACCGTGGTGTTGTTTTTTGTGCAAAAATAAAAGTTCTCCAAATGCAACGAAACTTTTTGATGATTTTTTTGGAACAAAAGAGGCACTAGAAGCTTCGTGGGAGGGCCAGAAGATCCACGAGGTGGCCACAACCCACGAGGGCGCGCCAGCCCGCTCTGGCGCGCCCTGGTGTCTTGTGGGCCCTCATGGCCCATCTTCGCGTGAAACCGACGCCCAAAAATCCTATATATTCAGAAACCCCCAGAAATAACCCTAGATCAGAAGTTCCACCGCCGCAAGCCTCTGTAGCCACGAAAAACCAATCTAGACCCCGTGTCGGCACCCTGTCGGAGGGGGAAATCATTACCGGAGGCCATCTTCATCATCCCCATGGTCTCCATGATGATGAGGGAGTAGTCCACCCTCGGGGCTGAGGGTTTGTACCAGTAGCTATGTGTTTAATCTCTCTCTCTCGTGTTCTTGATTTGGCACGATCTTGATGTATTGCGGGCTTTGTTAATATAGATCTTTGAAAAACCACCTTTCCCTGTTAGGATAAAGGAACATGCTAAGGTATCAACTGTGGTTCGTAAGAGTAATATAAGAGAACCTAAGCCCCCTGAACAAATTAAAGTAGAACCTAGTGTTGCTATGGTTAAAGATCTCTTGGTAGAAAATATTGATGGGCATGTTATCTACTTCTGTGATGAAGCTGCTAGAATTGCTAAACCCGATGAAAAAGATAAACATAGACCCATAGAAGGCATGCCTGTTGTCTCAGTTAAAATAGGAGATCATTGCTATCATGGTTTATGTGATTTGGGTGCTAGTGTGAGTGCTATCCCTTTTACCTTATACCAAGAAATTATGGATGAAATAGCACCTGCTGAAATAGAAGACATTGATGTTACTATTAAACTTGCTAATAGAGACACCATCACACCACTTGGGATTGTTAGAGATGTTGAAGTCTTGTGTGGGAAAGTAAAATACCCTACTGATTTTCTAGTTCTTGGTTCCCCACAAGATGACTTTTGTCCCATTATCTTTGGTAGACCTTTCTTGAGCACTGTCAATGCTAAGATAGATTGTGAAAATAAACTATCGGTGTCAGTTTTGGTGGTGTGTGTCATGAGTTTAATTTTTCCAAGTTTAGTAGACAACCTCGTGATAGAGCGTTATCTAGTAAGGATGAAATAATTGATCTTGCTTCTATTGTTGTGCCTCCTACCGATCCATTAGAACAAAATTTGCTTGACTATGAAAATGATATGCACTTGCGTGAGAGAAATGAAATAGATAAAATTTTCTTTGAACAACAATCTCTCCGGAAACACAATTTGCCAATTGAAACTCTTGGAGGCCCTCCTCCACCTAAAGGTGATCATGTGTTTGAATTAAAGCAATTGCCCGATACTTTGAAGTATGCTTATCTTGATGAGAAAAAGATATATCATGTTATTATTAGTGCTAACCTTTCAGGACATGAAGAAGAAAGATTATTAAAAGTTCTAAGGAAGCACCGGGCTGCTATTGGATATACTCTTGATGATCTTAAGGGCATTAGTCCCACTCTATGCCAGCACAAGATTAATATGGAACCTGATGCTAAACCCGTTGTTGATCATCAACGACGATTAAATCCTAAGATGAAAGAAGTGGTAAGAACTGAAATATTAAAGCTTCTGGAAGCAGGTATAATCTATCCCATAGCTGATAGTAGATGGGTAAGTCCCGTTCATTGTGTCCCTAAGAAAGGAGGAATTACCGTTGTTCCTAATGATAAAAATGAACTCATTCCACAAAGATTTGTCACTGGTTATAGAATGGTAATTGATTTTAGAAAGTTAAATAAAGCTACTAGAAAAGATCATTACCATCTGCCTTTCATTGATCAAATGCTACAAAGATTATCTAAGCACACACACTTTTGTTTTCTGGATGGATATTCTAGTTTCTCTCAAATACCCGTGTCACAATCCGATCAAGAGAAAACCACCTTTACTTGCCCTTTTGGAACCTATGCTTATAGACGTATGCCTTTTGGTTTATGCAATGCACCTGCTACCTTTCAAAGATGTATGACTGCTATATTCTCTGATTTTTGTGAAAAGATTGTGGAGGTTTTCATGGATGATTTTTCCGTTTACGGGACTTCTTTCGATGATTGCTTAAGCAACCTTGATCGACTTTTGCAGAGATGTGAACAAACTAATCTCGTCTTGAATTGGGAGAAGTGCCACTTTATTGTTAATGAAGGTATTGTCTTGGGTCATAAAATATCTGAACGAGGTATTGAGGTGGAGAAAGCTAAAGTTGATGCAATTGAGAAAATGCCATGTGCTAAAGATATTAAAGGTATTCGAAGTTTCCTTGGTCATGTTGGTTTCTATAGGAGGTTCATTAAAGACTTCTCTAAAATTTCTAGGCCTCTTACTAATCTTTTGCAAAAGGATATCCCTTTTGTTTTTGATGATGATTGTGTGGAAGCCTTTGAAACACTCAAGAAAGCTTTAACCTCTGCACCCATCGTTCAACCACCTGATTGGAACTTGCCTTTTGAAATTATGTGTGATGCTAGTGATTATGCTGTTGGTGCTGTTCTAGGACAAAGATTTGATAAGAAATTGAATGTTATCCACTATGCTATTAAAACTCTAGACAGTGCCCAACGAAATTATGCTACCACTGTAAAAGAATTTTTAGCAGTTGTGTTTGCCTGTGATACATTTAGATCCTATATAGTTGACTTCAAAGTTATTGTTCACACCGATCATGCTGCTATTAAATATCTTATGGAAAAGAAAGATGCTAAACCTAGACTCATTAGGTGGGTTCTCTTGCTTCAAGAATTTGATTTACAAATCGTTGATAGGAAGGGAGCTGAGAACCCCGTAGCTGTTAACATGTCTAGGTTAGAAATTTTTTTGATGACCCGCTACCTATTGATGATAGTTTTCCAGACTAACAGTTAGCTGCAATAAGTGTTTCTCAAAACACCCCTTGGTATGCTGATTATGCTAACTACATTGTTGCTAAATATATACCACCTAGCTTCACATACCAACAAAAGAAAAAATTCTTCTATGACTTAAGACATTACTTTTGGGATGACCCACATCTCTATAAAAAAGGAGTAGATGGCATTATTAGACGTTGTGTACCTGAGCATGAACAGGAACAAATCCTATGGAAATGTCTTTCCGAAGCTTATGGAGGACATCATGCGGGAGATAGAACTGCTCACAAGGTATTGCAATCTGGGTTTTATTTGCCTACTCTCTTCAAGGATGCCCGTAAGTTTGTATTGTCTTGTGATGAATGCCAAAGAATTGGTAATATCGGTAAGCGTCAGGAAATGCCAATGAATTATTCACTTGTTGTTGAACCATTTGACGTTTGGGGTTTTAATTATATGGGGCCTTTTCCTTCCTCTAACGGGTACACTCATATTTTGGTTGCTGTTGATTATGTCACTAAGTGGGTAGAAGCTATTCCAACTAGTAGTGCTGATCACCACACCTCCATTGAAATGCTTAAAGAGGTTATCTTCCCGAGGTTTGGAGTCCCTAGATATTTAATGACCGATGGTGGTTCACACTTTATTCATGGTGCTTTCCGTAAGATGCTTGCTAAATATGATGTTAACCATAGAATTGCATCACCCTATCATCCTCAATCTAGTGGTCAAGTTGAACTTAGCAATAAAGAAATAAAATTGATATTACAAAAAACTGTCAATAGGTCTCGAAATAATTGGTCTAAGAAGATGATGCACTTTGGGCCTATAGAACAGCTTATAAAAATCCTATGGGTATGTCTCCATACAAAATGGTATATGGAAAAGCTTGTCATTTGCCTCTAGAATTAGAACATAAAGCATTTTGGGCAATTAAAGAACTCAACTATGAGTTCAAACTTGCCGGTGAGAAGAGGCTATTTGATATTAGCTCACTAGATTAATGGAGAACCCAATCCTATGAAAATGCCAAACTATTCAAAGAAAAAGTAAAAAGATTGCATGACAAAAGAATCCAAAAGCGGGAATTCAAAATAGGAGACTATGTTCTTTTGTTCAACTCTCGTTTAAGATTTTTTGCAGATAAGCTTCTCTCCAAATGGGAAGGACCATATATTATCGAAGAGGTTTATCGTTGTGGAGCTATCAAGATTATTAATGCCGAAGGTACTAACCCGAAGGTGGTCAATGGACAAAGAATTAAGCACTATATCTCAGGTACGCCTATTAACGTTGAAAGCAATGTTATCCAAACCATGACACCGGAGGAACACATAAAAGAAACTTTCCAAAACACTCCAGAATTCTGAAAAATAGGAGGTACGTCATACGGTAAGTAAACAGACTCCAAAAAATCCGCATTTTTTTGTCGGTTTTGGAATATTAGAAAATTTTGGAAAGTAAGAAATAAACCGGAAGGTTATCGAGGTGAGCACGATACACCAGGGCGCGCCCTGGTGAGTTGTGCCCACCTCGGACACCTTCCCGACTCCGTTTTCCTTCCATATGCTTGTTTCCCAAGAATAAAAATTCTCTATATATACCCCCGACTGTTTTGACGACCACATCGTAGAAAAATCCTCTGTTCTTGTTTTGTGTTGTTTTCCTGACAGATCTAAAAATATGTCGTCTCAAGATTCGGAGGGGGAGAGCTATGTTGCTGACTATGTTGAAAACCCCAAGATCTATGGAGAAGTGGAGCATTATGGATGGACCTCAAATGAGGATATGAAGGAAACAAAGGATGATAGCTCTGAGGAAGAGGTTGACCGACTACCTCAACCCGGAGACATGCATGTGGAATTCAAGAAGTCAAGCCTCCCTAGAGGATACAAACCTGAGGTTCAATTTATCCCATCTCGTTTTCTGCAGGAGAGCAAGGCGATAGTATGCAAAAACATATTAAAGCTCGAGTTGGAGAATGATGATCTGAGGGAGGAAAATTTCATGCTTAAATATAAGTTGAAGAAGAAGGCTACACCACCACCTTCTTCATCACCACCACCAAAGGAGACTTGAGTACACGGGTATGGGCACTCCCCTTGGCTTGAGCCAAGCTTGGGGGAGGTGCCCCGGTATCATATCACCATCACTTTTATTCACCCTTACCTATTTTAGTTTGATCTTTAGTTTTCCTTTGCTTTAGTTGAATAAAAGTCTAGCATCATCTATTTTCGTGTGTTAGTTTCGTGGTCTATCTATCTATGTAATCGAGTGAGAGTTATATAATAAAGTTTAGTTTGAGTTTTTGCCTATCTACTTTCTTGTTGCAATCAAAATAAAGGAAAAAGAAATAAATGAAAAGAATCATATGCTAATCTTATGGTGAGTAATGACATCACATAAGGAAAAGTATAAGTAGTAAAATTTATTGGAGATTGACAAACATAGCATTGGTCAATGATGCAATTCATGAAAGAATTAATAAGGGAAGAGAAGATTCACATGCAAATACACTATCTTGGACATCTTTTATGATTGTGAGCCCCCATTAAATATTATATGTCAAAAAATTTGACGTTGGACAAGGAAGACAACGTAATGATTTATGCTTGTTCATATCCACATAGAAGTTATATTGTCATAGATCCTTCAACATGTGGTGCTTGCCCAATATCTTTGCTAGCCAAAAATTCTGCACTAATTAGAGATACTACTTGTGCATCCAAGAACCCAAAGCCAAATTCATTCTTTGAGAGTCCACCATACCTACCTACGGATCGAGTAAGATCCTTCAAGTAAGTTGTCATCGGTGCAATAAGGCAATAAAATTTGCTTCTAAAAGTGTTTTGATCAATTAGTGAAAGAGAAAATTGAGCACTATACGAACTTGTGATGGCAAAGTAATAAAAGCGACGGACTGCATAATAAAGGTTGCTATCATAGGGGGCAATATAGCGTGACGTTCTTTTACATTAAGGGGTTGGGCATACAAACCAAAAAGCGCATGACAACCTCTGCTTCCCTCTGCGAAGGGGCTATCTTTTACTTTTATGCAAGAGTCAAAGTATTCTTCCCTATTCCTTTTTACTTTTTTCTTTTGTAAGCATCATGTGGTGAGGAAAGATCTAGGCACATATATCCAGTTGGATCTGAGTGGGCATGAGTTATTATTGTTGACATCACCCTTGAGGTGAATACGTTGGGAGGCCACACTATAAGCCCCTATCTTTCTATGTGTCCGGTCGAAACTTTTTGCTCATGGGTATGTTGTGAGTGTTAGCAATCATAGAAGACTAAATGATGGTTGAGTATGTGGACTTTCCAAAAGGCTCTGACATGAGACCCTTCCTGAAAATATAATGAATTGTAGTTGCAAAGTTGAGTGAGAACATAGTTTGTTGGTTTTCAATAAGGTTTATGCTTTATACTTCTATGTTGTGATGAATTGTTACTCGTTCATGAGAAGTTATATGATGAAAGTATATGAATAAGTTTTATGATAGAGTTTGTTGCTGTTATGATAATAAGCATGGTGCTTCTATGTCCGTATTTTGTTTTTATCGACACCTCTCTCTCAAACCATGTGGACATGCTTTTCAATTTTGGCTTCTCGCTTGAGGACAAGCGAGGTCTAAGCTTGGGGGAGTTGATACGTCCATTTTGCACCATGATTTCCTACTGTTATTTATTATGTTTTGTTGAATAATAATGCTTTAGGGAGTGATTCTAATGCCTTTTCTCTCATAATATGCAAGGTTTACACAAAGAGGGAGAATACCGGCAGCTGGAATTCTGGACCTGAGAAAAGCACATCAGAGATACCTATTCTGCACATATCCAATGGAGCTGAAACTTTACGGAGATTATTTTTGGAATAATAAAAAAATACTGGAGCAAAGAACTACCGGAGGGTCCACCCAGGTGGGCACAAGACACCAGCGTGCGCCAGGCCCCCCTGGGCGCGCCCTGGTGGGTTGTGCCCTCCTCGGCCCACCTCCGGTGCCCATCTTCTGGTATATAATCACTTTTGACCTAGAAAAAAATAAGAGGAGGACTTTCGGGATGGAGCACCGCCGTCTCGAGGCGGAACTTGGGCAGGAGCACTTTTGCCCTCCGGCGGAGCGATTCCGCCAGGGGAACTTCCCTCCCGGAGGGGGAAATCGAAGCCATCGTCATCACCAACACCCCTCTCATCTTTGGGAGGCCAATCTTCATCAACATCTTCAACAGCACCATCTCCTCTCAAACCCTAGTTCATCTCTTGTGTTCAATCTTTATACCGGAACCTCAGATTGGTACCTGTGGGTGACTAGTAGTGTTGATTACCTTGCGTAGTTGATTACTATATGGTTTATTTGGTGGAAGATTATATGTTCAGATCCATTATGCTATTCAATACCCCTCTGATCTTGACCATGATTATTATTTGTGAGTGGTTACCTTTGTTCTTGAGGTCACGGGAGAAGTCATGTTGCCAGTAATCATGTGAATTTGATATGTGTTCGCTATTTTGATGGTATGTATGTTGTGATTCTCTTAGTGGTGTCATGTGAACGTCGACTACATGACACTTCACCATTCATGGGCCAAAGGGAATGCATTGTAGAGTAGTGATTAGATGATGGGTTGCTAGAGTGACAGAAGCTTAAACCCTAGTTTATGCGCTACTTCGTAAGGGGCTGATTTGGATCCAAACGTTTAATGCTATGGTTAGATTTTATCTTAATTCCTTTGTCGTAGTTGCGGATGCTTGCGAGGGGGTTAATCATAAGTGGGAGGTTGTTCAAGTAAGAATAGCACCCAAGCACCGGTCCACCCACATATCAAATTATCAAAGTAGCGAACACGAATCAAACCAACATGATAAAAGTGACTAGATGAAGTTCCCGTGTACCCTCGAGAACACTTTGCCTATTACTAGAGATTGTTCTGGCCTGTCCTATGCCACAAAAGGATTGGGCTACCTTGCTGCAACTTATCTACCGTTACCGTTACTTGCTCGTTACCAATTACCTTGCTATCAAACTATCTGTTACCTACAATTTCAGTGCTTGCAGAAATTACCTTGCTGAAAACCGCTTGTCATTTCCTTCTGCTCCTCATTGGGTTCGACACTATTACTTATCGAAAGGACTACGATTGATACCCTACACTTGTTGGTCATCAAGACTCTTTTCTGGCACCGTTGCCGGGGAGTGAAGCGCTCTTGGTAAGTGGAAATCGGTAAGGAAAAACTTATACTACATCCTGAAGTTTATTGTTACTTGCTACTATGGAAAACAATCCTTTGAGGGGTTTGTTCCGGGTATCTTCACCTCGATCAGAACCACAATTAGTTGCCCCTCAACCTATTGCACCTACTGAAAATATTGGTTATGAAATTCCTTTGGGTATGTTAGAACAATTACTTGCTAAACCTTATGCAAGAGATGGAACTGAACATCCTGATATGCACATATTATATGTGAATGAAATTTGTGGATTATTTAAGCTTGCAGGTTTACCCGGAGATGAAGCTAAGAAGAAAGTTTTCCCTTTATCTTTGAAGGGAAAAGCATTGACATGGTATAGGCTATGTGATGATCTTGGATCGTGGAACTGGAATCGTTTGCAACTGGAATTCCACCAAAAGTTTTATCCCGTGCATCTAGTATAAGTGGGAGGTTGTTCAAGTAAGAACAACACCCAAGCACCGGTCCACCCACATATCAAATTATCAAAGTACCGAACACGAATCAAACCAAGAAGATAAAAGTGACAAGATGAAGTTCCCGTGTACCCTCAAGAAAACTTTGCCTATTACTAGAGATTGTTCTGGCCTATCCTGTGCCACAAAAGGATTGGTCTACCTTGCTGCACCTTATCTACCGTTACCGTTACTTGCTCGTTACCAATTACCTTGCTATCAAACTATCTGTTACCTACAATTTCAGTGCTTGCAGAAATTTGATTGCTGAAAACCGCTTGTCATTTCGTTCTGCTCCTCGTTGGGTTTGACACTCTTACTTATCGAAAGGACTACGATTGATCCCCTATACTTGTGGGTCATCACTCAACTCGCGGATTCCCGAGGTGACATTGGGGTAATCTATGCATAGGGGTTGATGCACGTTTTTGTCCTACTTTCTCCGGTAGAAATCTTGGGGCACTCTTTGAGGTTCTTTGTGTTGGATTGAGTATTATGAATCTGAAATGGTTTGATGCATATCGTATAATTAACTAATGGATACTTGTGGTGACATTGGAGTATCTAGGTGACATTAGAGTTGGTTGATGCATATCATATGATGTTATTTTAGTATGAAGTCTTAGATAGATCGATCGTAAAGGATAACTTGGTGTTATTTTAGTACGAACTCTTGGATAGATCGATCGGGAAGGATAACTTTAAGGTGGTTTCGTACCCTACAAACAATTTCTTCTTATGGTCTCCGCTAGATAAAAACTTTGGAGTGATTCTTCGTTGCACGTTGAGGGGTGTGAAAGCACAATGTGCTCCCTTGGTGGTTTTGATAATTCATGACAACATACATTGTCTCTTGGACTAATACTTTTACCTAGTGTATTTCAGATGAGGTCCACAGAGATGGGTTGGCAAAAGGATTGTGGAGAAACCCCTAGATGCAGGGAAATGGATTGGCAAAGCTTCAAGCAAGAGGACTCTTCATTTTACTTTGTGAGAAATCACTTTGAGTCCATAGGAAAGCCAATACTATTAAAAGGGGGTAAGGTACTATTGGTGAACAAGATGCTCCCAGTGCACAAGTGATAGTCACCAAAAACACCCACAAGCTCTTCCACAAAAGTCTGTCCAAGCCTATCCTGAAAATCGGTGCAACCAACAATTCCCACTCGGTCCCACCGATTCCCAAACTCAGACAGACCCATGCCAAACCCTAGCCATTCGGTGCAACCGATTCTGCATCGGCGCCACCGAGTTCAGTTGACAACTTTCTGGTTAGCTATTTTCAAGTATCGGTACCACCGAGTTTTGCCAATCGGTCTCACCGAGATTTGGACCAACTTCCTGGTTAGCTATTCACAAGAATCGGTACCACTGAGTTTTGTGAATCGGTCTCACCGATTTTTTAGACCAACTCTCTGGTTAGCCGTTGTCAAGAATTGGTACCACCGAGATTTGAGAATCGGTCTCACCGAGTTGTGCAATCTGACCGTTGGTCATCTTATTGGTACCACCGAGGAGTATGTATCGGTCTCACCGAGATTCAAAAGTTACTGCCTTTTGGTCACTTCGGTACCACTGAGTTTTACACTTCGGTGTCACTGAGTTGGTCACTTTAGGTGTAACGGTTGGATTTTTGGGGATGCCTATATATACCCCTTCACCACCACCCACTCGAATGAGAAGCACTCAGAACTATTCCATACTTGCCCCATCCTATTTTCTGAGAGAGATCCACCTACTCATGTGTTGAGATCAAGCTATTCCATTCCTACCATCTGAATCTTGATCTCTAGCCTCCTCAAGTTGCTTTCCACCAAATCAATCTCTTCCACCATAGCCAAATCTGTGAGAGAGTGATTGTGTGTTGAGGAGTCTATCATCTTGAAGCACAAGAGCAAGGAGTTCATCGACATTACCGAGCCTATTACCTTTTGGAGGGTGGTGCCTCCTAGATTGGTTAGGTGTCGCTTGGGAGCCTCCTACTTCGTGTTGTGGAGTTGAACCAAGAAGTTTGTACGGTCAAGGAGATCGCCTACTTCGTGAAGATCTACCCATAGTGAGGCTAGTCCTTCGTGGACGGAAGCCGTTATGGAATAGTCAAGGTTGCTACTTTGTGGACCCTTATGGGTGGATCCCTCTGTGGACTCTCGCGACCGTTACCCTCCGTGGGATGAAGACTCCATAAACGTGGACGTACGATAGCACCACCTATCGGAACCACGGGAAAAATCTTCGTGTCCCTCATGCGTTTGATCTCCCTATCTCAACTCTTTACTTCCATGTGCAATGTCTTTACTTTCTGCTGCCATACTTGTTGACATGCATGTGTAGGGTGCGCTTGACTTGCTATAACTGTTAAAATCTGCCAACGAATTAACTTGGGAAAAGATTAGGTTTTAAATTCTTGCTAGTAGTCTATTCACCCCCCCCCCCTCTAGACACACTTCTAGTGATCCCACAAGTTGTATCAGAGCATTGGTCTCCATTGCAACGGTTTCATCACCGTGGAGGAAGATGGATGTGTCTAGATCGGGAAGTTTGAGTTGTAGAGTGCCTATTCTTGATGGGGAGTACTATAGTCAATGGAAATATAAGCTGCTTGAGCTATGCAATGAATTTCATTTGAGCAAGTATGTTAAGAACCCCTATGTACCTCCCATTGATCCTTTACATCCCACACACAAAGAGTAAATTGATATGCTATCCAATCTTAGAACTGTTAATCTTATCGTTAGAGGATTGCCTAGAATTGTGCTTAATCAAATGAAGAATTTTGAATGTGCTTATACTTTGTGGAATGACTTGGAGAAACGATATCCAAGTTATTCGTTGAGTAATCTTGATGAAATTCTTCATAAAACTATTGTCTTTCACAAAATGATGCCTAGTGATCCCAAGTTTGATGACTATCTATTTGAGCTTAGAGACCTCATGTGTGCTAAAGGAGATGTCATAACTACCAACAACATCACTGTAGAAGCCATTCGAATTCATAAGTTTGAACATTGTCATGATCACAACACTAACGAATCTCTTGTTCCTTGTGACGAGGATTTCCCACTTGATGATGATAATGTGGAACATGGCTACTATGATGCAGATGAGTTGTTCGACATCGAGCATGAGAAGATCATGAAGAATCTAAGTCCCATGGCAAACTTCAAGGATTACATGTCCGGAGGAAAAGAGTGGATTCTCGATAGTGGATGCACCGATCATATGACCGGAGATAGAGACATGTTTGAAGAGATCACACCAAACCTTGGACCGCGAAGGTATGTAACTTTTGGAGACAACTCCAAGGGTAAGGTACTTGGTCTCGGTAAGGTGGCCATATCCCATGATAGCTCTATTCAAAATGTCATGCTTGTTGAATCCCTTGGCTACAATCTTCTTTCCGTATCTAGACTTGCCGAGTTTGGTTTTAATGTGCTATTCACGAAAGTAGATTGCCAAGTGTTTCATCAAGATAATCATAACATGGTCTTTACCGGTCTCCGTAGAGGTGATCTATACATTGTCGATTTCACTAAGAGATCCAAACCTCGTACTTGTCTTATTGCAAAATTTTCTAAAGGTTGGCTTTGGCATAG
This sequence comes from Elymus sibiricus, assembly GCA_039707655.1. Classification (NCBI taxonomy): domain Eukaryota; kingdom Viridiplantae; phylum Streptophyta; class Magnoliopsida; order Poales; family Poaceae; genus Elymus; species Elymus sibiricus. Next base: position 488,752,020 of record CM077665.1, read on the forward strand.
AAGACTAGGACATGTTGGCATGCGTAATCTAGACAAGCTTATCAAAGGTGATCATATACTTGGTGTTAAAGATGTTATCTTTGACAAAGATAGACTTTGTAGTGCTTGCCAAGCTGGAAAGCAAGTAGGTGGAAGTCATCCCGTAAAAAATATCATGACTACTAGGAGACCACTCGAGTTACTTCACATGGATCTTTTTGGTCCCAATGCTTACAAGAGCCTCGGTGGAAATTCCTATGGTCTAGTTATAGTTGATGATTTTTCCAGATTTACGTGGGTATTCTTTCTTTATGATAAGTCGCAAGTACAAAAGATCTTCAAGAACTTCGCTCGCAAAGCGCAAAATCAGTTTGAAGTGAAGATCAAGAAGGTTCGGAACGATAACGGATCGGAGTTCAAGAACACCCATGTAGATACCTTTCTTGATGAAGAAGGTGTTTCACATAAGTTCTCGGCTACGTACACGCCTCAACAAAATGGAGTTGTTGAGAGGAAGAACCGAGCTCTTATTGAGATGGCAAGAACGATGCTTGACAAATACAAGACACCAAGACACTTTTGGGTAGAAGCCGTGGAAACATCATGTCATGCCACAAACCGACTCTACTTGCACAAGCTTCTCGGTAAAACGGCATACGAGCTACTCACCGGTAACAAACCCCAAGTTGGATACTTTCGGGTATTCGGCTCAAAGTGCTACATTCTTGATAAGCATCGTCGTACTAAATTTGCTCCTAAATCTCATGAAGGTTTCCTACTTGGTTATAGATCGAACTCTCACACTTACCGTGTCTACAACAACTTCACTCGAAAAGTTGAAGAGACGGTAGATGTGAAGTTTGATGAATCTAATGGTTCGCAAGTCAAACAATTGCCAAATGATGTAGGAGATAAGGATCCTTCGGAAGCTAACCAAGACTTGTCCATCGGCAAGATTTGTCCCATGGAGGTGAAGAGAAGTACTTCGTCAACTCAAGTGGAAGCCCCTACTTCACGTCAAAGTGATCCTCAACACGACATGGAGGCATCCACAAGTGGTACACGACAAGATGAAGAGGAGGAAGTACATCATGAAGATCCACCACAACCTCCTTCACCACCACCTCAAGGAAATGACACCTTCAACAACAACGAAGATGAAGGAGATGATGATGAAGAAGAAACTCCACCATCCAACAAGCCGAAGCTACCCCGAGTTCGAGCAAGAGTGACCAAGAACCATCCTCTAAACCAAATCTTTGGTGACATACAAACCGGGAGAATCACTCGCTCTAAAACTCGCTTAGCTAATTTTTGTGAGCATTATTCTTTCATCTCTAGCATTGAACCCTTGAAGGTAGAACAAGCTCTTGAAGACCCAGATTGGGTGAATGCCATGCATGAAGAGCTTCACAACTTCGAGAGGAATGAAGAGTGGACACTCGTGGAGAAGCCCAAGGACGAGCACAACATCATCAGAACCAAATGGGTGTTTCGGAACAAGCAAGATGAAGACGGCCAAGTTGTACGCAACAAGGCGCGTCTCGTAGCCCAAGGATATACGCAAGTCGAAGGTATGGACTACGGTGAGACCTATGCCTCCGTCGCTAGACTCGAAGCTATTCGCATTCTTCTTGCTTATGCTAATCACCATGATATCACGCTTTATCAAATGGACATTAAAAGTGCATTTTTAAATGGTGAGATTGAAGAAGAGGTCTATGTCAAACAACCCCCTGGTTTTGTGAACCCTAAGAAACCTAATCATGTCTACAAGCTTCGTAAAGCTCTTTGTGGTCTTAAGCAAGCCCCACGTGCTTGGTATAAATGCTTAACGAAGTTTCTCATTGAAAAGGGTTTTGAAATTGGTAAAATTGACGCAACCTTATTCACTAAGAGAGTTAATGGTGAATTACTTGTGTGCCAAATCTATGTGGATGATATTATCTTTGGATCTACTAACCCACAATTTAGTGAAATATTTGGAAGGTTGATGTCCGAGAAGTATGAGATGTCCATGATGTGTGAGCTGAAATTCTTTCTTGGTTTGCAAATCAAGCAAACGAGAGAAGGAACTTTCATCTCTCAAACTAAGTATGCCAAGGACTTGATCAAGAAGTTCAACATGCAAGAGTGTAAAGGTATGAAAACTCCTATGCCTACTAGTGGACATGTTGATCTTACCAAGGAGGACGAACCGGTTGATCAAAAGGTTTATCGATCTATGATTGGTTCATTGCTATATCTATGTGCCTCCCGTCCCAATATTATGCTTAGTGTTTGCATGTGTGCTAGATATTAAGCTGCACCTAAAGAGTGTCATCTTTTGGCCGTGAAACGTATTGTGAGATATTTGATACCAACACCAAACTTTGGAATTTGGTATCCCAAGGGATCTTCCTTTAACCTTGTTGTCTATTCCGATTCGGACTATGCCGGTGACAAGGTTGATAGAAAATCCACCTCGGGTACATGTCAATTTCTTGGTAGATCTCTTGTGTCTTGGTCCTCCAAGAAACAAAACTCAGTATCTCTATCTATCGCCGAAGCTGAGTACATTGTTGCCGGATCATGTTGTGCGCAATTACTATGGATGACACAAACGCTTAAGGATTATGGAATCCATGTGAAAAATGTTCCATTACTTTGTGACAATGAAAGTTGTTGGGGATATAACCCCGTGGTAAGACCCGCCCAGGAGGGGCCGGGTCATACCTGGCGGCTCTCCGCCCAGATCTTTAAAGTGGGCCGGAAGATGAAGGCAAGGCCGCGTGGCGGCTTACTAGACGGGCCAAGACGAAGGCCCAGAGACAGAAGATGGAGTAAAGACCCAGGCGGTTAAGTCGCCCGGAGACGGCTTGCCCAAGACGGCAAGGCGGCTTAGAGACAGGATTACATACGTTGTATGAGTCGGTTTGAGACTCGTGTAACCCAAGGCCTTGACCTCCTATATAAAGGTGAGACCCTGGGGCGGCTTAGACAGAAACCAATCAATCAAGAACTAGGTCAAGCGAATCCGCTCCCTTGTAATCGATACTCCAAGCAATACAACACAAGCAGGACGTAGGCTTTTACCTCTTCTCGAGGGGCCGAACCTGGGTAAACTCGTGTCCCTCGTCTCGACCAACCCCTTTGAGTCCACCGCCTTAGCGATGGCCTCGAACCTAAGTCTTCGGACATCTGCTGTGACAAAACCACGACAGTTGGCGCCCACCATGGGGCTAGCGCTCGGTGGTGTTGAGTTCTCAAAGGGCTCTCTCCCAGGGATCGAGGGGTACGCTGTTGGCAGGATGACCAAGAGTCGCCGCGGCCGGCTCTATATCGACGACGCCGACTGGGGCCCCGAGGCCGATTCAATTGAGTACGGTTTCCGGGTCCCCTTCGGCAGAATCCACGTCTTCATCGGCAAGATCGGCGGATCCGAACCCGGGCCAGACATCTGCACTGACATCGTCGAGCCGGCCCGGCGCGAGCAACCTGCCCGACGCGTGCAACCCGCCCGTGCCGACCCGGGCAGGAAGCATGTCTTCGTCGGCTTCACCCAGGGCATGGAGCTTGAAGGTTCTATGTCACGGGAAGAAACTCTCATCTGTTCAGAGGATGGATCCTCGAGCGGAGAGACGGAATCAATCTATCAGCTTCACAACGGTGGGCTCGGGGGCTACGTCGAGCCTTACCCCGAGTCGGAGTATCATGAGCCGGAGGATTATGAGCCGCCGAACCGCGCTGCCGTCTTCATGGCAGGTTCAGCGGCGGCTCCTGACAGCTCAGCCGCCGGTGCGACTGGGTCTGGAGCTGGCTGGCCGTCGGCTCAGGTTCTTCTGGATCTGATGAATGAGCTTACAACCCTGATGGCGACTGAGGTCACTACTGAAAACCAAGCGGCCCGTAATGCGGAGATCGCGAGGTTGAAGAACCAGATGACCGGAGTCCAACAGGAAATCAATGCGCTGAAGGCTCAGATGGATGCTGAGGCAGAGCGCCTTAGGGCGGACGCTTTCCGTTTCGAGTTAGAGCAGCAGTCTGCGGCGGCGGTTCAGCGGATGAGGCATCAATCCCGCTTGCCAGATCAGTATGAAGCCAGAAATCTTTTCAACACGCCAGGGATGGGACGGAACATACCTTTGACCATGACCCGGACTGCGGAAGTACCTGGAAGCCGGGCGGCGGTTCAGAATCAGCGTCCAGACCCACCCCGCCGGAACCCGACCCCACCACAGCTTTTTCAACGCCGCCGGGTCATTATTCTAACCCGGCTGAGAACATGGTGGCGGCGGCAACCCAGCTTGGTACAATCCCCATCCCCGATGAGGCGCCTTTTGCAGAAGAGGTGCGAAACGCTATTGGATACCTGCAGACGGCGGTGGCCGAGCAGGAGAAGTATACTTACAGCCGGAGCCGCGTGCATTCAACTCCCATCCCCAGCCGCAGCTACAGCCGGCGTTATGAGTCGCCGGCGGTTTCTAGCAGTGAACGACATCAGAACCCGCCGCGAGTCGATCGGGCGGCTCTGGATGCTCAGGCGTTGGTGGATCGGGCGAGAGCACAGCGGGAGGCGGCGGCTCTGGCGGCGGTGGCGGCTCATCAGGAACCCACAGTTGCACCTTCCGTCTCAGTAGGGGCAGGAGTAACCTCCAGGGCTGTGGGAGTGCTGTGCTTAGCGCCGGCTCTACGGAATGAGCGTCGGCCAAAGGATTTCAAAGGTCCTCGCAAGGTGCCCAATTATACTGCAGACCTACCTCCAGAGGCTTGGATCGAAAGCTATGAGCTCACCATGGAGATGTTGGACGTCAGTGATGCAGTATGTGCCAAATACTTCATCATGATGCTGGAAGGGCCGGCTCGCACGTGGTTAAAGGGCTTGCCACCCAATACCATTAATTCCTGGGCCGAGTTGAAGGCAAAATTCATCAAAAATTTCCAAGGAACGTGCAAGCAGCCCATGACGATTGTGGATCTGGACCATTGCGTGCAGCATAATGACGAGTCGGCTCATCACTAGGTCCGGCGGGTCTCAACCATCATCCACTCTTCGGAACAGATTACGGCGGCTCAAGCAGTTTTGATTCTGGAGAAGAATTGCCATTTTACACCGCTGAAGCAGAAGCTTGGCCGGCTTAAACGCTCATGCCAAGACATGGGGGAGCTCATGGCGGCTCTCACCAAGTATGCAGACTTTGATAACACGAAAGACCCAGGCTCTGATGATGAGAAATCAGGTCACGGGAAGAAAGGTAACAATGGCAAGGGTCAACAGCAAAACGCGGCTGGAAATAGCAACCCGGGCAAACGGAAGAACCCGGACGGCGGGTCAGAATTGGTGGCGAACACCAGCACTGGGAACAATCGTGCTAAGGGCAGTGGGAACTTCAGGGCACCCTTTAACAAGGGTAAAGCTCCTTTCAACTTGGAGGAGATGCTTAATAAACCTTGTCCGGAGCACAGCCGGCCTGATAAGCCGTCAGGTCACACTTGGAGGGATTGCAGTATTATGCGGCAGTTCAGGGATTACAGCCTTCAACAGCACCGTAATAACTGTAATGGTCCGTCAGGCGGCTCAGGGCCGGGCGGGTCAGGAGCCGACTTTGGTGCTGGCGGCTCAGGATCCGGTTACCAGGGTCAAGGCAATCAAGGAGGTCATCATCAACAGCCTGGCGGCGGAGGCCAACAGCAGAATAACCAATCGGGGTACCAGACTAACCCGAAACAGCTCAGTGGGGGTCAGTATCATGTTTTTACAACCAGCCTCGACAAGCGAGACCGAAAGGTACGCAAGTGGGCGGTTAACGCGGTCATGCCGGCTCTCCCACAGTATTTGAAGTGGTCCGAGTATGACATAACTTGGAGTAGGGAGGATCACCCGCCGCGTGTTGATAACCCGGGGCAACTGGCTTTGGTAGTTGCCCCCCAAGTAGGAGGATATGTGTTCACTAAAGTGCTTATGGATGGTGGCAGCAGCATCAACATCCTGTATTATGACACTTTCAGCCGGATGGGTTTGCATGATAAGGATCTTAAGCCCTCTTCAACAGTTTTTCACGGTGTGGTGCCCGGAAAATCGGCTTATCCAGTGGGGAAGATTTCTTTGGAGGTAGCTTTTGGTGATGAATTTAACTACAGGGTGGAGTCTTTGTGGTTTGAAGTGGTCAAAATCAAAAGCCCATATCACGCTCTGTTTGGACGGCCGGCTTACGCCAAGTTCATGGCTAGGCCTTGCTATGTTTACTTACAGCTCAAGATGCCCGGGTTGAACGGGACGATTACCGTGCATGGTGATCGGAAGACAGCTCTTGAGTGTGAGGAAGGTGACGCAGCTTACACAGAGTCAAGTTGTGCGGAGGAAGAGCTCAAGTTTTATAAGGAAAATGTTGACCCGGAAGACATGACTCCACTCAAGAAGCCTAACACGGAATCTGAGCCGCCCCTCAAGTTTGCGGCGGATGATACCAAGCAGGTAGATTTCACTCCGGGCGACTCATCACAACAGTTCACTATCGGGGCTAACATGGACCCCGCATAGGAAAGCGCGCTCATCGAATTCATCCATGAGAATCGGGACATCTTTGCATGGAAGCCGTCTGACATGACAGGTGTACCGAGAGCATTCACTGAGCACCACCTTAATGTGGATCCTAAGTTCAAGCCGATCAAGCAGTTCCTTCGCCGTTTCAATGAAGAACGGCGTAAAGCAATTGGGGAAGAGGTGGCCCGGCTCTTAGCAGTAGGGTTCATCGTGGAGGTTTTTCACCCGGAGTGGTTAGCTAACCCGGTGTTGGTGCTTAAGAAGAACGGCACGTGGCGTATGTGTGTGGATTACACGGATCTTAACAAGGCATGTCCAGTTGACCCGTTTGCTCTCCCCCGTATCGACCAGATTATTGATGCAACGGCGGGTTGTGAGAGTTTATGCTTCCTGGACGCTTATTCAGGTTATCACCAGATCAAGATGGCGGTTAAAGACAAAGGGAAGACCGCTTTCATTATGCCTTTTGGTGCTTTCTGCTATGTGTCTATGCCTTTCGGGCTCAAGAGTGCCCAGGCGACTTACCAGCGTTGTGTGCAGAACTGTCTTCATAGTCAAATTGGGCGCAATGTTCATGCTTATGTGGATGATATCGTGGTGAAGTCAAGAAAGAAGGAGACTCTACTTGACAACCTGAGAGAAACATTTGATAATTTACGGGTCTACAAAATGATGCTTAACCCGGCTAAGTGCGTCTTTGGAGTTCCTGCAGGCAAGCTCTTGGGATTTCTAGTCTCTGAGCGTAGCATTGAACCTAATTCGGACAAGATAAAGGCTATCACCTCCTTGTCTGAGCCGGCGTGCATCAATGACGTTCAGTGCCTAGCGGGTCGAATCGCTGCGTTAAGCCGGTTCATAAGCCGCCTGGGTGAGAAGGCTATTCCTCTGTATCAAATGATGAAGAAAACAGACAACTTTGTCTGGAGTAAGGCGGCGGGTGAAGCATTTGAGGCACTCAAGAAACAGCTGTCTGAGCCGCCGGTCTTGGCTGCTCCGGCTGAGAAGGAACCTTTACTCCTCTACGTGGTGGCTAACAATAGGGCAGTCAGCGCCGCGATTGTAGTGGAGCATAAGGAGGCAGGGAAAGAATACCCGGTTCAGAGGCCAGTTTACTACGTCAGTGAAGTTCTGATAGAGTCCAAGCAAAGGTACCCGCATTGGCAGAAACTGATATACTGGGTGTTCATGGCGAATCGTAAGTTGAAGCACTACTTCTTGGGACACCAGATCACTGTGGTTAGCTCTGCTCCGTTCGGAGACATAATTCAAAACAGAGAAGCCACTGGCAGGATTGCTAAGTGGGCATTGGAGCTTGGGCCTCTAAATCTAAAATATGTGCCCCGCACGGTTGTCAAGTCTCAAGCCTTGGTGGACTTTATTAACGACTGGACAGAGTGTCAGTCGCCCGAGGAGAAGCCGGATAACACATACTGGACAATTCACTTTGATGGATCCAGACAATTGGAAGGATCAGGGGCTGGAGTTGTCTTAACTTCCCCTAGAGGTGACAAGTTTTGTTATGTGTTAAGGTTGATGTTTCCCTGTACTAACAATGCAACTGAGTATGAGGCTTTACTCCACGGCCTCCGTGTTGCTAAGGAGATGAACCTGAGCCGAGTTAGATGTCTTGGCGACTCAGACCTCGTGGCTCAGCAAGTTTCAGGCACGTGGGATTTCAAAGACCCACGGATGGCGGCTTATCGTCAGGCGGTGGATATCATTGCTGGTCACTTCAAGGGTTATCAGGTGGATCATATTGACCGTCGCAAGAACAAGGCAGCTGATGCATTATCAAGATTTGGCTCTCAGCGTAAGCCGGTGCCGCCTAACGTTTTCTTAGATGTGCTATATCACCCGTCAGTTAAGCTACCTTCAGAGGAGGACCTGGCTATACCTGACCCGGAGGGGCAGCTGGTGGCGGCTCTGCATGCTATCCCTGACTGGACGTTGCCTTACCTAGCGTACTTGACTTGCGGCGAGTTACCCGAGGACGAGACCTTGGCAAGGCAAATCATAAGGCGATATAAGTCCATGACGATCGTCAATGGCGAGTTACATAAGCGCAGCGTCACCGGCGTTTTTCAACGTTGTGTTTCACCTGAAGAAGGTAAGGAAATCTTAAATGAGATTCACGCTGGCGATTGTGGTCATCACGCCGGCTCAAAATCTCTGGTGGCCAAGGCTTTTCGGCATGGTTTCTTCTGGCTGACGGCTCATAAGGACGCAGAAGACTTGGTTCTCAAGTGCGATGGATGTCAGAAGTTCGGGCGACGTGCTCACGTGCCGGCTCAGGAGTTGCGTATGATTCCAATTACCTGGCCGTTTGCGGTCTGGGGGCTTGATATGGTCGGGCCCTTCAAGAGATCTAAAGACAAGAAGACCCACCTTTTGGTGGCGGTGGATAAGTTTACCAAGTGGGTGGAGGTTGAGCCGGTCGGCAAGTGTGACGCGGCTACGGCGGTTCAGTTTGTCAAAAAATTGATCTACCGCTTTGGTTACCCTCATAGTATCATCACAGATAATGGCACAAACCTATCCAAGGGGGCTATGCAGGCGTTCTGTGAAAGTGAGCACATCCGGCTTGACGTCTCTGCTGTTGCTCATCCACAATCCAATGGTCAGGCGGAGCGAGCTAACCAGGAGATCTTGAGAGGTATCAAGCCCCGGCTTATGGTTCCTCTGCAGCGAACGCCGGGTTGTTGGGTAGAAGAGTTGCCATCAGTTTTATGGAGCATCAGAACCACTCCCAACAGGTCAACAGGCTATACGCCTTTCTTCATGGTTTATGGCGCAGAAGCCGTGTTACCAAGTGATATACGTCATGACTCGCCGCGGGTGGCGGCTTACGTTGAGACAGACAACGAGACAGCGCGTCAGGACGCGTTAGATTCTTTGGATGAAGAGCGTGATCTGGCGGCGGCTCGATCGGCGATTTATCAACAAGACCTGCGTCGCTATCATAGCCGCAGGGTTAAGACCCGGACTTTCAAGAAGGCGACTTGGTGTTACGTTTAATTCAAGATCAGACGGATGCGCACAAGTTATCTCCTCCATGGGAAGGACCTTTTGTGGTTAGCAGAAACCTCAACAATGGGTCATACTATCTCATTGACGTACGAGACGAGTCACGCACTTCTGGGCAGGAGACCCACCGGCCGTGGAATATCGCTCATCTGCGACCGTACTATACTTGAGTCATCGACTCCTCCCATTGTGCATCATCATTGTATATATCACTTATATATATATAATAAAGTTGGCATCCCTGCAAGCCGGGGCCTCTGCCGTTTTACGTATCTCAGATTGTGCAAAGATGGATACAACCACAAGGTCATTTGGGGGCTTCCAACCCGCCGGGTTTAGCTTACACACCCTCTTGATCGGCTCTTCAGCCACCGTAAGGCCGGGTTATATACCCAAAAAGTTGACTCCGTCAACAAGGTCATTTGGGGGCTTCTAACCCGCCGGGTTTAGCTTACACACCCTCTTGATCGGCTCTTCAGCCACCGTAAGGCCGGGTTATATACCCAAAAAGTTGACTCCGTCAACAAGGTCATTTGGGGGCTTCTAACCCGCCGGGTTTAGCTTACACACCCTCTTGATCGGCTCTTCAGCCACCGCAAGTTTGAGTTAAACCTGCCTGTATGTTGCTGCTCCGCTAGGTGACCCGCCGAACTCTTACCAGTTAATCTCGATTAGAGACCCTGAGCTGTTCAAACATATTTGACAGTCACTCTCGCTAGAGACCCTGTACTGGTCAAGGTTAAACCGGCGGCTCTTGTCATGTGAGGGCCGGCTTACGGAAAGCGAGGATAAGCTCACCCATCTGCTGCCGACTCTCCGCTATGTGGCCCGTTCGTACTCTTAAACAATTACTCTTTTAAAGTCCCTGCACTGTTTAAGGTTCAAACGACGGATTTATGTCACGTGAGAGGTAGCTTATGGGCCCTAAGGGTTCTCATGCCCTGCTGTGTCTCTCTCTGGTTCGTTGCGCTCTTATTAGTTAATCTCGCCTAGAGACTCTGAGCCGTTCAAAGGAATTGACAGTCACTCTCGCTAGAGACCCTGTACTGATAAGAATTCAAGTAGCGAGTCCACCCAGAAGAACCGGCATATGTGTTTTTGAAAAGAAAGGCAAGGTCATGAAAGATTTAACATCTCCGGGTTGTGCTTTTTCAAGCTGCCCTCACCACAATACAGAACATATTCTGTCTTGTTTGATTTTGCAAGGTTTATCTCCTAAGATGAGCCGCCGTGAAATCTGATATTATGAGAACACAAGACAGACAAGCATGCATCAAGTTGTGCAAAGATTCATACGTGCGCGATGGCACGGCTCAGGCAAACAAGTTTTTCTATGCCTATTACAAACTCCCCACGGAGCCCAAAATACCATGGACTTAACAAGTTTTTGTACACTGCTAGCCTTGGCGAGTCAAGAAGCCGGGTTATAAGTTTCAGAAGCAAATGATCAGCTCGATGGCGGGTCATCCTGCGCCGGGTCTTCGACCTCTTCGATATTAAGATTGTCCACATCCCAGTTGCAGTTTGTTAAAGCTTCAAACTGAGCCTCTTCAAAGAGGGGAGACGGGTCAATCTCAGGAGCAAAGAGGTGCTTACGGCGTGCAGGAGTCAATTCTCTGGCTTCAAAAGTTGGGCAGCGCACTCGTTTGTTGTCCTCGCCATAAGCCGCCTGGTATGTAGTCAGATCAACTTCATTCGCCAGCGCTGATGCAAGTATCCGGGAGGCCTTCATACATTTGGCATAGTCATCCTCGGTAAAGTCTGAGCCGTCGTTTGTTTTGGATGGAAAGCCATCCATCATCTCTTCTGCGGTCAGCTCCGGGGCAAAAGCCAGACACCGACTTAGTGCAGCCATTGCTCCCTTTCTGGCGGCTGATCGTTTGAGCTCATCAACTTGTTTGAGCAGAGTCGACAGGAGCTCTATCACTCCCTTCATAAATTTGGGGATGCTTTTTTCATTCAGCATCACTTTGATGGTGCAAAGGGTCCCGCAGTATAGCTGTTCTGCCAAGGAATATACTGCTTTTAACTTCACCAAGCTGTTTGAAGATAGTTGGCGGCTTCTTTGACCTGCAAGGAAAGATTTGGTGTTATAAGCTGCCCGCACAGTAGACAAGGAAATTTGCTAAGTATTCAGTGCTTACCAAAGATAGCAGAAGTCATCCTAGAGATATGGCGCTTGAGAGTTTGAAGTTCATCTGACACAAGCTTGAGTTGCTGGTCAGCATCGTCTGCACGCTTGGTCAGGGCGGCTTGGGTAGACTCAGCGCTCTTTCTGAAGGCATCAAAGTCAGCCTGAACCTTCTCAAGCTCCTTAACGGCAACCCGCCATTTTTCCTCCGCCTCAGACCGGGCGGTTTGTTGTGCAGCAAGGTTTTGTTTTACGCCGGTCAAATCAGACTCGGCCGCGTCTAAAGCTTCCTGTATCATACAAAAACAAAACATTTCAGGAGGTCTAAGTCGCCAGGATGTGATGTTAGTACATGATCGATGGAGCTGTTCTGACAAGTCTCAAGCAGATTGCAAGCAATATACTTGACACTTGGGGGCTAATGTCTGTGTTTTCTCTACAAGTCTACAATGAAGTTCCGGCTCATCTTCGTAAAGATAAGCTGGCACTTGGGGGATACACACGGCGCTCTACAAGTCTACAATGAAGTTCCGGCTCATCTTCGTAAAGATAAGCCGGCACTTGGGGGCTACACACGGCACTTTCCACGTCTACAGTGATCTTTAGAGGAGGCAGCTTAGTCGCAGTGAAATCACCGGACGAAGGGGGCGTTTCCTGAAAGCAGTTAAGACAATACAAAGCAGAGTAAGGTTACAATGCAAGATTGTTAAAACTGACCTTAGTTAAAAGAAGTGACTTGACGGAAGTATTGATGTCTTGTTCTGTCAGAGGGGTGGCATTGAAGCAGAGAGAGTCATTGGGTTCACCCGTAAATTCATGCATGAGTCGGTCACGCCGGCTCAGTGGCAAGATTTTCCAAGAAACCCAGCAGCGGGTTAAGTCGACGCCAGTTAAGCCGTTCGCTAGTAAGGCCCTGATCTTCGCGAAGGCCAGAGCATACTTCACTCGTTCTGCGGTGGACATCCGGTCCGGGAGTTCGGTGTAGCAAAGCCGGGTGGGACGATAATCCGGCAGTGGATTCTCTTCTTCAGGAGAAGTGTCCTTGCAGTAGAACCAGGTCTTGTTCCAGTCCTTGGGGTGGCTTGGTAAGAGAGCTGCTGGATAGGGCAAATCTCTCCGTTGCTGGATAGACACGCCGCCAAGCTCCAAACTTGGCCCAGCCGCCACTTCAGTTTGGCGATTGACATAGTAGTAGTCACGGAAAAGATCAACGGACGGCTCTTCTTGCAAGTAAACTTCACATAACACTAGGAAATGACACATGTTGGTGACAGAGTTAGGACCTATATCTTGAGGATGAAGCTTGAAGAAATGAAGAACGTCTCAGAATTTTTTTGACCCGGGTGGGCTAAATCCACGAAGGAGATGATCAGTGAACACAATAACTTCTCCTTTCTGAGGAGTCGGTCTGATTTCTGGCCCTGGAACCCGCCAGTGTATAACGTCCTGAGCCGGCAAAATACCCGACTCTACAAAGTCAGGTAGAAGCTGTTCGGTGACTCCAGAGCCAACCCAATCACAAGACGAAGGTGCTCTTGACATAATGGCAGATCAAACTGCGAGAAGGTGCAGACTATGGCGGGTTAGAAAAATATAAACTAGTCAAGGCAGCTGTGGTCAACATAATGGTGAGGTGTTAAGCCGCCGAAGTGTTTTTATCAGAGAGCCGCCAATGCATCGGCGGGTTAGATGGACAAGGCGATGCTGGAAAATACAGCTAAGTACGGATAAACAGGTTTCGCATATTACCACTATAGATGCAAGATCTACGGGCGAAGGTAAAAGTGAAACATATTCAAAAACCTAAAAAGACAGAAGAAGAACAGGCGGACAGCACGCGGTGGAGATTGCTATGCAGATCCAAAGCAAGTGGGCATTGGCATTAAAAGGATAACCGCAATGGATAGATAGTATTATGGGATGCAAAGTAATGCTTGGTGGTCTATACTATGAAGAACACTGATGAACAACGATGAACATTAGAGAAACCCGATGAACTCGGGAGATCTTAATGGGGACAACTGCAGATTCAACAAGGGCTGAAAATTATACCTTGCGATTGCGGACGGGCCGGCGAAACTCTGGTCCGATTCAGGTTGATGCAGCGGCCGGCGTTGAGGGCGACAGTGAGGTCCGGTCGGGGGCGCCGGAGCTCTGGAGGCGAAGCTGACTGAGGGAGGAAGAAGACAGAGGAGGCGGAGAAAGGAAAGAAGGCACCACGTGTCCCTATTTATGAGATGGGAGGGCAACAGTGCGCGCGAAAATCGAGGAGGCACAGTGATGATTGACCGAAGAAGGCGCCTCGATTTTCGGGCCGACCCTTCAATGAGAGGATCCTTTGCCGACGTCACAGAATCTTTTCAGAATATTCGATATGACGTCACGGCGGGTTATCAGTTTTCTTTTCAGGTGACAGAAATGTGAGACTCGCCGCCAAGTGAGTTTGAAGATTGACATGAGCAGGCTCAAATCAACCTGGGGCCTAATGTTGGGGATATAACCCCGTGGTAAGACCCGCCCAGGAGGGGCCGGGTCATACCTGGCGGCTCTCCACCCAGATCTTTAAAGTGGGCCGGAAGATGAAGGCCAGGCCGCGTGGCGGCTTACCAGATGGGCCAAGACGAAGGCCCAGAGACAGAAGATGGAGTAAAGACCCAGGCGGTTAAGCCGCCCGGAGACGGCTTGCCCAAGACGGCAAGGCGGCTTAGAGACAGGATTGAATACGTTGTATGAGTCGGTTTGAGACTCGTGTAACCCAGGGCCTTGACCTCCTATATAAAGGTGAGACCCTGGGGCGGCTTAGACAGAAACCAATCAATCGAGAACTAGGTCAAGCGAATCCGCTCCCTTGTAACCGATACTCCAAGCAATACAACACAAGCAGGACGTAGGCTTTTACCTCTTCTCGAGGGTCCGAACCTGGGTAAACTCGTGTCCCTCGTCTCGACCAACCCCTTTGAGTCCACCGCCTTAGCGATGGCCTCGAACCTAAGTCTTCGGACATCTGCTGTGACAAAACCACGACAAAAGTGCTATTAAGATTGGTCATAATCCTGTGCAACATTCTCGAACTAAGGATATTCAAGTTCGACATCATTTCATTCGTGATCATGTTGCCAAAGGATATCAATCTTAAGCATGTTCGTACCAACAAGCAATTGGCTGATATCTTTATTAAGCCACTTGATGAGAAAGTGTTTTGTCATTTGAGGAGTGAGTTGAACATCCTTGATGTTTCAAACTTCAGCTAGACTCACTCGATTGCATGCAAGGGCATGAGCTTACATGATACTTCCATGATACACTTGACATATTATCTTATACCATGGAATTCTATGCTCCCTTGTATTGCATCTAACATTTTGTAGGTACTTGGAAGAACAACACTTCACAAGATTGCCATCAACTCCAATCATAAGCAATCTTGTTATGACCAAGTATCCACAACCCCTCTTGATGATGGAAGGAAGAGGACAACAAAACATATCCTTGACACTTATTTGAATTTCACAATTGGTATCGTGTCATATCATGTTCTTCCTTGCATGACTAACTTATGTAGGTGATAAGTGTACCAAAACAAGAAGGATTGCTCCCAACTCAAGATGAACTTCATCAACCTCGAGCATCCTCAACAAGTTCACCTACAAGCCACGTCATCACATCACTCAAAGGTATGTACTCATATACTTGAAAATGCTTTACTCCAAGACATGAGATACAACAACTCAAGTGATATGAAAACATTAAAATGTTTAATCGAAAAATGGTAACCCCATTTTAAGCTTAACAATGAGTATGACCTATGATCAAGTATTCTTGCTTGGCTCCTAAGTCAATATACTCTAATATAGGTGACCTAGTCACCGCCCATCATCTAGATTAAGTATCTTGTTTGGTTCATTCTCTATTTGCAAGATTTCTTGGAACCACTCAAATCTTCTCTAGTTGATGTCTCTTTGTAAAGTCTTTTGCATTTTCTTTGAAGATCCTTCTGACACTTTGTTACAAGTTTTCCAAATCAATTTTCAAGTTACTCAAACATTGCCAAGTTTCTGTTTAGCCCTCGGAGCCTCCGATACAAATGACTCGGTTCTACCGATTTATCAGATGAGCTGCATAACAACATCTCGGTTCCACCGACTTGTTTGTCTCGGAGCCACCGATTTGATATCTTCTCTAGTCTGTGTTCATGTTAGGTAAATTATTATTTCCTTCATGATCCTACAAGTGACATTTTCATTTCTTCGATGATCCCTCATTTTTAAAAAAAGGGGGGGACTCTATTCTAGGATCCCTAACTCACATGAGGAGAAGTCTTACAAGCTCTCAAATAAGTCAAAGCGGGAGAAATTATTTTCAATAATTCTCTCAGTTTTGATGCTCTCTATAATCTTCATTTCTATGAACCCTACATTCCACGACCCTTGTTCTCAAGGATCCCTTCTTAATCGATGATCCCTGTATCTGACCCTATGTATGGACCTTTTTGGAAATTAATGCCAAAGGGAGAGAAGTACCAAAGCTTCAAAAGTTAAATAGCGGGATACATGCTTATGCAAAGGGGGAGATATAATCAAGGGGGAGAGGAGAATATCAGAGTTTATACTTATATAGACAAGGGGAGAATACCAAAGTGGGGGGAGAAAAATATGTCTGTTTCATTTGTTATTCTCATGTTAGAATTTTCTCACCCTATCCAATCCCAATATCTACATGCTAAGATTCAGAGGGAGAGGATGACCTACTATTTCATATCTAGGGGAGAAAGTTCTAAATGATCTTGGAGACATATCAATCTTAAGGAATACTACCTTCTATATGTTCTCTACATCTTGGTACTATTGAGTCCTATTGCTTTTTGATTGATAGAATACTCTTATGTTTCCTAACATTGTTTTCTCAAGTGTATCTCTACTACAAGAATGCTCAAGAACTCAAGGTAAGTATATGCATCATATCCTTGATCAACATGATCTCTTGCTTCTTGCACATATTGTTTGCAAGAGTGATGTCTTGAACAAGGATACATCTCATTCATATGTATTTTATGCATATAGCCAAGATACACATGACTCATTATATCCCTTCTACTATATGTGTGTCCATGCATTCCAAAGCAACTATCCTTGAAAAGGATTGCACACTTTTAGGGGGAGCAAGTCTAAGTCATGTGCCTCTCAAAGTCTTCATTATATCCATGCATATCTTTATTTGAAGCTTTGATTGTATGTTGTCATCAATTACCAAAAAGGGGGAGATTGAAAGCACAATGTGCTCCCTTGGTGGTTTTGATAATTCATGACAACATACATTGTCTCTTGGACTAATACTTTTACCTAGTGTATTTCAGATGAGGTCCACCGAGATGGGTTGGCAAAAGGATTGTGGAGAAACCCCTAGATGCAAGGAAATGGATTGGCAAAGCTTCAAGCAAGAGGACTCTTCATTTTACTTTGTGAGAAATCACTTTGAGTCCATAGGAAAGTCAATACTATTAAAAGAGGGTAAGGTACTGTTGGTGAACAAGATGCTCCACGTGCACAAGTGATAGTCACCAAAAACACCCACAAGCTCTTCCACAAAAGTTTGTCCAAGCCTATCCTGAAAATCGGTGCAACCAACAATTCCCACTTGGTCCCACCGATTCCCAAACTCAGACAGACCCATGCCAAACCCTAGCCATTCGGTGCAACCGATTCTGCATCGGTGCCACCAAGTTCAGTTGCCAACTTTCTGGTTAGCTATTTTCAAGTATCGGTACCACCGAGTTTTGCCAATCGGTCTCACCGAGATTTGGACCAACTTCCTGGTTAGCTATTCACAAGAATCGGTACCACCGAGTTTTGTGAATCGGTCTCACCGAGTTTTTTGACCAACTCTCTGGTTAGCCGTTGTCAAAAATTGGTACCACCGAGATTTGAGAATCGGTCTCACCGAGTTGTGCAATCCGACCGTTGGTCATCTTATTGGTACCACCGAGGAGTATGTATCGGTCTCACCGAGATTCAAAAGTTACTGCCTTTTGGTCACTTCAGTACCACCGAGTTTTACACTTCGGTGTCACCGAGTTGGTCACTTTAGGTGTAACGGTTGGATTTTTGGGGATGCCTATATATACCCCTTCACCACTACCCACTCGAATGAGAAGCACTCAGAACTATTCCATACTTGCCCCATCCTATTTTCTGAGAGAGAGCCACCTACTCATGTGTTGAGATCAAGCTATTCCATTCCTACCATATGAATCTTGATCTCTAGCCTCCTCAAGTTGCTTTCCACCAAATCAATCTCTTCCACCATAGCCAAATCTGTGAGAGAGTGATTGTGTGTTGAGGAGTCTATCATCTTGAAGCACAAGAGCAAGGAGTTCATCGACATTACCGAGCCTATTACCTTTTGGAGGGTGGTGCCTCCTAGATTGGTTAGGTGTCGCTTGGGAGCCTCCTACTTCGTGTTGTGGAATTGAACCAAGAAGTTTGTACGGGCAAGGAGATCGCCTAGTTCGTGAAGATCTACCCATAGTGAGGCTAGTCCTTCGTGGACGGAATCCGTTATGGAATAGTCAAGGTTGCTACTTCGTGGACCCTTATGGGTGGAGCCCTCTGTGGACTCTCGCGACCGTTACCCTCCGTGGGTTGAAGACTCCATAAACGTAGACGTACGATAGCACCACCTATCGGAACCACGGGAAAAATCTTCGTGTCCCTCATGCGTTTGATCTCCCTATCTCAACTCTTTACTTCCATGTGCAATGTCTTTACTTTCCGCTGTCATACTTGTTGACATGCATGTGTAGGGTGTGCTTGACTTGCTATAACTGTTAAAATCTGCCAACCAATTAACTTGGGAAAACGTTAGGTTTTAAATTCTTGCTAGTAGTCTATTCACCCCCCCCCCCCCTCTAGACACACTTCTAGTGATCTTACAGGGTGGTTATGTGATTCAATTATATTAGCATTGTTGAGAGATTGCACTAGCGAAAGTACGGCCCTAGGCCTTGTTTTCAAGCATTGCAATACCGTTTGTGCTCACGTTTGTTACTTGCTACCTTGCTATTTTTAATTGTTACTATTACAAAAATCAATATCTACTATCATTACTACACTTGTAGCACCATCTCTTTGCCGAACTAGTGCACCTATACAATTTACCATTGTATTTGGTGTGTTGGGGACACAAGAGACTTTTTATTATTTGGTTGCAGGGTTGTTTGAGAGAGACCATCTTCATCCTACGCCTCCCACGGATTGATAAATCTTAGGTCATCCACTTGAGGGAAATTTGCTACTGTCCTACAAAACTCTACGCTTGGAGGCCCAACACGAGTCTACAAGAACAAGTTGTGTAGTAGACATCATAGATCAATGGCTCGCAATATGTTCAACTTAGCCCCTATGTTAGAGAAATAAAATTTGGCTACAAATGGTGGAAACTATGCGGATTGGATCCGGAAACTGAGATTCGTTCTTAGGATTGCTAAGGAGTTTGTGCTGGATCAGCCCCAAGGTGATCCTCCTACAAAGTATGCACCACAAGAAGTTGTAGCTACTTTCACTGCTAGTTTTGATGACTATGAGTTAGTCCAATGCCTCATGTTAACTCGCATGGATCCTGAACTAAAGAATTTTTTTGAACGGTCTACTACTCAGTTCATAATTGGATCACTGGAAGTTCTTTACAAGAAGCAGGCAAGGACAAAACATTTTGAAATAACCAAGGCCTTGATAAAAAGCAACATGGCAGAAGGTTCCTCAATGAGTGAGCATATAGTAAAGTTTCTTTGGAATTTGGAATTCCTCCAACACTCGGTACAAATATTGTGCTTGCTTCACTCCACCCATCTAACGATGGTTTTATCATGAAGTACAACATGAATGAGATGGAAAGAGGTGCAAACGAGTTGTTTGCTATGCTCAAAACCGCGGAAGCTGGAATGGAGAACAAACAAGTATTGGTAGTTAATAAGACCGTCAGTTTGAAAAAGAAGGGCAAGTCCAGGAAGAAGTCTACTGGTGTCGGTAAGACCATATCTCAGAAGAGGACCAAGGGCATAGCCACTAAGGATACTGGATGTTTCTACTGCAAATAGAAAGGACACTGAAAGCGCAACTTCAAGATGTACTTGGCGGATAAGAAGAAGAACTGTTCTTCCGGTAAAGGTATAAAAGTTATACAAAGTAAATGTTATTCTACTTGTTGATTTCATGTATGTCATGAGTATTTGATAATGACCGATAACTATCATTTGCAAACCAATGCAGGGACTACAGAAAGCTCGCAAGTTGAGGAGGAATGAAGTCGTGATGAAAATAAGGAATGGTGATGGGATTGCTACACAAGACCATTGAAGTCATGCCGTTAGTTTATCTTCAAGATTTATCTTAGAACCGAATAATAGTTATTTCGTTTCGGATTTGTGTAAAACATTATGTTATGAGTTATGTGACAGATGTTCTTATACGTCTTAAACAATAGTTGTTCAAGTTGTTATAAGAATATGTTTTGAAGTTACCTCTATTGATAGTTGTTTATTAATAAATCTTGAATTAAAATTAAAAACATTAAATGCTGAACATCTTAAGAAGACTGATAAAACAACACTTAAATGTGGCACTGTGTGGTTATATCAGGAAAATAATATTCATGCAGATGAAGTATTGAAGTCAAATCAGTTGAAAAAATACATGGTGATGTATATAATCCGATGAGCAAACCAGAGCACGGTGGATAATTATACCTCATTAATTATTTAAGTAAATATTATTTACTAGGTATAAATCTGAAATATTTGAAAAGGTTCAAAGAAATTTAGAACGAAATACTTGAACAGTTCAAAAGATTAAGTTGAGAATCATTATGACAAAAGATAAAAGATTCTTCTATCATGAAGAAATATATCCAAGTTGTAAGTTTAGCAAACACTCGAATAATTGTGGGATTATTTCATACCGGTCTGCTTTTACTAAATTTTTGGGGATATATAAATATACTTGAAACAGCAACAAATACACTAAACAGAACACCATCTAAAGTCTGTAGAGATGACACCATATGAGTTATGGAATGGGAAGAAACCCAATTTGTCACATCTCAAGATTTGGGGTTGTGAAACATATGTAAAACGTTTACATCCAAATAAACTTAATCCCAAAGTTGATTAAAGCTAATTTGTAGGTTATCCAAAAGAGTTAATTGAGTATTCCTTCTACCAAAGGTTCAATGACAAAGTGATTGTCACTATAGAATGGACACTTTTTTGGGAAGGAGTTTTCTCGCTAAAGAAGTAAGTGGGAAGACAATGCGAGCTAGGCAAGATTATTGAATCTCCGGCGGAAAATTAGCGGGATTAACAAACTAGAAATTGTTCCAGAAGATGCCTACAAAATTAAACAGGAAGTTTTTACACCAGCTGTAGGAACACTAGTTAAAGCTTGTAACTAAAACCGAATAGATTAGGAAAAAAGGTTTGGTGAACCTCCTGAATGATTTCACAATGAAATATTCATATTAGCAGAAGATGAACTTACGCGCTACAAGGAAGAGATGGTGGCACCCAACTCAAAGGAATGGCTCAAAATCCATACACTCCAAAATGGAGTTCATATAAGACAATTAAGTTTGGTACTTGGTTGATCTATAAAAAGTATAGAACAAATGGATATCACAACTGGTTTCCTAAATGGATGGGATGTATGGACGATACAACTAGAAAGTTTTGTCAATTCTGAGAATACTGGAGAGGAGTGCAAAACTTCAAAAAAGGTTTGAAACAAGCATCAAGGAGCTGGAATCAGCATTTTAATTAAATAGTTGAATAGTTTAACTTTGTTAAAATGATGAAGAAACTTGTGTATATACAAAGTTTAGTGGGAGCTCTATAGCGTTTCTAATCTCATATGTGAGTGACATATTATTGATTGGAAACAATATAAAGTTCTTAAGCAAAAATAAATTTTTAAAAATATGTTTTCACTAAAAGTCTAAGGCAAAGCAAATTATTGATCATAAAGATCTATATAAGATAGATCAAGATGTCTGATTGTACTTAGCCAAAATAAATACATTGACAAGGTAAGAAAAGGTTTAAAATGAATAATGTGTTTTCTCCCAACGTCACATAGCATGATGCTTAGAAGAAATCAATGTCTAAGACAATTGACAAGCATGAGTAGATGAGCGGAATTCAATATGTCTTGATAATTGAATCAATCATGAAAGTTGTGGAGTGTATTAGGCCAAATGTTTCTTATGTACTAAAGCGTTAGTAAAAAGTACCAAAGTGACCTCGGATTAGCTCACTAGGTAATTTTTCATATAATTAAGTACCTCAAAAGGACAAATGACTTGCTCCACGTCTATAAAGGAGATGAAGAAGATTCATTGTAAATGGTTACAAGAGCGCCAGCTTCATGACGGATATTGGGCTATAATAAAATAATTATTTGGAATAGTTTTTCAAGCATGAACAATATTGTGGACTCTATAGCATAAGAAGAATATGTTGAAAGAAATAGATGTTTCAAAGTAGTCTGAATCAAGAAGTGTCTTGATATAATAAAGAAGTTTCTTGATATAGTTGGTGTGATTGAAAGTGCGATGAAACCATTGACACTATATTATGAATAATAGTGCCATTGCACAGAGAAAAAGGAATTAATACATGGCTAACACAAATATTACAAGGTTCTGAATATGTCATAACCGATGACGAAGGCTCTACCACTAGCAAAGCAAGAGCAACACCAGATAAGCTATATGTGTTAAATAGACTATGCATCTAGATTATCGACTAGTGCAAGTGGAGACTATTGGAAATATGCCCTAGAGACAATAATATTGTATTATTATATTTCCGTATTCATATTATAGAGTTTATATTCTATGCTATAACTATAATGATTCTGGAATATGCGATTCAGTGAAAATCTCGTATGCACGTGTGGAATGATAAATGGTAAAATAGAGTTTCCTAGTCTTGCCTCTAAGACTGGCTCAAGTGTTGTTAGTGATCATGTTTTCCGGATCTTAGGACATCGTTAAGTGTAACTATAGTCCTAAAACAACATGCATTTTTCGTAGTAGTTTGTATGTAGTAGTTTTTGTATTAGTTTTCATGTATTGATTTTGGTAGTAGTTTGTATGTATTAGTTTTTATGTTGAGCGAGTGTCGAGTCGATAAGAGTTGTTCTTGGAGGAAGAAAATTAACTTTTGTCGATGACGGTCCATCTGCGTGAGTTCCTCTTGTGATATACATTTGTCAGCTTGACCATCACCGAAAGTCGAAATACCCGTGAGAGAGTGTCCATCATATATACCACCATTAGAGAGAGTGTACACCATATATACGTGAGAGAGTGTCGATGAGAGTTGTTCTTGGTGGAAGAAAATCGACTTTTGACGATGACAGTCGATCTGTGTGAGCTCTTCACTACTAGAAATAGGGCTATAGCTAATATAGACATTAGTGGCGCACTATGTATGTGGTGCGCCACTGCTAAATAGCAATGGCGCACCACACATGGGTGCGCCACTAATGTTTATATTACTAATGGCGCACCTGGTGTGTGGTGCGCCACTACTAAGTTTCTCCTGGCACACCCCCCTCCCCAGACTTACCAGTGGCGCACCGTGGGTGTGGTGCGCCATTACTAGTTTTAACTAGTAATGGCGCACCAGACCCACGGTGCGCCACTACTAACAATTTTTTTTTCAATTTTTTTTTCAAAACTAGTAATGGCGCACCACACACCAGGTGCGCCATTGCTATCGATATATGTATGTATGGCGCACCAGGTGGAGGTGCGCCATTGATATATGTATGTATGGCGCACCCCTCCCAGTGCGCCATTGCTAGCGCCCCTCCCATTGCTAATTACCTATTCCCACCCACGCCTCGTCTCCCACCCACCCCAATCCCATCCCTCCCCTCGTCTCCCGCATCGCCGCCGCCGCCAACCACCCACCACCTCACCCTTCCCAAGCCTCGCCGCCGGCGGCCTCTCCACCTCCTCTTCGCTCCCCTTCCACCTCAGGCAGAGCCCCCCACCCGTCCATCTCTCTCTCCCGCGACCACTCTCTCTCTCCCGGGACACATCTTTGCCGCCACAGATGCCGGACGATTCCGGCGACTCTTGCCACCGCGCAGCACAGCACGAGCTCGCCTCGCTCCGGTGGGTCTTTTCCCCCGGCGGGATTCGCCGCTCCCGGCCTCTAACGCTCACCCGCAGCCCTCCCCGTGGCTAGGGTTTTGGGGGCGGCGGCGCACCAGTACAACCAGCTCCTCCATCTGCTCGCCTCCGCCGACCGCGCCTCGTTACCGCGCCGCCCCTGGAGCCCGCCAGCCGACGGCCTCCCCGCGACCAGATCCGTGCGCCGCCGCCTGTCCCCGCGACCAGATCATTGCTATTAAAGGTGATTCATTTTATTAGGTCATGTTCAAATTGGTGGATCTGGTAAATTGTAGTCGATCTGCTTGTTTGTGTGTTGAGCTGCGTGTGAGCTGTTTCCGCTGGGAATTCTGACAGATGCTTGGAACATGTGCAGGATGACTATGCTGCCGAGGACGATGAGTACGAGGAGAAGCTCAAGAAGGAAACGTTTGCGCTCTACTTCTTAGCAACGTGAGCTCTCTCCCTTTTGAACCCCGGTCTGCCCCGCGAGCTCTCGCAGTTTTGGTTCATAGATTGCAGCTGAATTGCGCACGTGAGCTCTTGAAGTTCTGGTTCATAGATTGCAGCTGAATTGCGCACGTGAGCTCTCACAGTTTTGGTTCGTAGATTGCAGCTGAATTGTATACGCCTGGATTTTCATGTTAACTGAATCTAAACCAGGATTATACATGCCCAAGAGCTGATATTTCTTTTTGGAAATTCGTTAAACAAGTCATTGTTTTTTTTATAGTGATAAAGAAGTAACACAGTTTACTTACTCCTGTTGTGTGCAGGACAATGCATCTCCTTTTTTCAACGAGGGAGACAAAGTCGAAGTGAGTCAGTCTGGATGGAAAAATTACTGTCATCATTAGACCAATGGTAGGTTCATGCAGACATTATGTGTACTGTATTTGACAATACCTTTTGGAGCAGAATGTGGAAATCTATG
The DNA here is from genome assembly GCA_039707655.1 of Elymus sibiricus. Classification (NCBI taxonomy): domain Eukaryota; kingdom Viridiplantae; phylum Streptophyta; class Magnoliopsida; order Poales; family Poaceae; genus Elymus; species Elymus sibiricus. The sequence continues at coordinate 488,776,782 of CM077665.1, forward strand.
GATTTATGATAATGATTGTAGTATTAGTTGTACTGTATTCATAAGCTCTTGCTTGTACTCTGCTGGGTGATTGCGAGCCCATACACTTTTCTGTATCCCTTCGATGACATGACCAGCTATTAATTTGATTTTTGTCTAACAATTGTGTTAAAAAATCTTTGCATGTACATGGTGCTTGCCTCCTCCAGCAATTCGTCTTCTGTCAATGTAAGACCTATCATACAAAATTTCTCCGCAGAATCATGATTACATAGTGTTGATTTTTTTGTTAGAAAATGATATACTCGTGTAGCACTCAGCACTCAGTTAGATCAATTAATTATTATGCACACAAATGTACAGATGGACTATGGATGATGGATGAGTCCGGCCACTTGAGTACCATCACTGTTTGCACCTTATAGACTCTGCTAGTTAGTCCTGTGATATTCTCACAATGATTTATTGTTTTGTGAGTGCATCCATTTCTAAATGGCTGCTCATGGTATTCTTTGTCGAATAAGGGATCGCCGTCTGTCGCTGACTTGACCGAGTTGGGCTTCGGTCTGTATGTTCCTGTCAGCCTGGTGGATTAGTGTTTTTGCAAGTCATCCACTTGCTATGAGATGGATGGAGGCGCTGATATTTAAGCTATCGTAGACTAGTTGACGGGGGTTTAATATTTGGAAAGATAGATTCCTTTAACCTAGTATAACTCTGAGTTCTTTCTTTATATCATTGTCCTAAATGTAGCCTGCTATCTCTTATTGCTATCTTTTCTCAAAGCTGATGCAGTACCTTATTCTTCACTTTATATTAACCAATGTCTTGTCATTTTCCTTCTGCCTGCTACATACAAGAAATCCATGTTGTAGTTCAAATTGTTCAATTGGGGTGTGTAGATTGCATAATGGCTGACAAAACATGACAATTATGTAGAGGCTCTATTTCTTGCTCCTGTAGAAGCTGTACTTTATGCTAATAGCTGACTGTAACAGTTTGATATATCTGTAGCATGATTTTTATAATTGGTTGGATGATCTCTGTTCAAAACACACGTTTATTTTAGCTCTTTTGGTTCATTTTTTATGTAGAACTATTAGTTGTTTTTGGTACTTTAGTATTTTGCTTTCCTTTGTACTGGTATATTATTTTCTCTAGATAAGATGAATGATGGATACCCATTTTTTGTGTGCTTTCTCGCAGCATCATGTATCTAGATGGCAACACTTGATCAGCTGTTGCAGGCTTGTGACTTCATCTTGACTTGATTAGCTAAGCACTCAGATGCTCTACTTTATGGTAGCAAGTTTCAGGTGAGCATAGGTGAGAACAATACTGTAATATGCTTGAGACTTGATCCGGACCATATTAACTATTGCCGGTGATGCTATTATCTACTCTGAATGGCTGATGAATCTATACCTTCCATACCATGTTTAATTCTAGTGTGTAGCTTACTTCTATTGAAACTGAAACTGGAGTGTGTGTGTATTGAAACTAAAATTGAAACTGCTCCATTGCTGCAATGTTAGCAATTGCATCTTGTTAGCAATTGAGTGTTTGAAGATGTGTGTTCCTGGGGTAGTGTTGTGCTGTATCAGAATTTCATCTTTTAATTTTAATTAACTGAAACTGTTCTTTTAATTTAAATTAGATGAACCTTTTCTTTTAATTTAAATTAGATGAACCTTTTTCTTTTAATTTAAATTAACTGAAACTGTTCTTTTAATTTAAATTAACTAAAACTCTTCTTTTAATTTAAATTAAAAGAACGTTTTCTTTTAATTTAAATTACCTGAAACTGTTCTTTTTATTTAAATTAAAAGAACCTTTTCTCTTAATTTAAATTAGATGAAACTGTTCTTTTACTACTGCTATCCTAATGAGCTTTTTTATATTTTTTTGGATAAAACTAGATTGGTATAGCATCTTATGCATTGGAAGAAGAAACAATGTGTATGTTATGCTGCATAATATTGGCAACCTATAATTTGTATGTATTTTAATGTACTAGCCTTCTGTTAAAGCATATCCACTTCCAACTTTCATCGGTTATAAATAGTTTGTTTGTCTTTCTGTTTATTTTGTTACACTTTGCAGGGATAAAGTGAAGAAAAAGAAGAAAAGATTACTAGAAGATTAGTTTTAGGATTTTCTTTTATTTCCTTGCAATTTTCCTTTTATTGGATACTTGTAAAGACATTGTAATATTCTTACTATAATAAAAAATATAATTCTATTTCATTTTTTGTTTTTAAATTATTTTTCCTTATAGGTTGTTTTCTGTAAATTTGGATTTTTTTTTGTTTTCCAAATACATTACTAGTGGCGCATTTCAGCCCTTATTAGTGGCGCACCTTCCTTCATTACTAGTGGCGCACCTATAAGGCTATTAGTGGCGCACCTGGACGGAATACCAGTGGAGCACCTAAGGGTTAGTAGTGGCGCACCTGTAGCAATAGTAATGGCGCACCACATGGTGCGCCACTAGTATTTGGAATAGTAATGGCGCACCAGAGGTGCGCCATTACTATTTATTACTAGTGGCGTGTTAATAGTGGCGCACCTATAGTGCGTCATTAATAGCCAAAATAGGTGCGCCACTAACAGGGTTTTTTCTAGTAGTGCTTCCTGTTATACCTTGATAACGCATGAAGGGCTCGCACAACTCGACCATCACCGAAAGTTGAAATACCCCCGAGAGAGTGTCCAGCATATATACCACCACCAGAGAGAGTGTCGATGAGAGTTGTTCTTGGAGGAAGAAAATTGACTCTTGCCGATGGCGGTCGATCTGGGCTAGCTCGTCCTATGATATACATTTGTCACGCACAATGCACTCCCCCAGCTCGACCATCACCGAAAGTCGAAATATCCGTGAGAGTGTCCACCATGATTAATTTTCTTCGAAGAATCTTTGATGTTTGATTCTTATGTTATTTTTCAGTGTGTCATGAAAGGTGTTAGCACCGATCGATTTTGCGGCTATGGCTTCCTCCGACGACGCAGCTTCCATTAGGGTTGACTCCGTGGTCAAGGAGAAGTACGCCGATGACCGCTTGGCGGCACTCATTGGGAAGAACCCGCAGCTGATCCTAATAATGTATTTTGAGGATCTGGCCAAGAAGAACCCGCCAACTAAAGAGAGCAAGGCCCCACCACGTAAGAAGAGTGACGATCCGGTGACATTGAGTCCACCGACCATCATTCCGGACGATGCTTGGTCCTCCACTGTGGGGGATGCCCCCACGTGCTCTGACTCCACGATCACTGGTTTCACCGACTACACCTCGGAGTAGTCCACCTAGATAGTTTGACGTTGATTTAGTGATATAGTTATGTAGTTGCTGATATATACTTGGATGGCCACTTGCGATGCTTTTGATTGTTTGAGTGATGAATGCTTATGTGAATTACGTATGATGTGCTACTTAACCTTGCATTATTTCTCTGCCTCTTTTTCGCTTTGTTTGTAGATGAAGTGGTATGCGGTGTACACAGGTAGGTGTTCAGGAGTCTACAATTCATGGTCTGAATGCAATGAACAAGTGCTTCGTTATGAAGGCAGCTCCCATTTCTCGTTCAATAGCAGAAAGAAGGTAGAGTATCATTACAATCAGTATGTGCTTAACCAGAAGAGAATAACCAAATTAGGCAATGGTGCAAGACAGAAACGGCTTATCGGGTTCAGTGGATTGAAGAACTTGATAATTCTCTTTCTGTTCGTCATAATTGTGGTGTTGCTTTTATCATGTGGTCGTATGTAGACATGCAATGACCACTTTATTATTTAGTACTTAAGCACTTGTACTATAGAGCTACTTTTTGATTTCAAATGAAGCTTGTGTGAACTATTTATATAATGCTTATGTGACTTTGTTGTTAACCTTTGTGACTTCAAATGCAAGTTTGTGTATTGTATATCTGTTTTTCTGCAACGTTCCGAGCGAAAAGCTGCTGAATCAGAACTGGGAACAAAACTTTACCGAGAGCAGCACTCGGCAAAGTGGCAGGCGCTGGGAGCTCCTGGAACTTGGTTGTGGTAGTTGTGCTGAGAGTGGCTCTCGGCAAAGAGCTGACGGAACCAGCGGCCGTGAAGTCACTTTATTTTGCTGAGAGGAGCTGTTTGGCACTCGGCAAACTCTTTGCGGAGTGTCCGATATGGCTCTCGACAAATCTCTGTTTGCCCGAGAGGTACGCCGGGTAAACTTTGCCAAGTGCAACTCTCGGCAAAGGCTTTGCCGAGGGTTTTAGGCCCTTTGTCGAGTGTTTCTGGCACTCGGCGTACGTGTCGATTCCAGTAATGTACTACTCTTTTCGTCTGGAATTACTTGTCACAAAAGTGAATAAAAATAAATGCATTTAAAACTAAAATTCGTTTAGATACATCCATTTTTCTCACGACTATTTTCGGATCGAGGGAGTATATAACACTCGGCAGCAGCTCATCCACCCTCGCCATCCAATAATCACACACTACTACCTTGTTTGTACCAGGAAGAACACCCATACACGTCCTAGATTCCTAGTACGTGTAACTAAGGAATTTGTTAAAGTATTTCCTTTTGTTCATATCACATGTAATAGGAATGTAATCCTACCGAATATTTGTTGTATATTTCGGTTAGGATCTCCCTGATTCACCTTGATTAGCAAGGCATGTAATCCCATATATATGTGAATACAAGGCGCCCATCATGTGGCGTGATACACACAGAATATACTTGTCTTCTTGGTATCAGATAGCAACACCCCGATCCTGCCTTTTCCCACCACCGATCCAATCTTGCCGCCGCCCTCCCTGTCAACCAATCCAGGCGCCACGTCCAGCACCTCCTCCTCCCTCACCTCACCCACCCTGCCAGCCACCATGAACTCCCACTCGTTCAGCCACAACCGCGGCGGCTCGGACCGCGGCGACGGCAACCGCGGCGACGGCAACCGCGGTGGCGGCAACTCCAGCAGCGGCCGCCAGGGCGGCACTTGGAGCAAGAAGAAAGGCAACGGCGGCACCAACGTGGGTAGCAACTCGGCTGGTCATCGTCCTGGCACCTCTGCATCTTCTGATGGTCCGTGGGTGTGCTTTAACCCATACACGGGCCAACAACTTCAGGCGTCTCCAGCCATGCGGCAGAACACCGGGGCTGGCCTGCTAGGTGCACGGCCACATGCGCTACCACCCGCACAAGCCTTCACCTCTCTGGCTCCCCTGCATGGGCAGGCGTTCAGCATCAACCCGCCACCGATTCCCGGCTACGGCAGAGCTCCCTCGGTTCCCGGTCAAGGCGGCGCCCCATCTTGGGATTGCACCGCACTCATGGCCGCCCTCAACAACGCTGCAACCCCCTCGACCGTCGGTGAGTGGGTCATGGATTCCGGAGCCACCGCACATATGGCCTCCGACCCCGGTATGCTCCACACTCTCATTCCTTCCTCCTCTTCTTCTACCGTCACCGTGGGTAATGGCTCCACCTTGCCCATCTCTCACACCGGCGACACATTTCTCCCTACTTCCGCTCGCTCTCTTCTTCTTCGCAATGTCTTAGTTGTTCCAACTATTGTCAAAAATTTACTTTCCGTTCGTCGTTTCACTATTGATAATCTTTGCTCAATTGAATTTGACCCGTTCGGCTTTTCTGTGAAAGACCTTCGCACCAAGGCCGTGATTCTTCGCTGCAATAGCCTCGGCGATCTCTACGTCTTCCCATCCGCGGTCATCAACCACCACGCCCATGGACTCCTTGCCACCACCACCACCGAGCTATGGCATCGCCGCTTAGGTCACCCGGGACGCGACGCCATGTCCCACCTTCATAAGAACTCTTTTATCTCATGTAATAAAGCAGCCACGCATGTCTGTCATGCTTGTCAACTCGGCAAACACATGCGCTTGCCCTTCACTAGGTCTACTTCCATAAGCGTTGAACCTTTTAAGTTGATTCATTGTGATCTTTGGACTTCACCGATTTTGAGCAATTCTGGTTTCAAATATTACCTCATCATTGTAGACGATTTTTCCCACTTCATGTGGGCGTTTCCCCTTCGCAACAAATCTGAAACCGCCAACACTTTACTTAACTTTGTTGCTTATATCCGCACACAGTTTTCCCGACCTCTTGTTGCTATGCAAGCCGACAACGGGACCGAGTTTCTCAACTCCACGGTCACCAACTTCTTCTCCACCCACGGCATTCACCTTCGTCTCTCATGCCCTTACACGTCCGCCCAAAACGACAAGGCCGAACGTGCCATCCGCACAATCAACGACGTAGTTCGTACACTTCTTTTCCAATCTTCTATGCCACCCTCCTACTGGGCCGAAGCCCTTGCTACGGCCACGTATCTTGTCAACATCCGCCCCTCACAATACATTGGCTAAGCGGTACCCTACATACGCCTCCATGGCACTTCCCCGAACTACGCCGCCCTCCGTGTTTTTGGTTGCCTATGTTATCCCAACCAGTCTGCTACAGCCACAAATAAACTCTCCCCACGATCCACCGCTTGTGTCTTTTTAGGATACCCAAGCAACCACAAAGGCTATAGATGCCTTGATATTAGCACTCGTCGAGTCATCCTATCTCGCCATGTGGTATTTGACGAGACCATATTTCCTTTCTCCTATTCCCAAGAGCGTCCAGCTGACCCCATAGCCACACTTGATTTCCTACTAGACCTTGCAGTCACGCAGCACACACCAAACCTGCATGCACACTCGCCTCCTGCCATGCATGGCAACAGTAGTCCTACACCCATGCACAGCCCTACGTCCAGCGACGCTGCACCCAACCCCACGCCTGGCAGCACCCCACTCAGCTCCCCTGCACGCATGCAACCCACCCACCCACCCGGGTTTCCTGTGCGCCCGCAACCCGCCATGCATGCGCACCCGCGTCCCACCATGCATGGCGGCTCTCCGCCTACCTCCACGTCCGACCGTCGGAGCACACCTCCTGGCCCGCTCTCTTCTCTTTCGCCCATGGTTTCACCCTCACCCGTGGTCTCTACCCCGCCAGGCCCACCACTTTCTCTCTCTAGTGACCCATCTCCTCCGGTTGTAGTCCACCGGCCCCCATCTCCATCTAACACCCACACCATGGTCACTCGAGCGAAACGTGGTCTCTTTCAGCCCGTTGACCGTCTCAACCTTCATGTTTCCCATTCCACTCCTTCTCCTATTCCTAAAACATACCGGGGAGCACTACATGACCCGCACTGGCGTCGTGCTATGAACGAGGAATTTGATGCTCTTGTTGCTAACCGGACGTGGTCTCTTGTTCCACGTCCTCCTCGTGCTCATGTTGTTTCAGGGAAGTGGATCTTCAAACATAAGTTTCACTCGGATGGCAGCCTTGCTCGGTACAAGGCGCGATGGGTCGTACGTGGCTACTCTCAACAACAGGGCATTGACTTCGACGAGACTTTTAGCCCTGTTGTGAAGCCCGCAACGATCCATATTGTTCTCAGCCTTGCTGTCTCCCGGTCCTGGCCGATCCACCAGCTCGACGTCAAGAACGCCTTTCTCCATGGCAATCTTGACGAGGAGGTTTACTGCCAGCAGCCCCCAGGCTTCGTCGATGCTCGCTGCCCAGAGTATGTGTGCCGCCTACACAAATCACTTTACGGTCTCAAGCAGGCGCCGCGTGCTTGGTACCAAAGGTTCGCACTGTTTGCACATCGCCTTGGCTTCATCGCTTCCAAGTCGGATGTCTCTTTGTTCATCTACAGGCATGGACACGATCTGGCCTACATCCTCTTGTATGTGGACGACATTGTCATCACCGCGTCCTCGGATCAGCTCCTTCGACGTGTCACACAACAGCTTCATGCAGAGTTTGCCATGACAGACCTCGGCACCCTATCATTTTTCCTCGGCATCTCCGTCAGTCGGACCTCCTCCGGCATGGTCCTCTCTCAGCGACAGTACGCGCTGGATCTTCTACAGCGCGCTGGCATGGTTGACTGTAACCCATCGGCCACCCCTATCGACACTAAGTGCATGCTCTCTGCTCAGGATGGTCCTCTTCTCTCTGATCCCACGGAGTATCGGAGTTACGCAGGTGCTTTGCAGTACCTCACCCTGACACGTCCAGACATCGCGCACGCGGTTCAGCAGGCTTGTCTGTACATGCATGCGCCCAGAGAGCCTCACATGCACTTGGTCAGGCGCATTCTCCGCTACATCAAGGGCACCCTTGATCTCAGCTTGCATCTCTCCAGCTCATCCTCTGTGACACTTACTGCATATTCTGACGCTGATTGGGCTGGGTGCCCTGACACTAGGCATTCCACGTCTGGCTACTGCGTATATCTTGGTGATAACCTCGTCTCTTGGTCGTCTAAACGACAGACCACCGTGTCTCGCTCCAGTGCTGAGGCGGAGTATCGCGCAGTTGCTCATGTTGTGGCCGAGTGTTGCTGGATTCGTCAGCTCCTTGGTGAGCTTCATCACCCCCTGACGACGGCCACTGTTGTTTTTTGTGACAATGTCAGTACTGTCTACATGGCCTCTAATCCGGTCCAGCATCATCGCACCAAGCACATTGAGATTGACATCCACTTTGTGCGAGAGAAGGTGTCACTTGGAGAGGTCCGGGTTCTACATGTGCCATCCTCGCATCAGTACGCTGACATTATGACAAAGGGATTATCCTCACAGCTCTTCTGCGAGTTTCGTTCCAGCTTATGCTTGCTACCATACGACGCACAAACTGAGGGGGGATGTTAAAGTATTTCCTTTTGTTCATATCACATGTAATAGGAATGTAATCCTACCGAATATTTGTTGTATATTTCGGTTAGGATCTCCCTGATTCACCTTGATTAGCAAGGCATGTAATCCCATATATATGTGAATACAAGGCGTCCATCATGTGGCGTGATACACATACACACAGAATATACTTGTCTTCTGAATTAAGCTCATTTTCGACATGAAGATCACCGTGCACTCGTCCAAGGCCGTCAAGCCCGAGTATGGCGCCTGCGGCGTCGCTCCAGGCTGCACCGCCGACGTCGTCCCGCTCACCGTGCTCGATAATGCCAACTTCGACACGTACATCTTGGTGATCTACGCGTTCCACGCGCCGGCGCCACCCAACGCCGTCCTCGAGGCCGGGCTGGCCAGGGCGCTGGTGGACTACCGCGAGTGGGCCGGGCGGCTCGGCGTCGATGCCAACGGCGACCGTGCGATCATGCTCAACGACGCCGGCGCTCGGTTCGTGGAGGCGACGGCCGACGTGGCGCTCGACAGTGTCATGCCGCTCAAGCCCACGCCAGAGGTGCTCAACCTGCACCCGAGCGGCGACGACGGCCCCGGGGAGCTGTGTTGGGACAAACCCAGATAGCTCTCTTTCTCTCACTCGCACAAACGAAGGTGGAAGATGGAGCACACGATTTTTCCTGCGACGAACGCCGCGGCGCACCAACGCCTGTATCTTGGCTTTATTTCTCACAACAACTCAAACACACACATGAGGTACACACGCACACACGCGGCACAACCCGGAAGAACTCTCACGTCGACCGGGCACACACCACGGTCCCGACGAAAACTACATCTTCTAGGCCCCTCACACTCGGCTCGGCACACCCCGTCGCTCGGCAACACATCGGAGCACGGCTACACACCGGCGCCATGGCGCGGCAACAGACCGGCGCATCCAACCAATACACATGGGAGGTATTTATACCCGTGCGCACAGACGTCACGACTCGGCCACAAGTCCACGCACGCACACATGCACCACACCGGCCACTAAGCTAGCTACCTACATGTACGCCCATGCACACGCACCCACGTCTCTATGAATGCAACGGACGGGCAAGCAACACACAACGTAGCGCTCACGGACGCCACAATCAGCGAACGCATGCATCCCTGGTGATCCGGTCTTCTCCTGATCGTGAGCCTGGTCCGCTTGTCCGCACGACCTGGACGCCAGGTTGCTCCTTGCGCCTGCTGCATACCGTCGGGATAGGCTGTGGGACGCCGACGGCTTTTCTACGCCTACGGTTAAACCAGGGCCGTCGGGATAGCACCGACGATGCCTACGGCCACCGTCGGCATAGATTAGGCCGTCGGCGTCGAGCTTTATTCCGGTAGTGGTTGTGACACACGCACACGCCATGCACGGACCTCACCTGGCGCATCCGACGGCGCTCACCACCGTGCACGACATGGCTTATTGCCAACAAGCTGATGCTGATCCAGGTCACGCGGTTCGCGTGCGGGTCGCTCGTCGTGGGGTTCACCACACAGCACATCGTGTCCGACGGCCGCTCTACCGGTAACTTCTTCGTCGCGTGGAGCCAGGCCACCCGCGGCGCCGCCATCGACCCCGTCCCGGTGCACGACCGTGCTTCCTTCTTCCATCCCCGCGAACCGCTGCACGTCGAGTACGAACACCGTGGCGTCGAGTCCAAGCCCTACGAGAAGGTGCGCGACGACGTTGTCTGTGCACACGGCGACGACGACGAGGTGGTGGTGAACAAGGTGCCCTTCAGTCGGGAGTTCATCTCCAGGCTCAAGGCGCAGGCGTCGGCTGGCGCGCCCAGGCCCTGTAGCACCCTGCAGTGTGTGGTGGCGCACCTGTGGCGGAGCATGACGATGGCGCGCGGGCTCGACGGCGGGGAGACCACCAGCGTCGCCATCGCCGTGGATGGGAGAGCGCGGATGAGCCCGCAGGTGCCGGACGGATACACTGGCAACGTCATCCTCTGGGCGCGGCCCACCACCACGGCGGGGGAGCTGGTGGCCAGGCCGGTGAAGCACGCGGTGGAGCTCATCAACCAGGAGGTGGCCCGGATCAACGATGGCTACTTCAAGTCCTTCATCGACTTCGCCAACTCCGGCGCGGAGGAGAAGGAGCGGCTGGTGGCGACGGCCGACGCGGCTGAGATGGTGCTGAGCCCCAATATCGAGGTGGACAGCTGGCTGCGGATCCCGTTCTATGACATGGACTTCGGCGGCGGGCGGCCCTTCTTCTTCATGCCCAGCTACCTGCCGGTGGAGGGCCTACTCATCCTGCTGCCGTCCTTCTTGGGCGACGGCAGCGTGGACGCCTACGTGCCACTCCTTAGCCGCGACATGAACACCTTCAAAAACTGCTGCTACACCGTCGACTAGCTCGGCTTTGCACGTACCTGCCATGTGCCAATGTGTGCCTCGTGTCGGATCAACGTGTAGCTACTAGTTGCATAGTTGTAATTTTGAAGTTCTTGATTCAATTGTACATGATGTTTTGGAAGAGTAAATAAACAAAGTTCTAATATTCACAAGGTGGTGAACATGATCAAGGGAAATGAATAACGACACTTGTCTCATATTCATATATACAGCGGCCAAGTGGCTTGAATACTTCATGTTATTCCGTACGTCTTAGGCCAGCTCCAACACCGACTAGCAAATGGACACGGTATTTGTCCGAAAATCGGTCCGGACATGTGTCCAGACACTGATACGTGAATCGGTCATCCAATAATGCCCGCATACAAATTTGCTCAAAAGATTTATTGCTCAAACTAGTGTGAGCACTAGAAAAAAGGGAAGAAAGAGTATCACTTGAAATAAAAAAAATCTGGAACAACTTAGTGACTTCCACCATTGTGACTTCAAAATTTTAGTGCCTTCCGCTATTGTGACCAGCTTCCGCCATAAAAGGAAAAAAGAGTGAAGCACTTGGAGAAAAAAAAAAGTGAAACAATAGTACTTCCGCCAAAGAACAAAAAATTAGCAGCGGCTTTTCGTATCTGGATAGAAAGAGAATACATGGCGGCTTTGAATTGACCAGACGGATGTCTGGACTTCCGCAAAGGTCCCCATTGTTTGTCTTCGGTTTGAAAGAAAACGGACGTCCGAATGCGTCGGCCGACCGATACAAAACTGCGTTCGTTGGCAAACTGGACAATTTGCTACTTGCTGCAACTATATGCCCTTGACCGTCTCTTGTAATTAGTGCTGCCATATATGTGCGCCTCTACACTTACAATAGACCATCTCTTATAGGTATACTCATGAAGCATATGGCTATTGGTCTCTTGTTGTCCTATAGTACATTAGCTCGGATTTCTCATTTGTAAAGTTTAGTGTTTTCGGTTTGGATAGTTCATCCTTTTTGTTTTGGTGCCAATTTTAGATTGAAGGGCTGATTCTTGATCTTCTTCTATATTGGTTGTTGTTTAGCTGTGTGGGTAATGTTAGTTCATTCAGTCTATCTATTTCCAAAAAATATAAGTGCTTCTTGGTAAGAAATAGGCATGCTAGATTCATATACTTTTCTTTCAAATAATATTCATGTATTGTTTTGGCCATAGTTGCTGAATCCAATACATGCAATCTTCAAGAACCATATATTACTTCATCACCAAGGGAAAAAGAGGGATAGAGGAAGTGGCAGCTGACATAAGTTAGGTGGTCAATTGCATAGTCTGCAGGGTGAAGGTTGGATGCCTATGAACTGTTTTGTGGTGGGTGAGTAGTTTCTAACCGGTATTTGTTCCTCACCTGTTCCATGGTGTTAATCCGTTGATACTTATTGTTTGGATAAAAAGTATTTTTTGTAGTTTTTTAGGAATACCATGGTTTCTGAAAAAACCTTGGTATAAAATACTTTGAGATGTTTGGATGAAACAAATACTGTACTTTAGGATACCCTGGTATTTCTTATACCATAGTATTTTTGCAGTATCTAAAAAACAAGTCATGACCTCTTTTTTCTAAACTGAGCCGAGAGGAACGAGGAGAGTGCTCATCCAGCCTCCTCCGACTCCTTCTTTCAAAGTTGTATATCAGTTAAATGAAGTCTATCTCCTGATTATTAGCATTTCAGGTCAGGCGATCTGCTTTTCTATATACGGCCGGCAGCGGCGGCTGGGCACATGTTACTTTCTAGCTCGATCTTCTACACTTATATCGGGTCGATGGCATCCCATTACGAAGCTCGCTTCATGGAGTAGATCAATTTGTTGTTGTAGCATACTCAGTACGCAGACGCTAATAGTTAGCTAATCGATCGGTTCTATGCGGCCAAAGGCATACGTACATGCATAAACGATTTTGCCCAGCTACGAGAGGATTTGACATGCATGGAATGGCTGCTCATTGGGTGGCCGTTTGAAGTGCATGGCACCTTGACTGTAGGTGTGGTTGGTGCAACGAGTCAAACTATACGGTAAAACAGTATTTGCCAAACGTACTTGATGTTTTGCCAAAACAGAGGAAAACTATGGTCTTTGGAAACCGAAGTATTCATTGTACACGCATTGAAAAACTGAGGTTTTGAATTACTACAGTTTTTATAGAACCGTGTTGCCAAACTGTTTGAGTTTGTAACTGTAGCATTGTTGCGTGAACATCCTTAGGCATTTGTTTACCACAGACATGCTTTCAGATTTGTGTGGCGACTTGACAAACAAAACGGGATTGCCACATGCACAAAGAAATTGGACATAAACTCTCGGCTCGACATGGTGAACTAATTTAGTGGTGAGTGGGTAGTTACCTAGTGTGTGTCTTATTGTTTGTAGGTGGTCCTTCATATAGGTCTATTGGTCAGGGTGATTTGTAGTAACATCCACTCTGGAGCGGCGCTGATTGACAACAATGCACGACAACCGCTTTGCACGGAGAAGGTTTTTCGGGCAGGAGGGTTTTTGGGTGGGACCGAGGTGTCGAACGTATGCTGGCGGCGGTCTGGACTCCCCTGGTTTGCCTCTGGTTTGCAGGAAAATGGACAGCTGGACCGGTCTGCGGACCGATGGCGAACCACATTGGATGACAAAATGTGCCCAGATCAATCATTCCGGACGGTAAGGGCGGTATATGGGTCTGCATTGGAGATGCCCTTAAGTGGTCACATGAGGGCATCTCCAAAGAGGTAACTCGAAGATCCTCTAAAGGTCTGGACCACATGGTCCAGACATTTTTTTTCATCCAACACGCCCCCCTAAACATCCTTGGACCAGTCCGCATGTGTTACGGGTGTTTGAACACTATGCGGACGTCTACTTGGCCCATTGTCAGTTGGACCACATGTCCTCACAACCCATGTGCTTTGTCCTCTAGGTCCAACTGGCCTACCTCTGTTGTCGGGATTTGATGCCTATTTCAGGGATAGAGTTGGATGACAGGCTCATGTATCATGTCCGCGGACGCGTCCACGCATGGCCCATGGATGGATAGAGTGTACGTTTTTAGGAGATGGCATTGGAGATGCCCTTACAACCCTTTTGGCGAATCATGCCAACCTCATCAGGCAAACTACCAAGTGGCAACTATCCATTGTCAACTTCATCAAGTACTAGTAGAAAACAGGGCTTTGGTCCAGGCCAAAATATTGCATTAGTCCCGGTTGTGTTACGAACCGGGACTAATGGGTGCATCAGTCCCGGTTCATAAGGCCAGGACGCCGGCCGGGCCTCGGCGGGCACCAGTCCCGGTTCGTCTGACCCCTTTAGTCCGGGTTCCAGACACGAACCGGGACTAAAGGTCCTCGCTCCTGGCGCAGCCCCTTTAGTCCCGGTTGGTGGCTCAAACCAGGACTAAAGGGAAGTCTTCTGTCCCGGTTCTAGCTTTTATTACTTTTATTATTGTTTGTTATTATGTAGGGCCATGGTCATGGTATCCGCCCACGTCGGCCCTCGTCCGGTCTATGATTCGGATGTGGTATATTATCTTTTATAACTAGTTGTTTCATTTAGTGTTTATGACAATTATGCCGACCAACGTGACATAGATGTGTTTATCCAGGAGGTATGTGAACCGAAAATTCCAACCGACCCTCTTGTCGAGAGGTTAAATTTAGTTGAAAAAGAAAACAAGTATGTGAAAGAAAAATTGAAAAGAATTGAGGAGGAGCAGATGAAATTGGAGTTGCATGTTGCCGATGTCGTCGATGACCACAAGATCAAGATGGATGCAATGCGCTTGAAGATTAGAAAGATAAGAAAATATGCCATTGATAATGAGGCTTGGTATCATTATGTTGTTGGATCAATTGTTACCTTAGTTGCGATTATGATCGCATTTGTTGTTGCATTTAAATGTTTTACATAGTTGTATGTTAGTTTCAATTTATGTTTTAATTAGATGCCTAGAGAGTTGTATGTTGTTCTATGACAACTATGTATGAACTTTATGTATTTTTTTTTCAGTAATAACATTTGATCACTGTGTACTTTGGAGCACCAACCAAGAGTACGAGATAAATGGTAATACATTTTACACGATCGCCCAAGATAAAAAGAGCACCAACCAAAACAATGGTGTCCGCTTTGATGCAGCAATCACCAATAAGGCAAAGGACACATATTATGGTTACATAGAGGACATATGGGAACTTGACTATGAACATGAATTTAAGGTCCTTTTGTTTCGGTGCAAATGGGTCAATCTGTCAGGAGGCGGGGTACAGATAGACCCGCAGTACGGACTGACAACAGTGGATCTCAACAATCTTGGGTACTTCGAAAGTTCAATCTTGGATACAGTTAAAATATGTTAAAAAAATGAAATCCCTTTTGTAATAGATGAGTTTTCGTTCGAAAGCCTGTTACTTCGAAAGAAATTGTCCAGTTTGTACACGAAGTGCATCCAGTTTGTACACGAAGTGCATCCCGTAACCCTCTCAACTTTTTAGCACATGGTATGTGGGTGAAATTATGAAACTATGCCAAGTTTCAACCTTTTCAGAGTTCATTTGCAGTGCTTGTCAATTTCAGGGTCATTTAGTTCAAAATAAATCATGAAATGCATGAAAAATAGCAAATTAAGTCAGAAAAGGGTTGAAAATTGATGATGTCGCTTTGAATGGTGCATATTGAATGCAGAAAAAGTCTGGAGTTAAAATATGTTAAAAAAATGAAATCCCTTTTGTAATAGATGGGTTTTCGTCCGAAACCATGTTACTTCGAAAGAGATTGTCCAGTTTGTACATGAAGTGCATCCAGTTTTTCCCGTAACCCTCTTAACTTTTTAGCACATGGTATGTGGATGAAATTATGAAACCATGCCAAGTTTCAACCTTTTTAGAGTTCATTTGCGGTGCTTGTCAATTTGAGGGTCATTTAGCTCAAAATAAATCATGAAATGCATGAAAAATAGCAAATGAAGTTAGAAAATGGTTGAAAATTGATGATGTGGCTTTGAATGGTGCATACTGAATGCAGAAAAATTCTGGAGTTAAAATATGTTAAAAAAATGAAATCCTTTTTATAATAGATGGGTTTTCGTCCGAAACCCTGTTACTTCGAAAGAGATTGTCCAGTTTGTACACGAAGTGCATCCAGTTTTTCCCGTAAGCCTCTCAACTTTTTAGCACATGGTATGTGGGTGAAATTATGAAACCATGTGAAGTTTCAACCTTTTCAGAGATCATTTGCAGTGCTTGTCAATTTCAGGGTCATTTAGCTCAAAATAAATCATGAAATGCATGAAAAATAGCAAATGAAGTCAGAAAAAGGTTGAAAATTGATGATGTGGCTTTGAATGGTGCATATTGAATGCAGAAAAAGTCTGGGGTTAAAATATGTTAAAAAATGAAATCCTTTTGTAATAGACGGGTTTTCGTCCGAAACCCTATTACTTCGAAAGAGATTGTCCAGTTTGTACACGAAGTGCATCCAATTTTTCCCGTAACCCTCTCAACTTTTTAGCACATGGTATGTGGGTGAATATATGAAACCATGCCAAGTTACAACCTTTTCAGAGTTTATTTGCAGTGCTAGTCAAATTCAGGGTCATTTAGCTCAAAATAAATCATGAAATGCATGCAAAATAGCAAATGAAGTCAGAAATGGGTTGAAAATTGATGATGTGGCTTTGAATGGTGCATATTGAATGCAAAAAAAGTTCGGAGTTAAAATATGTTAAAAATGAAATCCCTTTTGTAATAGATGGGTTTTCGTCCGAAACCCTGTTACTTCGAAAGAGATTGTCCAGTTTGTACACGAAGTGCATCCAGTTTTCCCCGTAACCCTCTCAACTCTTTAGCACATGGTATGTGGGTGAAATTATGAAACCATGCCAAGTTTCAACCTTTTCAGAGTTCATTTGCAGTGCTTGTCAATTTCAGGGTCATTTAGCTCAAAATAAATCATGAAATGCATGAAAAATAGCAAATGAAGTCAGAAAAGGGTTGAAAATTGATGATGTGGCTTTGAATGGTGCATATTGAATGCAGAAAAAGTCTGGAGTTAAAATATGTTAAAAAAATGAAATCCCTTTTGTAATAGATGGGTTTTCGTCCGAAACCGTCTTACTTCGAAAGAGATTGTCTAGTTTGTAAACGAAGTGCATCCAGTTTTTCCCGTAACCCTCTCAACTCTTTAGCACATGGTATGTGGGTGAAATTATGAAATCATACCAAGTTTCAACCTTTTAAGAGTTCATTTGCAGTGCTTGTCAATTTCAGGGTCATTTAGCTCAAAATAAATCATGAAATGCATGAAAAATAACAAATGATGTCAGAAAAGGGTTGAAAATTGATGATGTGGCTTTGAATGGTGCATATTGAATGCAAAAAAAGTCTGGAGTTAAAAGATGTTAAAAAAAATGAATTCCCTTTTGTAATAGATGGGTTTTCGTCCGAAACCCTGTTACTTCGAAAGAGATTGTCCAGTTTGTACACGAAGTGCATCCAGTTTTTCTCGTAACCCTCTCAACTCTCTAGCACATGGTATGTGGGTGAAATTATAATACCATGCCAAGTTTCAAACTTTTCAGAGTTCATTTGCAGTGCTTGTCAATTTCAGGGTCATTTAGCTCAAAATAAATCATGAAATGCATGAAAAATAGCAAATGAAGTCAGAAAAGGGTTGAAAATCGATGATGTGGCTTTGAATGGTGCATATTGAATGCAGAAAAAGTCTGGAGTTAAAATATGTTAAAAAAATGAAATCCCTATTGTAATAGATGGGTTTTCGTCCGAAACCCTGTTACTTCGAAAGAGATTGTCCAGTTTGTACACGAAGTGCATCCAGTTTTTCCCGTAAGCCTCTCAATTTTTTAGCACATGGTATGTGGGTGAAATTATGAAACCATGCCAAGTTTCAACCTTTTCAGAGTTCATTTGAAGTGCTTGTCAATTTCAGGGTCATTTAGCTCAGAATAAATCATGAAATGCATGAAAAATAGCAAATAGAAAAGGATTGAAAATTATCAAAGTATTTATTTGTTAAAAAACTTTAATAGTAAAATGAATTTTCATAAAGTATATTTTGTTACAAGCTTTAATAGAAAACTAAAAAGCTTTTATAAAACTCTAATAGCAAAAAGAATGAACTAAAAAGAATTAAAATAATATTAACTAAAATTATCAAAGTATTTATTTGTTAAAAACTTTAATAGTAAAAAGAATTTTCATAAAGTATATTTTGTTACAAGCTTTAATAGAAAACTAAAAAGCTGTTATAAAACTCTAATAGCAAAAAGAATGAACTAAAAAGAATCAAAATAATATTAACTAAAATTATCAAAGTATTTATTTGTTAAAAACTTTAATAGTAAAAAGCTTTTATAAAACTCTAATAGCAAAAGGAATCAACTAAAACATATGCAAAAAATAACATTAAAAATTTAAAAATATAATATATGCAAAAAATAAAAAAGGGCCCACCTACTAGCCACAACGGCCTGCATACGACTAGAAACCCTAGAAATGGGCCAGGATGCAGGCCCGCAGTGCTAGCAGGCCCAACAGGGCGTGAGATAGGCATGTACTGCCTGCAATAGAGAGGAGCTCGAGAGGGCAGCGGCAACAGCGCTTATAAACCACACTGAGCCCCTCTCGACTAGCGAGGTGGGACTAAACTTTTGGCTGCGGGAAGCACAACCCTTTAGTCCCGGTTGGTGGCTCCAACCGGGATTAATGCCCCCCCCCTTTAGTCCCAGTTGGAGCATAGCCCTCTAGTCCCGGTTGGTGGCTCCAACCGGGACTAAAGGGGGGGGCATTAGTCCCGGTTGGAGCCACCAATCGGGACTAAAGGGTTGGGTATATAAGCGGGACTTAGGAAATTTTCCAATCCCCCATCTGCAGTTTCTTCTCTCCCCCGACGGCGCCGACGACCACCTCGACGCCGCCAAGCTGCCGGATTTTGCCCTCGTCGACGCCCCTCGCCGACGCCCTGCCGTCCCCGAGCCCCTGCCCCGACGTCGCCTCGCCCTGCCCCGCCGTCGCCATCACCGCTCCCCTGCCCCTGCCTACCCCGACGTCGCCGTCGCCGTCACCGCGCCCCTGCCCCGTCGCCGTCGCCGCGCCCGTGCCGGTCCTGACATCGCCGTCGCCGTCACCGCGCCCCTGCCCCGTCACCGTCGCCGCGCCCCTGCCGGCCCCGACATCGTCGTCGCCGTCACCGCGCTGGCCCCTGCCCCCAGTGAGCCCCTCCTGCTTATTGATGGATGGATTTTTTGTCAATGTGTTCATATGTATGTATGTATGTATGTATATGTATGTATTTATGTTCATATGTATATGTATATATGAATTTTTTTGTCCATGTATGTATGTATAGATAACCTGTTTTTTGGGGTCTTACCTTAGTCACCTCGACCATTTTTCTAAAGATATCTAAGAGATGCACTTTCAACAACTAGTCAGAGGAATCTTCTGGAGTATTCCTTCAGAGGATATTTTTCCCGAAAGATATTCTTTGTTAAGACCCATGTAGAAACTTAGTTCAAGCCTCGATGTTTGGGAAGTTCGAGATAGGAAGTAATGGAAATAAAGATGAATTATAATTCTGTTAGTGCCATAAGGAGAAAAAAAAGCAACAAAGGATTTCAAATTACAAGATGAGGCCATAACTTGTTGGTTGCAGAGGGACGTAACCACAATGAAATTTGGATCGAAGAGAGGCTTAGTGAGAACAGTGCTTAAAAATCTGTCTTTACCGAGTGTCGCCGTCTTTATCATGTTGTATTTCACGAGCAGTCGGTAACAAAGATGTTGTTTCAACGGCAGATGAGGGGGAGCCAGTTACAACGTGACTTGCTAGAGGCAAGTCACTGGATCTCAGTCCCGGATGTTATCCCCCTTCACCTATATCGTGTAGTGCCACCTTAGAACACCCCTAACTCTCTCGGGAATTCAACATATCCCCGATAACTTCGACATGAGGGGGGGGGTCCACAAGTTTCTATATGGAGGGAATGATTTTTGAAAACAGAGAACTATTTTTTAAATAGAGGAAACTCTATCAAGTGTTGTATTTTGGTGACAAATATACTTCTTTTTTGGTTTATGTGATAGCTAGTTTGAAGTGTCAATGCTTTATGTGCAGAAGCTATGGATCATAGAGACTTAGAAAAAGAAGACTTGTTGGGGGATATAATCCGCGACGGAGGTGATGATAATATCTTGTCGTGGCTCAACAACAACGATGGTGATAGAAGAGAGGATGACGGCTCCGGTGATCCAATGGAGGAGGAAGGAGATCATGACGGCTCTGGTGATGGAATGGAGGAGGAAGGAGATCATGATGGCTCCGGTGCGAATGGACAAGGGAGCCTTAACTGTTTCAAAGTCCGGCGAGGTATATATATATATTAAGCATCTGCTAACTAGATGCATTAATTGTTTTGTATGTACATACATTAATGCTTCTTTCTTCGTTTAGCCCTCCGGATCGAGCCAAACTTCGGTAAGGAGACGAGGCCCGAAGAAAAGGTTGGACCCGGATGAAAGGTTCACGATCGAAGAAGTCTCTCCAGAAGGCCAACCGATTGCTCCCAAGCTGACCAAGGACAAATTTATACATCAGTGCGGAGTTGTTGTTAGGGACAGCGTCCCGATCAGCATCCAAGAATGGAATAAGAAGAAGGACCCTGAAGTTCCTTATGTCAACGATAGACTGAAAGATGATCTTTGGAACTCAATGTTGAGAAATTTCAGCCTACCGCCAGAGGAGGATCCGAATAACCCAGTTATACAGCGAAAGGTCAAGGCGTTTGCTCTTAAGAAAATGGCAGAACTATTCAAGAACTGGAAGAAACTATTGAACAAAAAGTTTGTCGAGAAAGACGAGACTCCAGAGTTCAAAGGTCAATACTTGAAGATAAAAGATCACTGGCCCGCATTTGTGGCCTACAAGAAATCGGAGAAGGCCAAGCAAAGGTCACATATAAATAAGAAAAATGCTGCAAAGAAGAAGTATCACCATGTTACGGGGTCATGTGGCTACAGCAAAGCCCGACCTACGTGGGACAAAGCTGAGCAAGACCTGTGGGTGACTAGTAGTGTTGATTACCTTGCGTAGTTGATTACTATATGGTTTATTTGGTCGAAGATTATATGTTCAGATCCATTATGCTATTCAATACCCCTCTGATCTTGAGCATGATTATTATTTGTGAGTGGTTACCTTTGTTCTTGAGGTCACGGGAGAAGTCATGTTGCCAGTAATCACGTGAATTTGATATGTGTTCGATATTTTGATGGTATGTATGTTGTGATTCTCTTAGTGGTGTCATGTGAACGTCGACTACATGACACTTCACCATTCATGGGCCAAAGGGAATGCATTGTAGAGTAGTGATTAGATGATGGGTTGCTAGAGTGACAGAAGCTTAAACCCTAGTTTATGCGCTACTTCGTAAGGGGCTGATTTGGATCCAAACGTTTAATGCTATGGTTAGATTTTATCTTAATTCCTTTGTCGTAGTTGCGGATGCTTGCGAGGGGGTTAATCATAAGTGGGAGGTTGTTCAAGTAAGAACAGCACCCAAGCATCGGTCCACCCACATATCAAATTATCAAAGTAGCGAACACGAATCAAACCAACATGATAAAAGTGACTAGATGAAGTTCCCGTGTACCCTCGAGAACACTTTGCCTATTACTAGAGATTGTTCTGGCCTGTCCTATGCCACAAAAGGATTGGGCTACCTTGCTGCAACTTATCTACCGTTACCGTTACTTGCTCGTTACCAATTACCTTGCTATCAAACTATCTGTTACCTACAATTTCAGTGCTTGCAGAAATTACCTTGCTGAAAACCGCTTGTCATTTCCTTCTGCTCCTCGTTGGGTTCGACACTCTTACTTATCAAAAGGACTACGATTGATCCCCTACACTTGTTGGTCATCAAGACTCTTTTCTGGCACCGTTGCCGGGGAGTGAAGCGCTCTTGGTAAGTGGAAATCGGTAAGGAAAAACTTATACTACATCCTGAAATTTATTGTTACTTGCTACTATGGAAAACAATCCTTTGAGGGGTTTGTTCCGGGTATGTTCACCTCGATCAGAACCACAATTAGTTGCCCCTCAACCTATTGCACCTACTGAAAATATTGGTTATGAAATTCCTTCGGGTATGTTAGAACAATTACTTGCTAAACCTTATGCAAGAGATGGAACTGAACATCCTGATATGCACATATTATATGTGAATGAAATTTGTGGATTATTTAAGCTTGCAGGTTTACCCGGAGATGAAGCTAAGAAGAAAGTTTTCCCTTTATCTTCGAAGGGAAAAGCATTGACATGGTATAGGCTATGTGATGATCTTGGATCGTGGAACTGGAATCGTTTGCAACTGGAATTCCACCAAAAGTTTTATCCCATGCATCTAGTATAAGTGGGAGGTTGTTCAAGTAAGAACAACACCCAAGCACCGGTCCACCCACATATCAAATTATCAAAGTACCGAACACGAATCAAACCAAGATGATAAAAGTGACTAGATGAAGTTCCCGTGTACCCTCAAGAAAACTTTGCCTATTACTAGAGATTGTTCTGGCCTGTCCTGTGCCACAAAAGGATTGGCCTACCTTGCTGCACCTTATCTACCGTTACCGTTACTTGCTCATTACCAATTACCTTGCTATCAAACTATCTGTTACCTATAATTTCAGTGCTTGCAGAAATTTCCTTGCTGAAAACCGCTTGTCATTTTGTTCTGCTCCTCGTTAGGTTCGACACTCTTACTTATCGAAAGGACTACGATTGATCCCCTATACTTGTGGGTCATAACTCAACTCGCGGATTCCTGAGGTGACATTGGGGTAATCTATGCATAGGGGTTGATGCACGTTTTTGTCCTACTTTCTCCGGTAGAAATCTTGGGGCACTCTTTGAGGTTCTTTGTGTTGGATTGAGTATTATGAATCTGAAATGGTTTGATGCATATCATATAATTAACTCATGGATACTTGTGGTGACATTGGAGTATCTAGGTGACATTAGAGTTGGTTGATGCGTATCATATGATGTTATTTTAGTACGAACTCTTAGATAGATCGATCGGAAAGGATAACTTGGTGTTATTTTAGTACGAACTCTTGGATAGATCGATCGGGAAGGATAACTTTAAGGTGGTTTCGTACCCTACAAACAATTTCTTCTTATGGTCTCCGCTAGATAAAAACTTTGGAGTGATTCTTCGTTGCACGTTGAGGGGTGTGAAAGCACAATGTGCTCCCTTGGTGGTTTTGATAATTCATGACAACATACATTGTCTCTTGGACTAATACTTTTACCTAGTGTATTTCAGATGAGGTCCACAGAGATGGGTTGGCAAAAGGATTGTGGAGAAACCCCTAGATGCAAGGAAATGGATTGGCAAAGCTTCAAGCAAGAGGACTCTTCATTTTACTTTGTGAGAAATCACTTTGAGTCCATAGGAAAGCCAATACTATTAAAAGGGGGTAAGGTACTGTTGGTGAACAAGATGCTCCCAGTGCACAAGTGATAGTCACCAAAAACACCCACAAGCTCTTCCACAAAAGTCTGTCCAAGCCTATCCTGAAAATCGGTGCAACCAACAATTCCCACTCGGTCCCACCGATTCCCAAACTCAGACAGACCCATGCCAAACCCTAGTCATTCGGTGCAACCGATTCTGCATCGGCGCCACCGAGTTCAGTTGACAACTTTCTGGTTAGCTATTTTCAAGTATCGGTACCACCGAGTTTTGCCAATCGGTCTCACCGAGATTTGGACCAACTTCCTGGTTAGCTATTCACAAGAATCGGTACCACCGAGTTTTGTGAATCGGTCTCACCGATTTTTTAGACCAACTCTCTGGTTAGCCGTTGTCAAGAATTGGTACCACCAAGATTTGAGAATCGGTCTCACCGAGTTGTGCAATCTGACCGTTGGTCATCTTATTGGTACCACCGAGGAGTATGTATCGGTCTCACCGAGATTCAAAAGTTACTGCCTTTTGGTCACTTCGGTACCACTGAGTTTTACACTTCGGTGTCACCGAGTTGGTCACTTTAGGTGTAACGGTTGGATTTTTGGGGATGCCTATATATACCCCTTCACCACCACCCACTCGAATGAGAAGCACTCAGAACTATTCCATACTTGCCCCATCCTATTTTCTGAGAGAGATCCACCTACTCATGTGTTGAGATCAAGCTATTCCATTCCTACCATCTGAATCTTGATCTCTAGCCTCCTCAAGTTGCTTTCCACCAAATAAATCTCTTCCACCATAGCCAAATCTGTGAGAGAGTGATTGTGTGTTGAGGAGTCTATCATCTTGAAGCACAAGAGCAAGGAGTTCATCGACATTACCGAGCCTATTACCTTTTGGAGGGTGGTGCCTCCTAGATTGGTTAGGTGTCGCTTGGGAGCCTCCTACTTCGTGTTGTGGAGTTGAACCAAGAAGTTTGTACGGTCAAGGAGATCGCCTACTTCGTGAAGATCTACCCATAGTGAGGCTAGTCCTTCGTGGACGGAAGCCGTTATGGAATAGTCAAGGTTGCTACTTTGTGGACCCTTATGGGTGGAGCCCTCTGTGGACTCTCGCGACCGTTACCCTCCGTGGGATGAAGACTCCATAAACGTGGACGTACGATAGCACCACCTATCGGAACCACGGGAAAAATCTTCGTGTCCCTCATGCGTTTGATCTCCCTATCTCAACTCTTTACTTCCATGTGCAATGTCTTTACTTTCTGCTGCCATACTTGTTGACATGCATGTGTAGGGTGCGCTTCACTTGCTATAACTGTTAAAATCTGCCAACCAATTAACTTGGGAAAAGATTAGGTTTTAAATTCTTGCTAGTAGTCTATTCACCCCCCCCCCCCCCTCTAGACACACTTCTAGTGATCCCACAAGTTGTATCAGAGCATTGGTCTCCATTGCAACGGTTTCATCACCGTGGAGGAAGATGGATGTGTCTAGATCGGGAAGTTTGAGTTGTAGAGTGCCTATTCTTGATGGGGAGTACTATAGTCAATGGAAATATAAGCTGCTTGAGCTATGCAATGAATTTCATTTGAGCAAGTATGTTAAGAACCCCTATGTACCTCCCATTGATCCTTTACATCCCACACACAAAGAGTAAATTGATATGCTATCCAATCTTAGAACTGTTAATCTTATCGTTAGAGGATTGCCTAGAATTGTGCTTAATCAAATGAAGAATTTTGAATGTGCTTATACTTTGTGGAATGACTTGGAGAAACGATATCCAAGTTATTCGTTGAGTAATCTTGATGAAATTCTTCATAAAACTATTGTCTTTCACAAAATGATGCCTAGTGATCCCAAGTTTGATGACTATCTATTTGAGCTTAGAGACCTCATGTGTGCTAAAGGAGATGTCATAACTATCAACAACATCACTGTAGAAGCCATTCGAATTCATAAGTTTGAACATTGTCATGATCACAACACTAACGAATCTCTTGTTCCTTGTGACGAGGATTTCCCACTTGATGATGATAATGTGGAACATGGCTACTATGATGCAGATGAGTTGTTCGACATCGAGCATGAGAAGATCATGAAGAATCTAAGTCCCATGGCAAACTTCAAGGATTACATGTCCGGAGGAAAAGAGTGGATTCTCGATAGTGGATGCACCGATCATATGACCGGAGATAGAGACATGTTTGAAGAGATCACACCAAACCTTGGACCGCGAAGGTATGTAACTTTTGGAGACAACTCCAAGGGTAAGGTACTTGGTCTCGGTAAGGTGGCCATATCCCATGATAGCTCTATTCAAAATGTCATGCTTGTTGAATCCCTTGGCTACAATCTTCTTTCCGTATCTAGACTTGCCGACTTTGGTTTTAATGTGCTATTCACGAAAGTAGATTGCCAAGTGTTTCATCAAGATAATCATAACATGGTCTTTACCGGTCTCCGTAGAGGTGATCTATACATTGTCGATTTCACTAAGAGATCCAAACCTCGTACTTGTCTTATTGCAAAATTTTCTAAAGGTTGGCTTTGGCATAGAAGACTAGGACATGTTGGCATGCGTAATCTAGACAAGCTTATCAAAGGTGATCATATACTTGGTGTTAAAGATGTTATCTTTGACAAAGATAGACTTTGTAGTGCTTGCCAAGCTGGAAAGCAAGTAGGTGGAAGTCATCCCGTAAAAAATATCATGACTACTAGGAGACCACTCGAGTTACTTCACATGGATCTTTTTGGTCCCAATGCTTACAAGAGCCTCGGTGGAAATTCCTATGGTCTAGTTATAGTTGATGATTTTTTCAGATTTACGTGGGTATTCTTTCTTTATGATAAGTCGCAGGTACAAAAGATCTTCAAGAACTTCGCTCGCAAAGCGCAAAATCAGTTTGAAGTGAAGATCAAGAAGGTTCGGAACGATAACGGATCGGAGTTCAAGAACACCCATGTAGATACCTTTCTTGATGAAGAAGGTGTTTCACATAAGTTCTCGGCTACGTACACGCCTCAACAAAATGGAGTTGTTGAGAGGAAGAACCGAGCTCTTATTGAGATGGCAAGAACGATGCTTGACAAATACAAGACACCAAGACACTTTTGGGTAGAAGCCATGGAAACAGCATGTCATGCCACAAACCGACTCTACTTGCACAAGCTTCTCGGTAAAACGGCATACGAGCTACTCACCGGTAACAAACCCCAAGTTGGATACTTTCGGGTATTCGGCTCAAAGTGCTACATTCTTGATAAGCATCGTCATACTAAATTTGCTCCTAAATCTCATGAAGGTTTCCTACTTGGTTACGGATCGAACTCTCACACTTACCGTGTCTACAACAACTTCACTCAAAAAGTTGAAGAGACGGTAGATGTGAAGTTTGATGAATCTATAGGTTCGCAAGTCAAACAATTGCCAAATGATGTAGGAGATAAGGATCCTTTGGAAGCTAACCAAGACTTGTCCATCGGCAAGATTCGTCCCATGGAGGTGAAGGAAAGTACTTCGTCAACTCAAGTGGAAGCCCCTACTTCACGTCAAAGTGATCCTCAACACGACATGGAGGCATCCACAAGCGGTACACGACAAGATGAAGAGGAGGAAGTACATCATGAAGATCCACCACAACCTCCTTCACCACCACCTCAAGGAAATGACACCTTCAACAACAAAGAAGATGAAGGAGATAATGATGAAGAAGAAACTCCACCATCTAACAAGCCAAAGCTACCCCGAGTTCGAGCAAGAGTGACCAAGAACCATCCTCTAAACCAAATCTTTGGTGACATACAAACCGGGAGAATCACTCGCTCTAAAACTCGCTTAGCTAATTTTTGTGAGCATTATTCTTTCATCTCTAGCATTGAACCCTTGAAGGTAGAACAAGCTCTTGAAGACCCGGATTGGGTGAATGCCATGCATGAAGAGCTTCACAACTTCGAGAGGAACGAAGAGTGGACACTCGTGGAGAAGCCCAAGGACGAGCACAACATCATCGGAACCAAATGGGTGTTTCGGAACAAGCAAGATGAAGACGGTCAAGTTGTACGCAACAAGGCGCGTCTCGTAGCCCAAGGATATACGCAAGTCGAAGGTATGGACTACGGTGAGACCTATGCCTCCGTTGCTAGACTCGAAGCTATTCGCATTCTTCTTGCTTATGCTAATCACCATGATATCACACTTTATAAAATGGACATTAAAAGTGCATTTTTAAATGGTGAGATTGAAGAAGAGGTCTATGTCAAACAACCCCCTGGTTTTGTGAACCCTAAGAAACCTAATCATGTCTACAAGCTTCGTAAAGCTCTTTGTGGTCTTAAGCAAGCCCCACGTGCTTGGTATAAATGCTTAACGAAGTTTCTCATTGAAAAGGGTGTTGAAATTGGTAAAATTGACGCAACCTTATTCACTAAGAGAGTTAATGGTGAATTATTTGTGTGCCAAATCTATGTGGATGATATTATCTTTGGATCTACTAACCCACAATTTAGTGAAAGATTTGGAAGGTTGATGTCCGAGAAGTATGAGATGCCCATGATGTGTGAGCTGAAATTCTTTCTTGGTTTGCAAATCAAGCAAACGAGAGAAGGAACTTTCATCTCTCAAACTAAGTATACCAAGGACTTGATCAAGAAGTTCAACATGCAAGAGTGTAAAGGTATGAAAACTCCTATGCCTACTAGTGGACATGTTGATCTTACCAAGGAGGACGAACTGGTTGATCAAAAGGTTTATCGATCTATGATTGGTTCATTGCTATATCTATGTGCCTCCCGTCCCGATATTATGCTTAGTGTTTGCATGTGTGCTAGATATCAAGCTACACCTAAAGAGTGTCATCTTTTGGCCGTGAAACGTATTGTGAGATATTTGATACAAACACCAAACTTTGGCATTTGGTATCCCAAGGGATCTTCCTTTAACCTTGTTGTCTATTCCGATTCGGACTATGCCGGTGACAAGGTTGATAGAAAATCCACCTCGGGTACATGTCAATTTCTTAGTAGATCTCTTGTGTCTTGGTCCTCCAAGAAACAAAACTCGGTATCTCTATCTATCGCCGAAGCTGAGTACATTGCTGCCGGATCATGTTGTGCACAATTACTATGGATGACACAAACGTTTAAGGATTATGGAATCCATGTGAAAAATGTTCCATTACTTTGTGACAATGAAAGTTGTTGGGGATATAACCCCGTGGTAAGACCCACCCAGGAGGGGCCGGGTCATACCTAGCGAATCTCCGCCCAGATCTTTAAAGTGGGCCGGAAGATGAAGGCCAGGCCGCGTGGCGGCTTACCAGACGGGCCAAGACGAAGGCCCAGAGACAGAAGATGGAGTAAAGACCCAGGCGGTTAAGTCGCCCGGAGACGGCTTGCCCAAGACGGCAAGGCGGCTTAGAGACAGGATTGAATACGTTGTATGAGTCGGTTTGAGACTCATGTAACCCAAGGCCTTGACCTCCTATATAAAGGTGAGACCTTGGGGCGGCTTAGACAGAAACCAATCAATCGAGAACTAGGTCAAGCGAATCTGCTCCCTTGTAATCGATACTCCAAGCAATACAACACAAGCAGGACGTAGGCTTTTACCTCTTCTCGAGGGGCCGAACCTGGGTAAACTCGTGTCCCTCGTCTCGACCAACCCCTTTGAGTCCACCGCCTTAGCGATGGCCTCGAACCTAAGTCTTCGGACATCTGCTGTGACAAAACCACGACAGTTGGCGCCCACCATGGGGCTAGCGCTCGGTGGTGTTGAGTTCTCAAAGGGCTCTCTCCCAGGGATCGAGGGGTACGCTGTTGGCAGGATGACCAAGAGTCGCCGCGGCTGGCTCTATATCGACGACGCCGGCTGGGGCCCCGAGGCCGATTCAATTGAGTACGGTTTCCGGGTCCCCTTCGGCGGAATCCACGTCTTCATCGGCAAGATCGGTGGATCCGAACCCGGGCCAGACATCTGCACCGACATCGTCGAGCCGGCCCGGCGCGAGCAACCCGCCCGACGCGTGCAACCCGCCCGTGCCGACCCGGGCAGGAAGCATGTCTTCGTCGGCTTCACCCAGGGCATGGAGCTTGAAGGTTCTATGTCACGGGAAGAAACTCTCATCTGTTCAGAGGATGGATCCTCGAGCGGAGAGATGGAATCAATCTATCAGCTTCACAACGGTGGGCTCAGGGGCTACGTCGAGCCTTACCCCGAGTCGGAGTATCATGAGCCGGAGGATTATGAGCCGCCGAACCGCGCTGCCGTCTTCATGGAGGGTTCAGCGGCGGCTCCTGGCAGCTCAGCCGCCGGTGCGACTGGGTCTGGAGCTGGCAGGCCCTCGGCTCAGGTTCTTCTGGATCTGATGAATGAGCTTACAACCCGGATGGCGACTAAGGTCACTACTGAAAACCAAGCGGCCCGTAATGCGGAGATCGCGAGGTTGAAGAACCAGATGACCGGAGTCCAACAGGAAATCAATGCGCTGAAGGCTCAGATGGATGCTGAGGCGGAGCGCCTTAGGGCGGACGCTTTCCGTTTCGAGTTAGAGCAGCAGTCTGCGGCGGCGGTTCAGCGAATGAGGCATCAATCCTGCTTGCCAGATCAGTATGAAGCCAGATATCTTTTCAACATGCCAGGGACGGGACGGAACGTACCTTTGACCGTGACCCGGACGGCAGAAGTACCTGGAAGCCGGGCGGCGGTTCAACATCAGCGGCCAGACCCGCCCCGCCGGAACCCGACCCCACCACAGCCTTTTCCAACGCCGCCGGGTCATTATTCTAACCCGGCTGAGAACATGGTGGCGGCGGCAACCCATCTTGGTACAATCCCCATCCCCGATTAGGCGCCTTTTGCAGAAGAGGTGCGGAACGCTATTGGATACCTGCAGACGGCGGTGGCCCAGCAGGAGAAGTATACTTACAGCCGGAGCCGCGTGCATTCAACTCCCATCCCCAGCCGCAGCTACAGCCGGCGTTATGAGTCGCCGGCGGTTTCTAGCAGTGAACGACATCAGAACCCGCCGCGAGTCGATCGGGGGGCTCTGGATGCTTAGGCGCTGGTGGATCGGGCGAGAGCACAGCGGGAGGCGGCGGCTCTGGCGGCGGCGGCGGCTCATCAGGAACCCACAGTTGCACCTTCCGTCTCAGTTGGGGCAGGAGTAACCTCCAGGGCTGTGGGAGTGCCGTGCTTAGCGCCGGCTCTATGGAATGAGCGTCTGCCAAAGGATTTCAAAGGTCCTCGCAAGGTGCCCAATTATACTGCAGACCTACCTCCAGAGGCTTGGATCGAAAGCTATGAGCTCACCATGGAGATGTTGGACGTCAGTGATGCAGTATGTGCCAAATACTTCATCATGATGCTGGAAGGGCCGGCTCGCACGTGGTTAAAGGGCTTGCCACTCAATACCATTAATTCGTGGGCCGAGTTGAAGGCAAAATTCATCAAAAATTTCCAAGGAACGTGCAAGCAGCCCATGACGATTGTGGATCTGGACCATTGCGTGCAGCATAATGACGAGTCGGCTCATCACTGGGTCTGGCGGGTCTCAACCATCATCCACTCTTCGGAACAGATTACGGCGGCTCAAGCAGTTTTGATTCTGGAGAAGAATTGCCATTTTACACTGCTGAAGCAGAAGCTTGGCCGGCTTAAACGCTCATGCCAAGACATGGGGGAGCTCATGGCGGCTCTCACCAAGTATGCAGACTCTGATAACACGAAAGACCCAGGCTTTGATGATGAGAAATCAGGTCACGGGAAGAAAGGTAACAATGGCAAGGGTCAACAGCAAAATGCGGCTGGAAACAGCAACCCGGGCAAACGGAAGAACCCGGACGGCGGGTCAGAATTGGTGGCGAACACCAGCACTGGGAACAATCGTGCTAAGGGCAGTGGGAACTTCAGGGAACCCTTTAACAAGGGTAAAGCTCCTTTCAACTTGGAGGAGATGCTCAATAAACCTTGTCCGGAGCACAGCCGGCCTGATAAGCCGGCAGGTCACACTTGGAGGGATTGCAGTATTATGCGGCAGTTCAGGGATTACAGCCTTCAACAGCACCGTAATAACGGTAATGGTCCGTCAGGCGGCTCAGGGCCGGGCGGGTCAGGAGCCGGCTTTGGTGCTGGCGGCTCAGGATCCGGTTACCAGGGTCAAGGCAATCAAGGAGGTCATCATCAACAGCCTGGCGGCGGAGGCCAACAGCAGAATAACCAATCGGGGTACCAGACTAACCCGAAACAGCTCAGTGGGGGTCAGTATCATGTTTTTACAACCAGCCTCGACAAGCGAGACCGGAAGGTACGCAAGCGGGCGGTTAACGCGGTCATGCCGGCTCTCCCACAGTATTTGAAGTGGTCCGAGTATGACATAACTTGGAGTAGGGAAGATCACCCGCCGCGTGTTGATAACTCGGGGCAACTGGCTTTGGTAGTTGCCCCCCAAGTAGGAGGATATGTGTTCACTAAAGTGCTTATGGATGGTGGCAGCAGCATCAACATCCTGTATTATGACACTTTCAGCCGGATGGGTTTGCTTGATAAGGATCTTAAGCCCTCTTCAACAGTTTATCACGGTGTGGTGCCCGGAAAATCGGCTTATCAAGTGGGGAAGATTTCTTTGGAGGTAGCTTTTGGTGATGAATTTAACTACAGGGTGGAGTCTTTGTGGTTTGAAGTGATCAAGCCCATATCACGCTCTGTTTGGACGGCCGGCTTACGCCAAGTTCATGGCTAGGCCTTGCTATGTTTACTTACAGCTCAAGATGCCCGGGTTGAACGGGACGATTATCGTGCATGGTGATCGGAAGACAGCTCTTGAGTGTGAGGAAGGTGACGCAGCTTACGCAGAGTCAAGTTGTGCGGAGGCAGAGCTCAAGTTTTATAAGGGAAATGTTGACCCGGAAGACATGACTCCACTCAAGAAGCCTAACACGGAATCTGAGCCGCCCCTCAAGTTTGCGGCGGATGATACCAAGCAGGTAGATTTCACTCCGGGCGACTCATCACAGCAGTTCACTAACAGGGCTAACATGGACCCCGCATAGGAAAGCGCGCTCATCGAATTCATCCGTGAGAATTGGGACATCTTTGCATGGAAGTCGTCTGACATGCCAGGTGTACCGAGAGAATTCGCTGAGCACCACCTTAATGTGGATCCTAAGTTCAAGCCGATCAAGCAGTTCCTTCGCCGTTTCAATGAAGAACGGCGTAAAGCAATTGGGGAAGAGGTGGCCCGGCTCTTAGCAGCAGGGTTCATCGTGGAGGTTTTTCACCCGGAGTGGTTAGCTAACCCGGTGTTGGTGCTTAAGAAGAACGGCACATGGCGTATGTGTGTGGATTACACGGATCTTAACAAGGCATGTCCAGTTGACCCGTTTGCTCTCCCCCGTATCGACCAGATTATTGATGCAACGGCGGGTTGTGAGAGTTTATGCTTCCTGGACGCTTATTCAGGTTATCACCAGATCAAGATCGCGGTTAAAGACCAAGAGAAGACGGCTTTCATTACGCCTTTTGGTGCTTTCTGCTATGTGTCTATGCCTTTCGGGCTCAAGAGTGCCCAGGCGACTTACCAGCATTGTGTGCAGAACTGTCTTCATAGTCAAATTGGGCGCAATGTTCATGCTTATGTGGATGATATCATGGTCAAGTCAAGAAAGAAGGAGACTCTACTTGACGACCTGAGAGAAACATTTGATAATTTACGGGTCTACAAAATGATGCTTAACCCGGCTAAGTGCGTCTTTGGAGTTCCTGCAGGCAAGCTCTTGGGATTTCTAGTCTCTGAGCGTAGCATTGAAGCTAATCCGGACAAGATAAAGGCTATCACCTCCTTGTCTGAGCCGGCGTGCATCAACGACGTTCAGTGCCTAGCGGGTCGAATCGCTGCGTTAAGCCGGTTCATAAGCCGCCTGGGTGAGAAGGCTATTCCTCTGTATCAAATGATGAAGAAAACAGACAACTTTGTCTGGAGTAAGGCGGCGGGTGAAGCGTTTGAGGCGCTCAAGAAACAGCTGTCTGAGCCGGCGGTCTTGGCTGCTCCGGCTGAGAAGGAACCTTTACTCCTCTACGTGGCGGCTAACAATAGGGCAGTCAGCGCCGCGATTGTTGTGGAGCGTAAGGAGGCAGGGAAAGAATACCCTGTTCAGAGGCCTGTTTACTACGTCAGTGAAGTTCTGATAGAGTCCAAGCAAAGGTACCCGCATTGGCAGAAACTGATATACGGGGTGTTCATGGCGAATCGTAAGTTGAAGCACTACTTCTTGGGACACCAGATCACTGTGGTTAGCTCTGCTCCGTTGGGAGACATAATTCAAAACAGAGAAGCCACTGGCAGGATTGCTAAGTGGGCATTGGAGCTTGGGCCTCTAAATCTAAAATATGTGCCCCGCACGGCTGTCAAGTCTCAAGCCTTGGTGGACTTTATTAACGACTGGACAGAGTGTCAGTCGCCCGAGGAGAAGCCGGATAACACATACTGGACAATTCACTTTGATGGATCCAGACAATTGGAAGGATCAGGGGCTGGAGTTGTCTTAACTTACCCTAGAGGTGACAAGTTTTGTTATGTGTTAAGGTTGATGTTTCCCTGTACTAACAATGCAGCTGAGTATGAGGCTTTACTCCACGGCCTCCGTATTGCTAAGGAGATGAACCTGAGCCGAGTTAGATGTCTTGGCGACTCAGACCTCGTGGCTCAGCAAGTTTCAGGCACGTGGGATTCCAAAGACCCACGGATGGCGGCTTATCGTCAGGCGGTGGATATCATTGCTGGTCACTTCAAGGGTTATCATGAGGATCATATTGATCGTCGCAAGAACGAGGCGGCTGATGCATTATCAAGACTTGGCTCTTAGCGTAAGCCGGTGCCGCCTAACGTTTTCTTAGATGTGCTATATCACCCGTCAGTTAAGCTACCTTCAGAGGAGGACCTGGCTATACCTGACCCGGAGGGGCAGCTGGTGGCGGCTCTGCATGCTATCCCTGACTGGACGTTGCCTTACCTAGCGTACTTGACTTGCGGCGAGTTACCCGAGGACGAGACCTTGGCAAGGCAAATCATAAGGCGATCTAAGTCCATGACGATCGTCAATGGCGAGTTACATAAGCGCAGCGTCACCGGCGTTTTTCAACGTTGTGTTTCACCTGAAGAAGGTAAGGAAATCTTAAATGAGATTCACGCTGGCGATTGTGGTCATCACGCCGGCTCAAAATCTCTGGTGGCCAAGGCTTTTCGGCATGGTTTCTTCTGGCTGACGGCTCATAAGGACGCAGAAGACTTGGTTCTCAAGTGCGATGGATGTCAGAAGTTCGGGCGACGTGCTCACGTGCCGGCTCAGGAGTTGCATATGATTCCAATTACCTGGCCGTTTGCGGTCTGGGGGCTTGATATGGTCGGGCCCTTCAAGAGATCTAAAGACAAGAAGACCCACCGTTTGGTGGCGGTGGATAAGTTTACCAAGTGGGTGGAGGTTGAGCCGGTCGGCAAGTGTGACGCGGCTACGGCGGTTCAGTTTGTCAAAAAATTGATCTACCGCTTTGGTTACCCTCATAGTATCATCACAGATAATGGCACAAACATATCCAAGAGGGCTATCCAGGCGTTCTGTGAAAGTGAGCACATCCGGCTTGACGTCTCTGCTGTTGCTCATCCACAATCCAATGGTCAGGCGGAGCGAGCTAACCAGGAGATCTTGAGAGGTATCAAGCCCCGGCTTATGGTTCCTCTGCAGCGAACGCCGGGTTGTTGGGTAGAAGAGTTGCCATCAGTTTTATGGAGCATCAGAACCACTCCCAACAGGTCAACGGGCTATACGCCTTTCTTCATGGTTTATGACGCAGAAGCCGTGTTACCAAGTAATATACGTCATGACTCGCCGCGGGTGGCGGCTTACGTTGAGACAGACAACGAGACAGCGCGTTAGGACACGTTAGATGCTTTGGATGAAGAGCGTGATCTGGCGGCGGCTCGATCGGCGATTTATCAACAAGACCCGCGTCGCTATCATAGCCGCAGGGTTAAGACCCGGACGTTTCAAGAAGGCGACTTGGTGTTACGTTTAATGAAAGATCAGACGGATGCGCACAAGTTATCTCCTCCATGGGAAGGACCTTTTGTGGTTAGCAGAAACCTCAACAATGGGTCATACTATCTCATTGACGTACGAGATGAGTCACGCACTTCTAGGCAGGAGACCCACCGGCCGTGGAATATCGCTCATCTGCGACCGTACTATACTTGAGTCATCGACTCCCCCCATTGTACATCATCATTGTATATATCACTTATATATATATAATAAAGTTGGCATCCCTGCAAGCCGGGGCCTCTGCCGTTTTACGTATCTCGGATTGTGCAAAGATGGATACAACCACAAGGTCATTTGGGGGCTTCCAACCCGCCGGGTTTAGCTTACACACCCTCTTGATCGGCTCTTCAGCCACCGTAAGGCCGGGTTATATACCCAAAAAGTTGACTCCGTCAACAAGGTCATTTGGGGGCTTCTAACCCGTCGGGTTTAGCTTACACACCCTCTTGATCGGCTCTTCAGCCACCGTAAGGCCGGGTTATATACCCAAAAAGTTGACTCCGTCAACAAGGTCATTTGGGGGCTTCTAACCCGCCGGGTTTAGCTTACACACCCTCTTGATCGGCTCTTCAGCCACCGCAAGTTTGAGTTAAACCTGCCTGTATGCTGCTGCTCCGCTAGGTGACCCGCCGAACTCTTACCAGTTAATCTCGATTAGAGACCCTGAGCTGTTCAAACATATTTGACAGTCACTCTCGCTAGAGACCCTGTACTGGTCAAGGTTAAACCGGCGGCTCTTGTCATGTGAGGGCCGGCTTACGGAAAGCGAGGATAAGCTCACCCATCTGCTGCCGACTCTCCGCTATGTGGCCCGTTCGTACTATTAAACAGTTACTCTTTTAAAGACCCTGCACTGTTTAAGGTTCAAACGACGGATTTATGTCACGTGAGAGGTAGCTTATGGGCCCTAAGGGTTCTCATGCCCTGCTGTGTCTCTCTCTGGTTCGTTGCGCTCTTATCAGTTAATCTCGCCTAGAGACTCTGAGCCGTTCAAAGGAATTGACGGTCACTCTCGCTAGAGACCCTGTACTGATAAGAGTTCAAGTAGCGAGTCCACCCAGAAGAACCGGCATATGAGTTTTTGAAAAGAAAGGCAAGGTCATGAAAGATTTAACATCTCCGGGTTGTGCTTTTTCAAGCTGCCCTCACCGCAATACAGAACATATTCTGTCTTGTTTGATTTTGCAGGGTTTATCTCCTAAGATGAGCCGCCGTGAAATCTGATATTATGAGAACACAAGATAGACAAGCATGCATCAAGTTGTGCAAAGATTCATACGTGCGCGATGGCACGGCTCAGGCAAACAAGTTTTTCTATGCCTATTACAAACTCCCCACGGAGCCCAAAATACCACGGACTTAACAAGTTTTTGTACACTGCTAGCCTTGGCGAGTCAAGAAGCCGGATTATAAGTTTCAGAAGCAAATGATCAGCTCGATGGTGGGTCATCCTGTGTCGGGCCTTCGACCTCTTCGATCTGAAGATTGTCCACATCCCAGTTGCAGTTTGTTAAAGCTTCAAACTGAGCCTCTTCAAAGACGGGAGACGGGTCAATCTCAGGAGCAAAGAGGTGCTTACGGCGTGCAGGAGTCAAGTCTCTGGCTTCAAAAGTTGGGCAGCGCACTCGTTTGTTGTCCTCGCCATAAGCCGCCTGGTATGTAGTCAGATCAACTTCATTCGCCAGCGCTGATGCAAGTATCAGGGAGGTCTTCATACATTTGGCATAGTCATCCTCGGTAAAGTCTGAGCCGTCGTCTTTTTTGGATGGAAAGCCGTCCATCATCTCTTCTGCGGTCAGCTCCGGGGCAAAAGCCAGACACCGACTTAGTGCAGCCATTGCTCCCTTTCTGGCGGCTGATCGTTTGAGCTCATCAACTTGTTTGAGCAGAGTCGACAGGAGCTCTATCACTCCCTTCATAAATTTGGGGATGCTTTTTTCATTCAGCATCGCTTTGATGGTGCAAAGGGTCCCGCAGTATAGCTGTTCTGCCAAGGAATATACTGCTTTTAACTTCACCAAGCTGTTTGAAGATAGTTGGCGGCTTCTTTGACCTGCAAGGAAATATTTGGTGTTATAAGCCGCCCGCACAGTAGACAAGGAAATTTGCTAAGTATTCAGTGCTTACCAAAGATAGCAGAAGTCATCCTAGAGATATGGCGCTTGAGAGTTTGAAGTTCATCTGACACAAGCTTGAGTTGCTGGTCAGCATCGTCTGCGCGCTTGGTCAGGGCGGCTTGGGTAGACTCAGCGCTCTTTCTGAAGGCATCAAAGTCAGCCTGAACCTTCTCAAGCTTCTTAACGGCAACCCGCCATTTTTCCTCCGCCTCAGACCGGGCGGTTTGTTGTGCAGCAAGGTTTTCTTTTACGCCGGTCAAATCAGACTCGGCCGCGTCTAAAGCTTCCTGTATCATACAAAAACAAAACATTTCAGGAGGTCTAAGTCGCCAGGATGTGATGTTAGTACATGATCGATGGAGCTGTTCTGACAAGTCTCAAGCAGATTGCAAGCAATATACTTGACACTTGGGGGCTAATGTCTGTGTTTTCTCTACAAATCTACAATGAAGTTCCGGCTCATCTTCGTAAAGATAAGCCGGCACTTGGGGGATACACACGGCGCTCTACAAGTCTACAATGAAGTTCCGGCTCATCTTCGTAAAGATAAGCCGGCACTTGGGGGCTACACACGGCGCTTTCCACGTCTACAGTGAAGTTCCGGCGCATCATTTTTATACTGACCCGGACTTGGGGGCTACCATTGATCAACTCTTCAAATTGAGTATCGGCTTACTATCTATACTAACCCGATACTTGGGGGCTACAGGCTAAGCTGTTTGGAGTTTGACATAGATTGGAAGACCCGGTCTACCAATTACAATGTTAAACCAGCTCTTGGGGGCTACATAAGGGTATAAGGAAAAAGCAGGAGTACCTCATATTTTTTCTTCATCAAACCAACAAGTTTGAGCTCCATGTTCCGGCTTGTTGACAGGCGGTTCAGATAACCAGCGTGTAATTCATCGGCAGTCAGCTTCTCTAACACAGGGAATTCAAAATCAAACTTCTCAGGCGAGGAAGCTTCAGCCTTGCTGGTATGTCTTGTCAGTACATGAGGCTCGGGAGATTGATGACCCGTCCCAGTGATGATAACGTCTGGAAGAACGGTGTCTTCGACGGCTGTTGAAGGGCTGGGCGGCTTAGGATCATCCCTTGGAGGACTTTCAGTTGACGTGTCATGATCAGCCGGCTCAGAGGGCTGATGAGTATCTTCAGGTGCATCTTTCATAATTTCAGTAGGTTCCACATGAGTTGCAGGGGAGTCCGGCTTAGCAATTTCCGGCTCTTGGGCGGTAGGAGCAGCGGTAGACCCGCCGGTTTTCCTTCGTTTTGCTTGAGCTCTGAAAAACAGAAGAATTATTGCATAAATAACAAGGACGATAGAAAGGGATGATGCAGATACAAAGGTACACACTCCAGGTTGATCTTTAGAGGAGGCAGCTTAGTCGCAGTGGAATCACCGGATGAAGGGGGCGTTTCCTGAAAGCAGTTAAGACAATACAAAGCAGAGTAAGGTTACAATGCAAGATTGTTAAAACTGACCTTAGTTAAAAGAGTACCTCAGCCGGCCGTTTCCGCGGAGCCGGAGAATTCGATAACCCGGCCACAAGATCTTCAGAGCTGGCGCTCCGGGTCTGACGTCGGGAGTTGTGCTGTTGCTTTTTCAAAAGAAAATTGGGGTCTAAATGAGCAAGAGGATGAGAAAAGGGGACTTTTCGGATGACCCGCCGTATTTTCTCTGGTGGAAGGTTTTCTGAGTCAGAGGAAATGTCGGTTACCTCAGGGGCGTCTGCATGGCTTGTTTCCGTTTCCTCTTGTGGATAATTGTTGTCAATAAGTTGCATAAAGAGACGGCCAAGGGAGTCAAGTTCTACCTCTGAGTCGTCAAGCTCAGGCGGCTCCTGAGCGGCAGTTTTCTTCTTACGGCCGCGGGCTTTCACTTTAGGCTTCCCCACAGGAGGATTATATTTCTTCTTCCAGAAAGGAGAGCCGGCCTGTGCATAAGCCGCCAAAGAAGATTAAAAGGTGCAAGGTAAAAGGTTAGGACAAGAATGACCAATTCTGTAGAAAAGAATTTCTTACAGCTGGAGCCGGGTTCTTGGCGCAAAAGGGCTTCAACCCGGTCTTGTTGTAAATCTCTTGTTTCTCGCCAAGAAGTGACTTGACGGAAGTATTGATGTCTTGTTCTGTCAGAGGGGTGGCATTGAAGCAGAGAGAGTCATTGGGTTCACCCGTAAATTCATGCATGAGTCGGTCACGCCGGCTCAGTGGCAAGATTTTCCAAGAAACCCAGCAGCGGGTTAAGTCAACGCCAGTTAAGCCGTTCGCTAGTAAGGCCCTGATCTTCGCGAAGGCCAGGGCATACTTCACTCATTCTGCGGCGGACAGCCGGTCCGGGAGTTCGGTGTAGCAAAGCCGGGTGGGACGATAACCCGGCAGTGGATTCTCTTCTTCAGGAGAAGTGTCCTTGCAGTAGAACCAGGTCTTGTTCCAGTCCTTGGGGTGGCTTGGTAAGAGAGCTGCTGGATAGGGCAAATCTCTCCGTCGCTGGATAGACACGCCGCCAAGCTCCAAACTTGGCCCAACCGCCACTTCAGTTTGGCGATTGACGTAGTAGTAGTCACGGAAGAGATCAACAGACGGCTCTTCTTGCAAGTAAACTTCACATAACACTAGGAACTGACACATGTTGGTGACAGAGTTAGGACCTATATCTTGAGGATGAAGCTTGAAGAAATGAAGAACGTCTCGGAATTTTTTTGACCCGGGTGGGCTAAATCCACGAAGAAGATGATCAGTGAACACAATAACTTCTCCTTTCTGAGGAGTCGGTCTGATTTCTGGCCCTGGAACCCGCCAGTGTATAACGTCCTGAGCCGGCAAAATACCCGACTCTACAAAGTCAAGTAGAAGCTGTTCGGTGACTCCAGAGCCAACCCAATCACAAGACGAAGGTGCTCTTGACATAATGGCGGATCAAACTGCGAGAAGGTGCAGACTATGGCGGGTTAGAAAAATATAAACTAGTCAAGGCAGATGTGGTCAACATAATGGTGAGGTGTTAAGCCGCCGAAGTGTTTTTATCAGAGAGCCGCCAATGCATCGGCGGGTTAGATGGACAAGGCGATGCTGGAAAATACAGCTAAGTACGGATAAACAGGTTTCGCATATTACCACTATAGCTGCAAGATCTACGGGCGAAGGTAAAAGTGAAACATATTCAAAAACCTAAAAAGACAGAAGAAGAACAGGCGGACAGCACGCGGTGGAGATTGCTATGCAGATCCAAAGCAAGTGGGCATTGGCATTAAAAGGATAACCTCAATGGATAGACAGTATTATGGGATGCAAAGTAATGCTTGGTGGTCTATACTATGAAGAACACTGATGAACAGCGATGAACATTAGAGAAACCCGATGAACTCGGGAGATCTTAATGGGGACAACTGCAGATTCAACAAGGGCTGAAAATGATACCTTGCGGATGCGGACGGGCCGGCGAAACTCTGGTCCGATTCAGGTTGATGCAGCGGCCGGCGTTGAGGGCGACAGTGAGGTCCGGTCGGGGGCGGCGGAGCTCTGGAGGCGAAGCTGACTGAGAGAGGAAGAAGACAGAGGAGGCGGAGAAAGGAAAGAAGGCACCACGTGTCCCTATTTATGAGATGGGAGGGCAACAGTGCGCACGAAAATCGAGAAGGCACAGTGATGATTGACCGAAGAAGGCGCCTCGATTTTCGGGCCGACCCTTCAATGAGAGGATCCGTTGCCGACGTCACAGAATCTTTTCAGAATATTCGATATGACGTCACGGCAGGTTATCAGTTTTCTTTTCAGGTGACAGATATGTGAGACTCGCCGCCAAGTGAGTTTGAAGATTGACATGAGCAGGCTCAAATCAACCTGGGGCCTAATGTTGGGGATATAACCCCGTGGTAAGACCCGCCCAGGAGGGGCCGGGTCATACCTGGCGGCTCTCCGCCCAGATCTTTAAAGTGGGCCGGAAGATGAAGGCCAGGCCGCGTGGCGGCTTACCAGACGGGCCAAGACGAAGGCCCAGAGACAGAAGATGGAGTAAAGACCCAGGCGGTTAAGCCGCCCGGAGACGGCTTGCCCAAGACGGCAAGGCGGCTTAGAGACAGGATTGAATATGTTGTATGAGTCGGTTTGAGACTCGTGTAACCCAGGGCCTTGACCTCCTATATAAAGGTGAGACCCTGGGGCGGCTTAGACAGAAACCAATCAATCGAGAACTAGGTCAAGCGAATCCGCTCCCTTGTAACCGATACTCCAAGCAATACAACACAAGCAGGACGTAGACTTTTACCTCTTCTCGAGGGGCCGAACCTGGGTAAACTCGTGTCCCTCATCTCGACCAACCCCTTTGAGTCCACCGCCTTAGCGATGGCCTCAAACCTAAGTCTTCGGACATCTGCTGTGACAAAACCACGACAAAAGTGCTATTAAGATTGGTCATAATCCCGTGCAACATTCTCGAACTAAGCATATTCAAGTTCGACATCATTTCATTTGTGATCATGTTGCCAAAGGAGATATCAATCTTAAGCATGTTCGTACCAACAAGCAATTGGCTGATATCTATATTAAGCCACTTGATGAGAAAGTGTTTTGTCACTTGAGGAGTGAGTTGAACATCCTTGATGCTTCAAACTTCAGCTAGACTCACTCGATTGCATGCAAGGGCATGAGCTTACATGATACTTCCATGATACACTTGACATATTATCTTATACCATGGAATTCTATGCTCCCTTGTATTGCATCTAACATTTTGTAGGTACTTGGAAGAACAACACTTCACAAGATTGCCATCAACTCCAATCATAAGCAATCTTGTTATGACCAAGTATCCACAACCCCTCTTGATGATGGAAGGAAGAGGACAACAAAACATATCCTTGACACTTATTTGAATTTCACAATTGGTATCGTGTCATATCATGTTCTTCCTTGCATGACTAACTTATGTAGGTGATAAGTGTACCAAAACAAGAAGGATTGCTCCCAACTCAAGATGAACTTCATCAACCTCGAGCATCCTCAACAAGTTCACCTACAAGACACGTCATCACATCACTCAAAGGTATGTACTCATATACTTGAAAATGCTTTACTCCAAGACATGAGATAAAGCAACTCAAGTGATATGAAAACATTAAAATGTTTAATCGAAAAATGGTAACCCCATTTTAAGCTTAACAATGAGTATGACCTATGATCAAGTATTCTTGCTTGGCTCCTAAGTCAATATACTCTAATATAGGTGACCTAGTCACCGCCCATCATCTAGATTAAGTATCTTGTTTGGTTCATTCTCTATTTGCAAGATTTCTTGGAACCACTCAAATCTTCTCTAGTTGATGTCTCTTTGTAAAGTCTTTTGCATTTTCCTTGAAGATCCTTCTGACACTTTGTTACAAGTTTTCCAAATCAATTTTCAAGTTACTCAAACATTGCCAAGTTTCTGTTTAGCCCTCGGAGCCTCCGATACAAATGACTCGGTTCTACTGATTTATCAGATGAGCTGCATAACAACATCTCGGTTCCACCGACTTGTTTGTCTCGGAGCCACCGATTTGATATCTTCTCTAGTCTGTGTTCATGTTAGGTAAATTCTTATTTCCTTCGTGATCCTACAAGTGACATTTTAATTTCTTCGATGATCCCTCATTTTTAAAAAAAGGGGGGGGGACTCTATTCTAGGATCCCTAACTCACAGGAGGAGAAGTCTTACAAGCTCTCAAATAAGTCAAAGGGGGAGAAATTATTTTCAATAATTCTCTCAGTTTTCATGCTCTCTATAATCTTCATTTCTATGAACCCTACATTCCACGACCCTTGTTCTCAAGGATCCCTTCTTAATCGATGATCCCTGTATCTGACCCTATGTATGGACCTTTTTGGAAATCAATGCCAAAGGGGGATAAGTACCAAAGCTTCAAAAGCTAAAGGGGGGGATACATGCTTATGCAAAGGGGGAGATATAATCAAGGGGGAGAGGAGAATATCAGAGTTTATACTTATATAGACAAGGGGAGAATAGCAAAGTGGGGGGAGAAAAATATGTTTGTTTCATTTGTTATTCTCATGTTAGAATTTTCTCACCCTATCCAATCCCAATATCTACATGCTAAGATTCAGAGGGAGAGGATGACCTACTATTTCATATCTAGGGGAGAAAGTTCTAAATGATCTTGGAGACATATCAATCTTAAGGAATACTACCTTCTATATGTTCTCTACATCTTGGTACTATTGAGTCCTATTGCTTTTTGATTGATAGAATACTCTTATGTTTCCTAACATTGTTTTCTCAAGTGTATCTCTACTACAAGAATGCTCAAGAACTCAAGGTAAGTATATGCATCATATCCTTGATCAACATGATCTCTTGCTTCTTGCACATATTGTTTGCAAGAGTGATGTCTTGAACAAGGACACATCTCATTCATATGTATTTTATGCATATAGCCAAGATACACATGACTCATTATATCCCTTCTACTATATGTGTGTCCATGCATTCCAAAGCAACTATCCTTGAAAAGGATTGCACACATTTAGGGGCAGCAAGTCTAAGTCATGTGCCTCTCAAAGTCTTCATTATATCCATGCATATCTTTATTTGAAGTTTTGATTGTATGTTGTCATCAATTACCAAAAAGGGGGAGATTGAAAGCACAATGTGCTCCCTTGGTAGTTTTGATAATTCATGACAACATACATTGTCTCTTGGACTAATACTTTTACCTAGTGTATTTCAGATGAGGTCCACAGAGATGGGTTGGCAAAAGGATTGTGGAGAAACCCCTAGATGCAAGGAAATGGATTGGCAAAGCATCAAGCAAGAGGACTCTTCATTTTACTTTGTGAGAAATCACTTTGAGTCCATAGGAAAGTCAATACTATTAAAAGGGGGTAAGGTACTGTTGGTGAACAAGATGCTCCACGTGCACAAGTGATAGTCACCAAAAACACCCACAAGCTCTTCCACAAAAGTTTGTCCAAGCCTATCCTGAAAATCGGTGCAACCAACAATTCCCACT
Source organism: Elymus sibiricus (assembly GCA_039707655.1). Classification (NCBI taxonomy): domain Eukaryota; kingdom Viridiplantae; phylum Streptophyta; class Magnoliopsida; order Poales; family Poaceae; genus Elymus; species Elymus sibiricus. The sequence continues at coordinate 488,821,624 of CM077665.1, forward strand.
TGGTCCCACCGATTCCCAAACTCAAACAGACCCATGCCAAACCCTAGCCATTCGGTGCAACCGATTCTGCATCGGTGCCACCAAGTTCAGTTGCCAACTTTCTGGTTAGCTATTTTCAAGTATCGGTACCACCGAGTTTTGCCAATCGGTCTCACTGAGATTTGGACCAACTTCCTGGTTAGCCATTCACAAGAATCGGTACCACCGAGTTTTGTGAATCGGTCTCACCGAGTTTTTTGACCAACTCTCTGGTTAGCCGTTGTCAAAAATTGGTACCACCGAGATTTGAGAATCGGTCTCACCGAGTTGTGCAATCTGACCGTTGGTCATCTTATTGGTACCACCGAGGAGTATGTATCGGTCTCACCGAGATTCAAAAGTTACTGCCTTTTGGTCACTTTAGTACCACCGAGTTTTACACTTCGGTGTCACCGAGTTGGTCACTTTAGGTCTAACGGTTGGATTTTTGGAGATGCCTATATATACCCCTTCACCACCACCCACTCGAATGAGAAGCACTCAGAACTATTCCATACTTGCCCCATCCTATTTTCTGAGAGAGAGCCACCTACTCATGTGTTGAGATCACTCTATTCCATTCCTACCATATGAATCTTGATCTCTAGCCTCCTCAAGTTGCTTTCCACCAAATCAATCTCTTCCACCATAGCCAAATCTGTGAGAGAGTGATTGTGTGTTGAGGAGTCTACCATCTTGAAGCACAAGAGCAAGGAGTTCATCGACATTACCGAGCCTATTACCTTTTGGAGGGTGGTGCCTCCTAGATTGGTTAGGTGTCGCTTGGGAGCCTCCTACTTCGTGTTGTGGAGTTGAACCAAGAAGTTTGTACGGGCAAGGAGATCGCCTACTTCGTGAAGATCTACCCATAGTGAGGCTAGTCCTTCGTGGACGGAATCCGTTATGGAATAGTCAAGGTTGCTACTTCGTGGACCCTTATGGGTGGAGCCCTCTGTGGACTCTCGCGACCGTTACCCTCCGTGGGTTGAAGACTCCATAAACGTAGACGTACGATAGCACCACCTATCGGAACCACGGGAAAAATCTTCGTGTCCCTCATGCGTTTGATCTCCCTATCTCAACTCTTTACTTCCATGTGCAATGTCTTTACTTTCAGCTGTCATACTTGTTGACATGCATGTGTAGGGTGTGCTTGACTTGCTATAACTGTTAATGCCAACCAATTAACTTGGGAAAACGTTAGGTTTTAAATTCTTGCTAGTAGTCTATTCACCCCCCCCCCCCCCCTCTAGACACACTTCTAGTGATCTCACATGGTGGTTATGTGATTCAATTATATTAGCAATGTTGAGAGATTGCACTAGCGAAAGTACGGCCCTAGGCCTTGTTTTCAAGCATTGCAATACCGTTTGTGCTCACGTTTGTTACTTGCTACCTTGCTATTTTTAATTGTTACTATTACAAAAATCAATATCTACTATCATTACTACACTTGTATCACCATATCTCTGCCGAACTAGTGCACCTATACAATTTACCATTGTATTTGGTGTGTTGGGGACACAAGAGACTTTTTATTATTTGGTTGCAGGGTTGTTTGAGAGAGACCATCTTCATCCTACGCCTCCCACAGATTGATAAATCTTAGGTCATCCACTTGAGGGAAATTTGCTACTGTCCTACAAAACTCTACGCTTGGAGGCCCACCACGAGTCTACAAGAACAAGTTGTGTAGTAGACATCATAGATCAATGGCTCGCAATATGTTCAACTTAGCCCCTATGTTAGAGAAATAAAATTTGGCTACAAATGGTGGAAACTATGCGGATTGGATCCGGAAACTGAGATTCGATCTTAGGAGTGCTACGGAGTTTGTGCTGGATCAGCCCCAAGGTGATCCTCCTGCAAAGTATGCACCACAAGAAGTTGTAGCTACTTTCACTGCTAGTATTGATGACTATGAGTTAGTCCAATGCCTCATGTTAACTCGCATGGATCCTGAACTACAGAATTTTTTTGAACGGTCTACTACTCAGTTTATAATTGGATCAATGGAAGTTCTTTACAAGAAGCAGGCAAGGACCAAACATTTTGAAATAACCAAGGCCTTGATAAAATGCAACATGGCAGAAGGTTCCTCAATGAGTGAGCATATAGTAAAGTTTCTTTGGAATTTGGAATTCCTCCAACACTCGGTACAAATATTGTGCTTGCTTCACTCCACCCATCTAACGATGGTTTTATCATGAAGTACAACATGAATGAGATGGAAAGAGGTGCAAACGAGTTGTTTGCTATGCTCAAAACCGCGGAAGCTGGAATGGAGAACAAACAAGTATTGGTAGTTAATAAGACCGTCAGTTTGAAAAAGAAGGGCAAGTCCAGGAAGAAGTCTACTGCTGTCGGTAAGACCATATCTCAGAAGAGGACCAAGGGCATAGCCACTAAGGAGACTGGATGTTTCTACTTCAAATAGAAAGTATACTCAAAGCGCAACTTCAAGATGTACTTGGCGGATAAGAAGAAGAATTGTTCTTCCGGTAAAGGTATAAAAGTTATACAAAGTAAATGTTATTCTACTTGTTGATTTCATGTATGTCATGAGTATTTGATAATGACCGATAACTATCATTTGCAAACCAATGCAGGGACTACAGAAAGCTCGCAAGTTGAGGAGGAATGAAGTCGTGATGAAAATAAGGAATGGTGATGGGATTGCTACACAAGACCATTGAAGTCATGCCGTTAGTTTATCTTCAAGATTTATCTTAGAACCGAATAATAGTTATTTCGTTTCGAATTTGTGTAAAACATTATGTTATGAGTTATGCGACAGATATTCTTATACGTCTTAAACAATAGTTGTTCAAGTTGTTATAAGAATATGTTTTGAAGTTACCTCTATTGATAGTTGTTTATTAATAAATCTTGAATTAAAATTAAAAACATTAAATGCTGAACGTCTTAAGAAGACTGATAAAACAACACTTAAATGTGGCACTGTGTGGTTATATCAGGAAAATAATATTCATGCAGATGAAGTATTGAAGTCAAATCAGTTGAAAAAATACATGGTGATGTATATAATCCGATGAGCAAACCAGAGCACGGTGGATAATTATACCTCATTAATTATTTAAGTAAATATTATTTACTAGGTATAAATCTGAAATAATTGAAAAGGTTCAAAGAAATTTAGAACGAAATACTTGAACAGTTCAAAAGATTAAGTTGAGAATCATTATGACAAAAGATAAAAGATTCTTCTATCATGAAGAAATATATCCAAGTTGTAAGTTTAGCAAACACTCGAATAATTGTGGGATTATTTCATACCGGTCTGCTTTTACTAAATTTTTGGGGATATATAAATATACTTGAAACAGCAACAAATACACTAAACAGAACACCATCTAAAGTCTGTAGAGATGACACCATATGAGTTATGGAATGGGAAGAAACCCAATTTGTCACATCTCAAGATTTGGGGTTGTGAAACATATGTAAAACGTTTACAACCAAATAAACTTAATCCCAAAGTTGATTAAAGCTAATTTGTAGGTTATCCAAAAGAGTTAATTGAGTATTCCTTCTACCAAAGGTTCAATGACAAAGTGATTGTCACTATAGAATGGACACTTTTTTGGGAAGGAGTTTTCTCGCTAAACAAGCAAGTGGGAAGACAATGCGAGCTAGGCAAGATTATTGAATCTCCGGCGGAAAATTAGCGGGATTAACAAACTAGAAATTGTTCCAGAAGATGCCTACAAAATTAAACAGGAAGTTTTTACACCAGCTGTAGGAACACTAGTTAAAGCTTGTAACTAAAACCGAATAGATTAGGAAAAAAGGTTTGGTGAACCTCCTGAATGATTTCACAATGAAATATTCATATTAGCAGAAGATGAACTTACGCGCTACAAGGAAGAGATGGTGGCACCCAACTCAAAGGAATGGCTCAAAATCCATACACTCCAAAATGGAGTTCATATAAGACAATTAAGTTTGGAACTTGGTTGATCTATAACAAGTATAGAACAAATGGATATCACAACTGGTTTCCTAAATGGATGGGATGTATGGACGATACAACTAGAAAGTTTTGTCAATTCTGAGAATACTGGAGAGGTGTGCAAAACTTCAAAAAAGGTTTGAAACAAGCATCAAGGAGCTGGAATCAGCATTTTAATTAAATAGTTGAAGAATTTAACTTTGTTAAAATGATGAAGAAACTTGTGTATATACAAAGTTTAGTGGGAGCTCTATAGCGTTTCTAATCTCATATGTGAGTGACATATTATTGATTGGAAACAATATAAAGTTCTTACGCAAAAATATTTTTTTTTAAATATGTTTTCACTAAAAGTCTAAGGCAAAGCAAATTATTGATCATAAAGATCTATATAAGATAGATCAAGATGTCTGATTGTACTTAGCCAAAATAAATACATTGACAAGGTAAGAAAAGGTTTAAAATGAATAATGTGTTTTCTCCCAACGTCACATAGCATGATGCTTAGAAGAAATCAATGTCTAAGACAATTGACAAGCATGAGTAGATGAGCGGAATTCAATATGTCTTGATAATTGAATCAATCATGAAAGTTGTGGAGTGTATTAGGCCAAATGTTTCTTATGTACTAAAGTGTTAGTAAAAAGTACCAAAGTGACCTCGGATTAGCTCACTAGGTAATTTTTCATATAATTAAGTACCTCAAAAGGACAAATGACTTGCTCCACGTCTATAAAGGAGATGAAGAAGATTCATTGTAAATGGTTACAAGAGCGCCAGCTTCATGACGGATATTGGGCTATAATAAAATAATTATTTGGAATAGTTTTTCAAGCTTGAACAATATTGTGGACTCTATAGCATAAGAAGAATATGTTGAAAGAAATAGATGTTTCAAAGTAGTCTGAATCAAGAAGTGTCTTGATATAATAAAGAAGTTTCTTGATATAGTTGGTGTGATTGAAAGTGCGATGAAACCATTGACACTATATTATGAATAATAGTGCCAATGCACAGAGAAAAAGAAATTAATACATGGCTAACACAAATATTACAAGGTTCTGAATATGTCATAACCGATGACGAAGGCTCTACCACTAGCAAAGCAAGAGCAACACCAGATAAGCTATATGTGTTAAATAGACTATGCATCTAGATTATCGACTAGTGCAAGTGGAGACTATTGGAAATATGCCCTAGAGACAATAATATTGTATTATTATATTTCCGTATTCATATTATAGAGTTTATATTCTATGCTATAACTATAATGATTCTGGAATATGCGATTCAGTGAAAATCTCGTATGCACGTGTGGAATGATAAATGGTAAAATAGAGTTTCCTAGTCTTGCCTCTAAGACTGGCTCAAGTGTTGTTAGTGATCATGTTTTCCGGATCTTAGGACATCGTTAAGTGTAACTATAGTCCTAAAACAACATGCATTTTTCGTAGTAGTTTGTATGTAGTAGTTTTTGTATTAGTTTTCATGTATTGATTTTGGTAGTAGTTTGTATGTATTAGTTTTTATGTTGAGCGAGTGTCGAGTCGATAAGAGTTGTTCTTGGAGGAAGAAAATTAACTTTTGTCGATGACGGTCCATCTGCGTGAGTTCCTCTTGTGATATACATTTGTCAGCTTGACCATCACCGAAAGTCGAAATACCCGTGAGAGAGTGTCCATCATATATACCACCATTAGAGAGAGTGTACACCATATATACGTGAGAGAGTGTCGATGAGAGTTGTTCTTGGTGGAAGAAAATCGACTTTTGACGATGACAGTCGATCTGTGTGAGCTCTTCACTACTAGAAATAGGGCTATAGCTAATATAGACATTAGTGGCGCACTATGTATGTGGTGCGCCACTGCTAAATAGCAATGGCGCACCACACATGGGTGCGCCACTAATGTTTATATTACTAATGGCGCACCTGGTGTGTGGTGCGCCACTGCTAAGTTTCTCCTGGCACACCCCCCTCCCCAGACTTACCAGTGGCGCACCGTGGGTGTGGTGCGCCATTACTAGTTTTAACTAGTAATGGCGCACTAGACCCACGGTGCGCCACTACTAACAATTTTTTTTTCAATTTTTTTTTCAAAACTAGTAATGGCGCACCACACACCAGGTGCGCCATTGCTATCGATATATGTATGTATGGCGCACCAGGTGGAGGTGCGCCATTGATATATGTATGTATGGCGCACCCCTCCCAGTGCGCCATTGCTAGCGCCCCTCCCATTGCTAATTACCTATTCCCACCCACGCCTCGTCTCCCACCCACCCCAATCCCATCCCTCCCCTCGTCTCCCGCATCGCCGCCGCCGCCAACCACCCACCACCTCACCCTTCCCAAGCCTCGCCGCCGGCGGCCTCTCCACCTCCTCTTCGCTCCCCTTCCACCTCAGGCGGAGCCCCCCACCCGTCCATCTCTCTCTCCCGCGACCACTCTCTCTCTCCCGGGACACATCTTTGCCGCCACAGATGCCGGACGATTCCGGCGACTCTTGCCACCGCGCAGCACAGCACGAGCTCGCCTCGCTCCGGTGGGTCTTTTCCCCCGGCGGGATTCGCCGCTCCCGGCCTCTAACGCTCACCCGCAGCCCTCCCCGTGGCTAGGGTTTTGGGGGCGGCAGCGCACCAGTACAACCAGCTCCTCCATCTGCTCGCCTCCGCCGACCGCGCCTCGTTACCGCGCCGCCCCTAGAGCCCGCCAGCCGACGGCCTCCCCGCGACCAGATCCGTGCGCCGCCGCCTGTCCCCGCGACCAGATCATTGCTATTAAAGGTGATTCATTTTATTAGGTCATGTTCAAATTGGTGGATCTGGTAAATTGTAGTCGATCTGCTTGTTTGTGTGTTGAGCTGCGTGTGAGCTGTTTCCGCTGGGAATTCTGACAGATGCTTGGAACATGTGCAGGATGACTATGCTGCCGAGGACGATGAGTACGAGGAGAAGCTCAAGAAGGAAACGTTTGCGCTCTACTTCTTAGCAACGTGAGCTCTCTCCCTTTTGAACCCCGGTCTGCCCCGCGAGCTCTCGCAGTTTTGGTTCATAGATTGCAGCTGAATTGCGCACGTGAGCTCTTGAAGTTCTGGTTCATAGATTGCAGCTGAATTGCGCACGTGAGCTCTCACAGTTTTGGTTCGTAGATTGCAGCTGAATTGTATACGCCTGGATTTTCATGTTAACTGAATCTAAACCAGGATTATACATGCCCAAGAGCTGATATTTCTTTTTGGAAATTCGTTAAACAAGTCATTGTTTTTTTTATAGTGATAAAGAAGTAACACAGTTTACTTACTCCTGTTGTGTGCAGGACAATGCATCTCCTTTTTTCAACGAGGGAGACAAAGTCGAAGTGAGTCAGTCTGGATGGAAAAATTACTGTCATCATTAGACCAATGGTAGGTTCATGCAGACATTATGTGTACTGTATTTGACAATACCTTTTGGAGCAGAATGTGGAAATCTATGGATTTATGATAATGATTGTAGTATTAGTTGTACTGTATTCATAAGCTCTTGCTTGTACTCTGCTGGGTGATTGCGAGCCCATACACTTTTCTGTATCCCTTCGATGACATGACCAGCTATTAATTTGATTTTTGTCTAACAATTGTGTTAAAAAATCTTTGCATGTACATGGTGCTTGCCTCCTCCAGCAATTCGTCTTCTGTCAATGTAAGACCTATCATACAAAATTTCTCCGCAGAATCATGATTACATAGTGTTGATTTTTTTGTTAGAAAATGATATACTCGTGTAGCACTCAGCACTCAGTTAGATCAATTAATTATTATGCACACAAATGTACAGACGGACTATGGATGATGGATGAGTCCGGCCACTTGAGTACCATCACTGTTTGCACCTTATAGACTCTGCTAGTTAGTCCTGTGATATTCTCACAATGATTTATTGTTTTGTGAGTGCATCCATTTCTAAATGGCTGCTCATGGTATTCTTTGTCGAATAAGGGATCGCCGTCTGTCGCTGACTTGACCGAGTTGGGCTTCGGTCTGTATGTTCCTGTCAGCCTGGTGGATTAGTGTTTTTGCAAGTCATCCACTTGCTATGAGATGGATGGAGGCGCTGATATTTAAGCTATCGTAGACTAGTTGACGGGGGTTTAATATTTGGAAAGATAGATTCCTTTAACCTAGTATAACTCTGAGGTCTTTCTTTATATCATTGTCCTAAATGTAGCCTGCTATCTCTTATTGCTATCTTTTCTCAAAGCTGATGCAGTACCTTATTCTTCACTTTATATTAACCAATGTCTTGTCATTTTCCTTCTGCCTGCTACATACAAGAAATCCATGTTGTAGTTCAAATTGTTCAATTGGGGTGTGTAGATTGCATAATGGCTGACAAAACATGACAATTATGTAGAGGCTCTATTTCTTGCTCCTGTAGAAGCTGTACTTTATGCTAATAGCTGACTGTAACAGTTTGATATATCTGTAGCATGATTTTTATAATTGGTTGGATGATCTCTGTTCAAAACACACGTTTATTTTAGCTCTTTTGGTTCATTTTTTATGTAGAACTATTAGTTGTTTTTGGTACTTTAGTATTTTGCTTTCCTTTGTACTGGTATATTATTTTCTCTAGATAAGATGAATGATGGATACCCATTTTTTGTGTGCTTTCTCGCAGCATCATGTATCTAGATGGCAACACTTGATCAGCTGTTGCAGGCTTGTGACTTCATCTTGACTTGATTAGCTAAGCACTCAGATGCTCTACTTTATGGTAGCAAGTTTCAGGTGAGCATAGGTGAGAACAATACTGTAATATGCTTGAGACTTGATCCGGACCATATTAACTATTGCCGGTGATGCTATTATCTACTCTGAATGGCTGATGAATCTATACCTTCCATACCATGTTTAATTCCAGTGTGTAGCTTACTTCTATTGAAACTGAAACTGGAGTGTGTGTGTATTGAAACTAAAATTGAAACTGCTCCATTGCTGTAATGTTAGCAATTGCATCTTGTTAGCAATTGAGTGTTTGAAGATGTGTGTTCCTGGGGTAGTGTTGTGCTGTATCAGAATTTCATCTTTTAATTTTAATTAACTGAAACTGTTCTTTTAATTTAAATTAGATGAACCTTTTCTTTTAATTTAAATTAGATGAACCTTTTTCTTTTAATTTAAATTAACTGAAACTGTTCTTTTAATTTAAATTAACTAAAACTATTCTTTTAATTTAAATTAAAAGAACGTTTTCTTTTAATTTAAATTAACTGAAACTGTTCTTTTTATTTAAATTAAAAGAACCTTTTCTCTTAATTTAAATTAGATGAAACTGTTCTTTTACTACTGCTATCCTAATGAGCTTTTTTATATTTTTTTGGATAAAACTAGATTGGTATAGCATCTTATGCATTGGAAGAAGAAACAATGTGTATGTTATGTTGCATAATATTGGCAACCTATAATTTGTATGTATTTTAATGTACTAGCCTTCTGTTAAAGCATATCCACTTCCAACTTTCATCGGTTATAAATAGTTTGTTTGTCTTTCTGTTTATTTTGTTACACTTTGCAGGGATAAAGTGAAGAAAAAGAAGAAAAGATTACTAGAAGATTAGTTTTAGGATTTTCTTTTATTTCCTTGCAATTTTCCTTTTATTGGATACTTGTAAAGACATTGTAATATTCTTACTATAATAAAAAATATGATTCTATTTCATTTTTTGTTTTTAAATTATTTTTCCTTATAGGTTGTTTTCTGTAAATTTGGATTTTTTTTTTGTTTTCCAAATACATTACTAGTGGCGCATTTCAGCCCTTATTAGTGGCGCACCTTCCTTCATTACTAGTGGCGCACCTATAAGGCTATTAGTGGCGCACCTGGACGGAATACCAGTGGAGCACCTAAGGGTTAGTAGTGGCGCACCTGTAGCAATAGTAATGGCGCACCACATGGTGCGCCACTAGTATTTGGAATAGTAATGGCGCACCAGAGGTGCGCCATTACTATTTATTACTAGTGGCGTGTTAATAGTGGCGCACCTATAGTGCGTCATTAATAGCCAAAATAGGTGCGCCACTAACAGGGTTTTTTCTAGTAGTGCTTCCTGTTATACCTTGATAACGCATGAAGGGCTCGCACAACTCGACCATCACCGAAAGTTGAAATACCCCCGAGAGAGTGTCCAACATATATAGCACCACCAGAGAGAGTGTCGATGAGAGTTGTTCTTGGAGGAAGAAAATTGACTCTTGCCGATGGCGGTCGATCTGGGCTAGCTCGTCCTATGATATACATTTGTCACGCACAATGCACTCCCCCAGCTCGACCATCACCGAAAGTCGAAATATCCGTGAGAGTGTCCACCATGATTAATTTTCTTCGAAGAATCTTTGATGTTTGATTCTTATGTTATTTTTCAGTGTGTCATGAAAGGTGTTAGCACCGATCGATTTTGCGGCTATGGCTTCCTCCGACGACGCAGCTTCCATTAGGGTTGACTCCGTGGTCAAGGAGAAGTACGCCGATGACCGCTTGGCGGCACTCATTGGGAAGAACCCGCAGCTGATCCTAATAATGTATTTTGAGGATCTGGCCAAGAAGAACCCGCCAACTAAAGAGAGCAAGGCCCCACCACGTAAGAAGAGTGACGATCCGGTGACATTGAGTCCACCGACCATCATTCCGGACGATGCTTGGTCCTCCACTGTGGGGGATGCCCCCACGTGCTCTGACTCCACGATCACTGGTTTCACCGACTACACCTCGGAGTAGTCCACCTAGATAGTTTGACGTTGATTTAGTGATATAGTTATGTAGTTGCTGATATATACTTGGATGGCCACTTGCGATGCTTTTGATTGTATGAGTGATGAATGCTTATGTGAATTACGTATGATGTGCTACTTAACCTTGCATTATTTCTCTGCCTCTTTTTCGCTTTGTTTGTAGATGAAGTGGTATGCGGTGTACACAGGTAGGTGTTCAGGAGTCTACAATTCATGGTCTGAATGCAATGAACAAGTGCTTCGTTATGAAGGCAGCTCCCATTTCTCGTTCAATAGCAGAGAGAAGGTAGAGTATCATTACAATCAGTATGTGCTTAACCAGAAGAGAATAACCGAATTAGGCAATGGTGCAAGACAGAAACGGCTTATCGGGTTCAGTGGATTGAAGAACTTGATAATTCTCTTTCTGTTCGTCATAATTGTGGTGTTGCTTTTATCATGTGATCGTATGTAGACATGCAATGACCACTTTATTATTTAGTACTTAAGCACTTGTACTATAGAGCTACTTTTTGATTTCAAATGAAGCTTGTGTGAACTATTTATATAATGCTTATGTGACTTTGTTGTTAACCTTTGTGACTTCAAATGCAAGTTTGTGTATTGTATATCTGTTTTTCTGCAACGTTCCGAGCGAAAAGCTGCTGAATCAGAACTGGGAACAAAACTTTACCGAGAGCAGCACTCGGCAAAGTGGCAGGCGCTGGGAGCTCCTGGAACTTGGTTGTGGTAGTTGTGCTGAGAGTGGCTCTCGGCAAAGAGCTGACGGAACCAGCGGCCGTGAAGTCACTTTATTTTGCTGAGAGGAGCTGTTTGGCACTCGGCAAACTCTTTGCGGAGTGTCCGATATGGCTCTCGACAAATCTCTGTTTGCCCGAGAGGTACACCGGGTAAACTTTGCCAAGTGCAACTCTCGGCAAAGGCTTTGCCGAGGGTTTTAGGCCCTTTGTCGAGTGTTTCTGGCACTCGGCGTACGTGTCAATTCCAGTAATGTACTACTCTTTTCGTCTGGAATTACTTGTCACAAAAGTGAATAAAAATAAATGCATTTAAAACTAAAATTCGTTTAGATACATCCATTTTTCTCACGACTATTTTCGGATCGAGGGAGTATATAACACTCGGCAGCAGCTCATCCACCCTCGCCATCCAATAATCACACACTACTACCTTGTTTGTACCAGGAAGAACACCCATACACGTCCTAGATTCCTAGTACGTGTAACTAAGGAATTAAGCTCATATTCGACATGAAGATCACCGTGCACTCGTCCAAGGCCGTCAAGCCCGAGTATGGCGCCTGCGGCGTCGCTCCAGGCTGCACCGCCGACGTCGTCCCGCTCACCGTGCTCGATAATGCCAACTTCGACACGTACATCTTGGTGATCTACGCGTTCCACGCGCCGGCGCCACCCAACGCCGTCCTCGAGGCCGGGCTGGCCAGGGCGCTGGTGGACTACCGCGAGTGGGCCGGGCGGCTCGGCGTCGATGCCAACGGCGACCGTGCGATCATGCTCAACGACGCCGGCGCTCGGTTCGTGGAGGCGACGGCCGACGTGGCGCTCGACAGTGTCATGCCGCTCAAGCCCACGCCAGAGGTGCTCAACCTGCACCCGAGCGGCGACGACGGCCCCGGGGAGCTGTGGGACAAACCCAGATAGCTCTCTTTCTCTCACTCGCACAAACGAAGGTGGAAGATGGAGCACACGATTTTTCCTGCGACGAACGCCGTGGCGCACCAACGCCTGTATGTTGGCTTTATTTCTCACAACAACTCGAACACACACATGAGGTACACACGCACACACGCGGCACAACCCGGAAGAACTCTCACGTCGACCGGGCACACACCACGGTCCCGACGAAAACTACATCTTCTAGGCCCCTCACACTCGGCTCGGCACACCCCGTCGCTCGGCAACACACCGGAGCACGGCTACACACCGGCGCCATGGCGCGGCAACAGACCGGCGCATCCAACCAATACACATGGGAGGTATTTATACCCGTGCGCACAGACGTCACGACTCGGCCACAAGTCCACGCACGCACACATGCACCACACCGGCCACTAAGCTAGCTACCTACATGTACGCCCATGCACACGCACCCACGTCTCTATGAATGCAACGGACGGGCAAGCAACACACAACGTAGCGCTCACGGACGCCACAATCGGCGAACGCATGCATCCCTGGTGATCCGGTCTTCTCCTGATCGTGAGCCTGGTCCGCTTGTCCGCACGACCTGGACGCCAGGTTGCTCCTTGCGCCTGCTGCATACCGTCGGGATAGGCTGTGGGACGCCGACGGCTTTTCTACGCCTACGGTTAAACCAGGGCCGTCGGGATAGCACCGACGATGCCTACGGCCACCGTCGGCATAGATTAGGCCGTCGGCGTCGAGCTTTATTCCGGTAGTGGTTGTGACACGCACACGCCATGCACGGACCTCACCTGGCGCATCCGACGGCGCTCACCACCGTGCACGACATGGCTTATTGCCAACAAGCTGATGCTGATCCAGGTCACGCGGTTCGCGTGCGGGTCGCTCGTCGTGGGGTTCACCACACAGCACATCGTGTCCGACGGCCGCTCTACCGGTAACTTCTTCGTCGCGTGGAGCCAGGCCACCCGCGGCGCCGCCATCGACCCCGTCCCGGTGCACGACCGTGCTTCCTTCTTCCATCCCCGCGAACCGCTGCACGTCGAGTACGAACACCGTGGCGTCGAGTCCAAGCCCTACGAGAAGGTGCGCGACGACGTTGTCTGTGCACACGGCGACGACGACGAGGTGGTGGTGAACAAGGTGCCCTTCAGTCGGGAGTTCATCTCCAGGCTCAAGGCGCAGGCGTTGGCTGGCGCGCCCAGGCCCTGTAGCACCCTGCAGTGTGTGGTGGCGCACCTGTGGCGGAGCATGACGATGGCGCGCGGGCTCGACGGCGGGGAGACCACCAGCGTCGCCATCGCCGTGGATGGGAGAGCGCGGATGAGCCCGCAGGTGCCGGACGGATACACTGGCAACGTCATCCTCTGGGCGCGGCCCACCACCACGGCGGGGGAGCTGGTGGCCAGGCCGGTGAAGCACGCGGTGGAGCTCATCAACCAGGAGGTGGCCCGGATCAACGATGGCTACTTCAAGTCCTTCATCGACTTCGCCAACTCCGGCGCGGAGGAGAAGGAGCGGCTGGTGGCGACGGCCGACGCGGCTGAGATGGTGCTGAGCCCCAATATCGAGGTGGACAGCTGGCTGCGGATCCCGTTCTATGACATGGACTTCGGCGGCGGGCGGCCCTTCTTCTTCATGCCCAGCTACCTGCCGGTGGAGGGCCTACTCATCCTGCTGCCGTCCTTCTTGGGCGACGGCAGCGTGGACGCCTACGTGCCACTCCTTAGCCGCGACATGAACACCTTCAAAAACTGCTGCTACACCCTCGACTAGCTCGGCTTTGCACGTACCTGCCATGTGCCAATGTGTGCCTCGTGTCGGATCAACGTGTAGCTACTAGTTGCATAGTTGTAATTTTGAAGTTCTTGATTCAATTGTACATGATGTTTTGGAAGAGTAAATAAACAAAGTTCTAATATTCACAAGGTGGTGAACATGATCAAGGGAAATGAATAACGACACTTGTCTCATATTCATATATACAGAGGCCAAGTGGCTTGAATACTTCATGTTATTCCGTACGTCTTAGGCCAGCTCCAACACCGACTAGCAAATGGACACGGTATTTGTCCGAAAATCGGTCCGGACAGGTGTCCAGACACTGATACGTGAATCGGTCATCCAATAATGCCCGCATACAAATTTGCTCAAAAGATTTATTGCTCAAACTAGTGTGAGCACTAGAAAAAAGGGAAGAAAGAGTATCACTTGAAATAAAAAAAATCTGGAACAACTTAGTGACTTCCACCATTGTGACTTCAAAATTTTAGTGCCTTCCGCTATTGTGACCAGCTTCCGCCATAAAAGGAAAAAAGAGTGAAGCACTTGGAGAAAAAAAAAAGTGAAACAATAGTACTTCCGCCAAAGAACAAAAAATTAGCAGCGGCTTTTCGTATCTGGATAGAAAGAGAATACATGGCGGCTTTGAATTGACCAGACGGATGTCTGGACTTCCGCAAAGGTCCCCATTGTTTGTCTTCGGTTTGAAAGAAAACGGACGTCCGAATGCGTCGGCCGACCGATACAAAACTGCGTTCGTTGGCAAACTGGACAATTTGCTACTTGCTGCAACTATATGCCCTTGACCGTCTCTTGTAATTAGTGCTGCCATATATGTGCGCCTCTACACTTACAATAGACCATCTCTTATAGGTATACTCATGAAGCATATGGCTATTGGTCTCTTGTTGTCCTATAGTACATTAGCTCGGATTTCTCATTTGTAAAGTTTAGTGTTTTCGGTTTGGATAGTTCATCCTTTTTGTTTTGGTGCCAATTTTAGATTGAAGGGCTGATTCTTGATCTTCTTCTATATTGGTTGTTGTTTAGCTGTGTGGGTAATGTTAGTTCATTCAGTCTATCTATTTCCAAAAAATATAAGTGCTTCTTGGTAAGAAATAGGCATGCTAGATTCATATACTTTTCTTTCAAATAATATTCATGTATTGTTTTGGCCATAGTTGCTGAATCCAATACATGCAATCTTCAAGAACCATATATTACTTCATCACCAAGGGAAAAAGAGGGATAGAGGAAGTGGCAGCTGACATAAGTTAGGTGGTCAATTGCATAGTCTGCAGGGTGAAGGTTGGATGCCTATGAACTGTTTTGTGGTGGGTGAGTAGTTTCTAACCGGTATTTGTTCCTCACCTGTTCCATGGTGTTAATCCGTTGATACTTATTGTTTGGATAAAAAGTATTTTTTGTAGTTTTTTAGGAA
Organism: Elymus sibiricus; assembly: GCA_039707655.1. Classification (NCBI taxonomy): domain Eukaryota; kingdom Viridiplantae; phylum Streptophyta; class Magnoliopsida; order Poales; family Poaceae; genus Elymus; species Elymus sibiricus. Next base: position 488,837,275 of record CM077665.1, read on the forward strand.
TACCATGGTTTCTGAAAAAACCTTGGTATAAAATACTTTGAGATGTTTGGATGAAACAAATACTGTACTTTAGGATACCCTGGTATTTCTTATACCATAGTATTTTTGCAGTATCTAAAAAACAAGTCATGACCTCTTTTTTCTAAACTGAGCCGAGAGGAACGAGGAGAGTGCTCATCCAGCCTCCTCCGACTCCTTCTTTCAAAGTTGTATATCAGTTAAATGAAGTCTATCTCCTGATTATTAGCATTTCAGGTCAGGCGATCTGCTTTTCTATATACGGCCGGCAGCGGCGGCTGGGCACATGTTACTTTCTAGCTCGATCTTCTACACTTATATCGGGTCGATGGCATCCCATTACGAAGCTCGCTTCATGGAGTAGATCAATTTGTTGTTGTAGCATACTCAGTACGCAGACGCTAATAGTTAGCTAATCGATCGGTTCTATGCGGCCAAAGGCATACGTACATGCATAAACGATTTTGCCCAGCTACGAGAGGATTTGACATGCATGGAATGGCTGCTCATTGGGTGGCCGTTTGAAGTGCATGGCACCTTGACTGTAGGTGTGGTTGGTGCAACGAGTCAAACTATACGGTAAAACAGTATTTGCCAAACGTACTTGATGTTTTGCCAAAACAGAGGAAAACTATGGTCTTTGGAAACCGAAGTATTCATTGTACACGCATTGAAAAACTGAGGTTTTGAATTACTACAGTTTTTATAGAACCGTGTTGCCAAACTGTTTGAGTTTGTAACTGTAGCATTGTTGCGTGAACATCCTTAGGCATTTGTTTACCACAGACATGCTTTCAGATTTGTGTGGCGACTTGACAAACAAAACGGGATTGCCACATGCACAAAGAAATTGGACATAAACTCTCGGCTCGACATGGTGAACTAATTTAGTGGTGAGTGGGTAGTTACCTAGTGTGTGTCTTATTGTTTGTAGGTGGTCCTTCATATAGGTCTATTGGTCAGGGTGATTTGTAGTAACATCCACTCTGGAGCGGCGCTGATTGACAACAATGCACGACAACCGCTTTGCACGGAGAAGGTTTTTCGGGCAGGAGGGTTTTTGGGTGGGACCGAGGTGTCGAACGTATGCTGGCGGCGGTCTGGACTCCCCTGGTTTGCCTCTGGTTTGCAGGAAAATGGACAGCTGGACCGGTCTGCGGACCGATGGCGAACCACATTGGATGACAAAATGTGCCCAGATCAATCATTCCGGACGGTAAGGGCGGTATATGGGTCTGCATTGGAGATGCCCTTAAGTGGTCACATCAGGGCATCTCCAAAGAGGTAACTCGAAGATCCTCTAAAGGTCTGGACCACATGGTCCAGACATTTTTTTTCATCCAACACGCCCCCCTAAACATCCTTGGACCAGTCCGCATGTGTTACGGGTGTTTGAACACTATGCGGACGTCTACTTGGCCCATTGTCAGTTGGACCACATGTCCTCACAACCCACGTGCTTTGTCCTCTAGGTCCGCCTGGCCTACCTCTGTTGTCGGGATTTGATGCCTATTTCAGGGATAGAGTTGGATGACAGGCTCATGTATCATGTCCGCGGACGCGTCCACACATGGCCCATGGATGGATAGAGTGTACGTTTTTAGGAGATGGCATTGGAGATGCCCTTACAACCCTTTTGGCGAATCATGCCAACCTCATCAGGCAAACTACCAAGTGGCAACTATCCATTGTCAACTTCATCAAGTACTAGTAGAAAACAGGGATTTGGTCCAGGCCAAAATATTGCATTAGTCCCGGTTGTGTTACGAACCGGGACTAATGGATGCATCAGTCCCGGTTCATAAGGCCAGGACGCCGGCCGGGCCTCGGCGGGCACCAGTCCCGGTTCGTCTGACCCCTTTAGTCCCGGTTCCAGACACGAACCGGGACTAAAGGTCCTTGCTCCTGGCGCAGCCCCTTTAGTCCCGGTTGGTGGCTCGAACCGGGACTAAAGGGAAGTCTTTTGTCCCGGTTCTAGCTTTTATTACTTTTATTATTGTTTGTTATTATGTAGGGCCATGGTCATGGTATCCGCCCACGTCGGCCCTCGTCTGGTCTATGATTCGGATGTGGTATATTATCTTTTATAACTAGTTGTTTCATTTAGTGTTTATGACAATTATGCCGACCAACGTGACATAGATGTGTTTATCCAGGAGGTATGTGAACCGAAAATTCCAACCGACCCTCTTGTCGAGAGGTTAAATTTAGTTGAAAAAGGAAACAAGTATGTGAAAGAAAAATTGAAAAGAATTGAGGAGGAGCAGATGAAATTGGAGTTGCATGTTGCCGATGTCGTCGATGACCACAAGATCAAGATGGATGCAATGTGCTTGAAGATTAGAAAGATAAGAAAATATGCCATTGATAATGAGGCTTGGTATCATTATGCTGTTGGATCAATTGTTACCTTAGTTGCGATTATGATCGCATTTGTTGTTGCATTTAAATGTTTTACATAGTTGTATGTTAGTTTCAATTTATGTTTTAATTAGATGCCTAGAGAGTTGTATGTTGTTCTATGACAACTATGTATGAACTTTATGTATTTATTTTTTTCAGTAATAACATTTGATCACTGTGTACTTTGGAGCACCAACCAAGAGTACGAGATAAATGGTAATACATTTTACACGATCGCCCAAGATAAAAAGAGCACCAACCAAAACAATGGTGTCCGCTTTGATGCAGCAATCACCAATAAGGCAAAGGACACATATTATGGTTACATAGAGGAGATATGGGAACTTGACTATGGACATGAATTTAAGGTCCTTTTGTTTCGGTGCAAATGGGTCAATCTGTCAGGAGGCGGGGTACAGATAGACCCACAGTACGGACTGACAACAGTGGATCTCAACAATCTTGGGTACTTCGAAAGTTCAATCTTGGATACAGTTAAAATATGTTAAAAAAAATGAAATCCCTTTTGTAATAGATGAGTTTTCGTCCGAAAGCCTGTTACTTCGAAAGAAATTGTCTAGTTTGTACACGAAGTGCATCCAGTTTGTACACGAAGTGCATCCCGTAACCCTCTCAACTTTTTAGCACATGGTATGTGGGTGAAATTATGAAACTATGCCAAGTTTCAACCTTTTCAGAGTTCATTTGCAGTGCTTGTCAATTTCAGGGTCATTTAGCTCAAAATAAATCATGAAATGCATGAAAAATAGCAAATTAAGTCAGAAAAGGGTTGAAAATTGATGATGTCGCTTTGACTGGTGCATATTGAATGCAGAAAAAGTCTGGAGTTAAAAGATGTAAAAAAATGAATTCCCTTTTGTAATAGATGGGTTTTCGTCCAAAACCCTGTTACTTCGAAAGAGATTGTCCAGTTTGTACACGAAGTGCATCCAGTTTTTCTCGTAACCCTCTCAACTCTCTAGCACATGGTATGTGTGTGAAATTATGAAATCATGCCAAGTTTCAACCTTTTCAGAGTTCATTTGCAGTGCTTGTCAATTTCAGGGTCATTTAGCTCAAAATAAATCATGAAATGCATGAAAAATAGCAAATGAAGTCAGAAAAAGGTTGAAAATTGATGATGTGGCTTTGAATGGTGCATATTGAATGCAGAAAAATTCTGGGGTTAAAATATGTTAAAAAATGAAATCCTTTTGTAATAGACGGGTTTTCGTCTGAAACCCTATTACTTCGAAAGAGATTGTCCAGTTTGTACACGAAGTGCATCCAATTTTTCCCGTAACCCTCTCAACTTTTTAGCACATGGTATGTGGGTGAAATTATGAAACCATGTCAAGTTTCAACCTTTTCAGAGTTCATTTGCAGTGCTAGTCAAATTCAGGGTCATTTAGCTCAAAATAAATCATGAAATGCATGAAAAATAGCAAATTAAGTCAGAAAAGGGTTGAAAATTGATGATGTGGCTTTGAATGGTGCATATTGAATGCAAAAAAAGTTCGGAGTTAAAAGATGTTAAAAATGAAATCCCTTTTGTAATAGATGGGTTTTCGTCCGAAACCCTGTTACTTCGAAAGAGATTGTCCAGTTTGTACACGAAGTGCATCCAGTTTTTCCCGTAACCCTCTCAACTCTTTAGCACATGGTATGTGTGTGAAATTATGAAACCATGCCAAGTTTCAACCTTTTCAGAGTTCATTTGCAGTGCTTGTCAATTTCAGGGTCATTTAGCTCAAAATAAATCATGAAATGCATGAAAAATAGCAAATGAAGTCAGAAAAGGGTTGAAAATTGATGATGTGGCTTTGAATGGTGCATATTGAATGCAGAAAAAGTCTGGAGTTAAAATATGTTAAAAAAATGAAATCCCTTTTGTAATAGATGGGTTTTCGTCCGAAACCGTGTTACTTCGAAAGAGAATGTCTAGTTTGTAAACGAAGTGCATCCAGTTTTTCCCGTAACCCTCTCAACTCTTTAGCACATGGTATGTTGGTGAAATTATGAAATCATACCAAGTTTCAACCTTTTAAGAGTTTATTTGCAGTGCTTGTCAATTTCAGGGTCATTTAGCTCAAAATAAATCATGAAATGCATGAAAAATAGCAAATGAAGTCAGAAAACGGTTGAAAATTGATGATGCGGCTTTGAATGGTGCATATTGAATGCAGAAAAAGTCTGGAGTTAAAAGATGTAAAAAAATGAATTCCCTTTTGTAATAGATGGGTTTTCGTCCAAAACCCTGTTACTTCGAAAGAGATTGTCCAGTTTGTACACGAAGTGCATCCAGTTTTTCTCGTAACCCTCTCAACTCTCTAGCACATGGTATGTGGGTGAAATTATAATAGCATGCCAAGTTTCAACGTTTTCAGAGTTCATTTGTAGTGCTTGTCAATTTCAGGGTCATTTAGCTCAAAATAAATCATGAAATGCATGAAAAATAGCAAATGAAGTCACAAAAGGGTTAAAAATTGATGATGTGGCTTTGAATGGTGCATATTGAATGCAGAAAAAGTCTGGAGTTAAAATATGTTAAAAAAAGAAATCCCTTTTGTAATAGATGGGTTTTCGTGCGAAACCCTGTTACTTCGAAAGAGATTGTCCAGTTTGTACACGAAGTGCATCCAGTTTTTCCCATAACCCTCTTAACTTTTTAGCACATGGTATGTGGGTGAAATTATGAAACCATGCCAAGTTTCAACCTTTTCAGAGTTCATTTGCAGTGCTTGTCAATTTCAGGATCATTTAGCTCAAAATAAATCATGAAATGCATGAAAGCAAATGAAGTCAGAAAAGGGTTGAAAATCGATGATGTGGCTTTGAATGCAGAAAAAGTCTGGAGTGAAAATATGTTAAAAAAATGAAATCCCTTTTGTAATAGATGGGTTTTCGTCCGAAACCCTGTTACTTCGAAAGAGATTGTTCAGTTTATACACGAAGTGCATCCAGTTTTTCCCGTAAGCCTCTCAACTTTTTAGCACATGGTATGTGGGTGAAATTATGAAACCATGCCAAGTTTCAACCTTTTCAGAGTTCATTTGAAGTGCTTGTCAATTTCAGGGTCATTTAGCTCAAAATAAATCATGAAATGCATGAAAAATAGCAAATGAAGTCAGAAAAGGGTTGAAAATTATCAAAGTATTTATTTGTTAAAAAACTTTAATAGTAAAAAGAATTTTCATAAAGTATATTTTGTTACAAGCTTTAATAGAAAACTAAAAAGCTTTTATAAAACTCTAATAGCAAAAAGAATGAACTAAAAAGAATTAAAATAATATTAACTAAAATTATCAAAGTATTTATTTGTTAAAAACTTTAATAGTAAAAAGAATTTTCATAAAGTATATTTTGTTACAAGCTTTAATAGAAAACTAAAAAGTTGTTATAAAACTCTAATAGCAAAAAGAATGAACTAAAAAGAATCAAAATAATATTAACTAAAATTATCAAAGTATTTATTTGTTAAAAACTTTAATAGTAAAAAGCTTTTATAAAACTCTAATAGCAAAAGGAATCAACTAAAACATATGCAAAAAATAACATTAAAATTTTAAAAATATAATATATGCAAAAAAATAAAAAAGGCCCACCTACTAGCCGCAACGGCCTGCATACGACTAGAAACCCTAGAAATGGGCCAGGATGCAGGCCCGCAGTGCTAGCAGGCCCAACAGGGCGTGAGATAGGCATGTACTGCCTGCAATAGAGAGGAGCTCGAGAGGGCAGCGGCAGCAGCGCTTATAAACCACTTTGAGCCCCTCTCGACTAGCGAGGTGGGACTAAACTTTTGGCTGCGGGAAGCACAACCCTTTAGACCCGGTTGGTGGCTCCAACCGGGACTAATGCCCCCTCCCCTTTAGTCCCGGTTGGAGCACAGCCCTCTAGTCCCGGTTGGTGGCTCCAACCGGGACTAAAGGGGGGGGGCATTAGTCCCGATTGGAGCCACCAATCGGGACTAAAGGGTTGGGTATATAAGCGGGACTTAGGAAATTTTCCAATCCCCCATCTGCAGTTTCTTCTCTCCCCCGACGGCGCCGACGACCACCTCGACGCCGCCAAGCTGCCGGATTTTGCCCTCGTCGACGCCCCTCGCCGACGCCCTTGCCGACGCCCTGCCGTCCCCGAGCCCCTGCCCCGACGTCGCCTCGCCCTGCCCCGCCGTCGCCGTCACCGCTCCCCTGCCCCTGCCGGCCCCGACGTCGTCGTCGCCGTCACCGCGCCCCTGCCCCGTCGCCGTCGCCGCGCCCCTGCCGGCCCCGACATCGCCGTCGCCGTCACCGCGCCCCTGCCCCGTCGCCGTCGCCGCGCCCCTGCCGGCCCCGACGTCGTCGTCGCCGTCACCGCGCTGGCCCCTGCCCCCAGTGAGCCCCTCCTGCTTATTGATGGATGGATTTTTGTCAATGTGTTTATATGTATGTATGTATGTATGTATGTATATGTATGTATTTATGTTCATATGTATATGTATATATGAATTTTTTTTGTCCATGTATGTATGTATAGATAACCTGTTTTTTGGGGTCTTACCTTAGTCACCTCGACCATTTTTCTAAAGATATCTAAGAAATGCACTTTCAACAACTAGTCAGAGGAATCTTCTGGAGTATTCCTTCAGAGGATATTTTTCCCGAAAGATATTCTATGTTAAGACCCATGTAGAAACTTAGTTCAAGCCTCGATGTTTGGGAAGTTCGAGATAGGAAGTAATGGAAATAAAGATGAATTATAATTCTGTTAGTGCCATAAGGAGAAAAAAAAGCAACAAAGGATTTCAAATTACAAGATGAGGCCATAACTTGTTGGTTGCAGAGGGACGTAACCAAAATGAAATTTGGATCGAAGAGAGGCTTAGTGAGAACAGTGCTTAAAAATCTGTCTTTACCGAGTGTCGCCGTCTTTATCATGTTGTATTTCACGAGCAGTCGGTAACAAAGATGTTGTTTCAACGGCAGATGAGGGGGAGCCAGTTACAACGTGACTTGCTAGAGGCAAGTCACTGGATCTCAGTCCCGGATGTTATCCCCCTTCACCTATATCGTGTAGTGCCACCTTAGAACACCCCTAACTCTCTCGGGAATTCAACATATCCCCGATAACTTCGACATGAGGGGGGGGTCCGCAAGTTTCTATATGGAGGGAATGATTTTTGAAAACAGAGAACTATTTTTTAAATAGAGGAAACTCTATCAAGTGTTGTATTTTGGTGACAAATATACTTCTTTTTTGGTTTATGTGATAGCTAGTTTGAAGTGTCAATGCTTTATGTGCAGAAGCTATGGATCACAGAGACTTAGAAAAAGAAGACTTGTTGGGGGATATAATCCGCGACGGAGGTGATGATAATATCTTGTCGTGGCTCAACGACAACGATGGTGATAGAAGAGAGGATGACGGCTCCGATGATCCAATGGAGGAGGAAGGAGATCATGACGGCTCCGGTAATGGAATGGAGGAGGAAGGAGATCATGATGGCTCCGGTGCGAATGGACAAGGGAGCCTTAACTGTTTCAAAGTCCGGCGAGGTATATATATATATATATATATATATATATATATATATATATATATATATATATATATATATATATATATATATATATATATATATATATATTAAGCATCTGCTAACTAGATGCATTAATTGTTTTGTATGTACATACATTAACGCTTCTTTCTTCTTTTAGCCCTCCGGATCGAGCCAAACTTCGGTAAGGAGACGAGGCCCGAAGAAAAGGTTGGACCCGGATGAAAGGTTCACGATCGAAGAAGTCTCTCCAGAAGGCCAACCGATTGCTCCCAAGCTGACCAAGGACAAATTTATACATCAGTGCGGAGTTGTTGTTAGGGACAGCGTCCCGATCAGCATCCAAGAATGGAATAAGAAGAAGGACCCTGAAGTTCCTTATGTCAACGATAGACTGAAAGATGATCTTTGGAACTCGATGTTGAGAAATTTCAGCCTACCGCCAGAGGAGGATCCGAATAACCCAGTTATACAGCGAAAGGTCAAGGCGTTTGCTCTTAAGAAAATGGCAGAACTATTCAAGAACTGGAAGAAACTATTGAACAAAAAGTTTGTCGAGAAAGACGAGACTCCAGAGTTCAAAGGTCAATACTTGAAGATAAAAGATCACTGGCCCGCATTTGTGGCCTACAAGAAATCAGAGAAGGCCAAGCAAAGGTCACATATAAATAAGAAAAATGTTGCAAAGAAGAAGTATCACCATGTTACGGGGTCAGGTGGCTACAGCAAAGCCCGACCTACGTGGGACAAAGCTGAGCAAGACCTGCTTGCTAAAAATGTCCAACCAGCGACATTGCACTGGCCAGATCGGGCAAGGACTTGGTTCTTCGGGGTTGGGGGAACTTTGGACCCAGTCACAGGGAAGTGTGTTTGTACGAAAGCTCAACTTCAAACACGCGTCACAAAGCTTGAGGAAGTAATCAAGGAAGCGTTGGAAGGGAGGTTCGTTCCCGACAGAGAGAAGGACGAGCTGTCAATGGCCCTCGGGAATCCTGAACACCCTGGACGAACACGAGGCACATCAGGCTCCGTTTGCATGGGTTTCCCGACATCACTGGTTATAGAAGCAGACAGAGAAAGAAGAAAGAGGAAGCAAGCGAAATGCAGAAGATCAATGAAAGATTAGCGAAACTAGAGGCACTTGAGAGCCAGCGAGCTATCGGCCCACCATCTCAGCGGCACGAAGATCCTTCATTGGATACTACCTATGATGCTACCGCACCATCTCAGCGGAGAAGCAGCGTGGCTTCCACGGAGCTCGTTCAGCCTGATAGCACGGCTCCTCGCTACCCCGTGGATGGTATCACGGATAATGAACATTGTGTGCTAATGGCGAAATGCCATAACGTGACCTTGAAGGCGGCGGTCGGCTATGTCTTACCTCCTCGACCTGGTGCAACTTTCCATTTCACTCCGGTTCCAGCTGGCTTTGCTATTGTCAGGGTGGATGAAATAATGGATGGATTTGAGGGGCTGGAGCTTGAGTACGCTACAGGTGAAGGGGAGACTCTTCTTGAAAATGCCTTAAGGACTACCTGTCTATGGAGAAAGGAGAACATCCTGCTTCCAAACTGGACGTCGCCTCAGCAGACTTAGCCGGAGGAGGCCCCGGTGCCTGAGTCGTCTCCAGTGCGTCAGCCGTCTCCGGTGCGTCAACCGTCTCCGGTGCGTCATATCTCTCTGCTGCCTGAGTCGTCTCCGGCGCGTCAACTGTCTCCGGTGCGTCAGCCGTCTCCGGTGTGTCAACTGTCTCCGGTGCGTCAGTCGTCTCCGCTGCCTGAGTCGTCTCCGGCGCGTCAGCCGACTCCGCCGCCTCAGCGGACTCCGTCGCGTCAGCGGACTCCGACGGTGGAGGCCCCTCAGCAGAATCCACCTCCGCTCAGCTGTCTCCACCGCGTCAGCGGACTCCGCCTCCTCCACCGCCTCAGCGGCGGAAGAGAGCCATTGCCGCTCCGGTGGCTAGCAGCAATACAACAGGGAAGAAATTCAGAGCTGGCCCAAGCCTCAAGGCCCCTCCCAAGTTACCCAACGAGAGGACTGACGAGGAACTCAACGAGATCGTGGCTGATGATGTGAGACGCCAGCTTGCACCAAAACGCCCGCCTCCAAAGGTGAAAATAGATCCGGTGAAAGCGCAGCGAACTCTGGATGAACTTAGGCGACAACCACCGCCTCCGCTGCAATCAGATTATGACCGTTGTATTCAAAAGACATTTGGTCAAGCGAAGCGGTCGGGAAGCTTAAGTAGCAGTGGCGCAAAAAGTGGGAAAAGAATTCCCCAGCTCGGCGAACAAGAAAACCAATCGTGCCCCCCGCTCAAGGTGTTTACCGATATCGCTAATGATTCGGAGATAGCGGCCGGTGGTCTTGCTATCACTGTTGGTGATTACTTGCCCGACTCGGTACAGTTCGAAAAGGCCGAGGTAGTACAATCCTTAAGTTACGAGCACGGGAAGCCTCTCGTCAGACATGAGGAGCTCAAGGGTCTACCAACGAGGATACGACAATTGCATGAATGGTACTTGGAAGCCTACAAGGACGGGACCGACAATATCTTCGTGGGAATTAAAAATGAACACTTCTTCAATGGAGTCCAGGAGTTGTTCGTTGAATTTGATGAATTTTTTCAGTTATACAACCAAAAGGAGCTCGACAAAACTATCGTCAATTCCTATTGTCTGTAAGTATTTTTCTGTAAAGTCTTTAGCTCAGCTCGTTCATTGCATGTATAATTATCCTCACACTATATTATATGCAGATTGAAGATCATCGAATGCAGAAAACAAAAAATCTATGACATTGGGTTCATTAACCCAAATACCAACAATGAACATACGTTAAAAAACAACCCCCGTGAAATAGAGCAAAACTTGCTATGGGCGTTCCTTGGACAACAAGACAGAAGGGAAATACTATTTCCTTACAAGTTCTAGTGAGTGTTACTATCTTGTACGTGCACATTCTGTTTCGCTTACTCGAGGTTAAGTGAAATTGATGAGTTATGCGTGCGCGCAGTTTCCACTTTATTCTGCTAGCCATTCGGCCTGACGAGGGACTAGTACTTGTCTTGGACTCGAGACGTAAAGATCCTAAGGAGTGGACGAACATGCGTGAAATTCTTCAGAAGTAAGTTAAATCATTATCGCACTATATCGGCAACTTTCGTTCATTTCCCGACATCAAGTAATCATTTTCTTTGCCGTGCAGGGTTTGGAAAAAGTTCACCAACCAGGCTAGGGGTAAATGGAAAAATGAGCTGCGATTTTCACACCCCCAAAGTAAGTACTAGCTACTAGCTAGTACCGCACATCGTCTCTCATTGATTCTAGTTTCAATACCATTATCATGCTTGATTATCATTTTGATTGAACTCTATTCTCGTAAAGTGCTTGTGGCAGGCAACCGGCACTAATTTATGTGCATACTACGTTTGCGAGTTCATTCGCATCTTGACCTCTGAGCGGCGCATATCTCCAGAACAATTTGAAGTTCGTAAACAATATTGACCCCCTTCTTTAAATTAGATCTGGCGGAAGCGGGACGAACTCCTACCAACTGATCGCATACGAGCAATTCAAGAGGAATTGGCGGGATTCTTTGTTGAGCATGTCATACCTAAAGACGGAGAATGTCATCGGGATATGAAATGCGATCTTGGTCAAGGATCGTAAGAGATGTTATATTGTATATATGCATGAACGTGTACTATATGTAATACCGTCGAATAGATTTACGAAAACTTGTTGCATTGTTCGACCAAGCACGGAGAAAGAGAGGTCACTTCTCTCTATATATTGATCATGACGATGTTGTGTAATGGTTCCTTCATTGCTATATGTAGTAGCTAGCGTCGAGTTGAATGAAAAGCATAAAATAAAAATGGTAAACACAAAAAGAAAAGGGGAAACACAATATGAAACCCCTAAACCCTCCAAAACCCCTAAACCCCTCCTTTCAAAAAAAACCAGCGCCTGGCAGGTGCTGACGCGTGGCTGCCTTTTAGTCCCGGTCGGTGTTACCAACCGGGACTAAAGGTCCTCCTGCCTGGGCGCCCCATGGCGGCCACGTGGAGTTCCTTTAGTCCCGGTTCGTAAGACAACCGGGACTAAAAGTGATGGGCATTAGTCCCGATCGTTTTGTCCTGGTTGCAGAACCGGGACTAAAGGCCCTCTGGAACCGAGACTGATGCCCTGTTTTCTACTAGTGAGTCCATCGAATCGGATGATCCAACTGACCTAACAGAAGAGCCACACAAGAAAGTTAGAAGGTTGTTCCGGGGAAATAAGTGGGGGGAGGAGGAGGAAAAGTGATAAGGGGCGGCGGCCAAGATGACAGAGAGATGCGAGGGCATCAAGCCGAAGAAGGAGGATGACTGTGTCCAATGCTCTAACGTGAAGGAGGAAATGAAGACCAAAAGGTTTAAAATCTTGATGATGGCGTCCGAGAAGAATATCACCTTGAAGAGAAGAAGAGCAAGCTCGAAGAGAGGAGGGTTGAGCTCGCATCCGCTTTGGAGGATGCCAAGATGCTGACCATTAGGATGGACGAGTTGGATGAGTATGCGACGATGATCGTGCGCGCTATCCATTTCAAGATGGGCTTGGCGGCCCAGAAGGAGGTGGATGTTGAGGAGGAAGCGGCGACAAAGTGAGATAGGAAGATGGGATAGCCTTTCTGGCAGTGCAAAAATGTCAGGTTTTCTTTTTATTGCACGGCTGCCGCACTGATACTTTTTGTGATCGGATGCATGTAAAACTTATGAACATCATCTCTTTTCGATTGTGATCGGACTCTATGAACACCACACTTTAAGGTGCTCATATATTGTTTTGCATTTGAAATGAATTAACCTCGACCTGGTCGGACATGTAGGAGTTACGGTTAGATGGTTGGCTCCCGCATCTGTGTTTGTGGATTGATTCAAACTAATCCGTCGACACATAGTGTACATGTTTTAGGGGACAACATTGGAGATGCCCTGAGTCATTTCTAACCAGCAGCACCTATTATATTTTGAAATGATTTCTACTTTTACTGTTCGTGGCTAGCACTGAGAAAAAAAGGAGGACAGAAGGGTGGCTCTGGCGATGTTGGGAAGGATTAAAGCCATCCACGCAAATGATAGACATGCTCCTGATTAGATGGCACATTTGCTGTGGCTTTACTTTTACCTGTTATTTGCTCTTCGAGCCTATCCAGTAATACGGTGAACTCTCTGATTTAAGTTTCTAGTAATGCATTTATATTGTTTGAAGCTTTATTAATTTGAAACTTGACGTTCCTTGTGCCTGGTTTCTGAATAATTAGTGAAAAAGTAAAGAAAATGTGGTCGGAAAATATTGATGCCCAACCGGTACAGTATTTTTCAGGTACAAATAAAGGTATGTACTACTAGTTTGGAGAGTATAAGTAAATGTACAGTATTTTCAGATACAAATAAAGGCACGTACTACTAGTTTGGAGAATATAAATAAATGGACAGTATTTTTCAGGATACAACATAAAATTATGCCTACGCCTTGCACCAGCGCCTCAATTCAAAGAAAGTGGCTGACTGTCCACTTGAGTAGAGCGTGGCGATGACTAGTTGATACACCAAGTGCATATTTGTTTCTTCGACCACGAAGGTAACGGAAAGTCGGAGACCCCGCATGTGGGCACCGTGGTAGGCGTGGTCGAATCTTCACATCCGTCAGCCTTCCGGATTCAGAGCTGACAGAAGTAGCCGAAGAACGGTTCAAGACATGCATTGGGCTAATATCTTATTCACCATTTCTTTTCTCAAACATTTCTATAACAGGTGAAGGGGGCCGTCTTGCAAGGACGGTGTGCAGCCTGCTGACGACGGTGCGCCGGATGAGACAATTTTTCATCGATATTTTAAACCATGGATGGGAGCATATTTCCTAAATATAAGTATTTTTAAGGATTTCACTATGAACTACTTACAAAGCCAAATAAGTAAACATATACTCTAAAATATATCTATATACATCCGTATGTAATCCGTAGTGAAATCTCTAAAAAGACATATATTTAAGAACAGATGGAATAGTATATTAATAATTGCATGTAAGTTCACAAGTCCAGAACCAGTCAAGTCGGGATGGAAGATCGCCAAAGAATACCAGGGTCGGAGCGGGCGTTGGTGGTGTACTCGTCGCTTCCCTCTTTGGGGCGACGCCTTTGGGAGGTCTGGTCCCTGTCAGTTCGCGGTGACTCAAGTGGCTTTGCGGTTTCGTCGTCGGCCAGGAGTGTGCGCGACCTCGGGGTCGGTGAGGAAGTCGGAGCAGCGGCTCCGGAGATAAGTGTTGCAGAGTGTCTGTTCTGGCCGCGTGGGCGGCAGAGTCGTCGGCTCGGATGGAGCGCGGCCTCGGGGCCGGTGGGCAAGTCGGAGCGGCGGCTCCGAGGAACACCTCAGTGTTGTGGAGTGTCGGATCTGGCCGCGTGGGCGGAAGAGTCGTCGGCTCGTGTGGAGTGCGGCCTCGGGGCCGACGTGTGTGAGTTGCTGTGGTTTGTAAGCCGGAGTGGCGGCTCCGGGTCATGTGGTAGGGTGGCAACTCTTGTCGTTTGGGCGACAAGGAAGTCGGCTCGTTGGGTACGCAGCCTCGGGGCTGGTGTGTGTTTCGTTGTATCGGGTTTCGGCCTGTTTTCCTTATAAACTGGTCAACTTTCTTCTTCTTAATGCAAAGGCAGAGCTCCTGCTGGTTTCTCAAAAAAAAATACCAGAGATATGAAGTGTCAACCGAATGTATATTAAATCACTTTATTACATCGCAGCACTCCGTAAGTTCAACGCTGACTGTTCAACTGGAATTGATTAAAATATAATTGCAGTATGATATGATAAACTTAGTCGTTGTCTCTCTTTTTTTTATTAACACAGCCTCTCTCTTTTTTGTAGGATAAAACTTAGTCTTTAGCTCGACTGGTTCCGTCGTGGAATGGACGAGTTGCTTCCTCAGTAGCAGAAATAAATTCCTCGACGGTGCAAGAGCGGAGAACCAATTTTTCTCCCTCTCGAGAGCAAGATATCGTATATCGTGAACAAAGTCTTTACTGGAATATGCATAACCATGCGTATCATACATTAACCCTGCTTCATAGATAAGGCGCCCAAGTAGAACCAAAGAGTGGGAATGAGCCGTGGTTGGCCTAATACCCGCTGCGTCTCCTCTCTCTTCATAGCTGTCACCTCCTCTCTTTCCCACAATCGTCACATCCTACCTCTCTTTCCTCCGTCCCTTCGGCACTGCTAAAGATCAGTGGGCAGGTTAAGTCCCGACAGTGGTCGCCGAAGGCAGCAATGGGGAGATATTTGCTCCAGTAGCTTTCACCACCAGATGCAATTTACATTCAACCACTTGAGAATTGAGATAGAGGGTATGGTTGTGCAGCAGCGGTGGGGTGTTTTCGACGGGTCGGCGATCTCCGATGGTGATGTCTTTTGATCCTATCTACAGGTAAGCGGGTGGCAGCAACGAACTTCTACATCCCAATGAGGCGGTCCTCCGCTCGGGCGTGCGGATGACGCAACTGTCCTGCACTGCTAGGCGGTTGTCGCAACCAAGGTTTTTTATCCCGTTTTTATTCGGTGGTGGCCAGAACCCAGTTTTCGGAAAATTTTGAAGGTTTTTTGCCCGAAATATTCGGGCGAATTTTGAATTCAAAATAAAAAATGTTAAAATACATTTTGTTTCACCTATATGTCACAAGAAGTATTTTCTATCGCAGTGGCCAATTCGCTGCACAGACTCGGATAGGTTGTGGGGTCGAATCCCATTCGCCACCTGTCTTTCTTTGCCTTCAACTACGAACTGCCACCAGTTGGGACTAAAATTTGTAATGCACGGTTGTGAGAGCTCGGACTCACGACCTCACGAAGTGCTATAGCCCTGGTTGCATCTGCACTAAAGCCGGTAATCTACAAGTGTTAACATAACTACCATATATGATTTGCACAGTTCAAATTCAGTTTTTAGAAATATTCATTCGATATCTTTATTTTTCGGTGGGTGGCGGAAGAAACGATTTTTAACCGGTTTCCGAAAACTTGACCGAGAAGAAAAACCTGGTTGCAACTAAGTTATTTTTCTTGATTCCGGGTTTTTCTTTTTTGGAACGGGCCGGGAAGACCAGTTTCCGAAAAATCTCGGTATTTTGGGTTTTTTCGTCCAAAAATTTCAAATAAATTTTGAATTAAATAATTCTAGCTTCAAAATAAATAAAAGTTAACCCTTTATGTTCATCAAGTATTTCATGTTCGAGAGATCAACTTGCCATGCTTCAGCCGTGTATGCCTATTGCCTATTTAACATTCTTAGACGAATATATTTGATTATTTTGAACGATATCAAACTTTCTTGGGGGTGAAAGTAATCTTCGGTTTCGATCGGTTTCCAAAAATTCCGACAAAAGAAAACCTACCACATCAGTTTCCTATCGGTTTCCAAACAAGCCAAGAAAAATCTGTCGCAATAGGCCAAAGGGGATTGTAACTTCAGATCCGGCCACAAAATTGAGTATGTTTGCCGATCAATTTTGCCGCCACAGGCGACAACGGCGGACCATGACGACGGTGCAGGACTACCATACCATCCACATTTGGGATTTTGGCGGTGCCCGTGACTTTCCTCCCTTGCCAATTTTTGCCACATGCGCAATGAAGGCCTTTGTCGTTCCGAGCCTTTGGTGGTCACTGAACTTGTTGTGGGTTTACTGCTTGCTTGTGCGTTTATAATCTTCACTTGTGTGGAATCTCACATCAAGACCATGTTACACATGTAGCTATTGGGATTGCGAAAAGTGGTGGCGACAACACATGTTGACTTTGATTTGATGGTGCTTCTCAATCTTGACCTCCAGGGTGAGAACCCAATGTTTGACCCTAAGTGGTTATACCATGCAACTGTAGTGTTTTGTGTTGTTACTTTGTTCAAGATATATCTCAGATTTGCTCGTACCTTATCTTTAGGGTGAAAACCTATGATTTGACCTTTGGTGGTTGGATCCAGTGACGGTGGCACTTGAGAATTGTTCCCTTCCTGGCGGATTTGCTGTTGGGGAACTTTCCTCGTTGCCTTTGTGAAGTCAAGAGATGGTTAGTGTGCATGGTTGTGGTTGTAGTTCCTTGATCGTTAATTTGATTGCTTCAGGGTTTTTCTATTTTCCTTTTTCGTTTGCCTAGGAAGAGCTTCGGTCTTGTATGACCTTGCCCTTTTTGGTGTGATTCTTTATGTGTATGCATTAGTGTTGGTTGTGTGCATCCTAGTCATGCAGAGGTTATATGTGTGATGTCTCATTTTGAGTCAATAAAATCCAACCTTTATCGACGAAGGGCCAAACAATGGCCTCAAAGAAGAAAATGAGTCTGGTCAAACCGGAGCGTGAGGAGGGGGGAAGACAAACACCCCTAACGGAAAAGGAAAATCACACTACCGCACAAACATGATCATTATGAGAAATTAGGAGGCTAGGACACAAAGCGTCGAATCTCCCAAAGGGCAGCAACGTTTGTTACAAATAAAGTGAGCTAATCAAGTTGGGGATGCGTCCTTCCTATTATATGGATGCATCCATAGTTGTACAAAGATGGCGATTTACAAGATGAGGTCAGCATGATGACTGATGAACAATCTTTCGATAGAAGACTTGTTCCTAATGCTCCATGAGGCCCAAGAAGTAGCAACAAACATAGTCCAGAACAAGCAGCGTGATTGTCCCGATTGACCTTGGGATGACTACCCACCCTCATCCGGAGATGTCGTAAACACAACCCACACCAGCTGAGTCATGATACATAAGAAGAGGATATGACCCTGACTTCACTATTACTGCAACGCGTGCATAACCAAACCCTTCATCATGGTGCTTGTGCGCCACCATGCCTGTTGTTAGCTGGCCCTTCATCATCATGTTGTCAAACTCATGAAGTTTGTCTTATATGAGGTATATATCTAGGACATACATGTGGGTGTTGGTAAGGTGGGAGTTAATAAGTACTATCTGAAAGCTGGATTTTCTGAAAGCATACGATTGAGTTAACCGGGATTTCCCCGAGGAGGTGGTGAGGAAAAAAGACATATGCTTTTAGAAAATTCATCTCAAGGATAAATGCCTCCGGTCCGGTAAAACTAATCTCGTGAATTACATCATGAAGCGCGGCAATTCCATCTTAAATGCTACAACACAAGATATAGGCCATTTGATTAGGATCGATACTACGATGAGACAGCAGAGAGACCCTAATTGAACAAACCCTTCACCCTCAGTTTGAAGGTGACATTGATTACATAGATGGGTCTATATTGTCGAATGAAGTGCACCTCTGGAACCTTTGGGAGTAAATTGTGTTGCCCATAATTAAAGTGCATGACATTACTCAGATCGCTTGTGAAGGACTCCACCAACTGGCATACCTGGCCCTAACGAAGGGTCAAAATAGCTTGTATAATATTATGGGGAAACCATCATGCTCTGACGCGGTATTGCACTTTGTCTCTTTGAATGTGAATCGATCTCTTCACTGATGAACTGATAGTTAGATCTTCATTCTCACTATTGGAAATCATGCCATGCGTGCCCCATGACCCGATGAAATCGAGCGCTCCCATGGGCAATTTGTTATAATTACATTCATTGTTTCCCCATTTAGTTTTTCTGATTTGTGTTTTGTAGGGTCTTTTGTTGGATAATATCTCCGATAGACTTTTCACGATAACTCGATTCAATTTTCAGGGCGAAACAGAGAGGACTTTCTACTTAATTTTGGTCAGTTCCAAGGAAGCATCCTCAAGATAACTTAAAATGTTATAGTTCTCAACATGAAAGTTGACACGTTGATACAGACAACTTTATTTTTGGATCATTTCAGCTTGAGGTTCTCTGCAAAAGTTAGAGTCAAAAAATGAATCAACATCTTAAGCGAGAGATAAGAAGGAAGGTTGGGCACTAGTACGACTGTACACAATAGTACAAGTACTTGTGCTATGTGAGGAGATCTACGCAAATTCCCAAAACTTCTATGTCGGATCACCACTTTGGACATTGTTTAATGCTTTAATGTTTGGGTGTGATAAGGAATGTATTGAAGACTTAAAGACTATCTGCTAGACATGGTATCTAAGGGGGAGGAAATAATAAAGAACAAAGATGGGGTCGTGTCTATATACTCATCACCAACCCTAGACACCACACCCATTTACACAATTCCATGAAGAAAACGACTCCCATCATATCGGGAGGTATTTGGGGTTTGTGTCAAGCCTCTATCTCCAAGATCTTTTGCAATCTTGAAGGAGAACTTGTGAGAAAGACGATGAGGGAAGCCGCCAACGACGTCGGGCATGGCCCATTGGTCGATGGCATCGCCACCACACTACTGCTTCCATCATCCAAGTTTCTTTCCCCTATCACGGCCTTCGTGATGGGTTGTAATTACTCTTCAACTCCCCTTTAATGCATTTTTTCCAATTATTGGTTCTAGGGTGATCTCGTACACCAAGTTACATTGTATCTGTTGTTTTATTATGTGTTATATTTACATGTTAACCTTAGTCATTGGATAAGGACCAATTAGTTGCATGCTTGGAGACATCCAAATCCTGGGAGCTCACACGAAGTTCATACATACTTGTGTGAATCGACCGAACTCATGTTTGAGAGACCTTGGTACATTCAGAGAGGACCACATATTTTCTAGGGTGTAATGGTTATTCATAGAACTTAAGACCATGTTACGGCCTTCTTTACCTTCATCATTTCCACAACTATGCAAGATGGAATTAATAGGAAATGGACTTTGAGTTGCCTTGTTACAATAGCACACTTGGAGGCAGCGATGTATGTGAGTTATCTCTTCACGTGTAGTAGATTAACACTACCGATCTCCCAATTAGTACTAGTGATAAAAAAACCTAGACACCGCCTTTGATCATGTAGATATCGTGGTAAATTCCCTTAGTTTACTTTCTATTCTACTCTAATTTTAGTTATTTTTAGTTGATAGCTTAGTTTGCTACCTTTTAATTATTGTGCCAAGCAGCGAATAGAATGAATTATTTCCAAACTATAGTTTGAGTGAAAGATGAGCTACATTAGGTGAAAAGCATAGTTATGGGGTCGGTAAACACCTTCGTGTACTACTCCCTTTGGTTCACATGCAGTGTCAGCCCACACACCACCAGCCATGCCCTCACTCTCGCCAGTTAGGGGAACCCGGCCACAACCATTTTCAACTAGTCGACGAAGGGAAACAATAGTGGCAACTGCATAAGAGACACACGCGGGAAGTGGAGAATGGACAACATGAGGGTTTTATAGTATAGGGCTTAAGCATATGGGAGGCACTTTATATTGCAAAATTGCTCGGGTACTTCCAAGTTGGAGTCTCTTTCTATTATGGGACCACCTTTAATTGTGTGTCAGCTTATTAGTAACGGTTTCTGTTTTGTAAACCTCCTAAGCAAGCTAATTAGAAGCGGCCGGTAATTCTAACACACAAAATCATCTCTTCGAAATACACCTAATGCCCAGTAATGTACTAGCGTCTGATTCTTTAGTCACGCCAAGGCAGAAAATCTCGGTCTTGTGAAAGTTAATTTTCTGATTCAAAAATTGTTCCAACAAGGCCATCATGAGCTTCATACTGATAGTTTTGTCCATGTTGTTCAGTGAAGATTAAAGAAGTTGTCTTAGGGCATCGTCAACGCTGACCCCCAAATCAGATATCGTATCCATCTACGGACAGTGATGCGGGAGCCGGCCATCCAACCATGCACACGTACATTTCAAATTGAATTTTCACAAAACGGAAGAAATTCATCAAATACAATGGAATTTAACAAAGTTCGTACATGATTTACATAAAAAACAATGATATTTACTGAACCAAGCCCGGCAACACTCAATGTAATTATAGAAAACTACACAATTTGTCCATGCAAATGTCTCTAGTACGACAACTGTTTAAATCCAACGAAATAACCGGATGTCAACAAGTTTTTCAAAATCATCTATTCCAAATTCAAAGATACTAGAGCCAAACCTGGCACATGTCGTCCCACACAAACTGCCCATTGAGCTTCATCATACAATCTATGTGCATGAATGACCAGCCCCCGGTTTTGTAATACATCATGCCAGCACGTGCATGATATACAATGTGTACATCAACATTGAGTGAATGAACGAAAGAATTAACCAACATGTAGAGTATCAGGAAGGAATACTTACGATCTCCATGGTTGATGAGCCCAATGACCACGTTGTCTCCATTTGGCAAATCACACTCCAAAACTTCATGATGGAGTTGCATATCGTGTACCACCGATGCGTTAGCGACCTCACATTGCATGCATGGATAACATGCACGTAGGGCATGAAGTTTTTTCGCTCAAAGCATGCAAGCTTTGCCAAAAGTCCAAGCCTTTGTTCATGCCTACAAAGTCCGCAGAAACAGCCAACCACGTGTTGCACAACAACGCTTCCCCCATCACCGAGTACCCCACCATCGTGCTTCTCTAGAAAACAACGGGAAGTAAAAAAACTCAATGACCGTCATGTTTAGCATATGTTATGAGGGCGGCTAGTATATTCATGCCAATATCAACCAGGATCTGTCCTCCTGTCTTAACCCGTTTCTAGTCTAGAAACCTAGACCTAGCTTGTCATTAATCTTAATCAAAACTTGCGATCCATTTACAACATTGAGGCGCAAAGCCTTTCATACGAAGGGATATGGGGTGAACAGTTCGAGAGAAGGTCATTTTATCTTGGCGATTGCTGCAAATCATCCGACTGATTTAGTAAGTCGGGTCGGGAGCCGACCGATCAATCCTCTCCAGTCGTTGGATGGGGTCAACGCTCCATCGCTTTCTTCTCCCCCCCCCCCCCCCCCCCCCCGAGCAAATGCAACGGCGCCTCGGTTGCTTAGTAGTCTGTCGTGCCTCGGTCGTTTGTTTTGCAGCGGGTGTTGTAGCAACAGCCACATCGTGAACGGTAGAAACGTCGGCGAGGGCTGCATCATAGCATAGGCGACCAACGACATCTATTGCATAACAACGGCTGCAACGGTGGATGTTACAATGCAGCACGTGGCGGCCAGGCGTGTGCTTCACTGCAGCGCCGGTCGCCGGCGATGCTTCACTAAACCACGGGCGCCGCAGCTCCATCATAGCTCCGTCGATCGCTGGTGATGCTTCACTGCAGCACCAACATCAATTGCGGCAGTGCTCCATTGCAGCATCGACTGTCGTCACAACACCATCGGCTACCAGCAGTTCGTTGCATTGCAGCTCCCGCCAGCAGAAAGATTCAGGTCGAATCAGCGTGCAAGTTGCACTGCAGATTCGCCGGCGGCGAGATCCAACTCGTAGTAGCAAACACCTTGAGTTGCAACTCCGACAGTGCACGAGATACGGCTCGAAGCAACACACATGTTGTGTTGTTGCTCTGCCGTGGAGATGGAGGTAGGTCGCCGCCAGGTGCTGCAGGCCACACTCGTGGGTTGCTCCCAATGAAGCGAGTGTCGAAGAGGTGAGTTGAGATGGAGGTGTGTGGAGATAGAGGTAGGAGACGAAGTGGATCTCGGCAAGGGGGGGGGGGGGGTGAATGATCGCATTGGGCGTGGAGATAAGGCAGATGGGATGGTGCGTGGTCCCACTAGGACGTGTCACTGGGCGAGGCGGATGATTTCCTCGGCTGTTTTAAAGAGATTTCATTTTATCTTTGTCTTAAACCATTTAAAATCAATAGTAAAAGTGACTACATCCAGGCAGCTTCTTCCTATGACTTTTTATGTTTTGAAGGATAAGATATAATAATGGATTAACACATTCATGAATTCAACATAATGTGACATATTGCGTGATGCTGACATAGAACACTCTGATTTTTCGTTTATCAAGTAGGAAATGGACCCTTTTTTCCTGCATGTTGCCTTGACTTGGTTGCACTTGCACGTCGATATCGATCCAATTTAGCAGCCTCATGCATGTTCCCTCAAATCGAATATAAAAAAAAAAAAAAAAAAAAAAACGAGCCTCGTGCGTGTGTACTTTTCTATTCAATCCAGGGCGGCTTAGACTTCAGTACATAGTACTTCACCAAGAACCGAATGCTCTGGCTGCCTCCAACTACTCCTTTTTACCAATAGATTAGGTGGAGATTTCTACTAGTACCATTTTACTCCTGTTATTGTTAGTACAGAAAATAAAGATCTTCCTGCGCGCGGTGCATTTGCACTATATATAGGTGTCGCAGTGCATGTCCCAACTCACTGCAAGCTGCATCCTTTTCCTTGCCATCGACTTAACCACGCAGCTCACATCAAAGGCAGGAAAATGGCATCTTTCCTTGTTGAATGCCTGGGATGGCTTATCGTCGTCCTCTTTTCCTTGTACATCTTCCAGTTGCTCCGTGACGCTCGCCGGCGTCTTCCCCCGGGCCCCTGGCCGCCGAAGCCGCTCATCGGCGACCTCCTCGACCTCGGGGAGGACGGCCAGCAGCACCGCGCGTTCCTGCGCCTGGCCGACCGCTACGGCGGCCTCATGTGCCTCCGCTTCGGCATGGTGCCCCACGTGATCATCTCCACGCCGGACGCCCTGCGCGCGGTCTTCGGCGGCGGGGAAGGCAAGAAGGTGGACAACATCGGGGGCCTCCCGAGCCTGGACGTCCTCAGCGCCATGGGCCACAGCGCCCACACCATCTTCGCGCTCCCGAGCCAGGACGACAAGTGGCGCGCGCTCCGCAAGTTCTCCGCCGCGGAGATGCTCGCGCCCAGCCGGATCTCCGCAGGGGCCGGGGCGCTGCTGCAGACCAAGATCGTTGAGGCGCTCCACCGCGAGGTGTCCGGCCACGCTGCGCGTGGCACCGCCGTCGTGTTCAGGCACGCGGTGCTCGACTCCATCCTGAGCCTGCTGCTGGGAGTGCTCTACTCCACCGACCTGGAGCCCAAGGAGCGGGCCATGTTCAGGGATATCATCGAAGATATCGTTGGGATGCTCGGGACGGCTAACGTCTCCGACATATTCCCGCCCATCGCCGCGCTCGACCTCCAGGGCCTGCGTCGCAGGATGAAGAACCTCTTCACCATCATGTACCGCCACTTCGACGATCAGGTGGCTCTACGGCGGCGTAGCCGGGAAGCCGGAGAGGCACCCAAGAAGGACGTGCTGGACACGGTCCTCGATAAGGAGAGCGAATGGAAGGAGGAGGGGTCTCTGCTAAGCCATGATGTCATGAGAGCACTCCTCTCTGTACGTCCTCGTCTCTATCTCTCTCTCGAAAAATCATGTCACCTGCAAAATATGTGATTAACCTGCTAATATGCATGCCGACCTTCATTAATTATCAGGATTTGTACGGCGCTGGAGCAAGCACGACAGCGGCTCTCATCGAGTGGGGAATGTTGGATCTGATTCAGAACCCGGAGGTAATGCGCAAGGTCAAGGAGGAGCTATCTAGGGTTCTTGGCGAGAAACCGCTCATGGAAGAATCCGACATTGCCCGGCTCCCATACCTCCAAGTCGTCGTCAAAGAGATCCTTCGTCTGCGAATGGTGGTGCCGCTAGTACCTCGCAAAGCGGAGGCTGACATCGAGGTGAATGGCTACAGGATCCCTAAAGGCACCAACGTGATCCTCAACGCGTGGGCGATCAACCGGAACGCCGACGCATGGTCGGACCCGGACAAGTTCGTCCCAGAGAGGTTCATCGGCGGCGAGACCAAGAGCTTCCAGCTGGGGCAGGATTTCGATATGATCCCATTCGGTCTTGGCCGACGCATCTGCCCCGGGATGCCGCTTGCACAGAAGCTGATACCCCTGATTCTTGGCACGCTGCTCCATCGGTTCGAGTGGGAGCTTCCTGCGGAGGTCAAGGAGGCTGGAATAGACATGACGGAGAAGTGTGGGGTGGTGTTATCTCTAGTCACCCCCCTTACAGCCATACCAAAGGAAATATGACTTGTATTCTCTCGAGCGGCTAATTCCATCCTGTAGTTTTGATCCTGATCTACTCGTACATTATACGTGAGATCTGTAAGACCTTATTAAATAAAAAGGTCTGTCTAGGTCTCGGTCGACTTAGACTTCGCGAAGTCTAAGTCGGCTGATGTCACCTAAGACAGATTAGGCCCGTTTGTTTACTCTATAGCTTCTGGGTTTTATTCTTAGTTGGGATTTTTTCCGTTTCTCTTGTTTGTTTGTTTGTTTAATTGGGTTGGGCTGTTTGTTTCTTTGTTTTTGTTTTTTCTTGACATCGTAAAAATGGGTTCAACAAAAGAAGTAAATTAAAAAAGCATTTTTCTGTCGCCAGTGCAACACATCGCTCAGTCTTTCTTTTCATGCGCCATCTTGCTTCTCTTTTTATTTTTTATTTTTATAATTTCTTTTCAAAATATATTTTGTATATTAGGAAGAAAAATCAATATTTAATGTAACAAAGAAATAAAATGGAAAAAAGACAAACTAAATATTGTGGCATAGTTTTTGAACAAAAAAAGAATATTAAATTGCATACAAATGCAGGACATGCAAATGTGTCCATTCGACGTGGGTTGCGTTGTTTTTCTTAGCAAATAAAAAGAAGAAGAATACAAATTCAAAACACAAGGGTGAAAAAAGAAAAAATAGTAGAAAAAGAAATAGAAAACATCAATAATAAATCCACATAGCAGGCCGCGCAAGCTGGGTGTGTAGTTGCCAAAAAAGTTAGTTGCAGCCGGGGGTGAGACTTGCAGTTGTAAGCCTTGTTGGGGAACGTTGCATGGGAAACAAAAAAATTCCTACGCACACACAAGATCTATCCATGGTGATGAGCATCTACGAGAGGGAGAGTGAATCTACATACCCTTGTAGATCGCTAAGCGAAAGCGTTAAGAAACGCGGTTGATGTAGTCGAACGTCTCCGCGATCCAAATCGCAAGTCGTCCCTCGAACCGATCACGAACTAGTGCCGAACGGACGGCACCTCCGCGTTCAACACACGTACGGCTTGATGACGCCTTCACCTCCTCGATCCAGCGAGCGATGGTGAAGTAGTAGATGAGTTCCGGCAGCACGACGGCGTGGTGATGGTGGTGAGGAACAATCTCTGCAGGGCTTCGCCAAGCGCTACGGAGATTATGACGGAGGAACTAGAGGGTTAGGGTTGCCGCACACGGCTTGGGGAAATCCTTATGTGTTCCGGGTGCTAGCCCTGCCCCTCTATTTATATGTTGAGCCCTGGGGTCGAAACTTGGAGAAAGAGCCTCCTCAAAGTCGGTTTGGCCCGCAAGGCAAGAGTCCTGCTCGGACTCCAGGACCAGACGCCAGGGTCCTCGGCGTCTGGCCCCAGACGCCAGGGTCCCTGGCGTCTGGCCCCTGGCCTCCGCAAAACTTCCTTTTGCACCTTCCTAAAGCCTCGTGGGCTTTACCCCTTGGCCCAAATAAAGTGTTCTCGTACCCGAACATTTCGGGAAACATCCGAAACTCCTTCCGGTGAATTCCGGAACCCTTCCGGAGACCAAACACTATTATCCCATATATCAATCTTTACCTCCAGACTATTCCAGAGCTCCTCGTCATGTCCGGGATCTCATCCGGGACTCCGAACAACTTTCGGTCACCAACATAACAACTCAACTATACTTATATCGTCACCAAACGTTAAGTGTGTAGACCCTGCGGGTTCGAGAACTATGTAGACATGACCGAGACACCTCTACGGTCAATAACCAATAGCGGGACCTGGATGCCCATATTGGCTCCTACATATTCTACGAAGATCTTTATCGGTTGAACCTCTATGTCAAGGATTCAGTTAATCCCGTATGATGTTCCCTTTGTTTATCGGTATGTTACTTGCCCGAGATTCGATCGTCGGTATCTCTATACCTAGTTCAATCTTGTTACCGGCAAGTCTCTTTACTCGTTCCGTAATACAAGATCCCGTGGCTAACACTTTAGTCCCATTGCTTGCAAGGCTTATAGTGATGTTGTATTACCGAGTGGGCCCTGAGATACCTCTCCGTCACACGGAGTAACAAATCTCAGTCTTGATCCATGCCAATTCAACAGACACCCTCGGAGATACCTGTAGAGCATCTTTATAGTCACCCAGTTACGTTGCGACGTTTGATACACACAAGGTATTCCTCCGGTGTCAGTGAGTTGCATGATCTCATGGTCAAAGGAACAGATACTTGACATGCAGAAAACAATAGCAATAAACTGACACGATCATATGCTACGTTTACAGTTTGGGTCTTGTCCATCACATCATTCTCCTAATGATGTGATCCCGTTATCAAATGACATCTCATGTCCATGGCTAGGAAACCTTCACCATCTTTTGATCAACGAGCTAGTCAACTAGAGGCTTACTAGGGACACAGTGTTGTCTATGTACCCACACATGTATTTGAGTTTCCAATCAATACAATGATAGCATGGATAATAAACGATTATCATGAACAAGGAAATATAATAATAACCAATTTATTATTGCCTCTAGGGCATATTTCCAACAAGCCTACCATCAAACATGCAGCTGCAATCGAGGACGACACTTGCAGTTGCGAGTTTAGTGTCGGACATGCAACTCCCCCCACCTTCCCCCTCCCCCAACATGACAAAAAGACAAGTTGCAACCATGATGGAAGACATGCAATTACAGTCGGGGGTGACTGTTGCAGTTGCATGTCTAGTACTGGACATGCAACTGCCCCCCCCCCCCAGACATGCAACTACCCCATCCCCTCTCCCGCCGCACTCTGACAAAACACAAGGGCAGTTGTAGTCGGTAGGGAGACACGCGGTTGCATTCAGACGCGATACTTGCAGTTGAATGCCTAGTATTGGACGTGCAACTCCACCGCCACCCACCTGTCCCATTACTCTTACAAAACAAAGGTTAGTTGTCGTAGCAGTGTGTGGACATGTAGTTGCATTAGGTGGCAACACTTGCAGTTGCAAAGGCTAGTGTCAAGCATGCAATTGTAGTCGAGAGCGACCCTTTGTAGTTGCAAGTCTATTGTCAGACATGCAATTCACCCCCTCTCCGACAAAAACACAAGGCTAGTTGCAGTCGGTGGGGGGCATATTGTTGCATTCGAGGGTGTCACTTGCAGTTGTAAGCATATTACCATGCATGCACCTCCCATCCCCTCTCCAGCCCCTCACTTACAAAAAAATCAGTTGCAGTCAGGTGTGTAGGCATGCAATTGCAGTGGAGGGTGACACATGCCGTTGCAAGCCTACTGTCAGACATGCAATTGTAGTTGCAAGCGTATTGTCGCACATGCAATTTATTTCCTCTCCGACAAAAACACAAGGCCAGTTGCAGTCAATATGGGACATGCAGTTCCAGTCGAGGGCGAGACTTGCAGTTGCAAGCTTAGTGTCAGACATGCAACTCCCCCCTCTTCCGCCGCCCACTAACAAATCAAAAAATGCCGGTTGCAGTCGGGTATGTGGGCATGCAATTGCAGTCGGGTGTATAGGCATGCAGTTCCAACCGAGGGTGACACTTGCAATTGCAAGACTACTGACGAACATTCAATCCCCTCCTATCCGACAAAAACACCAGGCAAGTTGCAGTCGGGAGGGGGAGATGCAATTGCAATCGAAGGTGACGCTTGCAATTGCAAGCCTGGTATTGCACATGCAACTCCCCCTCCCTCTCCCACTGCCCACTTAAAAAATAAACGTTAGTTGTAGTCGGGTGTGTGGACATGCAATTCCAGTCTGGAGCGACACTTGTAGTTGGATGCCTAGTGACAAACATGCAACTGACCTTCTCTCGACAAAAGACTAATAAATTACAGTCAGTCACGACACTTACAAATTACGCCTAATAAGAGGCATACAAGAAAAAGGTTTTAAAGGCAATAAAAAGAAACATATAAATAAATAAGAAACTAGGATTTTTTTAGAAAGCAAATAAAAAGAAGAAAATAAAATTAAAAAAAAAAGAAAACGGTAAAAAATACACATGCAAATAAAAATCAATGTCACGAGAATGCCAATTTTTTTTGTTAAAAATCACTTACAAAAAGATAAAAAAGGAGACGTGAAAATAAAATAAAAAACACAAAAAAGCCAGGCCATCACACATCCCTGCCCACGCATAAAATAAAGAAGAAGGAAAGAGTGGTCTAAACGTACCCTAAAACAGCCCGTCACCAAAAAGACTGGAAGCAAACTGATTGGACGTGGGAGAAAAAAACAAAAGAAACAAAAAAAACTAACAATTCTTAGTCACTTTAAAGACATGGAGTTGCATTATGGGGCAACACTTGCAATAGAGGTCCCATTGCTACCGAATCGACTAAGACTTAATTAATTCATGATAGAATAGCAAATTCACATAAAATATATATTTTGAATTAGATATTTCCATCTACACTTTTTTAGACTGGCATAGTTAACACAAAACCAAAGCTTAAAAAAATAGAAAGAAAAAGATATGGATGCTTGTTCTATACAAAAACCCGTGTGCAGACACACATCTCAAAAAAAAAAATCTGGTTCTCAAAAAACAAGACATGGATACTGCACTAAAAAAACCACATCCAAAAACTATACAATAGAGATCTAATCTATCTATGCTAATGAAGTATACAATTCTTTTCTACTCAGGGACCGTCCTTACACTTCGTAAAATTTACAGGCAAAAAACAAAAGACAGACCGCCCAAAGCCAGCCACTCCCGTGCTCAGCCCATCCCTGAAAGCCGGCAGAAAAAACATACACGAAAGCAGCCCATCATATTTTGTCCATCTACACGGGCCAATTTACAGTTAAACACAGGTTGCACGCATCTAAAAGCAGCAGTAGATCTAACATACGAGGAGTCGACTGAGACTTCGCGAAGTCTCAGTTGACTTATTTTTAGCAGCACCGTAAATAAAATAAAATAAGCCGGGAGACTCGCCACAGTTGGGGGCTTAAAATAGCAAAAATATGCGGGACACAACGGTCATTTGCTTGTCACAAATAATTACTAAAGCAACTTTGACCTTCCATTTTATCTAGGTTTTTTTTTAATTGCGCAAAACTATCACATTTGTAGCTACGTTTGGAAAAAACCACCTAGTTGTTTTTTTTTTTCAAAAGTCATGGGTTATGTTTCCAGTAATTCTTTTGCAGAAAACATTGATCGCCTGCCTTGTCGCGTGTGAGCACTTTTCCGACAGGTGGGTACCGATAGTATGAAGCTGACTTGGGCAAAAAAAAATGTCACATGTGTACGTTGACCAGTCTATCTACACTTAGGGCATGTACAATGGTTGATAAGATAGTCTTATCTTAAGTCTTGCATGTAATTTAGAGATGACAAATTTTTTTGTCTACAATGGGTTATCTCTTAGCTTTATCTTTGATAACTAGCTATTCCTAAAAACGTGGTGAGACAAATTGTGCTAAGAGATCACCTCTTGTCTTCTCTTAAATAAGAGAAGGCAAAGCTTTTTTCTGAGTTCTCTCTCTTCCACCTCATCATTTATCCTACATGGCATTCTTAAGATAGCACCATTGTACATGCCCTTACTATCTCTCTTTCTCCTCCGGTCCTCCCTCCCCTGCATCTGGCGAGCGCTGCCGCGGCCCGCCTCACTTCGTTGCCAGAAGCCGCGCTAGGCCGCCTGCCCACGACCACGAGAGGAGGGAGACGCCACGGCGACGTTGGTGCTCGGTGGCGGCTGGTTGTCATGGTCCTTGCCGGCGGCTTGGGGTTGTTGCGATCCGTGGTAGCTGGTTGTCGTCGCCCTCGCCTCCATCCACACACAGGATGGGAAGCTCGACGGCGCTGGCCTAACTATTGAGTCTGTAGCCATCTTCGAGTGCCTCGCCGGCTCTGGCCCAACCATCCAGTCCACTTCCTGGGCTCGTTGTGGCCGCATGACACGAGGCACCAGCCAGCGGCCCCATGGGTAGAGTCCGTCTTCCCTGACCTGACCCGGCAATTCCGCAAGCGTAAGGTGGGTGTAAGCGTCGCAGCCGTGCTCTAAACCCACGCTAGCTGCTCGCTGGAGCACACAGACGAGCTAGTACGAGAGGACGCGCGTGTTGCGCTCCGGGCTTGCGGAAGCACGACCGAGGTGCAGCACGCGCACGCAGCACACGGGGGCTCGCGAGGTGCCGGGAACGAGAACTGCGACGACGGTCTACAGCGGCGCTCAGGGAAAGGGGGGCTACGGGAAGCGGATGACACTACTGCATGAATGCCTAGTACTGGAGGGCCAGGCTCCCAGGCCCGTCCGTCACCGACCTTCCGCCTTTGCTAACATGCCATATAAGTGGCGGGCACCCGCCCGTCAGTGGTAGCCTATGAGTACTGGCAGGCAGTGGTTCTTACCCGCCCAGGAATTTCATGCTGCAATGGCGAGCATTTTGTACCGCTTGCCGTAGAATTTTTTGCCCGTCACTACTATTCTTTCATGCCAAATTGATGTTATTGCGGCATATTGTACTGGATCATATCATCATATTGCATTTGATATATAAATTCTAGTTTGAACATTGATCCACGTCATCACATTGTAATGATCTCAGATTAATTAAAAGTACTAGTTATAAAGCAAATATAACAAGTGCATTACAATTATAAGCATATATAGTTCCTCATCACATAACTAATGGTTTGACGAGTTGTTTAGGAGTGAAATGAGTGTCGGCCGATGTTCAACACGTAAAGCGTTAGTAGAAACCGCAAATACTACATGAATTAGTAGTTGATGGAACGAACGGAGACCAACGGGCCGCTTGCTCTGGAATAGGAGATTTGACCTCTCGAAGAGCCCATTGCACTACCTAACCCGTCGTAGGTATGGTGGTTGGACTCAGACCCGGCCAGATCATCAGCCTCTCATCCGGGGTCGCCTCTGTAAGGATGCACACCGCGAGGTCGTTGAACTACCTCTCTTCTATCTTCTCCATCGCTGGGAGAGAACACTGGGCCATTGGAACACTTCTGGCCCAACCTAACATCGCCTCCCTGAGGTGCTTTGCCCGATACTCTTCCCGCGTCCGTAGATAGTGCTTCTCCATGTCCGCTGCGGAGACCCCCTCCCAGAATTCTTCTGTCGGTCCCATCTGTTATTTTTAACACATAATGACATTCAAAATATATGCATCTAGAAAAGATCACAAGGTAAATGTATACATATAGAAAAGATCACAAAGTAAATATATAAACATATGACAGACGTACATATAAACTAGAGATCCCAATGTAACAAGCATTGTGTCATGACATAATTTAATATTGTTGACGATTTTAGACTAGAAAGGAGCATTATATCGCTTTTTTGATGTTTCATTCTCATCTCTCGTTTCCCTGCAGTATAACATCCCCTCATTCCTCGCTACATAGCGATTGATGATATTCGTTAGCACCCTCTAAAGGCGCTCTTGCTCTGTCCAAAAGTGAGCTAGCTTAACTTCCTTCTCATTTTCTTCGGACCATTTCTGCAACATGGAATCACTTCTCAACAGTGGTCCTGCGCGCACATAGTCATCCATCAAGAGCATGGCATAGTAGCTAGACATGTGCATGGTTGCGCCTTTCGGTTGTTGCCGGTAACAAAAGAGTGTTAAATTTGTACTGCAAATACGAGTGTTCTTACGGTCAGACATATGACACATCAAAAGTGCAGCATTGAAAACTTTCCTCAGATTGGTCCACTGCTTTTTAGGGTCTATCTTGAAATCAAAGAAATAAGCTCGGTCGTCCTGAGGATTAATACGATGATGATCCAGTGTTCATTGTTGCGCAAAACAATTGAACAATGTAACACATGAATGAGATTGACATCGAAGTACTCAGGTGTATATGTGCAAGCATAAAGAAATGAACTTACATTTCGAAGTAAGGCACGATGAAGTTGTGCTTCTGCCGAAGAGTATGAAGAATGGTCTTGTGAAGGTAATTCACAATAAGACGTTGGACTTTATCATAATCCACATTGGCACAATGCATGAAATACGGATCAAGGAAGGCAACTTCTGCATTTTGGAGTAATGGATTTGCAGCATGTCAGAGCGACCAAAGCCTCATTAAAGACGGGTTGATTACGTCCACGTAGAAAATACTATCGTTGACCACAATCTCAAACCCAAGATATATTTTATCAGTAGGGTACTCGTCGATAAATCGAAGGCCCTCTATAACATTGTCCATGTAATACATTTCACCCTTTCCTGACCTAGCTACTTTTATGTAGAAGCTGAATTTCAACGGTTAGTGCACTTAACTGGTGTTGTGGTAGCATCGGTTCATCGGGCTTAAACATTTTCCATATTCATGAACTGGCAGAAACATTCACCACATTTTCTCATGGTGCCTTACTGGCGGTAGGTTCATTCGCTGATTTCTTCTTTCGCTTTCTGCCCTTTTTACGAAACTAAGCTGAGGGGTCCATAGAAGATGGTTCTTCGGAATCCATTTGTTGCGTTCGCTAAAAATTAGTTTGTCAATTATGAGTCTTGAAGCATAAAAAATGAAAGAAAAATTCAACGTGACCTTTGCTACAAAGAGGACATAACGAGTGCCAAAGATCGGCAAAACGGAAATGAATCGACGTTTCGCCACAACAATAGCACTCATGTCAATACCTACAAATATAAGAAAACGATACTACAATGGATCCTAGGCAAAAAAGGAAAGAAAGAATGCGACATGAAGTTTGCTAAAAAAGAGGACATAACGAGTGCCAGAAATTCGGCGAAACGAAAATAAATCGACGTTTCGTCAAAATATTGGCACTCATATCGATACCTGCAAATATAAGCAAACGATACTACAATGGATCCTAGGCAAAAAGGAAAGAAAAATTGCAGCATGACCTTTGCTAAAAAGAGGACATAACGAGGGCTGGAAATTCGACGAAACGGAAATGAATAGACGTTTCACCAAAACATTGGCACTCATGTCAATACCTGCAAATATAAGCAAACGACACTACAACGGATCCTAGGCAAAAAAGAAAGAAAAAATGCGACATGACCTTTGCTAAAAAAGTGGACATAACGAGTGCCAGAAATTCAGCGAAACGGAAATGAATCAACGTTTCGCCAAAACATTGGCACTCATGTCAATACCTGCAAATATAAGCACACGATACTACCATGGATCCTAGGCAAAAAAGGAAAGAAAAATGCAACATGACCTTTGCTAACAAAGAGGACATAACGAGTGCCAGAAATTTAATGATACGGAAATAAATCGACGTTTCACCAAAATAGTGGCAATCATGTCAATACCTGCAAATATAAGCCAACGATACTACAATGGATCTTATACAAAATATTCCTAATCTACTTGTAGTTACCCTAAGCACAAATAACACTAAGATACACTACTCAAATTTAATACATGCTAAATATCTATTTACCCTAAACACAAATTTGACCATACCGGAGAAGTGACGCGCTTGGCGTTCGAAGGTGGCGCGAGGTCTCCGATGTTGGCGGAGGAGGGCACCATGGCCGGAGGGGTGCCATCGGGGAGGAGCTCGGAGGTGGCGGCGACAGCGAGATGCCTCTGATGATGGAGGAGGAGGCAATGCATGCGGCGGCGAGGAGGGCCGCAATGCGGCGTTGACGAAGGGTGCGGCGGCGGCGACAACGAGGGGCTTGGCGGCGAGTAGAGGCGGCAACGAGGGGCGCGATGCAGAGACGGGAGGAGCGTCGGCTAGTCGGGCGAGATTTGGGAGGAGGCACGGGGGGCGGGGTGGGGGCGGGGAAATGGAAAATTTTGGAGGCGAATCAGTTTTGGGGTTGAGGGAAACTGAACCGCTAGCGTCGTGAGTCTGAGAGCGACGGGCGTTGGATAACGCCCGCCACATGTTAGGTGGACAACACTGGCGAGCACAGTCAACCACCCGCCACTGCTAAGACTGTATACTTTATACCTTCTCCGTGCCTGTTGGCGGTGCTTACCACAATTTAGCTGTGGCGGGCAAAAGATTTGCTCGCCACTGTTGTCATAATAAGCAGTGGCGGGCACGTGTGACCGCCCGCCACAATTATGTTTCATCAGGCAGCCAAATCTGAAACGGTCTACCTATGGCGGGCACGTATTTCCGCCTGCCACTCCTTCCACGGTATCAGCGGCGGGTAACGTTTGTCACCCGTCACTGCTACTTTTACAAATTAGTTGTGGCCGATGACAAGCGGCGCCCGTCACTAATTGAGTTCACCTATAAGCCCATTCCTAGTAGTGTGTGGTGTGGGTGCCACCATGCCTTTAAGGTTGCGCTCGCGCTACTTTGGCAGTAGCGCTACTCCCTCTACTCCCCGATGACGTAGGTGGTTGTGCAGTGGCCTCCAACCCGACGGCGCCGCCCCTCGCCGGCGATGAGAGCCCATGGATGTAGTTGTAGAGGGGGGGCTGATGGTACACCCCAAAGAAGATAGAGTAGACTATTCATGTGCTAGTGCGTACAATTGCCATTTGTTTTGCCAAGTGAGCTGTAACGGCCTGGTCACATCTATCATAAACGCGCTTAAAATGACAAATCCCCCGGCCATTATTTTCTGCAGAAGAATTAATGGAAACGCAGTGGCTTTTGAAGAAAAAATAGACTACCAGGTAATGACCAAGCTTCTATGCTCTCTGGCAACATCACCGGAAAATTCTTGATGTCCTGCAAAAGGACATGACGTTGTAACACTTCCGCGGTAAATAGAGTGTCGAACCCACGTGAAGCGACAAGAAAGGCACTACTAACCTTGTAATTACGTTGTCATCGATGTAGTTTCCTACATACCCAAATCAATGTTTGGAAATAGCCTAATAAGTTGCTTGGGAAAAAGAATAAAAAAGAGTTTTATCTAGACTACGAGCAGAAAGGTAAACATGAATAAAAAGGTAGTAAGTTAGTGAGGGGGGTGCTTGAGTAATAAAGGGTTCTCACAGCAGCGATAGCGCGGACGAGCTCGCGCGCTCCTGCTTTGTGGACCAATGGAAAAGCGAGGCGTGGGTGGTCGCATTTAGTGCTGATGGAAATACGGTCGACGATACCAGGTGGAGCAGTTCGCGTACGGTGTGTGTACGCGCATGACCTGGCCACAGGGTAGAACGGCGCCGTGACGGTAATCGGCACAGAAATATGGAATGGTACATCATGTTTTCCATGGACCGAACGAGCACAGAAACGGCGTCACCGTGACGGAAAAATACATGTCGGGTACGAACAAAATATCTCTTACTCTGCCTTCGGGTGTGAGAGCCGCTTGCGGAAGGGATTCGATATGGTGACGACGGAGACGGCGATGGATCCGGTCGACAGGTATGCCCGCAGGCTCCGGTTGAGCGTGAAGTTGGTTGTTTTTGTATAGTCCGTCTTAGCCGGATCTGATCTGGGCAGGCTCCCGTTGCCAGATCTAGAAGACGGTGTGTGCACGCCGCAAGGTCAGCCGGAGCCAAATCTATTGTACTACACGGCCGTCGAATCCCGCATCGGTGATGTGGGCGACACTGCGCCGACTCGCCATTGGACGTGAGCAGCGCCTGTGATGGCTTAAGCTTGTCGGCGCCCGACTCTGAACTGTCGACGGGCAAAGACGACCCACAAGCGCCGGGATGGACGAAGAGGTAACTCAAATCATAAGCCCTGTGAGGTTCAGGATCGTTTTGCCGGGACTATTACTGCTTCGATGTATGCCCAGGAGAGAAAAATCCCTGATATTTTGCTAGAAGGCTGGTTGGGTGACATTTTCGTTTCTTCTTACACACATGTGCTTTGGGTGGTTTTGCTGAGTCTCGGTGAAAATTTATGAGGCTGCGATTTATTTTTACAGTTGGTCATGCAGGACGATTCCTGCCACCTGAAGAAATCCTCCAGCCGCCGGCTGCTAATGATTCAAAAACCGATTAGAGATTCAGATTCGGCAGATGGAATTAGGTCTGAGTGGCGGATAAACAATTTCCCTCTTTATCTTTTTATTTGTTCGCATGAACCGGCTGCCATTTGCTGCGAGAGAAAAAGACTAGTAGGTGCCTCCCTTCAGACGTGGCACGTTACTACACGCTTCCGCACAGTGACGTACCTACGGTACATACTGGTACAGGTACACCGCCATCCGTGCGCAAGCAATGGTCCGTTGTCCAGCTGTGTCGAACCGTCAAGTCAGTACGCCAAATACCAATAGTATTGATTTCGGCGCGTCTGTACGACAAACAATACCAACTGCAGCCCACATCCCGAGGCAGAGTAATGGCTACCGATTCCGTGAGCAAGCGCGCTCGTCCTCGCCTTTGAATTTCCGGTTCTCACAGCGCTAACAAGCCGTGCATACATTTACATGGAAGCTTTGCATGCATGCTCGGTGACTACATCCATGTACATGCATGTACTCATCTTGCCGTGGGATACATGGTCATACTGGTTCAACTTTTTGAAACTAATGTGTTCAAAAAAAAAAATCGAAACTAGTTTGCAAACATGTAGTTAATTAAAAATCTTGACACGTGTCTTTTATAAATCTCCATCTCTTTTTTCTGCATAATATGAATAGTATAGTGTTTTTTGTTCTCGACAACAAAACATATTTTATAGTTACTAATAGAACTCACCTCTGTTGACATCAGTTTTTGGCACGAAGCCAAAACACAATTAAGAAGGCCTCAAATGGAAAAGTACTCAAAGTGAGAAAGTTCTGTATCATCGAAAGGAGAAACTTTGAAGTTTGGGCCATAGCCATCCGATCTCATCTCTAAGGCCGAAGTTGTGTTCGAAGTACTGGGATTTTGTATCCAGAACACTATTTGGCTGATTACGCCCTCAAGATGATCTCATATGAGAAAACTTTCTACATGAATTGTCTTCGTCTCGTCGAATCGGTCGATTTTCATATAAAAATCGTCTCAATCCAAGTTCGTATGCAAAAGTTAGAGCTATCTGAATGCAGCCATGTCAAGAGGCGAAATAAGACGCGGGAGACCAGACACGTCTTGGCGAGTGTCTGATGCAATGCGTGAGCAATTAGCCATTCAAGATGGCCTCGAATCGAAAAACGTTCAACATCAAAGTTGTTCGTAACGTCGAAACGGTCAACTTTGCTTTTGGGCACTTTTTCATCCGAGGTCGTTTATTGCCACAAAAAAGACCCGCAAGGTACAGCCAGAAAGCTTGCCGGAATGGAAACCTTGCCGAGGAAATCTTGCCGGGATGGAAACCTTGCCGGGATAGAAACCTTGCCGGGGAAATCTTGCCGGGATGGAAACCTTGCCGGGATAGAAACCTTGCCGGGGAAATCTTGCCGGGATGGAAACCTTGCCGGGTGAAAGCTTGCCGGCCGAGTGAAGAAATGTCAATTTTGGGCGATCTGACCAGAAGCTAAATACGGGCTCAAAAGATTATCTACATGGCTTCGGATGAAAAAGTGTTCAACATGAAAGTTGTTCGTAACGTCGAAACGGTCAACTTTGCTTTTGCAGTCATCATCATCCGACGTAGTATACGACCTGCAGAGACGCTACAAGAGTCGGACGGTACAGTCAGCTACATGACCGAGTCGACTCGAAATTAAAGATGACCCCGTGGAGTATTCAAGATGGCCTTATTTGGAAAAGTGATCAACATACGGATTGTCGGCCTCGTCGAAGCGCACAAAATTGGTATTTGAACCGTCTCCATCGGAAGTCATATGCAGATTTCACGGCCCACGCAAGGAGCAAGACAGAAGATTGGATCAGATTCGGGCTGAATCCGAGTGGGACCAGAACTAAGACTCTAGGACGTGAATTGATGTAATTTTCTTGTAAGGAAAGCCTAGATGAATCCTTTGCTTGTACGGGAAGTCCAGTCACCTCTTATATATGTTGGGGGTGACGGCCGATTGAAACAACACACAATCGAACAAATCAATCTACTACTTTTTACCCTAGCTTTTACTTCTCTCCCTTGTTCTTTCTCTCTCGTTCTTCGTTCGTTCTTCGTGTTGAAGGGCAGCGATCCTCGAGGCTCTAGGGGCGGGCGAACCGACCTAGGGCAGCCCATCGTCCATCCGTGACTCCTGACGGGTTCCATCCCGGAGAAGCGGTGCGTCGGGTCTCAAAAGCGTCCGCCGGTTGTCTTGCGTATCGCGCTGCCGGTAGGACCTCCCTCGACGTGAGCTGCGGTGCATCACCCCCGGCGTCGAGGGTACGCGTGACGCGTTCGTGTGTCAACACACTTTTTGGCGACTCCGCTGGGGACGAAAGATCAAGAATCATCATCAACCATGTCTAATCTCCCCAAGCCCTCAGAAGTTAACGCCGATAACATCATTAAGCCCGGTCTTGATGAGCTATCGGAGGAACATCGCCAGGCCTACGAAGCGCTCAAGAAACAGCGTGAAGAGGCTTTTGAGGCGCTCAAGAAGCAGCGCGAGGAGGAGGATTTACAATCTTTTCTTGCAAATTTCAAGAAGAACCGCCAAGGGAACATCACTCCGATTGGAGAAATCAGGTTACCTCCTCCCATTGATGAACAAGATGAAATCACTGTGAGCAAAGTTTTCTCTCCTGAGCAACTGGCCGTGATTGAAAGTCTTGTTAGTAAGGGTAATGTGATGGCGTACAATTCTTTCGTGGCAAATACCAATGCTCAGAAAAATATGCCGCCGTCATCTAGTGGTAATGTTGGTGTATCCATTAGCCCAGAGAAACCTAATCCAACTTTACCTATTTCATCGGCACCTCCCATGCAACAACATTACAATTTGCCGATGAATTTTTATCCAAGCCAAACCAATCAACTTGTGGCCGCACCTGCATACCCTAATCCTATTATGAGTGTGCCCAATTCGGCGTCTACGCCGAATTACTTTGTCACATCACCTATGAATACAAGCATGTTTGGTCTTCTGCCGAATTATGTTTCGGCGCCTACTCCACAAGTTGCATCACTAGCTAGTTCCCAAGTTGCTCCTATGTCATTGCCACAAGCATCTTCATCTACCTCGGATCCAATTTTAGCCAAATTAAGGGAGGATTTGCATAAGATGTTTCAAGAAACTTTCGGAAACGAGCCGAAAGTAAAGAGTCGTGTGTATCAAAAGCCTTATCCTGAACACTTCGACGCAGTTTTGTACCCTCCAGGTTATAAGGTTCCTGATTTTGTCAAATTTAGTGGAGAGGGCACAAAAACAACTTGGGAGCATGTGAGTCAGTATCTAGCACAGTTGGGTGAAGCAAGTTCCATAGAAGAATTGAAAGTGCGGTTATTTCCCTTATCTTTAACTGGCACCGCATTTTCATGGTTTGCTGCTTTGCCACCTGGCTCAATTCTCTTATGGTCGCAACTAGAGCAAAAGTTTCATGATCATTTTTATAGTGGCGACAATGAGCTTAAGTTATCTCATCTTACATCGGTTAGGCAAAAGCATGATGAATCGGTCACCGATTATGTCAAAAGATTTAGAGATATAAAAAACCGATGCTATAGCTTAGTGATAACCGAAAGAGACTTGGCAGATCTTGTCCTTAATGGTTTGAAAACTCACATTAAGGAGAGGCTAGAAAGTTATGAATTTTTAAATATTAACCAAGTCTTGCAGAAAGCTTTGGCTCAAGAAAGCCGAAGTAAAGAGATTCATAGGTCAACAACCGATCGTCCTAGAATGCATATGCTTGATTATAATGATGAATATTCGGACGATGAGGTTGATGTCTGTACCACTGAATTTGTTTGGTCCTCAAAGGCCAAACCCTATGCATGCAATGCTCTTAAGCCGATTCGTAAGAATCGTGATGAGGAGATGAAATTTACTTTTGATATATCCAAGTGTGATAGAATATTTGATGCTCTCTTGCAAGAAAAGATGATTAGAATATCACACACCATACCGCCGTTTGAGGAGCTGAAACGGCGTGCTTATTGCAAATATCATAATTCATTTTCTCATGCTACTAATGATTGCAATATTTTTCGAAGACAGATACAATCGGTCATTAATGACGGACGATTGAGTTTTTCTGAGATGCAAGTTGATAGACAGCCCTTCCCAATGAATACCATGACTTTGGAGGGGAAGAAAATGTTAATTCGGCCTAACATAGCCGAATCAGCTAATAAAGACAATATTCTCATTGGTGAGCCCAGGAAGAACAAAGATGGCGACAAGATCTTGGGGAGGCAAGTCGTGCTTGAGAAGCAATCCGATGGTGGAGAGGTAATCAAGATCACCATAAAAAATCCTGCACTCGGGGGGCAACCGCAAGTACAAGAGGATACTCATGTTGAATTTATCAAGCCCAAGAATTCAGAAGTTGGCAAGTGTAAAAGGAGTGAAGCTAAGCACAAGCGAATCAAGCCAACTTTTGATATGTTGCTATCTAAATATGCAAGTCAAGCAGCCGGTTCTAGCTCCAATCGGCCATCATATTCAAAACGTTCAAGATCACCTCCGAAGCAAGAGTTTCGACACTATGCAAGGCCATATGGGTCATGGGCACCGGCACCATGGATGTCGCCACCCCCCTATGCGCCATATTACATGGGAGACTTCAATGGAGGATGGGGGCAGCCCCCAATGGCTCCTTATGCTTTTCATATGGGGTGGACAACACCTAGAAGGCCTGCTCACAAAAAGCTTTATTATCCTACACAAGGCCGTTCAAGCCATGGTGCTAATCGGCCAACAAAAAATTCTCCAAGCGAAGCAGAATCTAGGGATCCCAAGTATATTCAACCTAAGTGGTGTCCTTCCGGTCTGTCCAAGACACAAAAAAGGAGATTACAACGTATGAGGAGCCGCGAGAAGGCGGCACATGAAGTAGAAGAGCAAAAGGACGAATTGTTCAATAAAATTCGGCCCGTGGTGCCCACAAAACAAGTGTGGAGGCCTAAACAAAAAGGAAACGCAGATGTCTCTACACTAGCTACAACAGCAC
Source organism: Elymus sibiricus (assembly GCA_039707655.1). Classification (NCBI taxonomy): domain Eukaryota; kingdom Viridiplantae; phylum Streptophyta; class Magnoliopsida; order Poales; family Poaceae; genus Elymus; species Elymus sibiricus. Next base: position 488,879,095 of record CM077665.1, read on the forward strand.
CTACGCCACCAAAAAAGGATGATGCAGCCCTTATTACATCGTCCACGCCACCTGAAACATCCCCTTTTATTGAGGAAATTTTAAGTCCAATATACATATTGGGAGATGAAGATGAGGTGGAGGATTTTGAATCTACGCCGGTTCGGGCTGGTGGCAATCGACTTCAAGATATATACTTATCATCTTAAACACAAACATGGCCGATATATGATTATCGCCCTAAGAATATAAATGGCCGATGGAGTGTTGACATCGTCCTTAGAATCAATGTGGTACAAATTATTTTTCGGCACACAAGTTTTGCCGAAAAACAGGGGGGCATGTGTTGACACCAGTTTTTGGCACGAAGCCAAAACACAATTAAGAAGGCCTCAAATGGAAAAGTACTCAAAGTGAGAAAGTTCTGTATCATCGAAAGGAGAAACTTTGAAGTTTGGGCCATAGCCATCCGATCTCATCTCTAAGGCCGAAGTTGTGTTCGAAGTACTGGGATTTTGTATCCAGAACACTATTCGGCTGATTACGCCCTCAAGATGATCTCATATGAGAAAACTTTCTACATGAATTGTCTTCGTCTCGTCGAATCGGTCGATTTTCATATAAACATCGTCTCAATCCGAGTTCGTATGCAAAAGTTAGAGCTATCTGAATGCAGCCATGTCAAGAGGCGAAATAAGACGCGGGAGACCAGACACGTCTTGGCGAGTGTCTGATGCAATGCGTGAGCAATTGGCCATTCAAGATGGCCTCGAATCGAAAAACATTCAACATGAAAGTTGTTTGTAACGTCGAAACGGTCAACTTTGCTTTTGGGCACTTTTTCATCCGAGGTCGTTTATTGCCACAAAAAAGACCCGCAAGGTACAACCAGAAAGCTTGCCGGGATGGAAACCTTGCCGAGGAAATCTTGCCGGGATGGAAACCTTGCCGGGATAGAAACCTTGCCGGGGAAATCTTGAAGGGATGGAAACCTTGCCGGGATAGAAACCTTGCCGGGGAAATCTTGCCGGGATGGAAACCTTGCCGGGTGAAAGCTTGCCGGCCGAGTGAAGAAATGTCAATTTTGGGCGATCTGACCAGAAGCTAAATACGGGCTCAAAAGATTATCTAGATGGCTTCGGATGAAAAAGTGTTCAACATGAAAGTTGTTCGTAACGTCGAAACGGTCAACTTTGCTTTTGGAGTCATCGTCATCCGACGTAGTATACGACCTGCAGAGACGCTACAAGAGTCGGACGGTACAGTCAGCTACATGACCGAGTCCGACTCGAAATTAAAGATGACCCCGTGGAGTATTCAAGATGGCCTTATTTGGAAAAGTGATCAACATACGGATTGTCGGCCTCGTCGAAGCGCACAAAATTGGTATTTGAACCGTCTCCATCGGAAGTCATATGCAGATTTCACGGCCCACGCAAGGAGCAAGACAGAAGATTGGACCAGATTCGGGCTGAATCCGAGTGGGACCAGAACTAAGACTCCAGGACGTGAATTGATGTAATTTTCTTGTAAGGAAAGCCTAGATGAATCATTTGCTTGTACGGGAAGTCCAGCCGCCTCTTATATATGTTGGGGGTGACGGCCGATTGAAACAACACACAATCGAACAAATCAATCTACTACTTTTTACCCTAGCTTTTACATCTCTCCCTTGTTCTTTCTCTCTCGTTCTTCGTTCGTTCTTCGTGTTGAAGGGCAGCGATCCTCGAGGCTCTAGGGGCGGGCGAACCGACCTAGGGCAGCCCATCGTCCATCCGTGACTCCTGACGGGTTCCATCCCGGAGAAGCGGTGCGTCGGGTCTCAAAAGCGTCCGCCGGTTGTCTTGCGTATCGCGCTGCCGGTAGGACCTCCCTCGACGTGAGCTGCGGTGCATCACCCCCGGCGTCGAGGGTACGCGTGACGCGTTCGTGTGTCAACAACCCCGAATATATGTAAGCTAGTGATATATTTGGTCATATCTTAGGCAGGTATGTTTGCATCTTATAACTCAATAAGAAAGGAAAACCAAGTTTCTTTCCAGGGAAGAAAGAATTCTAGTAGTCGTATGTGTTGAAGAAATGAACAATGACAAGAACAAAGAAGATTTGTTTTTCAAGGAAGAATGAATTATGGAAGTGATTTACCTCTAAATAAATAATTAGAATTAAGTAAACGTTGTACAACTATGCCTAACAAAAACATCATAAAGACTTATTTCAAGGTCTTCTCTTTTATGCGGGAACTAGAATATTATACTCAAAATTTGCACACAAATTACAAAAATCATGCATTCTTTTGTACTGTGAAAAATAAGTGTAAGCTAGTGTAACTTCAGTGATAGTAAGCTAGTGTTCATAAAAAATGAATTATATTTAAAGGTACAAACACAAAACTTAATAGTGTTCAACCATTGTAGTCAAACCGCTGCCACATGCACAAATATAGGAGAAAATCTGACAACCAAAAGATTTGCCGATACTTAATTCTTATCAGTAAAAAAAGACATACTAAAGAAACAAAAATGTATATTGTTCTAATGTAGAATGAATCAAGGGCATTGGTATTACCTAAAAAAAGAAAGAAAATAAAAAACAATTTCTTTCTATGAAAGAATGAATTACCGGAGTGGAAAATCAACAAAAAATTAAAAGTAATTAATATTATACAATTATCCCTAACATGAACACATCATAAAGGCTTGTTATAAAACTCCTTCCTTATATTCCAGCATGTTTGTACGTGAAATGTGGGCTGTCAGACCAATATCAGCATCCCCTGTACGTGGGCTGCTGCAAGCCAGAGGAAAAAAATCGACCGATGCCAGAAAGGTCAGCCCATCTTAAACATAGCTAACGAGTATTACCTCCGTCCCATTAGATACATTTGTATCTAAAAGAATCTCAAAAAAATAATTTGGGATGAAGGAAGTACTTCCCATCCGGTCTTTAAAACCTTCTCAAAGGTTCTACCCATAGTTTTTACAGGTTTGGAGAACCTTCTAAGAGGTTCGTGAACCCGTTTTTCACTGGATTTCTTTTTCTCTTTTTATTTTTTATTTTTTATTTTTGTTTCTTTTTTTTCTGATTCTTTTATTTTATTTTATTTGTTCAAAAAATTACAACTTTTCAAAAAAATGTGATTTCAAAAAATGCTTCCGTTTTGAAAAAAATGTTTGCAAATCTCAAAGAAAGTTGTATTTTCAAATTTTGATTGGGAGTTTCAAAAAAGGTTTCTGTTTCAAAAGTTGTACATAAATTAGAAAAAATTGTGTTCTCAAATTTTATTGAGGAGTTTCAAAATATATTTCTGTTTTAAAAATTGTTTGCAAAAAAATGTTCGTGTTTTTCAAATTTTGTTCGGGAGTTTCAAAATTGTTTGCATTAAAAACGTTCATGTTTTTTTAATGTTTTGATGTTTTTTTAAAGTGTTAGCGTTTCAGAAAGCATTCACTTTTTTCAAAAAAATGGTTTCCATTTGAAATTCAAAAAATGTTCGGATCCGCGCTGCCGTTGGTTCTTAATGATTTTTGTTGCTCTCTAATGCGGAACACTCGCTAGCTCCTCCGGTAGCAGGACGTCTTCTATAGTGGGTGATCTTGGGTTTGATCCCACGAGGGCGCTATATGGGAGATAGGAGCTCCCGTCTTTCTGCTTCACTTGCCGCACGCCATGAGCGAAGCTCGATGCTATTTCTGGACATCTGAAACACCTTCGTAGTAAGAACAACGTTGTTGACATGGCTGCTGGGAATTAGTTGGTGGTGGGAGCCTGTACCAACTTTGACCATCCATTTATTCTCTACAAAAGTTTTTTGCATAGCTGAAAAAATATAAGCTAATGAACTATGTTTCACAAAAAAAATTATACATGATTTGAAAAGTTGAAGCATCAAACAGACGGAAAAGGTGGATCGTCAAAAGGAAGGGGGTGAATGGAACATGGGGGGTAGGTGAACCCATTTTTTTTAAATGTAATTTCAGAAATGGTCGAAATATCATGAAATTTGTTGGCAACAAACTTGATAAAACATTAACTCGAGTAAAAAAGTTGGGGACGAAATAACTTTCATGGTATTGTTGGCGAAAAAACAAAATCAGCACTATATTAGAGGTACTATTCTCTCTATATTGTCCTAGACAATTTGTTTTTTATGCTCAGATTTTTTTACGGCATTATTTCATTGTCAAATTTTTTACGAGTATGTCAGGTTTGTTCAAAAAAAAAATCAAAGATTCTTTTCTTTTCTCTGAATTGCTAAAAAAACGCTCAAACTTTTTTATGAGGTGCAAATACAACCAAGTGTATCATGGTATTTTCCATAGTTAAAATTGTGACTTTAAAGATGTTTCCATTTAGGTCGGGCTTTGGCGTTACCGAGGCGATGGGGGGTAACACGGACAGAGCCATGGTGGCGGCGTTGATTCTAACCATCAAGGGCTTTCGTGTGCCTCATAGGGCGGATCTGACAGTGAGTGGTCACGACCATGTCGACTAGTGTGACTTGAGAAAGAGACGTGTGCAGATTATCCGAGTCCTTGAGATCTAGCGGCTTGCCTGGCGAGAATGCTAGAGAAGGCAGCGTGCATCTATGTGATGGGAGAAAGTGAGTTGGGTGGCGCGGGTGAATTGAAGAAGAACTCCTATAAAGGATGTTGGAGTACCGGCCTCCTAGGAGTCTCGACGGGCGAGGGTGTCCTCTGCGCCGTCCCTCCATAGTGGCATGTCGCGGGGGCCTCTCGGGGGTTCTTTGCATCCTCCGATCTGCCTGGATGGCGCGCATCCGAGAGACCCGCCTCAACGGCCCATGGCAGGTGGACCGCTAGCGCGCCCGAGGCCACTGTCATGTAGTATTGTTGGTCGTGCTTTCTTGCGTGTAGGCCCGCACGTGATAGGCCAGATGGGTCCACTTATCAATGGCCTTTGGGCCGAGGCGTGGTACAGAGAGAACTTCCTAGGCATCAATGGCAAAGGCCTCTTCTTGCTTCTTGCACTTGGTCACCACCTCGACACCCTCGTCGTTGAACACGGTCACCTTGAGGGTGTCGGTAGTCACCTGTTTGAAGGTGACGAGGTACCCGATCTTGATTTGGTGAATAGCGATGAAAGAGGGACCAACCCTGATTAAGGGTAAGCATGTCATTGATCATCCAGACTATCACCATCCAAGTGTAACCGGTGTTCGTATTTAGTTTCAATTCCTCTAGGACGGCGGTGAAGTGTTTTGTGAACTTTGGTGCAAGGATGACTGATACGTCTCCAACGTATCTATAATTTTGGATTGTTCCATGCTGTTATATTATCATTCTTGGATGTTTTACAATCATTTTATAGCAACTTTATATCATTTTTTGGGACTAACCTATTGACATAGTGCCAAAGTGCCAGTTGCTGTTTTTGCTTGTTTTTTACTTCGCAGAAAATCAATACCAAACAGAGTACAATCGCGACGAAACTTTTTGGAGATTTTTTCTGGACCAGAAGACACCCAATGGGCCAAAGAAGTGCCGGGGGAGTGGGCCGAGGAGACCACAACCCACCAGGGCGCGCCCGGGGGGGCCCGGCGCGCCCTGATGGATTGTGCCCTCCTCGGGGCCCCTCTCCACCGCCTTTGATGCCTATAAATTCCCAAATATTCCAAAAATCCTAGGGGAGCCGACGAAACACAATTCCAGCCGTCGCAAGTTTCAGCACCTCGAGATCCAATCTAAACACCATCACGGAGGGGTTCATCTTCCTCATAGGTGCCTCTCCGATGATGCATGAGTAGTCCACCATAGACCTACGGGTCCGTAGGCAGTAGCTAGATGGCTTCCTCTCTCTCTTATGATTCTCAATACAATGGTCTCTTGGAGATCTATTTGATGTAAACTTTTGCGGTGTGTTTGTTGGGATCCGATGAATTTTGAGTTCATGATCAGTTTCTATCCATGAATATTATTTGAGTCTTCCTTGATCTCTTATATGCATGATTACTTATAGCCTCGTATTTCTTCTTCGAATCTTTGGTTTAGTTAGGCCAACTAGATCGATTTTTCTTGCCATGGGAAGAGGTGCTTTGTGATGGGTTCGATCTTGCGGTGTTCTTTCCCAGTGACAAAAGGGGCAGCAAGAACGCATGTATCGTTGCTATTAAGGATAACAAGATGAGTTATATTCCTACATGAATAGATCTTGTCTACATCATGTCATCGTTCTTATTGCATTACTCCGTTTTTCCATGAACTTAATACACTAGATGCATGCTGGATAGCGGTCGATGTGTGGAGTAATAGTGGTAGATGCAGGCAGGAGTCAGTCTACTTATCTTGGACGTGATGCCTATATAATGATCATCGCCTTGGATATCGTCATGACTATTCGATTTTCTATCAATTGCCCAACAGTAATTTGTTCACCCACTGTGCACTATACTCCTGAGAGAAGCCACTAGTGAACCCTACGGCCCCCGGGTCTACTTTTCCAACATATTGCTTTCAGATCTATCTTTTTGCATCTTTGTTTTCAGATCTACAAAACCAAAAACCCAAAAATATATTGTTGCATATGTTATTTGCCTTCTCTATTTTGTGTTCTTGAGAGATCTATCTCTCCTATCTATCACTACCTAATCTATCTTTTTCCCGTAGAGAGATTGACAACCTCTCTTTCGCGTCGGGTTGCAAGTATTTGTTGTTTGTGTGCAGGTGCTGCTTATTGGGTGGTGGTGATCCTCCTACTGGTTCGATAACCTTGGTTTCATAAATGAGGGAAATACTTACCGTCGCTGTGCTGCATCATCCCTTCCTCTTTGGGGAAATACCGACGCGGTCTCAAGCCACGTCGAAGGAATTTCTAGTGCCGTTGCCGGGGAGGAAGCGGTCTCTTCTACGTGCCAATCTCAGGCGCCGAGGAGACTACATCATCATCTACCAGGTTCCTAATCACAAATCTCATCTCCTTGCACTTACATTATTTGCCATTTGACTCTTGTTTTCCTCTCCCCCACTTCACCAATTTGCCGTTTTATTCGGCCTCTTTTTCGTTTGCCTTTTTCTTGCCGGATCTCTTCCTTGCTTGCAATCTTGTTTGCGTAGTCACGATGACTCAAGAGAACACCAAGTTGTGTGTTTTCCAATACTAATAACAATTATTTTATTAGTACTCCGATTGCTCCTCCCGCCACTAGTGCGGAGTCTTGTGATATTAATGCCGCTTTGTTAAATCTTGTCATGAAAGATCAATTTGCCGGTACTCCTAATGAGGATGTCGCGTCCCATCTATACACGTTCGTAGAATTGTATGATATGCAAAATAAAAAAGATGTGGACAATGATATTGTTAAGTTGAAACTATTTCCTTTTTCCTTGCGAGATCGTGCTAAAATTTGGTTTTCCTCTTTGCCTCGCAATAGTATCGATTCTCGGAATAAGTGCAAGGATGCTTTTATCACTAAGTATTTTCAGCCCGCGAAAATTATTTCTCTTAGGACGCAAATCATGAATTTTAAGCAACTTGAGCATCAACATGTTGCACAATCTTGGGAAATAATGAAGTTGATGCTAAGAAATTGTCCTACTCATGGTTTAAATCTTTGGATGATCATACAAAAAAATTATGCGGGATTGAATTTTGTCTCTAGAAATCTTTTAGATTCCGCCGCGGGTGGTACTTTTATGGAGATTACTTTGGGTGAAGCTACTAAATTGCTAGATAATATCATGGCTAATTATTCTCAATGGCATACCGAAAGAGCACCTACTAGTAAAAAAGTTAATTCGGTTGAAGAAATTAGTACTTTGAGTGATAAGGTTGATGCTTTGATGATGAAATTGGTTGCTAGTAATAATGCTCCTATTGATCTTAATGATGTGCCTTTGTCTACCTTGATTGAGCAAAATAGTGATTCCGTAGATGTGAACTTTGTCTCGCGAAACAATTTCAGTAACAATGCTTATAGAGGTAACTTTAATCCTAGGCCTTTTCCTGGAAATTCCTCTAACAATTATGGTAATTCCTATGGTAATTATTCTTACAATAATAATAGGAACACCTCTGATCTTGAGAGTAATATTAAAGAATTTATCAATACGCAAAAGGCTTTCAATACTACGATAGAAGCAAAGTTGAATAAGATTGATGATATGTCTAGAAGCATTGGTAGAATTTCTCATGATGTTGAAAATCTCAAGTTGAAAGCTTTTGTGCCTAAGATTGATGAATTAATTAAAGCTTTATATGTCTCTATGGATGAAAGTAAGAAAAGAACCGCTATGCTTAGAGCTAAAAGAGAAATCTTAGAAAAATTCATTTTCTAGTGAGTGCCTTCATAAAAAAGATGAAGATCTTAAAGTGATTGGTGTTTCTACTATTGATTCCTTGTTTAGTGATATTAAGATTGATGATAAAGGGACTGAAGTAGAGTCAACTTTAGCTAGAAGGCCTCCCAATAATTTGGAGGGTGAAAATCTTGATGAAAATTTGATAAAAGTGGGTTTGAAGAGGTCAAAACTTTAACTAGTGATGTGCCCACTTTTTTGGATTGCAAATAGTTTAATTATGATAGTTGATGTTTGATTGAATGTATTTCTTTGTTGCAATCTATGTTGAATTCACCCCATGCTTATGAGCAAAATAAAGCGTTTACTAAACATATCGTTGATGCCATGATGAAATCTTTTGAAGAAAAGTTGGAGTTGGAGATTTCTATTCCTAGAAAATTACATGATGAGTGGGAACCTACCATTAAGGTCAAGATTAAAAATTATGAGTGCTTTGCTTTGTGTGATTTGGGTGCTAGTGTTTCCACGATTCCGATATTGAAGAATGTTCTCTATGTGATGTGCTTGGTCTTACCAATATTGAAGAATGTTCTCTTAATTTGCACTTGGCGGATTCTATTATTAAAAAGCCTTTGGGAAGAATTAATGATGTTCGTATTCTTGAAAATAGTAACTATGTAAATATTTATTTTATTGTGCTTGATATTGATTGCAATCCGTCTTGTCCCATTATACTTGGTAGACCGTTTTTACGTACTATAGGTGCCGTGATTGGTATGAAAGAAGGCAATATTCGTTTTCAATTTCCCTTGAGAAAGGGTATGGAACACTTCCCTAGAACAATAATTAAGCCACCATATGAATCAATCATGAGGGCATCTTATGGATCCAAAACCAAGGATGACAATACTTGAATCTATGCGTTACGCCTAGCTAGGGGCGTAAAACGATAGTGATTGTTGGGAGACAACCCAATGAATAAATAATTTTTTGCTTTTTCCTTTATGTTTTTGTGTGTTGACACAATTATGCCTCTGTTATGATTGTGTTTTTATGGTTTATTTAGTGTTTGTGCCAAGTAAAGCCTTTAGGATGATTCATAGGATGAGTAGAAGCGATGCAGAATCTGAAACAGAAACTTTGCGTCCAGTATATGAATTTTCATTTTTTTTCTGGAAAGTGATCTTGCTATGAAATTTTAACACAGTGTTTCTATAAAAATTCCTTACGTTGTCCTAATTTTTCAGAATTTTTAGAGTTACAGAAGTATGGGTAGAGTACAGATTACTACAGACAGTTCTGCTTAAGACAGATTCTGTTTTCGTTGCATTGTGTGCTTGTTTTGATGAATCTATGGGTTATATTGAAGGGTATGAGCCATGGTAAAGTTAAAATACGGGTAGGTATAATGCAATAATAAAATATGAATAGTTTTGCAACAGCACCTAAAGTAGTGATTTGCTTTATTATACTAACGGATCTCACGAAGATTTTGTTGAGTTTTGTGTGATTGAAGTTTTCAAGTTATGGGTGAGATCACGATGGATGAAGGAATAAGGAGTGATAAAATCCTAAGCTTGGGGATGCTACCGCACCACCAAGATATATCCAAGGAGTAACAAGCAACTAAGCTTGGGGATGCCCCCGAGTGGCATCCCCTCTTTTTTCTAACGACCATCGGTATTTTACTTGGAGCTATATTTTTATTCGTCACATATCATGAGTTTTGCTTGGAGCGTCTTGTATCTTTGCTTGCTTTACTTGTTTGTTTTTCATTTGTTTCCTTGCTGTACACACCTATTTGGGAGAGCCAAAATTATGCCACGATTTGTTAGAATTGTTCTCTATGCTTCACTTAAACTTTTTGAGCTATAGAATTGCTCTAGTGCTTCACTTATATCTTTTTGAGCACGGTGTGCTTGGAAATTTTTGTAGAAATACTCTCATGTTTCACTTAGATAATTTTGAGAGTTAGAAAATTTTGAAGAAATCCTCTCATGCTTCACTTATACCTTTTTGAGAGAAGAAATCTTTATGCTCATGTGCTTCACTTAAATTTGTTTGAGCTTGCCAAATAGCAATGGCAATATATGAAACTAGTCCCAAAGTGATAGATATTGATATAATAAAAACTTTCATGAAGATCATTGGGCAAATTAAACTTGATTCTTTGTAATAGTTTTGAAACATGATGATAGTAATATGTGAGTCATGTTAGTAAGTAATTATGCTTAGTAGGAATATTGGTGTTAAGGTTTGTGATTCCCTATGCAAGTACGAAAGTAAATAGTTATGCAATGAAATTACATCCTACTTGTGGTGCATTATTCGGTGTTTGTTATGCTCAATGCTCACTTATGTGAATTTTCGTTTCTTGGTTTGGTTGCTTCTCAATCTATTTGCTAGCCTCCATTTGTACTAAGTAGAAATACTACTTGTGCATCCAAAATCCTTAAACCAAGTTTTGCCTTATGAGTCCACTATACCTACCTATATGCGGTATTTCCATGCCGTTCCAAGAAAATTTGCATGTGCCATCTCCAAATTTTCAAAATAAATTTTCTGTTTTTGGTGCTCGTACCGCTCATGAAACGGTGGGGAGTATCCAATATTTTTTCATGCTAGATGTGTTATTCTCAAGATGAGTGTTTATTCACTTGTCATTGCACGAGAGTGCGGTGGTAATAGGGATGCCCAATCCCGAAATGAAAAAGAAAAAAAATATTTACTTTATGTTGTCAAGTAATAAATTCCTTGGAAAGTGTTGGTATGGAAGGCAACCCTGGATACGGCCCGCAATGGAAAGTGAAAGTTTAGTGGAAAAAGGAATAAACTTTATTTTCTGTTTGGGAACCGCCTATGATATATCTAGCATGGAAAGTATTGTGAGCTACTTTGTCGTTTTCGTTGACAGGAAAAGCATGCCACCCAAAATATTTTTCTGTCTCAATTTAATCCTTGAGCTCTGGCACCTCTACAAATCCCTACTTCCCTCTGCGAAGGGCATATCTATTTACTTTATGCAATTTTTATTTTTACTTTGAGTCTCCATCTTCCCTTATAAGCACCAACTAGGGGGCACTATGATCGTACTTGAGCATTGGGCATAGCTAATATTTGAGTGTGTTTCATGAATGGATCAATGATTGAGCATGATGGGCTAGGGATAACTTTCTTTAGTGTTGATATTTTGAAAGACATGGTTGCTTGTTGACATGCTTGAGTATTGAAGTCATTATGTTAACACTAGACTATTGCTTTGAATCATTTACAAGTCCAAATGTCCATGCTATACAAAAGAAAAGAATATGAGATGAACATGTTAGGCAGCATTCCACATCAAAAATTCTGTTTTTATCATTTACCTACTCGAGGACGGGTAGGAATTAAGCTTGGGGATGCTGATACGTCTCCAACGTATCTATAATTTTTGCTTGTTCCATGCTTATATATTATCATTCTTGAATGTTTTACAATCATTTTATAGCAACTTTATATCATTTTTTGGGACTAACCTATTGACATAGTGCCAAAGTGCCAGTTGTTGTTTTTGCTTGTTTTTTACTTCGTAGAAAATCAATACCAAACGGAGTCCAATCGCGACGAAACTTTTTGGAGATTTTTTCTGGACCAAAAGACACTCAGTGGGCCAAAGAAGTGTCGGGGGAGTGGGCCGAGGAGACCACAACCCACCAATGCGCGCCAGGGGGGGCCCGACGCGCCCTGATGGATTGTGCCCTCCTTGGGGCCCCTCTCCACCGCCTCTGATGCCTATAAATTCCCAAATATTCGAAAACCTCTAGGGGAGTCGACGAAACACAATTCCAGCCGCCGCAAGTTCCATAACCTCGAGATCCAATCTAAACACCATCACGGAGGGGTTCATCTTCCTCATAGGTGCCTCTCCGATGATGCGTGAGTAGTCCACCATAGACCTACGGGTCCGTAGGCAATAGCTAGATGGCTTCCTCTTTCTCTTATGATTCTCAATACAATGGTCTCTTGGAGATCTATTTGATGTAAACTTTTGCGGTGTGTTTTTTGGGATCCGATGAATTTTGAGTTCATGTTCAGTTTCTATCCATGAATTTTATTTGAGTCTTCTTTGATCTCTTATATGCATGATTACTTATAGCCTCGTATTTCTTCTTCAAATCTTTGGTTTAGTTAGGCCAACTAGATCGATTTTTCTTGCCATGGGAAGAGGTGCTTTGTGATGGGTTCGATCTTGCGGTGTTCTTTCCCAGTGACAAAAGGGGCAGCAAGAACGCATGTATCGTTGCTATTAAGGATAACAAGATGAGTTATATTCCTACATGAATAGATCTTGTCTACATCATGTCATCGTTCTTATTGCATTACTCCGTTTTTCCATGAACTTAATACACTAGATGCATGCTGGATAGCGGTCGATGTGTGGAGTAATAGTGGTAGATGCAGGCAGGAGTCGGTCTACTTATCTTGGACGTGATGCCTATATAATGATCATCGCCTTGGATATCATCATGACTATTTGATTTTCTATCAATTGCCCAACAGTAATTTGTTCACCCACCGTGCGCTATACTCATGAGAGAAGCCACTAGTGAACCCTACGGCCCCCGGGTCTACTTTTCCAACATATTGCTTTCAGATCTATCTTTTTGCATCTTTGTTTTCAGATCTACAAAACCAAAAACCCAAAAATATATTGCTGCATATTTTATTTGCCTTCTCTATTTTGTGTTCTTGAGAGATCTATCTCTCCTATCTATCACTACCTAATCTATCTTTTTCCCATTGAGAGATTGACAACCTCTCTTTCACGTCCGGTTGCAAGTATTTGTTGTTTGTGTGCAGGTGCTGCTTATTGGGTGGTGGTGATCCTCCTACTGGTTCGATAACCTTGGTTTCATAACTGAGGGAAATACTTACCGTCGCTGTGCTGCATCATCCCTTCCTCTTTGGGGAAATACCGACGCAGTCTCAAGCCACGTCAAAGACCTTGCAGGAGTGGGTTGGCTCGACCTCCTCATGGAAATGCTCATACTTCTTTGGTCACTTGAGGAGAATGTCGGGCTCCACCACCGCCTTACCCTTCTTGTCAGTCGCAACCACCTCATTGCCCTTGGAGTTCCCTAAAGCAGTCTAGTCGATCTGCATTATGAACAACATGAATGAAGGTTAATGATGGGACAAATGCAACACACATATGAGAAGGTCAATGAAATGCAAAATTGTTACATCACAATTACCATAGTTGATGTTCAAAGATCAACATTCATTCAACCCACCCACCTACTTCAAAGCCCCTATTTATCCACCATTGTAATCAACTACCTCTTCCAACCATCTCTATCTCTATTTGGCTTCTATTATCTCCTCTTCCACATCTTTTCTCTATTTTTAATCACTTCTCCATTGCCATGAACCCCATCCCCAACCCCTTCGCCAATGGCATTGGATTGAGGGAATTCCTCCTTGGGTGCTCGCTCGGTGACCGTAACACGTTCACAAAGACAATGGAGGTGTGCTCTCAATTCAAGAGCATTGACAACACGCATAAAGAGGCAGGTGATGTGTTGTTCAAGGCGATGAAGACAGAGCTAAAGAGGTTGTGTCATGACCAATCCAAAGGCTCTATTTCATTGGACATAGTGCGTTGGGCAATGGGTGAGGCTTAGCCGGCCAATCCAGAGCAGAGAGAAAAATGGGCCAAGTACAAGCGTGTCAAGGCTCCTCGTGACCAATGATGTCTACTATGCAACCTTCTTCTTGTAGACTCATGTTGGGCCTCCAAGCGCAGAGTTTTGTAGGACAGTAGCAAATTTCCCTCAAGTGGATGACCTAAGGTTTATCAATCTGTGGGAGGCGTAGGATGAAGATGGTCTCTCTCAAGCAACCCTGCAATCAAACAACAAAGAGTCTCTTGTGTCCCCAACACACCCAATACAATGGTAAATTGTATAGGTGCACTAGTTCGGCGAAGAGATGATGATACAAGTGTAATATGGATAGTAGATATAGATTTTTGTAATCTGAAAGTATAAAAACAGCAAGGTAACTAATCATAAAAGTGAGCACAAACGGTATTGCAATGCTTAGAAACAAGGCCTAGGGTTCATACTTTCACTAGTGCAAGTTCTCTCAACAATACTAACATAGTTGAATCATATGTAAATCCCTCACGTGCGACAAAGAGTTCACTCCAAAGTCACAAATAGCGGAGAACAAACGAAGAAATTATTGTAGGGTACGAAACCACCTCAAAGTTATCTTTTCCGATCAATCGTATGAGCTATCCCTATAAGTGTCACGAACAGCCCTAGAGTTCGTACTAAAATAACACCTTAAGATACACATCAACCAAAACCCTAATGTCACCTAGATACTCCAATGTCACCACGAGTACCCATGGGCATGATTGCACGATATGCATCACACAATTTCAGATTCATCATGTTCAATCCAACACAAATAACTTCAAAGAGTGCCCCAAAGTTTCTACCGGAGAGTCAAGACGAAAATGTGTGCCAACCCCTATGCATAGATTCCCAAGGTCACGGAACCCGCAAGTTGATCACCAAAACATACATCAAGTGGATCAATAGAACATCCCATTGTCACCACGGATATCCCATCGCAAGACATACATCAAGTGTTCTCAAATCCTTAAAGACTCAATCCGATAAGAAAACTTCAAAGGGAAAACTCAGTTCATCACAAGAAGATAGAGAGGGGAAAACTTCATATGATTCATCTATATTAATAAAGCTCGCGATACATCAAGATCGTGTCATCTCAAGAACACGAGAGAAAGAGAGATCAAACACATAGCTACTGGTACATACCCTCAGCCCCGAGGGTGAACTACTCCCTCCTCGTCATGGAGACCGCCGGGATGATGAAGGTGGCCTCCGGTGATGGTTTCCCCCTCCGGCGGGGTGCCGGAACGGGCTCCCGATTGGTTTTTCGTGGCTACAGAGGCTTGCGGCAGCGGAACTCCCGATCTAGGTTTGTTTCTGGGGGTTTCTGTATTTATAGGAATTTTTGGTGTCGGTCTCACGTCAAGGGGGGTCACGAGGCGGCGACAAGCTAGGAGGGCGCGCCCTAGGGGTGCGCCCTGCAGGCTTGTGGCAGCCTCGTGGCTCTTCTGGCCCAACTCCAATGCTTTGGGGGTCTCTTTTGGTCCATAAAAAATCACCGTAAATTTTCAGCCCATTCCGAGAACTTTTATTTCTGCACAAAAAATGACACCATGGTAGTTCTGCTGAAAACAGCGTCAGGCCGGGTTAGTTCTAATAAAATCATACCAAAATCATATACAATTATTGGATACATGGCATGAATACTTCATAAATTATAGATACGTTGGAGACGTATCAGCATCCCCAAGCTTAATTCATGCTCGTCCTCGAGTAGGTAAATGATAAAAGAAATAATTTATGAAGTGTGAATGCTACCAAACATATTCATCATATTCTTTTCTTCTTTGTATAGCATGGACATTTGGACTTGTAAATGATTCAGAGTAATAGTCTCGTTTTAACATAATGACTTCAATACTCAAGCATGTCAACAAGCAACCATGTCTTTCAAAATATCAACACTAAAGAAAGTTATCCCTAGCCCATCATGCTCAATCATTGATCCATTCATGAAACACACTCAAATATTAGCTATGCCCAATGCTCAAGTGCGATCATAGTGCCCCCTAGTTGGTGCTTATAAGAGAAGATGGAGACTCAAAGCAAAAATAAAAATTGCATAAAGTAAATAGATAGGCCCTTCGCAGAGGGAAGTAGGGATTTGTAGAGGTGCCAGAGCTCAAAGTTTTAAATTAAGAGAGAAAAAATATTTTGGGTGGCATGCTTTTCCTGTCAACGAAAACGAAAAAGTAGCTCACAATACTTTCCATGCTAGATACATTATAGGCGGTTCCCAAACAGAATGGTAAAGTTTTTAGTCCCCCTCCACAAATCAATCGCACTCCATGGCGAGCCGAATCCACGGGTACCGTACATACAAACAACAATCCTGGGGGAGTTTTGTTTCATTATGTTTTGTTTTGGTTTTTGAGCATGGAACTGGGCATCCCGAATACCAGCCATTTTCTCGTGAATGATAGTGAATCAACACATACCGTGAGAATAACCCACCTAGCATGGAAAAATATTGGATACTCCCCACCGTTTCATGAGCGGTACGGGCACACAAAAGAGAAAATTTATTTTGAAGATTTAAAGATGGCACATACAAATTTGCTTGGAACGGCATGGAAATACCGCATATAGGTAGGTATGGTGGACTCATAAGGCAAAACTTGGTTTAAGGATTTTGGATGCACAAGTAGTATTTCTACTTAGTACAAATGAAAGCTAGCAAATAGATTGGGAATCAACCAAACCAAGAAACGAAAAATCACGTAAGTGAGCATTGAACATAACCAACACCGAATAATGCACCACAAGTAGGATATAACTTCATTGCATAACTATTGACTTTCGTACTTGCATAGGGAATCACAAACCTTAACACCAATATTCCTACTAAAGCATAATTACTCACTAACATGACTCACATATTACTATCATCATGTTTCAAAACTATTACAAAGAATCAAGTTTAATTTGTCCCATGATCTTCATGAAAGTTTTTATGATATCCTCCTTGGATATCTATCACTTTGGGACTAGTTTCATATATTGCTATTGCTTTTTCGACAAGCTCAAACAAATTTAAATGAATCACATGAGCATAAAGATTTCATCCCTCAAAAAGGTATAAGTGAAGCATGAGAGGAAATGGCAAGCTACTCTCAAAAGATATAAGTGAATATCAATGAGTAGTCAAACAATTAAGTAGCTATGTGAGGACTCTCTCTCTCTCTCTCTCAATAAATATTTTCAGATATGAATACTTTATTCAAACAGCAAACTAAACAAAAAAAATAGAACTCCAAGAATAGCACGCATCATGTGAACGAATAAAAATTTAGACTCAACATAGGCTAACCGATAATTGTTGATGAAGAGAGGTGGGATGCGTAGCATCCCCAAGCTTAGATGCTTGAGACTTCTTGAAATATTTACTTGGGGTGCCTTGGGCATCCCCAAGCTTGAGCTTTTGTGTCTCGTTCAATCCTCTCATATCATGGTTTCACCTATTCTCATAAACTTCATCCACACAAAACTCGAAAAGAACTCGTGAGATAGGTTAGTACACATAATATTAAATCAACTCTTTATGTACTGCCAAGACAAGTTGCATAATAATTTCAAACATCATCTACTTTTGACTATCATCTCCACAATTTATATCTACCAATATAGGCTATGGAAACTATAGGATACGTAGATAACGAAACTATGACAGCAATCTGTCCAAACAGAACAGTCTGTAGAAATTTATGACAACAGTGTACTTCTGTAACTCAAAAAATTATGAAAATTTAGGAAATGCTATAAAATTTATATGAGAACACTGTGTAAAAATTTCATAAACTTTCCACGTTCCAGTAAAATATGAAAATTCAAACACTACAGCAAAAGTTTCTGTTTTTTACACAGCACACATCAAACATGCAATGCAAGCATCCTAAGGCAATTCTTGGAACTTTTTATTGAAAAACAAGATTATAAATAACACCTAACAGATAACAAGAAAATAAAATGACGCTCCAAGCAAAACACATATTATGTGACGAATAAAAATATAGCTCCAAGTAAGATATACCGATAGTGTTGAAGATGAAAGAGGGGATGCCTTCCGGGGCATCCCCAAGCTTAGGCGCTTGAGTCTTCCTTGGATATTACCTTGGGGGTGCCTTGGGCATCCCCAAGCTTAGGTTCTTGTCACTCCTTATTCTCCTCATATCGGTGTCTCACCCAAAACTTGAAAACTTCAATCACACAAAACTTAACGGAACTTCGTGAGATGGGTTAGTATAATAAACAAAGATCATTCACTTAGGTACTGTCAAGACAAGATTCATAATTGTTCCCACATGATACCTACTGTATTATACCATTACCATAATTTATACCACTAAATATAAGCTATGGAAACACTAAAACAAGTAAACTATGCATGCAAAACAGAATCTGTCAAAAACAGAACAGTCTGTGAAGATCTGTAGTGTAACCATACTTCACTGTCTCTAAAAATTCTGAAAAATTAGGACAACCTGAAGAATTTGTATATCAAGACTTTGTAAAAAATTCAGATCAAAAGCACGTTCCAGTGAATTTAAAAAATTCCTGTACTGAGAGCAAAAGTTTCTGTTTTTGTACAGAATCAAGTCAACTATCATCCACACTATCCCAAAGGCTTTACTTGGCACTTTATTGAAACAAAAGCTATAAAACATGATTATACAGTAGATTAATCATGTGGACACACAAAAACAGTAAGGATAAATGTTGGGTTGTCTCCCAACAAGCGCTTTTCTTTAATGCCTTTTAGCTAGGCATGATGATTTCAATGATGCTCACATAAAAGATAAGAATTGAAACACAAAGAGAGCATCATGAAGCATATGACTAGCACATTTAAGCCTAACCCATTTCCTATGCATAGGGATTTTGTGAGCAAACAATTTATGGGAGCACGAATCAACTAGCATAGGAAGGCAAAACAAGCATGACTTCAAAACTTTCAACACATAGAGAGGAAACTTGATATTATTGCAATATGTAGAAGCATAAGGTCCTCTCTCATAATAATTTTCAGTAGCATCATGAAGGAATTTCACAATATAACCAGCACATAAAGCATTCTTTTCATGATCCACAAGCATAGAAATTTTACTACTCTCCACACAAGAAAATTTCTCCTCATGACTAATAGTGGGAGTAAACTCAACAAAATAACTATCATGAGATACTTGATTGACATAACCACTTTGAATATTAAAATCATGATGACAAGTTTCATGATTACTATCACTCTTTATAGCATACGTGCCATCACAATAATCATCATAGATAGGAGGCATGCCATCATCATAATAGTTTTGCTCATCAAAACTTGGGGGACTAAAAATATCATATTCATCAAACATAGCATCCCCAAGCTTGTAGCTTTGCATATCATTAGCATCATGGATATTCAGAGAATTCATACTAGCAATATTGCAATCATGCTCATCATTCAAGGAATTCTCATTAAGTATTATCATAATTTCTTCCTCTACCAATTGAGCACAATTTTCTGAATCCTTATTTTCACTAAAGACATTATAAAGACGATACAAATGAAGCAACTTAAACTTCAATTTTTTGTAGTTTTGTTTTATAAAATCAAACTAGTGAAAAACAAGAAACTAAAATATTTAATTGCAAGATCTAAAGATATACCTTCAAGCACTCACCTCCCCGGCAACGGCGCCAGAAAAGAGCTTGATGACTTGTGACGCCCCCGATCTCGACCGTCCACTAATCAATCACGCAATGCGTACGGCCAAGATTAGGGACTCACTGATCGATATCACAACACAACACTAGACACAAAATAAAGTCATACAGCTTCATATTACAAGCCAGGGGCCTCGAGGGGCTCGAATACAAAGCTCGACAAGCACGAGTCAGCGGAAGCAAATAATATCTGAGTACAGACATAAGTTAAACAAGGTTTGCCTTAAGAAGGCTAGCACAAACATACGCAGCGGATCGAAAGAGGCGAGGCCTCCTGCCTGGGAACCTCCTAACTACTCCTGAGCGCCGGCGTTCTCCACGTAGTAGTAGGCTCCAGCGGTGGTGTAGTAGTCGTCTCCGGCGTACTCCATCTGCTGGGCTCCATCGTCTGAACGCGGTAACGTATCGACGGGGAAAGGGAAAGCAAAGCAGTGGTGAGTACTCATCCAAAGTACTCGCAAGACTGACATCAGAACTATGCTAAGTATGCATCAGTATCAATGAAGGGGTTATATCTGGGTTGACTGCAGAAAGCAAGAATAGGGGGAAGGCCTAGTCCTATCGAAGACTAGCATCTTCAGCATCTTGCAGCATTAGAAGAGAGTAGACCTGTAACTCATATATAGTCATATTATTGTAGCAATTTTATTAAGTAACCACGCCCAGAGATTCTTCCTCGACCCCCTGCGAGGAAGCAATCTCGGAGCCATAATTTATTTCAAATTTAAATCACAGTTATAGTTGTATAAGGTCAAGGCACAACTCCAAGTCGTCCTGTTACCGTGGACACGGCTATTCGAATAGTTTATTCATCCCTGCAGGGGTGCACCGCATTTCCAACACGCCTGATCACCTCCGGCCGGACACACTTTCCTGGGTCATGCCCAGCCTCGGGATAGCAGCACGTCGTCGCCCCACCTAGGCTCAACAAAGAGGCCAGCCCGCCGGTCTAAATCCTAAGCGCGCAGGTTCGTGGGCCCACTTGCCTTTGCACTCCTGCACGATGCGTACGCGG
The DNA here is from genome assembly GCA_039707655.1 of Elymus sibiricus. Classification (NCBI taxonomy): domain Eukaryota; kingdom Viridiplantae; phylum Streptophyta; class Magnoliopsida; order Poales; family Poaceae; genus Elymus; species Elymus sibiricus. The sequence continues at coordinate 488,899,740 of CM077665.1, forward strand.
CCAGAAGCAGACCTAGCACACTCTAGTCCAAGAGCTGTACCGTCCAGTCCAATCCGGCGCGCGCCGCTCCATTGCTGACGTCCGAAGAGCTTCGGCTGATACAACGACGCTGAGTACCCATAACTTCTCCCACGCGATGGTTTGGTGCGTAAAAAGGCCAACGACCCAAATCAGATCAAATACCCAACCCGTTAGCATTTTATTAATGCGGGGCAAGCGCGACCCTCAAAGTGCTGTCCCGTCACCCCGTCTCGAGGATGTGTGGCAAGGGCCTCTCCTGCCCGTCCATGCCTCAACATAACCCGGATGCCTTACCGGCGCATCCCACGACATCTCACACACGGGTACCCTTGGGGCCGACCCGTCTCAAGACTGTCGGGAACTCAGGTCCACCTCAACCAGGGTGGTACCGCCTGTCCCTCCAGTCCCGTCTTTCACATGTAAACAATGTCAAGTTAAAGTAACTGTGTGTTTATACACCAAGTGGATATCCGAGGAATCACCCTCGATGTATCCCACTCAAGGTATGGGTATGACAAGAGTCGCTACCGATAAATGGGAACGAGGAATCACCCTCGCTACCCATGACCGATTAGCTATGCTACAGAATTAACATCGGGAATGCTAAGTGAGGTATCACCCTCGGCACTCGATAGTAGCTCTGTAGTGCCATACTTAAGGGGTGTGCGGTGATGTGAGGGGCCTGGCTCGTCGGTCGGTTGACCGAGTCTTCGAGTCGTCGATGAAGAAGCAGGGGCAACTGGGACTAAGGGGTCACTGGGGATTCACTGATCAACCTATACTAAACAGTTGATATGATTGAAGGTATTGTAGCAGTTTATCAAAAGCAAGCTATGCATCAGAATAGGAGCTAACTAATACAGTAGCAAAATCTAATGCAAGAATAAGAGGGAAAGGAATGGGCGATATCGGAATGCTCAAGGGGGGTTGCTTGCCTTGCTGCTCTGCGGCAAAGGCCTGATCGTCAGTCGCGTAGTCGTACCCGGCAGCACCGTCAGTCTCGGGGTCTACCGGTAAGAGGAGGGGGGAAGAAACAATAAATACAAAGCACAGATGCAACACGATGCATGACATGGCAATATGCAGAGCTAGGCATGCACTAACGCAGTACTACACGTTGCAGACGGAGCGGGAGAATATCTGACTATATTTCCCGGGTCTTTGGATTTATCGGACAGATGAACCTATTGCAAAATGTCCATGTTCATCATGCTAGGGGCATGTGACAGATGAATGGATGGCATATTCAGGTTCGTGGGATTTTTCTGATCAACTTTCATATATAAATTATTTTCATTTGAGCTACGGATTAAAAGATATGATTTTTCAAAGTTTTAATTAATTTCTGGAATTAACAGAATTAAATTAATTCGAAAATCCAATTATGACATCATCATGACGTCAGCAGTCAACAGTACTGTTGACTGGTCAACCTGACAGGTGGGTCCCATCTGTGAGTGACTGTCTAGGTTAATTAGGGTTTAATTAAGTTAATTACAGATTAATTAGGTTAACTAATTAATTAGTTTAATTAACCAGAACTAATTAAGTTAATTAATTATCTAATTATCTAATTAGTTAATATCTATTTATTTATTTTAATTCTTTTAATTCTTTTTAAATCCCCTTTTTTTCTTTTTCTAAAAACGTTCTGTGAGGGGGGTGGGGCCCCACTATCATAGGGCCAGGAGGGCTGGCCCCACGTGGCAGTGGGGGGGGGGGCTTATCCCCCCGCCACAGATCGGGTCCGGGACGAGGCCCGGGGCCACCGACGGCTCGCCGGCGGTCGTGACTGGCGTGGGGGCCGGCGAGCGTGCCCGTGGGCCCCACGGGGAGGTGCTGGTGGTGGCCAGCTGCGGCGGCGGGGCCGGGGACGAGCGGGCGCGGCGGGTGATGGGAGGCGGTGGCCGGCAGCGACGCGCGCGGCGGGCGAACGGGGCGCGGCGACGCGAGAGCCGTAGCGAGCGGAGGCGGCGAGCGAGGGCCGGTGCGCGGCGGCCGTGGGGTGAGCGCGACGGGCGCGGCAGGGGCGCGGCAGGAGCGCGGGGGCCGGCGCGCGGACGCGGGACAGGGGGGAGCGGGAGCCACGGCACGGCGACGGGGGAGCGAGCAGGGGTGGGGAGGAGCCCGAAGGCTCACCGGCGGCGTGCAGAGGGGGGGGCAGTGGGCGCGGGGAGGTGCGACGGGGCGACGACGGCGACGGCTCGATGCGGGGAGGCGACGGTTGGCGCGGCGACGAGGAAGCGAGGAGGTGGTGACGGCGACGAGGGGGCGAGGAGGCCCCATGGCGAGGCGGACGGCGACGGGACGGGGGGAGCTCGGGCGCCGGTGGACGCCGGCGCGGGGCGGTTCGGCCCGAGCCGACCGGATCGGGGGAGGGGGGAGATGGGGTGGGGCGAGTGGAGGGGGGCTAGGGTTTGGGTGCCCCCAGGGGGGTTATGGGGGCGGGGTGAGCCGGTTGGCCCAACTGGGCCACGGCCCAGTTGGGCCGGGGGGGCCTTTTTTCCTTCTTCCTCTTTTTTTTGTTTTTCTTTTTATTAGTTTTTGTTTATTTATTTATTTTAGCACTATTGGACCTATGCAAAAAATATGTGATCAGGCCCATAATTCAAAGTGCAATTTTAGACAGCGCCACAAAAGAGATTGGGGGCAATTGAAACTGCTCTGGGAATTTATATAATTTGAAAGGCATTTAATTAATAGTTTTGCCTACTGTTTTATTTATTTTAGAGCTGTTAAACATTTTATAAAAATGTGGATTCTCCACCATAGTTAATTATGATTTATTTGTCACCCTTAGAACATTTTAGTTTTAATGTTTGAAATATTTCATTGTTTGACTTTACTTTAAATTTGAATTTGAACGGGGTTTGATTCCAACGCGAGTTTAACAACAGTAATCGTGGTGACGTGTCATCATTAGCGTGGGATTACTGTAGCTTCATTATCCGGGCGTCACAATTCTCCTCGTCTAACAAGAAATCTCGTCCCGAGAATTATGAGGTAGGGTAAGGGAAAAAGTTCTGGTTACGAAGTCCTAACGGATCTTCTTGTCTTTGTTGTTCTTCTCGAAGAAGTTGATCCCTTTCGTTGATATATTCATCTTTATGCTTCAGGTCATCATGATGGAGTCGTCATCCTTTCTTCGGGATCTTCATCGTCCTACGAATGAGATTAGAGGGAAAACTCTGGAAGAACGAATCTAAACAAAGTTGGGCATCTGGCGGGGAACCCAGGAAGGAACACAAGATTTATTCCTCAAGTTAAGACTCGAGGAATCACTAAGAGCAAAATGCGACGGTGTAAAGGTTTTCAAACGGGTAGGCAATCATTCGATGCCTGATCAGAAGGTGAAAAGGGGTTCAGAGCAACGAAAATAATTATTGCGTCTGATATTAGAATAGATCATTCCCTTGGACGGTGGCTCGGGAATTACAAACGAAGCCAAGTGCAAAGGATACTTTGGAATCAAAGACGTACAGGAGAGTCAGGTTTCGATCCTGTGGAACTGAGGGTTATGGGCCGACCATGTGGTTAAGAGCAGGAAGGGCGGTGACAACTTGCACGGTCATGAAAGAAGACGTGTCAGAGGATAGCTGGTCAGATCTGTTGGCAACAACGTCGGTACCAAGGGCGGGGGACGAATACAACCATTTTCCTGCTCGTAGAAACGAGGCGGACCCATAGGCAAAGTTCTCGTCCACCGGCGGTTACCGGAATGTTATCAACAATAGTAACAGGATCTTACTGACAGATTTGTTCACCGAGGTGTTTTCATAAGCAGAGAATTATTACTGCTTAGGTCATATAGATCAAGAAGGTTGAACAGAACAACGGAAAGGAAAATGTGATTTAGCACAAGTAGTAGGAGTATATCCTTCCCATGGACAAGCAGAACATGGCATACAGGGTAGGAGAGCAAGTACCTAGCCATTTAGACAAAGAGGAATGATCGTGACGTTACCCATACAACGGTGTTTGGATAACTGACCAAGAAACATTTATCATTTATGCTTCCAATGTTCTTGTTGATGAGCGGGGTACCATAGTCATGCTTCGAGATAGCAATGATATGGTGTTACAAGCAAGGGCCAGACCTTGGATACACAAATGATCCATCAGGAGCATCATATAATTAAAGTTTTACAATTTCCTCCTGGAAGAATGGCTAACCTTGCACAAAAAGGAAACTATAATAATAGGTCCTCCTGCCAGGTGTGTTACGCAGGGCATCACCTTACTGGGTCATCAAAGGACCAATATTATCACTCCTTGAAATATGTCCCAACCATCATGTCTGACTGAGATTCAGATCTGATTGGTGTCAGGATACCGCAGACTCAGGATGCCCGAGAAGAAAAGGTGTAACTCAAATTGTTGAGATGATGTAGTAAGATTCTCGGAAAATGAACTATGGAGGCGGGTTCCCGAAACAATAGTTCATCATTAAACCAAGGAGAGGATGAGGAGGTGGCTGATGGACTCGCCGACAATTTATCGAGAATTCCAAACGGATGGATTTCCACAATTATGTGAACAAGGAGATGACATTTGTCAGCTCAAATGATATAATGTTGTATGATCGAGGAAACCATACATCATTAATCATTGGTTGAAAAGTGCGTCCGAAATATGACCTTAGGCAGCAAGATCAATGTTAGAGTGACGATTCAATAACCAACAGCCTAAGAACGAACTGTCGATCGTTAACTTCAAAGCAATAGGGTTGCTAGAAGTTAGAATCAAAGAAGCATCGTTTGATGGTGAGAAGTATCACTATGCCAAGAATTTCTAAGAGGTGGAGCAATCCTCACAACATTCTCGACACAAAAGACAGTAATACTTCAGGGTAGAACATAACACAAGTTGGATAGCAAGTTGCATCCATATCATGGAAAATTTTGCGATGGAAGGAAGTCAAGGAGGTTGTCGATGATAACAAAAATCATCAAGGGCAAGGAAGGTATTTCTCATCAAGAACTCAGTTGACGTCTCAGAAGAAGTCAAATTGTGGACGATGATCACGACACCTTTTGTCGAGAGTTTTTAGGAGAATGCAACCGAACAGCGGTGGCGTCAAGTAGGGGAATGACAGCGTGGAAGGTTATAGGAACAACAGATAAGATGCAAGCTCAGTATCGGGGTTGCTTTTCAAGACAAACAACATGATGTTGAAAGCTCGACGTAAGCAATGCTCACACTCTGAAGGATTGGCGTACCAGAGAAGGACGAGGTAGCACAGTCAAAGATAGCAAGACAGGGGGGTAGCCGATAGGCTAGAAATGACCAGATTGACTTTGATATTCCCAGTAACAATTACAAGGGGTATTGAATTGCAGTGTGGAATAAAATTTCCAATCGGTGTCCTCGGTTGACAACAATCCCAGAACGCGTGGAGTGATTAAGACAAGGAAAATTATTACCTCATCAAAGTTAATAAGATGTAGTGCAAGGGCGTGATATCCTCGAGATACCAGAGGGTAAGACTCGAAGGTAGAACAAGATAGAAGTAGAACTGGGTCATTGACCTGCGACAGAAGAAACTTTAATTTTGTCAAAAATTGACGAGGCACTGGAATGGATTTCTTTTCAGATACATTGGATAAGGACAGCATGGTCGGAACCACAACTGCAAAGGGTCGAGTTATGGATACCGAAAGAATTACACAAACGGATAATCGTTTTGCAAGAAGCTTCCGAGACGGTCTACATCGTTTCGATGGGCATGAACACAAGTTCAAGGTCGACTCCCACTTCTCCAATGCATAACATTTCATTCATTTCTCGCTTTTGATAAAGCTGTAGTATTGAAACTTTATCTGGCAAATCACCAGAAGAGTATGACTCGTGAAAACTTTCGGGTTCACACGGATTAGCGAAGGCATAGGTTCAACCCATCGGGGCATCTTAGGAAAATATACAACAAACTTCAAGAGTACTTAACACAAGCTCGAAGGTAGAGCACGGTTGGCCAAACAGAGGATACAATTTACCAAAGGCATTATGTATCAGGGGAAGAACTCACAAGGTGATCGAAAATGAAGGACACTGTCGGATAATAATCCAACAATGGATCGGGCGATCCACAACGGAGCTGATGTGAGTATCGGTACCCAATCAGAGGAAGAAAGAATGCAAGGCATCAATTTATAGAACATCTGAATAATTTTGATGCTTAATTACCAAAGGAAATAAGATTTCCAAATTGGTGCATCGGAAACAGATGTTCCGATCAAATACAAGTAAGATGAAAGGACTTAGATGGGCAATCAATCAAGGTTGATTTGTCGGGAACCAACTCATGTTTGGAAAGACGTCTGAGCCGGAAAGATAATTTATGAGAAACAATTGACGACTTCGTGCATTCACACACAGGTTGAATCAATAAAATCAAATGAAAACCACAAAGGATTTACTTAATATTGCTAGACATATGGAATTAACCATAATGCAAGCAGATGAGAAAGGTCAAGAGTCAAAGGCTATTGAGGATTACGGAAGATCGAATAGCGTTTCAAAGAATTCTCAGAAACACATGATCAGCCGAGGAAGAACGAATCTCCGGTAAGATAATTCGATGTACCTTGTAATAACAAGAGCAACTGGATATGAAAGTATGAGCGACAATTGCATGTAGTCATCCATAGGGGTTGACGGAGGAAGGAAATCGCAAAGGCGATGAGCACAAGTTCTCGAGAGAACTTCGGAGAGTATCTTCGGAGTCTTCTGATGAATCGAGCCATCGTCTGAAATGAGGGGCTCTCCGGGAGGAAGTAGTTACGAGAACCTAGAGTTAGAGTTAGCAAAATCTTTAACCCGAAAAAGAAGAGAGATCAGAACCCAGAGTATAGATGAGGAATAAAAGATCCTAATACCACCCGATTGAGATGTGGGCCCGTAAGCGACACAACTATGTTAGTAAAAGTTTTTCAATGACTAGACTCAACTTCGGCCAAGGAGTTGGAAAGGGGGCTACCTACAGGCAGTTGGCTCTGATACCAACTTGTGACGCCCCCGATCTCGACCGTACACTAATCAATCACGCAATGCGTACGGCCAAGATTAGGGACTCACTGATCGATATCACAACACAACACTAGAAACAAAATAAAGTCATACAGCTTCATATTACAAGCCAGGGGCCTCGAGGGGCTCGAATACAAAGCTCGACAAGCACGAGTCAGCGGAAGCAAATAATATCTGAGTACAGGCATAAGTTAAACAAGTTTTGCCTTAAGAAGGCTAGCAAAAACATACGCAGCGGATCGAAAGAGGCGAGGCCTCCTGCCTGGGAACCTCCTAACTACTCCTGAGCGCCGGCGTTCTCCACGTAGTTGTAGGCTCCAGCGGTGGTGTAGTAGTCGTCTCCGGCGTACTCCATCTGCTGGGCTCCATCGTCTGAACGCGGTAACGTATCGAGGGGAAAAGGGAAAGCAAAGCAGCGGTGAGTACTCATCCAAAGTACTCGCAAGACTGACATGAGAACTATGCTAAGTATGCATCAGTATCAATGAAGGGGTTATATCTGGGCTGACTGCAGAAAGCAAGAATAGGGGGAAGGCCTAGTCCTATCGAAGACTAGCATCTTCAGCATCTTGCAGCATTAGAAGAAAGTAGACATGTAACTCATATATAGTCATATTATTGTAGCAATTTTATTAAGTAACCACACCCAGAGATTCTTCCTCGACCCCCAGCGAGGAAGCAATCTCGGAGCCACAATTCATTTCAAATTTAAATCATAGTTATAGTTGTATAAGGTCAAGGCACAACTCCAAGTCGTTCTGTTACCGTGGACACGGCTATTCGAATAGTTTATTCATCCCTGCAGGGGTGCACCGCATTTCCAACATGCCTGATCACCTCCGGCCGGACACACTTTCCTGTGTCATGCCCGGCCTCGGGATAGCAGCACGTCGTCGCCCCACCTAGGCTCAACGAAGAGGCCAGCCCGCCGGTCTAAATCCTAAGCGCGCAGGTTCGTGGGCCCACTTGCCCTTGCACTCCTGCACGATGCGTACGCGGCTGAAAGCAGACCTAGCACACTCCAGTCCAAGAGCTGTACCGTCCAGTCCAATCCGGAGTGCGCCGCTCCATTGCTGAAGTCCGAAGAGCTTCGGCTGATACAACGACGCTGAGTACCCATAACTTCTCCCACGCGATGGTTTGGTGCGTAAAAAGGCCAACGACCCAACTCAGATCAAATACCCAACCCGTTAGCATTTTATTAATGCGGGGCAAGCGCGACCCTCAAAGTGCGGTCCCGTCACCCCGTCTCGAGGATGTGTGGCAAGGGCCTCTCCTGCCCGTCCACGCCTCAACATAACCCGGATGCCTTACCGGCGCATCCCACCATATCTCACACACGGGTACCCTTGGGGCCGACCCGTCTCAAGACTATTGGGAACTCATGTCCACCTCAACCAGGGTGGTACCGCCTGTCCCTCCAGTCCCGTCCTTCACATGTAAACAATGTCAAGTTAAAGTAACTATGTGTTTATACACCAAGTGGATATCAGAGGAATCACCCTCGATGGATCCCACTCGAGGTATGGGTATGACAAGAGTTGCTACCGATAAATGGGAAGGAGGAATCACCCTCGATACCCACGACCGATTAGCTACGCTACAGAATTAACATCGGGAATGCTAAGTGAGGTATCACCCTCGGCACTCGATAGTAGCTCCGCAGTGCCATACTTAAGGGGTGTGCGGTGATGTGAGGGGCCTGGCTCGTCGGTCGGTTGACCGAGTCTTCGAGTCTTCGGGTCGTCGAGTCGTCGATGAAGAAGCAGGGGCAACTGGGACTAAGGGGTCACTGGGGATTCACTGATCAACCTATACTAAATAGTTGATATGATTGCAGGTATTGTAGCAGTTTATCAAAAGCAGGCTATGCATCAGAATAGGAGCTAACTAATACAGTAGCAAAATCTAATGCAAGAATAAGAGGGAAAGGAATGGGCGATATCGGAATGCTCAAGGGGGGTTGCTTGCCTTGCTGCTCTGCGGCAAAGGCCTGATCGTCAGTCGCGTAGTCGTACCCGGTAGCACCGTCAGTCTCGGGGTCTACCGGTAAGAGGAGGGGGGCAGAAACAATAAATACAAAGCACAGATGCAACACGATGCATGACATGGCAATATGCAGAGCTAGGCATGCACTAACGCAGTACTACACATTGCAGACGGGGCGGGAGAATATCTGACGATATTTCCCGGGTCTTTGGATTTATCGGACAGATGAACCTATTGCAAAATGTCCATGTTCATCATGCTAGGGGCATGTGACAGATAAATGGATGGCATATTCAGGTTCCTGGGATTTTTCTGATCAACTTTCATATATAAATTATTTTCATTTGAGTTACGGATTAAAAGATATGATTTTTCAAAGTTTTAATTAATTTCTGGAATTAACAGAATTAAATTAATTCGAAAATCCAATTATGACGTCATCATGACGTCAGCAGTCAACAATACTGTTGACTGGTCAACCTGACAGGTGGGTCCCATCTGTCAGTGACAGTCTAGGTTAATTAGGGTTTTAATTAAGTTAATTACCGATTAATTAGGTTAACTAATTAATTAGTTTAATTAACCAGAACTAATTAAGTTAATTAATTATCTAATTAACTAATTAGTTAATATCTATTTATTTATTTTAATTCTTTTTAAATCCCCTTTTTTCTTTTTCTAAAAACGTTCTGTGAGGGGGGTGGGGCCCCACTGTCATAGGGCGAGGGGGCTGGCCCCACGTGGCAGTGGGGGGGGGCTTATCCCCCCGCCACAGATCGGGTCTGGGACGAGGCCCGGGGCCACCGGCGGCTCGCCGGCGGCCGTGACTAGCGTGTGGGCCGGCGAGCGTGCCCGTGGGCCCCACGGGGAGGTGCTGGTGGTGGCAAGGAGCGGCGGCGGGGCCGGGGACGAGCGGGCGCGGCGGGTGATGGGAGGCGGTGGCCGGCAGCGACGCGCGCGACGGGCGAACAGGGCGCGGCGACGCGAGAGCCGCAGCGAGCGGAGGCGGCGAGCGGGGGACGGTGCACGGTGGCCGTGGCCGCGGGGTGAGCGCAACGGGCGCGGCAGGAGCGCGGCGGCCGACGCGCGGACGCGGGACAGGGGGGAGCGGGAGCCACGGCACGGCGACGGGGGAGCGAGCAGGGGAGGGGAGGAGCCCGAAGGCTCACCGGCGGCGTGCAGAGGGGGGGCAGTGGGCACGGGGAGGTGCGACGGGGCGACGCCGGCGACGGCTCGATGCGGGGAGGCGACGGTTGGCGCGGCGACGAGGAAGCGAGGAGGTGGTGACGGCGACGAGGAAGCGAGGAGGTGGTGACGGCGACGAGGGGGCGAGGAGGCCCCGTGGCGAGGCGGACGGCGACGGGGCGGGGGGGGCTCGGGCACCGGTGTACGCCGGCGCGGGGCGGTTCGGCCCGAGCCGACCAGATCGGGTGAGGGGGGAGATGGGGAGGGGCGAGTGGAGGGGGGGCTAGGGTTTCGGTGCCCCCAGGGGGGTTATGGGGGCGGGGTGGGCCGGTTGGCCCAGCTGGGCCACGGCCCAGTTGGGCCGGGGGGGCCTTTTTTCCTTCTTCCTTTTTTTTTGTTTTTCTTTTTATTAGTTTTTGTTTATTTATTTATTTTAGCACTATTGGACCTATGCAAAAATATGTGATCAGGCCCATAATTCAAAGTGCAATTTTAGACAGCGCCACAAAAGAGATTGGGGGCAATTGAAACTGCTCTGGGAATTTATATAATTTGAAAGGCATTTAATTAATAGTTTTGCCTACTGTTTTATTTATTTTAGAGTTGTTAAACATTTTATGAAAATGTGGATTCTCCACCATAGTTACATATGATTTATTTGTCACCCTTAGAACATTTTAGTTTAACGTTTGAAAACTTTCATTGTTTGACTTTACTTTAAATTTGAATTTGAATGGGGTTTGACTCCAACGAGAGTTTAACAACAGTATATGGTGGGTTTAATGCACCGGCGAAAGTTGCGCGGTACTAGAGAGGATAGCAAGGGTGGAAGGGTGAGAGTGCGTATAATCCATGGACTCAACATTAGTCATAAAGAACTCACATACTTATTGCAAAAGTCTATTAGTTATCAAAACAACGTACTACACGCATGCTCCTAGGGGAAGGGTTGGTAGGAGTTAACCATCGCGCGATCCCGACCTCCACACAAAGGAAGACATTCAATAAATAAATCATGCTCTGACTTCGTCACATAACGGTTCACCATACGTGCATGCTACGGGAATCGCAAACTTTAACACAAGTATTTCTACCAATCCACAATTACTCACTAGCATGTCTCTAATATTACCATCTTTATATCTCAAAACAATCATAAGGAATCAAACATCTCATAGTATCCAATGCACTTTATATGAAAGTTTTTATTATATCTCTCTTGGATGCCCATCATATTAGGACTAAATTCATAACCTAAGAAAATTACCATGCTGTTTAGAGACTCTCAAAATAATATAAGTGAAGCATGAGAGTTCAACAATTTCTATAAAATAAAACCACCGCCGTGCTCTACAAAGATATAAGTGAAGCACTAGAGCAAAAGACAAACTACTCCAAAAAGATATAAGTGAAGATCAATGAGTAGCCAACCATTTAAATAACTATGTGAAGACTCTCTCATCTAAGAATTTCAGATCTTAAGTACTTTATTCAAACAGCAAAACAAAATAAAATGACATTCCAAGGATAGCACATATCATGTGAAGAAGCAAAAAACTTATGTTCAACCGATACTAACCGATAATTGTTGAAGAAGAAAGGTGGGATGCCAACCGGGGCATCCCCAAGCTTAGATGCTTGAGACTTGTTGATATATTTACTTGGGGTGCCTTGGGCATCCCCAAGCTTGAGCTTTTATATCTCGTTCAATCCTCTCATATCATGGTTTCACCTATTCTCAAAACTTCATCCACACAAAACTCAAAAAGAACTCGTGAGATAGGTTAGTACACATAAGAACAAATCAACACTTCATGTACTGCCAAGACAAGTTGCACAATAATTTTCAAACATAATCTACTGTTTACTGTCGTTTACACAATTTATATCTACCAATATAGGCTATGGAAACTATAAGATAAGTAGATAACAAAACTATGACAGCAATCTGTCCAAACAGAACAGTCAGTAGCAATCTATTAAACCAGTGTACTTATGTAACTCACAAAATTATGAAAATTTAGTACATGCTAAATAATTTATATGAAAATACTGTGTAAATATTTTAGAAACTTTCCACGTTCCAGTAAAATATGAAAATTCAAACACTACAGCAAAAGTTTCTGTTTTTACACAGCACACATCAAACATGCAATTCAAGCATCCTAAAAGGCAATTCTTGGAAATTTTTATTGAAAAACAAGATTATAAATAAAACCTAACAGAAAATAACAAAATATAATGACGCTCCAAGCAAAACACATATTATGTGATGAATAAAAATATAGCTCTAAGTAACATATACCGATAATGTTGGAGACGAAAGAGGGGATGCCTTCCGGGGCATCCCCAAGCTTAGGCGCTTGATTATTCCTTGGATATTACCTTGGGGGTGCCTTGGGCATCCCCAAGATTATATTCTTTTCACTCCTTATTCTCCTCATATCGGTGTCTCACCCAAAACTTGAAAACTTCAATCACACAAAACTTAACGGAACTTCGTGAGATGGGTTAGTATAATAAAGATAAATCATTCACTTAGGTACTGTCAAGACAAGATTCAGAATTGTTCCCACATGTTACCTACTTTATTCTACCATTCCCATAATTTATACAACTAAATATAAGCTATGGAAACACTAAAACAAGCAAACTATGCATGCAAAACAGAATCTGTCAAAAACAGAACAATCTGTGAAGATCTGTAGCGTAACCATACTTCTCTGTCTCTAAAAATTCTGAAAAATTAGGACAACCTAAAGGATTTGTATATTAAGACTATGTAAAAATTCAGATCATTATCAGGCTTCAGTAAAAAATTAAAATTCCTGTACTGGAGTCAAAAGTTTCTGTTTTGGTTCAGCATCAATTCTACTCATCTTGTGAGTCATCCCAAAGGCTTTACTTGGCACTTTATTGAAATAAAAGGCATAAAACATGATTACTACAGTATGTTAATCATGTGAACACACAAAAACAGAAAGTAAAAGTGTTTTTTTTAAACGGGGCAAAAGATTTGCCTTTATATTGATATAGAAGGAGCAAAAACAAGGGGGGCCTAAGCCAGAAAAAAAAAGAAAAAGGGTACAACCACGAAGAGGTAAAAGCTCAGCCCATAAGTTCCGCAAGGTTTTTTGCTCCCGCTAAGATCCAAGCCTTCCCTTCCTCAGTGATCTTGCGCATGACCTCCGAAGGCATCGAGGACTTGTTGTTGAAGACCCTCTCATTTCTTTCCTTCCAAATCTCCCAAGCGATGAGAATAATGGCGGTTTTCAGGCCTTTGGGAGAGGAGGTGGGCGTCCTAGCCGTAGCATTCCAGTCATCCAAAACCTTAGGGCGATTGGAGCCCATGCTGAGGAGCAAATCTGGGCATGAGAGCCAATTAGCAGCAGCGGACCAGATCCTCTTGGAATATCGACACTCAAAGAGAAGATGTCGTGCCGTCTCGGGGGTACACCTGCAGAGTTGACAAGTAGGATGGTGTGGCCACCCGCGCTTCGCCAAGCGATCCGCGGTCCAAAGGCGGTTCTGGACGGCAAGCCAAGCAAAGAAACGGCATTTGGGAGGGGCCCAAGTCTTCCACATGATAGTCCCAAAGGAGCACGGAAGGGAGCTCATGAATTGAGCCCTGTAGGTGGAGCTTGCCGAATAGCAACCGCTAGGCGACAGAGTCCAGGTAATGGTGTCCTCAATACCCGGAGAAAGCCGAATGGTCGACAGAAGCTCCCAAAGGTCAACGAATTGGATGATGTGTTCCACAGTAAAGGAATCCACCGCAAGATCGGTGATCCAGTTTTGGTTGTTAAGCGCGTCTTGGACCGTCCGGTTTTTTCTTCTAGACCCTTTAAAGAGCAAAGGCACCAGGTCTTTAGGCGGCGTTCCGTTGAGCCAAGAGGAAGACCAGAAGGAGGCTTTTCTACCATCGCCAATAGTAACTCTAGTAGCCGCGTTGAAGAGTTGTCGATCGGCGTCGTCGTTGGGGGTTTCAGTTCCCACCCAAGGTTTTTCCGGTGCCGTCCACTCATACCACAGCCAGCGAAGCCTTAGAGCACGGGAGAACCTGTCCAAGTCGAGAATCCCCAGACCGCCCAGCTCCTTGGGACGACAGACCTTTTGCCAATTAACTTTGCACTTTCCCCCGCTGACATTTTCTTTGCAATCCCAAAGCATTCCCCGGCTGATCTTGCTAAAAGCCTTAAGGATACCCTTATCTGCTTTGAGAGCCGTGAGGAGGAAAATCGGCATGGAAGAAAGAACTGACTTCACGTAAGCAAAGCAGCCAGCCCGGGAGAGGAATTTTCCTTTCAAAGGATCCAGCCGCGCAGCCACCTTATCAATGTAAGGTTGAAAGTAAAAGTGTTGGGTTGCCTCCCAACAAGCGCTTTTCTTTAATGCCTTTTAGCTAGGCATGATGATTTCAATGATGCTCACATAGGAATAGTATTTGAAACATGTAAGAGAGCATCATGAATCTCATGACAAGCATATTTAAGTCTAACCCACTTCCTATGCATAGGGATTTTGTGAGCAAACAATTCATGAGAACAAGAATCAACTTGCATAGGAAGGCAAAACAAGAATATCTTTGAAAATTTGAACACATAGAGAGGAAACTTGATATTATTGCAATTCCTACAAGCATAAGTTCCTCCCTCATAATAATTTTCAGTAGCATCATGAAGGAATTCAACAATATAACTATCACATACAACATTCTTTTCATGATGCACAAGCATAGAATTTTTATCACTCTCCATATAAGCAAATTTCTTCTCATTCATAATAGTGGAAGCAAAATCAACAAAATAACTATCATGAGATACTTGATTGACATAACCACATTAAATATTAAAATCATGATAACAAGTTTCATGGTTGTCATTACTCTTTATAGCATACATGTCATCACAATAATCATCATAGATAGGACGCATGCCATTATCATAACAAATTTGCTCATCAAAACTTGGGGGACTAAAAATATCATCTTCATCAAACATAGCATCCCAAGCTTGTGGCTTTGCATATCATTAGCATCATGGATATTCAGAGAATTCATACTAGCAATATTGCAATCATGCTCATCATTCAAGGAATTCTCATTAAGTATTTTCATAAATTTTCCTCTACCAATTGAGCACAATTTTCCGAACCATCATTTTCACGAAAGACATTATAAAGACGAAACAAATGATGCAACCTAAAATCCATTTTTTTGTAGTTTTCTTTTATAAAACCAAACTAGTGAAAAACAAGAAACTAAAAGATTTAATTGCAAGATCTAAAGATATACCTTCAAGCACTCACCTCCCCGGCAACGGCGCCAGAAAAGAGCTTGATGTCTACTACGCAACCTTCTTCTTGTAGACTCGTGTTGGGCCTCCAAGCGCAGAGTTTTGTAGGACAGTAGCAAATTTCCCTCAAGTGGATGACCTAAGGTTTATCAATCCGTGGGAGGCGTAGGATGAAGATGGTCTCTCTCAAACAACCCTACAACCAAATAACAAAGAGTCTCTTGTGTCCCCAACACACCCAATACAATGGTAAATTGTATAGGTGCACTAGTTCGGCGAAGAGATAGTGATACAAGTGTAATATGGATAGTAGATATAGATTTTTGTAATCTGAAAATATAAAAACAGCAAGGTAGCAAGTAACAAAAGTGAGCAAAAACGGTATTGCAATGCTTGAAAACAAGGCCTAGGGTTCATACTTTCACTAGTGCAAGTTCTCTCAACAATACTGACATAGTCGAATCATATGTAAATCCCTCACGTGCGACAAAGAGTTCACTCCAAAGTCACAAATAGCGGAGAACAAACGAAGAAATTATTGTAGGGTACGAAACCACATCAAAGTTATCTTTTCCGATCAATCGTATGAGCTATCCCTATAAGTGTCACGAACAGCCCTAGAGTTCGTACTAAAATAACACCTTAAGATACATATCAACCAAAACCCTAATGTCACCTAGATACTCCAATGTCACCATGAGTACCCATGGGCTTGATTATACGATATGCATCACACAATTTCAGATTCATCATGTTCAATCCAACACAAAGAACTTCAAAGAGTGCCCCAAAGTTTCTACCGGAGAGTCAAGACGAAAACATGTGCCAACCCCTATGCATAGATTCCCAAGGTCACGGAACCCGCAAGTTGATCACCAAAACATACATCAAGTGGATCAATAGAACATCCCATTGTCACCATGGATATCCCATCGCAAGACATACATCAAGTGTTCTCAAATCCTTAAAGACTCAATCCGATAAGTAAACTTCAAAGGGAAAACTCAATTCATCACAAGAAGATAGAGAGGGGAAAACTCCATATGATTCATCTATATCAATAAAGCTCGCGGTACATCAAGATCGTGCCATCTCAAGAACACGAGAGAGAGAGAGATCAAACACATAGCTACTGGTACATACCCTCAGCCCCGAGGGTGAACTACTCCCTCCTCGTCATGGAGACCGCCGGGATGATGAAGATGGCCTCCGGTGATGGTTTCCCCCTCCGACAGGGTGCCGGAACGGGCTCCCTATTGGTTTTCCGTGGCTATAGAGGCTTGCGGCGGCGGAACTCCCGATCTAGGGTTCTTTTCGGAGGTTTGGGTATTTATAAGAATTTTTGGCGTCGGTCTCACGTCAAGGGGGGCCACGAGGCGACGACAAGCCAGGGGGGCGCGCCCTAGGGGGGGCGCCCCCTAGGCTTGTGGCTGCCTCGTGGCTGTTCTGGCCCAACTCCGATACCCCGTGGGTCTCTTCTGGTCCATAAAAAATCACCGTAAATTTTTATTCCGTTTGGACTCCGTTTGATATTCCTTTTCTGTAAAACTCAAAAACAAGGAAAAAATAGAAACTGGCACTGGGCTCTAGGTTAATAGTTTAGTCCCAAAAAATAGTATAAAATAGCATAGTAATGCATATAAAACATCCAAAACCGATAATATAATAGCATGGAACAATCAAAAATTATAGATACGTTGGAGAGGTATCACATAGTTGTCCCCAATGATGTACATTCCCTTCAGTAGTGACTCCATCTCGCATACGATCTCCCTCCTTTCCCTCAAAGAGTCGTGGTCTTGGGATCAAATGGATGGTTCATGAAAGTCTAGTGAAGCGGCACCAAGTAAGATCAGATAGCGCTCAAGAGGGTTTTCTCCCTCGTGGAAGAGTTGAGGGGCACACGAAAGAAGGTATACCTTTGGTGTTATCTTGTGGGAAGCTGATATGTCTCCAACGTATCTATAATTTTTTATTGTTCCAAGCTATTATATTATCTGTTTTGGATGTTTTATATTCATTAATATGCTATTTTATATTATTTTTGGGACTAACCTATTAATCTAGAGCCTAGTGCCAGTTTCTGTTTTTTCCTTGTTTTTGAGTATTGCAGATAAGGAATATTAAACATAGTCCAAACGGAATAAAATCTTCGGAATGATTTTTCTTGGACCAGAAGAAACCTGCCAGACTTGGAGATGAAGGCAGGAGACTTGCCGGGAGGCGACAAGCCACCAGGGCGCGCCCTAGGGGGGGGGCGCCCCCCTGGCTTGTGGCCCACCAGCAGCCCTCCCAACCCTATTCTTCGGCCTATAAATTCCCAAATATTCCCCCAATACCAAAAAGAGCCACGAAAATACTTTTCCGCCGCCGGAAGCCTCTGTTCCCGTGAGATCCAATCTTGGAGCCTTTTCCGGTAATCTGCCGGAGGGGGATTCGATCACGGAGGGCATCTACATCAACTCCATTGCCCCTCCGATGATGCGTGAGTAGTTCACCACAGACCTTCGGGTCCATATCTAGTAGCTAGATGGCTTCTTCTCTTTCTTTGTTCTTCAATACCATGTTCTTCATGATCTTCATGGAGATCTATCCTATGTAATACTCTTTTGCGGTGTGTTTGTCGAGATCCGATGAATTGTGGGTTTATGATCAGCTTATCTATGAATATTATTTGAATCTTCTCTGAATTCTTATATGCATGATTTCATATCTTTGCAAGTCTCTTCGAGTTATTGGTTTGGTTTGGCTAACTAGATTGGTAATTCTTGCAATGGGAGAAGTGCTTAGTTTTGGGTTCAATCTTGCGGTGTCCTCACCCAGTGACAAAGTAGGGGTAGCGAGGCACGTATTTGTATTGTTGCCATTGAGGATAAAAAGATGGGGTTTTCATCATATTGCTTGAGTTTATCCCTCTACATCATGTCATCTTACCTAATGCGTTACTTTGTTCTTCATGAACTTAATACTCTAGATGCAGGCAGGAGTCGGTCGATGTGTGGAGTAATAGTAGTAGATGCAGAATCGTTTCGGTCTACTTGACACGGACGTGATGCCTATATGCATAATCATTGCCTTGGATATCGTCATAACTATGCGCTTTTCTATCAATTGCTCGACAGTAATTTGTTCACCCACCGTATTATTTTCCTTCATGAGAGAAGCCTCTAGTGAAACCTATGGCCCCCGGGTCTATTTTCCATATTATATTTTCAGATCTATAAACCAAAAATACCTCGCTGCATTCTTTTTACTTTTTGTTTTAGCAATCTTTTATATCTATCTCTATCAGATCTCATCCTTGCAAATAACCGTGAAGGGATTGACAACCCCTTTTAGCGTTGGGTGCAAGAGTTTGATTGTTTGTGTAGGTGCGAAGATTGGGGACTTGCTTGTATCTCCTACTGGATTGAATACCTTGGTTCTCAACAACTGAGGGAAATACTTATCTACTTTGCTGCATCACCCTTTCCACTTCAAGGGAAAACCAACGCAAGCTCAAGAAGTAGCAAGAAGGATTTCTGGCGCCGTTGCCGGGGAGATCTACATCAAGCCTACCAAGTACCCATCACAAACTCATCTCTTGCATTTACATTATTTGCCATTTGCCTCTCGTTTTCCTCTCCCCCATTTCTAAAACGATTTTCTGAAAAAAAAAACAAAAGATTTGCCTTTTTATTCGCCCTTCTTCCGTTCGTCTTTTCGTTTGCTTTTTGTTTGCTTGTGTGCTAGATCTTTTCGTTGCCACTATGTCTGAATCTGGGTAGGTTTTCATTGAAAAGGATAGATCTATTTAGAAAAGCTTTTGATGGTTTGATCAAGTATGGATTGCATACCAAAGATGACAATACCTAGATCTATTGTGTTATGCCTAGCTAGGGGCGTTAAACAATAGCGCTTGTTGGGAGGCAACCCAATTTTATTTTTATGCTTTTGTTTTTGCTTCTGTTTTTGAGTGTTTTACACATTATTACCTCTGTAGCAATTGTGTTTTCTTGTTTTAATTAGTGTTTGAGCCAAGTAAGACCTTTGGGATGGTCTACGGTGATTGTTATTTGATTCTGTTAAAAAACAGAAACTTTTGCTCTAAGTCCAGGAATTTTGTAAATTCACTGGAACGTGCTTTTAATCTGAAATTTTTACAAAATATTGATATACAAATTTCCCTGATTTTCCTAATTTTTCAGAATTTTTGGAGTTACAGAAGTATTCGAAGTTTACAGATTGCTACAGACTGTTCTGTTTTAGACAGATTCTGTTTTCTTTGTGTTGTTTGCTTATTTTGATGTATCTATGGGTTGTATCGGGGGGTATGAACCATGGAGAAGTTATAATACAGTAGATATTACACCAATATAAATAAATAATGAGTTCACAACAGTACCTAAAGTGGTGATTTATTTTTCTTATCCTAACGGATCTCATGAGTTTTCTGTTGAGTTTTGTGTTGTGAAGTTTTCAAGTTTTGGGTAAAGATTTGATGGACTATGGAATAAGGAGTGGCAAGAGCCTAAGCTTGGGGATGACCAAGGCCCCCCAAGCCATATTCAAGGATACCAAAGAGCCTAAGCTTGGGGATGCCCCGGAAGGCATCCCCTCTTTCGTCTTCAATCCATCGGTAAATTTACTTGAGGCTATATTTTTATTCACCACATGATATGTGTTTTGCTTGGAGCGTCTTGTATGATATGAGTCTTTACTTTTTAGTTTGACACAATCATCCTTGCTGCACACATCTTTTGAGGGGGACACGCATTAATCGTGAATTTATTAGAATGCTCTATGTGCTTCACTTATATCTTTTGAGCTAGGCAATGTTGCTCTAGTGCTTCACTTATATCTTTTTAGAGCACGGTGGTGTTTTATTTTATAGAAATAATTGAACTCTCGTACCTCACTTATATTATTTTGCAAGCCTTTAAACAGCATGGTAATTGGTTTAGGTTATGAATTTAGTCCTAATATAATGGGCATACAAGAGGGATATAATAAAAACTTTCATATTAAGTGCATTGAATACTATGAGAAGTTTGATTCCTTGCATATGGTTTTGAGATATAAAGATGGTGATATGAGAGTCGTGCTAGTGAGTAATTGTGAATTGGTAGAAATACTTGTGTTAAAGTTTTGTGATTCCCGTAGCATGCACGTATGGTTAACCGTTATGTAACGAAGTCGGAGCATGATTTGTTTAATGATTGTCAACCTTTGTGTGAGGGTCGGGAGCGCGCGATGGTTAACTCCTACCAACCTCTCCCCTAGGAGCATGCGTCTAATACTTTACTTCTATAACTAATAGACTTTTGCAATAAGTATATGAGTTCTTTATGACTAATGTTGAGTCCATGGATTATACGCACTCTCACCCTTCCACCTTTGCTAGCCTCTCTAGTACCGCGCAACTTTCGCCGGTACATTAAACCCACCTTCCTCAAAACAGCCACCTTATACTTTCCTCAAAACAGCCACCATACCTACCTATTATGGCATTTCCATAGCCATTCCGAGATATATTGCCATGCAACTCCCACCGTTTCGTTTTTCATGACACGCACCATCATTTTCATATTGCTTTGCATGATCGTAAGATAGCTAGCATGATGTTTTCATGGCTTGTCCGTTTTTTTGATGTCATTTGCTAGGCTAGATCGTTGCACATCCCGGTACACCACCGGAAGCATTCATATAGAGTCATATTTTGTTCTAGGTATCGAGTTGTAATTCTTGAGTTGTAAGTAAATAAAAGTGTGATGATCTTCATTATTAGAGCATTGTCCCATGAGAGAAAAGGATGATGGAAGCTATGATTCCCTCACAAGTTGGGATGAGTCTCCGGACTTTACAAATAATAAAAGAGGCCAATGAAGCCCAAATAAAAAAAAGGCCAAAGATGCCCACCAAAATAAAAAATAAAAAAATGAGAGAAAGAGAGAAGGGGCAATTGCTGCTATCTTTTTCCACACTTGTGCTTCAAAGTAGCACCATGATCTTCATGATAGAGAGTCTCCTATTTTGTCACTTTCATATAACTAGTGGAATTTTTTTCATATGCACAATCACTTAGTTTCTTTTTTGAGCTTTCATACACTTATAGCTCTAGTGCATCCGTTGCATGGCAATCCCTACTCACTCACATTGATATCTATTGATGGGCATCTCCATAGCCCGTTGATACGCCTAGTTGATGTGAGACTATCTTCTCATTTTCCTCACAACCTCCACCATATTCCATTCCACCTATAGTGCTATATCCATGGCTCACGCTCATGTATTGCGTGAGAGTTGAAAAGGTTTGAGAACACAAAAAGTGTGAAACAATTGCTTGACTTGTCATTGGGGTTGTGCATGATTTAGATACTTTGTGTGGGGAAGATGGAGCATAGCCAGACCATATGATTTTGTAGGGATAACTTTCTGAGGCCATGTTATTTCGAAAGGACGCAATTGCCTTGTTAGTATGCTTGAAGTATTACTGTTTTTATGTCAATATTAAACTTTTGTTTTGAATCTTGCGGATCTGAATATTCATGCCACAATAAAGAATATTACATGGATAAATATGTTAGGTAGCATTCCACATCAAATATTCTGTTTTTATCATTTACCTACTCGAGGACGAGCAGGAATTAAGCTTGGGGATGCTTGATACGTCTCCAACGTATCTATAATTTTTGATTGTTCCATGCTATTATATTATCTGTTTTAGATGTTTTATATGCATTAATATGCTATTTTATATTATTTTTGGGACTAACCTATTAATCTAGAGCCTAGTGCAAGTTTCTGTTTTTTCCTTATTTTTGAGTATTGCAGATAAGGAATATTAAACGGAGTCCAACGGAATAAAATCTTCGGAATGATTTTTCTTGGACCAGAAGAAATTTGCCAGACTTGGAGATGAAGGCAGGAGACTTGCCGGGAGGCGACAAGCCACCAGGGCGCGCCCTAGGGGGGGCGCCCCCTGGCTTGTGGCCCCCCAGCAGCCCTCCTAACCCTATTCTTCGGCCTATAAATTCCCAAATATTCCCCCAATACCAAAAAGAGCCACGAAAATACTTTTCCGCCGCCGGAAGCCTCTGTTCCCGTGAGATCCAATCTTGGAGCCTTTTCCGTTAATCTGCCGGAGGGGGATTCGATCACGGAGGGCATCTACATCAACTCCATTGCCCCTCCGATGATGCGTGAGTAGTTCACCACAGACCTTCGGGTCCATAGCTAGTAGCTAGATGGCTTCTTCTCTCTCTTTGTTCTTCAATACCATGTTCTTCATGATCTTCATGGAGATCTATCCGATGTAATACTCTTTTGCGGTGTGTTTGTCGAGATCCGATGAATTGTGGGTTTATGATCAGCTTATCTATGAATATTATTTAAATCTTCTCTGAATTCTTATATGCATGATTTCATATCTTTGCAAGTCTCTTCGAGTTATTGGTTTGGTTTGGCCAACTAGATTGGTAATTCTTGCAATGGGAGAAGTGCTTAGTTTTGGGTTCAATCTTGCGGTGTCCTCACCAAGTGACAAAGTAGGGGTAGCGAGGCACGTATTTGTATTGTTGCCATCGAGGATAAAAAGATAGTTTATCCCTCTACATCATGTCATCTTACCTAATGCGTTACTCTGTTCTTTATGAACTTAATACTCTAGATGCAGGCAGGAGTCGGTCGATGTGTGGAGTAATAGTAGTAGATGCAGAATCGTTTCGGTCTACTTAACACGGACGTGATGCCTATATGCATAATCATTGCCTTGGATATCGTCATAACTATGCGCTTTTCTATCAATTGCTTGACAGTAATTTGTTCACCCACCGTATTATTTTCCTTCATGAGAGAAGCCTCTAGTGAAACCTATGGCCCCCGGGTCTATTTTCCATATTATATTTTCAGATCTATAAACCAAAAATACCAAAAATACCTCGTTGCATTCTTTTTACTTTTGTTTTACTTTTCGTTTTAGCAATCTTTTATATCTATCTCTATCAGATCTCATCCTTGCAAATAACCGTGAAGGGATTGACAACCCCTTTTAGCGTTGGGTGCAAGAGTTTGATTGTTTGTGTAGGTGCGAAGATTGGGGACTTGCTTGTATCTCCTACTGGATTGAATACCTTAGTTCTCAACAACTGAGGGAAATACTTATCTACTTTGCTGCATCACCCTTTCCACTTCAAGGGAAAACCAACGCAAGCTCAAGAAGTAGCAGAAGCCCACCAAAGCAGGATTACAAGATCATTAGGAGCTATAGCATGTGGTGTAGAAGAACTAGGGGTTGGCCAATAGTAGTGGTAGACTGCTAAGGTACCTGCTGGTTCAGGGGAGCCAACACTGGCATTGCTCCTGCGTTAGCCAAAGAGATCGCAGGAGAAGTGAAGCAAGTAAATCAAGCTCAATTACAACTCACCTATTTGTTCGTTTACAAGGTTCAACACAAAATCATAAATAAGCTCGACCAAGGATATCCAGTTACCGAGTGAGCTCCACTCTTCGTCCCGAGCTTTTGCTTCTGCTTTTCTCTTGTTTTGATTTAAAAGTGAACTGTGAGTGAGGCCAATCTGCGAATCAAGTGTAACTCCAGACAAGGGAGAAACAATATAAATGGAATATTATGGGTTTGCTCGCCCTAAGCACCAGCTTGTGTTTCATTCACGGGTAACGCAGTCGAGTGAGGTGGTGAAGTTGATGATTGTCGTCGGTGATCGCCGTTCAGTTTTCCCTCTGATGCTCGTCGTCCAGTTTTTGCTCTCGCCGCCATCGGTGTGAAATTGGAGAGAGAGAGAGAGAGAGAGAGAGAGAGAGAGAGAGAGAGAGAGAGAGAGAGAGAGAGAGGTGAGAGTAGTTATGGCGGCTCTTCGGGAAACAACGGTACATCTCGAGCGTGGCTTCTGGCGTCCAACCTCTGATGCCCGCATGCCCCGAGTTGCATTGCTCCGGCCTCGTTGTGGAAAAATGACCGATTCGAGTGTTCCTACTCAGCCAAGCCCAGAGGTGCTTTAAACATTGTGCATGCCGAGATTTTGTGCGAGGCATGCTACCAATCAACCAATTTTTGCACCGCTCGGGCCTAGTTGGGCTTCATGCAAGCTACCGGACACATCCTAAGAGAATGCCACCTAATATAAAGGCGTCACGATCTCGGAAAGACGCCTAATACAGAGGTGTGTCGACATGAGAAAGACGCCCGACGGTATGTCGCTACAAGGAAAACTAGGATCACGTGTTCCTTACAGACGTGTAATGTAGATACCATGCTGGTGCTGCGACTGACGACCGATGATCATGGCCAGTCAAAGACGCCTTGGGGCACGGCTTCACCTGTAAGTTAGGCGCCTAATCGTCAAACGTGGATGAATGAGAGGGCCAGACGACTTAATAAGTTTTTGGAGGGAGGTGAAATAAGAAGTGGCGGGGGGCAGCAATCTGGCAAGGTAAGGCCTACGCCACACCTTAAAAAGTATCATATTCAAGCTATATGCACGCTGGTGTTGGAGAAATTTGAAAAGTTGGTGTTGTTGTATGCATGATTGCTTGCAATGGCCATACCATCAAAAGTATTCTGCCTCCGCCACTTAAGTTTATTCAGGGGTCAGTTCGTAAAAACAACACGTGCCGCGCATCCCCCTGCTCGTCGTGTTCCACTGATGAAATGTCCCGGTAGTCTATCTTCGATTCGGAGATCAAGATTGGACGACGACGGGTCCGGTCAAACGGCATGCACGTTTATTTTACGGCACGCGCGCACATTATTTCTGTTCCGTCGAGAACGATCGTCCAGAGAGAGCAACGCCATCTCTGCTCTTCTTCTCCCACGAGTTGGAACATTCAGCCGAGCTGAGCGCGACGCCTTCGTCCCGTGGAAAAACCAAGGAATAGTGCCGGTGGTTGCCTAATTTAGTGTTCGATTAAGCGCGGCGGAGTTGGTGAGATTAGAAGCGATCGGAGGATGAGACCGGGAAGCCGCGCTCAGTCGTCGGACGACGAGCGGGCGAATGGTCTATGCTTCTTCTTTTTCTTTCTTCTTTTGCGTGCGTGCGGCGGCGAATGTTTAATTGTTTATATGCGGGCGCTTTCGATTTGTCACGAGCATATCCGTGGAATACACATTAGGGTAAGCGGTTTGGATAAGACATGACACGACTGATAGACAGCGACCAGACCCCCGAGCCATTTCCCGTGGCGACGCCCCTGACTTTTGATGGTCACATTTGTTTGTTTGAGAATTGAGAACTGATGAAACTACGTAGCGCGTGCTGGCTTTGAAGTCCACGTCAAAACGGTTGCTCCGTCGAACTAGCTAATTATTGGCTGCTCTCGGGGATTAAACTAGTAGTACTATATAACTTTTGTCTAAAGTCAATGTATCTTTACTTTGGCTAAACTTATAGAAAAAATATCAACATTTAATGTACCAAATCAATATCATTAGATTCTTTAGGGAATTTAGTTTCACATTATATATATTGGATATTGTAGATGTTGATATTTTTTTACATAAATGTGGGCAAACTTTGTAAAGTTTGACTTGACACAAATCTTATACGCGGAGTAAAAAGAAAAAGAGTGAGTACTAATATAGGTCTACGCCAATACAGTTGCTGATTAATTCGTGGAATTAGAATAAAGTAATCGTTCATTGGAGATGATTATGATTGAATCGTTCTCGAAGAACGATTCTGACGCGCTGTGTTATCATGTGTTGAGTGTGTGCGTGAATCTCAGCACGATAGAAAGCATGGCAACTCCTGCGGGCACATTGCTTGGTGTGAAGATGTCGAAGACGAACATCTACCCCGGCAGGAAGCGCATGCCCGAAACTAATTTGAGTGTTGATCTTAACTCTCGTTCATCTGTGGTGTTCACCTAGCAGAACTTGTATGGGCCATCACACTGAGAGCTAAATTCGACAGATCCTCTGACATGGTATCCTAACTAGTTGTCTTGGCTCGATGGTAAGAGGAAAAATGTTTTTACCCAGGTTTGGGATCTCTATAGGAGATAACATCCTTCATCCCACTTGTGTTTTATTGCGTTGGAGTTGTGCACATAATACAAGTAAAGTACAAAGGAATTGAATATTATCTACTACGAGCTCGTCCTCTGTTTATATATAACTTACTGAGGTCCTAGCCTCCTAGGTTTATGCTACTAGGTGGGCTACGTCGGTGGAGGCAGAGTCCTTCACGAGTCCGGTATCTTCAGATTGTACTCGAACTTTTCAAAAATCTTTATGTTATCTACCATGGGCCGCCCAAAGTAGTCCAGGAAAAAACCGACCTACGCCAAAACAATTGCTAATTAACTAGTGCAATTAGAATCAAGTTATAATTCTTAGGAAATGATAATGATTGAACGCTCTCGTAGAACGATTTTGATGCGATGTGTTATGGTGTGTCCAATGTGTGTGTGAATCTCACAGGACAAAAGCATGGCACCTCCTGTGGGTGCATCATTCGCTCTATCTGCCACGCTAGGCGAAAGGCTTAAAATGGTGCTTCATTTTGTTGCTTTTGCGTGAAGCGACCTGCCCCCGCAGGTCCCGTCCTTACTCTCTCCCTTCATATCACACTTTATGGCAATTTTTTATGCATATATGGATGAAAATTATTGAACAAGTGACATTTTAATCTAAAGCATGACAACTTTTAGGCCTTTTATACATGACAATGTTATGTCTTTAGTGCAGTATGGAAACTCCTAAAATATGGGTGGCAACTTCTCTGTTGTAGTATGACAGTTCTTAGGCATGTCAATTCCTATAAATGGGTAGCAACTTTCTTTGATTAGCATTACAATTCTTTTTGCTGTGGCATGACAATCCTCTTCTCCTAGCTTGACACAATTCCTGAACATGGAGGCAACTCTCTCTGCTGTGACATGACAACTCTATGCATTACATCATTCCCATGTTCTAATCTATAGCATCGCAATTTTCTCTAACGTAACTTTGTAGAATATATGGAAAATTGCTATGCTAGCATGTCAGCGGGGTGTGTGTGTGTGCGCGGGCGCGCGCATCCGTGTGTGTGTTCTGCGTTAGTGCGTGTGTGTCTATGCGCGCGCATGCGTGTATGTGTGTGTGTGTCCGTGCGTGCGTGCGTGTGTGTTTGTGTGTGTGTGTGTTTTGGGGAGGGAGGGGGGGTCCAAGTTCACTCGCTTAATCTTTCTAGCTCACATACATCTCTCACGCCAGGGGTTGAGAGTCTATCTCGCGAGTATGTCCGTCCTAATTTCTTTCACAGCATAGACCACCACCATACTCTCACACAGTGTATGCCGAATACCAGAGTTGTGAAGTTTTAAGATTAAAAAATTTACCACATAGGCATCGCAATCTCTATCACTACTATTTAAAAAGAACGTAAGGTTTATTTTTTTCTCGTCCAACCCCACCTACATTCTCCCCTTCCCTTCTCCCCGTTTTGATTTCCCCCCTTCTCAACAAAGTTTTTCTCCAAGTTTCCCATGAAAACCGCCTCGATTTGTCTCATGTCTTATTCACTAACCAAATAAAATTAATTTTCTTTGATAAGACAATAGGTTATTATGACATCAGATCTACATTTCTGATACACAATCACATTAATAATGGAAAGGCATGTAAGTAATGGTGATTTTGTACAAAAACTCACTGAAATTTTAACACATCAATGCATATGTGTCGTCGCGCAGACTAACAAAATTTCTACTATTAAACAAAAGTTGGTGGTAGTACGTCCATTGGTGAAGCCTCTCCGTCCCCAAGTACTTCATTAACTTAATCAAATCAAATTAGATATTTTGCAGCACCCTTCTGGTGAGTGTAATTAACTCAATCAAATCATTTGAGCAATATGCCAGACACGGGCAATCAAATCAATTCTTTTGCATTAACTCAATCAAGTTAAATCACTAAGTGCATTAGAATATGGTGTGTGCAAAGTATATTCGGATACAATTGATGAATATGTATGCCCCCTCCCCTTTGTTTGCAACTCACGGGCAATTTTTTTAACACAACACATACGCAGACGCTCATACATATGCACATACACTCACCCTATGAGCGCACGCACACACACCCTACCAGCGGCGGACCCATGTTGGGCCGAGTGGGGGGCCTAGGCCCTCACTCAGTTTTTTTTTTCTCCGGCTTTGAAGCCCAGTTTATTTACTAGTTGGGGCCCAAGTTAGCAAAAGAATTGTGCCCCCGCTCACTTAGGCCTCCTCTGAGATTTTGCGTTGGGTCCGCCCCTGCACTCTACCCCTATGAACACATCCAAAAGAAGGAGCGCTGACACATCATCTATTGATAAAATAGTCACAAACGCCTTCGTAGTCGACACACATGTCTTCTCTCACTGAATGCACACCGCCGGAAGGCCCGAAATTAATTCAGGAAATCTGAACCCTGATGGGTTAATTCCAACACAACTACACAAGGAAACTAACTATTTGGGCTACGCTCAATTCACAACTCACGGGCAATTAGCTAGTGTAATATTGATGCCCCCCCCCCCCCCCCCGTTGTAATGCACGGACAGTGATCGAGCTAGAATAAATATATGAAAAACCCTTCCCGCAAACAAACAAAAACTCAATAGCCCTTCCCGGAAAAATATTCTCCTTAATCATGTCCACCATCTGAAATATTAAATTTCGTTTATTTACTCTTCCAAAACAGCATGGACAATTGAATCAAGAACTTCAAAAATAAACTAGGCAAGTAGCTAGCGTTGATCCGACACCAGGCACACATTGGCACATGGCAAGTACGTCAAGCCGAGCTAGTCGAGGGTGTAGCAGCAGTTCTTGAAGGTGCTCATGTCGCGGCTAAGGAGTGGAACGTAGGCGTCCACGCTGCCATCGCCCAAGAAGGACGGTAGTAGGATGAGCAGGCCCTCCACCGGCAGGTAGCTGGGCATGAAGAAGAAGGGCCGTCCGCCGCCAAAGTCCATGTCGTAGAACGGGATCCGCAGCCAGCTGTCGACCTCGATGTTGGGGCTCAGCACCATGTCCGCCGGGTCGGCCGTCGCCACCAGCCGTTCCTTCTCCACCGCGCCGGAGTTGGCGAAGTCGATGAAGGACTTGAAGTAGCCATCGTTGATCCGGGACACCTCCCGGCTGATGAGCTCTACCGCGTGCTTCACCGGCCTGGCCACCAGCTCCCCCGCCGTGGTGGTGGGCCGCGCCCAGAGGATGACGTTGCCGGTGTATCCGTCCGGCACCTGTGGGCTCATCCGCGCTCTCCCGTCCACGGCGATGGCGACGCTGGTGGTCTCCCCGACGTCGAGCCCGCGCGCCATCGTCATGCTCCGCCACAGGTGCGCCACCACGCACTGCAGGGTGCTGCAGGGCCTGGGCGCGCCAGCCGACGCCTGCGCCTTGAGCCTGGTGATGAACTCCCGGCTGAAGTGCACCTTGTTCACCACCACCTCGTCGTCGTCGCCGTCCGCACAGACAACGTCGTCGTGCACCTTCTCGTAGGGCTTGAACTCGACGCCACGGTGCTCGTACTCGACGTGCAGCGGTTCTCGGGGATGGAAGAAGGAAGCACGGTCGTGCACCGGGACGGGGTCGATGGCGGCGCCGCGGGTGGCCTGGCTCCACGCGACGAAGAAGTTACCGGTAGAGCGGCCGTCGGACACGATGTGCTGCGTGGTGAACCCCACGACGAGCGACCCGCACGCGAACCGCGTGACCTGGATCAGCATCAGCTCCTCGGGGCCGTCGTCGCCGCTCGGGTGCAGGTTGAGCACCTCTGGCGTGGGCTTGAACGGCATGACGCTGTCGAGCGCCACGTCGGCCGTCGCCTCCACGAACCGCGCGCCGGCGTCGTTGAGCATGATCGCTCGGTCGCCGTTGGCGTCCACACCGAGACGCCCGGCCCACTCGCGGTAGTCCACCAGCGCCCTGGCCAGCCCGGCCTCGAGGACGGCGTTGGGTGGCGCCGGCGCGTGGAACGCGTAGATCACCGAGATGTACGTATCGAAGTTGGCCTTGTCGAGCACGGTGAGCGGGACGACGTCGGCGGTGCACCCCGGAGCGACGCCGCAGGCGCCGTACTCGGGCTTGACGGCCTTGGACGAGTGCACGGTGATCTTCATGTCGACACGCACTAGGAATGAGTTTAATTGCTTGCTTACACGTACTAGGAGTCTACTAGGACGTGTATGGGTGTTCTTGAGCAACGAGGTAGCTGAGCGTACAAAAAAGGTAGTAGTGTGTGATTATTGGATGGTGAGGCTGAATGAGCAGACGTCGAGTGTTATATAGGGAGCTGGCCGGAGGGCGATGCATGCGTGCGTGCATGCATTTCCTGAGACCCTGTTTGGTTTATAAGTCCTAGGACTTTTTCTAGTCCCAACTAAAAAGTCCCTAGTCCCTAAAAAGTCCCTCCCTGTTTGTTTTCAGAGACTAAAAAGTCCCTAGTCCCTCCCTAGAGGTTATTAAATGACCATGTTACCCCTAGTATACAGAAAAATAACAACCAAACAACACCATGGGGCGGCGGGGCAATGGGTGCAGGGAGGGGCATTGTTGGAAAAGTCCCAAAACGTCCCAAAAAAGACTCTCCTTGAGAGTCTTCTTCATTTAGTCCCAAAAAGCAACTTTTAGTCCCTAGTAGTCCCTCCTGTTTGGTTAAAAAGTCTCTAAGAGGGACTTTTTCTAGTCCCTACACCAAAAAGTCCCTGGAAACAAACACCCCCTGAGACATTTCGTTGGAGCAGCTGGGGCTAGAATTGGATTGGTCAAAAGACATTTCGGCCCTGTTTGGTTTATAAGTCCTAGGACTTTTTCTAGTCCCAACTAAAAAGTCCCTAGTCCCTAAAAAGTCCCTCCCTATTTGTTTCCAGAGACTAAAAAGTCCCTAGTCCCTCCCTAGAGGTTATTAAATGACCATGTTACCCCTAGTATATAGAAAAATAACAACCAAACAACACCATGGGGCGGCGGGGCAATGGGTGCAGGGAGGGGCATTGTTGGAAAAGTCCCAAAAAGTCCCAAAAAAGACTCTCCTTGAGAGTCTTCTTCATTTAGTCCCAAAAAGCAACTTTTAGTCCCTAGTAGTCCCTCCTGTTTGGTTAAAAAGTCTCTAAGAGGGACTTTTTCTAGTCCCTACACCAAAAAGTCCCTGGAAACAAACACCCCCTTCTAAGGTTGGTGGGGGGCTGGACATTAGCTATTGGCGAATTGAGTTGACCATGCATGACATTTTCTGGGCGTCGAGAAGAGAGGAAACAACAGTAGGTATAGAATTTTCGATCGTTGATAGTACTGGTGAGCTCCGGGAGCACATGAGCATCGGTGCTCCTGCGCGCCCTCAGCCGTCGATCTGAGATCCAACGGTGAACATCGATGTTTTGGACCTGTGCGTAATTATGGCATTCCTCGGGGGTGTTTCTGCAAAACATCGATGTTCACCGTTGGATCTCCAGATCGACGGCCCAGAATCGCCCGGAGCAGCCGTAGCATCAGTGCTCCGGGAGCACAGGATACGTTCTCGGTGAGCAGAGGATGAAACCGGGACGCCACATTCAGATTTTAGACAGCGACCGCTGTGAATGTTAATAGACATACTAATGTAGTCTATACTGGCTTTTCACTGTGTTCAGAGGTCAGAACGGGAAAATTAGGTTTACATTGACTCGGTAAAATGCCCTTTGATATTTTAGGCCTCATTTAGGTTTACTTTTCCTATTTATTTGATTTGAAAATCCTATAAAAGGAATGAGCCCTTAGTGGTGTTTGCCTGTAGTGAAATATAGTTTAAAAAATGTTACCGCGCAAAAAAAAAAGCTATACGTTGTGATGGTTGACTTCGTTTTGCATTGCTGATTGTGTTGTGATGTCCTTATTATATACTCCCTCCTTCCCATAAATAAGATCATTTAGTTAGTTAAAACAACTTGCAAAATAATCTTATATTATGAAACGAATGGAGTAGTATTTTATTTACCGCAAAAAATAGGCCAAACGGGATTACAGTGATCCATGGCAATGCCAAACACAACATAATAAGCACTCCCTCCCTTCCTAAATATAAATTCTCTTGGAGATTTCAATATGGAATACATACGTAGCAAAATGAATGAATCTACACACTAAAATATGTCTATATACATCCGTATGTATTTTGTATTGAAATCTCTAAAATGACTTATATTTAGAAATGGAGGAAGTATCACATTTGAGAAAAAAATCACCAATGTACCCCATCTAGCAAACTTGCAAGACAATGTACCCCTTTCGGCAAATTACAAGCGAACTAGGAAGAAGGGCCCACCCGTCGAGCAAACGAGCCATGCCACGTGGTCATGTATTCATAGCATATAATTATAACATGTTCTTGCAGGAAAGAATCGAGAGTAGTTCATTTTCTGGAGTTTTGAGATTAACGAAATCATCGCACACGCCTTGTAGCTGAGTAGAATGTCATCCCCACTAGGGAAGCGTTGCTGAGAAGTCTGGAATAAATTCAGAAATACGAACACCCCTCTCGGCTCTAGGGCTTCAACCCGAGTGAGCTAGTTCCACCACAGGGAAACTAACCTTCTGAACTTACCACCTTCGTCCTGGTTTATTGGTCCCTTTTGTATTCCGTGTCAAATTTTGACCAAAGATTTAACTAACAAAATATAAATGCATGTCATCAAAACTTATATCTTTGGATTCATATTTGTACAAAGTTCTCAAGAATGCTATTTTTTATGACATGCATTAACATTTTGTTAATTAAATCTAAAGTCAAAATTTGACACAAAATACAAAGAAGACCAATAAACCAGAACAGAGGTAGTGGTTCGTGTATTGACTGATCTCTATTAGATCTATTTTTTTTTAGATATGGGCCTGGGGTTCTCGCTTCTGCGCAAGCTATTTCCGAACCTGCATACCTTCACATGCACACTCACCTGCTCCCTCCCTGCGGTGTTCGATCGGTTCTCAGACACGTACAGCGGGTTGAGTCGTAGGATTCAAACGCGCGCGGCGCGTACAAAGTCTTGGTCTTAGAAAATCGTTCGGTGAGTCAAGGCAACTTAACCCTGGTCGAGTACTACGTAGCCGTGCAAGCATCAAGAGGCTCGCAGAACTCTGGTCGACTATGCATGCAGCAAGAGGCTGGCAGAACTAAGAGTCTAATACGATGATTCGACGACGGCGAGGCTGCATGAGACCGTACCGTAGAGGTAGTAGTTGAGGGCAGACAGTTTACCTGAACGCAGTTGAAGCTTGAAAGTGATGGGCAGAGTATGCTAGGTTATCTACGGTTGAGGGATCAGGATTGGACGACGGGTCAAATGACGCCCATCCGAGCAAGTGGCACGCCACACGTACGATTACAGTTTCAAGTTTCAACGAATGAAACGATGGTCAAGGCCAAGCATAACACTTTCTGCTCTTCTCCCCTAAAGTGGAATCGTTGAACTGACCTGACCATGCCGTTTTCTGCCCCTTCCCGGAACAAGAAACGGCAGCAGCTGCACGTTCAACGCTTGCTGGGAGTTGGTGAGCAGACAGCAGCGACGAATATTAGTTACGTATATGCGTTCGATTGGTCACGGGGCCTTTTTTTTTTTATGATTTGAAGATTGTTCACCACGCCTACTGTGTGGTCTGTGATACGCGATCGTACTTTAGTGGGTAGCGGCTGGATAAGAAGATGACACGCTTGATGGAGGAAGCTGGGTAGGTACCATATGGTATTCCCTCCGTAGGGTCTGCTACAATATAGTCGAATTAAGATATTTGAACTTTGACTAAGTTTACATAAAAGTCTTTATATTTATATTTCGTTTTGAAACTAATGATATTGATTCATGTTCTAGGTGTTGTTAAAACTTTCAATAAACTTTGTTAAAATTCCCAAAGTTTTATTTTTAAAAGGTTATAATACGAAATATTACTGTATTAGCACAGGTCGTCTCTGCAAACCAACCTGTGGTTGGATAGTTAGAGGGACTAAGGTATCCCCAGCTCATCAGGGTTCAAATCTTGATGCTCGCATTTATTTCAAGATTTCCGGCGATGCGCATTCAATGGGATAGGACTTCCCGTCGACGACGAGGTGCCTACGGTGACTTCGTAAATTTCAAGAGGATATGCCGGCTCAGTCTTTCGGATGTGCTCATAGGTGTAGGGCGTGCGTGTGTGTGTTTATAGTGGGGTGAGTGTATGCGCGTGTATATGAGCGCTTGCGTCTGTACTGTGTTCAGAAAAAAAAAACACAGGTTGTCTCTGCAATGCAAAGTCCACACCAAACCATGCCTCGATCAAAACTCATACAACCTGTTTGGTAGCCAATTGGGTAGGGAAATAGGAGTTTGCACCAGGGGTTTACGAAGGGATTATTTATGATGGAAATTAGTGTGAGATGAAACTCTGTCCACGAAATAACAGGGTACCCCTGGTAAGAAAACGGTGGGAGTTGGCTTCCTCAACTCCCATTCCCCTTCCCACTTAAACTCCCATTCCCTCTAATCAATCAGTGGACTTTTAATCTTTGCACCCCTCAACTCCCATTCCCCGTCTCTAATTCCCACGAACCAAACACGCTGATAGAGCTATGAATCACCCGGTATAGATCGGTCCTTTATTCCAAGTTCAAAGAGGGATTAAATGCCGAAGCGTACACGGTCGCGAGAAGGCATTTTCCGGCCATCAAGTTTCAAGCTCATAATGCGATATTTTGATGGTCTTTTCTCATGTTTGCATTTTTTTGTTAGATGATAAGAGGGTGCGGGACTGATGTATTTATATAAGCTAGTTGTTACGGATTGATTTGAGAAATCATTGACCAGTTAAAATGTGAACCGAATTTAAAATTGAACACTTCATTTGAATAAGAGATCTCCTTGACCAACCATTGGCCAAGTCAAAAATTGGGAACTCACCAATCATATTGGTGCTATAGCGTTGCATGTTGGCATTTTTTTTTGGTCATGTGATAAGAGTGTGCGGGAGACTGGTATATTTTTATAATCTGGTCATTTCTGATTGATTTGAGAAATCATTGACCAGTCAAAATTAGACACCTCACTTGCATGAAAGAGCTCCTTGAAAAATTATTGACCAAGTCAAAATTGAAAACCTAATCCAAAACCAATGCCCTCAATCTTAAGGGGCGGACCGACGGCGACACCGGCAGGAGGCGAAAGAACCCTATGCTTTTTGGAGGGGAGGAGCTAGAGGCGGCGGCGGCGGCTGCGTGCAACCATCTCTTGCATCATCTACAACACCAAATAGATAAATTGTGAAAATAAATTACATATTGTGATGTTGATTCGGTATCACAAATAAAGATATTTTTCTGTAAATTTGGACAAACTTTAGAAAATCTTGACGTAAGACAAAATTAATATGCAAATTAACAAAAAGAGAGCAAGTACTATGACAGGTTCGCACGAAAACCATTTCCTATTCGTCATATTAGCTACTAGTATAATTATTGCTTTTAAAAATAAACGGCAATCTGATACTAGCTTAGTCGCACTTGCACTCTATGCTGCATGCAGTTCTTCTGAGTTTTCAAAAAATAAAATAGTAAAATGCATGACGGTAGGCTAGGCAAAAAAGTTCATTCATCAAAGTGGCCACTAGCATAACTAAGCATTGCTTTCAACTTTATAATTCCCACTAAAATCATGTGTGCTTTCACAACCATGTCCCGCTCGCAGTTCTTTTATTGCTTTGAAAATTTTAAACCCCCAACCCTCGCATTATCAAGAGTTAGTTAATCTCGCGCCGCAAATCTTCAAAGTTGAAGGTCTAAGGAAGAATGTAAAGGTCGCCGTATATATGAGACGGGGAAACACGAACGACTTTTCTTTGTCTCACTCACCAAGTCTATCACAGCTTCACTTTGATTATAAGCATAATCTAACAGGATGTAACAGCTCAGAAGCATATACCAGTGGCACATGCATTGTGTCACGTTTTTCATCAATTATTTTTCGTTCGCTGTCACGGCCCAGGGGTCTGAACAAGACATGTGCATATGGTCCAACCAATACCTGTCCTTCCCTAACATTCAAGGTCCTTCCCTAACATTCAAGGATCGGAATGAAGGTAGAACCTGCGAGGCTTGAAGTTTCCCTTGACTAAGAGCAACTCCAACGCGCCGACCCAAACGAACGGCAGATATGTTCGCTTTTTGTCCGTTTGGGTCAGCCGCCCGCTCGCCGTCCGCCCTCTTTAAGATTTGAGTCGACGGTGCGCTCAACGGCCGCGACCCATTTATGTCCATACGCAAATTTCGAAAAAGGCCCGCGGCCATAGATCATGCCAGCGGCCATGTTGTCGCCCGAAGTTCATGCCGGCACCATGCCAGCGCCGGCATACAATGCCAACTTCAGAAAAACAGCACGCAGTTCAGCTGGCGCACTTGCCAGCGGGCCTGCACACTGTTAGGAATGAGCAACTAACTTTCACAGGGGCCAAAGGCCAGTACATATACATGTGAGGTAGAACTGCAGGAAACCCCTTATACACTGGGGATATACGGAAAAGGAACTATACACATCTAACACCCCCCCGCAAACTCATGGTGGGTCAACAACACTGAGTTTGGAGAGAAAGAACCCATGCTGCGCTCGAGTCTGTGCCTTCGTAAAGAAGTCCGCGAGCTGTAACTCAGAGGGCACATAGTGAAGAGCGAGAACCTCATCCTGCACAGCAGCACGTACAAAGTGGGCATCCACACCGATGTGCTTGGTGAGCTCATGCTTCACCGGGTCACGCGCAATACTGATAGCACCGGTACTGTCAGACAGTAAGGGAGTCGAGGTGGTAGCAGGCACACCAAAATCCTCAAGTAGCCACCGTAACCAGATCACCTCAGCCGTCAACATAGCCATGGCTCGTAACTCAGCCTCTGTACTCGAGCGGGAAACAACAGTCTGCTTCTTTGTCTTCCAGGCAATAAGAGAGCCACCAAGAAAGACACAGTAAGCAGACAGCGAGCGTCGATCGGAGGGATCACTAGCCCAGGTAGCATCAGAGTAGGCCTGGAGCTCAAGAGAGCTGGAGCGGGGAAAGAAAAGGCGCTGAGAGATCGTGCCACGAAGATATCGTAGAACACGGAGGAGATGACTATAGTGGACAGAGGTGGGGGCTGAAACAAACTGACTCAGGATGTGGACAGGATAGGAGATGTCAGGACGCGTAACAGCAAGATAGACAAGACTGCCAACGAGGTGACGATAGCGAGTGGGATTAGGAAGAGGGTCACCATCAGAGGCACGAAGCTGAACGTTGAGCTCCATAGGAGTCACAACAGTGCGCTCATCACCAAGAGCAGCGCGAGAAAGAAGATCCTGAATATATTTTTCTTGGGAGATATAGAAGCCATCAGAGGTCGAGGAGATCTCAATCCCAAGAAAATAGCGAAGTGGACCAAGATCAGTCATGAGGAACTGGTCGCGAAGGCGAGCCTTAACAAAGGCAATGTAGTCAGAGTCGTCACCAGTGATGATCATGTCATCAACATAGAGAAGGAGAAGAGTCCGACCACGAGGAGACGTGTGAACGAACAAGGCGGGATCATGATCACTGGGCGAGAAACCCGCGGCAGTCACAACAGAGGCGAACCGCTCGAACCAGGCACGAGGGGCCTGTTTAAGACCATAGAGAGAGCAGCGAAGTCGGCAGACCATACCATCAGGAACATAGTACCCTGGGGGTGGCTGCATATAGACTTCCTCACGCAACTCACCATTGAGAAAGGCGTTCTGAACATCAAGCTGAGAGACAGACCAATGACGAACAGAAGCGACAGCAAGGAGAGTGCGGACAGTGGTCATCTGGGCAACAGGAGCGAATGTCTCATCATAATCGCGTCCTTGTTCCTGCTGAAAGCCACGAGCCACAAGACGAGCTTTGTAGGGCTCAAGAGAACCATCAGAGCGAGTCTTAATCTTATAGACCCACTTGCATGTGATGGGACGAACACCAGAAGGAAGGGAAACCAGATCCCACGTGCCAGAACGCTCAAGGGCAGCGAGCTCCTGGGCCATCGCAAGCTGCCATTCAGGCTGAGTCAGGGCAGCCTGATAGGAAGTCGGCTCAGCAACAACAGAGAGGCCGTACTTGGCAGGAGAGTAGCGCTCAGGAGGGGGTCGAGGTCTAGCACGGAGATTATGAACTGGTGGAGGCGTGGAAGGAGGAACATCGGAAGTGGAAGATGTGTCAGGAGAATCATCCTCAACACGAGGCCGGCGAGTGTAGTGGAGAGGAAAAGGAGAGAGAGGCCGACGGATCGGAGAGGATGGTGGAGAGGAGGATGGAGGGGATTGTGGTGTCGGTGGCATGTGAGGAAGAGTGAGACGGGTCTGAGGAAGGGGAGAGACCTGAGGCACAGAGGAGGATGTATCAGGAAGGAGAAGGAAAGAAATATCGTCCACAGAGAAACTCGAGGAGGAAGGGCGGGGGTAGTAAGAGTGAGACTCATCAAAGGTCACATCACGTGAGATGCGCAAGCGACGACCAACAGGGTCCCAACAGCGATAGCCCTTGTGCTCATCACTGTAGCCAAGGAAAACACACTCAACCGACTGAGCCGTCAGTTTGGTGCGTTCTCGCGGGACAAGCAGGACATAGCACACACATCCAAACATACGAAGAGCTGAGTAGTCAGGAGATCGACCAGTGAGACACTCCATAGGAATACCACCCTGCAGAGCAGTCGAGGGCTGAATGTTGATGAGATAGGTGGATGCAGAAACAGCCTCAGCCCAAAAGTGGGGTGGAAGGGAAGCGGCAATCATCAGCGCACGAGCCGTCTCAAGCAGATGACGATGCTTACGTTCAGCAACGCCATTCTGAGCATGAGCACCAGGACTTGAGAACTGGGCAAGAGTACCCTGTTCCGCGAGAAAACCACGCAACAGCTGGGAGATATATTCTCCAGCGGAGTCAGCACGAAAAGTATGAATGGGCGTGGAAAACTGGGTGTGAACCATGGCAGCAAATCGTTTGTATATAGAGAGAACCTCGCTACGAGATTTCATGAAGTAGAGCCAAGTGTAGCGCGAGAAATCATCAATAAACAAAACATAGTAGCGATGACCACCTTTCGAATCAAAGGGAGCAGGACCCCAGACATCAGAATGAACTAAGTCAAAAGGATGCTGAGATACGGACTCACTGGTAGGATAAGGTAACTGGGTCTGTTTGCCAAGTCTGCAACCATTACAATGTAAGGAGACATCTCCAGATACAGACCCTAAGAGGCCCTGACGAACTAAAGAAGACAAGCGAGAGCCACAGATGTGACCAAGGCGATGAGGCCACTGCTGGAAGGACGCAGACGAAGAGGCAGCAAGAGCATGAGAGCTGGCAGAAGTGGTGGCAGCGGAAGGAACACAAAGCCAGTCAACCTCCCAAAGGCCCTCTGACTCACGGCGCCGGGGGCCAGCACCAACCAAAGCCTTGGTGCGACGATCCTGAATGGAGCAAGAGTCGGTATCAAGAATGACACGACAACCAGAATCAGTAAGTTGGGCAGCGGAAAAAAGATTCATGGTAAGACGAGGAACATGAGAAACACTGGGAACAGAAAAAGATGGAGTAGAAAGAATGCCACGACTAGCAACAGGAAGAGGTGTGCCATCGGCAGTGAGAACATTAAGAGGAAAATCAAGAGGTCGAAGGGAAGATAAATCAGAAGAATCAGAGGACATATGAAAAGAAGCTCCAGAATCCAGAACCCACGAGGATGTACCTGACTGAGTAAGCTCCAGCGAGGGCGGGGTGGTGGTGGCAGTCACAGCAGCAATAGAGCCCGTCGACGAAGAACCAGAGGAAGCCAGCATGCGCTTGAGTCGCATAATATCCTGGTCAGTGAGTGACGGAGTCGAGGGAGGCGCATGAGTCCCACTGGAAGAAGAGCGACTCTGGTCTCGCTGTTTCTGGCGGCACTCAGACTCTGGGTGACCTTGCCTGGAGCAGTAGCCACAGAAAGTGTCACGGCACGATCGGCCCTTCTCAGCAGA
Organism: Elymus sibiricus; assembly: GCA_039707655.1. Taxonomy (NCBI): domain Eukaryota; kingdom Viridiplantae; phylum Streptophyta; class Magnoliopsida; order Poales; family Poaceae; genus Elymus; species Elymus sibiricus. The sequence continues at coordinate 488,940,223 of CM077665.1, forward strand.
AGGAGGGCGAGCCACCCCCCCTGAAGGTGTGGGCAGAAGCGGTGGAGCGGTGAGACGAGCAGACGACACAGGAGCTCGAGCAGCCAACACAGAGGGAACAGCAAGCAACCCAGCAGAGCGGAGGCGGGTCTCCTCGCACGAAGCTCAGCAAGCACCTCCGAGATAGGAACACGACCACGAGCAAGCAAGTGAGCGCGTCGAGGCTCAAACTCGGAACGGAGGCGAGATAAGAACTCATGGACACGCTGAAACTCCAAGTCGGACCTCATAGTCTGGCAGCAATGGCAAGTTCCACAAACAACTGTCCGAAGAGAGTCAAGCTGGCGCCAGATGGCAGAACTCTGTGTGTAGAACTCATCAACAGAAGAGTCACCCTGCTGAAGGGCGTGCTCCTGACGCACCACAGATAAGTAGAGCGCATCACCAGAGGGATGATAGCGCTGACAGAGGTAAGACCACATCGCTGCAACAGTACCGAGGCTCATGAACTCCGAAGCAAACTGAGGTAGGACACTAGCAGTGAGAACAGCAGCAGCCCGAGCATCATCATTGCACCACTGAGTGTAACCAGACAGAGCATCCCGGTAGAGAGAAAGAGCATCGGAATAGGCTGATACCTGCTGATCATAAGCATCCACCGCAGCATCATCGAGAGCCTTGGCTGCATCCCGATCAGCCTGGGAAGCTCCAGCAGCAAGAACAGGCGGCACCGGTGGGGTAGGAGCCACAGGAGCGACAGGGCAAGGCGGACAGGGGACCTCGCCAGAGAGAACGCCCCACAGGAGAAGGCCGCGCATGTGGATCCGCATGAAGCCCGCAAACTCAGCATAGTTGGTGCCATCGAAGATCACCGAGCACCGAGGAACAGCAACGTAGCCTGAAGCAGACATGAGGAACTCTTTTTTTTTTGGTCAACTGCACGGTACTACCGTGCTAGTGCCGCTCTACTACCGCTAAAGCAACAGGGGAAACAGAAAGTTGCACGGAGGGAGATTCCCAAGCGGAACTTGCTGCGGCAGTACACAGCGGAAGTACCGCCTAAGCGGTACTACCGTGGTGCACAGCGGTAGTACCGCCTAAGCGGTACTGCCGTGGTGCTCGGGGCGGCACAGGAACGGGGCGGCGGCAGCTGGGCGTGGCCGGGCGCGGGGCGGCGCGGGGCAGTGGCGACCGGGTGTGGCCGCGCGCGGGGAGGCGCGGGGCGGCGACGGCAGGCCGCGGCCGCGCGCGAGGCGGCGACGGCAGAGGAGGCCGCGGCCGCGCGCTGGACGGCGCGGGGCGGCGACAGAAGAGCGCGGCCGAGCCCGGGGAGGGGCGGCGTGGCCGAGCGCAGGCCGGGGCGGCGCGGCGCGGCGGCGGGGAAGGAGAGGGTCGGGAAGGAGAGGGCCGGCGGCGAGGGAGGAGATGGCCGGCGGCGGGGCACGGAGCTGCGGCGTGCGGGAGCGGGAGAGGAACCTAAGCATCTGATACCATGTTAGGAATGGGCAACTAACTTTCACAGGGGCCAAAGGCCAGTACATATACATGTGAGGTAGAACTGCAGGAAACCCCTTATACACTGGGGATATACGGAAAAGGAACTATACACATCTAACACACACATGCCAGCACACAAAAAAGGGCGGGAGAGTTCGACCACGCCATCGCGGCCGTGGTCATGCCAGCACACTTGCCGGCATACAAAAAAGGATGGCGCTCGCCGCCATACATCACTCGTCGTCAAACTTGAGCATGTCGGCCTGCATCTTCTCGAACCACGACCTCTTCCTTGGCGCCACGGTGTTGAGATCAACCTTCATGATCTCCACTCCCGTCATCATGCTCGCGAGAGCAACTTCTTTCGCCTTGGTCTTGGCGTTGGCGGCCTCGATCTCTAGCATCTTGGCTTGCTTCTCCGCCTCCATCTCAAGCACCTTGGCTTGCTTCTCCGCCTCCATGTCTAGCCTCCTTCTTTGGATCTCCATGAAGGCGTTCATGGACTCTTCCTTGTATCGCCGGCGCTCCTCCTCCCTCGAGTCCTTCTTGCTCATCATGCCCTCAACGGTTGCGATCAAGGCGTTCGCCACCGCATCCCGCTGGTCCTCCTTCTTGGAGTTGCCCTTCCAGCGCGGCTGTGGCTTCTCGCCTTCTTCCTCCTCCATGGCCTCCTTCCCCCCACGCGCCTTGATGGCGACATATTGCTCCTTGAACTTCTCCTCGTCTTTGACGATCCTCCAACAATGGGAGAGGTTGAAGCACTTGCCAGCATGTTGGACCTTGAATGCCTCCAAAGCTTGGAATGCCTACAAATGAATTGCATGCAAGCATATTGACAAAATAGTTATGGAAATGAACATGCAAGCATTAACGAAATGACACAAAGAGGACCGCTTTCTAGCATACCATGTCTTGCACGCCGATGCTGCTCACGGGGCGTGCCTTGATGCTCTCAAGAGTGGCACAAAACTTGTTGCACTCTTGTTGGATCACCCTCCCACGCTTCGAAACGGCCACCCATCCGCGCGTGCTTTGCATTTGGTACGGTGGAAACTTCTTGCGTTCATGAAACTCGCGATGGATGCGAATCCAAAAAGTTGATGCCTTTTGTTCCGTGCCGGTCTTGGGGTCTTGCCCAATGTCCCTCCAACACTCACAAAGAAGCTTGTCCTCGGCCGCCGTATACGCCTTCGTCCGCCTGCTCTTGCGCTTCGGTTTCTCCCCGGCGGCTTGGTCAGCGAGCTCATCCTCGAACAAAGGCTCCCCCTCGATGTCGACCTCATCCTCTTCCTTGAGACCGTAGTCGTCTAGAAACTCGTGGTCGAGCGGGAAGTCGTCCAGGTCCAGGCCGACCTGATCATGCATGAAGGCGACTTGATTTTGATCGAAGGCGAACAGCGTGAACGGTACTCGGCCGTCCTGGCTTTGTGTCTCGTCGGGATCGAAGCCAGCCCCGACGGCACGGCCAGCGGTCGGGGCACCACCCTCGAAGATAATGTTCTGCATGTAGTCATCATCGCTGGAGGCCGGTGAGGGAGTCCTGGTTTAGGGGGTCCTCGGGAGGCCGGCCTATGTCTTATGGGCCGGACTGTATGGGCCACTTGCCGAATACTGGAAGAATTGAAGACCTCATCTCCAAGAAGGAAGCTTCGAGAATCGTGGCTTGCTCTCCACGTTTGGACTAGTGAATAGGCATGTTTATCCCTTCGACGTGTAACCGACCATGTATAAACCCTAGGTACCCTCGGCGTCTATATAAGCCGGAGGGTTTTAGGTTGTAGGCCAACAGAACTCATCTAGGGTTTTAGTCATACGATCTCGTGGTAGATCAACTCTGTAATCTCTATACAATCAATATAATCAAGCAGGACGTAGGGTATTACCTCCATAGGAGGGCCCGAACCTGGGTAAAACCTTGTTCCCTTCGTCTCTTGTTACCATCGATCCTAGTCTCACAGCTCGGGACCCCCTACCCGAGATCCGCCGGTTTTGACACCGACATTGGTTCTTTCATTGAGAGTTCCGCTGTGATCGCCAGAAGGAATCGATGGCTCGCCTAGTCATCAACGAAGAGGTCCGCAATCCGGGCAATTTTGTCCCCGGACAGATCTTCGCTTTCGGCAGCGTTGTGCTGCACGCCGACCCGACTGGCCATCTAGGCCGCGTCGGAAGTTTTGCCCCTGATCAAGAGGTCAGATTCAGGAACTTAGAGTTCTCCGTAGACTCTCGAGGTGATCTGTCACTAACCGGGTTTGCAGTCTTGCCTGCCATGCCCGAAGACTCTGAGGCCTTAACCCCAGACCCATCTTTCGGCTCCACCCATGGGATCTACCCCGGCGAGGGCCCGACCTTCAGTCCGGATCAGGTCATAGTACCCGACGTCCGGACATCGGTTCTTGCTGAATACACTCCCTGCACGGACGCATCGGAGGTTCACTCCGGAAGCTCTGGGCAGACCGGTCTGATCGAGCTCTCGATACTCGACGAGGCTCTAGATCGGATCTCTTCGATGAAGATCAACGACGACCCAATCCCGATCTATTCTCAGATCGGGCCTCAGACGGGTAAGGACAGATTTTTCGTCCCATCCACCACCCACTTGATAGCCACTGTCGAGGATTTAACCGACATGCTAGACTACGCTTCCGAGGAAGCAGAGTACATGGATGAGGAAGATCACTCCCTCACCCCCGCTAAGACCGGGCAGTGGACTGCCACCTCTACATACGACGTCTACATGGTGGACACTCCGAAAAACAACGGTGAAAAATCGGATGAAGCGCCGTCAAGATGCCGAAAGCCGCATAAACGGTCAAAAGGAAAAAAGGGGCGAAAGTCTATCGATGGCACCGGGGACGGTGACACCCCGGAAGACATCGGCGGTCCCGAAATCCCTGAACAACCGTTGGAGGGTCAGGAGAGACCCGAAGACCGTTGCAACCCCGATGATCCAGATGATCCTGAGGACGACGACTACCTCCGCTCTATCGAGGGGGAGGATAATGCGGCTGCCGATGACTTCGCCATCCCCGACAATCCTGAAGATCAGGAATTGTTCAGGCAACAGCTCATATCCACAGCTTGCAGCCTGAAAGCAAAAGAGCGGCAGCTCCGAGCCGAACAAGACGACCTCAACGACCGATGGACGAGAGTCCTCTCAGCTGAGGAAGGCACGGCACCGGTCTATCGGACCAACCTAAGAGCTACCCACGGAGAAGGCTACTGCCGCAATTCGATGACGAGCTCACTGATACGCCGTCTCCCAAGCATACCCCATATGACAAACCAGACCGCCCCCCTCGAGGACGCGACAGGACGGCTGATGATACCGGCTATAGGCCGACGATACCCCATAGACGGGGAAAGGAGCCACTAGAGCCCGATGACAGGTTCGACCTGCGACACGACCTGGACTATAGAGCAGGCCGCACGCGATCCATCTACGGATCCAGAGGATACTCACCCGATAGACGGGAAGGGTACCGGCCTTGGTTCGACCGCGACAATGAAGATCGGGAACGAACCCGAACTAGGACAGACACCGATCACCGGCGCGCCATAGCTCGGGTCAGAGGCACCGCCCACCCACTGTGCTTCACGGACGAGGTAATGCGGCATCAGTTCCCGGAAGGGTTTAAACCCGTAAACATAGAGCAATGCGATGGGAGAACTGACCTAACCGTATGGATCGAGGATTTCCTCCTCCACATCCACATGGCGCGAGGAGATGACCTCCACGCCATCAAGTACTTACCCCTGAAGCTCAAGGGGCCAGCTCGGCACTGGTTAAATAGCCTCCCCGAAAACTCTATTGGGTGTTGGGAGGACCTAGAAGAGGCATTCCGATCTAACTTCCAGGGCACTTATGTTCGGCCACCGGACTCCTCCGATCTAAGCAACGTCATACAGAAGCCAGGAGAGTCCGCGCGGCTATTCTGGAATCGTTTCCTGACCAAGAAGAACCAGCTCGTAGACTGCCCGAATGCCGAAGCTATAGCCTCCTTCAGGCATAATATTCGGGATGAATGGCTGGCTCGACAACTCGGCCAGGACAAACCAAGGACAATGTCCGCCCTCACATCACTCATGACCCGCTTTTGCGCGGGGGAGGATAATTGGCTAGCTAGACGTAGCCATAACCCCGAAGACCCCGGAACCTCTGAAGTTCGGGATGGAAACGGGAAACCGAAGCGCAACAAGAACAAGCGCCGGCACAATAATAGTGATGCCGATGACACGGCTGTCAATGCCGGCTTCCGTAATTCCCGTCCTGGGCAGCGGAAGAAGCCTCCTAAAGGCAAACACGACGGACCCACCCCGCTGGACAAGATCCTAGAGAGGCCTTGCCAGATCCACGGCACTCAAGAGAAGCCCGCCAATCACACCAACCGTAACTGTTGGGTCTTCAAACAGGCCGGCAAGCTCGCATCCGAGGACCAAGGCAAGAGCCCACGCAGCGAGGAAGAGGATGAGCCCCGTGGTCCGATCGGTGGCGGTCAAAAGAAATTCCCTCCAGAGGTAAAGACAGTAAACATGATCTACGCCACTCATATACCCAAAAAGGAGAGGAAGCGCGCCCTTCGAGATGTCTACGCCATAGAGCCTGTAGCCCCGAAGTATAACCCATGGTCGGCATATCCGATCACTTTCGATCGACGCGACCACCCGACCAGTATCCGTCACGGGGGTTCGGCCGCACTCGTCCTAGACCCGATAATAGATGGGTACCACCTCACTAAAGTCCTAATGGACGGTGGAAGTAGCCTCAATCCGATTTACTCAGATACGGTGAAAAAGATGGGCATAGATCCGTCAAGGATCAAGCCCAGCAACACTACCTTCAAAGGAGTGATCCCAGGCGTTGAAGCCCGGTGCACAGGCTCCGTAAGCCTGGAGGTTGTGTTCAGCTCGCCCGATAACTTTCGAAGCGAGGACTTGATCTTCGACATCGTACCTTTCCGCAGCGGCTATCACGCCCTGCTCGGCCGTACAGCGTTCGCTCGCTTTAACGCCGTCCCTCACTACGCATACCTCAAGCTCAAGATGCCCGGCCCTAGGGGGGTCATTACAGTTAATGGCAATACAGAGCGCTCCCTCCGAACTGAGGAGCATGCGTTGGCCCTGGCGGCCGAATTCCATTACACCGATGATTGGCCATCGCCGACATCTGCCGTCAAGGTACCCAAGGCTGGGAAAAGAGCTCGGTCTCAATCCGAGGTACCAGAACCTTCCACTCCCGGTAAATAGGGACTCGCCCCCCATCGCACGGCCCTAGAACCAGCAAGGTACGTGCCACGGAGGCACAACTTCGCGCTCAAAATTCCATGGGCAGCGGTGGGGACATACTGTTAGAGGGTAGGTGTTCGGCCGGACCGAACTATTACCGTCAACACATCTTCGGACACACTATAGGTACCGTAAAATGCCTGCTAAAGGCGTCAAGCTCATCCATACCTCGGCGACTTCTCAAGACCCTTTCTTCAAGGTCCGTCCGCCGAACTAGCAAAGCCCATCAAGGCATACACCTCCTTAGGAGATGCAGGGGCAGATAAGCGACAGGGCACATCAAGGACGTCAGGTCATCTATCGAAGGCCCTTGGTAAAACTTCTCCTGTAAAATTTATATTTCATTTATCAAATACCTGTAAACAGTTGCATCGGCAATTTGAATAATAAGAGTTGTTGAGTAAAATACAGATATATCATTTTCTCTTTGATGTCCCTTTTCGGAACACTTTCTGTTTTCTCCCTCTTCTTGCGAACCTGTTTGGTATACTGTACGATGCAACCGGCTAATAGACCGGGGGCTCGACCTTAAAAATCGCCCTAATCACAATTTCTTTAAGTGTTCGGCGTCTTGGAATTCCGCTTTATATGCATTGGTTCCGAACCGTGTCTTGGGTCAATAGTTGGGTTGCCCGGCTCCTGTGCTTGCCCCTTTATGTTCCGCTCGTTCGGCTAAAAGGGCAAAGGGAGCACCGCTGCGATTGTGCTTCCGGCTAGTATGGTTAAGCGCCTCAGCGGAGAAAGCCGAAAACTGACTGTCATGGTATGCGAGAACCGGTCTGCGAATCCGAGCTTAACTAAATCTCGTCAGAGGTTATTCTGTGTCATACGATGGGTTTGGTGTTAGCACAAACCAGGTGCTATAGGCTTTGGCCGCAGTTCATCCAAACATCACAAACACCTGGGGGCTAGTTATCAGCTCCCGCACTCCTTTCTCGCGCCCCTATGGCTAAGTGAAAGCAATAAAGCATTATGGTCCGATTGCCTTGTCCGCTCCACACTACCGCCTTCGGGTACCGATAGTTCGGCTAAGGGTTACAGTGCGGTTGGAAGAGACACCTTGTGTAGTATCTACACGGGGGCTGAAGCCGACGACTCGCAGCTTTCAGGGTTAACGGCCACAAAAGGAGTTATAAAGGATGCAAAACATATAAGACATGATAAACCATGCATTTTAAATATATACACGCTGACAAGTCTTCGGACATAGTACAGCACTCTATTCATACTCATTCTCTCTCGTACACTGTGATTCTATGGCCCGAGCACCCTCCATAACTCCGGAGAAGTACAGCTCGGGGCACCTATGACCCTTTCCGGGAGGCGGAGGAGTTGTGGCTACCTTCATCGGATCCAGCCCCGGCCAGTGCACCTTGGCCTTCGCGAAGGTCATCCTAGCCCCCTCGATGCAGGAAGACCGCCTCAAGGCGTCGATCCGAGGAGTGGCGTCGCTCAGCTTCTGCACCAGGCCGAAGTAGCTGCCCGGCAGTGGCTCATTGGGCCATAGCCGGATACAAAGATCCTTCATGGCCGGTTCCGCCATCCGGTGTAGCTCCATCAGCTGCTTCAGCCGCTCCACAAGGAGAGGAGAACGCTCAGGGGCTTCGAATTGCGCCCAGAATAGCCGAGCTTCATCTCCTTCTCCCCGCAAAGCATAGAACTGCTTCGCGTCCGCTAAGTCCTTCTGAAGGTCCGAGCAGGCGCCTGAGGAACGCCATACTTGGGTAAGCAACTCGAACTTGCTGTCCCCGAAGATACACTGCAATGAATACGGCTTACCATCCAGGATAGCTTTGGCTTGGCGGAGCTCCTCTTCAAATGACCGCCTATCCACCCGCTCCTTTTGGAGATTGGTTTTCAGGGTGGATAGTTCGGTGGCCTGCTCCTTGCCCTTCCGCTCCAGATCCTCGCACTTCCGCCCAGCGTCTTTGAGCTCCTGCTGGATTTCCGCCACCCGAGCCTCGTGCTTGTCGCTGGTGGCTCTTAGGGCGGATAGCGCGGTAGCTGCTTCTTTGGCAGCCGCCTTCTCCACCGCAGCCTCCTGTTTGGCCTTCTCAAGCTCGGCCTTGAGCTTCTCAATCTCCTTCGCCAAGGCTGCGCAAGCATTAAGCATATCAAACAACACTGCATTGACAGTACGGTAAACGAAGAGTTTTTTTTTACTCTAATTCGACTTACCTTGCGCCTCGTCGAATCTCTTGTTTAGAGCGTCAAGCTCGTCTTCGGATCTCTTGAGCTTCCGATTTTGCTCTTCTAGCTCGGCAGCGTTATTGGCCGCTGCCGTCGACGAAGCCTGTAACAAACAACATCATATAACGTTACAGGGGCTTACAATCTCCGAACTGTCACTAAAATAATCCTGTGAACGGTCCTCTTAAGGGCTGACAGAACGATCCGAACATATATTGTCCTATGCATAGTTCGGATAAGGATCTATGAGTTGACCCCCAGGTAAGTTTTTCCAAACTCACCTAGGGCTCGGGGGCTACCATGCATATAATCATAACTTACAGAAATTAATATTTCACAAAGTAGAGCATTACTTGGCTTACCTGAAAGCCCGTCAGGAGACCGTTGAAGGCCTCCTTCAGTCCGGAATCCACGGACTGAATGCTCTGCAGTACCGCACCCATAAGGGTGCGGTGTTCCCCGGAGATGGAGGCGCTTGATAGAGCCTCCCCCATAGCCGGCCACCCGTTGGTCGGTGGCGCCGGTGGGGATCGATTGATCCGATCTCCGACCGGAGATTGAATCGGTGCCTCCGGAGACATGGTACGCTCCGGAGACCGCCTTGGAGGCGACTAGACATCTTCTCGTCCGGCCTCCTCAGTATCCGGGAGGGGCCTCTCTCCCGGGTCTTCGGCGGCCGAGGTGTTGGTCTCGGCCATAACGTCGTCGCCCCCGCCTCCAGTGTTCGGCTCCCAAGGAGCCTGTTGGGAGGACACCTCTGAGGTATCCTTTGCGGCGCCCGGAGGAGAGGGGTGCGACGCGGTCCCGCTCTCCGCTAGCTCGGCAGGCGGGGTCTCCCCATCTGAAGCCTGATCGGTGGGGAGAACTTGCGGTGGGCTGCAAGTCACAAAGGCGCTCACATGATTAATCATATTCAAAACTTAGCACTAATAACTCGGAAAGGTCTTCGGATCTGTACCTTCGAGGTGGGGGCTTGACCCTGAGGTTCCTTCGCGGAGCCCTCTCGAAATCCTCGGACTCAGTATCCGAGTCCGAGCTGTCGTCGGACGAGATAACCTGTGTCCGGCGCGCTTTATTCGGGGCAGGGGGATCTAAGTCCTCCGGGGCGTCCGATGACGCCGCCCTCTTTTCTGCGAGAGGGGAATCGCCTCCCTCCTCACCCTCAGGCTCCTCCTCTTGATTCGAGGAGGCATGGGTTTCTTCGGACGCAGCCTCTAGCTGGTCCCTGATGCGCAGGCCTGTTCGGCATGGCTTCTTCTTCTCCTTCTTTTCTGGCACCTTGTAAGGCGCCACGACGAGCATCTCCAGTAGCAGCGGAGACTTAGGGTCTTCGGGCTATGGAGCCGGACACTTGATGTCCGTGGCTTTGCTCAACCATTCTTGTGAAAGGTGATCGGAAAATGCTTAGACTATCTTTGGGAAGATAGAACCGGTGAAATGAAACCATGCTATACCTCGGGTGCGGGCTTGATGGCGCTCAAGCCAGTGTCCTCCTTCTTGCCCGGCCAGTTCTCCTGCGCCTTGAACAGCGCCTTCCATAGCTTCTCCCGCATGGTACGGAAGAGTTGACGAACTGTAGGATCGTTGTCAGTCCGATAATTCCACATAGGAGAGCTCCAGCGCTGGCAGGGGAGGATGCGCCACCGAAGCATAACCTGGACCACGTTGGCCAGGCCGACTCCTTCCCTGATCAAGGAGGCGATGCCCCTCTGCAGGTCCTCCACCTCTGTGTCCGACCCCCAGTCGAGGCCCTTTCGGACCCATGACGTCAATCTGGTCGGGGGGGGCAGATCTGAATTCGGCAGGAACAGTTCCGCCCTCCTCCTTTGGCTCGGTGATGTAAAACCACTCTTTTTGCCAAGTCTTGATAGTGTCGATGAAGGTACCGGATGGCCACACTGCACGCGGAAGCTTGCCGATGACTGCCCCGCCGCAATCCGCGTGTGCGCCAGCGACACACTTCGGCTTGATGTTGAAGATCTTGAGCCACAGTCCGAAGTGTGGCTCGACTCGCAGGAAAGCTTCACAGACTATGATGAAGGCCGGTATATGCATGAAGGAGTTCGGTGGGAGGTCGTGGAAGTCGAGGCCGTAGAAGAACATGAGGCCCCTCACGAAGGGGTGGAGCGAGAAGCTCAGTCCCCGGATAAAGTGAGGGACAAAGACCACCCTCTTGCCTGGTTTGGGGGTGGGGATCACCTGGCCCTCCTCTGCGGCGCGGTGGAAGACATTGGCAGGGAGGTAGCCGGCGTCCTTGAGATCCCGGATGTCCTGGTCTGTGACCGTGGATGCCTCCCACTTGCCGTTGGAGCCGAAGCTGGCCATGGCTAAGCTCGGAGGGGGAAGAATGGAAGACCTAGATCTGGGCTCGGTAAGCTCGGAAGATTGGGGAAGCTGGGATGCGAATGGGAAGGTGCGGATAAGCCTTGGAGTTTTCTTCCCCTTTTATTGAGACTTGCTGCTGGTTAGCCTCCCTTCACGAAGCCGTGAATCTCTCCGCTTCCCAAGGCGTGCATGCCGTTATATGCGTATGATTAAACATATCCCGTGTAAAATGGGGCACGATTTGTGCATTAATGGATCGTGCTGGTGGAAACGGCCTCGAACCGCGAATCGAGTCCTCACGACTGGTTTAGAGGTCGTGGTGGGCCGTGGCCTTTCATCTGAAAAGTTGTCAGAAAACACTATTGGTTCTCTGACGTTTGGCCTTCAAGTCCGAACTACTCATGGTATACAGACGATCTATGATCGGAAACATTACACGTCAACGGAGGCCGAACTATATCCCGAGCCGATCACTGTTTGGAGAAAGGAACTCGCCTCGCAAGCCGAAGACTCTGATCACTCGAAGCAGCTGGAGCCTGGACCCTTGGCGTTGGAGGCTAGTTCGGGGGCTACTGAGAGAGTCCTGGTTTAGGGGGTCCTCGGGAGGCCGGCCTATGTCTTATGGGCCGGACTGTATGGGCCACTTGCCGAATACTGGAAGAATTGAAGACCTCATCTCCAAGAAGGAAGCTTCGAGAATCGTGGCTTGTTTTCCACGTTTGGACTAGTGAATAGGCATGTTTATCCCTTCGACGTGTAACCGACCATGTATAAACCCTAGGTACCCTCGGCGTCTATATAAGCCGGAGGGTTTTAGGTTGTAGGCCAACAGAACTCATCTAGGGTTTTAGTCATACGATCTCGTGGTAGATCAACTCTGTAATCTCTATACAATCAATATAATCAAGCAGGACGTAGGGTATTACCTCCATAAGAGGGCCCGAACCTGGGTAAAACCTTGTCCCCTTCGTCTCTCGTTACCATCGATCCTAGTCTCACAGCTCGGGACCCCCTACCCGAGATCCGCCGGTTTTGACACCGACAGCCGGCATTCCATCGAACAGGTTGCGTGCGCCCGGCAGCACGTCCGCTGGCATCTGCCGCACGCGTTTCCTCGCCCCTCCGGATGACGAGCCACCGGCCACCGGTGTGGCGTTGAGGTCGATGGGCGTGGGAGCGAGCGCGGGCGTGCTAGGCGCCACCACGCTCACCTCGGGCGAGCGCTCCCCGGAGAGTCGGGAGACCTGCGGGTAGACGTGGAAGCCGGGCATCGGCTGCGTCGCCGACGCGCGGGGCGAGTCGGGAAGCACCATCCAAGGAAACGCCGATGAGACGGTGATGGCCGCGGCCACGGCGGCGTTGACGAGGCCATGCTGGCCAGGGTTTAACCCTAGGTACATTAGCGCCTCCATCGTTGCCGCCGCGACGCGGGCGTTGGTGGCCTCCTGCTGCTCGGCGGCGGCGACGGCGGCCGCCGCGATGGCTTCCTCCCTCGCGCCCGCCGTGTGCCTCCAGTTCTTTCTCTTCGTCAACTCCCATGCCCGCTCCTCGGGCGTCAGCTCCTTCTTTGTCTTGGGCGCGGCGGCGGTCTTGCGAGGGGGCGCTAGGCTTGCCTTTGCCGGAGGAGGCGCGACACTTGGTGGGGCCGGACGAGGCGAGGGAGGCGAGGCCGGCGGCGGCATCCAGGTCTGCGTCCATGGCATCCATGGCGAGCGGCGGGAGCGCGCGCGGGCGGGGTTTTGGGGGGGTGGAGGGAAATGGTGGAGGCTGCCACCGACCAGCGGGCCAGGGAGAGAGTAGGCGGGCGCACGCGCGTCCGCGCCGACGCAAATCCGGCTCAAAAATGGGCCGGGAATGGGTCGGCAGGCGGACGAAAAGCGGACGCGCGTCCGTTTGGGTCGGCGCGTTGGTCCGACTTTTCTGTCCGCGCCGACCCAAATGGATGCGCGCGGACGAAATGGGTCGCCGCGTTGGAGTTGCTCTAAGAGCATCTATAGTCACGTAGTCATGGTTGGTAAATCCGGCCCTCAAACCTCCGGGCACGTTTGCGGGTACTAATCGGACACGTCTTAAATTATGTCCTTCACATATGTACTTCTCATATCGAACACAACATATCCATACTAATCATGCAACATGAAGATAAATTACATAGATCATTACACGGACTATGAAACGGAGCTAGATACGTACATTACATTACGATAATCAAAAGATCACAGGCTGATCTCCAAAAGCTAACTACAAATTAACGACGGAGATGACGGAGATTCACCACTTCCTCGTCGGGCCTTTGCCCTTCCGATCGCCGGCGCAACTGTAGGCGTCCACGACTGGTGGAGAGTCTTGGTCGTCGGCACAGGAGGTGGAGTTGTGGTCGTCGCCGTCGTCGGAGTCTGAGTCGGAGAGGACGATCAGCCCCTTCATCCGCCGGACACCCCTGCCCTGTTGTCACTTCAATATCGCGACCCGAGCCGCCTCCTTCGCCTCGCGCTCCGATTGCTCAATAGCAAGTCAGAGTGCCTTCACGTTCTTCCGCCGTAAGCAGCGAGCGTCCATTTGTGCGGTCGTGAGCGACCGGCGGTAGACCCATGCAAGGAGTCACTTGTCCTCGTCAGGCTCCGCTTGAATCCTGTGGCAGCGACGATCGGACTGCTCCGCCGCATCCCTCTACCTTACCCGTTGTCTCTCACAACGGGTGGCGCGCGCCTCCAATTTCGGAGTGCGCGTGCGGGCCGGCGGCGTGGGCAGTAGCACCCACAGCTGCCCGCGCGAAGGAACGGCCTGCGGGGGAAGGAGACATCGAGGGGGCGGTGCGGATTGCACTAACCTGGCGGAGCTGCGCGAGGGCCGGGAGGGTCCAGCTCTGGCACGGGAGATGTGGCGACGCTTCAGATCCGGAGCTATCGTCAGTGTCCATCTTAGACCGCTCCAAGGCAATGAGGAGGGCTAGCTCCTCCTCGTAGTCGAGGTCGGAGCCGAAGTGGTGGCCAGAGCTCAACATTGGATTGGATTGGATTGGAATCCAAGAGGGAGAGGAGAGGACAGAGCAAGAAAGGCGAGTGAGTGTGATCTAGGGTTCGGAGCGAGCCCGGATTAGGGATTTTGTGGGACAGTGGTGGGGTTGATGGTGGGTCAGACCTGTCAGCTAGGATGTGGCGGACGCGCCCGAGCATGGCCAGGACGCCCCATATTCACCCTAGATTTGGGCTGGACATAAGGGACTCCGGAGAGCCCGGGCGTTTGAGGCCAGTTTGAAGCGCCCGGCTGTAGATGCTCTAAGGGCATCTCCGTCCCTAACTCTTAGACCTTTCGCATACGTCCGGTCCGCATGGTCTGGTCGTGTTCTGCCATCCAACGTGGTTCTGTATCGGTCCATCGAGCGGTCCGAATGTGTTTTTTCTCGCAAAACAGAGACAAAGTAGAGGGCTATGCGGGCGTTCGGACCGCCGCCACGCCCAATCCTGACTACCCTGGCCCACCAAAAACCCTCTTCCCGCGCCCGCGTGCGTTCCTGCCCGGCGCTAGCTGCTCACATTCATGCCGCTGTAGAGCGGCTGCTCCGCATTGACGTCGGCCCAAAACGGACGCGGCCTCTCACTAAAGCCTACATTGAAGCGGCGCGCCGGCCGAGAGAACGATGCTCGTTGCACGTCTGGCTGAAAACGCCTCCTCGCCGCATTCAACCGGATTCACACTGCTCCACCTACCTCCATTGAACCTGCGCGTGTGCCGAGAAATCTACTCCGTCCACACGTCTGTCTGCCAGCCGGCCGACATTAAACACATCACCGGTTGGATCCTCACGTGCGCCCGCTATTTAAACGAGGCCAAATGTCGGGCAAGAACTGTATTGCACCTCCACTCCCCATCTCCTCCTTGCACCATGTTCTGCACACTCCCCATGGCATCCAGCGAGCAGGAAGAGGGGTTCTCTGGCATAAAAGCCAGCACAACCCTGGGTGAGTTTGCAGGTAGGCAAGCAGATGAGCAAGCCGCCACTCCAAGCTGGCCCCTTGTGTAGCAACTCGCCACTCCAAGTCAGCTCGCAAAGGAGTGGCATGTTGCTCCATGCCGACACGTAGGGGAGTATGGGTGGCATGCGCACCGTGGCTGTCGTCGACGCCGCGGTGACGTCACGCTCCTCTCGCGCCGTCCGTCGCAAATGTTGGCGGAACTTCGCCCTACCGGCGGAGGCGACCAACACGTCAGTGGACGCCGCCGACACCGAGGAAAATTACAACATGGGAGGCCGCCGCCGCTTGGGCCCCACGATGGCCACCGCCACTGCTTCGCCGACATACACAATCGGTGTCTTGCCTGATTCAGCGCAGACCATTGTTGACCCCTGCCTCGGCTTCGCTGAAGCATAGGAGCCACTCTTGCCCTCTGGCTGAAGCAAGGCCACTCCGATGTGTGGCGTAGACGGGCAAAGGGAAGATATGGCGGAGGTGGAGGGCACGAAGGGTAGCCAGGTCGTAGGATTGGAGATCTACCGCGACCAGCATTAAACTAGGTGATTAGTTGAAATATGTCCAAAATTATACCTCCGGAGTCGGACGAGCTCGCTTTTAGTTAAAGTATGTCCGAAATGTAATGAATTTCGTCCGGTTTGTAAGAAATTTGTCGTTTGCATGAATTTTGTCCCGTTAGTTCAAACTGTGGTTGAAATGTATGTAGGCAAAGTTGGATGACCGGTTCAGACATCTGTGTCCGTGGACGGATGCGGAAGCAAATTTGCAGGTCGGTGTTGAAGATGTCCTAAGACAGATATCCTGGAAAATTCTCAGTGGTTTTTCTTTCTTAAATATATGGTACAAATATAGACGCCCACAAATTTATAGGTACACTTATCCATACACATGTTTTGTGGACTTTACAAGATTTTTTTTCCATATTCTAGCATTGCGTTTTCGAAATCATGCGAGCCAAATATTTCTTCAGTCAATCAATGCGGGAGGTCGTATAATTACCCTCAAGCTAGTGCTACTCTAAGCTCCTAAGCTACTCTCTCCGTTTATAATTAGGATGTTCTAACATTTCCCCGAATCGAATGTATATACATACACGTATTTTAGTTTTTGTTCACTCATTTCAATCGTTATATACCCCATCCATTCTATAATGTAGAGTGCCCATGTTTTATGAGATTTAAGTTTGACCACAAATTAACCAACGTAGATGACTGCGACGGAAGCAAAAATTATATCATTTAATTCGTATTCGAGGAAGTTTTTAATGGTATAATTTTTGCTCCCGCCGCAGTGGCCCGTGTTGGTTTTTTTTATTATTATTTTTAAAACGGAGGCAAAGGACTTGCGTCATTCATTAATAAAGGAGGGGAGTTTTAAAGTACAGGTTAACTCCACATCATAGCCTGTTCGACAACAAAAGAAACAACAACTACTCTCGCGGCATGACGATACTCAGCTGACTAGTGAGGGAGTCCTGGACTAGGGGGTCCTCGGGCCGCCAGCCTACCTTCTACTAGGCCGGCTCGATGGGCCGCTTTCTGGCCATCATGGGAAGGGCCGAATGTATCGAAGACCCCACGTTTCAGAAACAAGCCTCGAAGGCGCGTCGTGCACTCCAAGTCAAGATGAGGAGATCGGCATTCTTCATCCCCGGCAGGTGACCTGTCATGTGTAAACCCTAGGAACCCCCCGGTGTCTATATAAACCGGGAGGGTTTTAGATTATAGGGCAGAGAAACTCATCTAGGGTTTTAGCTAGTCGATCTCGAGGTAGATCAACTCTGTAACCTTCATACCTTCAATATAATCAAGCAGGACGTAGGGTTTTACCTCCATAGGAGGGCCCGAACCTGGGTAAACATCGTCTCCTTCGTCCCTTTGTTACTATCGATCCTAGACTCACAGCTTGAGACCCCCTACCCGAGATCCGCCGGTTTTGACACCGACATTGGTGCTTTCATTTAGAGTTCCGCTCTGATCTCCAAATGAATCGATGGACTGCGTTGTCATCAGCGAAGAGGTCCGTAACATGGACTCCTTCGTCCCTGGACAGATCTTCGCTTTCGGCAGCATCGTGCTGCACGCTGACCCGACCGGCCGTCTTGGCCGGGTCGGGAGTTTCGCCCCCAATCAAGGGGTCAGATTCGGGAACCTAGAGTTCGCCGTAGACTCTCGGGGCGATCTTTCGCTCACCGGGCTTGCAGTCTTACCCGACGCGCCCGAGGACTCCGAGGCCTCAACCTCAGATTTCACTTCCGATCCCGTCCGCGGGACCCATCCCGATGATGATCTGGACTTCAGTCCGGATCCGGCTATAGCGCCAGATGGCCGGGCATCAACTCCTGCCGAATACACTTCTCGTGCGGACGCGGCGGAGGTTAACTCCGAACGCGCCAGGCAGATCGACCCGATCGAGCTCTCGGTACTCGGCAAAGCTCTAGATCGGATCTTGTCGATGAAAACTACTGACGACCCAACCCCGATTCACGCTCAGATCGGCCTTGAGGCGGGTCAAGAAGAACTTTTCGTCCCACCCACCACCCACTTCGTAGCCACTATCGAAGACTTAACCGATATGTTGGACTACGCCTCCAAGGAGGCAGAGGACATGGAGGAGGAGGATCGCGCTCCCACCCCCGTCAACACTGGGCGATGGACTACCACCTCCACCTACAACGTCTACATGGTGGATACTCCCGCCGATAACAGCGAGCGCTCGCCAGCGAACAATGGCGATGACTCGGGTGAGGCGCCGTCAAGGCGTCGGAAACCGCATAAGCGATCAAAGACAAAAAAGGGAAGGGAAGCTATTGCTGGCACCGGGGAAAATGATACCCCGGAAGACCTCGGCGATCCTGATATTCCTGAATATCCGTTAGAGGACCAGGAGAGGCCGGAGGACCAGCGCGACCCCGAAGATCCGAACGATTCCGAGGATGCCAACTACCTCCCCCCTAGAGAGGAGGAGGATAGCCCGGAAGACGAAGACTTCACCGTCCCCGACAACATTGAGGATCAGGAACGGTTTATGCAACACCTTTTAGCCACTGCCCGAAGCCTAAAGGCAAAAGCACGGCAGCTCAAGGCCGAACAGGACACCCTCAACGACAGATGGACAAGGGTCCTATCAGCCGAGGAAGAATACGGCGCCGGTCTATCGGACCAACCCAAGAGCTATCCACGCCGGCGGCTGCTGCCACAATTCGATGACGAGCTCCCTAATACGCCGTCCCTCAAGCACGCTCCATATGACCAGCCGGACCGCCCTCCCCGAGGACGAGATAGGATGGCTGGTGATGCCGGTTATAGGCCGGCGATACCCCGCAGAAGGGGAAAGGAGCCAATGGAGCCTGAGGACAGGTACGACCTGCGACACGACCTGGATTATAGAACAGGCCGCACGAGATCCATCTACGGATCCAGAGGGTACTCCTCCGATAGACGGGACAAGTACCGGCCCTGGCTCGACCGAAACAATAGAGTTCGGAACCAAAACTGGGCCAGAACAGACACCGACTACCAGCGTGATATAGCCCGGGTCAGAGGCGCTGCCCACCCACGGTGCTTCACCGACGAGGTGATGCAGCATCAGTTCCCGGAAGGGTTCAAACCCGTGAACATCGAGCAATACGACGGCACAACTGACCCAGCAGTGTGGATCGAGGATTTCCTCCTCCACATTCACATGGCACGAGGAGATGATCTCCACGCCATCAAGTACCTCCCCCTTAAACTTAAGGGACCAGCTCGGCACTGGTTAAACAGTCTCCCCGAAAATTCTATCGGGAGCTGGGAGGACCTCGAGGATGCATTCCGATCTAACTTCCAGGGAACCTATGTGCGGCCTCCGGACTCCTCCGACCTAAGCAATGTCGTCCAAAAGGCTGGAGAGTCCGCTCGACAAATCTGGAACCGGTTCTTGACCAAGAAAAACCAGATCGTCGATTGCCCAGATGCCGAGGCTACAGCCTCTTTCAGGCACAATATTCGGGACGAATGGCTGGCTCGCCAGCTCGGTCAGGATAAACCTAGGACCATGTCCGCCCTTACATCACTCATGACCCGCTTTTGCGCGGGCGAGGATAACTGGCTAGCGAGACGAAGCCACAACCCCGAAGACCCCGGCACCTCCGAAGTCCGGGATGGAAACGGGAAACCACGGCGCAATAAAAACAAACGCCGGCATAGCACTAGCGACGCCGACGACACGGCCGTTAACGCCGGCTTTCGCAACCCTCGATCAGGGCAACGGAAGAAGCCTCCTAAAGGCAACCGCAATGGACCCACCCTGCTGGACAAAATCATGGAGAGGCCTTGCCAGATCCATGGCACTCCAGACAAGCCCGCCAACCACACCAACCGTAACTGTTGGGTGTTCAAACAGGCCGGTAAACTCGCAGCCGAGGAGCAGAGCAAAGGCCCATGCAGCGAGGACGACGAGGAGCCCCGCGGTCCGAGCAATGGAGGTCAGATGCAATTCCCTCCAGAGGTATAAACTGTGAACATGATATACGCCACTCATATACCTAAAAAGGAGAGGAAGCATGCCCTTCGAGAGGTCTACGGCGTAGAGCATGTAGCCCCGAAGTTTAACCCATGGTCGGCCTACCCGATCACTTTTGATCGACGAGATCACCCGACCAGTATCCGTCACGGAGGTTCGGCGGCCCTCGTCCTAGACCCCATTATCGATAGGTATCACCTCACTAAAGTCATAATGGACGGAGGAAGTAGCCTCAATCTGATCTACTCAGATACGGTGAAAAAGATGGGCATAGATCCATCAAGGATAAAGCCTAGCAACACTACCTTTAAAGAAGTGATCCCAGGTGTCAAAGCCCGGTGCACAGGCTCTGTTAGCCTGGAAGTAGTGTTCGGTTCGCCCGACAACTTCTGCAACGAGGACTTGATCTTCGACATCGTCCCCTTCCGCAGCGGTTATCACGCCCTGCTGGGCCGTACAGCGTTCGCTCGCTTTAACGTCGTCCCACATTACGCATACCTCAAGCTCAAGATGCTTGGGCCCAAGGGGGTCATCACTGTCAATGGCAACACAGAGCGTTCCCTCCGAACTGAGGAACATGCATTGGCCCTGGCGGCCGAATTCCATTCTGAGGACGGTCGGCAAACACCTAAATCGGCCATAAAGGCCCATAAGGTCGACAAACGAGTTCGGTTTCAATCCGAACTCCCAGATTCTTCTTCTCCCCAGAAAGAGGGACACGCCCCCCATTGCACAGCCCTAACGCCCGTCAAATACATGCCAAGAAGGTACAACTTCGCACTCAAGATTCCATGGGCAGCAGTGGGGAACGATCATCAAAGGGTAAGTGTTCGGCTGGACCGAACCATTACCAGTACATGTCCTCGGACAAAATGCAGGTACCATCAAGAACCTGCTAAAGCGTAAAGCTCATCCACACTTCGGCGACTTCTCAAGACCTTCTTCCCAAGGTCCGCTCGGCGACAGCATCACCCTTAAAGGGATGCAACCCCGCACAGAGGAATATGAACGGACAGGCTACAGGGCACATCGAGGACGTCATGCCACCAATCGAAGACCCCTGGTACAACCTCCCCTCTGTAAATTTCATATTTCACCCTCAAATACCTGTAAACAGTTGCTTCAGCAAACGGGGCTATAAGAATTATTGAGCAAATACAAGACCATTATACATGGCCACTTTGTTGTATTTTATATTTCCTCTGTTCTTCCCTCATCAACTCTTCTTGCGACAACTGTTCGGTATACATCATGAGGCAACCGGCTAATAGACCGGGGGCTTGAATTTAAAAAAATCGCCGTGAGCATCACCCCCAGCACAACTGGTCGTGTGTTCGGCATCTTGGATTTTGCTTTATATGCATCGGATCCGAACTATGTCTTGGGTCAATAGTTGGGTTGCCCGGCTCCTGTGTTTGACCTCTTACGTTCCGCTCGTTCGGCTAAAAGGGCAAAGGGAGAACCACTGCGATTGTGTTTCCAGCTCGTCTGGTCAAGCACCTCAGCGGAGAAAGCCGAAAGCTGACCGTCATAGTAAGCGAGAACCGGTCTGCAAATCCGAGCATAAGTGTCATACTAAAAGATCAATAGAGGTTATGCTGTGTTATACGATGGGTTTCGTTCTTGTACAAACCATGTGGTGCGGGCTTCGGCCCCGGTACATCCGAACATTACACCACACTGGGGGCTGGTCATCTGCCCCCGCATTTTTTCTACGCTCCCACGGCTAAGTGAAAGCGATAAAGCATCATAGTCCGATTGCCTTGTCTCCCTCGCACTACCACCTTCGGGCACCGACACTTCGGCTAAGGGTCACAGTGCGGATACAGAGACACCCAGCGTGGTATCTACGCAGGGGGCTGAAGCCGACGACTCGCTACTTTCAGTTAAACCGGTCACATAGGAGTCAAAACAAAAATTAAATACTTATAAGACATGATAAACCATGCAACACTGATTATAAGGCGTTAAAGTCCTCGGGCATATTACAACGTGCTCATTCATATAAAACATCTTTGGAGCATTGGGCCTCTATTGCCCGAGCACCCTTCATCACTGCGGGGAAGTATAGCTCGGGGCGCCTGTGCCCCTTGTCAGGAGGCGGAGGTGCGGTGGCCATCTTGGTCGGCTGGAGCTTCGGCCAGTGCACCATGGTCTTTGCAAAGGCCATCCGAGCTCCCTCGATGCATGTAGAGCGCTTCAGCACATCAACCCGAGGCGCAGCATCGCATAGTTTCTGCACCAGGCCGAAGTAGCTGCTCGGCAACGGCTCCCCAGGCCACAGCCGGATGCAGAGGTCCTTCATGGCCGGCTCCGCCGTCCTGTGCAGCTCCATCAGTTGCTTCATTTGCTCGCTGAGGAGAGAAGAGCGCTCGGGGGACTCAAATTGTGCCCAGAACAGCCGAGCCTGATCATCCTCCTCCCGCGAAGCATAGAACCTGTTCGCGTCCGCTGCACTCTTCTGGAGATCCGCACAGACGCCTGAGGAACGCCACACCTGGGTGAGCAAAGCAAACCTGCTACCACCAAAGGCGCATTGTAGCGAATACGGCTTACCGGCTGTGATAGCCTTGACCTGGCGAAGCTCCTCTTCAGAAGACCGCCTATTGATGTCTACTATGCAACCTTCTTCTTGTAGACTCCTGTTGGGCCTCCAAGCGCAGAGTTTTGTAGGACAGTAGCAAATTTTCCTCAAGTGGATGACCTAAGGTTTATCAATCCGTGAGAGGCGTAGGATGAAGATGGTCTCTCTCAAACAACCCTGCAACCAAATAACAAAGAGTCTCTTGTGTCCCCAACACACCCAATACAATAGTAAAATGTATAGGTGCACTAGTTCGGCGAAGAGATGGTGATACAAGTGTAATATGGATGGTAGATATAGGTTTTTGTAATCTGAAAATATAAAAACAGCAAGGTAACTAATGATAAAAGTGAGCACAAACGGTATTGCAATGCTTAGAAACAAGGCATAGGGTTCATACTTTCACTAGTGCAAGTTCTCTCAACAATACTAACATAGTTGAATCATATGTAAATCCCTCACGTGCGACAAAGAGTTCACTCCAAAGTCACAAATAGCGGAGAACAAACGAAGAAATTATTGTAGGGTACGATACCACCTCAAAGTTATCTTTTCCGATCAATCGTATGAGCTATCCCTATAAGTGTCACGAACAGCCCTAGAGTTCGTACTAAAATAACACCTTAAGATACACATCAACCAAAACCCTAATGTCACCTAGATACTCCAATGTCACCACGAGTACCCATGGGCTTGATTACACGATATGCATCACACAATTTCAGATTCATCATGTTCAATCCAACACAAATAACTTCAAAGAGTGCCCCAAAGTTTCTACCGGAGAGTCAAGACGAAAACGTGTGCCAACCCCTATGCATAGATTCCCCAGGTCACGGAACCCGCAAGTTGATCACCAAAACATACATCAAGTGGATCAATAGAACATCCCATTGTCACCACGGATATCCCATCGCAAGACATACATCAAGTGTTCTCAAATCCTTAAAGACTCAATCCGATAAGAAAACTTCAAAGGGAAAACTCAATTCATCACAAGAAGATAGAGAGGGGAAAACTTCATATGATTCATCTATATTAATAAAGCTCACGATACATCAAGATCGTGTCATCTCAAGAACACGAGAGAGAGAGAGAGAGAGAGAGATCAAACACATAGCTACTGGTACATACCCTCAGCCCCGAGGGTGAACTACTCCCTCCTCGTCATGGAGACCGCCGGGATGATGAAGATGGCCTCCGGTGATGGTTTCCCCCTCCGGTAGGGTGCCGGAAAGGGCTCCCGATTGGTTTTTCGTGGCTCTGGAGGCTTGCGGCGGCGGAACGCCCGATCTAGGTTTGTTTCTGGGGGTTTCTATATTTATAGGAATTTTTGGCGGCGGAAACAAGTCCAGAGGGGCCACGAGGTGACGACAAGCTAGGGGGGCGCGCCCCCCAGGCTTGTGGTGGCCTCGTGGCTCTTCTGGCCCAACTCCAATGCTCCCTGGGCTTCTTCTGGTCCATAAAAAATCACCGTAAATTTTTATTCCGTTTGGACTCCGTTTGATATTCCTTTTCTGTAAAACTCAAAAACACGGGAAAAACAGAAACTGGACTAGGCTATAGGTTAATAGGTTAGTCCCAAAAATAGTATAAAATTGTAGTAAAATGATTGTAAAACATCCGAGAATGATAATATAGTAGCATGGAACAAGAAAAAATTATAGATACGTTGGAGACGTATCAGCATCCCCAAGCTTAATTCCTACTCGTCCTCGAGTAGGTAAATGATAAAAACAGATTTTTTGATGTGGAATGCTGCCTAACATGTTCATCATATTCTTTTCTTCTTTGTATAGCATGGACATTTGGACTTGTAAATGATTCAAAGCAATAGTCTAGTTTTAACATAATGACTTCAATACTCAAGCATGTCAACAAACAACCATGTCTTTCAAAATATCAACACTAAAGAAAGTTATCCCTAGCCTATCATGCTCAATCATTGATCCATTCATGAAACACACTCAAATATTAGCTATGCCCAATGCTCAAGTACGATCATAGTGCCCCCTAGTTGGTGCTTATAAGAGAAGATGGAGACTCAATGCAAAAATAAAAATTGCATAAAGTAAATAGATAGGCCCTTCGCAGAGGGAAGTAGGGATTTGTAGAGGTGCCAGAGCTCAAGGTTTAAATAGAGAGAGAAAAATATTTTGAGTGGCATGCTTTTCCTGTCAACGAAAACGACAAAGTAGCTCACAATACTTTCCATGCTAGATACATTATAGGCGGTTCCCAAACAGAATGGTAAAGTTTTTACTCCCCCTCCACCAATCAATCACACTCCATGGCGAGCCGAATCCACGGGTACCGTCCATACAAACAACAATCCTGGGGGAGTTTTGTTTCATTATATTTTGATTTGAATTTTGAGCATGGAACTGGGCATCCCGAATACCAGCCACTTTCTTGTGAATGATAGTGAATCAACACATATCGTGAGAATAACACACCTAGCATGGAAAAATATTGGATACTCCCCACCGTTTCATGAGCGGTACAGGCACACAAAAGAGAAAATTTATTTTGAAGATTTAGAGATGGCACATACAAATTTGCTTGGAACGGCATGGAAATACCGCATATAGGTAGGTATGGTGGACTCATAAGGTAAAACTTGGTTTAAGGATTTTGGATGCACAAGTAGTATTTCTACTTAGTACAAATGAAGGCTAGCAAATAGATTGGGAAGCAACCAAACCGAGGAACGAAAAATCTCATAAGTGAGCATTGAGTCATAACTAACACAGAATAATGCACCACAAGTAGGATGTAACTTCATTGCATAACTATTGACTTTCATGCATGCATAGGGAATCACAAACCTTAACACCAATATTCCTACTAAGCATAATTACTCACTAACATGACTCACATATTACTATCATCATGTTTCAAAACTATTACAAAGAATCAAGTTTAATTTGTCCAATGATCTTCATGAAAGTTTTTATTATATCCTCCTTGGATATCTATCACTTTGGGGCTAGTTTCATATATTGCCATTGCTTTTTGGCAAGCTCAAACAAATTTAAGTGAATCACATGAGCATAAAGATTTCATTCCTCAAAAAGGTATAAGTGAAGCATGAGAGGAAATGACAAGCTACTCTCAAAAGATATAAGTGAAGATCAATGAGTAGTCAAACAATTAAGCAGCTATGTGAGGACTCTCTCTCTCTCTCTCAATAAATATTTTCAGATCTTAAGCATTTTATTAAACAGCAAGCAAAAGAAAAATAGCACTCCAAGAATAGCACGCATCATGTGAACGAATACAAATTTAGGGTCAACATAGGCTAACCGATAATTGTTGATGAAGAGAGGTGGGATGCGTAGCATCCCCAAGCTTAGATGCATGAGACTTCTTGAAATATTTACTTGGGGTGCCTTGGGCATCCCCAAGCTTGAGCTTTTTTATTTCGTTCAATCCTCTCCTATCCCGGTTTCACCTATTCTCAAAAACGTCTTCCAAACAAAACTTGAAAAGAACTCGTGAGATAGGTTAGTACACATAATAATAAATCAACTCTATATGTACTGCCAAGACAAGTTGCACAATAATTTTCAAACATTAGGTACTGAATACTATCATTTCCACAATTTATATCTACCAATATAGGCTATGGAAACTATAGGATAAGTAGATAACGAAACTATGACAGCAATCTGTCCAAACAGAACAGTCTGTAGCAATTTATGAAAACAGTGTACTTCTGTAACTCAAAAAATTATGAAAATTTAGGACATGCTATAACATTTATATGACAACACTGTGTAAAAATTTCAGAAACTTTCCACGTTCCAGTAAAATATGAAAATTCAAACACTACAGCCAAAGTTTCTGTTTTTACACAGCACTCATCAAAACATGCAATGCAAGCATCCTAAGGCATTTCTTGGAACTTTTTATTAAAAAAAAAGATTATAAATAACACCTAACAGAGAACAGGAAAATAAAATGACGCTCCAAGCAAAACTCATATTATGTGACGAATAAAAATATAGCCCCAAGTAAGATATACCGATAGTGTTGAAGATGAAAGAGGGGATGCCTTCCTGGGCATCCCCAAGCTTAGGCGCTTGAGTATTCCTTGGATATTACCTTGGGGGTGCCTTGGGCATCCCCAAGCTTAGGTTCTTGTCACTCCTTATTCTCCTCATATCGGTGTCTCACCCAAAACTTGAAAACTTCAATCACACAAAACTTAACGGAACTTCGTGAGAAGGGTTAGTGTAATAAAGATAAATCATTCACTTAGGTACTGTCAAGACAAGATTCATAATTGTTCCCACATTATACCTATTGTATTCTATCATTCCCATAATTTATATCATTGAATATAAGCTATGGAAACACTAAAACAAGCAAACTATGCATGCAAGACAGAATCTGTCAAAAACAGAACAGTCTGTGAAGATCTGTAGTGTAACCATACTTCCCTGTCTCTAAAAATTAGGAAAAATTAGGAAAATCTAGGAAATTTGTATATGAATCATGTGTAAAAATGTCAGATCAAAATCACGTTGCAGTGAATTTACAAAATTCCTGGACTGAGAGCAAATGTTTCTGTTTTTGCACAGAATCAAGTCAACTATCATCCACACTATCCCAAAGGCTTTACTTGGCACTTTATTGAAACAAAAGCTATAAAACATGATTATACAGTAGCTTAATCATGTGAACACACAAAAACAGTAGGTATAAATATTGGGTTGTCTCCCAACAAGCGCTTTTTTTTAATGCCTTTTAGCTAGGCAAGATGATTTCAATGATGCTCACATAAAAGATAAGAATTGAAACACAAAGAGAGCATCATGAAGCATATGACTAGCACATTTAAGCATAACCCACTTCCGATGCATAGGGATTTTGTGAACAAACAATTTATGGGAGCAAGAATCAACTAGCATAGGAAGGCAAAACAAGCATGACTTTGAAACTTTCAACACATAGAGAGGAAACTTGATATTATTGCAATTCCTACAAGCATATACTCCTCCCTCATAATAATTTTCAGTAGCATCATGAAGGAATTTCACAATATAACCAGCACATAAAGCATTATCTTCATGATCCACAAGCATAGAAAATTTGTCACTCTCCACATAAGCAATTTTCTTCTCATTCATAATAGTGGGAGCAAACTCAACAAAATAACTATCATGAGACACTTGATTGACATAACCACTTTGAATATTAAAATCATGATGACAAGTTTCATGATTACTATCACTCTTTATAGCATACGTGTCATCACAATAATCATCATAGATAGGAGGCATGCCATCATCATAATAGTTTTGCTCATCAAAACTTAGGGGACTAAAAATATCATATTCATCAAACATAGCATCCCCAAGCTTGTGGCTTTGCATATCATTAGCATCATGAATATTCAGAGAATTCATACTGACAATATTTCTATCATGCTCATCATTCAAAGATTTAGTGCCAAACATTTTAATAACTTCTTCTTCTAACACTTGAGCACAATTTTCCTTTCCATCATTTTCACGAAAGACATTAAAAAGATGAAGCATATGAGGCAACCTCAATTCCATTTTTTTGTAGTTTCTTTTATAAAACCAAACTAGTGATAAAACAAGAAACTAAAAGATTCAATTGCAAGATCTAAAGATATACCTTCAAGCACTCACCTCCCCGGCAACGGCGCCAGAAAAGAGCTTGATGTCTACTACGCAACCTTCTTCTTGTAGACTCGTGTTGGGCCTCCAAGCGCAGAGTTTTGTAGGACAGTAGCAAATTTTCCTCAAGTGGATGACCTAAGGTTTATCAATCCGTGGGAGGCGTAGGATGAAGATGGTCTCTCTCAAACAACCCTGCAACCAAATAACAAAGAGTCTCTTGTGTCCCCAACACACCCAATACAATAGTAAATTGTATAGGTGCACTAGTTCGGCGAAGAGATGGTGATACAAGTGTAATATGGATGGTAGATATAGGTTTTTGTAATCTGAAAATATAAAAACAGCAAGGTAACTAATGATAAAAGTGAGCACAAACGGTATTGCAATGCTTAGAAACAAGGCCTAGGGTTCATACTTTCACTAGTGCAAGTTCTCTCAACAATACTAACATAGTTGAATCATATGTAAATCCCTCACGTGCGACAAAGAGTTCACTCCAAAGTCACAAATAGCGGAGAACAAACGAAGAAATTATTGTAGGGTACGAAACCACCTCAAAGTTATCTTTTCCGATCAATCGTATGAGCTATCCCTATAAGTGTCACGAACAGCCCTAGAGTTCGTACTAAAATAACACCTTAAGATACACATCAACCAAAACCCTAATGTCACCTAGATACTCCAATGTCACCACGAGTACCCATGGGCTTGATTACACGATATGCATCACACAATTTCAGATTCATCATGTTCAATCCAACACAAATAACTTCAAAGAGTGCCCCAAAGTTTCTACCGGAGAGTCAAGACGAAAACGTGTGCCAACCCCTATGCATAGATTCCCCAGGTCACGGAACCCGCAAGTTGATCACCAAAACATACATCAAGTGGATCAATAGAACATCCCATTGTCACCACGGATATCCCATCGCAAGACATACATCAAGTGTTCTCAAATCCTTAAAGACTCAATCCGATAAGAAAACTTCAAAGGGAAAACTCAATTCATCACAAGAAGATAGAGAGGGGAAAACTTCATATGATTCATCTATATTAATAAAGCTCACGATACATCAAGATCGTGTCATCTCAAGAACACGAGAGAGAGAGAGAGAGAGAGATCAAACACATAGCTACTGGTACATACCCTCAGCCCCGAGGGTGAACTACTCCCTCCTCGTCATGGAGACCGCCGGGATGATGAAGATGGCCTCCGGTGATGGTTTCCCCCTCCGGTAGGGTGCCGGAAAGGGCTCCCGATTGGTTTTTCGTGGCTCTGGAGGCTTGCGGCGGCGGAACGCCCGATCTAGGTTTGTTTCTGGGGGTTTCTATATTTATAGGAATTTTTGGCGGCGGAAACAAGTCCAGAGGGGCCACGAGGTGACGACAAGCTAGGGGGGCGCGCCCCCCAGGCTTGTGGTGGCCTCGTGGCTCTTCTGGCCCAACTCCAATGCTCCCTGGGCTTCTTCTGGTCCATAAAAAATCACCGTAAATTTTTATTCCGTTTGGACTCCGTTTGATATTGCTTTTCTGTAAAACTCAAAAACACGGGAAAAACAGAAACTGGACTAGGCTATAGGTTAATAGGTTAGTCCCAAAAATAGTATAAAATTGTAGTAAAATGATTGTAAAACATCCGAGAATGATAATATAGTAGCATGGAACAAGAAAAAATTATAGATACGTTGGAGACGTATCAGCATCCCCAAGCTTAATTCCTACTCGTCCTCGAGTAGGTAAATGATAAAAACAGATTTTTTGATGTGGAATGCTGCCTAACATGTTCATCATATTCTTTTCTTCTTTGTATAGCATGGACATTTGGACTTGTAAATGATTCAAAGCAATAGTCTAGTTTTAACATAATGACTTCAATACTCAAGCATGTCAACAAACAACCATGTCTTTCAAAATATCAACACTAAAGAAAGTTATCCCTAGCCTATCATGCTCAATCATTGATCCATTCATGAAACACACTCAAATATTAGCTATGCCCAATGCTCAAGTACGATCATAGTGCCCCCTAGTTGGTGCTTATAAGAGAAGATGGAGACTCAATGCAAAAATAAAAATTGCATAAAGTAAATAGATAGGCCCTTCGCAGAGGGAAGTAGGGATTTGTAGAGGTGCCAGAGCTCAAGGTTTAAATAGAGAGAGAAAAATATTTTGAGTGGCATGCTTTTCCTGTCAACGAAAACGACAAAGTAGCTCACAATACTTTCCATGCTAGATACATTATAGGCGGTTCCCAAACAGAATGGTAAAGTTTTTACTCCCCCTCCACCAATCAATCACACTCCATGGCGAGCCGAATCCACGGGTACCGTCCATACAAACAACAATCCTGGGGGAGTTTTGTTTCATTATATTTTGATTTGAATTTTGAGCATGGAACTGGGCATCCCGAATACCAGCCACTTTCTTGTGAATGATAGTGAATCAACACATATCGTGAGAATAACACACCTAGCATGGAAAAATATTGGATACTCCCCACCGTTTCATGAGCGGTACAGGCACACAAAAGAGAAAATTTATTTTGAAGATTTAGAGATGGCACATACAAATTTGCTTGGAACGGCATGGAAATACCGCATATAGGTAGGTATGGTGGACTCATAAGGTAAAACTTGGTTTAAGGATTTTGGATGCACAAGTAGTATTTCTACTTAGTACAAATGAAGGCTAGCAAATAGATTGGGAAGCAACCAAACCGAGGAACGAAAAATCTCATAAGTGAGCATTGAGTCATAACTAACACAGAATAATGCACCACAAGTAGGATGTAACTTCATTGCATAACTATTGACTTTCATGCATGCATAGGGAATCACAAACCTTAACACCAATATTCCTACTAAGCATAATTACTCACTAACATGACTCACATATTACTATCATCATGTTTCAAAACTATTACAAAGAATCAAGTTTAATTTGTCCAATGATCTTCATGAAAGTTTTTATTATATCCTCCTTGGATATCTATCACTTTGGGGCTAGTTTCATATATTGCCATTGCTTTTTGGCAAGCTCAAACAAATTTAAGTGAATCACATGAGCATAAAGATTTCATTCCTCAAAAAGGTATAAGTGAAGCATGAGAGGAAATGACAAGCTACTCTCAAAAGATATAAGTGAAGATCAATGAGTAGTCAAACAATTAAGCAGCTATGTGAGGACTCTCTCTCTCTCTCTCAATAAATATTTTCAGATCTTAAGCATTTTATTAAACAGCAAGCAAAAGAAAAATAGCACTCCAAGAATAGCACGCATCATGTGAACGAATACAAATTTAGGGTCAACATAGGCTAACCGATAATTGTTGATGAAGAGAGGTGGGATGCGTAGCATCCCCAAGCTTAGATGCATGAGACTTCTTGAAATATTTACTTGGGGTGCCTTGGGCATCCCCAAGCTTGAGCTTTTTTATTTCGTTCAATCCTCTCCTATCCCGGTTTCACCTATTCTCAAAAACGTCTTCCAAACAAAACTTGAAAAGAACTCGTGAGATAGGTTAGTACACATAATAATAAATCAACTCTATATGTACTGCCAAGACAAGTTGCACAATAATTTTCAAACATTAGGTACTGAATACTATCATTTCCACAATTTATATCTACCAATATAGGCTATGGAAACTATAGGATAAGTAGATAACGAAACTATGACAGCAATCTGTCCAAACAGAACAGTCTGTAGCAATTTATGAAAACAGTGTACTTCTGTAACTCAAAAAATTATGAAAATTTAGGACATGCTATAACATTTATATGACAACACTGTGTAAAAATTTCAGAAACTTTCCACGTTCCAGTAAAATATGAAAATTCAAACACTACAGCCAAAGTTTCTGTTTTTACACAGCACTCATCAAAACATGCAATGCAAGCATCCTAAGGCAATTCTTGGAACTTTTTATTAAAAAAAAGATTATAAATAACACCTAACAGAGAACAGGAAAATAAAATGACGCTCCAAGCAAAACTCATATTATGTGACGAATAAAAATATAGCCCCAAGTAAGATATACCGATAGTGTTGAAGATGAAAGAGGGGATGCCTTCCTGGGCATCCCCAAGCTTAGGCGCTTGAGTATTCCTTGGATATTACCTTGGGGGTGCCTTGGGCATCCCCAAGCTTAGGTTCTTGTCACTCCTTATTCTCCTCATATCGGTGTCTCACCCAAAACTTGAAAACTTCAATCACACAAAACTTAACGGAACTTCGTGAGAAGGGTTAGTGTAATAAAGATAAATCATTCACTTAGGTACTGTCAAGACAAGATTCATAATTGTTCCCACATTATACCTATTGTATTCTATCATTCCCATAATTTATATCATTGAATATAAGCTATGGAAACACTAAAACAAGCAAACTATGCATGCAAGACAGAATCTGTCAAAAACAGAACAGTCTGTGAAGATCTGTAGTGTAACCATACTTCCCTGTCTCTAAAAATTAGGAAAAATTAGGAAAATCTAGGAAATTTGTATATGAATCATGTGTAAAAATGTCAGATCAAAATCACGTTGCAGTGAATTTACAAAATTCCTGGACTGAGAGCAAATGTTTCTATTTTTGCACAGAATCAAGTCAACTATCATCCACACTATCCCAAAGGCTTTACTTGGCACTTTATTGAAACAAAAGCTATAAAACATGATTATACAGTAGCTTAATCATGTGAACACACAAAAACAGTAGGTATAAATATTGGGTTGTCTCCCAACAAGCGCTTTTCTTTAATGCCTTTTAGCTAGGCAAGATGATTTCAATGATGCTCACATAAAAGATAAGAATTGAAACACAAAGAGAGCATCATGAAGCATATGACTAGCACATTTAAGCATAACCCACTTCCGATGCATAGGGATTTTGTGAACAAACAATTTATGGGAGCAAGAATCAACTAGCATAGGAAGGCAAAACAAGCATGACTTTGAAACTTTCAACACATAGAGAGGAAACTTGATATTATTGCAATTCCTACAAGCATATACTCCTCCCTCATAATAATTTTCAGTAGCATCATGAAGGAATTTCACAATATAACCAGCACATAAAGCATTATCTTCATGATCCACAAGCATAGAAAATTTGTCACTCTCCACATAAGCAATTTTCTTCTCATTCATAATAGTGGGAGCAAACTCAACAAAATAACTATCATGAGACACTTGATTGACATAACCACTTTGAATATTAAAATCATGATGACAAGTTTCATGATTACTATCACTCTTTATAGCATACGTGTCATCACAATAATCATCATAGATAGGAGGCATGCCATCATCATAATAGTTTTGCTCATCAAAACTTAGGGGACTAAAAATATCATATTCATCAAACATAGCATCCCCAAGCTTGTGGCTTTGCATATCATTAGCATCATGAATATTCAGAGAATTCATACTGACAATATTTCTATCATGCTCATCATTCAAAGATTTAGTGCCAAACATTTTAATAACTTCTTCTTCTAACACTTGAGCACAATTTTCCTTTCCATCATTTTCACGAAAGACATTAAAAAGATGAAGCATATGAGGCAACCTCAATTCCATTTTTTTGTAGTTTCTTTTATAAAACCAAACTAGTGATAAAACAAGAAACTAAAAGATTCAATTGCAAGATCTAAATATATACCTTCAAGCACTCACCTCCCCGGCAACGGCGCCAGAAAAGAGCTTGATGTCTACTACGCAACCTTCTTCTTGTAGACTCGTGTTGGGCCTCCAAGCGCAGAGTTTTGTAGGACAGTAGCAAATTTTCCTCAAGTGGATGACCTAAGGTTTATCAATCCGTGGGAGGCGTAGGATGAAGATGGTCTCTCTCAAACAACCCTGCAACCAAATAACAAAGAGTCTCTTGTGTCCCCAACACACCCAATACAATAGTAAATTGTATAGGTGCACTAGTTCGGCGAAGAGATGGTGATACAAGTGTAATATGGATGGTAGATATAGGTTTTTGTAATCTGAAAATATAAAAACAGCAAGGTAACTAATGATAAAAGTGAGCACAAACGGTATTGCAATGCTTAGAAACAAGGCCTAGGGTTCATACTTTCACTAGTGCAAGTTCTCTCAACAATACTAACATAGTTGAATCATATGTAAATCCCTCACGTGCGACAAAGAGTTCACTCCAAAGTCACAAATAGCGGAGAACAAACGAAGAAATTATTGTAGGGTACGAAACCACCTCAAAGTTATCTTTTCCGATCAATCGTATGAGCTATCCCTATAAGTGTCACGAACAGCCCTAGAGTTCGTACTAAAATAACACCTTAAGATACACATCAACCAAAACCCTAATGTCACCTAAATACTCCAATGTCACCACGACTACCCATGGGCTTGATTATACGATATGCATCACACAATTTCAGATTCATCATGTTCAATCCAACACAAATAACTTCAAAGAGTGCCCCAAAGTTTCTACCGGAGAGTCAAGACGAAAACGTGTGCCAACCCCTATGCATAGATTCCCAAGGTCACGGAACCCGCAAGTTGATCACCAAAACATACATCAAGTGGATCAATAGAACATCCCATTGTCACCACGGATATCCCATCGCAAGACATACATCAAGTGTTCTCAAATCCTTAAAGAGTCAATCCGATAAGAAAACTTCAAAGGGAAAACTCAATTCATCACAAGAAGATAGAGAGGGGAAAACTCCATATGATTCATCTATATTAATAAAGCTCGCGATACATCAAGATCGTGTCATCTCAAGAACACGAGAGAGAGAGAGAGATCAAACACATAGCTACTGGTACATACCCTCAGCCCCGAGGGTGAACTACTCCCTCCTCGTCATGGAGACCGCCGGGATGATGAAGATGGCCTCCGGTGATGGTTTCCCCCTCCGGCAGGGTGCCGGAATGGGCTCCCGATTGGTTTTTCGTGGCTCTGGAGGCTTGCGGCAGCGGAACTCTCGATCTAGGTTTGTTTCTGGGGGTTTCTATATTTATAGGAATTTTTGGCGGCGGAAACAAGTCCAGAGGGGCCACGAGGTGACGACAAGCTAGGGGGGCGCGCCCTAGGGGGGGCGCCCCCCAGGCTTGTGGTGGCCTCGTGGCTCTTCTGGCCCAACTCCAATGCTCCCTGGGCTTCTTCTGGTCCATAAAAAATCACCGTAGATTTTATTCCGTTTGGACTCCGTTTGATATTCCTTTTCTGTAAAACTCAAAAACACGGGAAAAACAGAAACTGGCACTAGGCTCTAGGTTAATAGGTTAGTCCCAAAAATAGTATAAAATTGTAGTAAAATGATTGTAAAACATCCAAGAATGATAATATAGCAGCATGGAACAAGCAAAAATTATAGATACATTGGAGACGTATCACCTATCCACCCGCTCCTTCTGGAGCTCGGATTTTAGCGCGGCTAGCTCGGTGGTTTGTTCTTTGCCTTTCTGCTCAAGGGCCTCGCACTTCGTGCCGGCATCCTTGAGCTCTTGCTGCACCTCCTCCACCCGGGCTTCATGCTTGGCACTTGCAGCCTTCAAATCGGAAAGCGCGGCTGCTGCTTGTTCGGCGGCCGCCTTCTCATCTGCGGCCTCTTACTTCATTTTCTGGAGCTTGGCCTTGAGTTTTTCAACCTCCAAAGCGGAAGCTGTAGAAGCAATAACTAACTAATTACACTGGGTCACCAGTACGGATCATTAAACAGCCTGGATATTAGAATTCGGCTTACCTTGTGCCTCATCGAACCTCTTGTTCAGGCTATCAAGCTTCTCTTCGGAGATCTTGAGCTTCCGATTTAGCTCGGTCAGCTCAGTGGCATTAACGGCCGACGCCGATGACGAGGCCTACAAAAAAATGCATCCAGTTATGTGCATTCCAACCTCCGAACTGTCAAAGATACGACCCTCTGTTCGGTCCTCTTACGGGTTTTCCGAACATTGTAGGACCAAATGGTGCCTTGTGCATCATTGTTCATTCCTTACTATTTGACCCACGGATGCGTTTTTGCAAACCCATCCGGGGCTCGGGGGCTATTACATATATAAAGATAGCACAAACTTAAAATTAACATTGTTCGGGAAAAGGGTATTACGTGACTCACCTTGAAGCCCGCCAAGAGACCATTGAAGGCCTCCTTCAGTCCACTATCAACGGACTGAATTCCTTGTAAAACCGCACCCATAAGAGTGCGGTGATCCTCGGAGATGGGGGCGCTTGCTAGCGCCTCCTCCATTACCGGCCACCCAGTCGTCGGTGGCATCGGTGGTGACCGGACAGTCTGATCTCTGATCGGAGACTGAGTCGGTAGCTCAGGAGGCACAACATGCTCTGGAGACGTCCTCGGAGGGGACTGGGCATCCCTTCGCCTTTCCTCTTCGGCGGCCAGGGGAATATTCTCCCCCTGGTCCTCAGCGGCCTGGGGGGTTTCCTCTCCCTGGCCTTCGGCGGCCGTGGCATCAGCCTCGGCCATGGCATGGTCACCCCCACCGCGCGCGTTTGGCTCCAACGGAGCCTGGCTGGATGACACCTCCGCGGCATCCTTCGCGGCCCCTGGAGGTGTGGGGTGCGACGCAGTCCCACTCTCTGCTAGCTCGGCGGGCGGAGACTCCCCATCCAATATTTGGTCAGTGGGGACAACGCGTGGTGGGCTGCAGATCAAAAGACGTTCTTGTATTTAAAACATTGAAAACTTTGCATAAATAGCCCGGGAGTCCTCGGATTCTTACCTTTGAGCGGGGGGCTTGACCCTTAGGCTCCTTCGGGGAACCCTCTCAAATTCCTCGGATTCTGCGTTAGAATCCGAGCTGTCGTCGGGCAGGATCAACCTCGCTCGGCGCGCCCTCTTCAGGGCGGGAGGAGTTGTCTCCTCCGCGGCGTCCGATGACGCCGCCCTCTTTCTTGTGAGGGGGGAGACGCCTTCCCCCTCGTCTTCATGCTCTTCCTCATGACTAGAGGAGGCATGGGTTTCCCCGGACATAGCGTCCGGCTGGTCTCTGATACGGAGACCTTCTCTGTTCTTCTTCTTCTTCTCTGGCGCCGTGTACGGCGCCACGACAAGCATCACCGACAACAACTCCGACCTGGGGTCTTCGGGTTGTGGCGCCAGGCAGTTAACGCTCGCGGTTTTCTTCAGCCACTTCTGCGGAAACGAAGGGAGACGTTCAGTCTCTTTGCCAAAGAAACGAAGTCAGCAGATTAGAGTTGTACCGTACCATGGAAGGTGGGTTGTCGGAGCGTAGGCCTGAATCTTCTTCCTTGGCCGGCCAGCTCTTCCGAGGCTTGAATAAAGCCTTCCACAGCTTCTCAGAGGTAGTATGGAAGAGTTGGCGCACGGTAGGCTCGTCCTCGGGCTTATAAGCCCACATTGGGGAAGCCCGGCGCTGGCAAGGAAGAATGCGTCGGTGGAGCATGACCTGGATCACGTTGACCAGCTCAACCTTGGCCTCAATCACCGAGGTGATGCACTTTTGCAGCAGCTTCACCTCCGCATCCAACCCCCAGTCGAGGCCCTTCCTGAGCCACGAGGTCAATCTCGTGGGGGGTCCGGATCTGAATTCGGTGGGCGCCGCCCAGCTCTCGTCCCTTGGCTCGGTGATGTAGAACCACTCTTTTTGCCAGATCTTGATTGTGTCGATGAAGGTCCCGATTGGCCACTCGACGCGGGGGAGTTTGCTGATTACTACCCCTCCGTAGTCTGCGTGCTCGCCTGCGACGGTCTTCGGCTTAACGTTGAAGACCTTGAGCCACAGGCCGAAGTGCGGTTCGACCCGCAGAAAGGCTTCACAGAGGATGATGAAAGCCGAAATATGCATAAAGTAATTCGGGGGGAGATCGTGGAAGTCCAGCCCGTAGAAAAACATAAGGCCCCTGACAAAGGGGTGGAGCGGGAAGCTCAGTCCCCGGATGAAATGGGGGACAAAGACTACCCTTTCGCCTGGCTTGGGGGTGGGGACGACCTGTTTCGCCTTCGGGGCGCAGTGGAAGACGTTGGCGGGGAGGTAGCCGGCGAGCTTTAGCTCCCGGATATCCTGGTCGGTGACCGTGGAGGCCTCCCACTTGCCCATGGAGCCTGAACCCACCATGACTAAGCTCGGAGGGGAAGCTGAGGAAGAACTGGATCTGGGCTCTTGGAGCTTGGAAGGATTGGGAAGGCGGAGGATGCGAATGGAAAGCGTGCTTAATCCTTGGGGTTTCTTCCCCTTTTATGAGACGTCACGCCGATTAACCTCCCCCTGCTGTGTCGTGAGTCTCTCCGCTTCCCCAGGCATGCGTGCCGTTATGCACGCGCAAAATAAACCTCGGGTGTTGATTAAATCCCGTGTAAAACGGAGCACGATCTATACATTGATGAGTTGTGTCGATATAAAAGTAGCCTCGAACCGCGAATCGAGTTGTTGTAACTGGTTCAGCGGTCGTGGTAGGCCACGACTCTTCGTCAGAAGGGGACTGTTTACACTCTGACGATTGGCCTTCGGGGCTAAGCCACTCATGGTGCCCAGACAATTGTATGTCCGGAAGAGCTACGCGTCACCGGAAGTCGGACTGGTCTCAGCCGATCATTGAGAAGAAAGGAGAACTCACCCCTCAAGCCGAAGATTCTGATCACGTGAAGCTGCTGGTGCTGTGGCCCTTGGCGTTGGGGGCTAGCTCGGGGGCTACTGAGGGAGTCCTGGACTAGGGGGTCCTCGGGCCGCCAGCCTACCTTCTACTAGGCCGGCTCGATGGGCCGCTTTCTGGCCATCATGGGAAGGGACGAATGTATCGAAGACCCCACGTTCCAGAAGGAAGCCTTGAAGGCGCGTCGTGCACTCCAAGTCAAGATGAGGAGATCGGCATTCTTCATCCCCGGCAGGTGACCTGTCATGTGTAAACCCTAGGAACCCCCCGGTGTCTATATAAACCGGGAGGGTTTTAGATTATAGGGCAGAGAAACTCATCTAGGGTTTTAGCTAGTCGATCTTGAGGTAGATCAACTCTGTAACCTTCATACCTTCAATATAATCAAGCAGGACGTAGGGTTTTACCTCCATAGGAGGGCCCGAACCTGGGTAAACATCGTCTCCTTCGTCCCTTTGTTACTATCGATCCTAGACTCACAGCTCGGGACCCCCTACCCGAGATCCGCCGGTTTTGACACCGACAACTAGCTCCTGCCGTGAACCACAACTTGGCTTCATCTTGGATAAGTTTTAGGATGTAGAAGGGCGGCGTTGATTTCTTTCTGAAAAATCTAGCGTTTCTCTCGTTCCAAATGAGCCAACCAACAAGCATAGTGAGGGAAGCCATGACCTTCCAGTTCGCCGTGTTGGGCTTCGACATGTTCGTCCACCAATACTTGACGCTACGCTCCGCCGGCCATTGATGGGTCTCCAGAGCCCCAAGGGCAAGCCACTCCTTTACCAATCTCCATACGCAGTTTGAACTTGCACCGAAAGAAGAGGTGCGCAGTGTGAACATGTCGGTCGGTAGACTGTCTCCCAATTGACTTTACATTTTACACGTGTCATTGTATTCCGAGCTGGCCAGAGGAAAGCACGCTCGATTCTATTGACGTTGTGCAGCACACCAGGAGGGACGTTGAGGACGGTGATGTGATAGACGACTTGTGAAGTGAGGACCGATTTGACCAAGGCCTCCCGGGCGACCGTGACGATGTTTATCCCTTGTCATGGAGGAAGCTTCACCGCGACCTTGTCCTAAAGGTGCTGGAAGTCCACCCTTTTCAGCTGCCAAACGGATAGTGGGGGGGAGGGGGGGCTAGGTACTTCAAAGGGAAAGACGTCCGCGAGACGGGCAGGCTCTGAAGGATGTCGTCAAGGTTGAGGTTGTGCATGGTAAAACTTGAATCTCGAAAAGCGCAGGTGCACTACATTATGAAATGGAGG
Organism: Elymus sibiricus; assembly: GCA_039707655.1. Taxonomy (NCBI): domain Eukaryota; kingdom Viridiplantae; phylum Streptophyta; class Magnoliopsida; order Poales; family Poaceae; genus Elymus; species Elymus sibiricus. The sequence continues at coordinate 488,980,094 of CM077665.1, forward strand.
TAGTAGTTCATAATGAAATATTTAAAACATTTTATAATAGTGAACAAAAGCAGCAATTGGTTAAGTACCGGTCATCTACAACAGACTGAGAGTCTTAAATCCCAGCCAATCCTTCAGGTAGACCAGGGAAGATCTTTGGTTGGAATTGAATTTCCTGAAACTTCACTCACACTCACCTGCTCACGCTGGTCTTGAGTATTGACTTGCGAGGCACGTAGTACATCCGATTGATTAATTTGACCGAATTTAATCAAACCTCGCTCGGCCCGTGGGTGTGCCAAACGGGATTCTTTAACTTAAATCTTGTGACTCAATCAGCCAGGTGAAACACTTAAACTGTGAGTTATATGCGAATAGACGAAAAAGAATGTTTGGTCAATCAGAGCATCTACAGCCGGACCTTGCAAATCCGGCCCCTCAAACGCCCGCGAACGCGACCGGGCGCGTCCGCGGACACTGACCGGGCGCGTCTTATTTGTTGGCTTCCACATCCGTGTCCCTCATATCCGAACCCTCAAAACCATACAACCCATGCAACGCTACGTAAAATTAGATTAACACACAGGTTCGTCGGATCGGATTGCAAATGCCGAACAAAAGGAGCATAGTTCATCGGAGTTCATCGGCAAATCCTAACTACAAACTAGCTAAACATAATTAAAATACAAACGGAGATGGGGGACAGTCACCACTTCCTCGCCGGCCCTTTGCCCTTCCGGTCGCCGGCGCAGCTGTAGGAGTCGGCGGCTGGTGGGGAATCGTCGGAGTCGTCCGACGAGGAGTCGTGGTCGTCATCGTCGTCGTCGGAGCCGAGCCCTTGTAGCCGCCGAACCTCCCTGTCCTGCTGCCGCTTGAGCTTGGCGAGCCGAGCCGCGTCCGCCGCTGCCTCCGCCGCCTCGCGCTCGAACTGCTCAATGGCAATACGGAGCGCCTTCGCGTTCTTCCGCCGGAGCCGCCGCGCGTCCGTCTCCGCGGTCGTAAGCGACCGGCGGTAGACCCATTCGAGGAGCCGCGCGTCCTCGTCAGGCTCCGCCTCCATCCCGCGGCGACAGCGCACGGATTGATCCGCCTTCAACCTCTCCCTTTGCCGTTGACGCTCGCGGCGGGCGGCGCGCGCCTCTGATTCCGGCGTGCGCGACCGGGCCGGCGCGACGGGCACAAGCACCCACCGCTGCCCACTTGGGGGAGCAGCCGACGGGGCCAGGGTGTTGAAAATATGCCCTAGAGGCAATAATAAATTGGTTATTATTATATTTCCTAGTTCATGATAATTGTTTATTATCCATGCTAGAATTGTATTGATTGGAAACTAAATACATGTGTGGGTATATAGACAACAATGTGTCCCTAGTATGCCTCTAGTAGACTAGCTCGTTGATCAAAGATGGTCAAGGTTTCCTGACCATAGACATGAGTTGTCATTTGATAATGGGATCACATCATTAGGAGAATGATGTGATGGACAAGACCCAACCGTAAGCATAGCAGTTGATCGTGTCAGTTTATTGCTACTGCTTTATCCATGTCAAGTATTTGTTCCTACGACCATGAGATCATGCAACTCCCGGACACCGGAGGAATGCCTTGTGTGTATCAAACGTCACAACGTAACTGGGTGACTATAAAGGTGCTCTACAGGTATCTCCAAGGGTGTCTGTTGGGTTGGCATGGATCGAGACTGGGATTTGTCACTCCGTATGACGGAGAGGTATCTCTGGGCCCACTCGGTAATACAACATCACAAGAAGCTTGCAAGCAATGTGACTAAGGAGTTAGTCACGGGATCTTGTATTACGGAACGAGTAAAGAGACTTGCCGGTAACGAGATTGAATTAGGTATGGAGATATCGACGATCGAATCTCGGGCAAGTAACATACCGATGGACAAAGGGAACTGCATACGGGATTGTCTGAATCCTTGACATCGTGGTTCGACCGATAAAGATCTTCGTAGAATATGTAGGAACCAATATGGGCATCCAGGTCCCGCTATTGGTTATTGGCCGTGGAGGTGTCTCGGTCATGTCTACATGATTCTCGAACCCGTAGGGTCGCACGCTTAACGTTCGGTAGCGCTAGGGTAGTTTTGAGATATTAATAGTGGAAAGTCCGAAGGTTGTTCGGAGTCCTGGATGGGATCCGGGACATCACTAGGAGCTCCGGAATAGTCCGGAGGTAAAGATTCATATATGGAAAGTTGTTATCGGGGTTCCGAAAAAAGTTCGAGTTTTTTCGGTATTGTACCGGGAAGGTTCTAGAAGGTTCCGGAGTGGGGCCCACATGCATGGGGGACCAACATGAACGTGGGTAGTGGGGAAAGTCCCCACAACCGAAAGTCCCCACAACCCTGGTCTAGGCGCACCAAGATCCTCCCTTAAAAGGAATAGATTCATATCCCAAGGGGATAAGATCAGGATCCCTAAAAAGGGGGGATAGCAATCGGTGGGGAAGGAAAGGTGGGATTTCCTTCCTCCCCCTTTGGCCAACGACCCTAGGGCCTTGGAGGGCAAGCCACCAGCCCCCTCCACGCCTATATAAAGGTGGGGAGGCATTGGGGGCAACCCCCCTTCGACCCTTGCCCGTTACCTCTCCCAACTCCTCCCATGTTTCACCGGTACGCGCTTGGCGAAGCCCTGCCGGAATTCCGCTGCCACCACCACCACCACCATACCGTCGTGTTGGTCCCGATCTCATCTACCCCCTCTCTCTCGCTTGCTGGATCAAGAAGGAGAGGACGCCGCCGAGCCGCACGTGTGCTAAACTCGGAGGTGCCGTCCGTTCGGCACTTGATCGGGAGTTCGTGGACGGATCGTGATTGGATCGCGAAGACGTTCGACTACATCAACCGCGTTTCTTAATGCTTCCGCTTAGCGATCTACAAGGGTATGTAGATCCAACTCTCCCTCTCATAGATGCTCATCACCATGGATAGATCTTGCGTGTGCGTAGGAAATTTTTTGTTTCCCTTGCAACGTTCCCCAACACAGGGGACGGCGCAGGGGAGGCGCGGATTGTGCAGGCCGCCTGCCGGAGCTACGCACGGGCCGGGAGGAGCCAGCGCCGGTGTCCGATCTGCGACGGAGGGGAAGCGACGAGGCTGCAGATCCGGAGCTGCCCCCGGTCTCCACCTTGGACCGCTCCAAGGCGATGTGGACGGCAAGCTCATACTCCGGATCCAGGCCGTCGTCGAAGCGGCTGCCGGAGCTCGACATTCCGCCGGATTCGATTGAAATCGGTGCGGGCAGAGGAGAGGACGGAGCGAGAGAGGAGAGTGAGTGAGCTAGGGTTTCGGAGCGATGAGCCGGATGCACCTTTTTGTGGGACAGCCGTGGGGTCGACGGTGGGCCGGGCGTGTCCAGGCTTCCCCATATCCGCCCCATATTTGGGCTGGATATGAGGGGTGCCGGTCAGCCCGGGCGTTTGAGGCCCGTTTAGGGAGTGCGTTTGAGTCGATTTTTCGTGACCGGGCAGTGACCGGACAGCCTGCCCGGACGTATGAGACGGATATGAGGGATCCGGCTGTAGATGCTCTTAAGGATGTCATTTCTGCTCTTCTTGGCGAGTTGGAACGATCAGTCAAGCTGGCCGTGCGATTTCTGGGCACATGGGACGAAGGAATAGTGTACTAGCAGTTGTGTGAGTATGTTAGAGCAACTCGCACGTCCGTTTGGGTCGGCCCGACGGACATTTTGTAATTGGGTCGACGCTTGCGTCCAACGCGATCATGATCTATTTTTAGACGGCGCGAAAAAAGCACTATAAATATTTTAAAAATGTAAAATACGTTAATTAAACATTAATGCAGGCCTCAAAGGCCGGCGATAGTCCCAGGAGTCCACATTGCATTAAAAAGAAAATTTTAATAAGCTAAAAACGAGGAGGCGCGCTGCCCTAGGCGTCCTCCTCGGCGGCGATGGCGGGACCGATGAGGTCGACGAGCATCGGTGTCGGGCCAGCCCAGGGGAAGGCCGTCTCCCAGGCGGCGGCGACGTCGTTTGTTGGTGGCTGCACTGGCGCTGGCTGGGCGGCACGACGCTCCTCCTCCTCAGCTTTGGCCTCGCGCTCCCGCTGCTCGAGCCGCTGGCCCTCGAGGCGCTCCTCCGCCAGCCGCCGTTGCCGCCAGTGCTCCAGGTAGGCCGCCTCCTGCTCTGGCGTCGCACCCAACCAGATGGGTGGCGCGCTGACCCACTCGCGCAGCACCCCGTCCCAGGCATACTGCTCGGGCTTGAGGGCCAACGGCCCTGGCTCGGCCTTGGCGGGGGACGGCAGGGCCAGCGGCGGCACGACGCAGTCGCCGGCAGCGGAGAGCGCCATGGCCTCCGCCATCCGCGCCTGGTAAGCCGCCTCCTCCTCCTCCTCCTTGAGGCGCGCTTCCTCCTCGCTTGCACGGAGGACGGCCGCTAGCGCATTCTGGTACGCGGCCTCCGCCTCATGGTCCTCTTCGCGCACGACGAGGGGCGGCGGCGATCCAGCCACCACGTCCGGACGCCACGCCGGCGCAGCTCCTCGTGCTCTCACGCAAACCTGGCCTCCCATTCGGGAGAGTCTGCAGCGTACACGGGGTTGCACCGCTGCTCTGGCGTCAGCTGCTGCCGCCGGCGCCGGCGCCTCACCTCCTCCGCATGCGCCCGCGCCGACCGCGGCACCGCTGTCATTGGGATCCTCTCCGGATCCAAATGCCAGTCGTGCTGCAACGTGAAGTCGGGATAGGGGAGGGGGATGCGGTGCTCCCAATGCCACCTCACCTGGTGCACTGGTACGCTGATCCGCTGCCGAGGCGGACGGGAAGACGCCGGCGAGGGGAGCGCGCGGACAGGGACGGCGGGGGCCTTGCCCTTGTCTTTGTCGGAGCTCGAGCCGGAGAAGAAACCCATGCTGGTGGCTAGGGTTTGTCGCCGGTGGGGGAGCAGCGGGTGGTTAGATGGGGACAGCTTCTGAAAGAGGATGAGGCCGACCCCCCCCCCCCCCCCCACGCTCGGAATTAAAAAGGACGCACGGGGTCGCTGGCGCGTGGGCCCGCTGTGGGCGGTCGTCGTTAATAAAGACGCCACTGGTTGTTGCCCGGGCGCCACGTGTGGACGGGCGCGGACATGAGAGGGCACGTGCCGCGTCCGCTTCACGTCCGCGCCGACACATTTCAGCCCCAAATTTGGGCCCGAAATGGGTCCGCGCGGACAGAAAGCAGACGCGTTTTGGGAATGAGTCAGCGTGTTAGGCCTTTCTTTTTGTCCGTAACGATTTAAACGGACACGAGCGGACGAAATGGATCGTCCGGTTGAAGTTGCTCTTAGTGGTGCGCTCGGAGAGTTGGTGAGAAGTGATCGGAGGACGAAGATCGGGACGCCGCCGCGGAATAGTATGCGCGCGTTCGATTTGTCACGAGCATAGAGAACTGAGTTAGAGCGACCGGTGGATGGATAAGACGAGACGCACACGAGTGATGGAGGAAGATTTGAAATGCGATAGCGACCCGACCACAACCCGACTTGCTTGCTCTCCCTCGTTAGATCTGTTCGGCAACTAAAACCTGCTCCGTCGAACCAGCTAATGAACTGCTTCTCTAGGGGTAAACGAACATGGTATCGCCATCATCACCGCTCTCATCTGATGTTTTGCCTCAGTCGCCGTACGTAAGAAATATGACACCACCAAGTCTTCTTTTAGAGGGAATTTAGAGCATCTACATTCCGAATGCCAGTCTACTTCCAGGCGGCCAGGCTGATTAGCGATTGGTCGCAAAATCACGACCCAAACTGGCTTCTCAAACCTGTCCTATATGCTCAAGCTAACTGGCACTCTTTATATTCAGCTTATGTGATGGATATAGGAAGGCCCAGACGCACCTGAGTGCGGTTGTCACGTTGGATCCGACGGACAGGACCCATCACAAACTATATAAAAATCATCTGGTCTATCCGGACCAGCCATTTCAATCCTCTCATCTCCCTCGGCCACGCCGGTCCTCGCCCAGCTCCATCGTGACCCTAGCTCCGCCGTCATCCCGACCCCGCAGCGCCGCCGCCACCACCTTCATAAAACTCCTCCCCGCAGCTCTTCAAATAAATTTTATGTTTAAATTATGCATTTTTATGTTTCAATTCTCTATGAACAAATGTTATTTACATGTGATATTCATGTGTATGATCGTAGTGCATGGATTTGCATGTATTTAAAGTTTTGGTATGAGGAGTATGGTTGAATAACAAGATATTTGAGGAGCCGTCCGGCGCCGGGGTCATGTCTGCGGATGTTTAAGGCGTTGTAGATGCTCTTAGGTTTCTACACATCTTGTTTGTTTGTTTGTTTTTTTTAGAATCACCGGGGGAGGAGTTCCTCCACCTGAATATATTACTCAAAGTGGCCATAATGCCAGAAGAGTGATCCAGTTTATAAGGGAAACCGGATCGAAAACCTTAACAAATTGACCCCATTTATAAGGAAAACCGAGTCAAATACCATGCAAGTAACAAGCGTTACAAGAAGAAGAGAAGAACAGGACGCACAACAAAAGGTAGGACCTAGCTAGCAGACTAACAGTACCAGGTAGATGAGGGGTGCGTCGAGGGATCACAATACCAAGACTCTACAAACAACCTAACGCACTGCACCGGCATGCGTATCAAACCCCACGGCACAACAGAGGAGCATCTACAATCAACGAGTGCCAAAGTTTAACACGAACCTTGACTGAGAGCTCCGCCACAGAAGTTCAAGACGATTAGCAAGTCGGGGAGGCGTCATTGCGTCGTCATTGAGCAAAGATGAACCAAGCCGACACCAAGAGCCTGAAGCTCACCTCAACACAACAGGGTCTTGAGCATGCGGAGCAATAGGACGAAGACCGCAGTAGGACAACCAAAGAGAAACACATGAAGAAGAACACACCACCATCGATCATGAGCAGGCCACACCACCACCACCAATCGAACCACCCTGAACTACATGCAACAACTGGAGCCGTCGCTTGGGTCTCTAAGATGACGCCTCCAAGGAGATAGTGTTGTCGAGGACACAACACCGCCATCCGATCCGGCAAGACCGATCTTAGGTTTTCACCCAAAGACCACAAGCAAAGAATTGTAGGTGCTGGAGCTCCACAACGACACCTCCTGCGAGAAGAGCGACGTCCATAGACGCCGTTGCCGTCGGCATCGACATGGTCGATGCAGGGGTTCTCACCCGGAGTTTGAGCACATCCCTACAACAAGACGGCGGCCGACCAATCACCACCATCGAATCCTTCGAAGACGAAGAAGCACGACAAGCCATCGTAGCCAACCGCACCCTGCGAAGACAACCGACGACCGAACGTCAGCACTAGGTGCCAGATCCATCAATGGCCGACCGAGGGCAGGCCACCGGACGCAGCGCAGGCCACCATGCCCTGCCAAGCACCATGCCGGCAGTAGCAGAGGAGTGCTGCCCGAGGCCAGGAACCACCATGGTCCAGGAACCACATCAGGTGCGCCGGCACGCCCCACGCGCGCCACCGCACACCCGTCGGAGACCAGAATCGAAGCACCCCCGAGCCAACAGAAGGCAGTGATATCAAGACCGGCTGCAGCAGCACCGCCACCATCCCCAACCACATCCACCAGCATCACTCACCACCACCCTCCTCTGCCCCAAGACAGACGATCCTGAGCCAATCCAGCCGGATCAGCTAGTCCAGCGAAACGCACCGCCAGATGCAAATCGGACCACATCCGACCTTGATCGAAGACCAACACCACCACAGGCTCTGCCGCGCCACCCGAGCGGCCACAGCGCACCCGTCCTCCACCGAACTGATCCGGGGCCGTCGCCCCGGCACCCTGCACCCGCCGCGAGCACCAGCAGATCTGGACAGCAGCTGCACGTTCCCGCTGCAGTGCCTAGGAGCACCGCCGGGAGAGCCGCCGCGCAGCCCAGCCCCTCCGCCAGGTGTCGGGGGAGCCACCACGCCGCACCGATTTGCAGCGCCGCCCAAGAACTCCAGGTGCGAGCTCGGCGCCCTCGGAGCGATGCCCGCCAGGAACCACCGCCCAGAGCTCGCCCGCTTCATTTGGAGACGAGCCCTGCCGTCGCCGCGCCGCGCCCGGCGGCGTCACCTCACGCGGGGCGACCCAGATCTGGCCACCGCGACGAGAGGCAGCCGCCCCGGATCCTCGTGGACGGCAGCCGCGAGAGCCCCGCCGCCGCCATCCCTGGGGCACGCGCGGCTTAGCCTGCGTCCCCTCCGACGGCGACGAAGCAGGGAAGGGAGGGGGGAGTTGCCGGCGGCGGCGCGGTAGGGTTGCCCCCGAGTCGCCAGAGGAGGCGACGCGGGGGGGGGGGGGGGGGGGGTGTTTCTACACATCTTGCATACACACGGATCTCAAATCCCCACGGTCTAGGATCAGTGCAAACAGTAGGCCGAGTATTGTTTGCACTTAGCCCGCGATTTAACTTTGATCTTGTACAAATCCAGCACCCACTAAATGAAAAGCTGGTTTACCGTATTTCAGAACATCCATTGCAATCCAGCATATAGTGCATATAGTGTTGAGTACATTTCGGGGTGTAAAATGGAAACTCTACATCAAATTCGAACCCAGGCATTATCCTTGAGGACGAAATCCGTAAGCCACGTTCAGATATCAAACAGCGAGTGGGTGAACACTAACACTGTACTCGTTCAATTGGTCACGAGCATTATCCTGAAGCTCAACGAGTATTCATACTTGAGTAGGACAGGGTGGATAAGATGACAAGACTAATGGATGACCTGGGGGCAGGTATTAATACGATCTCTCCGACGTCCGTGTCGCTCTCTCCGGAAATTCGACGATCCGTTTTCTTGATCGGTTTCCTGGTCCGATTTGTGTGACGAAACTCTGCATAGAACTACCACTACCAGCTAGCTCATGCCAAATAAAAGAACTCCGCTGTTTCCTTGTTTTTTATTATTCAAATAGCATCTATAGGGAGTAGCAGGTTGACGGAAGAACGGAAAGATGTCATGGCCAGCCCGGCCGTCGGCCGGTAAATATGAGACGGAGAACATGCACGAACGACTTTCTCTTTCACTCGCTATCACTGGTTGTAAATATGAGACGGAGAACATGCACGAACGACTTTCTCTTTCACCGGGGCACGTTTTAAATTGTTCCGTTCGCTGTCACGGGCCCGGGGGTTCTGAACGAGTCCTGTGTGCAGATATGGTCCTAACTCCTAGCACAAACTGTCCTTCCCCAACATTCAAGCATAGGAACGAAGCTGGAAACCGCACGGCTTGAGGTTCCCGTTGACCAAGTCGGATACTCCACAGAAACATTCTCAATGGTTCCTTGCCTAAAAGAAAAAGCGTCCCTTTTTGTCGAGAAAAGCCACGATTCCTTGTTTCAAAACAAAAAAAAAAAACCACGATTCAAATTAGGTAACCAACATTACAAGAAAATACGGCACATCTAAATGTGCTTTAGCAAAACCGAACAAAAAGTACAGTCCGGTTATCAGGAAATCCTCTGCCTTCTCAATCTCGCACGTACGGTGCCACTCTGAAGATTTTTTTTTTACCTAGAACATCATACATTCCATTAACGAGTGGACGCGGCAAGATCACCGGCCACGGCACCAAGTACATTGGAGGGTAGATTAGTGAAGTCAGCTCGGGAGCATCTTCCGAGAGTCCAAGTTTCAACTACAGATGAGCTTTATAGAGTATAAGATTAGCTTTGATCATCGTGAATGTAATGTCCCTGCTCATTTGCTAGCTCGTTATGGTTCAGGTTTGGCACTCCGAAGATGTTGTCGCAGGAGCGAAGCTGGACACGTTAGATCCTATCGGGTCAGCTCTAGAGTGATGGTGTCATTTTCAGAAATTAATAGTGACTAGATGATACCCCACACGTTGTTGCGGGTTATGATGCAACATTTTCAGTGTGATTCATTGTATGAAACATGAATTTTGAAGCAATAATATAAATGGCTAAAACTGAAAATACATATAATTTATTATGTTTGATTACTATAGAGCTGTAAAATGTTTACTAAATCTAAATAGCATAATAGAATGAAAATTCTTAGGTATGTTTGCATATTGAGATGTGTTTTTTTTTTCATGCATGTTTCACGATGAAATGGCATGCTTGCGTGTTGAGAGACATACGGTAGTTGGAGTGGGCCTTTTTTCATGCATGTTATGTGACCATGTGGCATGCTTGCATGCTAAGAAAAATAGTTAATAAGGGCTAGCTATTTAGATATAGAAGATTAGATTAACCTTAGTTAAGGATCTTCAAAAATCGCTAGTGTCAGCTGACAGCCTGACACTAGTGGCTATATGGAGCTTCATCTTTGTATGCGACCGAGACTAGTTGGTTTGCACGGGTGTCATGACATCTACCAGAGACTGAAAGTCCCGTATCCCAGCCAAACCTTTAAGATAGGACAGGGGAGATCTTTTACCATTGGAATTCTCGGAAACTTCCGAGTGACACTCACCTGCTACCGCCGGTCTCGAGTCTTGACCTGTGAGGCACACGCACGTAGTAGTACACACGACCGATTAATTGGAATGGATCAAACCGCAGTATGGCTTATCTGCGTGCAGAAGGAAAATGTTTGGTGAGTCAAGGATGCCGCTGAGATTAAGGTGACTAGTAGTAAGTAGTAGAACCACGCGAGGTCGCCGTCTGCCCGACACTGGACCGATCGTGGGACATTGGGATATGGCTGCGCCCACGCACGAATAGTCGCGCGCAACTCGTTGGACAGCTCCATCAGGAAATTACGAGGAAACGTGCCCTCAGCCGGCTGTGTTTATATGAAGGCAATGCCTTGCGCCGAGGCCTGAGGGCGATCGTTTGACGGTTTGGCGACTGGAGTTGTGGCCCTGGTTTATGAGGGACCGGTAACCAAGTTCTTCAATGGATCCAGATCCAGCGGACCAGGCAGTAAATAGCCGGGGATCCAATTTGGTTCTCACGAACATATGCTCCTGAGTGCGGAAAATGCTTATTCAAATGTCAACGAATCCGAAAAAATGTAGTATCTGTGTTCATAGTCACGTTCAAATACTACCTGCAAATTTTTAGGTGAAAAGCTTAAGCATTTGGGCCTGCACAATGAAAACATGTTTAGCGCCAAATGTTATCTACAAATGTTACACCCAACTTTTTTTTACCGACTAAACACTATACTTTTTTTGCATGAAATTTGTCAAGCATGTTTGTGAAAATAACATGAACATCTACACACACAAAAAACATAATATTTTAAATTTATTTACTATGTGTTCTCAATTTATTGTTTACCTGTGAAGCACATATTTGCATCCGTGAGAAGCACAACACTGATTCGCGGGGAAAATGGATGCTTCTCGAAAAGGGGGAAAAACTGCAACCGTGCTTCCGGGCTCCAGTTTTTCTTTTGTTTTTCCATTACTATTTTTTTTACCTTTTTCGGTTTTCATTTTTTTACTAGATTTTGTTTTTCCAGTTTTTTTCTTTCTGGTTTTGTCGTGATTATTTGTCAAAACCTATTAACATGGGATTGAATATTAAAAATCTCGACGCAAGAAATCCAATGGTAAAACCATACCAGGTTTTGGAAGCATGGTTTAAGAAATAAACCGTTTTCAATAAACAAATCTATGAAAAAAGGAACACACCCAGGTAATGATAAGTGACGCACATGCAATACGTCATTTTTCAGCCCCGGAGAACGAGGGGTGACCGACACAAAAGGTACCCCTTGACTAGTGATTTCGACGAAGCAGAGATCTCCTCAGCGCTTCACGCGCTTCCCTACATTGTTGGCGCTCGCGTCATGGACTATGGGCCGCAGCCCAGTATATCCTGGTCGTTTGCTTCCCCTAAAAGGAGGGTAATTCCTATTTGGCGTTTCACACGATCGTTAATGTGTATTTTACAAATGAACGCACACACCCTCCCGCACTGGGCCGACCCATTTCACCTTTTATATTTTTTTTAAACCGTAAAAATCCTTTGTCTCGCAGGATTCAAATCATGGTCCTTCACGATTTAGCACGGCACACTAACCAATTGGGCAACCTGACCACATGTGCTAGATTCGTTTTTCCATTCCTACGCATTGTTTCTTGTTTCGTTTTCCTTGTCCCTTTTTTTGTTTTTGTTTTGTTAAATGCGCACATTAAATTCGTGAATTGTTTTTTCAAAAACAATGGATTTTATTGAAATTCGTGAAAATTTTCTTCAATTTCGGTGAAGTTTTTGCCAAAATTGATAAACTTTTTCTTAAAATCGTGAACTATTTCTCAAATCGGTGGACTTTCATTGAAAGCTGATGATTTTTTTGGCAAATCGATGAACTTTTCTCAAAACCGCTGAACTTTTTAAAACTTTTCTGCATTTTTAATCCTAAATTCATTTTACTTTTTTTTACAATTCGTGAACTTTTTTGAGGTTTGTGAACTTTTCATTTCAAAATTCGAGAACTTTGAATTCGTGATTCTTTTAGATTGTTTATGTTTTTTTTTCTTCCAAAGTCAATAGTTGACCGGTCAACCGAGATCGAATGAAGAGGCGAGAGATCGAGCGAACTGAGTCGACCTGGACCGGCCCAGCATACAGGCGCGTGGGCACCAGAAAGGGGCATGGGCGCCTGAAGCGCCCAATAAGACCTTCCTAAAAGAAAGCTATCCATTTTATCGCGTAGGTCGACAACTCTGCACCAAACGCACACCCCTAGCTCGCTACTTGAATTTGGTTTGCAAAAACGTAGGCACCAATTTTGGGTAGGTTCAACCGTTTTTTTTTTCTTATAATTTATTTTAGAATTCATGAACTTTTTTAAAAATAACAGACAATTTGAAAATTAGTGGACCTTTTCGAAACTCATGAATATTTTTTTAGTTTGAGGATTGTTTTTTGAAAAAAGTCCAAACCCCTGAAAAACAATTAAAGACGTGAACATTTAATTAAAATTTTGAACATTTTTTCAAATCACAAACATTTATTTGAAATTGTGATTTTTTTTACAAATTAGCGAACATATTTTGAAATCACTAAGAGTTTTTTAAATGCATGAAAAAAATGGATCATGAACTATTTTCATATTCTTGTACATTTATTGAAATCCACGAACATATTATATTTCTGAACTTTTTTCGAAATTCAAGAACATTTTCTAAAATTTAGTTTTTTTTTAATTCATAAACATTTCAGTTTAGAATATTTTTCAAACTTATGAACATTTTTAAAATCCTGCACTTTAATAAAAGCAACAAAGTAGAGACAGAAAATAAAAAAGGAAAAGATACAAAAAAAGAAAAAGAAAAGAGAAAATGAAAACAAATGGGCGCCGCGCCAGGCACATGGACCGGCCGAAAAGCGCTTTTCGTGAAGAACAGGGATGCACGTTTGCTGCTGTCCCGTCGCCTGACACGGGGAATAGGAGGTCCCCTATAAAATCCTTAGAAAAAAAGGAGGTGCCGTATAATAGTCCCTTAAAAAAAAGGTAGTCTCATACAAAAAGCTCGCTGAATTGGTGAACCTCTCCTGCTAAGAAGCGTTAGTTTTTATAGATAAAAATCATAATATCCAAAAAAATACTGTTTTAAAAAAATGTTAACACGAAAAAATGAGGAATTGGAAACATATTCACGAGTTTGGAAAAAGTACGCGAAATAAAAAATCAGTCACGGCTTTAAGAAAATCGCAATTTCCAAAAAAATCATGGGATTAGAAAAAAACGTTCGTGTATACTGGGAAATAATTTTGAATTTGAGGAAATGGTTGTGAAATTTTAAAAGAATAACAAATTTGAAAACTTTCATGAAATTTTTGAAATAACATGGTATTTAAGAAAAATACCGGATTTGGAAAAGTACAAAATGTAAGTTGAAAATTGTAAAAAGAAGGTAACTGAGAATAATGAAAAGCAAAGAAAAAAAGAAAATAGGACAAAAAAAAAATCAGGTAGAAAACACAGGAAATAAACCCCGGTCTGGGGGTTCTAAAAGGTTCACAAAACTGGTTTGGAATCTGAAAATGGACGGCCCACTAAACGCACTAAGGTTAACTCCAAAATATATCCTGAGCTTTTTATAGCGTAGCCGATTAAGTTTTTAACATCCGGACAGGGCGCCCGAACGATTTTTGTCATCCGACGCAACCCCTTAAACGTACGTAGATGTATTCGTGTGTTCAAATTCCCGCAAAAGCGGAATCAAACTAGGGGAAATTTACGGGGAACATCCACCGCGTACACGTGTAGCCTCATCCAAATTTGTCGCCGCGCGTCCTGCTCGCACACAATTGACTCGCATTCATGTCGTTTTAGGGCGAATGGAATTGGACGAAGCCGGTCAGACCGATGTGACCGAATGACAGGGTGTATTGACATAAAAAAAAACCTGCTCTTAACAACAAGATTTAGTATCGTTCAATATACTTTCATAACTCGTGAAATGTCTACTAGGACGCCGCTTCCATGGGGATGCTGGCCGACCGAAAAGACTACTCTGGTTGACAAGCCACATTGAATTGGCGTCGCTTTGCCTGCGCCAGCTATTTTAGCGGTCAGGTGGCGCCATCCAAACACATCTCCTCTACTCTCCGCGCACTGCCCCCTAGCATCTCCTCTCCTCTTTTCTCCTCTTCGCTCACCATCGTGTCGTCGATCCTCTCCTTTCCTCGTCGCGCAATGGGCAAGTTGGGTGCGAGCGGTTGGTTCTCGGTGTCAACCGATGGATCGTGCTCCGGGTTGTGGCACCGCCGTGAATAGTCTACAGGCCCGTCGCCCTCAACCACACCATCAACGAAGGGGGAGGCCGTGCTCTCTTTGGACGAGGGGGAGCAACAGCCGCCCCTCCTAATTGATGCTGCCGCGACAAAAGGTGAGTTCCACGTGCAGTACCTCGCGCGGTTTTTTTTTAATTTTAGTCGAACTTGTCAAATATCGTCCGGTCTGAATGCAATCGTATCGAACTTGCTTCAATTTCGTCCGTTTTGCATGAATTTTGTCTTTTTTTTGGTCAAATTTCCATTTAAAATTTAGGCCGGCAGATGTTTGGTGTCTGTGGTTGCATGCCCGGCTGTGGTATCCGTATCCGTCGACGGTTGTTTGAGAAATCACACGGGACCGCAAGCTGCCGGATAAGGAAAACACGGAGAAGTTACTCCCCGCGTCAACAGCACAGTACCACGGTAGTAGTAGTAGTACCAACCAAGGGACAAAACCCCGAACTATAGTTGCTACAGTAACAGTAGCCCACGATCGGTCAGCCCGGCCGGGGCACGTACGTCGCCGCAGCAGCAGTAGGAGTACGTACGTAGGAGCCAACACAGCACGACCGAACACACGGGAGGACGAGACGAGACGAGACGGGACGGCCCGGAAAGCAGGCGTCACATCCCATCCGCAGCCACTCCATGATTCCCTCCCTCCCTCCCCTCGCGCCATCGAGTTCGAGTCCGCCTGCCGGGTGAAATCACTGTTTTGACCCTTTGTGCTAAAGAAATCCCGAACTGACCTCGATTGCAAAAAAAATTCGAATCTGACCTTTTTGGGTGACGCCAACATGCGTGGCGTTTGGGTTGCACGGGTGACGCCAGGGACCCTGGCGTCTGGTCCCTGGCCCGCACGACCCCCCCTGACTCGTTGACCGGCTGACGTGGCAAAGGGACCAGACGCCAAGGACCGTGGCGTTTGGTACCAGACGCCGGGGACCCTGGCGTCTGGCCCCTGCCAACTGTACCACGCGCGGGCCGAGCCCACCCACCCATTCTCTTCTTCCTCTTCCCCCCCCCCCCCCCCCCCCCCCACGAACAGAACCCTTCTCCCCTTCGCCCCTCTTCCCCCCCACACCAAATCCTCCTCTGATCTACTCCATCCTCCACTCAAATTCGTGGATCTGACCCCCCCCAAGCATCCCTGAGGTATTCTCCCCCGTCTCCCCCAATTTATTTAAGTTGAATCCTCTTCCTTTTGTTGCATTATTCAACATTAGGTGATGTTAGATGAGTAGATGGTTTCTTTGATTTAGGATTTTGTTTGTATTTGAAAGATTATCTGGGACCAGACGCCAAATATCACCACACCAACATGGTGGTGTGGCAACATCCTTCTCCTTATTCTTGTCCAACGTAGCCACCCCCCACGTCTTCGGCATGTCCTCTCGGTCGGCGCATGGCGGCCTCGTGCTGGAACCGGATGAAGCCATGCCTACAAGAGGAAGAATTGTTAGCAAATAGACACAAACAAAGTAAATGTGTAAATAAAGTGCGAGCAAATAATATACCATTCATATTCAATCAACCATTTGGATTACGCAAATAACCAAATGCCGATCCATTATCAACTTGCCCTCTTCGACCGCCAGCCCGAGCTTGAAGCAGAATTTCTGGTCCCCCCCCCCCCCCCTCTCTCCCCTCCCTCAAGCCCCCCCTCAAATCCTCCCCAAAAGGTGGTTCCCTCACATCTTCCTTTCCATCACTTTGTTGCTTGTGGTAATCTCCCCCAAATCACCCAATTTTTTTTGGTTAAATCTTGTTATTTTGCTAGCATTTTTTACATGTGGGTGCAACCCTAGTTCATTGTTTTTCCCCAAATTTGAGTGTAAATATCTAGTTTAACTTTGATAATATAGGGATATGCATAGTGTGTAGTATGTATGTTTGCTTGTTGAGTAGAAAGATTGGGGGTTAGGGTTAGTTAGTGTTTAGGGTTAACTTAGCTTAGTTTATGTTAATTAATGATACATTTTTGGGCATCATCAATAATGTAGTGTTGATATGCTTTGGATATAATGGATTGTTTTTGGATAACCAACAATTGTCATTGATGCCTTAAATGCATTCATGTTGTTTTTAGATGGGGAGGCTTGTTAATGTTCATTATATGGACAAGGAGGCATTCTTGAGTAACAATGCCAATGCCGACACGGGTGAGGAACCAATGGTTTTTGATACTAGCCCTAGCTATGAGGAGGTTGTTGCAAAAGTGAGACATGTCTTAAAGTGGATGGACCCCAATGATGATGTTAAGTTAATAGGAAGGTATGATGTAGGAGTTGGAGCCAAATCTCGCTTGAAAAGTATGCCTGTCACCTCGGATTTGCATTGGGATGTATACAAGGAAAAAGTTGCCCAATCGGAAGACAAGTCATTTGAATTGTTTGCCACCAAGGTTGAACCTCCTCGGTTTACAATTGACTTGAACCGGCATGCGTCTTCCCCAATGAATGACATGACCGAGAGGACAATCGTGCCCCTTGTTGAGCATAGGGTTGTGGTTGATGCCTCCAATGCTTATCCCCAACCACCAACTAGTGAAGCAAGTGAGGTTGAGTTTTATGCCCCAAATGCTTCTAGCCAACCACCAAGTAGCCAAGCAAATGAAGTTGAGGTGATTGGTAGTGACAACGTAATTCAAGAGGACGGTGATGCTAATGATGATGAAGATGAGCTAGAGGAAGGGTTTCATGGTAATGATGTTGGTGACTTGGATGCCTACATAGCGCAAAAGGACATGGATCGTGAGTTACCTTTTAGGCGTCTATATGGGTACGACTCGGATGACGAAGGTCCGGAGGAAGAATTGGATGAGGATGGATTCACGAAGGAGGAAAACCAAATTTACTTCGAGTTGACGGGCTTACAAAAAAGAACTCACTTGTTTCGAGATCTCAGCCTTGCTCATAAAGCCGTAGTCGATGGCGGTATGAGAATGACTGCAATTGAGCCAACACCTTGCCCGGATCCAGGCGAACCAAGGGAGGAGAACGAGGATGAGAATGCTTATTTGAAGAAAGGAGTGAAGTTCCTAAGTTTGGTTGGTATGAAGATTTGGTTGGCTGACTATGCCATTCGGAACCACAGGCCATATATTGTTGAGCACTCCGATATAAATTTGCGGTACACCATCAAGTGTGAGCAAGAAGGATGCCCATGGAAGGTTCGTGCAAGAAAGCTTGAAGAAACCGGAGAATGGGTGTTAAGAAGTTGTGTTGCCACCCATAGGTGCAAACCGCCATCGAAACGACTTCGTAAGACACATCGTCAGCTCACGTCTGAGTATCTTGGATACAAATTTATGAAAGACATAGCCGTTGATCCCACCGTCAAAGTGAGGTTTCTCATGCGGACGGCGAAAAAACTATATGGTTATGAAGTCAAGTATGGGAAGGCATGGAGGGCTAAGGCAAATGCTATTAGGATGTTGTATGGTGGTTACGAAGAAGCATACAACCAACTCCCGAGGTTGTTGGGAGCGATTGCACATAGGAACCCGGGCATGTATCATGTGGTTGAGGCTAACCACGACGGAGTGTTCGGTCGTGCCTTCTGGAGTTATGGACAATGTGTGGCGGCATTTGAGCATTGTCGTCCGGTCTTGTCTATAGATGGCACCTTCATTACCGGCAGATACAAGGGCACACTAATGGTAGCAATGGCGCACTCCTCCAATGACAATGTGTTGCCCGTGGCATTTGCTTTGGTGCCTTCCGAGCACGTACCAGGACAACTGGGAGTGGTTCATGGGTCATGTGAGGCACAAGGTGATTGGGGCTAGGGAGGTATGCATCATATCGGACCGGCACCATGGCATACTCAAGGCAGTGGACATTGAGATTCCAGGCTTTCCAAAGCTTCACCACAGATGGTGCATGAGGCATTTTGTGGCCAACTTTTACAGGGCATGTAAGAGCAAGGAGCTCAGCAAAGACCTTACCCATGTATGTGTTGCCTTCAACACCAATGCTTTCGATGCTCGCTATAACAAACTCTATGCGGCGGTGAACGATGGGGGAAAAGATTTCTTAAATAGGAATTTCGGCGAGAAGCACAAGTGGGCGCGCGCTCATGACGATGGAGGTGGGCGATATGGCGACATGACGAGCAACCTGGTTGAATGTTTCAACAATGTTCTCAAGGGTGTCCGTTCATTGCCGGTGACTGCAATAGTGGAGTATACCTTCTTCAAGCTTAATGAGTACTTTCAGAGGCATTCGGAAGAGACTGCCAACTGGATAGGTGACAAAAAGGAATATCCGGAAATAGTTGATGAATGGCTGCAGTTACAAGCAAGCAAGTCTTCGCAACAAAACATTATCACGTTCGACAAAACTGAAATGATCTATCAAATCGACGAGCCAGGTGGCACAACACGAGATGGTTTTTCATATGGTGGTGCCGCATTTGAGGTGCACCTGAAGACACGGTGGTGCCAGTGCGAGAGGCCTAGTAAGTATCATTGGCCATGCTCGCATTTGATAACGGCGGCGAAGGCGAGACACCTCACAGTTAGTGATGGGAAAACCGTGCGGATGCAAGAGTTCCATTTGGAAACTACTAGGTTGATATGGGCGCCTCGATTTCACCCTTTCTTAGACCAATCACAGTGGCCTGAGTATCATGGACCCCATATTAAGCCAGACCCTCTCTTGAAGGTGGAGACCAAGGGTAGAAGGAGAACCAAGCGGTTTAGGGGTGATATGGATGACCTAGCCGGATACACTGGCATGAAGCAATTTGGTAGCGGTCATTTCATGGAGGCTCCTGAAACTACCAATTGTGGAGGGTGTGATGGTGAGGGACACAATGCACGGAGTCACAAGAAAAGAAAAACGTCGAAAAGGGGCATTTCTAGCACTAGCCGTGGAGGAGGCTCCGGTGGTGAACGAGGGGGAAGAAGTGTTGGTGGTGGCCGTAGAGGAAGCACAAGTGCTAGAGGTGTTGGTGGTGGCCGTAGAGGAAGCACAAGTGCTAGAGGTGTTGGTGGTGGCCGTAGAGGAAGCACAAGTGCTAGAGGTGTTGGTGGTGGCCGTAGAGGAAGCACAAGTGCTAGAGGTGTTGGTGGTGGCCGTAGAGGAAGCACAAGTGTTAGAGTTGGCGGTCGAAGAGGGCAAGTTGATAATGGATCGGCATTTGGTTATTTGCGTAATCCAAATGGTTGATTGAATATGAATGGTATATTATTTGCTCGCACTTTATTTACACATTTACTTTGTTTGTGTCTATTTGCTAACAATTCTTCCTCTTGTAGGCATGGCTTCATCCGGTTCCAGCACGAGGCCGCCATGCGCCGACCGAGAGGACATGCCGAAGACGTGGGGGGTGGCTACGTTGGACAAGAATAAGGAGAAGGATGTTGCCACACCACCATGTTGGTGTGGTGATATTTGGCGTCTGGTCCCAAATAATCTTTCAAATACAAACAAAATCCTAAATCAAAGAAACCATCTACTCATCTAACATCACCTAATGTTGAATAATGCAACAAAAGGAAGAGGATTCAACTTAAATAAATTGGGGGAGATGGGGGAGAATACCTCAGGGATGCTTGGGGGGGGTCAGATCCACGAATTTGAGTGGAGGATGGAGTAGATCAGAGGAGGATTTGGTGTGGGGGGGGGGGGGGGGGGAAGAGGGGCGAAGGGGAGAAGGGTTCTGTTCGTGGGTGGGGGGGGGGGAAGAGGAAGAAGAGAATGGGTGGGTGGGCTCGGCCCGCGCGTGGTACAGTTGGCAGGGGCCAGACGCCAGGGTCCCCGGCGTCTGGTACCAAACGCCACGGTCCTTGGCGTCTGGTCCCTTTGCCACGTCAGCCGGTCAACGAGTTAGGGGGGGGGGGGTCGTGCGGGCCAGGGACCAGACGCCAGGGTCCCTGGCGTCACCCGTGCAACCCAAACGCCACGCATGTTGGCGTCACCCAAAAAGGTCAGATTCGAATTTTTTTTGCAATCGAGGTCAGTTCGGGATTTCTTTAGCACAAAGGGTCAAAACAGTGATTTCACCCCCGCCTGCCCCTCCGCCCTTTTCAGTTTTCACCCGCCGGACCGTACCACCCCACCCGTCTCGCCCAGCCCTCCGCCCGCCCGCGCGTGCTCCTCGGCCCCCGCGCCCCGCCCGAGGCGAGGCAGGCGTAGGCCGCGCGTGTCATGTGGCGACAAGGACCCGCCGGACCGGCCACCGGGCTAGCCTGGTCCGCCCGCCCGTCGGGAAAAGCTAGGAAACGAAACGGCCGACGTGGTCAACAAAGCCGGGGCTCTTTCCCCTCGCCGTCCTTCTGCTTGGCCCGGCCTGGCCTCCCTCCGTCGCCTCTTTTCTTTCTCTTTGCTGCTGCGCGCCCTTTTCCCACTTTGGCCATGGCCGGACCACGGCTCGCCGGACTTTCCATCAGGTCGATCGGGTCATCGTCACCGCGTGGCTACTGTCGTGTACGTACTGCTCCTACCTCGCTAGCCGCGCCTGCAGGTTCCCGTCCAATCGATCTAACCACGGGACGGGGGTCTAATCATGGAGCGCCACTGCAAGATTCCGAGGGTTAACTGCGGCTTGCTTATTCCATTCCGTGGCTCGTCTTTCCGGGTGACAAAATGGTTGGAGCTCAGGGCTACCTCAAACCCCATCATTAGCTCTATGCTCCCGGGATAACGTAATTAACCCTGCTTACCCAGGGGCTGGCCATGCACTCACTGACGCCTGACACTTGTTTTAAGTTCAGGTTCTCCACATGACACTCCTAAGACCTTGTACAATGCAAGGTGCTTAGGAGAGCTGCTTAGAGAAATAAATCAGGCTTTTTTTAAGCATCGATGCTTATTTCTACATGAGAGGTGTCTAATTAAACGTCTACCCTGTACAAATAAGCATCGGTGCTTAAAAAAACTCTGGTTTATTTCTTTAAGCATCTCCCCTAAGCACCGTGCATTGTACAAGGCCTAAACCTACTGGCGTCTGACACTATGCATTGTACGAGTACTCCCTCCGGTCCTTTTTAGTTTGCATATTAGCTTTGTATGAAGTCAAAGTATCTCTACTTTGACCAAATTTATAGAAAAATATATCAACATTCACAATCCCAAATCAATATTGTTAGATTCATAACGAAATGTAGTTTCATGGAATGTATATTTGATATTGTAGATGTTGATATTTTTCAATATATATTTGGTCAAACTTTGTGAAGTTTGACCAGACACAAATCTAATATACGGAGTAAAAAGGACAGGAGGGAGTACTACCATGTCCGTGGACATACCGTACGCATGTACTTAGAGGGGCACGTACATCGACTAATGAGGAGTACTAGTAAGAGCATCTACAACCGAACCTCTCAAACCCGCCTCATACGGCCGGGCAGGCCGCCCGGTCACTGTCCGGTCACTTTTTTTTTGACCCAGACGGGCTTCTCAAACGGCCCTCAAACGCCCGGGCTGACCGGCACCCCCCATATCCAGCCCAAATATGGGGCGGATATGGAGGCGCCCGGGCACGCCCGCCACGTCGGACTGACGAACGGGGCCCAGCCGGAAACGCCCGCCAACCCGGCGGTCCGAAGGTCGTCTCCTCCGTCGGACCGGTCGCGCCGCGTGTCGCAGCTCCGGCGGGCCGCGTAGTGCATTGCCCGGCTTTTTAAGTGCACCGGCGGACCTCGAAACCCTACATCCACATCTTCCTCCTCATCCTGTCCGCCGCCGCCGCCAGTTTCCACTCCACCCATCCGCAGCCATGCCCCCACGCCGCCGGGTGAGGAGCCAGCCGTTCCTGACGCCGGAGCGCCGGCTCGAGCTCCTTGAGCGGATCCTGAATAGGCGCGAAGTCCGGATCGCCGCGGGGCTACCTCCGGATGTAGTGGATCCGGAGGAGGAGTTGGAGGTGGAGGAGGAGGAGGAGGTGGAGGTGGAGGAGGAGGAGGAGGTGGAGGTGGAGGAGGAGGATGAAGAGGTGGAGGAGGAGGGGGGCAGGCCGGGGGAGGAGGATGTGGGGGACGCTGGCGACGGGGATCTCCGGGCGGAGCAGCAGGCCATCCTCGATTCCCTCCGGTCGGAGTCGGATGCGGATGCAAGACGCCGTCGCCGGCAGGAGATGGAGGCGCAAGAAGCCGCGGAACAAGCGGGGTGCTTGGCCTACATTGATGAGATGGAGCAGGAGGAGGATGAACCAGAGCCCTCCTCCCCGCCCGGCTCCGTCGTCGTGGACATCACCGACGACGAAGAGTAGCTAGGGTAGTACGTAGGATTACTTTGCATGCTTTTATATGGATGTAGGGGATGAAATTTGAGAGATGCGGATGCAGATTGAGCAATTTGAGGAGTGCCCGGTTAGTGCCCGCGGACGCGCCGCGTCCGCGGGCGTTTGATGGGCCGGATTTGTCATGTCCGGCTGTAGATGCTCTAAGAGCATCTATAGCCGGACCCCTCATACCCTCCTCAAACGCCTGGGCAGGCCACCCGGTCACTGTCCGGTCATAAAAAATCGATCCAAACGGACCCCTCATACCCATCTCAAACGCCCGGACTGACCGGCACCCCTCATATCCATCTCAAATATGAGGACGATATGAGGGGTCGCAGACGCGCCCGGGCGCGCCCGGTCAGTCCGGCATGTAGGACGTGACCCCACCCCGGACCACATTTTCTCTTTCTTTATTCATTCTTTTCTTTCTCTCTCTTCTTCTCCACCAATCACGTGCAAGTGACCGGACATATGAGGAAAAATATGAGAGATGCGGCTGTACGGATGAAAAAGTTCGTGTTCAAAACGGACACGCCCGGTCAGTGACCGGGCGTGTCCGCGGACGTTTGAGGGGCGGATTTGCAAGTCGAAGATGCTCTAACATGCATCACACTGCACCGCCTGATCCAGCATGCACGCGGTCATGTAGGCATGTGCGCTCCCCACCGTACGTACTGGTACATAGTACTAGCATGCATTCCACTGTGCACTGCTCACCCGCGGCAGTGACGCCCAGAGCTACTGTAATGTTTTTCTTTCTTTCTGCAAAGTAGTAATATTTTTTGTATCGTAGAGAAAGCACTCCACTGTGGATGATATGTTTCTCCATGCAGTAAAACGAGCTCCCTGAGCTGAGCATCGAAGGTGGTACCGAAAGCGACTGATCCGATGGACGACCGGAGAACCGCCGAGGATGTGCGTTGCTTTTGCACTAGCCCGGCTGCTAGGTGCTCCGGTTCATCAGGAGAGCCTCCAGTCTATCTATGGCGCCAATGGGCTGATGCGTGCTCCTTTTTGACGACGGGGGATGCCATGGACGGAACACGGAGGAAAAGGTGGCTAGCTGGTAGCACCTCTGCGTGGCTAGCCTAGCATCGAACGCGCACGCGCCGCCACTGTGTGTGCAGGATTCACTCCACGGAAATGCATGTCGATCGATGTTGTCATGCATGTACTAGCAGTACGACCCATGAGGACACACTACCATTATAATACCATACTGTTCCAGGGCAGTAGCACTGTACGCAGTACAGTACACTGTATATACTCTGTATTGCTCTGTGGTGTCTAGGGATCGTCTCTGGGAACGATTTCCCCGCGAGGAAAATATGTTTGGGCGTTGGAAGGCATTGTTCACAGCAGTACGTGTTGTCAAAATATTGTCTGCCATGTCTTAGATTTTGCCGGGAGCACCGAAACCAGGTGCATGTGGCTAAGCTTATCAGATCCACTGTGTGTGCGCGCAGGATTCACTCAAAAGAAATACACCTGGACCAGTATACTCTGAGTACAAGTCAAGATAGTGGCATACTGGTCCAAGGCAGTACCACTGTACGTATATATATATTGTACTTCCTCCGGTCCTTTTTAGTCTGCATATAAGTTTTGGTCCAAGTCAAAGTATCTCTACTTTGACCAAACTTATATAAAAAAGTATCGACATTCACAATGTCAAATCAATATTGTTAGATTCATTACAAAATGTAGTTTCATGGAATGTATACTTGACATTGTAGATTTTGATATTTTTTAATATATATTTGGTCAAATTTGCAAAGTTTGACTTGACACAAATCTAATATGCGAAGTAAAAAGGATCGGAGCGAGTATTACTCTGCGTCTCAGCGATCCCTTATTAAGGATCGTCCTTTGGGAGCCATGCATTTCCCGGCAAGGAAACAACACTGTTTCTGACTTGGTCGGTCGATATCAATTCTCCACAGTTGCGCGGTCAAATTTCGACTGACTTGTCTCGAAATTTTGTCGCCGAGACGGACCATGTGCGTGGCTAAGCTTATCAATCACACACGCGCCTCCACTGTGCGTGTGCAGGATTCACTCCAAGCTCCAAAGACATGCATGTCGATGTTTGGCAACTTGGCATGCACGTACTGGAGCCATGCATACGAAGACCACTGATACTGCACATACAATACGCAGACTGCAATTCTGCGTACACTCAAGACTCCAAAGACATGCATGTAAATAATACTATACGGAGACACCTGGCACTGCACACACAAAGATGGCTCGTCTATGGAGACTATGGGAGCCACTTCCCGGCATGAAAATTGAAAAAATATGCACGGTCGACCAGACTTGAAAATATGTCCCTGGAACGGAAGCCATTTTGCATACCGTTGCTGCCAAACAGCCAAAGGATTGCACAACAGCACAAGTGACGTGGCTACCATGAAGCAAGCAGTGTTGAGCAGCTGGGCCGATTAATTAATTTGGTTTGGAAGCGAGCGGCACTGTTTGGGTCGTGGAGCAGGCCGAGGCGTGGAAAGGCCCGTCTGCGTCTGCCGCATGCATGATTACAAGGGCCGGGGGGTGCTTTCCATGGATGGATTCCGTGTGGCGGTGACGTCATGTGACACGTCCTGTCCCCCCAGTGTGGTCACGCCACGCAACATTCCCGGGATTCTGTCTCCCGCCGCCCCCGACCGCCCGGCCCCGCCTCCCGGCCTCCCTCCTCCTGGTCGCCGTCGTCCTCGTCCTCGTCCTCGGACGGGCGGGCGCCCGCGGCGTCCCGGCCGTGAACGCTGCCCGCCAAGACGCGTCAGGTGCCGCCGCAGAGCGCTTGTGACTGTACGTCGACGACGGTGCGGACGAGGTAGCTGGGCTATAGGAGAGAAACAGTGGTGGAAATCTGCTCCCGTGCAGACGGTCAGCCGGCTTTGGTTGGGTGGGTGTCTGGATCTGGCCTTGCGTGCCCTCGGTTCGAAGAACCTCAGGCCGAACAGACTGCGCTCTGGGCGTCGGCGTCGGCATCGGCGTCGTCGTTGGGCTCGCCGTCACAGGCGTGTAACATGGGAGTGAACGCTGCGTGCGGACGTCGCAGAGGGGAGAGGCCTGCCCCGTGTAGGACGCGGCAGCCGTCGTGTGGTCAAATTGCTTGGCTGTACTACTGGCCGCTCTGTGGCCGGAAGCGGGGCGCCTTGTTTTGGCATGTCGCACGTCGATGCACCGCGCGCCATGCATCATGCATGCATGGTGATCGGCGCATGCAGGTCGGAACACGACGACGCGTACGGCGTACCTTACGTGGAAGTGGAGCTTGCTCGAGCTACGTCCTGCCCGAGATCACCAGGGCTTGGCTTGGCGAGGAACACCGGGGTCTGAGTTGCTGACCTCAGATTCCCATTGTCGCTAGCCAAACCGAATATTAATTTCCACTGGAG
Source organism: Elymus sibiricus (assembly GCA_039707655.1). Lineage (NCBI taxonomy): Eukaryota > Viridiplantae > Streptophyta > Magnoliopsida > Poales > Poaceae > Elymus > Elymus sibiricus. The sequence goes on from CM077665.1 coordinate 489,006,462, forward strand.
TTTTTTTCGCGTGACAATGGCATTCGGCTCTCAGCTGAGCCTTCAGCCATGCATTTCGATTCAAGCGTGCGTACTACTACGGGGTTAAGCAGGGACGGACATGGCTCAAAAAAGCAAGCCGCGAAAAGGAAGCTCGGCAAAGGTGGCTACGACTTGCATAGAACAGGAGGAATATTGATGATCACGGCCATAGATTGCCTCTTCTTTTTAGCGAGATATAGTAGAAAAGGTCGTGTGAGGCCGGCCGGCCGGCCGTAGAACAAACCAACTGTGCGTGCATGTGGCGGCCGTGAAACTGGGAAAGTTCTACGTAGTAGTACTCGTGCTCGTGCCTTTGCCACACGGCATGCGTCGCGAGCATGCCATCTCGCAATGCGACGCCGGACCTTTATTCCGTAGTGGCGGAAAGGGTGGACGTGCCGAAGAGATCAATGATTCCGGCGAGGCAGCACGACGAGCCGGCCACGGCCACGGCGACGAGCGACGATCGATCGGCATGATTCCTCGCGTCCATCCATCGATCCTGCGCGCGCAGGAGAGAGAGAGGGAGAGGGAGAGGGTGAGGGTGAAAGAAAAGTGACTTTTCATCGTCAACTGCGAAAAGCGCCGGCGTGCGGCGTCTCTCATCAGTCATCCCGTCCACCTTTTTCCTCTTCCAAACAAAAGGTACTCCTACATATACAAAGACAGGTCAAACTTGCATTGACTTTTTGCAGGTTAATTTTATCTGTGGTCACTCGGCTTGCCATGTGCGCTCGATTTGGTCATCCAACTCTCAAAGTGTCTATCTAGCTCGGTAAACTTTGTGCCGATGTGGTCATTTTTATTAAAAATGAATTACAAGGTTGTACTAATGAACTTCTGTAGTATAAAACGGGACAAGCTGTTACTTTTTGCCGGAGCATCCAACTAAGGCTGCCTCTAATTCAAAAAGGTTTCATAAGAGAGATAAAAATTCATGGATAATTACAATGGCATCTCTAAGTAGGACCCGCAAACCTCCCGCAACCGTCCATACCGCGTGGTCCGGACCGCGGACGCTATCCAATACGGTAATGTATCGGTCCGCGGAACAGTCTTGACGCGATTTCTCCTGAAAATTGGATATAAGCGTGGGGAGATTTGCAGGAGTCCGGACACGAGAAACGTCGCTATCCGACACCCACGGCCCACCCAATCCCCCCTCCCGGTTCCATTTCCTTGCACTCCGACCCTTTACCCATTGCTTTCCACCCTCCACCTCCACCGTCGCTGCTCCTTGTACGTCTCCGGCCGTTAGAGAGGCATTGTCGGACGTCCGCATCCAGCACCGACGCGCCCGCTCACCGGCTACGGCGGAGCTTTCCACCCTGGAGCAGTTTGTACCCAGGTACACTCTGTCCCCTGTCGAGGCCTCCATGGCTGTCACCACGCCCGACAGGTGTTCGGTCAAATGCCATTGAGTTTCTTTTAAATGCTATGTCATTTTTTATAGTTCAGAGGATGGTGAGCTACTTGACCATGGAGGATGAGTTATTGTGTGACGCGTGGCTGGCCGCATCCGCGGATTTTGTAGTCAGGACCAGAGGGGAGCCCTTCTGGCGGAAAGTGCACGGAACGTTTCACGCACGAAAGGACATTGCACCCTACGACATGTACATCATTCAACCACGCAATGTGAAGTCGTTGTCGTATCGCTGGCACATGATCCAGATCAGCGTCACTAAGTTTTGCAACGTGGTTCGTGAGCTCGAGGAAATGTGGCCATTGCACGCGACAAATGAGGGGCTCGTAAGTTTTTTGCTTCCTCTTGCTCAACTTGTTGATTGATTCGTTCACTCAATATTGGTCTATACATTATATGTAGCCCGTACGCGCTGCCGTGGCATACCACAATAAAGAGGGACGACCATTTACGATCCACACTCTGTAGGATGAAGCTGAAAGGCAGTTTGTGTGGCACAACATGATCTTTTGATCAAAAATGTGTTGGACATCTGCTTAAATTGAGACCTTGTTGTACTAGATTTGATTTGCATGATATGTATGGATGATTTGTGCTATTTCTTATCAAAACTTTGATGAATATCGTTTGGTTTGCATGAATTTTGTCCGGTTAGTTTGAGTTGTTGGACGGATGTATGCAGCTACGGTTGGATGTCGCCCTCCCGTATCTGTGTCCGCGGACTGGTCCCCCTGTCCGCGGACGGATGCGGGAGGAATTTTGCGGGTTGCCCTTGGAGATGCCCCAAGGATGGTATCCTTCCAATTTGGATAAGAGAATTCTTATTAGTCTCTTCCTTTCTCTCAAATGAAAAAGTAATTGGAAAATAAATCAGCGAATAACGATTCAATTCAACATTTCGTTCATTCAGGTTTGATTGTGTCATAATTCTATAGTTGAAATTTGGTTTATCGTTGGATGAATGGCATTGTCGATATTGATCCCAAGAAAAAAACAGTAGGTAGAACTAGTCCATGAATAGCCTTTTTATAGAATTTAACTCATTGGAAAATATATATTTATAGAACACATTTGGTTTGTAAAATTTAAAAACAATGGTTTTTTCAAAGATTTTTTCCCATTAAGTCAAACAACATGGATTTTTCAGCTAGTACAGAGTTGTCCTTCAACGAGGGGCCAATGTAGGTTGCATAATCTTTTCTTTTAAACTAGGTTACAAGGGTCTTGAACCCGAGACCTCTGCTCCGATGCCATATTGAATTCATGATCCTGCTAATTCGTCCACAAGTCAAACTAAGTCAATGTATTATAACACTCTGGATAGCATCTAGTCATTTGGAGAAGTTTGAGTATTTTCTTATGAACAAGAAAACATCTTCTATTTTTTACGAAACGGCGGCAAAAGATTTGTCTCATCGACTAATTAAGAATAAGAAAATTGCCCGGTTAATTAACGGAAAACCGTACGAAAACCGATACATAAAGACCACATGCGAACTACTCGCTAAGACCAATGTTTAATCAAACTAATATGAATCAACAAGATGCCAAGATAAGCAATACCTACACACAAACAAGATAAAAATATTTGCACCCAACTTGACAAGGGGGTTGTTAAGCGCTTGTCTTGCTAGTTACAAGGTTAAAGACAAATAGATAGATAGATAATGGTACGACAAATAGTAAAGGCATATAATAAAGCGACAATTTAGTAGAAGTTTGCATAGGTTCACTAATGGGCACTCTCTCGAAAAAAGGCAAACGACATGGTATAGTTGGACAATTGACAAGACTGGCAATCTTTATAAATATGATCATTCATGGCATAATCTCGTCTAGACATTACGTCCGTGATAAATACACCGTTAATTCAATTGCATCTCATACTATTACTTCACCCCAATACCGCTATCCAGCATGCATCTCAAGGTATTAAGTTTACTGTAAACAAAGTAACGCAATAAGTAAAATGACATAATATGGACAGAAAGATATCTAGCCATAAGATCAAACCATGTCGTTTTATCCTTAGTGGAACGATACAAATATGTGTCTTATCCCCATTCTATCACAAGGATATATAACACCCCAAGATTGAACCCCGCTACTATGCAACACTCCTTCTGAATAACTACTCATCAATATTGGCCAGAGAAGAGAAATACATCGGAAATCATACATAGCTATTTAATTATACAACAAAGGAACTTCAAAAGATTCAATAGGATCAATGAACTCTGATTATAAACTCATAATTCATCATGTCCCAACAAACACGCCGCAAAATTACATCGTATTGGTCCCAATCACACAAGAAAGAAGGGGAACAGGGTATTGAAGATCCACACACGCACACAGAGAGAGAGAGAGAGAGAGAGAGCACCATCTAGCTACTACTTTGGACGAGTAGGTCTCGAAGTAACTATTCACACATGGTCATGGAGGCAACAAGGTTGATGAAGAGGCCTCCGGCAATGGCTTTCCCCTCCGACAGGGCTCCGAAACAGCGCTCTATATGGGATCTCTTCGAAACAAAGGCTTGCGACGGCGACATTTTTTTTTGAGAAACGGTGGATGCTTCCGGTATTTATGACAGTGAAATCAGGTCGACGCGGTAACCAAGGGCCCCGCATGGACAAGTGGCTCGCCCACCCCCTAGCCGCGCCATGTGTTCATGTGGCTGGCTGGTGGCCGCTCTCAACGTCTACCGAAGCTTCCAGTGCTTCTTGTTGCCCAAAATAAATCGCGTTAAATCGGCAACGTATTTTGACCCCCGTAGATATGGATTTCCTGCGAAACAAAAAACAAGCAGAAAAAAAAACTGACAGTGAGCACTAAATTAACAAGTCAGCCCTAATATAAATTGCTATAAAAGTATATAAAAATGATAACGTAATAGCATTAAACAATAAAAAATTTATAGATACGTTTGAGACATTCACGCGGCGATGAGGCACACTCGCTCGACGGCTAATTCAGCCTCGCGAAGTGCGCTCCTCGACCCACTTGAAATAGTCATGACCCATAAGTGTAGGAGATCTATGTTAGTTTTCTCAATAAGTAAGAGTGTCGAACCCAACGGCAAGTAGAAGAAACTGATATATAGTTTTCTGTAAGGTTTTCACTGTGAATTCTGAGGTATCGATTTTTTTTTCTCGCGTCAGTCTCTTCCTTCCTTCATTCCTTCATGCCGGAGCACGCCGTAAAAGGCAACCCCACTATCTATCTTAGGGAAAAATCAGGGCTCCATTATCTATCTTAGGGAGTGGAGGTGCAGGGGATCATCGGAGTTGTTCTTCGGTGCAGTGGGGCTTGAAGGTGGGGGGACGCAGAGGGTAGGGCGGGACGGCGAGGCGGCTCTTGCCGCCGGCCACGGGGGTGGTTAGGCTCGGGCTAGCCGGTGGCTGCGCGAAGAATAAGCGAGAGGTCGAAGATGAACAATACCGTGAACCGTTTACAACTTTTGGATGAAAATCATATGGTCTAGAATAGAAGTGACTGACGTGCATAGTTCGGTCCCTTTGAATTTAGATAACATTTACTCCCTCCTTTTTTTTATTTAATCGCATTTTAGTTTTCTCTTGAGTCAAACTTTCTAAACTGACCATGTTTATACATTTTTTTAACATCCAAATCGATTCCATCGGAATCGCCATTCAATATATTTTCATACCACGTATATATTATATATGTTTTCACTGTGAAAGTTTACATATTTTTGATAAATTTGATCAAACTTAACTTGGATCAAAACTAATGTGCGGAGTAAATAAAAACTGACATTATTTTCCAGAGACGGAGCCACCGAGGGGTTGCCAGTCCATTATCCAACTTTGCTAATAAAAGAGTCGATTACCCAACTTCTCACGCAATGCACATATTCGTGGCAAGTGTTTTATGCGCCCGAGCCCGCAAGCCCCAATTTGACCCCTCGAAGGGTCACGTCAAACCCGCACCACGGCCGCATCACAGACGTAGCACCCACGTTTTGCCGCCGGATCTCGCCGTGCACCGCACTGCCAGAGGTAGCCCTTGCATGCAGGCATCCGCACACCAATCCCATCCCCATCCACCCGCAATGCCGTTCACAAACTCAGCGGTGGTATGTTGGTTGATACGCCAGACAAGTGACGGTATCACTACGTACGAACGTGCGTGCGCCGGACGGCGGCGAGACGTCTGGGTGCGACGGACGACGCACGACGGGGCGGGCGGTCCGGTTATTCCCGTGTGCCGCTCGGCCCGTCGCGTCGCGTTTTTCCCGGAGCCTGGCACCTCCCGTCAGCTCGCAGCGCAGCGCAGCGCGGTACACAGGAAGGTACGCAGGCGCGCACGTCGCCATGCCGCGTGCGTAATCGCGCCACTGCCCCACGCGTCCCACGCCGCTGCGACGCGCCCGCCCGTTTGTACGACGTACGCTACGCGCGTACGTACGTATCAGACCAGCCACAGGGCGCGCACCAGTACAGCAGCAGCACCACCACGCCTCCCTCAGCCCAGCTGACGAGACAGCCCGCCCCAGCAGCCGGTGGCCAGCGGGGATCGGGCCAGCCGGAGAGGAGAGAGGGAGTTTTTTTTTTTTTTTGAGAGAGAGTTGGGGTTGGGTCGGGGCACGGAGTTTTTTTTTTCCAACGCGGAGCGCCTGCGCGAATGGGGAATCATGGGCGAGGGTTCGGGCTTCCGGCGCTCGAAAGGTGGGCATCTTTACGAGAGAATTCCTTCTGTGACACTACTTCTAAAATATGATGCCTTATGTGACATTTCTAACTTTTTGCTTCCTTCTATGGCCACTTGTGTAAAATTTATGCCTCACATGACACTCTAGTGTATTTTTAGAGCCAACGGTGTCAACTTTTCACATACAAAGTCACTTTTGCCCCTGATGCAATGTGTGACAAAAATACAAAAAAAAAAAATCAAAAAATCGGCAGAACCTCCCCTGTATTTTGATGCCATATCCCCTGCACACAGTTTATATGTATATAATCGATTGAACAATTCTCAACAAGTGCCATAAGCAACCAGATTCACACATAAGTCACCAATAGTTCACATATGTCAGGCTAAAGGACTTCCAAAAGAACCATCATATCACAGGAACTCCAAAAGAACCATTACATCAATGGAAGAGCATAGAAGCATATGAAATTACAAGCTGAGCCTTCTTTTGCTTCTTGTGCTCATAGCAGGGCTAGGAGGATTAAACTTTCTGCTCCTTGTGCCCATTGCTGGGCTGTCAAGTGGCACCGGAATCTTCTCAGCAACCTTCTTTTTCGTCTTGGCCTTCTCAATGGAGCCAGTTTTTGATCTGCACATGCGTGTATGGCAACAGTAAGTTTAGGGCAGTAATGACAACATAAAGTTTATGGCAGTAGCAAGTTTATCGCAGTAATGACAGCAACAAGTTTATGGCAGCAGTAAGTTTAGAGCAGCAGCAAGTTTATGGCAGCAGCAAGTTTATGGCAGCAGCATAATACAGCAAGTTTATGGCAGCAGCAGCAAGTTTATGACAGCAAGTAATACAGAAAAGTACCTCTTTGGCTATGTTTTCTCTTTTTCTCTTTCTCATCATAGCCAAAGCATGATTCAATATTGTCATGTTTTCTCTTTTTCTTAGTTGTAGTTTCCAAGCTTTGGCTATGATGAGAAAGAAACAACTTCGAACATAAACTGAGTTTTCATACTCATTGACAGAAGTGTATAAGTGCTAACCTTGGTGGTGGAAAAAGCATCCTTGTTGGTGCTCCATCCTCGCAAGGCACAATGGACTGGGCTATTTTGCTAGTCTTTGCCCTCTTCTTTGGTGGTTCTCTATATGAGCAATAGGAAAAGTAGTTAACACATGTAGTTGCAAACAAAAATAATAAGAGAAGCAAGAAAGAGTAATCTATATTACCTAATAGCCAACATTGCAGCAATGTCATCAGGGTTACCCTTCTTACAGTTGTGCCAATGATGCCCATAGGCCCTTAACCTACGTTGTGTGCTCTTCTCTGTGTTATACTCAAAGTCACGTTTGACTGCATGCTGAGAAAGAGCCAACTTAAACACATCCATATTGGGATATGTGGATCCTACAGTCATTGGAGGGTCTTGCTGGTCATACTCTGTATTTGGGGCATGATCTGGCTCATGCAACTCCTCCTCCTCTACTTCAGGCTCCTCCTCGCTCCCATCCTCGCTCCCATCCTCAGGAACATTGGTTTTGTCTTTCTCTTTACCAGAAAAAAGAACCAATTTTAGAGGTATAGGTTCTTTCTCCAAATACATTTTCTCCTCATCAATACCAACATGCTCATTCTCCGGGATTGGGTTGCAAAGATAACTATCATCGGCCTCTTTTGTGTTGTTGTCCGCTTGAACATCTGTCCAATCCTCGGCGATAGGCTCATATGCTTCTTTGGAGGGATCACAGTATGCAATCAACATCTGCACTACCTTTTCTGGATCCATCTTGCAAATCACAGAGAAATACATAAACATTGCTACTAAATTTCAGCATACTAAACTGCATCTGGAGAGTACAAGTTCTAAGCACTCACCCTTCTTGCCAATCTGCCCAAGCCGACCAGCTCTCCGCGCCTCCAGGTCCGGCCGCCGCGCTTCCAGGCCCGTCCTCGGCCGCCGCGCCTCCAGGCCCGCCTTCGGCCGCCGCGCCTCCAGGCCCGCCCTCGGCCGCCGCCTGCTCCATTGTGCCCTCGGCCGCCGCGCCTTGCCCGCCCTCAGCCGCCGCGCCGCCTGGTTCTCCTTCAGCCGCCGCCTGCTCCATGGCGCCCTCGGCCGCCGCGCCTTCCGGTGACACAGCCGCGCCGCCGCTGCTAGGGTTCCGCCCCGACGCGTGAGGTGCGGGCTCGGGGTTTGTTCGACTCGTGAAGGCTGGGGGTCAGGTGCTCGATCGAGTCAAACGGGGGCAGTTTGGTCCAGACGGGTAAAAAGTGACGGAACGATTTAACAGAACCGACGGCAGTGTCATGTGAGGCATAAATTTTACACAAGAGGTCACATGAGGAAGCAAAAAGTTGGGAGTGTCACATAAGGCATCAAATTTAAGAGTAGTGTCATAGAAGGAATTCTCTCCATCTTTATCCCATTCCCATTGTTGGCAAGGGGTCGGGCTCTCCTGCTGGGAGCCCTGCACGCACTATGCTGCAGGGCCAACCGGTGGCCAACACTTGTCCTCGTAGGCCCCACCTTTTAATAAACTCTATTTTCGTTTTTCTTAATTCACTGAAAATTCTCTCTCTTCCTCATCTCGGCGGCGGCCTCTTTCTAGCAGCCATTATTCTGTTGATGAGTTCGAGCTTCGATGAGAGAGGATTCCCATGGTGAGGTCCGCAGCCCGTGCTCGTGGCCGTCGCCGGCAGTAAGACCAGAGCTTTCGTGGCTAGCGCCGCCCGCCTCCGTTGAGCCAAGCCCAGGCCAAGGCAGCGGCAGCTGCACACATGCCGCCATTAGCCCATTACCCATTGAGCTGACCAACTCTGTAGGGCGTGCGGTCGCCGGGTGGTCAGCTGGGTGAAGCAGTACTGCTTCTGCGAGATGCCGCAGGAGGTCGTGCAGGCGCACTTCAAGATGGGATCTCGATCTCCACAAGCAGAGGTGAGTGGCAGTTCATTACTTCATCTACCCATGTATGTACAGTACGTACTGAGGTTTGATGTCCAGCTTCACCTGACCATTCTTGATTCTTCTTTGTTTTCAATCACCAATCTCCAGAAAATCATCATAATGAAGCGCATCACACTCGTCACGCTCGGGCTGGAGGAGGAAGAACCCATGCTCCTCCCCCTCGGACTCCAGCCACTCCGCCGTGCCAGGCCACCCGTTCCCCTTGACGGCATGCTAATAGGCGGCCGCCCTTGCCCGCACGAAGTCCCTCTCGGTCGAGCACACAAGCAGCTTCCAGCATCCAGCGCGCGCAACCTTGGCGCCCGAGGAGCCATCGGGTCAAAACTCGGATCGTATATCCCTTGTGCACCTGGCACTGCGGACATATCAGGGTGGTCCAGAGCTTTATGTCATGTCTACCGTCTTGCCGTCGACTGACTCTTTCCCTCCAAACAGAGGGTGAAGTAGGATTGCTCGCTCTACCGGCGCCTCTTCGGGTAAACCATACTGATCAGTGCAGGCCATGATTGCCATGTTATGAAATATGTTGGCGCTGCCACTGTCGCCGGCAGTAAGATGCGGCCGGCATCGCCGTGCTCCGACAGCCATGGGTCGCCGCGCGGGCCCGACGCGTCCCAGCTGAGCGCCATCCAGGAATCCTCGTATGCTGCAGGACGGGTGCTCCGGAACGAGCGATACTCGACTGACTCGGCCAGGACGCCGGCCATTGAGACGACGACGCGGCCGAGCCGAGAACAGGCCGCCGCCGGGATGAGGAAGAGAGAGAATTCTCAGTGAATTAAGAAAAACAAAAACATAGTTTATTAAAAGGTGGGGCCTAGGAGGACACGTGTTGGCCACCGGTTGGCCCTGCAGCATAGTGCGTGCAGGGCTCCCAGCAGGAGAGCCCGACCCGTTGGCAAGGGAAGCGCGCAGCAAAAGGCGCACACCGGATGGGAGTATCATTGCCCTCTACTCTACTCTACCCCAGGCCCATCCTACCACGCCCTACGTACGCCGTACCGCCACCACCACGCCACCGCGATCGCTGCTTCTAGCGCGGCGCGGGGCGCCTCCTCTCCTCCGCGCGTGCTCCCGGGCCTAGCGCACCTCCACCGCTTTGCTTTGCCTTGCCTCGCCTTTATCAGAGCAGGGCAGCCCCGGCCCCTGGCGTCGCGCATTTGGCACTTGCCTGCCTGCTCGCCATCCTCTTTATACTCGCTCCGGCACTTGCACTCGGGCGCCACTGCCTGTGTGTGTGTGTGTGTGTGTGTACGTTCCTGAGTTGCCGCTGCTCCGTCCGTGCCTTCCTCCCCGGAGACATTGCTGAGTTGCCGCTCCCGGACCCTGCCTGCCGGACAAGGTACTCCCTCTTCTTGCTTCTGCCTCATCATCTCACGTTCCCATTTCTCCGATTACCGCCTCCCTTCTCTGAAACCATCTTCCACACGCGCTCGTTTGTGGTACTACTAGCTTAGCTTAGGGCGCCAATGGCGGTTTCTGCTCTGCTCTCGGAGGCGGCACGGCATGTCGTTCTCCGCACGGCACGGGCTAGCTGCATTGCATCTGCATGGGGTTTCGTCCTCTTCTCCTGCTCTCGCCTGCTTGGTTGAAGGACTATTACTTCTAGTGATCCCGTAGGATGGGGCGTTCTTGTTCCCTTGCTCCGCTGCTCGACCCCACGCCATGCTCGACGCCGCGGCGACCTCGCTGGAGACGGCATTCCGTCGAGCACCAAAGCCGCCTACTACTACTAGTATAGCAAGATTCCCGGCGCCATTTTGCTCTGCGCCTAGCTCCAGCCCCTGTCGGCTCTCGGCTCTCGCGTCGCGTGAGAACACAAAAGCCGCCTTCCCTTCTTTCTCGGGAAAGCGAGCGAGGGAGGCGGGTTTTTGGCCAGCAGCCATGCCGACCCAACCCCTAGCTCTCTAGCTTGCCATTCCTAACGCATTTTTTTAGTCCCCCTTTGCCTACTTACCTCCTGCCTGCTTGCTCACACACATTGACAGATATCCTCTGCTTCTCTTGCCAATGGCGCCATTGCAGTTCCGAGAAGCCCTTACTGACTGATCAATCAATGGCCAAGTCTGCTTAAGACGCCGCTCGTTTGTTTGGCAGTTCTGCATCCAGCTCCAGCTCCGGCTCGATTCAGCAGCGGTTCTTTAGCTTGCTTGGATTCGGTCGGGGAAGATGGCGGCCTCGCAGTCGCAGGAGAAGCAGCACCTGCCGCTGCCGGCGTTCGGCGTGCTGAGGAACGCGGCGGCGCTGCTCGACGAAATGCAGCTCATGGGGGAGGCGCAGGGCGCCAAGAAGGTGATCAACTCGGAGCTCTGGCACGCCTGCGCCGGCCCGCTCGTGTGCCTGCCGCAGCGCGGGAGCCTCGTCTACTACTTCCCCCAGGGCCACAGCGAGCAGGTCCGTCTGAATCCCACTGCGCGAGCTGCTCTCTTCATCTGGTTAAGATTACCTAAGTTTTTTTTTGATCTGGCAGGTCGCGGCGACCACCAAGAAGACGCCCAACTCCCGCATTCCGAACTACCCGAGCCTGCCGTCGCAGCTGCTGTGCCAAGTCCACAACATCACCATGCATGTAAGTGCACACGGTTCATCTTCAGGTTCAGGTGTAGGGGTTAGTGGCCGTATGCATTAGCCATTTAACCCTGAAGAATGCTTGATTGCTTGTCTTCCACAGGCCGACAAGGACACCGATGAGGTGTATGCACAGATGACTCTTCAACCAGTAAACTCTGTAAGTACTGTCAAGAAATGGAGCTTGGTGAAGAAATTCAGAACATGCTGAACTGAATTTTTCCTACAGTGTTAACTGAAAGTGTAAAACTGTCACCTGATTCGAAGGTTCCGCCGATTTTCAGGAAACCGACGTGTTCCCGATCCCGTCTCTCGGCAGCTATGCCAAGAGCAAGCATCCGGCCGAGTATTTCTGCAAGAATCTGACCGCGAGCGACACGAGCACGCACGGCGGGTTCTCGGTGCCGCGAAGAGCCGCAGAGAAGCTGTTCCCACAGCTGGTATATCAGCCTCCTGCCCACATTTTCTTCTATCCACTTGGATACTCATTGTGAATGCCTCAGCTCATACATGGGGCTATTTCTTTTGACTTGAAGGATTACTCGATGCAGCCTCCTAACCAGGAGCTTATCGTCCGAGATTTGCATGACAACATGTGGACATTTCGTCACATTTATCGTGGTAGGGTCGAATGCTGCTTGACTTGCTTTTAACTTGTTCATTCAGGGTTACATAATTTAGGCGTCCCGGGTCCCTGTCTACTAAAAGTTTTCTCCCTTTGGTGTTTCATTACAGGTCAGCCAAAGCGACATCTTCTAACGACTGGATGGAGTCTCTTTGTCGGTGCGAAACGGCTTAAAGCAGGGGATTCTGTCTTGTTTATCAGGTATATATTTGGACTCAAATTGAATGATATACTAGTATGCAAGTTTGAGATCTTAACCAAATGCATCTTGCAGTACTACATCTGAAAAGGTTCAGACCTTGGCATTGATGTAAACTCTTTATTATTGGATGGAATGAACCATATGGATTATGGGGATACAAAGTTGTTTACAGTGTAGAATCAATTAATTATGTCCTCTTATTAATATGTAACAAAGGTTACAAAGGGATGACCTACAATCCATTACTTATGGTCTTTCTAGTATCTGTTTACCTATATATCCAGTACATCCAACTCGCTGAATCTAAATATTTGAGGCAGCAGTTTCTGTACATTACATACAAATTTAAGCGAGTGCTGTAGTGTTGTGTGACACAGACACCAATAGTTCAACCAACCGGTCTGAAAATAACTTAAAATAGCTTATAGATCCCTTTGTGAATTTGTGAGAATGGAACGCCCATTCCTGACAAAAGTTACTGCTTTCAGGGATGAGAAGTCACAACTACTTGTAGGTGTTAGGCGGGCCACTAATCAGCAAGCAGCATTGTCATCTTCGGTTTTGTCCACCGATAGTATGCACATAGGTGTTCTAGCTGCAGCAGCTCATGCAGCATCCAGTGGTAGCTCATTTACCATCTACTACAATCCTAGGTACATATCTTTCTCTATCTCCATTTTACATGCCAATTCATATGGTTTCCTTGTGGGATATTTGACATATATATTCATTCTTCAAATCTCTCCAGGACGAGCCCATCGCCGTTTGTAGTTCCCGTGGCAAGGTACAATAAAGCCAACTATATCCAACAGTCTGTTGGCATGAGAATGGCTATGATGTTTGAGACCGAGGAGTCAAGCAAGCGCAGGTTTGTCCATTTACTTGACATAAATACTTTGTCGTATGCAGATAGCATTTTTTCCTGCTTTTTATTTGATGATCTCTATCGTTCAAATCTAACTTCTTGTCCGAAGTCAATAATATACTAGTATGCTTTCAAGTTTAAACACACCTTATCACTTTCAACTTTGAGAAAAATGACCATAGCAACTTGCAAGCAACCTCTATAATAGTGATTATTAGAATAATGCAACATACCATTTATGTATGAAGGTTTAACACCATCCTTCAATGTGTATGCTCAGTGAAGTTGTTCTGCATCATACTCTGAATAGAAATTGCTCTGTTTTACAGATACACCGGGACAATCGTGGGAGTTAGCGACTCTGATCCCATGAGATGGCCCAACTCCAAATGGCGCAACTTGCAGGTGCCTTTGCTTTCCTGCAAAAGAACTTGAATAAACCTGCCTATCATCGTGTGGTCATCCTTATGTACTTTCCATTGCCAGGTTGAATGGGATGAACATGGATATGGAGAAAGACCTGAGCGCGTGAGCATATGGGATATTGAAACTCCGGAAAACACCATAGTGTTCCCTTCTGCATCATTGAATTCAAAGCGGCAATGCCTGCCTGGTTATGGAGGTACTTCTCAACCATGCTTTATTATTACTTGCAGTACCTGGAGTAGAGACTGAATCTGCAAATATTTGTAGGATCATGTAGTAAGTTGAAACAATACTAACTCATTTTTTTTCACCGGCAGTACCTGGGCTAGAAATGGCATCTGCAAATATGTCACCATTTCAGAGGGCACCAGGAAATCCATATGGTAACTTGCAGCACATGCCAGCCGTTGGATCAGAATTGGCTATGATGATGTTTCTGAATCAATCTGGCCAAAACATCGGGACTCCACTTAGTTGTCACCAATCCTCTTATTGTAGTATTATTCAAAATGTCAAGCAAAACTATATGCCTCCTTCAACATTTGGTCATCCTATTGGTTCAATAAATCCAGAAAGCATGCCTTCTAATGAATCCCAGCAGCAGCAGCAGCTGCAGTTGCATGCTCCTAAGATGCAGAGAGGCGATTCGGAAAGCCGTGAAGTTCAGCCTGCCACTGATTCAGTTTCTGCGTCGGAGGTACATGTTGCAGGAAGAGAGCCAAGAAACACAGATAAATATCCAAGTCAAAGCATTTCAGAGCAAAATGGCAAGGGCGAGCCGAGAGTCAAGCCTAGGAGGAGCAAGAAAGGCTCATCTCGCAAAACCATTTCAGAGAATTCTGAACTTTCTTCGGCACCTTCACGTGTCAGCGATGACCAGCAGAATGTTTTAGAAGCAAAACTGGTTGGCTGTGGCACAGAACAAGTTAACTGTGGTAATAACGAAGGTTCATCTGGTGCACTCACTCATGGTGATTTTGCTGGACAGCTGCAGTGTCAGCAGGTTGAACAAAATGAACTAGTGTCACCACCAAAGCTGGAATCATCAATATCACCTGATGGAGGGAAGTCAGTCAACTCATTTCCAAACCAGGCGTCTTTTTCGCAGTTCTTCGATGGTCTAGATTGGATGGTTCAGCCTCCGTATTACCAAGACTCCAATGGCATCCAGTCAGTTAGTGCATCAGAGAACATTTTCAGTCCATCTGCTAATATGGCTTCCACAATAAATACTGATACTCTGGAGACTTTTCAGAACTCTTGCCTCTCAGACTGCTTCCCCAGTTCCATACAAGACTTCATCGGCAGCCCGGATCTGCATTCGCTAACATTTCTGTCACCTGAGATGCAAAATCTGGATGTTCACCACGGCGGAAGCAACGTGCCGAGCACATCCAACTCATATGTACAAATGAGCTTCTCTGAAGATGATAGTGGACATCACATGGAATCCATCCAAAGAGGAATGAACAACACCTCATGCTCTCAACCACAGACCACCGAGGGCTTCAATCTGGGGATGTACTCGAAGCTGCCAAGTTTGAAGGAGTCTCAAGTTCTGTCTCTGCCAGAGATCCACAACAGTTCCAGGGGCACATCGTCATGCAGCATGGATGCAGCAGAGTACAGCATCGACCGAAGCGCAAAGCCGATGAAACCGCCGGTGCGGACATACACAAAGGTATGGTACTACAACACTGCCAAGCAGGCAGCATTTGATGAAAGTTCTTTGATAATGAGATAGTGAGTTCGAACTTTTGCTTATGCTAATTTGATCTTGTGATCCATTACAAATAGGTTCAAAAGCTAGGATCCGTCGGAAGATCTATCGACGTCACGCGGTACAGAGATTACCGTGAGCTGCGATCGGCCATCGCCTCCATGTTCGGGCTCCAGGGGAAGCTCGAGCATCCTGCTAGTTCAGACTGGAAGCTGGTGTACGTCGACTACGAAAATGATGTGCTTCTCGTCGGCGACGATCCATGGGAGTAAGCATCGACGGCACTGTTTCCTGATAAAATCCAGCATAACATACCCCTTAAGAGTTAATCCATGTCCAAATGTAGCTCAGTTCTTACGCATTCTTCACTCACTATATTGTGCTTCTCTGAATCTTTGCAGGGAATTCATCAACTGTGTCCGATGCATCCGGATCCTATCGCCGTCTGAAGTACAACAGATGAGCGAGAACGGCATGCAAGTCCTGAACGACTGCATCCAGGCAGACCAGTAGGCCAACCCTCACCACTCAGGGCGCGTCTGCAAGATCAAAATAAAGCAGAGAGCAAGATTTAAGCCAGATTGCTATGTTCTGAACACGGTAGCGCCTTTTCCTTAGTTAACCGTAGGCTGATTTACTGACAGTGTATTTTGGTAGGGAGAGATTTAGATTATTTACCAGCATTTGTGCCGTGTTATCAGCGTAGTTGAAGGATTGAAAAGGAGGGAGAGGGACAAGGGTTCATCTGTTCTATTCTTTCCCCAGATGCTGAGGAACCCCCGAGCAGTTTGCTGTGTGATTGCTACTTGCTTGCGATGAGCTTTGTTTAGCCTGATGTCTCAACACCAGTGTAAATTTTCGAACTGTTGGATTTGGCTTTGTCAATTGTAGATTTATTTACACTAGCTTCACTGATGTGGATCTTGGTTGGCAATGGTGGATGACCTGCTCAGCAGCACTCACTTATGCACTGGATTTCAGCTCAGCTGCTCTGTTGCATAACCCTGTGTGGGTAAAATCTTGAAACAGGCTTTCGTCCCTCTTTATAAATAAAGGCACAAATGGTCGAATCGATACAAAGTGACGAGGAAAACCTCGTACAAGCATGAGGTGGGTAAAATCTACCTCATGTGTTCCAAATGGGGCATTTTTTCTTGCTGCACATGGATCTGGATCTGAGCTACATTCTCTGTTGTCGACTGGTCTGTCGTTTTCATCAGTATAAAATTGCAGCAAATCCAGAATGTTTTTGTTCCCAAAATTGGTCAGGCAGGCAGTTTAAGGTTGAGGTCAAGCTTCATCTCCTGCTATGCTATGGTATAATAATGGGCACGGCAACCCTGACGACAGACCAAACGAACCAAAGCTTCGAAGAAACGGAAACCGAAATCCAAACCCCCGACCGACCCACCCACCCAAACGCCTCCGCTCTTCTGCAGCAGACGCCAAGATAGGGACCGACGCCCCCGCCCCCGCCCCGGCCGCCGCCGCCGGCGACGCGGCCAGGAAGCGGCCGGGCGGGGAGGATGCGGCCGCGGCCGCCGACGGCAAGCGCCGCCGCGCGGAGCACCCCTCCTCCGGCTCCCGCGATCGGCACGGCCAGCAGCGGCAGCACAAGGCGGGGCGCCCGGGGGACGGGGGCAAGGGGAAGAGGGAGACGATGCGGGCGTCGCACATCCTGATCAAGCACGAGGGGTCCCGGCGCAAGGCCTCGTGGCGGGACCCCGACGGCGTCGCCATCTCCGCCACCACCCGCGACGACGCCGCCGACCTCGCCCGCGCCCTCCGCGACCAGATCGCCGCCGGGGAGCTCCAGTTCGACGCCGCCGCCCGCGACAACTCCGACTGCAACTCCGCCAAGCGCGGCGGCGACCTCGGTCAGTGCCCCTCCCTCCCTCCTGCTCCGCCCGCCCGCCCGATTTGTTGTTCTGTGTGTATGTATGTGCTATGGATGTATGCGTGGATTTGCTTCCTGGCGTGGCCAATTTGGGGGTGTCGGTGGCGCTTGGTGTGTGGAATGCTGATCAGAATTGCCAAAGCTGGCTTGTGTGGCGTGTTACATAATCTGGGGATGTTGGCTAGTCCCGTAGAGCCTCACTGGAGTGCTGCATCTGACTGACAGATTCACTATAATTCAGGCAATAATCCGAGTTGTAGCTTCAATTGTTTGCAACGATGCATGAATGCCAGATGTTTCCTCTTCAAGTCTTTAACCAGGTTACTTACCAGTTCTGTTGGATTCTTAGTCCCACTGCAAGGTGGTTCATTCGTGGTCGGTACCCATGTCTGTTCTATTTGAACTGACCAATTAATATCTCTCCTTTATCTAATCTTAGTCCACTATAAGGCGGTTCTTAGTCAGTACTGAAGTGTGTCGTATTTGAACTGACCAATTAATATCTCTCTGTTTCTGTCATAATTTTTTTGTTGTCCTTTGAACTTTCAGTAGTTAGGTAACTACTTATATCCACTAGAACAAATAACGGCCGTGTTAACCAACACAGGATGATTTACTCCAGTTAGTTCCCTAAATTGCTCTTTCTATGAGTTTTGTTATTATTAATAATGGCTAAGGTTTCCTTGTTTTCTCTGACTTTCTGTTACCTGCAGCTATATGTAAAACCTGGCACACACTTTATGTATGCTTAATCCCAATGTTCAGGCTGCCTTTTGAGCCTGCCTTAGCCAGTTCATTTTTCCTGTATGAATATTGTGGAATGTTGCAGGGACAACACACGCCTGTGGAACACACCACAATACACTATAAAGACGTGGTGATATATTATTTTTTCCAAAAACAAGAAGCTGACCAACTGAACATGATGACATGTTGAAATTGTACAGTATTTCATAGCTGTTCTGTCCAAAATTACTGCATGCTTCTCTGCAGTACCTTTCTATAATTGATAATTTCGTAGGGTTATCGAATCATCGATTTTTGAACATAAACTGGAAAAAAACAAGTCAACCAACCAGGCACGAGCACCCAGTGGTATTGTTTTAAAGAAGTACGAAGGGCACCAGCCAGTCAGTCTGCGGCACGCAAATAAATTCCACCTCATGCAGGTGCCAAACCCTGGTAGGCGGGTTGCCCCCCACCAACCGAGTGACGTGCGGTTTCTCAAATATGTTCTTATTGTGTTGACATATTTGCACCGCATGCGCCAGTATCCACAAGGGACTAAAATCATGAAAATAGCACACATCACTAGATTATTTTCTTGCTGGTGCAGTATTTTTTCTGGTTTTCTTAACCAACAGTCATCTTACATTGCTAAGAAATGTGAATTGCTCTAGGATTTGATCAGGTAAACTCTACTCCCTCTGTTTCTAAATATAAGTCTTTTTAAAGATTTCAGTAGGGGACTACATACGGAGTAAAATGAATGAATCTACACTCTAAAGTATGTCTATGTACATCCGTATGTAGTTTTCTAGTGAAACCTCTAAAAAGACTTATATTTAGGAACGGAGGGAGTATTTTGCATGGGAGTATGGGATGAACCATCTGTACTACGTAGACAATCCCTGCATTAAAATGCTATCATATTTAGGGGATGCAAAATCATTGGCCCAGAATCTGTTTTGCCTTTATTTGTGTTATTTGGATGCTGTAATGAAGGAATGCCATGTGTGTCATACCACCACGACTCGTCTTTTTCTGCGATAAACTCGTGGTCTTTCCAGTTTCCACTAGTTCATTACTGTCTTCTCTTGTACCCATGATGCTTGCCTTCTTACATTCTGTTCTATGATTCACAATTTCATCCATGGTCAGGCCTAACTTTGGGTTTCACGATTTATGGCCGTAGGTCCATTCGAGAAGGGCAAGATGCAGAAGCCTTTCGAGAAGGCAGTGATTGGTCTGAAAGTGGGGGATATGAGCGACGTGGTTGATACCGAGAGCGGGGTGCACATCATCTTGAGGACCGGGTGACAGCGTCCGTTGAAGCTCTGTTGTCGATCCATATAAGATTGGTTTGAGCCATTGCGTGTTCTCTTAAGCAGAGACCTTTTGTTTTAACTTGCATTGTAACAGTGCTGACTGCAAAGCTACTATGGGATTGGTTGTATGCCAGGATTAGACGTTGGTGGTGCTTGTGTTGTCTGTTGTCTCGATAATGTTACAGCTTTTGAGTGAAATTCCGTTGTTATTTAAGGTTTCCCTGTTGAACAGTCAATTCTAGTCCAGCCACTTTCTCATTCAAGGATGCCATACCCTGACAACTGCACTTGTCCGGGCAAGATCACTAGAGAAGTAAGAACAGAATCAACAACTAAAACTGAGGAAACGAGTAAGTAGTATCTTTAAAGCTTTGCCGTTCACATCATAACATAGCACTACGAATCAGCAACAGAAAACGATCAGTTTCCTCTGTCTGAACTTCTCCAACTTCCCCAGACTAGAGCTTTTAAGTAAAATTCAGTTGTTGTTTAAGCTTTACCTGCTGAACAGTCAATTTGAGTCCAGCCACTTTTACATTCTCAGGTCCAATAGCTTTGCCTATACCATAGTAACCACTGCACTAGTCTGGGGAAGATCACTAGCGAACAGAATCAACAACTAAAACAGAGGAAATGACAACCACAGCAGTAAGTAGTATCCTTCCAGCTTTGCACTAAACACCATAATAACATAGTATAACGAATCAACAAACAGAAAACGATCTCTGCCAACCGAGACCGCTGCCAACAGAACCACACTCGCAGCAGTATACCGCCTATGCCGTCAAAAACAACTCAAATCATGCACGAGAAAAAATAAATAGGAAGAGAACACTCACTAATAAAGAAAACTTGCAGTAAATCATAGCAGCAAAAGGGTAAAAAATGGAGGTTCATCCAACTATTCCGTGATTGACATGTTTTGGCAGGGCACCCATACATCACATGTTTAGCATTCACCAATTGCTGCTAGACATATGCGTGGAATATTCGGAAAACGAGTATGGCACCGGGCGAGTTCTGGGGACCGAAAGGAAGAGTTCCATATCAACATGGCTCTGTGCGAAGAGATTAAGAATGCAGCGCAGTGTAGGAGGGCTTGTTGGTGCTCCACAAAAGGTGTCATTGGCGAGAAGCAATTTCGGAAGACACCACCTTGCTTGCTGCACAAAGATAAATAGGTATTTGCATGTTAGCGAGAAGAACACCTGCTGTTACCACCTTTTCTTTCAGATTCAAGTCATAATGCTGGTGAGAGAGTATTATCTTTTAAGTTCAAGAAATTGTACCTTCAGCAGTAAGGATCTGCAGCATCTATATTAGCATCTGTTTTGTAAACCTTCTGAAGCATCAAAGAACCAACCACTTCAATGGCAAAACCCACAATGTGAGAAACTATAGCTGAGTTAAGACGATCGCTTCCGATTGGCGCGTGAATTGGTGTGTGGTCGAGACCGAAAGCCAACATAAATGCTATCGAGTGTAGGGCCACGTGCAAAAGCTCTGTCATGCCGGTGCGAGCAAGCCCATATACCTTGTCAACTATCATAATTTTGATGCTCAGAAGCAGTATGAATAGAAACAGCCAACAACACACTTCTATCCATGAAGCTGCCACATTCTCTCCCCTCCCACGTCGCCCCGCGTGCGACGGGGAGGGCGTCTGCGCCGCCGCCGCTAGGAGCGCTCCCCTCCCCGCTCCCCTTCCTCGCCGCCGCCACAGGACGCGGCCGGGCAAAGCCTGGCCGGCACCGGCGGCGGCGGGGCCCTCTCGGCTCCTCGCGCGGCTGCTCTGGTGCGGGACAGGGCGGCCATGGCGGGATGCGGCGCTGGCTTCGGGCGTCGCGGCGTGGCGGCTCTCTGGGGCTGTTTCGGCGGCCGCTGAGCTCGGGCCATGTGCTGGGCGGAGCTGTGGTGGCGGGGCTGGCCGGTGGTGGTGGATCCCCTCGTCTCCGATCTGGATCGGGCTGGAGACGGGGAGCTGCCAGAGGGGCGATGCGGGGCGCCGGCGGGCGGCGACGGCAAGATCTGCAGGAGGCAACCTCTGCCACGGCTGGTGGAGGTGGATGGTGGTGGTGCGGGCCGGGGGTCGAGGACGGCGGCCGCGGCGGCGCGGTCAGATCTGATCTCGTGGCGCCGCGGGTTGGGCAGCGGCCTTGCTTGGTTGTTGCTCTGGCCGTGGGCCGCAGCGTGTGGAGGCCCGGCACGGGCGGCGGCCTCCCGGTGGCGCGGCGGCTACTCGGTGGCTCGGCGGCTCTTCCCGCGGCGATGGTCGGCTTCCGGCATCGACTCGTCTGCGGGCGGACCGTATCGACCCTCACTTCGCATCCTTGTCATGTGCTTGCTACGTGTGCCGGAGAGCTGGGCCTCTCCCAGCTGCGGTCCATCTCTCGTCTCGCGTTCGGAGTAGCAGGACCGAGCTCGTCTCGCGCCCGGTGCAACAAGACTGGGGTCGTCTCGCGCCCGGTGCTGCAGGACCGAGCTAGTCTCGCGGCCGGTACGGCAGGACGGGTCGATGGAGGCCAGTTTTGGCCGGCCTTTTGGGTCTCGGCATTGGGGGTCGTCCAGGGGTACGAAAGGCGGCTCCTTTCTCTCGTCTCTTTGGTTGGGGTAGCGGCGTGTCTCGGGTGCGGTGGTGTCAGGGTCCTGGATGCCGGGGCGGCGGCCTTGGTGGTGGTAGCGCGGTGCTTATGGGCAAAGCCCGTGGCTTGGTGTTGCCCGGTGACCATGGTCGTGTGGGCGGCGTGGTAGCCGGGGTGTGGCGTCCGGTGGCGGTGAGTATTGGCCGGGGTGAAAACCTGTTCTATCTTCGGACGGACCGGCGACGGCGTAGCTCGTTCCCTTCTTGAAGGCGTCGTCGCGGCTCTCATTGCCCGTCGTGTTGCTCCAGGGGAAACTCTGATCCTCGGATCGGACGGTGGCGGCGCTCCGGTGTCGTAACCTTCCTGAAGGCGCCGTCTTGGAGCCCACAGTTCTTCGTATGCGGCTTCATCTCTTCGTGTTAGCGTGTTCACGTTTGAGTATCCCGGTGCTCTTGTAGTGCTAGGGGTGGTGTTGCTGCGCTCAGCACCTGTGTATCTTGCCTTGGGTGTGTGCGTGTGTTGGGTTGGTGTGCGTCTGTATCGGGATGTTGTTGATGGTTGCTTTATATATAAAGCGGGGAGAAAACCTTTTTCGGTAAGCTGCCACGTCATTTTTCACGTTCCTCAAAAGCAGTCCCTTGATGATGAGCATAGTAACGTGGAACGCAAAGAGCATGCCGATCACAATAGATAGCCGCCTGCAACGATTCCGATTCCTCTGAAGTTCTCTTCGCAAATCGTCATCATGACCTGAACCATTGCCATTCCCCCGGCCCCTGACACTGCCATTCCCATGCCCACTGCCATTCCCACGCCCACTGCCATTCCCATGCCCACTGCCATTGCTTCCATTGCCATTTCTTATCCTTTCTGTATCATCCCCTTTCTCCAGGTCAATTTCAAATAAACTTGATACCTCACTCGAGGCACTGCTGTCTGAACCATTAGGATTGAAGGGAGGTCTGATATATGAGGACCCCAAGTTACATGAGTTGTGCTGCACCGGAAGAAGGGGTCGTGGTAGTGGGTACCCGGTACCGTGACTTCGGCTGCTGTCTGGAAGTTCTGGCTGCAGCAAATAATGTTAACAGTGAATGATTTCATTGAACCAACAGAGAAAAACGACGTAGAATTGTAGAAAGAACTAGAAAATAAACATACAAATACAAGACATTTCAGAGTGTAACATGTTCTTTTTCTAAAAAAAGAGTGTAACATGTTATCCAAGGACACTTGTGCTGGTAGATCTATTCCTACTTCTGCTTGTGCTGTAGACTAAAATTGGACAGTGACAATATATCTCCTTCTCTTGACTGGACCACCTTGTTCAATAGCACACATATTTAATCTTCCGCATACAAGGAAATATATTCAGATAGACGGAGGAGGAGCTGTACCTTTACGAATGGTGGCGGCAGGGGAGTGGTAACCCGAACAGGCAATGACAGCTGATTTAATTGTGCGGGAGAGGGCGCTGTTGATGGTGGAGGCGGGAATGCTTTGATCTGTACAGGTGTTGGAGAATGGATCCTGCTTGTAAGTTCTACCTGCAGCAAATAATTTTAACAGTGAATGTTAAACATGCATCAAACAGGACAAAAAACAGTGAAGTAGTTGTATTTCATCATACTTTACTAATTTTTTGTAGATAAAGCTAAAGGCTGATGTAGAATTACTCAATTTTGTGAGTTAGGCAGATTCGAAATAAAATTGCGTCTATTAACATGACCTTTATGGCATCAATTTACATAAGGATAACACATTCATAGTGTAACACGTTATTGCGGGACACATTCAGAGTGTAACACGTTATTGCGGGACACATTCAGAGTGTAACACGTTATTGCAGGACACATTCAGAGGGTAACACGTTGTTGCGGGACACATTCAGAGTGAAAATAGGTACCCTTCGCTTGAATAGACCAGCCGAAACCATATTCAGAATTTCAGATAGATGAAAGAGAAGCTGTACCTCTACGGATGGTCGGGGCGAGGGAGTGGTAACCGGAACAGGGGATGGCATGAGCTTGAATTGAGCTGGAGAGGGCGCCGTTGACGATGGCAGCGAGGTAGAGAGCGCCGATGACGTATCCTGGTCCGACGGTGTGCTTGATGACGTCGTGGTGAGCGACGGGGTGTAGATCTCCTGTGAGGGTTCCATTTTGGGCGAGGAGGACGACGGGTTGGTGTTGGCCGACTTGTCCGGCGACGGTGGCGACGGGTGGGTTCCCTGTGTGGGCGGGGACGACGGGTTGGTGTTGGCCGACTTGTCCGGCGACGGTGGCGACGGGTGGGTTCCCTGTGTGGGCCGGGACGACGGGTTGGTGCTGGCCGACTTCGCCGACGACGGTGGAGACGGGTGGGTTCCTGGCGTGGGCGAGGAGGACGGGTTGGTGCTGACCGATTTCTCCGGCGACGGTGGCGACGGGTGGGTTCCTGGCGTGGGCGAGGAGGACGGGTTGGTGCTGACCGACTTGTCCGGCGACGGTGGCGATGAGAAGGATCTGGATGTGCGCGAGGAGGGCGGGTTGGTGCTGGCCGACTTGTCCGGCGACGGTGGCGATGAGAAGGATCCGGATGTGCGCGAGGAGGACGGGTTGGTGTTGGCCGACTTGTCAGGCTACGGTGGCGATGAGAAGGATCCGGATGTGGGCGAGGAGGACGACGGGTTGGTGTTGGACGACTTCCCCGGCGACGGTGGCGACGGGTGGGTTCCCGACGAGCGCGAGGAGGACGGGCTGCGCTTGGCCTACTTTTCCGGCGATGGTGGCGGCGGGTTGGGGGTGGCGAGCGCGGCGGCGCTAGGCAGCGACCCGGGGCTTGCTCCGCCTGTTGAGGTTGGCCGGCCAGACGAATCCATGGGAGCCGCGCGAGGTGACGCACGAGCCCCGCGGCGGCCCGCCTCCACCCCCGCTCCGCTCCGGCACCGGTAGGGTTTTGCGCTCACCAAGGTTTTGCCGCTAATGATGGATTGAGGGATTACTTGCCTTCTTTGGCTAGTTGCCCAACCCGCCCCGTTCTCGACACAGCGGACAGCTGTCACGCAGTACTGCGACGAGGAGCTTGGAACCCGCCCCCTTTTTTCTTTTTTCTTTTTAAGGAATGGAACCCGCCCGTTGGACAGCCAACTGTCGCTCTTGACCCATGTCTATAGACTAGCGAGGACCAGTGCTAAATTTCAAAATTTTGGATAAAAGCAAACCTTCTTTTTCAGACCTAGTACTACTATTCACTCAAGATTTGAATATAATGTTGCTTTACAAGCTTATTTGGTTTTTTGTTTGTTTATTATGAAGCTTGCTGAGGATTATGTTTTATTTGAAATTTTGTGGCATGCTACAAGTGCGCTATATTTATCTCGAAAATTGTTTTTATGACTTAGAGTTGAACTCTCGTAGAAACCTTTCTCCTTTTCTCCCACCCTTGCCGCCACCACAGATGGCAGCCAGCAAGACCGCGCGGTGGCGAGCCTCTCTCCATTTCTGTCTTGCGTAGAGGACGCACATAGGACGTGTTTTGTTGCACGCATTGAGCCCAACCAGACCCATGCGGAAAAAATGGGTTGTTTGGTTGCCCGCATTCACTGTTTGGTCTGCATCGCACGAACTTTAAAGAACCTCTCAGTCAAGCTCGTTAGGAACGGTCGAATCGGTAGTGTCCAATGAGCCAGGCTCGGGCGATGCAGGATAGGGGAATGCGGCACCGAGCTCATGCGACCACAGAGATGGCGTGAGCTCGTGCGCCTCCTCGGAAAAGCGGCGGGAGGAATTAGGGTCACCTCCTGCCGATTCGGTCGCTCTATATAGCCAACTTCACCTCTCACCACCCAAACTCCCGCCACCCCTCCCTTTTCGAGCTTTCCCTCCCACGCGGATCAACACCAACAAGCAGGTAAGTGGCGCTTCTTCTCTAGACGGCGGTACACGACGGCGGCGCCTCGTGTCCTACTCTTCTCCCATCTGTTTCGCGCCTCCTTCGAGCTGCACCGATATGTGTGAGTTTGATCACCCCCCTTCTATATACTCATTCTAGCTAGATCTGCGAGCATGTGGTGATATGTCCATTTTGCATAAAAATTTTCTACTGTTATTTTCATTGTTTTAATGTTATATTTCACTTTTAGGTACAATTCTAATGTCTTTTCTCTCTTAAATTGCAAGTTACATCACAAGAGGGAGATTGCTGACAGCTGGAATTCTGGACCTGAAAAGAGCTAACAGAGATAGCTATTCTCCGAAGCTCCAAATGACCTGGAAATTTACGAAGATTTATTTTAGAATATATAAAAAAATATTGAAAGAAAAACCAACTGGAGAGGGCCCACCAGGGAGCCACAAGCTCAGGTGGCACGCCCTGTGAGTTTAGGACCCACAACAAGCCTGTGAGGCCCATCTTCTCCCATATGAAGCCATTTTCCCTAGAAAAAATGAAGAGAAGACTTACCGAACGAAGCGCTGCTGTCTCAAGGCGGAACCTGGGCAGGAGCACTTTTGCTCTCCGACAGAATGACCCCGTAGGGGATGCTTCCCTGCAGGATGGGGAAATCGAACCTATCATCATCACCAACGTTCCTCTCATCGTGGGAGGACTCATCTCCATCAACATCTTCACCAGCATCATCTCATCTTCAAACCCTAGTTCATCTCTTGTATTCAATCTTTGTCTCAAACCTCACATTGGTACCTGTAGGTTGCTAGTAGTGTTGATTACATCTTGTTGTTGATGCTATTTGATTTATTTGGTGGAAGAGCATATGTTCAGATTGTTAATCATATATTATCCTCCTCTGATCATGAACATGAATATGATTTGTGAGTAGTTCCGTTTGTTCTTGAGGACATGGGAGAAGTCTTGTTATAAGTAATCATTTGAAGTTGGTTTTCGTTCAATGTTTTGATGATGTGTTATGTTGTTCTTCCTCTAATGGTTTCATGTGAACATTGACTACACGACACATTACCATGCTTGGGCCTAGCGGAAGGCATTATGAGTGTAAGCACATTTGCTCCCTTGGTGGTTTTGGTAATTAATAACAACATATATGTCATTGAACTAATGTTTCCACTAAGCATATTTCAGGAAAAGTTCAATGATAGGATTGGCAAAAGGATTGTGGAGATTGTGGAAATACCCCAAGATGCAAGGAAATGGATTGGCAAAGCTTCAAGCAAGAGGACTCTACATTTCACTTTGTGAGAAATCACTTTGAGTCCATAGGAAAGCCAATACTATTAAAAGGGGGTAAACTATTGTTGGTGAACAAAATGCTCATACGTGCACAAGTGATAGTCACCAAAAACACCCACAAGCTCTTCCACAAAATTCTGTCCAAAGTCAAATATCCAAAATCGGTGCAACCAACACTTTCCACTCGGTGCCACCGATTCCCATACTCAGACAGACCTAAGCCAAACCCTAACTTTTCGGTGCAACCGATTCTGCTTCGGTGCCACCGAGTTTGGGTTGCTAACTTTCTGTTACCCAATTTCACAAAATCGGTACCACCGAGTTTGTTGAATCGGCGTCACCGAGTTTGGCAATCTGACCGTTGGTCGCCTTATCGGTGCAACCGAGTTTTATATATCGGTCTCACCGAGATTCAAAAGTTGCTACCTTTGGAGCAACTCGGTACCACCGAGATTCACACATCGGTGTCACCGAGTTGGTCACTTTAGGTGTAACGGTTGGATTTTTGGAGATGCCTATATATACCCCTTCACCACCACCTACTCGAAAGAGAAGCACTCATAATTATTCCATACTTGCCCCATCATATTTTCTGAGAGAGAGCCACCTACTCATGTGTTGAGATCAAGCTATTCCATTCCTACCATATGTATCTTGATCTCTAGCCTCCCCAAGTTGCTTTCCACCAATCCCATCTCTTCCACCAAGCCAAATCTGTGAGAGAGTGATTGTGTGTTGTGGAGTCTATCATCTTGAAGCACAAGAGCAAGGAGTTCATCGACATTACCAAGCCTATTACCTTTTGGAGGGTGGTGCCTCCTAGATTGGTTAGGTGTCGCTTGGGAGCCTCCTACTTCGTGTTGTGGAGTTGAACCAATAAGTTTGTACGGGCAAGGAGATCGCCTACTTCGTGAAGATCTACCCATAGTGAGGCTAGTCCTTCGTGGACGGAAGCCGTTATGGAATAGTCAAGGTTGCTACTTCGTGGACCCTTCGTGGGTGGAGCCCTCCGTGGACTCTCGCGACCGTTACCCTCCGTGGGTTGAAGACTCCATAAACGTGGACGTACGATAGCACCACCTATCGGAACCACGGGAAAAAATCATCGTGTCTACAAATTGCGTTTGATCCTCCTACCCTTCCTTTACTACTCATGCTTGTTGTTACTTTTCGCTGCTATACTCTTAGACATGCATGTGTAGGGTGTACTTGACTTGCTATGAATGCTAAAATCTGCCAACACTAAAATTGGGAAAAGGCTAGATTTTTATTTGGTCAAGTAGTCTAATCACCCCCCTCTAGACATACTTTCGGTCCTACAAGTGGCATCAGAGCGTTGGTCTCCATTGCATTGGTCTCACAACCTAGGAGAGTATGGCGTCTAGTGAGGGAAATTATCACCGTAGAGGTCCGTACTTTGATGGCACTAATTTTGCTAGTTGGAAGCACAAAATGAAAATGCATATTCTTGGTCATAACCCCGCCGTTTGGGCTGTTGTTCGTGTTGGCTTGCAAGGTGAATTCTTTGGTGATGGAAAGGAACCAGATCATGAAGCGACCGTGGATGAATTGAAGATGTTGCAATACAACGCTCAAGCATGCGGCATCCTCTTCAACTGCCTATGCCCCGAAGAATTCAACAAAATCAGCCGTCTTGAGAATGCAAAAGAGATTTGGGATACTTTGGTTGATATGCACGAAGGAACCGAGTCCGTAAGAGAATCCAAGTTGGATGTTCTTCAAAGTCAGCTTGACAAGTTCAAGATGAAGGATGGTGAAGGAGTCGCGGAGATGTACTCTAGGCTAGCTCTCATCACAAATGAAATTGCCGGCTTAGGAAGCGAAGAAATGACCGACAAATTCATCATCAAGAAGATACTTAGAGCTTTGGATGAGAGATACGACACCGTGTGCACATTGATCCAAATGATGCCCAACTACAAAGATCTCAAGCCTACGGAAGTCATTGGAAGGATTGTTGCTCATGAGATGACACTCAAAGACAAAGAAGAGCTTCACAACAAGTCTAGCGGTGCTGACAAAGCCACAAGTGATGCTCCCGCAACTACAAGCGACAACCTTGTCACTAATGAAGAGATAAGCCTCATGGTCAAGAAATTCAATAAGTTCTACAAGAATAGAGGCAAAGAACGAAGCTCCAACTCAAGATATGAAGAGAAGCGTTCGTCAAGTCGTGACCGCAATTTCTACAATTGTGGGAAGCCCGGACACTACTCCAATGAGTGCACGGCTCCCTACAAACGAAGAGAAGAGTCACCTAGAAGACGAAGCTCAAGGAATGAATCACCTCAAAGAGAGAGAAGGAGTAGAGATGATCGTTATGAACGAAGACCCTCAAGGAGAAGTAGGGATTCGGAGAGTAAGGACAAGTACACCAAGAGCTACACAAGAAGAAGACATCAAGCTCATGTTGGTGAATGGGTTTCCGGCTCCGACTCCGACAACAACTCCGAGAGAAGCTATCACTCCAACTCCGACTATAGTCAAGATGAAGGTGTTGCCGGACTTGCACTAGTGACTACCAACTCCTATGATCTATTTGATTCACCAAACGAAGGGAGTGGAAGTTGCTTCATGGCTAAAGGCCCCAAGGTATCACATCCCGAGTATCTTGATTTCGATAGTGATGAAGATGATTTGCTTTGTGACGATGACTTGCTCTTTGATAAAACTAGTGATGTTAATCTAAATGAACTTGATAATTCTCATGCTAGTCAAGATAAGTCATTTGATGATGATAAGATGAAAATAGAACAACTAACTAAAGAACTAAACACTCTTAAGTTAGCCCATGAATCCACTCTCGAAGATCATAGAGAGCTTGTAAGAACTCATGAGAAGCTACGCTTCGAGAAGCTCAACTTGGAGCAAGAACATGAGTTTCTTAAAGCTATCAATGACGATCTCCGAAAGAAGACTTCATCTTATCTAGCCAAACGACTACTCTTGTCTACATTCATGCTACAAGTTAAATCTAAACAAACTAGTAACAAAGGCAAGAAAAGTTCTTCATCTAGTAGCAACGATAAAAATGCTAAACCTAATGATGTTGCTTCTAGTAGTTCTATTGATTCCACTAATGATGATTCTCTTAGCCAAGTTACACTTGAGCAAGAAAATGCTTTATTGAAAGGAATTATAGAGAAAGGTATCTACAAGAGTCTTGCCGGGTGTAAGCAATTTGAGGAAATTGTACGCAAGCACGGAGGATACCGGAAGAACCATGGCATTGGCTACTTCAACGCTAATGGAGTTGAATGGGAAGAAGGTCAATAACCCAAGCCCAAGTTTGTTCCTCAAAAGGAGAAGTATGAAAATACTCTTCCCAAGGGAACAAACACTCAAGATGACCTTCCACCACAAGACCACAAGCTCAAGGGCAAGAACAAGCTTCAAGAGGACATTGACTCATATGAAGATGAATCCCTAGCTTTGGTGGAGTGGGTTCCCAAGGCTACTTCAAGCTCAACTTCTACAAAGGCTACTTCAACACCAAGGATCCCCATCAAGTTGATGTGGGTCCCCAAGAAGAAGAACTAGAGAGTTCTTGAGGGGTGACTCCGCCAATGAAATTCACTCACATTCATTATTGGCAAGAACTATTTGCAATCAACATCAACTCTATGCAATAGTTCAAGGAGTCACACATTCCCTCAAATGTAAGCAAGGGACAAGGTAATCAACAAATCAATGGACATCAACACACATGCTTTGCACTCCATGTCCATAGATATCCTTGTATTTGTCTCTTGTGTGTTGGGACTAACCCATGTAGGTGAGAAGAGTAAGGAAACAACAAGGATGCTCCCAACTCTTGGTGATCTTCATCAACCTTGAGCATCCACCACTACCTCACAAACATGAAGTCTTCATCGACAAAACCCAAGGTTAGTTTATCTCTCCTATGGGGGGATGTCACATCAAGGGGGAGCTTTACTCTAAGACTTGAGTCAAAGCATCTCTTAGTATGTGACAACATTAAATGCTTTATGTAAAAGTGGTAACCCCACTTGTGCTTAAACGATGAGTATGACCTATGATCAAGTATTCTTACTTGGCTCCTAAGTCAATATACTCAAATATAGATGACTCCGTCATCGCCAAAATGCTTGTTAGATGCTAGTATGTTTGTGCATGTTTGCCATGATTTCATTTGACATCTTATTGTGTGAGCATGTTGGTCTGCATTTGTTTACTCATCCGAGGACATCCAATTGTTGCTATTTGGTTTTTGATTTATGTTTTGCCAATTGGATGGACAAGAATGCCTATGACCACTCTCTAGCTATCTATGCTTTCTCACCTCATATTCTATTCATGCCGCATCACAAAATTTGAACAAGTACTTTTCGATCCCTCTGTGTGTGGAGCACTCGGAGTTCCGTATCGACAAAGGACTGACCATTAAAACCTCCCAAGTGCATCTCGGTGGAACCAACCCACAATTCTCGGTCTCACCGAATGCCTAGGGTTGATCTGGTTTTCAATCTCGGTACTACCGATTCCATATTCTTGGTTACACCGAGTTTCCCTGTCAGCTGACAGTTGAGGAACTCGGTGACACCGAAAATTTAGAATCGGTGACACCGACAGTGAGGGGTATATATGCTGTGGACCCGACACTTTGAAAATCAATCTTCAAACCGTCGTGCCCCAAAACCCTAAGCTGCCGAAAAGGACCCCCTGGTCGTCGCCCTTGTCTCCCCGCGCTCCTCCGCCGCTGGGAATCGCCGCCGCCGACGGAATCTTCACCCCCGTCGCCGCCGTAGCGGATCCGTCGCCGAGTTAGGGTATGGATCCGACCCTTCATTGCGCTCCCCGTCCAAATCTTGCGCGCTGAAGCTTATTCCATCGATAATCCACCATGTGCAAACCTCTCCATCCACTGGAAATCTTGTTAGAATAGCGAATCGAATTTTTTTAGGTTTAGTTGCCCGCAAAATTGCATCTCGGTGATACCGAGTCAGAAAAATTGGTTCCACCGATTTCTTTTTGTGCTACTGAGGACAGTACTCGGTGAAACCGAGTGGTAGTTTTCGGTCTGATCGAAACTGCTGCCAAGTTTCTGTTAAGAGTATTGTGAGTCTCGGCAGCACCGAAAATTTTGACTCGGTGACACCGAAATCTATTTTTGCAGTGAACTACATCTAAGATTTTTCTGTTCAAACTTTCAAAAATAGCTGCATTTTGTGATGACTTATCTTCTTCTACTCTTCTACACTCTATTCACAGGGTCAGAGATGTCTGCTTCAGATGACAGTGAGAACAACTTCAGAGAGCAGAGTGTTGAGTTGGATTCAGGCACTAGTCCTGAGTCTAGTTCATTTTCAGATCCAGGCACCCCAGTTCTCATGGGTTGCCCAAGGCTGCTACTAGGGCCAGGAAGAAGCTGAATTCAGATGAGGAGGATTCAGATTTTGTCCCAGAGGTGCAGGATGGTGACTTGGATGTCTACTCTGAATCCAATGAGAGCCATGATGCTATGAAGGATATGTACACTGCTATCCCTGCTGCTAACTTGAAATCACACAAGTTAGGATCTATCTACTTCCTCCCGGGTTGCCTCCGTACCATGAACACCATATTGAGGCATACATTGATGCCCAAATCAGGAGATGAGAAGATGATCCGATGCTACTCCATCAACATGCTGATCCATCTTGATAGACACACCAGGATACGAGTGATGGACTTGATAGTAGAGACAGTGAAGAGGGTTTCTGCTGATCAGAAGCGCTCATGCTGCTATGCACCCTACATTCAGATGCTCATCAACTCCAAGCTGGAGAAGCACATCTTTGCTCTGGACAGACCCCATTTGCCCCTACAGCCAGATTTAGAGGACAACATTGTGGTGATGGATCCATAACATCCCACATCAGCTGCAGCTCAAGCACAGGCAGAGGCAGAGGCAGCTAGAGCCACTAGTGCTCAGGTCCCCAAATCCAGGAACGAGCAAATGGATCTCTTGATATCATCCGTTCAAGGCATGCAGAAGGATATCAAGGACATACTGGAGAACCAGAACAGTCTTGTCAGGATCTTTGAGAACAGGATCAAGACCCTCAATGACAAGGTAGATGGGCTGACCAAGACAGTCAATGAGCTCAAGAAGGAAGTTGACTCTATGCCTCTTCCTCAGTCTACAGATGATGATGAGGATGACTCTCCTCTCAGGCCAGGCACACACTTCACTACCCAGGCCAGATCAGCCACAGTGCCAGCTCCAGAGTTGAGGCCTTCTTCATCAGCACCTGCTACAGTCACCTTAGCTCCATCAGCTCCTCCAGTGCCTCCCGTTGCTACACCAACTCCATCCATGACATCAGCCGATATCTTCGCTGACGCAGTTCTCTCGACTCCTACCTCGACTACCGGAGGAGATCAGCCCAAGAATGTTTAGCTATATCTCTTTGAACTTTTTGGTAACTTGTTGCCAAAGGGGGAGAAGTGTATATAGATCTTTAGGCTTCGAGTGAGAGAGCGTTTGGTTTTTATCGCTTTTCAAAAACATTTGATCTTTTGGGTTGTTTGTGTTGAACTATGTGGTGTTTTGATCATACGTTTAATGTGTGTTGCTACTATTTCCTATCATTATGCTGCTTATGAGATGATCAGTCACCTTTGCTTGATTGTGTTGTGCTATGTTGCTCATTCTTATTATTCTCGCACACCACCAAGTTGTATGTGACATGAAACAGTGCTGCATGTACCTAATCGATTGTGCATTTGTATTCAAACGCAAATCTTAAAATAACGCACAAATTTAGGGGGAGCTCTTGCTTATCACATACTTCTCAAAGCGACGATTATATTCATTGATTATATCATATGTCGAAGCTTTGATCTATATGTTGTCATGAATTACCAAAAAGGGGGAGATTGTAAGCACATTTGCTCCCTTGGTGGTTTTGGTAATTAATAACAACATATATGTCATTGAACTAATGTTTCCACTAAGCATATTTCAGGAAAAGTTCAATGATAGGATTGGCAAAAGGATTGTGGAGATTGTGGAAATACCCCAAGATGCAAGGAAATGGATTGGCAAAGCTTCAAGCAAGAGGACTCTACATTTCACTTTGTGAGAAATCACTTTGAGTCCATAGGAAAGCCAATACTATTAAAAGGGGGTAAACTATTGTTGGTGAACAAAATGCTCATACGTGCACAAGTGATAGTCACCAAAAACACCCACAAGCTCTTCCACAAAAGTCTGTCCAAAGTCAAATATCCAAAATCGGTGCAACCAACACTTTCCACTCGGTGCCACCGATTCCCATACTCAGACAGACCTAAGCCAAACCCTAACCTTTCGGTGCAACCGATTCTGCTTCGGTGCCACCGAGTTTGGGTTGCTAACTTTTTGTTACCCAATTTCACAAAATCGGTACCACCGAGTTTGTTGAATCGGCGTCACCGAGTTTGGCAATCTGACCGTTGGTCACCTTATCGGTGCAACCGAGTTTTATATATCGGTCTCACCGAGATTCAAAAGTTGCTACCTTTGGAGAAACTCGGTACCACCGAGATTCACACATCGGTGTCACCGAGTTGGTCACTTTAGGTGTAACGGTTGGATTTTTGGAGATGCCTATATATACCCCTTCACCACCACCTACTCGAAAGAGAAGCACTCAGAACTATTCCATACTTGCCCCATCATATTTTCTGAGAGAGAGCCACCTACTCATGTGTTGAGATCAAGCTATTCCATTCCTACCATATGTATCTTGATCTCTAGCCTCCCCAAGTTGCTTTCCACCAATCCCATCTCTTCCACCAAGCCAAATCTGTGAGAGAGTGATTGTGTGTTGTGGAGTCTATCATCTTGAAGCACAAGAGCAAGGAGTTCATCGACATTACCAAGCCTATTACCTTTTGGAGGGTGGTGCCTCCTAGATTGGTTAGGTGTCGCTTGGGAGCCTCCTACTTCGTGTTGTGGAGTTGAACCAAGAAGTTTGTACGGGCAAGGAGATAGCCTACTTCGTGAAGATCTACCCATAGTGAGGCTAGTCCTTCGTGGACGGAAGCCGTTATGGAATAGTCAAGGTTGCTACTTCGTGGACCCTTCGTGGGTGGAGCCCTCCGTGGACTCTCGCGACCGTTACCCTCCGTGGGTTGAAGACTCCATAAACGTGGACGTACGATAGCACCACCTATCGGAACCACGGGAAAAAATCATCGTGTCTACAAATTGCGTTTGATCCTCCTACCCTTCCTTTACTACTCATGCTTGTTGTTACTTTCCGCTGCTATACTCTTAGACATGCATGTGTAGGGTGTACTTGACTTGATATGAATGCTAAAATCTGCCAACACTAAAATTGGGAAATGGCTAGAATTTTATTTGGTCAAGTAGTCTAATCACCCCCCCTCTAGACATACTTTCGGTCCTACAGTGAGATTATTAAGTAGATGATGAGTTGCGAGAGTGATTGAAGCTTAAATCCTAGTTTATGAATTATTCCGTAAGGGCCTGATTTGGATCCATATGTTTCATGCTATGCTTATCTTAATTCTTCTTTCATAGTTGCATATGCTTGTGAGAGGGGGTAATCATAAGTGGGTTGCTTGTTCAAGTAAGAACATCACCCTAGCATGGGTCCACCCACATAACAACTTATCAAAGTAGTGAACGCGAGTCAATGAATCATGATGAAGTTAACTAGAAGAAATTGCCATGTGTCCTCGAGAACGCTTTGCTCACTACAAGAAATACTCTTGGCTTGTCCTTTGCAATATAAGGACTATGCCACCTTATTGCACCTTTGTTACTTTGGTTACTTGTTACTTGCTATCAAATTATCTGCTACTACTATTTTACAGCACATGCAGAAAATACCTTGTTGAAAACACTTATCAATTCCTTCTACTCCTCGTTGGGTTCGACACTCTTACATATCAAAAAGACTACGATTGACCCCCTATACTTGTGGGTCATTGCTACTTGTAAACTGCGTTGGGTTTTTCCCCAAAGAGGAGAGAAAATGCAGCACAGTAGAGATAAGTATTTCCCTCAGTGAAAATCAAGGTTATCGAACCAATAGGAGAATCACACAAGTTCCCGTCGTCAGCACCTACACACACAGAATCAAACACTTGCACCCAACGCGGGCAAGAGGGTTGTCAAGCCCCTTGAACTCGTTACTTGAAAGGATTAAATACTGGTAGATAGATAGATAAAAAGTTAAAGTAAAATAACATCAAATAAACACAGCGATATTTTTAGGGTTTTAGTAATAATATTTGTGTAGACCCGGGGCCCATAGTTTTCGCTAGAGGCTTCTCTCTCAAAGATAGCATACGGTGGGTAGACAAATTACTGTTGGGCAGTTGATAGAAAAGCGTATAGTTATGAAATATTTATTCACGATAATGATCATGTATATAGGCATCACGTTAATAAGCAAGTAGACCGACTCCTGCCTGCATCTACTACTATTACTCAGCTCATCGACCGCTATCCAGCATGCATCTAGAGTATTAAGTACAAACAGAGTAATGCTTTGAGCAAGATGACATGGTGTAGACAAAGTAAACTCAACTAATATGAATAAACCCCGTCGTTTTATCCTTGATGGCGGCAATACAATACGTGTCATGTCCCCTTCTGTCACTAGGATTGAGCACCGCAAGATTAAACCCATCACAACGCACCACTCTCACTGAAGATAGATCAATCTAGTTGGCCAAACCAAACTAATGGACCGGAGAGAAATACGAAGCTATAACAATCATGCATAAAATAATTCAGATATGACTCAATTAATATTCATGAATAATCTGATCATAAACCCACAATTCATTGGATCCCAACAAACACACCGCAAAGAAGATTACATCGAATATATCACCGCGGGAATCGCTGTGAACTTTGTATTGAATCAAAGAGAGAGAGAAAGCCATCTAGGTACTAGCTATAGACCCGTAGGTCTGTGGTGAACTACTCACACATCACCATGGAAGCAGCAAGGTTGATGTAGAGGCCCTCCGTGATTGATCCCCCCCTCCGGCAGGGCACATGAACATGACTCCAGATGGGCACACGGCGGAACACAGACTTGCGATGACAAAAAAAGTATTTCGGGTGGCTCTCTGGTTGTTTCTCGATTTTAGAGAATTTATAGTGGCGAAGTTAGGTCAAACGGAGCCACGAGGTGGTCCCAAGGCAAGGGGGCGCGCCCTCTTGCCTTGGCACCACCTCGTGCGGCCTCCGGACTCCCTCCGAAGCTTCTAGGTCTTATTTTTGTTCGGAAAAAAATCATCAAAAAGTTTCGTGTCATCTGGACTTCGTTTGGTACAGATTTTCTGAATGACCAAAAACAAGCAGAAAACAACAACTGGCACTGGGTTAATAGGTTAGTTCCCAAAAATGATATACAACAACATATAAATGCATATAAAGTATCCTAGAATGATAATATAATAGCATGGAACAACCAAAAATTATAGATACGTTGGAGATGCGTATCAGCATCCCCAAGCTTAATTCCTGCTTGTCCTCGAGTAGGTAAATGATAAAAACATAATTTTTGATGCGACATGCTAGCCAACATGTAATATCTTTTAGGTATGATCTTTGAGAAACGATGAACTAATAAACATCAACATAATAATATCGATAAACATAAATAACATAATCATTAACTTTCAAAATATACGATCCTTAAAGAATGTTACTTCCCACTCATCTTATCATATTTGCGTGGCATGATGACGTGGCTTGGACTGCGTCGGTATTTCCCCAAAGAGGAAGGGATGATGCAGCACAACGACGGTAAGTATTTCCCTTAGTTATGAAACCAAGGTTATCGAACCAGTAGGAGGATCACCAACACCCAATAAGCAGCACCTGCACACAAATAACAAATACTTGCAACCCGACGCGAAAGAGAGGTTGTCAATCTCTCTACGGTAATAAGATAGATTATGTAGTGATAGATAGGAGAGATAGATCTCTCAAGAACACAAATAAAAAGAGTAAATATGCAGCAAGGTATTTTTGGGTTTTTGGTTTTGTAGATCTGAAAACAAAGAGTGCAAAAAACGTAGATCGGAAAGCAATATGATGGAAAAGTAGACCCGGGGGCCGTAGGGTTCACTAGTGGCTTCTCTCATGAGTATAGCGCACGGTGGGTGAACAAATTACTGTTGGGAAATTGATAGAAAATCGAATAGTCATGACGATATCCAAGGCGATGATCATTATATAGGCATCACGTCCAAGATAGGTAAACCGACTCCTGCCTGCATCTACCTCTATTACTCCACACATCGACCGCTATCCAGCATGCATCTAGTGTATTAAGTTCAAGGAAAAATGGAGTAATGCAATAAGAACGATGACATGATGTAGACAAGATCTATTCATGTAGGAATAGACCCCATCTTGTTATCCTTAATAGCAACGATACATGCGTGTCTTTCTGCCCCTTCTGTCACTGGGAAAGAACACCGCAAGATCGAACCCATCACAAAGCACCTATTCCCATGGCAAG
Source organism: Elymus sibiricus (assembly GCA_039707655.1). Classification (NCBI taxonomy): domain Eukaryota; kingdom Viridiplantae; phylum Streptophyta; class Magnoliopsida; order Poales; family Poaceae; genus Elymus; species Elymus sibiricus. Next base: position 489,045,177 of record CM077665.1, read on the forward strand.
AAAAATCGATCTAGTTGGCCTAACTAAACCAAAGATTCGAAGAAGAAATACGAGGCTATAAGTAATCATGCATATAAGGGATCAAAGAAGACTCAAATAATATTCATGGATAGAAACTGATCATGAACTCAAAATTCATCGGATCCCAACAAAGACACCGCAAAAGTTTACATCAAATAGATCTCCAAGAGACCATTGTATTGAGAATCATAAGAGAGAGAGAGAAGAAGCCATCTAGCTACTGCCTACAGACCCGTAGGTCTATGGTGGACTACTCACGCATCATCGGAGAGACACCTATGAAGAAGATGAACCCCTCCGTGATGGTGTTTAGATTGGATCTCGCGTTACTACTGTTGTTGCTGCTGTTCCAACTGCTACAAAACTATTGCTACTACTGTTACCGCTACTGTTACTATTGCTACTGCTATCAAAACTATCATATTACTGTGCTACTGATCACTTTGCTGCAGATATTTAATCTCTAGGTGTGGATGAATTGGGTTCTGGAACTTGCGGCGGCTGGAATTGTGCTTCGTCGACTCTTCTAGGGTTTTTGGATTTCCAGGGAATTTATAGGCACGATAGTCAGTTGAGAGGGTGCCGGAGGAGCCCAGCACCCCCCAGGGCGCGCCGGGGGGCCTCTGGCGCGCCCATGTGGGTGCTGGCCACCCTGGGCCCCCTCTTCTGGTGTTCTTTGGCCCATCTAGTCTCTTCTGGTCCGTAAAAAATCCACAAAAATCCCCACAGCGTTTCATCTCTGTTTGGTATTGATTTCCTGCGAAGTAAAAAACAAGCAAAAACAACAACTGGCACTTTGGCACTATGTCAATAGGTTAGTCCCAAAAAATGATATAAAATTGTAATAAAATGATTGCAAAACATCCAAGAATGATAATATAACAGCATGGAACAAGCAAAAATTATAGATACGGTGGAGACGTATCAAGCATCCCCAAGCTTAATTCCTACTCGTCCTCGAGTAGGTAAATGATAAAAACAGAATTTTTGATGTGGAATGCTGCGTAACATGTTCATCATATTCTTTTCTTCTTTGTATAGCATGGACATTTGGACTTGTAAATGATTCAAAGCAATAGTCTAGTTATAACATAATGACTTCAATACTCAAGCATGTCAACAAGCAACCATGTCTTTCAAAATATCAACACTAAAGAAAGTTATCCCTAGCCCATCATGCTGAATCATTGATCCATTCATGAAATACACTCAAATATTAGCTATGCCCAATTCTCAAGTACGATCATAGTGCCCCCTAGTTGGTGCTTATAAGAGAAGATGGAGACTCAAAGCAAAAATAAAAATTGCATAAAGTAAATAGATAGGCCCTTCGCAGAGGGAAGTAGGGATTTGTAGAGGTGCCAGAGCTCAAGGTTTAAATTGAAAGAGGAAAAATATTTTGGGTGGCATGCTTTTCCTGTCAACGCAAACGACAAAGTAGCCCACAATACTTTCCATGCTAGATATATCATAGGCGGTTCCCAAACAAAAAATAAAGTTTATTCCTTATTCCACCAAACTTTCACTTTCCATGGCGGGCCGTATCCACGGTTGCCTTCCATACCAACACTTTCCAAGGAATTTATTATTTGACAACATAAAGTATTTTTTTTCTTTTTCATTTCGGGAATGGGCATCCCTATTACCGCCACACTCTCGTGCAATGACAAGTGAATAAACACTCATCTTGAGAATAACACATCTAGCATGGAAAAATATTGGACACTCCCCACCGTTTCATGAGCGGTACGGGCACACAAAAAAGAAAATTTATTTTGAAAATGTAGAGATGGCACATACAAATTTGCTTGGAACGGCATGGAAATACCGCATATAGGTAGGTATGGTGGACTCATAAGGCAAAACTTGGTTTAAGGATTTTGGATGTACAAGTAGTATTTCTACTTAGTACAAGTGAAGGCTAGCAAAAAGATTGGGAAGCGACCAAACCAAGAAACAAAAAATCACATAAGTGAGCATTGAACATAACTAACACCGAATAATGCACCACAAGTAGGATGTAACTTCATTGCATAACTATTGACTTTCGTGCATGCATAGGGAATCACAAACCTTAACACCAATATTCCTACTAAGCATAATTACTCACTAACATGACTCACATATTACTATCATCATGTTTCAAAACTATTACAAGGAATCAAGTTTAATTTGTCCAATGATCTTCATGAAAGTTTTTATTATATCCTCCTTGGATATCTATCACTTTGGGACTTGTTTCATATATTGCCATTGCTTTTTGGCAAGCTCAAACAAATTTAAGTGAAGCACATGAGCATAAAGATTTCATCTCTCAAAAAGGTATAAGTGAAACATGAGAGGATTTCTGCAAAATTTACTAACTCTCAAATTAATCTAAGTGAAGCATGAGAGTATTTCTACAAAAGTTTCCAAGCACACCGTGCTCAAAAAGATATAAGTGAAGCACTAGAGCAATTCCTATAGCTCAAAAAGTTTAAGTGAAGCACATAGAGCAATTCTAACAAATCATAGCATGATTGTGGCTCTCTCCAATAGGTGTGTACATCAAGGATACAAAGGAAAAACTAACAAACAAAGCAAGCAAAGATACAAGACGCTCCAAGCAAAACACATGATATGTGATGAATAAAAATATAGCTCCAAGTAAAATACCGATGGTCGTTAGAAGAAAGAGGGGATGCCACTCGGGGCATCCCCAAGCTTAGTTGCTTGTTACTCTTTGGATATATCTTGGGGGTGCGGTAGCATCCCCAAGCTTAGGTTCTTGCTACTCCTTATTCCTTCATCCATCGTGATCTCACCCAAAACTTGAAAACTTCAATCACACAAAACTCAACAAAATCTTCGTGAGATCCGTTAGTATAACAAAGCAAATCACTACTTTAGGTACTGTTGTAAACCCATTCAAATTTTATAATTGCATTATACCTACTGTATTTTAACTTTACCATGGCTTATACCCCGCAATAAAACCGATAGATTCATCAAAACAAGCACACAATGCAACAAAAACAGAATCTGTCTCAAACAGAACAGTCTGTAGTAATCTGTACCATACCCATACTTATGTAACTCTAAAAATTCTGAAAAATTAGGAAAACGTAAGGAATTTGTATAGAAACACTTTGTTAAAATTTCAGCTCAATATCACGTTCCATAAAAAAATGAAAATTCATATACTGGACGCAAAGTTTCTGGTTCAGATTCAACATCACTTCTACTCATCCTATGAATCATCCTAACGGTTCTACTTGGCACAAAAACTAAATAAACCATAAAAACACAATCATAACAAAGGCATGATTGTGTCAACACTCAAAAACAGAAAGGAAAAAGCAAAAAATTATTTATTCATTGGGTTGCCTCCCAACCAGCGCTATCGTTTTACGCCCCTAGCTAGGCATATAGATTTCAATGATGCTCACATAAAAAGTAGTAATTGAAATATGCAAAAGAGTATCATGAATATCATGAAAAACACATTTAAGTCTAACCCACTTCCTATGCATAGGGATTTTGTGAGCAAACAATTTATGGGAACAAGAACCAATTAGCATAGGAAGGCAAAATAAGCATAACTTCAAAACTTTGAACACATAGAGAGGAAACTTGATATTATTGCAATTCCTACAAGCATATGTTCCTCCCTCATAATAAATTTCAGTAGCATCATGAAGGAATTCAACAATATAACTATCACATAAATCATTCTTTTCATGATGCACAAGCATAGAATTTTCATTACTCTCCACATAAGCAAATTCCTTTTCATCCATGGTAGTGGGAGCAAACTCAACAAAATAACTATCATGAGACACTTGATTGACATAACCACATTGCAAATTAAAATCATGATGATAAGTTTCATGGTTATCATTACTCATTATAGCATACGTGTCATCACCATAATCATAGGTGCCATGGGCATCCCCAAGCTTGTGGCTTTGCATATCATTAGCATCATGGATATTTAGAGAATTCATACTAGCAACATTGCAATCATGCTTTTCAATCAAGGAACTATCATGAATGATCTTATAAATTTCTTCTTTCAACACTTCATCAAAAATTTCAGATTCATGATTTTCAAGCAAAACTTCATAGAGATAATCAAGTGCACTCAACTCACTAGCAATTGGTTCATCATAATTTGGTCCTTTGAAAAGATTAGCAAGTTGATGAGGATCCATATCAACAGATTTTTGGCAAGCGAAGATGCTTGCAAATAGAAGTCACATGGCAACACAAGCAAAGATAGCAAACAAGCAAACAAAAAGAGATCCGGCGAGAAAAAGGCGAACGAGAAAGAGGGCGAATAAAATGACAAATTGGGTGAAGTGGGGGAGAGGAAAACGAGAGGCAAATGGCAAATAATGTAATTGCAAGGAGATGAGATTTGTGATTAGGAACCTGGTAGATGATGATGGAGTCCCCTCGGCGCCTACGATAGGCACGTAGAAGAGACTGCTTCCTCCCCGGCAACAGCGCCAGAAATTCCTTTGACGTGGCTTGGACTGCGTCGGTATTTCCCCAAAGAGGAAGGGATGATGCAGCACAACGACGGTAAGTATTTCCCTCAGTTATGAAACCAAGGTTATCGAACCAGTAGGAGGATCACCAACACCCAATAAGCAGAACCTGCACACAAACAACAAATACTTGCAACCCGACACGAAAGAGAGGTTGTCAATCTCTCTACGGTAATAAGATAGATTAGGTAGTGATAGATAGGAGAGATAGATCTCTCAAGAACACAAATAAAAAGAGTAAATATGCAGCAAGGTATTTTTGGGTTTTTGGTTTTGTAGATCTGAAAACAAAGAGTGCAAAAAACGTAGATCGGAAAGCAATATGATGGAAAAGTAGACCCGGGGGCCGTAGGGTTCACTAGTGGCTTCTCTCATGAGTATAGCGCACGGTGGGTGAACAAATTACTGTTGGGCAATTGATAGAAAATCGAATAGTCATGACGATATCCAAGGCGATGATCATTATATAGGCATCACGTCCAAGATAGGTAAACCGACTCCTGCCTGCATCTACCTCTATTACTCCACACATCGACCGCTATCCAGCATGCATCTAGTGTATTAAGTTCATGGAAAAATGGAGTAATGCAATAAGAACGATGACATGATGTAGACAAGATCTGTTCATGTAGGAATAGACCCCATCTTGTTATCCTTAATAGCAACGATACATGTGTGTCTTGCTGCCCCTTCTGTCACTGGGAAAGAACACCACAAGATCGAACCCATCACAAAGCACCTCTTCCCATGGCAAGAAAAATCGATCTAGTTGGCCTAACTAAACCAAAGATTCGAACAAAAAATACGAGGCTATAAGTAATCATGCATATAAGAGATCAAAGAAGACTCAAATAATATTCATGGATAGAAACTGATCATGAACTCAAAATTCATCGGATCCCAACAAACACACCGCAAAAGTTTACATCAAATAGATCTCCAACAGACCATTGTATTGAGAATCATAAGAGAGAGAGAAGAAGCCATCTAGCTACTGCCTACGGACCCGTAGGTCTATGGTGGACTACTCACGCATCATCGGAGAGGCACCTATGAAGAAGATGAACCCCTCCGTGATGGTGTTTAGATTGGATCTCGCGGTTCTGGGACTTGCGGCGGCTGGAATTGTGTTTCGTCGACTCTTCTAGGGTTTTTGGATTTCCAGGGAATTTATAGGCATGATAGTTGGTTGAGGGGGTGCCGGAGGAGCCCAGCACCCCCCAGGGCGCGTCGGGGGGGCCTCGGGTGCGCCCATGTGGGTGCTGGCCACCCTGGCCCCCCTCTTCTGGTGTTCTTTGGCCTATCTGGTCTCTTCTGGTCCGTAAAAAATCCACAAAAATCCCCGCAGCGTTTCATCTCTGTTTGGTATTGATTTCCTGCGAAGTAAAAAACAAGCAAAAACATCAACTGGCACTTTGGCACTATGTCAATAGGTTAGTCCCAAAAAATGATATAAAGTTGTAATAAAATGATTGCAAAACATCCAAGAATGATAATATAACAGCATGGAACAAGCAAAAATTATAGATACGTTGGAGACGTATCACATGACTCCGTCTTCACCACATAAGTACAAATCATGAGCACCACGGTGTCAAGTCAGGCAATTGGATCATACTTCTAACACGCTTGAGCATTTTCAACCTCACTCAATACATGAGTGTGAACCATGGACATAGCATATGGGTGGAATAGAGTATGATGGTAGAGATTAAAAGGAGTCAAAGTGGAAAGAAAGTCTCGCATCAACTAGGCAGACCAACGGGCTATGGAGATGCCATCAATCGATATCAATGCGAGGAGTAGGGATTGCCATGCAACGGATGCACTAGAGCTATAAGTGTATGAAAGCTCAATGGAAGCTAAGTGGGCGTGCATCCAACTTGCTTGCTCATAAAGACCTCGGGCATTTGAGGAAGCCCGTCATCGGAATATACAAGCCAAGTTCTATAATGAAAAATTCCCACTAGCATATGAAAATGACAACTCATGAGGCTCTCTATATGAAAAACAGGGTGCTCCCTCTAAGCACAAGTGTGGAAAAAGAAGTAGTAGCACTATCACTTCTCTATTTATCTTTCATTTATTTCTTTATTTCTTCTTATTTTTTCTTTTTTCTTTTTTCTCTCTCCTTTTCTTTTCTTTCTTTCTCTTTTTTCTCTATTTTTTCATTTCTCTATTTTTTCGTCTGGAGTCTCATCCCGACTTGTGGGGGTAATCATAGTCTCCATCATCCTTTCCTCACTAGGACAATGCTCTAATGATGATGACCATCACACTTTTATTTACTTACAACTCGATATAACAACTCAATGATAATGTAAAACAAATGACTCTATTTGAATGCCTCTGGCAGTGTACCAGGATGTGCAATGATGAAGCATAACATGTAAATAATGATGAACGTTGGCCTTGCCACTAATACTATGTCAGCTATATGATCATGCAAAGTAATATGGTGAGGAACACACAAGTCATGTGATGTAACGGTGGAAGTTGCATGGCAATATATCTCGGAATGGCCATGGAAATGCCATAATAGGTAGGTATGGCGGCTGTTTTGAGGAAGATATAAGGAGGCTTATGTGTGATAGAGCGTATCATATCACGGGGTTTGGATGCACGGCGAAAGCTGCACTGATCCTCGAGGTGAGAATGGGGAATGCACGGTACCGAAGAGGCTAGCAATATATGAAGAGGTGAGTGTGCGTACATCCATGGATTCACATTAGTCATAAAGAACTCATATACTTATTGCAAAGCCTTATTAGCTCTCTCAAAGCAAAGTACTACAGTATGCCCCTAGGGAGGATGAAAGCACAACTTCTCCCTAGGTGGTTTTGGTAATTAATAACAACATATATTTCATTAGACTAATGTTTCGACCAAGTACATTTTAGGAAAAGTTCAATGGATGCATGATGATCCACAAGTATAGGGGATCAATCGTAGTCATTTCGATAAGTAAGAGTGTCGAACCCAACGAGGAGCAGAAGGAAATGACAAGTGGTTTTTAGCAAGGTAATTTCTGCAAGCACTGAAATTGTAGGTAACAGATAGTTTGATAGCAAGATAATTGGTAACGAGCAAGTAACAGTAAGGGTAAATAAGGTGCAGCAAGGTAGACTAATCCTTTTGTGGCAAAGTACAGGCCAGAACAGTCTCTAGTAATAGGCAAAGTGTTCTTGAGGGTACACGGGAATTTCATCTAGTCACTTTTATCATGTTGGTTAGATTCGTGTTCGCTACTTTGATAATTTGATATGTGGGTGGACCGGTGCTTGGGTGCTGTTATTACTTGAACAACCTCCCACTTATGATTAACCCCCTCACAAGCATCCACAACTACGAGAAAAGTATTAAGACAAAATCTAACCATAGCATTAAACGTTTGGATCCAAATCAGCCCCTTACGAAGTAGCGCATAAACTAGGGTTTAAGCTTCTGTCACTCTAGCAACCCATCATCTAATAACTACTCCACAATGCATTACCTTAGGACCATGAATGGTGAAGTGTCATGTAGTCGACGTTCACATGACACCACTAAGGGAATCACAACATACATATCATCAAAATATTGAACACATATCAAATTCACGTGATTACTTGCAACATGACTTCTCCCGTGACCTCAAGAACAAAGGTAACTACTCACAAATAATAATCATGCTCAAGATTAGAGGGGTATTGAATATCATAATGGATCTGAACATATGATCTTCCACCAAATAAACCATATAGTAATCAACTATGCAAGGTAATCAACACTACAAGTCACCCACAGGTACCAATCTGAGGTTCCGGTACAAAGATTGAACACAAGAGATGAACTAGGGTTTGAGAGGAGATGGTGTTGTTGAAGATGTTGATGAAGATTGGCCTCCCAAAGATGATAGGGGTGTTGATGATGACGATGGCTTCGATTTCCCCCTCCGGGAGGGAAGTTCCCCCGGCGAAATCGCTCCGCCGGAGGGCAAAAGTGCTCCTGCCCAAGTTCTGCCTCAAGACGGCGGCGCTCCATCCCGAAAGTCCTCCTCTTATTTTTTCTAGGTCAAAAGTGATTATATACCATAAGATGGGCACCGGAGGTGGGCCGAGGAGGGCACAACCCACCAGGGCGCGCCCTGGTGTCTTGTGCCCACCAGGGTGGCCCCCCTCTGGTAGTTCTTTTCTCTAGTATTTTTAATTAAATCCAAAAATAATCTCCGTAAAGTTTCAGCTCCATTGGAGATGTGCAGAATAGGTATCTCTGATGTGTTTTTTTCAGGTCCAGAATTCCAGCAGCTGGTATTCTCCCTCTTTGTGTAAACCTTGCATATTATGAGAGAAAAGGCATTAGAATCACTCCCTAAAGCATTATTATTCAACAAAACATAATAAATAACAGTAGGAAATCATGATGCAAAATGGACGTATCAACTCCCCCAAGCTTAGACCTCGCTTGTCCTCAAGCGAAAAGCCGAAATTGAAAAGTATGTCCACATGGTTTGAGAGAGAGGTGTCGATAAGAACAAAATACAGACATAGAAGCATCATGCTTATTATCATAACAGCAAGAAACTCTATTATAAAACTTATTCATATACTTTCATCATATAACTTCTCATGAACAAGTAACAATTCATCACAACATAGAAGTATAAAGCATAAACCTTATTGAAAACCAACAAACTATGTTCTCAGTCAACTTTGCAACTACAATTCATCATATTTTCAGGAAGGGTCTCATGTCGGAGCCTTTTGGCAAGTCCACATACTCAACCATCATTTAGTCTTCTATGATTGCTAACAGTCACAGCATACCCATGAGCAAAAAGTTTCAACCGGACACATAGAAAGATAGGGGCTTGTAGTTTCGCCTCCCAACGTATTCACCTCAAGGGTGATGTCAGCAATAATAACTCATGCCCACTCACATCCAACTGGATATATGTGCCTAGATCTTTCCTCACCACATGATGCTTGCAAAAGGAAAAAGTAAAAAGGAATAGGGAAGAATACTTTGACTCTTGCATAAAAGTAAGTACATAAAAGTAAAAGATAGTCCCTTCGCAGAGGGAAGTAGAGGTTGTCATGCGCTTTTTGGTTTGTATGCCCAATCCCCTAATGTAAAAGAACGTCATGCTATATTGCCCCCTATGATATCAACCTTTATTATGCAGTCCGTCGCTTTTATTACTTTGCCATCATAATTTCGTATAGCGCTCAATTTTCTCTTACACTAATTGATCAAAACACTTTTAGAAGCAATTTTTATTGCCTTATTGCACCGATGACAACTTACTTGAAGGATCTTACTCAATCCGTAGGTAGGTATGGTGGACTCTCAAAGAATGAATTTGGGTTTGGGTCTTTGGATGCACAAGTAGTATCTCTACTTAGTGCGGAATTTTTGGCTAGCAAAGATATTGAGCAAGCACCACATGTTGAAGGATCTATGACAATATAACTTCTATGTGGATATGAACAAACATAAATCATTACGTTGTCTTCCTTGTCCAACGTCAACAATTTTGACATATAATATTTAATGGGGGCTCACAATCATAAAAGATGTCCAAGATAGTGTATTTGCATGTGAATCTTCTCTTCCCTTATTAATTCTTTCATGAATTGCATCATTAACCAATGCTCTGTTTGTCAATCTCCAATAAATTTTACTACTTATACTTTTCCTTATGTGATGTCATTACTCACCATAAGATTAGCATATGATTCTTTTCATTTATTTCTCTTTCCTTTTATTTTGATTGCAAAAAGATTGTAGAGAGGGAAAAACTCAAACTAAACTTTATTATATAACTCTCACTCGATTACATAGATAGATAGGCCACGAAACTAACACACGAAAATAGATCATGCTAAACTTTTATTCAACTAAATCAAAGGAAAACTAAAGATCGAACTAAAATAGGTAAAGGTGAGTAAAAGTGATGGTGATACGATACCGGGGCACCTCCCCCAAGCTTGGCTCAAGCCAAGGGGAGTTCCCATACCCGTGTGCTCAAGGCTCCTTTGGTGGTGGTGATGAAGAAGGTGGTGGTGTAGAGGTGTCACACTTCAGACTCAAAAGGTACTCCAATTTGCGGATGACTCTCCGAAGGGTATTGATGTGCTCCTCTAGCAAAATATTTTCACGAATGAGAAATTTATTCTGAACACGGACCGCTTCGAAAGCTCTAAAAGCTTCGATTTCAATAGGGGTGAGATGACTGTAATAAGGTTGAAGGATATCTTCTTCTTCTCCCTCTTCAGCTCCATCTTCATTAGCCAGGCATCTTCTTCTATGTTATTAGAAGAGGGAGAAGACATGATGCCTGGCTTGACAGATCTGATAGGAAAACAACACGAAACAAGAATAGAGGATTTTTCTGCGATGCGGTAGTCAAAACAGTCGGGGGTATATATAGAGAATTTTTATTCTTGGGAAACAAGCATATGGAAGGAAAATGGAGTCGGGAAGGTGTCCGAGGTGGGCACAACCCACCAGGGCGTGCCCAGGGGGGCCTGGCGCACCCTGGTGTATCGTGCTCACCTCGATCGCCTTCTGGTTTATTTCTTAATTTCCAAAATTTTCTAATATTCCAAAACTGACAAAAAATATTTTTGCGGATTTTTCGGAGTCTGTTTACTTACCGTATCATGTACCTCCTATTTTTTAGAATTCTGGAGTGTTCCGGAAAGTTTCTTTTATGTGTTCCTCCGGTGTCATGGTTTGGATAACATTGCTTTCAACGTTAATAGGCGTACCTGAGATATAGTGCTTAATTCTTTGTCCATTGACCACCTTCGGGTTAGTACCTTCGGCATTATTAATCTTGATAGCCCCAGAACGATAAACCTCTTCGATAATATAAGGTCCTTCCCATTTGGAGAGAAGCTTTCCTGCAAAAAATCTTAAACGAGAGTTGAACAAAAGAACATAGTCTCCTATTTTGAATTCCCGCTTTTGGATTCTTTTGTCATGCCACCTTTTTACTTTTTCTTTGAATAGTTTGGCATTTTCATAGGCTTGGGTTCTCCATTCATCTAATGAGCTAATATCAAATAGCCTCTTCTCACCGGCAAGTTTGTAATCATAGTTGAGTTCTTTAATTGCCCAAAATGCTTTATGTTCTAACTCTAGAGGCAAATGACAAGCTTTACCCTATACCATTTTGTATGGAGACATACCCATAGGATTTTTATAAGCTGTTCTATAGGCCCAAAGTGCATCATCTAGTTTCTTAGACCAATTCTTTCGAGATCTATTGACAGTTTTTTGTAATATTAATTTTATTTCTCTATTGCTAAGTTCAACTTGATCACTAGATTGAGGATGATAGGATGATGCAATTCTATGGTTAACATCATATTTAGCAAGCATCTTACGGAAGGCACCATGAATAAAGTGTGAACCACCATCAGTCATTAAATATCTAGGGACTCCAAACCTCGTGAAGATAACATCTTTAAGCATTTTAATGGAGGTGTGGTGATCAGCACTACTAGTTGGAATAGCTTCTACCCACTTAGTGACATAATCAACAGCAACCAAAATATGAGTGTACCTGTTAGAGGAAGGAAAAGGTCCCATATAATCAAAACCCCAAACATCAAATGGTTCGACAACAAGTGAATAATTCATAGGCATTTCCCGACGCTTACCGATATTACCAATTCTTTGACATTCATCACAAGACAAGACAAACTTACGGGCATCCTTGAAGAGAGTAGGCCAATAAAAACCAGATTGCAATACCTTGTGAGTAGTTCTATCTCCCGCATGATGTCCTCCATAAGCTTCGGAATGACATTTTCATAGTTCCTGTTCATGCTCAGGTACACAACGTCTAATAATACCATCTACTCCTTCTTTATAAAGATGTGGGTCATCCCAAAAGTAATGTCTTAAGTCATAGAAGAATTTCTTGTTTTGTTGGTATGTGAAGCTAGGTGGTATATATTTAGCGACAATGTAATTAGCATAATCAGCATACCAAGGGGTGTTTTGAGAAACACTTATTGCAGCTAACTGTTTGTCAGGAAAACTATCATCAATAGGTAGTGGGTCATCAAGAATATTTTCTAACCTAGACAAGTTATCAGCTACGGGGTTCTCAGCTCCCTTCATATCAACGATATGTAAGTCAAATTCTTGAAGCAAGAGAACCCACCTAATAAGTCTAGGTTTAGCATCTTTCTTTTCCATAAGATATTTTATGGCAGCATGATCGGTGTGAACAATAACTTTTGAGTCAACAATATAGGATCTAAATTTATCACAAGCAAACACAACTGCTAAAAATTCTTTTTCAGTAGTAGCATAATTTCGTTGAGCATTGTCTAGAGTTTTGCTAGCATAATGGATAACATTCAATTTCTTATCAACTCTTTGTCCTAGAACAATACCAACAACATAATCTCTAGAATCACACATAATTTCAAAAGGCAAGTTCCAATCAGGTGGTTGAACGATAGGTGCAGAGGTTAAGGCTTTCTTGAGTGTTTCAAAGGCTTCCACACAATCATCATCAAAAATAAAAGGAATATCCTTTCGCAAAAGATTAGTAAGAGGCCTAGAAATTTTAGAGAAGTCTTTAATGAACCTCCTATAGAAACCAGCATGACCAAGGAAACTTCGAATACCTTTAATATCTTTGGGACATGGCATTTTCTCTATTGCATCAACTTTAGCTTTATCCACCTCAATACCTCATTCAGATATTTTATGCCCCAAGACAATACCTTCATTAACCATAAAGTGGCACTTCTCCCAATTCAAGACGAGATTAGTTTGTTCACATCTCTGCAAAACTTGATCAAGGTTGCTTAAGCAATCATCAAAAGAAGTTCCATAAACAGAAAAATCATCCATGAAAACCTCCACAATCTTTTCACAAAAGTCAGAGAATATATCAGTCATACATCTTTGAAAGGTAGCAGGTGCATTGCATAAACCAAAAGGCATACGTTTATAAGCATAGTTTCAAAAAGGGCAAGTAAAGGTGGTTTTCTCTTGATCAGATTGTGACACAGGTATTTTAGAGAAACCAGAATATCCATCCAGAAAACAAAAGTGTGTGTGCTTAGATAATGTTTCTAGCATTTGATCAATGAAAGGCAGAGGGTAATGGCCTTTTCTAGTAGCTTTATTTAATTTTCTAAAGTCAATTACCATTCTATAGCCAGTGACAATTCTTTGTGGAATGAGTTCATTTTTATCATTAGGAACAATGGTTATACCTCCTTTCTTAGGGACACAATGAACGGGACTTACCCACCTACTACCAGCAATGGGATAGATTATACCTGCTTCCAGAAGCTTTAATATTTCAGCTCTTACCACTTCCTTCATCTTAGGATTTAATCATCGTTGATGATCAACAACGGGTTTAGCATCAGGTTCCATATTAATCTTGTGCTGACATAGAGTGGTACTAATGCCCTTAAGATCATCAAGAATATATCCAATAGCATCCCGGTGCTTCCTTAGAACTTTTAATAATCTTTCTTCTTCATGTTCTGAAAGGTTAGCACTAATAATAACAAGATACATCTTTTTCTCATGAAGATAAGCATACTTCAAAGTGTCAGGCAATTGCTTTAATTCAAACACAGGATCACCTTTAGGTGGAGGAGGGCCTCCAAGAGTTTCAATAGGCAAATTGTGTTTCAGGAGAGGTTGTTGTTCAAAGAAAATTTGATCTATTTCATTTCTTTCACTCAAGTGCATTTCATTTTCATGGTCAAGAAAATATTGTTCTAATGGATCAGTAGGAGGCACGACAATAGAAGCAAGACCAATTATTTCATCCTTACTAGATCTCTATCACGAGGTTGTCTACTAAACTTGGAAACATTAAACTCATGACGGTGCTCAAGGCAGGTCTACCAAAGATAATGGGACAAAAGTCATCTTGTGGGGATCCAAGGACTAGAAAATCAGTAGGGTATTTGACTTTCCCACACAAGACTTCAACATCTCTAACAATCCCAAGTGGTGTGATGGTGTCTCTATTAGCAAGTTTAATATTAACAGCAATGTCTTCTATTTCAGCAGGTGCTATTTCATCCATAATTTCTTGGTATAAGGTAAAAGGGATAGCACTCACGCTAGCACCCAAATCACGTAAACCATGATAGCAATGATCTCCTATTTTGACTGAGACAACAGGCATGCCTTCTATGGGTCTATGTTTATCTTTTTCATCGGGTTTAGCAATTCTAGCAGCTTCGTCACAGAAGTAGATAACATGCCCATCAATATTTTCTACCAAGAGATCCTTAACCATAGGAACACTAGGTTCTACTTTAATTTGCTCAGGGGGCTTAGGTGCTCTTATATTACTCTTACGAACCACAGTTGATACCTTAGCATGTTCCTTTATCCTAACAGGGAAAGGTGGTTTTTCAACATAAGCGGTAGGCACAACTGGATCAACATTGTAAATGATGGTTTCATTTTTAGCTATGACCGGTTCTTTAATTTCTTCTTTAATAGGGGGATGATATTTAAACCACTTCTCCTTAGGGAGATCAACGTGAGTAGCAAATGCTTCACAGAAAGAGGCTACTATCTCAGAGTCAAGTCCATATTTAGTGCTAAACTTGTGAAAAGTATCGGTATTCATAAAAGATTTAACACAATCAAACTCAAGCTTTATACCTGACTCATTACCTTCGTCGAGTTCCCAATCTTCAGAGTTGCGTTTAATTCTCTCTAAGAGATCGCACTTGAATTCAATAGTCTTCTTCATATAAGAACCATCACAAGAAGAATCGAGCATAGATTGATCATTATGAGAAAGCCGAGCATAAAAATTCTGAATGATAACTTCTCTCGGGATATCATGATTGGGTCATGAATATAACATTGACTTAAGCCTGCCCCAAGCTAGAGCGATGCTTTCTCCTTCATGAGGCCAAAAATTATATATATAATTCTGATCACGATGAACTAGATGCATGGGATAAAACTTTTGGTGGAATTCCAATTGCAAACGATTCCAGTTCCACGATCCAAGATCATCACATAACCTATACCATGTCAATGCTTTTCCCTTCAAAGATAAAGGGAAAACCTTCTTCTTAGCTTCATCTCCGGGTAAACCTGCAAGCTTAAATAATCCACAAATTTCATTCACATATAATTGGTGCATATCAGGATGTTCAGTTCCATCTCCTGCATAAGATTAGCAAGCAGTTGTTCTACCATACCTGAAGGAATTTCATAACCAATATTTTCAGTAGGTGCAGTAGGTTGAGGGGCAACTAATTGTGGTTCCGGTCGAGGTGAAGATACCCCGAACAAACCCCTCAAAGGATTGTTTTCCATAGTAGCAAGTAGCAATAAATTCCAGCACGTAGTATAAGTTTTTCCTTACCGATTTCCACTTACCAAGGGCACTTCACTCCCCGGCAACGGTGCCAGAAAAGAGCCTTGATGACCCACAAGTATAGGGGATCAATCATAGTCCTTTCGATAAGTAAGAGTGTCGAACCCAACGAGGAGCAGAAGGAAATGACAAGCGGTTTTCAGCAAGGTAATTTCTGCAAGCACTGAAATTGCAGGTAACAGATAGTTTGATAGCAAGATAATTGGTAATGAGCAAGTAACGGCAAGGGTAAATAAGGTGCAGCAAGGTAGACCAATCCTTTTGTGGCAAAGGACAGGCCAGGACAGTCTCTAGTAATAGGCAAAGTGTTCTTGAGGGTACACGGGAATTTCATCTAGTCACTTTTATCATGTTGGTTAGATTCGTGTTCGCTACTTTGATAATTTGATATGTGGGTGGACCGGTGCTTGGGTGCTGTTCTTACTTGAACAACCTCCCACTTATGATTAACCCCCTCGCAAGCATCCGCAACTACGAGAAAAGTATTAAGAGAAAATCTAACCATAGCATTAAACGTTTGGATCCAAATCAGCCCCTTACGAAGTAGCGCATAAACTAGGGTTTAAGCTTCTGTCACTCTAGCAACCCATCATCTAATAACTACTCCAAAATGCATTCCCTTAGGCCCATGAATGGTGAAGTGTCATGTATTTGACGTTCACATGACACCACTAAGGGAATCACAACATACATATCATTAAAATATTGAACACGTATCAAATTCACATGATTACTTGCAACATGACTTCTCCCGTGACCTCAAGAACAAAGGTAACTACTCACAAATAATAACCATGCTCAAGATCAGAGGGGTATTGAATAGCATAATGGATCTGAACATATGATCTTCCACCAAATAAAACATATAGTAATCAACTACGCAAGGTAATCAACACTACTAGTCACCCACATGTACCAATCTGAGGTTCCGGTACAAAGATTGAACACAAGAGATGAACTATGGTTTGAGAGGAGATCGTGCTGTTGAAGATGTTGATGAAGATTGGCCTCCCAAAGACGAGAGGGGTGTTGGTGATGACGATGGCTTCGATTTCCCCCTCCGGGAGGGAAGTTCCCCCGGCGGAATCGCTCCGCCGGAGGGCAAAAGTGCTCGTGCCCAAGTTCCGCCTTGAGACGGTGGCGCTCCATCCCGAAAGTCCTCCTCTTATTTTTTCTAGGTCAAAAGTGATTATATGCTAGAAGATGGGCACCGGAGGTGGGCCGAGGAGGGCACAACCCACCAGGGTGCGCCCAGGGGGGCCTGGCGCGCCCTGGTGTCTTGTGCCCACCAGGGTGGCCCCCTCCGCCAGTTCTTTTCTCTAGTATTTTTTATTAAATCCAAAAATAATCTCCGTAAAGTTTCAGCTCCATTGGAGATGTGCAGAATAGGTATCTCTGATGTGCTTTTTTCAGGTCCAGAATTCCAGTTGCCGGTATTCTCCCTCTTTGTGTAAACTTGCATATTATGAGAGAAAAGGCATTAGAATCACTCCCTAAAGCATTATTATTCAACAAAACATAATAAATAACAGTAGGAAATCATGATGCAAAATGGACGTATCAATGGATTGGCAAAAGGATTGTGAGGAGATCCCCTAGATGCAAGGAACATCTATTGGCAACAAGCTTCAAGACTCTACATTTTACATTTGGTGAGAAATCACTTTTGAGTCCTTAGTAAAGCCAATACTATTAAAAGGGGATGAGGTATCTATGATGATCTGGTTGCTCAAGTGATTAGAGTTTGCCACCAAAATACACATGAAATTCTACCACAAATTCTCTATCTAAACCCTACAACTAAAATCGGTGCCACCAAGTTTTCATATTCGGCCCTACCGAGTTTTAACCTAGACAGATCCTAAGCCAAAACCCTAAGGTCTCGGTGACACCAACATTCCTTTCGATGCAACCGAAATCAATGACCAACTCTCTGGTTTCCTATTTCTAAGAATCAGAATTTTCAAGTTTTGGAAATCGGTCTCACCGAGATTTGGAAACTGCCTAGGTCAACCAATTCGGTCACACCGAGATTGATATATCGGTTTCACTGAAACGCCAAAAGTTACCACATTTTGCACTAGTCGGTGCAACCGAGTTTTCACTTCGATTTCATCGAGTTGTGCAATAATGTTGTAACGGTTGGATTTTTGGAGATGCCTATATAAACCCCTCCACCTACCTCTCACTCGAGAGGAAGCACTCAGAACAGACCAACACTTGCCCCATCCAATTTTTTGAGAGAGAGCCACCAACTCATGTGTTGAGATCAAGATCTTCCACTCCAACCATATGAATCTTGATTTCTAGCCCCCCAAGTTGCTTTCCACCCAATCAACCTCTTCTACCAAGCCAAATCTGTGAGAGAGTGATTGTGTGTTGAGGAGACTATCTTTTAAAGCACAAGAGCAAGGAGTTCATCATCGTTACCACATCTATTGCCTTTTGGAGAGTGGTGTCTCCTAGATTGGTTAGATGTCACTTGGGAGCCTCCTTCTTCGTGTGTGGAGTTGAACCAAGAAGTTTGTACGGGCAAGGAGATCGCCTACTTCGTGAAGATCTACCCATAGTGAGGCTAGCCTTCGTGGACGTAAGCCGTGATGGAATAGACGAGGTTGCTACTTTGTGGACCCTTGTGGGTGGAGCCCTCCGTGGACTCTCGCGACCGTTACCCTCCGTGGGTTGAAGTCTCCATCAGCGTGGACGTATGATAGCACCACCTATCAGAACCACGAGAAAAATCTTCGTGTCTACAATTGCGTTCGATCCTCCTATCCCTTTCCTCTACTTTCATGTGCATGTCTTTACTTTCCGCTGCTATACTCTTAGACTTGCATGTGTAGCGTGTGCTTGACTTGATACAATTGCTAAAACTTGCCAACATCTAAAATTGGGAAAAGGCTAGAATTTTAATTTGGTCAAGTAGTCTAATCACCACCTCTAGACATACTTCGGATCCTACAAGTGGTATCAGAGTTTTGGTCTCCATTGCATTGGTTTTACAACCTAGGAGAGTATGGCGTTTAGTGAGGGAAACTATCATCGTAGAGGTCCATATTTTGATGGTACAAACTTTGCTAGTTGGAAGCATAAAATGAAAATCCATATTCTTGGTCATAACCCCGCCGTATGGGCAGTTGTTCGTGTTGGATTGCAAGGTGAATTCTTTGGTGATGGAAAGGAACCGGATCATGAAGCGACCGCGGAAGAATTGAAGATGTTGCAATACAACGCTCAAGCATGCAACATTCTATTCAAGTGTTTACGCCCCGAAGAGTTCAACAAGATAAACCGTCCCGAGAATGCAAAGGAAATTTGGGATACTTTGGTTGATATGCACGAAGGTACCAAATCCGTCAGGGAATCTAAGTTGGATGTGCTACAAAGTCAACTTGACAAGTTCGAGATGAAGGATGGTGAATGTGACGCCCCCGAATTAATCGTGCACTAATCATACACGCAAATGCACACGATCAAGCCTAGGGACTCACTTGAAGATATCACAACACAACTCTAGACACAAATAAAATAATACAAGCTTATTAATACAAGCCAGGGGACTCGAGGGCTCGAATACATAAGCTCTATGTCATACAAGCATCAGCGGAAGCAAAAGTATCTGAGTACAGACACAAAGTTAAACAAGATGCCTTAAGAAGGCTAGCACAAACATAGATAACTGATCGAAAGAGGCGAGGCCTCCTGCCTGGGAACCTCCTAACTACTCCTGAGCGTCGGCGGTCTCCACGTAGTAGTAAGCTCCATCGGCGGTGTAGTAGCCGTCTCCAGCGAACTCCATCTCCGGGGCTCCAACCTCTGAACGCAGCAACGTATCGAAGGGGAAAAAGGGGAGCAAAGCAGCATGAGTACTCATCCAAAGTACTCGCAAGACTTACATTAGAACTAAGCTAGATATGCATCATTCTCAAAGAAAGGGGGTATCTCTGGACTGACTGCAGAAAGCAAGAATAGGGAGAAGGCCTAGTCCTATCGAAGACTAGCATCTTCAACATCTTGCAGCATGAGAAGAGAGTAGACCTGCAGCTCATGCATATATCATATTGTTGAGCAATTTTAATTAAGTAACACGCCCAGAGATCCTTCCTCGACTTCCCCGCGAGGAAGCAATCCCGGAGCCACAATTCATTTTAAATTAAATTATGATTAAAGTTGTATAAGGTCATGGCACCTTTACAAGTCGTCCTGTTACCGTGGACACGGCTATTCGAATAGATATTTCATCCCTGCAGGGGTGCACCACATATTCCCCAACGCGCCTGAGTCACCTCTGGCCGGACACACTTTCCTGGGTCATGCCCGGCCTCGGGATATCAGCACGTCGTCGCCCCACCTAGACTCATCGCAGAGGCCAGCCCGCCGGTCTAAATCCTATGCGCTCAGGGGTCATGGGCCCAATCACCCTTTGCACACCTGCACGGTGCGTACGCGGCCGGAAACAGACCTAGTACACTCCACTCCAGAGCTGTACGTTCCAGCCCAATCCGTCGCGCGCCGCTCCATTGCTGACGTCCGAAGAGCTTCGGCTGATACAACGACGCTGAGTGCCCATAACTACCCCACGCGAAGGTTAGTGCGTAATAAGGCCAATGACCTAACTCAGATCCAGCACCCAACCCATTAGCAATTTATTAGGTGCGGGGCAAGCTCGAACATATTGCAGCTCGTCGCCCCGCCAAGAACACTCGAGTGCCTTCCGGCGCACCCCACCAAGTCTCCGGATGCCTTGCGGCGCATCCCACCAATATCTCTTGCGGGTACCCTTGGGGCCGACCCGTCTTTAACATAATCAGTAACCCGGTCATAGTAACTGTGTGGTTATACGCCAAGTGGAGATCCGAGGAATCACCCTCGATGGATCCCGCTCGCGATAAGAGTAAGACAAGAGTCGTTACCGGTAAATGGAAAGGAGGAATCACCCTCGATACCCATTACCGATAACTACGCTACAGAATTAACATCGGGAGTGCTAAGTGAGGTATCACCCTCGGCACTCGATGGTAGCTCTGCAGTGCCCTACTAAAGGGGTGTGCAGTGATGTGAGGGGTCTGGCTCGTCGGTCAGTTGACCGAGTCTTCTGTCGTCAAGTCCTCGGTGTCGTCGATGATCAAGCAGAGGCAACGGGGACTCAGGGGGTCTCAAGGGTTCACTGATCCACCTATACTAGGCAGTTGATATAATCAACAAATACAGTAGCAGTTCATCAAAATCAGGCTATGCATCAGAATAGGAGCTATCTAATACAGTAGCAAAATTCTAATGCATGAATAAGAGGGAGAGAGATGGGTGATATCGGAATGCTCAAGGGGGTTTTGCTTGCCTTGCTGCTCTGCGGCAAAAGGCTGGTCGTCAAGTGCGTAGTCGTACCCGGCAGCTCCGTCAGCCTCGGGGTCTACCGAAGAGAAGAGGGGGAAGAAACAATAAATACAATGCACACAGATGCAACACGATGCATGACATGGCAAAATGTTTAGCTAGGCATGCACGGTACCGAGAAGGGGGGAACCCATCCGGGAATGTTTTCCCGGTTCCGGACATGTGTCAGACAGATGACCGGAGGGGGCAATGTTCCAGGCTGCGATGTTGTAAGCATGGGACAGCTAGGATGCAGCGCAGGGTTGATATACTGCCTATCTAAGTGCTCTAGTCAATTTAGGAATTTAACCGGAATTATTTTATTAAAGTCATGCACTATTCATTTGCCAGAAACAGACGAAAAGTTACAGGTGTGCTATGCTAGGGACATCTGACAGACTAACGGACAGGGTAACCGGATTCGTCTCGTCGTTCTGAGCAACTTTCATGTTCAAAGTTTTTCGATCCGGGCTACGGTTTATTTTATATTAATTATTAAAGATTTAATCATTTTCTGAATTTCTTTTATTTAATAAATCCTAATTATCCGAAACAGTAATATTTACTGTTTCGTTAAATCAATTAATTAACAGATTAGTTAATTACCCTAATTAACCTTAATCAGATAATCAACTTAATTAATTAACTAAATCACTAATTAACTAATTAATTAATCTAATTAATTAATTATTAATATCTATTTATTTATTTTATTTTATTTTTAATCTCATTTTTATTTTTATTCCTATTTTCTATTACTTTTATTAGCGTATATGTGTACGTATATATATGTGTATACGTATTTTCATACGTATACACATACACACACAACACAACACACGCACGCACACTACACAGGGGCCGGCCGGGCCGGTCGATCGGCGCAACGGCCGGCTGGCGGGAGCAACCGGGGGGGGGGGGGGGTGAGAGCTCACCGGGGAGCGGCGAGGCCGGCGGCCGGGCGACGGGGAGGAGCGGCCCGGCGGGGAGCGAAGCGAGCGGCAGGGGGAGCCGCGGGGCGCGGCCGCGGGGGCAGCCGGGCCGGCGGCGGGCGGCGCACGCGGCGGGCGCGGCCGGGGGCCGACGGCCAGGGGCGGCGGCGGCCAGCGGGCACCGCGGCGGGGCGCGCGGGCCGGCAGCGCCACGGGCGCGCACGCGCGTGGGGAGGCGGGGAGCAGCGGAGGCAGCCGGGGGCCGCGGCGGTCGGGGCTGGCCGAGCCAGACCAGCCGGTGGGCGGGGCGCGGGGCCGAAGCAAGCGGCGGTAGCGGGCGCGGGCGCAGTGCGAGCGCGGCGGCGCGGGGTGGGGAAAAATGGACATCCGGTTAGGGTTCCTCCAAAGTTTCGTATATATATAGTGTGCGAACGGGCCATCGAATTTTGACCCGGTTAGGTCCAACTTTCCCACCGTTTCAAAACTCGTTTTAAATACTTTTGGGGCTCCAATTAAATTCCAAAATTACCGATTTCAATTTTATAAAATATTACGAGATATTTCCAACCCATCCAACATTTTTAATTTCGGTTTTGAACAACTTTATCATCCGCCTTTTTCGGACGATTTAAATTGCAACGAAACTGACGGGGTTTGCACAGGCGCGAATTCAACAACAGTGAACGCGGTGACGTGGCAACATTAGCGTGGGATTACTGTAGCTTAATTACCGGAATTACTGTAGCCTAATTATCCGGGCGTCACAGTGAAAGACTTGAAAAATGTACTCTAGGCTTGCTCACATCACAAATGAGATTGCCGGCTTAGGAAGCGAAGAGATGACCGATGAATTCATCATCAAGAAGATCCTTAGAGCCTTTGATGGAAAGTACGACATTGTGTGCACATTGATCCAAATGATGCCAAACTATAAAGATCTCAAGCCTACGGAAGTCATTGGAACGATTGTTGCTCATGAAATGTCACTCAAAGACAAAGAAGAGCTTCACTCCAAGTCAAGCGGTGCATACAAAGCTACAAGTGATACTCCCGCTACTTCAAGTGACAACCTTGTTACCAATGAAGAGATAAGCCTCATGGTCAAGAAGTTCAACAAGTTCTAATAGAGTAGAGGCAAAGAGAGAAGCTCCAACGCAAGATATGAAGAGAAGCGTTCCTTTAGTCGTGACCGGAATTGTTACAATTGTGAAAGGCTCGGGCACTACTCCAATGAGTGCATGCCCCCCCACAAAAGAAGATAAGAGTCACCTAGATGGAGAAGCTCAAGAGATGAGTCACCTCGTAGAGAGACAGAGGGAGTAGAGAAGATCGTTATGAACGAAGACCCTCCCAGAGAAGCAAGGATTCAGAGAAGAAGGACAAGTACACCAAGAGCTACACAAGAAGAGGACATAAAGCTCATGTTGGTGAATGGGTTTCCGTCCCTGATTCCGACAACCAATCCAAGAGAAGCTACCACTCCAACTCCGACTATAGTCAAGATGAAGGTGTTTCCGCATTAGCACTCGTATCTGATTCCTATGACATATTTTATTCACCAAATGAAGGAAGTGGAAGTTGCTTCATGGCTAAAGGCCCCAAGGTATCACACCCCAAATACATTGACTTCAATAGTGATGAGGATGATTTATTAGGAGATGATGACTTGCTCTTTGATAAAACTAGTGATGTTAGTCAAAATGAACTTGATAATAATCATGCTAGTCAAGATAAGTTGTGTGATGATGATAAGAAGGAGATTGAGCGTCTAACTAAATAACTAAACACTCTTAATTTAGCTCATGAATCTACTCAAGAAGATCATAGAGAGATTCTAAGAACTCATGAGAAGCTATGCTTCGAGAAGCTAAATTTAGAGCAAGAGCATGAGTTTCTTAAAGCTATCAATGACGATCTTCGAAAGAAGAGTTCTTCTTATCTTGACAAACGACTAATCTTGTCTACATTTGTTCCACAAGTTAAATCTAATCAAACTAGTAACAAAGGCAAGAAAGGTTCTTCATCTAGTAGCAACAACACTAATGTTAAATCCAATGATGTTGCTTCTAGTAGTTCTATTGATTCCACTAATGATTCTCTTAGCCAAGTTACACTTGAGCAAGAAAATAATTTATTGAAAGGAATTATAGAAAAAGGTGTCTACAAGATTCTTGCTGGAAGTAAGAAATTTGAGGAGATTGTACGCAAGCATGGAGGACACCGGAAGAACCAAGGCATTGGCTACTTCAACGCCAATGGAGTTGAATGGGAAGAAGGTCAATACCCCAAGCCGAAGTTTGTTCCTCAAAGGGAGAAGTATGATCCTACTCTCCCCAAGGGAACAAAAGACCAAGATGACCTTCCACCACAAGACCACAAGCTCAAGGGCAAGGACAAGCTTCAAGAGGATATTCACACATTTGAAGAAGAATCCCAAGCCATGGTCAAGTGGGTTCCCAAGGCTACTACAAGCTCTACTTCAACAAGTGCTACTTCAACTCCAAGGATCCCCATCAAGTTGATGTGGGTCCCCAAGAAGAAGAACTAGAGAAGTTCTTGAGGAGTGACTCTGCCAACAAAATTCACTCACATTCATCATTGGCAAGAACTAATGCAATCAACTCCAACCTTAGGAAATAGTTCAAGGAGTCACATATTCCCTCTTAGGTAAGCAAGGGACAAGGTAATTAAAGAATCAATGGACATCATCTAAATGTGTTTCACTCCATGTCCGTAGATATCCTTGTATTTGTTCCTTGTGTGGGACTAACCCATGTAGGTGAGAAGAGTACGAAACAACAAGGATTGCTCCCAACTCAAGATGATCTTCATCAACTATGAGAATCCACTACTACAACACCAACATGAAGTCTTCAACGACAAAACCCAAGGTTAGTTTGTCCCTCTTAGGGGGGATGTCACATCAAGGGGGAGATTTACTCTAAGACTTGAGTCAAAGCATCTCTTAAGATGCGAACACATTAAAAGCTTTATGTAAATGTGGCAACCCCACTTGTGCTTAAACGATGAGTATGACCTATGATCAAGTATTCTTACTTGGCTCCCATGTCAATATACTCATATATAGATGACTCCATCATCGCCAAGGTCCTTGGTAGATACTAGAGTGGTTTTGCATGTTTGCCCTATTTCATTTGACATCTTATTGGGTGAGCATGTTGGTATGCATATCTTTACTCATTCGAGGACATCCATTTGTTGTTATTTGGCTTTAATTTTTCTTTGGCCAATTGGATGTACAAGAATGCCTAAGTACCTCCCTCTAGCTATCTATACTTTCTCGTCTCAAATTCTATTCATGCTTCATCACAAAATTTGAGCAAGCACTTTTCAGACCCTCTGTGTGAGGAGCACTCAGAGTTCCGTTTCGACAAGAGCTAACTTCCAAAACCTCCCATGTGCCACTCGGTGTAACTCCAAAAACTCGGTTTCACCGAAGCACTAGGGTTGATATGGTTTTTGAACCTCGTTACCACCGACATCAAAATCTCGGCTTCACCGAGTTTCTCTGTCTTCTGGTAGTTAAGATACTCGGTGGCACCGAAATTTTGGCATCGGTGTCACCGACAGCAGGAGGGTATATATACCCGCGGACCCGAGATTGGAAAATTCTTCAAACACTTGGTCTCCCGCAACCCCTTGCTACCGCCGCTTGTGTCTTCGGACTTCAAACTTGTCTCCCGTGCGCCATCGCCGCCAGAGTCCGCCACCGTCAACGGCAATCATCTCCGCCGTTGCCACCGTAGCGAGGTCTTCACCGCATTAGGGTAAGATCTCGGCCCCTATTGCGCTCCAAGTTCTGATTCTTGCGCATTAGGTCATGTTCCAACTCTTGCCACGGATTGCAATGTTCCCATCCATGGGAAAACTCGATTAGATTAGTCGAACGGAAAATTTTAGGTTTAGGGTTCCGCCATATGTGTCTTGGTGTCACTGAGTGCAAACGAGTCGGTACTACCGATTCAGGTTTAGGGTTGCTGAGAACTTTCTCGGTGAGACCGACTTACCTTTTTTGGTGAAACTGAAAAGGTGGCCAAGTTTCTGTTAAGGTGAAAGTCAGTCTCGGAGACTCCGAAACCTAAATCTCGGTGGAACCAAAACCCATATAACAGAATGCTGAAACCAAGCTTTTGAGTTCAATTTTTGCAAAATGGTTGTGTTTTGTGATGCTTATCCCCTCCACTCCTCTACATCTATTCACAGGGTCAGTTCAGCATGTCTGGAACAGATGATAGTTAGAACAACTTCAGAGAGGAGAGCATAGACAGTGATCCAAGCACTAGCCCTGAGGCTAGTTCTTCAGAATACCCTGGCACCCCCAGTTATCATGGTTTGCCCAAGGCAGCCACTAGGGCCATGAGAAAGCTCAACTCAGATGAAGAAGATGCTGATTTTTTGCCTGAAGAGTTGATGGCCAAGAAGCAGCAAGAGAAGAAAGAAAGAGTTGCCAAGAAAAATTCTGAAGAGGTCACTTCTTCCAGGAGGCCTATAAGGAAAGAATATGCCAGCACAGATGACATGAGAGCTCCTGAGACTGCCAAGAGTGGGATGACTATCACTCTTGAAAATCCTACCTCCTCCAGGCAGACCAAGTCTTTGGCTAAGAAGCCAAATCAGAAGAAGAGAGAGAGGAAGAGGACCATTCGTGTCAAAGGCAGACCAACATCTGTGTTTGAAGACCCAGCTGAGTATGAGGAAGAGGAAGAGGAAGAACCTGCTGCAAACCCTCCTCGTTCCAAGAAGAAGAAGCTGTTAGCTGATGCTATGCCAACAAGCCACCCTCCAAGGCTAAGCCAACTGCTCCCAAGAAGCCAGCTGCCCCTAAGCCCAAGAGGACCACCAGGGATATCCCTCTTGCTGAGAAGAACAGGAGATCTTCCACCAGGGAAGAAGAGGAAGATGTTTTTGTGTTGAGGAAACTAAGACCTCACCTGCCAGAGCACAATGATGATCACCCAGCGGCAGAGGATATGAAGAAGAGAAAGGACCAAGGGTTGAGGAAATGGCTAGCAGATGATCCATATTCTATCCGGAGAAGGATTGCTGTAGATGCTCGCTTCCATACCAAGGAGCAACAAGATTTCTATGTGACTATATTCTTAGACAAGAGTCCAGTAGTTAGCGACATTTAGGACAGTAAAACTAAGCCTAAAGCGAGCTCTCTCAAGCCCTCTCTATTTTCGACCGTTGGATTTCACATTTTTGTAGATTCTGGCCGTCAGATCTTCCACTGGGTGCCAGTTTGCCACGATCTGGGCTGCCTGTCCTAATGGGCCTCCACTCTGAGGACTTTTTTGAAGTCCTGTGATTGATTGGGCTTCTATGGGCTGACTGATCCGTCGTTGCGCTCAAAAAAAATTCGCTCGAGGGGATCTGAGCGGCTGGATACCGAGGATGGGCGGACGTGGCGGTCTTCCTCCTTCCAGCCTAGGCGAGCCTCGCGATGTATTCCGGCGCGGGTGTGGATCGACCCGGGGTGAGGTATCCAACCTCGACTCGAGGCGAGGCTTTCCTGTGATCCGGCGTTGGAGGGGATGCGGCGCTCGACAGGATCGGTTTGCATCGATCCAGCCCTCCGCCACCTCGTCGTCGTCGCCGCCATTCTCCCTCCCAACCTTGCGCCACACCCGCCATTTCTAACCCTTGTGAGCTGCCTCCCCCTCAAATCTAATGTTTGACCTGACTGCTGATGGATCCCCTTCCCCTTTCCCCCAGACTGGGCATCTACTCAGTACACGCCGTGAACGGCAGCTGCTCGACGGAATGTCACAACGGATGCAACCCCTCTCCCTTCGCGACGTCGCTCATACCTGCATGTGCTCTCTCCTCCAAGATCCCGTCTCCATGCCGTCTGCTGCATCGGTAGGTTCGTAGCCCAACGCTCGGCGCGTATGGTATTTTCTTCCTCCCTGATGTTCAATTCATAAGCATGCATGTGTTGGTGGTCCCTGTGGTGTTAGTCTAAACACCGACATATGGTATTGTCTTCCTTCCCGATGTTCAATTCATAAGCATGACGTGGTGTGATACAACATGTTCACTTGCTCTGAAGAAATAGTTGCCTGCTCATTTTTTTCATTAGATGTTCTTCTTTGTCTTGTTACTCCTACGGACATTGGTGCATGTGCTACTAAGAGATTATATGGCTGCCGCTCATTCAGTTAGTACACATGGAATACTAGTATACATGCATTAAGGATGTACGATTGCTTAGTTTGTGTTTTTGTATCATTCATGCAATGGTACTTTTGTTTGCTAAATGCAGCAGTTTACTTTCCTGAAGGCATGAGGCGACGGTGACAAACCCCTCCTATCGTGATGGTTTGAGGTGAATGGCTCAATGAGGCCAAAGAGATTAATATCGAATTAAACTTTCCGCCATAA
Organism: Elymus sibiricus; assembly: GCA_039707655.1. NCBI lineage: Eukaryota > Viridiplantae > Streptophyta > Magnoliopsida > Poales > Poaceae > Elymus > Elymus sibiricus. The sequence continues at coordinate 489,073,820 of CM077665.1, forward strand.
TTGCTTCTAAGAAAAAATGTGCAGGAAACTTAGGTACTGCTATCTACCTGATCTTCCATCTTCCACACTCGATCTTCTCTGGCTTCATCTCATAAAGTCACAAGGGATGTCGTGCAGGTATCAGTTTCCAGTTTTTTGAGTGACCAGGGAGGAAAATTTTCACCATAGATGACTATGCATTGGCTTCTCTGTGCTTTGAGCTCTTCTTCAACGAAAAATATTTACTTTAGTACCAAAATTAAGAGACTGTTAATGACCATCGATATTAATATGTTACTGAGTTTATTCTAGGTATGCTTTTTTCCGCTTCTCAACTACAGCTCAATCCCCATCCATCTTTCCTTAATTTTTCTCTTATTCTATACATGTTAGGTCAATGAGGTTTACATCAAGATACAAAAGCTACGCAAGGACTCATCTTCTTGGGATGCAAAAGGGTGAAGCTAAGTTGATCTTTCTTAATTAATTGAAAATAGGTCCGAAAGATTAGAACATGTGGTCTATCTATAGGTATTATTTGGGAGATGATCAATTATTGTAAGCTGTAAAGTTTATATATTTCGATGATGGTTCTACCATGCGTAGTTAAAACTTGCCCATCGACAAACCATCAGCTGCTGCAAATGATGCATGGGTATTGCAGATCATGCATCATGGGTATTCTAATTCTATTATGATGATTCAGTAATTCTACTATTGGTCCAATAATCATCAGCAAGGATACATTGACTCTCATTTCTTTTTGAGTTTTGTAGACATTGCTTGATCCAAATTATGATAAAAGATCAGTTGTTGAGGCCGTACTAAACCACATATTTATTACTCGGCAAAGTAGTATAGTCTCTTAATTATCCTTTAAAATTAATTTAATGTCTACCTGTTATTAGAGAATTACAAAAGCATAGGCTCTTCAGAAGCTTTCTTGCCAAGAAAGAAGTCCCTTCAAAAGTTAATACATGTACATGCTCACATCATATGCATATTTTCAAATGCTTATGAATCATCCGCAAAAGTAGTGTAGCTTGTAACTCTATAGGTGTTCAACTAAAGACTAATCCAACTCGGAGTCTAAGGAAGATAATATAGGTTTTAATCTACCGAGAGGTCATGCAATGCTTCTGTATTTCAATTTTCAGGTCAGATTTACTTGCATGCAATGCTTCCGTATTTCCATTTTAGGTCATATTTACTTCCAAAACATTGCATGGATTCTTACACATATTGTCTACTTTATTTCTGTAACTTCTTGCCGTTTAATTACTTGCAAGTTTTGTACTCCCTCAGTAAAGTAATATAAGATGTTTTAGATTACTAAAGCAGTGATTTAAAACGTCTTATATTACTTAACAGAGGTAGTATTAAGTAAGTAATTTATCTTCTGGATTGTACGGATGATTTTTGTTAATACCCTGCACACATCTTCACCATAGACTGGCCAAGACACACCAGAAAAATATAAATAAATCTAGACATCAGAAACCAAAGATGAATCATTTATAGATACATTTGAAACATAAGAATAACCATGTATGGTTTTCTTTCCATGCGGAAATTCTTATGATATCATTTATCAGAGGTGCACACATGCATGATTTTCTTCTTATAAAGAAATTCACATTTCGTACTTAGATTCAGCATGTAGTGTGTACTACCCCACACACAAAGGGCGTAGCATCCATCGAGCGACTTTTTGGCAAAGTTAATCCTTACGTGGATGTTTAGTTGATTCCTGAAGTATAACTCTTATGGTTTCCTGCATATTATTGTTCAGGTTACTGCAATTATTCCACTGATTAAAGGCTAGCTGGTGCTTCTTGGACAACCCTATTAGCTTTTAGATGTGTTTTCAAGTATGTCCATAGTAGTCCGGTGTTGTTGTTTAAGTTAAAGTGAGAGCTATTATGTCAATTTTGACCTTTTCAATTGAAAGTAGCCAAAGCTACAAATGGACATGCATATTGTATACACAACTTCTTCACTTATGTTTACCTTTTGTCTCCTTGCACTTATAGAAATTCCTATCATTTTATTGCCAAAATAGATGGGTGCAGCAACGCGCGCCAATCATGATCTAGTGAGATATGTTGATTGGAAGTTCATCAAGGAAAATGAAGACTACTTCCCCCATGTGCCAGAGAACTTCAAGGCTATTGATATTGATGCATTTGTTGGCAGAGATTTCACTGCATGGAACGATGAGATGATCATGCAATTCTATTCCACAACTCATTTCTATCCAGATGGAAGAATTGTATGGATGACAGAGGACACCAGATACCAGTCTTCTGTTAATGAGTGGGCTACCTTCTTAGGAGCCCTGGAGATTCAAGAAGGAGATCTTGATGTGGATGTTGAGGCCAAGATGAATCACAACTCCATGGCGAATGTGTATAATCCTATCCCCACTGCATATGTGAAGACTCACAAGCTTGGCCATGTCTACTTTTTGCAAGCAAGATTACCCACCACCAACACTATCACGAGGCATACTTCGATGCCAAAATCTGGAGATGACAAGATGATCAAGGGGTACTCCATAAACATGATTCACCATGTAGACACCCACACCAGGTTCAGGGTGATGGATCTGATTGTTGAGACAATCGAGAGGAAAACTGCTGATCAGAAGAGATATTGTCGATATGCTCCATATATTCAGATGCTCATCAACTCCAAAGTTGGAAAGAGCCAATATGCACTTGATTGTCCACTAAAAGCACAACTTCTCCCTAGGTGGTTTTGGTAATTAATAACAACATATATTTCATTGGACTAATGTTTCCACCAAGTGTATCTCAGGAAAAAGTTCAATGATGGATTGGCTAAAAGATTGTGTGGAGAACCTCCCCAAGGAAAGGAAGGAATATGATTGGCCATGCTTCAAGATCAAGGACTCTACATTTTACATTTTTTGAGAAATGACTTTGAGTCCATAGGAAAGCTAATACTATTAAAAGGGGATGAGGTAAATATGATGATCTGGTTGCTCAAGTGCTTAGAGGTAGCCACCAAAAATACTCACCCACTTTCCGACACATATCCTCTGTCCAAAGCCAAAAGTCAAAATTCGGTGCCACCAACATTCCCATTCGGATCCACCGAGTTTATCCAAGATAGAAGCCAAACCAAACCCTAGCATCTCGGTACTACCAGCTTTCCATTCGATGCCACCGAAATCAATGACCAACTTCCTAGTTAGCCATTTTTCTAGATTTGGTCCCACCGAGTTTTGAGAATCGGTCTCACCGAGAAGTTGGACCAACTTTCTGTTAGCCCATTTCTTGAAATCGGTCCCACCGAGTTTGAGGAATCGGTCTCACCGAGATTTGGTAACTGCCTAGGTCACCCATATCGGTACCACCGAGATTCATATATCGGTCTCACCGAAAACGCCAAAGTTGCCACATTTTGAACTAGTCGGTGCCATCGAGTTTCACTTCGATTTCACCGAGTTGGGCAATAATGTTGTAACGGTTGTATTTTTGGAGAAGCATATATATATATACCCCTCCACCACCACTCACTCGAAAGATAAGCACTCAGAACACACACCCACTTGCCATATCCAATTTTCCGAGAGAGAACCACCTACCCTTGTATTGAGGTCAAGATCATCCACTCCAACCATATGGATCTTGATTTCTAGCCTCCCCAAGTTGCTTTCCATCCAAAAAATCTCTTCTACCCATGCCAAACCTGTGAGAGAGTGATTGAGTGTTGAGGAGACTATCTTTTAAAGCACAAGAGCAAGGAGTTCATCATACTACCACATCTATTACCTTTTGGAGGGTGGTGCCTCTTAGATTGGTTAGGTGTTGCTTGTGAGCCTCGTTCTTCGTGATTGTGGAGTTGAACCAAGAGTTTGTAAGGGCAAGGAGATCGCCTACTTCGTGAAGATCTACCCCGAGTAAGGCTAGTCCTCCATGGACGTAGGCCATCATGGAATAGACAAGGTTGCTACTTCGTGGACCCTTTGTGGGTGGAACCCTCCATGGACTCTCGCGACTGTTACCCTCTTTAGGTTGAAGTCTCCATAAACGTGGACGTACGATAGCACCACCTAACGGAACCACGGGGAAAAATCTTCGCGTCTCCAAATTGCGTTTGATCTTCCAATCCCTAACCTCTTACATTTGCATGTCTTTACTTTCCGCTGCTATACTCTTAGACTTGCATGTGTAGGGTGAACTTGACTTGCTAGAATTGCTAAAATCTGCCCACAACTAAAATTGGGAAAAGGTTAGATTTTTTATTTGGTCAAGTAGTCTAATCACCTCCCTCTAGACATACTTTCGATCCTACAAGTGGTATCAGAGCATTGGTCTCCATTGTATTGGTCTCACAAACTAGCAGAGTATGGCGTCTAGTGAGGGAAATTATCATTGTAGAGGTCCATATTTTGATGGTACAAACTTTGCTAGTTGGAAGCATAAGATGAAAATGCATATTCTTGGTCATAACCCCATAGTATGGGCTGTTGTTCGTGTTGGATTGCAAGGTGAATTCTTTGGTGATGGAAAGGAACCGGATCGTGAAGCAACCGCGGAAGAATTGAAGATGTTGCAATACAACGCTCAAGCATGTGACATTCTATTCAACTGCTTATGCCCCAAAGAATTCAACAAGATTTGCCGTCTTGAGAATGCAAAGGAAATTTGGGATACTTTGGTTGATATGCACGAAAGTACCGAATCCGTCAAGGAATCTAAGTTGGATGTGCTACAAAGTCAACTTGACAAGTTCAAGATGAAGGATGGTGAAGGAGTCGCGGAAATGTACTCTAGGCTTGCTCTCATCACCAATGAGATTGCCGGCTTAGGAAGCAGTGAAATGACCGACAAATTCATCATCAAGAAGATCCTTAGAGCCTTGGATGGAAAGTACGACACCGTGTGCACATTGATCCAAATGATGCCAAACTACAAAGATGTCAAGCCTGCGGAAGTCATTGGAAGGATTGTTGCTCATGAGATGTCACTCAAGGACAAAGAAGAACTTCACACCAAGTCAAGCGGTGCTTACAAAGCTACAAGTGACACTCCCGCTACATCAAGTGACAACCTTGTAACCAATGAAGAGATAAGCCTCATGGTCAATAAATTCAACAAGTTCTACAAGAGTAGAGGCAAAGAAAGAAGCTCCAATTCAAGATATGAAGAGAAGCGTTCATCTAGTCATGACCGGAATTGTTACAATTGTGGAAGGCCTGGACACTACTCCAATGAGTGCACGCCCCCCCCCCCACAAAAGAAGAGAAGAGTCTCCTAGAAGAAAGAGCTCAAGAGATGAGTCACCTCGAAGAGAGAGAAGGAGTAGAGATGATCGTTATGAATGAGGACCCTCAAGGAGAAGTAGGGACTCGGAGAAGAAGGACAAGTACACCAAGAGCTACACAAGAAGAAGACATCAAGCTCATGTTGGTGAATGGGTTTCCGGCTCCGAATCCGACAATCACTCCGAGAGAAGCTATCACTCCGACTCCGACTATAGTTAAGATGAACGTGTTGCCGGACTTGCACTCGTTTCCTCCAACTCCTACGACACATTTGATTCACCAAATGAAGGGAGTGGAAAATGCTTCATGGCTAAAGGCCCCAAGGTATCACACCCCAAATACATTGACTTCAATATTGATGAGGATGACTTACTTGGAGATGATGACTTGCTATCTGACAAAACTAGTGATGTTAGTCAAAATGAGCTAGATAATGATCATGCTAGTCAAGATAAGTCGTGTGATGATGATAAGAAGGAAATAGAGCGACTAACTAAAAACACTCTTAAGTTAGCCCATGAATCTACTCTAGAAGATCATAGAGAGCTTGTAAGAACTCATGAGAAGCTACGCTTCGAGAAGCTCAACTTGGAGCAAGAACATGAGTTTCTTAAAGCTATCAATGACGATCTCCGAAAGAAGACTTCTTCTTATCTAGCCAAATGACTACTCTTGTCTACATTTATTCCACAAGTTAAGACTAAGCAAACTAGTAACAAAGGCAAGAAAGGTTCTTCAACTAGTAGCAATAAAAATGATAAATCTAATGATATTGCTTCTAGTAGTTCTATTGATTCCACTAATGATTCTCTTAGCCAAGTTACACTTGAGCAAGAAAATGATCTATTGAAAGGGATTATAGAAAAGGGTATCTACAAAAGTCTTGCCGGATGTAAGCAATTCGAGGAGATTGTATGCAAGCATGGAGGATACCGGAAGAACCAAGGCATTGGCTACTACAACGCCAATGGAGTTGAATGGGAAAAAGGTCAATACCCCAAGCTGAAGTTTGTTCCTCAAAAGGAGAAGTATGAACATACTCTCCCCAAGGGAACAAAAGCTCAAGATGACCTTCCACCATAAGACCACAAGCTCAAGGGCAAGGACAAGCTTCAAGAGGAGATTGACACATTTGAAGATGAGTCCCAAGCTTTGGTCAAGTGGGTTCCCTTGGCGACTCCAAGTTCTACTTCAACTAGTGCTACTTCAACTCCAAGGATTCCCATCAATTTGATGTGGGTCCCCGAGAAGAAGAACTAGAGAAGTTCTTGAGGGGTGACTCCGCCAATGAAATTCACTCATATTCATTATTGGCAAGGACTATTTGCAATCAACTCCAACCTTATGCAATAGTTCAAGGAGTCACACATTCCCTCAAAGGTAAGCAAGGGACAAGGTAATGAAAGAATCCATGGACATCATCATGTATACATTGCACTCCATGTCCATAGATATCCTTGTATTTGTCTCTTGTGTGGGACTAACCCATGTAGGTGAGAAGAGTAAGAAAACAACGAGGATTGCTCCCAACTCAAGATGATCTTCATCAACAATGAGCATCCACTACTACCTCACCCACATGAAGTCTTCTACGACAAACCCAATGTTAGTTTATCCCTCTTAGGGGGGATTTCACTGACGTGGTTTGAGACTGCGTCGGTATTTCCCCAAAGAGGAAGGGATGATGCAGCACAGCGACGGTAAGTATTTCCCTCAGTTATGAAACCAAGGTATCGAACCAGTAGGAGGATCACGGAACACTATGTAAACAACACCTGCTCACAAAGAACAAATACTTGCAACCCGACGTGAAAGAGAGGTTGTCAATCTCTCCACGGTAAAAAGATAGATTAGGTTGTAATAGATTGGATAGATAGATATCGCAAGAACACAAAATAAAAGAGGCAAATAAAAAGTGCAGCAAGGTATTTTTGGGTTTTTGGAATAATAGATCTGAAAACAAAAGCGGCAAAAAGATAGATCGGAAGGCAATATGTTGGAAAAGTAGACCCGGGGGCCGTAGGTTTCACTAGTGGCTTCTCTCATGAGTATAGCACACGGTGGGTGAACAAATTACTGTTGGGCAATTGATAGAAGATCAAATAATCATGATGATATCCAAGGCGATGATCATTATATAGGCATCACGTCCAAGATTAGTAGACCGAAACGATTCTGCATCTACTAGTATTACTCCACACATCGACCGCTATCCAGCATGCATCTAGTGTATTAAGTTCATGGAAAAACGGAGTAATGCAATAAGAACGGTGACATGATTTAGACAAGATCTATTCATGTAGGAATAGACCCCATCTTGTTATCCTTAATAGCAACGATACATGCGTGCCTTGCTGCCCCGTCTGTCACTAGGAGAGGACACCGCAAGATCGAACCCATCACAAAGCACCTCTTCCCATGGCAAGAAAAATCGATCTAGTTGCCTAACTAAACCAAAGATTCGAAGAATAAATATGAGGCTATAAGTAATCATGCATATAAGAGATCAAAGAAGAGTCAAATAATATTCATGGATAGAAACCGATCATGAACTCAAAATTCATCGGATCCCAACAAACACACCGCAAAAAGTCATTACATCAAATAGATCTCCAAGAGACCATTGTATTGAGAATCAAAAGAGAGAGAGGAAGCCATCGAGCTACTGCCTACGGACCCGTAGGTCTATGGTGGACTACTGACGCATCATCGGAGAGGCACCAATGAGGATGATGAACCCCTCCGTGATGGTGTTAGATTGGATCTCGCGGTTCTGGAACTTGCGGCGGCTAGATGTATTTTTTGTCGACTCCTTTAGGGTTTCTGGAATATTTGGGTATTTATAGAGCTCATAGGTGGTGGAGAAGGTTCCCGAGGTGGCCACAACCCACCAGGGCGCGCCCAGGGCCCCTGGCGCGCCCTGGTGTCTTGTGGGCGGCCTAGGCTCCCTCCTGGTTACTTCTTTGGCCCTCTGGCCTTCTTCTGGTCCAAAAAAATTCTCCAAAAAGTTTCGTCGCGATTGGACTCCGTTTGGTACTGATATTCTACGAAGTAAAAGCAAGCAAAAAACAACACTGGCACTTGGCACTATGTCAATAGGGTAGTCCCAAAAAAATGATAGAAAGTTGCTATAAAATGATTGTAAAACATCCAAGAATGATAATATAACAGCATGGAACAAGCAAAAATTATAGATACGTTGGCGACGTATCAGTCACATCAAGGGGGAGCTTTAATCTAAGACTTGAGTCAAAGCATCTCTTAAAGATGTGAACACATTAAATGCTTTATTTAAAAGTGGCAACCCCACTTGTGCTTAAACGATGAGTATGACCTATGATCAAGTATTCTTACTTGGCTCCTAAGTCAATATACTCATATATAGATGACTCCATCATCGCCAAAGTTCTTGGTAGATACTAGAGTGGTTTTGCATGTTTGCCAAATTTTATTTGACAATTTATTGTGTGAGCAGGTTGGTATGCATATCTTTTCTCATTCGAGGATATCCAATTGTTGTTATTTGGTTTTCATTTTCCTTGGCCAATTGGATATACAAGAATGCCTAAGTACCTCCCTCTAGCTATCTATGCTTTCTCATCTCAAATTCTATTCATGCTTCATCACAAAATTTGAGCAAGCACTTCTCGAACCCTCTGTGTGAGGAGCACTCGGAGTTCCGTTTCATTAAGAGCTAACTACCAAAACCTCCCCAGTGCAATCTCGGTGTAACCAACTCCAAAATCTCAGTTTCTCCGATGCCTAGGGTTGATCTGATTTTCAGAATCTCGGTAGCACCGATTCCATAATCTCGGCTTCACTGAGTTTCCCTATCAACTGACAGTAGAGGAACTCGGTGGCACCGATATTTGAGAACCGGTGTCACCGACAGCTACGGGTACTTATACTCCGTGGAACCGGTTTTTGAAATTGACTTCGTCAAAGCCGTGGTCCCCACAAACCCTAGATGCCACTCGCATCTACAGACTTCTCCCCTTGATCCTTTGCGTCTGCACCACAGGAAGCCTTTGCCGTCGACGGAAATCGCCCCCGTCGTCGCCGTCGTAGAGAGGCCGTCGCCAAGTTAGGGTAACGACCTCAAAATTCTTTGCACTCCCCGTCTAATTCGTGTGTAATAGAATTCGTTCCATTTTCTTCCCACCGTATGCACAATCTCCATCCTGAAGAAACTCCATTAGATTAGAGAACGATAGATTTTTAGGTTTAACCGTCCGCAGATTGAATCTCGGTGTCACCGAGTCATAAAAATCGGTTCTACCGATTTTGGTTTTAGGGTTACCGAGAACAGCTTCAGTGAGACCGAGTAGTTCTTTTTGGTGAAACCGAAAAGACTGCCAAGTCTCTGTTAAGGTAAGCTGTGTGTCTCGGTGGCTCTGAAATTTTGGACTCGGTGGAACCGAAATCCCCTCTACTGAAGTTTAAACTTAAGATTCTTAGTTCAAATTTGAGAAAATCTTCTGTGTTTTGTGATGCTCAACGCCTCTGCTCTTCTATACTTTATTCACAGGGTCAGCATGTCAGGTTCTGATGATAGCCAGAATTATCTGAGGGAGAGGGAAGTTGACTTGAGCCCAGGCACAAGCCCAGATGCCAGTTCTTCTTCTTCAAAGGAACCAGGCACCCCAAGTTCTCATGGGCTGCCCAAGGCTGCCACCAGGGCAAGGAAGAAGCTGAATTCAGATGAGGAGGATTCAGATTTTGTGCCAAAGGAAGATCTTGCCAAGAAGTTGCAAGAAAAAAAGACAATCTGAGGCCACCTCAACTAAGAGGACTGTCAGAAAGAATATGCCACCTCTGAGTCTATGAGAGCACCTGAGAGTGCTAGAGCAAACACCTCTTTATCAGTTGAGCCTCCAAGGAAATGTTTGCCAAAGAAGGCTAGAGAGAAGAAGAGGGAAAGGACAAGATATGTCAAAGCTATAGTTCACCCTTCTACTCCAGAGTACATTGATGAGGAAGAGGAAGAAGAGGAAGAAATTACTTGCTGATGCTATGCCCAAGCAAGCCCCTTCAAAGAGCAAGAAATCAGAGTCCAAGAAGCATGTTGCTCCAAAGTCCAAGAAGACTACTAGGGACATCCCTCTTGCTGCTAAAAACAAGAGATCTTCCACCATGGAAGAAGAAGATGATCTGTCAGTGCTGAGGAAGCTAAGACCACACTTGCCATTGCATAATGATGCACACCCAGTAGCTGAAGTCATGAAGAAGAGGAAGGATGCAGGACTGAGATTGTGGAGAGCAAATGATCTCTATGCCTCTAGGAGGAAGACTGTTGTAGATGACAGATTCTACACCAAAGAACAACATGATTTCTATGAGACTATCCTATTGGACAAGAGCCCAGCAGTCAGTGACATGAGATATGTTGACTGGGCCTATATCAAGGAGAATGAAGATTACTTTCCCAGTGTGCAAGATAACTTCAAGTGCATTGATATTGCAAACTTTGTTGGGAGAGAGTTCTCTGCTTGGAACGATGAAATGATCATGCAGTTCTACTCTACTGCTCACTTCTACCCAGATGGCAGGATCATATGGATGACTGGGGGAGTCAGGTACCAATCCACAGTTGATGAGTGGGCTACCATTTTAGGAGCCCCACAGGTAGAAGAAGGAGATCTAGATGTGTATGCTGAAGCCAAGATGAATCACAATTCTATGGCAAATATGTACAAGGAGATTCCAGCCACTCATGTGCATTCACATAAGCTTGGCTCTGTCTATCATCTGCAAGCAGGACTACCCACTACAAACACTATCTTGAGGTACACTTTGATGCCCAAGTCTGGAGATGACAAGATGATTAGAGGGTACTCCATCAATATGCTGCACCATATAGACACCCACACCAGGATTAGGGTGATGGATCTGATTGTTGAGATAATCAAGAGGACAGCTGCTGACCAAAAATGATCTTGTGGATATGCACCTTACATTCAGATGCTCATCAACTCCAAGTTGGAGAAGAATGTATATGCACTTGATCGTCCTCATATGCCACTTCAGCCAGACTTTGAGGATAATGTAGATGGATCCCAGTCATCCCACTTCATCTACTGCACAGACAGAGGCAAAGGAAGCTAGAGCCACTAGTGCTCAGGTTTCGAGGTCCAAGAGCGAGCAAATTGATCTGCTCATTAGCACCATCCAGGGCATGCAGAAGGATATCAAGAACATCTTGCTGAACCAAGAAAGCCTTGAGAGGATAGTGAAAGACAAGTTCACCACGATGAACAACAAGGTAGATGGGCTGACGAAGATTGTGGATGAGCTTAAGAAGGAAGTGGATGCAGTGCCTAGCCCTCATTCCTCCGATGATGACGATAGTCCACCTCTCAGGACCAACACCCAGTTCAAGACCCAAGCCAGGACTCCTACTGTGCCAGTTCTGGAGACGAGGCCTACCTCATCAGCACCTGCCGCAGCTCCATCAGCAACTCTAGCACCTCCAGTGTCTACACCACCACCTCAGAGGACTTCAGTTGAACTCTTCACGGATGCTCGTCTCTCGACTCCTTTGACAGCCACCGGAGCAGCTTCACCGTCTCATGGAGGAGATCATGCCCAGAGCGACGAGTAGCTCTATAGCTTTGAACTTTTTGGTAACTTGTTGCCAAAGGGGGAGAGGTTATAGATCATAGGGCCTCGAGAGAGAGAGTGTTGCATTTTGATTTCTCTCTGCAAGTTTTAAAAACATTTGTTTTATCGTTTGGTTGAAACTTTGTTGGTGATTGATCATATACTCTTGTGTGATGCTACTACTTTGCTATCTTTGAGATATCTATGTGATGATCATTCACTTGTTTGGTGTGATGTGCTTATGCAATTCATTCATATTAATTATTGCGCACCACCAAGTTGTATGTGACATGGAAGAGTGACCCATGATCCTAATCGATTGTGCATTTGCATTCAAACGCAAATTTAAAATAATGCACAAATTTAGGGGGAGCTCTTGCTTATCACATACTTCTCAAAGCGACGATGTTATTCATTGTTTATATCTCTTATCGAAGCTTTGATCAATACGTTGTCATCAATTACCAAAAAGTGGGAGATTGAAAGCACAACTTCTCCCTAGGTTGTTTTGGTAATTAATAACAACATATATTTCATTGGACTAATGTTTCCACTAAGTGTATCTCAGGAAAAAGTTCAATGATGGATTGGCTAAAAGATTGTGTGGAGAACTGACGTGGCTTGAGACTACGTCGGTATTTCAACAAAGAGGAAGGGATGATGCAGCACAGTGACGGTAAGTATTTCCCTCAGTTATGAAACCAAGGTATCAAACCAGTAGGAGGATCACCACCACCTAATAAACAACACCTGCACACAAAGAAGAAATACTTGCAACCCGACGCGAAAGAGAGGTTGTCAATCTCTCTACGGTAAAAAGATAGATTAGGATATGATAGATTGGAGAGATAGATCTCTCAAGAACACAAAATAAAAAGAACAAATAAAAAATGCAGCAAGGTATTTTTGGGTTTTTGGAATAATAGATCTAAAAACAAAAGTGGCAAAAAGATAGATCGGAAAGCAATATGTTGGAAAAGTAGACCCGGGGGCCGTAGGTTTCACTAGTGGCTTCTCTCATGAGTATAGCACACGGTGGGTGAACAAATTACTATTGGGCAATTGATAGAAGATAAAATAATCATGACGATATCCAAGGCAATGATCATTATATAGGCATCACGTCCAAGATAAGTAGACCGACTCCTGCCTGCATCTACTACTATTACTCCACACATCGACCGCTATCCAGCATGCATCTAGTGTATTAAGTTCATGGAAAAACGGAGTAATGCAATAAGAACGATGACATGATGTAGACAAGATCTATTCATGTAGGAATAGACCCCATCTTGTTATCCTTAATAGCAACGATACATGCGTGCCTTGCTGCCCCGTCTGTCACTGATAGAGGACACCGCAAGATCGAACCCATCACAAAGCACCTCTTCCCATGGCAAGAAAAATCGATCTAGTTGGCCTAACTAAACCAAAGATTCGAAGAAGAAATACGAGGCTATAAGTAATCATGTATATAAGAGATCAAAGAAGACTCAAATAATATTCATGGATAGAAACTGATCATGAACTCAAAATTCATCGGATCCCAACAAACACACCGCAAAAGTTTACATCAAATAGATCTCCAAGAGACCATTGTATTGAGAATCAAAGGAGAGAGAGAGAGAGAGGAAGCCATCTAGCTACTGCCTACGGACCCGTAGGTCTATGGTGGACTACTCACGCATCATCGGAGAGGCACCAATGAGGATGATGAACCCCTCCGTGATGGTGTTAGATTGGATCTCGAGGCTCTGGAACTTGCGGCGGCTGGATGTGTTTTTCGTCGACTCCTCTAGGGTTTCTGGAATATTTTGGAATTTATAGGCGTTAGAGGCGGTGGAGAGGGGTCCCGAGGAGGGCACAACCCATCAGGGCGCGCCTGGGGCCTCTGGTGCGCCCTGGTGGGTTGTGGTCTCCTCGACCCTCCCCTCTGGCACTTCTTTGGCCCACTGGATGTCTTCTGGCCCAAAAAAATCTCCAAAAAGTTTCGTCGCGATTGGACTCCGTTTGGTACTGATATTCCGCGAAGTAAAAAAAACAAGCAAAAACAACAACTGGCACTTTGGCACTATGTCAATAGGTTAGTCCCAAAAAATGATATAAAGTTGCTATAAAATTATTGTAAAACATCCAAGAATGATAATATAACAGCATGGAACAAGCAAAAAGTATAGATACGTTGGAGACGTATCAAGAACCTCCCCAAGGAAAGGAAGGAATAGGATTGGCCATGCTTCAAGATCAAGGACTCTACATTTTACATTTTGTGAGAAATCACTTTGAGTCCATAGGAAAGCCAATACTATTAAAAGGGGATGAGGTAAATATGATGATCTGGTTGCTCAAGTGCTTAGAGGTAGCCACCAAAAATACTCACCCACTTTCCCACACATATCCTCTGTCAAAAGCCAAAAGTCAAAATTCGGTGCCACCAACATTCCCATTCGGATCCACCTAGTTTATCCAAGACAGAAGCCAAAACAAACCCTAGCATCTCAGTACTACCAGCTTTCCATTCGGTGCCACCGAAATCAATGACCAACTTCCTGGTTAGCCATTTTCTATATTCGGTCCCACCGAGTTCTGAGAATCGGTCTCACCGAGAAGTTGGACCAACTTTCTGTTAGCCCATTTCTTGAAATCGGTCCCACCGAGTTTGAGGAACCGGTCTCACCGAGATTTGGTAACTGCCTAGGTCACCCATATCGGTACCACCGAGATTCATATATCGGTCTCACCGAAAACGCCAAAGTTGCCACATTTTGAACTAGTCGGTGCCACGGAGTTTCACTTCGGTTTCACCAAGTTGGGCAATAATGTTGTAACGGTTGGACTTTTGGAGAAGCCTATATATACCCCTCCACCACCACTCACTCGAAAGAGAAGCACTCAGAACACACACCCACTTGCCATATCCAATTTTCTGAGAGAGAACCACCTACCCTTGTGCTGAGGTCAAGATCATCCACTCCAACCATATGGATCTTGATTTCTAGCCTCCCCAAGTTGCATTCCATCCAATCAGTCTCTTCTACCCATGCCAAACCTGTGAGAGAGTGATTGAGTGTTGAGGAGAGTATCTTTTAAAGCACAAGAGCAAGGAGTTCATCATACTACCACATCTATTACCTTTTGGAGGGTGCTGCCTCCAAGATTGGTTAGGTGTCGCTTGGGAGCCTCCTTCTTCGTGATTGTGGAGTTGAACCAAGAGTTTGTAAGGGCAAGGAGATCGCCTACTTCGTGAAGATCTACCCCAAGTAAGGCTAGTCCTCCGTGGACGTAGGCCATCATGGAATAGACGAGGTTGCTACTTCGTGGACCCTTCGTGGGTGGAGCCCTCCATGGACTCTCACGATCGTTACCCTCCGTGGGTTGAAGTCTCCATAAACGTGGACGTACGATAGCACCACCTATCGGAACCACAGGAAAAAATCTCCGTGTTTCCAAATTGCGTTTGATCTTCCAATCCCTAACCTCTTATATTTGCAAGTCTTTACTTTCCGCCGCTATACTCTTAGACTTGCATGTGTAGGGTGAACTTGACTTGCTACAATTGCTAAAATCTGCCCACAACTAAAATTGGGAAAAGGTTAGATTTTTTATTTGGTCAAGTAGTCTAACCACCCCCCGCCTCTAGACATACTTTTGATCCTACATCCACACCCGCCACTCCAGCCAGACTTCGAGGACAACATTGTGGTGATGGATCCTACACATCCCACTTCAGCTACAACACAGGGAGAGGCAGAGGCATAGGCAGCTAGATCCACTAGTGCTTAAATTCCAAGGACGAAGAGCGATCAAATGTCCTATCTCATCAGCACTATCCAAGGGATAGAGAAGAATGTGATTGAGATCCTCAAGAACCAAAAGAGTCTTGAGAGGATAGTGGAGGCAAAGATTCATGCTCTAGACAATAAGGTGGATGAGCTGACCAAAATTGTTAAAGAATTGAAGCAGGAAGTGGATGCAGTGTCGAGTCCTCACTCCAATGATGATGATGATAGTCCTCCTCTCCATCCTCACACTCAGTTCAAGACACAGGCCAGATCGTCTATCGTGCCAGTTCCAGAGTTGTGACCATCTTCATCAGCTCCAGCATCTGCTCCATCAGCTCCTTCAGCACCTTCAGCATCTACTCCACCACTTCAGAGAACATCAGCTGAAGCTTTCGCAGACGCACTTCTTTTGACTCCTTCAATGGCTACCGGAGGAGATACAGCCCAGAGCGATGCTTAGCTTTATACGTTTGAACTTTTTGGTAACTTGTTGCGAAAGGGGGAGAAGTGTATAGATCATAGGGCTTCGAGAGAGAGTGTTTTGTCTTTTGGTTGCTCTCTTCGTTTAAAAACATTTGGTTTATCACTTGGTTGTTCTTAAACTTCGTCATGTTTGATCATATGCTTTGCTTGATGATGCTACTGCTTATATGATGATCATTCACACTTGTCGGTGTTATGTGCATTGTAATCCATTCATATCATTTATGCGCACCACCAAGTTGTATGGGACATGGAAGAGTTACCCATGCTCCTAATCCATTGTGCATTTGCATTCAAACGCAAATTCTAAATGATGCACAAATTTAGGGGGGGGGGGTGATGTCTACTACGCAACTTTATTCTTGTAGACTTTGTTGGGCCTCCAAGTGCAGAGTTTTGTAGGACAGTAGCAATTTTCCCTCAAGTGGATGACCTAAGGTTTATCAATCCGTGGGAGGTGTAGGATGAAGATGGTCTCTCTCAAACAACCCTGCAATCAAATACAAGAAATCTCTTGTGTCCCCAACACACCCAATACAATGGCAAATTGTATAGGTGCACTAGTTCGGTGAAGAGATGGTGAGACAAGTGCAATATGGATGATATATATTGATTTTTGTAATCTGAAAATATAAAAACAGCAAGGTAACAAGTAACAAAAGTGAGCACAAATGGTATTGCAATGCTTGAAAACAAGGCCTAGGGTCCGTACTTTCGCTAGTGCAATCTCTCAACAATGCTAATATAATTGGATCACATAAACATCCCTCAACGTGCAACGAAGAATCACTCCAAAGTTCTTATCTAGCGGAGAACATAAGAAGAAATTGTTTGTAGGGTACGAAACCACCTTAAAGTCATTCTTTCTGATCGATCTATTCAAGAGTTCGTACTAGAATAACACCATATGATACGCATCAACCAACTCTAATGTCACCTAGATACTCCAATGTCACCACAAGTATCCATGAGTTAATTATACGATACGCATCAAACAATTTCAGATTCATAATACTCAATCCACACAAAGAACCTCAAAGAGTACCCCAAGATTTCTATCGGAGAAAGTAGGAAAAGAACGTGTATCAACCCCTATGCATAGATTACCCCAATGTCACCGCGGGAATCCGCAAGTTGAGTACCAAAACATATATCAAGTGGATCAATAGAATACCCCATTTTCACTACGGGTATCCGCATGCATGACATATATCAAGTGTTCTCAAATCCAATATTCAATCCAACATAACGATATCTCAAAGGGAAAGATTCAATTCATCACAACGGGATAGCAAGGGAATAACATCATGTGATCCGACTATATTAACAAAGCCCGTGATACATCAAGATCGTGACATCTAAAGAACACGAGAGAGAGAGAGATTGAACACATAGATATTGGTACATACCCTCGGCCCCAAGGGTGGACTACTCCCTCCTCGTCATGGCCTCCACCGGGATGATGAAGATGGCCACCGGAGATGGATTCCCCTCTCCGGCAGGGTACTGGAACGTCTCCAGATTGTTTTTTCGTCGATACGGAGAGTTGCGGCGGTAGAGCGGAGAGTCTAGGGTTATTTCTGGAGGTTTCTATATATAGGATTTTTGGGCGTTGGTTTCACGCCAAGATGGGCCACGAGAAGGGCACAAGACACCAGGGTGCGCCTGGGCCCTCTGGCGTGCCCTGGTGGGTTGTGCCCACCTCGTGGCTCTTCTCCGGTGGTTCTTTGCTCCAATATTGCCTATTTGGTCCAGAAAAAATCACCAAAAAGTTTCGGGCGATTCCGAGAACTTTCTTTTTCTGCACAAAAACAACACCACGGTAATTCTGCTGAAAACAACGTCAGTCTGGGTTAGTTATAAATAAATCATATAAAGTGCATCAAAACCATATAAAAGTATTGTAAACATAGATGAATATGGCATGAATACTTCATAAATTATCGATACATTGGAGACGTATTAGCATCCCCAAGCTTAATTCCTACTCGTCCTCGAGTAGGTAAATAATAAAAGAAATAATTTATGAAGTGTGAATGCTAGCATAGTGCATAAGTTTGATCAATGATAATTTCAACCACATTTCCTAGCATCATAACAACAACTCTTTCTCATAAAACTCATCATGATAAAGTAGCAACCAATTCACATGTTATGGTTCAAACAATGAATTCTCTTGAAACTTAACAACCTATGTTCTTAGTCACCAAACAATTGCAATTCAACTTATTCTCAACAAAGTCTAAGTAAGAGCTCCACATACTCAATCATCATATAGTCTTCTATGATTGCTAGTACTCAAAGCATATTTTTAGAACAAATGGCATCCATCGAACACATAGAAAGATAGGGGCTTAGTGTTTCGCCTCCCAACTCATTTATCATAGTGATAATTGTCAACAATAATAAGTCATGATCAAATATATTTGACTGGATATATATGTTTGGATCTTTCCCCACCACATGATGCTTGCCAACTAATAGACTGATGTTGGAATAAGAAGTTGACTCAACATGAATAGTAAATAACATGAAAGTAAATAGATTGTCCCTTCACAGAGGGAAGCAGGGATTTGCAAAGGTGCCAGAGCTCAAAGCTTAAATCAGAGATAAATATAATTTTGGGAGGTGCACCCTTCCTGTCAACGTTACGACCAAGAGTTATCAATATATTCCATGTTAAACACATTAGCGACGGTTCTCAAGCGGTAAAAGTAAAGGTTTACTCCCCCTCCACCAACAAACACACTCCACGGCTAGCCGAATCCACGGGTACCGTCCATACCAACAACATTCCTGGGGGAGTTTTGTTTAATTATTTGCATTTTTTTTCGGGATCGGGAATCCCTATTACCGCCCCTCTCGTGCAAGGAGGTGTGAATAAACACTCATCATGAGAATAACCCGCTTAACATGGAAGATACTGACCGCCCCCCGTCGCTCCATGAGCGGTCCAGGCACACAAAATAGATGTTTATTTGAATGTTTAGAGGTGGTACATGCAAATTTACTTGGAATGGTAGTGAAATACCATATATAGGTAGGTATGGTGGACTCTTATGGAAGAAATAGTAGTATCTCTACTTAGTACGAAGTGTTGGCTAGCACAAGGTTCTAAACAAGCACCACATGTTGGAGGATCCACAACAATATAACTTCTACTATACACAACCATAACTCATTACGTTGTCTTCCTTGTCCAACTTCAACTAATTTGCTCAAGTTTGAAAATAATTAATTGGTATTCACAATCATAGAAGATGCCCAAGATAATATATTTGTATGTGAAAGTTCTCTTCCTTATACTAATCATTCACGAATTGCTTGTATGACCAATATTGTGATTGTCAAACTTCAATAGATTTTACTTTCTAAACCAGATGTGAAGCTACTACTAAGCATAAAGCACATTGATAATTTCATATTTATGATATTCAATTCATTCACAATTTACTCATAGGATATAAGTGAAGCACAAGAGTAAACATCAAACTACTCTCAAAAGATATAAGTGAAGATCAATGAGTAGTCAAACAATTAAGTAGCTATGTGAGGACTCTCTCTCTCAATAAAGATTTTCAGATCTAAGTATTTTATTCAAACAACAAACTAAACAAAAATAGAACTCCAAGAATAGCACACATCATGTGAACGAATAAAAGTTTAGGCTCAACATAGGCTAACCGATAATTGTTGATGAAGAGAGGTGGGATGCGTAGCATCCCCAAGCTTAGATGCTTGAGACTTCTTGAAATATTTACTTGGGGTGCCTTGGGCATCCCCAAGCTTGAGCTTTTGTATCTCGTTCAATCCTTTCATATCATGGTTTCACCTATTCTCAAAAACTTCATCCACACAAAACTCGAAAAGAACTCGTGAGATAGGTTAGTACAAATAAGAATAAATCAACACTTCATGTACTGCCAAGACAAGTTGCACAATAATTTTCAAACATCATATACTGTTTACTATCATTTCCACAATTTATATCTACCAATATAGGCTATGGAAACTATAGGATAAGTAGATAACAAAACTATGACAGCAATCTGTCCAAACAGAACAATCTGTAGCAATTTATTAAACCCGTGCACTTATGTAACTCAAAAAATATATGAAAATTTAGGACAGGCTAAAGAATTTATATGAAAATACTGTGTAAAAATTTCAGAAACTTTCCACGTTCCAGTAAAATATGAAAATTCAAACACTACAGCAAAAGTTTCTGTTTTTACACAGCACACATCAAAACATGCAATGCAAGCATCATAAGACAATTCTTGGAATTTTTTTATTGAAAAACAAGATTATAAATGACACCTAACAGAAAATAACAAAATATAATGATGATCCAAGCAAAGCACATATTATGTGACGAATAAAAATATAGCTCTAAGTAAGATATACCGATAATGTTGAAGACGAAAGAGGGGATGCCTTCCGGGGCATACCCAAGCTTAGGCGCTTGAGTCTTCCTTGGATATTACCTTGGGGGTGCCTTGGGAATCCCCAAGCTTAGGTTCTTGTCATCCCTTATTCTCCTCATATCGATGTCTCACCCAAAACTTGAAAACTTCAATCACACAAAACTTAACGGAACTTCGTGAGAAGGGTTAGTGAAATAAGTAAAGATCATTCACTTAGGTAATGTCAAGACAAGATTCATAATTGTTCTCACATAATACCTACTGTATTATACCATTCACATAATTTATATCACTGAATATAAGCTATGGGAACACTAAAACAAGCAAACTATGCATGCAAAACAGAATCTGTCAAAAACAGAACAGTCTGTGAAGATCTGTAGTATAGCCATACTTCCCTGTATCTAAAAATTCTGAAAAGTTAGGAAAACCTGAAGAATTTGTATATGAAGACTTTGTAAATTTTTTAGATCATTATCACGCTCCAGTAAAAAATGAAAATTCCTGTACTGGAGTCAAAAGTTTCGGTTTTGTTTCAGCATCAATTCTACTCATCTTGTGAGTCATCCCAAAGGCTTTACTTGGCACTTTATTGAAATAAAAGGCACAAAACATTATTACTACAGTAGATTAATCATGTGAACACACAAAAACAGAAAGTAAAAGTGTTGGGTTGTCTCCCAACAAGCGCTTTTCTTTAAAGCCTTTTAGCTAGGCATGATGATTTCAATGATGCTCATATAGGAATAGTAATTGAAACATGCAAGAGATCATCATGAATCTCATGACAAGCACATTTAAGTCTAAACCACTTCCTATGCATAGGGATTTTGTGAGAAAATAATTTTTGGGAGCAAGAATCAACTAGCATAGGAAGGCAAAACAAGCATAACTTCAAAACTTTGAACACATAGGGAGGAAACTTGCTATTATTGCAATTCCTACAAGCATATGTTCCTCCCTCATAATAATTTTCAGTAGCATCATGAAGGAATTTCACAATATAACCATCACATAAAGCATTCTTTTCATGATCTACAAGCATAGAAAATTTATTACTCTCCACATAAGCATATTTCTTGTCATTCATAATAGTGGGAGCATCAAATGAAACTCGAATACTATAAATTGTTTACGCATTAAAAGAGTAATGTTCAGTAAAAGGATGTTCAAAATTATGACAATAATTATCACTACTTTTTATAACATAAGTATCATCACAATAATCATCATAAGTAGCAACTTTGTTCTCATCATAGTCAAGTGAAACCTCTTCCGAAATAGTGGAATCATTACTAAATAAAGTCATGACCTCTCCAAATCCACTTTTATCATTATAATAAAATTCAACACCCTCCAAGATAGTGGGATAATAATTATCTAAAGTTGACACTCTTCCAAACCCACTTTCATAAATATCATAATCATCATAAATAGGAGGCATGCAATCATCATAACAAATTTGATCATTCAAAGTAAGGGAACTAAAAAGATCATCTCCATCAAGCATAACATCCCCGAGCTTGGAAAAAACATTAATTGCAGCAAATAAATTCTCAAACATGTCATTGTCATCAAACATAGCATCCCCAAGCTTGTGGCTTGGCATATCATAAGCATAATCACTCTCATCATTAATAGTATGAATAGCACCAATAGCATAACAATTATTATCATCATAATTTACCAAGTTGGTGCCAAAAAGATTTTCAAGATTATAAGAAGTATCATTATCTTCCCAATCATAGTCATCACAACAAGCAATAGGCATAACAAAATCATCATCAAGTGTATCATCTTCCACAATTATTTTTGATTCATCCTCGTGAGACACAACAATAATAGGAGCAACATCATTTGGAAGAGATACCATTTTACCTCTACTCTTTCTTCTTTTCTTCTTCTTCACCACATCATGTGTGGGTTTAATTAATTTCTTCGAGCTTCTTATTGATGAGATTGGTTGAATAGGGAGCTCCTCCTCATCACCTATTACATCATGAGAGACAATAGGAGGGAAAGTGGAATTCTTTGCCCTTTCATTAGTATTCCTTTTATATTCTATTGGTTTTTCCATCTTGCTATATTTGTCAATATAAGCATTCTCATTGCAATTTACCATGCAAAACATATAGATATTTTTTAGATTAGTTTCAATGTCGTCCGTGAGAATGAATACTTCAAACCAACTATTTTTATGTGTCAATTCTTCACTCCCCAAAAATAGAGAAAGCTCATCGTAAATTTCAAGGGTGATCAAGTCATTACAATATTTGGCCATGATTTGATCATGAAAAAGTTTGCATTGGAAATTAAGATGACCAACTTTATTGCAAAGATCACAAGTAATAGGACAAAGAGAACATAATTTTGTAGCAAATTCATCTATCACCTTGAGCAAAAAATTGGTTCTCTCATGTTTATGCTTCTTACAAAATCTATCATCCCTATAAGGCACGTCTTCACAAACTTTATGCACTCCACAAAAATTGACATGCTTATAAGAAATTTTTTATCATGACTAGTGCAATCATCATTAGTATTTTGGATATTCATAGAATTAATACTAACAACATTGCAATCATGCTCATCATTCAAGGAATTCTCATTGCGTATTTTCATAATTTCTTCCTCTACCAATTGAGCACAATTTTTGGAATCCTTATTTTCACGAAAGACATTATAAAGACAAAACAAATGATGCAACCTAAACTACATTTTTTTGTAGTTTTCTTTTATAAACCAAACTAGTGAAAAACAAGAAACTAAAAGATTTAATTGCAAGATCTAAAGATATACCTTCAAGCACTCACCTCCCCGGCAACGGCGCCAGAAAAGAGCTTGATGTCTACAACGCAACTTTATTCTTGTAGACTTTGTTGGGCCTCCAAGCGCAGAGTTTTGTAGGACAGTAGCAATTTTCCCTCAAGTGGATGACCTAAGGTTTATCAATCCGTGGGAGGTGTAGGATGAAGATGGTCTCTCTCAAACAACCCTGCAATCAAATACAAGAAATCTCTTGTGTCCCCAACACACCCAATACAATTGCAAATTGTATAGGTGCACTAGTTCGGCGAAGAGATGGTGATACAAGTGCAATATGGATGATAGATATTGATTTTTGTAATCTGAAAATATAAAAACAGCAAGGTAACAAGTAACAAAAGTGACCACAAACGGTATTGCAATGCTTGAAAACAAGGCCTAGGGTCCGTACTTTCGCTAGTGCAATCTCTCAACAATGCTAATATACTTGGATCACATAACCATCCCTCAACGTGCAACGAAGAATCACTCCAAAGTTCTTATCTAGCGGAGAACATAAGAAGAAATTGTTTGTATGGTACGAAACCACCTTAAAGTTATTCTTTCCTATCGATCTATTCAAGAGTTCGTACTAGAATAACACCATATGATACGCATCAACCAACTCTAATGTCACCTAGATACTCCAATGTCACCACAAGTATCCATGAGTTAATTATACAATACACATCAAACAATTTCAGATTCATAATACTCAATCCACACAAAGAACCTCAAAGAGTACCCCAAGATTTCTATCGGAGAAAGTAGGACAAGAACGTGTATCAACCCCTATGCATAGATTACCCCCAATGTCACCGCGGGAATCCGCAAGTTGAGTACCAAAACATATATCAAGTGGATCAATAGAATACCCCATTGTCACTACGGGTATCCGCATGCAAGACATATATCAAGTGTTCTCAAATCCAATATTCAATCCAACATAACGATATCTCAAAGGGAAAGATTCAATTCATCACAACGGGATAGCAAGGGAATAACATCATGTGATCCGACTATATTAACAAAGCCCGTGATACATCAAGATCGTGACATCTCAAGAACACGAGAGAGAGAGATTGAACACATAGCTACTAGTACATACCCCCAGCCCCAAGGGTGGATTACTCCCTCCTCGCCATGGCCTCCACCGGGATGATGAAGATGGCCACCGGAGATGGATTCCCCTCTCCGGCAAGGTACTGGAACGTCTCCAGATTGGTTTCTCGTCGATACGGAGAGTTGCGGTGGCGGAGCGGAGAGTCTAGGGTTATTTCTGGAGGTGTCTATATATATAGGATTTTTGGGCGTTGGTTTCACGCCAAGATGGGCCACGAGGAGGGCACAAGACACCAGGGCGCGCCTGGGCCCTCTGGCGTGCCCTGGTGGGTTGTGCCCACCTCGTGGCTCTTCTCTGGTGGTTCTTCGCTCCAATATTGCCTATTTGGTCCAGAAAAAATCACCAAAAAGTTTCGGGCGATTCCGAGAACTTTCATTTTCTGCACAAAAACAACACCACGGTAATTCTGCTGAAAACATAGTCAGTCCGGGTTAGTTATAAATAAATCATATAAAGTGCATCAAAACCATATAAAAGTATTGTAAACATAGATGAATATGGCATGAATACTTCATAAATTATCGATACGTTGGAGACGTATCAGGGGGGCTCTTGTTTATCACATACTTCTCAAAGCAACGATGCTATTCATTGTTTTATCCCTATCGAAGCTTTAATCTATATGTTGTCATCAATTACCAAAAAGGGGGAGATTGAAAACACAACTTCTCCCTAGGTGGTTTTGGTAATTAATAACAACATATATTTCATTGGACTAATGTTTTCACCAAGTATATTTCAGGAAAAGTTCAATGGATGGATTGGCAAAAGGATTGTGAGGAGATCCCCTAGATGCAAGGAACATCTATTGGCAACAAGCTTCAAGACTCTACATTTTACATTTGGTGAGAAATCACTTTTGAGTCCTTAGTAAAGCCAATACTATTAAAAGGGGATGAGGTATCTATGATGATCTGGTTGCTCAAGTGATTAGAGTTTGCCACCAAAATACACATGAAATTCTACGACAAATTCTCTGTCTAAACCCTACAACTAAAATCGGTGCCACCAAGTTTTCATATTCGGCCCTACCGAGTTTTAACCTAGACAGATCCTAAGCCAAAATCCTAAGGTCTCGGTGACACCAACATTCCTATATATACCCCTCCACCTACCTCTCACTCGAGAGGAAGCACTCAGAACAGACCAACACTTGCCCCATCCAATTTTTTGAGAGAGAGCCACCTACTCATGTGTTGAGATCAAGATCTTCCACTCCAACCATATGAATCTTGATTTCTAGCCTCCCCAAGTTGCTTTCCACCCAATCAACCTCTTCTACCAAGCCAAATCTGTGAGAGAGTGATTGTGTGTTGAGGAGACTATCTTTTGAAGCACAAGAGCAAGGAGTTCATCATTGTTACCACATCTATTGCCTTTTGGAGAGTGGTGTCTCCTAGATTGGTTAGATGTCGCTTGGGAGCCTCCTTCTTCGTGTGTGGAGTTGAACCAAGAAGTTTGTACGGGCAAGGAGATCGCCTACTTCATGAAGATCTACCCATAGTGAGGCTAGTCCTTCGTGGATGTAAGCCATGATGGAATAGACAAGGTTGCTACTTTGTGGACCCTTATGGGTGGAGCCCTCCATGGACTCTCACGACCGTTACCCTCCGTGGGTTGAAGTCTCCAGCAGTTTGACTACATCATTATCCATATCCTTTTTCTTTTGCATGTCACATAATTCAACAAAAGTATTGAGATGCGAAGCCGTATGATCATTAGGACTTCCGGAAAATTGTTCTTTCATAACAAGATTCAATAATGCAGCATTACTATCATAGAACTCCACACTAGTGGCGGGTGGTATATGAGTACTAATAAAATCATTGTTATTAGTATTCGAGAAGTCACACAACTTGGTATTATCTTGAGACATAGTGACGAAGTAAGTAAACTAGCAAGCAAGCAAAGATAAATATTTTTGTATTTTTGATATTTTTAGGCAAGCAAATATAAAGCCAAATAAAAAGTAGAACAAGTGAATGACAATTTGTGCGAAGGAACCTGATAAGAATTTGATGATGTCTCCCGGACAAGGGTGCTAGAAATTCTTCCTGGTACTTGTAAACTGCTTTGGGTTTTTCCCCGGAGAGGAGAGGAGATGCAGCACAATAGAGATAAGTATTTCCCTCAGTGAGAACAAAGGTTATCGAACCAATATAAGAATCATACAAGTTCCCGTCGTTAGCACCTACACACACAAAATCAAACACATGCACCTGATACGTCTCAAATGTATCTACTTTTGGAAACACTTTTGCTCTTGTTTTGAACTCTATCATGATTTGAATGAAACTAACCCGGACTGACGCTGTTTTCAGTAGAATTGTTATGGTGTTTTTTTGTGCGGAAATAAAAGTTCTCGG
Organism: Elymus sibiricus; assembly: GCA_039707655.1. NCBI lineage: Eukaryota > Viridiplantae > Streptophyta > Magnoliopsida > Poales > Poaceae > Elymus > Elymus sibiricus. The sequence goes on from CM077665.1 coordinate 489,100,681, forward strand.
AATTGGACGAAACTTTTTTTGGATTTTTTCTGGAAAATATGAATTTATGGAGCAAAGACCCATGAGAGGGGGGCACCTATTGGTGCCAAGCCAACAGGGCACGCCCACCCCTTGAGCACGCCCTGATGGCTTGGGGCCACCTCGTGGCTCCTCCGACCCTAATTCCAGCCCTATAAATTCACAATTACGGAGACGGAGCCGCTGCCACCTCATGCTCTTCCTCGGGAGGGCTAATCTGAAGTCCGTTTGGGGCTCCGGAGAGGGGGATTCGTCGCCATCATCATCACCAACCCTTCTTCATCAACATCCCCATGATGCTCACCATCGGGAGTGAGTCATTCCTTTGTAGGCCTGCTGGACGGTGATGGGATTGGATGAGATTGATCATGTAATCGAGTTATTTTGATAGGGCTTGATCCCTAGTATCCACTATGTCTGAGATTGATGTTGCTATGACTTTGCTAGGCTTAATTCTTGTCACTAGGGCCCGAGTGCCATGATTTCAGATCTGAACCTATTGTGTTTTCATGAATACGAGAGTGTTTTAGATCCTATCTTGCAAGTTGTATGAACCTATTACGTGTCATGATCCGCATACCCCAATGTGACAACAATTGGGATTCTTTCCGGTGATTGCCGTTGTTTGAGGAGTTCATGTATTCACCATGTGTTAATGCTTTGTTCTAGTTCTCTATTAAAAGGAGGCCTTAATATCCCTTAGATTTTCTTATGGACCCCGCTGCCATGGGAGGGTAGGACAAAGATGTCATGCAAGTTCTTATTATAAGCACGTATGACTATATACGGAATACATGCCTACATTACATTGATGAATTGGAGCTAGTTCTGTGTCGCTCTAGTATGTAACTGTTACATGATTGATGTCATCTAAATCATTATCCATCACCGATCCATGGCCTACGCTTTTCATACTGAATCTTGCTAAGTTACTATTGCTGCTACTACTGTTACAATCATTATAAACCCGTTGTTGTTACCGTTACCGTTTCTACTACTATTTTGATGTGCTACTAAAACATTTGCTACAGAGGGATAACCTGGTGTGGTTGAATTACAACTCAACTTCAAAGACCAATAAATATTCTTTGGCTCCCCTTGTGTCTAATCAATAAATTTGGGTAAAATACTTCCCTCGAAGACTGTTATGACCCCCTATACTTGTGGGTTATCAAGATTGTTTTCTGGCACCGGTGCCAGGGAGCATACCTCTATTTATTGTGTTCACCAAGGCCATCCAATTGTCACTGTGAAGAATCTAAAAGATACCAGAACCAAGATCATACCCTGTAAGACGAGGGGGGTATGGAACTGCAATCTAGCTCTGATTTTGATTCACCTACTGTTTTGAATCAGCTTAGGACACCACTAAATACTGCTCGTTCTGATATGTCTCGAGTACTTGATGATTCTACTTTTGAAATTAATGTTGATACTACTGCTATGCTTGATGAAACTGAAACTGTGCCACTGAATGAATTACTTGATGCTCATATTGCCAAAGCTAGAAACCTTGAGAATGCTGAAATTGATGAACACTTTGATTCACCTATTACGCTTAGCTCTCCTAATAGATATGAAATGCGTGATGTACCTAAGGGTTATGTTATGGATGGGGAGATAGCTATAGACTTCCTTGCTTGCAATGATAGAGATAATTTGAAAAAACTACTATGCAAACTGAAAGAAAAATCTATGATGGAGAAAATGAAATGTGATCTTAAATTTCCTACTTCTCCTATATGTGTTACTGATAAGTATTATGAATTCTCTGTCGATCCGGAGTTAATCACTATAGTAGAATCTGATCCTTTCCATGGTTACGAAACTGAAACTATAGTGGCACACCTCACTAAATTGAATGATATTGCCACTTTGTTTGCTCATGAGGAAAAGATACGCTATTACTATATCCTTAAGCTTTTTTCCTTTCTCACTAAAAGGCGATTCTAAGAAATGGTTCCTCACTCTTGCACCTGGTTGTGTACGTAGCTCCCAGGATATGATTTATTACTTTACTGAAAAATATTTTCCTGCTCATAAGAAACAAGTTGCTTTACAGGAAATATTTAACTTTGTGCAAATTGAAGAAGAGAATCTCCCTCAAGCTTGGGGGAGGCTTATCCAGCTACTAAGAACTTTGCCTGATCATCCTCTTAAGAAAAATGAAATACTTGATATTTTTTATAATGGACTATCTGATGCTTCTAGGGACTACCTAGATAGTTGTGTGATACTTGTGATCTGCGTTGGGTTTTTCGTGAAGTGGAACGGTGCTACTTATGATCTGCGTTGGGTTTTCCGTGAAAAGGAACGGGTAATTGCAGCACAAAGTGGGTAAGTATTTCCCTCAGTTATGAAACCAAGGTTTATCGAACCAATAGGAATATCAATCCTCAACCGTCTTCATCGGCTGCACACAAATGAACAAACAACTTGCACCCAACGCGGGCAAGAGGGTTGTCAATCCCTTGATCTCGTTATTTGCAAGCAAATGAGTTGTGTAGATAATTGTTGATAAATATGAATTTCAAAATAAAATAAAAATTAAATAAAGGAAGCAAGGTAATTGTAGCGTTTGTAAATATATAGGTGAATAGACCCGAGGGCCATAGTTTTCCCTAGCGGCATCTCTCATGTAGGCAGCATACGGTGGGTAACAAATTACTTTCAGGCAATTGATAGAAAAGCGTATAGTTATGCGATTTTCACGGCAATAATCATGTGTATATATGCATCACATCCATAAAAAAATAGGCCAACTCCTGCCTGCACCTATTAATATTACTCCACTCATTGACCGCTATCCCGCATGCATCTAGAGTATTAAGTAAAACAGAGTAATGCATGGAGAACGATGACATGATGTAGACAAAGTAAACTCAAGCAATATGAATAAACCCCATCGTGTTATCCTTAGTAGCAAAAACACAAAGAAGCATCTTGTCCTCAACTTTGTCACTGGGATATAGAAACTCGCTAGGTTGAACCTACCACAACTCACCACTCCCACGGATGAAATATCAATCTGCTTGGCCAAAGCACATCAATAGATTGGAGAGCATTACGAAGCTATAATGATCATGCAATTAAGAGACAATATATATTAGAGATATCTCAAATACTTTTCATGAATAATCTGAAGATAAACCCACAATTCATCAGATCCCAACAAACACACCGCACAATAGGATTACATCGGATAGATCAAAGCGAAGATGCGATGATCATTGTATTGAAGATCAAGAGATAGAGAGTTTGCCATGTAGGTACTAGCTATGGACCCATAGGTCTATGGTGAACTACTCACACATCATCATGAGGGTAGCAAGGTTGATGAAGAGGCCCTCCGTGATCGATGCCCCCTTCGGCAGGGTGCCGAAACGGAGCTCCAGATGGCCTCACGACGGAACAGAGACTTGTGGCAGTGGAAAAAGGGTTTCAGGACTGCCTATAGGGTTTTTGCAATATTAGAGAATTTATAGGCTAGAGAGGGACATCGGGAGAGCCACGGGGGGGGGGGGGGGGGGGGAGGCACCACATATCAGGGCGCGCCCCCAGGGCTCGCCCTGATGTGTGGTGGGGCCCTCGTGAGCCTCCCGACCTCCTTCTGAAGCTTCCAAGTCTTCTTTTGGTGCATAAAATATCATCAAAAAGTTTCATGGCAATTGGACTTCGTTTGGTACTATAAACCTGAAAAGGCAAAAGCATGCAGAAAACATCAACTCGCACTGGGCACTGGGTCAAAAGGTTAGTGCTCAAAAATATTATAAATTGGTAAATAAAGACCAAAAAGTATCCTAGAATGATAATATATCAGCATGGAACAATAAAAAATTATAGATATGTTCGAGACGTATCAAGCATCCCCAAGCTTAATTCCTGCTCGTCCTCTAGTAGGTAAATGATAAAAACAGAATTTTTGATGTGACATGCTATCCATTATGTAATCTTATGCATGTATACTCATTGAGAAAAGATGAATCAACAAAAATTAAACATAGCAATATCTAAAGTGTAATAAACAAAATCATTAATCCTTAAAAGTATACGATCCTTAAGAAATGTTTACCCCCCCCATTCATCTTATTATATTAGCAAGGCATGGTTCCATCTTCACCACATTAATACAACTGTCAAGCACCATGGTGTCCAAGTCAAGCAATTGGATCGTACTTTTTCAATATGCATCAACTTTTTATTCTTCACGCAATACATGAGCGTGAGTCATTGTACATAGCATTTAAGTGGAATAGAGTATGGTGGTAGGTATCAAAAAGGGTAAAAAGTGGAGAAGATAGTCTCACATCAACTAGGCGTACCAACGGGCTATGGAGATGCCCATTGATAGATGTGAATGCAAGGAGTAGGGATTGCCATGCAAATGATGCACTAGAGCTATAAGTGTATGGAAGCTCAAATGAAGCTAAGTGGGGTGTGCATCCAACTTGCTTGCTCATGAAGACCTTGGGCATTTGAGGAAGCCTGTCATAGGAATATACAAGCCAAGTTTCTAAAATGAATAAGTGATTCCCACTAGCATATGAAAATGATATATCATGAGACTCTCTACATGAAGAGCATGGTGCCACTTTGAGGCACAAGTGTGGTAAAATATGTTGGAAATATGCCCTAGAGGCAATTAATAAAGTGTTTATTATTATCATATTTCTCCGTTCATGATAATGGTTTATTATTCATGCTAGAATTGTATTGACCGGAAACTTAATACATGTGTGGATAATAGACAAATACTGAGTCCCTAGTAAGCCTCTACTAGACTAGCTCGTTGATCAAAAGATGGTCAAGATTTCCTGACCATGGACATGAGTTGCCATTTGATAATGAGATCACATCATTAGGAGAATGATGTGATGGACATGACCCAACCGTTAGCATAGCAAATGATCGTTCAGTTTATTGCTATTGCTTTCACTATGCCAAACACACGTTCCTCTGACCATGAGATCATGCAAGTCCCGGATACCGTAGAAATACTTTGGGTGTATCAAACGTCACAACGTTACTGGGTGATTATAAAGGTGCACTACAGGTATCTCCGAAAGTGTTTGTTGAGTTGGCATGGATCGAGATTGGGATTTGTCACTCCGACTATCGGAGAGGTATCTCTGGGCCCTCTCAGTAATAAAGCATCACAGAAGCCTTGCAAGCACCGTGACTAAAGAGTTAGTTGCAAGATGATGTATTACGGAACGAGTAAAGAGACTTGCCGGTAACGAGATTGAACTAGGTATTGGATACCGACGATCGAATCTCGGGCAAGTAACATACTGCCAGACAAAGGGAACACCGTATGTTGACATATGAGGTTCACCGATAAAGATCTTCGTGGAATATGTAGGAACCAATATGAGCATCCAGGTTCCGCTGTTGGTTATTGACCGGAGAGTCGTCTCGGTCATGTCTACATCATTCCCGAACCCGTAGGGTCCGCACACTTAAGGTTCGATGACAATTTAGTATTATATGAGTTATGTGATTGGTGGCCGAAGTTTGTTCGGAGTCCCGGATGAGATCACGGACATGGCGAGGAGTCTCTAAATGGTCGAGAGGTAAAGATTCATATATTGGAAGGCTATATTCGGACGTCGGAAAGGTTCCGAGTGATTCGGGTATTTTTCGGAGTACCGGGGAGTTACGGGAATTCACCGGGAGAAGTAATGGGCCTTATTGGGCCATACGGGAAAAGGAGAGGCAGGCCACGTGAGGAGGCGCGCTCCCCCCTTGCCCAAACCGAATTGGACTAGGGGAGGGGGCGCAGCCCCCTCTTTCCTTTCCCTCTCCCTTCCCCCTTTCCTACTCCGTATGGGAGGTGGAATCCTACTAGGACTAAGGAGTCCTAGTAGGACTCCCCACACTTGGCGCACCCCTAGGGGGCCGGCCTCCTCCCTCTCATCCTTTATATACGGGGGCAAGGGGGCACCCCAAAACACACAATTGTCCCATAGCCGTGTGCGGTGCCCCGATCTCTGTTTTCCACCTCGGTCATATTTTCGGAGAGCTTAGGCGAAGCCCTGCCGGAATCACTTCACCGTCACCGTCGCCACGCCGTCGTGCTGACGGAACTCATCTACTACCTCAACGTCTTGCTGGATCAAGAAGGCGAGGAACGTCACCGAGCTGCACGTGTGTAGAACTCGGAGGTGCCGTACGTTCGGTACTCGATCGGTGGAGCTCGAAGGATTGTTCGACTACATCAACCGCGTTGTGAGACGCTTCCGCTAACGGTCTACGAGGGTACGTAGACACACTCTCCCCTCTCGTAGCGATGCATCTCCATGGATAGATCTTGCGTGAGCGTAGGAAATTTTTGAAATTCATGCTCCGTTCCCCAATAGTGGCATCCGAGCCAGGTCTATGCGTAGATGTGATTTGCACGAGTAGAACACAAGTGAGTTGTGGGCATGGGTGTATACATATTGCTTGCCGTTACTAGTTGATACTTGATTCGGCGGCATTGTGAGATGAAGCGGCCCGGACCGACATTACGCGTACGCTTACGCGAGACAGGTTTCACCGCTACGTGCACTCGTTGCATAAAGGTGACTGGCGGGTGTCTGTCTCTCTCACTTTAGTTGAATCGGTTTCAATGAAGAGGGTTCTTTTAGAAGATCAAAAAGCAATCACTACACCACGTTGTGGTTTTGCGTAGGTAAGAACGGTTCTTGCAAACCCGTAGCAGCCACGTAAAACTTGCAACAACAAAGTAGAGGACGTCTAACTTGTTTTTGCAGGGTATGCTGGTGATGTGATATGGCCAAGACATGATGTGATATAAGTTGTTGTGTGAGATGATCATGTTTTGTAAGTTATCAGGCAACCGGCAGGAGCCTTATGGTTGTCTCTTTATTGTATGCAATGCCAACGCTATGTAATTGCTTTACTTTACCGCTATAAGTTAGCAGTAGTAGTAGTAGCTATAGCCGGCGAGACGACCACGACGCTACGATGGAGATCAAGGTGTCACGACGCTACGATAGAGATCAAGGTGTCAACCCGGTGACGATGGAGATCTTGACGGTGCTTTGCTGATGGAGATCAAAAGCACAAGACGATGATGGCCATATCATGTCACATATATTGAATTGCATGTGATGTTAATCCTTTTATGCATCTTATTTTGCTTAGGACGACGGTAGCATTATAAGATGATCCCTTCACTAAATTTCAAGATAAGTGTTCTCCCCTAGTATGCACCGTTGCGAAGGTTCGACGCTTCTAAGCACCACGTGATGATCGGGTGTGATGGATTCTTTCGTTCGCATACAACGGGTGTAAGCCAGTTTTACACACGCAGAATACTTGGGTTAAACTTGACGAGCCTAGCATGTACAGACATGGCCTCGGAACACAAGAGACCGAAAGGTCGAACATGAGTCATATAGTAGATATGATCAACATGAAAGATGTTCACCATTGATAACTAATCCACCTCACGTGATGATCGGACGTGGTTTAGTTGATGTGGATCATGTTACACTTAGACAACTTGAGGGATGTTAATCTAAGTGGGAGTTCTTAAGTAATTTGATTAATTGAACTTCAATTGTCATGAACATAGTCTTACTTGTCTTAGCAAATTTATGTTGTGGATCAATAGACCGCGCTGTAGTTCCCCTGTTTTTATTATGTTCCTAGAGAAAACGAAGTTGAAAGTTGATGGAAGCAACTATGCGGACTAGGTCCGTGATCTGAGGATTGTCCTCACTGCTGCACAGAAGGCTTATGTCCTTAATGCACCGCTCAGTGAAATACCCCTACGGCTTCGTTTGAGGACGTTATGAACGTCTGGCAGACAAGAAAAGATGACTACTCGATAGTTCAGTGCGCCATACTTTACGGCTTAGAACCGGAGCTCCAAATATGTTTTGAGCAACACGGAGCATGTGAGATGTTCCAATAGCTGAAAATTTGTTTTTCAAGCTCACACCCGGGTCGAGAGGTATGACACCTTCGACAAGTTCTATAGCTACAAGATGGAGGAGAACAGCTCCGTTAGTGAGCATGTACTCAGAATGTCTGAGTACTTCAAACACTTGAATCAAGTGGGAGTTAGACTTCCGAATAAAGTGGTGATTGATAGAGTTCTCTAGTCACTATCACTAAGCTACTGGATCTTCGTGATGAACTATAAACATGCAAGGGATAGAAGATCCTTAAGCTATTCGCGATGCTACAATCTGCGGATGTAGAAATCAAAAAAGGGAGCATCAAGTGTTGATGGTTAATAAGACCACTAGTTTCAAGAAGGGCAAGGGAAAGAAAAGGGAACTTCAAGAAGAACGGTAAAACAGTTGCCGCTCACGCGAAGAAACCCAAGGCTGAACCAAACCCGAGACTTAGTGCTCCCATTGCAAAGGGAAATGTCACAGGGAGCGGAACTTCCCCAAAGTAACTGGCAGATAATAAGACTGGAAATGTCAACAAAGATATTTGATATACATGTTATTGATATGTACCTTACTAGTACTCGTAGGAGCACCTGGGTATTTGATACTTGTTCAGTTGCTTACAACTTGAAACATGGAGCTTCGGAATAAACGAGGGCTAGCTAAGAACGAGGTGACGATGTGCATTGGAAGTGTCTCCAAGGTTGATGTGATCACCATCGCCACGCTCTCTCTACCTTCAGGATTAGTGATGAACGTAAATAATTGTTATTTGGTGCTTGCGTTAAGCATGAACATTATATCTGATAGTGTTTATTGCAAGACGGTTATTCAATTTCAGAGAATAATTGTTATTCTATTTATTTGGATAATATCATTGATGATCATGCACTTAAAATGAAAGGTTTATTGAATCTTGATCGTAGTAATACATATGTTCATAACACGAATGCCAAAAGATAATGATAGTACCACATATTTGTGGCACTGCCGCTTAGGTCATATCAGTGTTAAACACATGAAGAAACTCCATGCAGATGGGTTTTTGGAATCTCTTGATTATGAATCATTTGAGACATGTGAACGGTGCCTTATTGGCAAGATGACTAAAACTCCGTTCTCCGGAACAATGGAGCGAGCAACCAACTTATTGGAAATAATACATACCGATGTATGCGGTCCGATGAGTGTTGAGGCGCGCGGTGGATATCGTTATGTTCTCACGTTCACTGATGATTTGAGTAGATATGGTTATATCTACTTGATGAAGCATAAATCTGAAACATTTGAAAAGTTCAAAGAATTTCAGAGTGAAGTAGAGAACCATCGTAACAAGAAAATAAAGTTCTTACGATCTGATCGTGGAGGAGAATATTTGAGTTACGAGTTTGGCAATCACTTAAGACAATGTGGAATTGTTTCACAGCTCACGCCACATGGAACACCACAGCGTAATGGTGTGTCCGAACGTCGTAATCGTACTCTATTGGATATGGTGCGTTCTATGATGTCTCTTACCGATTTGCCACTATCATTTTGGGGTTATGCATTAGAGACAGCTGCATTCACTTTAAACAAGGGCACCATCTAAATCCGTTGAGATGACACCGTATGAACTGTGGTTTGCAAGAAACCTAAGATGTCGTTTCCGAAAGTTTGGGGATGCGATGCTTATGTCAAAAGGCTTCAGCCAGATAAGCTCGAACCCAAAGCGGATAAGTGCGTCTTCATAGGATACCCAAAAGAGACCGTTGGGTACACCTTCTACCACAGATCCGAAGGCAAAGTATTCGTTGCTAAGAATGGATCCTTTCTAGAGAAGGAGTTTCTCTCGAAAGAAGTGAGTGGGAGGAAAGTAGAACTTGATGAGGTAATTGTACCTCCTCTGGATAGTAGTACGCCACAGAAAGAAATTTCTGTGACATCGACACAGACCAGAGAAGAAGTTGATGATGATGATCATGAAACTTCGGATCAAGTTGTTACTGAACTTCGAAGGTCAACCAGGACACGTTCCGCACCAGAGTGGTACGGAAATCCAGTCTTGGAGGTCATGTTGCTAGACAACGATGAACCTTCGAACTATGAAGAAGCGATGGCAAGCCCGGATTCCGACAAATGGCTTGAGGCCATGAAATCCGAGATTGGATCCATGTATGAGAACAAAGTGTGGACTTTGGTAGACTTGCCCGATGAACGGCGAGCTATTGAAAATAAATGGATCTTTAAGAAGAAGACGGATGCTGATGGTAATATCACCGTCTATAAAGCTCGACTTGTTGCTAAAGGTTATCACCAAGTTCAAGGAGTTGACTACGATGAGACTTTCTCACCTGTAGCGATGCTAAAGTCTGTCAGAATTATGTTAGCAATTGCCGCGTTTTATGATTATGAAATCTGGCAAATGGACGTCAAAACGGCATTCCTTTACGGATTCCTTAAGGAAGAATTGTATATGATACAGCCGGAAGGTTTTGTCGATCCTAAAGGCGCTAACAAAATATGCAAGCTCCAGCGATCCATCTATGGACTGGTGCAAGCATCTCGGAGCTGGAATACTCACTTTGATGAAGTGATCAAAGCGTTTGGGTTTATACAAGTTTATGGAGAAACATGTATTTACAAGAAAGTGAGTGGGAGCTCTATAGCATTTCTAATAGTATATATGTGGATGACATATTGTTGATTGGAAATGATGTAGAATTTCTGGAAAGCATAAAAAATTGAAAGGAGGTTTTCAATAAAAACCTGTTTTTTGAGTTATCCACAGATTGGGCATCGAGATCTATGGAGATAGATCAAAACGCCTGATAAAAGTTCACACATCTTGATGAGTTTTTTGAAGAAGTTCAAAATAGGATCAAGTCAAAGAAATGAGTTCTTGCCTGGTGTGAAGTGGAGTAAGACTTGAAAATCTAGGTAAAGGTTGTTTTACATGTTAGGCATCAAAATCTATAGAGATAGATTGAGACGCCTCATAGGACTTTCACGAAGCACATACCTTGACAAGATTTTGAAGAAGTTCAAAATGGATCAGTCAAAGAAAGGGTTCTTGCCTGTATTGCAAGGTGTGAGATTGAGTAAGACTCAAAGCCCGACCACGGCAGAAGACAAAGAGAAGATGAGTGTCATCCCCTATGCCTCAGCCATAGGCTCTATTTTGTATGCCATGCTGTGTACTAGACCTGATGTATGCCTCGCTATTAGCTTGGTGGGAAGGTACCAAAGTGATCCAGGAGTAGATCACTGGACAGCGGTCAAGAATATCCTGAAGTACCTGAAAAGGAGTAAGGAAGAATTTCTCGGGAATAAAGGTGATAAAGAGTTCGTCGTAAAGGGTTACGTCGATGCAAGCTTTAAACACCGATCCGGAAGACTATGAGTCTCAGACCGGATACGTAAAGTGGGACAGTCGTTTTTGGAGTAGCTCCAAGCAGAGTGTGGTAGCAGCATCTACATATGACATAGAGATTTGCCAAGAACACACGGATCTGAATATTGCAGACCCGTTGACTAAAACCTCTCTCACAAGCAAAACATGATCAGCCCTAGAACTGATTGGATGTTAATTACATGGAGATGTAAACTAGATTATTGACTCTAGTGCAAGTGGGAGACTGTTGGAAATATGCCCTAGAGGCAATTAATAAAGTGTTTATTATTATCATATTTCTCCGTTCATGATAATGGTTTATTATTCATGCTAGAATTGTATTGACCGGAAACTTAATACATGTGTGAATAATAGACAAATACTGAGTCCCTAGTAAGCCTCTACTAGACTAGCTCGTTGATCAAAAGATGGTCAAGATTTCCTGACCATGGACATGAGTTGTCATTTGATAACGGGATCACATCATTAGGAGAATGATGTGATGGACATGACCCAACCGTTAGCATAGCAAATGATCGTTCAGTTTATTGCTATTGCTTTCACTATGTCAAACACACGTTCCTCTGACCATGAGATCATGCAACTCCCGGATACCGTAGGAATACTTTGGGTGTATCAAACGTCACAACGTTACTGGGTGATTATAAAGGTGCACTACAGGTATCTCCGAAAGTGTTTGTTGAGTTGGAATGGATCGAGATTGGGATTTGTCACTCCGACTATCGGAGAGGTATCTCTGGGCCCTCTCGGTAATACAGCATCACAGAAGCCTTGCAAGCACCGTGACTAAAGAGTTAGTTGCAAGATGATGTATTACGGAACGAGTAAAGAGACTTGCCGGTAACGAGATTGAACTAGGTATTGGATACCGACGATCGAATCTCGGGCAAGTAACATACCGCCAGACAAAGGGAACAACGTATGTTGACATATGAGGTTCACCGATAAAGATCTTCGTGGAATATGTAGGAACCAATATGAGCATCCAGGTTCCGCTGTTGGTTATTGACCGGAGAGTCGTCTCGGTCATGTCTACATCATTCCCGAACCCGTAGGGTCCGCACACTTAAGGTTCGATGACGATTTAGTATTATATGAGTTATGTGATTGGTGGCCGAAGTTTGTTCGGAGTCCCGGATCAGATCACGGACATGACGAGGAGTCTCGAAATGGTTGAGAGGTAAAGATTCATATATTGGAAGGCTATATTCGGACGTCGGAAAGGTTCCGAGTGATTCGGGTATTTTTCGGAGTACCGGGGAGTTACGGGAATTCACCGGGAGAAGTAATGAGCCTTATTGGGCCATACGGGAAAAGGAGAGGCAGGCCACGTGAGGAGGCGCGCGCCCCCCCTTGCCCAAACCGAATTGGACTAGGGGAGGGGGCGCAGCCCCCTCTTTCCTTTCCCTCTCCCTTCCCCCTTTCCTACTCCGTATGGGAGGTGGAATCCTACTAGGACTAAGGAGTCCTAGTAGGACTCCCCACACTTGGCGCACCCCTAGGGGGCCAGCCTCCTCCCTCTCATCCTTTATATACGGGGGCAAGGGGGCACCTCAAAACACACAATTGTCCCATAGCGGTGTGCGGTGCCCCGATCTCTGTTTTCCACGTCGGTCATATTTTCGGAGAGCTTAGGCGAAGCCCTGCCGGAATCACTTCACCATCACCGTCGCCACGCCGTCGTGCTGACGGAACTCATCTACTACCTCGACGTCTTGCTGGATCAAGAAGGCGAGGAACGTCACCGAGCTGGACGTGTATAGAACTCGGAGGTACCGTACGTTCGGTACTCGATCGGTGGAGCTCGAAGGATTGTTCGACTACATCAACCGCGTTGTGAGACGCTTCCGTTAACGGTCTATGAGGGTACGTAGACACACTCTCCCCTCTCGTAGCGATGCATCTCCATGGATAGATCTTGCGTGAGCGTAGGAAATTTTTGAAATTCATGCTCCGTTCCCCAACAAAATATAGTAGCGAAGTCCCTTCTCTCATTTTTTGAATGGATGGTGGGCTCATTTGGCCTCCCCCATCTTTATTTTTCGTCCGAAGTCTCATCTCGAATTGTGGGAGAATCATCATCTCCATCATTCTTTCCTCACTGAGACAATGGTCTAATAATGATGATCATCACATTTTTATTTAATTACAACTCGATATGGAGAACTGTGGAAGATATGACTCTGTATGAATGCCTCTGGCAGTGTACCAGGATGTGCAATGATCTAGCGTGACATGTATCAAAAATATGATGAACGATTGCTTTACCACAAATAATATGTCAGCTCTATAGGATCATGCAAAGCAATATGATGATGAACGAACTAGTCATGTGAAGTGACGATGGAATTTGCATGGCAATATATCTCGGAATGGCTATGGAAATGCCATGATAGGTAGGTATGGTGGCTATTTTGAGGAAGATATAACGAGGCTTATGTGCAATAGAGCGTATCATGTCACGGGGTTTGGATGCACCAGTGAAAGGTGAGATTGCGTATGTCCTCGAGGTGAGAATGGGCTATGCACGGTACCGAAGAGGCTAGCAAATATGAGAAGGTGAGATTGCGTATGTCCATGGTTTCACATTAGTCATAAAGAACTCATATACTTATTGCAAAGTTTTATTAGTTTTATCATAAATCAAAGTACTACTCGCATGCCCCAAGGAAAGAGGTTGGTAGGAGTTAGCCATCGCGCGCTTCCGACCCGAAACACCACTAGAATTTTAACGAGGAATAGAAATGCTCACACATCATCACCATGCCTCTTAAATTTTTAGATGAACAAAAGGGTCAACCTCTCTTAATATCGACATTTCTACGGTTTAAAAATAATGAACTCACACCTATTTCATATTACCACATCAATATCATTGACCCACAATTTCTCTATATGTGCTACATGATGGTTTTGATTATCACTCATTGAATACCTAATATTTTTGGACTAGTCTTATGACCCATGCAAATTACCATCACTATTTATTAACTCTCAAACAAATATAAGTGAAGAACGAGAGTGAAATTGTTTCTATAAAATCTACACGCCACCGTGCTCAAAAAGATATAAGTGAAGTACTAGAGCAACTGCTAAGCTCAAAAGATATAAGTGAAGCCCATAGAGTATTCTAACAAATTATGATGAAGGTGTGTCTCTCTTAGATAGGTGTGTCCAGCAAACAATGACTGTGGCAAACTGAAAGTAAAAGAAAACAAAAGCAAACGACGCTCCAAGCAAAACTCATATCAAGTGACGAATAAAAATATAGTTTCAAGTGACATACCGATGGATTTGAGACAAAAGAGGGGATGCCTTCTGGGGCATCCCCAAGCTTAGACACTTGAGTCTACTTTAAAATATTACCTTGGGGTGCCTTGGTGATTCCCAAGCTTAGGCTCTTGCTACTCCTTATTCCTTTGTCCATCATGATAACACCCAAAACTTGAAAACTTCAATCACACAAAACTCAACAAAAATTCATGAGATCCGTTAGTATAAGAAACATATTGCATACTTTAGGTACTGTTATAAATTGATTACAATTTCATAAATGCATAATAGGTACTGTATTATAACTTCTCCATGGCTTATACCCCCCCCCCCCCCCGATACAATCCATAGCATAATCAAAACAAGCAACTACGCAAGCAAAAAACAGAATCTGTCTAAAACAGAACATTCTGTAGAAATCTGTAGAGAACCTATACTTCTGTAACACTAAAAATTGTGAACAATTAGGACAACCTCGAAAATTTGTATATAAACACTGTGTAAAAGTTTCAGATCATTATCACGCTCCAGTAAAAAATTAAAATTCCTGTACTGGATTCAAAAGTTTCTGTTTTGTTTCAGCATCGATTCTACTCATCTTGTGAGTCATCCCAAAGGCTTTACTTGGCACAAACACTAATTTAAACACAAAAACATAATAATTACATAGGAAATAATCATGTTATTTAAAACAAACAGACAGTTTAAAGCAATTTTTTTAAAGATAACTATTGGGTTTCCTCCCAACAAGCGCTATTGTTTTATGCCCCTAGCTAGGCATAATGCATAGTTTCAAGTATTGTCATCTTTGACACTCCACCCATAAGTAGCTCTCATGATTGATTAATAAGGTGGTTTAAATCTCTTTCTGGGGAAGTTTTCCATCCCTTTCTTTAATGGGAATTGCAACCTTATGTTTCCCTCTTTCATGTCAATGATTGCACCTATAGTTCGTAAGAATGGTCTTCCAAGTATTATGGGACAAGAAGGATTGCAATCAATATCAAGCACAATGAAATCTACAGGCACATAATTTTTATTTGCAATAATAAGCACATCATTAATTCTACCTAAAGGTTTCTTAATGGTAGAATCCGCAAAATGCAAGTTGAGGGAACAATCTTCAATATTAGTGAGACCAAGCACATCACAAAGAGTTTTAGGAATAGTTGAAACACTAGCACCAAGGTCACACAAAGCATTTCATTCATATTTATTGATCTTTATATTCATAGTAGGTTCCCACTCATCATGCAATTTTCTAGGAATAGAAACTTCAAGCTCAAGTTTCTCATCATAAGCTTTTATCATAGCTTCTACTATATGTTCGGTAAAAGTTTTGTTTTGTTCATAAGCATTGGGTTAGCTAATAATGGATTGCAACAAGGAAATACATTCTAATAAAGAGAAATTATCATAATTAAAGTCCTTGTAATCCAAAATAGTGGGCACATCACTAGTTAAAGTTTTGACCTCTCCAATACCCACGTTTTTCAGTTTTAGCATCAAAATCATCACCCTCCAAGCAAACGGGACGCTTCTCAACTAGAGTTGACTCATCTCCAGCCCCTGTATCATTTATATTCAGAGAGGTAAATAAACATTCAATATGATAAATGCCAATCATTTTAAGATCTTCATCATGATTCCGGTGAAAACCGGGTGGAAGAGCTTTTTCTAAGAATTCCCGCTTAGCTCTCAACTTAGTGGTCCTCTCCTTAATTTCATTAATAGATATTTGTATATATTTAATAGCATCATTAAAATCATGCCTAGGTGGCAAAGCTTTATTTTTAAGAGTTTCCACCTCAAGAGCAATTCTACCCATGTTTTTAGCCAAAGTGTCAACTACATGCAATTTTTCTTCTACCATAGTGTTGAAAATCTTTTGAGAATTAATAAATTCTTTAATTGTGTTCAAAAGATTAGAGTATATCCAATTATAATTTGTAGAAGAATTTCCATAAGAATTTCCATAGTTGTTAGAGGAATTACCGGGATACGGTCTAGAATTGAAGTTTCCTCTATAAGCATTGTTATTGAAATTATTTCGCGAGACAAAGTTCACATCAATAGCATTATTATTTTGCTCAATCAAAGTAGACAAGGGCATATCATTGGGATCAACATGAGCATTTTTACTAGCAACCATATTCATAAGAGCATCCACTTTTTCACTCAAAGTAGCGATTTCTTCAACAGAATTTACCTTCTTACCGGGTGGAGCCCTTTCGGTATGCCATTGAGAATAATTTGTCATAATGTTGTCCAGAAGTTTTGTGGCCTCTCCTAAGGTCATATCCATAAAGGTACCATCTACAGCAGAATCTAGAAGATTTATAGACACAAAGTTTAGTCCAGCATATAAGTTTTGGATAATCATCCACAAATTTAAGCCATGAGTTGGACAATTTCTTATCATTAATTTCATTCTCTCCCAAGCTTGTGCAACATGCTCTTGATCTTGCTGTTTAAAATTCATTATTTGATTTCTAAGGGAGATGATCTTAGCAGGAGGAAAATACTTGGCAATAAAAGCATCTTTACACTTATCCCATGTTCCAATACTATTACGAGGTAAAGATGAAAACCAAACCTTAGCTTTATTTCTTAGTGAAAAAGGAAATAATTTTAATTTCACAATATCAATATCCATATCCTTTTTCTTTTGCATGTCACATAATTCAACAAAGGTATTAAGATGTGACGCGGGATCCTCATTAGGACTTCCCGAAAATTGATCCTTCATGACAAGATTCAGCAACGCATCATTAATATCAAAAGCCTCCGCAATAGTGGCGGGTGGTATAGGAGTACTAATAAAATCATTATTATTAGTATTTGAGAAGTCACACAACTTAGTAGTATCTTGATCCATGGTGACCGAACAAGCAACGTAACAAGCAAGGCAAGTAAACTAGCAAGCGAAGAAGTAAACTAGTAACAAGCAAAGATAAATATTTTTGTATTTTTGATTTTTTTTATGTGACAAGCTAAATATAACAGCAAATAAAAAGAAGAACAAGTGAATGAAAATTTGTGAGAAGTTACTGGATAGTTGATGATGATATTCCCCGGCAACGGCGCCAGAAATCCTTCCTGATACTTGTGATTTGCGTTGGGTTTTCCGTGAAGAGGAACGGGTAGTTGCAGCACAACGTGGGTAAGTATTTCCCTCAGTTATGAAACCAAGGTTTATCGAACCAATAGGAATATCAATCCTCAACCGTCTTCAGCGGCTGCACACAAATGAACAAACAACTTGCACCCAACGCGGGCAAGAGGGTTGTCAATCCCCTTGATCTCGTTATTTGCAAGCAAATGAGTTATGTAGATAATTGTTGATAAATATAAATTGCAAAATAAATAAAAGATAAATAAAGGCACCAAGGTAATTGTAGCATTTGTAAATATATAGGTGAATAGACCCGGGGGCATAGTTTTCCCTAGCGGCATCTCTCATGTAGGCAGCATACGGTGGGTAACAAATTACTGTTGGGCAATTGATAGAAAAGCGAATAGTTATGCGATTTTCACGGCAATGATCATGTGTATATAGGCATCATGTCCATAAAAAAATAGGCTGACTCCTGCATGCACCTATTAGTATTACTCCACTCATCGACCGCTATCCAGCATGCATCTAGAGTATTAAGTAAAACAGAGTAATGCATGGAGAACGATGACATGATGTAGACAAAGTAAACTCAAGCAATATGAATAAACCCCATCGTGTTATCCTTAGTACAAACAACACAAAGACGCATATTGGCCATATTGAGCATTCAAACTACTTAGAACTCTAAGAATTCAACATGCAAGCTCATCTACAGCAGCACCAAGAGTAGCTAATTACTCTAAAAATAACTCGCTAAAAAAACTAATTGGAGCAATGGAGGAGTCACATACCAAGTAGCAATCCCTCCAAACAGTTTCGGAAACGGAGCTTCGAGCAAAGAGATTGAAATCCGCGGGTTTGAGAGCAAGAACACGAAAATGGTGGCTGTGGTGATTTTTTGCTGGAGGTAGGTGACAATGTGGGCTAAAGAGATAAGTGAGGGGGCCTACGTGGGGGCCACCACCCACCAGGGCGCGCCCTGGGGGTGCTGGCGCGCCCTGGTGTATGGTGGGCACCAGGTGCACCCCCCTCAGGTGTTATTTGCACCAAAAAATCATAAATATTCGGAAAAAATTCGTGTTAAATTTTCAGGGCATTCTGAGAATTTTTATTTTGGGGTCATTTTTTATTGCACGAAGAAAACAGAAAACAGGATAAACATGGCATTTTATTTTATTTGACTAACTAAAACAGAAAATAAAATGGGAGCAGAGAATTGTGCTTACTAGATTCATCGGCGTCATACCTCTAAAAAATGATTCATTAATAAGGTTGATCAAGTCTTATTAACAACCACTTCCGATTAGCATGAAACCGAAGAACTTTCGTAAAACACTAAGTTACCTCAATGGGGATGTGCATGCCCCCTACAATAAGTATATCATATTTCTTTTTGGCAGTAGGTAGAGGTAATTGGAAACTTCCAATAGTGATGGTCGGAGATTCTTCAATAACATTTATACCATTCACTTGAAATTGTTTCTTCGAAAAGTGCACCGTGTGCTCATTACCATTAATATGAAAAGTGACTTTGCTTTTATTGCAATCAATAACAGCCCCTGCAGTATTCAAAAAGGGTCTACCAAGGATAATCGACATGTTGTCGTCCTCGGGCATCACAAGAATAACAAAGTCCGTTAAGATAGTAACATTTGCAACAACAACGGGCACATCCTCACAAATACCAATAGGTATGGCTGTTGATTTGTCAGCCATTTGCAATGATATCTCAGTATGTGTGAGTTTATTCAAATCAAGTCTTTTGTATAAGGAGAAAGGCATAACACTAACACCGGCTCCCAAATCACACAAAGCAGTTTTAACATAGTTTCTTTTGATGGAGCAAGGTATAGTTGGTATTCCAGGATCTCCAAGTTTTTTAGGTACTCCATCCTTAAAAGAATAATTAGCAAGCATGGTGGAGATTTCAGCTTCAGGTATTTTTCTTTTATTGGTGCTGATGCCTTTCATATACTTTGCATAAGGGGCCATCTTCAAAATATCAGTCAAATGGGTACGCAAAAAGACTGGGCTAATCATTTCAGCAAAGCGCTCAAATTCTTCATCATCCTTTTTCTTAGTTGGCTTAGGTGGAAATGGCATGGGTTTCTGAACCCATGGCTCTCTTTCTTTACCATGTTTCCTAGCCACAAAGTCTTTCTTATCATACCGTTTATTTTTAGGTTGTGGGTTATCAAGATCAGGAGCATTATCTGGTTCTACATCATTACTAGGTTGAGCATCATCATGAACATCGTCATTATTATTTTCATTATCACTAGGTTGATGTTCACTACCAGACTGAGTTTCAACATCGGAAATAGAGACGTCATTACTATCAGGAGGTTTTTGTATCTCAGGTTCACTAGAGGTATGCAAAGTCCTATCATTTTCCTTTTTCTTTTTCTTCTTAGAAGGACTAGGTGCATCAGGATTAAATCTCTGAGAGTCTTGTTCAATTCTTTTAGGATGACCCTCAGGATAGAGTGGTTCTTGGGTCATTCTACCTCCTCTAGTTACTACTCTAGCAGCAAAGTCATGCATATTACTATTCATTTCATCAAGCAATTCTTTTTGAGACTTAGCAACTTGTTCTAACTGAGTTTGAACCATAGAGGCATGCTTTCCTACACCTCTAACAACATTACCGATTCTAAATAGCAAGTCACTCAAGCGAGCAATCATATCACAATTGTATTTCAATTGTTTCAGAACATGAGCATTGAAATGATCTTGCTTCATAATATAGTTATCAAACTCATAAAAGCATTGACTAGGAGGTTTATTGTGAGGAATGTCACTTTCATTAAACTTTAATAAAGAATTTACCTCTACCACCTGTGGAGGTGGTGGTGTGTCAAGGCCATGTATTTCTTCAATAGGTGGCAAATTCTTAACATCCTTAGCTTCAATACCTTTTTCCTTCATAGATTTCTTTGCCTCTTGTATATCTTCAGGACTGAGAAATAAGATACCCCTCTTCTTCGGACTGGGTTTAGGCGGTGGTTCAGGAAGAGTCCAATCATCATAATTCTTCAATATGTTATTCAATAATTCTTCAGCTTGTTCAACAGTTCGCTCCCTGAAAACACAACCAGCATAACTATCTAGGAAGTCCCTAGAAGTATCGGTTAGTCCATTATAAAAGATATCAAGTATATCGTTTTTCTTGAGAGGATGATCAGGCAAAGCATTAAGCAATTGGAGAAGCCTCCCCCAAGCTTGTGGGAGACTCTCTTCTTCAATTTGCACAAAGTTAAATATTTCCTGTAAGGCAGCTTGTTTCTTATGAGCAGGAAAATATTTTTCAGAGAAGTAGTAGATCATATCCTGGGGACTACGCACACAACCAGGAGCAAGATTATTGTACCATGTCTTAGCATCACCCTTTAATGAGAATGGAAATAACTTAAGGATATAATAGTAGAGAATCTTCTCATCGTGAGCAAAGAGGGTGGCTATATCATTCAGCTTAGTAAGGTGTACCACTACAGTTTCAGTTTCATAGCCATGAAAAGGATCAGATTCAACCAAAGTAATTAACTCTGGGTCGACAGAGAACTCATAATCCTTATCAGTAACACAGATAGGCGAAGTAGCAAACTTAGGATCACATTTCATTCTAGCATTCAAAGTTTTTTCCTTGTACTTGCATAGCAATTTCTTAAGATCGTCTCTATCCTTGCAAGAAAGAATTTCTCTACTTATATCTTCGTCCATAACATAACCTTCAGGTATCTTAGGCATTTCAAACTTAGGAGAGCTAGGACTAATAGGGGTTTCATAATCATAATCAGTTTCATAAGCTTCATCAGTTTCAGCAATTTCATTTTCTTTAGCTCTAGCAATTTGTTCATCAAGAAATTCTCCAAGTGGCACATTATCATCAAGCATGGTACTAGCATCATCATAAGCATAATTCATAGCAGAGGTAACATCATCAATAACTTGCGATATATCAGGATTACTAGCATGTGGTGGTGTTGCAAGCTTACTCATAACAGAAGGTGAATCAAGTGCAGAGCTAGATGGCAGTTCCTTACCTCCCCTCGTAGTAGAGGGAAAAATCTTGGTCCTTGGATTCTTCAGATTCTTCATAGTGATAAATTGACATAAATCCCAAGTGACTCAACAAATATTGCTATGCTCCCCGGCAACGGTCCCAGAAAAAGGTCTTGATAAGCCACAAGTATAGGGGATCGCAACAGTTTTCGAGGGTAGAGTTTTCAACCCAAATTTATAGATTCGACACAAGGGGAGCCGAAGAATACTTGAGAGTATTAGCAGTTGAGTTTTCAATTCAACCACACCCGGAGATAAATATCTGCAGCAAAGTGATCAGTAGCACAGTAATATGATAGGTTTGATAGCAGTAGCAATAGTAACAGTAGCGGTAACAGTAGTAGCAATAGTTTTGTAGCAGTTGAAACAACATCAACAGCAGTAGTAACTTAGCAAGAACAATAAGTGGAAAGGTCATAGGCACTGGATCGGTAACTCATTGGATGATATTCGTCATGTAACAGTCATAACCTTGGGCGATACAGAACTAGCTTAGTTCATCAATGTAATGTAGGCATGTATTCTGTGAATAGTCATACGTGCTTATGGAAAAGAACTTGCATGACATCTTTTGTCCTACCCTCTCGTGGCAGCGGGGTCCATAAGGAAACTAAGGGATATTAAGGTCTCCTTTTAATAGAGAACCGGAACAAAGCATTAACACATGGTGAATACATGAACTCCTCGAACTATGGTCATCACCGCGAAGTATCCCAAATATTGTCACTATGGGGTTGACGGATCATAACACGTAATAGGTGCATATGACTAGGCAAGATGGGATCAAGAACATGGATATAAAGATGATAACATAAATGGTTCGGATCTGAAATCATGGCACTCGGGCCCTAGTGACAAGCATTAGGCATAGCAAAGTCATAGCAACATCAATCTCAGAACATAATGGATACTAGTGATCAAGCCCTAACAATACTAACTCGATTACATGATGAATCTCATCCAACTCCTCACCGACCAGCAAGCCTACAAAGGAATTACTCACTCCCGGTGGGGAGCATCATGGAATTGGCGATGGAGAAAGATTGGTGATGACGAAGACCGAAGATTCCCCTCTCCGGAGCCCCAAACGGGCTCCAGATCTGGCCTCCCGGTGAAGAACAGGAGGTTGCGGTGGCTCCGTCTCATGAAACGTGACTTTATCTCCGATTTTGTTCTCCAAATTTAGGAATTTGTAGTGGAGGAGATATGGCAAGTGGGGCCCCAAGGTGCCCAGCCCCCACCAGGGCGCGCCGGGAGGGGGCTGGCGCGCCCTGGTGGGTGATGCGCACCCTGGGCCCCCTCTCCGGTGGTTTCTGGCTCTAGTATTTTTTATATTTTCCAAAATAAATCTCCAGAAAGTTTCGTTCCATTCCGAGAATTTTTATTTTTGGACAAAAACAACACCATGGCAATTCTGCTGAAAACAGCGTCAGTCCGGGTTAGTTCCATTCAAATCATGCAAATTAGAGTCCAAAACAAGGGCAAAAGGGTGAGGAAAAGTAGATACGTTGGAGACGTATTAGTGAACTACTCACACATCATCATGAGGGCAACAAGGTTGATGAAGAGGCCCTCCGTGATCGATCCCCCCTCCGGCAGGGTGCCGGAACGGAGCTCCAGATGGGATCACGGCGGTGGAAAAAGTGTTTCGGGGTGCCCTCTAGGGTTTTTGGAATATATGTGAATTTATAGGCCAGAGAACGGGGGTAGGAGGGCCACCAGGGAGGGACAAGCCATCAGGGCGCGCGCTGTTGGCTTGTTCCTCCCTTATGCGGCCTCCGGTCTTCTCCCAAAGCTTCCAGGTCTTCTTTTAGTCCATAAAAAATTATAAAAAAGTTTCGGGGCAATTGGACTTCGTTTGGTACTGTAAACCTGAAAAGTAAAAAAACACGCAGAAAACAGCAATTGGCACTGGGCACTGGGTCAATAGGTTAGTGCTCAAAAACAATATAAATTGGTAAATTATTACTCAAAAAGTATCCTAGAATGATAATTTAATAGCATGGAACAATCAAAAATTATAGATACGTTGGAGACGTATCATTGTGCTGGTTGTGTTTTCAGGGAAAAAACTATTGGGCAGGCTGAAGAATTATTGGATAATATTTTGAATAATGCTAATGATTAGACACTTCCTGAACCACCGCCGGAACCTATTCAGAAGAAGAGAGGCATTCTATTCCTCAGTCTAGAAGATATGCAAGAAGCCAAGAGAACTATGAAAGGAAAAGGTATTAAATCCAAAGATGTCAAGAATTTACCACATGTTGAAGAAATAGATGGACTCGATATACCTACACAGGTAGTAGAGGTAAATTCTCTCCGTAGATTTGATGAAAATGATATAACTTATACTAAGACTCCCAGTCGATGCATGGATGAGTTTGATAGTTATATTGTGAAGCAAGAACACTTTAATAATTATGTCAAGGATCAATTACAACGTAATGCTATGATGATAGATCGCTTGAGTGACTTGATGTTTAGAATTGCTAACGAGGTTAAAGGTCTAGGTAAACATGCTTCTATGGTTCATACTCAATTTGACCAAGTTGCTAAGTCACAAAATGATTTGTTTGCTGAAATGAATGATAACATGAATGATCATGCCATTGGAGTAATGACTAGAGGAGGTAGAATGACTCAGGAACCTCTTTATCCTGAAGGTCACCCTAAAAGAATTGAACAAGATTCCCAGAGAACTAATGAAGATGCACCTAGTCCAACTAAAAAGAGAAAGAAAAAGAAAAATGATAGGACTATGCATGCTTCTAGTGAACTTGTTAAAGAAAAACCTGCTGAGAATCATAATGATGTTTCTATTTCTGATGTTGAAACACAATCTGGTGATAAACACCCACCTAGCGATAATGATAATGTTCATATAGATGCTCCACCAGATAATGATAAAGAAAATGATAACGAGGTAGAAATAGAACCTGCTGAAGATCTTGATAACCCAGCTCCAAAAAATAAATGTTATGATAGGAAAGGCTTTGTTGCTAGGAAACATGGTAAAGAAGGAGAACCATGGGTCCAGAAACCCATGTGTTTTCCTCGTAAGCCTTCTAAGAGTAAGGATGAGGAAGATCTTGAGCGTTTTTCTGAAATGATTAGACATGTCTTTTTGCGCACTCGCTTGACTGATATTTTGAAAATGCCTCTGTATGCTAAATACATGAAAGATATTATCACAAATAAAAGAAATATACCTGAAACCGAGATTTCTACCATGCTTTCTAATTACTCTTTTGACGGTGGAGTGCCTAAGAAGTTGTGAGATCTGGGTATACCCACAATACCTTGCTCCATTAAACTAGGTTATGTCAAAACTGCTTTATGTGATCTAGGAGCCGGTGTTAGTGTTATGCCCTTCTCTTTATATAAAAGACTTGGTTTGAATACGCTCACACCTACTGAAATATCTTTGCAAATGGCTAATAAATTTACTGCTATACCTATTGGAATTTGCGAGGATGTACCTGTTGTGGTTGCAAATGTTACTATCTTAACAGACTTGTTATTCTTGAGATGCCCGGGGACGACTACATGTCGATCATCCTTGGTAGACCCTTTTTAAATACTGCAGGGGCTGTTATTGATTGCAACAAAAGCAAGGTTACTTTCTATGTCAATGGCAAACAACATACAGTGCACTTTCCGAAGAAAGAAGCTTCGGTAAATAATATCAACGTTATTGAGCAAGTGGCCACAATCACTATTGGAGAGTTTAAATTCCCTCTTCCTACTGCCAAGAAGAAATATGATATTCTTATTGTTGGGGAGATGCAATCCCCCATTGAGGTAACTTAGTATTATATGAAAATTCTTCGGTTTCATGTCAATCAGAAATGGTTATTAATAAGACTTGATCAACCTTATTAATGGATCCTTTTTTAGAGGCATGTGATCGATGAATCTAGTAAGCACAACCTTCTATACCCTTAGTTTATTCTCTGTTACTTTCAATTTAATAAAATAAAATGCCATGATTATCGTGTTTTCTGAAATTACCCGTGTAATAAAAATGACCCAAAAAATAAAAAGTCTCAGAATGCCATAAAGTTTTTACAAGAATTTTTCTAGAATATTTAAAAAATTATGAAGCAAAAAACACCTCAGGGGGGTGCACCTGTTGGTGCCATGCCAACAGGTCGCGCCCACCCCCTGGGCATGCCCTGATGGCTTGGGGGGGCCCACAAGCACCCCCTCACTTATCCCTTCAGCCCACTCCTTCTCCTACCTCTAGAAAAAAAAATCCTAGTTGTGCTCTCTCTCGTGTTCTAGCTCCCAAACCTGAGATTTTCGATGTCTTTGCTCGGAACTCCATTTCCAAAACTGTTTTGAGGAATTGCTCCTTGGTATGTGACTCTCCTATTCCTCCAATTAGCTTTTGCTTTAGTGGATTATATTTTGCATATTTTGTTGCACTTGGTGCTACTGAAAATGAGCTTGCATGTTGAATTTTTTGAGTTCCAAGTAGTTTGAGTGCTTGATATGGCCTCTAGGCATCTATATGAGTAGTTGCTACCAATCTTACAAAGTTTTATTGAAACAATTTTGTGGTCCAAAAATTTCAGAAATTTGTTCATAAGGAAATGAACCTCTTTAGGAGGAGTTCTTCAAGGAGACGGACTTATCGAGAGTCGTCGAACGGGAGATCAGTATGATAAGTATATGCTGAACCAAGAGCAAGCTTGACAATTATGGCTGACGCTAAATCATGTCGTTGGCCATGTGATGAGTTCATGAGAGGTGCATGTATTAAGGAGGAATTTGATCAGTATATTTACAATACTGATCTCACCAACTTCCTCGCAAATAAGTGCGCTCAACACTATGATCTTACCTGCTCATTCACACAAAGGTTTCAATATCACCCCGATACTTCTAGAGTGTTGTTTAATTTCTATGATAATTCTTATAGTATGACTCTAGAAGAATTTTGTGATGCATGCAAACTTCCATATTGGGGATCACTTGACAAACCACAAAAATCTCATTATAATATCTTCCTTGAGAGTCTTTGCGTTGGATAGGATAGAGGGGTGACACAAGCTAGAATAAAGAGTATCCAATTTCCCTCTATCCGCTACTTTGCATTTTTTTAATGGGAAATGTATTGTGGGCAAGCAAGATTGCAGTGCACTGTGCACCCTTGCCTTGAGCATCATTTACACAGCGGTAACTGGTGATAAACAGTATAACCTTGGGACAATTGTTACCCATAGGCTGCACCTTAACGCGAGTAATGATGATTTGTATGGAGGAATTTACGCCTCCCGCGTAGCTACAAGATTGAGAGTCTCACCTCAACTTAATGACCCTGTGTTGCCTGAGAGATATTTAGATTTTGAAGCCATGCGGCATCATGACTTTATTTTGGACAATGCTTGGGGTTATGAGTACAATTTAATATTTAATAAATATCATACCATCTCTGTTATGTTGCATGCGCCTTCTCTCTTTGATTTCCAGAATAAAAAAAGATATTACATCCTCGAGAACGAAGCGCATGAGCACAACGCAGCAGTGGAGGCCGCTCGCTTGGCTGAGGAGGCGGCACAGAACACGTCCACGAGCTACCACTTCGATTAATATCCAGACTAGCAGTGGTGATCACCAAGCTAGGCTAAAATCCTAAGCTTGGGGGAGTGCGTTACGTTCATGTTGACACACTTCATTTGAATTGTCGGTGTTCATACTCTTTCAATGTATATCCATGTTAGTTTTATTTTCCCTCTTTCTTCTTGTGTGTTTGAAAAACTTTGAATACTCAAAAATATTTCTCGCTTCTTTTTGGTTTTTCTTTCTTGTTTAATTAGTTCGTAGTATTAAAAGAAAACCCAAAAAGATTTCCTTTGCATGTTGGGAGCTTCCCCGTGTAAATAGTTTTTCTCGTTCTTGTTTTCCCTTTATTTGTTTGGTTTCTTCGAGAAAACCAAAAAATCCAAAAACATTTTAGTGTGTTTCTCTGAATTTCTTTTCTTTTTGTCGAGTCAGTGAAAGGAGAAGACCACGATGAAAATGTTGAATGGCTCTCATATGCATTAATGTTGATCTAACGAAGAACCAATATTACCTTGTCTTCTCCTTTGAATAAATTGTTTCGTAGATTCCAGCTTAGTCCACGGCACACTTGCACTATTATTATTATCAAATCGTTCGGTCGTGCAAGTGAAAGGCAATAATGACGATATTTGATGAAGTGGTCGTGGTAAATGAAGATGGTATGAACTCTTCTTGTTTTCCGTTTTTGTAAATATGTTTAGCTCGTTCGATCTTGATTCAACATATTATGAGTAAACATGTTTATGATGACAATTTGAGATTATAGTTTCTCATGCCATGCTTAAACAGCTAGGAGTGAATAATGATTTATCTTATGTGTTAACATGCATTAAAATGGTTGTGATGTGGTATGGTAGTATGGTATCCTCCTCTGAGTAATTTGAGCGGCTTGACTTGGCCCATGTGCAAACATGTAGTTGATTCAAATCCAATGTGGCCTTCATGATATTTGTGTTCAGAGTGTTTATATCCTACTCATGCTAATGTTCAATGTTAACTATTCGCAATGCATGACTATGACCGTTTTCGCTCTCTAGCTGGCAGGGCCGGGCCGGCAAAATTCGAGGCCCTGTGCCGAACTCTAAAACGGGGCCTATCTTTCGCTGATCGAGCTACAATTTTTTTTTGAGCAGAGTAATCTAAAGAAGATCACATAAAAGGTGTAAATTCCAAACCATATGTAGTAGTGTTTTAGTTGAAATAATAAACACTTGGTATTGGCAAATTCATCCTTGAAACAATAAGGCCAGCTCGTGCAGGCCGAGTTAAAAAAGAACAGAGGGTTAAATCCAACTCTGGTGCACTTTGATAAAAGGCGGCAAACCACATGCTAAATGGCAATCAAATTGAAGTGCAAGTACACTGAAATTTAGACAACGTATAAAACAAAACTTAGACAGCCTATACACTGAAAATTGGGCAACACCAACACTGAATTTTGTACGACAAAACACTAAAATTGGGACATCACATACACTGAAATTTGCATAGCAAGATGAATGAAATTCTGACAGAAAATAAAAGGAATTATGGACAACATCACATCAAGAAGACTTTATCAGTGTCAAGAATGAGCTGACCGGGAGGAGGGGATCCAAGTGGCATGGCATTTGGCTTCCAGGGCTTAAGCTGCGCCATGATGTAGATCGAGCTTGATGATGTCCTGGCCTCATGGGCGGCACCATCAGCCTCTTCCCCAGAGGAAAGATGATGCGATGAATCGCGCTAGGTCCCCGATGTTCCCGGCGTCTTCGCACAATAGGTCCTCCTGGGATGGAGCGGCGCGTGCGGCGGGGGATCATGCTTTTGTGTCGTGTGCGCGGCGGCGGCTGCATGTGTGCCGGCGCCCACGTACTACGCTTCATGGACCATCGCCAGATCGACCTGCTATGGGCTAGAGAGAGGAGCCAGTGATGGATTCTTTTGATGGGCTGCGTGCTACCAAGCTGGGCCTTCTACTGAAAATGGGCTATAAGCCATATACACTGTTTCAAAAATCTGGGGCCCCTCAAAACTGGGGGCCCTATGCGTGGCCCGGGCCTGCTAGCTGGCCGCTTCTCAATCTATTGCTAGCCCTCACCTGTACTAAGCGGGAATGTTGTTTGTGCATCCAAAATCCTTAAACCCAAGTTGTTCCACATAAGTCTACCATATCTACCTGTATACGGTATTACCCTGCCGTCCCAAGTAAATTTTCATGTGCCACCTCTAAATATTCAAATAAACATCCATTTTGTGTGCTCGTACCACTCATGGAGCGACAGGGCGGTCAGTATCTTCCGTGCTAAGCGGGTTATTCTCAAGATGGATGTTTATTCGCTTGTCATTGCACGAGAGAGGCTGGTAAAAATGATGCCCACTCATGCATAATCAAAAATAAATTAAACAAAACTCATGGGACAGTTGATATGTTGGCAGGCACCCATGGATTAGGTCAGCCATGGTTTTTATATGTATGGTGGATGGGAATAAACTTAACAATTACGCTTGGGAACCGCCAATAATGTGTTTAGCATGGAAGATATTGAAAACTCAGTCGTGACGTTGACAGGAAAATCACACCACCCGAAATTACAATTTCATCTATGTTTAAAACCTTGAGCTGTGGCACCTTGATACGTCTTCGTCGTATCTACTTTTCCTCACACTTTTGCCCTTGTTTTGGACTCTAATTTGCATGATTTGAATGAAACTAACGCGGACTAACGCTGTTTTCAGCAGAACTACCATGGTGTTGTTTTTTTGGTGCAGAAATAAAAGTTCTCGAAATTGGGCGAAACTTTTTGGAGATTTATTTTAGAATAAATAAAAAATACTGGAGTCAAGAACCACCGTAGGGGGGCAGAGGCTGGGTAGCATACACCAAGGTGCGCCAGCCCTCCCAGGCACGCCCTGGTGGGTTGTGCCCACCTCGTGGCCCCACTGACCCTAATTCCGGCACTATAAATTCCTATTTTCAAAGAAAAAAATCAAGGAGAAAGTTTCATCGCGTTTTACGATACGGAGCCGCCGCCACCTCCTGTTCTTCATCGGGAGGCCAAATTTGGAGCCCGTTTGGGGCTCCGGAGAGGGGAATCTTCGGTCTTCGTCATCACCAACCCTTCTCCATCGCCAATTCCATGATGCTCCCCACCGGGAGTGAGTAATTCCTTTGTAGGCTTGCTGGTCGATGAGAAGTTGGATGAGATTCATCATGTAATCGAGTTAGTTTTGTTAGGGCTTGATCCCTAGTATCCACTATGTTCTGAGATTGATGTTGCTATGACTTTGCTATGCCTAATACTTGTCACTAGGGCCCGAGTGCCATGATTTCAGATCTGAACCGTTTATGTTATCATCTTTATATCTATGTTATTGATCTGATCTTGCCTAGTCATATGCACCTATTACGTGTTATGATCCGTCAACCCCATAGTGACAATATTTGGGATACTTCACGGTGATGACCGTAGTTTGAGGAGTTCATGTATTCACCATGTGTTAATGCTTTGTTCTGGTTCTCTATTAAAAGGAGGCCTTAATATCCCTTAGTTTCCTTATGGACCCCGCTGCCACGGGAGGGTAGGACAAAAGATGTCATGCAAGTTCTTTTCCATAAGCACGTATGACTATTTACGGAATACATGCCTACATTACATTTATGAACTGGAGCTAGTTCTGTGTCGCCCTAGGTTATGACTGTTATATGATGAATATCATCCAACGAGTTCACCGATCCAATGCCTACGAGTTTTCCACATATTGCTCTTGCAAAGTTACTATTGCTACTGCTACTGTTCCAATTGCTGCAAAACTATTGCTACTGTTGTTACCGCTACTGTTACTGTCACTACTGCTATCAAACTATCATATTACTGTGCTACTGATCACTTTGCTGTAGATATTTAATCTCCAGGTGTGGTTGAATTGACAACTCAGCTGCTAATACTCTCAAATATTCTTTGGCTCCCCTTGTGTCGAATCTATAAATTTGTGTTGAATACTCTACCCTAAAAAACTGTTGCGATCCCCTATACTAGTGGGTTATCAAGACCTTTTTCTGGCGCCGTTGCCGGGGAGCATAGCTATATTTGTTGAGTCACTTGGGATTTACATAAATTGATCACTATGAAGAATCTAAAGGATCCAAAGACCAAGATTTTTCCCTCTAAGACGAGGGGAGGTAAGGAATTGCCATCTAGCTCTGCACTTGATTCACCTTCTGTTATGAGTAAGCTTGCAACACCACCACATGCTAGTAATCCTGATATGTCGCAAGTTATTGATGATGCTACCTCTGCTATGAATTATGCTATTGATGATGCTAGTACCATGCTTGATGATAATGTGCCACTAGGAGAATTTCTTGATGAACAAATTGCTAGAGCTAAAGAGAATGAAACTACTGAAACTGATGAGATTGCTGAAACTGATGAAGCCTATGAAACTGATGATGACTGTGAAACACCTATTAGTCCTAGCTCTCCTAGTTTTTAAATGCCTAAGATACCTGAAGGTTATGTTATGGACGAAGGGGTAACCAGAGAAATTCTTTCTTGCAAGGATAGAAAAGATCTTAAGAAATTGCTACGCAAGTATAAGGAAAAGACTTTGAATGCTAGAATGAAATGTGATCCTAAGTTTGCTACTTCACCTACCTTTGTTACCGATAAGGATTATGAATTCTGTGTCGACCCAGAGTTAATTACTTTGGTTGAATCTGATCCTTTCCATGGCTATGAAACTGAAAGTGTAGTGGCACACCTTACTAAGCTAAATGATATAGCCACCCTCTTTGCTCATGATGAGAAGATTCGCTACTATTACATCCTTAAGTTATTTCCGTTCTCATTAAAGGGTGATGCTAAGACATGGTACAATACTCTTACTCCTGGTTGTGTGCGTAGTCCCCAGGATATGATTTACTATTTCTCTAAAAAAATATTTTCCTGCTCATAAGAAACAAGCCGCCTTATAGGAAATATTTAACTTTGTGCAAATTGAAGAAGAGAGTCTCCCACAAGCTTGGGGGAGACTTCTCTAGTGGCTTAATGCTTTGCGTGATCATCCTCTCAAGAAAAATGAAATACTTGATATCTTTTATAATGGACTAAATGATGCTTCTAGGGACTTCCTAGATAGTTGTGCTGGTTGTGTTTTCAGGGAATGAACTGTTGAACAAGCTGAGGAATTATTGAATAACATATTGAAGAACTATGATGATTGGACTCTTCCTGAACCGCCGTTTAAACCCACTCCGAAGAAGAGGGGTATCTTATTTCTCAGCCCCGAAGATATGCAAGAGGCAAAGAAATCTATGAAGGAAAAAGGTATTAAAGCAGAGGATATTAAGAATTTACCACCTATTGAAGAAATACATGGCCTAGACACACCACCATCTCCACAAGTGGTAGAGGTAAATTCTTTATTAAAGTTTAATGAAAGTGACATCCCTCACAATAAACATCCTAGTCAATGCTTATATGAGTTTGATAACTATATTATGAACCAAGATCATTTCAATGCACATGTTCTGAAACAATTGAAATATAATTCTGATATGATTGCTCGCTTGAGTGGCTTGCTATTTAGAATCATTAATGATGTTAGAGGTGTAGGAAAGCATGCCTCTATGGTTCAGACTCAGTTAGAACAAGTTGCTAAATCTCAAAAAGAATTGCTTGATGAAATGAATAATAATATGAATGATTTTGCTGCTAGAGTAGTAACTAGAGGAGGTAGAATGACCCAAGAACCACTTTATCCTGAGGGTCACCCTAAAATAATTGAACAAGACTCTCAGAGAATTAATAATGATGCACCTAGTCCTTCTAAGAAGAAAAAGAAAAAGAAAAATGATAGGACTCTGCATACCTCTAGTGAACCTGAGATACAAAAACCTCCTGGTAATAATGATGTCTCTATTTCCGATGCTGAAACTCAGTCTGGTAATGAACATTCACCTAATGATAATGAAAATGATGATGTTGATGTTCATGAAGATTCTCAACCTAACCATGATAAAGAGCCAGATAATGATGTTGAAATAGAGCCTGCTGCTGATCTTGATAACCCACAATCT
Source organism: Elymus sibiricus (assembly GCA_039707655.1). Lineage (NCBI taxonomy): Eukaryota > Viridiplantae > Streptophyta > Magnoliopsida > Poales > Poaceae > Elymus > Elymus sibiricus. The sequence goes on from CM077665.1 coordinate 489,134,088, forward strand.
AAAAATAAACATTATGACAAAAGAGACTTTGTGGCTAGAAAACATGGTAAGGAAAGAGAGCCATGGGTTTAGAAACCCATGCCATTTCCACCTAAGCCATCTAAGAAAAAGGATGATGAAGAATTTGAACGCTTTGCTGAAATGATTAGGCCAGTCTTTTTGCGTACCCGCTTAACTGATATCCTGAAAATGGCCCCTTATGCAAAGTATATGAAAGACATCATCACAAATAAAAGAAAGATACCTGAAGCTGAAATCTCCACCATGCTTTCTAATTACTCTTTTAAGGATGGAGTACCTAAAAAACTTGGAGATCCTAGAATACCAACTATACCTTGCTCCATTAAAAGAAACTATGTCAAAACTGCTTTGTGTGATTTGGGAGCCAGTGTTAGTGTTATGCCTTTCTCCTTATATAAAAGACTTGATTTGAATAAACACACACCTACCAAGCAAAGTCACTTTTCATATCAATGGTAATGAGCACACGGTGCACTTTCCGAAGAAACAATTCCAAGTGAATGGTATAAATGTTATTGAAGAATCCCCGACCATCACTATTGGAAGCTTTAAATTACCTCTACCTACTACCAAAAAGAAATATGATATACTTACTGTTGGAGATATTCACATCCCCATTGAGGTAACTTAGTGTTTTACAAAAGTTCTTCGGTTTCATGCTAATCGGAAGTGGTTGTTAATAAGACTTGATCAACCTTATTAATGAATCATTTTTAGAGGTATGAAGTTGATGAATCTAGTAAGCACGACTCTCTGTCCCCGCCTTTTATTTACTATTTTAGTTAGTCAAATAAAATAAAATGCCATGATTATCCTGTTTTCTATTTTCTCCGTGCAATAAAAAAATGACCAAAAAATAAAAATTCTCAGAATGTTCTGAAAATTTGATACAATTTTTTTCCAAATATTTCTGAATTTCTGGTAAAAATAATACCAGAGGGGGGGTGCACCCGTAGGTCTATGGTGGACTACTCACGCATCATCGGAGAGGCACCAATGAGGATGATGAACCCCTCCATGATGGTGTTAGATTGGATCTCGTGGTTCTGGAACTTGTGGCAGCTGGAATTGTGTTTCGTCGCCTCCTCTAGGGTTTCTGGACTTTTTGAGGATTTATAGAGCTGAGAGGCGGTGGAAAAGACCTTCGTGGGCCCCACGATACATCAGGGCGCGCCAGGGGCCTCTGGCGCGCCCTGGTGTATCATGGGCCCCACAGGCCTCCCCCCAGGTGCTTCCTTGGCTCCCAAGTTGTCTTCTGGTCCAAAAAGAATCTCCAAAAAGTTTTGTGGCATTTGGACTCTTTGGTACTGATATTCTGCGAAGTAAAAAAACAAGCAAAAAACAGCAACTGGCACTGGGCACTATGTCAATAGGTTAGTCCCAAAAAATGATGTAAAGTTCCTATAAAATGATTATAAAACATCCAAGAATGATAATATAACAGCATGGAACAATCAAAAATTATAGATACGTTAGAGACGTATCAGCATCCCCAAGCTTAATTCATGCTCGTCCTCGAGTATGTAAATGATAAAAACAGAATTTTTGATTTGGAATGCTGCCTAACATGTTCATCACATATTCTTTTCTTTTGTAGCATGGACTTTTGGACTTTTAGATGGTTCAAAGCAATAGTCTAGTTTTGACATGAAGACTTTAATACTCAAGCATACCAACAAACAAGCATGTCTTTCAAAATATCAACACTAAAGAAAGTTATCCCTAGCCCATCATGCTCAATCATTGATCCATTCATGAAACACACTCGAATATTAGCTACATCCAATGCACAAGATGATCATAGTTCCCCCTAGTTGGTGCTTTATAAGAGAAGATGGAGACTCAAATTAAAAATAAAAATTGCATAAAGTAAATAGATAGGCCCTTCGCAGTTGGAAGTAGAGATTTGTAGAGGTGCCAGAGCTCAAAGCTTAAATTGAGAGAGAAAAATATTTTGGGTGGCATGCCTTTCCTGTCAACGAAAACGACCGAGTAGTTCTCAATACTTTCCATGCTAGATATATCATAGGTGGTTCCCAAACAGAAAATAAAGTTTATTCCTTTTTCCACCATTCTTTCACAATCCATGTCTAGCCGTATCCACGGATGCCTTCCATACCAACACTTTCTAAGGAATTTATTATTTGACAACATAAAGTAAATTTCTTTTTCATTTCGGGACTGGGCATCCCTATTACCGCCGTGCTCTCGTGCAATGACAAGTGAATAAACACTCATCTTGAGAATAACACATCTAGCATGGAAAAAAATTGGCCACCCCCTGCCGCTTCATGAACGGTACGAGCACACAAAAAGGAAATTCATTTTGAAAATTAGAGATGGCACATACAAATTTGCTTGGAACGGCATGGAAATACCGCATATAGGTAGGTATGGTGGACTCATATGGCAAAACTGGGTTTAAGTATTTTGGATGCACAAGTAGTATTTCTACTTAGTACAAGTGGAGGCTAGCAAATAGATTGAGAAGCAACCAACCAAGAAATGAAAATTCGTATAAATGGGCATTAAGCATAACTAACAACGAATAATGCACCACAAGTAGGATGTAATTTCATTGCATAACTATTGACTTTCATGCTTCCATAGGGAATCACAAACCTTAACACCAATATTCTTACTAAAGCATAATTACTCACCAACATGACTCACATATTACTATCATCATGTCTCAAAACTATTACAAGGAATCAAGTTTAATTTGTCCAATGATCATGAAAGTTTTTATTATATCCCTCTTGAATATCTATCACTTTGGGACTAGTTTCATATATTGCCATTGCTTTTGACAAGCTCAAATAAATTTAAGTGAAGAACATGAGCATAAAAATTTCATCTCTCAAAATAATATAAGTGAAGTATGAGAGAATTTCTTCAAAATTTACTAACTCTCAAATTAATCTAAGTGAATCATGAGAGTATTTCTTCAAAAATTTAAAGCACACCATGCTCAAAAAGATATAAGTGGAGCACTAGAGCAGTTCCATAGCTCAAAAAATTTAAGTGAAGCATATAGAGCAATTCTAACAAATCATAGCATAATTTTGGCTCTCTCAAATAGGTGTGTCCAGCAAGGATACTTGTGACAAACTAAAAAGCAAATCAAGCAAAGCCTCATATAATAGAAGACGCTCCAAGCAAAACTCATGATATGTGACGAATAAAAATATAGCTCCAAGTAAAATACCGATGGTCATTAGAAGAAAGAGGGGATGCCACTTGGAGAATCCCCAAGCTTAGTTGCTTGTTTCTCCTTGGATATTATCTTGGGGTGCCATAGCATCCAAAAGCTTAGACTCTTTTCACTCCTTATTCCTTCATCCATCGTGATCTCACCCAAAACTTGAAAACTTCAATCACACAAAACTTAACAAAACCTTCGTGAGATCCGTTAGTATAATAAAGAAAATCACCACTCTAAGTACTGTTGCAAACCCATTCATATTTTATTATTGCATTATATCTACTGTATTCTAACTTTACCATGGCTTATACCCTCCAATACAAACCATAGATTCATCAAAATAAGCACACAATGCAACGAAAACAGAATCTGTCAAAAACAGAACAGTCTGTAGTAATTTGTACTCTAACCATACTTCTGTAACTCCAAAAATTCTGAAAAATTAGGAACGTAGGCAATTTGTATATCAATCTTGTGTAAAAAATTCAGAATTTTTCGTCGCTTCTGTGAATTTTCAAAATTCTGCTACTGGACGCAAAAGTTTCTGTTTTTCAAAAGGATCATATCAACTATCACCCAACATGATCCCAAAGGCTTTACTTGGCACAAACACTAATTAAAACATAAAAACACAATCATAAAAGTAGCATAATTGTGTCAACACTCAAGAACAGACAGAAAAAGGTAAAGATAAATTTTATTCATTGGGTTGCCTCCCAACAAGCGCTATCGTTTTATGCCCCTAGCTAGGCATAATGCATAGATTCAAGTGTTGTCATATTTAGTTTCCAACTCCTCAATCACACAACTAGATTTCTTCAAGAATTTAGCATGCACACTTTCAATGACAATACTTATAGGAATAAGACTGAAAAATTCATTCTTGTAAGTAGGGTGTTTCGCTATTTCAACAAAATTGGGATAAACACTAATCATTTTAAGATCTTCCTTGTGGCTATTAGATGTGGCATATTTGTTCTTAGTGACTTGTGTAGACTTGCAAATTTTTACAGGAGTTTTTTCAATAGTTTTAACAGACGAAAAGGCTGAGTTCAAGTTACTAAAAATTTCTTCCAACTTATCAATCCGGGAGGGACTTTCTTCTATTCTTTCGTTAACTACGGCTTCCTTTTCCTTTAATAATTTAAAGACATCCCCCGCTTTTGACCCAATTTTATTAGCAAGATTATGCATTTTCTTATCCAAATTTTGAAGATATTCTTTGGTAATCATCTTCTTTTCAATAGCATCTAGCCTTTCCATAACATGTTAGAGAGTTAAGGTTGTTTCATTAATCATGAGAGCTGGTGAACCCACTAGATTTCCCATAGCATTAAAAGCATCCAAAGATGGACACATCAAGAAATTCCCACCGGTAATCGTATCAAGGACGAATCTATACCAAGTGGTGATGCCCACATAAAAACTGCGAAGAAGAACACCGGTAGTGTAGCGTCTCGACTCAAAATGATTCAAGCCTCTGTGTGTTAGTGCCATCCCTAGATCAGTATGCTGGCACACACAGTACATCAATGTATATATCAAAGTGCAATCACATGTAAATAACGTAAAACTGATATATACCTCTTAAATCTCAGCGGAAACAGTCAACGGGAGTGGAGTCCCAATAAACACCAACGGCAGGTTGAGTGTAGACCGTAACCCTGAATCGTACTCTTACTCGTCGTAGAAAAATATTTGCAACATAAGACGTTACAGCCGTGTAGGTCAGTACATTGAATGTACCGGCAAGATCACCATAGAATAAATGATAAAGGCTAATCTATATGCAAAGGCTTTGTGGCTCTGTGTCTGAGTTTTTGCATAAAAGCTGGTTTTATTTTCCCTACAACAAAGGAGTCAAACGGAAATATCACTACAAAGGTTGGTTGTTAATGAGATGGTTCCACCAACCAATTCTCATGTCCCAAAAATTATTAATAGACCCACTCATCATAAAATTTTATTACTTGTGTTGAGACTGGCTGATAGTATCATCTCCGGTGCTCATGTTGTCCATAACCGGGGACACGGCTAATCGATTAGTTTGACACTCTGCGGAGGTTTGTACACTTTACCCGCAAGATTCGATCCCTCCCGTTGTGTCCTCGCACTGCCTGGTGTTTGAGAACGAGACGATCGAAACATGGCCTTCCAAAGCGATCCTCCGGTAGAAAGTCAGTGCCCATCCAATCCTACCGTTCTTCTACATCTCGTAGCAATCTGACCTACCAGAGTCACCACTAAGTTCAACCAAGACAGAGCCCATAATGACTTGCGGTTGCACACGTAAGCTTTCCGGCCTTGAAGTATCCATCCATCTCATTGGACCTGGGTGTCATTCCGTTGGGATGATCACAGGTAGATACCAGGATTCCCGGGCATAACCATGATAGATATCAGGCTGCCAGATGGATGTCCAATCCACCCAGAGGTATATTGAGTCCTTGAAGTCTTGAAGTCTTGATCATCATGTAGGTCTTGAAATAATTAATTAACCTCACAACACTCCTGAATCTCACAACCAAACCCCGTCTACTAAAGCGTAGCAAATGTGAAGTAACATCCCTTCCCGGGCAATGATAACAGGGTGTTGGGTTTTCTCCTACCTCATGATACTACCACAAATTCAAGCTCAATATCCTACTGGATGTATGATGGAGAGATTTATTCTAATGCAAATAAAACATAGGTAATGTAAGATGATCAAAGTGAACTTGCATGTACTGTTGATGAAGATAAATTTCGCTCTCAGAAATAACTTGATAGAACTATTCGTCACTCTTCGATGAAAATCTATATAACCAAACATTGCATTCATATAAGCAATCAAACTAGCATTCAATTCTAACAATCAAAAAGCCACACAAAAACCAAACACAAAAGTGTTGTGATGAAGGAATTACTTAAGACAAAAGTTAAAACAACAAAACTTCATCACAACAACCAAAGGTAGTTTTCCCTACAAATAATCCTATTTTCAAATGCAACAAAACAATAACAAAGCAAAATCTAACAAAAGTATTTTAGTAAATATTTTACTAGCAAAAAGAATTACTTTTGAAGAACAACTAAGAAATATGAAAACAACACCCTAAACAATATAAGTTTTCTAACTAATAGGACATAACAGCAAAGAAAACACTAAGATCATAAAATAACAGAAAAACAAAATATAAAACACTAAATTAACAGAAAATATTTTCTCATAAAACTTTATTACAAAAAAATGAACTAATAGAAAAAAAATAGTAAACTCTTCCTATGACCTAAACAAAATTAACCTTGAATTGACCACAAACAATTTCAACTTTAATACAAATTGTTTCTGGTCTAAACTAAAGTTAACAGAAAAAAATAAAATTTATAAAATAATTTATAGAAAGAAATTTTCAAATAGGAAATAAAACTAGCAATGAAATCAATTTACAAGTTATAATTGAACTAGAATTGATTTCATGCAATCAAAATTAATAAATAAAAATAAGAAATAATATTTGTTGAAATACTACTGCTAACTAACAGAAAACAAAGTAAAACTTTTCAACTAATATAAAATAAAACAAATTAAAAACAATTAAAACAAAAGAAATAGAAATAAACCTAAAAAGAACTAAAGCAGAATCTGTTTTTCTTGAAACCCTAATTTAAATTATTCTAAAAAATTACCAAATTCTACCTACTGATAAACAAAGTCACTAGTGACCAGTAGCAAAAAGAATCAATTAAAAATCTATTTTTAAACTCAAGTTATTCACAAAACAAGATTTAAATCAAATCTGTTTGAATTCAAATTTAAAATATTGAAACATGGTCAAACTTTATATATACAGAAACTGCATAAAATTTGTGACACAATGCAAAAAGAATCAAATTAAAACATTTAAAGACCTAAAAGATATAGCTAAAACAAAAACAGATTCTATTCGGTTAAATAAAACAAAAACAGAAAATAAAACCTAAACTAACGAACAGGGGCGCAACGTGGCAGATTTTGATTGGCTACGGCACGTGCGCGCGAGGGCTAAACTAGCGGACGACCGCTCGTTAGAGAAAAACGCTTCGGTCAAAAGTTAAATAAAAGAAAACCGTCCGGTTTAATAAAACAAAACCGAATCGGTACGTTGATCTAATCTATGCCATTTAAATCAGATCGGACAGAGGGAAGAGGTCCCGGTACTCACCGCGGTGGAGGAGGTCTCCGGCGATGTCTCCGGCGAGGCCGAGGCGGTGAGGTGGTCGGGGGCGACGCTCCGGTGGTCGGGGACGACGGCGAAGATGACCAGGCGACGACGACGAAGTTCCGGCGTCGGAGGGGGTTGGGGACGTCGGGGGTGAGCGCTATGAGCTTGGGAGCTTCGGGAGCTTCCGGTGGAATTCCGACGATGGTGCGGCAACATTCTGGCGAGGGAAGGGAGAAGGTTTGGGGGGGAAACGGGGTGCGGAGGGGCAGGGGGTTTTATAGGGGGCCTCGGGGTCGACCGAAAGGAAAGGGAGAGGGAGATCGGGGCGGACTCGATCTGGCTCCGGTGACGGGAAGGAAGGAGGAGGAAGGAAGGAGAAAGCCGCGGGGATGGAAGGGGCGGTCAGTGGGGCCCAGGGGTCAGTGGGAGAGAGGGAGGGGCGACAGGATCGGTGGCCGATCCGAAATCCCTTCGGATCTAGCGATGGGAATCTGGGCCGCTGTTCTTCCTTAGCGGGCCGATCGGCTTCCTAACGCGCGCGCGCGGTTTTTCCTTTTAAAGAATTCCTTTCCTTTTAATAATTAACAAGAAAGAAAAACTGGAAATAGGAAATAAATATAAATCCAAATATGGAAGTATTATATATCAAAAATATCAGAAAAATAAATGCAATACGATGAACATTTTTTCACGGCCAAAATAAATATTTTTAGAAATATTATTTTTTTAGAAAATGCCTAAATTGTTTTATTTCTTTTGCAAATATTTTTCAAATAACCCCCTGGGTTTTAGGGTTCAAATATTTCACAAAAATGCCCCTGGTATGGAGGGTCATGTTCCTCCTCTCAAATTTGAAATTTGGGGCAATGAACTTTGAATTCTTTCAAGCTTTGAAATAGAACCAAAAATGGAATAGATTCCAAAAACTTTCAAATCCACTTTTCAAATACTTTATTTGAAGAAGTCATGTCATCTTGTCTCCATGATTTGAATTGGATGAATTTGAATTCAAAAGCAAAGGGGGAAAGTCATTTTATTCCCTCTCATTCCAAGTTCAAAAAATGTTTTCAAAAGTTTCAAATTTTCACTCAATTCAATCACTCAATCAAACAATCATTCATTCAATTCATTTATTTAACATTCCAAGTTTTGGGATGTTACAAACCTACCACACTTAAAATGAATCTCGTCCTCGAGATTCGAAGAGGCTAGAAAGAAAAGGTTAGGGTTTGGGGGTCTACTAGCAAATCCATTGACCTGAAAAGTGTGGGTGCTACCACACTTAAAATGAGAGTTACTGGTCCCTTAAAATCATGACCATCCTCTGGGGTCCTTGGTCCACAGAAACTCTTTTGGTGATGTTCTTCCTTTATATTCATAACGTTTCCTTCAAAATCCAGTGTTTCCTTGGTCAATATAAACTTCTTCCGTTACTGGGTCTTCTTAACTGACAAGTCTCGTGATCATTCTAAATAACTTATCGATTATCTCATGGTGGTCTACCATTAGTGGTTATCCTGTAGTGAAATGGGTCTTGTCTTCATCCTCACCATAAAATTTCCTACGTTTGGCAGTAGCTGCCATGTACAAGGGGTCTTCATCGTATCATTCTAAGGCTTAAACAAAAGCTTCAAAGAACGTCGTCTCTTTACTATGGGTAAGTCACTAAGATTTACCATTCCGAATAGCAAGAGCGAATGATAAGAGTAAGTCGTCATGGTGATCAATCCATTCCGCACCCAAATCATTACCTTGTATAAGGTTTAGTGAATCTCGTATTCTAACACTTGGGCATTCTCACAAGCATTGCAAAATTTCTCTTGTCCATGAACGAAGTTCGGTTAAATCCATTGATTCTGCAAGCTAAACAAAGGATCTAGCGTTCCTTCACAACTCTCAGGTTATCGTATACTCCTAAGAAACATCTGTCGATCAAATCGCAACCTCTTCCTTCATGATCTTGGGGTAACGTTCAAATAGAATAATTCTGAGAGTTATTCTTGGTACAGACTCCACTTTGTGGAATTCATTTTCCTTTCCATTGGTCTGTTTACCAATACAGGTGTGGGTTCATCATAAATCATATTCTTCTCATATTCAATCCTTTATTACATCCTAAATCACTTCTCAAAACTCCAAATTTACAAATACTTTATTACAAATGCTGCCATCCACATAGTTTGGTATGGTCAAACATCACTTCCAACTTTATTCATTTGTCCCCCTTGGACATATTTTAGTACCACTGGAACTTTGCGATGTGCTCCTTGAAATCATACATCTTTTGCTTTATCAGGGTGGACATGAGCTTTATCTCCATCATCTCTGTATGCACCTCCCGTAGGTATTCCTGAGTATGACGTAGTCTTGCTTCAAGTATTTCTCCAATCTGACGTATGGCTTCCATGGCAGCTTCACGAACAGCATCGAAGAAAGTTGCTCGTGGTACACGAGAGATGAACAAGTATTGCCCCATGGTCTTTGGGCAAACTCCTTTCACACGGTGGAGGTGTACCTCCACATACCAGAGTTCCACTCCATTTTCCATGAATGGGTAGCCTTTGTAGACTGCATCTCCTTAAAGATGGATGTGCTTCATCATATCCTTCAGGATCCTTGGGTAATCATGATCACTATTCAGGGTCATGATCGTCTCCGGGCCCTTGAGGAAAGACTCATAAAGGGTTGTCATTTGCAGATTGTCAGAAAAGGGTACTCAGACTAATGTATGTATTCTTCTTGGATAAACATCCATATCATCCAAACCAAGTTTCAATTTCACTTCCCAACATCTTATAGGGTATTGTCATCCTTAAAACAAAATGTAATGGGTTATCCATTTACCATATTCTATTGTATCCTTGTACTTTAGCAAAATCCCAGTTTATGCATCAACAACTCATTTTCATCCCTGTTTACGCACATAAGTAGTTCGAAATAATTGTTAACAACACAAAACCTCATTGAGCCTTTCAGCATAGGTCATATCAACTTTCATGAACTATTACAACCTCCAAGTCTTCCATTACATAACTCAACCCATCGTACTTATAAAATTCCTTCCTACTACACTTATTATGATCATCAAAATATCAACTACTCAGTTCCAGCTTTCTTCTTGCCTGGACATTTGTTAGCATAATGTCCTGCTTCCCTACAGTGAAAGCAAATGACTTCCGATAAGTCTCGGGGCTTCTTGATGATGATGTCTGCTCCTTGGGGTCTCTGCTTCTTTTCCGGGCATTGGTCAGCGTAGTGACCTAATTCCTTGCACCTGAAACACATGATATGACTATGGTCCTTCTTTGTAGGAATAGGGTCGTTCTCGCGATGTCTTCGGTTTCTCTTCCTGGACTTGCTTGTTCCGATCAATCCCTCTATTTCATGTGGATCAAGCTCCACTTTTTCTGCCGGGAAGTCTCCCAGATACTCTTGGCTTTCCTTCGTGCAATCCTAGGAAAAATGTCCTTTTTCTCCACATGAGTAGCAGGCATTGGAGAAAAATCTTGTTAAGCCTTGTCCATCAGGGTCTTCCAAATCTTCCTTCATCATACGTTCTTCAAAAATCCCCTTGAACGTTTCCTTCATTGCTTCTTTCTGATTCTTGATAACTTGTTGCACCTTGGGGTAAATGTGGCACTGAGCTGGGTAGTGGGTGGTTCCTTCACACAAGAAACAAGTCACCTGTCTAGTTGGGCATTCCTCGGCTGGATGATTTTCTTCACAATGAGGGCATCCATCCTTGTGTTCTTCCTGGGTGTGTCCTATTTCTCCACGGATCTTGCAAGCACAAATGTTCTTTATATGGCTATCACAGTGCTTCCGGATGAGACGGGATCTTAACAGAGTCTTCTTGAATTCCTCCCAGGTTTTTGCTCCATTACATCCTTGTATGGCTTGATGCATTTTCCACCAAGTTGCAGCACTTTGGGTAAAGTACTGAAGAGCGTATTGAACCTCATACTTCTTTGCAATCGAGTTGCTCCCGAAGCTATTCTCCATGTTTTGAATCCATACTTCTGCCTCCAGCTGGATCATTGGTCCAGAGAATAAAACAAGTCCAGCTTCATTCATGTGACGCCCCCAATTTGACCGTACGCTAATCATACACGCAAATGCGTACGACCAAGATTAGGGACTCACTAATCAATATCACAACACAACACTAGACACAAATTAAAGTCATACAGCTTCATATTACAAGCCAGGGGCCTCGAGGGCTCGAATACAAAGCTCGACAAGCACGAGTCAGCGGAAGCAAATAATATCTAAGTACAGACATAAGTTAAACAAGTTTTCCCTTAAGAAGGCTAGCACAAACATAACTCGGATCGAAAGAGGCGAGGCCTCCTGCCTGGGAACTTCCTATCCTACTGCTGGTCGGGGGCAGCCTCCACGTAGTAGTAGGCTCCGGCGGTGGTGTAGTAGTCGTCTCCGGCATACTCCATCTCCTGGGCTCCGTCATCTGAACGCGGTAATCGTATCGAGGGGGAAAGAGAATGCAAAGCAGCGGTGAGTACTCATCCAAAGTACTCGCAAGACTGACATCAGAACTATGCTAAGTATGCATCAGTATCAAGGAATGGGGTCATATCTGGACTGACTGTAGAAAGCAAGAATGAGAGGGGGAAGGCCTAGTCCTATCGAAGACTAGCATCTTCAACATCTTGCAGCATTAGAAGAGTGTAGATTGGTACTCATATGTAACAATATCATTGTAGCAATTTTATTAAGTAACCACACCCAGAGATTCTCCCTCGACTCCCTGTGAGGAAGCAATCTCGGAGCCAACATTCATTTCAATTTTAAGTCACAATTTTAGTTGTAGTAGATCGAGGTACAAGTCCAAGTCGTCCTGTTACCGTGGACACGGCTATTCGAATAGATGAATTCATACCTACAGGGGTGCACCGCATTTCCAACACGCTTGATCACCTCCGGCCGGACACACTTTCTTGGGTCATGCCCGGCCTCGGGATATCAACACGTCGTCGCCCCACCTAGGCTCAACAGAGAGGCCAGCCCGCCGGTCTAAATCCTAAGCGCACAGGGGTCATGGGCCCACTTGCCCTTTGCGCTCATGCACGACGCGTACGCGGCCGAGGTCAGCCCTAGCACACTCAAATCCAAGAGTTGTGCCGTCCAGGCCACTCGGGCGCGCGCCGCTCCATTGCTGACGTCCGAAGAGCTTCGACTGATACAACGACGCTGAGTACCCATAACTTGTCCCACGTGATGGTTTGGAGCGTAAAAGGTCAAACGACCAACTCAGATCAAATACCCAACCCATTAGCATTTTATTAATGCGGGGCAAGCGCGACCCATGAAGTGCGGTCCCGTCGCCCTGTCTCGAGGATGTGTGGCAAGGGCCTCTCCTGCCCGGCCACGCCTCATCATCATCAAACCGTGGGTACCCCTCAGGGCCGACCCATCACCAACATGTTTATGTAACCAGTTCATAGTAACTGTGTGTATAAAACATCAAGACGGAACCTGAGGAATCACCCTCAAAGGGTCCCGCTCGTTGAAACCGTCAAGGTGGACTTAGAGGAATCACCCTCGAGGGTCCCACACTTGAGGGGTTGCACGACAGAGTCATCGTCGGGAGTGGTGAAGGAGGAATCACCCTCGATAACCACGACCGACTAGCTGCACTACAGAGTTAGCATCATGAGTACTTAACGAGGTGTCACCCTCGGTACTCGATAGTAGCTCTGCAGAGTCGTACAACTAAGGGGTGTGCGGTGATGTTAGGGGCCTGGCTCGTCGATCATGATGACCGAGTAACTGATATTAAAAGTGGGGCAATTGGGACTAAGGGGTCACTTGGGATTCACTGATCAACCTATAGTAAGCAGTTGATATAACAGCAATTGTAGTGGCAGTTTATCAAAAACAGGCTATGCATCAGAAATAGGAGCTAGCTAATATAGTAGCAAAATCTAATGCAAGAATGAGAGGGAAAGAAATGGGCGATATCGGAATGCTCAAGGGAGGGTTGCTTGCCTTGCTGCTCTGCGGTAAAGGCCTGATCGTCAGTCGCGTAGTCGTACCCGGCAGCAGCGTCAATCTCGAGTCTACCGGTAAGAAGAGGGGGGAGAAACAATAAATATAAGGCAGACAGATGCAACACGATGCATAACATGTCAATATGCAGAGCTAGGCATGCACTAACGCAGTACTACACGTCGCGGACGGATCGAAAGAATATCTGACGATATTTTCCGGGTCTCGGGCTACTACCGGACAAACGAAACGGATGGAAAAGTTCCATGTTCGTTATGATAGGAGCACGTGACAGACTAACGGACAGTGTATTCGGATTCGTGGGATTTTTCTGAGCAACTTTCATGTATAAATTATTTTTATCTGACTTACGGTTTATTTTCTATTAAATTTTAAAGTTTTAATAATATTCTAAAATTTTCTGGAATTTATTTAATTTCGAAAATAAATTAAATGGAAAAGGATAGATGCACCCGAAAGTGTACCCCGCAAAGAGGACAGAGGGGCTGACAGGTGGGGCCAGGTCAACTGTTGACTCAGCAGTCAACAGTTGACTGGTCAAACGTGAACAGTGCGAAGGGGCCTACATGTCATTGACAGAGTTAAATTAAAGGTTTATTTTAACTAGGTGGGGTCCACCTGTCAGTGATATATTAGACTAAACTTAACTAGGTACCAATTAACCTAAGGGCATGTACAATGGTTGATAAGATAGTCTTATCTTAAGTCTTGCATGTAATTTAGAGATGACAAATTTTTTTGTCTACAATGGGTTATCTCTTAGCCTTATCTTTGATAACTAGCTATTCCTAAAAACGTGGTGAGACAAATTGTGCTAAGAGATCACCTCTTGTTTTCTCTTAAATAAGAAAAGGCAAAGCTTTTTTCTGAGTTGTCTCTCTTCCACCTCATCATTTATCCTACATGGCATTCTTAAAATAGCATCATTGTACATGCCCTAAACTCAAACTTACACACACGCTGCGCACACACACAGTACACACACTCACACTTACACACACACGCTGCGCACACACACAGCACACACCTCACGCACACACAGCCGCACAGCCATGGCGCTCGCCATGGCTAGCAGCAGCAGCAGCAGCTTGCGGCAGCCTCTAGTAGTAGCAGCATAGCAGCACGCAGGAACAACAGTAGTAGCAGCTGGCGAGCGGCAACAGCAGCTGGAGCGGACAGCAACAGTGAGCAGGGCAGGCGCAGCGAGCGGCCGAGTAGCAAAGTAGCAGCAGTACACGAGCAGGGGCACTAGCGTCGGCGAGCAGCGGAGCGCAGGCGCGGACGGCTGCGGGCGGACGCGGCCAGGGGCGCGCGAACGCGCGCGCAGACGGACGCGGGGCACAGGAACAGCGCGAGCACATGCCTCGGGCGCGGCCATGGCGGCTGTAGATCGGGGAAGACGGCAAACTGCGACAAATCAAAGGGGAAACGGAGGGAATGGATGCTGGGACTCACCACGAGCTCGATGGCGAGGTCGGGGAGGCCGGGGGCGGCTCGGAGCAGCGGGGACCGGCGACGAGATGCGGCGGCCGGAACGGAGATGATGACGATAGCGAGCGCCCGAGACGTCCCAGCTCGATTCGATGCATGCAGGTGAAGGAGACGGCGGCGGTCCTCCTCGACGCGCTGGTGCGTCGAGGGACGGCCGGTGGCCGCGGGATCGACAGCGAGCGCGTCGGCAAAGGCTCGGGCGCGAGCTAAATCAGAGGAAGCGGGGCGAGGGAAACAAAAATTGGGCTAGGGTTTCGTCTACGGGGTTGGGGGGTGGCGCCCTTATCCCCTCCGGGGCATCGCCGGCGAGGTGGTCCGGCTGGGACGCGCCCGGTTGCGTGCGCGCCTCGGTCGCCACCGCCTGTAGCGAGGTTGGGGACGACCGAGGGGGCTGGCTGGGCCGACCTGGGCCTGCCACTGTGGCCTAAGGCCCAGGCAGGGTTTTTTTTTAAGTTTTCTTAATTTTTCTGTTTGAATTAATTACACAACCAATTTGACTTAAAATAGGCCACTTGGTCAAATATTAGTGTAACAATATTTGAAACAGCCAAAAAAAGTTTGGAGGCCTTTGAAACTGTTTGAAATTTACTAAATTCAAAAAGGGCAAATAAACAATAATTTGGCCTCTGTTATTATTGTTTAGAGGTACTTTAAACAATTGATAAAATGTTGGTTTCAATTTTATAAATGTTTAGGGGATATTTGTAATCCACCCAAGATTTTAGTTTTCAGGTTTGCGAAAATACTTAAACCACTTATCAACTAAATTTTGAATTTCAAAGGAAATTTGAAAAGAGGTATGATTCAAAAGTGATCAAACATTGTTTAGCAAAAACATGGATTAGCTTAATCTGGTGATCGTTGTAGCTTAATTACCAAGATCACTGTAGCAGGGATCCAGGGTGTCACAACTCTCCCCTACTAAAAGAAATTCTCGTCTCGAGAATTAAGAGGTAGACGAATGGGGGAAAGTTTGGTTACGAAATTCTAACGAGTCCTTTCGTTCTTGGCTGCTCTCATCGACGAGGTTGGTCCTTCTTGTTGATGTTTCCACTACTCTGATTCAGGTCAATCTGATGAAGTCGTCATCCTTTTTGTGGGATCTTCATCGTCCTACGAATGCGATTGGAGGGAAAACTCTGGAAGACGTAACTCCACAAAGTTGGGCATCTTACGGCGAACTCAGGGAAGAAGACATGAATTATTTTTCGAGTGGTAACTCAAGGAATTCATTGAGAGCAATATGCGATGGTACAAAAGTTTCAAACGGGTAGGCAACCATTCGATGCCTGATCAGAAGGTGAAAGGGGCGTTCAGAGCAACGAAAAAAAAATGTTGCGTCTGATACTAGAATAGGTCAACCCTTGGACGGTGGCTCGGGAATTACATACGATGCCAAGTGCAAAAGATACTTTGGAAGCAAAGATGTACATGAGAGTCAGGTTTCGATCCTGTGGAACTGTGGGTTATGGGCCCACCATGTGGGTTAAGAGTAGGAAGAGCGGTGACATCTTACACGGTCATGGTAGCAAGACATGTCAGAGTAAAGCGTGTCAGTTATGTTGGCAGCAATGTCGGTACCAAGGGCGGGGGACGAATAGAACCATTTTCCTGCTCGTTGAAACGAGGCGGACCAATAGGCAAAGTTCTAGTCCACCGGCGGTTACCGGAATGTTATCAACAATAGTAACAGGGTCTTACAAACAGAGTTTTTCACTGAGGTGTCTACCTAAGCAGGGAATTACCACTGCTCAGATAAGTTAGATTACCAGAAAGGTTAAACAGACCAATGGAAGGAAAAAATGTGGTTAATAGATTAACCAGACCAATGGAAAGGAAAAGGTGTTTATACCCCTTTGAAAATACCCCAACCATCATATCTGACTGAGATTCAGATCTGGTTGGTGTCAGGATTCTTCAGACTTAGCAGGCCTAAGAAGGAAAAAGGATGCAACACACATCGACGAGATCACATTGCAAGATCCTTAAAAAATGAACTATGGAAGCAAGTTTTGAAATCATGAGTTGGATTGCAAGACACATGATCACAATGTCGAGACATTTGTGTCCACATGGAAGTTTTTAGAATGGGATGCAATCAAGTTCTAGTTGAGAACCATCATAGAGGACTTCAAAGTACTCGTGTAAGCCCAGATTAGCTCTTACAAATAACTTCTTTTCCCAGATCAATTCAATCAGTGGCTTGGCTTGCTAGGAAATACCTAGGGAGTGAAGGTAGCAAACCTACCAGGCCATAGAATACTTCGCACATGCATGAATGAATTGGAACGATTCTAGAGGAAGCGAAACAAAAGTTTCTCATAATCACAACGGCAAGATGCACGTGAACTTAGAGAAAAAAACACTTCCTTTATCAAACATATCCTTCATGAGCTAGACACAAAGATAATGCGTTCAAGGTTTCCAACACTAGCTTAAATGTTCACCATGAACCACGAAGAAGATGAGGATGTGGCTGATGAGCTCAGCAACAATTCGTTGAGATTTCCACAAGGATGGATTTCCACGATTGAGAGGAAAAGGTGATAGCATTGGTCAAACCAGATGATATATTGAGGTATGCCCGAGGGAAACATCCACAATTAAACATTAATCGAAAGGTGCAACCAAAATCCGGACTAAGTAGTACGAACAATGTTAGAATGTTGATTCAACAGCCAACACACTAAGGATGGACTTGTTGTTCATTAACTCCAAGGTAATAGAGTTGCTATGCCATAAGTGTTGAATTTACACATCACAGTCCATTTGTCGGTATTCCGATTAGAACAACACGGGAACTAAGAAAAGGAAAGTGATGGCAAGAAGTATCACTATATCAAGAATTCTTAAGACGTGTGAAATCCTCACGACATTCTCGACAAAAGAGGGTAATGCCCCAAGATAGAACAAAACACAAAAAGGCTAGAAAGGAGCTTAAGGTTCACCCAAAATAAGACCAAGTCTTCGTTTGGAAGGAAGGCAAAGGTGTCGTCAAAGACAATACCAATTACCAAGGCAAGGATGCTACTTCTCATCATGAATTCAATTGATACCCTGGAAGAGCTTAGAATGTTGATGATGATCACGACACAATTGCCGAGAAGTTTCTTGAAGACGTAATCGATCAACGACGACATCAAGCAAGGAAATGATGAAGCGAAGGGTGGACGGAACCACAGATTAGAGTGCTAGCTCAGAATCAAAATTACCTTTCAAGACAACCAACATGACATTGAAAACTCGATGTAAGCTTAGTGCACCGTTGGAATTGTGCTTCAGGGATGAAGGATATAGATAGCATGGTCAAGCTTTAGCATGACGATGATGATGTAGCCTAACAGCTTGGGATGACATGATCAAGTGCAAACTCATAAGCAAAGAAGATTACTAAGAGTTGTTGAATCGTAATGCGGTCTCGATCCAATTATCGGTGTCCTTGAGTGTCCAACAATTTAGAACATGAGGAAACTGGAATCAGTGAAGGAAACATAGCTGATGAGGAGCATTATAAGAAGCTATGTAGTTCCATGATTTTCTCGAGATACCAGGGGTAATACTCGGATGTAGATCAAAATTAAATCTTGGACCGATGTATTGATTTGCAGAAGACAAGTTCTTAAACTGGTCTAAAAATGGGATCAAAGAAGAACAATCATGGTCAGAACCACAGTTGTAAAGTATCAATTCACAGATACAAGGTCAAATCATACAAAGAGAAAGATTATTGATACGAGAAGCTCCTATGATAAGATCAACATCGTTTCCATGGGCATGAACACAAGGTACAAGGTCGACTCCCACTTCATCAATGCATCACCTTCCATTTACCCTCGCTTTCGATGAGGTTGTAGCTTTGAAAGATTATCCGGCAAAACAACAAAAGAGTAGGACTCGTGAAAACTCTTAAGTTCACACGAATTAAGGAAGGCATACGTTCAACCCATCGGGGCATCTTAGGAACATATACCACAAGCTTCAAGAGTAATTAACACATGTTTGACAATAGAGCATGGCTGGCAAAAGCATAGGATACAACTTATCAGAGGAAGAAGACACAATTTACCAATGGCATCATGCATCAGGGGAAGAACTCACAAGGATTTTGAATGTGAAGGATGTTGTCGGATAATAACCCAACAATGGTTTTGGCGTCCCACAAAGGAATCTAATGTGAGTATTGGAACTCAATCAGTGTAAGAAAGAATGCAAGGCATCAGATTATAGAACATCCAATTAAATCGATGCTTAAATAACCAAGGAATTAAGATTTCCCAATTGGTGTATCAGAATCAGATGCTTCGATCAAATACAAGTAAGCTGAATGGACTTAGATGGACAATCAATCAAAGTTGATTTGTCGAGAACCAACTCATGTTTGGCAAGGCGTCTGAGTCGGACAGATAATTTATGAGAAACAATTGATGACTGCGTGCATTCACACATAGGTTGAATCGATAAAATCAAATGACAACCACAAAGGATTTGCTTAATATTGCTAGACATATGGAATTAACCATAATGCAAACAGGTGAGAAAGGTCAAGAGCAAAAGGCTACTGGGAATTACGGAAGTTCAAATAGCAATTCGAAGGATTTTGTGGAACCCATGACAACTGAGGACGAACGAATCCCCGGTAAATGCGAGGAATTATTCGGAGGGGTTGACGGTGGAAGAGAATCGCAAAAGCGATGAGCACAAGTTCTCGGGAGAACATCGAAGAGTATCTTCAGAGTCTTCTGGTGAATCAAGCCATCATCTGGAAGGAGGGGCTCTCCGGGAGGAAGAAGTTACGAGAACCTAGAGTTAGAGTTAGCAAAATCTTTAACCCGAAAGAGAAGAGAGATCAGAACCCAGAGTATAGACGAGGAATAAAAGATCCTAATACCACCTGATTGAGACGTGGGCCCGTAAGCCACACAACAATGTTAGTAAAGTTTTTCAAGTACTAGACTCAACTTCGGCCAAGGAGTTGGAAAGGGGGCTACCTACAGGCAGTCGGCTCTGATACCAACTTGTGACGCCCCCAATTTGACCGTACGCTAATCATACACGCAAATGCGTACGACCAAGATTAGGGACTCACTAATCAATATCACAACACAACACTAGACACAAATTAAAGTCATACAGCTTCATATTACAAGCCAGGGGCCTCGAGGGCTCGAATACAAAGCTCGACAAGCACGAGTTAGCGGAAGCAAATAATATCTGGGTACAGACATAACTAAACAAGTTTTGCCTTAAGAAGGCTAGCACAAACATAACTCGGATCGAAAGAGGCGAGGCCTCCTGCCTGGGAACCTCCTATCCTACTGCTGGTCGGGGGCAGCCTCCACGTAGTAGTAGGCTCCGGTGGTGGTGTAGTAGTCGTCTCCGGCGTACTCCATCTCCTGGGCTCCGTCATCTGAACGCGGTAATCGTATCGAGGGGGAAAGAGAATGCAAAGCAGCGGTGAGTACTCATCCAAAGTACTCGCAAGACTGACATCAGAACTATGCTAAGTATGCATCAGTATCAAGGAATGGGGTCATATCTGGACTGACTGCAGAAAGCAAGAATGAGAGGGGGAAGGCCTAGTCCTATCGAAGACTAGCATCTTCAACATCTTGCAGCATTAGAAGAGTGTAGATTGGTATTCATATGTAACAATATCATTGTAGCAATTTTATTAAGTAACCACGCCTAGAGATTCTCCCTCGACTCCCTGCGAGGAAGCAATCTCGGAGCCAGCATTCATTTCAATTTTAAGTCACAATTTTAGTTGTAGTAGATCGAAGTACAACTCCAAGTCGTCCTGTTACCGTGGACACGGCTATTCGAATAGATGAATTCATCCCTGCAGGGGTGCACCGCATTTCCAACACGCTTGATCACCTCCGGCCGGACACACTTTCCTGGGTCATGCCCAGCCTCGGGATATCAACACGTCGTCGCCCCACCTAGGCTCAACAGAGAGGCCAGCCCGCTGGTCTAAATCCTAAGCGCACAGGGGTCGTGGGCCCACTTGCCCTTTGCGCTCCTGCACGATGCGTATGTGGCCGAGGTCAGCCCTAGCACACTCTAATTCAAGAGTTGTGCCGTCCAGGCCACTCGGGCGCGCGCCACTCCATTGCTGACGTCCGAAGAGCTTCGGCTAATACAACGACGCTGAGTACCCATAACTTGTCCCACGTGAAGGTTTGGTGCGTGAAAGGTCAAACGACCAACTCAGATCAAATACCCAACCCATTAGCATTTTATTAATGCGGGGCAAGCGCGACCCATGAAGTGCGGTCCCGTCGCCCCGTCTCGAGGATGTGTGGCAAGGGCCTCTCCTGCCCATCCGCGCCTCATCATCATCAAACCGTGGGTACCCCTCAGGGCTGACCCATCACCAACATATTTCTATAACCAGTTCATAGTAACTGTGTGTATAAAACATCAAGACGGAACCTGAGGAATCACCCTCAAAGGGTCCCGCTCGATGAAACCGTCAAGGTGGACTTAGAGGAATCACCCTCGAGGGTCCCACACTTGAGGGGTTGCACGACAGAGTCATCGTCGGGAGTGGTGAAGGAGGAATCACCCTCGATAACCACGACCGACTAGCTGCACTACAGAGTTAGCATCATGAGTACTTCACGAGGTGTCACCCTCGGTACTCGATAGTAGCTCTGCAGAGTCGTACAACTAAGGGGTGTGCGGTAATGTGAGGGGCCTGGCTCGTCGATCATGATGACCGAGTAACTGATATTAAAAGCGGGGCAACTGGGACTAAGGGGTCACTTGGGATTCACTGATCAACCTATACTAAGCAGTTGATATAACAGCAGTTGTAGTAGCAGTTTATCAAAAACAGGCTATGCATCAGAAATAGGAGCTAGCTAATACAATAGCAAAATCTAATGCAAGAATGAGAGGGAAAGAAATGGGCGATATCAGAATGCTCAAGGGAGGGTTGCTTGCCTTGCTGCTCTGCGGTAAAGGCCTGATCGTCAGTCGCGTAGTCGTACCCGGCAGCAGCGTCAGTCTCGGAGTCTACCGGTAAGAAGAGGGGGGAGAAACAATAAATATAAGGCAGACAGATGCAACACGATGCATGACATGTCAATATGCAGAGCTAGGCATGCACTACCGCAGTACTACACGTCGCGGACGGATCGGAAGAATATCTGACGATATTTTCCGGGTCTCGGGCTACTACCAGACGGACGAAACGGATGGAAAAGTTCCATGTTCGTTATGATAGGAGCACGTGACAGACTAACGGACAGCGTATTCGGATTTGTGGGATTTTTCTGAGCAACTTTCATGTATATATTATTTTCATCTGACTTACGATTTATTTTCTATTAAATTTTAAAGTTTTAATAATATTCTGAATTTTTTTGGAATTTATTTAATTTCGAAAATAAATTAAATGGAAAAGGATAGATGCACCCGAAAGTGTACCCCGCAAAGAGGACAGAGGGGTTGACAGGTGGGGCCAGATCAACTGTTGACTCAGCAGTCAACAGTTGACTAGTCAAACGTGAACAGTGCGAAGGGGCCTACATGTCATTGACAGAGTTAAATTAAAGGTTTATTTTAACTAGGGGGGGTCCACATGTCAGTGATATATTAGACTAAACCTAACTAGGTACCAATTAACCTAAACTCACACTTACACACACACGCTGCGCACACACACAGTACACACACTCACACTCACACACACTCACGCACACACATAGCACACACCTCACGCAC
The DNA here is from genome assembly GCA_039707655.1 of Elymus sibiricus. Classification (NCBI taxonomy): domain Eukaryota; kingdom Viridiplantae; phylum Streptophyta; class Magnoliopsida; order Poales; family Poaceae; genus Elymus; species Elymus sibiricus. The sequence goes on from CM077665.1 coordinate 489,156,747, forward strand.
ACACAGCCGCACAGCCATGGCGCTCGCCATGGCTAGCAGCAGCAGCAGCTTGGGCTGCCTCTAGTAGTAGCAGCATAGCAGCACGCAGGAACAACAGTAGTAGCAGCTGGCGAGCGGCAACAGCAGCTGGAGCGGACAGCAACAGTGAGCAGGGCAGTCGCAGCGAGCGGCCGAGCAGCAAAGTAGCAGCAGTACACGAGCAGGGGCACTAGCGTCGGCGAGCAGCGGAGCGCAGGCGTGGGCGGCTGTGGGCGGACGCGGCCAGGGGCACGCGAACGCGCGCGCGGACGGACGCGAGGCACAGGAACAGCGCGAGCACATGGCTCGGGCGCAGCCATGGCGGCTGTAGATCGGGGAAGACGGCAAACTGCGACAAATCAAAGGGGAAACGGAGGGAATGGATGCGGGGGCTCACCACGAGCTCGATGGCGAGGTCGGGGAGGCCGGGGGCGGCTCGGAGCAGCGGGGACCTGTTGGGGAACGTTGCATGGAAAACAAAAAAATTTCTACGCACACGCAAGATCTATCCATGGAGATGCATAGCTACGAGAGGGGGAGTGTGTCTACGTACCCTCGTAGACCGTAAGTGGAAGCGTTAGAACAACGCAGTTGATGTCGTCGAACAACTTCACGATCCAACCGACCGAGCACCGAACGTACGGCACCTCCGCGTTCAGCACACGTTCAGCTCGGTGACGTCCTCGACTTCTTGATCCAGCAAGACGGCGAGGTAGTGGATGAGTTCCGGCAGCACGACGGCGTGGTGATGGTGATGGTGATGCTATCTCCGCAGGGCTTCGCCCAAGCACTGCGAAAATATGACCGAGGGACGGAACTATGGAGGGGGGCGCCGCACACGGCTAAGACAATGTTGTGTCTCCTTTGGGGCGCCCCCTCTCCTCTATTTATATATGTTTAGGGGCTTGGAGTAGAAGGAATGGTGTCATGTGAACAGTAACCGTGAATAGTACACACGTGGACTTGGACTCCAAAGTCCAATCCTATTCCTACTAGGATTCTCCCTTTTTTCCTTCCCTAGCTGCGTGGGCTTTTGAGGACTTGGTGCGCCTGGCCCAATAAGGCCAGGGCGCCTCCCCTTAGCCCATGCCAGCCCTTGGGACGTGGTGGACCCACTTGTGGACTTCCGGACTCCTCCGGAATCCTCCGGAACCTTCTGGAAGCTTCCCGGTACAATACCGAAAAAACTGCACCTTTTTCCGGAACCCGAAATATGACTTCCCATATATAAATATTTACCTCTCGACCATTCCGAGACTCCTCGTGACGTCCGGGATCTCATCCGGGACTCCGAACAATATTCGGTTACCAATTCACATAACTCATATAACACTATATCGTCAACGAACGTTAAGCGTGCGGACCCTACGGGTTCGGAAATGATGTAGACATGACTGAGACGCCTCTCCGGTCAATAACCAATAGCAGAACCTGGATGCTCATATTGGTTCCTACATATTCCACAAAGATCTTATCGGTCGAACCGCAATGACAACATACGTAATTCCCTTTGTCCGTCGGTATGTTACTTGCCCGAGATTCGATCGTCGGTATCTCCATACCTAGTTCAATCTCATTACCGGCAAGTCTCTTTACTCGTTCCGTAATACATCATCCCGTAACTAACTCCTTAGTCACTTTGCTTGCAAGCTTCTTATGATGTGCATTACCGAGAGGGCCCAGAGATACCTCTCCGAAACACGGAGTGACAAATCCCAGTCTCGATCCATGCCAACTCAACGGACATTTTCAGAGATACCTGTAGAGCATCTTTATGATCACCCAGTTACGTTGTGACGTTTGATAGCACACAAGGTATTCCTCCGGTATCCGGGAGTTGCATGATCTCATGGTTTGAGGAACATGTATTTGACATTTCAAGAAAGCAGTAGCAATAAACAGAACGATCATATGCTAAGCTAACGGATGGGTCTTGTCCATCACATCATTCTCCTAATGATGTGATCCCGTTATCAAATGACAACTCATGTCTATGGTTAGGAAACCTTAACCATCTTTGATCAACGAGCTAGTCTAGTAGAGGCTCACTAGGGACACGGTATTTGTTTATGTATTCACACATGTATTTTATTTTCCAGTCAATACAATTCTAGCATGAATAATAAACCTTTATCATGAACAAGGAAATATAAAATAATAACAACTTTATTATTGCCTCTAGGGCATATTTCCATCAGTCTCCCACTTGCACTAGAGTCAATAATCTAGATTACATAGTAATGAATCTAACACCCATGGAGTCTTGGTGCTGATCATGTTTTGCTCGTGGAAGAGGCTTAGTCAACGGGTCTGCCACATTCAGATCCGTGTGTACTTTGCAAATTTCTATGTCTCCATCCTTGACATATTCACGAATGGAGTTGAAGCGTCTCTTGATGTGTTTGGTCTTCTTGTGAAACCTGGGCTCCTTGGCTATGGCAATTGCTCCAGTGTTGTCACAAAAGATTGTCATTGGACCCGATGCACTAGGTATTACACCTAGATCGGATATGAACTCCTTCATTCAGACTCCTTCATGTGCTGCTTCCGAAGCAGCTATGTATTCCGCTTCACACGTAGATCCCGCCACGACGCTCTGCTTGGAACTGCACCAACTGACAGCTCCACCATTTAATATAAATACGTATCCGGTTTGTGACTTAGAGTCATCCGGATCAGTGTCGAAGCTTGCATCGACGTAACCCTTTACGACGAGCTCTTCGTCACCTCCATAAACGAGAAACGTGTCCTTGGTCCTTTTCAGGTACTTCAGGATATTCTTGACCGCCGTCCAGTGATCCATTCCTGGATTACTCTGGTACCTCCCTGCCAAACTTATGGCAAGGCACACATCAGGTCTGGTACACAGCATGGCATACATAATAGAACCTATGGCTGAGGCATAGGGAATGACTTTCATTTTCTCTATATCTTCTGCCGTGGTCGGGCATTGAGTCTGACTCAACTTCACACCTTGCAAGACAGGCAAGAACCCTTTCTTTGACTGATCCATTTTGAACTTCTTCAAAACTTTGTCAAGGTATGTGCTTTGTGAAAGTCCTATCAAGCGTCTTGATCTATCCCTATAGATCTTGATGCCCAATATATAAGCAGCTTCACCGAGGTCTTTCATTGAATTTTTTTTATTCAAGTATCCCTTTATGTCATCCAGAAATTCTATATCATTTCCAATCAACAATATGTCATCCACATATAATATTAGAAATGCTACAGAGCTCTCACTCACTTTCTTGTAAATACAGGCTTCACCGTAAGTCTGTACAAAACCATATGCTTTGATCACCTCATCAAAGCATATATTCCAACTCCGAGATGCTTGCACCAGTCCATAGATGGATCACTGGAGCTTGCACACTTTGTTAGCACCCTTAGGATCGACAAAACCTTCTGGTTGCATCATATACAACTCTTCTTTGAGAAAACCATTAAGGAATGCAGTTTTGACATCCATTTGCCAGATTTCATAATCATAAAATGCGGCAATTGCTAACATGATTCGGACAGACTTAAGCATCGCTACGGGTGAGAAAGTCTCAACGTAGTCAACCCCTTGAACTTGTCGAAAAACTTTCACGACAAGTCGAGCTTTGTAGACAGTGATATTACCATCAGCATCTGTCTTCCTCTTAAAAATCCATTTATTCTCAATGGCTTGCCGATCATCGGGCAAGTCCACCAAAGTCCACACTTTGTTCTCATACATGGATCCTATCTCAGATTTCATGGCCTCAAGCCATTTGTCGGAATCCGGGCTTATCATAGCTTCTTCATAGTTCGTAGGTTCGCTGTTGTCTAACAACATAACTTCCAGAACAGGATTACCGTACCACTCTGGTGCGGAACGTACTCTGGTCGACCTACGAAGTTCAGTAGTAACTTGATCTGAAGTTTCATGATCTTTATCATTATCTTCCTCTCTTATTGGTGTAGGCATCACGGGAACGGTTTTCTCTGATGAGCTACTTTCCAATTCGAGAGAAGGTACAATTACCTCATCAAGTTCTACTTTCCTCCCACTCACATCTTTCGAGAGAAACTCCTCTAGAAAGGACTCATTCTTGGCAACAAAGACCTTGCCTTCGGATCTGTGGTAGAAGGTGTACCCAATTGTTTCTTTAGGGTATCCTATGAAGACGCACTTCTCCGCTTTGGGTTCGAGCTTATCAGGTTGAAGCTTTTTCACATAAGCATCGCATCCCCAAACTTTAAGAAACGACAGCTTAGGTTTCTTGCCAAACCATAGTTCATATGGTGTCGTCTCAATGGATTTAGACAGTGCCCTATTTAACATGAATGCAGCTGTCTCTAATGCATAACCCCAAAACGATAGTGGCAAATCGATAAGAGACATCATAGAATGCACCATATCCAATAAAGTATGGTTACGACGTTCGGACACACCATTACGCTGTGGTGTTCCAGGTGGCGTGAGTTGTGAAACAATTCCACATTTTCTTAAATGAAGGCCAAACTCGTAACTCAAATATTCGCCTCCGCAATCAGATCATAGAAACTTTATTTTCTTGTTACGATGATTCTCTACTTCACTCTGAAATTCTTTGAACTTTTCAAATGTTTCAGACTTGTGTTTCATCAAGTAGATATACCCATATCTACTCAAATCATCTGTGAAGGTTAGAAAATAACGATACCCGCCGCGTGCTTCAACATTCATCGGACCGCATACATCGGTATGTATTATTTCCAACAAATCAGTAGCTTGCTCCATTGTTCCGGAGAACGGAGGTTTAGTCATCTTGCCCATGAGGCATGGTTCGCAAGTATCAAATGATTCATAATCAAGAGATTCCAAAAGTCCATCCGCATGGAGTTTCTTCATGCGCTTTACACCAATATGACCTAAACGGCAGTGCCACAAGTATGTTGCACTATCATTATCAACTTTGTATCTTTTGGCATCAATATTATGAATATGTGTATCACTACGATCGAGATTCAACAAGAATAGACCATTCACAAAAGGTGTGTGACCATAAAAGATGTTACTCATATAAATAGAACAACCATTATTCTCTGACTTAAATGAATAACCATCTCGCAATAAACAAGATCCAGATATAATGTTCATGCTCAACGCTGGCACCAAATAACAATTATTGAGGTCTAAAACTAATCCCGAAGGTAGATGTAGAGGTAGCGTGCCGACGGCGATCACATCAACCTTGGAACCATTCCCGACGCGCATCGTCACCTCGTCCTTAGCCAATCTTCGCTTATTCCGTAGCTCCTGTTTCGAGTTACAAATATGAGCAACCGAACCAGTATCAAATACCCAGGCGCTACTGCAAGCATTAGTGAGGAACACATCAATAACATGTATATCAAATATACCTTTGGTCACTTTGCCATCCTTCTTATCCGCCAAATACTTGGGACAGTTCCGCTTCCAGTGACCAGTCCCTTTGCAGTAGAAGCACTCTGTTTCAGGCCTGGGTCCAGCTTTGGGTTTCTTCGTGGGAGCGGCAACTTGCTTGCCGTTCTTCTTGAAGTTCCCCTTCTTTCCCTTGCCCTTTTTCTTGAAACTAGTGGTTTTGTTAACCATCAACACTTGATGCTCCTTCTTGATTTCTACCTCCGCTGATTTCAGCATCGCGAAGAGCTCGGGAATTGTCTTCTCCATCCCTTGCATATTATAGTTCATCACGAAGCCTTTATAGCTTGGTGGCAGTGACTAAAGAACTCTGTCAATAACACTCTCAACCGGAAGATCAATTCCCAGCTGAGTCAAGTGGTTGTGGTACCCAGACATTCTGAGTATGTGTTCACTGACAGAACTGTTTTCCTCCATCTTACAGCTAAAGAACTTGTTGGAGACTTCATATCTCTCAACCCGGGCATTAGCTTGAAATATCAATTTCAGCTCTTGGAACATTTCATATGCTCCATGGCGTTCAAAACGCTTTTGCAGTCCCGGTTCTAAGCCATAGAGCATGGCACACTGAACTATCGAGTAGTCATCAGATCGATCCTGCCAGGCGTTCACAACGTCTGCAGCAGCTCCTGCAGCAGGTCCATCACCTAGCGGTGCATCAAGGACATAATTCTTCTGTGCAGCAATGAGGATAATCCTCAAGTTACGGACCCAGTCCGTGTAGTTGCTACCATCATCTTTCAACTTAGCTTTCTCTAGGAACGCATTAAAATTCAACGGAACAGTAGCACGGGCCATTTATCTACAACATAGATATGCAAAGAAACTATCAAGACTAAGTTCATGATAAATTAAGTTTAATTAATCAAATTACTAATGAACACCCACTTAAATTAACATCCCTCAAGTTAACTAAGTGATACATGATCCAAATCAACTAGCCCATGTCCGATGATCACGTGAGATGGGATAGTCATCAATGGTGAACATCTCCATGTTGATCATATCTACTATATGACTCATGTTCGACCTTTCGGTCTCCAGTGTTCCGAGACCATGTCTGTACATGCTAGGCACGTCAAGTTTAACCCAAGTATTATGCTTGTGTAAAACCGGCTTACACCCGTTGTATGTGAACGTAGAATCTATCACACCCGATCATCACGAGGTGCTTCGAAACGACGAACTTTAGCAACGGTGCATACTCGGGGAGAACACTTTTATCTTGAAATTTAGTGAAGGGATCATCTTATAATGCTACCGTCATTCTAAGCAAAATAAGATGCATAAAGGATAAACATCACCTGCAATCAAAATATGTGACATGATATGGCCACCATCTTGTGATTTTCATCTCCATCTCCAAAGCATCGTCATGATCTCCATCGTCACTGGCTCGACACCTTGATCTCCATCGTTGCGTCATGGTCGTCTCGCCAACTATTGCTTCTACAACTATTGCTAACGCATAGCGATAAAGTAAAGCAATTACATGGCGCTTGCATTTCATACAATAAAGAGACAACCATAAGGCTCCTGCCGGTTGCCGATAAATTACAAAACATGATCATCTCATACAATAATGTATATCACATCATGTCTTGACCATATCATAGCACAGCATACCCTGCAAAAACAAGTTAGACGTCCTTTACTTTGCTGTTGCAAGTTTTACGTGGCTGCTACGGGCTTCTAGCAAGAACTGTTCTTACCTACGGCACAAAACCACAACGGTGATTTATCAAGTTTGTTGTTTTAACCTTCAACAAGGACCGGCCGCAGTCAAATTCGATTCAACTAAAGTAGGAGAAACAGACACCCGCCAGCCACCTTTATGCAAAACAAGTTGCATGTCTGTCGGTGGAACCGGTCTCATGTACGTGGACAAGTAAGGTTGGTCCGGGCTGCTTCTTCTTACAATACCGCCGAATCAAAATAAGACGTTGGTGGTAAGCAGTATGACGATCACCGCCCACAACTCTTTGTGTTCTACTCGTGCATATCATCTACGCATAGACCTGGCTCTGATGCCACTGTTGGGGAACGTTGCATGGAAAACAAAAAATTTCTACGCACACGCAAGATCTATCCATGGAGATGCATAGCTAAAAGAGGGGGAGTGTGTCTATGTACCCTCGTAGACCGTAAGCGGAAGCGTTAGAACAACGCGGTTGATGTCGTCGAACAACTTCACGATCCAACCGACCGAGCACCGAACGTACGGCACCTCCGCGTTCAGCACACGTTCAGCTCGGTCACGTCCTCGACTTCTTGATCCAGCAAGACGGCGAGGTAGTGGATGAGTTCCGGCAGCACGACGGCATGGTGACGGTGATGGTGATGCTATCTCCGCAGGGCTTCGCCCAAGCACTGCGAAAATATGACCGAGGGACGGAACTGTGGAGGGGGGCGCCGCACACGGCTAAGACAATGTTGTGTCTCCTTTGGGGCGCCCCCTCTCCTCTATTTATATATGTGTAGGGGCTTGGAGTAGAAGGAATAGTGCCATGTGAACAGTAACCGTGAATAGTACACACGTGGACTTGGACTCCAAAGTCCAATCCTATTCCTACTAGGACTCTCCCTTTTTTCCTTCCCTAGCTGCGTGGGCTTTTGAGGACTTGGTGCGCCTGGCCCAATAAGGCTAGGGCGCCTCCCCTTAGCCCATGCCAGCCCTTGGGACGTGGTGGACCCACTTGTGGACTTCCGGACTCCTCCGGAATCCTCCGGAACCTTCTGGAAGCTTCCCGGTACAATACCGAAAAAACTGCACCTTTTTCCGGAACCCAAAATATGACTTCCCATATATAAATCTTTACCTCTCGACCATTCCGAGACTCCTCGTGACGTCCGGGATCTCATCCGGGACTCCGAACAATATTCGGTTACCAATTCACATAACTCATATAACACTATATCGTCAACGAACGTTAAGCGTGCGGACCCTACGGGTTCGGGAATGATGTAGACATGACTGAGACGCCTTTCCGGTCAATAACCAATAGCGGAACCTGGATGCTCATATTGGTTCCTACATATTCCACAAAGATCTTATCGGTCGAACCGCAATGACAACATACGTAATTCCCTTTGTCCGTCGGTATGTTACTTGCCCGAGATTCGATTGTCGGTATCTCCATACCTAGTTCAATCTCGTTACCGGCAAGTCTCTTTACTCGTTCCGTAATACATCATCCCGTAACTAACTCCTTAGTCACTTTGCTTGCAAGCTTCTTATGATGTGCATTACCGAGAGGGCCTAGAGATACCTCTCCGAAACACGGAGTGACAAATCCCAGTCTCGATCCATGCCACCTCAACGGACACCTTCGGAGATACCTGTAGAGCATCTTTATGATCACCCAGTTACGTTGTGACGTTTGATAGCACACAAGGTATTCCTCCGGTATCCGGGAGTTGCATGATCTCATGGTTTGAGGAACATGTATTTGACATTTCAAGAAAGCAATAGCAATAAACAGAACGATCATATGCTAAGCTAATGGATGGGTCTTGTCCATCACATCATTCTCCTAATGATGTGATCCCGTTATCAAATGACAACTCATGTCAATGGTTAGGAAATCTTAACCATCTTTGATCAACGAGCTAGTCTAGTAGAGGCTCACTAGGGACACGGTATTTGTTTATGTATTCACACATGTATTTAAGTTTTCGGTCAATACAATTCTAGCATGAATAATAAACCTTTATCATGAACAAGGAAATATAAAATAATAACAACTTTATTATTGCCTCTAGGGCATATTTCCATCAGGACCGGCGACGAGATGCGGCGGTCGGAACGGAGATGATGACGATAGCGAGCGCCTGAGACGTCCCAGCTCGATTCGATGCATGCAGGTGAAGGTGACGACGACAGCGGTCCTCCTCGACGCGCTGGTGTGGCGAGGGACGGCCGGTGGCCGCGGGATCGACAGCGAGCGCGTCGGCAAAGGCTCGAGCGCGAGCTAAATCAAAGGAAGCGGGGCGAGGGAAACAAAAATGGGGCTAGGGTTTCGTCTACGGGGTAGGGGGTGGCGCCCTTATCCCCTCCGGGGCATCGCCGGCGAGGCGGTCCGGCTGGGACGTGCCCGGTTGCATGCGCGCCTCGGTCGCCACCTCCTGTAGCGAGGTTGGGGACGACCGAGGGGGCTGGCTGGGCCGACCTGGGCCTGCCACTGTGGCCTAAGGCCCAGGGCAGGGGGGCTTTTTTTTAAAGTTTACTTAATTTTTCTGTTTGAATTAATTACACAACCAATTTGACTTTTGTAAAATAGGCCACTTGGTCAAATATTAGTGTAACAATATTTGACAGAGCCAAAAAAAGTTTGGAGGCCTTTGAAACTGTCTGAAATTTACTAAATTCAAAAAGGGCAAATAAACAATAATTTGGCCACTATTATTGTTGTTTAGAGGTACTTTAAACAATTGATAAAATGTTGGTTTCAATTTTATAAATGTTTAGGGGATATTTGTAATCCACCCATGATTTTAGTTTTCAGGTTTGCAAAAATACTTAAACCACTTATCAACTAAATTTTGAATTTCAAAGGAAATTTGAAAAGAGGTATGATTCAAAAGTGATCAAACATTGTTTAGCAATAACATGGATTAGCTTAATCTGGTGATCGTTGTAGCTTAATTACCAAGATCACTGTAGCAGGGATCCAGGGTGTCACAATTCACCATCTATTGGGTCCAAGGGTTTTGGGATGAGATACTGGGGAAATAGAGGGAGATACACACAATACAAACAATAGTTTTTAAAATGTATTTTATTTGTGGCTGTCAGAAAAATGCACACAAATGACAGCTCACAAATCATCGTATCTAACGTGAGTATGCAACAGGGGTTTAGTCTTCTAGGGGGCATAAAATCTTGGAAATTCTTCATGGTCTTCAGTTTCTTCACGTCCTTAAAAAAAATTCTAGCTCTTTCCATAGTGGTCAAAGGGAAAAGGGTATTATCTAGCTATTTGATGAAACTCAGAAGGGATAAGAAGTAAAAGATTTTTTTTTGAGAATAATTTTGAGAGATATCCTGTCCTATGGGCTTTCCAGTTTCTAGGGTCACGTCCTACAGTCAACATGTGCTCTGATACCATTTCTGTAGCGTCCCGACTCAAAACGAGTCAAGCCTCTGTGTGTTAGTGCCATCCCTGGATCAGTATGCTGGCACACACAGTACATCAATGTATATATCAAAGTGCAATCACATGTAAATAACGTAAAACTGATATATACCTCTTAAATCTCAGCGGAAACAGTCAACGGGAGTGGAGTCCCAATAAACACCAACGGCAGGTTGAGTGTAGACCGTAACCCTGAATCGTACTCTTACTCGTCGTAGAAAAATATCTGCAACATAAGACGTTGCAGCCGTGTAGGTCAGTACATTGAATGTACCGGCAAGATCACCATAGAATAAATGATAAAGGCTAATATATATGCAAAGGCTTTGTGGCTCTGTGTGTGAGTTTTTGCATAAAAGCGGGTTTTATTTTCCCTACAACAAAGGAGTCAAACGGAAATATCACTACAAAGGTTGGTTGTTAATCAGATGGTTCCACCAACCAATTCTCATGTCCCAAAAATTATTAATAGACCCACTCATCATAAAATTTTATTACTTGTGTTGAGACTGGCTGATAGTATCATCTCTGGTGCTCATGTTGTCCATAACCGGGGACACAGCTAATCGATTAGTTTGACACTCTGCAGAGGTTTGTACACTTTACCCGCAAGATTCGATCCCTCCCGTTTTGTCCTCGCACTGCCTGGTGTTTGAGAACGAGACGATCGAAACATGGCCTTCCAAAGCGATCCTCCGGTAGAAAGTCAGTGCCCATCCAATCCTACCGTTCTTCTACATCTCGTAGCAATCTGACCTACCAGAGTCACCACTAAGTTCAACCAAGCCAGAGCCCATAATGACTTGTGGTTGCACACGTAAGCTTTCCGGCCTTGAAGTATCCATCCATCTCTTTGGACCTGGGTGGCATTCCGTTGGGATGATCACAGGTAGATACCAGGATTCCCGGGCATAACCATGATAGATATCAGGCTGCCAGATGCATGTCCAATCCACCCAGAGGTATATTGAGTCCTTGAAGTCTTGAAGTCTTGATCATCATGTAGGTCTTGAAATAATTAATTAACCTCACAACACTCCTGAATCTCACAACCAAACCCCGTCTACTAAAGCGTAGCAAATGTGAAGTAACGTCCCTTCCCGGGCAATGATAACAGGGTGTTGGGTTTTCTCCTACCTCATGATACTACCACAAGTTCAAGCTCAATATCCTACTGGATGTATGATGGAGAGATTTATTCTAATGCAAATAAAACATAGGTAATGTAAGATGATCAAAGTGAACTTGCATGTACTGTTGATGAAGATAAATTTCGCTCTCAGAAATAACTTGATAGAACTATTCGTCACTCTCCGATGAAAATCTATATAACCAAACATTGCATTCATATAAGCAATCATACTAGCATTCAATTCTAACAATCAAAAAGCCACACAAAAACCAAACACAAAAGTGTTGTGATGAAGGAATTACTTAAGACAAAAGTTAAAACAACAAAACTTCATCACAACAACCAAAGGTAGTTTTCCCTACAAATAATCCGATTTTCAAATGCAACAAAACAATAACAAAGCAAAATCTAACAAAATTATTTTAGTAAATATTTTACTAGCAAAAAGAATTACTTTTGAAGAACAACTAAGAAATATGAAAACAACACCCTAAACAATATAAGTTTTCTAACTAATAGGACATAACAGCAAAGAAAACACTAAGATAATAAAATAACAGAAAAACAAAATATAAAACACTAAATTAACAGAAAATATTTTCTCATAAAACTTTATTACAAAAAAGGAACTAATAGAAAAAAAATTAGTAAACTCTTCCTATGACCTAAACAAAATTAACCTTGAATTGACCACAAACAATTTCAACTTTAATACAAATTGTTTCTGGTCTAAACTAAAGTTAACAGAAAAAAAAATTATAAAATAATTTATAGAAAGAAATTTTCAAATAGGAAATCAAACTAGAAATGAAATCAATTTACAAGTTATAATTGAACTAGAATTGATTTCATGCAATCAAAATTAATAAATAAAAATAAGAAATAATATTTGTTGAAATACTACTGCTAACTAACAGAAAACAAAGTAAAACTTTTCAACTAATATAAAAGAAAACAAATTAAAAACAATTAAAACAAAAGAAATAGAAATAAACCTAAAAAGAACTAAAACAGAATCTGTTTTGCTTGAAACCCTAATTTAAATTATTCTAAAAAAATCCCAAATTATACCTACTGATAAACAAAGTCACTAGTGACCAGTAGCAAAAAGAATCAATTAAAAATCTATTTTTAAACTCAAGTTATTCACAAAACAAGATTTAAATCAAATCTGTTTGAAATCAAATTTAAAATATTGAAACATGGTCAAACTTTATATATACAGAAACTGCATAAAATTTGTGACACAATGCAAAAAGAATCAAATTAAAACATTTAAAGACCTAAAAGATATAGCTAAAACAAAAACAGATTCTATTCTGTTAAATAAAACAAAAACAGAAAATAAAACCTAAACTAACGAACAGGGGCGCTACGTGGCAGATTCTGATTGGCTACTGCACGTGCGCGCGAGGGCTAAACTAGTGGACGACCGCTCGTTAGAGAAAAACTCTTCGGTCAAAAGTTAAATAAAAGAAAACCGTCCGGTTTAATAAAACAAAACCGAATCGGTACGTTGATCTAATCTATGCCGTTTAAATCAGATCGGACGGAGGGAAGGGGTCCCGGTGCTCACCGCGGTGGAGGAGGTCTCCGGCGATGTCTCCGGCGAGGCTGAGGCGACGAGGTGGTCGGGGGCGACGCTCCGGTGGTCGGGGACGACGACGAAGATGACCAGGCGACGACGACGAAGCTCCGGCGTCGATTGGTGGCGTCGGAGGGGTTGGGGACGTCGGGGGTGAGCGCTATGAGCTTGGGAGCTTCGGGAGCTTCCGGTGGAATTCCGGCGATGGTGCGGCAACGTTCTGGCGAGGGAAGGGAGAGGGTTTGGGGGGGAAACGGGGTGCGGAGGGGCAGGGGGTTTTATAGGGGGCCTCGGGGTCGACCGAAAGGAAAGGGAGAGGGAGATCGAGGCAGACTCGATCTGGCTCCGGTGACGGGAAGGAAGGAGGAGGAAGGAAGGAGAAAGCCGCGGGGATGGAAGGGGCGGTCAGTGGGGCCCAGGGGTCAGTGGGAGAGAGGGAGGGGCGACAAGATCGCTGGCCGATCCGAAATCCCTTCGGATCTGGCGATGGGAATCTGGGCCGCTTTTCTTCCTTAGCGGGCCGATCGGCTTCCTAACGCGCGCGCGCGGTTTTTCCATTTAAAGAATTCCTTTCCTTTTAATAATTAACAGGAAAGAAAAACTGGAAATAGGAAATAAATATAAATCCAAATATGGAAGTATTATATATCAAAAGGATCCGAAAAATAAATGCAATACGATGAACATTGTTTCACGGCCAAAATAAATATTTTTAGAAATATTATTTTTTTAGAAAATGCCTAAATTGTTTTATTTCTTTTGCAAATATTTTTCAAATAACCCCCTGGGTTTTAGGGTTCAAATATTTCACAAAAATGCCCCTGGTATGGAGGGTCATGTTCCTCCTCTCAAATTTGAAATTTGGGGCAATGAACTTTGAATTCTTTCAAGCTTTGAAATAGAACCAAAAATGGAATAGATTCCAAAAACTTTCAAATCCACTTTTCAAATACTTTATTTGAAGAAGTCATGTCATCTTCTCTCCATGATTTGAATTGGATGAATTTGAATTCAAAAGCAAAGGGGGAAAGTCATTTTATTCCCTCTCATTCCAAGTTCAAAAAATATTTTCAAAAGTTTCAAATTTTCACTCAATTCAATCACTCAATCAAACAATCATTCATTCAATTCATTTATTTAACATTCCAAATTTTGGGATGTTACAGGTAGATTGCTTATGAATAGATCTATTATGAGCATTGCAAATCCTATACCAAGCATCTTTTAGGTTCTCCCCTCCCCTTTGCTTAAAATTGAGAACTTCATTCTCGGGAGTACACGCAATATAGGAAGAACTAGCCATAACAACAAGGTAGGCAAACAAGAGATCTGACGAGAAAAAGGCAAACGAAAAAGAGGGCGAATAAAATGACAATTTTTTGTGAAGTGGGGGAGATAAAAACGAGAGGTAAATGGCAAATAATGTAAATTGCAAGGAGATGAGATTTGTGATTAGGAACCTGATAGATGTTGATGATGTCTCCCCGGCAACGGCGCCAGAAATTCCTTTGACGTGGCTTGAGACTGCGTCGGTATTTCCCCAAAGAGGAAGGGATGATGCAGCACAACTACGGTAAGTATTTCCCTCAGTTATGAAACCAGGGTTATCGAACCAGTAGGATAACCAAGCAACACTATGTAAACGGTACCTGCACACAAAGAACAAATACTTGCAACCCGACGCGTAAGAGAGGTTGTCAATCTCTCCACGGCAAAAAGATAGATTGGTTTGTATTAGATTGGATAAATAGATCGCACAAGAACGCAAAATAAAAGATGCAAATAAAAAGTGCAGCAAGGTATTTTTGGGTTTTTGGAATAATAGATCTAAAAACAAATGCGGAAAAGGATAGATCGGAAAGCAATATATTAAAAGAATAGACCCGGGGGGCGTAGATTTCACTAGTGGCTTCTCTCAAGAAAATAGCACACGGTGGGTAAACAAATTACCGTTGGGCAATTGATAGAAGATCAAATAATCATGATGATATCCAAGGCAATGATAAATATATAGGCATCACGTCCAAGATTAGTAGACCGAAACGATTCTGCATCAACTACTATTACTCCACACATCGACCGCTATCCAGCATGCATCTAGTCTATTAAGTTCATGGAGAAACGGGGTAATGCAATAAGAACGATGACATGATGTAGACAAGATCTATTCATGTAGGAATAGACCCCATCTTGTTATCCTTAATAGCAACGATACATGCGTGCCTCGCTGCCCCTTCTGTCATTGGGAGAAGACACCGCAAGATCGAACCCATCACAAAGCACCTCTTCCCATGGCAAGAAAAAATCGATCTAGTTGGCCTAACTAAACCAAAGATTCGAAGAAGAAATACGAGGATATAAATAATCATGCATATAAGAGATCAAAGAAGACTCAAATAATATTCATGGATAGAAACTGATCATGAACTCAAACTTCATCGGATTCCAACAAACACACCACAAAAAGTCATTACATCAAATAGATCTCCAAGAGACCATTGTATTGAGAATCAAAAGAGAGAGAGGAAGCCATCTAGCTACTGCCTACGGACCCATAGGTCTATGGTGGACTACTCACGCATCATCGGAGAGGCACCAATTGTTGGAAATATGCCCTAGAGGCAATAATAAATTGGTTATTATTATATTTCCTTGTTAATGATAATCGTTTATTATCCATGCTATAATTGTATTGATTGGAAACTCAAATACATGTGTGGGTACATAGACAACACTGTGTCCCTAGTAAGCCTCTAGTTGACTAGCTCGTTGATCAAAGATGGTTAAGGTTTCCTAGCCATTGACATGAGATGTCATTTGATAACGGGATCACATCATTAGGAGAATGATGTGATGGACAGGACCCAAACTGTAAACGTAGCATTTGATCGTGTCAGTTTATTGCTATTGTTTTCTGCATGTCAAGTATCTGTTCCTTTGACCATGAGATCATGCAACTCACTAACACCGGAGGAATACCTTGTGTGTATCAAACGTCGCAACGTAACTGGGTGACTATAAAGGTGCTCTACAGGTATCTCCGAGGGTGTCTGTTGGGTTGGCATGGATCAAGACTGGGATTTGTTACTCCGTATGACGGAGAGGTATCTCAGGGCCCACTCGGTAATACAACATCACATTGAGCCTTGCAAGCAAAGTGACTAAAGAGTTAGCCACAGAATCTTGTATTACGGAACGAGTAAAGAGACTTGCCGGTAACGAGATTGAACTAGGTATAGTGATACCGACGATCGAATCTCGGGCAAGTAACATACCGAAGAACAAAGGGAACAGCATACGGGATTAACTGAATCCTTGACATAGAGGTTCGACCGATAAAGATCTTCGTAGAATATGTAGGAGCCAATATGGGCATCCAGGTCCCGCTATTGGTTATTGGCCGTAGAGGTGTCTCGGTCATGTCTACATAGTTCTCGAACCCGCAGGGTCTACACACTTAACGTTTGGTGACGATTAGTATAATTGAGTTATTATGTTGGTGACCGAAAGTTGTTCGGAGTCCCGGATAAGATCCCGGACATGACGAGGATCTCCGGAATAGTCCGGAGGTAAAGATTGATATATGTGATAATAGTGTTTTGATCTCTGGAAGGGTTCCGGAGTTCACCGGAAGGGGTTCCGGATGTTTACCGAAGTGTTCGGGTGCAGCAACACTTTATATGAGCCAAAGGGATAAAGCCCACAAGGTATTGGAAAGTGCAAAAGTAGTTTTGCTGCCGCGTAAGCGGTACTACCGCTTGGTGAAGCGGTACTACCGCCGGAGCGGTACTACCGCTTGTGTGAAGCGGTACTACCGCCCAAGCGGTACTACCGCTTGTGTTAAGCGGTACTACCGCTTGTGCGCGGCTGTGCACGATTCGGCAGGGTCCGAATTGGACTCTTTTCCTGCGGGCCAAACCGACCTTGTGCGGGCAAAACCGACCCGGAGGAGGCTTTTACTCCAAGTTTAGACCCCAAGGCTCAACATATAAATAGAGGGGCAGGGCTAGCACACGGGAAAACATCAGGATTTCCCAAGCCGTGTGCCGGCAACCCTAGCCCTCTAGTTCCTCCGTCATAATCTCCGTAGTGCTTGGCGAAGCCCTGCAGAGATTGTTCCTCACCACCATCACCACGCCGTCGTGCTGCTGGAACTCAACCACTACTTCACCATCGCTCGCTGGATCGAGGAGGTGAAGGCGTCATCAAGCCGTACGTGTGTTGAACGCGGAGGTGCCGTCCGTTCGGCACTAGATCGGAAGGATCGTGATTGGATCGCGGGACGCTCGGCGATTTGGATCGCGAAGACGTTCGACTACATCAACCGCGTTTATTAACGCTTCCGCTTAGCGATCTACAAGGGTATGTAGATTCACTCTCCCTCTCGTAGATGCTCATCACCATGGATAGATCTTATGTGTGCGTAGGAAAATTTTTGTTTCCCATGCAACGTTCCCCAACAGTGGTATCAGAGCTAGGTCTATGCGTAGATGAGATCTCGACTAGAACACAAACGAGTTGTGGGCGTGGATGTATACATATTGCTTGCCGTTACTAGTTGATATTTGATTCGGCGGTACTGTGAGATGAAGCGGCCCGGACCGACATTACGCGTACACTTACGCGAGACAGGTTCCTTCAACTGACATGTAACTTCGTTGCATAAAGATGGCTAGCGGGTGTCTGTCTCTCTCACTTTAGTTGAATCGATTTCAATGAAGAGGGTTCTTTTAGAAGATCAAAAAGCAATCACTACACCACGTTGTGGTTTTGCGTAGGTAAGAACGGTTCTTGCAAACCCGTAGCAGCCACGTAAAATTTGCAACAACAATTAGAGGACGTCTAACTTGTTTTTGCAGGGTATGTTGTGATGTGTTATGGCCAATTACATGATGAGATATATGTGATGTATGAGATGATCATGTTTTGTATAGAATATCACGACTTGCATGTCGATGAGTACGGCAACTGGCAGGAGCCATAGAGTTGTCTTTAATTATTGTATGACCTGCGTGTCAATCATTAAGCGCTATGTAATGCTTTACTTTATCGCTAAACGTTAGCTATAGTCGTGGAAGCAACAGTCAGCGCGACAACCTTATGGCGACACGTTGATGGAGATCAAGATGATGGAGATCATGGTGTCATGCCGGTGACGATGGAGATCATGCCGGTGCTTTGGAGATGGAGATCAAAAGCACAAGTTCATGGCCATATCATGTCACTTATGATTTGCATGTGATGTTAATCCTTTTATGCATCTTATTTTGCTTAGGACGACGGTAGCATTATAAGGTGATCCCTCACTTAAATTTCAAGATAAATTGTGTTCTCCCCAAGTGTGCACCGTTGCGAAAGTTCGTCGTTTCGAGACACGCCGTGATGATCGGGTGTGATAGACTCTACGTTCGCATACAACGGGTGTAAGCCATGTTACACGTGCGGAACACTCGGGTTAAACTTGACGAGCCTAGCATGTACAGACATGGCCTCGGAACACAAGAGACCGAAAGGTCGAACATGAGTCATATAGTAGATATGATCAACATGAAGATGTTCACCATTGAAACCACCTCAACTCACGTGATGATCGGACTTGAGTTGGTGGATTTGGATCATGTTACACTCGAATGATCGGAGGGATGTCAATTTGAGTGGGAGTTTTTTAAAATATGATTAACTAAACTCATTATCTAAGAACAATAGTCTAAGTTGTCTTTGCTATATTTATGTTGTAGATCATGGCTCGCGCAGTAGCACCCCTGAATTTTAATGCGTTCCTAGAGAAAGCTAAGTTGAAAGATGATGGAAGTAACTTTGTGGACTGGGCCCGTAATCTAAGGATTATCCTTACGGCTTCCCAGAAGGCTTATGTCCTTGATGCACCGCTTGGTGATCCACCCGCTCCAGTTGAGTCTCTAGACGTTGTGAACGCCTGGCAGGCTCGTTCTGATGATTACTCAATAGTTCAATGTGCAATGTTGTATGGCTTAGAACCGGGACTTCAAAGACGTTTTGAACGTCATGGAGCATATGAGATGTTCCAGGAGTTGAAGTTTATCTTTCAGAAGAATGCCCGGATCGAGAGATATGAGATCTCCGATAAGTTCTATGCTTGCAAGATGGAGGAGAACGGGTCTATCAGTTATCACGTGCTCAGAATGTCTGGGTACTCCACCCGTCTGGCTGAGTTAGGGATGCCCCTTCCGCCAGAAGCTATCACTGACAGAGTTCTTCAATCATTGCCACCTAGCTACAAGAGCTTCGTGTTGAACTATAACATGCACGGGATGAACAAGTCAGTCGCCGAGCTGTTTGCGATGCTGAAAGTCGCTGAGTCTGAAATTCAGAAGGAGCATCAAGTGTTGATGGTCAATAAAACCACTAGTTTCAAGAAAAATGGCAAGGGTAAGAAGGGTAACTCCAAGCAGAGTGGCAAAGCAGTTGCTCCTCTCGTGAAGAAACCCAAGGCTGGACCCAAACCAGAAACTGTGTGTTTTCATTGCAAGGGAACTGGACACTGGAAGCGGAATTGCCCCAAGTATTTGGCTGACAAGAAGGCGGCCAACAACAAACAAGGTATATATGATATACATGTTATTGATGTGTACCTTACCAACTCTCGTTGTAGTGCCTGGGTATTTGATACCGGTGCGGTTGCTCATATTTGCAACTCAAAACAGGAACTGCGGAATAGACGGAGGCTGGCAAAGGACGAAGTGACGATGCACGTGGGAAATGGTTCCAAGGTTGATGTGATCGCCGTCGGCACGCTCGCTCTTCGATTACCGTCGGGATTAGTGATGAACCTAAATAAGTGTTATTTGGTGCCTGCGTTAAGCATGAACATTATATCTGGATCTTGTTTATTGCGAGACGGTTACTCATTTAAATCAGAGAATAATGGTTGTTCTATTTATATGAGTAATATCTTTTATGGTCATGCACCCAATGTGAGGGGTTTATTCTTGTTGAATCTCGATAGTAATGATACACATGTTCATAACATTGATGCCAAAAGATATAGAATTGATAATGATAATACCACTTTCTTGTGGCACTGCCGTTTAGGTCATATTGGCGTAAAACGCATGAAGAAGCTCCATGCTGATGGACTTTTGGAGTCACTTGATTTTGAATCACTTGACACATGTGAGCCATGCCTCATGGGCAAGATGACTAAAACGCCGTTCTCTGGAATAATGGAACGGGCAAGTGACTTATTGGAAATCATACATACTGATGTGTGCGGTCCGATGAGTATTGAGGCGCGCGGTGGTTATCGTTACTTTCTCACCTTCACTGATGACTTAAGTAGATATGGGTATATTTACTTAATGAAACACAAGTCTGAAACATTTGAAAAGTTCAAACAATTTCAGAGTGAAGTTGAGAATCATCGTAACAAGAAGATTAAATTCCTACGATCTGATCGAGGAGGAGAATATCTGAGTTATGAGTTTGGCAGTCACTTAAGACAGTGTGGAATTGTTTCACAATTGACACCGCCTGGAACACCACAGCGTAATGGTGTGTCCGAACGTCGTAATCGAACTTTATTGGATATGGTGCGATCTATGATGTCTCTTGCCGATTTGCCACTATCGTTTTGGGGTTATGCATTAGAGACAGCTGCATTCACTTTAAATAGGGCACCATCGAAATCCGTTGAGACGACGCCATATGAACTTTGGTTTGGCAAGAAGCCAAAGCTGTCGTTTCTTAAAGTTTGGGGATGTGATGCTTATGTCAAAAAGCTTCAGCCTGAAAAGCTGGAACCCAAAGCGGAGAAATGCGTCTTCATAGGATACCCAAAAGAGACAGTTGGGTATACCTTCTACCTCAGATCCGAAGGCAAAGTGTTTGTCGCTAAAAACGGAACATTTCTTGAGAAAGAGTTTCTCTCGAAAGAATTGAGTGGGAGGAAGATAGAACTTGATGAGGTTATTGAACCTTTACTTCAACCTAAGAGTAGCGCAACGCAGAAAGTTGTTTCTGTCGAGCCTACATTAGCTGAAGAGGAAGTTAATGATGATGATCATGAAGCTTTGGATCAAGTTGCTATCGAACCTCGTAGGTCGACAAGGACGCGTACTGCTCCTGAGTGGTACGGCAACCCTGTCTTAGAGGTCATGTTGTTAAACAACGATGAACCTACGAGCTATGGAGAAGCGATGATGAGCCCGGATTCCGAGAAGTGGTTAGAGGCCATGAAATCCGAGATGGGATCCATGTATGAAAACAAAGTATGGACTTTGGAAGTATTACCTGAAGGGCGTAAGGCCATTCAGAACAAATGGATCTTTAAGAGGAAGACGGACGCGGACGGTAATGTCACCGTCTATAAAGCTCGACTTGTGGCAAAGGGTTTTTCACAAGTTCAAGGAGTTGACTACGATGAGACCTTCTCACCCGTAGCGATGCTTAAGTCCGTCAGAATCATGTTAGCAATAGCTGCCTTTTTCGATTATGAAATTTGGCAGATGGATGTCAAAACAGCGTTCCTTAACGGTTACCTTAAGGAAGAGTTGTATATGATGCAACCAGAAGGTTTTGTCGATCCAGAGAATGCTGACAAAGTTTGCAAACTCCAGCGATCCATTTATGGACTGGTGCAAGCATCTCGGAGTTGGAATCTTCGTTTTGATGAGGTGATCAAAGCGTTCGAGTTTATACAAGTTTACGGAGAAGCTTGTATTTACAAGAAAGTGAGTGGGAGCTCTATAGCGTTTCTAATATTATATGTGGATGACATATTGCTGATTGGAAACAATATAGAAATGCTGGAAAGCGTAAAGGAATATTTGAACAAGAGTTTTTCAATGAAGGACCTAGGAGAAGCTGCTTTCATATTAGGCATCAAGATCTATAGAGATAGATCAAGACGCTTAATAGGACTTTCACAAAGCACATACCTTGATAAGATTTTGAAGAAGTTCAAAATGGATCAGTCCAAGAAGGGGTTCTTGCCTGTTTTGCAAGGTGTGAAGTTGAGTAAGACTCAATGCCCAGTGACTGCAGAAGATAGAGAAAAGATGAGTGTCATCCCCTATGCTTCGGCCATAGGCTCTATCATGTATGCAATGCTGTGCACAAGACCCGATGTCAGCCTTGCCATAAGTATGGTCGGAAGGTTTCAAAGTGATCCAGGAATGGAACACTGGACGGCGGTCAAGAATATCCTGAAGTACCTGAAAAGGACTAAGGACATGTTTCTCGTTTATGGAGGTGATCAAGAGCTCGTCGTAAAGGGTTACGTCGATGCAAGCTTTGACACTGATCCGGATGACTCTAAGTCGCAAACCGGATACGTATTTATTCTTAATGGGGGTGCGGTTAGCTGGTGCAGTTCCAAGCAAAGCGTGGTAGCAGATTCTACATGCGAAGCGGAGTACATCGCTGCCTCGGAGGCGGCGAAGGAAGGTGTCTGGATGAAGGAGTTCATGACAGATCTTGGAGTAGTGCCTAGTGCACTTAACCCAATGACTCTATTTTGTGATAATACTGGTGCCATTGCTCTAGCCAAGGAACCAAGATTTCACAAGAGGACCAGACACATAAAGCGACGTTTCAATTCCATCCGCGATTACATCAAGGAGGACGACATAAATATTTGCAAAGTACACACGGATCTAAATGTTGCAGATCCGATGACTAAACCTCTTCCAAGGGCTAAACATGAACAACACCAGAACTGCATGGGTGTTCGATTCATTACAATGTAAATCACATAGTGATGTGAACTAGATTATTGACTCTAGTGCAAGTGGGAGACTGTTGGAAATATGCCCTAGAGGCAATAATAAATTGGTTATTATTATATTTCCTTGTTAATGATAATCGTTTATTATCCATGCTATAATTGTATTGATTGGAAACTCAAATACATGTGTGGGTACATAGACAACACTGTGTCCCTAGTAAGCCTCTAGTTGACTAGCTCGTTGATCAAAGATGGTTAAGGTTTCCTAGCCATTGACATGAGATGTCATTTGATAACGGGATCACATCATTAGGAGAATGATGTGATGGACAGGACCCAAACTGTAAACGTAGCATTTGATCGTGTCAGTTTATTGCTATTGTTTTCTGCATGTCAAGTATCTGTTCCTTTGACCATGAGATCATGCAACTCACTAACACCGGAGGAATACCTTGTGTGTATCAAACGTCGCAACGTAACTGGGTGACTATAAAGGTGCTCTACAGGTATCTCCGAGGGTGTCTGTTGGGTTGGCATGGATCAAGACTGGGATTTGTTACTCCGTATGACGGAGAGGTATCTCAGGGCCCACTCGGTAATACAACATCACATTGAGCCTTGCAAGCAAAGTGACTAAAGAGTTAGCCACAGGATCTTGTATTACGGAACGAGTAAAGAGACTTGCCGGTAACGAGATTGAACTAGGTATAGTGATACCGACGATCGAATCTCGGGCAAGTAACATACCGAAGAACAAAGGGAACAGCATACGGGATTAACTGAATCCTTGACATAGAGGTTCGACCGATAAAGATCTTCGTAGAATATGTAGGAGCCAATATGGGCATCCAGGTCCCGCTATTGGTTATTGGCCGTAGAGGTGTCTCGGTCATGTCTACATAGTTCTCGAACCCGCAGGGTCTACACACTTAACGTTTGGTGACGATTAGTATAATTGAGTTATTATGTTGGTGACCGAAAGTTGTTCGGAGTCCCGGATAAGATCCCGGACATGACGAGGATCTCCGGAATAGTCCGGAGGTAAAGATTGATATATGTGATAATAGTGTTTTGATCTCTGGAAGGGTTCCGGAGTTCACCGGAAGGGGTTCCGGATGTTTACCGAAGTGTTCGGGTGCAGCAACACTTTATATGAGCCAAAGGGATAAAGCCCACAAGGTATTGGAAAGTGCAAAAGTAGTTTTGCTGCCGCGTAAGCGGTACTACCGCCGGAGCGGTACTACCGCTTGTGTGAAGCGGTACTACCGCCCAAGCGGTACTACCGCTTGTGTTAAGCGGTACTACCGCTTGTGCGCGGCTGTGCACGATTCGGCAGGGTCCGAATTGGACTCTTTTCCTGCGGGCCAAACCGACCTTGTGCGGGCAAAACCGACCCGGAGGAGGCTTTTACTCCAAGTTTAGACCCCAAGGCTCAACATATAAATAGAGGGGCAGGGCTAGCACACGGGAAAACATCAGGATTTCCCAAGCCGTGTGCCGGCAACCCTAGCCCTCTAGTTCCTCCGTCATAATCTCCGTAGTGCTTGGCGAAGCCCTGCAGAGATTGTTCCTCACCACCATCACCACGCCGTCGTGCTGCTGGAACTCAACCACTACTTCACCATCGCTCGCTGGATCGAGGAGGTGAAGGCGTCATCAAGCCGTACGTGTGTTGAACGCGGAGGTGCCGTCCGTTCGGCACTAGATCGGAAGGATCGTGATTGGATCGCGGGACGCTCGGCGATTTGGATCGCGAAGACGTTCGACTACATCAACCGCGTTTATTAACGCTTCCGCTTAGCGATCTACAAGGGTATGTAGATTCACTCTCCCTCTCGTAGATGCTCATCACCATGGATAGATCTTATGTGTGCGTAGGAAAATTTTTGTTTCCCATGCAACGTTCCCCAACACCAATGAGGATGATGAACCCCTCCGTGATGGTGTTAGATTGGATCTAGTGGTTCTGGAACTTGCGGCGGCTGGAATTGTGTTTCGTCTCCGCCTCTAGGGTTTCTGGAATTTCTGAGGATTTATAGAGCTGAGAGGCGGTGGAAAAGACCTCTATGGGCCCCACGATACATCAGGGCGCGTCAGGGGCCTCTGGCGCGCCCTGGTGTGTCGTGGGCCCCACGGGCCTCCCCCCAGGTGCTTCCTTGGCTCCCAAGTTGTCTTCTGGTCCAAAAAAATCTCCAAAAAGTTTCGTGGCATTTGGACTCCATTTGGTACTGATATTCTGCGAAGTAAAAAAACAAGCAAAAAACAGCAACTGGCACTGGGCACTATGTCAATAGGTTAGCCCCAAAAAATGATATAAAGTTGCTATAAAATGATTATAAAACATCCAAGAATGATAATATAACAGCATGGAACAATCAAAAATTATAGATACGTTGGAGACATATCAATTTCCCATTCTCACCTCGAGGATCGGTGCGAACTTCGCCGGTGCATCCAAACCCCGCGACATGATACACTATGTTGCACATAAGTCGCCTTATATCTTCCTGAAAACAGCCACCATACCTACCTATTATGGCATTTCCATAGACATTCCGAGATATATTGCCATGCAACTTCCACCGTCACATCATATGACTAGTACACTCATTGTCATATTGCTTTGCATGATTATGTAGCTGACATAGTATTTGTGGCACATCCACCATTCATCATTATTTACATGCTACACTAGATCATTGCACATCCTGGTACACTGCCAGAGGCATTCATATTGAGTCATGTTATTTCATAGTTTTTCATATCGAGTTGTAAGTAAATAAAAGTGTGATGATTTTCATTATTTGGGCACTGTCTTAATGAAAAAAGGGGGAAAAGAGAAAAGGAAAGAAAAAAGTTAAAGAAAGAAAAATGAAAAAGGGGGAAAAGAAAGAAAAAGAAAATAAATTAAAATAAAATAAATGAGAAAAAAAGAGAAGGGACATTGCTACTACCTCTTTTTCCACAATTGTGCTTGAAAGTAGCACCATGTTCTTCATATAGAGAGTCTCATGTTTTGTCACTTCCATGTGCTAGTGGGAGTTTTTCATTATAAAACTTGGCTTGTATATTCCGATGACGGGCTTCCTCAAATGCCCGAGGTATTCATGAGCAAGTAAGTTGGATGCACACCCACTTAGCTTCAGTTGAGCTTTCATACATTTATAGCTCTAGTGCATCAATTGCATGGCAATCCCTACTCCTCGCATTGATATCTATTGATGGACATCTTCATAGTCCATTGATATGCCTAGTTGATGCGAGACTTTCTTTTCCACTTTTACCCCTTTGATATCTACCACCATATTCTATTCCACCTATATGCTTTGTCCATGGTTCACGCTCATGTATTGCGTGAAGAATAAAAAGCTGAAGCGCGTTAAAAATTATGATCCAATTGCCCGACCTGGACACCATGGTGCGACATTTGTATTAATGTGGTGAAGACGGAGCCATGCCTTACTAATATGATAAAATGAATGGGGGTAAACATTCTTTGAGGATCGTATATTTCGAAAGATTGATGATTGTGTTACTTATGCTTATAAATATTACTATGTTGATGTTTGTTAATTCATCGTTTCTCAATGAGCATACATGCAAGAGATTACATGTTGGGTAACATGTCACATCAAAAATTCTGTTTTTATCATTTACCTACTCGAGGACGAGCACGAATTAAGCTTGGGGATGCTGATACGACTTTGACATATCTATAATTTTTTATTGTTCCATGCTATAATATTATCATTCTAGGATACTTTTTGGACATTTATTTGATGATTCATATTATTTTTGAGCACTAACCTATTAACCCAGTGCCACGTGCCAGTTGCTCTTTTTTGCATGTTTTTGGTTTTTCAGGTTTACAGTACCAAACGATGTCCAATTACCATGAAACTTTTTGACGATTTTTTCTGGAACAAAAGAAGACCTGGAAGCTTCAGGAGAAGACCGAAGGCCGCACGAGGGCCCCACAAGCTAACAGGGCGCACCCAGGGGTGGTGGTCGCGCCCTGTTAGCTTGTGCCCCCCCCCCCCCCCCCCCCCGCGCGCGTCTCCTGACCCCGTACTCTGGCGTATAAATTCACATATATTCCAAAAAACCTAGGGGAGCTCCCGAAACACTTTTTTCGCTGCTGCGATCTCATCTGGAGCCCTTTCCGGTGCCCTGTCGGAGGGGGATCGATCACGGAGGGCCTCTACATCATCCTTGCTGCTCCCATGGTGATGTGTGAGTAGTTCACCATAGACCTACGAGTCTGTAGTTAGTACCTAGATGGCTATCTCTCTCTCTCTATGTTCTTCATTGCCATGATCACCGCGATTCCCGCGGTGATCTATCTTATGTAATCAATCTTTGAAGTGTGTTTGTTGGGATCAGATGAATTGTGGGTTTATGTTCAGATTATTCATGAAAAAGATTTGAGTCTCCTCTAAATACTTATTTGATTCTTATTTGCATGATTATTATAGCTTTGTAATTCTCTCCGATCTATCGGTTTAGTTTGGCCAACTAGATTGGTTTATCTTTAGTGGGAGAGGTGCGTTGTAGTGAGTTCAACCTTGCGGTGCTCTATATCCCAGTGACATAGTAGGGGACAAGACACGTATTTGTATTGCTACCACTAAGAATAAAACGATGAGGTTTATTCATATTGATTGAGTTTACTTTGTCTACATCATATCATCATGAGAAAGTAAAACGATGAGGTTTATTCATATTGATTGAGATTACTTTGTCTACATCATATCATCGTAAGAATAAAACGATGAGGTTTATTCATATTGATTGAGGTCTATTCACAAATATATTTACAAATGCTCTTATTTTCTTGCTGCCATTATTACTTTTTTATTTATTTTACAATTTATAATTATCAACTATCATCTACACTACTCATTTGCTTGCAAGTAACGAGTTCAAGGGGAGTGACAACCCTCTTGCTCGCGTTGGGTGCAAGTGTTTGCTCTTTTGTGTGTAGGTGCTGAAGACGGGAAGTTGTGTGATCCTCCTATTGGTTCGATAACCTTGATTCTCACTGAGAGAAATACTTATCTATACTATACTGCATCACCCTCCTCTTCGGGGAAAAACCCAACGCAGATCACAAGTATCACGCGTAGTCGCAGAGTACGCGATGCGCATGAGAGGCGTGCTGCTGGAGCTCACGGCGGCCATCTCCGAGATCCTGGGGCTCGACGGCCCGCTGCGCGTTGACTGCCTTATCCGCGACGTCCCGCTGCCCGGCGGCTCAGGGCAGTACGATGGCCTGTGCATGAGTGGCTCAGACGGGCGGGAGGCGGCGGACTCCGGCAAGCGAGAAAAATAAGGAGAGGCGAGGGGGACGCGCATGAGATGCGACAGGTGCTAGCCTCATCTCGTGGCAGTATGAAGCCTGCAGTGGTGGTCGCCGGTGTGCTTGTTGACGGCGCGACATCGCCAGAGTGGCGCGGGGGTTGGCCAGCTCAGGCTCTCCCGATCCCATCTGGATCCAGGCAGGGGGGTGTGCCCGTGCATGTCCACACGGGAGGGTCCGTGTGTTAATTTTTTGTCAAAGTCAGCTCCTTACAATCCGACCCCATCTGTCAGAAAGTGATTAAATTGTCCAAATCACCCGATCAATCCATTTTGCAAAAAGTTTACCAGAATTACGGGTGTTTTTGCAAAAACAAATGAGGATTAGATGGTTTTCTGCAAGACAAACCGTAAATGTGATGGTTTTCTGCTTTTAACTCCACGAGAGCTGCACGGAGGTCACCTTCGAAGGAACTACAATGCCGTGTTAAGGACACGATGATGATTGGCATCGAGGTGATACCGGCAGCGAAGCACAAAAGCACGGGCGCGAGGGAGAGACGATCCTAAAGATGTTTGACGAAATGCCACACTAAGGCAGTCCCTGTTGACCCAACGTTTCCCAAAACACACCTCCAAAAAGTAGTCAGGCTTCCTTTTGCAAGAAAATGCCCAGTCAGCGGGGCAACTCAGCTACTTGAACCGGTATGTGACTTGTTTGCTCATAAAATAAAGTTTTGTGACTGGTTTATCACATTTTAGGAGGAGAGTGACCAAGATGCTCGTCTTGCGAGAGTTCTGTGACTTCTGGTGCGTCTATCTCTATAGATAATGCCTTGATGCTTGCATCTTAAACAAACAGACATATGGGTTGATAAATACCAGCTTGCATGTCAGAGTAAATGAAGATAAGAGCATCTACAAATGGACTTAGCAAATCCGGTCCCTATACGCCAGCGGACGCGTCCTCGGACAGCGCCCGCCGGCCCCTCATATGTTGGTCCCTATACGCCGGCGGACGCGTCCTCGGACAGCGCCCGCCGGCCCCTCATATGTTGCGCCGCACGTTCACATGCCTTAAATGTCAAGCCTCAAATTCATGCAATCCATACACCTCGATCATCCGATATAAATTATCCGAATTCAACAGTTTAAAACAAATCATAGTTCAACAAACCGGACATGTCAAAATGAATCAATGTTTGAGCGAGAAGGGGTGCTTATCGGATCACTGGCCGGACGCGGCCATCCATACCGCCTGTTCGTCCAGCTCGCTTTGCTCCGCCTGGGCAGCCAACTCCACCCGCATTCGGGCTGCTTGCTCCGCATGCATCCTGGTTGCATGATCCGCTGCCGCCCTCGCCGCCTCCTGCGCCCTGCGGTTGTTGATCTCCTTTTTCTTATCCGCAAGCCACTTCTTTGCATGCTCATCCAAGAGGGTTTCGTCCGCCAACATGATCTTCGCATCCTCTGCGTCCCATACGAGTTGCAACCTCTCCTTCTCCAGCTCAATCTCTCCAAATGTCTTGGCCTTCTCAAGTTCCTATTTGATCGCCGCCTCTTACTTCTCCAACTCGATCTTCTCCCTCTTAATTTGCAGCCTCTTCTCTGCCTTCGTCCGGTCCCACTTCATCCTCTCTTTTTGCGCATACAACATGAGCTTGTACCTCTCCCCTTTCTTGTTCCCCCTTGCCAAAAAAATGCCCGTCCATGTGGACGAGATTTTTGTAGCCGCGTCGTCACGGGAGATCCTTGCCTTCTCCCACTTGTTTCCCATGACTTGTCAGTTATCCTTTGGCACGACAGCTCTTCCATTCGTGACGACAACATCGACCAACCCAGTGAATTGGTGGGAGCTTGAGCCATCATTCCTCTTCTTGCCGACCTTGAGATCGATCACAAGTTGTGTCCACTTTGGCTTGCCATTCAATATGATCCAACAATGGCTAAAAGCAAATGGCTTCTTCTCCAGCTCGTAATACATAGTGGCCGCCACCTCCGTCTAGCAAACAACATACGTATGAGCACAAGAATGCAAACACAAGAAGCATATTCAAATGACAACAAGATGAGGCAACCGAGCTTACGTGAGTTGCCACTCCCATCCCACTTTGAGGGCGTTTGGTCACTTGTGAGTAGTAGCCGATGTACTTGTTCACTTCCCCTTGAATGACCCCACATCGATGTTGGAGAGATGGCACATTGTGGGTGGTCACGATAGGATGCGGCTCCACATACTCCTTTTGTTCGTGATTCTCCTTCCAAATCTTCTCCCAATACGTGTTCCCCTTTTGCTCGGTGCCGCATATTGGATCCATTGTTGTGGACAACCAAACTTTGACCAACAAGATGTCCTCAAATCTTGAGAAAGTCGGACCTCTTGCCTTCGTCATCTTGCTCTTCTTCTTCTTCTTGCTCGGATTGGGATCGGATGTTGTCCCAACTTCAAATGCGGAGGTGGCCTCCAATTCATACTCCATTTCGGTCGGATATTCATTGTCATTAATCATGCTTGACAAGTACGTCTCCTAGATGATCATGGTTTGCAAGCATCCATCATGTGCGAACTAGTGGTCTATGCAAAACATTGAACATTTGATCGGACGGGAGCAAACAAAACGTACCTGGTCATGTTATGTCATTCCGTCGAACATGTCGAGTGCAGCCCGGGCGCGGCAGGTGCCTGTGCTCATCCGCTCCTGAACGAGCTGCGACGAGTCGCGTTTATCGACCGTCGGCATCTGCGTGGGTGGAAAGCTATCCGGAATGGCCCAGCCGGTCGTCGAATCCTCCTCTGTCCCAAGGGTGCAGAACGGCGTAATCCGCGTCGGCGCTCGGATGGATGGGTTGCGGGGTGCCGGGCGTGGTGGGGGAGACGACTCCTCGAGCATGTCTGCACCTCCCTACGCGACGCCGCTTCCCTCTCTCACTGTCGGCGACGCCACATCTTCCGGGCGACGTACTCCGCCTTGCAAGACGCAGCGGAGGAAGGGATGCCGACGAACGAGGCGGACTGTGTCTCCGTCGCGGCGGTCGGGGACATTGGAAGACATCTATGGTGGCGGATCAAGACCGGTGGTGAGGATGGGGAGCAAGGGTGGCCGACAGCGAGGGCTCGGGCGCGGGAAAGGTTGGAGAGCGGCGGGATGAGGAGGAAGGGTTTGGAGGATTTGATGCAATTTGCGGTGGGGTCGAGCTGTCGGGTCCGACGTGGTGGGTGTGCCCGGGCGTCCCCATATCCGCCCCATATTTAGGCTGGATATGAGTGGTGTCGGTTAGCCCGGGCATTTGAGGCCCGTTTAAGAAACCCGTCTTGGTCGAAATTTCGTGACCGGGCGGCCCGTCCGTGCTTATGAGGCGGGTTTAGGGTGCCCGACTGTAGATGCTCTAAGAGAACTACCTACAAAGCATGAGAACACTAACTCTGTTGTAACTTATTTTCTAATCTCTCTACCTTCAAATGCCCATATTCTATCAAACATGTCAACTAATCAAAGTATTAAACCCTCTAACCAAACCCAAATATTACTGCTATGTGGACTTCAACTGATGGTCATATATACTCTGTAACATCAGTAGCTTCCAAACAAAGGCAAATGCTTGTAGTGAATATATTTCTGACATAAGTTTGATGAAGATGAAGCCGCTTGGGGCTCTGCCAAAAAAAAAAGGACCTCGAGTCCATCCTTTCAACTGAACCTCCTGGAAGCTTTAGTTCCATTGTGCCAAGACATAAATGCTGGTTTACCTTCATCTACAAATGTATGCTAAATACAGCTTTTGGCAACCCGGATGCAAGTGTAAAGGATCAGTCATCTGCGGAGATGCGGCAGGCAGCTCTTGGCAATCCAGATGCACATAGAATAGTACTACTAGGACGTGCAAGATCAGATCTCTGATGGCTAGAACAAGGAAAGAAAACTGCAATTCAGGATGAAGACATAACGAACCCTAACATGTGAGAAGAGGGAAAAAAAGTCTGCATTGAACTGACGAAGACGCTGAAACACAAACAGTAGGCATTGGATCGTTATTCATGGCTTGTGATTCCCAATCAGGTAAGATCTAATAGCTGATACGAACTGAATAATCGTCCCAACCTAAAAATCTGGATCTCAGCAGCAAGCAAATCATGCAGAACACCACAAAGAAGAGCTTGTTTTAAAGCACTAGAACCAACAACGTGGTTTATATAACAAATCAAGAGACACGATCACAGATTTTAAATGGTCTAGCTGCCCTCCCGAACACATAACACACACCCCGATACCCCGATCCGTTAGACAGCATTCATCTACTAGTTGCTATGTATGTACGCAGGTCTGAACGGGGCAGAAAAGATCAGCGCCTGTCTCCAGCACCACGGAGTTGGGCTTGGCCATCTGGCCTCTGGGGAAGACCGGACAAGCCGAACTTCCGTGTGTGAAGCACGATGCCGAACGCGGAGGCGAAGAAGAAGAATACAGAGGTCTTCCAGCAGGAGAGGCTGTACCACTGGGGCGTGCGCGGGACGAGGAAGCCGGCGATGAGGGCCGCCAAGGCGATCGAGATGAACATGGCGAGCAGGTACATGGTCCCCTTGAAGTCCTTGCAGTCCTCCTCGTACTTGGCGAGCTCCCTGGCCTCCTCCCGCTCCCTCTCGCAGGTGGCCGACATGTCCTCTGATTCCGCCGCCGCCGACGCCGACTTCTCGAACCAGGGTTTGTTCCGGCAGAGACTGGGAATCTCTCGGGTTTGGGTCGACATGCTCGGTTCGGTTCTTTTCTTCTGGGCCTGGGTTTGGTTGGGGAGTTCGCCCGGCCCCTTCAATCTGGTGGCCAGCCCAGCCCTGGCAACGCATGAATGTACAAGCCTCTTCTCCCAAAAAAAAATGAATGTACAAACCAAATTGTGAAAACCTAAAATATTCATGCCCATTTAAAGTGGGATATGGTTGCACTAAGGTGGTGTGAATCTCTTCCTAGAAAAAGCGTGGTGTAAATCTAGCAAGGCGTGTCTGTATCTCGCTACGCCGACACGATAAGATCGTATGTGTTTGTTTTAACCAGGCTTGTTCCGTTCTTTTTTAACTTTTCTTTGGTTTTTTTATATTCAAAGTATTATAAATACATGCATTTAGAAAAAAATAATGTACTTAATTTTCATAAAAACGTTCATCGCATATTTAAAAAATATTCATGCAGTGTTAAAAAATCATGTATTTTTAAAAAAGTGTGTGTAAATGTTCTATTTATAAAATGTTCAAGCATTTAAAAAAAATGTACATACCAATTAAAAAAATGTTTATCCAGAGTAAAAACATTTGTGTAATTGTTTTTAAAATGTTTATAAATTTTTTAAAAACAATTCATGCCATTTTAAGAAATGATCAAACATTTCAAATATATTTTTGAGACATATTTTTAAAATTTATAAAATGTCAAAAATGTTTGCTTAATTAAAAACATATTGCATACCTTCCAAAAAGGTTCAAGACAGTGAATCAACATATGATTGGATGGTTAGAAGGACAATGATATTCTCAGCCCATCAGAGTTCAAGTCCTAGACTTAACACCGTGCTCGCATTTTTCTGAATTTATTCCAGAGCATCCGATGATGTGCGTTCAGTGGGAGGAGACATTCCCGTTGACTATGAAGGCGTCTGTGACGACTTCTTCAATCTCAAGATGATGTGCCAACTTAGTCTTTTGGAGATGCTCATAAGAATGGAGTGTGTGCGTACGTTCATAGGAGTTAGTGTGTGTGCGTATATATGAGCGTCTACGTTTGTACTGTGTTATGAAAAGGTACATGACATTTCAAAAATGTTCTAAATCGTAACAAATGTTTGCATGCTTTTAGAAAATGTCCATGCCAGTTATAAAAAATGTTCATGATGTATTAAAAACAAATAAAATGTGTTTGTGACAAATGTTCAGTGTGTACTTTGAAAAAATGTTCAACGTGTATTTAAAAACATTTCAACGTTTATCTAGAAAAATTCGTGTATACCAAAAATATTCAATTGAATTTTTTAATAGTTCGCATGTATTTAAAAAAATAAAAAAAATGAAAACTGAAAGAAAACCGATGAAACCCAACAGAAGGACACCGAGAAAAAACAAATAAAACGATAAAGAAACACATGGAAAGTTCTAGATACAGTCGATGCAGCCTGTAGAACTTTCGCAAACCGCTCCAATTGGCCAGCCCACTAAGACGAGAATGCACTGAGCGCCAATGGCGGCTAGACGAGGATGCATCTCGCAGTATGCGAGATATAACCTTCTTGGTCTAGTATATATAAGCCTCATGTGCCTGCGGACATGAGCCTGGCCCTGCACGCGCACGTGTCTTGCAGTCAGCCAGTGCATGCATGCGCGAGTTTGCTTTATTTATTTATTTTTCACTTCATTTTTTTCTTATTTAAGGAATGTAATAAAAATATATTTAGATTTTTAATAGTCTCTTCTCTTCCCCTACTTTTTTTTGTAAAAATAATGTAAGGTTCTATCCTCCCCGTCCGTCGTCCAACCTATGCATGTTCTCCCTCCCTCTTCCCATTTTCTCCGTTTTGATTTTTTTCCTCATCTCTAGCTTATTTCGCTGATTTCCCCTAAAAATTGCACCAATTGCCCCACCTCTTATTGAATTATCAAATAATTTATTTTGTCAATAATGCTTACCAAATAAAATCTTAGTTTTTAAAACAATCACACTAATATGGGCATGCAAAGCATGAGCTAACCCACTACAATGTTTTTTCGCACGTTACAACACACGGTCAATTATCTGTTTTTGTTTAAAAAATTATTCTGACAAGAATTTATAAAAAAATCATTGTGTACTCCAAACAATTAATCATATGTTTAAAAAAATCATTGTGTATCTAAACAATGTTCTACCCATATTCCAAAATCTTCAAGTGTTTATCAAAATCTATGTGTATAACGTCTGAAAGAAGAGAAATATTCTCGCCAATCTTCGTTCATATTCACACACATTTTTCGTCCACTTCATTAGTGTCTTCACTTCATCAAATTAAAATCTCGAAACCGAGTACTTAAAAGAAAATCAATGTCTATTTAATAATATCCATGTTACTAAGAAAATGTCACTTATTTTCAAAAAACCAATTGTACTAAAATTGTTTATCATATCAAAATAATCATCACGTATAAAATTGTATGAAGTTATCTGACAAAATGATTGTCTTGCATTATGCTCAATGTGTTCCCTGAAAATGTTCAATATTATTTTAGAAAATATTGCCCATATATTTATAATAGTCAACGTGAATAAAAAAATGTTAAAGTGCGAAATAAAATATTTAAAACATACCATGTATTTGACATGATTTTTTTACATCTATTTTGAAAAAAATAAAAAAGAATATATTTTGCAAACATTTTAATGTCCGTAAATATTTTAATGTTGCAGAAAATATTAAAATTCGTGACTATTTTTCATTCACAAAACTATTTTCTTATAATTAACCCAATTTAACATTTTTTAAAAAGTTGTGAAATATTCTTTATTTTTAAAAGTATCGAAACTGGGCAAAGGATTTGCTGAGGTGCATCCGAGTTGTTGGTGCAGTAGCGACCGACTCATCCAAAAATCGGAATAAAAGGAAAACCACATGGCAAGAATGTTGCACGTTTGATCGCTATTCTGCCAATGCACAGCCAATCTAGTCTCTACCCCTATAAAAAATCGAGTTGGTGATGATGGTGTGCCTGCATCCTTCACTTACGACCATCGGATCTAAATCCAACGCAAGCGAGGCAAGCCGTAGCAATTTTGCAAAAAACCGCCCGCCACTCCTCCTCGTTTGCAGATGACTCCTTGTCTCTCCCGTAGTCCCGTTCAGCCCCTCTCTCCCCTGCCTCATCTGGCCATCTCAGAGAAAAAAGGAAGGTCGTGGAACAATCTGGAGAGGTGTCGCGCTGCTGTTGGTGCCGCCGGTGACCACTACCACGACGCCCCACCTCCTCGCCGTCTCCTCCGCCCCCTTCCCAATCTTCCCAACGTCGATCTTGGCAAGTACGCGGCCGAGTGTCGACGCCGTCCGTGCCCTGACGCCTCCGCTGCATCCTCCGTTTCCTGCAGCAGCCACTCCGCCCACCCGCCCTCCTCATAGCCGTCTCCACCGCGCCGTCCCCGCCTCTTCCAATGCCGACTTCCGCAAGTACGCCGTCTGCACGCTGCTCATCCTCGGCGGCACCGCCGCCACCACTTAATACTACTTCCCCTTCTCTCCCGACGCGCTCCACGGCTTGTTCAGTTGTGATTGTTGAGGTGGAGGTGCTATGCTGGACTACTGCCTCTCCATCTCTAATCTCTTTTCTCTTCCCATATACGTACGTGTTTTTATATACAGCTTCTGGTGTTTTTATATACAGCTTCTGGTCAGATCTCTAGCCACCAGGCCTTGACCAAGGATAGGAGTAGTGTGAACGTATTTGCAATTTTGCTTGACTGCCTGTAAACACTCAACTCAATGCACTAGGAAGAATCAGATCTTTTTTTGCCGTAGTATTTGGAGATGATTTGGAATAGAGCAAGAATTGATTGTTTCTTACTTTTCATTCCAGAATTTTTTCTGTACAAATAAGGTATAACTACTGAGTTTACAATGACGGGCAAGTAGGCTGCATTATTTGGATTATGCACAAGAAAACATATAATGGTGAATTGGTTGTAGTTAAATATCTGAAGTAATAGTTTCCTTTGGGGCAGTTAAGATTGATTGGATAATCTGATTTTACTGATAGATTGCAGAAAAAAACATGTTTTTCTTTGTTTAATATTCATATCTCGGTTGTCTTTTAACCAGAATTTGGACAGAGGATAATATTTCTCCCTTTTGCACTTATTTTTTCACAAAGCGTGTTGATATGCACGGTCAAGTTTTACTAGAATAGCACACTGATATATACCAACATTATGTAACTTGGGATTAAGTTTGGAGAAAATACCACTGAACACCTGGGTGGTTCATGTAGTTTGTTAGTAGTTACCAATGTAATGTATTCTTTATGTAGCCTGAAGCTTTTTATTCTCTCGCATTCTGGTTTAGTGCTGATTAGGCTAGGAAATCAAGATGCTAATATCCATAAAGGCATGCTTTTCGAACTTTTCTGGCCTTTAGGATTACAATACATTAAAACAGAGGATAATGCCTGCCCTTGATATATTGTCTTCTCTCTCTCACGTGTTGTCTCCTAATTTTTGCTACCTATTTCAGCTTCGTATGGAACTGCACTGTACTTGATTCTGTGGTGGATCAGCTTGTTTTAGAGGAGTTGGTCAGACAGAAATTCTCCAAGCTAGGTTTGTTATATTTCCTTTATATGAAATCGCATGACTTCCTCAGGCATATGCACAAATATACTAAGTATCAGCTTCAACTACACTTGGATTTTTTTTATTCTCACCAAATCACAGAAATTTTTGAAAAACGATGATTAACATGTCACGTCAAAAGATATTCGATAAGCTTAGGAGTTTCCTGGAGAAACCCTTGGATTTAGGTGTGAAGCTGAAGAACAGTAGGTCAAGAAAGCAGCAGGTCTTACGCCCCAAATGTTACAGCCCTCGTGCCAACAAATTGCTAAAGAACAAGAAAAAGGTTGGTATCCTGTACCTGCGGCTGGTAAAACAATCTGCTTGCATTGTGTTTATGTTGAATATTATTTTGTGGTTGCGAGGCAACAACCGCTAGAACAAATTCTGTAATTTACCATGTTCAGCGCATTCTGGTTGTTAGTAGATGTATTTTAGTTTAAGGAATATGTGTGCTTGTGGGCATTGGCAGTTCAACATTTTGAAAAAAATTGCTCAATTTTTTTCCTGTAGTTATTTGATTACTATTTAATCTACATCATTTGCCAATATACATGTTGCTGATTTTCCATTTTTTTGTAGGTTCGACGAGAAGTCGGTGATCTAAATGTTTGGCTTAGAAGAAAGATTTTATTGCTTGGAAACCGTATGCTTGATTGTGCTAGATATGTACTCCCTCCGTTCCTAAATATAAGTCTTTTAAGAGATTCCACTCTTGAATTACATACGGATGTATGTAGACATAATTTAGAGGGTAGGTTCACTTATTTTACTCCGTATGTAGTCCCTTATTGGATGTCTAGTACTCCCTCCGTTCCTAAATATAAGTCTTTGTAGAGATTTCACTATGAACTACATACGGATGTATATAGACATATTTTAGAGTGTAGATTCACTCATTTTCATCTGTATGTAGTTCGTAGTGAAATCTCTAAAAAGACTTGCATTTAGGAACGGAGGGAGTATATGACATCGACTTGATCAATATCTCAGTACATTTTTTATTTTTATTTTTTGTGATTCCGTAGCGTAGCACGGGCATCTTACTAGTCTAAACAAATAAGATGATGTGAAACATAACATATATTTAGTAATATAGAAGCAATATATTACTCGAAACGAGGAGATACTCTTTTCAAATTTGCGAACATATATTAATCTTGGATGCCCGGAACCAACATAATACGGAGTGCGCAGAAACGATCAGCACCAGTGCCTCAGTCCACCGAGCTGGGCTTCGAGATCAGGTGACACGATTGCAGACTAGATGACACATCACTTGTTGGCCTCAAAAAACAACTTGCGGCCCTCTCATACACAAGACCGATTTTTTTTGTTATAACAGAAAGCAACATATAAGCCGGACTTAAACTGGGCAAAAACGATCAATCGCCTGTCTCGTGCGCCGAGCATCTTTTCTAGGCCTACTACTAGTGCTTCTGTTTGGAGTTGGTATCGGACGAGCCAAATCTGATTCCGCGCGCACCTCCCCTTTCCTCTATATAGGCGGCCCACTTCCTTTCTCGCTTCGCCAGAGTTTGCAAAAATAAGGGTACACAATCGGTTCAGACGTTTGGTTTCCTATTTGAGGATGCTCCTATTATGCCCCGAATAGTCACACACATCTAGGCCAGCCCAGCTTGTTCGTTCACAGAACCTCTGTTACAGTAAAAAAAAAAAATCAATGTTTGCTTGCTCCTTGCAAAAACCGGACAGTGCGTTCTCTTTAAAAAACCAACATCGGTTTTAAAAGATTTTTCTTCAGATTTTAAAGAAATCTTCAAGAATTTTAGTAATCTCAACAATTTTTTCAAAATGTTCACAAATTTGGAAAATGCTTGCAAACTTATAAAATATTTCCAAGTAATAAAAGTGTTCAAGAATTATAATTTTTATTTTATTTTTACAAATTTCAAGGATTTGAAAAGGTGCTCAAGGATACGAAACAGTTTGCAAATACTAAATGTCCATGAATTTTATAAATATTCACAAAATTTGAAAAACAGCTGCTAGTTAAAAAATGTTTGTGAAGAATAAAAACGAGTTTTAAAAAATATTGATGACTTCTTTTCGAAATAGATGATTTTCTAAAATAAAAATAAAAAAGAAAATAAAATAAAAATATTAAAAAACCAGACAAAACAGGCTGA
This sequence comes from Elymus sibiricus, assembly GCA_039707655.1. Lineage (NCBI taxonomy): Eukaryota > Viridiplantae > Streptophyta > Magnoliopsida > Poales > Poaceae > Elymus > Elymus sibiricus. The sequence continues at coordinate 489,196,510 of CM077665.1, forward strand.
AAACCAACAAAAAAAGGAGAGAAAACAAAGCTTATAATATATCGGTAGCAACCATCTAGAGGGGCTACGTGGTCATTTTTTTACGAAGATGGCCTGACAAGCGGGCCTAACATGTCATATTAAGGGTTGAGACACGGGTCAGTGCATTCAGTGAAATTTTAGCATTGCGAGTGATGGTTTTGGTCTAATCTTATATACCTTCCAACAGAGGCGCTAAATAAGCCACGCGTCCTAAAATCGATGATTTTTGTGCGCCGAAGACACAAAACAACGCTTCAGCAGAGGCGCTAACATAGAGCGCGCACAAAAACCTTTAGCGCGCGCTACAAAGCGATACCCCGGGCTGCAAATTTGGTGCGCCGGATTGTGCGCGCTGCATGGGACAAGCTGCTGCATGTGGGGCCGTCGGATTGGGCGCCGATTTTTTGTGCATCTGCTAAACCACTTCGTCCCTCCCGCGCGCAAAAAGGATATTTTTCGCGTTGTAAATTTTTTTAGCACGCGGTGCGACTGCGCTTCTGTTGGAGATGCTCTAAGAAGTTCATCCTCACTATTTATTTATCTTAACATGCATCATGCCCACATCAGCAATGAGCCACGTCAGCCATACTTTGCCCACCTCATGCATTCACTCAATCGGCCATGTCAGCATTTTTTTCTTAAATCGTTTGGTTTACCGGATGATGTATGTACCGTTTAGTTTAAGGCCAATTGCCTGAGCGCGTGAAGCACCTCTAAGAACAACTCTAGCAGACCCTTTAAAACGGTCGAAACTGTAAAATGCCGGCGACTATACGAGTTTGGCCCATTTTTTGGGCCAGACCAGAGCCCGTATAGTCGCTCGGCCCGTAATTTTTTTACAGTGGCCCACAAACCACCCCCTCCGCGCAGTATATCTACGGGTTCGTGGCTTGAATACGGGTCGAAACTCTATCCGCGCGTCGCCGCCAATCCCAAATCCCTCTCTTGATTTCTCGCCGCCGGCGAGCTCAATCCCCCTCCCCCCCTCAAAATGTGGCGTCGAAGTTGGTCGGCGGGCCGCGGCGGCGGCGACGACGACCCCGAGCGGAAGCGGGCTGCTCCCAAGTACACCAACCAAGGCCTGTCGCCGCCGACGTCACTCCTCCGCCGCGAGAAAGAGGAGTACGACCGCATGCAGGCGCGGTTGTACTCCGGCGCGGGCAACTCCACCGGGAGGTCGAGCTCTCGTACGCTGACTCCGATTAAAAGGGAGTCGGCGGAGCTCCCGTTGCTCCGCGCGATGAAAAGAGAGCCGGAGGCGGAGGGGGAGGCGGAGCTAGAGCGGCGGGGCGGTGGCATCATCGGTCCGGAGGATTTCCTCCCCCGTGTGGAGGTGGACGCCATTAAGGCGGCCATCCTCGCGCGCGGTGCACGGGAGGAGGAGGAGGTGCAGCGCCGCCGCCATGTCGACGACCTCGACATCGTCCTCCTCGAGCAGGGGCTCACGAATGCGCAGCAGTTCGACGACAAGTTGGATGTGTGGCGCCGTGAAGCCGAGGCACAGGACGCCATCTTCGTCGACCTCGGCTCCTCCTCCGACGAGGACTGAGGATGTCCGCCGCTGCAGCGTCGCCGCCGCACCCGGATGGCTCCGGTGAGCCAAATTTTGGCACTAGGGTTTACGGTGGCTCCGCCGCTCCTCCTATGTATTTTTGTAGAACTATGAATGATGATCAAAGAAGTATGTATGATGATCAACTATGAGAATGAAGTAGTTTGATTTCTCGCGCGAAGTTTGATTTTCAAAATTTACAGGTTAATTTACAGTTTTTGATCTGTCGCAACTCTTTTTGGTCCGTATCCGAGGCATGTCACGAACTGTAAATGCAGTATAAGGGTCCGCGTTTTAAGGGATCTGATAGAGTTGCTCTAACCCTTTCCCTTCCACTTTCCCTCCCTCTTCAGTTTCCTTCTTTCTTCTTCTAATTACTACCTCCGTCCGGGTTTATTAGGCCCCTCTCATTTTTGCTAACATTTGACCAACAAATTTAACTAATAAAATATAAACTATATCTATATGTCACAAAAATTGTACCTTCGGAAAGCTTTTTCAAATACAAATCATATGGTGCACTTTTTTTAGCACATATTTTATATTTTATTAGTCATATGAATGGTCAAAGTTTAACTCAAAATACTAGGAGGCCTAATAAATCCAGACGGAGGTAGTAATTGGTAACCGAAGAGCATCACAAAGGCAACCACTATTTCTTCCCTTCCTCTAAGATTTCTTTCCCAGTGTTTTCAATCTCAACCACGGAACACACTAATCCCCTAGCATGGCCCCTCTTCTTCTCCATCGAACCCCCTTCACATTCCACTCTGATTGTGCGGCACGACGCAGTCATCGAAGAGGCCAGCAACGTCCAGGACGAAGGAGCCGAGCAGTGGATGGCCTAGGCCGAGGACCGACCATGGCACCAGGATGAAGCTCTAGACCGATCGACCTTCCTCGCAATGGTGCCGCTCGCGGTCGAGGAAGCCGACGAGGGAGGAGCAGTGAGGCGCCGGAAGGACACCTCGCTGACAAGGGAGCGCTAGCGCTTGCGCACATCAGCGCATCGGAAAAAGGTCCATGACGCCATGCACCGGTGCAACCGCGCCAGGATCTCCATTACGACGTCCTCCGGCAGCCTCACCAGCATGTGCACTTTCGGGCCCCTCACCTGTCACCAGCCAGAGCGCCGCGGGTGTGTCATGTGTGCAAGCCGTCGCTGGTAGTGCAGGGCGGGGTTGGCTAGCGGCCAGAAACCCTAGCCGCCGCCAAGAGAGCCAACTTTCCGGCGTAGTTTTCTGGTGGCTCTTCTCCGTCGGTGACCTCTTGGTTGTCGGTCGTGAGGGGAGTCACCGGATCCCGCGCGTGCGGATCATTTTTGCTTTAGGTTTTAGGGCCTTGGTAGGTTAGGTTTTTGGATCGTCCGACGTTAGGCTTCGGCGGCGGCGACGACGATGCTGAATAAAGAAGCTCCAGATTCTTCTTCGGCGAGGCGATCGTCTCTATGGTCGATGATGGATTTGGGAACCAGTCTGTTCAAGCGGGGATATCGTGGCGGCGACGGCATCCTTGTGGTGGACTTGTGTCCTCGAGCTCCGCCGTTGCGACGACGTCTGCTCCAGCGTCGACGCGGAGCTTGGGAGGTAGTCCAGGAGCGGATGCAGATTGTGGTCTTCATCGACGACATCTGGAAGACGGAGCATGTGTTGGGTTCGTGGTTGATGGATGACATGTATGGTTTCCTCCTTCGGCGTCTTAGTCGTGGTGGGGTGCCAGATCTGAAATTCGATGGCGTGTCTGGGGTGTTGCCCCGGTCTGATTCGTTCAACGGCAATGTCTTCATCTTTGGTGAGCCACCTTGGAGGTCCGCAAATCTGCATATCAGTGATGGAGCCGCGTCAAGCTCGAGCGAGGGGGTGATCCGTCATCTTTTTCTTCGGTGGCTGCTATGATGGTGCCGGAGGCAGGTGACGGACGTTGGTGTCAAGCTCAGCAATGTTCTGCTATCTTTTCAGTTTTGTCATGTCGGTCTTTACACGACCTGTAATTTGATCTTTATGATATGAATGAGACACGTATTACCATGAAAAAAGGGAAGCATGATTACTTTGCTAATTACCCTACGTACATGTCCAATGGATCCTTGCTAAGAGACACATATTAGACCATATTAGCTACAAATCTAATTACTATACCCTAACCAGAGTGCATAAGAACAATGTGTAAAATTCTTGCCTCCTCTAATTAGAGATTGAGAGTACATGTCTGAATTTCTTTTTGTCAGTATTTCTTCATGGCTGATTGGTTTATTTCCATTCTATTATATTTAACATTCTTTCTACTATTTCTTTCTGGGCTATTACTACTATTGAACATGTAAACTACATGAGTTTGTCGAATTTAACTTCTACCTATGTGTGCTAAAATTTCCGCAGCAATGCGTGGGGTGTCATCTAATTTTTATAAAATGATGGCAATCAACTAATGATGCCGCAACTATGATGGTTTTATGTTTTTTTTTCTCCCGGCCGCTATATGATTTACTGACCGCTATGGTAGAACAACAATTCTTCTTGTCAGAAAATAACCAGAAACACTGCAATTGTGCCGTAGAATGTCTATGTCTTTAATGTGACCAGCAGAAAACATTTGAACAAGCAATCACCATACCGTGATTTGGTTAACAAACTTGGTTTCGCTTCCGACAGAGACCAGCGTCTCCGTCATCTTCTACAAATAACCTGATATTGAGTTACCGCGTCGGCAATCCATCGTTCCAACTCTTTCCCTTGCTGCCACAGACCCCCCCCCCCCCCCCCCTCCCCCTCCGTGAAAATGAACCTGGCCCTTATCTAAAACTTCAACACAAAATGACCTTAATCTATTTTTTTTTCATAAAGTGGCCCTTTTTTGCACGACGTCCTGGTTAGGGCGTCATGCTATTTGACATGACATCCTAGCCCGGGGCGTCATGCCAAATGTCGGTACCATTACAACCCGGCATAGGGCGTCGCGTCATGCTATCTACGCGTCATGCTATCTACCATGACGGCTTAACGTGAAAAAGGGTCAATTTAAGAAATAGTATTTTCATATTAAGGCCATTTTGTGTTGAAGTTCCAGCATTTTCAACCCTCCCCCCCCGGTGGGTCCTTTTCTCCTCTCCTCTTCCCCGATCCCCACCACCGCGGCGGCGCCGCCGACAGCTCACCAGCAGCAGCCATGGGCGCGTCCTCCTCCACCGCCAGCGCCTGCCCTGGCCTCCGCCCCCCTCTCCCTCCCGCTCCTCCGCGCCGTATTCTCCCGCCCCTCCGACCTGGCCGCGACCCTCAGCCTGCCGCCGGGTTTCTTCCGCTCCGCCTCCCTGCCCCACCCGCCGCCGCACTTCCACGACCTCCTCGCTGGGTGACCTCCGGCCGGCGAGTGACGCGGGCCAAGGGGTCCCGGACCCGGAGCCGCTTCGTCTGCGGGCGCCAAGTGAGGCTCATGCCTCCCAGCGTCATCAGTATCTAGGTACCTAATCTTCAACCCTGTTCAAGCTGATTCCGGGACTGACGCAAGGGAGGATTTGGACGCCAAATCCATTGAAAAATACTAACCAAATAACCGTACACTATATATGACCAACACCACCACCCGATGACCCAACTGCGACTTTTGTGCATCAGCTTTATAACCGGAGTCGTTGTCGGAGTAGGAGTAGCTACATAATACTAGTAACATGTTGCTGTCAAGTGTGAGCAGAGTTCATCCCACGGAATGTTGAGTCTATGTCCCGAGGAGAAAACCATGCAATCCAAGTTGTTGTCAAGTGTGAACCTGCGGCAAATAATCTGGACTAAAACTGTTGAGGGGGTCGTTGTCTTGCATTTTAGGATTTGAAAATTGATATGGATGTAAAAAAAAGTCACAGCTTTAGTCGCTCTCTGGGCAGCAAGAAAGCAAATTTGTTTACTCTGTCAAGGTATGCGTTGACGATTTCCACAAGCTCACCAAGTCAAGGCCTTCCACTCTTCCTTACTTAAGAAGAGAGTACTCTCTGTGGTTGCTGCTCATAAGCTCTTCCTACTTGGCTAGCCAGCACTGCCCATGGCCATGGCATTTCGCTTCATTATACTCGCGCTAGTACCGCTGCTGGCGACGGTGCTCGCTGATCCTTCCCTTCCTAGCAGCAATGATACTGACCTTGACGCGCTGCTCGCATTCAAGGCACAGCTGTCCGACCCACTCGGCGTCCTCCGCAACAGCTGGGCCACCAATGTGTCCTTCTGCCGCTGGGTTGGCGTGTCATGCGGCCGGCGCCAACGCCATCGCGTCACTGCCCTGGAGTTGCCGGGCGTGCCCCTCCATGGTCAGCTCGCCCCTCACCTTGGAAACCTCTCCTTCCTCTCCGTTCTTAACCTTACCAGCGCGAACCTCGTTGGCTCCATCCCCGCTGACCTCGGCCGGCTGCGTCGCCTTAGGCGGCTCAATCTTGCACGCAACAGCTTGTCTCACTCCATTCCATCTACCTTTGGGAACCTTACAGGTCTCCAAGTTCTTGATGTTGGCAGCAACATGCTGTCTGGTCAGATCCCAACGGAGATGCAAGGATTGCACAACCTTGCCTACATAGCTCTGCATGCCAACTACTTGAGTGGCCCGATACCAGCTCATCTGTTCAACAACACACCTCTGCTAAGCTATGTCTCCTTTGGAAACAACAGTCTGTCTGGGCCGATACCTGACGGCGTCGGCTCCTTGCCCATGCTTGATTTCCTTGACCTGCAGCAAAACCAGCTCTCTGGACCAGTTCCTTCGGCCATTTTCAACATGTCTAGACTTAGGATGCTGTATATGGCCAGTAACAATCTGACTGGCCCTGTTCCTGGCAGCAATGGCAGCCTTAATCTCCCCATGTTGCAAGTAATATCCCTCTCTCAGAACTACTTCACAGGTCCGATTCCTTCAGGCCTTGCTTCGTGCAAGTACATCAGGATCATCTCTCTATCTCAGAATTTCTTTTCGGGTCCTGTGCCGGCATGGCTGGGTGAGCTGCCATTACTTACCGGCCTTTTAGCTGGGGGGAACGAACTTGTTGGGAAAATCCCTCCTGTTCTTGGGAATCTCACCATGCTCACCAGGCTTGACCTCTCATTCTGCAAGCTCGATGGAGAGATCCCGATAGAATTGGGGAAGTTGAGACAGCTCAACATTTTGGAGCTTTCATCTAATGAGCTCACAGGTTCTTTTCCTGCTTTTCTTGGCAACTTGACATCATTATCCGCCATAGGGTTGGCCCTCAATCTACTGACTGGGTCAGTACCAGCAACACTTGGGAACATTAGATCACTACAACTCCTCGATTTAGGATTAAACCACTTCCAAGGGGAGCTTGGCTTCTTGGATGCTCTCTCGAATTGCAGGGAGCTCCGTTTCATAAATTTGCAGGTGAATGATTTCACTGGAGGCCTTCCTGACTATACTGGAAACCTCTCCAGAAGCTTGTGATTTTTGATGCATCTGGCAACAAGTTGACAGGAGGAATTCCATTGACAATATCAAATCTAAGTGGTGTCAGCTCGTTGATCCTTATGAACAACCAACTAAGCCAGTCGATCCCAGAATCCATCACGACTATGGAGAACCTTGAGAGGATTGACATCTCAGGGAATAGCTTTGTTGGTCCCATCCCGGCGCAGATTGGTATGCTCAAGAGACTAGTACAATTATTTCTCCACAACAATAAATTCTCTGGTTCTATACAAGATGGCCTTGGTAATCTCACTTTGCTGGAACACATTTCCTTGTCTTATAACAATCTGTCCTCACATGTGCCAGCAAGCTTGTTTCTTCTTAATAACCTTGTTGAACTGAATCTGTCCCATAACTTTCTGACTGGTGCATTACCTTTTGATCTCGGCCACATGAAACAGATTAACAAAATAGATCTTTCCAACAACAACTTTGTTGGCAGCCTTCCAGACTCCTTTGGACAGCTCCGGATGCTAACTTACCTAAGCCTATCTCACAACTCGTTTGAAAATTCTATTCCATACAGTTTTCGCAATTTAATTAGCTTAGGAACACTGGACCTATCTTGCAACAACTTCTCCGGTGCCATTCCAAAGTACTTGACAAACTTAACCTACCTCACCAGCCTGAACCTGTCCTTCAATGAGTTACAAGGTTCAATACCAGATGAAGGTGTTTTCAGAAACATCACCTTGCAGTCTCTGATAGGAAACTTCGGTCTGTGCGGCGCTCCCCGTTTAGGGTTTTTGCCATGCCTGGATAACCTCACTCTGTTAATAATGGACATTTACTAAAATTCCTACTACCTTGTGTTGCTTTAACGTTGGCGGCTATAGCTATTTGCTTATACCTGCTGATAAGAAGGAACAGACTGAAGCAGGGAGAGGTAACAACTGCTGCTGATGAAGTTGATCCAATCAGCCATAGGTTAGTGTCCTACCATGAGGTTGCTCGTGCTACTGAAAATTTCAACAAGGAGAACCTACTTGGAGTTGGAAGTTTCGGCAAAGTTTTCAAGGGCCAACTGGATGATGGTTTGGTGGTCGCGATAAAAGTGCTCAACATGCAATTTGAGCAGGCCGTGAGGAGCTTTGATGCTGAATGTCAAGTGTTGCGGATGGCCCGGCATCGCAACTTGATACGGATATTGAATACTTGTTCCAACTTGGATTTTAGAGCACTGCTGCTTCAGTACATGCCCAATGGTAGCTTGGAGACGCACTTGCACACTGAAAATAGTGAACCACTAGGATTCATCAAGAGACTGGACATTATGCTTGGTGTGTCGGAGGCAATGGAGTATCTGCACCATCATCACTGTCAGGTTGTCCTACACCGTGACCTGAAGCCTAGCAATGTGCTGTTTGATCAGGACATGACGGCGCATGTTGCCGACTTTGGCATTGCAAAGTTATTAGGCGATGACAACTCCATGGTCTCAGCGAGTATGCCTGGGACAATTGGGTACATGGCCCCAGGTATGTATCTTCATGATATTAATATATTCCCCTTTTCAAAAAAAAAAAGTCACTTTGGTTGGCTAACTCTATCGACTTTTTTCTTTCTTGTACAGAGCTTGCGTACATGGGGAAGGCGTCACGGAAGAGCGACGTGTTCAGCTTTGGGATCATGCTGCTCGAAGTCTTCACCGGCAAGAGGCCCACAAACCCCATGTTCCTCGGAGAATCCAGCCTCAGGCAGTGGGTTTCGCGAGCATTCCCAGCAAGGCTCGTCGATGTCGTTGACGAGAAGCTGCTGCAAGGTGAAGAGATGAATAAGCGTGACTTTCACCGCGAAACCAATACTATTACATCGACATTTCCTTCCGCCGCCTTCAAGGACGACTTTCTTGTGGTGACATTCGAGCTTGGTCTGGACTGTTCGGCCGACTCTCCTGACCAGAGGCCGAGCATGAGCGATGTGGTCGCTAGGCTGAGGAACATCAAGAAGGATTGCGCTGCTTCCGTGGCAGCGAAGAAAGGGTCTCACCAGCATTGATCGATCTATGTGGTGATGTGTTTGGCTCTCCGTGTTAATGCCATGAAATGTAGGAGTATTACATTGTTTCTGTCTCTCTTTTCCGTCCATAGCAAATGGAGCATGATGCTGGTGTGCTGCTACATCTTCAGTTATTTACACCCAGGTAGCAGAGTAGAGTTGTAACCTGATGGTGGCCATCTGCACCTTCCACTGCTCTAATATTTTCACCATCTAAAACCTGCAGTTGATGTTTCTCGAAGTAAATACAAAGCACTGTAAGAAATACTACTACGGCGTGGCTGAAACATGGGACATGGCAGTACAGAACATCAAGTGCATGGTCAATGGGATAACTGAGATTGTGGCACCGCCAGCGTGCCAGCGTTGAAGAGCATTTGCCCCGTCAGCCTCCTTGTGTTGTGTTGTCCCTGGCCTTCTGAATATCTGCCCAATATTTTAGGAACAAACATGCATGTGTGACAGATTAGTCTCCAAAAACGTGTATCAGTCGCTACCCACCTGTATCCAGTCAACATGTGATCTACTGATGACTGCAGAAAGACCAGCAAGCCTCTAAAAACGCTGAGCGAGGCATATCCGAGTATAGTAATAGAAAAGCAGTGCTTTGGAATTGGCCTGATTTGGACGTAATACTTTGAAATACCAAGTTGTGCCTTGTGTGAACCTCAAAGCTTTACATAAAATAAGGAAGCCGCCGCGTAACTGGCCAAGAAAAATTGTACTGATTGTTCCGTAGAATGTCTATGTTTTTAGTGTGATCAGCAGAAAACATTTGAACAGGCAATCAACAGACCATGATTTTTGGTTAACAAACTTGGTTACGCTTCCCACGAAGGCAAGCGTAAACTAAAGAGTCCACGTCTCCGTCGTCCTCCGAATATCCCACGCCGACGGATCGTCGCCCCCACAATCTCAACCCCTCCACCTCCAATCCAAACTCCAGATCACCAGATTTTGAGGGCAAAAAACACATATTTGACCTTATTGCGAAACTAATTCACGATCTGAACTGCATTTGAAAAAAATTCACAAACTGACCGTTTTGTGTGGCGCCTGACAGCCGGGCGCTGCACTGCACTATGCAGCGCCTTGGTCTTAGGCGCCGCACTCCCGACCAGCGTGGCAGCCCGGGGCCAGGCGAGGCCCCACATCCAGCCGTGCAACGCCTGAGAGCTAGGCGCTGCACATTGACTTAAGCCGCATCGGGCCAGCCCTTCCCAGGCAGTTCTTCCCTCTCCCAGACCGTTCCTCTCTGCCAACAGAGAGCAGCGGCGGCGCCCCCTTCGATCCCCCCCCCCCCCCACACACACACCCCTCTCAGATCTGGAGATTTCAGCCGTGGAATCGATCTCTAATCCCTCCTACTAGGTAAACTCCTCCGTTCCCTTTCTTTTCCTCCGTAAATTCGTTGCCATTTTAGAGATTTGTCCAAGATTGGGTGGAACCCTTGATTTGCTTGGTTTGGATCTTTATTTGTCCAAGATTGGGTGTTGTGATTTAGGATGTGTAGTATTGTTCATTAGTTCACAATATATGATTCTTGTTAGTGAAACCCTAGATTGTTTAGTTTTTTTAGATATATATGAGATGCCTAGTTTTGTAGATAATTATGAGATGTTGAGTTTTGTAGCTATATATGAGATGTTGAGTTATGTAGATGAATACATATGAGATGTTTAGGTGAACACATATGAGATGTTTAGTGTATACTGATATTTGAGATGAACTCATATATGTTTATTGTTTGAACTTTGTAAGGATGGTTTGCCTTCTCGACGATGCCTATGACACACAACACCGGGCCTACATGATGCGCGAGAAGGGGATGGTAATAATGAGTAATCTAGATATTTTGCAAATTTGCCTTTAGTTGAAATTGACATTCCCTAAGATTTGTCATTACTTGTTTTTTGCAGAAGCTTGAACCTCTGAAGATTCGGTATCACGGGGTCTCTAGTGCTGCCATGCCCTACGATGACCGGTACACACCCTACATCGAGCAGGCAGGACTCCTCCCGTGGATTCAGTTGGTCAGCCGGTCCACGCCGAACCTCAACGCTCCACTGGTGTCCTCTCTTGCTGATCGATGGAGGCCGGAGACACACAGTTTCCATCTTCGGACTGGGGAGATGACCGTGACGCTCCAGGATGTCTCCTTGATCACCGGTCTTCCTATCGACGGGAGGCCTCTCTGTATGAGCACCGATTCTGATGGGTGGCGCGAGCAGATGATTGCTCTTATCGGTATGGCTCCTACCGAGGCTGAGGCTGATGTAGAGGAGGGACAAGAGAAGAAGAAGAAGGAAAGGAAAGCAGCCGGAGCTGCTTTCACGTGGATTCAAGCAAACTTTGCGCATTGCCCTACGGATGCCACTGAAGATGTGATCCAGACACATGCTCGTGTCTATATGTGGTACGTTATCTCGAGGACTTTGTTTCCGGATGCCACAGGCAAGAACGCTCCATGGATGTGGCTGAAGGCGTTGACCGTCTTCGAGAGCAGATGGAGCTAGGGTTCAGCGACACTTGCCTACTTGTACCGACAGGTAGTTGGTTTGTTTTGTTATCAATTCATTTCTTCATTAGCAATGCAACCTTGCTGTCAAGTTAACATTGTTTTCTTTTATATGCAGCTGGACGATGCGTGTTGCAGGATCACAGATAGTGCATGCATTGGTGGTAATCTGCTTCTACTTTCTGTATGGAGCTGGGAGCGTCTGCCTGTTGGACGCCCGAAGAGCGTCAAGTTTAATTCTTGGGATGAAGAAGGCGATTTACGACGCCCCACTTTGGCTTACAAGTGGGATGTGGTATCCGAGATGACGAACGATGTCAATCTCATGTACCAAAAGTACATCGCCGAGTTGGACACGATTACGCCTGAGCAGGTAACGAGGACATTACATCAGTCATTTCTCATGCTTGTCTAAAAACTTGTCATCAATGTTGCGTTGTTGTCCTATTTCATAGGTGGAATGGCAGCCATATGGCGCGAATGACACATTAGGGGTCACCCACGAGTTTGTCCTCAACCCGATGTGCTTGCGGGATAGGGATCTTTGGCTTATGCGGTGCCCACTGACATGCAACTGGGCGGTTGAGCTTCATTTGCCACATCGCGTGTATCGTCAGTTTGGTCTGTTCCAGCCTCACCCGCCGGAATGGGTGGACACGGACAAAGCACTTCATAGGTAAGAGAGCATGAACCGTATTCACTTAGCATCGCCACTCCTTTTTGATTGTGCTAATGTTTGGTTTTCTACCATGCAGGTTGGACAGGAGAAGGCAACGGAAGATAAAGGACCGGGACAAGCATCATTCATCGTATGTTACCCGTTTCCATCTTAGTGTGGAGCAAGCTTGTAAAAGTGCAGGCGCCCAGCTTCGTGAGCATAGCTCACTTGCTTTCGATAACTACCTACGATGGTTTCTTCAAAATGCTAGAGTTGAGATATGCCCGCCGGCATACAATGAGGATATTCTTGAAGATCCCGCAAACTTTGAGGATCTATCGAAGCAGCAGTACAACAAAAATGTCAGGGAAGGGCTAGGAGTCCCTGCTATTCCGGTGATTAACTATGTGGTAAAGTGTTCCCTTCTTTACTTTCCCTTTGGCCGTATTACACATGTTTGAATGGCTAACGTGTTACTTCGTTCTCATCCGCAGCGCAACCAGATCAAGAAAGTAGCTGATGAAAGCCAGTCTATTCTGGAGAAGACACCGGTTGGAGAAGGTAATGATGAAGGTCCACTACGAAAATTCCTCAAGGTACATATCGCACTCAGGTATCCATGTTACATATGTTGCGGAGTTTGGTATCATATACACTTGTTCATGTTACAGCGTCAGGCGAAGAAGTTAAGGCGGTTATCGAACCTTCTCGGTTGCCGTGACCCAGAATATGATGAACCATCTGCCTCTAGGTCTGGTACACCATCAGACCCCTTATCTCACCATTAGGGGCACGATGTGACTTCCTCATATGCTTATGTGGATGATGAGGGTGTGGTCACCCAACAGGTATGACTAATCTTTTAGATGTAATTCTCACTTGATTACGACGCCAGTCTTTACCATATTGTTTGATTGTGTGATAGGTTGATGAACTTGATGATGACATGACTTTGGCGGACGCTCAAGCTCGGTCCGCATACATGTTGAAGCCTAGGAAGCCCATACACCGGTTCACGCCCACCGACTATGACAACAGAGGCAACCCAAAGGTGGTCGTAGGGAGCTCGCAGATGGCGAGCTTGGATGATGAGGCGGAGGAGGAAGAGGAGGAAGAGGAGGCTCCTCCTGTCAGGAGGAAGAAGATAGCCACCAGGCGTGGCGGCAGGAACACGTGCGGAAGGCATTAGTCGTTGTCATTTTTATTATGAAACTGAACTTGTCGCCATTTCATTAGGTTGATGAACTTGTGAGGTTATGTGATATGTTGATGAACTCTTAGTAGTGTGCTACTTGTGTTTGAATTGTCTTAAATGATGAACTCGTCGGCATATTACTTGTGTTTGTTCAAATTGCCGTGAAGTTCAAGTTATTGTAAGTGTTGTGATGTTCAAGTGAATTGAAATTGCTGTCAACTACTTATGTTTTTGCAGTTTTGCAGTTAACAGTACTGCAGCGCCTAAGGGTAAGGCGCTGCACTATACTGTGCAGCGCCTAAGCGTCTGACGCTTAGGCGCCTGACGCTTAGGTGCTGCACATCTGGATGTGGATCCTATCAAAGCAACAGAACCTTTGCAGCAGCTTTTCGTGCCAAAAAATCCTAAGTCAGTGTGCAGCGCCTATGGGTCAGGCGCTGCACTATACTGTGTGACGCCTGACTCTTGGGCGCTGCAGTACTGTTAACTGCAAAAACAGAAGCACTTTTTGTACGATTCCAAAGATAGTCCAGGACAACACATTCAAATGTCTAACCCTAGCCAAATTATGTCTACAAGATAGTCCACGACACATTCATTAGAAATTACAAATTAGGTCTACAAGATAGTCCACGACACATTCATTAGAAATGACAAATTTAGGCCTACTACGAGATAGTTGACGACAAATGGCTTTTTGCCCTAGAAGATGGTTCATGACAAATACGGCATGGGTACATCCGGTTCCATGACGAGTGCACCGAAGCGAAGTCCCTACTGAGTCGAGCGAGGCCATTTCCCCTTCTTGTCACGTGCCTCATCCTCCGCTTGCGCCTCGCGAGCCTTTGCAAGCTTTCTTGCCCTCTCCTCCTCACGAGCAAGTTTCGCTTGACGTGCTCTCTCCTCCTCTCGTTTCTTCCGCTCCATCCTCTCCTTTTGACGACGCTCTTCCTCCAAGCCTCTTCGAAGAGATTCTTCAAACCGCTGCTGGCGCCAAAGACAATCTTGATATTGGTCCTTTTGGACATCTTCTGGCACTTCATGATCTATCCACGTGAAGTACTTGCATAGAGGAGGCGGTGACTGCATACAATTTTTTTATTAGTATTGACACACATTTCAGAGTAACATGTTACTTCTCTAGCATATCGGTGGTCGGTCATAGGCGTTAGTTGGACGCGCACGATCATAAGCATAGTTGGGGCATACAAAATATCTCCCCCCTTCCGTCCATGACTTCTTTCGGTCGGTGGACACCTTCACCTTGCAAACATCTCCACACCAACATGGCGGGATGTTCACATCTTTCTCCTTCACCTTGTCCAAAGATGCGTCCTCCCACTTGTTCGACATGTCTTCTTGGTTAGCACACGGTGGCCTCGTCATGGAACCAGATGAAGCCATGCCTACAAAACTAGGGTTTCCCCACAAATTTCAACACATTGACATGTATAGAGGTAAATGCATCAACACATTCAAATGCCTAACCCTAGCCAAAACTAGGGTTTCCCCACAAATTTCCAAATCCAAGCAACAACTAGGGTTTCCCCAAACTAGCAAGATTTGAGCTAATGTGACAATTCCTTTGGATGAAAACGAGGGGATCGGAGGAGATTACCTTAAGGGAGGGGTTGGCTTCGAGATCCACATACAAAATCTCCGGATTTGCAAGATTTGAGAAGGATTTGAGAAGGGGGCAGAGGGGAGGCACTGAGCTTCGGGTTTGTGTGCGCGGTGGGGGTGTGTGGGGTGAGGGTGGGTGGGAGGGGGGTGGGGGCAGCCTAAGTGACACACAGATGTGCAGCGCCTAAGCGTCAGGCGCTGCACATTAACATGTGTGGCGCCTAGCCCTTAGGCGCTGCACAGCTCGAATGGCTGCTGGAAACATTCTGTTGCTCTCTGGTCAGCCGTGTCCAAATGTGCAGCGCCTAAGCGTCAGGCGCCGCACTGTGTAGTGCAGCGCCTGAAGAAAAGGCGCTGCACACTGACTTATAGAATTTTTGCCCCAAAAACCTACTGGAATGCCTTCTGTTGCTCTCTGGACAGTCATGTCCAGATGTGCAGCGCCGAAAGCAAAGGCACTGCACTGTGTTGTGCAGCGCCCGTCCCTTAGGCGCCGCACATCTGTGTCGGATTTCGGGCTCCGCAAAACCCTAAGAAGTTCGAACCCAGGGGCGTGTGCGAAGATCCCCAACAGCTTCACCCCCTCCAAACTCACAACACGATAACCCTGCTCGATGGCGAGGAAGAAGATAGCACACGAGAGTTTACCCAGGTTCGGGCCGCTGCGAAGCGTAAAACCCTACTCCTGCTTTTGGTGGATTGCCTCACGAGGAGGTTTGTGGATGAACTAGTACAGTGGTGAGTTGCCTCGCGTGTGCGTTTGGGCGGTGTGTTTGATCCCCCCTTCTACAGAGCGGCCTAGCCTCTATTTATAACGGCCCGGGTCCTCTTCCCTTATCGCAATGGCGGGAAGGGAACCCACAACGGCCAAATTCGAAAGGGGACAGGAGGTACACCCTATCCTGACGAAAGGCGGTCTTCGCCTGCAAAGTAGCCGGTGGTGATGCAGAGGTGGGCTCGGCGATGGCGTCCGTCCTGCGGGACTCGGGGTCTTGGTCTTGTTGCACCGGAAGGGAAACCTTTGGGGGACGCTTTGGGAACCTGCGCTCGTCCTTGTCTCCTTTGCACCAAAGAAGAAACTGTCCCCTCTGGCGCGCTGGCGCCCGCCTGGCCTGGCTGGCATCACCCTTGACCTCCCGAGGCCGAGCACTGCATAGAGATCTCCGCCGCTCGGGAGGAGGCCTGGGGGGTCCTACCCCCCGCGGGTCTTGGCGCTGTTTCCCTCGCGAGCACGGGGTCTCGCGAGGGCCTTGTGCTGAGTGAGGCCACGCTGGGCCGTACTTGGACGTCGAGGTGGGCCACGCTCTGGGCCGCAGGCAGGCAAGTCTAGGTACCCCCGTTCCCAGGACGCCGACAGTAGCCCCCGGGCTCGAGGCGCGCTCGAGCTAGCTTCTGGGCGAAGCCACGGAGGGTGGCCCGGAGCGCCGTGGGCCCCAACCGCCTGCGGGCCCAACTTGACGCGTGGAGCGCGATGAGACGTGGGCGTCTCGGCTCCCCGAAGACGTCGGGAACCTCCCTGAGTCGAGCCGACGCGAAGCCTGCGCGCCTCCCTGGCCATCATTGCCCTTCC
Source organism: Elymus sibiricus (assembly GCA_039707655.1). Taxonomy (NCBI): domain Eukaryota; kingdom Viridiplantae; phylum Streptophyta; class Magnoliopsida; order Poales; family Poaceae; genus Elymus; species Elymus sibiricus. The sequence goes on from CM077665.1 coordinate 489,213,102, forward strand.
TTGAATGCGGCTGTCTCTTCGTGCCCTCCCCCTTTTTCGGGCCACGCGGATGTGACCCGATGGAAGAAGGTGATACGGCGTGAGGCAGTGTGATACGCCGACCGAGTCTGGTATGCGTCGCCTGAGAAGTGCACGGCACCTCCACTTCCCACGACGCCTCGGCAACCGCTCCGTCTGACCTTCAACCGGCGCATGTTGCGGGGTCATCATTACCCGGGATCGGGAAGACGCCAGTTGACCACCATCCAGCTATAAATGGGCGTGGGGGGGGGGGACCGAGCCCCCAGCCCATTCCTACTCCTTGCTCCACCGCCTTCGTTCTTCATCTCCCCCATCATGACGCCTGTGAGGAGGTTCTCCGCCGCCGAGAAGGGAAAAGCCTGCCAGGGGGCGCCGGACCAACAGCCTCCCGAGAGGAGCAGGGGTCGCCCTCGCAATTATACTGGGACGTCGCCGGCGGTGCCCCGTGGGCGTGGGCGCCCCTCTGCGGGGTCAGGCGCCTCTGCTGGCGCAGCCGGAGGCGGCGGGCGCGGCGGCCGTGGCCGGGGAGGGAGACCTGCAATCGGTGCTCGGCCACCACGTCCGCAAGCCCGCACGGCCGACGCGGGTCTGGAGTTCCTGGTGCCGGTGGAGAGGCCGGCGAGCACTTGGCTGCAGCTCCCGCGCTCCTTCACGGAGGTTTTGCTGGTCGACGCGCCCGCAGGTCTGTGGCTACAGGCCGACGGTTGTTGCAGCGGCGCGTTGTGGGTAGAGGTTGAGGTTACCCCCGCAGGCAACGCCTTTTTGAGTCGCGGGTGGCAGACCTTCGCCCGCACCCACGGCCTGGAGGGGAGGCCCACGCTCCACTTCAAGTACGGCGGCGCCGCGACGCTTTTCGTCAGGATCTTCGGGGAGTACGGCAGGCGCTTGGGGTGCTGCCCGGAGGGCGGCGGCAGCGGCGATCTTGGAGGTGAGCTTGCCCTTGGCGACGGCCTCCATGCTTCCAGTAGCAGTGATACCTCCTCCGAGGAGATCCCGAGCGACGACAGCTACGACGCCCCGCCACGCCGGCGCACCCGGACTTCGGGAGGAAGCCAGCCGCGACGGCGCCGCTCCCCCGCCCGGGAAACGGCCACGCCATCGTGCCACCGCGGCGCCATCAAGGAGGAGGAGGACTCCGATTGAGCGCCGGCGCACCGAGGCTGGGGCCTCAGGAGCGGTAGCCCCCGGGGGGGGGCTCCTTCACCTTCTTTTCTTTTGCCTGTAACCAAAGATCATGGGAGGCCCTTCCGGGTGTGTAACGAACTTTGGCGCTTGCGCCCTTTTATTAGCACTCTCATTACGTATTACGGTCACTGCGTTACTGTTAACCGAGACTTCCCCTTGATCGTGGTTAGAGTACTTAGCTTGATGCGTCCGCGGCGGGCTTCCGCGTCGTGAGGTTTGGCAGTGGCGCCTGGCGAACTAGTGGCACTTGGACAGCTTGGGGAGGTTCCTCCTTCATCGTGGGGTTTGGCAGTTTGGGAGGGCCCTTTCGGCACTCTGCGTCTGCAGGGCCCGATCTCGTGCATGCCCCGCCACCGTTGGGGCGTCCGGATCACCAGGACGAGACCAAAGGGGCGGGGCCTCGACCGACATTGGGGCGTCCGGATCACCAGGACGAGACCAAGGGGCGAACGAGGAGCCACGCGACCAGTGAGGCTCCTGAGGCGCGATGCTCAGGAGCCCCCTTTGATGCTCAAGCGGCGCTCTACGTCGGTGGGACCCGATCCCGTGCATGCCCCGCCACCGTTGGGGCGTCCGGATCACCAGGACGAGACCAAAGGGGCGGGGCCTCGACCGCCGTTGGGGCGTTCGGATCTCCAGGACGAGACCAAAGAGCGAGCGAGGAGCCACGCGATCGGTGAGGCTCCCGGGGCGCGATGCTCAGGAGCCTCCCTTGACGTTCAAGCGGCAACCAATCCTTTCTGTCGGTTCTTGTCCTAGGGGGCGTGAGCCTCCAGGGGGTTTTAAGACAGCGCACTGAGCCGCGGCGGAGCCCCCGAGCGATGGTGAGGCGACACGCGCCTGCTAGCTCGCTCGAGAGCACCACGCGAGGACCAGGACGCCAAGGCCACAAGGGGACCAGGACGCCAAGGCCTTGGCGAGGTGTGTGCACCGTGCCAGCAGCCCCCGCTCGCGGGGCGCGGGAGGGAGAGGCTGGCACGCGTTATCTCAGAGGAAGAAATTTCAAGAGAGAGGACCGCAAGAAGAAAAAATTCCTGCCCCTTTTCCTTTAAATAGAGTCGATAAAAACCTCGGATTTTGTTCCAAGAAAACAGCAAATTCGAACACAGGAAAAGCAAAGAACAGCCGCGTCCGGCACCTAGGCTAGTCTTCGTCTTCGTCTTCCCCCAGGGCGGAGCATAGGGCATCCACGTTGCGTGGGCATAGTCATTGGAGGACAGTGTTGTCCGCCAGCGCGGAGCATGGGGCTTTCACTTGGGCGTGGGTGGGAACCCCTCTGTGTCCTTGGGGGGCTCCGGGCGTATACATCCCACTCATTATTACGTGAGAGTGTCACGGGTAGAACTTGCGGAGGTGCTGGATGTTCCAGGCATTCTGGATGGGGACTCCGTCCAGAGTCTCCAGACGCACGGCGCCAGGTCTGGAGACACGGACGACCTTGAACGGGCCTTCCCACATGGGGAGAGCTTGTGCAAGCCTTCCCTGGAAAGGACCCGCCTCAGGACGAGGTCTCCGACCTCGAGGGTCCTGGAGCGGATGTTACGGCAATGGTAACGCCGCAGTGCCTGCTGGTGCCTCGCAGCTCGGAGCGAGGCTTGGCGACGGGCCTCCTCCCCGAGCACGAGGACCGTCCCCCACGAGGCATCCTGGCGCTCCTCGTCAAATGCCAAAACCAGTGGGGATCGGTGCTTGACTTCGTGTGGAAGGACGACTTCGGCTCTGTAGACGAGGAAGAACGGGGTCTCGCCGGTGGGCTTAGTCGCGGTGGTGCGGATAGACCACAACACGGACCGAAGCTCATCGACCCAACCCCTGCCGCATGCCTCAAGCTTCTTCTTGAAGCTCCTTGCCTTGAGGCCCCGTAGGACCTCCGCGTTGGCGCGCTCTGTCTGACCGTTGCTTCGCGGGTGTGCCACTGAGGCGTAGCATATCTGCGTTCCAAGGTTAGCGCAATAGGTCCTGAAGAGGTTACTTGTGAATTGTGAACCATTATCGGTGATGATGCGGTTGGGGACACCGAAGCGGCTCACGATGCCCTTGATGAACTTGACGGCCGACCCGGCGGGAATGGTGCGGACGGGCTCCACCTCCGCCCACTTGGTGAACTTGTCGATGGCGACATAGAGGTAGCGGTACCCGCCTGCTGCTCGTGGAAAGGGCCCCAGTATATCCAGCCCCCAGACCACGAAGGGCCAGGAGATCGGGATGGTCTGGAGGCTCTGCGCGGGCTGATGAATCTGCTTGGCATGGAACTGGCAGGCCTCACAAGACCGGACCAGCTCGGTGGCGTCGTTGAGCGCCGTGGGCCAGTAGAAGCCGGTGCGGAACGCCTTCCCTACAAGGGTGCGTGACGAGGAGTGGTGTCCGCAGTCTCCTCCATGGATGTCGGCCAGCAGCTCGCACCCCTGTTCTCTGGATACGCACCACAACGCGACGTCATTTGGGCGCCTGCGGTACAGCTCGCCGTCCCGCACACAATAAGCTGTGGCCTGTTGTACCACACGCTCCGCGTCTTTCTCCTTTTCCGGCAGTGTGCCGTGAAGCAGGTACGCCCTGAACTCCTGTGTCCAGTCGTCGACTTGGGGCTCCAGCGCCAGGAGTAGTCGGGCTCCTGAAGCCGGACCGCAAGGTGGAGCCCCTGAGGGTGGTGCTGGGGGTAGCTCTCCACTCCGCGGCGCCTGGTCCCCGGTTGATGGTGCCGCAGATGGCTTGAAGAGCCGCTCCTCGAAGACGCCCGGCTCCTGAGGCTCGCGGCGCGATGCCCTCTTGGCGATGTCATCGGCTCCTTGTTCGCACCGCGCGGGATGTGCTGCAATTCCAAGCCCTGGAAACGTTTTTCAATCTTACGTACCTCTTCCAAGTATGCCTCCATGTGCTCGTCCTTAGGCGTATACTCCCCGTTGGAGAAGTTGACGAGGAGCTGGGAGTCGCCCTTGATGGTGAGGCGCTGGATCCCCAAGGCAGCTGCGGCCTTGAGGCCGGCGATTAAGCCCTCGTACTCCACGATGTTGTTGGAGACCTTCTCACCACGCTGAAAACAGAGTTGCACGGCGTAGTAGAGCTTGTCCCCGGCCGGGGAGATGAGTACAACTCCGGCCCCTGCTCCCCTGTGCGCGAAGGCCCCATCGAAGTGCATGATCCAACCCTCAGGCGCCTCGTCGCCGGGGGCAAGGGACTGGCCCTCGTCCAGCCCCCGATCGGGAGCGTCCGTCCATTCAGCTACAAAGTCCGCCAGGGCTGCCCCCTTGATGACCCTGGTTGTGCTGAACTCTATATTGAAGGCTTGCAGCTCGATGTTCCATTCTGTCACCCTCCCTGCTGCGTTGGGGTTCCGCAGCACTTTCTCCAAGGGGTACGCAGAGACGACCTTGATGGGATGCCCCTGGAAGTAATGGCGCAGTTTCCTTGAGGCGATAAGAAGCGCGAGCAAGAGCTTGTGCTACATAGGGTAGCGCGAGCGCGCGTCCCGCAACACGGTACTGACGTAGTACACCGGATGCTCGACGAGGGAGAGGCCTTGCGCGCCGCCCCTGTCCACTGCGGGCTCATGAGGCCCAGGCGCCTCGGGGGTCGCCGGGGCGACTGAGGCCTCAGGAGCATTGTCTTGGGGAGGTGAAGGCTCCTTGGCGTCGTGTGAGTTACCTTGCTTCTTGCCCGGGGGCCCGCCTGCGCCTGAAGGCGTAGCGCGCGTGCCGACACGCTCTTCCCTGGCCGCCACAAGCGCAGCACTGGCAGAGTGCGGGGTGGCAGCCAGGTATAGCAGTAGAGGCTCCCCGGGGCGAGGTGCCACCATTACTGGTGGACTCGTGAGGTACTCCTTGAGGTCCTCGAATGCCGTGTCTGCCTCTGGAGTCCATTCGAAGGGGCCCTTCCTCTTCATGAGCTTGAAGAACGGCAGGGCCCGCTCGCCAAGCTTCGAGATGAAGCATCCCAAGGAGGTCACACAGCCCGCCAGCTTCTGCATTTCCTTGAGGGTCTGAGGCGGACTCATCTTGCTTATAGCCTTGACCTTCTCCGGGTTCACCTCGATCCCTCGGTGCGACACCAAGAAACCGAGCAGTTTGCCCGACGGGACTCCGAAGACACACTTCTCGGGGTTGAGCCTCAGGTTCACCCACCTCAGGCTGGCGAACGTCTCCTCCAGGTCCTCGATCAAGGTCTTGGCTTCTCGCGACTTGACCACGATGTCGTCGACGTAGGCTTCCGCGTTCCTCCCGAGCTGCTGCCCCAGGGCGATGTGCATCAGCCGCTGGAAGGTTGCGCCAGCGTTCCGTAGCCCGAAGGGCATGCACGTGTAGCAGAACACACCGCACGTGGTGAGGAAGGCTGTCTTCTCAACGTCTTCCACCGCCATCTTGATCTGATGGTAGCCCGAGAAAGCGTCCAGGAAGCATAAAAGGTTGCACTCGGCGGTGGAGTCCACGATCTGGTCGATGCGTGGCAGCGGGAACGGGTCCTGGGGGCAGGCCTTGTTGAGGTTCGTGAAGTCGACACACACGCGCTCCTTCCCACACTTCTTCGGGACGACCATCGGGTTGGCGAGCCACTCCGGGTACTGCACCTCCCGGATAACTCTGGCCTCCTTCATCTTGCCAACCTCTTGGGCGATGAACGCCTGCTTCTCTTGAGACTGCCTCCTCGCCTTTTGCTTCACTGGGCGTGCATTGGGACACACCATGAGGTGGTGCTCGATCACATCCCTCGGGACCCCCACCAGGTCAGAAGTGTCCCACGCGAACGCATCCTTGTTCACGCGGAGAAAGGCTACCAACGCCTCTTCCTGCTCCTGAGGCAGGCCGACGGCGATGGTGAAGGTAAGGCCAGGGTTCTCGTCGTCTACGGGCACCTGCTTCGTTTCAGCCCGGTTCTGAGAGAACAGCTGCTTCTTCTTTACTGGCGCGACGTCGACGACGTCCCCAGTGCCCTCTGAGGCCTGCGCGGCGTCCCCGGCATTGGGGCGCGCCGCGGCCGCCGCTTTGTAGGTGAGCTTGAGCGCGTGGGCTGCGTCCTTGGCGTCTCCGGCGACGGAGAGGATGCCGCCGCTCCCAGGAATCTTGATGACGTTGTAGCTTGGGTGCGTTCCCGCCATGAACCGGGCGAGGGCGGGGTAGCCGAGGATCGCGTTGTAAGGGAGGTGGATGAGGGCGACATCGAAGTCGATCTGCTCGGTGCGGTAGTTGGAGCGGGTGCCGAAGGTGACGGGGAGGCGCACCCGCCCCAAGGGGGCGACGGTGCCCCCGGCTACCCCGGAGAAGGGCCTTGAAGGTGCGAGCTGGCCATGGGGCACCTGTAGCGCGTTGAAGGTCTCCACGGAGAGGATGTTGAGGCCGGCCCCGCCATCTATGAGGGTCTTGGTGACGGCCACGCTGTTTATGGTTGGTGTGCACAGCATGGGGAGCGTACCGACGGCAGCTGTTGTTCTAGGGTGGTCGTCGGGGCCGAAGGTGATGTCGATCTCCGGCCACGTTCGATGCTGCGGGGTCTCGGCCATGGCCAAATCACGCTTGCCTGGCGGAGGAACTGCTTGACTTGGCGATTGGAGGCGGGCGCCTGCGACCCGCCAAGGATGCAGGCTACCACAGGGTTGGCCCTGCGAGCCGAGGCGCCACCGCGCGCCAAGGGCTGCCCGGCCTCGGGGATCGCGTCAGCCATGGAGATGGTTAATCGAGGCCCGACTACAGCTGCAGACGAGGAAGCTTCGACACGCCCCCTACCTGGCGCACCAAATGTCGGATTTCGGGCTCCGCAAAACCCTAAGAAGTTCGAACCCAGGGGCATGTGCGAAGATCCCCAACAGCTTCACCCCCTCCAAACTCACAACACGATAACTCCGCTCGATGGCGAGGAAGAAGATAGCACACGAGAGTTTACCCAGGTTCGGGCCGCTACGAAGCGTAAAACCCTACTCCTGCTTTTGGTGGATTGCCTCACGAGGAGGTTTGTGGATGAACTAGTACAGTGGTGAGTTGCCTCGCGAGTGCGTTTGGGCGGTGTGTTTGATCCCCCCTTCTACAGAGCGGCCTAGACTCTATTTATAGCGGCCCGGGTCCTCTTCCCTTATCGCAATGGCGGGAAGGGAGCCCACAACGGCCAAATTCTAAAGGGGACAGGAGGTACACCCTATCCTGACGAAAGGTGGTCTTCGCCTGCAAAGTAGCCGGTGGTGATGCAGAGGTGGGCTCGGCGATGACGTCCGTCCTGCGGGGCTCGGGGTCTTGGTCTTGTTGCACCGGAAGGGAAACCTTTGGGGGATGCTTTGGGAACCTGCGCTCGTCCTTGTCTCCTTTGCACCAAAGAAGAAACTGTCCCCTCTGGCGCACTGGCGCCCGCCTGGCCTGGCTGGCATCACCCTTGACCTCCCGAGGCCGAGCACTGCATAGAGATCTCCGCCGCTCGGGAGGAGGCCTGGGGGGGCCTACCCCCCGCGGGTCTTGGCGCTGTTTCCCTCGCGAGCACGGGGTCTCGCGAGGGCCTTGTGCTGAGTGAGGCCGCGCTGGGCCATACTTGGACGTCGAGGTGGGCCACGCCCTGGGCCGCAGGCAGGCAAGCCTGGGTACCCCCGTTCCCAGGACGCTGACAATCTGGACATGACTGTCCAGAGAGCAACAGAATGTTTCCAGTAGGTTTTCAGGGCGAAATTTCACTAAGTCAGTGTGTAGCGCCTATGTGTCAGGCGCTGCACTGTGCTGTGCAGCGCCTAACATCTGGGCGTTGCACTCTCTGCTGATTTCAAATACCAACTGCTTTTTAGGTGTTGTGGTTCGCATAATATGTCACATAATCATAAGTAATAGCACATTTAGTAGTCCAAAACACATAAAGGAGACATAGCACATAGAGTAGTCCAAATCACATAGTCATACACACATAAAGAAGTTATAGCACATAGAGTAGTCCAAAATCCCTAAGCCGCTTCACACTTCTTCTTCAAGTCGTCCTACCTTCGCCACGGCCTTCTCCCACCACCCCGGCATCTCACCTGCCCCCTCCGTGTCCTCCACCACCTTCATTGTTGCTTTGTTGGGTTGGGATGACGCCATACCTATGAAAATGGCAACATAATAGTTAGTCACACAATGCGAAATGACAATAACAACATAAACATTGAGCCAAAATAACAAGATAATAGTAAGTCACATACGACAATGGTCCATTGAGCCAAGAAAACATTCCTCCACTACGGCCGCCGCCAAGGCCAAGATCACCACCACGGCCATAGCCACCACCAAGGCCTAGGCCATCACCACGGCCTAGACCACCACCGCGGCCTCTACCACCACAACGGCCTAGACCACCACCACGGCCTCTACCACCACCACCACGGCCTCTACCACCACCACCATGGCCTCTACCATCACCACGGCCAAGACCATCGCCACGGCCTCTACCACCACGGCCAAGACCTAGTTGACTCCCTCTTTGTTGCCTAGTTCCTCGTTGGCTTGGTTGATTTGATTGGTTTGGCACTTGGGCACTTGTTTGGCTTGGTTGGCTACTACTTGGTTGACTTGGTTGGCTACCATTTGCTTGGCTTGTGCTTGCATCATTTTTCTTTGATCTCTTTCTTGGTTTGCTACAAGTTCTTGTGTTGTGTCCCCCATCATTGCACTCCCCACAACAGGATTGCTCACGAGGCTCTTGGAATTGGCCGGTGCCGGATTCTCGACCACCACCACAGCCCCATCCGTCCATGTCACCTCTAAGACGCTTTGTCTTACGTCTTCCCCGTCTAATGACCTTCAATTCCGGGTCGGGCCATAGTTGAACTCCATGATACTCCGGCCATTGTGATTGGTCCAAGTATGGCTTAAACCGGGGAGCCCATGTATTCTTTACCGTCATGATTGAGAACTCAGACTCCCGCACGGTAAGAGGGTGATTGACGTCCACATTCCTAACACGAGATGCGTTTAACAAGTGCGAGCATGGGAGATAAAGCAGCGATGGCCTCATGCAAGTGCAATCACACCGTGTTAGGGAGACCTCAAAAGCCCGACCTCCGTGTTGGTGACCATCGTTTGTGGTTCCTCCAGGCTCGTTCACTTCATACATCCAATCGTTGTCATCATATAGTACATCTTCTTGGGAGTCTGCCTTCCGTGATTGAAATTCCAACCATTCTTCAACCTTTGGTGGGAAATTATACTTGTGCTTTTCCTTGTTCTCACCAGCAATCTGCTTATCCGTCTCCATTGAGTACTTTAAAAAGTACGCATTCATCTTGTCAAATGTGTATTGAACTATTGCCGTCACGGGTAATGCACGTACACCCTTGAGCACCTTATTGAAGCATCTGCCATGTTGCTTGTCATTTGACCGTACCTCCGGCCATCTTCATCGAAAGCACGTGCCCACTTATTCCTTTCTACAATGTTCTTATTGAGAAAGTCAAGACCTCCTACATCAAGTTTCTTGTGTGTGAGCAATGCATTGTACAAGTTGGCGAACCGCTTGTCGGAGAAAGCGAGACAACAATCTTGAAGATCATCGGCCAACTCCTTGATACCACATGCCCTATAAAAGTTTGCACAAAAGTGCCTCATGCAACATCGATGGTGCAACTTTGCATGTCCGGGAATGTCAACCACCACCGCGTTTAGAATTCCTTGATGGCGATCCGATATGACACAAATTTCCCTTTCAGCCGGTATTACCCTTGTTCTCACTTGACGCAAGAACCACTCCCAGTTATCATTGTTCTCGACCTCAACCAAAGCGAAAGCCAAAGGCAAAACCCGGTTATTGGCATCACTTGCTATTGCAACCAATATAGTGCCCTTGTATTGTCCAGTCAAGAACGTGCCTTCAATGGCGATGATGGGCCGACAATGCTCAAAAGCCCTCACGCATTGCTCAAAGGCCCAAAATGCACGGCCAAATACTCGGACGGTCCTCCCGTTGTGAATCAATGTTTTGTGCCCATGAGGCTTGACCACGTGAACCATGCCTGGGTTTGTGGCGGCCATAGCTAACAACAACCTAGGGAGTCGGTTGTATGCTTCCTCCCAATTGCCATACAACATCTTGAATGCGGCTTGCTTCGCCTTCCATGCCTTGCCGTACTTCACCTTTGTGACGCCCTGGATTTGCAGCTACAGTAATCTCTGAAATCAAGCTACAGTAATCTGAGGATTATGCTAATCCATTTTGCTAATCCATGTGTGATCACTGTTGGAATCAAACTCTCGTTCAAATCCCTATGCAATTCAAAATCATTTGAAAAGTGGAATTAAAAGTTTTGCAAACTCCAAATTAAAAATCTTGCTTGGGTTGCAAATATTCCCTAAGCTATTCAAAAATTGGAACCAACATTTTTGTAAAGTGATTTAATGCCCCAAAAAAATTAAAGCACTGGTTAAAACAATTAATTAATGCCTTTTATAATTAATAAATTGTTAAACTATTTTATTAGGGTGCCATAATTAATGTGGCACTAGTATATTTAGTTATACTAATTTTAGTACCGTTGTTGTATTTTTAAAGTAAAAAGAAATTAAATAAATAAAATAAAAAGAAAACAGAAACAAAACTAAAAAAAACCCGGCCCAGCAGGCCGGCCCACCCCAGCCACCCCTGGGGGATAACCCCTCCCCCACCCACACCCACCGACACCCCATCCCCCACTCGCCCCCGCCCCCACTCCTCTCCCCTCCCCCCGATCCGATCTGGATCGGGGCCGTCGCCCGTCGCCCCGCGCCGCCGCTGGCCTCCTCGCCGGCGCCTGGTCGACCTCGCCGCCGCCGGGCCCTCCCCGGCCTCCTCCTCGCCTCCTCGTCGCCGCCGCACCTTCTCCCCCTCCTCGAGCACGCTGCCACCGCCGCTCCATCCACCGCGGTGAGCCCTCCCGGGCTCCTCCTGTCCTCCCCCCTCTCGGTCGCTCCTCCGGCCACCGCCCCTAGCCCCTTCGCGCCCCCGCTCCTCTCGCACCCCTGTTCGCCTCCCCCTGCCCCGAGCTCGAGCGGGGCTCGCGGCTGCCACACCGCCCGTCGCCGCTATCCCATCGGCCTCGTCGTCCTTCTCCGACGACGGCCACCTCGAGCCAACCCCGGGCCTCCTCTGCACCCCCGGCGAGCCCCGCCTCACCTCCCTTCTCCATGCGCCGCTGCCACCGGCCCTGCGTCGCCCGCTCGACGCTCGCCGTCGCCGCGCCTTGCCATCCCCCGCACCCGCGCTAGCTAGCCAGCTGTTGCGCCCCTGGTCGTGCCTCGCCGCGCCTCTGCACGCCATGCCCCGCTTCCGCCTCTGCTCCCCCCCTTTGCCGCGCCGTCACTCCGCACGGCCGCGGTCCGCCGCCGCCCGCTGGTCGCCGCGTCCGCCGGCGCCGGGCCCCGGCCGCCGGCACTTCCCCTCCCGGCCCGCCGCCGTCGGCCGCCACCGCTACTAGCCATGGCAATTACCAGGGCCGTGTGCGTGCGGCTGTGCACGTGTGCTGCTTGGTGGGCCACTGCCATGTGGGCCCCCCCGCACTATCTATGACAGAGGGGGCCCACGCCCCCTAAAACATTTTAATAAAAGTAAATAATAATAATATTAATTAATTAATTAGTTAACTTAATTAAGACTAATTAAGTAGTTGATTAATCTGTTAATTAACATAATGAAATTAATTAGGCTAATTAATAATTCTGCTAATTAACTAGTTAACTTAATTAAGGCTAATTAAGTTAATTAATTAACTTAAACAGTATGACAGGTGGGTCCCACCCCCTTAATTAATCTGATTAATGTTAATTAAACATTAATTAAAACTGTGTCAATGACATGTGGGGCCCACTGGTCAGTTTGACCAGTCAACTATGACTGTTGACTGCTGATGTCAGCATGACATCATGCTGATGTCATAATTACATTATTGAATTAAAATAATCTATTTTAATTTCTGAATATTAGTAAAACTTTAAAAATTAATATAAAATAATCCGTAACTCGGATGAAAATAATTTATACATGAAAGTTGTTCAGAAAAATCCCACGATTCCGAATACTCAGTCCGTTAGTCCGTCACGTGCTCCTAGCATAACGAACATGGAACTTTTCCATCGATTTCGTCTGTCCGGTAGTTGCCCGAGACCCGGAAATTGTGACTTTTAAATTGAAATGAATGTTGGCTCCGAGATTGCTTCCTCGCAGGGAGTCGGTGAAGAATCTCTCGGCGTGGTTACTTAATAAAATTTGCTACAATAATATGACTATATATGAGTTACCAATCTACACTCTTCTAATGCTGCAAGATGCTAGTCTTTGATAGGACTAGGCCTTCCCCTTATTCTTGCTTTCTGCAGTCAGTCCAGATATAACCCCACCCCTTGATAATGATGCATACTTAGCATAGTTCTGATGTTAGTCTTGCGAGTACTTTGGATGAGTACTCACCGTTGCTTTGCTTTCTCTTTCCCCCTCGATACGATTACTGCGTCCAGACGATGGAGCCCAGGAGATGGAGTACGCCGGAGACGACTACTACACCACCGCCGGAGCCTACTACTACGTGGAGGCCGCACCCGACCAACAGTAGGATAGGAGGTTCCCAGGCAGGAGGCCTCGCCTCTTTCGATCTGTTGTATGTTTGTGCTAGCCTTCTTAAGGCAAAACTTGTTTAACTTATGTCTGTACTCAGATATTATTTGCTTCCGCTGACTCGTGCTTGTCGAGCTTTGTATTCGAGCCCTCGAGGCCCCTGGCTTGTAATATGAAGCTGTATGACTTTAAATTGTGTCTAGAGTTGTGTTGTGATATCTTCCAGTGAGTCCCTAATCTTGGTCGTACGCATTTGCATGTATGATTAGCGTACGGTCAAATTGGGGGCGTCACAATTTGGTATCAGAGCCGACTGCCTGTTGGTAGCCCCCTTTCAAACTCCTTGGCCGAAGTTGTGTCTAGTACTTGAAAAACTTTTACTAACATTGTTTGGTGGCTTACGGGCCCACATCTCAATCAGGTGGTATTAGGATCTTTTATTCCTCATCTATACTCTGGGTTCTGATCACTCTTCTCTTTCGGGTTAAAGATTTTGCTAACTCTAACATTAGGCTCTCGTGATCACATCCACCGGAGATTTGTTTTGTCAACAATTGTTTCCTTTGAAGTTATGATGCACACACTGTCATTTGACATCCTTAAATCTTCTTGTTGCAGATGCGTCCCGCTAGGCAGGTCGTTCGTCTGACTTTGGCTCACAATACGACTAGGTTCCCGGCCATTCTGATCAACCTCTTGATCAGGCTGGGATATCGCTGGTACCCCGAGTACACTATTTATGAGGACTACTGCGAGTTCAACCAGGAACAGTATGAAGCTGAGATGGTTATCTGGGATCGACGGGACCTCTCCATCTCTGAGCTGCACACCTTTCGTGGCATTGGAGTGACCGTTGAGATGGCAGTATAGGATGCTGCTTATGCTGCTATTGTTCGTCTCCGTGCAGCGAACCCCTGTTTGGAGGAGACGGCATACAGATACATCCCGTATGTTCCTGCTGGGGTTGATACTGCAGCCGATGCTGAGGTCTGCACAGCGCACCGACCGGTCCTACACTGCTGTCTGCACCCCCTACGTGAGTTGTCGTTACGACCCACAGGTTCTGGTTCAGTACACTGAGGCACTGGATCGCACTGTCAGGGCTCTTAATGTGGAGCTGTACGCCACTCATGCTCGTCTTTATCTGGCTATGGAGCAGTTGTTGCCAGCAGTCAGTGCGGGGATGCATCCGGAGTACATTCTTCACCCGCGTCGGACTGAGTTTCCTCCAGGTCTTGAGTGGCCTGCGGTTGGAGGTCGTACTCCGGCACGTGGACCTGCGCTCCCGGTTGGGCACCAGATTCTACATCAGGGTGTGCACGGGATGCAGAACCCTGCCCCCAGGTTTCACATTCAGGGCCACGTGCAGTTCCGTGGCTACTTTCGTTGTCCCCGACGTTGATGTAGCGTATCGCTATGCCTCGTTGTTGTATCCCTCTACCGCGTGCCTGCGTGCCGCCTAGTTGTCTAGGTTAATTTCATGCCAGACCTATCGTCTATTTTGTAACAGACTTATGGTTTGTAATAGACCTATGTATGGATCTGTATGTTGAATTCGAACTACTATGTTGAATCTATTGCACCTCCTTCTTTGTGCAATTTACTTCATGAATGATTCATTGTTTTTGCAATTACCCAATGCTAAACTACCACGGTTAAAATTTGACAGAATGGTTAGGCCAGCTGGTCGTGGTCGTGGTGCACCTGAACCACCACCACCACCGGAATTCATGGCTGGTATGATACAACAGTTTGAACTGAATCACCAGTTTATGCAAGGGCTTATGGATCAGTTCCCGAGGCCGAATATGAATCAGCAGCCAGCCCCAACGACTCTGCCGGATTTCATGCGTCTCAACCCTGCGATCTACCGCAGCTCAACTCAGCCGCTTGACGCAGATGACTGGCTCCGTGACATCACTTATGAGCTGGAGTCTTCAGGCGCCCCAGTGGCTAACTATGTCACCTTTGCCTCGTACTTTCTGAAGGGTCCCGCTGCTCAATGGTGGGACAGTCACAGGTGCTCACAGCCTGTTGGAACAATCATCACCTGGATGGAGTTCCAAGCTGCCTTCCGTGCTCGTCACATTCCTCAGGGACTGATGGACGAGAAGAAGCGTGAGTTCCGCAACCTAGTCCAGGGCAACAAGACTGTGGATGCTTATCAGCGGGAATTTCTGGACTTATCTCGCTATGCTGAAGAAGATGTTGCAACTGATGCTCGTAGGCAGGAGAAGTTCCGTGAAGGCCTCCACCCGGATATCAAGCTGTCACTCCTTGTTCAAGACTTTGATAACTTTGCCACCTTGGTGAACAAGTCCATTCAAGTGGAAACAGGTCTGCAGGACTACAAGGACAGCAGCAAGCGCAACCGTGACATGGGCTCATCTTTGGGTCCATCTGCTCAGAAGCGCAAGATCTAGATCCCTCACAACATGTACCATGCACCGCCTCCTGCTCTGAGGCCGTCCTATGCTGCACCTCGTCTGCCTCCACCCCCACCTAGGCAGCCGAGGCTCCCAGCTCCGCCACCACGAGCTCCTGTTCCCCCTTCTCGTCCTGAGGATGGGATGTGCTTCAAGTGTGGTCGTCTAGGACACCATGCTAGAGAATGCAGGCAGAATCAGAAACAACTTGCACTGCCTTCCAACCAGCCCCGCAACAACAATGCCAGACCTAACAATGGTCATGTTCAGGCTAACAACGTTGAGATGTGTGAAGCTCAAGACTAGCCTGCTATTGTGATGGGTACACTCCTTGTTAACTCCGTACCAGCTTCTGTATTGTTTGATACAGGAGCATCACATTCTTTCATGTCTGAAGATTTTGCATACATGCATGGCATTAAGTACGAGGAGATGAACATTCCAATAGTGGTAAACACCCCCGCTGGCCAATGTCGAACCTCCATGGTTTGTCCAGATGTCCCCATTGAAATAGAAGGACTGGAATTCCATGCTTCCCCCATTATATTGAAGTCTTCCAAGATCGACCTTATTCTGGGAATGGTTTGGTTGAAAGCACATACTGCTTCCATCGTTTGTGCCACCAAAACTGTCCACCTTCTGCATCCTTCGAATGAGATAGTCAGCTACCATGCTCATCTTGTTCGAGATGCTGAAGCCCGACTATATGCCTTGAATGCATTAAATGAGTCACCTCTTGAAGGGATTGAAAACATTCCAGTTGTCCGAGATTTCCAAGATGTTTTTCCGGAAGAACTTCCAGGGATTCCCCTGCTAGAGCTGTCGAGTTTGTCATCGACTTGGTACCTGGTACCACTCCTATAGCCAAGCGTCCGTATAAGATGCCACCACATGAACTCCTTGAACTTAAGCAAGAAATTGACATTTCGCTTCGTCTGGGTTTCATTCGTCCAAGTTCCTCTGCTTGGGGAGCACCTTCTCTCTTTGTCAAGAAGAAAGATGGTACGAATCGATTGGTCCAAGATTATCGTCCCATCAACCAAGCAACGATTCAAAACAAATATCCGCTTCCTCGGATCAACGACCTATATGATCAACTTGCTGGTTCATTAGTGTTTTCAAAACTCGACTTGAGGTTGGGTTACCATCAGATCCGGGTTCGTGAAGAGGATATTCCCAAGACTGCATTCGTTACTCGCTATGGTTCATACGAGTACACCGTCATGTCCTTCGGCTTAACAAATGCTCCAGCAACCTTCTCTCGCCTGATGAACTATATATTCATGGATTACCTCGATAAATTCGTCGTGGTTTATCTGGATGATATCCTGGTTTACTCCAAGAACAAAGAAGAGCATGCGGAACATCTTCGTCTTATACTGGAGAGGCTTCGAGAGCATCAACTTTATGCAAAGTATTCAAAGTGTGAGTTCTGGATGGACGAAGTAACCTACCTTGGTCATGTGATCTCCAAGGATGGTATTGCGGTCAACCCTGAACGAGTTCAGGCTATTCTTGACTGGACTCCCCCGAAGAATGTCAAGCAAGTCAGAAGTTTTCTCGGACTCGCCAGCTATTGTCGTCGATTCGTCAAGAACTTCTCCAAGATTGCAAGGCCATTAACCAATTTGCTTCACAAAGGTGTTAAATATGAGTGGACAGAAAAATGTCAGGAGAGCTTTCAGGTACATAAGGACAAACTGACGTCTGCTCCAGTGCTTGCTCCTCTGGATACTCGTAAGGACTTCGTCATTTATTGTGACGCTTCGCGTCAGGGAATAGGTTGTGTCCTAATGCAAGAGCGCAGAGTGGTTGCTTATGCATCTCGTCAATTGCGTCCTCATGAAGGGAACTACCCAATTCATGACCTTGAACTTGCCGCAGTAATTCATGCACTGAAAGAGTGGCGGCAGTACCTTATTGGTAATCGTTGCGAGATCTACACCGATCACCAAAGTCTGAAGTACCTGTTTACTCAGCCAGATCTGAACCTCCGTCAACAGAGATGGATGGAGCGCGTAGCCGATTACAACGTGGGTATTTCTTATACACCAGGCAAGGCTAATGTAATGGCTGATGCTTTGAGCCGCAAGTCATACTGCAACCACCTTCAGGTTCACAAGGTTCACCCCCTTCTTCAAGCAGAATTCCGCAAGCTGAACCTCCATATTGTTCCTCAAGGATATCTCGCTCCCCCTATACCAGAGTTCCGCAAGATGAACCTCGAGGTTGTTAAACAGGGTTCCCTTAATAACCTGGTTGCTGTGCCAGATCTCGTGGGGAGTATCAAAACCATGCAACACTATGACAACGTAGTCGAAAAGATTAGACGCTATGTTGCGGAAGGTAGACCCTCATGCTTCATTGTTGCTGATGATGGCGCTGTATACTACAAGGGTCGTTTGTTCGTTCGAACAAGGGAGGAAAACCTGAATATGACAGATAGAGTACTGAAAGAAGCTCATGATACACCTCTGTCTATTCATCCGGGTAGTACCAAGATGTACCAGGACATCCGTCAAAGGTTCTGGTGGCCAAACATGAAACAAGACATTGCACGCTATGTTTCAGAATGTGACATTTACCGTCGGATCAAAGCAGAACATCAAAAGCCTGCTGGAACTCTGCAACCTATTTCTATTCCTGAATGGAAATGGGATCATGTTGAAATGGACTTCGTCACTGGTTTTCCCAGGTCGCAGAAAGGTAATGATGCTATTCTTGTCGTCATTGACCGGCTGTCCAAAGTTGCACATTTTCTGGCTGTCAAGGAAACTATTACTGCTAGTCAGCTAGCAGATCTTTACATGTCCAGAGTTGTTTCACTCCATGGTATTCCATTGGTGATTAGTTCGGACCGTGGCAGCTTATTCACTTCAAGGTTCTGGGCAAGTTTCCAGGAAGCTATGGGAACTCATTTGTCATTCAGCACCGCTTTTCACCCTCAATCCCAGGGACAATTTGAAAGAGTCAACCAGATTCTCGAAGACATACTTCGTGCTTGTGTCATTTCTTTCGGCAAGAAATGGGAGGAATCTCTCCCGTATGCTGAGTTCTCCTACAACAATAGCTATCAAGCTAGTCTGAAGATGGCTCCCTTTGAAGTATTATATGGACGTAAGTGTCGGACTCGTCTGAATTGGTCAGAAACTGGGGAACGTACACTTATCGGTCCGGATATTATCCAACATGCCGAAGATCAAGTCCGCATTATTCATGCAAATCTAAAGGCTGCTCAGTCTCATCAGAAGAGTCAGTATGACCGTCATCACAAAGATATGGTCTATCAACCTGGCGAAAAGGCTTATCTTCAAGTCACGCCAATGAGAGGTACACACCGTTTTGGAATCAAGGGCAAGCTGGCTCCTCGATATATTGGTCCTTTCACTGTTCTCGAAAGGCGTGGTAAAGTGGCGTATCAACTGGAACTACCGCCAAACCTTTCTCAGGTTCACGATGTGTTCCATGTGTCACAACTTCGTCGCTGCTTCAAGGATCCTATCCGAGCAGTGGATCATGATATGCTTGAACTGCAACAGGACCTTTCTTACAAAGAGCAACCGGTACGCATCCTCGATGAAACTGAACGTCAGACTCATCAGAAGGTTACCAAGTTCTTCAAAGTGCAGTGGGCAAATCATTCTGAAGATGAAGCCACTTGGGAACGCGAAGATCATCTTCGTGCCGAATACCCTGGGCTCTTTCCTTCTACTTCTTAATTCTCGGGACGAGAATTCTTTTTAGTAGGGGAGAGTTGTGACGCCCTGGATTTGCAGCTACAGTAATCTCTATAATCAAGCTACAGTAATCTGAGGATTATGCTAATCCATGTGTGATCACTGTTGGAATCAAACTCTCGTTCAAATCCTATGCAATTCAAAATCATTTGAAAAGTGGAATTAAAAGTTTTGCAAACTCCAAATTAAAAATCTTGCTTGGGTTGCAAATATTCCCTAAGCTATTCAAAAATTGGAACCAACATTTTTGTAAAGTGATTTAATGCCCAAAAACAATTAAAGCAGTGGTTAAAACAATTAATTAATGCCTTTTATAATTAATAAAATGTTAAACTATTTTATTAGGGTGCCATAATTAATGTGGCAGTAGTATATTTAGTTATACTAATTTTAGTACTGTTGTTGTATTTTTAAAGTAAAAAAGAAATTAAATAAATAAAAGAAAAAGAAAACAGAAACAAAACTAAAAAAAAAACCCGGCCCAACAGGCCGGCCCACCCCACCCACCCATGGGGGATAACCCCTCCCCCACCCACACCCACCGACACCCCATCCCCCACTCGCCCCCGCCCCCCCACTCCTCTCCCCTCCCCCCCGATCCGATCTGGATCGGGGCCGTCGCCCGTCGCCCCG
The DNA here is from genome assembly GCA_039707655.1 of Elymus sibiricus. NCBI lineage: Eukaryota > Viridiplantae > Streptophyta > Magnoliopsida > Poales > Poaceae > Elymus > Elymus sibiricus. The sequence goes on from CM077665.1 coordinate 489,232,621, forward strand.
CGCCGCCGCTGGCCTCCTCGCCGGCGCCTGGTCGACCTCGCCGCCGCCGGGCCCTCCCCGACCTCCTCCTCGCCTTCTCGTCGCCGCCGCACCTCCTCCCCCTCCTCGAGCACGCTGCCACCGCCGCTCCATCCTCCGCGGTGAGACCTCCCAGGCTCCTCCCGTCCTCCCCCCTCTCGGCCGCTCCTCCGGCCACTGCCCCTAGCCCCGTCGCGCCCCCGCATCCCCCCTCGCGCCCCCGCTCCTCTCGTGCCCCCGTTCCCCTCTCCCTGCCCCGAGCTCGAGCGGGGCTCGCGGCTGCCACACCGCCCGTCGCTGCTACCCCGTCGGCTCCGTCGTCCTTCTCCGACGACGGCCACCTCGAGCCGGCCCCGGGCCTCCTCTGCACCCCCGGCGAGCCCTGCCTCACCTCCCTTCTCCCTGCGCCGCTGCCACCGGCCCTGCGTCGCCCCCTCGCACGCTCGCCGTCGCCGCGCCTTGCCGTCCCCCGCACCCGCGCTAGCTAGCCAGCTGCTGCGTCCCGCTGTGCCCCTAGTCGCGCCTCGCCGCGCCTCTGCACGCCCGCCCGCTGCCGCTAGCCGGCCGCCCGCTGCTCGCCGTGCCCCGCTTCCGCCTCTGCTCCCCCTTTGCCGCGCCGTCACTCCGCACAGCCGCGGTCCGCCGCCGCCCGCTGGCGCCGGGCCCCGGCGGCCGGCACTCCCCCCTCCCCTGGCCAGCCGCCGTCGGCCGCCACCGCTGCTAGCCACGGCAATGGCCAGGGCCGTGTGCGTGCGGCTGTGCACGTGTGCTGCTTGGTGGGCCACTGCCATGTGCCCCCCCACTATCTATGACAGAGGGGGCCCACGCCCCCTAAAACATTTTAATAAAAGTAAATAAAAAAATAGTAAATAATAAAAATAAATAATAATAATAAATAAATAAATAAATAAATAATTAATTAGTTAACTTAATTAAGACTAATTAAGTAGTTGATTAATCTGTTAATTAACTTAATGAAATTAATTAGGCTAATTAATAATTCTGTTAATTAACTAGTTAACTTAATTAAGGCTAATTAAGTTAATTAATTAATCTGTTAATTAATTAACTTAAACAGTATGACAGGTGGGTCCCATCCCCTTAATTAATCTGATTAATGTTAATTAAACATTAATTAAAACTGTGTCAATGACATGTGGGGCCCACTGGTCAGTTTGACCAACCAACTATGACTGTTGACTGCTGATGTCAGCATGACATCATGCTGATGTCATAATTACATTATTGAATTAAAATAATCTATTTTAATTTCTGAATATTAATAAAACTTTAAAAATTAATATAAAATAATCTGTAACTCGGATGAAAATAATTTATACATGAAAGTTGTTCAGAAAAACACCACGGTTCCGAATACGCAGTCCGTTAGTCTGTCACGTGCTCCTAGCATAACGAACATGAAACTTTTCCATCGATTTCGTTTGTCCGGTAGTAGCCCAAGACCCGGAAAATATCGTCAGATATTCTTCCGACCCGTCTGCGATGTGTAATACTGCGTTAGTGCATGCCTAGCTCTGCATATTGCCATGTCATGCATCGTGATGCATTTGTCTACTTTATATTTATTGTTTCTCCCCCCTCTTCTTACTGGTAGATGATACGTCTCCAACGTATCTATAATTTTTGATTGTTCCATGCTATTATATTATCGGTTTTGGATGTTTTATATGCATTAATATGCTATTTTATACTATTTTTTGGGACTAACCTATTAACCTAGAGCCCAGTGCCAGTTTCTGTTTTTTCCTTGTTTTTGAGTTTTACAGAAAAGGAATATCAAACGGAGTCCAAACGGAATAAAAATTTACGGTGATTTTTTATGGACCAGAAGAGACCCACGGGGCATCGGAGTTGGGCCAGAAGAGCCACGAGGCAGCCACAAGCCTAGGGGGGCCCCCCTAGGGCGCGCCCCCCCTGGCTTGTCGTCGCCTCGTGGCCCCCCTTGACTTGTTTCCGACGCCAAAAATTCTTATAAATACCCAAACCTCCGAAAAGAAACCTAGATCAGGAGTTCCGCCGCCGCAAGCCTCTGTAGCCACGAAAAACCAATCGGGAGCCCGTTCCGGCACCCTGCCGGAGGGGGAAACCATCACCGGAGGCCATCTTCATCATCCCGGCGGTCTCCATGACGAGGAGGGAGTAGTTCACCCTCGGGGCTGAGGGTATGTACCAGTAGCTATGTGTTTGATCTCTCTCTCTCGTGTTCTTGAGATGACACAATCTTGATGTACCGCGAGCTTTATTAATATAGATGAATCATATGGAGTTTTTCCCTCTCTATCTTCTTGTGATGAATTGAGTTTTCCCTTTGAAGTTTTCTTATCGGATTGAGTCTTTAAGGATTTGAGAACACTTGATGTATGTCTTGTGATGGGATATCCGTGGTGACAATGGGATGTTCTATTGATCCACTTGATGTATGTTTTGGTGATCAACTTGCGGGTTCCGTGACCTTGGGAATCTATGCATAGGGGTTGGCACATGTTTTCGTCTTGACTCTCCGGTAGAAACTTTGGGGCACTCTTTGAAGTTCTTTGTGTTGGATTGAACATGATGAATCTGAAATTGTGTGATGCATATCGTATAATCAAGCCCATGGGTACTCGTGGTGACATTGGAGTATCTAGGTGACATTAGGGTTTTGGTTGATGTGTATCTTAAGGTGTTATTTTAGTACGAACTGTAGGGTTGTTCGTGACACTTATAGGGATAGCTCATAAGATTGATCGGAAAAGATAACTTTGAGGTGGTTTCGTACCCTACAATAATTTCTTCGTTTGTTCTCCGCTATTTGTGACTTTGGAGTGAACTCTTTGTCGCACGAGAGGGATTTACATATGATTCAACTATGTCAGTATTGTTGAGAGATTGCACTAGCGAAAGTATGAACCCTAGGCCTTGTTTTCAAGCATTGCAATACCGTTTGTGCTCACTTTTGTTACTTGCTACCTTGCTGTTTTTATATTTTCAGATTACAAAAACCTATATCTACCATCCATATTACACTTGTATCACCATCTCTTCGCCGAACTAGTGCACCTATACAATTTACCATTGTATTGGGTGTGTTGGGGACACAAGAGACTTTTTGTTATTTGGTTGCAGGGTTGTTTGAGAGAGACCATCTTCATCCTACGCCTCCCACGGATTGATAAACCTTAGGTCATCCACTTGAGGGAAATTTGTTACTGTCCTACGAAACTCTGCGCTTGGAGGCCCAACACGAGTCTACAAGAAGAAGGTTGCGTAGTAGACATCAAGCTTTTTTCTGGCACTGTTACCGGGGAGGTGAGTGCTTGAAGGTATATCTTTAGATCTTGCAATTGAATCTTTTAGTTTCTTGTTTTATCACTAGTTTAGTCTATAAAAGAAAACTACAAAAAAATGGAGTTTAGGTTGCATCAATTGGTTCGTCTTTTTAATGTCTTTCGTGAAAATGATGGTTTGGAAAATTGTGCTCAATTGGTAGAGGAAGAATTTATTAAAATACTTAATGAGAATTCCTTAAATGATGAGCATGATTCCAATATTGCTAGTATTAATTCTCTGAATATCCATGATGCTAATGATATGCAAATCCACAAGCTTGGGGATGCTATGTTTGATGAAGATGATATTTTTAGTCCCCCAAGTTATGATGAGCAAATTTGTTATGATAATGACATGCCTACTATCTATGATGATTATGATGATGACATGTATGCTATAAAGAGTAATAGTAACCATGAAACTTGTCATCATGATTTTAATATTCAAAGTGGTTATGTCAATCAAGTATCTCATGATAGTTATTTTGTTGAGTTTGCTCCCACTATTATGAATGAGAAGAAAATTGCTTATGTGGAGAGTGACAAATTTTCTATGCTTGTGGATCATGAAGATAATGCTTTATGTGATAGTTATGTTGTGAAATTCCTTCATGATGCTACTGAAAATTATTATGAGAGAGGAACATATGCTTGTAGGAATTGCAATAATATCAAGTTTCCTCCCTACGTGTTCAAAATTTTGAAGATATGCTTGCTTTGCCTTCCTATGCTAGTTGATTATTGTTCCCATAAATTGTTTCCTCACAAAATCACTATTCATAGGAAGTGGGTTAGACTTAAATGTGCTTGTCATGAGATTCATGATTCTCTCTTTGTGTTTCAATTCTTATCTTTTATGTGAGCATCATTGAAATCATCATGCCTAGCTAAAAGGCATTAAAGAAGAGCGCTTGTTGGGAGACAACCCAACACTTTTACTTTATGTTTTTGAGTGTTCACATGATTAAGCTACTGTAGTAATCATGTTTTGTGTCTTTTATTTCAATAAAGTGCGAAGTAAAGCCTTTGGGATGACTCACAAGATGAGTAGAATTGATGCTGAACCAAAACAGAAACTTTTGACTCCAGTACAGGAATTTTCATTTTTTACTGGAGCATGATAATGATCTGAAATTTTTACAAAGTATTAATATACAAATTCTTAAGGTTGTCCTAATTTTTCAGAATTTCTAGAGACAGGGAAGTATGGTTACACTACAGATCTTCACAGACTGTTCTGTTTTTGACAGATTCTGTTTTGCATGCATAGTTTGCTTGTTTTAGTGTTTCCATAGCTTATATTTAGTGGTATAAATTATGGAAATGATATAATACAGTAGGTATCATGTGATAACAATTATTAATCTTGTATTGACAGTACCTAAGTGAATTATTTATCTTTATTACACTAACCCTTCTCATGAAGTTCCGTTAAGTTTTGTGTGATTGAAGTTTTCAAGTTTTGGGTGAGACACCGATATGAGGAGAATAAGGAGTGACAAGAACCTAAGCTTGGGGATGCCCAAGGCACCACCAAGGTAATATCCAAGGAAGACTCAAGCGGCTAAGCTTGGGGATGCCCCGGAAGGCATCCCCTCTTTCGTCTTCAACATTATCGGTATATCTTACTTAGAGTTATATTTTTATTCGTCACATAATATGTGCTTTGCTTGGATCATCATTATATTTTATTATTTTCTTTTAGGTGTTATTTATAATCTTGTTTTCAATAAAAAAAGTTCCAAGAATTGCATTAGGATGCTTGCATTGCATGTTTTGATATGTGCTGTGTAAAAACAGAAACTTTTGCTGTAGTGTTTGAATTTTCATATTTTACTGGAACGTGGAAAGTTCTTGAAATTTTTACACAGTGTTTTCATATAAATTATTTAGCATTTCCTAAATTTTCATAATTTTTTGAGTTACAGAAGTACACTGTTTTCATAAATTGCTACAGACTGTTCTGTTTGGACAGATTGTTGTCATAGTTTTGTTATCTACTTATCCTATAGTTTCCATAGCCTATATTGGTAGATATAAATTTTGGAAATGATAGTATGAAGTATATAATGTTTGGAAATTATTATTCAACTTGTCTTGGCTGTACATGAAGTGTTGATTTGTTCTTATGTGTACTAACCTATCTCACGAGTTCTTTTCGAGTTTTGTGTGGATGAAGTTTTTGAGAATAGGTGAAACCGTGGTATGAGAGGATTGAACGAGATACAAAAGCTCAAGCTTGGGGATGCCCAAGGCACACCAAGTAAATATTTCAAGAAGTCTCAAGCATCTAAGCTTGGGGATGCTACGCATCCCACCTCTCTTCATCAACAATTATCGGTTAGCCTATGTTGAGCCTAAAGTTTTATTCGTCCACATGATATGTGCTATCCTTGGAATGTCATTTTATTTTGTTTTCTGTTTGAATAAAATACTTAAGATCTGAAATTCTTAGATGAGAGAGTCTTCACATAGTTATTTAATTGTTTACCTACTCATTGATCTTTACTTATATCTTTTTGGAGTAGTTTGTCAATTTGCTCTAGTACTTCACTTATATCTTTTTAGAGCACGGCGGTGGTTTTATTTTATAGAAACTGTTGAACTCTCATGCTTCACTTATAATATTTTGAGAGTCTCTAAACAGCATGGTAATTTGCTTAGGTTATGAATTTAGTTCTAATATAATGGGCATCCAAGAGGGATATAATAAAAACTTTCATATAAAGTGCATTGAATACTATGAGAAGTTTGATTCCTTATGATTGTTTTGAGATATAAAGATTGTGATATTAGAGACATGCTAGTGAGTAATTGTGGATTGGTAGAAATACTTGTGTTAAAGTTTGTGATTCCCGTAGCATGCACGTATGGTGAACCGTTATGTGACGAAGTCGGAGCATGATTTATTTATTGAATGTCTTCCTTTGTGTGGAGGTCGGGATCGCGCGATGGTTAACTCCTACCAACCCTTCCCCTAGGGGCATGCGTCTAGTACTATGTTTTGATGACTAATAGACTTTTGCAATAAGTATGTGAGTTCTTTATGACTAATGTTGAGTCCATGGATTATACGCACTCTCACCCTTCCACCTTTGCTAGCCTCTCTAGTACCGCACAACTTTCGCCGGTGCATTAAACCCACCATATACCTTCCTCAAAACAGCCACCATACCTACCTATTATGGCATTTCCATAGCCATTCCGAGATACATTGCCATGCAACTTCCACCATTCCGTTTATTATGGCACGCACCATCATTGTCATATTGCTTAGCATGATCGTAAGATAGCTAGCATGATGTTTCATGGCTTACGCTAGATCATTGCATATCCCGGTACACCGCCGGAGGCATTCATATAGAGTCATATTTTGTTCTAAGTATCGAGTTGTAATTCTTGAGTTGTAAGTAAATAAAAGTGTGATGATCATCATTATTAGAGCATTGTCCCATGTGAGAAAAGGATGATGGAAGCTATGATTCCCTCACAAGTTGGGATGAGTCTCCGGACTTTAAAAAAAAAGAGGCCAAAGAAGCCCACCCAAAAAAAATATGAGAGAAAAGAGAGAAAGGGCAATGCTACTATCCTTTTTCCACACTTGTGCTTTAAAGTAGCACCATGATCTTCATGATAGAGAGTCTCCTATATTGTCACTTTCATATACTAGTGGGAATTTTTCATTATAGAACTTGGCTTGTATATTCCAATGATGGGCTTCCTCAAAATTGCCCTAGGTCTTCGTGAGCAAGCAAGTTGGATGCACACCCACTTAGTTTCTTTTTGGGCTTTCATACACTTATAGCTCTAGTGCATCCGTTGCATGGCAATCCCTACTCACTCACATTGATATCTATTGATGGGCATCTCCATAGCCCGTTGATACGCCTAGTTGGTGTGAGATTATCTCCTTCTTTTTTGCCTTCTCCACAACCACCATATTCTATTCCACCTATAGTGCTATGTCCATGGCTCACGCTCATGTATTGCGTAGTAGACATCAGTAGACCCCGAGACTGACGGTGCTGCCGGGTACGACTACACCGCCGACGATCAGGCCTTTGCCGCAGAGCAGCAAGGCAAGCAACCCCCCCTTGAGCATTCCGATATCGCCCATTTCTTTCCCTCTCATTCTTGCATTAGATTCTGCTATTGTATTAGCTAGCTCCTATTTCTGATGCATAGCCTGTTTTTGGTAAACTGCTACTATACCTGCCGTTATATCAACTGCCTAGTATAGGTTGATCAGTGAATCCCCAGTGACCCCTTAGTCCCAGTTGCCCCGCTTTTAATATCAGTTACTCGGTCATCATGATCGACGAGCCAGGCCCCTCACATCACCGCACCCCCCTTAGTTGTACGACTCTGCAGCGCTACTATCGAGTACCGAGGGTGACACCTCGTGAAGTACTCATGATGCTAACTCTGTAGTGCAGCTAGTCGGTCGTGGTTATCGAGGGTGATTCCTCCTTCACCACTCCCGACGATGACTCTGTCGTGCAACCCCTCAAGTGTGGGACCCTCGAGGGTGATTCCTCTAAGTCCACCTTGATGGTTTCATCGAGCGGGACCCTTTGAGGGTGATTCCTCAGGTTCCGTCTCGATGTTTTATACACACAGTTACTATGAACTGGTTACAGAAACATGTTGGTGATGGGTCGTCCCTGAGGGGTACCCACGGTTTGATGATGATGAGGCGTGGACGGGCAGGAAAGGCCCTTGCCACACATCCTCGAGACGGGGCGACGGACCGCACTTCATGGGTCGCGCTTGCCCCGCATTAATAAAATGCTAATGGGTTGGGTATTTGATCTGAGTTGGTCTTTTGACCTTTTACGCACCAAACCTTCACGTGGGGCAAGATATGGGTACTCAGCGTTGTTGTATCAGCCGAAGCTCTTCGGACGTCGGCAATGGAGCGGCGCGCGCCCGAGTGGCCTGGACGGTACAACTCTTGGACTAGAGTGTGCTAGGGCTGACCTCGGCCGCGTGCGCATCGTGCAGGAGTGCAAAGGGTGAGTGGGCGTATGACCCCTGCGCGCTTAGGATTTAGACCGGCGGGCTGGCCTCTCTGTTGAGTCTAGGTGGGGCGATGACGTGTTGATATCCCGAGGCCGGGCATGACCCAGGAAAGTGTGTCCGGCCGGAGGTGATCAAGCGTGTTGGAAATGCGGTGCACCCCTGCAGGGATGAATTCATCTATTCGAATAGCCGTGTCCACGGTAACAGGACGACTTGGAGTTGTACTTTGGCCTTCTACAACTATAATTGTGACTTTTAAATTGAAATGAATGTTGGCTCCGAGATTGCTTCCTCGCAGGGAGTCGGGGAAGAATCTCTGGGCGTGGTTACTTAATAAAATTTGCTACAATAATATGACTATATATGAGTTACCAATCTACACTCTTCTAATGCTGCAAGATGTTGAAGATGCTAGTCTTCGATAGGACTAGGCCTTCCCCTTATTCTTGCTTTCTGCAGTCAGTCCAGATATAACCCCACCCCTTGATAATGATGCATACTTAGCATAGTTCTGATGTCAGTCTTGCGAGTACTTTTGATGAGTACTCACCGTTGCTTTGCTTTCTCTTTCCCCCTCGATACGATTACTGCGTCCAGACGATGGAGCCCAGGAGATGGAGTACGCCGGAGACGACTACTACACCACCGCCGGAGCCTACTACTACATGGAGGCCGCACCCGACCAGCAGTAGGATAGGAGGTTCCCAGGCAGGAGGCCTCGCCTCTTTCGATTCGTTGTATGTTTGTGCTAGCCTTCTTAAGGCAAAACTTGTTTAACTTATGTCTATACTCAGATATTATTTGCTTCCACTGACTCGTGCTTGTCGAGCTTTGTATTCGAGCCCTCGAGGCCCCTGGCTTGTAATATGAAGCTGTATGACTTTAAATTGTGTCTAGAGTTGTGTTGTGATATCTTCCAGTGAGTCCCTAATCTTGGTCGTACACATTTGCGTGTATGATTAGCGTACGGTCAAATTGGGGGCGTCACAACCTTGTAATGAAAGATGGCTTTCACAAGGTCAATGACACTCTTAATGCTCATTGTTGGAAGTGTGGATATTTGGTTGGAAAACCTGTAAGCGATGAACTCGGACGTGAGTTGTCTGTGTTCTTGAGACACAAGCTTGCCATCCGCATTCTTGTGTCGGCACATGTGACTTGGTACACAACTCACTATGCGCCAAGTGGGACCTCCTTTCCATGGCCTTGCACGCACAATCCATGGACATCTTGACACTTCACATTGAACTGTGCAACGCACATTGACGTCCGAGTTGGCCACTCTATGTGGACGATAATGCGTAACCGAGTAGTTGTCGAGCCACATCTTCAATTCCAAGAAGGATCCAAACTCACAACCGGGATATATCCCATTCTTGCCGTCTTCCAAATCACGGTGAGAACTTGGCCTAGCTCCAAGAGTATACATTTGCCACCATCTACAACGGCTTCATCCGCGAGACTAAGATCCTTGAACAATGGTGTCTTGTGATCCCGTCGGAATACCTTCTTAAATGCTTCGGCCTCCTTCGCCATGAACCCCTCCTCATCAACTTCTTCATCGGGACCATCGTCATCCGAGTCCGATGCATATGAACGGGAAAAAGGGATGGATTGGTCCATTGTCTCTTGCACATTATATTTGTCGAGATCACCCACATTGTTGTCATGGAGATCAACTTCGTTGTCATCCTCCTCGTACTCATCATTCTCCTCTTGAAAAGCTTCATTTTAGTTGTTTGAAATCGGGCTCAATGTTGGCCAAACTTGTTGCGTCAAATGAGGTTCACTCATTTGATCTTGGTTCATGGGTGGGGGAGTACTAGCAACCAACGGGGAGGGGTTCCGGTTCAAGTCCAAATGCAAACTAGACTCAACCTTCTTGGAGGCAAATAACTCAAGAGCCTTGTCTAGAGATTCAGCAACCGTCTCCTTGTATGCAACCCAACGTTGCTCGGAGTTCACACGCATTGTCTTCCAACGGATGTGCATTCCAAAACCAACATTATGCCTTCCCTCCAACTCAACAACGTCACTTGGGTCCATCCAATTCAAATCCTTCCTCACTTGTTCCAAGACATCCGCATAGCTAGGACTACTCTCAAACACCATGTCAAGCTCATCCGGGTCCGGCTCAACATTGCCTTTCAAAAAGGCCTCTTTATCCACATGATGAACATAAACACATGTTCTTCCCATCCCTAAAATAATCAAAAACACACATATATCCAATAAGTACTTAACCGAATATTTGCACAAAATACATAAGCCCTAACATAGATATGAAACAATAACCCTAACCCCCACTAAACAATAACCATAACCCTAACCATAGCATAACCCTAACCCTAACCCCAACATAACAACACGCATAAACCTAACCCTAGCATAGTAAGAAGCCTAACCCTAGCAAATTGACAAAGAAACATAACATGTTTGAACACAAATTTCCAAATCCAAGCCAAACCTAGGGTTTCCCCAAAGTAGCAAGATTTGAGCAAATGTGACAATTCCTATGGATGAAAACAAGGGGATCGAATGAGATTACCTTAAGGGAGGGGTTGGCTTCGAAATCCACGGACAAATACTCCGGATTTGCAAGATTTGAGAAGGATTTGAGAGGGGGGAAGAGGGGGAGAGGGGGGGGGGGAGCTTAGCTTCGGGTGTGGGTGGGGTGGGGGGGGGGGGTGGGGGCAGCCTAAGTGACACACAGACAGTGCAGCGCCTAAGGGCTGGGCGCTGCACATTTCATGTGTGGCACCTAAGCGCTAGGCGCTGCACATTATACTGTGGGGCCTCGCCTGGCCCCGGGCTGCTATGCTGGCCGGGAGTGCGGCGCCTAAGGCCAAGGCGCTGCATAGTGCAGTGCAGCGCCCGGCTGTCAGGCGCCACACAAAACGGTTAGTTTGTGAATTTTTTCCAAATGCAGTTCAGATCGTGAATTAGTTTCGCAATAAGGTTGAATATGTGTTTTTTGCCGATTTTGAGTTACCGCGCGGCCAATCCATCAAACACTTGGACCCACCCCGCGATCTGTCTCTCTCCCTTGCCGCCACGCGTCCGCCCCTCCTCCCATCTCCGCCCCTTCGAACCCCCAGGAGGCCCCCTAGTCCCCAACCTTTCCGCGCCGCGCCCCTGTCCTCCTCTTCCCCGATCCCCACTCCACCACCACCCCCGCCGCGCCGACGACAGCTCACCAGCAGCAGCAGCCATGGGCGCGTCCACCTCCACCGCCAACGCCTCCGCGGACGCGCGCGAGCTGCGGGAGCAGGAGGCCCTCGCCTCCGCCGCCCTCCCCCTCCCGCTCCTCCGCGCCGTCTTCTCCCGCTCCCCCGACCTGGCCGAGACCCTCGCCCTCCCCCCCGCCGCCTCCTTCCGCTCCGCCTCCCCGCCCGACCCGCCGCCGCACTTCCACGACCTCCTCGCCAGCCTCGGCCCCACCATCGCCTCCCTCTTCTTCCCCCACGGCGCCTCCAAGGACGCGGGGGACTGGCTCGGCTTCCTCCGGGGGTTCAACTCCTGCTGCGCGCGCGCCCGGGCCTCGCTGCCGCTGGCGCTGCTCCTCCGCGTCTACGCCGCGGCCTGCGCCGCCGCGGGCGCGCCCTGCGGCGTGCAGTTCCACCCCGACGAGGACGGCGGCGGGGAGGAGGGCGGGAAGGTCGTGGGCGAGCTCGCGCCGGGGGAGATCGCCGTGCTGCTCTCGATGTGCTGGGTCATGGCGTGGAGCGGCTTGGCGCCGAGGGTTTCGGGCGGCGAGGAAGGGGCGAAGGGGGAGCCCGTGGTGCTCCCTGACGTTTCGCACCTGGTGCTGTCGGCGCTCGTGTCCGCCGTCGCCGTCGCCGATGACGCGGGCGTCTGGGGCTGGGAGGTTTCCGGTGCCGGGAAGGGAGTGTCGGTGCAGGAGTTCACGTCCTGGGTGATCTCCACTGTCCCCGGGCTTGGCAACTGCCTCTCGCGATATGTGCAGGACAGGTTCCGGTCGTCTGAGGTTGATCCAACCAAGGTAATCCGATTATGCGTTGCTGAATTTGTTGCTACTATCCTGAAAGATTGAATAGCTTGTTTGGTATCAACTGCGGTGCCGTTTGATGCAGCATTGCCATTCTTCAGTTAGGTGCATAATAATAGAAGGTAGATGTGCAAAATTGGTGGGCAAATTGTACTGTTCTATTTCCACATGTTTTCCCTTGATTATATTGTATATCTCAGGTATTGTGCTGCCAGGAGGCATATAGAAGATTTAGCTTCTTATGACATGTTATAACTTATAAGTTGCCAGAGCACTTAATTTGATGATCAGCTGTCCTGGCTATTCTTGTTTTACAAATTATCAGCAAGCTCAGCATTATGTAGATTCTCAGTGCTTGCTAGAAAATTCGGATTGTTCTTCTTTATATGTGACTGTTCAGAACTCACTTAAGAATCCAGGTGGGAATTGTGAAGATATCCAGACATAGATTCTGAGCTTGGTGTATACTGTCATTGATAACTAAATCCAATGCAGAGGCTGAGAAAATCGTTTAGAAAAAACATTAGTTGCTTCAGAATTTTTTTATTACCACTAAGCTGAAGCTCCTGCAGTCGGAACTCACCGAGTTCATGACCTCATTATTTTGCTGCAACAATGAATCTTTATTTGTTTTGTCCAATTATTTAGAATCATATCTGATGACTTTATAATAATGAAGCTTAAACTTGGCATAATATTTCTTCTAACCAGAGTTGTTTCTTACAAGCAGGAAAGCTCTGTTTCAACTGGTAACACAACTTTTGATACTTCTGATGCGTATCTATTAACACGTGGGAGGGCATGGTCAATCTCTCTCAGCGTCAGAAACACATTGAGTGAAAAGTTTTTGTCGGCATCTGTCATTGGAATGGACACAGAAGACCTTCTTTATAGGTTACTTCTTACCCTTTTTTGCTTCGTATTCTTGTGATTATCTTTGTAAGCTAGTTTTCTTGTCAAGATTGTAAGTTTCAGTTGTTATTAGGTGATCTTGTAAAATCCTGTCATGACCTGATTACATTATAATTTAAAGTTTTAATCCTGATCTAGAACATATCTGTAGGTCATCGCTTCATGGAAAAGGTCTGAGCCGGTTTTGGTCTTGTGTTGAGGGGTATAAGGGACCAGCGTTAATTCTAATCTCGGCATTCTCAAATGCTGGTAGTGATAATGTTGATGCTGGCCAAAAATGGGGAATTGGTGTATTAACTGAGGATGGATTTGAGAACAAAGAAACTTTCTATGGTAGCTCTGGGTTCCTATGTGCCACATATCCAATATTCCGCATGCTTCTGCCATCGGGTATGACTTTTGTTGCTTATGTCCTTCTTTGCCACATTTGATGGTAGCTTACTGTTCGTCTAATCTAGCAGGTAAGGAGAAGAACATTATGTATTGCCACCTGCATACTCAACTAAAGACGTATGAGGCAACGCCAAAGCCTCTTGGCTTAGCATTTGGCGGATCAATTGGAAACGAGAGGATCTTTATCGATGAGGACTTCGTGAAAGTTACAATTCGCCATCATGCAGTTGACAAGACTTACCAACATGGTTCTCTCATTCCCAATCAGGTTAAATTTCACATTTGGTGTTCTGACTAAATATCTCATTGTTATTGCTATATCCACCTTAGCATAATCCCGAAAGAACTCTTAGGTCCAATTTGTTGCTCCCTTGCTTCGTAATCTTGTTAGCAAGGAACCTTCATTTCTGTCTTGGTTCTGAACTAGAGGTTGTTTTAATTTGCTAGTTTATTTGCCCCAAAGTAGCAAAACCAAAGTGCTTTTAAAATCCAAACATAGTGCCAAAGGCAACAAGGGTAGATGATTGATAACCACTCAGTGGCCATGTAAATCTATACTCCTATATAGTGTATCAGTAGCAAGTCATATGGACCGTTGGATCGTTCCAATCAAACGGCTCAAATTTAATGGCCTGTTTTACAGGACTACGTGGCTGCATATGGACCATTGGATATGTCCATCTGACGGTCCATATTGCAGGGATTCGCGGTGCGCTCCTTCGTGCTGCCAGCATGCCACCTGCGCACGTGATGCTCCCATCGCCATCCAGACATTTCTAGCAGACTAGAATGCATGCAGCACAGCGGCAGTAGGCCGGGTAAATTAGTATAGTAATACGTACCATACTACACTAGCAAGCAGGCTACCAAGTAGGCATCATGATGAAAGTGAGAAAAGGCATGCAGTGGAGCAGGCTGGGCATAGGCCATAATGGCAGCTGCTGGAAACGATTTTCTACATGTGGAAGCAATTTAGTCGATTAAAGAATGGCAGACAAAATAAAATTGTAATGCGTGCTACAGCTAAATATCTTTTACTTTCTCTTATAAATTGATTTTACAAATATTACCACCTTTTGTTTTTTCTTTGTTTTTATCAATAAAGTCTGATTTTTTATCAACCGAAGAGACATAATCTATGTAATAATTATTTTATTTATAATGATGAATAACTTGCAACATTCTACTCTTTCGGTTGCTCAAGTTAGAAAGCATTGAAATTTATTATGGCAAACGTTTGAGGATGAAGCGAGATTATTTTCTCTTAGTACTCTATATTGTGTAAAACCAATTTTACACACATACACTATTGAATTGATTATATCTTTATAACTATTATTATTTTGAAAAGGGAAAGGCACCTGCCGTGCATCACACAGTCAATTTTATTAGAAGTTATTTATGTAGTTTGAGGCAACGGCGGAGCTTAGTTGGGGCCGAACCTGAAGAAATTTTTTTAGAGGCTGTTTAGTTTAGATTTTTTTTAGCTTTTGGCCCCCCCAAACAATCATATTTGCTAACTCGCCCCCCTGAACATCGTGTCTAGCTCCGCCACTGTTTTGAGGTACTAAAATATGAAAAGACCACCACCGGTCGGGAAAATATTTACATGACTTTGACCACTTTATAATTAATGATTAAATATTCAACCGATGTTCGCTGAAAGGGGATGTTAAATTGAACGTTTTTATGATAATTTGTATTGTTTTTGGGATGGCAAATTTAGTTTGCAAGCACGACAAATCATAACAAAAAACTAAATTGAGTCGGATTTGCCTTACTCGCTAAATAAACTTGCCATCATCGGCCAACATAAAGTGCTAAGCAAATCGTTCACAATTGTCGTGGTCCCGTGAACGTTCACCAGTTAAGTCGGTCCTTAATTAACTGACGAGTTGCATGAGTCTACCCATGGTAGCTCAAATCATGATACTTCAAATTACGTTTGTTCATAACTCTACACGTGCATGGCACGTGCCGTTTACTAGTTACTTATAGGTTATGAAAGTTTTCCTCTGTTGGGCATAACTGCATATCACTGTTTTTCGTTTGAAATCTGGATGCTGTGGTAGCAGCAGTATGTGGCCTCAAATAAATACTTCATGACTCTAGCTCACTGTCCAAAATGCCACTGAAAGCAGATTATGATATTACTCCATTATTGTTATGTAGGGTTATTTACCTGTTGCGGCTTCAATACTTGATTTTGAAGTATGGGGACTTGGTGGACAAACAACAAAGCGGCAACAGGATATTTACAAGAAGAGGGAGGATATTTTCTCAGGGCAGCGGAGAAAGGTGCTGCGCCGAGCAAACAAGGACCCTTCTCTACAATGTAAAATACTGTTCAAATGTCCATAACATTTCCTTCCTTTTTTTCTTTTTCAGATTGATCTTGCAGCTTTCGGCAACTGGGAAGACTCTCCAGAGAAAATGATGATGGACATGGTTTCTGACCCAAACGGGCCTCGTCGGGAAGAACGTTGATTTAGTTTTACGGCCATGCTCATTTGCTAGTGTTCAGCAGCTGTCATTCGAAAATGGACACAGAAATGGACTATACTACTTGTGAGGTGTATAGAGTTTGGTGCACGGATTCGCCCCTTTGATGTTAAGGCATTTGGCAGGACCACTCATAATTTAGGTTCTGAATTGAACAGAGGCTTGTATAGAATTACAGTTTTTACAATAGCGCCTGAGTTTCCTTCTCATCTTCCCTTTGTTTTATGGGAAGCAAGAGCAAACGATTTGTACATCTGTGTTGTAAATTAGATAATTATCATGTGTATCAATACTGTTATAAGTACAAGATAAACTTCATATATCTTACATCTGCATGAAAGTTGCCCATCTCTCTTGGATGTCTGATAGTGCCACCTTTTGCTTGACAGATTCATGCTGCTGTATGGCTATCTCAGAATTCTGTTAAGTATGCGATGAGTACTGTATTTATCTCAAGGGAAGCTTCCATTTATACTACGTACAAAGTTCCAATCGAGAATGGCCTGGAAAAAGAAGGATACTTGCTGTTTACACTAAGGGCATTCCTCGTCAGAGGATTCCATTTTCTTTTGTTGGGAAGAGGATTCCTTCGCCGATTCCATTTTCTTTTGTGGGGAAGAGGATTCCTTCGCCGCACCTCTGATTCTCTCTGTGATTCTGTGCAGTTCAGCGGCAACATTTTTCATGTTCATTCTCTCAGATGGTGATTCCTTTGAGCACAAGATGCCGATTCTTACAACAGAAGCTAAGCAATCTAATGCATTGTCCAACCTTGCATCATCATCGTCATATGGTTGGACCTTTAGCAGAGTCGGGTCGAT
Organism: Elymus sibiricus; assembly: GCA_039707655.1. NCBI lineage: Eukaryota > Viridiplantae > Streptophyta > Magnoliopsida > Poales > Poaceae > Elymus > Elymus sibiricus. The sequence goes on from CM077665.1 coordinate 489,249,627, forward strand.
GATTTCTGATATCCTGTCAGGACATGCCATCTCAGCAAACGAGTGCAGACTCAACCCTTCTTTGAACATATCATCAGTTGGTGCCCTCCCTGTGAACATCTCCAGCAGAGTGATTCCGAAGCTGTAAGCATCCCCAGCAGCTGATACTTGCCCCCCCGATCCATATTCTGCAAGGAAGATTGCTCATCAATGGTTTCTCATAGTAACGTATAGAGCCGGGGTGCAAAATTAAGGTGGTTCAGTTTATTAAGAAATGAGAGTACTGGTAGTACCTGGAGCAACATACCCTATAGTTCCTCTTATCCCGACAGAGCTCCCGGAATTGAATCTGGATCCAGATTGATCCGTGTACTCATCAACCAGCTTTGAAAGCCCAAAGTCGGCAACCTTGGCAGTCCAATCACTGTCAAGGAGGATGTTGCTAGGCTTCAAATCGCAGTGGATTACTGACGGCCGACTATTGTTGTGAAGATAGTCTAGCGCATCTGCAACATCAACCGCTATGTTCAGCAGGCGGACAATGGTCAACTTGTGCCATGGCTGATCTGTTCCTGGATGCAACCATCTGTCAAGGCTAAAGTTGGGCATGAACTCGAACACAAGGGCTCGGAAGTCACTGTGACTGGAGTCAATAGTAGAGCAGCAGGTGATAATGTTTATCAAGTTCCGATGTTTAACTCGTCTGAGAGCCATACACTCTGCCAAGAAATTTCTGGCAGAGCCAGCTTGGTGAAGAGTGAACACTTTCACGGCTACAACACCATTCCTGACAGATGGAATAATAGACATGTTTCCTTTATATACGGAACCATATTTTCCGGCACCAATCAGATTGGAAGGTGCAAAGCCATCTGTAGCTTCAAACATTTCATGGTATGTAACTCTGGGATACTTTTCACCCAACATACTGAGGCCAGCAATTTTCATCCTGTCCACTGTCATTTTTCGCCTGAACATAAAGAGTGCACACAGTAACATACATAGGCATGTAGCTATGCCGGCAACTGGAAGCAGAATACTAAGCAGCAATTGTTGCCTCTTCTTATGCAGCTTTACCTGGCATGGAGGCAATTTGAGTTCTGGAATGCCACCACAAAGCCCACTGTTACCAACTATTGAGAACCGAGTCATGTTCGCGAACACGCCGCTTGAAGGCACCTCACCGTCCAGATGGTTAAAGGAAAGGTCCAGTTCAATCAAAGCACTCGAGTTCTGAAAAAGTTGTTGAATGCCCCCAGACAGGTTATTTTGTGCCAGGTATAGCTGTTGTAACCCATTGATTCTCGCCAACTCTCGTGGGATACTGCCGGACAGATCATTCTTTGTGAGATTTAGTCTGCTCAGGCCTCTCAAATTACCAAGTGATGGGGGGATACTCCTTGTGAAGGAATTATCATCCAAAGCCAGGTACACTAAACTTGCACAATCGCCTAGTGTACCTGGTATTTCTCCTGACAAGTGGTTTTTTGACAGATCCAAACTTGCAATATTTCTCAGCTTTCCAACTTGTGGAGGAAGAACACCTGACAAATAATTGTTGGACAGAGATAGAAAATCTGTCAACAAAGGAAGGCTAAAGATCTCATCAGGGATAACCCCAATAAGTAGATTAGAGGATAAGTCCAGGCTAGGTAACTGCTGCAATTTTCCAAGGCTTTTAGGAATGGGGCCGTCAATTCTATTGTTCGACAAGGAGAAATTCTGGAGCAGCGTGAGGTTGCCGAAAGACGATGGTATATGTCCGGAGAGGTCATTCTCTTCAAGCAACAATATTTTCAGGTTCTTGAGTCTCCCAATCTCCTCTGGAATAGGACCATGCAGTTTGTTCTCTCCTAGCTCTAGGTTGGTGAGGTTGGCGAGGTTTCCGATACCTGAGGGGATCATCCCAGTGATTCCGTTTCCTGCCATGCTTAGCCACTGGATCTGCCTTGAGAAGTTAGCTACATAACTTGGAAGTACTCCTCCTAGGTTGTTACCATCAAGATCTATCAATTGTAGACGGGTGCAGTTTGTGAAGAATCTCAGGAACTCCCAGCCCTCAGCATCATCGGCTTGCAGCCTGTTACCTCCCAACTCAACACGAACAGGGCACAGCTTCCCTATCTCGGGGGCCACCCTCCCATGGAAGTTGTTACGGGCAAGACTTAGCAGTTGCATCTTTGTGGAATTGGCAAAGGAACTTGGGATCCTCCCGGACAGGTGATTGTTGCCCAAATGGAGCTCTTCGAGGATCGGTAGGTTGATACCGACATCAGGCGGTAAGCTGCCTTGTAGTTTGTTGGACCCGAAACCAAGATACTGAAGAGATGACATGTTGAAGAAGAGTGGTGGAATTGTGCCGGAGAGATTGTTCCTGGCCACTTGGATGAACTGAAGACGCGGAAGGCGGGAAAGGCCCTCGGGGATGGGCCCTTCCAGTTTGTTTGCATAAAGAGAGAGCCTCGCAAGCGAGGACAGGTTGCCGAACGATGGCGGGACACCTCCTACCACATTGTTAGTGGTAAGATAGAAGAGTTGCAGCTGAGAGAGTGACCCAAGAGCAGCAGGGATCTCCCCCTGCAGTTGGTTCATGGCCAGGGTCATAGACACAAGGTTGGAGCAGTTGCAGAGTTCCTGAGGAATCTCGCCAGCAATGGAGTTGTTCGCTAAGCCCAGGTGGCGCAGACGACGTAGCCGGCCGATGGTACGTGGTATCTCCCCGGACAGCATGTTGGAAAAGAACTCGAGCGTCCGAAGAAAAGTGAGGTTACCTATCGCCGGAGAGATGCTGCCTGCAAGGTCTCTGGAGGGCAGATACAGGGACACCACCCTGCCTGGGTGCCGGCGGCTGCACGCGACACCAGTCCACCGGCAGAAGTCGGCGTTTGTGGTGTTCCACGAGCTCAGTGAGCCTGAGTGGTTGGACAGCCCCTCCTTGAACGCCAGCAGCGCTTGCCGGTCTCCAGACTCCCCGTGGAGTGAGGAAGAAGACGACGCCTGGAGGAAAGAGAATAGGAGCAGCAGCAGCGAGCACACATACATGATCGCCATGGCTTCTAGTGCGTGGTGCTACGTAAATTCAATACGGCTCATACGACCTGCTATGTCAACAAAGGAGGTAAACGCTTTAAAAAGTTTAGTTGGTGGTTTGAGCATTCATAGAGGAAAGACCAAATCCAACCGACAAACATCAGTATTAAATGGGTTCAATTAAAGGGGTATGACTTATGTGCAATTCCATTGCTGTCCAACCAACCAACTGAAAATGAATCGTGACAGAAAATATCTCTACTCCTAAAAGGGAGTTGGTAGCTTCTCCTCAGACTGGTCACAATGGGGAGTAACATAGAGTAGTAACATACATATGTTACTAGTCTAAGTTAGTACCTCCACAGTGGGTAGTAACATAGAGGTAGTAACATTGAGTCTTTCATTTATTAGCTTATAGACTCATCTTGTCTTGGTATGTGTTATGTTATAGTAACATAGCATGTTACTCAATTTCTCTCTATTCTCATTAATTAGGTGCCACATCACATTTTTTGCTTAGGTGGTATCTATGTTACTACCTATGTTACTCCCATTGTGGGTAGTCTCACCGGTTTGTTTTCGTTTGGTTTATTTTCACCTCATCTCTCACCATCCCCTTTCACTCGTTTATTTTTGCCTCACCTTGCACGAGATTACTCTTCATCTCATTATAACCAAAATCTCTACTCCTGAAGAGGAGGTTGGTAGCTTCTCCTCGTCGGTTTATTTTTGCCTCACCTCCCATCACCCCTTTCATCGGTTTATTTTTGCCTCACATTCCACTAGATTTTTCTTCATCCCACTGAAAGGGGAGATCTTATTTCGTGCTTGGTTTGGTAGGTGCTGATTCAATTCAATCATGTAAATAATACTCCCTCCACTAGTGTAAAAAACGCTCTTATATTAGAGGGAATATGTCGTGGTTTTGTCACGGCAGATGTCCTAGGACTTAGGTTCGAGGCCATCGCTAAGGCGGTGGACTCAAAGGGATTGATCGGGACGAGAGACACGAGTTTACCCAGGTCCTGCTTTGTACTGTATTGATGGTGTATCGATTACAAGGGAGCGAGTTTGCTTGACCTAGATATCGATGAGTTGTTTTCGTGGCCTAAGCCGCCCAGGTAACCCGCCTTTATATACACAGGTCAAGGCCCTGGGCTTACAAGAGTCTGAGCCGGGTTATACTTGATAACCGACCTCACCTCTAACTATACATGCCTTGTCTAACAAGCCGCCACCGGCGGCTCAAACCCGCCGGGTTACATCTTGTCTTCTGGCTCTGGGCCTCCAGGCCCATTGGATAAGCTTACTCCTAATCTTGTCATAAGCCGCCAACCGTATGACCCGGCCCCTCCTGGGCGGGTCTCACCACGGGGTAATATCCCCAACATTAGGCCCCAGATTGATTTGAACTGGTTCATGTCAATCTCCAAATTCTCTGGTTGGCGCATCTTGCATTCTGATAAATCTTCATGACCCGCCGTAAATGGATAGCACCGTCTCTGGCGAATGTTCATAACCCGCCAAAAATGAGCGGTTGTTGCTTCTGACAAGCTTTCATGACCCGCCGTGACGTCATCAGAAAAATCAAAAAAGATTCCTCTGACGTCAGAGCGGATCTTTCGTCATTAATATGACCGGCCCGAAAATCGAGGCGTCTTCTTAGTTTAATCATCATTGTGCTTCCTCGATTCCCGCACCAAACCGTTCGTGAGGCTATTATAACCTTATAAATAAGCACGGGGGGTTATCACTTCCATTTTTCCTCCGCCGCTATCTTCTTCTTCCTCCGAACGCCCGCGCCGCCGAAACCAGCCGCGCCGCTCGGTCCTCGCCGTTTTCATCGACACCGGCCGCTGCATCAACCTGAAACGATCCAGAGCTCTCGCGCATTCACCGCACCCTTAAGGTTCTAACTCTGCCCCCTGTCAGATCTGCATTAGGTTTTCCCCGAATCCATGGAGTTCTTCGGTGTTCATCACCATTCGTCGGAACATTCTTCACCGATTAGATGAAAGCACCTTCTTTTAAAGCCTTGCAATGCTGCCGAAATCACGCGGCCACCCGCTCCGTATTTATGCCGCACTCATTGTGGATCTGCAGCTCGTTTTATTCTGAGTAGTGGCCATCTGTTCTTCCACTGGTCCTTCTAGGGCTAGAATATTTTTCTTTTTCCCTCGCCCGTAGATCTTAAATCCATAGCCGTAGTTGCGGAATCGGTTTCTCAACACTTAGCAATTTTTTAATCTGCGTTGATAAACTTGACCCGCCGAAAAGCTGCCGGCTCACTTTGTCTTGCCGCAAGTAGCTTCGGCGGCTCCTAACTTTATATTGACCGCCAAACGCTGTTGCCATTTCCAGTCATAGTGACCTTAGTCAGAATCTATTTTTAACCCGCCGGATATGCATGTCTTCCCGCAGTTCCCAAGCCGCCATTATGTCAAAAACTCCGTCCACCTGCAACTGGGTAAAGTCCGGAGTGACTGAAGAGTCGCTCAAAGAATTTGTCACCATGGGAGTTCTGCCGGCTCAGGATATTATCCACTGGCGGGTTCCACGCAATGAGACCACCCCTAAACCCAAAGACGGGGAGGTCATTATATTCACAGACCATCTTCTTCGGGGCTTTTCCCCGCCCGGGTCAAAGTTTTTCCAGGACGTCTTACACGCATTCAAGCTGCACCCCCAAGACATCGGCCCGAATTCTGTCACCAACATGTGTCAATTTCAAACCTTCTGTGAAGCCTACCTTCAAGAGGAGCCGTCTGTTGACCTCTTCAAGGAGTACTTTTACATTAACCGTCAAACAGAAATGGCGGACGGGTTAAGCCTTGAGCTCGGGGGTGTTACTCTTCAGAGGCGGAGGGATGTACTTTTCCCAGCAGCGATTCTGCCAAGTCACCCCAAAGAGTGGAACAAGACTTGGTTCTACTGCCAAGACACTTCACCAGAGGGGGAGAACCCGCTGCCGGGTTACCGTTCCTACCGGCTTAGCACAGATACAGAGCTTCCAGACCGGATGTCAGTCGCCGGGCGTGCTCAATATGCCTCTACTTTCTCAAAAGTCAGGGCTCTGCTAGCCAATGGATTGACAGGCGTTGATCTGACCCGCTGCTGGGTCTCCTGGAGGATTCTGCCGCTAAGCCGCCATGGCGCCTTAATGTGCCAATACACCGGTAAGGTGGACGACCCTCAACGCTTCACCCAGACCCCTTTAAAGGACCAGGATCTTAATACCATCGTCAAGTCTCTGCTGGGGAAACATTAGACGCCTGCAGCAGGACTAGCTTAAGTCCCTTCTCTGCACTTAACCCGGCTCCGGATGTAAGTCTTTTCATCCTAACCCTCATCCATTCTTTTAACTCCATACTTTATTGAACCTTTTCTGCCAATATGCTTTGTCCTTTGTAGGCCGGCTCTTCATTCTGGAAGAAATTGCTGCCCCCTACTCTCAAGAAGAAGAACAAAGTCCCCAAGGCATCAAAAACTAAGGCGCCAACCCACAAGAGGAAACAGTCAGCGGAAGAATTATTTGATTTAGACGACTCAGAGGTAGAACTTGACTCCATTGGTCTTCTCTTTATGCAACTCATTGACGATGATTGCTTACAGGAAGAAGCTGAAACCAGTCATGCCGACGTTGCCGAGATAACCATTGTCTCCTCTGACTCGGATCTTTCACCAGTAAAGAGAATACGGCGAGCTGTACGGAAGGTAAAGAGTTCCCATCCTTTTGCTTACTTGAGTCATAACTTTCTTTTGAAGAAACAGCAAGACGATAGCAGACGTCAGACCCGGAGCGCCGGCTCTGGAGACCTTTTAACCGGCTTACCCAATGAGCCGGCCCCTCGGAAACAGCGCACCGAAGTACTTCCTTGTCTTGAACTTATTTTGTCTGTGCACTATCCTTGCAACTTATTAACTGTTTAATAATGCTAACTTTTTCCAGGACTCGCCTCCTTCTTCTGGCGATTCAACCGCCTCGAAGTTGCCTCCTCTTATTATTAACCTGGGGTAAGCATTTCTATATCCCGAAATGTGTTTAATATCTCATACCTTATCATGACATATTCAACATTGCCTTTGCTCACAGGGCTCAAGCCAAATGAAGGAAAGGGGCCGGGTCATCCGCAACTCCTGATGTCCAAGACCCGGAGATCCCAACACCCAATATTCCTGACTCTCTTATTGAGCCTTCTGAGGCTGCTAAAGACGCCCCTGAAGAGGTTCCTCCACAGGCTGAGCCGGCTGCTATGGACATTGATGCTCCTGAAGTCCATCCAGATTCTGCTCCTAAGCCGCCCAGCCCCCGGCCGTCAACTGAACACATGGCTTCTCATGAAGAGGTCATTGTCACCGGGGCGGCTTACAAACCTCCAGCTCCTTCACATGCGCTCTCAAATCATATCAAGGAAAACAAGGCGGCTCCCTCCAAGGAAGAGAAGACTCCCTCTGATCTTTCAAATTTGGATAAACTTACTGCTAATGAATTACATGCCGGCTATCTGAGCCGTCTGTTTGCCAGCCGAGACATGGAGGCCAGCCTGGTCGCCAAGATGAAGACAAAATATGAGGTACTTCACCTCCCTTGCCTCTTCATGTATATACTTATGTAGCCCCCAAGAACCGGTTGATCTCTCAGAAGGTCAGCCGGGTCTTGCATTAATTTGGCAATTTTTGAAGAGTCCTCAACATGTGTAACATGTACTGAAAGCCAAGTGTAGCCCCAAGGGCCGGGTCATTACACCAATAATGAGCCGGCACTCAATCATAGAGTAAGAGCCCGCTGTAGCCCCCAAGCGCCGGTTCATTATCTAAGTAATGAGCCGGCTCTATAAGAAAGAACTGAGGCAAAATAAAAGCCAAACGTAGCCCCCAAGGGCCGGGTCATTACCTAAGTAATGAGCCGGCACTCAATCATAGAGCAAGCGCCGAACATAGCCCCAAGGGCCGGGTCATTACCTAAGTAATGAGACGGCACTCAATCATAGAGCAAGCGCCGATCGTAGCCCCCAAGGGCCGGGTCATTACCTAAGTAATGAGCCGGTTCTATAAAAAAGAACTGAGACACATTAGCCCCCAAGTGTCCAGTAAATTGCTTGCAATCTGCTTGGGACTTGTAATCATTGTACCAAATTTTGATATAAACTGTGTAAGCCGGACTGTCGGCTCAAAACTGACAACTTTGCTCTGTCATGACGTGTCCTATGCAGGAATCTTTGAACGCCGCTGAGTTGATCGTGACAGACCTGAAGAAGAGTCTAGCACAACAACAGAAAGGCCGAGCAGAGACGGAAGAAAAGTGGCGGCTCTGCTCCATAGATCTTGAGAAGATCAAAACAGAGTTCGAAACTTTCAAGTAGACTGCTGAATCAAGCCAAGCCGCCCTGACCAAGCGTGCTGAAAATGCCGAGGGCCGGCTCAAAACAGTGACTGACGAGCTGAACACTCTGAAAGGCCAGATAACCCGTATGATTGGAGCTGTGTTTGGTAGGTATCCTTAACCTTCAACTATATACAAATACTTGTCAAGAATCTTCTCCGGCGGCTTATAAATTTTGACATGTTTGTAGGTGAACGGAGCCGCCAACTGTCAAGCGACAGCCTGCTGAAGCTCAAGGCCTTGTACTCTTTAACAGAACAGTTGTATGCCGGGTCTCTAATCACCATCAAGGCCGTCATGTCTGAGAGAGGCGTCCCAAAGTTCATGAAGGGCGTACTGGAAACCATGTCGACCATCCCCATGCAGCTTCAAGAATTAAAGAGATCAGCCGCCCGTAAGGGCGCAATTGCCGCTTTGAGCCGGTCCCTGGCTTATGCCCCAGAGCTTAACCTGGATGATATGATGGATGGCTTCCCTCAACTGAAAGACGACGGCTCGGAGTTTACACAAGAAGACTACTCTCGCTGTCATAAAGCGTCCCGGGTTCTAGCAAGCCGGCTGGCCGCAGAAGCTGATCTATCAGTATACCAGGCGGCTTACTCCGAAGATAACAAGCGCATTCGAGGGCCCACTTTTGAAGCGAATAGCTTAATTCCTCAACGCCGTAAGCACCTCTTCGCTCCTGATGTTGACCCGTCTCCAATCATGCACGATGAAGCCATGTTTGAAACTTTGACCAATTGCAATTGGGATGTGGACAACCTCCAGATCGAAGAAGCCGAAGACCCGGCGCAGGATGACCCGGCGGCGAGTTAAAGAAAAAATTTGCATCATGTGAGGGTAACCCGGCCTTTGTTTAATTCACCGGGTTAGAATTTGTTGAAAAACTTGAAGTCTAGAACTGTTGGGCACGTTAAACAGCCTTGTAATAGTATTAGGAAAACTTTTATCCGCCTGCCCATGTGCTTCTGACACATTGTTTTAAGCTTCTGCCTGTGACTTAGCAAAATCCATCTTTTGATATGTGATCTTTTGACTGTTTTGACGCGCAGGGCGGGTTATGCTCCCTGAGCAATATCAAACCAGAATTTGCCAAAACTTGTAATCTCATTCTGAGAGTACCTGCAAAAAACAAGTAACCTGTATGTCTCATCCTATAAGCCGGCTTTAAAGACGCGGCAGGTCAAGATAACTCTTGTTTTTATGAAAAAAGTTTGTTTCCGAAGAAACTAGGCGGAAAGCCTGAAAACTTGTAAACCGGGTCTCACGTGACATAAATCCGTCGTTTAAACCTTAGCAAGTTCAGGATCTTTAAAAGATTGACATTGCTAAGAGTACGAACGGGCCACATAGCGGAGGGATTACGGTAGACAAGACGAGTTTATCCTAGCTCACTGTAAGCCGGCTCTCTCGTGACAAAAGCCGCTGTTTAAACCTTGACAAGTTTAGGGTCTTCGTGCGAGAATAACTTATAAAAGTTCAGGGTCTCTTATCAAGAATAACTGTCAAGAGTTCGGCGGGTCACATGGCGGAGTAGCAAGTTGCAAACAGGCAGGTTTAACTCGAACATGGCATATAAAGCCTGGCCAAGAGGGTAAGTAAGCTAAACCCATAGGGTTGGAAGCCCCCAAGTGGCCTGATTAAGGATCAACTCCTTTGTATGACACTTTGTGTGAAGAAAACGGCAGAGGCCCCTAATAATGGGGATGCCAACTTTATTATATCATAAAAGATGGTATATACAATGACAGAGATATGTACATTGATGAGAGCCGGACTGGCGGCTTAAGTATAGTATGGCCGAAGGTGAGCAATATTCCATGGCCTCTTGGTCTCTTCACCAGAAGTGCGAGACTTGTCGCTCTCCCGTATATCCATGAGATAATAAGACCCATTGTTGAGATTTCTGCTGATCACAAACGGTCCTTCCCAGGGAGGTGACAACTTATGCATATCTGACTGGTCTTGAATCAGCTGGAGTACTAAGTCGCCTTCTTGGAACGTCCGGGTCTTGACCCTGCGGCTATGATAGCGACGCAGGTCTTGTTGATAAATCGCCGATCGAGCTGCTGCAAGATCCCACTCTTCGTCCAAGGCATCCAAAGCATCCTGACGCGCCGCCTCATTATCAGTTCTACGTAAGCCGCCACTCTGGGCGAGTCATGACGAATATCACTGGGGAGAACAACTTCTGCGCCATAAACCATGAAGAAAGGCGTATAGCCTGTAGACCTATTGGGGGTGGTTCTTATGCTCCAAAGAACAGACGGCAACTCCTCCACCCAACAACCCGGCGTGCGCTCCAAAGGAACCATAAGCCAGGGTTTTATACTGTAAGTGCATCTAGTGCCCCTTAGTGATTTTGGTGTATTGAAGACTTATAGGTTAAGAGACTGATGCGTTTGTAAGTGTACACGGGCTCTATAAGTCGCTGAGGAGTTTGATACATTCGGAGATTATCGACCCCTAAAAATGTATGTCTTCAACTGAAGACTTTGGTGAAGACTTTGCTGAAGACTTTGGTATTCCCTGAAGACTTTGAAAAAGAAGAAGTTGGTGTGACCTTGAAGATATGAACGAGGACTATGAAGCGTGAAGACTTTTGTTTTTATAGTTTCATTTCCTTTCTTTTAGTCATAGGAAACACCGTACTGTTAAAGGGGGCCGAGGTATTACTAAGGAAAATTTCCAACTGATGCTCAACTCAAAAGCCTCAACCTATCCAATCCTTCGAGTGAAGCCTTTGGAAATCTCTTGCAGTTCAGTCAAGTTCTTCAGTGACAGAGACGATGATCTTCTGGTCTCTGAGGAAATTGGTCTGACTGAGGAGTTAGGATTTCGCCAGTGCGAATTGCCTACAAGTGAGGAACATGATAAGCCTGAGGACTTTCATAGTTCGAAATTCCGACCGTTGCTGTGCTAAGCGCCAGCTGTCCCCAATCATCCTATCCACATAACGGTCATATCATTGGGGGCATTTATGTCTTATCATGTCAGGTTGCACCCTGGCTATAAATAGCCACCCCCCACAACCACTAGTTGGTTGGCTGCTCCAAGAGAGAACTGACACTTGTCATTTGAGAGCATCCCATTCCTCAAGGACTTTGAGCGAAAATCATCAGTGAGGAAAATCCCCAAAACCAAACCACCAACCCAAAGTGATTGAGCATCACTGAAGAAATTGTTCCTGTGTCGAACCGACACTCGTTACCTTTGAAGACTGTGTATTTTCCAGACGGTTAGGCGTCATGGTCTAGTGCATCCTGCAGTCAATTGGGGATCACGAAGTGACCTTGGTCTAGAGCATCCAGCAGTCAATTGTGGATCGCCGGGTGACCAGTTTGTGAGGGTTTTGGAAGTCTACCCTGAAGACTTACCACGAGTGTTGGGCGAGGTCTGTGTGACCTTAGCTCAAGGAGAATACGGTAAGGACTGTGTGTCCTGGGACTGTGTGTCCTCTGGTTTAAATACCAGGCCGCTCCAAACCAGACGTACGACTGTCACATCAGTTGGAACTGGGTCATCAAACCATTGTCTTCATCAAGCTACCTGGTTCCATTTCCTCAACCCTTTCATTTCCTCGTATACTTGTTGATGAAATTGATCGTTACTGTTTGAAGAATTTGACTGAAGACTTTCTCAATTTCCTCACCTCAAATTCTTCAAGTTACCTTGTTCCTCACCTTCTTATCCTGTATCATGCTACTCGTAATCTGTGCATGCTTTATTTCATCATGATGACTATGCTACTGCTATGTTTCTCATGCACTTGAGTACTTATTCCGCTGCTAGTTATTCATCACATTTCAAATTCCTCAAGTTGAAATTCCTCAGTGATGAATTTGTAAAAATCGCCTATTCACCCCCCTCTAGTCGATATAACGCACTTTCAATTGGTATCAGAGTAAGGTACTCCCTTGTTCTGTGTGATTTTGGTTTAACCACCTGGAGTTCTAGTTATGTCGACTGCAGGTATGATCAAGGTTTCCGCTGGATGTCCTACCTTCGATGGGTCGGACTATCCCTACTGGAAGAACAAGATGCGCATGCATCTTGAGGCTATTGACAACGATCTCTGGTACGTTGTGGAAAATGGTGTTCCCTCAGTTACTCCCACGATCAACGCTGCTGATGTGAAGAGATTCAAGCAACTTGATTCACAAGCGAAGAATATCATCTGTGGCCATCTGAGCAAAGGTCAGTATGGCAGAGTGAGTGCTTTGGAGTCTGCTAAGCTTATCTGGGATAGGCTGTCCAAAGTCAACGAAGGTGTTTCCACTCAACGTGACTCCCGTGTTGATGTCCTTCGCAATCTCTTCAACCGCTTCAAAAGACTCGACAATGAAAATGTTCAGCAAACTTTTGATCGCCTCACTGATATCTCCAACGAGCTTCAAGCACTGGGTGCCACAGATATCACTGACCACGAGGTGGTGAAGAAACTGCTAAGATCTCTTGATTCCTCATTCGATACTCTGGCTTTGATGATTCAAGAACGTGGAGACTACAAGTCACTTGATCCTGCTGATATACTTGAGAGACTCAATACTCATGAATTCCAACATGCTGAGAAGAGAGACCTCTACGGACCAAGCTATGGAAGATCTCGTGCTCTGAAGGCAAAAGCAATTTCCTCATCCGAAGACGAAGATTCTGATAGTAGCCTTGGTGATCCTGAAGAACCGAGTCAGGAGCTGGCAATGCTCGTGAGGAAATTCCAGAAGTTCTCAAGGAAAGGCCGATTTGGAAAGTCATCAAAAGGTGGTTTGAGGAAATCAGATTCCTCAAGCGACTACAAGAAGAGAACTTGTCACAAATGCAAGAAGTCTGGTCACTTTATCTCTGACTGTCCTCTCTGGGAAAAAGAATCAAAGAAGAAGAAGTACAAGGACGACAGTTCTGATGACTCGAAGAAAAAGAAGAAATCTTCAAAGTCTTCATCTGCAAAGTCCTCATCGCACAAGAAGAAAGGTTCCAGAAAGGCTCGGGCTTTCATTGGCAAGGAAATGGACTCTGAAGAAGAATCTGAAGAATATGAAGAAGAGGAAGAATCAGAGGAGGAGTCTGACTCTGGTGTTGCTAGCCTTGCTCTCGCCACTGCTTTCGTCAGCAAGTCCATCTTTAACGATGAAGAAAACGACCACTCCAACGACTCTGACGTCAGCAATGATGAATACGCTCCCACCTATTGCTTCATGGCAAAAGGTTCCAAGGTACACAAGCGTCACTCTTCTTCTGAATCAAGTGAAGGTGAATCTGATGAATATGTGAAACCTAGCTATGCCAAACTTGCTAATATTGCCACTAAGCAACAAAGTGCACTTGAGAAACTTCAGAAACTGCTAGACAAAAGCGATGATCTGTTGAATGAGGAAGTGGATCGGACTCAAACTCTGTCTGATGATCTCAAAAGTCTTCAGACAAAGTATGATAACCTTCAGAGTCATCATAATGCTCTCTTAGTTGACCATGAGAAGCTTTCTTATGAATTTCTTCAAAGAAAGCAAGATCTTGAGAAACTAAGAGTGTCTCATGAGGATCTCCAAAGGGAAAACGATTCCTTACTGGCTCAACAGATCAGTACCGCTCAGGAAGAATTTGTTCCACCGTGTTTGAAATGCATCGAACGTGAAACTGCTAATTCTTCACCTGAATGTTCAAATGCTTCTATTACTAGAAATTCTTCAACTATCCCCGTGGTCACAAATTCCTCATCTGAGGATACCACAAGTATCACTGACGAAAATGTAGGGTTGAAGGAATTGTATGTGACAGGCATGTACAAAAGTCTCAAAGGGCATCAAACCCTTTGCGATGTGCTCAAAAAGTAGATTCTGAACAGGAACCCTAGGAAAGAAGGTATTGCTTTGAGAGGAAACTCAATGCTGATGGATCCTACTGGACACCTGAGCAGTACCCCAAAACCTCATGGGTTGCCGCAAAAGGACCTCCTGTGGATCCATCCACTTTATCTGGCTTTACTTGTGAAACTTCATATTCCTCTGATGAGTCACTTGACTCCAACTACAAATTCTTCAAAAATCAGAAAGCTGAAGTATTTGCCAGATTTGTTGAAACTAACTGCAGGAATGGTTCACCTATGAGGAAAATCTGGGTTCCTAAGAGCTACTTGGAAAATCTTCAAGTGAATGTCCTCACAACACCACCTATGAAGAAAAGGAACCCCAGATCAAATTCCTCATATGGACAAAAGTCTTCACTTGGACCAAATTCCTCAAATGGTCAAAAGTATCATTCTCGTGCTAATGCATCTGTTTAGCAGGGAAAATCTAAGAGTTCTGAATATGTGCATTATTCTTCAAATCATTATGTTCATAAGTCCTCGAAGAATTTCTCTGCTTATTCATATGAGTACTCTAACCCTAGTCCTGTGAAACGGAGTGCACTAGCTTCAATGCCTCCCTTCTCATATGGAGCTCGCAGAATGATGAACTCTTTGCCACCCCTCCAGATGTGGGTGGTGAAGAAATTGAACTAACTTCTTATGCAGGGTCAGGTCTCCAGACGAACTTGATCGTCTGATGAATTTGCTGGAGACCTGAGGAAATGCTTGAAAGGACGCAAGCTAATCATGCAGAAATGAATTCCTCATTTCTCACGTCCTCACACTGCTTTACTTACTATGTTGTGTGATGAAATTATGCCTGATGAATTTGACGTCATATTCTTCAACTCTGAAGCATATGAGTTCGTAAGTTGTACTAATTCATCTGCAGGATGAAACTCCAAAAGCTACTGAGTGGGTCCTCGATAGTGGATGCACCAACCACATGACTGGTGACAAGAGTCTACTGATGAATATGCCACTTGCCCCATCTCATCTGAAGCATATCACATACGCTGACAAAGGAAAAAGCAAGGTATTGGGTCTAGGTAAGGTTGCAATCTCCAAGGACCGACACATGGACAAGGTGATGCTTGTCGAATCCCTCGGGTTCAACCTCATGTCTGTCTCAATGCTTTGTGATCTTGATATGGTTGTCATCTTTGGAAAATATCATTGTGTTGTCATCATGGAATCTGACCATTCCAAAGTCTTCGAAGGCTTTAGGAGAGGAGACTTGTATATTGTTGATTTCTCTACAGGTCCTCAGCCTGCCACGTGCCTACTTGCAAAGTCCTCAGAAGGCTGGCTATGGCATCGACGACTTGGACATGCTGGTATGAGGAACTTGCACACGCTTGTGAAGAAAAAGCACGTCATTGGCATTGAAGGTGTCAAATTCCTCAAGGATCACCTCTGTGGTGCTTGTGAGTCTGGGAAGATGACCAGATCCAAGCATCCCTCGAAGACAATCATGACCACGACTCGACCTTTTGAATTGCTTCACATGGACCTCTTTGGCCCCACTCATTATTCCACACTAACAAATTCTTCAAGTTTGTATGGCTTTGTCATTGTTGATGATTACTCTCGCTACACTTGGGTGCATATTATTCTGTACAAGTCTGAAGTGCAGGATGTCTTCAGACGATTTGCTTCAAGGGCCTCAACAAACTTCAGCGTCAAGATCAAGCATATCAGGAGTGATAATGGGACTGAGTTCAAGAACACCAATCTTGATGAATATCTTGATGAACTTGGTATTACTCATGAGCTATCTGCCCCATATACTCCTCAGCAGAACGGCGTCGTGGAGCACAAGAACATGACTCTTGTTGAGATGGATCGCACCATGCTTGATGAATACAAGACTCCTCGTCGCTTCTGGCCTGAGGCAATTGATACAGCATGCCACATCATCAACAGGGTATATCTTCACAAATTCTTCAAGAAGACATCATATGAACTCATGACTGGCAAGAAACCCAATGTAAGTTATCTCAAAGTCTTCGGTGCAAAATGCTGGATAAGAGATCCTCACCACAGTTCTAAATTTGCACCGAAAGCACATGAAGGTTTTATGCTTGGTTATGGAAAGGACTCACACACCTACAGAGTCTTCAACACCTACCATCAAAAGGTTGTTGAAACTGTAGATGTGCGGTTCGATGAAACTAACGGCTCGCAAAGAGAGCACCTGCCTTCTGTGCTAGATGAAAAGTCTCCTGAGGAATCCATTAAGTTGAAGGCTACTGAGGATGTAGTACCCACTGAAGAAAATCCTCAACCTACTGAGGAAGTCATTCCAACCAATGAAGACTTTCATGCTGATACACCTGAAGAAAATGGTGCTGAAGAAAATCCTCTGCCACATCAACCTGCTCATCCGAGACTTGCAAATGAAGTGCAGATTGACAAAATCATCGACAACATCAATGCACCAGGTCCTCTCACTCGCTCAAGAGCTTCACATTTGACTAACTTTTGTGGGCATTTTGCTTTTGTCTCTATCATAGAGCCCACCAAAGTTGATGAAGCTTTCAAGGAGCCTGAGTGGATTCAAGCTATGCAAGAGGAATTGCATCAATTCAAGCTCAACAACATGTGGGAACTTGTCAAGCGGCCAGATCCTCGCAAGCATAACATCATAGGTACCAAGTGGATCTACCGCAACAAGCAAGATGAAAATGGCCTTGTGGTAAGGAATAAGGCTCGTCTTGTAGCTCAAGGCTACACACAGGTTGAAGGAATTGACTTTGATGAAACTTTTGCACCTGTTGCTAGACTTGAAGCTATTCGCATATTGCTTGCTTATGCTAACCATCATGATATCATTTTATATCAAATGGATGTGAAAAGTGCATTCCTCAATGATAAGCTTGAGGAAGAAGTATATGTTGCTCAACCCCCAGGTTTTGAAGACCCTAAGCATCCTGACAAAGTCTTCAGACTCAACAAGGCCCTCTATGGCCTCAAGCAGGCCCCTCGGGCGTGGTATGACACTCTGAAGGAATTCCTTATGAAGAAAGGCTTCAAACCCGGTTCACTCGACCCAACTCTTTTCACTAAATCCTATGACAATGAACTGTTCATATGCCAAATATATGTAGACGATATTATCTTTGGCTGTACTGACAAACGTTACAGTGATGAATTTGCCTATATGATGAGTGAAGAATATCAAATGTCTATGATGGGAGAGTTGAAATTCTTCTTAGGTCTTCAAATTCGTCAGCAAGACAATGGCATCTTCATCTCACAAGAGAAATACCTCAAGGATGTTCTGAGGAAATTCAACATGCACGAATGCAAAGGCGTCAAAACTCCAATGCCTTCAAAAGGCCACCTCTGCACTGACGAAAATGGTAAAGATTTCGATCAGAAGGTATACCGCTCCATGATTGGCTCTTTATTGTATCTATGTGTATCTAGGCCTGATATTATGCTGAGTGTTTGCATGTGTGCCCGATTCCAAGCAACACCGAAGGAATCACACCATAAGGCTGTGAAACATATTCTTCGATACTTAGCTCACACACCAACGCTTGGATTATGGTATCCCAAGGGCTCAAATCTTCACCTCGTCGGATACTCAGATGCTGACTATGCTGGAGACCGAGTGGATCGCAAGTCAACCTCAGGCACATGTCATTTCCTCGGACGATCCTTAGTTTGTTGGTCCTCGAAGAAGCAGAAATGCGTGTCACTTTCTATTGCTGAAGCTGAGTACATTGCTACTGGTTCATGCTGCGCTCAGTTGCTGTGGATGAAGCAAACCCTCAAGGACTATGGCATCAAGGTGAAGAATGTGCCTCTCTACTGCGACAACGAGAGCGCTATCAAGATTGCTTACAACCCAGTTCAGCACTCCAAGACCAAGCACATCCAGATTCGTCATCATTTTCTTCGAGATCATGTACTCAAGGGCGACATCTCCATCGACCACATCCCCACTGAAGAACAACTGGCCGATATCTTCACTAAGCCCTTGGATGAAAAGAGATTTTGCAAGTTGCGGTGTAAGCTAAATATCTTAGAATCTTCGAATGTTCTTTGAAAAGACACACATCCTAACACTCATGCAAAATTGATGACTTTGATGTGCAACACACGAAGTAACATTTTTCTTCAATCAATGAAGAATAACTCTCTAAGTGTGAAGAAATTAATGAAGAAATTGATTCTCAGAACCCTACGACAATTGTACGCGGTGTCTGAAATCATCATTCTTATACGGTGGGTCACGCCACCAACAATAGTTGAAATTTTTCAAAGTTGAGTTTTTCATCATTTTGCAAAGTCTTCAAATTTTCAAATTCCTCAAGTTTGCAAATTCCTCAACTTTTCAAATTCTTCAAACTATGAAACTGATGTTCTTCATTGACTATATATATATTTGAGTTTTCAATGTCCTCAACATCATTCACTTATTGCTAATTCTTCAAGTTGATTTTCATCTAAGTGAATGTGATCGGACCCGTTTCCCCTATATGCTAAACTCAACCCAGTCTGTTCACAAATTCTTCATATGCGTTCTACTTTCAAACTCGTTCAAAGTCTTCACTGTATCCTTGACAACTGAAGAATTTGCGAACGGAAACTTTAAAATTTTCACTATCAAATTTTTTCGGCGCTTCCCGCTCAAACCGTTCCGATTCCCACGACTGGATAAGCCACGATCCCCCACTCAGAACGTGGGTGACACATGTCGCATGGAGAGCAAGGGTCAGGGGCAATCTGATCCAAAATCTTCGGGCCGATTCGTTTTTACAGCCACTATATATACCCCCTTCCCTTCGCTGTGCTCAAGTTACTCCTCACTCCCATCTCTCCCGAGCTCAAACCTAGCACCGCCGCTAAAATCATCGCCACTGGAGAGAAAGAGCTTCACTGCCTCGACCTCGCCGTCGCCGTACTCGCATCGGCCGCGGAAGTCTTCTCCCCGCCGCCGCTGTAGCTGTCTCCCTCTGTCAAGCTAGGGCGTGAGAGATCTGGACGGACGAACTTCCCCGATTTCATCTCTCTGTTCGTCGTGTTCTTCATCAGGGTAAATAAAATCTAATTTTACTGCCCTTGTTTGATCTTCATGTCTTCCACAAAATCTTCAAAAGTGTTTATTCTTCAAGAATCATCTTCTTAAGCACCTTACATGTTTCAATCCCTTGATGTTTTTTCCTAAGTTATGATTTTCTTCAAGATTCCTCAATTGTGTGGATCAACATATTCGCACAACTCTGGAACCTAAGACAAAGAACACTTAATGAAATTCCTCAAGACATCTATGGTCAAAATTCTCAACTTGATGTATTTTGAAAAATTTCTGAGAACGCATATGACCTCTTCAAATTCCTCGCACCTATACTCTGTTCACAGGTACAAAATGTCTGCTGATGAATCACTAGGTTCTCATCAACTTAACTCATTTGCAGCGTTTCTTGAGGAAAAACTATATACATCTTCAGAATCATCAAGAGTTCAAAGTCATCAAGTGAAGAAAATGGCAGATGGTAAAAGACCTCAGAAGGGTGGAAAGAAGGCTGAACAGAACACTGCTTTTGAGATACCTGAGGCTATGTATGCCTGTTACTGTACTCCAGATGAGGCCATTCATGGCAAAGAGACAAAAGAGCAGAGGAAAATTAGAATTCAGAGGATTGAACGGAGGTGGGTGAAGGAGTGGAGAGACTATCGCTATGTCACTCGCAAGTACATGAAGAAATTCGCCCTCAAACCTCCTTGCAAAAGGGCTCCTCCTGCTGATGATCAAGTAGTCGATCCCACTAGTGTTGCTCGTGGTGAAGACTTTCCAGCTAAATGGGCAAAGCATCAACAAAAACTTCAGAGAACTGCCAAAGCTCCTGTGAAGAAATTCAATGAAGATTCTGCTGCTGCTGCCTCTACCGGAGCCTCTGATAGTGCTCTGAAGAAATCGATGGTGAAGAAGTCTGCAGTGAAGTCGAAAACCTCAACTTCAAAGTCCTCACTGCAGAATCCTCATGCAAATTCTTCAAAGGCCACTGCAATGCCTTCAGTAGCTGCACAATCATCAGTTGCTGCCGCAAAGTCCTCAACACCTGTAAATCTTGCAACATGTCAAAGGACTACTGGCTTCTCAATTGCTTCAGGGGTCTCTGCAAGTTCCTCAGCCCAAGCACAGTCTTCAACAAGCCCTACTTTGATGAAGATAAAGAGAACTGCTGGACGAGGTCAGAGACCAAGTCCTCACAATAGCCAAGCTATTGTGAATGTACCCTCAGGATCTGAGGATGATGTTGAGGCTACTAATGAAGAATTGGAAGAAATCATCAAAAACAGTCAGCAGAGAGCTGCAATAGCCAAGGGCAGCTCTGTTCCTCTCATGCTGGATCCTAAGATGATCCTCAACTTCATCGACATATGGCATGAGGATCCCAGCACTCCACTTTCCTCACTGAACCTACCTCTTGCTGTGGACCATGTCCTCACACACTTCATAGCTGAGGAAAAATGGAAGAGAGATCAAGCTCAAAGAGCTAAGAGGAGCAGGGCCAGAAAAGAAAAGTTCCTGAGGAACAATGTGATGAATTTGACTCTCAATCAACTCATCACAGTTCAGTCTGAGATTCGCTGCCTTACTGAAGAACAAGACAAGTATGATGCTGAATGGAAGGGCACCAAAGTAAGATTTGTCAGGGCAGCCCAAGCTGCAGTTAAAGATCACAACTCAAGGGTTGCAGCTCAATTGCAACCGCAAATTCCTCAGGCTGAAGAATCTGCTCAGCCTGCTGAAGAAACTGCACGCGCAGCTGAAGAAATTCAGGCTGCTGAAGAACCTGTCAGGGCAACCTCCACTGTTGCGCCTGAAGGAACAGCCAGGCCAGCTGAAACTTTTGCTGCGCCTGATGAAATTGAGACCACTAGGACGACTGCATCAGTCGTGCCTGAAGAAACTGCTCCCCCTTCACCCTCTGCGGAAACTGCAAAATCCTCAAGGGTGAAGAACATCATTCTTCCTTCTGCATCAGAAGTGAAGAAAACTAAGGCTGCGGAGAAGAAAGCTGCACAGAAGAGAAAAGCATCAACTTCAGATTCCTCAGCGGTGAAGAAATTGAAGACACTGCCAAGTTCTTCAACTGACCCGATTGATGCAACTCCCATTACCTCCGTGCCAGCCTATGAATTAGTGCCATTTGGTGTTGACTACGTCATCCCAAATGATGAACAAGAAGAACATCATTCTGCTGCTTCCTCGGAGCAGATTGATGAAGAAATTGATGTTGAAGCAAATACTTCAACCCCACTGGTATCATCGCCCCAGCCTCAGTTTACTGCTGAAGAGGCCGGCGTTGAAGAAATGGAAGAGGATGTGGACATTGGAAACACTACTCCTCTTATCAATGATGAATATTGGGAAGCTGCACACCCAAATTCACCAATGACCACTCCCCTCACTCAAATTCCTCAGTCTCCATCCCAGACTGAAGAAATTCATACGGGATCTGATGACTTGGCTGCACATGTCCCTAAAGATATTCCAGCTGCATCAGCTGAAGAAATTGCTGCTCAAACTGCAACTGAGGAAACTGCTATTCAAATTCCTCAATCTGAAGAAGTTCCTCCTATGCCTAAGGAAATTGTGGGCCGCTTCAAGCCAAACCTTCAGCCGAAGCCCAAGATGCCCCTCAAAAGCTCCAAGCGCCCCAAATTCATCAAGACCAATTTCTTCAACGAGCACATCTTCTTCAATGGGCCAAATCCTTATGACTCTGCAAGGGCCGGTCGCACCAGATTCTGGACACCCACACAGATGAACTATTATGCATCAGTGCTATTTGACAAGGAGAAAGTCTTCGAGCATCGGCAAATTCCTCATGCGGACATGGAAACTATCCCATGCTTCACACCGGTGCTCGCAGTCCTTCATGATGCAGGAATTCTTCCATTCTGTGCGGACATATGCGATTGGAATGAAGAGCTGATTCTTCAATTCTATGCCACCTTGCACATCACAGGTGATGCCTCTGATGTCAATTCTTGGGTCTTGGACTGGATGACTGGATCCACTCACTACACTGCTCCAGCCTCTGAACTACTACGGTCAGTCCCAATACCAATTCCCTCAGAAGGAGCAAGATGCCTGTTTGATGAACCTGCTCTGCCCAATCACATGATGTAAGTGCTGATGAAGCCATTGGCTCCTGGACAACCTCAAAGTACTTCCTTCCTTGTGAAGGATTTGCTCTATGTGCCCAGGACAGTCTATCGCATTCTGACCAAAACCCTCAGTCCTCAGAAGGGCCACAACTCTGAAGAAGAAGAAGTGGAGGGAATCATGAAGAACATGCTATTCAACATCATTCATGGGATTCCCATCAATTACCATGATTTCTTCATGAGGACTTTGGCCAATGCTGCTTCAGCCCTGTTTGAATTGAAGCCTTACGCTCCCTGGATAATGAAATTCATCAGATCAAGGTCTTCACTTCCATTCAAGGCTGACTTTCAGAATCACTTTGGCTTTCTGCCTCCAATCAAAGTCCTCAAGAGCTCATTTTCTTCAGTTGAGGGAAAAGGCAAAGCTGTCATTGATGAAGGTACTCGTCCATTGGATGGTCAGTTTCGCAAAGCTGCATCTTATTCCACCAATGATGACACTGCTACTCAAGATTCTGCTGCAAAAGCCTCAGCGCAAAATCCTCAAGACACTGCCCCTCGTGTGATGACTGATCGAGAGCTTCTTCTAAGTCTTCATCAGAAGATTGATCGCAATCACAAGTGGGTAAAGCGTCAGTTTGGTTCACTTCTTCGAGACATGACTGTCACGCACAACTCTGTGAGGAAGAACCACTATTATCTTCATGAAGTCTTCGACCGCACATGGGCCATCCTGTCTCACCTCAAGACTCCTGAAGAACTCAAGGAGATGGAATTTCAGCAGGACTTTGATTGGTCCATCCCTCCAAGGAAGAAATGGAAGAAAGTTCAAGTTCCTCAGCTGGTTACAAGCTCTTTTTCTTCATCACGCCAGGCGGATGAAGCTGAGGATATTGACGACACTACTGAAGGCCCTGCATCAACGAACGACCCCGACAACGCTGGCGCTCCTACACCACCTTCATGATGAAATTCTTCTGGTGCGTTAGTCCTCACTTTTTCGTCCCTTTTGGTCTTCGATGACAAAGGGGGAGAAAATTTGAGTTAGTCTTCAAGCGGGTCTATATATATGGGTTGTTTTTTTAAGTTACAACTCTCGCTCTTCTGAAGCTTTTGTTGGTTGAGTTGTAAACTTAAGTCCGATGGTGGTCTGACGTTTTTTAACTGCTTTCCGCATGCCTATTTCCTCAAGTACCTTAATGCATACATGCTGAATTTCGTCAGACACCATTTTCATCATGCATTTCAAATTCCTCATATCATATGTTAAATGCGTGTATGAATTACAAGATACAGGGGGAGTTCTCCATGTTTTTAACCTGCTATGTGCATTTGCAGTCCAAAGCAAATTCCTCAAATATGCACATCTTCAGGGGGAGTTCTTCTATATCTTGCAATCAAATTCCTCAAACTCGGTACTTAAACTTCATATTATTATCCCCGTTGAAAACTTAACCTATTTGTCATCAATCACCAAAAAGGGGGAGATTGTAAGTGCATCTAGTGCCCCTTAGTGATTTTGGTGTATTGAAGACTTATAGGTTAAGAGACTAATGCGTTTGTAAGTGTACACATTCTCTATAAGTCGCTGAGGAGTTTGATACATTCGGAGATTATCGACCCCTAAAAATGTATGTCTTCAACTGAAGACTTTGGTGAAGACTTTGCTGAAGACTTTGGTATTCCCTGAAGACTTTGAAAAAGAAGAAGTTGGTGTGACCTTGAAGATATGAACGAGGACTATGAAGCGTGAAGACTTTTGTTTTTATAGTTTCATTTCCTTTCTTTTAGTCATAGGAAACACCGTACTGTTAAAGGGGGCCGAGGTAATACTAAGGAAAATTTCCAACTGATGCTCAACTCAAAAGTCTCAACCTATCCAATCCTTCGAGTGAAGCCTTTGGAAATCTCTTGCAGTTCAGTCAAGTTCTTCAGTGACAGAGACGATGATCTTCTGGTCTCTGAGGAAATTGGTCTGACTGAGGAGTTAGGATTTCGCCAGTGCGAATTGCCTACAAGTGAGGAACATGATAAGCCTGATGACTTTCATAGTTCGAAATTCCGACCGTTGCTGTGCTAAGCGCCAGCTGTCCCCAATCATCCTATCCACATAACGGTCATATCATTGGGGGCATTTATGTCTTATCATGTCAGGTTGCACCCTGGCTATAAATAGCCACCCCCCACAACCACTAGTTGGTTGGCTGCTCCGAGAGAGAACTGACACTTGTCATTTGAGAGTATCCCATTCCTCGAGGACTTTGAGCGAAAATCATCAGTGAGGAAAAACCCCAAAACCAAACCACCAACCCAAAGTGATTGAGCATCACTGAAGAAATTGTTCCTGTGTGGAACCGACGCTTGTTACCTTTGAAGACTGTGTATCTTCCAGACGGTTAGGCGTCATGGTCTAGTGCATCCTGCAGTCAATTGGGGATCATGAAGTGACCTTGATCTAGAGCATCCAGCAGTCAATTGTGGATCGCCGGGTGACCAGTTTGTGAGGGTTTTGGAAGTCTACCCTGAAGACTTACCACGAGTGTTGGGCGAGGTCTGTGTGACCTTAGCTCAAGGAGAATACGGTAAGGATTGTGTGTCCTGGGACTGTGTGTCCTCTGGTTTAAATACCAGGCCGCTCCAAACCAGACGTACGACTGTCATAGCAGTTGGAACTGGGTCATCAAACCATTGTCTTCATCAAGCTACCTGGTTCCATTTCCTCAACCCTTTCATTTCCTCGTATACTTGTTGATGAAATTGATCGTTACTGTTTGAAGAATTTGACTGAAGACTTTCTCAATTTCCTCACCTCAAATTCTTCAAGTTACCTTGTTCCTCACCTGCTTATCCTGTATCACGCTACTCGTAATCTGTGCATGCTTTATTTCATCATGATGACTATGCTACTGCTATGTTTCTCATGCACTTGAGTACTTATTCCGCTGCTAGTTATTCATCACATTTCAAATTCCTCAAGTTGAAATTCCTCAGTGATGAATTTGTAAAAATCGCCTATTCACCCCCCTCTAGTCGATATAACGCACTTTCATATACCTCTCAAAATTTCCTGGTTAGCACGCTCAGCTTGGCCATTAGACTGCGGGTGAGCTACCGAAGATACATCAAGACGGATATGCTCCTCATCACAGAACTCCTTCATAGCCCCCTTGGACAGATTTGTGCCATTATCAGTGATGATACTATGCGGATAGCCAAAACGAAAGATCAGTTTTTTGACGAACTGAACTGCTGTTGCCGCATCGCACTTGCTGACCGGCTCAGCCTCAATCCACTTAGTAAACTTGTCAACCGCCACCAAGAGGTGGGTCTTCTTGTCCTTAGACCTCTTGAAAGGCCCTACCATATCAAGCCCCCAAACTGCAAACGGCCAGGTGATTGGAATCATCCGTAGCTCTTGAGCCGGCACATGGGCACGTCGTCCAAATTTCTGACACCCACCACATTTACTGACCAAATCTTCTGCATCTTTATGAGCTGTTAACCAGTAAAAGCCATGGCAGAAAGCCTTAGCCACCAATGATTTTGACCCGGCGTGATGACCACAATCACCAGCGTGGATTTCTTGCAAGATCTCACGGCCCTCATCAGGAGAAACACAGTGCTGGAAAACACCAGTCACACTGCGTCGATGTAACTCGCCGTTGACAATAGTCATGGACTTAGACCGCCTTGTGATCTGTCGTGCCAGAGTCTCGTCTTGAGGTAACTCGCCGCGGGTCAGGTACGCCAGATAAGGCAACGTCCAGTCAGGGATCGCGCGAAGAGCCGCCACCAGTTGTTCTTCCGGGTTAGGTATAGCCAAATCCTCCTCCGACGATAACTTGACCGACGGGTGATGCAACACGTCCAAGAACACATTAGGCGGCACCGGCTTACGCTGAGACCCCAGCCTTGATAAAGCGTCAGCCGCCTCATTCTTCCGGCAGTCAATACGATCCACCTGATAACCTTTAAAGTGGCCAGCAATAACATCCACCGCCTGACGATAAGCCGTCATACGAGGGTTCTTAGAATCCCACGTGCCAGAGACTTGTTGAACCACCAGGTCTGAGTCACCAAGACACCTGACCCGGCTCAAATTCATCTCCTTGGCCACACGGAGCCCGTGAAGCAAAGCCTCATATTCTGCTGCATTGTTAGTACAAGGAAACATTAGCCTCAAAACATAACAGAATTTGTCACCTCGCGGGGAAGTTAAAACAACTCCAGCCCCCGAGCCTTCCAATTGCCTGGATCCATCAAAGTGAATCGTCCAATAAGTATTGTCCGGCTTCTCCTCAGGAATTTGACATTCTGTCCAGTCATTGATAAAGTCCACCAGGGCTTGAGATTTGATAGCCGTCCGGGGCACATACTTCAGATTGAGAGGTCCGAGTTCAATCGCCCACTTAGAAATCCTTCCTGTGGCTTCTCTGTTTTGAATGATATCTCCCAAAGGAGCAGAACTAACAACTGTGATCGGGTGACCAAGGAAATAATGCTTCAGCTTGCGATTGCCCATGAACACCCCAAGCACCAGCTTTTGCCAATGAGGGTACCTTTGCTTAGACTCCGTCAGGACCTCACTGACATAATAAACCGGCCGCTGAACTGGGTACTCCTTACCCGCCTCCTTGCGCTCCACCACAACTGCCGCACTGACAGCCTTGTTATTAGCCGCCACATATAAGAGCAGAGGCTCCTTCTCCACGGGAGCGGCTAGAACAGGTGGCTCAGCCAATTGCTTTTTGAGCGCCTCAAACGCCTCATTAGCCGCATCGCTCCAGACGAAATCGTCTGTCTTCTTCATCATCTGATACAGAGGGATAGCCTTCTCACCCAGGCGGCTTATGAACCGGCTTAATGCAGCAATACGACCCGCCAGGCGCTGAACATCATTAATGCACGCTGGTTTAGACAAGGAAGTAATAGCCTTTATCTTGTCCGGGTTAGCTTCAATGCCACGCTCAGAGACTAAAAATCCCAAGAGCTTGCCTGCAGGTACACCGAAAACACATTTCGCCGGGTTAAGCATCATCTTGTAAACCCGCAAATTGTCAAAGGTTTCCTTCAAATCAGCCAGCAAAGTTTCCTTCTTCCTTGACTTGACCACAATATCATCCACATAAGCATGAACATTGCGCCCAATTTGACCATGAAGACAGTTCTACACACAACGCTGGTAAGTCGCCTGGGCACTCTTGAGCCCGAAAGGCATAGACAAATAGCAGAAAGCACCAAAAGGCGTAATGAAAGACGTCTTCTCTTGGTCTTTAACTGCCATCTTGATCTGATGATAACCTGAATAAGCATCCAGGAAGCACAAACTATCACAACCCGCCGTCGCATCAATGATTTGATCGATACGGGGGAGAGCAAACGGGTCAATCGGACACGCCTTGTTAAGATCCGTGTAATCCACGCACATACGCCACGTGCCGTTCTTCTTGAGTACCAACATCG
This sequence comes from Elymus sibiricus, assembly GCA_039707655.1. Taxonomy (NCBI): domain Eukaryota; kingdom Viridiplantae; phylum Streptophyta; class Magnoliopsida; order Poales; family Poaceae; genus Elymus; species Elymus sibiricus. The sequence goes on from CM077665.1 coordinate 489,277,460, forward strand.
GGTTAGCGAGCCACTCCGGGTGAAAAACTTCAACGATGAACCCTGCTGCCAAGAGCCGGGCCACCTCTTCTCCAATAGCCTTCCGCCTCTCTTCATTGAATCGGCGTAGGAACTGTTTGACCGGCTTAAACTTAGGATCCACATTAAGGCGGTGCTCAGCGAATTCTCTCGGTACACCCGGCATGTCAGAAGGCTTCCATGCAAAGATGTCCCGATTCTCATGGATGAATTAGATGAGTGCGCTTTCCTATTTGGGATCCATATTAGCCCCAATAGTGAACTGCTGTGATGAGTCGCCAGGCGTAAAGTCCACTAACTTGGTATCTTCTGCCACAAACTTGAGGGGCGGCTCAGATTCTGTGTTAGGCTTCTTTAGCAGGGTCATATCTGCCGGGTCAACATTTTCTTTATAAAACTTGAGCTATGCTTCAGCACAACTCGACTCTGCATATGCCGCATCACCTTCCTCACATTCAAGAGCCGTCTTCCGATCACCATGCACAGTAATCGTCCCTTTTAACCGGACATCTTGAGCTGTAAGTAAACATAGCAAGGCCTAGCCATGAACTTGGCGTAAGCCGGCCGTCCAAACAGAGCGTGGTACGGGCTCTTGATCTTGACCACTTCAAACCATAAAGATTCGACCCTGTAGTTGAATTCATCACCAAAAGCTACCTCCAAGGAAATCTTTCCAACTGGATAAGCCGACTTTCCGGGCACCACGCCATGAAAAACCGTTGAAGAGGGTTTGAGATCCTTGTCAAGCAAATTCATCCGGCGGAAAGTGTCATAATACAGGATGTTGATGCTGCTGCCACCATCCATAAGTACCTTGGTGAACACATATCCTCCCACTTGGGGGGCGACTACTAAAGCCAACTGCCCCGGGTTATCAACGCGCGGCGGGTGATCCTCCCTGCTCCAAGTTATGTCATACTCAGACCACTTCAAATATTGCGGGAGAGCCGGCATGACTGCATTAACCGCCCGCTTGCGCACCTTCCGATCTCACTTGTCGAGGCTAGTTGTAAAAACATGATACTGCCCTCCGTTAAGCTGTTTGGGATTACTCTGATACCCGGACTGGTTATTTTGTTGCTGACCTCCACCGCCAGGCTGTTGATTATTACCTCCATGGTTTCCTTGGCCCTGATGGCCAGAGCCTGAGCCGCCCGTACCAAAGCCAGACCCGGAAGGGCCAGGTCCTGACCCGCCGGATGGTCCGCCGCCGCCTCCCGAATGCTGGTTAGCGCTGTAGTTTCGATACTCACGCATGATCCAACAATCCTTCCAAGCATGAGTGGATGGCTGGTCAGGAAGACTATGTTTTGGGCAAGGAGCACTTAACATCGCCTCCATATCAACAGGCTTACGTTTACCGTAAGGCGGCTTGCCGCTGCCCTTGCCACGGTTATTCCCAGCACTGGTGTTGGCCACCAAGTCTGACCCACCGTCCTGGTGCTTCCGCTTCCCGCCGTTGCCATTATGGTTTCCTCCCCCGTTCTGCTGCTGACCCTTGCCATTGTTATTCTTCTTACCCTTGGCCGATTTCTCATCATCGGAGCCAGGGTCTTTCGTGTTATCAGAGTCTGCATACTTGGTGAGAGCCGCCATGAGTTCCCCCATGTCTTGGCATGAACGTTTGAGCCGGCCAAGCTTCTGCTTCAAGGGTGTAAAGTGGCAATTCTTCTCCAGAATCAGGACCGCTTGAGCCGCCGTAATGTTATCAGAAGAGTGGATGATGGTTGAGACCCGTCGGAACCAGTGATGAGCCGACTCGCCCTCACGCTGCACGCAATGATCCAAATCCACAATTGTCATGGGCTGCTTGCACGTTCCCTGGAAATTCTTGATGAACTTCGCCTTTAACTCGGCCCAAGAATTAATGGTGTTGGGTGGCAAACCCTTCAACCACGTGCGAGCCGGCCCTTCTAGCATCATGATGAAATATTTGGCACATACCGCATCGCTAACATCTAACATCTCCACGGCCAGTTCATAGCTTTCAATCCAAGCCTCTGGAGGCAGATCAGCGGTGTAGTTGGGCACCTTGCGAGGGCCCTTGAAATCCTTCGGTAGACGCTCGTTTCGCAGAGCCGGTACTAAGCACGGCACTCCCACAGCCCTGGAAGTTACTCCGGCTCCTACCGAAATGGAAGGCGCGACTGTGGGTTCCTGATAAGCCGCCGCAGCTGCCAATGCTGCCGCCTCTCGCTACGCTCTTGCTCGATCCACCAGTGCCTGAGCATCAAGCGCCGGCTGATTGTCCCGCGGCGGGTTTCGACGTCGCTCACTGCTAGAAACCGCTGGCGACTCTAAACGCCGGCTGTAGCTGCGGCTCTGGATAGGGGTTGAGTGCACACGACTCCGGCTGTAGGTATATTTCTCCTACTGGGTCACCGCCGTTTGCAGGTATCCAATGGCGTTCCGCACTTCCTCTGCGAAAGGCGCCCCATCAGGGATGGGGATCGTACCAAGCCTGGTTGCCGCTGCCACCATGTTCTCCGCCGGGTTAGAATAATGACCCGGCGGCGTCGGAAAAGACTGTGGTGGGGTCTGGTTCCGGTGGGGCGGGTCTGGCTGCCGATGCTGAACCGCCGCCCGGCTCCCAGGTACTTCCGTCGTCCGGGTTACGGTCATAGGTGCATTCCGTCCCGTCCCTGGCGTGTTGAAAAGATTTCTGGCTTCATATTGATCCGAAACGGGATTGATGCCTCATCCGGTGAACCGCCGCTGCGGACTGCTGCTCTAGCTCAAGGCGAAAAGCATCCGCCCTAAGGCGCTCCGACTCAGCATCCATCTGAGCCTTCAATGCATTGATTTCCTGTTGGATTCCGGCCATCTGGGTCTTCAACCTCGCGATCTCCGTGTTACGAGCTGCTTGGTTTTCGGCCGTGACCTCAGTTTCCATCAGAGTTGTAAGCTCGTTCATCAGATCCAACAAAACTTGAGCCGGCGGCCTACCTGGCCCGGACCCGGACGCACCAGCAGCCGTGCTATCAGGGGCCGGTGCCGACCCCGCCATGAAGACAGCGGCGCGGCTCGGCGGCTCATAGTACTCTGGCTCATGATACTCCGGCTAAGGGTAATCCTCAACGTAGCCCCCAAGCCCGCCGTTGTGAAGCTGGTAGATTGATTCCATCTCTCCGCTCGAGGATCCATCCTCTGAGCAGACGAGGGTTTCTTCCCGTGACACGGAACCTTCAAGCTCCGCGCCTTGCGTAAAGCCGACGAAGACGTGCTTCCGACCCGGATCAACTCGGGCGGGTTGCACGCGCCGGGCCGGCTCGACGAGGTTGGTGCAGATGTCCGGCCCAGGCTTAGATCCGCCAATTTTGCCGATGAAGACATGAATTCCGCCGAAGGGGACCCGGTACCCGTACTTAATTGAGTCGGCCTCGGGGCCCCAGCCAGCGTCGTCGATGTAGAGCTTGCCGCGGCGACTCTTGGTCATCCTGCCAACGGTGTATCCCTCGATCCCTGGGAGAGAGCCCTTCGAGAATTCCACACCACCGAGCGCGAGCCCCACGGTGGGCGCCAACTGTCGTGGTTTTGTCACAGCAGATGTCCTAGGACTTAGGTTCGAGGCCATCGCTAAGGCGGTGGACTCAAAGGGATTGATCGGGACGAGAGACACGAGTTTACCCAGGTTCGGCCCCTCGGAAAGAGGTAAAAGCCTACGTCCTGCTTTGTACTGTATTGATGGTGTATCGATTACAAGGGAGCGAGTTTGCTTGACCTAGCTATCGATGAGTTGTTTTCGTGGCCTAAGCCGCCCAGGTAACCCGCCTTTATATACACAGGTCAAGGCCCTGGGCTTACAAGAGTCTGAGCCGGGTTATACTTGATAACCGACCTCACCTCTAACTATACATGCCTTGTCTAACAAGCCGCCACCGGCGGCTCAAACCCGCCGGGTTACATCTTGTCTTCTGGCTCTGGGCCTCCAGGCCCATTGGATAAGCTTACTCCTAATCTTGTCATAAGCCGCCAACCGTATGACCCGGCCCCTCCTGGGCGGGTCTCACCACGGGGTAATATCCCCAACAGAATATATAATTAAGAATTCAGGAACCACATCATATTTTTTGCTTAGGTGGTATCTATGTTACTACCTATGTTACTCCCATTGTGGGTAGTCTCACCGGTTTGTTTTCGTTTGGTTTATTTTCACCTCATCTCTCACCATCCTCTTTCACTCGTTTATTTTTGCCTCACCTTGCACGGGATTTCTCTTCATCTCATTATAACCAAAATCTCTACTCCTGAAGAGGAGGTTGGTAGCTTCTCCTCGTCGGTTTATTTTTGCCTCACCTCCCATCACCCCTTTCATCGGTTTATTTTTGCCTCACATTCCACTAGATTTTTCTTCATCCCACTGAAAGGGGAGATCTTATTTTGTGCTTGGTTTGGTAGGTGCTGATTCAATTCAATCATGTAAATAATACTCCCTCCACTAGTGTCAAAAACGCTCTTATATTAGAGGGAATATATAATTAAGAATTCAGGAATCACATCATGTATGTGACATCACCTTTCTAAAAGACAAACATAAGATTTTTCTCGATAGCCTTGCAAAGCAAAATTACCGAAAAAGGCTTTCGCCCCGCTTTATATATAAAGCAACGACCAACAACAACCCAGTACAAACGCACGCCACCACAACACAGAAACACACCCAAGGCAGGATACATAGGCGCTGAGCGCAGCAACACCACCCCTAGCAGTATAAGAGCAACCGGGGACTTCCACTGTAAACACACCACCGCGAAGAGATGAAGCCGCATACGACGAACCGTGAGCTCCAAGGCGGTGCCTTCAGGAAGGTAACGACACTGGAGCGCCGCCACCGCCCGATCCAAGGATCAGAGTTTCCCCTGGAGCAACACAATGGGCAGTGAGAGCCGCGACGACGCCTTCAAGAAGGGAGCAAGCTTCGCCGCCGCCGGTCCGTCCGAAGACAGAACAGGTTTTCACCCTAGCCAACGCTCACCGCCACCGAACGCCACATCCCGGCTACCACGCCGCCCACACGGGCAGCACCGAGCCACGGGCTCTGCCCATGAGCACCGCGCTACCACCACCAGGGTCGCCGCCCCGGCATCCAAGACCTTGACACCACCCCCCTCGTGACCCGCCGCTACCCCAACCAAAGAAACGAGCGGAAAGGCCCCGCCTTTCGCACCCCTGGACGGCCCCCAGCGACGAGACCCAATAGGCCGGCCAAAACTGGCCACCAACGACCCGTCCTGTCGCACCAGGGCGGGAGACGAGCATGGTCCTGCAGCCGGGCGCGAGACGAGCATGGTCCTGCAGCCGGGCGCGAGACGAGTTCGGTCCTGCAGCCGGGCGCGGGACGAGCTCGGTCCAGCAGCACCGGGCGCGAGACGGGCGATGGACCGCAACTAGGAGAGGGCCAGCCCTTCGACGAGAGTAGCGCACGGACGCCGAGGAGAGGAATCGAAGGCCGAAACAGTCCACCTGCAGACGAGTCGACGCCGATAGAGAAGCCAACCATCGCTGCAGCCGGAACCGCTGAGCTGTCGTGTAGATACCAAGCAGCAGGGAGGCCACGCCATACCTCCCCGCGCCGCCGTAGCCCACGACCAGAGCAGCCACCACGCCGGGCCTCTGCCCAAACCCGCGCCGCTCGCCGGGACCAAGGCGGTCCGGACGAGCACGCCACCACTGGCGGCACCTCTGCCCGCCAACCCCGCCGCCAAGGACAGCAGAAGCGCCGCCAGGAGATGCGGCCCCCATGGGGGCCATCTGGAGGCCGATGGGCCGGATCCGGCCAGATCCCGCCGGCCGCCGCCACCACCGCTGTAGGTCGCAGCGCCGCCTCCCAGTCGCCCAGCCACCGGATCCGCGCACCCCCGCCACCAGGGACCCCGCCGGACCCCGTGCCCCCACGAGCAGCGTCGCCCGCGTCGCCGGAATCCCGAGCAGGGAAGGGAGATAGGCCCCGCCGCTGCCAGCGTCGCATGGGCTTCGCCCGGCGAATGCCCTCCGACGGCGGCGAGGAGGAGGAGAGGCGAAGGGGGGGAGAGGGAGCCGCCGGCGGATCTGAGCCCCCGGACGCGCGCGCGGGGCGCGTCGCGGGAGCCGGCAGGGCCGGGGCGGCAAAATCTGAGGCCCTGTACGAAACTAAAAATTGGGACCCTATCTTACAAAAAAACTAACGAGCAATTACAATGTATATATATCTCGTAGAAAAATGCAATAATGTATATAATATAATGTCTTATATAACAATTGGACATATAAAAAAGTCATACCTATCCAACTCCCGGTTGCTATTTATTTGAAACACAGATGAATAATATAAACTTGAACTTATACAGTAGCAATTAGAAGTAGGATCCGAAGTTAATCGAAAGAAAAAATCGCTAAGCACCTGGAGTTGGAGGGTGGGGTCGGTCACTGATCAATCCGATGAGGCGACATCGAGGAATCTAAAAATTGAGCGGCGGCAGCGCCCTATCGACCCGTCGTCCGGAATCCAAATTTCCAATTTGATGAGAACCCAGAATAATGAGTATGAGTAATGACCAATTGACCAGCAAGTCAGGAACTAGGGCACGATCACACGAACCAACGACAAGATGAGGACGAGGGACGTTCCTGACTTCCTGTAGCCACGATCGAGTCATGCGCCCCTGCCCGATCCCGATCCCTGTACGTACGCTATAGCGGTTTCTTTTTTCCCGATCTCTATGGCGATTGGCGATTGGCGAACTGGCGATCATTCTTTTTTCCCGAGGACTCCTCGAGTACGATCCGGAGACTGCGGCAGCGCTGGCCGCTCGAGCGATCGAGCCTCGAGGGACTCCGGACTCGCCCTCGTCGCCTCGACTCCACGCTTTGGCCCAACTTTAGCGGGAGCAGCACCCAACGGCCCAGCTGTACACAGTTTTTTTTAATACTAGGCCTATTTAAATTTTTTGGGGCCCCCAAAATTTTGGGCCCTGTGCAGGCCGCACAGTTGGCACCACTGTGGGCCCGGCCCTGGGAGCCGGGTAGGCAAACCTCCTTTGCATCTACGACCGCAAAGCAAAATTAGACATTTCTCAATAACAAATTGCTAATCCCGTGGACATATTCTAATACTATAAAAATAACATATGTTTTTTCTTATCTTATCAAATCACACATATTTTCTTATCTTATCTTAACAAATCACATATATTTTCTTATCTCACAGTAGAAAATCGGGAAAAGAATAAAACTCAGAAGAAAAAAAACGCCCACTGAAACCTAAGCGTAAGCCCTCGTGCGACCCCTAGCAGCTAGTCGTCCTCCATCCGCAGCCGCACCCATCCCATCTCCCCTCTGTCCCTCCAGCCCTCCCGCTTCCATCTCTGCAGTGTGTGTGTGTGTGGGGGGGGGGGGGCTCGCCATATGGAGGCCCAGCCGGTGGATGCGGGAGAAGGGGTGGCTGCGATTGCTATAAGCAGCGGCCTGACTTCCCTCCCTTCGTTTGGCGTGGGTTGCGGCCGCAGCGAGGATCTAGCAAGGATGTTATTCGTCGATTCCCTCTTCTTCATCCTGGTCATGTTGTTCGGCAGGGCGGACATGCTGCTCAATCGTTGTACGCCAACATTGACCGGCTGGACACGACACACATGCAGCTCAGCGCGATTTACTCTACATTTTTATTTGTCCTTTATTTTATGTTTTGATGCTCATATTGCTGGGTTCATCAACTACTTCAACATTGTAGGAAGAAGTTCTTGTTGTATGGAATCAGAAGCATTAGTAAAACAATTATGTAGTCAAAACAACTCAGTTCCTCAAGTGACTTATTTGGAGTTAATCTAAGAAATTTCCCTTATTAGTTTGAAGTTATTGAGTCATTGTTGCTTCTTAGAATTCCAGAGTGTTAACTCATGTATCATTACATTGACAGTTCAATTTTAATTTTGATACAATGTCATGAAACTACAGTTCACAAGTTCAACCCCTTCTAGGAGGTAATTCTCTTTCTCTGACCTCAAATCACAAAATCCATTGTTTGTTTTAGCAAAACATACATTGTTTTTGTATTCAAAGGAGTATCTCGAGCTGATGGTTTAACTCCACTTATAATTGCTAAGCAATGAACTTTGACATATGAACTACGTAGTTATTTGGTTCTGTTTAGGTGCAGGTACCCACCAACGTGAAAGTATAGAGTAATCGCCCAGTGTTGCAGAACATTGTCTGGAGCCTTGCCGTCGAACATGACATATGAACTTAGTTCTTTAGTTTTCAGACTTGGTGAAGAGATTGTCCTACATGATGTATCCAACCATTTGCGCGATAGCTACCGTGTCGAGTCCATGAGATTAGGTAATCACTTGAATGTAACTAGGGGTAAAATTTAGCTTGATTTGATGTGTTTTATTCCAGCAAGTCTCTTATGCATCTGTGCACTAACAAAACTGGACGCTAATAAATACAAGATGTGCAAGATCATGCAACCAGCAATGTGATAGATCATAATGATGATAGAATGCCAAAGGTTGGCATGAAGTTCTTTTTTTTCCCGAAGAGGAGGCTTATTGCTTTCATATAGATAAATTTGGTCAATCCATTGGTTTTAGCGTCTGACGAGGCAGTCATGTTTTTGATTAGCAGAGGCCAACTTAATCGACTTGACATACTATTCTCTCATGTCTTTGCTTGCAATTTTATTAGAACTTGAAAAGTACTACATGACTGTTGTAGTGTATGAAACTGAGCTCAAATAATCTTAAGTGGGATATACAGAAAAAGCCCCTGTAGTCCAAATACGCTATGGAATACACACCAAGGCGCTCATCACGATGAGGAGGAACGGTCCAAATTGCAGGTGCATCTGGACCCGGGAGCCAAAATGGATTCCCCCCTACTCACATGCTATATGTACCAGAAAAGAAATTAAGTGTTGCTGGCTATGCATTAAATAACGCTGTCAGGGAACCAAATCTTGAAGCCGCCGAAATCGTGGATAATTAGTCCAGCGGTGCCGTGTGCAGACTAGTATTTTGACTGTCTACAACTAGTTGGACTAACATTTAGTGTTCTAGTATATGACAAACACCAATAATTGGTAATCTGTACAAGTGGTTTCTGCAATTTCCAAGTCTTCCCTTGGCGACGACGACGTGCCGTTCCTTTTTAAACTCTTCCTCAGTTGACCGGTGATCATGTATCAGCCATCACCTCCCCCGACGTACAAATCTCCTCCACAGCGTTAGGCTGTTCATCGTCAACCTCCAGTTCTTCAAAGCACCTTGCCAAAAAATAACCATGGCTGCCAAAGCCACATCAAGCTTCACTTTCCTAAAGGAAGCGCTGCTCCTCCCCACGTTAAACCCCAAGCTCTTCACGCCCTTGCTCCTCCTCTTTGCCGCCGCCGCCTTCCTTGACAACATCGTCAACTTCGTGTTCGTCCAGCCTCTCGCCGACGTCGTGTCCAGCCATGTCGCCGAGGCCAACAACACCGACTTCTCCAGCGCCGAATACGCCAAGCTCATGGAGATGGAGCGGCGAAAGCGAGACGGTGTGAGGCTCATCCTCATCGCCGTCTCCAAGGTGATCGTCGCCCTGGCGGTCGGCTTCGTCAGGAGGATCCTCGCCCTCTTCGCGGCCTCCACGACCTACTCCGGCGACCGCTACTCGCTAGCAGAGCTCCTGCGTCAGCTGGTCAAGGGGAGGATCAGCCTGAAGGGCACTTCCATCACCATCGCCGTCGTCGACGCGCTTGACTTCGCGTCGGCGGTCCTGGCCACGCTGATTCCCGCCCCCGCCCTGACGGGCGGGCACTCGGGAGTGCTCTCCGTCCAGGGTCTCGTCTACCTCATCGCGCTCCTCGCCTCCCTCTACTTCACCGCCGTGGCGTTGGTGGGCGTCGCCGCGTCGGTGGTCGACAGGAAGTGCCGCGGCGTGCGGGCGCTCCGGCGGGCATGGCGTCTCGTCACTCGTGACGCTGGCGAGGGGGAAGGAGGGCCTCCTGCTGGTGCTCCTGGCGCACTTGGTGCCGACCGTCGTGGCTCCGCTGTACCGGCTTGCTCTTCTGTATAGGAGGACGAGCATGGCGGTGTTCTTGTGCTTGTTGGCTGTGCATGCTTTTCTGTCTTGTGCGCTGCAGCTCCTCTCTTTGATGGCGGCAACGGTGTACTACCACCATGCCATGCGGAGCAAGGAGGTGATCGATGCCTTGCGGTTAAGCTAAGATCGAGCACATTCCTTCCGGGGAAGGAAATGTCTAATTCAGCCAAAAAGTGGTTATAGACTTAAAGCCTCTCTCTAGCAGATCCGGTATAACTCCGGCGAACTGCGTTTTGCGGGACGTTATACTCAACGGTCCAAAAAAAACGGCCCGCGCAGATCCTGCAAATGAGGCCCGACCCGTATTTTTTTTACAGGCGGCCCGTAAACCGACCGGGTTTTCCGGTTTATATGCGGGCGCGGGGTGATTTTAGGGTTCCTACCCTTCATTCCCCGCATCCCTCTCCGCCGCAAACTCCACTCCTCCGGCGAGAAATTCCTTCCCTCCGGCAGCAATTTTTGGCGCCTCCGGCCACCGGATCTTTGCGGCGATGGTGACAGCAGGGTTTCGGGCAGTACGGCGGGCTCGGGTGCTGCGGGGGTTCCGTCGGGCGGGGCGGGTTCGCCGGCCGCAAGCGTCGCAACGACGCTGAGGTCGGGAGCTCCTCCCTCCGCCCTCCTGTGTCGGATGCGCAAAGGGAGGCGGCACGCATCCATGGCGCGAAGTCCCGTAGCACCATCTCGCGGGCGTGGGCGAGTTTCTGGCGCCTCGGGAGGATCTTCGACCCGACCCTCCGGCGGCTCTGGGCGGCCGAAACTGCGTGGTGGCAGGTGAGGGAGGCCGCCGTGGCCAGTGATGTAGCTGCGGCCGCGCGCGTGCCGGAGCTCTGGGAGGAGTGCCAACTCCAGCAGACGCTCTCCAGCACCCTGATCTACCACACCCTACATGACAATGAGCCGTCGCCACACGAGGACGGCTCCGACGACGAGGGCAACGACGGCGACTCCGGCTCCGGTGCCGACGCGTAGAACAAGTATGAATTAGAAGTAGAACCCCGCGTAGTATGAACTACTTTACTTTCCGTTTGAACTACGTTTAATTAAGCTTGTATGAACTATGTGTGGAACTCATGTGATGTTAATGATGGCATGAACTACTTGTTTTTAAAATCGTGTTCAATTCCGGTGATATATGCGGGATCTGTTCTATCTCCGCGTATGTTGTCCTGTAAATTTCGTTTACGGGAGCCCGTAAATGAATTTTGCGGCCCGGTTGGTTGCGGGATCCGCTGGAGATGCTCTTATAGTGTTATATATAGAGGGATATGATTTGATTTCTCGTGTGACAATGTATACACGTCAGTTGTACACGTCAATCTATCCTTTGATTCACTATGCTTCCTAGTTTTAAAGCCCTCACAATCAATTGAAGCTCGCAATTTGGGATTTTGTGTCTTGATTTTGACCTGGTCATCTTCGTGAGTCATGAGTCGTGAGGAGGGTACCGATGTTGGGTGGCTCTTTATGTAAGTGTCTGCCTGTTGTGGGATGACTGGCTTAGGCTCGGGTCAAAATTGGTGGGCGGTGGCGTGGCAACTCAGTCGGTTCTTGTGGAAGGGAGATGCCGACTGGGAAGGTGTTGCACTGGGTTCCCATTGCTGCCGTCGTTGCCGCTCGAGGAGGCCGGGCGGTGTCAGTGCCCAACATTGTGTGTTTTAGAGTTCTGCGCCTCTCTGCCAGGGCCTGTTCTGTGTGTGGGTAATCGTCGTCCTTGCCGTTGACGACATTGGTAGGTTATTGCCGTTGTCGTGACTCTGTGATTCTGCCTCGAACCCGGTGCGAGGCCGTGACGACGGCCTAAGGACGTGTTTGGTAGGCTGCATAGAGCCTAACCAGGCCCTGGCGGGATGAAAATGGGTTGTTTGGTTGCCTGCATTGAGCCCTGGCTCGCATCGGCACGAAACTTAAAGCACCCCAGAGCCTGGCTCGCTGGGAACGCTTAAATCGGCCGTTTTTTGCGAGCCAGGCTGAGTCGGGCGCAAAGGGGAAACGCGGCGTAGGGCGCGGTGCAGGGGGTATTTGGTCGGAGATGGCGGGAGGGGGAAATCGGCGGAGGCGGGATGGCACGAAATATACCCTCATCACCCCATTTACTCGCTCACCCCTAGCTCTAGGACAAGCCATCCTCTGTTATTGGCACCGACGGCGACGACGACTCAGATCTGCGGCTGCGACGGCGACGGCGGCGTCGGTGGCAGCAACAACACTCCTCGACGGCGGCTACTGCCTCTCCCCTTCTTCTTCGAATCCGTCCGGCCATCCTCGTCTCCGCCATGGTTCCCCCGTCCCCGAAGCTAGTACGCTACACCCTCCCCTCCTCTGTTAGGACCGTTTAGGATCGATAGCGCCATCGCTGACCGCATCATGGATGTCGCTTAGGTTGTTGATGAACGGACGAAGCTTCTAGTTCAGGCAGCTTCTTTGATAGCTGCGGTTCAGGCATGGATCCTGTTGGTTCATAAGAGCGCTGTCGTCGGAATGGGAGACCTCAATTCCGGTATGGTCTGATGTTACTCCGGGATAAGGAGAGGATGGCGAATCTGAACTACATCTACAACTGCAACGACACAGAGTCTCTGTGGATGCTTAAAATGAAAAGAGAACCATTTGCCAGACTTATCCAGACCTTCAGGACCAGGGGGCTGCTAGAAGATAGCATCCACACCAGTGTTGAAGAGCAAGTGACCATGTTCCTTCATGTTGTTGGCCATAGCTAGAGGTTCAGGGTTATCCACAACACGTTCAGGAGATCAATGGAGACCATCTTCAGGTACTTCAAGCAAGTGTTGTATGCTATCGGGGAACTCAGAGGAGAGATGATCGTGTCACCAAGCGTCCGAACTCCTACCAAGATTCGCACTAGCCCAAGATGGTATCCATACTTCAAGGTGAGCACTGACAGTATGTTGTTAATGCCTTCATATGTTGTTCATGTTCTATTATAGCCATAACACCATCTTGTAATGCAATTCCAGGATTGCATTGGCGCAATAGATGGTACTCACGTCACTGCCAGAGTGTCGAGGTCACAAGCTGCAGCATATAGAGGGAGAAAGCACTACACAAGTCAGAATGTGCTTGCTGTGGTTGACTTTGATCTGAAGTTTACATATGTCTTGGTTGGCTTGGAAGGATCAGCACATGATGCGAACATTCTCAGTGACAACATGTGTAGACCTGATAGCATCAACATCTCAGATAGCAAGTTCTACCTAGGAGATGTTGACTATGCTTGTCGGCCAGATGTTCTTCCACCCTTCACGAAAACCAGGGACCATCTGAACGAGTTCTCTGGTAGGAACTATCCTAGGACTCCACAGGAGTTGTTCAATCTCAGACACTCCAGCCTTAGCGTAACTGTTGAAAGGGCATTTGGAGCTCTGAAGAACATGTTTAAGATCCTGGATCAGAAGCCATTCCACCCTTACCCTACCCTGGTCAAGCTTGTTCTTTCATGTTGCATCATTCATAACTGGATCCTGCAATGGGGGAACCGATGAACTTGTGCCGGAGGAGGATGATGTGACTCCTGATGAGGTGATCAGCTCCGGCCATGGTGTGGAGGCGTTTGACAACGAAGCGTGGAAGAACAAAAGGTTGGAGTGGGCTCAGGCAATGTGGGATAACAGAGGCCAGACCAGGATCTGAAGAAGAAGAAGAGGAGGCAACAACAACAGAACAAGAATAGGAAGATAAGAAGGAGAGGAAGAGGAAGAGAAGAAGGAGAGGAAGAGGATGAACTTCCACCTAGTTAGCATCATTAAACTTTCGACTATTCAGCCATATTGGCACTTAATAATTTGTACCGTCATTTGCTAGTAGCTAGGATAAACTGCCATTTGTTTCCTAGCTAGGAGAAGACAATGTTGTGTGTGTGGTAAGGTCACCACTGGTGATCACATCTTTAGTCGGTTGCAATCAAACAATGTGTTGTTTGTCTAACAACAGCCACGCAGGCAACCAAACAGCATGCTAACGCATTGCTCCTCTCATGCAAGGAGCCTAATGCAGGCAAACAAACTACATGCAGATGTTGGTTTTTAGTCTGCATTAGCTCAGCCAGGCCCAACTGGGACAAGCATGCAAAATGGCCTCAAATACAGATGTGAACCAAACGCGCCCTAAATGATTTTGGGTGGAATCCGCGAGAGCTGCGACGGGCTCGACGCTTTGGTCCGGCTGGTTCGGCGGCTCTGTGTGTGATTCGCGCTAGTGACGTGCTTATGCTCGGGACTCCGCTTCTTTATATTTGACCGTTGTTGCTCTTCCCGTCCTTCCATGCTGGTTAGTTCTTCTCTCTAATTATTCCACCTCCATGTGTGTTGTTTATTTCTTGCGATCGTCGTTGATTGTTTAGGTATGTTGTGGCAAGGGACCCAATTTTGTTCCCTTGCGCCTGGATCCTTTTGAGCGGCAACGACGGCAACAATGGAAACCTGGTGGAGAGGCGCATAACTCTAAAGCGCTATTTGATTTTGTTCTAGGGCTATTTGATTTTGCGCCTGGGTCCTATGTGGTCATCTCCATCGTGTCTTGGTTAGGGATTCATTACAAAGCTCATCCAACTTCACCTTACAAAACACCCTCGACAACTATGTCCGGCCTATCAGCAATTCATCAGAGCACTCGCTCGGTTCTTGCCGCATGGCCTTGGAAATATCACCCCACTTGGAATTGCATGAACGTAACAAATAACTCGCGAGAACCATGAATAGTTGCTATAAGGAGTGCAAATGAAGAAGAGACACTAATGGCTTGTATTCATGTATCTTTTGAACTAGGCTACTACTACTCACCCACTTCTTCTCTAAAGGAATGACATATTTCTCATTCGTGATCGACTGAAAGTCCATATCACATAATGTATTAGTACTTGCTAAGTTGGAAAATGTAAACCTAGTAGAATGGTTATAGTTTAGTTTAAAGTCTGATTGCCTTTTTATGGAACCATCTGATGATTAGTTAAACCATTGGGCTTGCACTGACTAATTCGTTACCATTTGTTTTATTTCTCCAGTCTATTCTCATAAATTGGTCTGGAATTCCTATTTACTCAGAGCTATGACCCACAATAGCCACATGTTCAAACTACATATATTTCTCTAATAGGTTTTGGATAGGTCATAGGTTACAATGAATTGGCTTGATCCTTTTGGTGATACGTGCCGCCAAGTACTCCATCCGTCCCAAAATAAATGTCTTAGTACAATTTTGTAATAGATCTAGTACAAAGTTGAGACAGTTATTTTAGGACGGAGGGAGTACATCATACAATTGCACTATGTGCCCCATATGAGCAAGCACATATAAATATATGAAGCATGTTCCATATGCTCTCTGACTAATTAAACTATAGGGCACACACATATGCCGTTGACTTCAACATATTTGTCTGATAAGAAATCAATGTTCTTCACGGAAAATTTTTTTGTTATACTACATGTTGCAAGTCACCTGGTATATGTAGGTACATAGCTTCATTTCCCATGGGTTTCCTCTTTGTATCACAAAAAAAAGAGTTCTCATGTATAGTGCGTATTGTTTCTTTGCTTATTGTTCAAATGTCTGCAAACAGAAGTAATATCTTGGACAAAAGTGGTAGGTCGTGTCATGGTGTTTGATCATGCATTGGTTACAACCATCGATTTAACAAGCATTTTTCTGCGAAAAAGGGCATTGTTTCTATTAGAGTATAGGTCGGTTACGGATAGTATGGCCGGCCGGTTTTGGATTGTAATCTATCTCTATTAGTCTTGGATTCCAAGTTTTGTAATCTATATAAACAGCCCTTTGAGGCCTCAATCAATACAGTTATTATTCTTCAATTATCATGGTATCAGATGCCTAGGTTTTCCACACCTGGCATGGCACCGCCAACCACGCCGCCGCCCCGGCCGACTCGGCCCCTCTTCTCCATGGCCGAGTTCCGCACCGCCGGTGCCCCCCTTCTTCTTCCTCCTCTACAAATACCCAAACAACCCCCCGTCAACTCCCAATGATCTCCCTAGCCGGCACCATTGCCGACGTCTCCCCTTTCATCCCGATCTCGTTAGATCTTGGCGCCCACAACTACTACCATTGGCGCCACCTCTTCACCATCCACCTCGGCCGCTGCGGCCTCAGCCACCACATAGATCCATCCTACCCTCCGCAGCACGCCGATCCTCACTGGGTGAAAGATGATCTCGCCATCATCCAGTGGATTTACACACGCATCTCCACGGAGCTCTTCAATCTGGTCTCCTCCGACGACGCCACCGCCGCCGAGCTTTGGGCATCTCTCCAGCAGCTGTTCCAGGACAACTCCGACGCGCGCATCAACGCCCTCAACACCGAGCTCCGTACGACCGTCCAAGGAGATGCCCCGGTCACCGTTTTCTGCCAGCGGATCAAGGCTATCGGCGACGAACTTCGTGAACTCGGCGATCACGTCGACGATCGCGCCCTCATCAACGCTCTCCTCGTCGGCCTCGGCGAGCAGTTCGAGAAGCAGCAGTCCTTCATCCCCATGCTCAAGCCCTACCCCACCTTCAAGGAGGTTCGCTCCCTCCTCCAGCAAGAAGAGAAGAATCAAGCTCGCAAGGCGCAACGGCCACCGCAGGTGTTTCACGTTGCCGCTCCTGCCGCGGCCGCACCTCCCCCGCCTGGGCTGCCGCGCCAATCTGCCGCACCCTCCCCTCCTACCGCGGCGGCAGCAGCTCCTCCACCGCCCCCAGGCTGGCGCCCGAGCCCGAACTACCGGGGCAAGAATCCGATCTACCGGCCCCCTGCATCTCGCTCCGCCGGCACTGCACAAGCTCCGCCATCGGCCGCTCCATCGCCACCGGCTCCCTCAACATGGCAGCCTCCGCACGATCCCTGGACCGGCCTTGTTCAAGCTTGGCCGATGCCCTGGTCGGCCCCTTCGCCGTACGGTGCCCCGCCTGCTTACACGGGCACGTGGAGCCCTGGCCTCCGCCCGGCCACCGGCTCTCCTGGACTCCTTGGGCCCAAGCCGCCGGCGCATGTCTACACCGCCACTCCTACGCCACCTCCCAGCGCGCCAGGACTACCGCCACCCTACTACACCTTGCCGGCTTCTTACGGCACCTTGCCGGCCCCGGCAGCATACTACCAGTCGCCGACCCTGCCCTACGCTCCCATGCACGCTCCTGGCCCCTCTGCTCCTCCACAGCAGCCGGCCTGGGATCAAGTCGCCTTCATCAACGCCATGAACAACTTTACTCTCAATAACGAAGGTACGGATTGGATTTTCGATTCTGGTGCATCCTCGCATATGTCTTCAAATATGAATTTGCTGTCAGCTTGCTTCCCTTCTGTTTTTTCTACGATCACCATTGGTGATGGTTCCACCATACATGTTTCCTGCACCGGTCATTCTTACATCTCTTCCTCTTACGCCAATTTTCTTCTCCGCAATATTCTTGTTGTCCCTTCCCTCATCAAAAATCTTATTTCTGTTCGCCAATTTTGTATTGACAATCAAGTTATTTTGGCTTTTGACCCTTTTGGTTTGTCTGTGAAGGATCTGACAATGGGGGACG
Organism: Elymus sibiricus; assembly: GCA_039707655.1. NCBI lineage: Eukaryota > Viridiplantae > Streptophyta > Magnoliopsida > Poales > Poaceae > Elymus > Elymus sibiricus. Next base: position 489,295,078 of record CM077665.1, read on the forward strand.
TCCTCGCTAGGTACAATAGCACGGGCGATCTTTATCCGCTTCATGGCGCACCTACATCCACTCCCCGAGCCATGCTTGCATCAGTTGATTTGTGGCATCGTCGTCTAGGACACCCCAATAAAACCACCTTGTCATCTTTGCTTCAAGAATTTTGTATTCCTAGTTCTAGTGTTCGTCATAATCCCTCTCTTTGTAATGCCTGTCAATGCGGCAAACATGTTAGATTACCTTTTGGAACCTCTACTACCCTTAGCACTTTTCCATTTGAATTAATTCACTGTGATTTATGGACCTCTCCCGTCCCTAGTGTCTCTGGTTACAAATATTATCTTGTGATTTTGGATGACTATTCTCATTATATTTGGACTTTTCCTATTCGTGCTAAATCTGAAGTACATGCCATCTTTCTCAATTTTCGACGATATGTTCTTACACACTTTGGCTTGCCAATTAGATTTATTCAATGTGATAATGGTCGAGAATTTGACAACACTCAAAACCGCAACTTCTTTCTCTCTCAAGGCATTCTTCTTCGTTTTTCATGTCCTTATACCTCCCCTCAAAACGGTAAAGCTGAACGCTCTCTTCGCTCCATTAATGATATTCTTCGCACCTTGCTATTACAAGCTTCTCTGCCCTCTTGGTTTTGGGCCGAAGCCCTTCGCACTGCCACACTACTTCTAAATATTCGACCAACTAAGACATGTCCTCTTTATTCGCCTTTTCAATCTCTTTTTCTCTCCCATCCCGATTATTCTTTTTTACTTGTTTTTGGCTGTCTTTGTTTTCCGAACACCGCCTCTACCGCCTCCAACAAACTCGAACCACATTCACTACCTTGCATTCATCTTGGTCTTTCTGACGATCACAAAGGATATCGCTGTTTCGATCCATCTTCTGGTCGCGTGCTTGTCTCTCGCCACGTCACATTCGATGAAAACACTTTTCCTTATTTTATCACTAACACCGCATCAATCCCTACCACCACCACCTCTGTCGCGGCTTCTCCCTCTCCCGCGGCAAGGCCGGCAAGCCTGGCAATCCCGGCAAGCCCGGCAAGCCCGGCAGGCCCGGCAAGCCCGGACCCAGCAAGCCCGGCAAGCCCGGCAAGTCCGGCAAGCCCGGCACCGGCAGGCCCGGCACGTCCGGCCCCGGCAAGCCCGGCCCCGGCAAGTCCGGCAAGTCCGGCCAACCTGGCAACCCCGGCAAGCCCGGCCCCGCCAGGCTCCCAACCACCACTACCACCCAACGCCGTACCCATTCCACCACCCACTAATGATCACGTCATGTGCACCCGCGGCAAACGCGGATTCCTTCTACCCACAAAACGCCTCAACCTCACAGCCACCCCAACCCTTTCTCCTATTCCCTCTTCTTACAAACGAGCTCTTCTTGATCCTCTTTGGCTCTCAGCTATGCACGATGAATTTAACGCTCTTCAGCAAAATAATACATGGACTCTTGTTCCCAAACCTCCTGGTGTTAATGTTGTTTCTGGAAAATGGGTTTTTCGTCATAAATTTCATTCTGATGGCACTCTTGCTCGTTACAAAGCCAGATGGGTGTGTCGTGGTTTCTCTCAACAACATGGCATTGATTTTGATGAAACTTTTTCTCCCGTTGTTAAACCAAGTACTATTTGCGTTGTTCTTAGTCTTGTTGTTTCCTCCTCTTGGCCCATTCATCAGCTAGACGTTAAAAATGCTTTTCTTCACGGCACTCTTAATGAAACAGTTTATTGTCAGCAACCATCTGGTTTTGAGAATCCCTCTTCTCCCAATTCTGTTTGCCTTCTTAACAAATCTCTTTATGGTCTTAAACAAGCTCCTCGTGCATGGTTTCAACGTTTTGCTACCTTTATTCAAACAGTAGGCTTCATTCCCTCCAAATCTGATTCTTCATTATTTATTTTTCGCTCCTCTTCCCACACTGCCTATCTCTTGCTTTATGTTGATGATATAGTTCTCACGCCTAGCTCTGACTCTTTTCTTCAACATATAATCTCTTCTCTTAGTCATGAATTTTCCATGACTGATCTTGGTCCTCTTCATCATTTTCTTGGCGTTACTGTTTCTCGCACAAAGTCTACCCTTTTTCTCTCTCAACGATCCTATCTTTTAGACTTGCTTTCTCGTTCTGGTATGTCTGATTGTCAACCCTCTCGTACCCCGGCCGACATTGGTGCCAAATTGTCGGCTGATGGTGATCCTGTTTCTGACCCCACTTTGTATCGTAGCATCACCGGTGCCCTTCAATATGCCACTCTCACTAGGCCCAACATTTCATACTCCGTTCAGCAAGCCTGTCTTTTTATGCATGCATGATCCTCGTGCTCCTCATCTTGCTCACGTCCACCGCATTCTTCGCTATTTAAAAGGAACTCTTGATCATGGTCTTCTCATTAATTCTTCTTCTCCAACAAGCTTGACAGTTTATTCTGATGCAGACTGGGCAGGTTGTCCAGATACTCGACGGTCCACATCCGGATTTTGTGTTTATTTGGGTGATAATCTTGTTTCTTGGTGTTCTAAAAGGCAGGCAACAGTTTCCAGGTCTTCTGCTGAGGCTGAGTATAGGTCGGTTGCTCATACTGTGGCTGAAGCGGTGTGGCTGCGTCAGCTTCTCGTGGAACTTCATCGCCCACTTGATCGTGCAACCATCGTTTATTGTGATAACATCTCTGCAGTATACATGGCTTCCAATCCAGTTCAGCATCGTCGCACCAAGCACATTGAGATTGACATACACTTCGTTCGAGAGAAGGTGGCTCTTGGCGAGGTCCGTGTTCTTCATGTACCTACCAGTGCTCAATTTGCTGACATTTTCACCAAAGGACTTCCGACTGCATCTTTCACCGACATACGCTCCAGTCTCAACATCGTTACTCCTGATGCTGAGACTGCGGGGGGATATTAGAGTATAGGTCGGTTACGGATAGTATGGCCGGCCGGTTTTGGATTGTAATCTATCTCTATTAGTCTTGGAGTCCAAGTTTTGTAATCTATATAAACAGCCCTTTGAGGCCTCAATCAATACAGTTATTATTCTCCAATTATCAGTTTCAAGGTCATTTCAAATGGTTGTGGATTTCTAGGGACCTTTTTAGCGATTTGCAGGACCAATTTGAGAGAGAGCTAACTATTAAGCTCATGGGCCTTGTGAGTACTTATTTACAATCTCAGTTTTCATAATCTCCAGGGTCTTTGTGTCTCTGTAAATATATATTCGATATCTACATCAAGTGTTCACCCTAGTTTTCATGCTTAGATTAATTGTTCATAAGAGAATTGTCTTTTAAAGTTATTCATGCAAGTGGTAGGTTTGGGGATGTGGATGGCCTCGAGTTCTTTCCTTTTTACCTTTTGTAAGCTGATTTGTCCGGCATTATCAATAATTAATATATGGACGTTTCCATCAGTAGATGCAAAGGCTGACGATTTGTCCTCCTTTTCGGGAAAAGGTCGTATTGTAGGTAAGAAGTTTGCTATTTCTCAAGCAATAAAATGTAACAGGAAGTTATATACTCCTGTCTATTTGTGGTGGTCATGTACTGTATACGTTATATTGTAAATCATTACGAAAGAATTATTATGAGAATAATGGCGGTAGGTCCTCCAATTAGAACATGTAGAAATTATACATCTCCATGTAGCAGTGTTGGTTGCAACCCACATGCCAAATGTAATGCAAGTCCTGTATTATTATTAGTAGTAGTATTCCAATTGTAATGCAAGAAACTATGCTACTAGTCTTTTCCTACAAAATTAATGTCAAGTTGTGCATTCTTAATGATCACTTTTGAGATAGCTTGTGCTTTATCCCACACCTTGTTTTCTTCTGTTCAACTTACTACCTCCTTTCTGGTTAATAAGACTTGCGCGTATCCTTATATCTATAATTTGACCAACATAAAATGAATTGTATAGTCTAAAAATTATACCATTAGAAAGTAGACGATTTGAAGTTTCTAATGATATATTTTTTGTGAAATATAAGTTGTATTATGTTGGTGTATTTTTTAACCTGTTGGTGTATTTTTTAACCTGTTGGTGTATTTTTTTAACCTAGGTATACGCGCAAGCCCTATAAACCGGAAAGGAGGTAGTATGTTTTATGTTGCCCTTCGAACCATGTATGGTTCAACAAATGAGAAGTTTTAGTGAAGTATGCCCAATAGGATCATCCTGGCTACAACCGGCGCAGCGAAGCGCATGGAACGCTTCTAGTAGGTAGTACTTGCAAACCGTGCAACAGAAAAATGCAACAAGATTTTCAGGACTGCAGTACCAGTCTTTTCTAAAACAATACTAGAACCATGCCCAGTTCTCAATATAGTGGTGAGCTTAGTCTCCATAAGACCTACCTAACTATCTCCATCATTTCTCTGATTCTTAGCTATTGGGCAAAGGGCCAGAAATATGACATTGAAACCTGGCCTTAAATCTCTTTTTTACGCAAGATATCAAGAAGATTTGGAATCATTTGTTAGACTAAAACATGTATAAATCCTGCAAGAAATAAAACTGTTCCAACCTATCATGACAGACACAAGTAAGATGGCCCCACATTTGACCATCAATCAGCCCCCACAGATGCACATTGCTACAATCCAATGCAGAATCCTACATAAGCCAAGTTTAATTTTACGAGAGAAACACATCATTCGAGTCAAAAAAAAAAAGAGCAACACATCATCTGCGCTCATATCCTAGTTACAACTTATAACACGGATACATTAACAGTTGACAGTGATAGATGCAATAGATAGATGCATGGAGAGAACTGAATTACAACAGGACACTTCATTGAGAAGTTGACTATGATGTAACATGCATGCATTTTTTAAATTAGTTGTGCTCCAAGGTATTCTAGAAGGCAGATGCAGCTTCAGTTCAAGAAATGGTGATATGAGGCATACAGAATGCTTAATATCAAGTACGGAGAAGAACACTAGTTAAACAGAATGAAGCATGCCCTCAGCCCAAGAAAATAGAGACATGAGGTGGATCAGATCGAAAATATTTCAAAAGCAGAGCAAAACGGCTTGGTAATTTTAGCATCAACACAAGCAGTAGTCACTTCATCCCGAAATGGTATCTAAAGTCTGAAACAAGCATAGCTTTCGTGCAACCACATGACAATCACTTCTGATCAACACAAAAAGAAGAAATCAGCAGGCTCATACTTGATCCATTACATAGACATTGCAACTCGCGAGGATCCGAAAACTAGGCAATTAAGAAGCATCGCCTCACTCAACAGCCGTCAAATTAAAGGTGAAGCGTCCACAGCGTTGTGAAGAAATCATGCAGAACAAGAGTTTGTTTGAGCCGATGCTTAGATGCATAGATGTCTTGGAAGCTAGCAACCAGTTTGCCATCACTGTCAACGTAAAACAGCCAATGATCAAAACTGACCAGCAAGAGAAGAACACTAGATAAACAGAATGAAGCATGCCCTCGATCCTAAACAACTTCTGTTTCATAGTATGATCCAAAGTTCAAACAGCGCGTCCGTGAGCTCTTAACAAGATGTTACTAACTGTAAAGTACAGCACCTGCCCGCAGAAATATGTTAACACATCTGAATCTACCAAACGCGTGTAGAAACAACAAAAAACAAATTATGTCTGGAACTTTTCTATGCACAGCACTGCCAAAGAAGTTATTAACAGCAATTGTGCTACAAGCTTCGCATGAACCATCTATCCAAAATGGTTAACAGCTGAATTGAAATAATAATAGGTAATAATTGCAAACCGTGCAACAGAAAAATGCAACAAGATATTCATAGATTTTCAGAACTGCAGTACCAGACTTTTCTAGAACAATACTACCATAGCCATGTCCAATTCTCGATATAGTGGTGAGCTTAGTCTCCATAAGACCTAACTAACCATCTCCATCATTTCTCTGATTATTTTATTAGCTATTGGGCGAAGAGCATAAATATGACATTGGAACCTAGCCTAAAATCTCTTTACACAAGAAATCAAAAGGATTTGGAATCATTTCTTAGGGTAAAACATGTCTAAATCCTGCAAGAAATAGATCTGTTCCAAGCTATCATGACAGACACATGTAAGATGGCTCCACACTTGACCACCAGTCATCTCCCACAAACAAGGTTTTTGAGTCGACGAGTCGTTCTGCGGTAGCAACTCTTGACCAGTCGTGCCTAGTCGATCGATTAGTCTCGAGACTAGTCAAGGTGTTCGAGTCGACTTCCAGTTACGACTCGACTGGTCGCGACTAGTCGTTCGACTCGAAAACAGTGCCCACAAGTGCACATTACTACAAGCCTACAATCCAATACATCTGTCCTGCATAAGCTAAGTTTTATTTTACGAGAGCATCATCTCATCTGCGATCATATCCTAGTTACAACCAGCAACACAGACAGCCAGTTCACGGTGGTAGGTGCAATAGGTAGATGCATGGAGAAAACTGAATTATAAGTTTATAACAGAACAATTCATTGAGAAGTTGACTATGATGCAACATGCAAGCATTTAATTCAATTAGTTGTGCTCCAAGGTATTCTAGAAGTCAGGTGCAGCTTCAAGCCAGCAAGGAGTAAAATCTGCCTCTTCCCATTGTCGGCTACAGCAAAGGGTACAAACAACAAACACACCAAAAATTGACTATTAAGAAGACCACTAGATCAAGAGGTAAATCAATCAATTCTTCAATTGAAGAAACAGTGATATGAGGCATAAAGAATGCTTAATATCAAGTATGAAGAAGAACACTAGATGAATATAGAATAAAGCATGTCCTCAGCCCAAGAAAATAGAGACACAGAGGCAGATCAGTTTGAGAATATTTCCAAAGCAGAGCAAAAAATCTTGGTAACTTTAGCATCAACACAAGCAGTAGTCACTTCAGCCCGAAACGGTATCTAAAGTCTGAAACAAGCATAGCTTTCATGCAACCACATGTCAGTCACTTCTGATCAACTAAAATAGAAGAAATCAACACTCATACTTGATCCAATACATAGATACAACTCACGAGGATACGAAAATAGGCCATTAAGAAGCACCGCCTCACTCAACAGCCGTCAGATGAAAGGTGAAGCGTCGGCAACATGACCTTCTACTGTTTTGAAGAAATCATGCGGAACAAGAGTTTGTTTGAGCCGATGCCTAGAGGCATAGATGTCTTGGAAGCTAGCAACCAGTTTGCCATCAGTGCCAACGTGAAACAACCAATGACCAAAACTGACCAGCAAGAGCACGTCACCACCACCCGAAGCAACGGTCACATACCAATAGCCCTCACCATCATGGCCTTCGAGCTTTCCCCTGATTTCTGTGATCGGCAATGCAACTCGGTACTTCAAGTCCCAAATCTCACTTTCGTAGTTCGGCAACACCCATATATCAACAACTTCCGCAGCCTTGTTACAACAATAGATGCCAAGCATGCCATCCATCTCAAAAATGAATGACTTGGAAGGATCAGCTGGAGCATGCATCTGCCGAAACGACTCGGCTATGGTGTCGAATACTATCAGTTCCCTTCCATTCTCACAATCCTCCAGTGGGTTCTCGCCTGTGCGATGAAACAGGCACCAATGCAGGCTATCACGCACCCGGGCAGGCCCGTTGAAGTAAGCCAGCGAGAATTTGTTCTCCGACCACCCGATGTACCTCGGTGGCTGGTCAGATCCCAACGCAAAGACATAGCAGCCGTTTCTGCCTGAAGGCGAGTCACGGCCACTGCAGTTCCCCATTTGCAGTAGCAACCGGTATTCGCCGGTAGGTCCGTGTAGGTACATCCCCAAGGTGTTGAAGTCCGGCAGGGGCACGAGGGAGGCGTGCTGGCGCGTGGTCGGGTTGCAGACGGTGAGGCGGGCGCGATTGCGAGGCATGCCAGACTTGGCGAGGAGGAGGAGGCCGTCGCAGCAGAGCTCCAGACTGAAGGACCTGCCAAGCCGGGCGACGGTGTGGAACTGGGCGTCGGCGGCCAGGTGGTCGAAGGCGAGGAAGGTGCGGTACACGTTGTCGCCGACGATGGGGAGGGCGGGCTGACGGGCGTGGTGGGCCAGGAGGAAGCGGCGGGTGGAGGTGGCGCGGCGCCACGCGCGGCGGACGGTGCGGCAGCGGAGGAGGGATATGGGGTCAAGACGGGCGAGGATCTCCCAGAGGACGATCTCGTCAGGGAGGTTGCGGAGGAGAGGCGTCGCTCCTGCGGCCGCGGCCTCCGCCATGGTCGGCGGCCGAGGGGAGGTACGTGTTTCTGTTTCTTGGGGAGAGAAAGGGAAAGGAAATTGGATATTTTTTAGATTTTTTTTTGTTTCTTCTTGAGAAAATAAAAGGAATGGAGATTTTTTTTTTTTGAGGGATAAAAGGAATGGAGATAGACGCAGTTAGATAGAACCCTGGGCTGTGGAATGGTAGCAGCTCTCAAACGGGCTGGGCTTAGCCCAGAAGCAGATCACCGTGAACTTTGTTTTTGAATGGAATCACTGTGAACTGAAACGTCCTTTCAATTACTCATGTTTTTTCCTCAAAAAATGTTACGGAGTACTCATGTTTCGGAAATCCAACTCTGATCCCGAGCTCATGCTCCCCCGATGAAAAGCAAAGGACATAAAATATCAAACAAATTTAAAAAAACTGAAAATTTTATGCATAAAAAATGAAAGACTCTTCTTAGATGTGTGCATATTTTCGCGCTGAGATGACATCCGAGGAGCTCGGTATTAAAAAAAAGAACATAATCGGAGCTCGGATATTTTGCAGCTTCAGACATTTTTTGAACTTTCATTTCGTTCACTTTGTACTGAACTCCTCGGATGTCATGTCAGCATGAAACTTTGCAAGCACCTAGAAGAATCTCTCATCTTTGATGTGTAAATTTTTCTAGTTTTTAAAAAATATGTTAGGTATTTTATTTGAATTACTTCACTCGGATGCAGATGCACCCGAACTCTGACGTTGATGTCCTCATGGTTTCTAATTCTTCTTCATTTTACCATGGATACATTATACATAAAAGACCGGCCTCATGATGAAGTGAGCCTCACCTGGTTAGGTTTTTTGTGATGGAACTAGCCCACTAGGGTTTAAGTATTAGACTTTGGCACTAGTGCTCGTACTTTTTTGGATTTAGTTCAGTCTTTCTTGCGATGTGTGTTCGGTGGGAGGAGACATTTCTGTCCACTACGAGACGTCTGTGATGACTTCGTCAATCTCAAGATGATGTTGGCTCAGTTCTTTGGAGATGCTCATAGGAGTGGGATATGTGTGCGTATGTTCATAAAGGGTGAGTGTATGTGTGTTTATACAAGCGTTTGCGTCTCGACCGTGTTAAAAAAAAAAACTTTAGAAAATCGGCCTCATGAGAGCCACACCCACCCCGACTTCAATTTTTTGCTCAAGACAAGATCTCATGTATTGCGGATTGGATAGGTGTGCCATGGTATTTTGGCCCCCAAGACATTTTATAGTCTCTAATGGCCTCCAATGGATCAATCGGGCCGTTTTTGGTCCTCCAACAACTTGACATCCTGTTTTGAGTACACGTAACAGGCTGCACAGTAGAGTCTCGGCCATCAGAGGATCCTGAATAACTTCAGATTTGGAGCATTTTCTGGCGACAACACTGTGCCTTGATTACCTGAGTCTTGCCAAATTATGGTGAATAGTTTGAAGGTTTGATGAAAACTAGGAGGGAAGTCGTGCATTGTCGCTGCCTGGCGGCCGGGAAACAAAACTCAAACACTGGAAGACTATTAATAGAAAGACTAGAAGGGTTGGACACGCTTTGCTGCGCCGTTGGTGTTGTTAGGTTTCTTATAAAAATACTCGCTCTGTTTCAAAATATAAGGTGTATTAGTTGTTTTGAAAAGTTAAACCTTTTAAGTTCGATCAAATTTGTAGAGAAATATATCAAAATTCATAATATCAAATCGGTATGATTAGATTCATCATGAAATGATTTTTCATACTTTTTGGTTTAATATTGTGGATGTTGATACTTTTTGCTCTAAACTTGATAAAAGTTTTAGAAATTCGACTCCAAAAAACGGATACCCTTTATATTTTGGAACTGATGAAATATTTAGTTTGTCAGATGGGAAAGATAATGGAGTGTGTTTTATTTTTATTTATGATGTGGTGATTTGGTGAGCCTTTCATGGTGTGATTCTATGTTATCCGCTAACCAACCTGTATTTATGTGGGAAATTTTTTGCGTCGTTGACTGCATGTACTATATTGGTGGTACAGTAATGGTGGCACCAGATGGTGGGAGGGTGCATGAGACTGATTTGTTTTTATACGCCGATTGCTGCTACTTTATTTGGAAAATTGTTGGCATGATCAAAATCGTAAACCAAATCCAAAACTGAATGAAAAGGCTTCAAAATTAGGAAAGATAATGAATTAAAAGAATTCAACGGGAGATCTCCTTGAGAAATTGCCGAGCAAGTCAAAATCGAGTGAACCAATTGTAAATTGAAGACCTCAATTAATTTTGTGGTCTTAAAAATTAGGAACCATAATGTATAGTATAAAAAATTGAATGTGGGATCTTTAAAACTAGGAAGCATAGTGTTATTGAGGATTTAAGAAAATGAAAAGTTCAATATCTATTTTCCCCAAAAGTTTGTGTTCGTCTTTCCGGTTGAAGAGCATGATTCGTCCTCGCTTTTTTACCGCTGCAAAACAATATTACTTACACTAAATATCATTTTGCTTGTAAAATTGGCATTATCTCATCTACTGCCTGGTTTATTTCCGAGTCATACAATCGAAAGAGCTATGTGTCTCACATGCCCATTTCAAAGAAATCATGAAGATTTTTCTCACATAGTCAAGTACATTACAGGAAAACATGTGTGCCATATACCAAAGCTCTCGGGCTAAATCATTAAGTTTAAATGGAAAACTATCCAAATACAGTTGGAAGACGAAATAAATCGATTTGACTTGGTTATGAAGGGAGGCAACAGTAAAAGACCATGTTTTGAAGACTTGGACGAGTGCAAAATGCATTTATGAACATTGTGGTACACATATATAGCATGTATGAAAACAAATCTCAAAAATCCGCAAGTACTAATAATATGCTCAGAAGAACATACAGAGCTGATGCCTACTGCTATCCTTTGTTCAGGATAACATATCACGACATTTTCTCCTGGAAGCGCTCTCCCTCTTGGGCCCTGGCAATGGGGGGGGGGGGGGGTTGCAAAGAAGGTTAAGTTGTCATTGTACCTTTTAAAATCATGAATTATATAACAAAGGAAAGATGGCTTGTATGGCGGTCCTCATTGAATCATGTAGTAATGAGGCTGGGAAGAGGTGATCAAAAATCAAAAGCATGCCAAACTATATATTTTTTACCTCGATAGCATGCCAAAAATGAGAAAAGCTCATCAACTAAAGCAACCATGATCTTAAAGAGAATCATATGAAAATGCTGAAGCATGGCGTATCTGGTTGCAACAGATTCTAGCCGCCTTCATTTCCCCCTTGGCTCATGCACAACAAACATCAATTAAGCATCTGAAAGTAGGAATTCTTGACACTTCCCTAAACCAAATGAAGCAATCAAGTAGATGTACCTTAAGCACCGAAGCACTTAAGCACATTAGTAGAGTTGGAACACTGAAGCACACGAGTACCTCAAAATGCAGAATTGATAGGACATGTGATATATGATCATATTTCAGAAATATTCACAATTGCAAATAGTATTTTTGTGAATCTCTTACCCAATCAAAATTTATCTGTTGAATTTTCAGGAACATCCTATCATAATGACCTTTTTGCAGTCATCATACCAGGAAGTGTGAATGGCCAATCAAAAACACCAGTCACAAAAAGACTCTATTACACATATTGTTATATGACTTCGCTGAAACCATTTATCATTAGTTTCAACTGAATCATAGAGTTCAGCTTGTTGCAGCAAAGACACTTGAACATGAAACCTACATGCAGGGTTGCAAAGATATAGGCAGAATCATGAGATGAAATGACTTTGACCATGTTACACGTAGAAAAATCCTTCAAGGTATTTAACTAGTTACTCATCTATACATGTGTACTCTCAAGTCTCCACACACATATCCTTCTCAACGCTTCCTTTCACATTGACACAATAATTTGCTGCTACACCAGGATATCGGCACACCAACCAGCTAGTGAACATAGCACATCTAATTATTATATGAGAGTGGCAGTGTGTATTGGAATGGTGTTATTTTGTCTATAATCCAATTTCAATTCATGTCTAAAAAGTACATATCCTGTTCATAATGAACAAAAGTCTGCTCAATTATATTTATCCTCTATAACACTATGCTCCCTAAATTTAAAGAGCTAAGAACCAATTGAGGCTATTGATGTTGATTGGGACAATGAATTTTGACCAGGTCGCCTACTTGGGCATGTGCAGCAGCACCTACTATTTTGTGGGGGGGGGGATTTGTTAGTCAGTCGGTGTTGTGGGTCGTGCTTGTCAGTTGTGGGCTTGGCTGTCTTTTCGTCTGGTCAAAGACGTGGTGGGCGGCGTGACAGTTGCGGGGTTTCTTCGATGGTTTTGCGTGCCTGCATGTCAATTGGGGCATCTGGTCGGTGCTTGATGGGGACGGAGAGGGAGTGGGGTGAGCTACGTGGTGGGTGGCATCTGTGGAGAAAGCATTTCGGTTGTTCTGCGTTGCCGTCCTCGCTGTTGCTTGAGGTGGTCGGGCACAAGTGGTACTGCTAGTTCAACACATGTACATATGGACACGATATATGGACGATATGAACGAGCACTACCACATGTATAGACGTATGATCTAGTTCGACATAGCAATTCAAATCATATCAAGCAGTTCAACAAGCTAGCGCACATACTTGCATACTAGTATACTACACATAAATCATACTACCAATCCATACATCACCACTAGCTATCAATCCTTACTGACATGCTCCTGGCATGCTTCAAATCCATCATCACTAGCTACCAGAACATCACACTTTCATAGATCGGCGGTGTACAATGCTACAACATGGTCACAGATCTAACCTTACCACATGCTCATAGATCTAGCTAGAACTAGTAGAGAGAAGGGGGTGGTTGAACTCACAGATGCCATCGGAGCAGCCACGAAGAGGCGGTGAACACGTTGGAGAACAGGAGGAGTCGAATCGCCTCCACCGTCAACCGGTGGCTTGAGCAGGAGCGTCGCTTACCTGGTCGTCGATGTCGATCTGCACCAGAGGGAAAGCTCGAGAGGGGGAAATGGTGTCGGGAATTTTGGCGGTGACGTGAGGCTGGCTGTATAGGGCGACCGATTCGGCGGGCGATGACGCCAAATTCTTCTGCCGCTTTTTCGGAGACGCACGCGAGCAATCACAATCTCCCTAGACACGGGAGACCAGCCTCATGTTCCCCTCCCCCACATCGCTCGAGCCTGGCTCGCTGGAAATGGTCGATTCGATCATTCTCAACGGGCCTAGCTGAGGAGTGCTTTAAGGTTTGTGCAGACCAAGAATCCGATGCCGGCCTGGCAACCAAACGCATCATGGATGCCCACCTCTCTGGAGGTCCACACCTAAGTAGTAGCTGGCTGCACCTGGATTGCAATGACCCAGTCCGGCCCAGTAATGCGCGGGTTGGCAACATATGCATGTCTTGGGCATTCCCTATTTGGCACTTCACGTGTCCGTTATAGTACTTTTTCCAAACGAGCCCACACCCCTTATGTGAGCTGGGCCGACCCATCTATCATTTTTAGCCCGCCATTATAGTACCTTGTCCAAACGGGCGCACACCTACGAGTTGAGCCGGCCCACCTATCTTTTTTCTGTTTTAACCTGCAAAAAGGGTGCACGCATGGTGTGACTTGAACCGATGATCTCCTGATTAAATCTACACTGCATCAACCAACCTCACGTTATGTGATTCTTTACATCGTTTTCCACATTTTGTTCTTTTCTATTTTTTTATTTGCCTTTTCCCTTTTTCCTTTTCCCCTTTTTCTTTTTCCTGGTTTGATGAACTTTTTCAAACTTGTGATTTTTTTTATAAATCGATGGATTTTTTTTTCAAATTCGTTAAATTTTTCTCCAAAGTCGATGAACTTTTTTCAATTTTAATGAACATTTTTCAAATTCGATGAACTTTTTAAAAATTGATGAACTATTTTCAAAATGGATGATTTCTTTCAAGATTGGTGAACTGTTTAAAGTTTGATGAAACTTTCTCTATTTCGTTGAACCTTTTACAAAATTGATGTTTTTTTTCAAATTCGATGAATTCTTTTTCGAAATCTGTGAACTTTTTTTCAAATTCGACGAGCTGTTTTTTTTTCTAATTTCATGAACTGTTTTGTAAGTTTGTGATTTTTTTTAAAAATCCATGAACATTTTTAATTCACAGTTTTTGCGATTTCCTTTTTTTTTAAGTCCTCGATTGACTAGTCAATTGGTCAACCGCGACTGGTCAAACTTCGCTCGAGGGGCCAAGGGGCAACCGAGCGCTCACCTTACATGGGCCCTTCTTTAATTGGCCTTGTGTGCATCTGCAGCTGGGCCCTCCTTGGCAGTGACGTTGATACGGTGGCCCGCTCAATCCTCTAAAAAATGGAACTCAAGGAGCGCTAAAGTTCTTCATGAGAGAATCATCCCCCCTCTTGTTCCTCTCCTCATCCGGTCACCCCTAGCGCACCTTTGCCATTGCTGCCAATTCGTTGGCTCACTGTGGGTAATATATTCGTGGATCCTCTGCCTTTGGTGATTGTTCAAAAGAGGGAACGACATCGCTGAATCGAAACCTAACCCAAGGGAAGGGGACAAGTATAAGTGGATTTCCTTCCCCCACATGCTTAACATATAATTCCACATATTTCATTATCACACGAGAAATCAGCTCATCTCTCTAGGGCTGGCACTGGCAGTAAACGACATGAGAGTCGTGCATTTCCTTCCCCGGAAGGAATCTAATCTTAGCATAACCACAAGGCATCGATCACCTCCTTGCTCTCCATGGCTTGGTAGTAGTACACCGTGGCCGCCGCCAAAGAGAAGAGCTCCTGCGCGCCAGAAAGAAGAGCACACACCGCCAGCAAGCACAAGCACGCCGCCATGCTCCTCTTGGCATAGTCAAGAGCGAACCCGTGCAACGGAGCCACAGCGGCAGGCAGGAGGTATGCCACGAGCACCAGCACGAGGCCCTCCTTCCGCCTCACCCGCGTCACGAGCCGCCACGCCTGCCGGAGCGCAAGCACGCCGCGGCACTTCCTGTCGACCGCCGACGCGGCGACGCCCACCAGCGTGACGACGGTGAAGCAGAGGGAAGCGAGGTGCGCGAGGAGGGAGAGCAGCCCCGAGCGGGCGTGCATCTCGTAATAAGGCAGTGCGTACGGGACCGCCAATGCGAAGTCAATGGCGCCGACGACGGCGATGGTGATGGAAGGGCCCTTCAGGCTGATCCTCCCGTTGACCAGCGGGCGCAGGAGCTCGGCCAGCGAGTAGCGGTCGCCGGAGTAAGTCGTGGAGACCGCGAAGAGTGCGAGGATCTGCTTGACGGGGTCGAGCGCCAGAACAGTGACGACCAGCTGGGCGATGGTGATGATGAGGAGCTTCGGACCGCTTTTCTCAGTCTGCTTGGTGTACTCGGCGCTCAAGGGGTCGGTGCTGTTGGCCGCGATGAGACGGCTGCCCATGTCGCCGACGAGAGGCTCGAAGAACACGACATCGACCAAGGAGTCAAGGAAGGCGATGACGGCAAAGAGGAGGAGCACGGGTGCGAACAGCTTGGGGTTTAGCGTGGGCAGGATCAGCGCTTCCTTTAGGAAAGCAAAGCATGAGGTGATCTTGGCAGCCATGGATTTTTTTGGGTAAGCTGCTTTGAAGGTCGAAGGTGTGGGTGGAAAGGATTGAGGATTAACGCTGAGGTGGTGGTGGTGGGTAGGCAATGGCTGGTGACCTGGTGTGTGCTCACAGTCACCGGTCAGCTGAAGAATTGGAAAACTGACGGCACGTCGTTGTAGCCAAGGGAAAAGTCGGTCCACGGTAAGCTCAGTGCTCAGCCCGTTCATTACAGCCAGAAGCATCCGGCGACAAGGACAGTTTTTTTTTTTTTTTTTTTTGAGGTAAAGGCGACAAGGACAGTGAATTTTCTTTTTTGAGGGGTAACAAGGACAGTGATGATATGGGAATATCATCGCTCGGGTTGGAAGGCCAGCCCAAGACCCACCGACCAAGCTGGCCTAGCCCATTAGGTACGAAAATTTCACACTAGCTCCGGTTTTGGGAACCTTCTAGAAGGCTAAAGGTCCTGACAAGTTCAGGTCTCTTTGTCTTTCTTTTCCGGGTTCTTTTTCATATTTCTATTCAAAAAAGTTCCCTCTCAAAAAGATTTCATAAATTTTAAAAACTTTTTGAAATTTTAAAAATAACACGTTTTTGAAAAAAAGGGATTGTCAAAAAAAATTGACTGCCTTTTCAATTATTAATCAGAATTTCAAAAAATGTACTGATTTTTTTTAAATCACAAATTTAAAAAATGTTTGGTAATTACAAAAAATGTTCGGATTTTCAAAACAAATCAAAAAATGTTCCTGGTTCCAAAAAGAATAAAAAATTCTGAAACAAATGCATTTTTAAAAACAATCAAATTTTTGAAAAAAGTTCACAAATTTGGAAAATGTTCCCTTTAAAAAAATGTTTGCACGCCTAAAATAATGTTTGAGTTTTCAAAAATCTTGAAGTTTTTGAAAAATGTTCACATATAATGTTTACGTTTTAAAAAATATCCATATTTAAAAAAATGCAAACATATTTGCATTTTCAAAATTGTTCGTGTTTGAAAAACAACATTGCATTTTGTAAACATCTTCTTAATTTTTTACTAAATGTTCGCAACTTTCTTGTCAAAATCATATTTTACAATGCTCCAATGGGCCGGCCCAGTCGGGCGCTCGCATATGCGGGACGGGAGTAATTTGACGCTCAATGCGTCCAATAGGACCCCTCTTGGAATCGGCAGGTTAGAGAGAGACAGAGGGAGAGAGAGAGATGATCAGACGTGTGAGATGGGTCGGCTCCCATCTGCTACCAGATTCATGTGTGCATTCCTCCCTCCACCGCGGCCGGCGGCTATCTATCCATCTTTCCGAGACCTTGGCACATCAACCCATAAATGAAAGCGTACATTTATTTATTACTCCCTCCGTTTCAAAATAAGTGACTCAAAAATGATTCAACTTTGCACTAACTTTAGTACAAAGTTTGGTCACTTTTGAGTCACTTATTTTGGGACGGAGGAAGTATTATTAACCATTAAGGTAGTATAATTGATTTCCACATCAACTAGGTATTCATTTTCTGGGAAACAACATCTTGCCAAACAAAAAATTTAGTATTCTATTAATCTCTGAGACGCATAAGCACCTATGCGCTAAGTTGCCACACCCATCTATTTTTCCAATAGAATAGAAGGAAGTTCTATAAATCTATATATACCTATTAAAAAGGAAAAAGACATTCTTGGTCCGTCATGCTATTTTACAGAAAAAAAAACATAATGTTTTTTATATTAAACTCGTAGTACATATCAAATATTTTTTTAATATCCATATTTCAAACCCTAACTCTAAATTTAACATGTTATATATGAAATTCGATTAGAAAAATATGTAGAATTTGAATGTGAAGTTATTTTACTTGTTAACTATTTAAAAAATACTATTTAAGGTGCAACCTTAATCAATAGCGCACTGTCCCTGAACACCTCAGCAAAATCATGATTGGAGACGAAATTGAAGGTAAATTCACTACAGACGCCTAATGAATAAGGACATGCATGACAAAAAATGAAAGCGAGGCCCAATAAACATGGGATGAATGCCATAAAAAAGTAAAAAAGAGAGTGGAGAGGAGATCCAATAAAGATAGGATGTTGCGCTATTTCTCCTATATAAAAGAAATAAATAAAGCGGACATGCATGAAAAAAATAAAAAAGAGGACATGTTTGATATGAAATAGATAGTGATTTAATAAGGACCAGTACTTGTGACATGTATGATAAGAAATAGTGATGAAATAGGGGCCAGTACCTGCGTCCAGAGGAGACCATACGAAAATGTTCTTTTCCATAAATAAAAATCTCTCTTTATGATTAAAGAAATCATGTATATTTTTAAAAACTCTTCATGTATTTAATAAATATGCATGTGGAAAAAGTGTTCAAGAGTTGTAACAAAGATATTTGCACATACAAAATAAATATGTGTGTAGTTTTCAAAACAGATGGAATTAAAGGTGGAGACCATATCAAATGTAGCAATCTTCTTTCAAACAAGTTGTAAACAACAAGCCAAGAGACCCTTTAGCAAAAGGGTGGATAAATTAGCAGAAAGACGATCTTGATGAAACCAACTCGGTGAGCATAGAGGAGGCATGAGGAGTTCAAGAGCGATGTTTGACGTCAGAGTGAAGCGAGGAGGAGCTCGGGGTGGCGGCGCGAGGATGAGCTGGAGGTCGTGGAGCGAAGCCAGGAGCTGGAATGAAGTTCAACATGTTGTAAGTTGGTGATTCTTAAACTAGAAACCGCCCAATAGACACATGTCTCCATAGTGTGGCAATGTGTCATCGTTTGTTTTCGCTTTCCTTTACCTGGAATAACACCCCATTGCGCACATGACAAGAATAAATGGATGATCACTTGCGTGTTTTTACGTACGTATTAAATATACATGCAAGCCGTGTTGAAATAGAAGACCTGCGAAATCTTGAACTGCGCTTTTGTAGGATAAGACCATATTTGTTTGGGTTGCAGCTATAAATTCTCACATTATAGACTATCTTTTGTAGATTAAGAGTGTGTGGTATATTTTTCTTCCGTTGCAATACACAAACCCTTTTGCTAATATATACAATGAAAACTATACCATATGTCTCATCTAACGTCGATGTGAATCATTCCATTTCAATGTGAATATGGATGACAAACCTTCGATTCCTACGATGGTAGTGGATACCTATGAAATACGTATTCTTTGTCCGTCATGTTATTTTACATAAAACACCCTGATTATTTTTATATAAAACCCGTAGTGCATATCAAATGTTTTTTAAAGTATCCATATCTTTTAAACCCTAACTCGAAATTTAACATGTTATGTATAGAATTTGATTAGAAAAATATGTAGCATCTTAATATGATGTTATTTTATCTGTTAACTATTTCAAAAATACTATTTGAGATGCAACCTTAATCAATAGCGCATTATCCGTCTTTCTTTCATACCGATACCAATCCAGATTAGAACACCTCATCAAAATCATGATTGGAGACGGAATTGAAGGTAAATATGTGAGAGACACCCAATAAATAAGGACATGCATGACAAGAAATAAAAGAGAGGCCCAATAAAGATGGGATGTGCGCCACAAAAGAAATAAAAAACAGAATGCATAGGACATCCAATAAAGATGGTATGTTGCGCTATTTCTCCTATATAAAACAAATAAAAAAGCGACATGCATGAAAATAAAATAAAAGAGAGGACATGTTTGATTTGAAATAAATAGTGATTCAAGAGGGACCAGTACTTGTGACATGTATGGTAAGAAATAGTGATGAAATAGGGGCCAATACTTACGTCCACAAGAGACCGCACAAACTGTTCTTTTCCAGACAAAAAAGTCTCTCTTTATGGTTAAAACAATCATGTTTTAAAAACTTTTCATGTATTTAATAAATATGCATGTGAAAAAAGTGTTCAAGAGTTGTAACAAACATATTTGCACATACAAAATAAGTATGTGTGTAGTTTTCAAAACAAATGAAATCAGAGGTGAAGACCCCATCATGTGTCGCAATCTATGGCGAATGCTGGGCTTGAGGACCAAAGAATGCGACACCAAAATCTTCTTTCAAACAGGTTGTAAACAACAAGCAAAGTGACCCTTTAGCAGAGGGGTGGGTAAATTATAAGAAAGATGATGTTGGCGAACCAAACTGGGTGAGCATAGAGGAGGCATGAGGAGTTCCGGAGCGATGTTTGACGCCGGAGTGAAGCATGAAGGAGCTCGGGACGGTGGTGCGAGGATGAGCTTGAGGTCGTGGAGCGAAGCCAGGAGATGGAATGATGTTCAACATGTCGTAAGATGGTGATGCTTAAACTGGAAACGTCCATGATGCACACATGTCTCTGCATGTGGTAATGTGCCATCGTTTGTTTTTATCTTTTTATTTACCCGCAACAACAACTCATTCCACACATGACAAGAATAAATGGATGATCACTTGCCTGTTTTTATGTATGTATTAAATCTACATGCAAGCCGTGTTGAAACAGAAGACCTGCGAAATCTTGAACTGCGTTTTTGTAGGATAAGACCATATTTGTTTGGGCTATAGCTACAAATTCTATGATTATAGACCATCTTTTGTACATTAAGAGTTTGTTGTGTGTGGTATTTGTTTCTCCCATTGCAACGCACGGCCCCTTTTGCTAGTATACACAATAAAATATATACGATATGTCTCATGTAAAGTTGTTGTGAATCATTACATTTCAAGGTGAATATGGATGACAAACCTTCAATTCCTACTATGGCAGTTGTTGATGTTTGACGGAAAGTCCGTCTGCGAGGGGTGGGGGTGGCACTAGTAGAAAACAAGGCTATGAAACGGGCCAGAATATTGCATTAGTCCCGATCGTGTTACGAACCGGGACTAATGGGTGCATCAGTCCCGGTTCATGAGGCCAGGGCGCCGGCCGGGCCTCGGCAGGAACCAGTCCCAGTTCGTCTGACCCCTTTAGTCCCGGTTCCAGACACGAACCGGGACTAAAGGGCCTAGCTCCTGGCCCAGTCCCTTTAGTCCCGGTTGGTGGCTGGAACTGGGACTAAAGAGGCACCTTTAGTCCCGGTGCTAGCCACCAACCGGGACTTATACAACGCCTATATAAATGCTCGCCCCTGCCCGCTCACTCCTTTGTTTTTGGCCGGCCGGCGTTTGGGAGGTGTGTTGCTCTTTGTTCTCACCTCCTATGCACATGAGGTGTTCGATGAAATGCCGGAGCCACACTTAAGTTTTCTCCTCTCCAAGCTCGACCTTCAAGCTACATTTTTCCTAAGATTTGTTTAGGTTTGGCGGTGCACCAACTACACAAGTGTTCTAAAAGGTTAACGACTTCATCGTTTTATCTCTCACTGCTAGTTTAGCTCATTTCAAATGCTCTAGAAGTAGAGTGTGGTTTGTGGATTTTAGTGGAGGAGTGTATGTGGGAGTTCTTTTGATTTAGACGCACAATTAGAGCTGAAATTAACTTCTTAGAGTCTGCACATGTGTAGGGTGCCGTCCCCGTCCCCGTCCTCACCGCCGTCGATCGCCCGCGCCGATCTCGTCGCCGGCACCACCGTGGTGAGCCTCTTGTTCTTATCTTCTTTTTAAAAGAAAAAAAATTCTTACTTGTATGATTTAGATAGATACTTGTATAATTTTCTTACTTGTATGTTGTTCTATGAGAACTATGTATGAACTTTATGTATTTATTTTTTCAGTAATAACATTTGATCACTACTGTACTTTGGTTTTAATGTGATGATGAACTTGTATTAATTTGATCACTTCTCTATTCATGATGTTCTGTAATGGTTTTTGATACATTTAATTATATAATGCACGCAGATGAACCGGCAATGGATGTACGGTGACCGACACACCTCCGAGTACATTGAGGGCCTGCATAAATTTCTCGAAGTGGCTGAGGCAAACAAGCAGAATGGTTTTATGTATTGTCTATGTACTGTCTGTGAGAATACGAAGGATTACTCCAACTCTAAAACCCTTCACTTCCACCTGCTTGAGAAGGGTTTCATGCCACACTATAATGTTTGGACCAAGCACGGAGAAAGAGGGGTTATGATGGAAGACAACGAAGAAGAAGAGGATGACGACAGCTATCGTCCTATGTACCCTGGATATGGTGATACTGCAACGGGGGAGGCTGAAGATCAAGAGGCACCCGACGATGTGCCCGATGATGATCTTCGCCGGGTCATTGTTGATGCACAGAGAGAATGCGAAAGTGAAAGGGAGAAGTTGAAGTTCGATCGCATGTTAGAGGATCACAAAAAAGGTTTGTATCCAAAGTGCGAAGATGGCAACACAAAGCTCGGTACCACACTGGAATTGCTGCAATGGAAGGCAGAGAATGGTTTATCTCACAAGGGATTTGAAAAGTTACTGAAAATAATGAAGAATAAGCTTCCAAAGGATAACGAATTGCCTGACACTACGTATGGAGCAAAGAAGGTTCTCTGCCCTCTAGGATTAGAGGTGCATAAGATACATGCATGCCCTAATGACTGCGTCCTCTACCGCGGTGAGTACGAGGAATTGAACGCATGCCCGGTATGCAATGCATTGCGGTATAAGATCAGACGAGATGACCCTGGTGATGTTGAGGGCGAGCGCCCTAGGAAGAGGGTTCCTGCCAAGGTGATGTGGTATGCTCCTATAATACCACGGTTGAAACGTCTGTTCAGAAACAAAGAGCATGCCAAGTTGTTGCGATGGCACAAAGAAGACCATAAGAAAGACGGGAAGTTGAGAGCACCCGCTGACGGGTCGCAGTGGAGAAAAATCGAGAGAAAGTGGGAGGACTTTGCAGGTGACGCAAGGAACGTATGGTTTGGTTTAAGTGCAGATGGCATTAATCCTTTTGGGGAGCAGAGCAGCAATCATAGCACATGGCCCGTGACTCTATGTATCTATAACATTCCTCCTTGGTTGTGCATGAAGCGGAAGTTCATTATGATGCCAGTGCTCATCCAAGGCCCTAAGCAACCCAGCAACGACATTGATGTGTACCTAAGGCCATTAGTCGAAGAGCTTTTACAGCTGTGGAATGGAAAAGGTGTACGTATGTGGGATGAGCATAAACAAGAGGAATTTGACCTACGAGCGTTGCTGTTTGTAACCATCAATGATTGGCCTGCTCTTAGTAACCTTTCAGGACAGACAAACAAGGGATACAACGCATGCACGCACTGTTTAGATGATACCCAAAGTATATATTTGGACAAATGCAAGAAGAATGTGTACCTGGGACATCGTCAATTTCTTCCGACCAAGCATGCCTTAAGAAAGAAAGGCAAGCATTTCAAAGGTGAGGCAGATCACCGAAAGAAGCATGTCCTCCGTACTGGTGATGACATACTTGGTATGGTCAAGGATTTACAAGTAATCTTTGGAAAGGGTCCTGGCGGACAATCTGTTCCGAATGACGCTGAGGGACGCGCACCCATGTGGAAGAAGAAATCTATATTTTGGGACCTACCCTATTGGAAAGATCTAGAGGTCCACTCTGCAATCGACGTGATGCACGTGACGAAGAATGTTTGCATGAACGTGCTAGGCTTCTTGGGCGTGTATGGGAAGACAAAAGATACACCGGAGGCACGGGAGGACCAGCAACGTGTGAACGAAAAAGACGGCATGCATCCAAAGCAGTATCAAGGTCCTGCCAGCTATGCTCTAACCAAAGCGGAGAAGGAAATCTTCTTTGAATGCCTGCTCGGTATCAAGGTCCCGTCTGGCTTCTCGTCAAATATAAAGGGAATAATAAACATGGCAGAGAAAAAATTACCGGATCTATCGTCCTATGTACCCTGAATACGGTGATACAGCCATCTCATTTATTCATGATGTTGAGGATCATGCTAAACATTACCAGACTGGCAACATTTATAATGGTTATGTGCCACTAGTGCACAAGTTGAACCATCATAACATCACTTCAAACAACTTTGTAAGAATTTTTTTACCATTGCATCACTAGTCCATCTTTTTCATATATACATTGTTCTTAAGCAAAACTAGTTTGCTAACTATGTTATTATTACTAATGTTTTTCAATAGGTACTTCCCCAGAGACCGTGCCTAGATGGATGTTCACAAATGGTTATTTGCAAATGGTTAGCTTACGGCCACTCCCGATTAATTACAGTGGTAGCTATAGGATATCTAAAAGTGAAGAAACCCTAAAAATCACAGGATGGATAAATGCAATACAAGGATTTACGCTACCACTTGGAGAGGAATACTTGCGCATCCCACAAGTTGGAGATAGGTTGATCTGCGTTCTTCAATCGGGAGATGTCGGAGTTCGCCTTTATTTTGCTTTTTTACCTAGCAGTAGTTAGTGTTTCAACCTTTTGATAACTACAATAATAAGGATCGTTGATTAAGATGATGATGAGTTGTTGGATGTTGAATGATGAAGAGTTAATTAAGATGATGATGATGAGTTGTTATATGACATATACGAGTACAAATTTCCTCTAATTCAACTTGGTCTATTGCATCCATCTAATTTGTACTGATGTTGGTTGTTTTTTCAATAATTTGTACTGATGATGTCGTATATTAATATGTTTAACCGCGTGAAAATACAATATAAATATAAAAGAAAATGAAAACAAAAAATGAAACACGGCCCTTTCCAGAAGAAAAAAAAACCCAGCGCCTTATTGTCCCGGTTCGTATTACGAACCGGGACTAAAGGTCCTCTTGCCTCGGCGCCACATTGCGGCCACGTGGAGCACCTTTGGTCCCGGTTCGTAAGCCAACCGGGACTAAAAGTGATCGGCATTAGTCCCGATCGTGTTGTCCCGGTTGTAGAACCGGGACTAAAGGCCCTCTGGAACCGGGACTGTTGCCCTGTTTTCTACTAGTGTGGGCGGGAAGGGAGCCCGTACGGTGGCGTGGTTGCACTAGCCCGCGGATGCCGGCGGCAGCTGACGGTGGGCCAAAATCAGGCCCGCGACGGGTTGCTGAGGCGGTGGGAGGGCCAACAAGGACCAGGGCGCACCGAGGCGGCGATCGGTGGCACACAGGGTTGTGGACGGCCGGGGAAGGGGGGCTACGGTTCAGGACAAACTGGCGATCGAGTGCGAATATACATACCGCTCGTAAGAAGACTATACTGAGATGGGTATGCGTTTTTTTTTTTTTGAGGTAAAGCAGAGCTTTATTTATTTATTTATTTTTGCGAGAATAAAGCAGAGCTTTATAACTTAACGGTGTTCGGGTAAATCATCCGAGACACAAAGCGCCGGGGTACAATAGTGTTCCTGCCAACACTGTCATTAGGTAAACATAAACGACCTAACTGAGCTAACTCATGAGCTACCATAAGACCATACCGCCCTTACACGTTTAGTGGGAAGGAGGGGGGGGGGGGGGTACCGAAGAAGAGGTACACATATAATTCCATATATTCCATCATCACACGAGAAATCAACTCATCTCTCTAGGACTAGCAGTAAACTACATGGGAGTCGTGCATTTCCTTCCCCGGAAGCCAATTTAATCTTAGCATAACCACAAGGCATCGATCACCTCCTTGCTCTCCATGGCTTGGTAGTAGTACACCGTGGCCGCCGCCAAAGAGAAGAGCTCCTGCGCGCCAGAAAGAAGAGCACACACCGCCAGCAAGCACAAGTACGCCGCCATGCTCCTCTTGGCATAGTCAAGAGCGAACCCGTGCAACGGAGCCACAGCGGCAGGCAGGAGGTATGCCACGAGCACCAGCACGAGGCCCTCCTTCCGCCTCACCCGCGTCACGAGCCGCCACGCCTGCCGCAGCGCGCGCACGCCGCGGCACTTCCTGCTGTCGGCCACCGATGCTGCGACGCCCACCAGCGCGATGACGGTGAAGCAGAGGGAGGCAAGGTGAGCGAGGAGGGAGACGAGACCCTGGACGGAGAGCACCCCCGAACGGCCGCGCATCACGTAATAACGCAGCGCGGCCAGGACTCCCCCTGCGAAGTCAAGCGCGCCGACGACGGCGATGGTAATGGAAGGGCCCTTCAGGCTGATCCTCCCGTTGACCAGCTCGCGCAGGAGCCCCGCTAGAGAGTAGCGGTCGCCGGAGTAGGTCGTGGAGGCCGCGAAGAGGGCGAGGATCTGCTTGACGAGGCCGAGCGCCGGAGCGACGCTCAGCTGGGCGATGGTGATGAGGAGCATCTTCTTACCAACTTGCTGTGCCTCATCCGTTTCCATGAGCTTCTCCATGAGCTTGGCGTACTCGGCGCTCGAGGGGTCGGTGTTGTTGATCTCGGTGAGACGGCTGGCCATGCCATCGGCGAGAGGGTGGACGAACACGACCTGGACCAAGGGGTCAAGGAAGGCGGCGACGGCAAAGAGGAGGAGCACGGGCGCGAAGAGCTTGGGGTTTAGCGTGGGGAGGATCAGAGCTTCCTTTAGGAACGTAAAGCATGAGGATAAGGTGGTTTTGGCAGCCATGGCCATTTCTTGGTAAGGTGCTTTGAAGATTGAAGCTACGAGCGGAAAGGATTGAGGATTAACGCTGTGGAGGGGGGAGGAATTGAGTGGTGTGTGCTCAGTCAGCGGTCACCGGTCAACAGAGGAATTGGTAAACTGGCGGCGGCACGTCGTTGTAGCCAACAAAAATGACTTTGAAAAATCAGTCCACCATAAGCTCAGCTCGTCATCATTCCAGACAGAAAAAAAATCCGGCCGCGAAAAGAGTGATACCGAGCCTCGCCTCGGTTAAGCCCCGGCCCAAGGCCCACTAATCGAAAAAGGTTGGTGATCAAGCCCCACGAATCGAAATAGGTCCGCTAAAAAAAACGAATAGAAAAAATTGGTGATCAAGTTTAATTTCTTCTTTCTTTGCTCTTTTCATTTTCTTTTTTGAGTCTTTTTTTATATTCCTTTATTTTTTTATTTTTCAAGTTTAATTTCTTCTTTTACAAAAGTTCATATTTTAATATTTGTTCGGAAACTCAAAACATTGTTCGTGCTTTCAAAAAATGTTCAATTTTTTTCAAAAAGCCAACATTTTCGAAAAATGTTCATAAAATCAAAAATGTTCAAATTTTTAAAAATAATTCGGGAATTTAAGAAAATGTTTCTATTACTCAAACAAAATTCGGAATCCTGTTTTAAAAAAGTTCATGTTTCAACAATTGTTCGCAAAATGTCCATTTTTCATGATTTCCAAAAATGTTCACTTTTCAAAAATTTATCGCAATTTTTCAAAAATGATTTTTTTTTCAATTTTGTTCGGTATGTTTTTTTAAATGTTCACAACTTTTCAAAAATTGTTAGAAATTTCAAAAAATGTTCCTGCCTTCAAAAAGAACTAACAATTTTTAAAATATGTTCATATTTCCATTTCTGCAAATTTAAAAAAAATCGTGTTTTCAAATTTTACTTGCGTTTTAAACAAAAAATCTGAAGGTTATTTAAAAATTATTCGGAACTTCAAAAAATGTTCTCATTTTCAAAAAGTATTTACACATTTTACTAAAATTCATATTTCTATTTTTTAGGAGTTTAAAAAAATGTTACCGTATAAAAAAAATCAATAATTTCAAAAAATGTTCGTGTTTTAAATGTTGTTCCAGAGTATAATTTGTTTTGCTTTTCCAAATTTTGTTTTGGAATTACAAAATATGTTCCCGTTTCAAAAAATGTTCACGATTATCAAAAAATGTTTGAAGCATTTATGATTTGTGCTGCCTTAGAAAAAAATTAGTTTCTAATTTCAGAAATTTTTCGAATCTGTGATGGGTTTCGGTTCTTAAGAGTTTGTGTTGTTTTATAATCAGTAAAGCTCGCTGGGTTAGCTGGTTGAATCTTCTTCTATCTCCAGTACTTGATCGCATCTTGTTGCTACTGTCGAAACAAAAAAACGGCCCAGGAAAGCCCGATAACTGGATGCTCTGAATGAAGCCCCAACAACTTGACGCAAAGAGCGTCATATAGGACCTCCCATCAAGCCCCACGAATCGAAATAGGTCCGCTCAAAAAAGAACGAATAGAAAATTTGGTGATCAAGCCCCACGAATCGAAATATTTGTGAGTTTTAAAAGTTCACACATTTGCAATAATGTTTGAGAGATTCATAAATTTTCACGGAAATGAAAAATGTTTGATATTACAAAATGATAAAGAATTGAAAAAAAATCACCAGTATGAAAAAATATTCAAATAAGTTAAGAATTTTGAAAAATGTGTACAAATTCAAAAATTATTCACGAATTCCCAAAATATTTTAAAAATAAAATTTCACGAATCTGAAAAATTGTTCATGGTTTCAGAAAAATCACTAAGTTGGAAAGTAAAAATGAAGAATATACAAGAAAGGAAAAAACTGTAATGAGAAAACATAAAATATAAAGAAAACTGGCCCTAAAGCTTCCCAAAACTATGTGAGAACCTATCAGAGACTTCCTAAAACGGATCCAGGAAAACACTCGGTAACACCACTTGATGAGCCATCCTTTTAGGGAGCGCGCCGATGCGTCGGCGTGTTAGTGCCGGCAGAGGGTGACGCATATCATTTGCGCAGGAGGTCAATCGATATGTATTGCCCATTGTGAGCATTAAAGGTTCGATCGCCCACTGACGTAGGTAGAGGGTTCAGCCAAGTAGGAATCGAAGCAAAGCCACACAGCGAACCGCTATGATAGATTTTAGGATTTCTTGTTGAGGATTCCAAACTGCTTTCTGGAACTGGTTATTTACTACTCCCTTCGATCCATGAAGAGTGTCGCGGTTTTAAACTAAGGTTGAACTCATCTCTGGATTGGAGGGAGTACTTTATCTTTTTTTAATATTTTTCGTTTTCTTATGTTCTTTTCTGATTTTTTCTCTTTTTTGATTCAAACATTCCATAAAATTTTAAAATTCATTTTTCAAAAAATGACAAAAAATCTTCAGAAAATTACGAATTCAAAAAATGTTCCGAAATGTTCGACTTGATAAAAAAATTTAAAAAATGTTCTGTATGAAATTACAATTACTACTTTATTTTCCTACAAATGTTCAGAAGTTCAAAACTTGTTCGTCTGTTTTCGAAAAAAGTCAGGACTTTAAAAATCGTTCACGATAACAAAAAATGTTGTCGTCTTCCAGAAAATGTTTATAATTTCAAAGAAATACAATTTCAAGAAATGTCCACAATCTTTCAAAAACGAGAAAGTTTTTTGAATTCTTGAACAATTTTGTAATTCACAAACATTTTTGCAAATCCAAGATTTGTTTTTTAAATCCATGAACCATTTGGAATCCGTGAAGACTTTTTCCAAACCCACGAATGATTTTGAATTAATTAATATTTTTTGAATTCACAAACATTTCCTTAACTGCAAACAGTTTTTCAATTCATGAACTATTTTGAAGTCCATGAGCATTTTTAAAATTCACTAACAATTTTTCAGTTCACTAAGATTTTTCAAATCCTGCAAACAATATTTCAGTTCGTTAAAAATATTTGAATTCATGAACATTTTTTCAAATCCACAAACATTTTTAGAATTAGTTAAGTTTTTTTCAAATTCATATACCTTTTTTGAAAAAACCTGAACATTTTGAAATTCATAAAACTTTCTTTATGTCACGTAATTTTTTTGAAATTTCATAGATATAAACTGAAAAAAAAAAAAAATTTGATGTTGTGGAAAAAAAAAAGGAAAATGCCCTAAAAAAACTACTGAGCAAACGATGCATGGTATTAGAGCATCTCTAGCAGATCCGGTATACCTCATCCCACAAAAATCGGTTTAAAAGATACCGTAAAATATTTTTACAGTATGACTTTTGTTCCGGCAGAATATTTCCCGTAAAAATATATCATGGCCCCGGCACAATTGCACAAACTCTCTTAAAAACGCCCGCTAAAATACAATTGGGTCCCCCTCGACCGCTTGAATCACGAGGATCTTGTCAAGATAGCTGAAGCCACTCACCACCAGCCACGGACGCCGCCGCCCACGCATCGTCGCCCACTCGTCGCCGCCCACGTGCCCACATGCCGCTGGCCCACTCACCGCCGCTGCCCACGCGCCACCCGTAAAATCGCGTACGTGCTAGCTAGCAAATCACTAGCTAGCTAGCGCGTTGTTGCTTTGTCGGGTGAGCTCGTCGGTTGGCGCGTACGGCAATGGGCCGGCGGGCGGCGGCGGTGGATGTAGGTTGCGGGCGGTGGCCGGCGGCAGCTTGCGTGCGGCGACGCGACGAGATTTGGCCAGAATCGAGCTCAGGAGGTAGTGGCACCGGCTACGAGGACAACGGTTGGGGATAAAATTTCCCTCCCGTCTGAGGGAGTCCTGGACTAGGGGTTCCCTGCCGAGGTGAGTCAATTGACCAAGCCAGGGGCCCATCATGGAGGAGGGACTTCAAAGAATTTGTGACGAGGCGTGAGCATCCCGGATTCTGCCGAAGACTTGGCGTGCGCTCCAAGGGAGGAAGATTATGTTCTGCACTCAAAGCATAGATGATAACCGACATTCATGTAACCCTGGATACCCCCGGTGCCTATATAAACCATGGGGTTTAGCCCGTAAAGGATACTCATACACAACATCACAACCGCTAGGGTTTAGCCCACAAATCCACGATCTCGAGGTAGATCAACTATGTAATCTCTACAACATCAATACAACAAGAGCAAGATGTAGGGTTTTACCTCCATCAAGAGGGACCGAACCTGGGTAAAAGCCTCGTGTTCTTCGTCTCCTGTTACCATCTGTCCGATCTCACAGCTCGGGCCCCCCTACCCGAGGTCTGCCGGTTTTGACACTGACATTGGTGCTTTCATAGAGAGCTTGATGTGTGATCATCAGGATCGATGGCTCGTCTATAGTTCGACATCAGCATTGACTGCGGTGGCGCTTTCGTCCATGGCCAGCTTTTCGCCTTCGGCAGTGTGGTATTACACGCCACCCCTAGTGGCCATCTAGGCCTCATCGACACCTTCGCCCTGAATCATGTCATTATGTTCGGGAGTTTGCATGACATTGCCGACGCTCGCGGCGACCTAGTCTTGTTGGGACAAACTGCAATCCAACCTGAGGAACTTTCAGGCGTCAACTGGGGGTTGTCACGTCCGACCCCATCTGTGGCACCTGGGATAATCGCCTGGAGCCAAACTTCTCTTCGGAACCGATGGCCATCCCCAAGGAGTCAGCCTCGGTCCTCGAACTAGAGCTGGCCAAGAAAGTCATGGGTGATGGGCCATCCTCGCATGGCCCAGACAAACTTTTTCACATCGGCTCGGTCTATCGGTAGGCCTTGGATGCGGAAGAGATCTTGCAGATAAACGAGGTACTGGACCGGATCTAGAACCTGGTGATCTCATCTGCAGTTTATGATCAGATCGGATGTAAAGTCGACGATCGAGACATTTTCATCCCACCCACCACTCACCTAGTCGCCACGGTTGAATATCTAACCGATGCGCTTGACTACGTATACGACGATGCCCTCGGTATGTACGTGTTGGAAATATGCCCTAGAGGCAATTAATAAAGTGTTTATTATCATATTTCTCCGTTCATGATAATGGTTTATTATTCATGCTAGAATTGTATTGACCGGAAACTTAATACATGTGTGGATAATAGACAAATACTGAGTCCCTAGTAAGCCTCTACTAGACTAGCTCGTTGATCAAAAGATGGTCAAGATTTCCTGACCATGGACATGAGTTGTCATTTGATAACGGGATCACATCATTAGGAGAATGATGTGATGGACTTGACCCAACCGTTAGCATAGCAAATGATCGTTCAGTTTATTGCTATTGCTTTCACTATGTCAAATACACGTTCCTCTGACCATGAGATCATGCAACTCCCGGATACCGTAGGAATTCTTTGGGTGTATCAAACGTCACAACGTAACTGGGTGATTATAAAGGTGCACTACAGGTATCTCCGAAAGTGTCTGTTGAGTTGGCATGGATCGAGATTGGGATTTGTCACTCCGACTATCGGAGAGGTATCTCTGGGCCCTCTCGGTAATACAGCATCACAGAAGCCTTGCAAGCACCGTGACTAAAGAGTTAGTTGCAAGATGATGTATTACGGAACGAGTAAAGAGACTTGTCGGTAACGAGATTGAACTAGGTATTGGATACCGACGATCGAATCTCGGGCAAGTAACATACCGCCGGACAAAGGGAACAACGTATGTTGTCATATGAGGTTTGACCGATAAAGATCTTCGTGGAATATGTAGGAACCAATATGAGCATCCAGGTTCCGCTGTTGGTTATTGACCGGAGAGCCGTCTCGGTCATGTCTACATCATTCCCGAACCCGTAGGGTCCGCACGCTTAAGGTTCGATGACGATTTAGTATTATATGAGTTATGTGATTGGTGACCGAAGTTTGTTCGGAGTCCCTGATGAGATCATGGACATGACGAAGAGTCTCGAAATGGTCGAGAGGTAAAGATTCATATATTGGAAGGCTATATTCGGACGTCGGAAAGGTTCCGAGTGATTCGGGTATTTTTCGGAGTACCGGGGAGTTACGGGAATTCACCGGGAGAAGTAATGTGCCTTATTGGGCCATACGGGAAAAGGAGAGGCAGGCCATGTGAGGAGGCGCGCGCCCCCCCCTGCCCAAACCGAATTGGACTAGGGGAGGGGGCGCAGCCCCCTCTTTCCTTTCCCTCTCCCTTCCCCCTTTCCTACTCCGTATGGGAGGTGGAATCCTACTAGGACTAAGGAGTCCTAGTAGGACTCCCCACACTTGGCGCACCCCTAGGGGGGCGGCCTCCTCCCTCTCATCCTTTATATACGGGGGCAAGGGGGCACCCCAAAGTACACGATTCATTGTTAGCCGTGTGCGGCGCCCCCCCTCCACCGTTTACACCCTCGGTCATATTTTCGGAGAGCTTAGGTGAAGCCCTGCCGAGATTACTTCATCGTCACCGTCGCCACGCCGTCGTGCTGACGGAACTCATCTACTTCCTCGACGTCTTGCTGGATCAAGAAGGCGAGGAACGTCACCGAGCTGCACGTGTGTAGAACTCGGAGGTGCCGTACGTTCGGTACTCGATCGGTGGAGCTCGAAGGATTGTTCGACTACATCAACCGCGTTGTGAGACGCTTCTGCTAAACGGTCTACGAGGGTACGTAGACACACTCTCCCCTCTCGTAGCGATGCATCTCCATGGATAGATCTTGCGTGAGCGTAGGAATTTTTTTTGAAATTACATGCTCCGTTCCCCAACAGTGGCATCCGAGCCAGGTCTATGCGTAGATGTGTTTTGCACGAGTAGAACACAAGTGAGTTGTGGGCGTGGGTGTATACATATTGCTTGCCGTTACTAGTTGTTACTTGATTCGGCGGTATTGTGAGATGAAGCGGCCCGGACCGACATTACGCGTACGCTTACGCGAGACAGGTTTCACCGCTAAGTGCACTCGTTGCATAAAGGTGACTGGCGGGTGTCTGTCTCTCTTACTTTAGTTGAATCGGTTTCAATGAAGAGGGTTCTTTTAGAAGATCAAAAAGCAATCACTACACCACGTTGTGGTTTTGCGTAGGTAAGAACGGTTCTTGCAAACCCGTAGCAGCCACGTAAAACTTGCAACAACAAAGTAGAGGACGTCTAACTTGTTTTTGCAGGGCATGCTGGTGATGTGATATGGCCAAGACATGATGTGATATAAGTTGTTGTATGAGATGATCATGTTTTGTAAGTTATCAGGAAACCGGCAGGAGCCTTATGGTTGTCTCTTTATTGTATGCAATGCCAACGCTATGTAATTGCTTTACTTTACCGCTATAAGTTAGCAGTAGTAGTAGTAGCAATAGCCGGCGAGACGACCACGATGCTATGATGGAGATCAAGGTGTCACGACGCTACGATGGAGATCAAGGTGTCACGACGCTACGATGGAGATCAAGGTGTCAACCCGGTGACGATGGAGATCATGACGGTGCTTTGCTGATGGAGATCAAAAGCACAAGACGATGATGGCCATATCAAGTCACATATATTGAATTGCATGTGATGTTAATCCTTTTATGCATCTTATTTTGCTTAGGACGACGGTAGCATTATAAGATGATCCCTTCACTAAATTTCAAGATAAGTGTTCTCCCCTAGTATGCACCGTTGCGAAGGTTCGACGCTTCTAAGCACCACGTGATGATCGGGTGTGATGGATTCTTTCGTTCGCATACAACGGGTGTAAGCCAGTTTTACACACGCAGAATACTTGGGTTAAACTTGACGAGCCTAGCATGTACAGACATGGCCTCGGAACACAAGAGACCGAAAGGTCGAACATGAGTCATATAGTAGATATGATCAACATGAAAGATGTTCACCATTGATAACTAATCCACCTCACATGATGATCGGACGTGGTTTAGTTGATGTGGATCATGTTACACTTAGACAACTTGAGGGATGTTAATCTAAGTGGGAGTTCTTAAGTAATTTGATTAATTGAACTTCAATTGTCATGAACATAGTCTTACTTGTCTTAGCAAATTTATGTTGTAGATCAATAGACCGCGCTGTAGTTCCCCTGTTTTTATTATGTTCCTAGAGAAAACGAAGTTGAAAGTTGATGGAAGCAACTATGCGGACTAGGTCCGTGATCTGAGGATTGTCCTCACTGCTGCACAGAAGGCTTATGTCCTTAATGCACCACTCAGTGAAATACCCCTACGGCTTCGTCTGAGGACGTTATGAACGTCTGGCAGACAAGAAAAGATGACTACTCGATAGTTCAGTGCGCCATACTTTACGGCTTATAACCGGAGCTCCAAATATGTTTTGAGCAACACGGAGTATATGAGATGTTCCAAGAGCTGAAAATTTGTTTTTCAAGCTCACACCCGGGTCGAGAGGTATGACACCTTCGACAAGTTCTATAGCTACAAGATGGAGGAGAATAGCTCCGTTAGTGAGCATGTATTCAGAATGTCTGAGTACTTCAAACACTTGAATCAAGTGGGAGTTAGACTTCCGAATAAAGTGGTGATTGATAGAGTTCTCTAGTCACTATCACTAAGCTACTGGATCTTCGTGATGAACTATAAACATGCAAGGGATAGAAGATCCTTAAGCTATTCGCGATGCTACAATCTGCGGATGTAGAAATAAAAAAAAAAGGAGCATCAAGTGTTGATGGTTAATAAGACCACTAGTTTCAAGAAGGGCAAGGGAAAGAAAAGGGAACTTCAAGAAGAATGGTAAAACAGTTGCCGCTCACGCGAAGAAACCCAAGGCTGAACCAAACCCGAGACTTAGTGCTCCCATTGCAAAGGGAAATGTCACAGGGAGCGGAACTTCCCCAAAGTAACTGGCAGATAATAAGACTGGCAATGTCAACAAAGATATTTGATATACATGTTATTGATATGTACCTTACTAGTACTCGTAGGAGCACCTGGGTATTTGATACTTGTTCAGTTGCTTACAACTTGAAACATGGTGCTTCGGAATAAACGAGGGCTAGCTAAGAACGAGGTGACGATGTGCATTGGAAGTGTCTCCAAGGTTGATGTGATCACCATCGCCACGCTCTCTCTACCTTCAGGATTAGTGATGAACCTCAATAATTGTTATTTGGTGCTTGCGTTAAGCATGAACATTATATCTGATAGTGTTTATTGCAAGACGGTTATTCAATTTCAGAGAATAATTGTTATTCTATTTATTTGGATAATATCATTGATGATCATGCACTTAAGATGAAAGGTTTATTGAATCTTGATCGTAGTAATACATATGTTCATAACACGAATGCCAAAAGATAATTATAGTACCACATATTTGTGGCACTGCCGCTTAGGTCATATCAGTGTTAAACACATGAAGAAACTCCATGCAGATGGGTTTTTGGAATCTCTTGATTATGAATCATTTGAGACATGTGAACCGTGCCTTATTGGCAAGATGACTAAAACTCCGTTCTCCGGAACAATGGAGCGAGCAACCAACTTATTGGAAATAATACATACCGATGTATGCGGTCCGATGAGTGTTGAGGCGTGCAGTGGATATCGTTATGTTCTCACGTTCACTGATGATTTGAGTAGATATGGTTATGTCTACTTGATGAAGCATAAATCTGAAACATTTGAAAAGTTCAAAGAATTTCAGAGTGAAGTAGAGAACCATCGTAACAAGAAAATAAAGTTCTTACGATCTGATCGTGGAGGAGAATATTTGAGTTACGAGTTTGGCAATCACTTAAGACAATGTGGAATTGTTTCACAGCTCACGCCACATGGAACACCACAGCGTTACGTCGTAATCGTACTCTATTGGATATGGTGCGTTCTATGATGTCTCTTACCGATTTGCCACTATCATTTTGGGGTTATGCATTAGAGACAGCTGCATTCACTTTAAATAAGGGCACCGTCTAAATCCGTTGAGATGACACCGTATGAACTGTGGTTTGCAAGAAACCGAAGATGTCGTTTCTGAAAGTTTGGGGATGCGATGCTTATGTCAAAAGGCTTCAGCCAGATAAGCTCGAACCCAAAGCGGATAAGTGCGTCTTCATAGGATACCCGAAAGAGACCGTTGGGTACACCTTCTACCACAGATCCGAAGGCAACATTTTCGTTGCTAAAGAATGGATCCTTTCTAGTGAAGGAGTTTCTCTCGAAAGAAGTGAGTGGGACGAAAGTAGAACTTGATGAGGTAATTGTACCTCCTCTGGATAGTAGTACGCCACAGAAAGAAATTTCTGTGACACCAACACAGACCAGAGAAGAAGTTGATGATGATGATCATGAGGCTTCGGATCAAGTTGCTACAGAACTTCGAAGGTCAACCAGGACACGTTCCGCACCAGAGTGGTACGGAAATCCAGTCTTGGAGGTTATGTTGTTAGACAACGGTGAACCTTCGAACTATGAAGAAGCGATGGCAGGCCCGGATTCCGACAAATGGCTTGAGGCCATGAAATCCGAGATTGGATCCATGTATGAGAACAAAGTGTGGACTTTGGTAGACTTGCCCGATGAACGGCGAGCTATTGAAAATAAATGGATCTTTAAGAAGAAGACGGACGCTGATGGTAATGTCACCGTCTATAAAGCACGACTTGTTGCTAAAGGTTATCGACAAGTTCAAGGAGTTGACTACGATGAGACTTTCTCACCCGTAGCGATGCTAAAGTCTGTCAGAATTATGTTAGCAATTGCCGCATTTTATGATTATGAAATCTGGCAAATGGACGTCAAAACGGCATTCCTTAATGGATTCCTTAAGGAAGAAGTGTATATGATGCAACCGGAAGGTTTTGTCGATCCTAAAGGTGCTAACAAAGTATGCAAGCTCCAGCGATCCATCTATGGACTGGTGCAAGCATCTCGGAGCTGGAATACTCGCTTTGATGAAGTGATCAAAGCGTTTGGGTTTATGCAAGTTTATGGAGAAACTTGTATTTACAACAAAGTGAGTGGGAGCTCTATAACATTTCTAATAAGTATATGTGATTGGAAATGATGTAGAATTTCTGGAAAGCATAAAGAATTAATTGAAAGGAGTTTTTCAATAAAAACCTGTTTTTGAGTTATCCACGGTTTGGGCATCGAGATCTATAGAGATAGATCAAGACACCTGATAAAAGATTTTCACACACCTTGATGAGATTTTGAAGAAGTTCAAAATGGATCAAGTCAAAAGAAATAAGTTCTTGGCTGGTGTGAAGTGGAGTAAAACTTGAAGATCTAGGTAAAGGTTGTTTACATGTTAAGGCATCGAAATCTATAGAGATAGATTGAGACGCCTCATATGACTTTCACAAAACATATACCTTGACAAGATTTTGAAGAAGTTCAAAATGGATCAGTCAAAGAAGGAGTTCTTGACTGTGGTGAAAGGTGTGAAGTTGAGTAAGACTCAAATCTCGACCACGGCAAAATAAATAGAATGGATGAAGGTTATCCCCTATGCCTCGGCCATAGGTTCTATAAAGTATGCCAAGCTGTGTGCCTTGCCATGTGTCTAGCAAAAGAGGTACCAAAGTGATCCAGGAGTAGATCACTGGACAGCGGTCAAATTATCCTTAAGATGACTAAGGAAGAATTTCTCGGGAATAGAGATGATAAAGAGTTCGTCGTAAGGGGTTACGTCGATGCAAGCTTTAAACACTGATCCGAAAGACTATGAGTCTCAGACCGGATAAGTATAGTGGGGAAATTTTTTGGAGTAGCTCCAAACAGAGTGTGGTAGCAACATCTACATATGACATAGAGATTTGCCAAGAACACACGGATCTGAATATTGCAGACCCGTTGACTAAAACCTCTCTCACAAGCAAAACATGATCAGCCCTAGAACTGATTGGATGTTAAATACATGGAGATGTAAACTAGATTATTGACTCTAGTGCAAGTGGGAGACTGTTGGAAATATGCCCTAGAGGCAATTAATAAAGTGTTTATTATCATATTTCTCCGTTCATGATAATGGTTTATTATTCATGCTAGAATTGTATTGACCGGAAACTTAATACATGTGTGGATAATAGACAAATACTGAGTCCCTAGTAAGCCTCTACTAGACTAGCTCGTTGATCAAAAGATGGTCAAGATTTCCTGACCATGGACATGAGTTGTCATTTGATAACGGGATCACATCATTAGGAGAATGATGTGATGGACTTGACCCAACCGTTAGCATAGCAAATGATCGTTCAGTTTATTGCTATTGCTTTCACTATGTCAAATACACGTTCCTCTGACCATGAGATCATGCAACTCCCGGATACCGTAGGAATTCTTTGGGTGTATCAAACGTCACAACGTAACTGGGTGATTATAAAGGTGCACTACAGGTATCTCCGAAAGTGTCTGTTGAGTTGGCATGGATCGAGATTGGGATTTGTCACTCCGACTATCGGAGAGGTATCTCTGGGCCCTCTCGGTAATACAGCATCACAGAAGCCTTGCAAGCACCGTGACTAAAGAGTTAGTTGCAAGATGATGTATTACGGAACGAGTAAAGAGACTTGCCGGTAACGAGATTGAACTAGGTATTGGATACCGACGATCGAATCTCGGGCAAGTAACATACCGCCGGACAAAGGGAACAACGTATGTTGTCATATGAGGTTCGACCGATAAAGATCTTCGTGGAATATGTAGGAACCAATATGAGCATCCAGGTTCCGCTGTTGGTTATTGACCGGAGAGCCGTCTCGGTCATGTCTACATCATTCCCGAACCCGTAGGGTCCGCACGCTTAAGGTTCGATGACGATTTAGTATTATATGAGTTATGTGATTGGTGACCGAAGTTTGTTCGGTGTCCCGGATGAGATCATGGACATGACGAGGAGTCTCGAAATGGTCAAGAGGTAAAGATTCATATATTGGAAGGCTATATTCGGACGTCGGAAAGGTTCCGAGTGATTCATGTATTTTTCGGAGTACCGGGGAGTTACGGGAATTCACCGGGAGAAGTAATGGGCCTTATTGGGCCATACGGGAAAAGGAGAGGCATGCCATGTGAGGAGGCGCGCGCCCCCCCTTGCCCAAACCGAATTGGACTAGGGGAGGGGGCGCAGCCCCCTCTTTCCTTTCCCTCTCCCTTCCCCCTTTCCTACTCCATATGGGAGGTGGAATCCTACTAGGACTAAGGAGTCCTAGTAGGACTCCCCACACTTGGCGCACCCCTAGGGGGGCCGGCCTCCTCCCTCTCATCCTTTATATACGGGGGCAAGGGGGCACCCCAAAGTACACGATTCATTGTTAGCCGTGTGCGGCGCCCCCCCCCCCCCCCCTCCACCGTTTACACCCTCGGTCATATTTTCGGAGAGCTTAGGCGAAGCCCTGACGAGATTACTTCACCGTCACCGTCGCCACGCCGTCGTGCTGACGGAACTCATCTACTTCCTCGACGTCTTGCTGGATCAAGAAGGCGAGGAACGTCACCGAGCTGCACGTGTGTAGAACTCGGAGGTGCCGTACGTTCGGTACTCGATCGGTGGAGCTCGAAGGATTGTTCGACTACATCAACTGCGTTGTGAGACGCTTCCGCTAAACGGTCTACGAGGGTACGTAGACACACTCTCCCCTCTCGTAGCGATGCATCTCCATGGATAGATCTTGCGTGAGCGTAGGAATTTTTTTTGAAATTACATGCTCCGTTCCCCAACAGTACGAGGATGATCTCGGCATATACAGACCAAACTAACCCACGGTCATACCCCGGACAGGGAAGTGGGCCGCCACATCTACCTATGATGTCTACATGGTCGACACTCCTAGGGAGGACCCTGACCAGACGCCTAAGGGGAGTTCCAAACGCCGTCGTCCAAAGAGGAAGCCTAAAGGCATCAACGGAAGCAACAACAAGACCAACGCTGCAGAAGATGACGCTAGCCCCAATACCGGTGAGAACGGGCATATCGAGCCCGTATAACAGAACGGGACTATATAAACTCCCTTGGGAGAAAAAGTCGAGGAGATGGAAGGCTCCGACAACGGAACGGATGGCGACTACATGCCATAATCCGAGGACGATCACAGCCTCAGACCCTTTCATTTTGAGGTACCCGAGGACCCATCCGAACAGATACGTTTCCAACGTCGGCTAGCCGCAACCGCTCGAAGCATGAAGCAGAAGCAGCAGGAGTTGTATTCGCATGAAGCCACTCTTAACGACAAATGGGGGAAAGTACTCGTAGCCGAAGCTGATCTGGAAGCACAGCGCACGGCGGCCAAATCGTTTCCATGACGGCGCATGTTGCTCGTATTCGAGGACGAGGTGGCCGACTCTGACCCCCATGGTTACCATTACGACGAACACACTGACCGTCCCCCTAGAGGACGATAACGGCCCACAGGGCGTATAAAGAACCCCCGACGAGGCACCACGATAATGATCCGATCGAACCGTACGACCTGCGAACTAAGACATGCAGGGACAGATCACCTCCCCGATCAATCTACAGAGCCCGAGATCACGTACCCGAGGGTCGGGATAGATATGACGCCTGGATAGACATGCAAGGTCGAGCTCGGGAAATAAGGAGGGAATAGGCCTCTACCAATACCCGTCAGGATACATTGCGGCACCGAGCTCTCGCACACCCAGTCTGTTTCACAGACGAGGTCATGGAACATCAGTTCCTAGAGGGGTTTAAACCCATTAACATCGATCAATATGATGGCACTACAGACCCGGCCATCTGGATAGAAGACCTCCTTCTGCACATTGATACGTCTCCGCCGTATCTATAATTTTTGATTGTTTCATGCCATTATTATACAACTTTCACATATTTTTGGCAATATTTTATATGATTTATTGGACCAACCTATTGATCCAGTGCCCAGTGCCAGTTCCTGTTTGTTGTAAGTTTTTTGTTTCGCAGAATATCCATATCAAACGAAGTCCAAACACGATAAAAATTTACGGAGATTTTTTGGGAGTATTTGTGAATTTTGAGAAGTGGAATCAACGCAAACGGAGGCCCACAGCCCTCACGAGACACCAGGATCCTCGTCGCCGTTCGTGTTCTACCAGGACGGGGGGGCGTCCTCTCCTGAGCATGCCGATGGCCGGGGCGCCGCGGGGGATGGCTGGAGCCGCCGGGGCCAGCGCCGGCGCCGCGCAGCTTCGCCCCTGCCTTCTCTGTCGCGGAAGGGAAGAAGAGGAGCGGGGAGGAAGAGAGAGTCAACACGGGCCCCGCCCGTCAGTGGCCTAGTCGCGGGCCCGCCTGCTTAAGTGGACGCGTAAAGTCCAAATTACGCTTTCCCACTCGGGAAACATATTCCAGGCGTGTCCGTTTTCTCCTCTGGAAAACGTTTCAACCCTAAATGCGCTTTCTACCCTGCTAGGCGTATTTTTGACCAAGGCGCCACCAAACTTCCAGCCAGGGACCCGATAGTAAATATTTTCTTTACAGGAAGGTCCCTGCCCTTCAAACGTCAAAAGTACTCAGCGGCCTTTAACGTGGCCAGGTTCACATAAGGATTCGTCGTCCGTCGTCAAGGAGCCGAAGCGTTCGAGGGCTAGAAGAGTAACCCAGTCAGATCCCTGTGGATTGGAGCCGCACCAAGACCATGCTGCCTTAGATAGAGCTTTTCCGCTGCCATCACTCTTGTAATATACCCATGTAAGACTCATATATCTATTAATAGAAATGCCTGTGTTCATGATACCTGTTGTAAACGCGCATGCCAGAGTGATTTCCTGGGCTGGTATGCGTGGCAACCGTCTGGCTACAGTAGTAATCAGGCGGGGGTGCCACAACGAATGGTATCAGAGCAGCCAGGCTGACTATAGGTTACCCTAGCCAGACTTCACTGTCTTGTGTTCAGTAGAAAGCCCAGATGGATTTCAGCCATCCTTGCCACCTGGCACGGCTACTATTGACCACAAGGCAACCCCATAGGTCTTTGGCTCCATCAGACCCCAACTCTCGTGGCCCTTGCCTCCGGTGTGAAACGCTCGCACCGGGCAACGACCCGTGAGCCCTGAAACCCCTAGGTAAACTAAATATCCATACCCTGCTTGCTAGCCAGGGCATTTCTCTTCTTACTCTAGTTTCCTTTGGGAAACGCCTATAAATTCCATCTTTCCCCGATAACCCTAGGATCGTTGACCAAGCCACTTTGGCTATGGTCCTGCGTCTTGTATGATGCTCCCTAAGGAAGTAGTAGGAGCTTGACAGCAGTGCTACCAGGAGCATTGTGTCGTTTCGCTTCTAAATCCTTAGAGGTGCATCGAGTGCGCTATACAAGTTATACTAGTGAACCCTCGGCCACGTGTGTAAGGTCCGCAAAAATTTGAGATTTATTTGCTTTTGGTTTTTCGCGGTTCTTGTTTCTTTTGTCGATTCCGTTTCTTCGCTCTGACTGGATCCATCCGCAAGTGTCGTCAAGAAGACCAGCATACAACTTGGATAATACCCAATTCGGCAAAAGTCAAGCCAAGCCAATTGCCTGATATTCGGAACAGCAACCTCGGATCTGTCAAGAACGAAGAATGGGTCAGAAGCACAATATATGTGCAATAGACAAGGCCAGAATATACCTGAGAGATTTGGCCTCAGAACCGTTAGTACCCGAGGAGAAGTCAGATGAGCTACCAAGACTAAACACCAGTAGGGGCAAATGATTCCGTCCTCGACACAAGGATTATTTCAGTCAGTGGGGTGAACCTTGAGTCTTTTCTCAGTGGGACCAAGAGCCATTTATCACCCACCGAGGACATATTTCAAGGATGTGAATGTGCCGAGAGCACAACAAAACTTCGGTACGTTGGTACAAATTTCAAAGTATTTTTGAGTTCCACCGATGACAATACAAATTTTCTGGGCACTGTGAACAAGGTCTGCAAGGAATATGGATAAGCTTGCGGTTGCCAGAATCAATGAGAACTTCACATGCTTGGAAGCTCAGCTGAACCAAATGGAATTATCTGTCAATTGCTTATTATCTGCAACACTTGGTTTGAAGGCAAAGGGTATTCCGAATTAATTACCAACATGAAGTCTGCATCAGTTCTGCAACCTTTACAGCAGCAATGATCAGACCAGCAGAAGGACAAGTAATGTGCGTGACCATTGGAATATCTTCCGTCAAGGTATGGCCTATATCAAGTTTTGGCTCTGCTATGGGTAAAATTCCGGATACTTCGGAAGGAAGCCAGAATCGGCCATAGATCCGACTGTGTACGCCAGACTTCTGGTATAAGGAACCCCGCTTTTCCCCGCAAGCTACCGAGAAGATTTTACAATACCAGACTGTCAATATTCCCCGGTACGCCACTCGGTGAGAGATCCTTCTGGGATACGGCACTCCCATCCTCCACAGCGTGCTACCGCGGAAAACTTCCGGCATAAGGTACTCGACCTTCCGCAGTAAGCCACATGAAGGAAAAACTTTCGAGGTACGATACCCAGCCTTCTACGGCACGCTACCCTAGCAGCAGCTTCGAGCATAAGGAATTCAGCCTTCTTCAACACATCCTCGTGCCCACGACAATATTGTCAAAAACACGAACTAGTCTGGGCACACATTCGCCTAAGAACTCAGTGAAAGGGTCCAGTGGATCAGTTCATGCGAGCCACTCGTCGGGAATGACTGTGTCCAGAGAAACAGTGGCCCCATACTTCAAGGAAGGATATGAGCACAGCAGTCCCTACGAGGTATGCAAGAGTAAGTCCTGAGAACAAGCCCGACAAACCGGGAAAACAATCAAGGAGCCGTGTTGGCAGGTCATTAGAGGTCCATCAAAGGAGTCCACAGGCACAAGAAGTTGTGGACAAACACCCTCCGTGACGGTCAACAAGATACGGTTTCACGGGCAGAGTGGTATTACCAATCCTTGTCAGACTCTTGCATATACGGCCACAACAGTGCAGCCGGCATGTCATACTCGGCATGAATATGGGCCATCAACCAAGATAAGAAGATATGCTCTAGAA
Organism: Elymus sibiricus; assembly: GCA_039707655.1. NCBI lineage: Eukaryota > Viridiplantae > Streptophyta > Magnoliopsida > Poales > Poaceae > Elymus > Elymus sibiricus. The sequence continues at coordinate 489,339,286 of CM077665.1, forward strand.
AAAAAATACACCGGATGAGGGCCATACTATGTTCAGCTCAGTGGTCATAGCAAGGACTGCAGAGGCTATATATGGCAGAGCCCTCTCCACGAGCAATAGAGTTTGAAGCAAGACATTCAGAAAGAATGGCTCAAAGCACATCAGCATCAACAGCTCATAGACATCATGACACCATTGGGAATAAGAGATTACTGTCTATGATTACCTTGTGATCATGCCTGACATTTCAGTCAGGGATACGACGGTGATGATTGGGTCATACCACTCTTGAACTATGGATCACCTAAGGACAAAGTCAGGATGCATAAGACAAAAGGAATTTACAACCATACTGAGCACCCTGACACGGCAATAAGAAAATCACCCCTAGCCATTCGAATCCATGCGATCATGAAGCCTGGTACCAGGAAAGGATGTCTTACCCATGACAGTCAGGGTACGAAGCATCGCAATAAAACCCGAAGCAGATACTTTCAGACTATGGAAACCAAGCCGTTTGTTGGTATTACTCGCTACCCCACCCATCAACACCACTACCAGGACAAAAGGGTACACCTGACAGGAAAGAGAAGGATTCAAGGAAACGGTGTGCAGAGACAACACATGATCCCTCAGAAGAGGCAGTTAAAGGGTCAGTGAACCAGCGAAGACAAGACCGCTGATGGATCCAAGTCGCACACAGGTAAGTCCCCCTTCCCCGGGAGGTAAGCCTGGAAATCTCGAGGACGAGATTTTCTTAAGGGGGGTAGGTTTGTAACACCCTGGTTTTCGCTCCCTGTTTTTTTCCTTTGCGGTATTTGACTCCCGTCTTTTTTTCTCGGTGTTATCGGATTTCTTTCACTCTTGGGTATATGAAGATGGTCATTCAACCTTGCCCTCCCTATCCAACTAGAGATTCTCTCCAGTCCAACCTTGCCACCCAAGATCCATCTCAGGACTTTGTCATCAGAAACCTACCTTCCGAGTTGCCGGAAGGGAAACCCTGATCCTTCCAGTTGCAAAGGAACCCCAATTTTCTTTGATCTATTGCCTCCCAAACTTTTCCCAGAGATCATCCTTCATCCATAAACCCTGGATATGCAAAAATATTGCCAAGTCATTTGCAGTATTTTTCATTTATAATTAATTCCTTTTTCTTCCAGATAAAGGAATTAAATCCAGGAAAATATCTATCCATCTCCAAGGTTCATTAAAACCTGTGGAGATATTCTTTGTGATCATATTGAGCTCCCATAAAAATATTGGTCATAATTAAATAGGAGAAATTGCATTTTCCTATTTAATGCCGATATTGCATTTTGGGCACTTTCCAAAGGAACTACCATTTTGGTAGCCAGGAAAAATCCCAAATAAATTGTGGAGCTTCTCATATCCATATCTTCTCCATTTCCATCAAGATCCCAAGTTACATAGTTCAAATATTGAGCACAACATCAATTTGCAAATTTTGTCCAGTGGGGCAATTTGCAAAGGAAGTGCTCCATTCCTTTATGTAGTTGAGCTGAAATTTTTCATGGTGGTTAATATTGATAAATCATTCATGGAAAGCAAAAATCAGCTCAATTCATCTATCTATTCATCCTCTGCAATTTTCCCAAGTTTCTGCCCATTTGAAAGCTTTGTGAAGCAAGTACCTTTTTGGTATTTCCAAATGGCATGAAACTTTTGCAGAGTCTTAATATCATCAAATCATGGATCTCCACCAAATTTTAGATATTTTCATCAAGCCATTTTTCCCCAGCACCCTCTTTTGCATTTCTGACTAGTTTGGCAAGTTGCACAACAAGTGCAACTTATCTTCATCTAAATAAGCTGTAAATTTTCAGAGATGATCATCTTAGTAGGAGACCACTCTCAGTCAAAGACCAGAGCCTATCCCTAGCTAAATCTCCCCCACCCCACTCCAAACACCTTCCTGCCAGGACCCATGTGAGCTCTCTCCTGTCACCTCCTGCCCCCACTTCCCTCCAAACCCTCTCTAGTCAACTCAAAGAAGCAAGGAGAAGACCCCAGACATGGTTTGGCCTCGTGTGCGGCGTGGCAAAGCCGTGGCCACACGGTGACCACGCGCAGAGCGCGCCAAACAAGTGCTCTGTGCACTAGACCCTTCGGGAGCTCGTCTCCAGCGAGTTCTGGCCCGTCCGGACGTGTCGACGAGCTTCCCACCGCGCGTGTGAACCCTCTGGAGTCCTCTTCCCCTCGTCCCCTAGCCGGTGTCTGCTTGTGCCGACTGCCGGAGTGCCGCCACCTCCCCGAGCGTCTCGGAGCTTCGGCCGCCGTCAGGAAGCCCTCTCCGCGGCGTCGGCTAGCTCCTCCCCGAGCTATTTAAGGCGCCCCCGAGTCCCTCCTCTTCTCCAGCAGCCCAGCCCTTCTTCCCCGAGCTCCCCTCGCCGCCCATGGCCGCCTCGGTTCTCGCCGGCCGCCGCCTAAATTGGCGTGACGCCGCGCCTCCTCTTCACCTCCAGCAGTCTCCACCCCCATCCTAGACCACGCCCCATTGCTCTCCGCCTCCTCTCTGTGGCCGGAGTGCCATGCCCCACTCCGGTCGAGAGCCGCCGTCCGCCACGACCTATGCCCCGCCCGTTCCCGAGATCCTCGACGACATCACCACTAGGGGACGCGACCGCCTCGGCCTCCTGAGCATTTTGGTAGCCGGGTCGTCGCCGGAGGAGGTCCGTGTCGCCGGAGGTCGTCGCCGGAGGCCTCACCCGTGGGAGCCTACGCCGTCGCCGTTCGGATCCTCGTCGCCGTTCGTGTTCTAGCAGGACGGGGGCGGCGTCCTCTCCTGAGCATGCCGATGGCCGGGGCGCCGTGGGGGATGGCTGGAGCCGCCGGGGCCAGCGCCGGCGCCGCACAGCTTCGCCCCTGCCTTCTCTGTCGTGGAAGGGAAGAAGAGGAGCGGGGAGGAAGAGAGAGTCAACACGGTCCCCGCCCGTCAGTGGCCTAGCCGCGGGCCCGCCTGCTTAAGTGGACGCGTAAAGTCCAAATTACGCTTTCCCACTCGGGAAACGTATTCCAGGCGTGTCCGTTTTCTCCTCAGGAAAACGTTTCAACCCTAAATGCGCTTTCTACCCTGCTAGGCGTATTTTTGACCAAGGTGCCACCAAACTTCCAGCCAGGGACCCGATAGTAAATATTTTCTTTACAGGAAGGTCCCTGCCCTTCAAACGTCAATATCTTTTCGCTCGAGACTACGATTCCGGTAATTCCAAAGCTCTCATCTTCGTCTCGTCGAGCCCGTTCTTTTGGTATCATTTTCACAATGTGTTCACACAGTGGAAATGACCACTTTGCCCTTGCCCTTCTATGAGCCCCCTTTGAGAGAGAACGGTTTCCGGCGATCGTCTCCGCAGGCTTTCCGCACCTCCTCCCGGTGGATTCTTCACTCCCAGGCAAGCCGACCATCTGATATATGCCCTACAGCATTGCTCTGTGTTATTCTTGCGTGTTTAATGTTTATGTCTGTGATAGAAATAATTACCCTTCTGTTAGATTGCACTCACTGCATACAGTACTTTCGTTCACTTGCTATATAATTCATAGTAAATAATTTAAATGCCTAGTTGCTGCCCTCATAAGTTATTGTGATGAACCACATGCTTACTTAATGCAACCTAGTCGGTTGATCTAGAGTCACCTGTCCGGGCTTACCCGTGCAACCACATTTGCCGGTATGGGACGGCCTTGACTTGGTCTGGCATCGTGCTCTTTTATCGGTACCACCAAAGAGGGAAGGTTATGCGTGCGCGCTACCCTGGCCCGGTAGGCGGCGATAACCTTGTGAGCCCAGTTAAGTTGTTTAACCCGGGATTCCCCGTTTGGGACAATTTGTTTGGCCACGGCGGTGGCAGGTGTCATGAGGACACAGGGGCCACCCAGGGCATGCCTCCGGGGGAGGATGAGTGCCGGTGGTACGGTGAGAGAGTCACGGGTCAGGCAGGTTTCGTTGGAGCAACGTTGGTCCACCCAAATGGGATCACGAGGCTAGGTGCTCCATGGTGTGGGTAAAGTGTACAACCTCTGCAGAGTGTAAAAATCTATTCGAATAGCCGCGTCCACGGTATTGGACAGCCCGTCCAGACCTCACTAGGTGGTCAACCGTAGTGATGATAATAACGATGGAAGAACTCGTCTTGTGCAGAAATCAGAGGATGTCAGGAATATGATCTGTTAGCCATGGGATGGCTATGAGATGAGTGGTCGGATGACCACATGATTTGGATTGGATTTGGATCAGACTCAGATTGGATCGTGAGAGTGTTCGGAGTATGGAATATTTACCTAGTATGCTTTACTTCACTGTATTTAATTCAGTAGTTATCTTGCTAGATAATCCTGTTAAGCCATGATAATTTATATTGCTCTAATAACAAATGCATGCTTGAATGCCATGGATTGCCTTGCTTGGTGTATATGTTAGTTTGGTTTGCTTGCGAGTACATTCAAAAGTACTCAGCGGCCTTTAACGTGGCCAGGTTCACATAAGGATTCGTCGTCCGTCGTCAAGGAGCCGAAGCGTTCGAGGGCTAGAAGAGTAACCCAGTCAGATCCCTGTGGATTGGAGCCGCACCAAGACCATGCTGCCTTAGATAGAGCTTTTCCGCTGCCATCACTCTTGTAATATACCCATGTAAGACTCATATATCTATTAATAGAAATGCCTGTGTTCATGATACCTGTTGTAAACGCGCATGCCAGAGTGATTTCCTGGGCTGGTATGCGTGGCAACCGTCTGGCTACAGTAGTAATCAGGCGGGGGTGCCACAACGAATGGTATCAGAGCAGCCAGGCTGACTATAGGTTACCCTAGCCAGACTTCACTGTCTTGTGTTCAGTAGAAAGCCCAGATGGATTTCAGCCATCCTTGCCACCTGGCACGGCTACTATTGACCACAAGGCAACCCCATAGGTCTTTGGCTCCATCAGACCCCAACTCTCGTGGCCCTTGCCTCCGGTGTGAAACGCTCGCACCGGGCAACGACCCGTGAGCCCTGAAACCCCTAGGTAAACTAGATATCCATACCCTGCTTGCTAGCCAGGGCATTTCTCTTCTTACTCTAGTTTCCTTTGGGAAACGCCTATAAATTCCATCTTTCCCCGATAACCCTAGGATCGTTGACCAAGCCACTTTGGCTATGGTCCTGCGTCGAGTATGATGCTCCCTAAGGAAGTAGTAGGAGCTTGACAGCAGTGCTACCAGGAGCATTGTGTCGTTTCGCTTCTAAATCCTTAGAGGTGCATCGAGTGCGCTATACAAGTTATACTAGTGAACCCTCGGCCACGTGTGTAAGGTCCGCAAAAATTTGAGATTTATTTGCTTTTGGTTTTTCGCGGTTCTTGTTTCTTTTGTCGATTCCGTTTCTTCGCTCTGACTGGATCCATCCGCAAGTGTCGTCAAGAAGACCAGCATACAACTTGGATAATACCCAATTCGGCAAAAGTCAAGCCAAGCCAGTTGCCTGGTATTCGGAACAGCAACCTCGGATCTGTCAAGAACGAAGAATGGGTCAGAAGCAAAATATATGTGCAACAGACAAGGCCAGAATATACCTGAGAGATTTGGCCTCAGAACCGTTAGTACCCGAGGAGCAGTCAGATGAGCTACCAAGACTAAACACCAGTAGGGGCAAATGATTCCGTCCTCGACACAAGGATTATTTCAGTCAGTGGGGTGAACCTTGAGTCTTTTCTCAGTGGGACCAAGAGCCATTTATCACCCACCGAGGACATATTTCAAGGATGTGAATGTGCCGAGAGCACAACAAAACTTCGGTACATTGGTACAAATTTCAAAGTATTTTTGAGTTCCACCGATGACAATACAAATTTTCTGGGCACTGTGAACAAGGTCTGCAAGGAATATGGATAAGCTTGCGGTTGCCAGAATCAATGAGAACTTCACATGCTTGGAAGCTCAGCTGAACCAAATGGAATTATCTGTCAATTGCTTATTATCTGCAACACTTGGTTTGAAGGCAAAGGGTATTCCGAATTAATTACCAACATGAAGTCTGCATCAGTTCTGCAACCTTTACAGCAGCAATGATCAGACCAGCAGAAGGACAAGTAATGTGCGTGAACATCGGAATATCTTCCGTCAAGGTATGGCCTATATCAAGTTTTGGCTCTGCTATGGGTAAAATTCCGGATACTTCGGAAGGAAGCCAGAATCGGCCATAGATCCGACTGTGTACACCAGACTTCTGGTATAAGGAACCCCGCTTTTCCCCGCAAGCTACCGAGAAGATTTTACAATACCAGACTGTCAATATTCCCCGGTACGCCACTCGGTGAGAGATCCTTCTGGGATACGGCACTCCCATCCTCCACAGCGTGCTACCGCGGAAAACTTCCGGCATAAGGTACTCGACCTTCCGCAGTAAGCCACATGAAGGAAAAACTTTCGAGGTACGATACCCAGCCTTCTACGGCACGCTACCCTAGCAGCAGCTTCGAGCATAAGGAATTCAGCCTTCTTCAACACATCCTCGTGCCCACGACAATATTGTCAAAAACACGAACTAGTCTGGGCACACATTCGCCTAAGAACTCAGTGAAAGGGTCCAGTGGATCAGTTCATGCGAGCCACTCGTCGGGAATGACTGTCTCCAGAGAAACAGTGGCCCCATACTTCAAGGAAGGATATGAGCACAGCAGTCCCTACGAGGTATGCAAGAGTAAGTCCTGAGAACAAGCCCGACAAACCGGGAAAACAATCAAGGAGCCGTGTTGGCAGGTCATTAGAGGTCCATCAAAGGAGTCCACAGGCACAAGAAGTTGTGGACAAACACCCTCCGTGACGGTCAACAAGATACGGTTTCACGGGCAGAGTGGTATTACCAATCCTTGTCAAACTCTTGCATATACGGCCACAACAGTGCAGCCGGCATGTCATACTCGGCATGAATATGGGCCATCAACCAAGATAAGAAGATATGCTCCGAAAAAAAAATACACCGGATGAGGGCCATACTATGTTCAGCTCAGTGGTCATAGCAAGGACTGCAGAGGCTACATATGACAGAGCCCTCTCCACGAGCAATAGAGTTTGAAGCAAGACATTCAGAAAGAATGGCTCAAAGCACATCAGCATCAACAGCTCATAGACATCATGACACCATTGGGAATAAGAGATTACTGTCTATGATTACCTTGTGATCATGCCTGACATTTCAGTCAGGGATACGACGGTGATGATTGGGTCATACCACTCTTGAACTGTGGATCACCTAAGGACAAAGTCAGGATGCATAAGACAAAAGGAATTTACAACCATACTGAGCACCCTGACACGGCAATAAGAAAATCACCCCTAGCCATTCGAAGCCATGCGAGCATGAAGCCTGGTACCAGGAAAGGATGTCTTACCCATGACAGTCAGGGTACGAAGCATCGCAATAAAACCCGAAGCAGATACTTTCAGACTATGGAAACCAAGCCGTTTGTTGGTATTACTCGCTACCCCACCCATCAATACCACTACCAGGACAAAAGGGTACACCTGACAGGAAAGAGAAGGATTCAAGGAAACGGTGTGCAGAGACAACACATGATCCCTCAGAAGAGGCAGTTAAAGGGTCAGTGAACCAGCGAAGACAAGACTGCTGATGGATCCAAGTCGCACACAGGTAAGTCCCCCTTCCCCGGGAGGTAAGCCTGGAAATCTCGAGGACGAGATTTTCTTAAGGGGGGGTAGGTTTGTAACACCCTGGTTTTCGCTCCCTGTTTTTTTTTCCTTTGCGGGATTTGACTCCCGTCTTTTTTTCTCGGTGTTATCGGATTTCTTTCACTCTTGGGTATATGAAGATGGTCATTCAACCTTGCCCTCCCTATCCAACTAGAGATTCTCTCCAGTCCAACCTTGCCACCCAAGATCCATCTCAGGACTTTGTCATCAGAAACCTACCTTCCGAGTTGCCGGAAGGGAAACCCTGATCCTTCCAGTTGCAAAGGAACCCCAATTTTCTTTGATCTGTTGCCTCCCAAACTTTTCCCAGAGATCATCCTTCATCCATAAACCCTGGATATGCAAAAATATTGCCAAGTCATTTGCAGTATTTTTCATTTATAATTAACTCCTTTTTCTTCCAGATAAAGGAATTAAATCCAGGAAAATATCTATCCATCTCCAAGGTTCATTAAAACCTGTGGAGATATTCTTTGTGATCATATTGAGCTCCCATAAAAATATTGGTCATAATTAAATAGGAGAAATTGCATTTTCCTATTTAATGCCCATATAGCATTTTGGGCACTTTCTAAAGGAACTACCATTTTGGTAGCCAGGAAAAATCCCAAATAAATTGTGGAGCTTCTCATATCCATATCTTCCCCATTTCCATCAAGATCCCAAGTTACATAGTTCAAATATTGAGCACAACATCAATTTGCAAATTCCGTCCAGTGGGGCAATTTGCAAAGGAAGTGCTCCATTCCTTTATCTATTTGAGCTGAAACATGATTAATCTACTGTAGTAATAATGTTTTGTGCCTTTTATTTCAATTAAGTGCCAAGTAAAGCCTTTGGGATGACTCACAAGATGAGTAGAATTGATGCTGAACCAAAAACAGAAACTTTTGCCTCCAGTAAAGAATTTATCTGATTTTACTGGAGCGTCAAAAAATTCTTGAAATTTTTACACAGTCTTGATATACAATTTATTCAGGTTGTCCTAATTTTTCAGAATTTTTAGAGACAGGTAAGTATGGTTACACTACAGTTCTTCACAGACTGTTCTGTTTTTGACAGATTCTGTTTTGCATGCATAATTTGCTTGTTTTAGTGTTCCCATAGCTTATATTCAGTGATATAAATTATGGGAATTATAGAATACAGTAGGTATAATGTGGGAACAATTATGAATCTTGTCTTGACAGTACCTAAGTGAATGATTTATCTTTATTACACTAACCCTTCTCACGAGGTTCCGTTAAGTTTTGTGTGATTGAAGTTTTCAAGTTTTGGGTGAGACACCGATATGAGGAGAATAAGGAGTGACAAGAACCTAAGCTTGGGGATGCCCAAGGCACCCCCAAGGTAATATCCAAGGAATACTCAAGCGCCTAAGCTTGGGGATGCCCCGGAAGGCATTCCCTCTTTCGTCTTCAACATTATCGGTATATCTTACTTGGAGCTATATTTTTATTCGTCACATAATATGTGCTTTGCTTGGATCGTCATTATATTTTGTTTTTTTCTGTTAGGTGTTATTTATAATCTTGTTCTTCAATGAAAAGTTCCAAGAATTACCTTAGGATGCTTGCATTGCATGTATGTGTGCTGTGTAAAAACAGAAACTTTTGCTGTAGTGTTTGAATTTTCATATTTTACTGGAACGTGTAAAGTTTCTGAAATTTTTACACAGTGTTTCCATATAAATTTTATAGGATGTCCTAAATTTTCATAATTTTTTGAGTTACATAAGTACACTGTTTTCATAAATTGCTACAGACTGTTCTGTTTGGACAGATTGCTGTCATAGTTTCGTTATCTACTTATCCTATAGTTTCCATAGCCTATATTGATAGATATAAATTTTGGAAATGATAGTAAACAGTAGACTATGTTTGAAAATTATTGTGCAACTTGTCTTGGCAGTACATGAAGTATTGATTTATTCTTATGTGTATTAACATATATGTTTTGCATGGTAAATTGCAATGAGAATGGTAAATTGCCAACTACAGAAAGATGGGAAAACCAATAGAATATAAAAGGAATACTAATGAAAGGGAAAAGAATTCCACTTTCCCTCCTATTGTCTCTAATGAAAGGATAAATTGCAATGAGAATGCTTATATTGCCAACTTGTCTTGGCAGTACATGAAGTATTGATTTATTCTTATGTGTACTAACCTATCTCACGAGTTCTTTTCGAGTTTTGTGTGGATGAAGTTTTTGAGAATAGGTGAAACCGGGATATGAGAGGATTGAACGAGATACAAAAGCTCAAGCTTGGGGATGCCCAAGGCACCCCAAGTAAATATTTCAAGAAGTCTCAAGCATCTAATCTTGGGGATGCTACGCATCCCACCTCTCTTCGTCAACTATCGGTTAGCCTATGTTGAGCCTAAATTTTTATTCGTTCACATGATGCGTGCTATTCTTGGAGTTCTATTTTTGTTTAGTTTGTTGTTTGAATAAAATACTTAGATGTGAAAATCTTTATTGAGAGAGAGAGTCCTCACATAGCTACATAATTGTTTGACTACTCATTGATCTTCACTTATATCTTTTGAGAGTAGCTTGTCATTTGCTCTAGTGCTTCACTTATATCTTTTTGAGCACGGTGTGCTTGGAAACTTTTGAAGAAACCCTCTCATGCTTCACTTATAATATTTTTGAGAGATGAAATCTTTATGCTCATGTGCTTCACTTAAATTTGTTTGAGCTTGCCAAAAAGCAATGGCAATATATGAAACTAGTCCCAAAGTGATAGATATCCAAGGAGGATATAATAAAAACTTTCATGAAGATCATTGGACAAATTAAACTTGATTCCTTGTAATAGTTTTGAAACATGATGATAGTAATATGTGAGTCATGTTGATGAGTAATTATGCTTAGTAGGAATATTGGTGTTAAGGTTTGTGATTCCCTATGCATGCACGAAAGTCAATAGTTATGCAATGAAGTTACATCCTACTTGTGGTGCATTATTCGGTGTTAGTTATGTTCAATGCTCACTTATGTGATTTTTTTCGTTTTCTGGTTTGGTTCCTTCCCAATCTATTTGCTAGCCTTCATTTGTACTAAGTAGAAATACTACTTGTGCATCCAAAATCCTTAAACCAAGTTTTGCCTTATGAGTCCACCATACCTACCTATATGCGGTATTTCCATGCCGTTCCAAGCAAGTTTGTATGTGCCATCTCTAAATTTTCAAAATAATTTTTCTCTTTTGTGTGTCCGTACTGCTCATGAAACGGTGGGGAGTGTCCAATATTTTTCCATGCTAGATGTGTTATTCTCAAGATGAGTGTTTATTCACTTGTCATTGCACGAGAGTGCGGCGGTAATAGGGAGGCCCATTCCCGAAATGAAAAATAAAAAATATTTACTTTATGTTGTCAAATAATAAATTCCTTGGAAAGTGTTGGTATGGAAGGCAACCGTGGATACGGCCCGCCATGGAAAGTGAAAGTTTGGTGGAAAAAGGAATAAACTTTATTTTTTGTTTGGGAACCGCCTATGATATATCTAGCATGGAAAGTATTGTGAGCTACTTTGTCGTTTTCGTTGACAGGAAAAGCATGCCACCAAAAATATTTTTTCTCTCTCAGTTTAAAACTTTGAGCTCTGGCACCTCTACAAATCCCTACTTCCCTCTGCGAAGGGCCTATCTATTTACTTTATGCAGTTTTTATTTTTGCTTTGAGTCTCCATCTTCTCTTACAAGCACCAACTAGGGGGCACTATGATCGTACTTGAGCATTGGGCATAGCTAATATTTGAGTGTGTTTCATGAATGGATCAATGATTGAGCATGATGGGCTAGGGATAACTTTCTTTAGTGTTGATATTTTGAAAGGCATGGTTGCTTGTTGACATGCTTGAGTATTGAAGTCATTATGTTAAAACTAGACTATTGCTTTGAATCATTTACAAGTCAAAATGTCCATGCTATACAAAGAAGAAAAGAATATGATGAACATGTTAGGCAGCATTCCACATCAAAAATTCTGTTTTTATCATTTACCTACTCGAGGACGAGTAGGAATTAAGCTTGGGGATGCTGATACGTCTCCAACATATCTATAATTTTTGCTTGTTCCATGCTGTTATATTATCATTCTTGGATGTTTTACAATCATTTTATTACAACTTTATATCAGTTTTTGGGACTAACCTATTGACATAGTGCCAAAGTGCCAGTTGTTATTTTTGCTTGTTTTTTACTTCGCAGAAAATCAGTACCAAACAGAGATGAAACGCTGCGGGGATTTTTGTGGATTTTTTATGGACCAGAAAAAACCAGATGGGCCAAAGAACACCAGAAGAGGGGGCCCAGGGTGGCCAGCACCCACCAGGGCGCGCCAGAGACCCCCTGGCGCGGCCTGATGGGTGCTGGGCACCTCGGGCACGCCCTCCACCGCCTCCGATGCCTATAAATTCCCAAATATTCGGAAACCCCCAAAAATAACCCGAGACTCTCCGCTCCGCCGCCGCAACTCTCTGTATTGACGAAAAAACAATCTGGAGACGTTCCAGTACCCTGCCGGAGAGGGGAATCTATCTCCGGTGGCCATCTTCATCATCCCGGCGGAGGCCATGACGAGGAGGGAGTAGTCCACCCTCGGGGCTGAGGGTATGTACCAGTAGCTATGTGTTCAATCTCTCTCTCTCTCGTGTTCTTGAGATGTCACGATCTTGATGTATCACGGGCTTTGTTAATATAGTCGGATCATATGATGTTCCCTTGCTATCATGTTGTGATGAATTGAATCTTTCCCTTTGAGATATCGTTATGTTGGATTGAATATTGGATTTGAGAACACTTGATATATGTCTTGCATGCGGATACCCGTGGTGACAATGGGGTGTTCTATTGATTCACTTGATATATGTTTTGGTACTCAACTTGTGGATTCCCGCGGTGACATTGGGGTAATCTATGCATAGGGGTTGATACACGTTCTTGTCCTACGTTCTCCGATAGAAATCTTGGGGCACTCTTTGAGGTTCTTTGTGTGGATTGAGTATTATGAATCTGAAATTGTTTGATGCGTATCGTATAATTAACTCATGGATACTTGTGGTGACAATGGAGTATCTAGGTGACATTAGAGTTGGTTGATGCGTATCATATGGTGTTATTCTAGTACAAACTCTTAGATAGATCGAACGGAAAGGATAATTTGATGTTATCTTAGTATGAACTCTTGAATAGATTGATCGGAAAGGATAACTTTAAGGTGGTTTCGTACCCTACAAACAATTTCTTCTTATGTTCTCCGCTAGATAAGAACTTTGGAGTGATTCTTCGTTGCACCTTGAGGGATGGTTATGTGATCCAATTATATTAGCATTGTTGAGAGATTGCACTAGCGAAAGTACGGACCCTAGGCCTTGTTTTCAAGCATTGCAATACCGTTTGTGCTCACTTTTGTTACTTGCTACCTTGCTGTTTTTATATTTTCAGATTACAAAAACCTATATCTACCATCCATATTGCACTTGTATCACCATCTCTTCGCCGAACTAGTGCACCTATACAATTTGCCATTGTATTGGGTTTGTTGGGGACACAAGAGATTTCTTGTATTTGATTGCAGGGTTGCTTGAGAGAGACCATCTTCATCCTACACCTCCCACGGATTGATAAACCTTAGGTCATCCACTTGAGGGAAAATTGCTACTGTCCTACAAAACTCTGCGCTTGGAGGCCCAACAAAGTCTACAAGAATAAATTTGCGTAGTAGACATCACTCAACTCCATATACTATTTCCCAATGATATGTGGCTATCCTATGATGTTTGAGTAGATCCGTTTTGTCCTATGGGCTAATTGATGATCGTGGTTGGTATGAGTGTATATTTTATTATGGTGTTGTTCTATGGTGCCCTCCGTCTTGCGCAAACATGAGGGATCCCCGCTGTAGGGTGTTGCAATGTGTTCATGATTTGCCTATGGTGGGTGGCTTGGGTGACAGAATACACAGACCCGAGTAGGTGGGTTGTTGGATATGGGAGTAAAGAGGACTTGATACTTAATGCTATGGTTGGGTTTTACCTTAATGATCTTTGGTAGTTGCGGATGCTTGCTAGAGTTCCAATCATAAGTGCATATGATCCAAGTACGGAAAGTATGTTAGCTCATGCCTCTCCCTCATATAAAATTGCAAGAATGATTACCGGTCTAGTTATCAATTGCCTAGGGACAAATAACCTTCTTGTTTGACAAAAGATTTCTACTAAACAACTAACTTTTATTATCTTGCTTTTTACTCGTAGTTTTATTCCCGCTAAGTACTTCTAGTTTTATTTGTGCAAACTATCCTATCACCTACAAAGTAGTTTCATACTTGTTCTAGGTAAAGCAAGCATTAGTGTGCGTAGAGTTGTATCGGTGGTTGATAGAACTTGAGGGAATATTTGTTCTACCTTTAGCTCCTCGTTGGGTTCGACACTCTTACTTATCGAAAAAGTCTACAAACGATCCCCTACACTTGTGGGTTATCACACATCCACATGGCCTGAGGAGATGATGTTCACACCATAAAATACTTGCCGCTCAAGCTTAAGGGGCCAGCACGACACTGGCTCCATAGCCTGCCTAGAAATTCTATAGGAAGCTGGGAAGAGCTGGAGGACGCATTTAGGTCCAATTTTCAGGGCACCTACGTTTGGCCCCTGGATGTCAATGACCTCAGCCATGTTACCGAAAAAGAGGGCGAGTCAGCTCGGAAATTTTGGAATCGGTTCTTAACTAAAAAGAACCAAATCGTCGATTTTCCCGATGCCGAGGCCATCGTAGCATTCAGGCACAGCATCCGGGATGAATGATTGGCCCGAAAGCTCGGACAATACAAGCCGAGGACCATGGCTGCCCTCACAATACTGATGACCCCGTTTGTGCGGGAGGGGACAACTGGCTAGCCCGCAACTCCTCAAGGAGCGACCCCGGTACTTCGGATGTCCGGGATGGGAACGGGCCCAAGCGCAACAAACACAAGCACCAAAATAAGAATACTAGTAGTGACGCCGAGGACCCAGTAGTCCATGCGAGATTCACAAACTCACGGGCCAGACCCAAAAAGAAATCCTTTAAAGGAGGCAAAGACGGTCCAAGCGCTCCGGACAAAATACTCGAAAAACCTTGCCAAATCCATGGCACCCCGGATAAACCTGCCACCCACACCAATCAGAATTGTTGGTTGTTCCAGCAGGCCGGTAAGGCTTTGGCCAAGGACTTAGGCAAAGGCTGGTCCAGGAGCAAGGACGACGAGGATGAACCTCGGGGGGTGACCAATGGCGGCCAAAAGCAGTTCCCCTCCGAGGTAAAGGAAGTAAACATGATTTATGTTACACACATTCCTAAAAAGGAGAGGAATTGTGCACTTCTGGACGTGTACGCCATAGAGCCTGTAGCCCCGAGGAGCACACCCTGGATGGCATGCCCGATCACCTTCGATAAGAAGGACCATCCGACCAGTATCCCCCATGGCGGGTCAGCCACCCTGGTTCTAGACCCCATTATCGATGGGTTTCACCTTGCCCACATCCTTATGGATGGCGGAAACGGCCTAAACCTGATATACGAGGATACAGTAAGAAAGATGGGGATCGACCCATCACAAATCCGGCCCAGCAAAATCACGTTCGAGGGGGTAATACCCGGCGTGGAGGCCCGATGCACAGGCACCATCGTACTGCAAGTTGTTTTCGGCTCCCCCGACAACTTCCACTGCGAAAACCTGACCTTTGAAATAGTCTCATTCCGCAGCGACTACCACGCATTGCTTGGTCGTAATGCCTATGCCCGCTTCAATGCAATACTGCACTACGCGTACCTCATGCTCAAGATGTCAGGGCCCAATGGGACCATTACCATCAATGGAAACACAAAGTGCTCCCTCTTGACAGAGGAGTTGACAGCGGCCTACACACCCGATATTCAGAAGGCAGAGGAGGCGGTACAGCAGGAAGTTCGACGAAATTTCCCAGCCACTTCCAAACGCGTCTGCACGACCCTGGGTCAAACACGCGTCCCTCCCAAATAGGGATACATGCTCCCCTGCCCCTGCTATCTGGTAGCAGACTATGTACCTCGGGTACACAATTTCGTGCTTAAAATTCCTTGGGGAATTGGGGAGCCCCCGGGTCTACCTAAGCATATTTACTAAAACTATAAAAATACCTCACTACCTTTTATTAGTTGCATTTACTTTTTATATTTATATTATTTATCTCTATCAAGATTTAATCCTTGCAAATAACGAGTTCAAGGGGCTTGACAACCCTCTTGCCCGCATTGGGTGCAAGTGTTTGGTTTTGTGTGTGTAGGTGTTGAAGAAGAGAGTTTGTGTGAGTCTCCTATTGGTTCGATAACCTCGGTTCTCATTGAGGGAAACACTTATCTCTACTACACTGCATCACCCCTTCTCTTTGGGGAAAAACCCAACGCGGTTTACAAGTAGCACTTCACGGTGAAACCGAGAGGATCCTATCGATGTCACCGCAATAGGATTTAGGAGTGACATGAGCAACTTCGGAGAAACCGAAGCACGCCTCGGTGAAACCGAAATGGCATTGCCAAGTTTCTATTGTTTCCTCGGAGCTTCCGACATCCTAAAATCGGTGGTTCCGACTTGCACATGGTGAAACCCTAAAACTAAACTTTGAGTTCAAATATTTTGCGAAAACAACTGAATTTGGTGATGCTCATCTACTCCACTCTTCTATATCAATTTCACACGGTCTGTGTTCACCATGTCAACTTCTGAGGATAGTCAGAACAGGTGATCAGAGACTTCAAATGATGACATGAGCAGTGGTACAAGCCCAGAAGAGAGCTTTCATGAGAGAGAGAGAGGAGCTCTCCTAGTCTGCCTAAGGCCGTCACAAGGACCAGGAAGAAGAGGACTTCAGATTCTGATGATGAGGATTTTGCACCAGATGAGGTCACTTCAAAGAGGGCTTGTGTGAGAAAATAGTATGCAGGAACTCAAAAGGAAAGAGTGGTTGCCAGGAAAGTCTCTGCATCCACAGCTACCAAGAGAGGCATGACACTCACTCTAGAGACTCCAGACACTTCAAGGGCAAGCAAATCTCATCCCAAGAAATCAGGTATCAAGAGGCAAAGGAAGAGGATAATACATGTGACAGGAAGACATACTTCCATGTATGAGGACCCAGCTGAAGCTGGGGAAGAGGAGGAGGCACCTCAACCCCCTCATGCCAAGCAATAGAAGCTTATAGAAGATGCTATGTCAAGGAAGGCTGCCCCCAAGTCCAAGCCAACTGTTGCCCCCAATCCTAAGAGAACTACCAAAGATGTGTCAGCTACTGAGAAGAACAAGGCATCAATGCCTGAGAGAGACATTGTTGTTGCTGATGATGCCACAGTGCTCAGGAAGCTTAGGCCTAGATTGCCAGAGCATGATGCTTCACATCCTGTAGCTGAGAACATGAAGAACATGAAGGATCAAGTATTGAGGAAGTGGAGAGCAGTGGATCCCTATGCCACTAGGAAGAGAACTGTCGTGGACTTTCAATTCCACACCAAGGAGCAACAGGATTTCTATGAGACCGTGCTTCTTGACAAGAGCCCGACAATTAGTGATATGCGGTATGTTGACTGGAAATACATTGATGACTACTTCCCCCATGTTCACGAGGGTTTTAGATTGATGGGCATCGACAAGTTTGTTGGAAAGGAGATGACAGACTGGACTGATGAGTTGAGCATGCAGTTTTACTCCACCGCACATTTCTATCCCGATGGAAGAATTGTGTGGATGTCTGAGGGAGTCCGATACCAGTCCACGGTTGATGAGTGGGCAACACTCATAGGAGCCCCCAAGGTTGAGGATGGAGATGTGGACGTATATGCAGAGTCCAAGAAGGGCCACAACTCTATGGCCAACATGTACACTCCCATTCCCAAGGAATACCTGAAGTCCCACAAGCTTGGCTTAGTGTATTTCTTGCTTGTTGGCTTACCTATTGTCGGTGTTAAAAACGGCGGATCTTGGGTAGGGGGTCCCAAGCTGTGGGTCTTGGATCGATGGGTAACAGGAGACAAGGGAGACGGTGTTTACCCAGGTCCGGGCCCTCCTATGGAGGTAAAACCCTACGTCCTGCTTTGTTTGTATTGATGATGGTGTATCGAGTACAGAGTTGATCTACCACGAGATCGTATGTAGTGGTCTAAACCCTAAGAGCTATGCTCGTATGATGATATGATCTATGATGATCTGATTATCCCTAATGACTAGCCTGGCCTCGGCTTATATAACACACCAGAGGCCTAGGATAACAAGAGTCCTAGTCGGCTACGTCGGTGGAGAGGAGTCCTTGTCTTGATCACCAAGTCTTGTGGAATCTTACTCGTATGCGTCATGGGCTGTCCGAACTGGCCCATTAATGAACCGCCCTGGGGGTCCTCGGCCCGACCCACTGGTCGGGAGACGACGTGGTGAGTACCCCCTAGTCCAGGACACCGTCAGTAGCCCCCTGAACCGGTCTTCAAGTTGGGGACGCTCCTCGGTTCTTCCGAACAGTTCTTTGTCTTCGGCCGTCGGTCTTGGAAACTGGTTCAACAAATCTTCCCATCTTCGATCTTGAGGATCGCCGAGCTGAATCCAAAGAGTTCACACGTCGGGCTTCCGAGGAGCCCCTTTAAGTGCTCGGCCTTTATCAATGCCTTGTAATGTTTACGCCATACTTCGGGGTCGAAGTGTTTCCCGTGCGGCGGTGTCCTCTTGCATCCGAGCTCCAACGCCGAACTGCATCCGAGGTATCCTCTTGCGTCCGAGCTCCAACGCCGAACTGTATCCGAGGTATCTTTTTGCAGCCGAGCTCCAACGCTGATCGACATCTGAGCGCCAATGACGGGCTGCGTCCGAGCTCCAACGCCGGATTGTGTCCGAGCTCCAACGCTGGTCGACATCCGTCGTGATACCTTTTTCTTTTCTTTCACGTACTTCGTGTATCCACGAGCAACTTCATCAATTGGCAGCAGGGTTTTCTAAGTCTGGGTTAGTTTCCATCTGTCTGGAGTGAGAAGCCAAGACAAACAAATAGGCCCAAGACAAACAAAAGAGAAACAAATAAACAAACAAAGATGCCACAAACAGTATTGTTGCCATACTTAAATGTGAGATATTATCTTACATCTAGACGAGATATAGTCAAACTCAAGTAATAATTTCTATAGTAATCTATACCTTACTGAGATATAGTCAAACTCAAGTAATAATTTCTATAGTGATCTATACCTTACTAATAAAGAAAATAGATATTCTTGGTCCGTCGTGCTATTTTGCAGAAAACTTCCTGATGTTTCTGGTAATCAACTCAATGCCCAATTTTATGTCAGATTTTTGCTTTTTTTTTAGAAATCTCCCCGATATTCCTCGTATTCAACCCGCATGTCAGTTTTAAGCTAGATTTTCGCTTTTGCAGGAACCCCTGATAAATGAGTTAATCAACCCGCAATACATATCAAATGCTTTAAAAAATCATATTTTTAAAATTCTAGCTCCAAATTTAACATGTTATATTTGAAATTTGATTAGAAAAATGTGTAGAATCTGAATATGAGCCATTTTAAAAATGCTATTTAGTGTGCAATCTTAATCAGTAGCGCATGGTTTGTCTTTCTTTCATACTTGTGCCAATACGGATTGCAGATGAACACCTCAGCAAAAGTAAGACTGACGATAAAAGAAATCCTCTATAGCCACACATGCATGTCGCGCCAAAACCTCACAAGAAAAAGAATCAGATTTCTTATCTTATGTCGAGAGAGAGATGTCTTAGGATAACAACATTCAAACGCGTTGTGATTGTGTGAGTAGTGAGGCCACAGTCAGCAAGGATGGATAGAAGGATAAGTGACAACACAAATTTGATGCCATGTGTTTAAAGAAAGACCATGGACCTATCGCGGTCTTGATTCATGGTTGTTAAGTTAGGGGAGTGCGGTATTCTTTTTTTCGTTGCAACATACGACCTCTTTTGCTAGTTGTATCTTATAGTATTACTACTGAATATATGTAAACCAAAGAAAGACTAAACCTGAAATAGGGAAACCAAACAAATGCCACAAAAGTCGTCATCACCAAAGTAACGTTGCATGAACTCACATGTGGCGGGTGTGTCTATATTCGGGCGCAGCGGAGCGACCGTACCCTTATCCATGAATAGCACGAATGCTTGCTAGCTTCCAATTTGGCGGCACTCGAGATATGGAAAAATAATGTGTCAGTAGTGTATGGTGTTTTTATCAAAAAAGCATCATATCTATTATAAAAGTTTGCCGAAACTATAAAGCATCTTAAACATAATAAAAATTATTCTATCCATTTCACAATGTAGTGCGTTCACGTTTTTCAAGATCTAAGTTTGACCATACATTTAACCAACGAGACCGACTGCGGCGGGAGTAAAAATTATATCACCGAATTCGTATCGAAATACGAATTCAGTGGTATAATTTTTGTTGCTGCCGCAATCAATCTCGTTGGTTAAATGTATAGTCAAACTTAGATCTCGGAAAGCGCGGGCGCACTACATTGTGGAACGGAGGGAGTATTTGAGATTCTGAGACCACCGAACAACCACTATTGTCGCCAGAACGAGCCGCCAACGTGCCGCTGTCGTCGCTCCCCTACCAGAGCAGGCTTTGACCTTATCGACGACAACCGGGAAGTCTTCTTGTACGTGCCCTTAAGGACCAATGCCTTGGAGGCACAATCCTCGCCATTGAATCCTTGCATAGATCTGAAGCACCTCACACAAAATCTCGCCACATGACGAGAAACTCTAACATCACCGCCCCTAGGAGACGTCAAGAAACTACGCTAGAGCTCCGTCGACTACGTTCGGACAGATGAACTCGAGGAGGATCGGAGCTTGGAAGACAAACTCAAAGAAGAAGCGTCGCCATCCGTCCAAGCAGCACACCTGCGAGGACTAGAAAATCCTAATCTAAACTACTAATCGGAGTGGAGGCATCGGGATTCCCTTCCCCGCCACCGGTCGCCGGAGCGGCAGGCAAAGGCAAGGCGAATACACGGGCTCGCAAGTGAAGTTTGGAGGGAAGAGTGTCTCCTAACCGTCTAGGGTTTATTTTGCACTGATACAACTTTGTTGTGTTTAGGGCGTGTTTCGTTGCCTACATTAGGCCCAACCAGGCCTGCGCGGAAAGAGACTGAGTTGTTTGCTTACCTGTGTTCCCTGTTGGGCCCGCATAGCACAAAACTCAAAGCATCTATGGGCCTGTCTCGCTGGAAACACTCAGATCCGCAGTTTCTAGTGAGCCGGGCTGAGCTGAGCCACATCGAGCGCACATAGGTGGGCCCCTTGCACGAGAGGAGACACGATAGATGCGAGCTATGTACTTCCTATCTTCTTCTACCTCCAGTAACCTCCTCCCTATTCTCCTTTCTTCCTTGCCCCTTCTAATCTACACAAAGGGTTTTGATTCGAGATAAGATCTACACAAAAAAAGATGCACATCGATGTTACGGTTCCATTTTTGCGATCGGTTTGTAGTTTCGTGAACCATAAATGCTCAATTTTGTGTTCATGTTTGAAGCTATTTTGGATGAATTTTGTCAAATTCGTCTCGCACGGTCGACCGTTTGAAATTTCCTTTGACCGGTAGCTTCATCTCGCAGTTCCACATGACATCCATGTTGCAAGTTTTCTGTCTCGACGATTATTCATCTCGGCCTTCTCTCCTCAATCCGTCATGACGCGTACATTGTATTTCTTCTACTATGTCCTTTGCCTCAGGGCCCTCCTGTTCGTCCCTCTCGACATCGGCGTCGTTCGTCTTGACCTCCTTGCCTGCGTCCTACTACACTGGAGTCGTTTCCGACGTCGGTCATCTCGGCCTCCTCTCTCTCGTCCTACTGCACTAACGCTGTCATGGCGCGGGCACTGCATTTCTCCTCCTTTGTCCACTGTCTTCGTGCGGACTTTCGCTGTGGCGACGAGGCTAGCAACTAGTTCGCCGCGCCGTCGACGGGATCGCTCGCGCACCACTCCGTGCTCGTCGTGTCGGACGCGGCGCCACGACCATCTTCCACTTCAGTCGCCATTGTCTGACACGCACTGCATTTCTCCTTCCCAGTTCTCTGCCTCAACGCTCCTCCGCATAGACTTTCTCCGCGGCGGCGACGCTAGCAACTAGTTTACCGCGACGCCGGTAGGAATGCTCGCTCGAAACTCCGTGCTCGTCGTGTCGAATGCGGCGCCACGGTCACCGTCCACCGTAGTCGCGAGGCACAATGTAGTTGTGTGTTAAGTGTAAGTATTATGTCTTAATCATATCTCGCGTATATCAAACACCATGTGGTTGTGTGAGCCGAGCCAATGCAGGCAACCAAACGCTATGTCAAAATTGCTCCCCTGATGCGAGAGGCCTAAATGCATGCAACCAAGTAAAATGTTGATGTTCGTTTTTTGTCTGTTTTACCTCAGTCAGCCTCCGTTGAGCCCGCCTTCGATGAGCCCGGTTGTAGCGAGAAGGCTATCAAACACGCCCATAGTGTTTTGAAAATGCTCGAGACATGCTACCAAACACGCCCATGGTGTTTTGAAAATGCTCAAGACATGCGTTGCACACACGTGATTACTACTCGGTATTTTATTTTTTTTTGCGGGGTTACTCTGTGTTTGTTAGCAACTAATCATGGCGAATTGACAAATTTGGACATGGGTTGAATAAATGACAAATTTGGAAATGTATCAAACAAGTGGGCACATAAAATACTCCGACTACTTATTTATTTTTTGAAAATGAGGAATGCCCCGGCCTCTGCATCCTCCTAGTACTATATACTCTGCAAATTTTCACAAGACGTAAGTCTTGTAAAAAATTATAGAGGGAATAGTATTATTTGTCCTCACCAAATCACAGACCAACCGCTGAGCACTGAGCACAGGAGTGAGTCTGTGAGTGGGTCCATATCTCACCATTGACCAGTGACACGTGCACGTAACCTTCCTCTTCTTCTTTTTGTATCTTGTGCATGCGGCGCAATGATGGGTTTTGAACCTCGGGCCCCTTTATCCTCCACGGCGTACGTCGTTGGCGTGTGCCGGTGATCGATCGAATCTTAACGTGACCGAACCCTGTAGAAGCGAAGAAAACTGGCAGCTGCCGACCATGCACACATGCGCAGTACGAACTGTTGCAAGCAATGAAGAGAAAGAAGAGAAGGATACCGTGTCGGATGTCCACGACCAACCGTGATTGGTACGCACAGGTACACGAAAACACGGCACGTACATACACACACGGTTGCACCGGACTACGATCGACGGAGGTGACCAGACGGTACGAGATCGTTGGGTAGATTTGACCATTTTTTTCCCATAAACGTAATTGTCTTCCAATATTATAAAATTCCCACATATTTTTTATTCATACCGTTTCTATATTCATCTACTCCCTCCGTTCCTAAATATAAGTCTTTTTAGACATTCCAATAAAGGACTACATACGGAACAAAATGAGTGAATCTACACAAATATGTCTATGTACATCCGTATGTAGTATAATAGTGGAACCTATAGAAAGACTTATATTTAGAAACGGAGGAAGTATTTTGCATCAAAGGTGGCGAAATCTGATTGGATAATTTTCAAAAAGACATGCTACTCCCCATCTTTTAGTTTATTTAGCTCATCTCGAAAATCAACGTAACCAAGGCAGAGTGGGAAAAGAAGGGGGGGGGGGGGGGGGGGGGGGGATGGGTGAATCGTGAATCAATTTTACTCCCCACTCAAACGTTTAAGATTTCTTCCTTTTGAGCAATATTGTGTTGGGGGGGGGGGGGGGGGGGGGGGGAGATGGGTGAATCGTGAATCAATTTTACTCCCCACTCAAACGTTTAAGATTTCTTCCTTTTGAGCAATATTGTACAAACACGGATGTTTTCATACACTCAGCCCTATGAAACCCACAATTGATATCGGTCTACCAACATTCCCCGAATTTTAACCAAGCTTGACCTAATTATTGTTTTTGTTTGAAAATGGTTTGAATTTATGCTGAAGTCTTAAGGTTGTAAATGTTTCGGTGCTGAATGAAATTATTTAAATTCAATACACAGAAAACAGTACACATCATCGAGATATGCGGTGGATTAATTGCTCCGCTGTCCAAAACGACGAAGCACCAAGCGTGAGGCCAAGCTAGGGGGGGGGGGGGGGGGATACCATGCAGGCAATCTCTTTGTTGGACGATGGAGCTAAGGGCATCTCCAGTCCACACACACCCCCCAATATCTTATTTTCCCATCCTATCCTTCATCCTTTAATTTCATATTTTGGGGGGGAATTAAACTTTTGTCCATCTAGCTCACCCCCAAACTTAATCCTCAAACACACTTGACCTCGCATGGAAGCCTCTCTTCATCATCTTCTTCCTTCCACGACGGCTTCTCGTGCACTAGATGATGTCCATGAGCTAGCAAGGGTCTAGGATAGATGACTCGAAAAAGTAATTCGATAGTGGCTCGGCGAGCGCGGTGAACACATGCGAATGAGTCGAGAAAATAGGCAAAATTTGTCCTCCAAGGGGGCATAGATTGGACACCTCTTTGTTAGAATGGATTCTTCTCATCTTCCTTCTCCTAGTGGCATGATGACATGGTCCCAAACGCAGCGGACCGTAGGAATCAACGAGTCGACGACGGTCATGTTTCTTTGTACGAACAATTGCTTGTGATGTTTATCCTATGTAGTTGCTTATTTGCTCGTGGTGTTGCTCTACTTGTGACCTGGCGAGAAAGGGTCGCCGTCGCAGAGACGGACGGGAAAGACGAAAAATATAGAAGTTCACCAGAATCTCATCTAGGACGGTGGGGGGAGGGAGGCAGGGGCAGGGGAGGCGCCATAGAGACGGCGGAGTGGGCCGGGGTGTGGGGGCGACGGTAGTGGCCATGGGCAGCATTGTGCATTCCCCATTTGTGAGAAGTGTCTCTTCTAGAGCAAATATAGGCTAGAGGAGGAAAATATGAGAAATGAACAGTTATATTTTGGAGAACTAAAGAAAATGTTGGAAGGGCTAGATGGGTCTTAATTTTCCTAACCAGCATTTTTGCCCCATATTTGATTTTTGGGAATGGACTGGAGATGCCCTAAAAATCTGACAAATATGATTTGGAAGGTGAGAGTATTTACCTCCGATCGGGATACTGTACTGTAAATTCAATGGAAAGATTTGTGCGTGCGTGCGTGAATCGCTGAATCGTGACGGATTTGCGGTGCATGCTAATCCGCACCATAAAGTATTGTTTGCACTGCTGCTAGTAGAGTAGAGACGCAGTGCTAGCTAGCTCATGTGTACAAGTGCCGGCCGGTACGTATGAATGGAGGATCTGCATCACTGCATGCGATATTGCGGTGATCCCGGTGAATCTTTTTCAGATCACTAGCAGCAGTCTGCCTAGCTAGCTATGGAAGCTTGATGCTCCTCTCCATGGAAGAGCTACGGCAGAAATAAAAGAAGTTTGGGATAAGAAATGAGGGGACATATGCAGTATTGCAGTAAATAAAAGATGGCGGGGCAGACCGTAGGCTGAAAATTAGCGACAGGCTAGTGGTAATCGGGCATTGGCCGCAGCTGCTTGCCTGCGTTTTTCAGTGTAATAAAACCTCGGGAAGGGGCGCTCGAACGTCGGTACGTATGCTTGCACCCTCATGCGTGTGTGTGTTTTTCTTGGATCGCCATGATTGGCTTGCTGAAAGTATTCACGGACTCCTAGTCCTAGCGGCCAGCGTTGGCGCAGCTGATTTTGATGGGTGCTTTCCGCGGCCTGTCCGTCGATCGGTCGCTCAAATTCAATGCCGTTTTCCATCTTCGTGCGCCTGGGTTTTTGCAATGGGAGAGGGTATTCTCGTGTGATTTTCTATCCTGTCCTTTTCAATAGTTTCTCTAGTGGTGGTGCTTTCAGAATTTGTTCAACAGCCGTACTGCAAAATCCCAATAGCAGATACTACATCTGTCCTGGTTAATTGGTCCCCATTGTATTTTGTGTTAAATTTTAATCAAAGATTTAACTAATAAAATATTAATGTATGTCATCAAAAATTATATTGGATTAGTATTTGAACATAGTTTTCAATGATATTTTTTTATGACATGCATTAATATTTTGTTAGTTAAATTTTTGGTCAAATTTTGACACAAAATACAATGGGGACCAATAAACCAGGACGGAGGTAGTACACGCATGCATATGGCAGTGAGGGCGTACATTGTGTCATCTGATGTGATCTATCCGTTTCAGAATGTAAGGTGTATGGATTTTGTCTGATTTGATCCTAAGGTGTATGGATCCATACCACTGGAAAAAATAGCATGCTATAGCGTCGCTAATAGCACACTACAGCGTGCAGGGAATCGTCTCACTAAATTGATCAATGTACAATGTCTCACCAATACCACGTTATAGCGCGCTATAGCACGCTAATAGCATTTTTCAGGGGTGACGCTATTTTGTATAGTGCGCTATTTTTTTCCTTGATCCATACACCCTACATCCCTTCGGGTTCATAGGGCTTATATTAA
The DNA here is from genome assembly GCA_039707655.1 of Elymus sibiricus. Classification (NCBI taxonomy): domain Eukaryota; kingdom Viridiplantae; phylum Streptophyta; class Magnoliopsida; order Poales; family Poaceae; genus Elymus; species Elymus sibiricus. The sequence goes on from CM077665.1 coordinate 489,365,541, forward strand.
AATTTTAGTTTTTCGTTTTACTCCCTCCATTCCATAATGTAGTGCGTCCTTGGTTGTTGAGCTTTAAGTTTAATCGTAAATTTAACCAACATGGGCGATTGCGGCGGGTGCAAAAATTGTACCATTGAAAACTTCATTCGAATACGAATTCAGTGGCATAATTTTTGCTCCCGCCACAATCGGTCTCATTGGTTAAATGTATGATCAAACATAAATTTTGGGAAGCGCGGACGCACTACATTGTGGAATGGAGAGAATATAAGTTTCAATTGTATTGCTCCCCATCATATGCGCAAATTCCAAGATGCATTAAATTGTTGCATGCAAAGATTAACAAAAAAAAAAGACTCAGAATACATGTAAAAGTTCTTGGTCATTTATTGCTCACGCATGCATGCATTGTAATGCAATGGTAAGCCCAATTTTTTGAGGAAAATGAGTGCATCTGTTGAGTACTTTTGCAAACTACAAAAGGTATTCCACCTTTCACCATCTACCTTGGTTGGTGAGATTTTTGAATTGAGTCCTATAAACCGGAAGGGAGAGACCGAGAGAGTACTAATTTGGTAATTCAATGCAGATATTTTTCTATAGACATGGTTAAACTTGGAAAAGTTTGACTTATGACACAAATGTATATAACTTATATTTTAGAATGGAAGGACTACATAGACCAAACTTGTATTCAAATTTGACACATCTTATTTAGTTTTATATTCAATACCTATCTCAGGTTGGAACGTTCCATTACATCGTATTTCAAGTCACATTACCATCAAAAGTTACCCCCCCCCCCCCCCCCACCCGCACACACCCCTAATTTTTTCACCGCTTGTAAGAATTGTTTATTTTTGTTAGCCGGTAGAAATTAAAAGGTCCAAAATTAAACTTGAGTTACATCTACCATTTCCTGAGATAGACTTAAACCATTTAGTAAATAGTCTATGACATCCTTTTTTTTGAACAATCACCCGGGGGGGGGGGGGGGGGGGGGGCTCCCCACCTGAATATGTGCTCAAACATAGTACTTGTTGCACTATGCTATCATTAGTTTGTATTCTACTCCCTCCGTTCGTAATTACAAGATGTTCTGGTTAGTTAAATGTGCACTGCATACAGGTTGAAATGAGTGAACAAGAACACTAAAATGTGTTTACATACATAGGAATCAGAAAAATATTAGAACATATTATAATTGTGAATGGGGAGAGTAGTATATACGTCGTCTGCTGCATATAATTCCATATGAACATGGACATAGGCAGTCCAACCTGGAAAAACAAGAGTGGGCCAAGCTCGAGCCTTGGTACGTACGTAGCTAGAAAGATGATTCGGATCGGGCTTATATGTTCCTAGCTTTTTTTTGGGGGGGGGGGGGGGGGGGGGGGGTGCTTTTAAGTTTAAGTACTAGAACAAGCATTTGGGTTGGGCTTTCAGCCTTTGGTCGTACTTTTTAGCCAGACTCGGGCTTGAGAAAAGAATATTTTTTGGGCTTCAGGCCAAGCTCGTCCCAAAAACTTGCCCGGCACGATAAACAATTAGGTTTAATGCCATAAGATATCAGTGTCAAGAGATCTAAAATTTAGAACCCAACCAAAGTAGTATTTAATAAAAAATTGCAATCCACATTGATCCCACACCAAAGGCCTGATAGAGCCTAATTATACTGGTCGGTGTGTTAGGCCGCGCTTGGATTATCGTGTTTCCTTTCGATACACCCGTAAAAAATACACGCCCCCGGACGACTGTATCGTTTCCAGCCGGAACTCAGTCTAATCCTGTAAAATACACTTGTAAAATTGATACACCAGCATTATATTACACTCAATCCAAGCGCGGCCTTAGAGTATATCACCGGCCCTTCTCCATTAGTTTGAACGATTGGGTGGACTAGTTACCCTTATATTTTGAGTCCAGTTTTAGGCATGATCAACCAACCTGAGTTATACAGGAAAAAAATTATATCATCACATTTCCATTTTAAAGATATTTAAATTGTATGGATCATTATTCATATTTATCCTTATTAAATCCATGGGCACAGTTAGATTCAAAATATGGTGGGATCCTATATACCGGACCGAATGGATGAGGGAGTAGTTACTAAACGTATTCTAGTTAATTAATTAGGGTTTAGGATTAGGGCTTACGGTTTAGTGGGCTTAGGTTTAGTGATAAATCCAACTAGGTTCACAACCAAACTGGGATCACGTTGTCCCTTCCTTATACAAAAATAACACTCCCTTCGTTTCATAATGTAGTGCATATAGAGTTTTTTAAAAGTTAAACTTCGCAAACTCTGACCAAGTTTGTAGGAAAAAACATTTACATCTAGAATGTCCAATATATATCATTAGATGTAGTTTATATTTATATATTTGATATTGTAGATATAAAATGTTTTCTTTGTAAACTTAGTCAAAGTTTGCATAGTTTAACTTTTCAAAAAATATATACACACTGCATTATGGAACGGGGGAGTAATAATTTTGTATTAGTACAATTAAGGGCAAGAGTACTTGTGTACAAATAGTTATGTCACTAACACGCTAATGCTCAAATTTTATTTTCTCCATAAAGCACAAACAGGTGCAAAAAAAATGCACATGTCTACCTATCTCTAAATATTGATTTTTAAAGCCTAATTTTATGTATATATTTTTGTAACAATCAAGAAGAGCTCCTGGGAAAAAATAGATAACAAAAGAGATTTGATCGCAACTCTGTATACTTTCTAATCTTAATCGTTAGCCCACATGTCAAAGTATTAGAACAAATGGTTCTAAGAATTGGTATAGCTGAAATTTCTCGCACCACCTTATTAGGGAGAAAAAACTCTAATAAAATAAGATGTCAATACCTATTAGGAATGAGATGGTGGGAAAGAGATGAGATAGTGTGGGAGACATAAACCTCCAGCAGACTTAGCATATCCATAGATAAGAAATCAAGGTATTTTCACGGGTCCTCCTCGTTCCGTAGTCGATTTGTTTCTCATTTCTCGTATCGTTTTTCGTAGATTAGGATCGATTACAATTTTGTCAAATTAAATTTGTTAAAGACATCATTATTGATAAACACCAACTGGAAATCAATAGATCTGGATAATTTTTATTTATATCAAACTTTTATTCTTTTAGAATTCATGTTTATCAAAATATAATTTCAACCTATTTATAACTAATAAACCATATATCATTTTTACTAAATATTCATTAATTGTGATGTTATTTGTTATACATTTCTATTTTTTACTGTTGGAAAACAACATTTGTACACCAAATGTAAATCGTATTTTGTAACAAAACTTAGCTAGTCCCTTTCCTTTTCAATACTTTGCCTTTCAAAAACACTTACATCTAATCTCTGTGTACGTGAGGAAAATAAAGCATGACAAAATCCCATACCTCCACAGGTTAATTTATGCATGCATTAAATATTAAAAAAACTCCGTATAGTTTTTTTAAATTATACTACGGTCTAACAAATATCTAGATAGCCGATTCTAGCATACGATTACATATAACGAAAAGAAAAATCTAGAGTATATTATCCAAGTTTTGTGGTTTGGTAAAGCTATCCTTTCTGCACTCTGAGTGGAGCAAGTATTGCTGGTACGGAGAGTATACTGCTAACCGACCTCTTTTAGCCAGAGTTAACCAACTGATTCTACCCAGATCTATATATAGAAGCTGCTGTTTACCTCTCCCTGTCCCTTTCAACTTGGAGTGGTTGCGGTTGCAGTGGCCGTTTTGCCTGGCCCCGGGCCACGTACGCAGCAGCATTCCATGTGACCACAGGGTTATTCCCCACTCCTCTCCCTATCATACAAAAACGAGAAGCACTCGATGGCTTCAACTGAAGTCACACAAGCCCTTGCAGGCCCCCAAACATTCAATACAGGCAGAGGGCTGAGAGAGAGAGAGGGAGAGAGAGACAAGGAGGGAACAGGGCCTTCAACAGGATGGACCTATGTATTTCAGGGACAGATAAGTGCAGGGGTAGAAATAGAGGAACTCCTCTAGGGTAATCATGCTCCTGCTTTGCCCAGATCCCTAGCTAGAGAGAGAGAGACGGAGAGAGGGAGAGAAGATCAGGGTTGCATCACCGAGAAGATATCAGAGGGTAGCTAGCCAGCCAGGGCTGCACGTACATGTTCACCGCTAGCTGTGTGGAATGAAGAAGCAGCGGCCGGCCCCTCCTGCATGCGCGGTGCGCGTGGCTTTGGGTCTCTCTCATGCAGGGCTACCTGTTGTTCGTTCTCTACTCTACGGAGGAGTACCGTTCATGCTTGACGTGGACACAAAATGTTATACTATCTTTTTTCGGTTTAAAAGACTTGCGCGTATCTTTAGGTTAATAAATAGAGAAATTTAATACAAGTTATATCATAAAAAATAAAATATATCATTAAAATTTTTAAGTCATTTATTTTTTAATGGTATAGTTTTTAGACTATACAACTCAACTTATGTTGATTAAATTATAAATCTAAAAATAGGCGCAAGCCTTATAAACAGATAGTAGTACTAGTACACGCACTGCTGCTGCTGCTGTACGTACGTGCAAAAGGCTATCATGGCTGTGAGACGGGGTATATCTCATTCTTTGGATCTGAGTCTAGCTGCGTGCTTCCCTTGACTGACTCGCTGGTTTTTGCCGATTCCGTGGCGATCCTTCGTGCCAGGGTTCTGCGACTGCCTGCTGATCGATCACATGATCCGCTGAGGGATCAATTCCATCCGAGTTAAAATAATATGGTGACCAACTGATTGTCAGGCATTACTAAAGGTCTACAGTTCATGCGTGCCGTACTGTGCGAGTCACTGTGATGGGGGCGGCGCATATGCTTTTGCTTGTGCGTGTGCGTGTGCGTGTGCGCTACTGGTAGGGCGAAGGAAAATGTAGGAAATTGTATACTAGTGTATATATAGTCTATTTTAAAATCGCTTGTATCAGATATTTTTTGCGCATGCATGGGCCACTCCACCCTCCATGAGTGATGGGAATAAACATGCCATTTTGCAACGGAAAATAAACCGCAACATAAAATATAAAGTCAAACATTTTGTATGATTTTACACAGGTATTTTCCCAACACACAAGTATTTTTCCAACACAAGTTTACATGCCTAGTTACATGTGTCATTATGAATTATTCTTAAAAGATACGAGTAGCTTACGATTTACTACCTTCGTTCCTAAATAAAAGTTTTTTTTATATATTCCACTATAGACTATGGAGCAAAATAAGTGAATCTGTATTCTAAAGTATGTCTATATACATTCGTATGTAGTCTATAGTAAAAATTTTAAAAGACTTATATTTAGAAATGGAAGGAGTACAAGTTAGACTAGATTCATCCAAGAAGACTAATTGATGTAGTAGTACTATTTTAAGTTAATCTAGTGGCAACAAAGCCAACAAACGAGAATGCACATCAGCCAGCAGCGACCTAAGGGCATCTCCAAAGCGGATCCTTAAACCGTTCGCAACTGTTAGACATGTGCAGTCTGAACGTGCTTAGCCATCCAACGCGAGCCTGTATACCCTCGGACCACCCAAAACCCCTCCCGGGCCCCGCTCCTTCATCCTTGCATTTTCTCTCCTCTCTTGCCTTAGCCGTCGTTCCACCACACCTCGGCCGCCACGCCACACCGCTGTCAAAATTCGACGAGCCCGTCACCTCCAACGGTACACCCGGGCTCCACGCCGCTTCTCCTCCGCCGCCGTTCCATAACTCTCCTCCCACCGGCGCGCAGGTACCATCCGCTCCTATGATGCTGACCATGCCCGGCAATTGTTCGGTGAATTGCCCGAGCTAAATTTTTTTGTCCCTTCTTCTTTGAAGCAACGGATTCGGATATGAAATACATATACGAGCACTGTGTTAAGGGGGACAGCAATGGATGTCGAACAAAAATTCAATCATCCATGTTGACAAAAAAATCTACACATATATGCCGTGAGGCCGTGGCACGGTACTACCTCCGTCCCGGTGTCTAGGGCATGCGCGTGCTTGTAGGTGGCCCATTTGACTAATCAAATATGCGTTACATGTCATCAAAATCATATCACTGGATTCACCTATGGATGAAATTTCTAAACATCTAGTTTTTTTTTTACATATAAAACACATTTGATTAGCGAAATTGACGACCTAGGAGCATGCGCACACCTTATACAGCCAGACGGAGGTAGTAGTGGAGATTGGTCCGTGTTAAACGTACGCGTGATCGTGTGTTTCGTCGGAAGCAGAAAAATATCCACGTGATCTGATGGCGCCGCCTGCTTTGGGGTCTCGGTCTCACCAAAACGATGAACGAGCACGGAAAAAAGAGAGCACGCAATCGAGGAAAACATAGTACTCCAGTAATCAAAGACGACATAGCAAGCGTTTCTGCCACGATAATCAGTGAATGCCATCGCATGCACGCACGCACAGAAAACCGTGGCGGCTCACTCTCGTGCGCTACAGACTACAGTTTACGAATGACACCGTACGTGCGCCCGCGCGCGCGCGCGCATGCATCGGTACCGGAAAAGTGTACGAGCACCCGCGCGGCCGCCCGCCCGCCCGCTGGGTTCGTTCGATGCTACAGTCCGCGGACGTACTCGCTTTTCCACGAAGCAATCACGGCACAAGATCCCTATAGCTACATATTCATTTCCCTTCGAAAAGGAATATCCTTGTGCACTGTAGCCACGACGGGGGTGAGCTTCGAGCTACAAGCCTGCCTAGAACTACTAGTGATTATGTCGATCGATCGAGGTGTATGTGTCGAAAGTGCTCTTCCCGAGCTCACAGTAAAATCGAAAAAAATAGTAAAACATTTCAAAAAAATCTGAATTTTTTGTTTGAGAAACATTGATGTTTTTCCCACATGCATGCAAATTTTCATCACCATATGACTTTCGTGGAAAATGCAGCAAAAAAAAACAAAATCAATGCTTCAAAATGCTACAAAAAACAGACTTTTTGGAACATCGTTTTTGTTTTATTTTTGCCACATTTTCCACGAATGTCATCTAGTGATGAAATTTTGCAAGCATGTGGGAAAAACATCAAGCTATGTTTGGCTAAGCGGGGAGAATGCAGTTGCCATATGCGGGGGCCTCTGCGCTCCATACCCTCCCTCCTCCACCTTCGTCGTCCCCACATGCCCCCGTACGTGTGTCAACCTCACTTGTCCCTCTCCAAAAGATATCGCCATGATCCTCTCCCGAGCTCTCTCTCTCTCTTCCTCTCTCGGGGAACCAAGCCAAGCCGGCCCCAACCTATATCACCCCTACCTACACTCCTATTCCTCCCAGCTAGCTCCTATATACCTAGCTGAGCCGATCGAGCAGCTGCTACCTCCCTCCCCTCCATGGAGCCATGGCACCATATATACCACCCGGCCTCTCACGTGATCCACCCACGCCCCTCCTCCTCCTCCGTCCAGCGCCCATCGCCCTCCTCCTTCTTCCTCCCACCGATCGTCATCACTCATCATACTGTAACAGTGGTAGAAGTAGCCTAGCAGCACCACCTGCCTTCTTGCTGCCATGGACAAGCAGAGCGTCGTGTGGAGGCAGCTGCAGCATCAGCAGCACCACCACCAGCAGCAGCAGGCCAGCGGCGGCGGCGGGGCGGGCGGCAATGCCGGGGCTGGCGCGACGACGACGGCGCCCGTCCGGCCGAGCGGCGCGCGGTGGACGCCGACGCCGGAGCAGGTCAAGATCCTCAAGGACCTCTACTACGACTGCGGCATCCGCTCGCCCACGGCGGAGCAGATCCAGCGGATCGCCGCGCGGCTCCGGCAGTTCGGCCGGATCGAGGGCAAGAACGTCTTCTACTGGTTCCAGAACCACAAGGCCCGCGAGCGCCAGAAGAAGCGCCTCGGCGTCGACGTCAACGCCTCCCCCCTTGCCGCCGACGTCCTCGCCCTCTCCCCCTCCGGTACTCGCACGTCCTCCCTCTCGCGCGCTCTGCAATTTGATTCTCAGGTTGCCTTTGTTTCGAGCACTGACGACCCGTGTGCATGCAGGTGCGGCGGCTGCCTCGTCGGCCGGCTTGTACGGCGCCGGCAACTGCGGCGGCCACGGTGCGGCCGTGCATCAGGACGCGAGCGCCACCACGACTTGCTGGGGGAACAGCACCCTGCAGGTAACCAATCAGTCCGGACACACTACACATGCACTCGCCACATTGCGATCGATCGATATTTTCTAGCTGCCAGCCTCCACGCCGGCACGCCGATCGATCAAATTTCAATTTCCACATGCATGCATGCATGCATCCATCCATCCATGCTAATCAGCTAATGTACATCTGCCCTGTTGGACACGCGGCAGGATTACATGGGGGCGAGGAGCACGGCGGGAGCGGGCAACCACGGCGCCGCCGCTACAGCACCTGCAACGTGGCCGGCGTGCTTCCCTTTCTCCACCAACCAGGCGCCGGCAATGCCACCACCGGCTCCGCGGGAGCTCCCGCTCTTCCCGACGGGCGGCGTCCGGCAAGAAAGCGTGGACGACTTCCACGGCGGCGGCGGCTACCATCTCCAGTCCAACAACTCGCAGTGGTGGGGAGCTGCCGGTGCCGCTGTCAGCAACAATAACAACGCCATGGCAGTCCATCACCATCATCATCATCATCAGCTGCTGCAGCAGCAGTTGCAAGAACAGCAGCAGCAGCAGCACAGCTTGCCCTTTTACAACAGCAGCGGCAACCAGCAGCAGCTGATGATGATGATGCCCAGCCAGGACGCCGGCACCTCCCTGGAGCTCACTCTCCGAGCCCCTTACATGTGAGAGCCTACTGCTCCCAGACCAGAGTGCTCCTGTCATTGTCCTACGCTATGATGCATGATCCTATCTATCTACATCTACTAGCACCACTAGTTACTTACAGAAGCATATATATGTGGAAGCATGTCCATGTATGGAACTTGTAGTAGTGTTAACTGGTAGTAGTGTGGTCCCTAAACCTCAAACTGCTAGTGGTAGTGCACTGCAGGCCAAATGTAACCGGTAGTGCATGCTGCAGCAACCAGTGTGTGTGGTTGCTTGGTTGTTTTTTTTTTTTTTTTTTTTTTTTTGAAACGAGGCAAAAGACTTGCCATTTCATTGATTAAGAAGAAGTGGGAATTGCCCGGTTAATTGACGGAAAACCGGGCTAAAACCGATACAACCCAACCCATATAACATGGGCACCACCGGCCAACCAGGCCACCGACATGAAACATGAGCTGCAAAGAAGAAAAGACATCCGCCGGGGAGTCGTAAGCGTCATCGTCATCACCGGTTACCTCCGAACGGGCGACTCCGACTTCACCATAGAGCTCCACCAACGAAGCCGCCCCCACAAACAACTACACAGAAGCAATGACGGCACATGCCAACAGATGGCCACACGCGCAAACAACCGACAGCTCCGACTTTGACGACGAGCCTCACAAAGGAAATATGCAGGACTTGCGCCGACCGTGCTCTAAAGAGCACCTCGGACACGCCGGGAAGATCCGACTACCGAAGCCCGAGCTGCGACCCAAGCTCCTCTTGACGCCCTCATCGTTGCCAAACAGAAATCAGCGCCCCCGAAACGGCCGCCTCAGCAAACCACGCGGCGAAGATGCCGCCCTTCCACGCGGCGAAGATGCCGCCATCCCACGCGGCGAAGATGCCGCCATCCACCGGTCTCAGGTTGTAGCCGGCTCCAAGACGATGCCCCCAAGAAGGAAGAAGACTTGAAGACGCCTTCATCGCCCGATCCCGCGGATCAGAGGTTTCCCTCCGGAGCCAAGGCCGCGGGGTGAGGGGTGGAGCACCATACATCAGCGACGCTTCCAAGAAAGAGCGCGACGCCCGCAGGCGCCGCCGTCGCCAGCTCCGGCAAAGGCCGGAAGAAGGATTTCTCCCTGAGATGCTCGACCACCACCATCCCGTACCGGCCAGCCACAGACCTCCACCAAACCTCCACCAAACCAGCACCGCAGAGCACCGAGGGGAGCCTCCCGTCAGCGCCCGCCCCTGCCAAACCTCCACCAAACCAGCACCGCCGTGCTGCCGGGCCCTGGACGCGCACCGCCGTCACCGCCATCGGGCCGACCGCACGTCGGGGCCACCCTGAGCGACGCCGCCGCACCGCCGCCCCCACCAGGCCTGGGGGCAGGAGGTCACCGCCGCCACGCCGCAGGCACCGCACCACGCGGAGGCAACGAACAGGCTGCAGCAGAAAACCCCCGAAGACCACCCGGATCCAGCCACGCCCGGCCAGATCTAGCGTCCGCCAGCCTCCCCGCCGGCCACCGAAGCACCACCGAGGCTCCCGCGCCGCCCAGCCGAGCAGAACCGGAGACCCAACGGGGAGCGCCGAGATCCGGAGCACCACGCCCCCGAAGCCGAGCACCGCCAAGGGAGAGGCTGGAGCACCACCAGGCCCCACCGCCGCGCCGCCCACGCGGCCGCAGCAGCCGTCAACCACCGCGAAGACCGGGCCGCCGCCCGCGCCGCTGCGGGCCAGGAGAGCCCCCGCCGCCGCCGTCCGCTGCGCGGGCTTAGCCCGGCCGCGTCATTCGGCGGCGGCGAGGGTAGGTGGAGGGGGCGGGGTGGAAGGAGGCGCCGGCGGTGTTGGGCTCCGCCCGAGCCGCCCAGAGGCGACGCGGGGGACGGGAGGGAGGGGTAGGATTTATTGACTGTAAGTTGGGCTTCTCGGTAAGGCTAAAGAAGACGGTTGCTTGGTTGTGGCCAAAGTTCAAAGTGTATGTGTGCCTGGGACACTGCAAACAAGGGTGATGGTGTGCTTGTGCAGCTTGTTAAAGGAGGAGGTAGCACAGTGGTGTCAACCTTGTCTCTCCCTTTGGTGCCCTTCCAGATAGAGGAAAAAGTTATCCTCCTGTCTGATTTCACATGAGGCGGAGGAGGAGGTAGCCTGGTTCTGGTTGATCAATCACCTGTTGAGATTTCTCAACTGTGTTTCTCTTCAGCTGGGGCTGGGGTATACTTTTCTCTTCTCTGTCCACGTATGCCCACTGCATGGATGTCAGTTTTATCATTTCAGCATGTCAGGTACGGGGATGTGTGTGGCTGTGTGCTCTGTGGGACCACGCCGGTGGAGTTGCTGGGGGAATGTCGGTTCCAAGAAAAGAATCAGTTTCCAGTCAACACATTTTTGTTCTGACTTGGGTCAGGCTGGTAGTCTGTTGGTTTGGGGCACAAAGCCTGAAATTTTGATCTTACAAAACCATGTGTTTTAATTATGTTTACATGATTGTTTTTTTTTTTTTTGCTTAATTGGCTGGTGTAAACTGCACAGGCTACAATTACTATGCACCATGGGCATGGCTTGAGTAAGACCAAGCAGAGGTAGACTTATGCTTTGAACCAAAAATGATGCAAACAGTAGTTTACCGGAGCTAGCTGACCTGCAAAGGAGTGGTGCAGATAGTCAAGCTAAAGTTTTTTTTTTTTGAAAGATCCAGCATAGCTGGCTTGATTGATTTAGCAGAAAGCAGATGGAAACATGGTGGCGATCAAATGATCAAAAGATACTGGGGTACAGATAGAGAGGAGACCGCTGACTAGAACAGAAAAATGCACCGACGCTAGATGACTATCTCGCGGCTAAATCCCCTAAGGGGCTCTCCAAAACCCTTGCTCCAGCAATGCACCATTGCTCCAGATTTCTTCTGATGGCAGCTAGGACATCCCAAGATCTTGGTAGTTTTCCTCGGAAATTGCATTCGTTTTTTTCCTTCCATATCTCCCAAGCGATCATCACGGTCGAGCTTCTCGCCCCTTTTCTGTTCTGCTTTTTTGTTGTCTTGGCAATTTCGCTGGAAGTAATTGTCGAGGCGACGTGAGACCTTTGAACAGAGGCCAGGGCAGCACCGCCTTGCCACGATGCTGCCTCGCACCAGATGCTCCTGGACAAGGGGCAGTTCCATATCAGATGCACCAAAGACTCCAGATTTCTTACACAGAAAGGGCAAAAACAACTGTTTTCCCACCCTCTTCTAGTCAAGCTAAAGTGCATTACCTATCGCGGAGTGCACTTCCACCACCAAATTACATGACCAAATTGCACTAGAACACAGATTAGCTCACGAGCACTACGTGCGTACTGCTCGATCTTCCTAAGCATACGCAATCGTCTCCAACTCCTGCATGTGTGCCATCAACGAATTAGTGGATTGCTTCCTTGAAATATATCAGCCATAGCTGAATCTTCAAGTGTTCTTTGTTTCGGAAGTGATCACTCTCCACTGGTTGCAAGGGCTTCTCCTGATCAGGGATCATGAGGTGGGATCACATCTTCCTGCTAAGACCGTGGAAGAACCGGTGTTTCCTTCTCCTAGAATGCTTCTGATGTACCCTCGACATGACGTGTGGTGAGAAACAAACCTAGTACAGCAGAGGGCAGAAACAGAGTCACAAAACTTTATTCAGTTCAAACATCTTTAGTTGCTAGCTGACATATCTAGTAACACTATCTCTGTAAGTTGGATACATTTGAGGTCAAACTATCTTATTTGGTAATGCAGATTCCACTAGCCAAAAAGTTAAATATGCATGTACCATAAAGAGATGGGTTGTTCCCCAAAGAGGCTTCATATGCTGCTATGCACACCAAAAAGTTCCGGAAAATCGAAATTTAGAAAATTAGGTTATTCTCTAACAGAAGGAACCACACCTTGGAGTTATTACGAATGTCATAAGCAGAAAGTGCAGAATTGTCATCTATCAACTTCTCACTTTGATGTGTCAGGCAGTAGTTCTCCCAAATATGCTTCCTGGGACAAACATAAATACTTAAAGTGGAGTTTGGAAATTCTTGGTATCCTTAACATATAATACTGAAAGAGAAAAGGTTGATAGATGCCACAAAAAAGTATGCCGGTTCTTAATAGAGAAATGGATGAAAACAAGGATATTTCCGGCTAAAATAATAGAGCTAAATGATCAAGTACATCAAGAAAGCATTCCGCAAGTAGTTTACATATGCAACTAGTGCTGAGAACCACATAAATCATTATGCCTTTGAACTCCATAATTCAGGAAGAGATGGATACCAAGATGGCACTTTCAGGAACTTCAATACAAGCCTGACAGCTATTACCTCCGTCCCAAATTACTTGTCTTAGATTTGTCTAGATACGGATGTATCTAAAACGTGTCTAGACACATCCATATCTAGACGAATCTAAGACAAGTAATTCCGGACGGAGGGAGTATTATATTTGAAGCTATATTATCAAGCCTAGCTAACAACAGTAAGGTAGGATCTCTAACTAGTTTTACATTTGTACAGCTGAACTTGTATATGGGCTTAACTTAATACCAGTAGTTGGCAGATGCCCAACCATATTAATTATGGAGTTGTAAATTGTTTTCAGCATCTAGTAATGTTCATTCTGTACAGAAATAAAATAGTCGAGCCTTCCCAAATCTATAGTTTATCATAAAGCACTGCAATCTTCATACTACATAGTAAGTAGCTTTTCTCTGACAAGTAGGCACAACACTTTCTGACAGTGGTAACAAATACTGATGCCAAATAACTCTTTGCGGCGAGTACTACTGTGATATCAGACAGCAAATGTAGTACTGTCCTAGACAAACCTATAACCACATGGCTGAATCTTCATTGAGTTAAGGAATGGGGTTCATATTTTAGAGTTTACAATGCCATTAAACATCTTAGAGAGCAATTTCTTTATATGCTGAGCTCAAACTACTTTCAAAAAGACAATCTTCGAACATTATATCCTCTATAGTTTGAACTGAAATAGATAAGTTATGATAGGGACCTTAATTCAAATGGGTTTGACTAACCTTGTGTACACACATGCTAGTCAATACCAAAAAGGTCAAGTTCAGTGCAAATATCATGCTAAAAAACAAAATAAGCTTCAGCTTGGATTCTCAACGTCTCGAGCTATTTCAGAATCCAAGTGAATATTGTAGATCTTGTGACCTTGATGTTATTCAGATCATGATGCCTATCTAAACCAGTACCTTTTGGTAGATCTTCAGTGACTGAGTGCCCATTGTGTGAGACATTAAATATCAAAGAGTGTTATCATCATATTCGACTGACAAAGCATGTAATCTCCTAGACGGGCTTATAACAACATAGCAGAAGCTTGGAATTAAGAAAATAGGGTCTCAAATTAGAACTTAGAAGGTTCTTGATTTTTTGGAGAGAGGTAAATAAACAGTGTAGAAATAAAACAGGCTTGCACATTCTGAAATAATCGTAAGGCAAACTCGGTCAGCAGTTTGAGCTAAAACTACTTCCAGAATTCAAGCTTGGGAAGATATACTTTCCAGTTTCAACTGGAACGCACTAATACAGAGAGCCTAGTTTGAATATTATATTTTCGTTAAAGTTTCAACGGAAAGACACTAATACAGAAAGCCTAATTGAAGTTGGTTTGACTAGCCTTGTGTACACACATTCAGCTATTAGAGACCAATCAGGGTCAAGTTCAGTCCAAATTCAGAACATTTTGAAGAACATCAAGTAACTAGATCAACTTGTGTTAGCATGAATCAAGGTGATGCCATGAATGTCAGAAGGCATCATCCACAGAAGAAATACATTCGAGGCATTCCATTGATTTAGGAAAAGATCTTATTCCTTACCATGAGATGTGACGGTGGCCCATCTGGCCCTGCTCTATCTCAGTTATCTTCTTCCTGATAGCCAGCTTCAAATCCTTGAGCGTAGCAGTGTTCAACACCGCGACGTCTTCACCACCACAAGAGAAGACGGATTAGGGTGGGGATAAACGCATGGCAAGGGATTTGGACAAAAATGTGGGCGGGGTTCGAAGAGGGCCATATACCGAACGAGGTGTTGTCCAGCTTGACCACGGTCACCCTCATGGCGCTGCCGAGCTCGAGGTTGATGAGCGTGTCCACGTCCGCCAGCGATGGCTTCCTCGGGACGTCGGCCAGAATGGGGTCGTCGAGGAGCGCCGCGAGCATGGACTGCAGCCTCGCCTGCTTGGCCTCGCTGCTCTGGTAAGCGGCCACCTCCTCGGGCTTCGCATCTCCTGCCGAATCCATCGCCTCTCCACCGTAGAGTGCGAGCGCGATTGGCTCGGGACGCGGCGCACACCTCTGCGGCGGCGGGTGCTCAACGGCGGCGGCGCTCTGGCGAGATGCGGTGCCCCCTGGAAAAGGGGTTAGGAGGGGGACGGAAAGGTGCCGAGATGCCGACAGGTGGGACCCAGCCCCGGTAGAGCAAAATATGCCGGACCGCCCCGGCCACTGGTAGCCGTCCGATCGGGCTGCCGGGCGATTTGGACGGCGATCCCCATCGTGGCGCACCTCGTCGTCTTTTATCTGCAAGCTTCTAGTCGCATCGGGTCGCCGCCGCCAAATATATTCCGCCCGCCTCTACCTCGTCGACGTCGTCTCGGGGTCTCGGCGGGGAGCCAAGGAGCAAGCGCCGCCGCAGCTAGCGAGCTCGTCTTTCCGAAGGTGCGTGCAGGCCGAACCGTAGAGCCTCTCCTGCCATCTATGGTCCCGTTCCGCCACTCGAAGCGTATGCATCCCCTAGGTTTTTTGCTCCGCTCCGGCGATTTCTGCTGGGACGCTTGTCCCTGTTCCTCGCGTCGCCTCGTAGGTCAGCCGCCGGAGCTCGGAGGTGGGGCGTGTCCTGCTGAACCAACCCTAGCCCTCTAGGCACTGGCGAGTAGGGGTCCTGTTCTCTAGATTCACTGCACTAAGCTTCAGGTGGTTTGGATGGCCGCAAATTGAAACACGGCCACAAGCAATTTGCGGTGTCATCTGTAACTTCGGTTTCATTAGCGAGAGATGCAGAGGGCTATATTTTTGTTATCATGTAACAATAAAACTTTTATCATGTATAATACACTAATACATTTATGTTATGTTGGCTAGTGATCTAGGAGGATGGAACTGAAACATATGCTAATTTGATTTGTACTCACATTATACTGGCTTGAGTGACCTGGAAGGCTGGAACTCATGCTATAAGATTTATTTTGTGGGAAACTGAAGTAGCAATCAGCAAAGTAATTAATAATATACGCTGGTATCTCCTATATGTATGCTGTATTTATGTTATAGGTAGTGTCCTAAAACAATTGTATGTTGTTAATTTTCATATCGTCAATGAAAAGTAATATCATGCTCATGATATATAAATTTGTTGTACGGGAATTATGCTGTTAAAGCCATAGGATGTGGTGCCTATCGAATTGATAAGATACTCACTTCGTTTTCGTGTTCTTTACTTCTTTAGTCTTTACAACATTTGATTGTCTTTGAAAGCTTTCGAATCTGCATTCAATTTTAATTATATTGGATATAATTGTGGTAGGGGCACTGTTCATTCTGTTCTTATATGGGTATAGTTGTGGTAGGGGCACCATAGTAGTTGTGTGATATAGTTTTTCACCCCTCACTTAGAGACTTCAACCTGAAACTTCGCATAACTAGGCAACTGATTTGGTTGGAAATGTTTTGGACCAGCTTCCAACATCAAATTTTGTATATCTAAGATTTATAACCTCTGAATGTTGTATTGTGTGGTGGTATTCAAGGTTTATAGATGTCCTGCTGTCATACATTTCTAGCTCCACTACTAGTTGCTGAAAATGTGTGCTATGATGTGGCTTCCGTAGAAAGCAGGAAACATAAGCCTACATTCCTGTGTGCTTTTATGATGGAATATTTTTTATGTTTGGTGGGGCTCTAATGACATTAAATGATTATATTGAAAAAAGTAGCTGGAATTTGCAACCATGGAAAAATGTCTGAAGGGACCCTGATGACAGTAAATGAATACATGATGGGGTTGAATTTGAAATCATACTGTTGTTTTGTCAATATTGATTACGAATTGTAGTGGTATACATCCCATTCTTTAAGGGCAATCTGTTTGTGTGTTAATTATTTCACCTTTGATGATGTAGAGCTTGATGAATTACTAGTTCTAAAAATAGTTTTAATGTTAGGAATGTTATCTTGTTTATTTCTGTGCTGGGAGGGGGGGTGGGGGGTATTGTGGGGTGGTATTCAGGGGTTTTAGTTCATTTGTTGTCATACATTCTAGCCCCCTTGCAGTTGGTGAAAATGTCTGCTATAATGTGGCTTCCGTAGAAAGCAGGAAACATACGCTTACATGTCTGTGTGCTTTTATGATGGAATGCTTTTTATGTTTAATGGCACTCTAATGGCATTAAATGAATATAATGGAAAAACTGGGTGGAATTTGCAACCATACCACTGTAGGGATCCTGATGACAGTAAATGAAGAAATTGGAACGATGGGGTTGAATTTGAACTCCTACTGTATTTTCGTCAATGTTGGTTATGAATTCTAGTGGTATACTTCCTTTTTTTTAAGGGCAATCTGTTCTTGTGTCATTTATTTCACTTTGATGATATAGAACAGTAGAGCTTGATGAATTGCTAGTTGTAAACATAATTTCATTGTTAGGAAATATTATCTTTTTTGTTTCCATGCCGGGAGGTGGAGTGGGGGACACCTAAGTTGCCACCGGTTGCAAGTTCAACAAATAAAGTGCATCAGCAATTTGCTTCTCCTTGAGATGCTACATCCAAAGCTCCCGTAACCTAATTAACAATTTGCTTCTCCTTGAGATGCTACATCCAAAGCTCCCGTAACCTAATTAACAATTTGCTTTTTGTTGGGATGCTTCACCACTTTATTCCTTTTGTGAGTGCAACCATTAGCAGTTTGCTTCTTGAGATGCCACATGCAGTGCTTCAGTCAACTGAATTACCACTTCTGTTATTCTTAGGGATGCCTCACCATTTTATTTCTTTTGCTAACAGCCTAAGATGACTAGATTCTGACAAGCATCGTGCTCCTGGTTTCACAGGTTAGCATCTTCCGTCAGCCATGGCGAAGCATCACCCCGATCTCATCATGTGCCGGAAGCAGCCCGGCATCGCCATCGGCCGCTTGTGTGAGAAGTGCGACGGCAAGTGCGTCATCTGCGACTCGTACGTGCGCCCCTGCACCCTTGTCCGTGTCTGCGACGAGTGCAACTATGGCTCGTTCCAGGGGAGGTGCGTCATCTGCGGAGGGGTGGGCATCTCGGACGCGTACTACTGCAAGGAGTGCACGCAGCAGGAGAAGGACCGCGACGGGTGCCCCAAGATCGTGAACCTGGGGAGCGCCAAGACCGACCTCTTCTACGAGCGCAAGAAGTACGGTTTTAAGAAGAGATAGACGAACGGGACGGATTCTTCGCCGGGTTTGCGGAACCTGGGCATCATTTTCTGCTGTTGGCATTTGATCGATACCAAGAGTAGGTTTGCCGAACGAAACAGCGCTGTATTCGTGTTATGGTTCCCTGATGATGATCTGTAATAATAACTGTTCCTGATGTATGGTCTGAAGCGGGTCTAGCTGGACTCGCAACTGCTTATGCGGTGACATGCGCCGTGACTGTTGTTGACTTGAAATGTGGATTGAGATGACTGGCTTTCCGTGCCGTGTCATTGTCTTGGCCGTTGCAAGTTGCAGCGACGTGGTTGTTATCTGGAAATGAAGCAAGCTGGCAGCTGATGGCGCCTAGTGCGCTTTCCATAGAACCAGCTGGAAGTACTCTGAGATCAGTGTACCGTCTGCGTGGCTGAGCCTGTGGACAGTAGCGCCCGGGCATTTCCAGAATCTCGTATCGCAGCTTTCAGATCCCACAGGATTGTGGTTTCTTCAGGTAGAGGTTACATGTGGGATGTGGCCACGTAGGGTTACCTCTGTGACCAGCAAAGCGTTCGAAAGCCCCAGGCTGGGATGATAAAATAAGGCACGAAAGTCAGCGAATCAAAGTGGTCAGGGGGGGCATAGGGCACGCTGAAAATACAGCAGTACCGCCACCGTGATGATGGCAGTTGGCAGGAACGGAACGCAAACTGCGCACTTTTATCATCGTCATCATTCATCAAGTCCCTGTCGAAGGAGGAGTTCCTGTCCGGTACGCCTCCTTAATAAGAACCTTAAAACGCTAGCCTCCGACTAATCTGCTTCTGTCAAGGAGTACTGGAGAGAGCAGTACGGTACGTCCCACGGACTTTGCTGGATCTGCTAACCAACGACCAGTAAAATTACGTGCCGTCTTGCATGACCTACCGGTTGAGGATGGTAACGACGGCCTGATTACGTATTTGCCCTCGGGACAAGATGATAGGTGGAGGGCAACCTGGTAAATTCACACCGAGCTGGCTTGGATTTCGGGTTAGGTTAGGTTTATGTGTAGACTCCGATTAGATCAAATCGTAGCGGCATCGATCTCGGCTCGGCTGGGTGGGGTGGGAGGCTGCGAACTGAAGGAGAAAAACAAGGGAGAAAAGAAAGAAACGCAAATCGACGCGACGACAAATAAGAAAAGGGAGAGGGGGCAGGGCAGAGCGGTGCCGACGCCAGCCGCCACATCCTCCGCCTCCTCCTCCTCGCCCCTTCACCACCTCCCGTCTCCTCCCCCCTCCCCTCCAAATCCGCCGCCGCCGCCGGGGCCCGGAGGGCGTAACCCTAGGCGGCCCCGATCGCGAGCCCTCCCGTCCGTCCGCGGGCCCGTTCCGTCGATCGCCAACTAGGTGTCCGCGCGTCTCGTCTAGACCGGATTCGATTCGCGGTGTTGCGGGGGGTAGCGACGATGGGGTCGAGGCGGTCGCGGCGCGTTTCGTGGGCCACCGGACCCAGCCTCTGCAAGGTACTGTCACCAACAACACTTGATGATGATGATGCTAGTTTCAATCCGTCCCGCCCAATCGAGGAGGCGGGTTCGCGCTCGAGGACTCGTCCGTCGCCTTTGCCGATTTTGATTTGCTTGATTGATTGCGTGCGTGCTTTGTTTTGTTGATTGAATGGTTTGATTAATCCGTTGTTGCGTGAGATACGATCTTGCTGTATGTATGGATTGCTTTTGTTTTATTATTCTCTTTGGAGATGCGAGATGCGTGGCGCTGCGTGTAAAACGATGAGGATGCTGTCTGTCCGATGAGCGCGGCGGAATAGAATGAGATTTGGATTTCGTTCTGCGGACGTGGCAGGATTGCTGGCGTTGCTGACACGGATATTTATACAGATGCTCATAGCAGATAATTTCAGTGCGCGATTAACAGACGACAGAACAAAACGCGATTAATTAAACAACCTCTGCATATATCTGTGTATCAAACAGCGTCAGGATGCCCACAATGTGGAGGGAGACGAGCAAAGGGGAAATCGAATGTGAAAGATGAGTGAAAACACTTACAAAATATGAAGTACTGCATCTCGTATAACAACATAATACCAGCTGGGAATTTGGTGCATTACAGTATCCTATATCTCATATATTTTAGACAATATATGTATATATTATTTGATCATCCCTGTCATGTGTTTAGGGAAGCGTCGTTTGTTTCACCGTTCTCTGTGGGAAACGAGTAGTTGATTGATTTAAGTGTCAATTCAATTTGGCCTCTTCTCTGTTTCATGAGCCCATGCCAACGTATATCCAGCAGTATTACTAGTCACCTAGCACAACAGCACAACAGTACAGCACGTGGATTCACATAACTTGGGCATGTGCAGTTACATTTTTCTTGCTGACTAAGCATGTTCAAATTACAGTGTCTACCATACATCCAACTTTACTCTGTTAACTAGTGATTGGTTTGTGTACTGCTGGCTGACTATTATTTCGTAGTTTACAGTTCATGATCTCCAGTAGGTCAGAAGTCTTGAGTAAACATTGTAATGTTTATAAGCGGGAGATGTTACCCTTAAATTTTTAAATACGAAAAATAGAATATATATCATGCTTCACTTCTATATCACAGGCTTTATTCCTGCCGTAATAATGCCAATTCGTCAGGTTATCACTGTCTACAAAAAAAAAAGTTATAAGACAGGAACAAATAATGCACATATTTGAAGTTCAGAATGCAACTTAAACCTAAACGAGATCTACACACACACAAAAAAAAACACAATACAGATGGCACTGTTTTGCATTTCCTATCACCAAGCAAACAGATGACACCGTTTTAAATATCCCATCCTCAATGAATGTGTTCAACTTTACATGATTAAATTCAAGTTAATTCAGAAATTTGTTATCCACTAGGTTCTACCATTTTCTGGAAAAGAATGATATTTGTCCTGCTAAGCTATGTGAAGCTCTTATAATCTATCACATTGTTTTTTCTGGAATTAGAGGCATTAGATGGCCTTTTTTTTTTGACATGGTTCAGCAAAATACTTTTTATATGCTATAAAGTACCAATGGTGAACTTTACTTTATTCATCTGTTCAGCATGAGATACCATTAATGAGATAATGCATTTATTGGCTGAATCCAAGTGAGCATTATGTATATGGAAGCTTGTCGTGTCAGTTACCATCCCTAAGTGATTGCCTTTGGTTTCTGTAAGGCCAAATATTTTTTGCTCATACTTGTCATTACTTGATTTATTGTCTTGTTAATTACTTTGCAGTGATGCTTGCCGTTACTCGATTTTTTGCTCATAGATCAGCTTCTTACATGTGTCCCAAGCACCATGATGCTAAGTTTAGGTTGATAAGTGTAGGCATTGACTCCCTGGATCATGCGTATCTTTCTTGGGTCACACTCATTACAGGCTTTTACAGCAAATGCTTGCAAGGATAACAGGAAACGGTGCATATGTGCATATATGAATTTTTATTCTAGTGATATCATTCCATTTGCTGCTGCACTATGTGTAAATCGTTGATATGATTTTCAGTGTCTGTTGTTGAAAGCCTGCATGGTATCCAACATCATTACTTAGCTTGCACTACTTATCCATCTAGAAGTCTTAAGCAGTTGTCCTGCCTATAGAATCTTACTGGTATGTCACAGATGACATAACCGGTCCTCAAAATCTCCTTAAAATTTCTTGGAGATTAGAACGCCTTGATTGAGCTACATTACTTCAGTTATTGATCGTTTAAAGTCCTGAACATAGGTTCTGGTAAGAGAAGAAAATCATCTTCTATCTTACCTGATTCACATTGAAGTCTAAACCGCACTAATATTTTACATAACTGCTCCTCAAATCTCGTTTCATTTTGTTTGAGATCAGAGTCCCTGATTGTGCTACTATTAATTTTCTTGAGAATTATACGAAATCCTGAATCGAAATTCTGTGAAGAGTCAGAAGAAACTCATCTCTCTGTTACCTGATTCCGATTAAATTTTATAGACACCATTCATGACATCTACACAATTGGCAATTTTCTTATTCGGTAAAACATTGTTAGTTGGATATAAAGTCAGTCGTACACCTTACTCACCGATAAAAGATTTTATTTGTGGGTAGAGCATAGCCAAGCCCATTTTTGCGTTATATATCATGTGCCAATCCTGAAGAGAATACATTTTGTTAATTTGGTTCAAGTTGTGCTTTGTATCAGTTTTTGTATAGTAATTATCTTATTGCTCATTTACATTATATCCAAGTTCAGTGAGTAAGTGTAGATTTTTGGTTCCAGTCATTAAAACATTGCAAAATGTAAATATTAAGAAACTCCGCCTCATTTATTTGTTAATCTGTCAGGTAAGGCTGTTTATATCTGAGGATTCCCCTTCTCAAGCTGGATTAAGACCGCAAGACAATCTCCAAGCAAAAGGCTCAACATCCTTAATGCATGCAGCTGGCCCGAGTTCAGATGATTCCCTACCTCCGGGTTTTGAGTCACTGCAGCCAGCCAATGACCTCAGAATTGACATATCTCAAATTCCACTTATTAGGTGGAAATGCCCACCACATGTAAGGCTCATGATTTAGACTGCCGTGTTACACAAACTTTCTAGATATTTTTCAATATCATCTCATTTTTCAACATTGCCTTGGTTTCAGATATTGCTGAACCCAGGTTGGCAGTTTGCCTCTGGAGAAGAAAGCAGGGAGATTCCTGTACAAAATGAGAGAATGTTTGGAGTGCTTGAGGCTATTTATCCACGTGCGTCGAACATTCCTCCAAAGTAAGCAAGCTTCTCATATGGGTTTACAGATTCTCCATTTTAACGCTTCATATTTGTTATTCATAAGCTCTTTGTGCCAATCCAGCCCATTTGTTTCTCCTGATGTGAAAGACGCTCATTATGATGACTCCGGAACCCCATTGATTCCTGTGATCCCTGTCGAAGATGATGATGCTTCAGATCAGTCGGAAGGCCCAATGGTTGATCAACCAAATGATTACCATCAATCAGATAAGTATGGCGCTGCAAACGATGCGCCACAAGTGTCAAATGCTCCAATTACTGCTGCACAACAGCAGCCTCATGGATCCACATGCGTTGAACCTGATGTGTTGGCTGCAGCCTCTGCTGCATACACTGCAATAATGCAGAGCAACCAAAAGGGAAGTATGGTTGACCGAGATCTGCTGGTTAAAATACTGAGTGATCCTGTACAAGTTGAGAGGTTAATGAAAGAATACAACCAAATTAGACAAGAACAATCTACCAGTAGTTCTGTTGTTGCCCCAATACCACCAGGTCCACCACCCCAAATGACAATGAGTGCCCCTTCCTCATATTCCAATCATATGACAACTTTCCAGAACACAAATTCTACCCTGCCACCTCCTCCACCAATGGCCCCACGGCCAATGATGAATCGACTACCTCAAGGATATCCTCCAGTTCCCATGAATCATCCACCAGGCTCTAGTCCAGCTATTAATCTTCCACCCGGTTCTAGTCCAGCTATGAATCATCCACCGAGTCCAAGTTCAGCTATGAGTCGTCCACCAGGTCCAAATCCAGCTATGAGTCGTCCACCAGGTCCAAATCCAGCCATGAGTCGTCCACCAGGTTCAAATCCAGCCACGAGTCATCCACCAGGTTCAAATCCAGCCATGAGTCATCCACCAGGGTCAAATCTAGCTATGAGTTATCCACCAGGTTCAAGTAGTCCAGCTATGAATTTTTCAGGTGCCCCACCAAGGGCTATCAACTATTACAAAACCCTCATCCATCAGCATGGTGGTGAAAGGCAGGAATCACTTGAACAACATGGAAGGCAGTTTGGAATATACCCCCAATCTGCTCCTCCCCAAACCAGTGGTATTGATGCTATGAATGGTGCTTCTATGACGAACAGGGATATGAAAACGAGGCCAACGAGACCATGTGCTTACTTCAATGGCCCGAGAGGGTGTCGCAACGGAGCTAATTGCACGTTTCTACATGATTCATCGGCCCCTTCAAGGCAGCAGGAGCAACAAAACGGCTCGAAAAGATTAAAGCTAGACAGCAGAATAGCTGGTCGAAACTGAGCTGTTGGCTGCTATTCAAGTTTTTGACTGTTCTTTGGTTCATTACCTTTTTCACATGCATGGTTCAGTAAATATTACAGCCGCCAGCTCCCTGTCCTGTTTGACTCCCTCCCAGTAGAGTGCCTTCTCCTTTAATATAGACAAAAAGATGTTCTGGAGGAAAAGGGAAATATTTCATCCTATATTGGAGCAAGAATTTTACTGAACCATTACACACCGTTATCTGTTGAAGGACTTTAAATTGTGGCTAGTTTCATGCTACCTTAATGGGGATTGTTCTCGTTTTAATTTTTCTGAAAACTGATATTTTTTTACACAATGTTAACTTGGTGTGAATACTTAATTGGACTACAAAGACCCAATCATGATAATTGCTTACTTCAAGAAACTAATCATTATATATATGATTGTTCTTTTGGTTTCCTGTATATATCAGTGAAGAATAGGTTAAATTACATTTGCATGATTTGTACTACTAATCCCTTTCAAATTTTGAATGTATTGCCTTATAGAGAAAAATATCATTGTCTAAAATATCATATAGTTATTATTATATTTGTCATGAAATATATTTCATATTTATATATTCATCATTAAATATAATTTCATGTTTTATTTTCATATAATACAACATGAAATATATTTTCATATTTTATTTATTTGTCATGAAATTGTTTTTCGTATTATTTTTGTCATGAAATTGTTTTAATATTCTACTTATTTAGTACTGCAACTTTTGATATATTTGGCTATAAAATTGATCAAACTTACAAATATTTGACTTACACAAAAACTAATGCACCTTATATTTTGAAACGGAGGGAGTATAATGATTATACGTTCACAACCACCTATAATTTACTTTGTCTACCATAATGTATGGTGTCATGAATAAAAAAACCTAATGCATGGTGTAATATATTTTTCTATATAAAATCAAACTATGTAATTTTGACCATGTTTATAGAAAAATGTGAACATTTACAATACCAAATATATAACATCCGAAAATATATTTCTTGCCAAGCCTAAAAGGTATATATTTGGTATTTTTTAATTGATGGACATATATTCGGTCTTGCAAATATAAACATTTAGAATACTGAATATATGATGTACAAAAATATATTTCATGATGAACCTATTTATTTGTTGTTTGTAAAAGGCTGGTATTTTTGTTCTGTAAACTTTTTATCAACATAAATTTTTATGCAAGACAAGACTAAAACTAATAGGTGCCACATTTTGGCTCGAAGAAAGGAGTGTATCGATCGTAAGCTAATATCAGAAGTACAAATAGACCTTTTTCCCATCTTCTAAATAGAAGAAAACATAGACTTTTTTCCCGCGTCATACATGCATGCAACAATCACACTCATCCTCCTCGTGAGATGTCATCGAAATCATCCCGTCTCGTGTGTTTATCGCGGTTTAATTACTTTCTTTCACATCGTAGCAAGTCATCGCGATGCATGGCAGCTGAGTTTACGTGACTATAATCTGCGCACACGATATAGCCAGTTTGGAAAGCGTATGTACCGGCGTACTCACTGTATTTTTAAATATAAGTCTTTTTAAAGATTTCATTATGAACTATATATGAAGCAAAATGAGTAAATTCGCATCTAAAATATGTCTATATATTTGTATGTAGTCCGTAGTGAAATCTAGTTACATTTAGGAAGAGGGAGTATATATGTACGTGCGTGCATGCATGCTTTTTTCCCCGCTTTGAGCCATGTCAAAGCAATGCTGGTGACTAGGTAACCAACCACCTAGCTTAGCTAGCTACTGGTCACTGTCTAATCTAGACCAGTCAATCAATATTGCGTCCGTACGTGTCATGAGAGTTCGTTTCCGGTACTGTGTACTACGTACTACCGAGTACCGACTAACTGCTCCGGCCGGTAGCGACGTGCGTGCGCGCCGCTGCCGGAGCAAGCAGGCGACGATCCGTGCGTGATTGCGTGTCCATGGTATTCGTGTCGTTGCGCCAGCTTCGCACACAGCACGCACGGCACGGCACGACGGCGACGTCGCTCCGCAGCATGGACGTGGGTGCGGCGGACCATGCGCGCCGTGCGTCCAACCGATCGAACACCCACGAAAACGTCTCGGGCCTCGGTCTCCCATCCACACCAGCTGACCAGCTCCCACGTTTAGCTGCAATGGCGTGAGCTCGGGCCATGAGCGCATGCATGTGACCCAACCCAACCCAACCCAACCCCAAAAACGACAGAAAGGATGTCCCGCGGTTGTTTCCGAATTCACCGAACAAGGCTTCGTCCCGCTTTATTTTATACGTAAAACAACAACCAAGCATTACAACCATCGTTACAACACAAAACGAAAAAGAAGGTGACAAGCATGTAAGACGCTAAAGAATAGGCTCCAAATGCACTCCGAACATGCTCGGCCTCGAAGGGGAGCGGGCTCCTTTGCATTTCAAATTGTAAGCTATTCCAGAACCGTTTGAATTGATTAGGAAGAAGGTACCCGGTGCGGATTTTTGGAACCTGCGGGCAGGCGCACCCGATTCGAAAAGAGTAAAAAAATATCAAAAAAAAAAGTGAAACTTTGTCGAAGCAAGCATTGTCTAGCGTATCACTCACGTGTAAAGTTTTGCGATGAAATGATTTATGTGGTATTTTTAACAAAAAAGACAAAATTGCACCAAAATGTGTGAATAGTAATCTTGATATAGTGTTGGTTTTGTTTTTCTAGAATGCCACGAAAGTCATTTTGTCGCGAAACTTTACAGGTGAGTGGTACACTAGACAATGCTTATTCCGCAAAGTTTCACATTTTTTTTACTTTTCTTTTGCGAGTCACGTACATGTGCACCCATGTCTCAAGGTGTATTTCCGAAAGAGTGAACCTTTATACTACCGGAGAAATAGCATTTCTTGACATGCCTCTATATGGAAAAGCCCGCACGACTACAAGTAGAGAGGATAACTGGTCGTTGGTGCCTAGAACACCTCATCTCAGCCATTCCTTGACTGCCGGTAGTTACATACAAATTTTGGACTCTTTCTACAAATATTCTCTCATACCCCCTTGTGGTTGCAACCATCTCATACCATCACAAGTTATTTCGCTCACTCATTCTACTCCTTGCAAGCCACTCCACATCACTCCATCCCACTTCATTCCTTGCAAGTCACTACACTCCACTCCATCCATCTCCACCATAGAGGAAGAGAGATCCAAGACAAGAAAAGAAGAAATAAGTGTTGGGTGATTTCATGTTCACTTAATTTATTCTTGGAAACCCAAGAACTCCTCCTTCTTGAATCTCTACACCTCAAGTTGAACTCCTCTTTCTTGGAAAGCCAAGTGTGGACTACAGCAACTAAAGGTTGAGGATATCTTGTAACCTTGTGAGAGAGTCTTCCTATGGATTCTTGAGAGAAGCTTTGATTGGAGATTTTTCAAGGAGTCAAGTAACTTTGCATTGCTTGTTAGTCTTGGATGGTGAGCACATACTAGACGGTTAGGGGTCACTTGAGAGTGCATCACGGATGGTAGTCCAATGATCAACAAGTCATTGTATCGGATTAACGGAAGTTCCATCACCACTGGTGACCTCCTTATTGCTCGTCACTGGTGGCTCAAGCACCACTAACGTGGCTTCCCGTTGACCAACCCCGTGTTCTTAATTGTTAGTGGTAGTTACAATCTCAGACTCTCAGTTGATCACATTCTGCAACACATCACTGATATGCAGGATTGATTAGCCAGTTAGTGGTGCTTAGACTATAAATTCTAGAGCTTGTTGCTAGCCAGTGCTCGCGCACCTGATGTAGCGAGCACCATCGCTGCTTGCTAACCCCCTTCCTTTCCTTTGATAAACTATTCCCTTCCTTCCCCTTCTCCCCTCCCCCTTCTTTTATTCTCCTCTCCTCCCAAGTTTGGTCCTTCCTCCGTGAAGATCTCCGCCCTCCTCAAAGGCTGCTTGCCCTTGGTAATTATCTTTGAATGTCGTTTTCAAGAATGAGAGATAAAAGCACCTATTTTTGGTGCTTGCGATTAGGCATTGTGCTTTGACTACTCGGTCTAATTAACTTTATGTGGTAGAGTACAATCGATGGATTGAAGTCGAATGCATGACGACACTACGACGCCTAGTTCCTCCAAGGTTATGAGTGGGTTTCTTGATGTCCTTGGGCGAGATATGAGGAGTTGGGTGGCATATAGATTTGTTGTTTGTGCCAAAGATGCAAAATTGTGGTAATGTTCGAAAGGAGATGGGGCGCGCATGCACATGTTGAATGGAAATTCTATGGAAGGTTGTACACGTTGAACATGGCATGGTGAGGAGGTAATTTTTTTTCCAGTGAAGGGTTAGATGAATAGGTCAAATAACATGGTGGTAATATCTACCCTCAATGGTGATATGCGAGATACGAGGAGCAATTTGCCTGAAATGGTGCAGACGTTCACATGAAGGATCAAGTGGTGAAAGACTCAGAGGATGGAAGATAGGTTGCCAAGCTCGCGACACTGCTAGAAGACTCACAAACTTCTGTGCCCATGGTTGCGATCTATGCACACGCGTCTGTTAGTCATGCTACAACTTATGAGGATCAAGACATCCACAATTGTCTGGATACAAGCTTGTATGAGGCATTGTCTTTTGTTATAAATTTCCTGAGTGACAACTTGTTGTCTAAGAGCACCAACGAAGGAAAGAAGTTTGTCCGTCCTCTTGGATTGCAGGTATGGTGATTCCATGCGTGTCTCAGTGACTAATTGCTTTCTCTCTCCAAGAGTTTTCAGAGCACCATATCTTTTGACAATTATAATAACTTTCATGGCTTGGGAAAACTACATCACCTTCACACATTTGATTTATTTAATTAATAGGTTTCGGTTCAAGTTTCATATGTAATCTTATGACCAACCATAATCAGCAGTTGTTGATTCAAGACGGTAGTTGAATGCCTTCTTTGCTTCTTAGGGTTTGAAAGAAAGTGCATACAAACTAGGCTTGGAAAAATAGATTTATTGCTGATTTTTTTAATTTACTAGGCTGGTCATAGTGGGAGTAACTTAGTTAGTAACATAACACACCCCAAGATAAGTTAGCTTATGTGGCAAGTAGTTAATAAAGAGATAGTTGTTTGTGGTATCATACTTTGTTACTATAACATAACACACCGAAAGCAAAACGAGTCTACATCTAAATAAATGAAGGGTTGCATGACACCACATATATATTACTACCCACTATGAATATAGTAACATAGACTAATAACATATGCATGTTACTAGTCTAACTTAGGATGGTCATAGTAGGTATACATGGGAATGATTCTATATATCCAATTGCAATGGCAGTGGTGGAGGTAGAGTGCCATGCATCATGGGCTTTGGTTCTTATCTACATTGAAGCAAGATCCGAATATTATGAACACAAGCACATTCACTATTATGAGTGATAAACAGAAGGTACAGTGTATTGAACTCTGCTGTAATATTTGTTAACTAAACTCTGTTGTAATACTTATTAACTGAACTCTGCTGCAATACTTGTTAACTGAACTTTGATGCAATATTTGTTAACTAAACTTTGATGCAATACTTGTGAACTGAACATGGCCTCATCAAATTTGTGCAAGAGCATTTTCATGACTCTGAGCACAAGTTCCGTGTCAAACACTTGTACCAAAACCTACATGCAGTCCACAAGAGAGAAACTATCACGCAACAACTCTGGGCTTGTGCAAAATCCACCACACCAATTGTCTTTGAGCATAATATGAAGAAGTTGAGGCAAGACAATCCAGAGGCATATGCATGGTTGGAGGAGAAGCCACCAAATCATTGGTCAAGGTTTTTTTTAATGATTTTTTAAAACATGACATTCTTCTGAACAATACTTGTGAAGTCTTTAACATGTATATGAAATTTAAATGCTGTAGCATGTTGTTGACGTGAAATTTATTAGAACACTTATTTTGTTGTGATTTATCTGAAATACTTGTGAACAATGCATGCTCTTTTCACCAAATTTTGTTGTGATTTTGTAGGTACATATTAGAAGCTAGAGAGCTACCAGTGATGTCTATATATGAGAGAACTAGATCTCAATTAATGCATAGGCACGTGTCAAAGCAAAAAGAAGCTCTTCAGAAATGGACAGGAAATATAACTCCCAAAGTTAGGGACAAACTGAGGAAGAATGTGGAGTTGTCAGCAAATTGCCACCCAGAAGAATAAGGCATGGGTGTATTTGGAGTTTTGTCAAATGAGAAAACATACATTGTGGAGCTGAACATGCATTCATCTACTTGCAGAAGATGGCAGCTTACTGGAATTCCATGTAGCCATGCAAATTCTTGTTGCAGGCATGAAATAATTAGGCCTGAAACTATGGTGTCTTCATGTTATTCACTATAGACATATTTGTGTGCTTATGGAGTTCAGATATACCCAAGTAGAGACAAAGATGAGTGGGCTCCGGTTAATGCAACACCTGTTCTACCACCACATTATGAGAAAAGAGCTGGGAGGAGGAGGAAAAACAGGAGGAAGCAGCCAGAGGAGAGTGAGGATGGCACTAAACCGAGCAGGCATGGAACAATTATGCATTGTGGGTATTGTAAAGGAGCTGGCCATATAACAGAAGTGGATGTTTACAACTGAAAGCTGCTGTACTAAGAGAAATTGGAGAGGAGGAGCAAGAACATGTAGAAGAAGAGGAGCATATAGAGGAGGAGCAACATGAGCAAACACAAGATAATGTTTCCACCAATCATACTAGTGAGAGGAGCACAACTATAGAGCAACCTAGAGCACAAAATCAAAGGGGCAGAAAGAGAAAGCCTACTGACAAGATGATGAAATAGATGGAAGAAATGATGGAAACGACAAAGAAAAAGAAGGCCAAAATGGTTATTGATGAGAATGAAGATGTTGACTTCCCAGTGATCCTAACTGTAAGTATTTCAGCACATCAAACTTGAAAATGTATATAACAACTAGTTACAATACCTGACAACACTTGTTTGTTTTTTAGCACATCAAACAGAGAACAATGAGGCCACAAATGGACCCAACACAGCAGAAAGAAAGCATGGTGCACATTTTGTCACATGAGGTACCTGCTATAGAATTGTATTTCAATTTGTCTCAGAGAGCACACACTAACTGTTGGTATTTGTAGGGCCCGGCTAGAGGAGTTCCTATTTGCACGGTTCACCTAATACCAGAAGAAAGTGCCTTTGTAGCAGAGCACAGAGCCAACTTATCTGCTGCTACAGGTTTTGCACATCCAGCAACTGGACCATCCAGAGGTAGAGGAGCAAGAGGAGCCGCACAACCTGGCAGGGGCAGAGGCAGAGGTGGAAGAGGTGCTGCACAGCATGCTGCAGCACATTCAACAAGAGGAAGAGGAGGTGTTCCAACAAGAGCAAGAAGGTCAAGGGGAAATTCAACTAGAACAAGGGAGCTGGAAAGAGCAAGGAAACCAACAAAGACAACGGGGGTGCAATGGCTTTTATTTGGTGAAGGACGAAGCACACATCACTCACAACAAGAGCCAATAAAATTCCAATCTACACAAGGAGCTCCAGCAGATGAAGAGTGAAATGTTACTGCTATATTGTAGAACTATGAGATGCAGATTGAAATGCTTTTATTTTGTCTTGCTATATTGTAGAACTAATGATGTTTTATGTCTGCAAGAACTGGAGCTTTAATCAGTTTTGCTGAGATCCTTACTTAATCAGTATTTGCACTGTATTTTGCTTCCGAATGAAACATATAGTTCAGTTATGAACTTATAAACACAGACATTTCGACCAATTTCAGAACATAACACAACAGCTCTTAAACACACAGGAAGTTCAAATCATTTCATAACATCTCTTACACTAACAAGTTCTGACCACAGATACAAAACATAGCTATTACAGTACCAGCTCTTACACTAACCAGTTCAGAACATATTACAAAGTTGCACATACAAAACAACTAAAACACAAGTAGGCATCTCCAGCTACTGCATCTCCAACACTACATCTGCTTAAGCTTTGCCATTTGGCCCAGGGCCAGTGCAATCTATCTTGTCGTGCCAGGTGGTGAAAGTGTGCTTGCGGCTTAGATCAGCGCCTTCGTCCTGGAGGAATTCATCAACCAACCCTTCCGTTAGCAATGGCCCATGGTCAATGACCTCCTTCAGATGCATTATCACTGGAAAGTCAATTGTCCCACGATCAGTTGGAGAGGTCGAGCGCGGCGGTGAATGAGCATTCTCGTTGTTGGAGTCTGGCATCCAAGACTGCAGAGGAGGTGTCGGGACAGACACGGTGAGCACCTTCGGCACTACACTAGGGTCGCGTAGCCACGCAGTGCAAGGCAGCACCCACTTGTGTGTAGCTGGGAGCATGTCGATGAGCTCGCCGTCGACACCGGCGAGCACCAGGTTGACGGTGTCCGGTTCCCAGGCCTCTTTCGGTAGCCCCTCCATACTAAGCGTCGTCTTGTACTCCAGCTTCGACGGCTTGCCACGCGACCAACTTGACCACCTCTGAAAACCAATTCTGGTGCCGCCGCAACGCACCGACTTCGACGCGTGCACCACACGAGTGCAATCCTGTAGTGAGTCGAACCGCACGAAAAAGTGGAATGGTGGGCAGGTCACCTCCACCTTCATGGCCGACGGCCGGATGGCACAATGCGACTCCAGCGCTGCGACGAGTGCCTCCGGCATCACCATGCTCTGCAGCTGTCCAATGATGGTGGCGTACAACGCACGCCCGCGGAACGCCTGCTCGAGCGCCGCCATGCTAGCAGTGCGTGCGATGAGAACGTGGCCTCGCTCGAGACGCATATCCGGCTCACCGCGTTGCCACACCTCTTGAGGGAAGACCCGCGAGTCCGGGATACGAGACCATGCAACCACTGGCGCGGACGAACTCCCTGGAGTAACAACACCGCCACTACCTCCAACGACGACGGTGCGGCTACCCAGTGCCACGCTGTCCTCGCTGACGCCGGCGCTTGCCACACTACCTGTGACAGCGACTGCGGCACGGCTACTGCCGACGGTAGAGCTAGCGGTGCTCCAAACAGAAGGGATGCCACCACAACTCGAGTTCTCACTGTCGTCCACGCCGCCACCCATCTCGCCAGCTAGGGATTTGGTATTGATTTGGGAACTGGGGATTCGATTTCGGTTCGAGAAGAAGAACAGGGGAAGGGGTGTATTTTATCAAATGTAATTTTT
The DNA here is from genome assembly GCA_039707655.1 of Elymus sibiricus. NCBI lineage: Eukaryota > Viridiplantae > Streptophyta > Magnoliopsida > Poales > Poaceae > Elymus > Elymus sibiricus. The sequence continues at coordinate 489,399,063 of CM077665.1, forward strand.
GCATTAGGGCCCTCATAATTAACCACTAGGGTCTTCTATGCAAAAATACCATAGGCGACGAACGACACGTGCGCCTCGCGTGACCCCCGAGCAGAGAAAACAGGGCAAGTGTCCGGTCCAGATGGCTAGTGTGACCTACACACGCCGGCAACGCAAGTTCTGTGACGGGGTTTTCTGGTTTGCAAGTAGTGTGACTTAAGTGCACCCGCAAAGCAAGTTCTCAGACCGACAGTGCCTTTTACTCGACTAGTAACATGCATATGTTACTAGTTTATCTTACTACCTTCATAGTGGGTAGTAACATGTATGTAGTATCATATAAGCCTTCATTTATTTAACTATAGACTCATTTTGCCTTGGGGTGCATTATATGACGGTAACATATTATGTTACCACAAACCCCTCTCTCCTTATTAACTACATGTCACGTAAGCAAACTTGTCTTGAGATGTGTTATGTTACTAGCACAAACAACTGATTCTTCTTCATTTATTTTATCCACGAGTGGAATAACATTTTTTCCATGCAGTCGGCATTGCCATTTTGGCCTCCTGGTGGCAGTAAAAAAAAGTAGACATATATGTTTCTCACAGTAACAGGGCAGCATACAAAATATGAAGAGAATATCATTGCACCCTCTACGCAAGTATAGTCCGATTTAAACTATTCAAAATCTATTTTATGAAGAAAAAAAATCCAAATCAGAACATGTAAATATGACGAGATGTGTTTTTTTTAGTAGCTGCTCATGGTGTTATCGGAAGTATGGATGCTCACAAGCAAAGTATTTGGGTGGCAATTTGGAACCATTCGCTTTATCCTGCATGCCTCTTCCGAGGAGACACAGCCCTCCGATGGGAGGGGTAGAGCCACCGCGGTGGCCTCGGCCATGGTGGCCGTGGCAGAGAACAAGCTACCGATGCAGCGCCTTATATAGAGAAGGTCGCCGCGACTATATCTCGCTTCACACAAGATGGAAGGATCTTTCGCGTAAAGACAATACAGTAACGGGCTGGACCAACGCTAGTAAAACAGGAGAAAAAGGAAGAAAAAGATGGCTGGCAGGGATTGGGTCCCAGGTCGCCCGGGGCAGTGTGAGGTGTGCTGGCCATCACGCCACGCTTGCCTTAGTGTAATATAGGCGGCACGACTTACTTGAGCGGAAAGACGCTAGATTTTTTAATTCACCCTTTTTCATTTTTTTTGTTCTTTGTTTGGCCTTATAGTTCTTCTCCGGTTTTCTTTGGTTTTTTTTCGTTGTTATGCTTCGGCTTTTTGTTTTGTTTTTCTCTTGGTTTCTTTCATAGTTTTTATCTGTTTTTCCTTTCTTTCTCATTTTTACTTCCTTGTGTCTCCGTTTTTTTTGTTTATTTCTTAGTTTTCATTTTTTTTATTTTTCTTCTTTATCTGTTTTCACAATCCATTTTTTGCGTTTTTTATTTATTTTATTTTCATTTCCTTTTTTCTTTGGTTCCTTTTTTGTTTTTCTTTATTTCTTTTGGTTTTCATTCTATATTTTTCATATCAAGAACATTTTTGAAACACCTTCTAACATTTCTCAATTACGAGAATAATATTTCTTAATACATGGTGAACATTTTTTCTATACACATTTTTCATATTTTCCAAATGCTTGGTTAACGTATTTCAAATACAAGATTAACAATTTTTTAATACAAGTTCAATTTTGTTTCTGTACACATTCCTAAAAATTCTTACAATACTTGACTAACATTTTCAAATAAAAGATTAATATTTTTTAACACATGGTCAACATTTTTTCGACACACATTTAATATTTTTTCAAATGCTTTATTTAAATTTTTTGAACACATGCTCAATATTTCTTCTATATAGATTTAATATTTTTAATACATGGTCAACATTTTATCTATAAAGATTTCTACATTTTTCAACTGCTTGATTAAAAAAATTCAAATACATGATTAACATTTTTTGAAACTATGGTCAACCTTTTTTCTATACACACATTTAAAACTTTTTAAAATGCTTGATTGATTTTTTTAATATATAAGATTGACATTTTTTAACACATGGTCAACGTTTTCTCTATACACATTTAATATTTTTCAAAGGCTTGATTATTGTTTTTCAAATGCACTATTAACTTGTTTTAATACATGGTCAACATTTTTCTTTATACTTTTAACATTTTTAAATGCTTGATTAACATTTTATAAATACAAATTTAACAATTTTTGAATATATTATTACAATATTACTTTTTTTAATACGTGGTCAACATTTTTATGTACACATTTAACATTTTTAATACTTGATTAAAATTTTGAAAATACTTGTTTAACATTTTTTAAATGTACGATCAGCTTTTTTCAATCACATTGTAGATTTTTTGTATACATTTTTCGTACACATGTGAAACATTTTCTTTACACACCTTCAACATTTTCAAATGCTTGGTTAACATTTTTTCAAATATTTTATGTGATTTTTTTTGTAATATGTTTAATTGAAATATTTGGAAGTATAAAAAAGAAGTAAAAAGGAAATAAGAAAAACATTAAAAAAAACAAGGAAATGAGGCCGTGGGTTAGGTTCTCGAGAGCTGCTCGTTGGCCTGCTAGCCCAGCCCACGTAGGGGTCGACTGCCCTCCAAATAACAAGACAGAGATTGAATTAGTTTGATGGCGTTGGTTTTTTTATACCAACCTAAAAGAAAATCCCAAATAATAAGTGACACACGTGTTGCATGAAGCACTCCAGCCCTGACGTCTTTACAACTAATAAAGTTGCCATCCGAAAAAAACAAGCAAAAAAAACTATGACTTGTCATCCATAAAGGAAGTTGTCATGCTTGACAACTAAACTTGCCATCCTCACGTCATTAAACTTGGCATAAAAAATATTCGGAGTTGCCATGTGTTCATGCACACGTGTGGCACTTATCAGGGTCCAAGAAAATTCTAGATTTCTTTTACCGGGAAAGAGAAATTGCCGACGACAAATTCCAGCAGACAGCTAGCTAGTTATCACAAGAAAGAAAAGTGAAATCTAAAGCATATGAGCAGCAACTCCTTTTAAAAAATCCCGCAAAACTGGTTTTACGGGATGATCGTACAATTTAAGGGAAGTTATCCAAAAGGAAATTTTGTTAGTTCCTGTAAATCTATTTTTAACTTTAATTAAATAAAAAAATTAGATAATTATCGAAAAGAGCGGCACGAAGCACCATGCCAGTGTTTACGGAAAGTAGGGGCAAAAAAGGTCTCTCCAACATTTCCCGTAAAGTGGTCATAACTTTACGGGAAGATCATCTTCCCGTATATCGGTGGAAAAAAAAAGAAAAAATGTTAGTTTTATGGGATCCTGTAAAAGTTTTGGTCACTTTACGAAACTATTGTTTTTGCCCTAACTTTTTATAAATGTCGATTATTTTGGAGATACGGGAGCTGTTGGAGATGCTAAACCAGAGCTATGGTTGGGTTATTCCGCAAAGGTGTAGGAAATAAAATTATCAACGGCATAGGCGAGAGGAGAGGGGAGTGTGTTTACCGTGGCAGTGAGGTTAGATCCGACACCAAAAGACCTGAGGTGGGCGGCGAGGGGAAATGGGAGGCAGAGCGACCGGAAGGCGAAATAGTGGAAATAGGTACCATTAGGAAGAACTCATAATGGGAAATGATAGCCAACAAGAGACTAACCTAAGGGTTTACTCATCGTTGGTACAAAGTTCGTGAGTAAATCTAGTAAAACTAACATAAATCATTTGAATCAATCACTATACTGAGATGCAATTAAACCAAGCGGGTCACTGCATTAAGACAACACAGTTGATCCAAACCACAAGAAGACGCGCCAAAACTGATGTTGGCAAAAAAGAAAGTTACGTTGCAACAAAGCATATTGGGCACCAAAATAATACCGAAACACAGAACATTGAGTCTGGCAACATGCATTTTGTTACAAACCAAGGAACTGCCACGCCCAGTCTAGACCAAATACAGCTCAAACCATACATGATCTCTAGAGAGTCGACACCACACCCCCTGTGGCTCAAATAGGCTGAAATTGAGAACTATATTTCAGGGAAAAGAGGGGCATACTCAACACCCAAGCTTAGTGGCATTCGTGCTTTGTGGTACTCTGAATCGGGATCCACCGACAGCCAATACAGATGCCACATACACTCTTCGCAATGTTGGTCGGCCTCAGGGATGAAGTAGCGCCCGCATGTCGTACAACGTTTAGCCTGCAAGAACAAAAGAAGACGTCAGACCTCATGCAAACCAAGTGTGGATGATTAATGCCAAAATGCTGAAGTGGAGGAAGATCACTGCTCACCATTGGCCAATGTCCCTTCTCGTTTAAGAACATTGTGTCAAACAGAACCAAGGGCAAATAAAACATGGGGGCACAATGCAAGGCCCTACTACAGTACCAACTAGTAAGAAACTAGGAACGTACATTACCCCCTTTGGTTTCATATAAAACTATTGTTTTGGACAATGGAATGGACTTTAAAACACAGTTTTGACCACTAGTTTTTATTATAATATGTTCATAGGATCAAACAAATTATATTGCCAAAGTACTGTCCATGACAAGTTTGTGCATATTGTTTTTAAGTATTTTGTTAGCGCATTGGAACTTTATTTTGTAAGTTTGACTATTTATACCTAAGAGATTGAAAGCCTGAAACCACAGCTTTTGGAAGGGCTAGAAATTACTTATCCTCTTACATTAGTGATATCCATTACAATTAACTTACTAAATTAATATGAAAGCAATAATGGTAAAGGAACAGAGCAAACTAGCTCACCCAAGATAGAGAAGGCACATGTCAATCAATATTTAATGACATCACGGAGTTAATCAGCAAAATATATGCAGGAAGGAGCGGTGTGAAAAAGTAAGCTGCATAAATCTTGACGTGATGTAGTAGTTTCGTACTGGTATTTTTAAATCAGACTCCTGATTTGCTTTGGAAATTAAGCTTGTTAATTTTTTAACTTCAGCATACATGCCACAGGAAGAGTGAGTGATATTCTCTCACTCACTCATAGGGTATATAACACACAAATGTGAAATATCATGTATCGCCTAATGACTACAATACCAATCCATTCAAATCACTACAAGAAAATAAAGAAATTAATGAAAAGCATGGCTGAAAAAATTCATGTGCCAACGATACAATTCACAGATGTTTCCTTGCATTGCACAGAAAATTGTATCCGAGAAAACAGAATAAAAATAAGAAATACTCACCTCAGAAGCAAAACTGCTGTTCAAACTCAACAGATTTCCTGTGTATATAGCAAACAGTCTGGAGCCTGCCATCTGAAATTCAGTGTAACTCTCTGAAACTGGATCATATATTCGCAGCAAATTTGATGCACCGATGGCTACTCTGCCATCTTCCAAAACCAGCAAGGGTTGTGCGAAGAGATTTTCGTACTGAAAAGCTATGCTATACTTCCTATCCCAGAGGCATTTCTCAGAGTCGATCAAAAACCACAAGTCCAAAGGGTAACCCAAAGGATCATGGAGCATAACCAAGAACCCATTCATATTGACCAGCGAGAGCTTACGGCATAGATCACTGTAACTGCACATCCCATTGCCGGACTCGACAAAGTTGCGCACTTGGATTGGACCTCGGAGAGTGCCCATCCACTCCTCTGTCTCCAGATCGAAACAAGCAACACTACATGGCTCGACACGGTCTCCACTATATGTTAAGCGGTGGCTTCCGAAATCCAACAAGAAGTAGACAACTCCATTGACAGCCACACTTTTCTTCGAGGCACTAGTGACAGGGCACGGAGGACATGGTCTCTCCCTCCATCTTGCATTGCGATCGCCAGCGCCACCAGCACCACCAAGGGTGATGACCTCGGAGATCATCGGCTCAGAGCCGTGGCTCCAGCTATTGACGCTAACGCATCGGAGGGCCTTGTACTCTCCCGTGGAGACAACCTGTCCCAACTCAAAGGCATAGGAGAAGAAAGCTCTGACATGCGCGCGCTTGTAGGGCAAAACCAGAGTATGCCCTGTGGCCGGGTCAATTACGTGGCCGCTTGTGTGGCAATTCTTCTCTCCGGTCACACAGATGAGGTCCAGGCGTGTGCACAGCAATGTGGCATCCTCTATGTTGGTGGTCATCAGCCTGACGACATGGCCAGACAAGTCCATTATGTTGACGGCCCCTCCTCCGTCTCCGAGCAGATCACGGATGCATGTGACAATGAGCGGCCCAGGGTGCTTGGACTTGTGCGCTGCAATGAAGAGCGGGTCGGACAGGAGGGACCTCCAGGATCGGCACACGGCTCGGAGGCGGCAGAGCGTCTTTGCCGGCAGGCGCAGGAGGATGTCACGCAGCACGTCTTCAGGCAAGACAGCGGCACCGGCACCGGCACCAACAGTTGGCTCGGCTTGACTGCCCTGCGCAGCACACGGTGTTGGCATTGCCATCGCCGACGATGCACGATCTGCAGTTAACAGGGCACCTGTTAATTTTACTCGGCAAATGTGGCAACTGACCAGCAAACGCCCGAATACATCAAAGTTTTTACTCGGGCCGTGTTCGGTTAATCCCCTCCCCAAGTGTGACTGAAGTTGCAGACGACACGGCACATGCGAATCAAGTGGTAAATAAAATACTACTCCCTCCGTCCCTAAGTATAAGTTCTTTTAGAGATTTCAATACATACTAGTACATACGGAGCAAAATGAGTGAATCTACACTCTAAAATACGTCTATATACATTCATGTGTTCGTGTTGAAATCTCTAAAAAAGGCTTATAGTTAGAAACGGAGGGAGTGCAATAATCTACCCGTCCCCCGTTGTGTCTCGCACGGGCCATGAACTGAAAGCTAGTTATCACAAGGAACGCGAAACCTAAGCCCTAAACGTAAAGGGGTAGGGTTAGGAAATCAAATGGTCAGCAGCGTTGGTGAGATGATGATAGGAGGGCGGGAGCCTTTACCACATCGCAGGAGCGGCCGGCGGTGAGACGAGAGGCGAGGCGAGCGCGGACGCTGGACGACCGGATCAGGGGGAGGCGGGGCGACCGGGAGGCGAAATGACGGCGAAGCCGGCGAACCGACTGGGTTGATTCTTTTTTCCCCTTCTGATTGATGGAGGGTTCTTTTCTTTTTTGAGAGAGAGAGAGAATTCTGATTGATGGAGGTCAGCAGACGCCAGGACAATGGGCTCGCATCAGGAGCAGGCCCCGGGTCAAATCAAATGAGTACCTAAACGCTAAAATCAAAAGTTTAGTGGTAAAAGTGTGATTCGTTCTATTAATAACGGAATTTGAAATGATATACTTAAGGCATCCTTAAGTTTTTTTTATATTTCGATGAAAACTTTAATTCTTATAAAGGATTAAATCCTTTTCCTCTCAATAGCATATTCAGGAAGAATATACATTCTGGCGATTTATACCCAAAGACTAATTTAAATTGCATCCAAAATAAAAATTGAATTATGATATGAGTACAGAGTCGCGAAGCATAATTTTGAGTACCTGACCCGTGCAAATATTAAAAGGGCCCATGTAAAGCAATGTCGTAACGCTAAACGCAGAGCGGTACCGGGGACCCGAAATCACAGTTAGTAGTTCTTACAAAGGTCACTTCCTTAAAAAAAACAAAGGTCACTTTCACTTTTTCGGATTGCGACAAGTACCGTGCTGCATATGCGAGAGTTTTCCTTTTTTCGCAGTTTGTTCAAAATATTTTCTCTCTTAAACCGTGTGTCCAAATCTCGAACTGTTTTCAGCGTTGAATTCCTCCCGTCAAGATCTTCAAAACTTGATCCCATATTGATAGGTTTTGACAAACTTTTTTTTTTCATGAAAAAACCGAACCGAGAAAATGTTTTTTTTTTATATTTCGAAAGAGGAACGCGCGTGCATCTAGCGCAAGCAAACCCGTGCCTCTCGCGGAAGGAAAATAAAGAAAACATGTTTTTTTTTGTTTTCCGAGAGGCCGTGGCTCTCGCGGAAGAAAACCCGTGCCTCTCGCAAAAGGGGAAAAAAGAAAAACGCATTTATTTTTCCGTTTTCGAAAGCCACGGCCGTGCCTCTCGCGGAAGCAAACCGAGGCGGTGCGACCGGAAGGCGAAATGACGGCGAGCGACCGGCGAACCAACTGGGTTGATTCTTTTTTCCCCTATCGATGGAGGGCTCTTTTTTTTTAGAGAGAGAGAGAATTCTGATTGATGGATAGGTCAGCAGACGCCGGGATAATGGGCTGCATCAGGAGCAGGCCCCGGGCCCAATCAAATGAGGGCCTTGGTTTGTGGACCCTGTAAATATTTAGGTCCCATATAAAGTAATGTCCACAACTCTAGAAGCACTCGCGGTTCGGGAGTCACTGGCGCTAGCGGACGATCTTTATGAGCAACACATAGCCGTCGCCTCTGATTGCAAGATTGTCATCGACGACATTAAGCACGGGAGTGCCACTGTGTATGGAGCTATTATTAGGGAAATTGTAGACGGGTTTAGGTCCTTTCAGTCTTGTCTTTTTAGTCATGAATTTAGGAGCTCGAATTTTGAAGCTCACAAACTAGCGAAGCACGCTCTTTCACTTGGGATTGGCCGCCATGTTTGGTTAGGCAATCCGGATGATCTTTCTTTCGTCCCTGTAAACATTGTGACGACATAAATAATTAGCTTCGAGGGTTTGCCTCAAAAAAAAATGTAAAGTAATGTCGTACTTAGTTCTCAAAAAAAAAAGTAAAGCAATGTCTTTTAGCTCCAAAAAAAAGTAAAGCAATGTCGTTTTGTCTAAAAAAAAAAGGTAAAGCAATGTCGTAATGCTAAAGGCAGAGCGGTACCGTACCAAAAAAGAAATTGTAAAGCAATGTCGTTGGTTATGTTGTGACACTACGGAGGAAATTGTCAAAATTCCTCAACAAAATAACGAAGGAATTGTGGGGGAGAAATGTAGTACAAAGGAAACAAAGAGGCAAAAGAGAGAACTAGTCCACTTGTTTTTATTGTATCGTGTGAGAATTAATTGAGCATTAGTTGTATAGTACTTGTATTGTAGAACACCATTATCATTAACACAATTGCGCATTATCATTAACTGCAGGACTTTTTGATATTTTGGATGTGATCCTCTCTCATACAGAAGAAATACACAGAATTTAACAACAAAAACTTGATCCAAACCAACATGAACTTCATTCGACATCGGTGGCAACCGGCGACAAATATAACAGATCATCATTTTTCCAAATCCACACTGCTGTTGCTCGTTCCAATACAAGTCAAGTAGGATATGTATTACACACAAAAGAAATACCACTATCAGTCAAATAACACAACCAATAAGATCAACCAACAAATGTACATATATGATGAAGCTGCTGCTCTTCTCCATCAGTATTCCAAGAAAAAAAATATTAAGAAACGACTGACGAATTAGAGGGACCTCCTGCGGCGATAAAACAAGGGCGCGAGATGAGTGCTTCTAGATATTTGATTTGATGGCACCTCGTCGATGTGCTGCCATCCATCATATATTCCACCTCTTATCTGCGCACATAAGAAAATATTGAGAGACATAAATTATGGATGGTATATTTTTACGGTTCGGTAGACTTCGATGGTAGTGCAAGACATCCTGTGGAATTTACTCTAAGAAACGGAAAGCAGCATGTAAACCAAAAAATTACTACCTTAGACTACTGTGCCTAAGTGACTGAAAACAATACAAAAGGTCATTACCAAATGTTATTACAAACTAAACTTCCCAACAGAAATGGATATCAGGATAGAGCAGGCCTATAGAATGTTATAGCACTTACCAGATGGATTGTGAGGTACAGCAACGCTGCTCTTCACATTTTGCTGAGCCTGGGAAGATGACCGTTGCATGCGAGGAGATGTCTCGTTTTTACCGTTTGTGATGGGCAAAGAATGCCTCTTCCTCGGGTTGTTGTCTTGCACATCTGGGCTTAACTTCGGGGATAGAGCGGCCGCCTTTGCTCTTGCAGATTCTGTGAACTGCATGTAACTTGGCAATGGAGTGCTGTTGCTCATGCGAGGTTCTTGATCAGCGTTTTCAGACTTGGCAACCTTGCCTGAGCTCTCTCTCTTCGCATGCTTATAATCCTTTGACAGATTATCTGTGCTGCTTCGGCCGACTGAATTGCTGCTTGGACTAGTCAGGGACCTTCTGCTTGCATGAGACTTCGATTTTTTGCTCTTGCTCTTGCTCTTGCTCTTGTTGGTATTGACAGAGACCTCACTTGATGGTGTGCATTGTGATTCCGCAAAAGTGGTTCGGCTCATGGGAGTTCCCTCAGGTGACTTGGCATATGATCCTATAGACTCCTCTATTTGGTCATGCAAATCTGGCTTTCCTGATCCAACATGTGCTTGGTCAAGGACAGGATCTGTGGCAATGGCAGGATTAGCAACATCACCATTCAGTTCTTCCTCTTTCTCTGGCTGGACAACTTCTTCGGAGGTGTCCTTCACTTCAGAATGTAAAACATGGGTATCTTTCTCAGCATTCTCGCTGGCGTAGTTCCGACCTCCAAGAGCTCCCATCTCCATTACAATCTCACCACCATCAGCTTCTGATCTATCTGGTGAGTCAAGTGTAGATGAAATTGAAATCTCAGTCCCACATTCTGAAGCAGCAGGTATGATTTTAGCATCATGACCAACTGTGCTTCCGGGTATGACTGTTTCAATATTTTGCTTGGGTGAGGTACCGCCCTGTGAACGGGGAGTGTGCACCTTCGATTTGCTTGGCGCATCCAGAAAAGATGAACTGTTGGACCTACTGACTGCCGAAGTCAGCTCTTCGAATTTCATCTGTGCAGCAGCAAATGCTGGATTGCAGGCCTTTCTTGCTGCGCTTCTAGCTTCCATCTCCGGTGACTGCTCAAGATTATATGCATCCATAACATCCTCACTGGGGTATTCAGATTTTTCAGGAACAGGACTGGGTTCACTTGATGGATCAGTTTGGGTAGATTGCTGACCAGAGAAGTCGAAAGACTGCTCCACAACATTCTCTGTCTTTGAATCAGTCAACTGTTCAGCATCGGCATCGGCATCGACCTTTTCGATCAACTCTGGTGCAGAATCATTTTTTATTTCCAACATAGAGGTTTCCTCTGGGACACGCTCAGGAGCCTCCAGTCCACTAGAATCAGATGACCTTAGTGTCTCTTCCACAAAGGCACTAGAATCAGATGGCCTTAGTGTCTCTTCCACATCATCAGACAATAACTTGGGGAAAGAAACGTCTGAGTCCAAAGGGACAGCCTTTTCTTCATGCTGAGCATCTTCTTCCATCTTTTCAACCACCAGCCCACTATTTTCTGCATTCTCAAGCAAGTGGCCTTCGGTGGTTGGCAGAATCAGAGTTGTCCACCTCTCCATCCATTTCCAGGTAGCATCAGTTTCAGAAGCATCACATCGTATGTTCATGGATTTGGAGGTTGACATGTTGTCCATGAGCTGGCAGAAAATAACACGGTGTGAGCACGAGGAAATCCAAACTAGAGATAGTGAGATGGCACTAGTAGTGGGTAAGAGTTATTTCGTCTCACCTTGAGAGCAAATCCATTGTGAAGTAATTTCTCACTTGAAGAACGGACCAAAGTATCCTGTAACAAAAAACAGAAGACCATTACTAATAAGCAAAACATGGTAAAAAAAATGCCTACCGAGGGTGCTGCTCAGCATAATAACACAAAAGATTAGGATTATCTTGCACATTTGGCAGAGAGGAATAGAATCACCATGGAAAGTAATGATTATGCAGAGCATAGAATTTCGCAAGTGGACAGATATCACATCTCGGATGGAAAGTTTAGATTTCATGACACAAGCAATAAATAGACAGACCTGGTTGCTAGCTAAAGGGATTTACAAAAATTGCACATAAAATCTGAAAGCTTGATTTATTTTTTCTCTGTCTCGTTCTGGTGACAGATAGAAAAAAGTTTCTCGGTGTCAATCTAAGAAGTCTTATCTATAAACAATATGTTGTTTGATCGAAACAGGTAAAATTAAATTATATTGAGTAATGTTGATGCCATGATGTTTCCTCCCAGAAGCAATGCGAGTGATAATAAATATGTTATAAAGGAAAATATATTAAACAAGATTTTTTACTCACCTGAAACCTTCCTGAAGATCCTTGTGCTTGATGAGTCCGGACAAGCCCTTGCGTTTTAACAATAGCAAGCAAGCATTGTAATGATTCTGCAGCCTGCCTCCTAACAAGATGACCACGTATCACAGCTTGCAGTTTCACAAGGTCCTTATGATTCGATAGTTCTTGCTTTGCCTGCAGTCATGTAAACGCTTAGTACTGTGCCAACATTTAACAGGAAAATTTGTAGTGAACATAAGGATAGGTGCCAAAATATTGTAACATACGTTGTATGTTCTGATGCCAGACTGAATGACAATAGCGGCAGACTCCACATGATCTTCCTCAGGATCTGGAATGCTGCTATCAACAAGTGAGGCAGTTTCATCCTGCTTCACCTCAGTTAACGAAACAGAGATGCTTTCATCTGGCTTTTCATCGAGTTTCTCAACATCCTTTTCAGTGGGCTCTTCAATTGGTTTTTCGGGTATCCTTTCAGCTGGCTCTTCGCTCGGTGTCTCAGTTATCTTTTCATCTGGCTGTTCAATTGACCTTTCAATTATCTGGTCCGCTGGCTTTTCAGTTGTCTCCTCTGTCTGCTTTTCATCTGGCTTCTCTTCGTGCAGAGACTTCTCATCTGGCTTCTCTTGAAGCACAATCTTCTCATCTGGCTTCTCTAGATGCAGGGGCTTCTCTGAGGCATAAGAGTATGTTGAAGAGTAGACATTGTTGCTTGGAGCAACATCAGCTTTTGCTTTGCTCGAACTTAGAGTTTCAGGCTCGGATATATCAGAGTTTTTCAGAACTCGATGCCTTGTAGACCTCCTGCGAAAGCTCCATCTGCTTTTATCTGATATGGCCTTGCTCTGGAAAAACCAAGATGTGCAAAAGCCATTAGTATGAAATCGCGTACTTGATATAAGAAAAAGGGAAATAGAATCCTTGTCAGAACTTTCACATGACAGAAATAAGAGAGCATTACAAAATAAAAATTGACAACAGGGAACCGGGGTGAACCCGCAAAGCAGGAAATACTTCTCGGCCAGTGAAGTAAACTTCAGATGCTAGGAGGTAAAAGGGCGCAAAATGCAAGCGTAAATACACATAATCGCATTCTTCTTCAGTCACCATCAGAAATTTGAACAAAGCAGCACATTAATTGCTTTTTACAAAATTAAACATATCCTTTCGTTTATTAATGTGTCCGTTTCTTGGTAAACTTCTTAACTATGGTTTGATAGTGTTGCCACTACCAGCTCTCCCTCAATTCACCCCTATTCTCATCCAAATTAAACTGAAAAATCAGTGTGAAATTTGTAAATAGGGAGAAAAGCTCATTATGCATAATTCAACGACCACAGCCCCTCTAGGCTGTCACATGAAAACTCAAAAGTCCAGATCCCATTTCACCACATGGGGTGCAGAATTCCCGGTGATACGCGAATTTTGCGGAACACCACGTGGATTTAATCCAAGATCCTCACCAGCCGACCTGCTCGGCGGGACTTGCGGTCCAGTGCAAAGCCGTGTCCTCCTGAATCCATGATTCTCACGGTGGGGAAAGAAAGTGGCCAAAAGCTTTAGAACAAAAAATGTCAAATCAGGGGGGACAAGGGTGCTAGCAAAATCCAACCCCGGGGATGGGGAGGAGAAGGACGGGCGCGACAGGCCAAGAGACAATATGCACAGTGCGTGCACTCGCACATAGCATGGCACCATGGCGCTAGGCCACCAGATCCCATCCTGCATGGGATCGGGACGACACAAACAGCAGCCTCCTAAAAGCCCTATCGGCACAAAATGGAAAGAAAAAGGTTTAAAAAGAGGGAATTTGTGAACTCATGTGTGTGGCAATTTGACCGTGCGCTCGTGCTGGTGGGGGGGACTCGGAGCAGCTCCGCCACCACCCAGCCAGCCAGCGCGGCGCCGGTTTTGAGATCGAAATTTGAGCTGGTGGTGCGCGGCGCGGGATCACTGGGGAAATCCCCCCAAATTGGCGGCCGTTTCGGCTCCCCGCCGCGGACCGGCCCTGGATCTACCAACGCCCGCCTCCGCCCCGCGCGCTGGGCGGAGATCTGCGGAAAGCAAGCGCACCAACCCGAACCCGCCGAAAAGAAGGGGAGAAAAAAGCAAGCAGCTTGGACCAACAGGAACGGCAGGATACACTGCGACTTTGAGCGCGCGGGGACGCCGCATTCGGCGTGCGACGGGCAGGGGGGGCACCCACCTCGTCGGCGTGGGCGTCGGTCTCGGGGTCGGAGCCGGCGGTGGCGTCGGATCCGGCGCCGCCGCAGAGGATCTTGAGGCAGCCGTTCTTGGACTTGGTCATCGCCGGATCGGGTGGCTCGCTTCCTCCCTTTTCCTCCAGCCGCCGGCGGCGCCTCGGGTGAGCCGCTGCGGCGGTGAAGTCAGTGCTCTGCTCCGCTGGCTGCGCGTGGGAGTGTGCGTTTGTGGACTGAATAGGGGGCGGGGGCGGGGGCGGCTCAGCAGCTGCTGCTGGGCGTTTCTGTGTTGTTTGCTTCCGGGCTCCGGCTGCTTGCACGCTGGGTTGGCCGTTTTTATATTTCCGAGCGTTCCGCCTCGCCCGGGCCCTCCCTCCCCCCTTTCTCTTTCGCTCTTCTATATCTTTTTTTGCCGATAAAAATAGCTCTTTCCTTTTGACATCTTCATCATCTACAATAATCAGTTTGAATCAGTGTAACATAGTCGATAAGTACCATCCGAAACAGTGATGATAGCGATCAAGATCTTCACGACCACGTTGTATTTTCACTAGTGAACTTGTATGTGCGTTGTAACGAAGACAAAAATATTTTATATCTTTATTAGTGAGTTAGGCGGGAAGAGAAAGGCCTTGTGGAGAGGTTAGAGAAAGAAATGAGCGAAACGGCGTAAAATTGTTTTTTACTTAAAAGCTTAAAATTGATATTTTGAGCACGCCCAAAACAAGCCTTAAAGCAAGTCTACTAGATGTGTCGTAACATCCGGATATTATCGGAATAACCGTCCATGTGAAATCATGAACGAAGAGGACGGTCTAGCAGAGTCGTAATACTGGTCATGGCATGCATAATTTTTAAAAGTTGCTTCGAATCGAGCATGTGAGCTTCCATATTTGAAACATGGGTGTGTTGACATGGAGCGGCTTCGAAACTTCCATATTTGAAACATGGGGGCATGGATATGAAGCGGCTTCGAAACGTAACCCGTCGTGCGGGAGGGGGGTTTCAGTCTATTCCTTCTTCGCACGCCTAGCCCCACCGATGGCATAGCTGTCCATATTGCTCACACTTTCACCAGGAAGAGTGTCATGGTCACCCATCGCGTGTCGCCTCCCTAACTGCCTCCTTAATGGCGTCCTTCCTGCCACGAATTCCCCCAACCTGTGTTTGCTCTCGCCATTCACCACTCGTGGCTATAAAAGGTCGACGCCCTCCTCTCTTCGCTTATCCATTCCCTCTCCCGCGCCTCCCATCCACCGCTTTCACTCAATGGTGGCACGGGACAAGCAAACGCCAACACCCCTTCCCCCATCCCCCAACGACGAAGGAGGAGGAACAGGACGACCTACCACCCTTTCAGTTCGACTTCGACCGCGCCTTAGTCGTTAGTCCCCCATTTTGGGTCCATATGTTTGTCTTCGACAACGGCCGGTCGGCATGCGACGAAGCCGCTGAGACCCGTTTCCACGCCATCGCGGCCCGCAATGCTGCTGTTGGAGTGTGGCTGGCTTGGATGTTGCCGTCGAGGCATGTTTCCATCAGATTGTGGCATTCAACATTATATCCCACGTCAAGGCTCTCTAGCACCAGCACGTCCCGCAAACGCCGTCGACGCCGCCACAACCAATTTGCTACTATTAATTAGTTCATTTTTTATGTGCTCTATGAATGTAAAGTCGCAGTGCGATAATTTTTCTCCCTTACTATGAACGTAATTTAGTTCTATGAATGCAACGTGTGTTTGCTATGTGATCTATCAGTGTAACTCGGGAAGAATTGTATCTAGTGGCGGAGACGGAGGGGCTGGCCCCACGCAATACCATTGATTCGTGGTCATTTTTTTTATGGAAATGATAAATCTTGTCTTGCCTTTGCCATTGGCTTATAGCGTACGGTTTTACCAAAATAACTTTTTGGAGGCTTGGTTTATGGCAAATTTAAGTTTGTGCTTAGCCTACGAAGCCTCTATAAATTAGTAATGGCCTTCGTAAAGTATCTCACGATTCAAAAAGTAGTTATGGTGATTGTGATTTTCAAAGGGTGTCGCTAGATCTCATTCAACTAAGACTTGATCAAATCACAATCAAATAACATGAAATATAAAAAAAAAATCAAAAGAGAATTTTGTACAGGTCTTCATATAAGATCTCATGAATATAACATCGATCGGGACTTGGTCACACCTCAGTCGACTAAGAATTTAGCAATCCTGATTTTCAAACTCTATGCCGCCAGTTTGGTCTTGTTCCGTGCGCTGGCGTGCGAGCAAGTGCACGTGCCTGCATTGTGCATGCACGGATGGGGTTGGGTAAACTAATTTTAGCCGTGCCATTTCTTGTGCCGAGAAATTTGGCCGTCGTCGTCGCTGCGCTTGCCCAGTCGGACGGACATACTCACCCCTATGAATGCACACGCGCACATTCTACCCCTATGAGCACCTTCGAGAGACCGAGTCGGCATATCATCTTAAGATTTACGAAGTCATCGTAGGCGCCTCGTCGTCGACGGGAACGTCTCCTCTCACTGAATGCGCATCGTCGGAAATCATAAAATAAATTTAGGAATAATGCAAGCACCAGGATTTAAATCCTAATGGGCTAGGGATATCACTGTTCCTTTAACCATCCAACCACAGATTAGTTTGCATATACCCCGGATTGGGTGGTGGTTGAGAGTGGGACTGGGACTGGGAGCGATCGACCGTATGCACGTACGTACCTGCTCTAGTCCTTCCCGGTGGCTCGTGCTCAGTCGGTGTTCCCCGTGGCCAAGGGGGAAAATGGGAGGCCTCGTGAGCGATACACACTGTTGCCACCCGATCTGAGAGAGCCCTGCTTTGGGCAAGCAAGCACTCGTCGATCGACCATCGCATCGCAGATTCACAGTGCGCATCTCCTCCGTTTGCCCGCGTACGTACGTGAGGCCGTGAAGAGCTTCCGTCCAATTTAGCTAGGGCACGCGCCGCCGGTTGTGTAAGATACGGTGGCAGCCTGAAAAACGACGACGGCGGTCGTCTGGGAGCCGGGGTGAAATGGATGCAAGATGCAACGGATCGGGTGCTGAACGAGGAGCACGAGGAGACGGCCGGGACCGGGGCGAGCACGAGAAAGTGCTTGCCTTGGCTTGGCCAGGGAGCTCAGCTGCGTCTGCCAGGTCCGGTGACTACTACTGTATGTTGCTACTGCTGCGTGGTCGATGGGCGGCGTGGACGGCCGGTTGGCCACTGATTCGCCGTTCACGTGAGCCGCCGCTGAAAAAGGTGGAGAAAGGAGAAAGATGGGCACCGGCCGGCCAGCGGGTGTGGGGTGGGACTCGCTGCTCTTCTGCTCACTGACCCTCTCGCACGAGCTGCCTGCCTGAACCACTGACACGGTCTCGTTCCGTTCCACGACCGCCAGCACTCTCTCTCTATATCTCTCTTTTGCTGGACTGGTCGTTGGGTCATTTTATTCTCAGACCGGTCCAAGGAGCTCTGACTCTGACCGGGGACGTGACGGTGAAGTTTCGGAAAGGCAACTACCGCAACTTCTTTCTTTCTTGCTCACAACCGTCGTTTTTATTTTCACTTTTTCTGCATTATTTTCGACTTGTTTATAACAATGTGTTACTCCCTTCCCTCCGTTTCTTTATATAAGGTGTATTTGTTTTTTCAAAAGTCGAACGAGGTCATGTTTGACCGAGTTTTTGGAAAAAATATGTTAATATCCACAATACAAAATTTATATCATTTGATACATGATAAAAAGTAGTTTCATATTTTATCTATTTGATATTGGAGATGTTGTTTGTTTATTCTATAATCTTGGTCAAACATTCAAATGGCTGACTTGCACGGAAAACAATACGCCTTATATTCTGAAATGGAGGTAGTACAATGCACCGCCACACGCACACATAGCTCGGTGAAGATGGGAGACACGGGTTTAAGGCCAACTCCAACGCAGGGATCACGCGCGTGTTATCCGTTTTTCATCGATTGTTGAAGCATCGTGTCTTGTATCAACCTCGGAATCGGTCTTTCCCCTCGGCTTCTTCTCAACTTGCTAGGGTTGTTGACCGTTGAGGCCCCCAGTTCTCTTTTGAGCTGCATATTGGTCTTTGAACTTTGGGCAATCCTTGATCAACCTTCAATAATGGATCAAGGTGAATGACTGGCTGACATTTTGGAGCCTAAAAATGTCCAAGACTTGAAATGCCTACATTTGAAACGAACAAGATAGATTCTTATGCATAGGAGGGCCGTATATGTATTTTATCATTTGAAATGAACATGGGAAGAAAATGTATACCATGTCTTGATCTCAAGACCACTCACGGGCCGGCCTTCGATATTCTCGTGAGCACCACAAAACTCGTCGCACTCGGCTTGGATGAAGCCCCACCTCATTTGAATTGACACGTCGGTCCGGTCACTCTTAATCTTATAGGGTTCACACTTCCTACATTCATGAAAGTAATTGTCGACCATCGTCCGAAATGTGGTTCTGTTTTGCTCGGCACCGGTTTTGGGATCTTGTCCAATTGCCAACCAAGCTTCGCAAATCAATTTGTCCTCACGCTCTTCCTCCTCTTTTGTGACCGGCCTTGCGCCTCGAGCTCCTCAAACTGCAATGGCTCTCCATTGATGTCGACACCCTCGCCGTCTTGGCCATCTTGTCCTTGGGTGTCTTGGTCTTGGGTGTCTAGGCCGTCTTCGCTCTCGTCCTCGTCATAAGCTTGGTCACCCTCGTTAATCATCTCATCCAAGACTTCGGTCGGCGTTGGGATGGGCGTTTCAACAAACAGTTCACGGTCATCGGGCAACTTGGCCGGCGAGACCACCTGCGGGTACTTCCTTCGCATCCCGGTGGACTGGACGGTGGAATGGTCGGCCACAGGGGTGCAATTGAGGTCGATGGCGGGCACCGCGTGCAAGCCCAGCACGTTGAAAGGACGTGGATGTCGCCTAGAGGGGGGTGAATAGGTGCTTTAAAATAATTACGGTTTAGGCTTGAACAAATGCGGAATAAAACTAGCATTTAATTTGTCAAGCACAAAACCTAAAACAACCAGGCTCACCTATTTGCACCAACAACTTATGCTAAGCAAGATAAACAACTAAGTGATAGCAAGATATATAACAAGAAACAATATGGCTATCACAAAGTAAAGTGCTTAAGTAAAGGGCTCGGGCAAGAGATAATCGAGGCACACGGAGATGATGATGTATCCCGAAGTTCACATCCTTGCGGATGCTAATCTTCGTTTGGAGCGGTGTGGAGGCACAATGCTCCCCAAGATGCCACTAGGGCCACCGTAATCTCCTCAGAGGCCGTGATTCCACAAAGGGACCCTTGAGGGCGGTCATTGAACCCGTACAAATGGCAACCCTTGGGGGCAGTCACCGAACCCGTACACTTGGCAACCCTTGGGGGCGGTCAACGTAACTCGTACAAATTGCTCGGGGCAATCTCCACAACCTAATTGGAGACCCTGACGCTTGCCTAGAGCTTTACACCACAATGATTGAGCTCTGAGACACCACCAACCGTTTAGGGAGCCAAGCACCCAAGAGGCACAAGCTCTAGGGTGCCCAAACGCCCAAGAGTAATAAGCTTCTCAACTTTTCACTTCCACGTATCACCGTGAAGAACTCAAACCGATGCAACTAATGCAATGACAAGAACACACGAAGTGGTCAAGTCCCTCACTCCCAAATCCCACCACAATAACAAAAGCTATGGAGCAATGTGAGAGGAAGAACAAGGAGAACATAAAGAACTCCAAGATCTAGATCCAAGGGGTTCCCCTCAGATAGAGGAGAAAGTGATTGGTGGAAATGTGGAACTAGATCTCCTCTCTTTGTTCCCTCAAGAAGGAGCAAGAATCATTGGAGGGATTGAAAGATAGCAAGCTCGAAGAAGGTCAACAATGGGGGAAGAACACGAACTCAAGAGATAAGAACCATTGTGCAAGAAGACCCCCTTTTATAGGTGGGAAAAAATCCAACCGCTATGCACTCTACATGTGCTCAAGAGGTAGTACCGCTTATAGCGATATCACTCTATTACTACTCTACTAGTGCTTAAAGCGAACAGGGGAAGCAGGGGCTCGAGCAGCGCGGGCGAGACAGCGGTAGAGGGACTGGTGGTACCGCACGAGGCGGTACTACCGCTGCAGCAGGCACGGTACTACCGCTTCATGCGGTACTACACCTCCAGAGGAAGCGGTACTGCCGCTAGAAGCAGAACACCCACAGCCTACTGCCGCCCCACTACCGCCGATGCGAAAAAGAACACGCTGACCCAGCGGTATGGACCGCGACACCAGAGAGCAAAAGTACCGCGGGAGCGGTACTACCGTAGCCAGGCACGGTACTGCCACCCGAGCAGTACTACTGCTAGGGATAGCGGTAGTACTGATTGGGTGCCACACAGCCCAAGCAAAACAACAGAAACCGAAACAGTCATAACTTTCACATACACACTCCGAAATGAGCAAACTCAAGCTTGTTGGATAGATGACTACAAGTACTATCCAACAACGACCTTTCCAAATATGATCCGGCAAAATCTCCAACACCGAAAACGCAAAGATGATGCATACGGAATCCGTTTTCGATTCACTTGAGCTTATCAAGATGAAGACCGTAAGCTCAAAAACTCACATAGAAAAAGTCCAAGCAAGAACCAAGAAAGATGATGATGCAAAGAATGCAATGGTTTGAGCTCTCAACGAACGAACGATCAAACTACTCACTCGAGAGCCCCCTTGATAGTACGACAATCGATCCTATAACCATGTCTCCCTACTAACACCATGAGACCGGTAAAATAGAAAACCTATCAAGGCCCAACCTTTGCCTTGCGCATAGTCGACTTGAGCTAGATGATGACGATCTTGTCCTCCTCAACATGGACCACCTATCTTGATTGCGCCGGCTCGATGAAGACTAGTAGATTGCACCCCCATACTCCACTATGGGTAAACATGAATGTTCCCACACTCTTCTTCTTCTTCAAAACGACTATGGGTAAAGATGATGTCTTGAAGGTAAACATGAATGTTCCCACACTCTTCTTCTTCAAGACATATTTGCAATAAGCTCAAGTCTCACATGATCAAGCTTTGGATAATTCCTTGAATAGCACCTTGGTCACACATAATCTCCTTCTTATGGCCTTGAAACCAACGAATGTTCTTCAAGCAATGCCTATGGAAAAACCTTAAGGAATAACTCAAAGCAACCATTAGTCCATAGGGATTGTCATCAAATACCAAAACCACACATGAGGGCACCATGCTCTTTCACACGTAGTCACCCATTTCCGATGAGCCGTCCCGGGGTGACATGGAGAACCGGGACGTGGTCAGGTCGTGCACGGGGAGGAACACGTACGTCAATGATGTTGTTAACGTGCACGGTGACTCCGGAAGCGGTGACCGGGCTGCCATCGAGCCCGTGCTGGCCGCATACACAATGGTGACGGAGAAGGGTCGGCTCGACACGGAAGCCCATCATGAGGAGGGCCTTTTGTGTGGCCGATGATTGTTATTTTTACGTTCACCACACACGAGATCAGACCAAGTTATCTCATAAAAACCGATGAACCTGCTCCGATATTGCTGTAATGACTACTAAATGCAAAGGATTCCAGAATCCTCTATTATATCTTGTTTCCACATCAACTGGGGCTAAACATTGACGAAATCAAGCATATACTTGGAAAAAAGTAAAGAGAAGATCAAGAGGACCAAGTGGGAGGCGCAACAACGGCAATAGAGCACAAAACAACGTGTCATACGAGCGCACGTGCTCGTATGCGCAATCATATGAGGCGCCGGTGGCACCATCTCGTCCACTAGTACAAATATGCGAAGGGGCAAATGATACGTCTCCATCGTATCTATAATTTTTGATTGTTTCATGCCAATATTATAAAACTTTCACATATTTTTGGCAACATTTTATATGATTTATTAGAATAACCTATTGATCCAGTGCCCAGTGCCAGTTCCTGTTTGTTGCATGTTTTTTGTTTCACAGAATATCCATATCAAACGAAGTCCAAACGCAATAAAAATTTACGGAGATTTTTTTTGGAATATTTATGAATTTTGAGAAGTGGAATCAACACAATCGGAGGCCCACAGCCCCCACAAGATACGAGGGGGCGGCCAGGGGGCCCAGGCACGCCCTGGTGGGTTGTTCTCACCTCGTATGTCGGTTGGAGCTCTCCTTTGGCTGCAAGGAAGCTAATTTTTGGATTAAAATCCCCTCAAAATTTCAGCTCGGTCGGAGTTACGGATCTCCAGGAATATAAGAAATGGTTTTCGGCCAGAAAACAGGAACGCGAAACAGAAGAGAACAGAGAGGGAGATCCAATCTAGGAGGGGCTCCTGCCCCTTCGCCGCCATGGTGGACATGGACCAGAGGGGGAACTCTCCTCCCATCTAGGGGGGAGGCCAAGGAAGAAGAAGAAGGAGGGGGGCTCTCTCCCCCTCTCTCCCGGTGGCACCGGAACGCCGTCGGGGCAAGCATCGTGACGACGATCTACATCAACAATCTTGCCGCCGTCAACACCAACTCTCTCCCCCTCTATGCAGCGGTGTAACACCTCTCTTCCCCGCTGTAATCTCTACTTAAACATGGTGCTCAACTCCGTATATTATTTCCCAATGATATGTGGCTATCCTATGATGTTTGAGTAGATCCGCTTTGTCCTATGGGCTAATTGATGATCGTGGTTGGTATGATTGTATATTTTATTATGGTGCTGTCCTACGGTGCCCTCCGTCTCGCGCAAACGTGAGGGATCCTCGATGTAGGGTGTTGCAATGTGTTCATGATTTGCCTATGGTGGGTGGCGTGAGTGACAGAATACACAGACCCGAGTAGGTGGGTTGTTGCATATGGGAGTAAAGAGGACTTGATACTTAATGCTATGGTTGGGTTTTACCTTAATGATCTTTAGTAGTAGCGGATGCTTGCTAGAGTTCCAATCGTAAGTGCATATGATACAAGTAGAGAAAGTATGTTAGCTCATGCCTCTCCCTCATGTAAAATTGCAAGAATGATTACTGGTCTAGTTATCAATTGCCTAGGGACAAATAACCTTCTTGTTTGACAAAAGCTTTCTACTAAACAACTAACTTTTATTATCTTGCTTTTTACTCGTAGTTTTATTTCCCTCAAATTACTTCTAGTTTTATTCGTGCAAACTATCCTATCACCTACAACGTAGTTTCATACTTGTTCTAGGTAAAGCAAACGTTAAAGTGTGCGTAGAGTTGTATCGGTGGTCGATAGAACTTGAGGGAATATTTGTTCTACCTTTAGCTCCTCGTTGGGTTCGACACTCTTACTTATCGAAAAAGGCTACAAACGATCCCCTACACTTGTGGGTTATCAGCAAACACCAATTATGCAGCAGAACATCGCGGAAACCTCCATCTCCGTCATCAACAACAACCCTCGCCGCCACCATTTCCCATCTCCATCACCATAGCCACCATCATCTCATTACCATAGCACTCATCCAAACTAGCCATGCTTTGTAATCGGAAATCGCATCCGACAACTATTTTAAGACATATTATCAATCAATCAATTTTTATGATGTGTTCTTCAATGGTTTCTTCTTGTGATATGATCTCCATGTGTAAGTAGTTTGGTAAAGTCATGGGTTCATGCATAGCCCTGCAGCCCTATGTATTTGTCGGAGGGATCAATGGAAGTATTTTTGTGTCTTGTATGTGTGAAATAAAATTGCTCCGTAGATGTCTCTTGTCTTTTATGCGATCTTTGTACCCGCAGGTACCCAGGATCACAGAGATTGAGCCACAGAGAGGCTAAGGTTAGAGAGACCTTGAAACGCCGTTATGAACACCTCTGGCAGAAAAGTTTAGTACGATGGTGCAAATCCTATCTTTGGGGATACAAGATGTGGTCATTAAATGCCCGATGCTCTGTCTGGTTTATCTTAATTACCGAGGCAACCCCGCGCGACGGATAAGGCCTTCAGTTGGGCAACAGACTTTTGATGTAGGACGTGCGTCGTGTAGAAATTATGGTGGAAGCGTTCTACTCGTCGAAGAGGGCGCGCGAGTATTTATTGATAGGATGGGGCATATCCCATGAGACGCATATAGTTGAGATTGTATCTTGGAGTACAAGGGATAGAGAGATTAGAGAAGATCTAAACAACATGAAACTCTATCTCTAGCTCAACTAACCGGGCTCCAACAACCCTGGATGCGTCAGCCTATGGCCTATGACGTGGCTTGGACTGCGTCGGAATTTCCCCAAAGAGGAAGGGATGATGCAACACAACGACGGTAAGTATTCCCCTCAGTTATGAAACCAAGGTTATCGAACCAGTAGGAGGATCACCACCACCCAATAAGCAGCACCTTCACACAAACAACAAATACTTGCAACCCGACGCGAAAGAGAGGTTGTCAATCTCTCTACGGTAAATAGATAGATTAGGTAGTGATAGATAGGAGAGATAGATCTCTCAAGAACACAAATAAAAAGAGTAAATATGCAACAATATGTTTTTGGGTTTTTGGTTTTGTAGATCCGAAAACAAAGATTGCAAAAAACGTAGATCGGAAAGCAATATGATAGGAAAAGTAGACCCGGGGGGCGTAGGGTTCAGTAGTGGCTTCTCTCATGAGTATAGCGCACGGTGGGTGAACAAATTACTGTTGGGAAATTGATAGAAAATCGAATATTCATGACCATATCCAAGGCGATGATCATTATATAGGCATCACGTCCAAGATAGATAGACCGACTCGTGCCTGCATCTACCTCTATTACTCCACACATCGACCGCTATCCAGCATGCATCTATTGTATTAAGTTCATGGAAAAATGAAGTAATGCAATAAGAACGATGACATGATGTAGACAAGATCTATTCATGTAGGAATAGACCCCATCTTGTTATCCTTAATAGCAACGATACATGCATGTCTTGCTGCGAAAGTGCTCTTCTAATCCCGAGCTCACATGAGCTCGGGTGAACAGTAAAATCAAAAAAAATAGTAAAATTTTTCAAAAAATTCTGATTTTTTTTGTGAAAAACATTGATGTTTTTTCCACATGCGTGCAAATTTTCATCACCATATGACATTTGTGGAAAATGTGGCAAAAAAAACAAAATCGATGCTCCAAAATGCTACAAAAAACAGACTTTTTGGAGCATCGATTTTGTTTTTTTTGCCACATTTTCCACGAATGTCATCTAGTGATGAAATTTTGCACGCATGTGTAAAAAACATCAATGTTTCTAACAAAAAAAATCAGATTTTTTTTACTATTTTTTTTTATTTTACTGTTCACCCGAGCTCACATGAGCTCGGGATCAGAATAGCTGCGTCTGTCTTGCTGCCCCTTCTGTCACTGGTAAAGAACACCGAAAGATCGAACCCATCACAAAGCACCTCTTCCCATGGCAAGAAAAATCGATCTAGTCGGCCTAACTAAACCAAAGATTCGAAGAAGAAATACGATGCTATAAGCAATCATGCATATAAGAGATCAAAGAAGACTCAAATAATATTCATGGATAGAAACTGATCATGAACTCAAAATTCATCGGATCCCAACAAACACACCACAAAAGTTTACATCAAATAGATCTCCAAGAGACCATTGTATTGAGAATCATAAGAGAGAGAGAGAGGAAGCCATCTAGCTACTGCCTATGGACCCGTAGGTCTATGGTGGACTACTCACGCATCATCGAAGAGGCACCTATGAGGAAGATGAACCCCTCAGTGATGGTGTTTAGATTGGATCTCGAGGTTCTGGAACTTGCGAAGGCTGGAATTGTGTTTCGTCGACTCCCCTAGGGTTTTTGGATTTTCAGGGAATTTTTAGGCACGATAGTCGGTTGAGGGGGTGCCGGAGGTGCCCAGCACCCACCAGGGCGCGCCAGGGGGCCTCTGGCGCGCCCATGTGGGTGCTGGCCACCCTGGGCCCCTTTTCTTCTGGTGTTCTTTGGCCCATCTGGTTTCTTCTGGTCCGTAAAAAATCCACAAAAACCCCCGCAGCATTTCATCTCTGTATGGTACTGATTTCCCGCGAAGTAAAAAACAAGCAAAAACAGCAACTGGCACTTTGGCATTATGTTAATAGGTTAGTCCCAAAAAATGATATAAAGTTGTAATAAAATGATTGTAAAACATCCAAGAATGATAATATAACAACATGGAACAAGCAAAAATTATAGATACGTTGGAGACGTATCAGCATCCCCAAGCTTAATTCCTACTCGTCCTCGAGTAGGTAAATGATAAAAACAGAATTTTTGATGTGGAATGCTGCCTAACATGTTCATCATATTCTTTTCTTCTTTGTATATCATGGACATTTGGACTTGTAGATGATTCAAAGCAATAGTCTAGTTTTAACATAATGACTTCAATACTCAAGCATGTCCACAAGCAAGCATGTCTTTCAAAATATCAACACTAAAGAAAGTTATCCCTAGCCCATCATGTTCAATCATTGATCTATTCATGAAACACACTCAAATATTAACTATGCCCAATGCTCAAGTACGATCATAGTGCTCCCTAGTTGGTGCTTATAAGAGAAGATGGAGACTCAAAGCAAAAATAAAAATTGCATAAAGTAAATAGATAGGCCCTTCGCAGAGGGAAGTAGGGATTTGTAGAGGTGCCAGAGCTCAAGGTTTAATTTGAGAGAGAAAAAATATTTTGGGTGGCATGCTTTTCCTGTCAACGAAAACGACAAAGTAGCTCACAATACTTTCCATGCTAGATATATCATAGGCAGTTTCCAAACAGAATATAAATTTATTCCTTTTTCCACCAAACTTTCACTTTCCATGGTGGGCCGTATCCACGGTTGCCTTCCATACCAACACTTTCCAAGGAATTTATTATTTGACAACATAAAGTAAATATTTTTTTTCTTTTTCATTTCGGGAATGGGCATCCCTATTACCGCCGCACTCTCGTGCAATGACAAGTGAATAAACACTCATCTTGAGAATAACACATCTAGCATGGAAAAATATTGGATACTCCCCACCGTTTCATGAGCGGTACGGGCACACAAAAGAGAAAATTTATTTTGAAAATTTAGAGATGGCATATACAAATTTGCTTGGAACGGCATGGAAATACCGCATATAGGTAGGTATGGTGGACTCATAAGGCAAAACTTGGTTTAAGGATTTTGGATGCACAAGTAGTATTTCTACTTAGTACAAATGAAGGCTAGCAAATAGATTGGGAAGCAACCAAACCAAAAAACGAAAAAATCACATAAGTGAGCATTGAACATAACTAACACCGAATAATGCACCACAAGTAGGATGTAACTTCATTGCATAACTATTGACCTTCATGCATGCATAGGGAATCACAAACCTTAACACCAATATTCCTACTAAGCATAATTACTCATCAACATGACTCACATATTGCTATCATCATGTTTCAAAACTATTACAAGGAATCAAGTTTAATTTTTCCAATGATCTTCATGAAACTTTTTATTATATCCTCCTTGGATATCTATCACTTTGGGACTAGTTTCATATATTGCCATTGCTTTTTGGCAAGCTCAAACAAATTTAAGTGAAGCACATGAGCATAAAGATTTCATCTCTCAAATAGGTATAAGTGAAGCATGAGAGGATTTCTTCAAAATTTACTAACTATCAAATTAATCTAAGTGAAGCATGAGATTATTTCTACAAAAGTTTCCAAGCACACCGTGCTCAAAAAGATATAAGTGAAGCACTAGAGCAATTCCTATAGCTCAAAAAGTTTAAGTGAAGCACATAGAGCAATTCTAACAAATCATAGCATGATTGTGGCTCTCTCAAATAGGTGTGTACAGCAAGGATACAAAAGAAAACTAACAAACAAAGTAAGCAAATATACAAGACGCTCCAAGCAAAACACATGATATGTGACGAATAAAAATATAGCTCCAAGTAAAATACCGATGGTTGTTAGAAGAAAGAGGGGATGCCACTCGGGGGCATCCCCAAGCTTAGTTGCTTGTTACTCTTTGGATATATCTTGGGGGTGCGGTAGCATCCCCAAGCTTAGGTTCTTGCTTCTCCTTATTCTTTCATCCATCGTGATCTCACCCAAAACTTGAAAACTTCAATCACACAAAACTCAACAAAATCTTCGTGAGATCCGTTAGTATAAGAAAGCAAATCACTACTTTAGGTACTGTTGTAAACCCATTCAAATTTTATAATTGCATTATACCTACTGTATTTTAACTTTACCATGGATTATACCCTTCAATGTAACCCATAGATTCATCAAAACAAGCACACAATGCAACAAAAACAGAATTTGTCTTAAACAGAACAGTCTGTAGTAATCTGTACTCTACCCATACTTCTGTAACTCTAAAAATTCTGAACAATTAGGAAAACGTAAGGAATTTCTATAGCAACACTGTGTTAAAATTTTAGCTCAAGATCGCGTTCCAGCAAAAAATGAAAATTCATATACTGTACGCAAAGTTTCTGTTTCAGATTCAGCATCGCTTCTACTCATCCTATGAATCATCCTAAAGGTTCTACTTGGCACAAACACTAAATAAACCATAAAAAAAACACAATCATAACAGAGGCATAATTGTGTCAACACTCAAAAACAGAAAGAAAAAGAAGAAAATAAATTTATTCATTGGCTTGCCTCCCAACAAGCGCTATCGTTTGTAGCCCCCAAGGGCCGGGTCATTATGCAATAATGAGCAGGAACTTGTTGTAGATCTGATCATATAGACTTGAGGAGCAATGTGTAGCCCCCAAGGGCCGGCTCAGTAAAACAATACTGGGCTGGGACTTAGAAAAAGATATAAAGGTCGGCTCATCTCCTTGAGATAACAGGGTCTGTTGACAATGTAATGACTTGAAAAACAGCTTGCATTAGCCCCCAAGTGCCGTGATGCATGCTTGCAGTGACATGGGACTTGCATACTTGATATAAACTGGACTTGAATAATGTAGCCCCCAAGTGTCGGTCGTATGCCAGCAACGATTCGGGACTATTCCTTCCATTGTAGAATAAAATTTTATCCACTGTCCAGATGATGTTTGCTGAAAGCCTTGCATATCAATGTTGAACCATGCTCCTTGCTGTAAGCTGGTATTTTTGGGATGAAGGAATAATAGCCATTACTCTGAAGGGGCTTTGAAAACCTCAATCATCCAATGCTGGTTATGACAACCATAATGAAAAATCCAGCCATGTTGGCTATTTAAGATTTGAATAATATAACCCGGTTTGAAAAAACCAGGTTCCTGCAATATAAAACAGGATATCCATGCATATATGATGCATGGTAAGATGATGCAATGATGATGCCATGTATGATGCAATGTATGATGCAATGTATAATGTTCTTGCTTTTTCTTCCTTTTTTGTTTTTCGAAAACTCATATGCCGGTTCTTCTGGGTGGACTCGCTGCTTGAACTCTTAGCAGTACAGGGTCTCTAGTGAGAGTGACCGTCAACTCCTTTGAGCGGCTCAGGGTCTCTAGGCGAGATTAACTGATAAGAGCGCAACGAACCAGAGAGAGACGCAGCAAACGGCGGGTCATGCCCCCAGGACCCTTAAGCTACCTCTCACATGACATAAATCCGTCGTTTGAACCTTAAACAGTGTAGGGTCTTTAAAAGAGTAACTGTTTAAGAGTACGAACGGGCCACATAGCGGAGAGTCGGCAGCAGATGGGTGAGTTTATCCTCGCTTTCTGTAAGCAGGCCCTCACGTGACAAGATCCGCCGGTTTAACCTTGATCAGTACAGGGTCTCTAGTGAGAGTGACTGTCAAATATTTTGAACAGCTCAGGGTCTCTAGTCGAGATTAACTGGTAAGAGTTCGGCGGGTCATCTAGCGGACCAGCAGCAGCATACAGGCAGGTTTAACTCGAACTTGCGGTGGCTGAAGAGCCGATCAAGAGGGTGTGTAAGCTAAACTCGATGGGTTGGAAGCCCCCAAATGACCTTGTTGACGGAGTCAACTTTTTGGGTATACAACCCGGCCTTACGGTGGCTGAAGAGCCGATCAAGAGGGTGTGTAAGCTAAATCCGGTGGGTTGGAAGCCCCCAAATGACCTTGTCGACGGAGTCAACTTTTTGCACCATCTTGTAAGCCGCGATCTTGTATGAAGAAACGGCAGAAGCCTCCAAGTGACTTTATGATGATCCAATAAATCTGGGCACCCATGTTTGAATGGTGCATCATGGTGGTTCGTCCTCTTGGGCGACTTTTAATTGTTCCGCCAATAATGTAGTGCACCCATGTTTGAACAGTCGCATAAGGGCGGCTCGTCCTCTTGGGCAACTTTAAATCTTCCGCCAATAATGTAGTAGCCCTCGAGACCAGGTTATCTTCCCTGCAATGACCCGGGGTTCCAGAATATTTGAACCCGTCTGTATCTGCCGAGTTATGTCTGTGCAGCCCCCGAGTCTTAAGTCGACTCGAAGAGGCGGCTTGAGATTCTTCACACTTGGCCACGGCATAAGCCGATATATGGTTGACGGCTGATAACTGAAATTTATTGAAGCAGAAAGCGTGCAGCGAGTTGATGATCTTCGCAACACTCATTGTCTGTCCTTGGCGTTGATAACGCAACATGAACCCGCGGAATGTTGAGACGGCGAGTTATAAATGATCCCATATGATTTTTGTCGGTAATCCGGCCAGCGGTTCATCCCAGCTGGTTGTTGAAGTTTAACCAAAACGCAGTGGCGGCGACTTGCACACCTATCCATTGAACCATCCGGTGGAGGCAGAGACTGATAATATATCATGACTTGCTTCAGAATTTGTTGGAATAGACCGGATCGCAGGGCGGCGATTCATGAGCATCCTTTGGGCGGTTTGAACGAGCAAGCACTACACCAGCATGTCGATGTATATGTAGAAGTCAGCCACGCGTTTAAAGACGGCGCGGTTGTGAAACACGGCCGCAGCATTGTAAGTCGGTGCAGTCGCGAGAGACGACCGCGGCGTTGTAAACCGGTGCGGTCGCGAGAGACGACCGCGGCGTTGTAAGCCGGTGCGGTCGCGAAAGACGGCCGCGGCGTTGTAAGCCAGTGTGGTCGCGAGAGACGGCCGCGGCGTTGTAAGCCGGTGCGGCACGACACGGACGAACACTGGTGCATAATGATATTGGCGCGCCTCCATCTCCGCGGTATAATGCCACTTTGGCAATGAATAATTGTCCTGTGTAAAAAATATTACAAAGACAGAGTAATTGTTCTCAGATGAAAAAATATACTAAAAATATATAGAAAAGATAGCACCTGGTATTTTTTTGTCAGATGAACGTGGATACTGAGGATCAAAAACATATCAAATGTCTGATGTGGCCCTAGCACCATAGCCCATGTTCTTTTATATGATGACAAACCAGTTGCATTACTTGCACTTGTAGCTTTAGCAACCGATCCCCCTTTTTTTTAGGCGACTTGGCCAGGCGGCTTCTTTCACTGTCCCTTTTCTTTTCAGTCGCACAACCAACAGATGAACACAGGCCTGGGGGGCGAGCAGGCGGACGGGGCAGGGCGAGCCATGGAGGCTTTGAGGAAAGGTAGGCGCCGGCGGGAGCGGGAGAGATGAGCCTGAGGAGGCGTGGTGGGGGGAGCTCGAGCCGACGGGGGCGTAGTGAGGGCGATGGCGGCTCACGCGATGTAGGGCCAGCAGCCAGCAGGTCGAGTCACGCGGGTGGGAGCCGGCTTTGGCGCAAGGCGGCGGCGGCTCACGGCGTGGCGGTGGCCGGCGCAAGGCGGCGGCGAGGCGGCTCAGCGGAAGGGCGAGGCGCACGGTGGGGAGCCGCGGCTGTCGGCGGATCGAGGTGCGGCGACGGTTGGTAAGAGCAGCGGCGGAGGGCCGGCTCCAGATCGAGCACTGGCTGAGGAGAGGCCATGGCGGCTCGGGCGCGAGGAGAAATGGAGGCACGCCGTGGCGACGGCTGGCGATGCAGCGAGGCGACCCAGTGGCGGGGCGCGGCACCTGCGACGGGTGGCGGCTCAGGGCCGGGGCGGCTCGGTGAGAAAACAAAGCCGGTGCGGCGGCTCTCCGCAGGGGTGAAACGGCCGCTGCCGCCCACGGCGACCCAGCAGCAGGACGCCAGTGGGCGAGCCATGGTTGCTACGGTGGCTCAGCGGAGGCGTGGTGGATTGCGGCAACGTGGCCGGGCACGCGCGGAAGGCCGGAGCAAGGCGCAGCGAGCCGGCGGCAGTGCGGCGCGGACAGGCGCAGGGGAGCAAGGGCACGGTGGAGGCGGGCCACGGCGGCTCGGCGAGGTGGAGTTGCGGGGGCCACGGCGGCCGGCGAGGTGGTAGGGGCGGCTCACAGGCGCGGCGGGAAGATCGACGCGGCATGGAAGCGAGGCGGCCCGAGGGGCACCAAGCCGGGGCAGGGCGGAGCCGGTGGCCGGCGCGCGGGACCGAGCGGAGGCGCAGCTGGAAGCGGGCGAGCGGGCCGGCTCAAGGACGCGGCACGGAGCGGGGCGAGGTCCTGACCACTGTGGCGGGGTGAAGCCGGCCGGGGCGAAGCGAGCCACGACGGCGGCTTGCAGAAGGAGCGCGGCGCAGCGGGTGAGATAAGGCGGCCCAGAGGCGCAGCGGAGGCGGAGCTGCAGGCCCGCATCGGCCGAGGCGAAGCAGCGGGCGCGTCCGTGGTCGAAGCGAGGCCGGCGGCTCAGTGGTTGATGCGAGGTGCAGCGGCAGAGGCGGGACTTTGCGCGGCGCACGGTGTGGCCGTGGCGAAGCCTACGATGTGGGCGGTGACCAGCAGAGGCAAGGCGACCGCTGACGAGGCCACGACGGAGGTGACGAGCCGTAGCGGCCGGAGGTGAGCAAGCAAAGCGAGGCGCGGACGCAGCCGAGGCAGGGCCGACTCGGACGCGAGACAGAGGAGCGCGGCCGGCTCGGAGCAGGGTGAGGGCGGCTCAGACGCCACGACGGCGAAGGCAAACGAGGCGAGATGAGGACGGCTCAGACGCCGCGGCGGCGAAGGCACGCGAGGGGAAGCGAGGCCGGCGGGATGACCCCGCGGCGGCTGAGGCACGGATGCGGCGAGTCGATCCGCGTCCTGCTCCAGTCCGTGTCCATACCTGTTTGTAGCTGCAACCGTTGACTAATAGCTGCGGTTTCTTTCACTCTTTCTTTTTTGACTGCCGACGTTTTGTTCATATTGATGATGGATTTCAGCAGTACCCAATCTGCAACCACACGCACGACGGGGCCAGTGCGGCTTAAGGCGGGGTGACTGGGAGACGGAGACGAGGCTGACTCGAAGCCTGCGACGTCGAGTCAGACGCGGGCGACTTGGAGACGAAGATTACGACCCAGATGGGGCTGGTTTTGGAGAGTGACGGCTCCTTTTTTTTCCTTTTGATCCGGTAGGAATAGTACTAATCTGAACAATGCGGGAATGGCGGCTCAGTGGATTTATCGGGACTCCGCAACGCACGACCCGTTGATGAATTCGGAGTTGATTTGTGTCCTTTCGCGCCGGCTCTTCTTCACCCGGAAATTTGCAAACCTCTCCATCCCTGAGAGAGATTCCTCCAAGAACATAATACCACCGTGCTTGGCCCCACGGTGGGCGCCAACTGTCGTGGTTTTGTCACGGCAAGATGTCCGGGTTAACGGACTTAGGTGTGAGGCCATCACAACTATGTGGCGGCTTGAGAGGGGTTGGTCGGAATCGAGAGACGCGAGTTTACCCAGGTTCGGCCCCTCCGATGGAGGTAAAAGCCTACGTCCTGCTTTGTGTTTATATTGATGATGAGGATAATCTCGATTACAAGGGTGCGGGATCGCTACCTCTAATCTCGAGAGCCTCTAATCTGTCTATCTCTAATGACTTGAACTTGTCAACTTGTCTCTCTTGGGGCGCCTTACCCCTCCTTATATAAGTGGAAAGGGTAGGTTTACATGTAGAGTCCTACTAGGAGTAGGATTAGGACTAGTCTCTCTTGAATCCTAATCCGGGTCTTGTTTCCTTTGTGAGGGAATCCTTTCTCTCCTTTGGGCCTTCTCTTGTGAGCCGCCCCTCCAGGCCCGTCCACGAGCCCCCTTGCGCCGGCTTGCTCGCTGGGCCCTGGGCCTTGTCGCTCGTCTGACCCGCCTGCCGGGTCACCAATGAACCGCCAAGTCTCGACCGGGTCACCAATGAGTTGCCAAGTCCTGGCCGGGTCATACTTCCGTCCGGGTTATACCGCGGGGTATATCCCCGACAGGTACCGTCCATACAAACAACAATCCTGGGGGAGTTTTGTTTCATTATATTTTGATTTGATTTTTGAGCATGGAACTGGGCATCCCGAATACCAGCCACTTTCTCGTGAATGATAGTGAATCAACACATATCGTGAGAATAACCCACCTAGCATGGAAGATACCGACCGCCCCCAGTCGCTACATGAGCGATTCGGGCATACAAAACAGAATATTATTTGAAGGTTTAGAGTTTGGCACATGCAAATTTACTTGGAACGGCAGGTAAATACCACATATAGGTAGGTATGGTGGACTCTCATGGAAAAAACTTGGCTCAAGGGTTTGGATGCACAAGTAGCATCTCTACTTAGTACGAAGTTTTGGCTAGCAAACGGTTCTAAACAAGTACCACATGTTAGAGGATCCATAACAATATAAATTCTATGCAAATATACTGTTGGAAATATGCCCTAGAGGCAATAATAATTTAGTTATTATCATATTTCCTTGTTCGTGATAATCGTTTATTATCCATGCTATAATTGTATTGATTGGAAACTCAAATACATGTGTGGGTACATAGACAACACTGTGTCCCTAGTATGCCTCTAGTTAACTAGCTCGTTGATCAAAAGATGGTGAAGGTTTCCTAGCCATGGACATGAGATGTCATTTGATAACGGGATCACATCATTAGGAGAATGATGTGATGGACAAGACCCAAACTGTAAACGTAGCATATGATCGTGTCAGTTTATTGCTATTGTTTTCTGCATGTCAAGTATCTGTTCCTATGACCATGAGATCATGCAACTCCCTGACATCGGAGGAGTACCTTGTGTGTATCAAACGTCGCAACGTAACTGGGTGACTATAAAGGTGCTCTACAGGTATCTCCGAGGATGTCTGTTGGGTTGGCATGGATCAAGACTGGGATTTGTTACTCCGTGTGACGGAGAGGTATCTCAGGGCCCACTCGGTAATACAACATCACAATGAGCCTTGCAAGCAATGTGACTAAAGTGTTAGCCACGGGATCTTGTATTACGGAACGAGTAAAGAGACTTGCCGGTAACGAGATTGAACTAGGTATAGAGATACCGACGATCGAATCTCGGGCAAGTAACATACCGAAGAACAAAGGGAACAGCATACGGGATTAACTGAATCCTTGACATAGAGGTTCGACCGATAAAGATCTTCGTAGAATATGTAGGAGCCAATATGGGCATCCAGGTCCCGCTATTGGTTATTGACCGTAGAGGTGTCTCGGTCATGTCTACATAGTTCTCGAACCCGCAAGGTCTACACACTTAACGTTTGGTGACGATATAAGTATAGTTGAGTTGTTATGTTGGTGACCGAAAGTTGTTCGGAGTCCCGGATGAGATCCCGGACATGACGAGGAGCTCTGGAATAGTCCGGAGGTAAAGATTGATATATGGGATAATAGTGTTTGGTCTCCGGAAGGGTTCCGGAATTCACCGGAAGGGGTTCCGGATGTTTCCCGAAATGTTCGGGTACGAGAACACTTTATTTGGGCCAAGGGGTAAAGCCCACGAGGCTTTAGGAAGGTGCAAAAGGAAGTTTTGCGGAGGCCAGGGGCCAGACACCAGGGACCCTGGCGTCTGGGGCCAGACGCCGAGGACCCTGGCGTCTGGTCCTGGAGTCCGAGCAGGACTCTTGCCTTGCGGGCCAAACCGACTTTGAGGAGGCTCTTTCTCCAAGTTTCGACCCCAGGGATCAACATATAAATAGAGGGGCAGGGCTAGCACCCGGATCACATCAAGATTTCCCCAAGCCGTGTGCGGCAACCCTAACCCTCTAGTTCCTCCGTCATAATCTCCGTAGTGCTTGGCAAAGCCCTGCAGAGATTGTTCCTCACCACCATCACCACGCCATCGTGCTGCCGGAACTCATCTACTACTTCACCATCGCTCGCTGGATCGAGGAGGTGAAGGCGTCATCAAGCTGTACGTGTGTTGAACGCGGAGGTGCCGTCCGTTCGGCACTAGTTCGTGATCGGTTCGAGGGACGACTTGCGATTTGGATCGCGGAGACGTTCGACTACATCAACCGCGTTTCTTAACGCTTCCGCTTAGCGATCTACAAGGGTATGTAGATTCACTCTCCCTCTCGTAGATGCTCATCACCATGGATAGATCTTGTGTGTGCGTAGGAAATTTTTTGTTTCCCATGCAACGTTCCCCAACAGTGGCATCTGAGCTAGGTCTATGCGTAGATGAGATCTCGAGTAGAACACAAACGAGTTGTGGGCGTGGGTGTATACATATTGCTTGCCGTTACTAGTTGATACTTGATTCGGCGGTATTGTGAGATGAAGCGGCCCGGACCGACATTACGCGTACGCTTACGCGAGACAGGTTCCTTCAACTGACATGTAACTTCGTTGCATAAAGATGGCTAGCGGGTGTCTGTCTCTCTCACTTTAGTTGAATCAATTTCAATGAAGAGGGTTATTTTAGAAGATCAAAAAGCAATCACTACACCACGTTGTGGTTTTGCGTAGGTAAGAACGGTTCTTGCAAACCCGTAGCAGCCACGTAAAATTTGCAACAACAATTAGAGGACGTCTAACTTGTTTTTGCAGGGTATGTTGTGATGTGATATGGCCAATTACATGATGAGATATATGTGATGTATGAGATGATCATGTGTTGTATAGAATATCACGACTTGCATGTCAATGAGTACGGCAACTGGCAGGAGCCATAGAGTTGTCTTTAATTATTGTATGACCTGCGTGTCAATCATTAAGCGCTATGTAATGCTTTACTTTATCGCTAAACGTTAGCAATAGTCGTGGAAGCAACAGTCGGCGCGACAACCTCATGGCGACACGTTGATGGAGATCAAGATGATGGAGATCATGGTGTCATGTCGGTGACGATGGAGATCATGCCGGTGCTTTGGAGATGGAGATCAAAAGCACGAGTTCATGGCCATATCATGTCACTTATGATTTGCATGTGATGTTAATCCTTTTATGCATCTTATTTTGCTTAGGACGACGGTAGCATTATAAGGTGATCCCTCACTTAAATTTCAAGATAAATTGTGTTCTCCCCGAGTGTGCACCGTTGCGAAAGTTCGTCGTTTCGAGACACGCCGTGATGATCGGGTGTGATAGACTCTACGTTCATATACAACGGGTGTAAGCCATGTTGCACGTGCGGAACACTCGGGTTAAACTTGACGAGCCTGCATGTACAGACATGGCCTCGGAACACAAGAGACCGAAAGGTCGAACATGAGTCATATAGTAGATATGATCAACATGAAGATGTTCACCATTGAAACCACCTCAACTCACGTGATGATCGGACTTGAGTTGGTGGATTTGGATCATGTGACACTTGAATGACCGGAGGGATGTCAATTTGAGTGGGAGTTTTTAAGTAATATGATTAACTAAACTCATTATCATGAACATAGTCAAAATGTCTTTGCAAATTATGTTGTAGATTACTAGCTCGCGCTGTAGCTCCCTTGAATTTTTATATGTTCCTAGAGAAATAGATTTGAAAGATGATGGTAGCAATAATGCGGACTGGGTCCGTGATCTGAGGATTGTCCTCAATGCTGCACAGAAGGCTTATGTCCTTAATGCACCGCTCGGTGCGCCACCCCCTCAAGCGTCGTCTGTAGATGTTGTGAACATCTGACAGGCACGTTCTGATAACTACTTGATAGTTCAGTGCGTCATGCATTACGGCTTAGAATTGAGGCTCCAAAACATTTTGAACGTCACGGAACATATGAGATGTTCTAAGAGCTGAAATTGGGATCTCAGGCTCGTGCCCGTGTTGAGAGGTATGAGACCTCCAACAAGATTCTTTGCCTGCAAGATGATGGAGAATAGCTCAATCGTTGAGCATGTGCTCAGATTGTCTGGGTACTACAATTGCTTGAATCGAGTGGAAGTTGATCTTCCAGATAAGATAGTGACTGGTATAGTTCTCCAAGTCACTGTCACTAAGCTACTAGAGCTTCGTGATGAACTATAAAAGGCCAGAGATGGAAATAATGATCCCTGAGCTATTCGCGATGTTTGACCCCGCGAAGGTAGAAATCAAGAAGGAGCATCAAGTGTTGATGGTTAGTAAAACCACTAGTTTCAAGAAGGGCAAGGGCAAGGAGGGATACTTC
This sequence comes from Elymus sibiricus, assembly GCA_039707655.1. Lineage (NCBI taxonomy): Eukaryota > Viridiplantae > Streptophyta > Magnoliopsida > Poales > Poaceae > Elymus > Elymus sibiricus. The sequence goes on from CM077665.1 coordinate 489,437,805, forward strand.
ATGGATGGCAAGCCAGTTGCTGCTCCAGTAAAGAAACCCAAGGTTGAACCCAAACCCGAGACTGAGTGCTTCTATTATGAGGAGAACGGTTGCTGAAGTGGAACAACCCTAGATGCTTGGTAGATAAGAAGGTTGGCAACGTCGACAGAAGTATATTTGATATACGTGTTATTGATGTGTACCTTACTAGTACTCCTAGTAGCACCTGGGTATTAGATACCGGTTCGGTTGCTAAGTGTTGGTAACTCGAAATAAAAGCTACGGAATAAACGGAGGCTAAGGGTGAGGTGACGATGAGTGTTGGAAGTGTTTCCAAGGTTGATGTGATCACCATCGCGCGCTCTCTCTACCTTTGGGATTAGTGATGAACCTAAATAAATGTTATTTGGTGTTTGCGTTAAGCATGAACGTGATTAGATCAAGTTTATTGCAATACGGTTATTCATTGCAGTTAGAGAATAATGGTTATTCTATTTACATGAATAATACCTTCAATGGTCATGCACCCAATAAGAGTGGTTTATTGAATCTTGATCGTAGTGATACACATGTTCATAATATTGATGCCAAAAGATACAAAGTTAATAATGATAGTACCACATACTTGTGGCACTGCCGCTAAATGTCATATTGGTGTAAAACGCATGAAGAAACTCCATGCTGATGGATCTTTGGACTCATTCGATTTCGAATCGGTTGAGACATGCGGACCATGCCTCATGGGCAAGATGACTAAAACCCCGTTTTCCGGTATGATGGAGCGGGCAATTGACTTATTAGAAATGACACATGTTGATGTATGCGGTCCAGTGAGTTTTGTAGTGGGCGGTGGATATCGTTATTTTCTTACCTTCACTGATGATTTGAGTAGATATAGTGTATATTTACTTAATGAAACACAAGTCTGAATCGTTTGAAAAGTTCAAAGTGAAGTTTGAGATCATCGTGACAAGAAGATAAAATGTCTACGATATGATCGTGGAGGTAAATATCTGAGTTACGAGTTTGGTATATAACTTAAGACAATGTGGAAGTTGTTTCACAACTCACGCCACCTGGAACACCATAGTGTGATGGTGTGTCCGAACGTCGTAGTTGTGCTCTATTAGATATGGTGCGAACTATGATGTCTCTTATCGATTTACCACTATCGTTTTAGGGTTATGCATTAGAGACAACCACATTCACTTTAAAAGGGGCACCATAAGTCCGTTGAGATGACACCGTATGAATTTTGGTTTGGCGGAAACCTAAGCTGTCATTTTTTTAAATGTTTGGGGCTGCGACGCTTATGTGAAAAAGGGTTTTCACCTAATGAGCTCGAACCCAAAGCGGACAAATGCATCTTCATAGAATACCTAACGTAACAGTTGGGTGAACCTTCTATCTCAGATCCAAGCACAAAGTGTTTGTTGCTAAAACGGGTCCTTTCTCGAGAAAAAGTTTCTTTCAAAAGATTGAGTGGGAGGAAGATAGAACTTGATGAGGTTGTCGAACCTTTGTTTCAACCAAAGAGTAGCGCAGCGCAGAAAGTTGTTTCTGTGGAGCCTACGTTAGTTGAAGAGGAAGTTAATGATGATGATCATGAAACTTCGGATCAAGTTACTATCGAACCTCGTGGGTCGACAAGGACGCGTACTGCTCCTGAGTGGTACGGCAACCCTGTCTTAGAGGTCATGTTGTTGAACAACGATGAACCTACGAGCTATGGAGAAGCGATGATGGGCCCGGATTCCAAGAAATGGTTAGAGGCCATGAAATCCGAGATGGGATCCATGTAAGAAAACAAAGTATGGGCTTTGGAAGTATTACCTGAAGGGCGTAAGGCCATTCAGAACAAATGGATTTTTTAAGAGGAAGACGGACGTGGACGGTAATGTCACCGTCTATAAAGCTCGACTTGTGGCAATGGGTTTTTCACAAGTTCAAGGAGTTGACTACGATGAGACTTTCTCACCCGTAGCGATGCTAAAGTCTGTTGGAATCATGTTAGCAGTTCCTGCATTTTTCAATTATGAAATCTGGCAGATGGATGTCAAAACATCGTTTCCTTAACGGTATCCGTAAGGAAAGGTTGTATGTGATACAACCGGAAGGTTTTGTCAGTCCTAAGGATGCTAAAATGTATGCAAACTCCAGCGATCCTTCTATGGACTGGAGCAAGCATCTCGGAGTTGGAATATACACTTTGATGAGGTGATCAAAGTTTTTATGTCTATACAAAGTTTATGAGAAACTTGTATTTACAATAGAGTGAGTGGGAGCACTATAGAATTTCTGATAAGTATATGTGGTTGACATATTGTTGATCGGAAATAATGTAGAATTTCTGGAAAGCATAAAGGGTCGTTTGAAAGGAGTTTTTCAAAGGAAGACCTGGAATGAAGCTACTTAAATATTGGGCATCAAGATCTATAGAGATAGATCAAGACGTCTGATAAGACTTTCAACGAGTACACACCTTGACAAGATTTTGAAAGAGTTCAAAATGGATCAGTCAAAGAAAGAGTTCTTGCCTGATTTGTAAGGTGTGGAGTTGAGTGAGACTCAAAGCTCGACCACGGCAGAAGAAAGAGAAAGGACGAAGGTCATCCCCTATGCCTTATCCATAGGCTCTGTATAGTATGCCATGCTGTGTACCGCACCTGATGTGTGCCTTGCCATTATTCTGTCAAGGGGTACAAGAGTGATCCAGGAGTGGATCACTGGACAACGGTCAAGATTATCCTTAGTAACTAGAGGACTAAGGAAATATTTCTCAATTATGGAGGTGATGAAGAGTTCGTCGTAAAGGGTTACGTCGATGCAAGCTTTGACACCTATCCGGACGACTCTGAGTAGCAGTCAGGATACATATAGTGGAGCAGCCATTTGGAATAGCTCCAAGTGGAGTGTGGTAGAAGTGTCTATAGTATGACATAGAGATTTGCAAAGTACACACACATCTGAATGTCACAGACCCGATGACTAAAGACCTCTCTCACATGCAAAGCATGATCGAACCCCAGAACTCATTGGGTGTTAGAACAATGTAAATCACATGGTGATGTGAACTAGATTATTGACTCTAGTGCAAGTGGGAGACTGTTGGAAATATGCCCTAGAGGCAATAATAATTTAGTTATTATCATATTTCCTTGTTCGTGATAATCGTTTATTATCCATGCTATAATTGTATTGATTGGAAACTCAAATACATGTGTGGGTACATAGACAACACTGTGTCCCTAGTATGCCTCTAGTTAACTAGCTCGTTGATCAAAAGATGGTGAAGGTTTCCTAGCCATGGACATGAGATGTCATTTGATAACGGGATCACATCATTAGGAGAATGATGTGATGGACAAGACCCAAACTGTAAACGTAGCATATGATCGTGTCAGTTTATTGCTATTGTTTTCTGCATGTCAAGTATCTGTTCCTATGACCATGAGATCATGCAACTCCCTGACATCGGAAGAGTACCTTGTGTGTATCAAACGTCGCAACGTAACTGGGTGACTATAAAGGTGCTCTACAGGTATCTCCGAGGATGTCTGTTGGGTTGGCATGGATCAAGACTGGGATTTGTTACTCCGTGTGACGGAGAGGTATCTCAGGGCCCACTCGGTAATACAACATCACAATGAGCCTTGCAAGCAATGTGACTAAAGTGTTAGCCACGGGATCTTGTATTACGGAACGAGTAAAGAGACTTGCCGGTAACGAGATTGAACTAGGTATAGAGATACCGACGATCGAATCTCGGGCAAGTAACATACCGAAGAACAAAGGGAACAGCATACGGGATTAACTGAATCCTTGACATAGAGGTTCGACCGATAAAGATCTTCGTAGAATATGTAGGAGCCAATATGGGCATCCAGGTCCCGCTATTGGTTATTGACCGTAGAGGTGTCTCGGTCATGTCTACATAGTTCTCGAACCCGCAGGGTCTACACACTTAACGTTTGGTGACGATATAAGTCTAGTTGAGTTGTTATGTTGGTGACCGAAAGTTGTTCGGAGTCCCGGATGAGATCCCGGACATGACGAGGAGCTCTGGAATAGTCCGGAGGTAAAGATTGATATATGGGATAATAGTGTTTGGTCTCCAGAAGGGTTCCGGAATTCACCGGAAGGGGTTCCGGATGTTTCCCGAAATGTTCGGGTACGAGAACACTTTATTTGGGCCAAGGGGTAAAGCCCACGAGGCTTTAGGAAGGTGCAAAAGGAAGTTTTGCGGAGGCCAGGGGCCAGACGCCAGGGACCCTGGCGTCTGGGGCCAGACGCCGAGGACCCTGGCGTCTGGTCCTAGAGTCCGAGCAGGACTCTTGCCTTGCGGGCCAAACCGACTTTGAGGAGGCTCTTTCTCCAAGTTTCGACCCCAGGGCTCAACATATAAATAGAGGGGCAGGGCTAGCACCCGGATCACATCAAGATTTCCCCAAGCCGTGTGCGGCAACCCTAACCCTCTAGTTCCTCCGTCATAATCTCCGTAGTGCTTGGCAAAGCCTTGCAGAGATTGTTCCTCACCACCATCACCACGCCGTCGTGCTGCCGGAACTCATCTACTACTTCACCATCGCTCACTGGATCGAGGAGGTGAAGGCGTCATCAAGCTGTACGTGTGTTGAACGCGGAGGTGCCGTCCGTTCGGCACTAGTTCGTGATCGGTTCGAGGGACGACTTGCGATTTGGATCGCGGAGACGTTCGACTACATCAACCGCGTTTCTTAACGCTTCCGCTTAGCGATCTACAAGGGTATGTAGATTCACTCTCCCTCTTGTAGATGCTCATCACCATGGATAGATCTTGTGTGTGCGTAGGAAATTTTTTGTTTCCCATGCAACGTTCCCCAACAAATATACCCAACCATAATTCATTACGTTGTCTTCCTTGTCCAACTTCAACTAATTTACTCAAGTTTGAAAATAATTAGTGGGTATTCACAATCATAGAAGATGTCCAAGATAGTATATTTATATGTAGAATCTCTCTTCCTTCAATATTCTTTCATGAATTGTTCAAGTGACCAATGCGGTGTTTGCTATCTTTCAATAAATTTTACCACCTATACTTATTATGTGTGAAGTCATTACTCCCCATGGGATAAGTATATGCAGCATATTTAATTTCAGATTTATGATATTCAATTCATTCAACCATTTACTCATAGGATATAAGTGAAGCACAAGAGTAAACATCGAACTACTCTCGAAAGATATAAGTGAAGATCAATGAGTAGCCAACAATTAAGTAGCTATGTGAGGACTCTCTCTCAATAAAGATTTTCATATCTGAGTATTTTATTTAAACAGCAAGCAAAAGAAAAATAACACTCCAAGATAGCACACATCATGTGAACGAATAAAAATTTAGGCTCAACATAGGCTAACCGATAGTTCACGAAGAGAGGTGGGATGCGTAGCATCCCCAAGCTTAGATGCTTGAGACTTCTTGAAATATTTACTTGGGGTGCCTTGGGCATCCCCAAGCTTAAGCTTTTTTATCTCGTTCAATCCTCTCATATCATGGTTTCACCTATTCTCAAAAACTTCATCCACACAAAACTCGAAAAGAACTCGTGAGATAGGTTAGCACACATAAGAATAAATCAACACTTCATGTACTGCCAAGACAAGTTGCATAATAATTTCCAAACATTATATACTTCATATTATCATTTCCAAAATTTATATCTACCAATATAGGCTATGGAAACTAGAGGATAAGTAGGTAACAAAACTATGACAGCAATCTGTCCAAACAGAACAGTCTGTAGCAATTTATGAAAAAAGTGTACTTCTGTAACTCAAAAAATTATGAAAATTTAGGAAAAGCTAACTAATTTATATGACAACACTATGTAAAAATTTCAGAAACTTTCCACGTTCCAGTAAAATATGAAAATTCAAACACTACAGCAAAAGTTTCTGTTTTTTACACAGCACACATCAAACATGCAATGCAAGCATCCTAAAGACCATTCTTGGAACTTTTTATTGAAAAACAAGATTATAAATAACACCTAACAGAAAATAACAAAATATAATGATGATCCAAGCAAAGCACATATTATGTGACGAACAAAAATATAGCTCTAAGTAAGATATACCGATAATGTTGAAGACGAAGAGGGGATGCCTTCCGGGGCATCCCCAAGCTTAGTCGCTTGAGTATTCCTTGGATATTACCTTGGGGGTGCCTTGGGCATCCCCAATCTTAGGTTCTTGTCACTCCTTATTCTCCTCATATCGGTGTCTCACCCAAAACTTGAAAACTTCAATCACACAAAACTTAACGGAACTTCGTGAGAAGGGTTAGTGTAATAAAGATAGATCATTCACTTAGGTACTGTCAAGACAAGATTCATAATTGTTCCCACATGATACCTACTGTATTCTACCATTCCCATAATTTATATCACTGAATATAAGCTATGGGAACACTAAAACAAGCAAACTATGCATGCAAAACAGAATCTGTCAAAAACAGAACAGTCTGTGAATATCTTTAGTGTAACCATACTTCCCTGTCTCTAAAAATTCTGAAAAATTAGGAAAACCTGAATAATTTGTATATCAAGACTGTGTAAAAATTTCAGATCATTATCACGCTCCAATAAAAAATTAAAATTCCTGTACTGGAGTCAAAAGTTTCTGTTTTGGTTCAGCATCAATTCTACTCATCTTGTGAGTCATCCCAAAGGCTTTACTTGGCACTTTATTGAAATAAAAGACACAAAACATGATTACTACAGTATATTAATCATGTGAACACACAAAAACAGAAAGGAAAAGTGTTGGTTTGTCTCCCAACAAGCGCTTTTCTTTAAAGCCTTTTAGCTAGGCATGATGATTTCAATGATGCTCATATAAGAATAGTAGTTGAAACATGCAAGAGAGCATCATGAAGCATATGACTAGCACATTTAAGCCTAACCCACTTCCTATGCCTAGGTATTTTGTGAGCAAACAATTTATGGGAGCAAGAATCAACTAGCATAGGAAGGCAAAACAAGCATAACTTCAAAACTTTGAACACATAGAGAGGAAACTTGATATTATTCCAATTCCTACAAGCATATGTTCCTCCCTCATAATAATTTTCAGTAGCATCATGAACGAATTCAACAATATAACCAGCACATAAAGCATTATCTTCATGATCCACAAGCATAGAAAATTTGTCACTCTCCACATAAGCAATTTTCTTCTCATTCATAATAGTGGGAGCAAACTCAACAAAATAACTATCATGAGAAGCATAATCCAATTGAAAATTAAAATCATGATGACAAGTTTCATGGTTATCATTATTCTTTATAGCATACATGTCATCACAATAATCATCATAAATAGGAGGCATGCTTTCATCATAATAAATTTGCTCATCAAAACTTGGGGGACTAAACATATCATCTTCATCAAACATAGCATCCCCAAGCTTGTGGCTTTGCATATCATTAGTATCATGGGTATTCAGAGAATTCATACTAGCAATATTGCAATCATGCTCATCATTCAAGGAATTCTCATTAAGTATTTTCATAAATTCTTCCTCTACCAATTGAGCACAATTTTCCAAACCATCATTTTCACGAAAGACATTAAAAAGACGAACCAATTGATGCAACATAAACTCCATTTTTTTGTAGTTTTCTTTTATAAAACCAAACTAGTGATAAAACAAGAAACTAAAAGATTCAATTGCAAGATCTAAATATATACCTTCAAGCACTAACCTCCCCGGCAACGGCGCCAGAAAAGAGCTTGATGTCTACTACGCAACTTTATTCTTGTAGACTTTGTTGGGCCTCCAAGCGCAGAGTTTTGTAGGACAGTAGCAATTTTCCCTCAAGTGGATGACCTAAGGTTTATCAATTCGTGGGAGGTGTAGGATGAAGATGGTCTCTCTCGAACAACCCTGCAACCAAATAACAAAGAGTCTCTTGTGTCCCCAACACACCCAATACAATGGTAAATTGTATAGGTGCACTAGTTCGGCGAAGAGATGGTGATACAAGTGTAATATGGATGGTAGATATAGGTTTTTGTAATCTGAAAATATAAAAACAGCAAGGTAACTAATGATAAAAGTGAGCACAAACGGTATTGCAATGCTTAGAAACAAGGCCTAGGGTTCATACTTTCACTAGTGCAATCTCTCAACAATACTAACATAGTTGAATCATACGTAAGTCCCTCTCGTGCGACAAAGAGTTCACTCCAAAATCACAAATAGTGGAGAACTAATGAAGAAATTATTGTAGGGTACGAAACCACTTCAAAGTTATCTTTTCCGATCAATCTTATGAGCTATCCCTATAAGTGTCACGAACAGCCCTAGAGTTCGTACTAAAATAACACCTTAAGACACACATCAACCAAAACCCTAATGTCACCTAGATACTCCAATGTCACCACGAGTACCCATGGACTTGATTATACGATATGGATCACACAATTTCAGATTTATCATGTTCAATCCAACACAAAGAACTTCAAAGAGTGCCCCAAAGTTTCTACCGGAGAGTCAAGACGAAAACGTGTGCCAACCCCTATGCATAGATTCCCAAGGTCACGGAACCCGCAAGTTGATCACCAAAACATACATCAAGTGGATCAATAGAACATCCCATTGTCACCACGGATATCCCATCGCAAGACATACATCAAGTGTTCTCAAATCCTTAAAGACTCAATCCAATAAGAAAACTTCAAAGGGAAAACTCAATTCATCACAAGAAGATAGAGAGGGGAAAACTCCATATGATTCATCTATATTAATAAAGCTCGCGGTACATCAAGATCGTGCCATCTCAAGAACACAAGAGAGAGAGATCAAACACATAGCTACTGGTACATACCCTCAGCCCCGAGGGTGAACTACTCCCTCCTCGTCATGGAGACCACCGGGATGATGAAGATGGCCTCCGGTGATGGTTTCCCCCTCCGGCAGGGTGCCGGAACGGGCTCCCGATTGGTTTTTCGTGGCTACAGAGGCTTGCGGCGGCGGAACTCCCGATCTAGGTTTCTTTCTGGGGTTTTTGGTATTTATAGGAATTTTTAGCGTCGGTTTCACGTCAAGGGAGTGCTCGAGGGGCCCACAAGCCAGGGGGCGCGCCCTAGGGGGGGGGCGCCCCCCAGGCTTGTGACCGCCTCGGGACTCCTCTCCGGTATATTCTTGCGCCAATATTTTTTATATTTTTCAAAAATATTCTCCGTAAATTTTCAGCCCATTCCGAGAACTTTTATTTCTGCACAAAAAATGACACCATGGTAGTTCTGCTGAAAACAGCGTCAGTCCGGGTTAGTTCTAATAAAATCATACCAAAATCATATAAAATTATTGTAAACATGGCATGAATACTTCATAAATTATAGACACGTTGGAGACGTATCAATATAGCACCCTCCGAGATTGAAGATATTGATGTCACTATTAAACTTGCAAACCATGATACTATTTCACCACTTGGGATTGTTAGAGATGTTGAAGTCTTGTGTGGAAAACTCAAGTACCCCGCTGACTTCCTAGTGCTTGGTTCTGAACAAGATAATTTTTGTCCCATTATATTTGGTAGACCTTTTCTGAACACTGTTAATGCTGAAATTAATTGTGCCACACAGATGTTTAAAGTAGGCTTTGGTAATGAGTCTCATGAATTTAATTTCTCCAAATTTAATAGACAACCTCATGAGAAAGAGTTACCAAGTAAAGATTAAATTATTGGCCTTGCTTCTATTGTTGTTCCTCCTACTGATTCTCTAGAACAGTATTTGCTAGAACATGAGAATGCTATGCATATGAATGAAAGAAATGAAATAGATGACATATTTCTTAAACAGACACCTATCCTCAAACACAACTTGCCTGTTGACATTCTAGGAGATCATCCTCCACCCAAAGGAGATCCTGTGTTTGAGCTAAAGACATTGCCTGATACTTTGAAATATGCTTATCTTGATGAGAAAAAGATATATCATGTTATTATTAGTGCTAACCTTTCAGAGCATAAAGAAAAGAGATTAGTTAAAACTCTGAAGAAGCACAGGGCTGCTATTGGATATACTCTCGATGATCTCAAGGGCATAAGCCCCACACTTTGTCAGCACAAGATTAATATGGAGCCAGATGCTAAACCTGTTATTGATCATCAATGCCGCTTAAAAACTAAGATGAAGGAAGTGGTAAGAACTGAAATATTAAAGCTTCTGGAAGTAGGTATAATTTATCCCATTGCTGATAGTAGATGGGTAAGTCATGTTCACTGTGTCCCTAAGAAGGGAGGTATCACTATCGTTCCTAATGATAAAAAATGAACTTATCCCACAAAGAATTGTGACAGGTTATAGGTTGGTAATTGATTTCAGAAAATTAAATAAACCAACTAGGAAAGATCATTACCCCTTACTTTTATTGATCAAATGTTAGAAAGATTATCTAAGCACACACACTTCTGTTTTCTTGATGGATATTCTGGTTTCTCTCAAATACGTGTGTCAAAAGAGGACCAAGAGAAAACTACTTTCACATGTCCTTTTGGAACTTATGCTTATAGACGAATGCCTTTTGGTTTATGTAATGCACCTGCTACCTTTCAAAGACGCATGACTACTATATTCTCTGACTTTTGTGAAAAGATTGTTGAGGTGTTCATGGATGATTTCTCCGTTTATGGAACTTCTTTTGATGATTGCTTGGGCAACCTTGATCGAGCTTTGCAGAGATGTGAGGAAACTAATCTTGTCTTGAATTGGGAGAAATGCCACTTTATGGTGAATGAAGGTATAGTACTCGGGCATAAAATTTCCGAACGAGGCATTGAGGTGGATAAAGCCAAAGTTGATGCGATAGAGAAAATGCCATGTCCTAAAGATATTAAAGGTGTCAGAAGTTTTCTTGGTCATGCTGGTTTTTATAGGCGTTTCATTAAAGATTTCTCGAAGATTTCCAGGCCACTAACTAATCTCCTTCAAAAAGATGTTCCTTTTGTTTTTTATGATGATTGTGTAGAAGCCTTTGAAATACTTAAGAAAGCTTTGATTACTGCACCTATTGTTCAACCACCTAATTGGAACTTACCATTTGAAATTATGTGTGATGCTAATGATTATGCTGTTGCCGCTGTTCTAGGGCAAAGAGTAGATAAAAAGTTGAATGTCATTCATTATGCTATTAAGACCCTAGACACTGCTCAACAAAATTATGCTACTACTGAGAAAGAATATTTAGCAGTTGTGTTTGCATGTGATACGTTTAGACCTTATATTGTCGATTCTAACGTTACTATTCACACTGATCATGCTGCTATTAAATACCTTATGGAAAAGAAAGATGCTAAGACTAGACTCATTAGGTGGGTACTTTTACTTCAGGAATTTGACTTGCATATTGTCGATAGAAAGGGAGCTGAAAACCCCGTAGCAGATAACTTGTCTAGAATGGAAAATGTTCTTGATGACCCACTGCCAATTGATGATAATTTTCCTGATGAGCAACTAGTTGTTATAAATACTTCACATAGTACTCCTTGGTATGCTGATTATGCTAATTACATTGTTGCTAAATATATACCACCTAGTTTCACATATCAACAAAAGAAAAAGTTCTTTTATGATTTAGGCATTACTTTTGGGATGACCCACATCTCTATAAAGAAGGAGTAGATGGTGTTATTAGAAGTTGTGTACCTGAGCATGAACAGGGACAAATCCTACAAAAGTGTCACTCCGAGGCCTACGAGGGACACCATGCTGGTGATAGAACTGCACATAAGGTACTACAATTTGGTTTTTATTGGCCTACTCTTTTCAAAGATGCCCGTAAGTATGGCCTACTCTTTTCAAAGATGCCCGTAAGTATGTCTTTTCGAAGAAGAAGAAGAAGAAGAAGAAGAAGCAGAAGAAGCAGAAGAAGAAGAAGAAGAAGAAGCAGAAGAAGAAGAAGAAGAAGAAGAAGAAGAAGACAAAGAAGAAGAAGAAGAAGCAGAAGAAGAAGCAGAAGAAGAAGAAGAAGAAGAAGAAGAAGAAGAAGAAGAAGAAGAAGCAGAAGAAGAAGAAGAAGAAGAAGAAGAAGAAGAAGAAGAAGAAGAAGAAAGAAGAAGATCAGTATGCGTGACCAGTATGCGTCTCCAGTTCGAAAGGGCGGCATCTATAAATATGCATGTCTTTGCATATTTATAACCACCATCCTTTCGAATTGTTCAACGTTATCCATGGACAGCCCGAGTATGTGTAGATTGGGTTCGTTTTCCCATGCTCTGCTCCGGATCCGATGCAGAATTTCTTCAGTGCCGCCCTGTTGTTCTCCGGGTACACATCCTCTCTGTTTATTGCCGAGACATGTATCAGGATAACAATAGGGAGGTGCTGCCGAAATTCTGCATTGGATCCGGAGCAGAGCATGGGAAAACGATCCCAATCTACACATACTCGGGTGGGACTAGGACCTATCTTTACCTATTAGCGTGTAGGTTGCATGGGCGTAATAAAATTGACAAACTTAATTAACTGATGAATATATATGATGAATTATATATATATTTCTTGTGTGTTTAGTAGGTAGGCAAGACGAGTGATCGTGCATGGATGTACACCGGTCACACAAGTCAGAAAGACATGACCAATGAATGGTTAACAAAAACCAAGGGGTTTGTGAGAGCCGCATTTGCAAATGGCCAGGAAAAAACCTGGCGCCCCTGTGTCCGGTGCGACAACTTTAAAAAGAGGACAGAGGCTGAAATGGGTAAACACGTGCAGAAGTGGGGTTTTACGCCTGATTATACGGTGTGGATATTTCATGGTGAGTCTGCCCAACGTGCCAGAGCTGAGGTGGTTCATCGTCGCACCGACGAGCATGGTACCGGGATCGAAGACATGGTGCAAGACTTTGATGATGCTCGGGATTCAGACGATGAGATGGAGGAATCTGCAAAGGCCTTCTATGAAATGTTGGAGTCTTCAAAACGTCCTCTCCACGAGCACACTGAGCTTTGTCAGCTGGATGCCATCACGCAAGTAATGGCTCTGAAGGCTCAATTCAACCTGGGCAGAGAATGCTACGACGCGATGATGACAATATTTGGATGCTTTCTACCCAAAGGCCATGTACCGCCTGCAAACCTGTACCAGTCGGACAAAATCCTCCGAGTACTTAGATGCCCTATGAGAAGATAGATGCCTGTGAGAATGGATGTGCCTTATTTAGGCTTGAGTATGCGGACTTGAACTATTGTCCCATTTGCAAGTCATCCAGGTATGTTGTGGTAGACAACAGTATGGGTGAGAAGATTCAGACCAAAATCCCCGTTAATGTTCTTCGGTATATGCCAATCATACCAAGACTTCAACGTCTTTTCATGGTCAAAGAGACGGCCAGACAGATGACATGGCACAAATTGGGCAAAAGAACCAAACTAGATGCAGATGGGAATCAGATGTTGGTACACACTTCAGACGCTTTTGCGTGGAAGCACTTCGATGCATTACATAAGGATAAAGCGGCAGATCCAAGGCATCCTCGAGTCGCCATCAGCACGGATGGGTTCAATGTGTTTGGTATGACGACGACCCAATACAGTTGTTGGCCTGTATTTGTCATTCCACTCAATCTCCCCCCCCCCCCCCGGACAGATTATGCAAAGAAAGAACATTTTCCTGACGTTGATAATTCCAGGGCCCAACTATCCGGGGGAGAATATGAATGTGTACATGCATCCGCTTAAGGATGAATTGCAAGAAGCTTGGGATAATGGGATCAAGACATACGATGCCGCTACAAAACAAACTTCTCAATGCATGTGTGGTACATGTACTCGATGCATGACTTGCCGGCGTATGCGCTATTCGTTGGCTGGTGTGTGCATGGAAGGTTCCCGTGCCCCACATGCAAGGCAGCTCTTCAGTTCCGTTGGCTGCAGGCGGGTCGCAAGTTTTCTTGCTTCGACTTGCATAGACGGTTCCTGGATCCTCGCCACAAAGTTCAGACAAGACAAGAAGAATTTCATCAAAGGTAGAGTTGTCAAAAACTCTGTACCACCTGCGTTGACAGGCCAACAGACCCTGGATCAGTTAAATGCTCTCGAGCCTGATCCAGAGCATCCAGGGTATTTCAAAGGGTATAATTCGGAACACGCCTGGACTCACAAGACATGCTTATGGGATCTGCCTTACTTCAAAGACCTCCTTTGCCCACACAACATCGACGTGATGCACACTGAAAAGAATATCGCCGAGGCCCTTTTTGGTACATTGTTCGGCATAGAGGGGAAGTCAAAGGATAATCCTAAGGCTAGAGTCGATCAGGAGGCTCTATGTGATAGACCGTTACAAAACATGCGACAACTGAAAGGAAAGCAGAATTGGACGAAGCCAAAGGCATGGTTCAATCTTGGAAGGCCAGCTATGAGGGAAATGATCTTGTGGGTGAAAATGCAGTTGATGTTCCCCGATGGGTATGCAGCGAATCTAAAGAGGGGGGCGAGTCTTGACAAATTGAAAATATTTGGTCTCAAGAGTCATGATTGGCACATATGGCTTGAGCGGGTAATGCCGGTGATGTTGCGTGGCTTTATCCCTGAGGATGAATGGCTAGTACTGGCAGAGCTGAGCTATTTCTTCCGTTCTCTTTGTGCGAAAGAACTATCGCCTGGCGTGCTAGATGAAATGGAAGAGTTGGCACCGGAGTTGATCTGCAAGTTAGAGAAGATCTTCCCACCGGGCTTCTTTAATCCAATGCAACATTTGATTTTGCATCTCCCGACCGAGGCAAGATTGGGGGGGTCATGCAAAATCGTTGGTGCTACGCAACTGAGAGGATGCAGAAGACACTTCGAGCAAAATGTAAAAAGAAACGTAGAATTGAAGCATCGATGGCCGAGGCATTCATTACTGAGGAGGCGGCAAACTTCATGACAGTTCCCGATAGTGATGATGATGATGCATTTATTGATGATAGTGATGATGATGATGCATTTATTGATCCCGGAGCATATATAGACAATCAAGATTATTATTAGTTCATGTCAGGTATTCAATTTTTATTATATACATGATGATGATACACTTAAATTATATACATATTATTATTCATGTCGGTATTTTTTTTATGTTGTACTAATTTCGTTTACTCTTTGTCATGGCAGGTGTTGAAAGATGGTGGGCGCGGGTCCAGAGCGATCCGCGGCTTCTTCGTCGGCGCGTGGTGGGAGGGGTACTTCCATTCCACCCGATTCTCTCCGGAGAGCGTTGCTCGATAGTTTGCAGACACAGGCGGGCGCTTCTTCGTTGGCGTCGACGCCCACCGGGAGAGGAGGCCGGGGGAAGAAGAGAGGAGGAGGTAGAGGTACACGTGCTCGCGGGAGAGGTACGCAGGCTGCTACGCCTTCCTCGCCGCCACCCCCAGCTGATTCACCCGAGCATAGGACTGCTAGGGTGGACCCATCTGAGGTGGAGGCTACGCGGATTCCTGTCCATGATCCTCGGGTCGACGAGCCTTAGACCCACGAGACTCCTGTCCCAGATGCTTCATCCCACGAGACTCCGGAGCAAAGCAGGGATCGGGCTACGTCCCAGCAGACCCCATGGTATACCTGGCCGGATCTGCGTCAGCAGGAGCCGAGTGGCCATGCTGATGGTGGCGGGGATCAGTTTTCTGATAGCGAGGACGAGGTGGTTGAGGGGGCCACCGTCTACCAGCGTGGTAGTACAGGGCTCCCGCCCGTGCCGGCGACCTGCGAGCAGAGGCCGGTGATTAGGCCTGATGGGGAGAAGTAAGTGCATTTACTCTTCTTTAACCTTTTGCCTTCACGTTTCTTCAAATATCTAATGTGTTGGCTTTGTCATACTGCAGGGGTTGGATTCACACCAAGGATGTCCGCAGGCCGAACACCGTCCTTGGTGTGATTTGCCGGCAGAACTTCCCGGGGTTTGTCACGTTGCCCGGTGAGGGTCAGCTTCCAGAGCTAGGATTGACCTGGGAGCACTACTTGGCTGCCCCGGCCCCGCCGGAGGAGATGATCGACGGTGTCTTGTGCCACACGAGGGCCGACATAGTGATCAGACAGTTTTGGGTAATTTCTGCTTTACACAATTAAAAATCAACAATAGCTAGTTATTGTACTAATCAGTGTTGTCTCGTTTGATTGCCGACCTTCTACAGGTGTGAGGAGGGATACGAGGAGGCCACGGCAAAGGTTATCGATGGCGAGTGCAGGCGCCTACTACAGAACTTACGACACGAGGCTTGGCCGCAGGCTGTTCGAGACTACTACGCCTCGCGTGGTGTTAAGAAGGACAAGTCATCGTGCCGCGGAAAGTTTCTGCAAAAGGAGCAGTACATGAAGGTAATTACCTATTCTTAAGGCCTTGTACTTAGTTTCCTTGATTTGATTTGTAGGCATAGCGCTCACGTTTCTCTTTGCTAACTTAGGTACCCCCGAGATGGTGTGCGGATAAGATGGATTGTTGGGAGGCGTTGGTGAATGAGTGGTGCTCAGACGAATGGCTAGCCGTCCACAACAATGCCAAGGAGTGGCGTGCCAAAATGGTTGGTGTGCCACACCATCAAGGCAGCGCCAACTTATATCAGTTCAGGCGGAACTGGGTATGTGGTTTGCTTCATGATTCATGCAATTCATTCTTGATGCTAGCTTGAGCCCTTTACTAATACTTTGTTCCTCTCTTTTAGGCGCACTACAATAACACAGAGGTGCCAGAGGTGTATGACCTCTATGCCATGGCCCATACTGCCTCGTACAAGAAGGCCAAGGCATTCTCTGAGTCTGAGCTCGATCATCCCGAGAACTTCACCAACATCTCCTCTCACCACGAGCTCGTGAGGTACAGAGATGAGGGGAAGGCGTGGAAAGGGGAGGACTTTAACCCAAGCCAGCATCCTATTGATCCAGAGCTGGTGATGATAGCTGGCGGCGGGAGGCCCCATGGCTCGATAGCCATTGGAGATGGACTTATACGGTCTTCTCGCACTCTCCGGGAGATCAAGGCGCGCCAAACAAGCTCCTGTCCTGGGATAAGGCCTCGTCCACGGCCAGTCGAGCTCGCCATCGAGGTTAGTTATACGGACTCATATATCTTTCCTCCATTACATTGTGTGTGCGAACAAAGATGATTACAATGCTAACGAGGAGTTGTGTTGCAGGCTGCTCTTCAGAAAGAGAGAGAGGCAACCCAGGCGCTTCTGGAGGATAGGGACCAGCAACCGGCGGAGAAGGAGAGGGAGTTCGAGGAGAGGACGGCTAGGTTGTTGTAGGAGGAGAGGGCACGGAATGAGGCATCTCACCGGGCCATGTACAAGCTCTTCGTGGTAAGTTTCTTCTTCATATTAGCCAAACCATGCATGTAATGTTCGTTTCATTAATAACTAATATGATTGACTTGTCAAAACCAAATGTGCAGTCTATGTGCGAGAAGTCCGGCCAGACCCCTCCGCCAATGCCAGTCATTACCGCGGCGGGAACGGTGAGTTTCATTTGAATGGTCATTAGTTACTAGTCTTAACATTTCAGTGTCATCATGCTAACGAGACATTGCAAATGATCTTTGTTGCAACATAACTCCTGAGCCGCATCGCACGACCCTTCTCCAGGGCATCCTTCTCCAGGTGAAACCGGCCCGAGCAACCCCGGTGCTTCACCTCCGTGATGACGAGGACGGTAAGCCCTTATATGCCACTTACTTGGCTCATTTTCCCAAAGAAAGACATACTTGGCCAATTATCCTCCAAAATGACATAATTTAGTTTATTTACTTCATTTATGACATAATTAGCTTAGTTAGGTCAAAATAGCATAATAACCTTGGTTAGGTCATAAATGTCATATACTTAGCTTGTTTTCCTCCAAATTGACATAATAAGCTCAGTTAGCTCAAAAATGGCATAATTACCTTAATAATGACCTAATACTTGCCCTATTTACCTAAGTTAGCTCTTTTTCTTCATCTTCTACTCCTCCTTCTTGTCTTCTCCTTCTTCTTCTTCTTCTTCTTCTTCTTCTTCTTCTAGTCTTCTTCTTCTTCTTCTTTTTCTTCTTCCAGTCTTCTTCTTCTTCTAACTGTCTTAATTACTTCTTTTTTTGCAGATTTGATTCACTTGGAAGCTACCATTGATGGACTGCTAGTGTGTACTTTCTGTTTTCATTGATGGAAGCATGGATATGTTGCTAGCCTATGTGTTTTGATTCACTTGGAAACTATGTATTTTGCTAGCCTATGTGTTCTCTTGTGAAATATTCCATGATGATGTTGGATTACATGGCCTATGCCTCTTTCATGATGATGTTGGATACATGGCCTATGCCTCTTTTTGAAAATGTATATATATCATATATGTGATGTGCAAATGCAGGGAATTAACAGAAAACAAACAAAAAAGATGCAATACAGGCACTTTGCCGTCTGCCACCGACGGCAAAGGGAGCTTTGTCGTCTGCCACCGACAGCAAAGGTGACACGTGGCAGCAACCTGTGCAACCTGGGAGCACCAGGTCTGAGCCATTTGGTCACTTTGCCGTCGGCTCGCAGACGGCAAAGCATGACATTTTGCCGTCGGCTGGTAGACGGCAAAGTGTTGCAGTAGCCCATCTGGCCAGCTGGCCCATGTGGCCACTTTGCCATCTCTGGCAAACGGCAAAGGAGCTTGACTCTTTGCCGTCTGCGGGCAAACGGCAAACGCTGCCGTTAGCCACCTAACGGGGCTAACCTTACTACTGTACCATCCGCTCGATGTACCGTCTGCAGGCCCTACATGGCAAACGGCAAAGATGTTTGTCGTCCGCTGTTCTAAAGCAGACGGCAAAGTGTCCCTTTACCGTGGTTTTATGTGCCGGAAGTGGGGCCGTCTGCTGGCAGACGGCAAAGGAGTTTGCCGTCCGCGAACCTATCCTTTGCCGTCTGCCATGGCAAACGGCAAAGTACCTGATTCCTGTAGTGTGGTCTTGATGTAGAAACTCTTAAAAGTAAAGCTTTGCCACCCAAGCATGATTTTAATGAGACAATTAAATCTATCCAAATATCTATTAATGAAAGTAAGGAGAGGACCGCTAAGTTAAAAGCTAAGCGGGAATTCTTAGAAAAAGCTCTTCCACCCGGTTTTTACCGGAATCATGATGATCTTAAAATGCTTGGCACTTCTCCTATTGAATCTTTGTTTACTTATCTAAAATTAAATGATAAATGGACTGGAGTTGAGTCAACTCTAGCTAGAGAGAGTCTCGTTTGCTTGGAGGGTGATGATTCTAATGCTAAAACTAAAAAAAGTGGGTTTGGTGAGGTTAAAACTTGGACTAGTGATGTGCCCACTATCTTGTATTACAAGGATTTTAATTATGAGAGATTATCTTTAGTAGAATGTATTTCCTTGTTGCAATCCATTATTAGCTCACCCAATGCTTATGAACAAAATAAAGCTTTTACTAATCATATAGTAGAAGCTATGATAAAAGCTTATGATGAGAAACTTGAGGTAGAAGTTTCTATTCCTAGAAAATTACATGATGAATGGGAACCTACTATTAAAATAAAGCTTAAAGAATATGAATGTAATGATTTGTGTGACCTTGGTGCTAGTGTCTCAACTATACCTAAATCTCTTTGTGATGTGCTTGGTCTCACGAATATTGAAGATTGTTCCCTAAACTTGCATCTTGCGGATTCTACCATCAAGAAACCTTTATTTAGAATAAATTATGTTCTTATCCTTGCTAATAGGAATTATGTGCCTACAGATTTCATTGTGCTTGACATTTAATGCAATCCTACTTGTCCAATAATACTTGGAAGACCCTTTCTACGAACTATAGGTGCAATAATTGATATGAAAGAGGGAAACATATGATTCCAATTCCCATTAAAGAAAGGGATGGAACAATTCCCTAGAAAGAGAATCAAACCACCTTATGAATCTATCATGAGGTCCACTTATGGGTGGAGTGTCAAAGATGACAATACTTGATCATACGCGTTATGCCTGGCTAGGGGCGTAAAACAATAGCGCTAGTTGGGAGGCAACCCAATAGTTATCTTATTTTTCTTGTTTTACTTTCTGTTTGTGTGTCATAAGATGATTGTTGACTCTGTAATGATTGTGTTTTTATGTTTTAATTAGTGTTTGTTCCAAGTAGAGCCTTTGGGATAATTTGCATGATGAATATAATTGATGCTGTGCAAAAACAGAAACTTTCGCCTCCAGTGCAGAATTTTTGGTTATCTGCTGGAGCGTGGTAAATTCCTGAAAATTTTACAGATTATTTTTATACGAATGCCCCAAGCTTTCTTAAATTTTCAGAATTTTTAGATATACATAAGTATAGTTTATCTACAGATCTTTACAGACTGTTCTGTTTTAGACAGATTCTGTTTTTGCTTGCATGTTTTGCTTGTTTTGATGATGCCATGGATTATATTGGGCAATATAAATCATGGAGAAGTTAGAATACAGTACCTTATGAAATAATAAAATATGAATCAATTAATAACATTACCTAAAATATTTGATATGTTTATTATACTAACGGATCTCACGAGCTTTCTGTTGAGTTGTGTGCTGAAGTTTTCAAGTTTTGGGTGTTATCACGATGGACGAATGAATAAGGAGAAGCAAGAGCCTAAGCTTGGGGATGCCCAAGGCACCCCAAGGTAATATTCTAGGAAGACTCAAGCGTCGAAGCTTGGGTATGCCCCGGAAGGCATCGCCTCTTTCGTCTCAATCCATCGGTATGTCACTCGGAGCTATATTTTTATTCATCACATGATATGAGTTTTATTTGGAGCATCATTTGCTTTACTTTGCTTTTTATTTTAGTTTCCCACAATCATTGTTTGCTGCACACACCCACTTGATATAGACACAATATCATCATAATTTATTAGAATGCTCCATGTGCTTCACTTATATCTTTTGAGCTTGGCAGTTGCTCTAGTACTTCACTTATATCTTTTAGAGCACGGTGGCATATAGATTTTATAGAAATTATTGCACTCTCGTTCTTCACTTATATTTGTTTGAGAGTTAATAAATAGCGATGGTAATATGCATGGGTCATAAGAATAATCCAAAAATAATAGGTATTCAATGAGTGCATAATCAAAACCACATGTAGCACATTAAAGAGAAATCATGGTTAATGATATTAATGTGGTAATATGAAAAAGCATGAGTGCATGATCATTGGTTAATAAAGGTATCGTGAATTAGAGGTTGTTAACTTGTTCTTCATCCAAATATTTTTATAGCATGGTGATGATGTGTGAGCATACTTATTCCTCGTTGAAATCCTAGTGATGTTTAGGTCAGGGGCGCCCGATGGTTAATTCGTACCAACCTCCTCCCTAGGGGCATGCGAGTAGTGCTTTGCTTCGAGAGAGCTAATAAAATCTTGCAATAAGTATGTGAGTTCTTCATGACTAATGTGAATCCATGGATATACGCACTCTCACCTCCACATATTTGCTAGCCTCTTCGGTACCGTGCATTGCCCATTCTCACCTTGAGGATCGGTGCAGCTTTCGCAGGTGCATCCAAACCCCATGTGATGATACGCTCTGTTGAACATAAGCCTCATTATATCTTCCTCAAAACAGCCACCATACCTACCTATCATGGTATTTCCATAGCCATTCCAAGATATATTGCCATGCAACTTCCACCGTCACATCATATGACTTGTACTTCCATTGTCATATTGTTTTGCATGATCATATAAGCTGACATAGTATTTGTGGCAAAGCCACCGTTCATCATTAATATCATACATGTTACACTTGATCATTGCACATCCTGGTACACTGCCAGAGGCATTCATATAGAGTCGTACAGTTTCTCATATTGAGTTGTAAGTAAATAAAAGTGTGATGATCATCATTATTAGGGCACTGTCTCAGTGAAGAAAGGATGATGGAGACAATGATTCCCCCACAAGTCGGGATGAGACTCCGGACGAAAAAGAAAAAGAAAAAGGAAAAGAAAGAAAAAAGAGAAAGAAAAATAAAAAAAATAAAAAAAGGGAAAAAAGAAAAAGAAAAAAAAGTAAAAATAAATAAATGAGAGAAAAGAGAGAAGGGACAGTGTTACTACGTCTTATTCCGCACTTGTGC
This sequence comes from Elymus sibiricus, assembly GCA_039707655.1. Classification (NCBI taxonomy): domain Eukaryota; kingdom Viridiplantae; phylum Streptophyta; class Magnoliopsida; order Poales; family Poaceae; genus Elymus; species Elymus sibiricus. The sequence goes on from CM077665.1 coordinate 489,459,903, forward strand.
CTCAAAGTGGCACCATGTTCTTCATATAGAGAGTCTCATGTTTATCACTTCCATATGCTAGTGGGAATTTTTCATTATAGAACTTGGCTTGTATATTCCGATGACGGGCTTCCTCAAATGCCCGAGGTCTTCATGAGCAAGCAAGTTGGATGCACACCCACTTAGCTTCCGTTGAGCTTTCATACACTTATAGCTCTAGTGCATCTGTTGCATGGCAATCCCTACTCCTCACATTGATATCTATTGATGGGCATCTCCATATCCTGTTGATATGCCTAGTTGATGCGAGACTTTCTGCTCCACTTTTCACCCCTTTGAAACCTACCACCATATTCTATTCCACCTTTATGCTATATCCATGGTTCACGCTCATATATTGTGCAAGTAATAAAAAGTTGAAGCACATTAAAAAGTACGATTCAATTGCCTGACTTGACACCGTGGTGCTTGACATTTGTATTTATGTGGTGAAGACGGAGCCATGCTATCTAATATGATAAAATGAATAGGGGGTGAACATTCTTTTCGGATCGTATACTTTGAAACTTGATGATTATGTTTCTTATGTTTATAAATATTACTATGTTGATGTTTATTAATTCATCGTTTCTCACTAAACAAACCTGCAATAGATTACATGTTGGGTAGCATGTCACATCAAAAATTCTTGTTTTTATCATTTAACTAGAGACGAGCAGGAATTAAGCTTGGGGATGTTGATACGTCTCCAACGTATCTATAATTTTTTATTGTTCCATGATATTATATTATCATTCTAGGATACTTTTTGGGTGTTTATTTACCAATTAATATTATTTTTGAGTACTAAACTATTGACCTAGTGCCCAGTGCCAGTTGATGTTTTCTGCATGTTTTTTGCTTTTGAGGTTTACCATACCAAACGAAGTCCAAATGCCACGAAACTTTAATATGATTTTTTCTGGACCAAAAGATGACCTGGAAGCTTCGGTAGGAGACGAGAGGCTGCACGAGGGAACCACGAGCCAACAGGGCGCGCCAGGGGGCCCGACCACACCCTGTTGGGTCGTGGCCCCCTCGGTTGCCCTCTCGTGCCCCTCCCTGGCCTATAAATTCTCAAGTATTCCTAAAACCCTAGGAGAGCTCCCGAAACACTTTTTCCGCCGCCACAAGTCTCTGTTCCGCCGCGTACCCATCTGGCGACCTTTTTCGGCGATCTGCCGGAGGGGGAATCGATCAGGGAGGGGCTCTACATCATCCTTGTTGCCTCCATGATGTGTTGTGAGTAGTTCACCACAGACCTACGGGTCCGTAGTTAGTATCTAGATGGCTATATCTCTCTCTCTCTCTTGATCTTCAATACAATGATCATCACATCTTTGCTTTGATCTATTCGATGTAATCCTTTTGTGCGGTGTGTTTGTTGGGATCCGATGAATTGTGGGTTTATGTTCAGATTATTCATGAAAAGTATTTGAGTCACCTCTGATTATTATGATTCTTATTTGCATGATCATTATAGCTTCGTAAATCTCTCCGATCTATTGAGATAGTTTGGCCAACTAGATTGATGTTTCTTGAGTGAGAGGGGTGTGTTGTAGTGGGTTCAATCTGGCAATGATCTATATCCCAGTGACAGAAAGGGACAAGACACATCTTTGTATTGCTGCCACTAAGGATAAAACGATGGAGTTAGTTCATATTAATTGAATTCTCTTTATCTACATCATGTCATCGTTCTCCAAGCATTACTTTGTTTTACTTAATACTCTAGATGCATGTTGGATAGTGGTCGATGGGTGGAGTAATAGTAATAGGTGCAGGCAGGAGTCGGCCTATTTGCTTATGGACGTGATGCCTATATATACATGATCATTGCCGTGAATAAATATTGCACAACTATCCGCTCTTCTATCAATTTCCCAATAGTAATTTGTTTACCCACTGTATGCCTACTACATGAGAGATTCCACTAGAGAAAACTACGGCCCCCGGGTCTATCCACTTATAAGTTTACAAACGCTTTCAATGCCTTGCTCCCATTTACTTTGTTTTATTTTATTTTGCAATTTACAATTATCTACACATCTCACTTACTTGCAAATAACGAGATCAAGGGGACTGACAACCCTCTTGCCGCGTTGGGTTCTAGTGGGTGCTCTTTTGTGTGCAGCCGCTGAAGACGGTTGATGACCGACATTCCTATTGGTTCTTAACTGAGGGAAATACTTACCCGCATTGTGCTGCATCACCCATTCCTCTTCATAGAAAACCCAACGCTGATAACAAGCATCAGACCTTTTCCTTCCTCTAACGGGTATACTCATATTCTAGTTGCTGTTGATTATGCTACTAAGTGGGTGGAAGCTATTCCAACTAGTAGTGTTGATCACAACACTTCTATTACAATGCTTAAAGATATTATCTTTCCGAGGTTTGGAGTCCCTAGATACTTGATGACTGATGGTGGTTCACATTTTATTCATGGCGCTTTCCGTAAATTTCTAGCAAAATATGATGTTAACCATAGAATTGCATCACCTTACCATCCTCGGTCTAGTGGTCAAGTTGAATTGAGTAATCGAGAAATAAAATTAATCTTGCAAAAGACGGTTAATAGATCTAGAAAGAACTGGTCTAAGAAATTGGATGATACTTTATGGGCCTATAGAACTGCTTACAAAAATCCAATGGGAATGTCTCCCTATAAAATGGTCTATGGAAAAGCATGTCATTTACCTCTTGAGTTGGAGCATAAAGCTTATTGGGCAATTAAGGAACTAAACTATGATTTTAAGCTTGCCGGTGAAAAGAGGATGTTTGACATTAGTTCACTAGATGAGTGGAGAACACAAGCTTATGAAAATGCCAAGTTATTTAAAGAAAAAGTTAAAAGATGGCATGACAAGAGAATCCTAAAACGGGAATTCATGATAGGAGATCTAGTTCTTTTGTACAATTCTCGTTTCAGTTTTTTTGCAGGTAAGCTTCTCTCCAAATGTTAAGGCCCCTATGTCGTTGAGGAGGTTTATCGTTCCGGTGCTATAAAGATTAACAACTTTTAAGGCAAAAACCCGAGAGTGGTGAATGGGCAGAGAATCAAGCATTACATTTCAGGTATGCCCCTCAATGTTGAAACTAATATTATTCAAGTAATGACACCGGAGGAACACATAAGAGAGACCTTCCAAAACACTCCAGAAACCTGAAAAGAGGTAGGTACGTGATACGGTAAGTAAACCGACTCCAAAAATTCCAAAAAATATATTTTCTGAAGGTTTTGGTATTTTAGAAAAATTACAAAAATAAGACGGAGTCTGGGGGGCCAACGAAGGAGCCAGTACCCATCAGGGCGCGGCCACCCCCCTGGTCGCGCCCTGATAGCTCCTAGGCCCCTCGTGTGCCACCCGGACTCAGTTTTTCTTCCGCGACACGTATTCTGACCCAGAAAAATCATTATATATACTCCCGGATGTTTTGACCACCGCATCGCAAGTTTCTCCTCTGTTCTTATTCCGGGCTGTTTTTTTGAGAGATCTAGATCGCCATGACGTCGCCAAGCCCCTCCAAGGACAAGTTCTTCGAGAAGGTCATCAACCCCTACCTACCGGAGGTGATGAAGCACCCTAAAGTCATTGAGATGTACGAAGGGGTGCTCCACATCCGTGATGCACAAGCCCCAAAGAAGGAGGGGAGCGAGAAGGCTAGGCTTGCGGAGGTGGAACAAGACATCTTCAAGTGCAAGGGGATGGTTGAACGTGGTTTGACTGCCAATCACTCGTTGATCACGGACTTTATCCGGGAGAGCAAGAAGGACAACAAGGAGATCGTGGAGATGATCTTCAAGCTCCATGACAGGCTCCAAGACCAACAAGCACAAATATTTGATCTTCAAAACCAAAGCTATGAGTACTCGTTTCAAAAGAATGAGTTTGGCTGCAACTTTCAGTATTCCAGAGACAAGCTCTACTTTCTTCAACGGGGATCCTATGCCGTGGAAGACGGAGAACAAGCCTACCCCATCATCACCATCGTCACCGAAGAACACTTGAGTACATGGGTATGGACACCACCCTTAGCTTGTTCCAAGCTTGGGGGAGGTTCCCCGGTATCGTATCACCATCACTTTTTACCATCATCTTTTATCTTAGTTCGATCCTTAGTTATTTTGTGATTTAGAGATATAAATTTCAGATTTGCTTTGCTTAGTATTTTTGCTTTGAGATCTATCTACCCTTGTAACCGAGTGTGAGAGATATATAATAAAGATTAGTTGAGTTTGTGTGCTTTACCCTCATTGCACCCTTCATCATAGCATTGATATAAGAAAAAAAATAGAAAGATCATGTGCTTATCTCATGAGGAGTAATGACTTCACATAAAAAGAAGGTATAAGTGATAAAAGTTGTTGGGAATAAACAAACATAGCATTAGTCATTGTTATAATCTATGCAAGATTATGATAGAGAAGAGAGGATCCACATATAAATACACTATCTTGGACATCATCTATGACTGTGAACCCTCACCAAATATTATATAATGATCAAGTGTTGAAGTTGGACATGGAACACAACCTAATGGTCATGATTGTTTACATTTGCATAGAAGTTATATGGTCATGGATCCTTTAACATGTGATGCTTGTTATAGATCTTTTGCTAGCCGAAATTCCCGCACCAAGTAGAGATACTACTTGTGCATCCATAACCCCTTAAACCCAGTTTCTTTCCATGAGAGTCCACCATACCTACCTATGGATTGAATAAGATCCTTCAAGTAAGTTGTCATCGGTGCACAAAGCAATAAAAATTTCCCATAATCATGTATGATCTCTTATTGAAAGGGAAAATAAGCTTTGTACCATCTTGTGATGACGAAGAAATAAAAGCGACGGAGTGCATAATAAAGTTCGCTATCACAAGGGGCAATATAAAGTGACGTTCCTTTGCATTAAGAGATTGCACATCTAAACAAATAAAAGCACATGACAACCTCTGCTTTCCTCTACGAAGGGCCTATCTTTTACTCTCGTAAAGCTTTTACTTTCATGCAAGGGTCATTAATATCTTTCCTTCTTTCAATCTATAAACTCTTTTAGTTGGCAAGCATCATGTGTTGAGGAAAGATCCAGATATATATATCCAGTTGAATGTAGGAAATCATGACTCATTATTGTTGACATTATCCTTGAGGTAAACGAGTTGGGTGGCAAATAAAGCCCCCATCTTCCTATGTGTCCGGCGGAAACATTATCTCCAAAAATATGCAATGAGTGTCAACAATCATAGATGACTAAATGATAGTTGAGTATGTGGACTTGCTAGAATGAAAGCTCTTATATAGACTCTTCTCTTGAATATGATGAATTATGATTATCTCAATGACTAAAAGTACCGTTTTTTGGTTGTCAATAAAGTTTATGCTTCATACTCCAATATTTGTGAATAGATCTTTACTTGTTTATGAGAAGCTACTGATGAAAAACTTGCTGCTATGATGATATTCATGATGCTCGCATGTTCGTATTCTGTTTTTATCGACACCTCTCTCTCAAATTATGTGGTCATTATTTTAGAGTTCGGCTTTCGCTTGAGGACAAGCGAGGTCTAAGCTTGGGGGAGTTGATACGTCCATTTTGCATTATGATTTCTTATTAGTATTTACGTCAGTCTTGTCTATTATTCCCTATTATCATACAATTCTTATGTCTTTTCTCTCTGAATATGTAAGGTACAACTCAAAGAGGGAAATTGCTGGAAACTGGAATTCTGCACCGGGAAACCGAGAAAAAGGCAGAAAAAACACCAAACTCCAAATGACCTAAAACTTCACGGAGATTTTTTCTGGAATATTTAAGAATTATTGGGCCAAAAATATACCCGAGGGGGGCCACCTGCTGGCTAGTACTCATCAGGGCGCGCCCGCCCCCCTAGCCGCGCCTTGATAGCTACTAGGGGCCCAGCAGGCCTCCTGAGTCCCCTCTTCTCCTATAAGGTGTCTTTTACCCTAGACAAAATCATAAGCAACCTTTGGGGATGAAGCATTGCCGTCTCGAGGCGGAAACCTGGGCAGAGGCTCTTTTGCACTCTGGCAGTCAGATTCTGCCAGGGGAATTCCTCTCCGGGAGGGGGAGATCGAAGTCGTCGTCATCACCAACGCTTCCTCCTTCGTGGGAGTACCAATTTTCATCAACATATTCACCATGACCATCTCATCTCAAACCCTAGTTCATCTCTTGTATTCAATCTTTGTCTCAAAACCTCAGATTGGTACCTGTCGGTTGCTAGTAGTGTTGATTACATCTTGTAGTTGATGCTTGTTGGTTTATTTGGTGGAGGATATTATGTTCAGATCCTAAATAATTATTATTATACCTTTGATCTTGAACATGTTGATGAGGTGTGAGTAGTTACTATTGTTCCTGAGGACATGGGAGAAGTCTTGTTATAAGTAATCATGTGAAGTTGGTATTTGTTCGATATTTTGATGATATGTATGTTGTTACTTCTCTTAGTGGTGTCGTGTGAACATCGACTACATGACACTTCACCTTGTTAAGGGCCTAAGGGAAGTCATTGTGGAGTAACAAGTAGATGATGGGTTGCGAGAGTGACAGAAGCTTAAACCCCACTTTATGCGTTGCTTCATAAAGGGCTGATTTGGATCCACACGTTTAATGTTATGGTTAGATTTATCTTAATTATTCTTTCGTAGTTGCGGATGCTTGCGAGAGGGGGTAATCATAAGTTGGTTGTTTTTTCAAGTAAGAACAGAACCTTAGCACCGGTCCACCCACATATCAAATTATCAAAGTAGCGAACAGGAATTAACTCGACATGATGAACGTGACTAGACTGAAATTCCCATGTGTCCTCGGGAGCGCTTGCTTCATATAAGAATACTTTCCGACCTGTCCTTTGCTGTAAAAAGGATTGGACTATCTTGTTGCATACTTGTTACTATTATTACTCTTCACTTGTTATGAATTATCTTGCTACAAAACTATCAACTATCATTGCTCACAGCACTTGCAGAGAATACCTTGCTGAAAACTGCTTATCATTTCCTTCTGCTCCTCGTTGGGTTCCACACTCTTACTTATCGAAAGGACTACGATTGATCCCCTATACGTGTGGGTCATCACTTCAACTCCCATCATACACATCTCAAACTCTTTGGTCATGAGTGCGGCAAACTCATCATTGAAATATTTGTTAGGAGAACCAAAAATGATATCATCAACGTATAATTGGCATATGAACAATCCCCTTTAACCCTCTTAGTAAAAAGAGTGGAATCAATTTTCCCAATTAAGAACCCACGATCTTCTAACAACTCGGTATGGTGCTCATACCACTCACGTGGAGCTTGTTTAAGGCCATAGAGTGCCTTATCGAGTTTATAGACGTGATTGGGGAACTTGGGATCCTCAAACCCCGGGGGTTGTTTGACATATACCAACTCATTAAGAGGACCATTTAAAAATGCACTCTTCACATCCATTGTTGCATAGTAAAATTATGATGTGAAGCATATGAAAGCAACATGCAGATAGATTCAAGGCGAGCAACGGGGGCAAAGGTTTCACCGTAGTCGATACCCTCAACTTGGGAGTAGCCTTGAGCCACCAATCTTGCCTTGTTTCGAATGATAACACCATTTGCATCTTGCTTGTTCTTGAATATCCACTTGGTTCCAATGACATTATGATTCTCCTTTGGCCTTAGAACTAGTTTCCACACCTTGTTGCGCTCGAATTTGTTGAGTTCATCATGCATGCCCTCGAGCCAATCCGAGTCCTTGAGCGCTTCTTGTACCTTTAGGGGTTCAATACAAGAAACAAACGCGTGATGCTCACAAAAGTTTGTTAATTGTTTACGAGTGGTTAACCCTTTATTCAAGCTCCCGTAGACATTCTCCAAAACATGTTGATTATGTTGGAGTTTGGTGGCAACTTTGGCGGCACGACACTCCAAAATCTCCTCCAAGGAAGGTTGGGAAGCCACATGAATAATATCTTGAGCGTCATCTTGAGATTGCTCTTGCTCTTGAACTTGTTCTTGATCTTGATCTTGCTCAGATTCATGAACTTGATCCTGGGCATCACTTGGTGAAGCATCGTTATCATGAGATTGATCTTGCCCTTGATCTTGTTCATTAGGTTGAGGGCCTTCACTTTGTTCTTCGGAAGCTTGTGGGTCAAGTGATGGTGAGGGCTCCACTTGAGTAGAACATTGTCCTTCTCCTTCGGCTACAAGGGGTTCCTCAACGGGTAGGAAGTGTCCCACACTCATTCTTCTTATGGATTGGGGAGGAATTTCATCACCTATATCACAAAGACCACTTTGCTCCACTTGGGAGCCATTATTTTCATCAAACTCCACATTACATGTCTCCTCGATGAGTCCGGTGGACTTGTTGAGGACACGGTAAGCACGAGAGTTTGTAGCATAACCAACAAATATGCCCTCGTGAGCTCTAGAATCAAATTTAGCTAAACGGCCTCCCTTTTTGAAAATGAAACACTTACACCCAAACACCCGAAAGTACGTGAGGTTGGGCTTTGTGGAGGTAGAGCCGATTGGATGCATGACATGCGGTGTTTATGACTTCAGCCCAAAAGTTGTACGGAGACTTGAATTCCGCCATCATGGTCCTTGTCGCGTCCATCAACATCCAGTTCTTACTCTCCACTACACCATTTTGTTGAGGGGTATAAGGTGCGGAGTATTGGTGCTTGATCCCCTCATCACTCAAAAACTCATCCAAGGTGTAGTCTTGAACTCAGAGCCGTTGTCACTTCTAATCATCAAAATATTTGCATCATGTTGGCGTTGAGCTTCATTTGCAAAGTCGATGACGGTTTGTTGGGTCTCACTCTTCCTCTTGAAGAAGTATACCCATGTATATCTTGAATAATCATGCACAATCACCAAGCAATACTTTCTTCCCCCAAGATTATCAAATGATGGAGGACCAAAGAGATCCATGTGAAGGAGCTCTAGGGGCCTCTTGGAGTAAATCGTGGTCGTGGGGCGGTGAGGCATCTCATGAAGCTTTCCTTCGATACAAGCACTGCAAGCACGATCTTTGGCAAAACTAACATTGGTTAGTCCACGGACATGGTCCCCAATGAGGAGACTTTGCAAAGATCTCGTATTGACGTGGGCTAGTCGGCGATGCCAAAGCCATCCCACATCAACTTTAGCCATTAGACATGTTGCGGTCTTAGTGGGCTTCTCCGAGAAGTTGACAACATAGATACCGTTCTCAACATGTCCAACATAGGCTACTTTAAGAGTCTTGCTCGACAACAGGGCCACTGTATTAATATCAAAGAAGTTAGAAAAAACCCATGAGTGCAAGTTGACGAATGGAAAGAAAATTAAATGCAAGGGTCTCACAAGCATGACTTTCTCAATGGTTAAGTCTGGAAATATCACCACCTTGACAAGACCCAATACCTTTGAAATTGATGAATCACCAAATTGGACTTGAGTGGCCATAGATGAGTTAGTTTGTACGTCCACCACCAAGTTCTTGCTTCCAGACATATGTTTTGTTGCTCCACTATCAAGCAACCATGATCCTCCTCCGGAAGCAAACTCCTACATAAGATCAATGCTTGGATTTAGGTACCCATTCTTGAATGGGTCCTTTGAGGTTAGCAACAAGGGTCTTAGGAACCCAAATAGACCATTCAATGTACTCATAAGGAGAATCAACAAATTTGGCATAAACATGCCTATCACTAGCACGACATAAAATATATGAAGGATTAAAATCGCCGGTCTTGTTGGGATGAGTGGCATTGCCCCTAATGTCCTTGCCACCCATCACTTTGTTCTTCTTATCCTTAGGAGCACCATCTCCCTCTTTGAAAAATGTGTCTTTAAGAGGCAGAGATTGCTTGGTCTTGACTTTCTTCTTAGATTGCTTCTTCTTTGACTTGGGTACAAACCCAAGTCCCTCCTTAGACACAACTTCCTTTTGATTGCTCAAAAGGTCGTTAAGGTTCTTCTCGCCTTGGATGCAAGTCACAAGGCCCTTCTCAAGTTGCTCTTTCAACTTAGCATTTTACTCCACAAGGTGCGCATGCTCACAACAAGGGTTAGTAGCATGAGTATTATAAATTAACACAAAAGGAGGACAAGTTGCAATCTCCTTTGTTAGCCTTACTTGGAGTTGATCATAAGAAACTTTGAGGCTTGCGTGAGTGCTCTTAAAGACCTTATGAGCCTTGTCAGGCAACCCAAACTCCTCATTGAGTTTATCATGGCCAACCCCAAGTTCAACCTTCTCGGATTTAAGCACACGAGTAAGAACTTGATCATGGTCAAGATCTTTCTTGAGTCTAGCCAAGTCAATGTTGTGTGACTCCTCAAGAGCCAAACAGAGACTTTGCTCTTCTTCTAAAGCATTGTAAAGATCCGCAATCTCATCGGCATAGTCACGGCTATGCCCTTCCGTCTTAGAGATGGTCTCTTCTTGAGTCTTAGTGACATCATTGGCCTCACCTAATTGTTCCAAGAGAGCAATGAAATGCTTCTTGGTCTCACCCTTGATTTTTCTCATGAGTTTATCAAAGGAATTTCCATCTACTTTACCTCCTCTTTTTCATCCTCACTATTCGTATGAGAAGGAGTAGTGGAGATGGTACTTTTGATGTTGGAGGTTACCTTGTTGGACGCTTTGGCCATTAGGCACTTGGCGATGGGGATGCGGTCTTCGTTTGGTGCGTCGAAGAGTGACACCGAGGTTGGAGGAGAGATGGCAATGGCCACAGAAGCCGTTGCCATTCCTTCTCCACTAGTATCGACATCATCATCATCGAAGTTTACTCTTCTTGCACTGTCAACCCCCTTGGAGGCACCCTCTTCCTGAAGTTGTTCTTGTTGGGGGAGGACTTCAACTTGTCCTTGTGAATGAGCTTGCCCCCATTGTCTTCTCGCTTCTCATAGGGGCAATCTACAACAAAGTGACTTACATTACCACAATTGTAGCATGTTCTCACCCGTTGCTTGCCCTTGGATCCACTTGAGTTATTCTTGGAGAAGTTGGGCTTGGTATTCCTCTTGTTGCCCCAAAATTGCCTTGACCCAAGAGCCATGTGCTCGTGGTAAGCATATTTGGTGTCTTCGGGGCAACCCTCCTCCTCCTCCTCTTCTTCTTCTTCTTCTTCTTCTTCGTCTTCTTCTTCTTCTTCTTATTCTTCCGAGATTGCCTTGGCCTTCAAAGCAAGGATGGGCTTCTTTGACCGTTGAACATGAGCTAGAGCATTGTCCGCGGTCTTGTTCAAGATGTTAATTGCAACGAACTCATCCAACACTTCACTTGAGGACAAGGTGTGGAAGTCCGGTCTTTGACGGATCATGGAAGACATGCTTTTGTTGAATGGCATGATGGCCTTGAGGAACTTGCGCTTGACCCAGGTGTCATCCGTGTCCTTGCTCCCATGATCTCGAAGAGAGATGGCAAGGGTGGTCAATATTCGATAAAGCTCTCTTGGGTCTTCATTCTCCTTCATCACAAACTCATCGGCTTCATCAAGAACCACCTCAAAGTTGCATCATTGAATGCTTGAGCTCCCTTTGTACAAGGAGTTGATGTGCGCCCATGCTTCTTTGGCAATGGTGAATGGACGCAAGTGGGAGAGCTCTTCAGGTGGCATGGAAGATTGAACAATGAACAAAGCGGAAGCATTGAGTTGGTTGTCCACTTCTTCTCTTGGAGTCATGTTGTTGGGGTCATGAGGGTGGAAGCGTTGCTCAACCACTCTCCATAGTTGTGTTGAGTTGTGATTCAAATGAGACTTGATACGAAACACTCAATTAGTAAAGTTAGTCAAATCAAGTTTAGGTGGGAGCCCATTAGAGTTAATATGAGGTGCAGGAACCGATCCATCGTAGCACAGGGGAGGGGCAACCGCGGCATGGGAGCCTAATCCATTACCTCCATGAGAGGATTTGGGAAGCCCGGTACTAGCTGTTTCCTTGACAGAATCGGCATCCGTCTCCACATGGATTGGATTAACCGAATCCTTGGGATCTGTGGGGAGTTTAAGATTCTCAAGGAATTTATTAATGTGTCCTTAACTTCATCCACCATGGATGATTTGAGAGAGGCGATGGCCTCATTCAAATCATTGCGGGTGACCACGGTCCTGGACGTGGCCGCGGAGTTCTCCCCTTCGTCGCCTACTACGTCAACAACTCTTTGGGCGATTAATCCTTTAAAAGAGACGTAGCTCTGATACCAATTGAAAGGATCGATATGGTTAACTAGAGGGGGGTGAATAGGCAACTACCAATTTTAAGCTTTTCTTAACAAATTAGGTTTAGCAACAAATAGGTTGTCTAGATATGCAACTAGGTGAACAACCTGTATGATGCTAACAACAACAAGGATACAAGCAAGCAAAGGATGCAACACAAGTAATGCTTGCACAAAGTAAAGGTAAGAGATAACCAAAAGCGGAACTGGTGGAGACGAGGATGTTTTACCAAAGTTCCTTCCCTTTGAGGGGAAGTATGTCTCCGTTGGAGCGGTGTGGAGGCACCATGCTCCCCAAGAATCCACTAGGGCCACCGTATTATCCTCACGCCCTCACACAATGCGAGGTGTCGTGATTCCACTAGTGGTGCACTTCGAAGGCGGCGACCGAACCTTTACAAACAAGGTTGGGGCAATCTCCACAACTTAATTGGAGGCTCCCAACGACACGAAGCTTCACCAAAATGGATTGTGGCTCCGAGGTGACCTCAACCGTCTAGGGTGCTCAAACACCCAAGAGTAACAAGATCCGCAAGGGGTTAGTGGGGAAATAAAATTTCTCTTGGTGGAAGTGTAGATCGGAGCCCTCTCAACCAAACACTAGAAGATCAACAACTTTTGTTGGCTAGGGAGAGAGATCGGGCGAAAATGGAGCTTGGAGCAACAATGGAGCTTAGGGTTGGAAGAGTTTGTCTTCTTGGGGAAGAAGAACCCCTTTATATAGTGGGGGAACAAGTCCAAACGTTATCCCCTCTCAGCCCGCACACAAGCGGCACTACCGCTTGGGTTGCAGTGCAGTAGCTCTACGAACGCATAGAAATAGCAGGAGCAGAGGTAGTTCTGCCTAAGCGGTACTACCGCTCGCGAGAGCGGTACTACCGCTTATAGGCGGTAGTACCTGGCCCTACTGCCGCTCGGAGTTCGCTGAGAGTTCCAGGCCCAGAAGGAAGGGCGGTAGTAGCGCAGTAGTAACAGGCGGTACTACCGCTTGGGAGTGGTACTACCGCGTCATACTATCGACCAAAAACCGCTCAGTTCGACACGAAAAGTTGAGACTCCGAAGCCAGCGGTACAGCGCGCGGTACTGGGCATTGGCACTACCGCTCGTGGGAGGTACTACCGCTGCCCAGAGCGGTACTACCGCTTACTGGTGTAGGCGGTACTACCGCTGGCATGCACGGTATTACCAGACCAAAACAGAGGCAACGTCAGAACAACTCCATTGATGCGGGAAAGGAACAAGGGTGCAAATGAAAGTGTACGCATTGATTCCACCCAAACCTTTTCTATGCGGACTCCCTCTTAATAGTACGGTTCTCCTACGACTCAATTCCATCAAAAACGAAACGCAGGGAAGAAACTGTCTTCACTGCAATCCACCGAGGGGCTAGAATCGTCTTGTGCCTTATGATGAATTATCTGAAAGGCTTAATGCACACGATTAGTCCGCAAATGCATTGTCATCAATCACCAAAACCATTAGGGTAGAAATATGCCCTCACACGGCGTGAGGTACTCGCGGTGCCGACAAACCTCCTCCGTGTGCGCTCACGCCGATCGGGGCACTGTCGGAATGGGGAACCGATGCGGATCCAGATGCCAACCATTTGGCAGGTTGACGTATGGATATTGCAGCGGCCAAGGGTACTGCCAGTGCCACCATGCCTGGTGGAGTGGTATGTAGAGTCGTTCTCGGGCCGGAGGCGAGCCACATCTAGCAGGTTGCGGCGACGGCAGCGGCGGCGAGCGTCCGCGGGAAGAGGTCGCGCCGGCTCTGAGCTTGCCCTTCCCCTTCCCCTTCCCATTGAACAAGCCCATGGCTAGCTAGGGTTTGTGGTCACCGGCGAGGGAGCAGGCGTGGCCAGATGTGGACGGGCGTTTGGAAGTGAATGAGGCCGACCCCGCCGCACGCTTCCATTAAAAAGGACGACGACGCGGACCTTCCACCCACTGCGAGGCGGGCCCCGAGGTAGGTGCGGGCATTTAATATGACGCGGGCAGTGTTTGTGCAGCCGACTGGTGGACCCGTGATACGTCTCCAACGTATCTATAATTTTTGATTGTTCCATGCTGTTATATTATCATTCTTGGATGTTTTATAATCATTTTATAGCAACTTTATATCATTTTTTGGGACTAACCTATTGACATAGTGCCCAGTGCCAGTTGCTGTATTTTGCTTGTTTTTTACTTCGCAGAATATCAGTACCAAACGGAGTCCAATTGCCACGAAACTTTTTGAAGATTTTTTTTGGACCAGAAGACAACTTGGGAGCCAAGGAAGCACCTGGGGGAGGCCCGTGGGGCCCACGATACACCAGGCGCGCTAGAGGCCCCCGACGTGCCCTGATGTATCGTGGGGCCCACGAAGGTCTGTTCCACCGCCTCTCGGCTATATAAATCCTCAGAAATTCTAGAAACCCTAGAGGAGTCAACGAAACACAATTCCAGCCGCCGCAAGTTCCAGAACCACGAGATCCAATCTAACACCATCACGGAGGGGTTCATCATCCTCATGGATGCCTCTCCAATGATGCGTGAGTAGTCCACCATAGACCTACGGGTCCGTAGGCAGTAGCTAGATGGCTTTCTCTCTCTATTTTGATTCTCAATACAATGGTCTCTTGGAGATCTATTTGATGTAATGACTTTTTGCTGTGTGTTTGTTGGGATCCGATGAAGTTTGAGTTCATGATCAGTTTCTATCCATGAATACTATTTGAGTCTTCTTTGATCTCTTATATGCATGATTATTTATAGCCTCGTATTTCTTCTTCGAATCTTTGGTTTAGTTAGGCCCACTAGACCGATTTCTCTTGCCATGGGAAGAGGTGCTTTGTGATGGGTTCGATCTTGCGGTGTTCTCTCCCAGTGACAGAAGGGGCAGCGAGGCACGCATGTATCGTTGCTATTAAGGATAATAAGATAGGGTCTATTCCTACATGAATAGATCTTGTCTACATCATGTCATCGTTCTTATTACATTACTCCGTTTCTCCATGAACTTAATACACTAGATGCATGCTGGATAGCGGTCGATGTGTGGAGTAATAGTAGTAGATGCAGAATCGTTTCGGTCTACTAATCTTGGACGTGATGCCTATATATTGATCATTGCCTTGGATATCGTCATGATTATTTGATCTTCTATCAATTGCCCAACAGTAATTTGTTTACCCACCGTGTGCTATTTTCTTGAGAGAAGCCACTAGTGAAATCTACGGCCCCCGGGTCTATTCTTTTAACATATTGCTTTCCGATCTATCTTTTTCCGCATTTGTTTTCAGATCTATTGTTCCAAAAACCCAAAAATACCTTGCTGCACTTTTTATTTGCATTTTTTTTTGTGTTCTTGTGCGATCTATTTATCCAATCTCATACAAACCAATCTATCTTTTTACCGTGGAGAGATTGACAACCTCTCTTACGCGTCAGGTTGCAAGTATTTGTTCTTTGTGTGCAGGTACCGTTTACATAGTGTTGCTTGGTTCTCCTACTGGTTCGATAACCTTGGTTTCATAACTGGGGGAAATACTTACCATAGCTGTGCTGCATCATCCCTTCCTCTTTAGGGAAATACTGACGCAGTCTCAAGCCACGTCAACCCGCGGCGGACACGGAGGAAACGCGGTGCGCGTCCGTTTTGTGTCCGCGAGGACGCAAATCAGGCCCAAATTTGGGCTGAATGGGCCAGCGCGAATATGACCGTATAATTAATTAATATATGAGAGTTGTTTAAATAAATGAGTATAAGGGCATCTACAGCCGGACCTTGCAAATCCGGGCCCTCAAACGCCCCCGGACGCGCCCGGGCGCGTCCGCGGACACTGACCGGTCACGCCTCAAATAATGCATTCCACATCCGAACACCTCAAATCCATATTATTACATGCAACGTAAACCTAATACTAAGCAGAGGTCGTCCGGCTCCGCCGTGCCCATGTCCGGTGGCTGCCTGCGCCCCTCGTAGTGTCGGTCCGGCCGCCGGCGAGGTAGAGTAGGACATTCTTCTTCGTCGGAGCCCGTAACCTGGACGGTGCCGGTGGACGTGAGGTCGATGATGGATCCGTCCGAGACGACATCCACCACGACGTGGTTGCGGCGCCCGCACTAGTGCACCCTACGGGGCGCCGGAGAGTGTGACTCCGCCTCTCCAACGTCCACCGCCGCGAGGGCCTCCGCCGCCTCCCTTGCCCGCTACCTCGCCCGGCGGGCACGTCGCGCCATGGCATCGTCCGTGGACGGCCATGCTTCGTGCTCGGTGCGCCAACGGAGGGGTTGCGCTTCCGCCACGGCGTTCGGACGCCAGACGGACCGCACCGCCTCCGGTGAGGCAGCGACGTCGGATCCAAGCATCGGTTGTGCGGACGCAATGGATTCTCGGCGTTGCGAGTCCGACCGCTGCTGTCGTGCGGCCGCCTCCCGGGAGGGCGGAGCGCAACCCGGACGGCCATCTCCTCCTCAGGGCCGCGTGGGATGAGCTCGTGGTCGACGGATCTGGAGGTGAAGGACTCAGATCCACTGCCCGCCATGTCGGAGAAGGCCGGAGATCGCCGGAGGTGAGCTTGGGTGGAGGATGGGAGTGGAGGGGAGTGGAGTGAAGTGGCTAGGGTTTGGTCCGGCGAGCGGATGGGGACGAATATATGTGGGGTCGATGCGGGCCAATATGGGCCAGACGGGCGTGCCCGAGCGCGCCCGGGCTCCCTTATATCCGCCCCATATTTGGGCTGGAAATGAGGGGTGCCGGTCAGCCCGGGCGTTTGAGACCGGTTTGAGAGGCCCGTCTAGGTCGTTTTTTATGACCGGGCAGTGACCGGGCGGCCTGCCCGGGCGTTTGAGGAGGGTACGAGGGTCCGACTATAGATGCTCTAATCGACACAAGTGCATGCGAGCCTGGACAATGGGACTTGTTCACTGTTTTGACCTTCTCAGCAAACCTTAGCACAAAATGAACTCGTTCGAAAACTATTTCAGATCTGACCCTTTTGGTAACGCCACAACCCGTGTCGTTTCATCTCTATTTAGAAACGCCGACTTGTACTGCGTTGCTCCCCTTCATAAATAAGTGACAAATGTGAACAAGCTATGTGCAACGCCACTAGCAATGGCGTTTCACTTTTGGGCAGCAACGGCATGCCCTTTGGCGTTTCCAGCAACGCAGTACAGGTTCGGCTTTTTAAATAGAGATGAAACGCCACGGCTTGTGTCGTTATCAAAAGGATCAGATCGTGAAATAGTTTTCGAACGAGTTCATTTTGTGTTAAGATTTACTGAGAAGGTCAAAACAGTGAAAAAAGCCTGGACAATCTGGGCGACGTGCCCAAGAGCTGTTCTTCTTACGGTAGGCCCCAGGAGGCACGTGCCGGGCTTTGCCCACCACGTAATTACCAGCCTTCTCTTGTGCTGGGCATTTGCACGTTACAGCCACGTGCAGTAGCAATAGCAACGACACTATCCATAGTTGTCAAAAAAGAAAAAACGACGCTATCCTTCCCTTTGTACCGCCAGTACAAGAGACCTTTCTGTCAAACATCTTCTTCTTCCTCCTCCGATCTCCCGATTAAGTAAACCCAAGCACTGTATCCTCTTACTAATTACCTCGCTAATTAACTAAAAGGTCTCTGCGGGGAAGGGAGGGGGAAGAAAAAGAACGACGACGACCAGGTGTAGATCTAGAGCGAGAGACGACCAAAATCCAAATGATGCTGGAGCAACACTGTTAATAGCAGTACGTACAAGTACTTTCTTGTGTTCATCATAATATTTTTTGTTGTTTCGTACTTGTGTGATCCCCTAATTAGCGAGTCAGCCGCTGACATGAGTGGTTATGACCATGGATTTGTACCAGCAAACATACTAATTGAGTGCCGGAAAGTGATTAAGTGGATGAGAAAGCAGGCATTTCTTGTGATCCGGATCAAGACCGGACGCGGATGTTTCACTAGCTCGGTGAGCTGCGCAAAGAAAATAAGCCGGGGAGCCAAAGGTCGCTGTCCTCTCACCTTCTTCCCCATTTGCTAAACCACGGGAATTCAAAGCGAGAGGATAAAGCAGCGAGCACATCTTCCATGGATGACAAAGGTCGTCATGCTCATGCATTTCCAGCACAACGCAAGCAAGGGGCCGAGCACACACCACCACCACCTTTCTTTCTCCTTTCCCTTTTGTTTTCCTCTTTGCTGATCGGTTGCTTGTTTCAGAAGCACACAACAGTGATTGGAGCCACAGAGATCTCACGGCATGCCATGCTCTCAATTGCACAGCGACTGCTCATGCGTGCATGGATGGACCAGATTAGAAAGCCCAAATCGCATCAGATGGGCCATGATTAGGTCTAGCTTGTTGTAGCCTAATCGAAGGTGGTTAATTGATTAATCAGTCCTACTTGAGGGTGGTTAACTGGCTAATCAGTCCTAATAGAAGGTGGTTACTAATGCAAGGTGATTAATCAGTCCCAATTGAAGGTGACTAACCGGTTAATCAGTGGCCAAGTGGAGTGTCACAGTCAGAGAGAGCTGGGGAGGCAGTGACAGGCCACTCCATGTTGCTTGTGGATGAAAAAGGGATTCAGGTTTGAGGGCCATCTGAGCTGAGGGGACTGGATCAGAGTGACCGCATGCCATCTGATCCCAGAATGAGATCCAGTGGCAGTGGGTTCCCCTACTATTATTAGCCCTACCCATCTGGACAGTACCTACACACACATGATTAACATTATGTTCGTCCTAGAACAGCATATAAGTAATGAGAATTGCAGGAATAATTTATGGTCGACGCATCAGGAAGATAGATGGACGGCTTTGATGCCTGAGAGTAGGTGCAGAATTTCTATATATATGAACATAACTGTGATCAGGACTACCATGTACCATCAATCAACGACCGATGCACATGTATGAACGGTTTTACTATTGGTCTGCTAGTGCTGGCTTGTGGGCTAATTAAACCCCGGTCCTGATCTTAGCAAGCTGTACTGTGCTTATAGTACGATGCACTGATCTGGATCCTTGATGGCAGTGATGGGATGTCGATATTATCCTAATGAATATGGTGATGGAAAAAAGAAAGAGAGATTAAGAGGAAGAATACAAGTATGCAGAAGTACAATTATTTGGGGGCTTGTCATTTGTTGGGAGGGCAGATGTATGCTCATCTGGGATGCATGTGTCTTCCACCTACCAAAGCAGTACCAAGCCTTCCTGATGCTTGATGCTGGGGCCCAAGAGAAAAATTCCAATTTAATTATATGCTACGTTATGTACTTGACGAATTATTCGTAAAAGGTCGTATCGCGATTATTCGTCGGTCAATTTATCAACATTTTTGGGTACAACTTCAAACAATTAGTTAATAATGTCTTGAGGAGAAACTTTCAGCGGGAATGATGGCTTAACAGAAAGTGATTGAGAAGGTGGTTAATTAAACAATGCTGGTAGCCAAAGAGAGATCGAACTTCCATTTCAAATCGGATTTGCCAGTTCGTCAGGGAGGCCTAATTGCAGGAGAAGAGGTTTAGGTGGAGCGTGGTGTCTGTTGGTTGAGAATGTTGTTTTTGCATGCTGCAGCTAATTGACTGTTTCTAGGTAGCTACTGGGCATCTTATTCATTCATTCATTCATATATGATTGCAGGGGGAAAATTGAATGCTTCATGCATTTTTCATGGAACTGAACCTGGAGAGCCAGCTAATCCGACACAGACATTCATGCTAACGCAACAACAACTGAACTTGTCAGTTCTCGATCCCATTCTTGTCGTCAGTACCTCATCCCATGAACCCACTTTAGTCCCTTCAAACCATGAACGGTAGAAATTAAATCAGCTCAGTTAATGATATGATGCTGAAGGTAATTCGGTCTAAGGCCATGTTTTCATTTCAATGTAATTTCACTGAAATTTCATCAATTTTTGTACATACTGAAATATTTGCCTTTCAATCAAAATATTTCAGCAATTTTGGTAGTGCACACAAATTCAAATATTTTTAAAATTGCCGCTTGAATTTTCAACACTGTTTGGTTGGATTTCAATAAAAGCCAGGTGGAAATTTCCGGTCCTCTGGCCGAAATGAAAACCGAAATCACTGAATTTCAGTGATCTTGGCTATTGCTGAAATAGTTCCGAAACTGGAAAGTTCAAAACCATACTCTAAGGTGATGCGCATCAATGAAACAAGCATATGCAATCTAACACATACACGGTCCAATCAAGGTGATGCCGCTACTGCTTTGCTTTGCTCCATTGCAAGGCAAGGGAACAAACACACAATTAATGGCTCAAGCAGAAGGAACAGCGAATCACAAGGTAGCTTAGCATCTAGGAATCTTAGAGAGGTGGAAAAACCTGAAAATGACAAGAGTTAGCTGGGTAGCCCTAATCCCGGAGAGACTTTTGCCTCAATGACTACTAGCACGATCGAGGACAAGGAGACGCCACGTCTCCTCTCCTCCTTTTCTCTTGTAAAGACAATGAGCCTCCACCTAACCTGTACTACTAGTAGTATGGATGCCATTCACATTCCTGTTAGCTAGGGCAGCACCATCTCTCTCTCTCTCTCTCTCTCTCTCTCTCTCTCTCTCTCTCTCTCTCTCTCTCTCTCTCTCTCTCTCTCTCTCTCTCTCTCTCTCTCTCTCTCTCTCTCTCTCTCTCTCTCTCTCTCTCAGTGTGTGTGGCTTTCCTATCGGTGTTACCTACTAATTGTTTTGACAACACATTCCAGCATGACGAACCACACCCTAGAAGAATAGAAGATGCTCGTGCTCCGTAGCTAGCTACAATGCGGTAAGCAACGGATGGGAGTTTATGTTAAGCATGCTACACTCTGTCTTGACATGACCGTCGAGTCCAGTCTAGTGGAAGACAGACTGTGGCCTAGAGCCTGTGAACAAGTAATGGTGATTAAGACAAGATAGCCGAATTTTGCTTGCGTGGTGTGTTGAAAGAAGTTGTTATCTTCTGCTGGTTGAGTTGTTTTTATATGTTGACATGGCTTTCAAGCTGACACTTTGATGATTAACTATCCATGAGAAAATAAAAAGTTGGAACCTCACACCCCATAATTACCCACACACTAATTACCATCTTATAAGTGCCTAGTAATCGGTTAATCGCTGTTGACCAGTCAACCTCCCTCTAAATATCCTTATATTTCAGTTTCACCGTGCTTTCCTCTGGCAAGCAGTTTTACGCCCGCTGTTCGTTTAGACTTTCTCTCGGTCGCATCTGTCGCTACTACTACCCCTGTATCGAAATATAAGACGTTTTTTGGTTTTGTATAGGGCATAAAACCGTCTTATATTTTGTGATGGAGGCAGTAGATATTTGGCGTGATACATGTCTCACATCTCAATCGGTTGCACTTGCATATCGTTTTGGCAACACATTCCAGCCCTGATGAACCACACCCTAGCTACAAGATGCTCAGGCAGGCAAAGCTATATATGCCTTAGCCACGATGCGGTAGGCAACGGATGGAAGTTAAGCACGCTACACTACACTCTGTATCGACATGACCGTTGGGTACCTTGTCTACCGGGCGAAGCGACAGACTGTTGTAGCCTAGAGTACATGAACAAGCGACGGCGATTAAGACAAGGTAGCCGAAATTAACCTGTACTATGATGTGCTGAAAAAGAAGAAGTGGTTCTCTTTTGTTAACTTTCCATGTCAGTGCACGCACACAGCAGCTGCGAATGTTAGTGACGAGTGCGTTCATAGGGATGGGCGTATATACGTAGTGTGAGTGTCCGCGTCGATATCATGTTTCGTGAAGAAAATGCCGGTGGCTTAGGGGAAACCACCCAGGTCAACCCGTAGAACACTCAGAATCTTTCGAGTTCCTCTTAAGTAAGACCAATCGAGCAATTTCACTGCCCAATTCTGCGCGTCATGTGACTTGTACCACCCATGATTCGGTTGGCAGCAGGCAAAATAAAATCATCATCTTTCTGGTTCCTGCATCAACTGCACACCTACGAGTCAGTGACAAGGCTCCAAAACCAATCACCGCCGAAGAATCATCCTCGTAACTCGTGAGTCCAACGCACGCACGTTCACGGCTTGATGCCTCCGTGAGCGGACAATTTAGCCCGAATCTACCATGTCCTCGTGGTCAATGGTGTCCTCTGGTACGTACCCTGATACGCGCCCACATGCATGCTAAGGCCAGGCCACTCCGCATTGCCGCTACATGCTGCTGCTACAGGGGGGAGGTAGGCGCGCACATGGACAGTGAAACGTCGCCGAGTACGCCGGCATGTTGTTTATGGTGGATGGGTCATGGATTGCCGTCCGTCCGTTTGTGTAGATAGATATATGCAAGTGCCGTCGTGTTTATTGTCGCCGTCGTCGCAGGGAGCATCCAATGGCACATGGATAAGCCCGGGGAAGGGACACTGCATGTTACTGCTGCTCGTACCAGTCGACCGTCTGCTCCCAACTGCCTGATTTCATCGACTTTATTTGCTCTCGGTTAGTACTGGCGGTTCAGTTGGGAGAGCGAGAGGTGCCGGTAAACTATTCATGTACCGTCGGATGCGTGTTGGCACCTTGTATATACCATGAGTACCCCCGCAAAAAAAAAAAAATACCATGAGTACATTCAAAGAAAACTCTTGTGAACGTGTAAGCATATAGTATGACAAGGTGGATTTGAAGGGCATGTACGTACGCTGGCCTGCGGACTGTGCTCCCCCTCTCCTACAGTGGCAGTACTAGGAGGAAATCGAATACCGACGGAAAAATAATGCACTTGTGGGTGCAAGGGAGCCAAAGCGGTCGCTGTTTCCTTGTACTGGGCGAGTGAAGCTTGTGTTCACAGGCCCATTCCGGCCCAGATTGCTGCTGCCAGGACACTGCGGGATTACATTAGATTGGCTCGAATCATTACGATCCGATGTTCCTTCTCAGAACTTCTTTTGTTGATGGGATGTTTCATACATACACTCGGCAGCATCATGAGAATTCAAGTCAAGAATATTTCTGCAGATCCACGGAAAGATTGCTTGACATCAACTGCTTGGGACTGAGCAGAAAATTCCACTCGCAATCACCAACGAATAATACGGTTGCGCATGTTAACATTCCAGACTCACAATCACAAGGTTACTACCACACACAGAAAAAATTCTCGAATGGCTGGGCTGGATCACATCAGATGTTAGATATCCGCTTTGACCTGATTTCAGCAAAAAGGCTCGCCAGAGGCCTGTATTAGGACCGTCACTTCCGGGGTTTACCTCGGCCTCTCTTCCCACCTCGCCCCGAGCTTCCAGCCGGGCTCTCGGTTTTCTTCGGCCGGCCTCTGCCCCTTCCAGATGGCTTCGGCTCAGGGGTAGCCTTCTTGGCTCCCCTGCCTCTGCCCCTACCCGATGGTTTGCGGCCACGCTTGCCCTTTGCGCCCCTCGCATCACCGTCCTCGTCATCTTCGCTCTCATCCTCAGCCTCGTCCTCTTCTTCTGATTCGGAGAGATCCTTGGTTTTCTTCCGCTTGTTGGACTTGGAGGCGCTACCAGGTGCCTTCTTGGTCACCTTTGGCTCCACGGTCTCTTCTACTGCAGTGAAGGGTACAAAACCATCCGTGAGTATATAAAGGAAACAGCAGGATGGTAAACACATAAACATGGTACAGTATTTTGGCAGACAACACAATTCTTGTATAAACCAACTCGATTTGGGTTTTATACAGGGTGAATTAGATACGCTGTGGTTACAAAAAAAATAAATTAAATGATCTTCTGACATATTACATGATTAATAAATAACCGTTGGACCTGAAAGCAATATCTAACAATGTATTGACCAGCACATAATCAAGAACCTCTAAGCTAAACAGAACCCAGCATATTCTGTGCAACAGAGGCTACTAGTGTTGTGATGTTGCCAAACATCATACTAACCAGGCAACTGAGGCAACCAACACATATGTGGTTTTGTTTTCTAGTGTTACACTGACAAACATCACATTTGTGTCATGGTACATACCATGTCCAATGTGATGAGCTACTGAAACATTACTAGAAACGAGCCACACACTGGCCAACGAGGTGCAAAGTGACAAGTTATTCAGTTAATAAGATCAAGGTACATAATTCTATATCCAAGGTGCTAGTGCTTCACATCGTTGCAGTGTAGCGGAAACAATAAAATAAAGTTAAATATCAACATGCAGCAGACAACTGTCGAGTTGTTGAGAACAAAGCATTACAATAGATAGCATTTACTCACTAACAAATAAGAACTAAGCAGAGAATAAGTACTTGAAAAGATAGCTAATTGTCTAATATGAAAGGAGAATATATATTAAAAAGAGAGGATAAAGCTTTCTTTTGTAACAGATCAAACCAAAACAAATCAGGATTGGCTTTTGTCACTAAAATGTTTCAAGCTTGCAGACCAACGCATATGTTCAATGGTGTGATGTAAAGCAAAATAAGATTAATACAAACCTGGGGTGGAAGTATCACCATCGTAAATATCCAGCTGAGAGAAAAACATGTACACGTAAGCTGGGTAATCAAAACATGTACACATGTTCTGGGGTTAATGTGTCCAAATATGTATTACTTCCTCCGTCCCAAAATAAGTGACTCAAAAATGACTCAATTTTGTACTAACTTTAGTACAAAATTGAGTCATTTTTGAGTCACTTATTTTGGGACGGAGGGAGTATTACTCTAACCACTACAACTACAACAAACAGCCAAAAGGTGCAAAGAAAACATGAAGAACAGCCATGGGGGATAATAAGGCACCATAAGAGGTACTCCCTAAATTCCAATAACCATCGCCATTAATTTCTTTGCTAGAGGTGCAGCATCCACTCGTTCTCCCCTAGCATTTACTTCCAGCATGCTCCATGTAAGGGAGTATTTGACCTGGACGCGATGCATGCGACCTTTTTTTCCTTGGAAATTATACATGTGGCATTTAATCCCAGCACCTGGCAACAGGGAGGGTGCCTTTCTTTTTCCCTCATCTGATCACCATGCATGCAGATGCCCAATGATTCAGCCGCAGAGAAATTAAAACGGCACAGGACTAAAGAAGGGAGCCCAATGTTTTCGTATTTATTTTTCCACACAAAAAAGTATGCATAATGGATCAACATGTGTGACAAATTTTGTTTCACTGTAATCTCCTAGCCTTACTTCTTGTTGAAGTGTATATGTGGATTGTCTAGCCCTTTCCATCAGTTCAGACTTTTGGTTGCGTTGGCTAGTGCATGAAGCTTAATATGGTATCAAAGTCAAGGTCTTGAGTTCAAGTCCTGGCATTCACAATTCATCTAAAAATTGTTGTTCCCCCCTTTGTGTCCACGTATAGGCTTTCACGTGTTGACTTCCCGCGTTACTTCCCGCGTCACACGTGAGAGGGGGTGTTCAAGTGTGTATGTGGATTGTCTAGCCCTTTCCATCAGTTCGGACTTTTGGTTGCGTTGGCTAGTGCATGAAGCTTAACACTCCCATCGTATGTAGCATACATATGTGACTGATCGCCTCGGTCTATTACTAATATGGCTATTTTAGTTGCTGAAGAGTTGTATACTCCATCTGTTTTTTGTATACAAGGCCACTATCCCATTTTTCACATACCAAGAAAACAAAGCCAACTAATAAATAACACGATTAATTGTGTGGAAAACCTCTTGTGTTCCAGGCTAATTAAACATGTTGCACGTGGTGCCTCTTTCTCTATGGATGCATGCAACGTTTGCATTTATAAGCACCATCGTACGAGGCAAAAATCTAATCAATTCTTTTCTGGCATTTTTTATAGTGGCGTTGTATATAAAAACGGAGGGAGTACTATCGAACAGAGCTCAACTTCAAGATTGCATGGCCAAAAGAAATGGCTGGAATCCAAAGGTTACACATAACATCTGATAGATGATGCAGACTAAATGAGGTTTTAGATATGAAAACTATGCTATAACATGCTAATACAGAAAGTACAGCTGCTAACTGATCCAACCCGGTCTTATTTATTAGCTTTAGCAATACAAATGATATATTGCATTAAATGTTCCAATCTCTAAGTAACTAAGCAGTTAAACAGTTCATGCAGGAACACATGTGTATAGGTACCTGATCAAGCTTATCACCAGCTTTTGCTCTGTCCACAATAATCAGGGACAGTCCGAATCCACAACCAACACTGCAGAGAGTGCTCTCAACTTAATATTGACTATACTACTAACAGGAGATGCTACTAGATATACATAGTGATTTAGTGTAATTACTAATTACCCCGTAACGTGCATTCCTTCAAGACTGTCAACCTTCTTAGGATTCGCAGATGACCTGTGCACAGGAATAACTTGTAAGAGAAGGTTAACAGTTGAAAGTTTGATTAGCTACTATTTTATGTAATATTAGCTTTTTAAATACACATACTTCTGTCCCATAGGACCATAACCAAGCTCTCCATATTGGGCATTACCCCAGCTTATGCAAGAATCATCTGCGCCAACAACGTGGTGCATATTACCAGAAGCCATGCAGCGGATGTTCCAACCACTGAAGCAAACAAATATCAATTAAACATATGACTGAGGATAATGCTACTTCAACAGGAAGCTGAATGCAGCAATAGATAAATAACAGCAAATATAGCCAACATTGTCACTGTTCATCACTATATTCTGCAATTATTTTTAACAGTTTGTAAGGAACCTCAAATCCATTAGTGGCTTCGGATACATCGTGTCATCGCCTGTACTCTTCATCTTTCCCCACATGTACAACTGCCCCCCAGCTAGTAATCAAAACAAATGATCAATAGTTAATGGTAAAGTTTCAGTTCTAAATGGTACAACACGATCAACACCAATCTGGTTGGCAGAACTCAAGGTATATGATTAATATTTGTCACAAGCCCTTTGTAGTGGTATATGGTATGAAATCTCATCTAACTGGCAGAAGAAGAAGAAACTACTTGAATAACTGTAGACCAAAACACATGGGAAACTAGGCCGATGATGTCACATGCCTGCTTCTATAGTGCGCCTAAACCCAAGCAGAAACCTTATAGATAAACAAAAAATGTACATGTCTCCCATACTTCAGAAAATTATTTGACCATTTGGCTGAATTATCAAAACATCAAGTGACCAGAAAACTTCATGAATAGCCTTGCTCTAGAAAATGCTTACTGGAACAAACAACCTGCTAAAGCAATTAACTGCCTCCAAATGTATGTATGCAATCACAGAAAATATTCCTGGTACAATAATATTTGACAGGTTTGAGGAACAGTACGGGTGTGCAGAACGCTAGGTTCCATTACCAACTCTATTGGTCAGCCATTTTCCTGAAATGTCTCGCTAATTGTACAATCAGCTCATCCAGACAACATATAAACAATGTGCTACACAAACATAACTGAATACAAGGTTACATCACAAGGTAAACTACTAATGTAGCTACTTGCCACGTGTTATATTTGGCAATCTACAAGCTCAAAACTGCTCCTTACTAATATATTTTTATGATAAAGCCCAATAACAAACTTCTATTAATTTATACACCAAAATGCATTATAAAATATTTTGTGCATCACAGAAAGCTATATCATACCAGCAGTGCATGCACAATTTGCAGAACCAGCTGAGAGAATAGCATTGGGAGGCAGAACGTTGTGCCTTTGAAATATTTCAACAAGGCGAGGTTGCCACTCGTCCTTCTGTTCTCTGTGGCCCAACCTATGTAATAAGCAAGTGGTCAGATGAATATTGTTGGATATATCAAGATTATCGCAAATGCATGACAATAATATCTTACCTTCCATATCCGCCATACCCCCATCTGGAAAAATAAAAAATAAAAGAGTAAAACACAACTATTTGCATAAGAAAGAGAAAACAGACTTGAACAGATTGTATGTTATAAAGAAAGGAACTGGGTACAACATATGCCATTACAGTATATGTCATAAGTAGTGTGTTTTAACCGTGTCAAACAAATGATGGATAAAGAACATACGTGTAAACAAAGCCACTCGAATCAACTGCAACTGCAATAGAAATAAAGAAAAAGTGTGGGGATTAGTGTTAATCCAGACGATTCAAAAGAAATATTCAAAAATAAAGAAACTAGAAAGTACCTGTATGGTTTGTTCCGCATGCAACTTTGACAATAGTTTTCTCAGATAACGCGGCTATTGCCCTGGGACGGGGCTGAGGATCATATGATAGCTTTACTGACGAATCTTTGGTATTGTACTGCAAGAGCATGAATCAAAACAGAATTATTTGATGATGACGATAATAATAAAATTGACAATTTTGTGTTACAGGGTAGCAATAAACCTCATTGTCTGTTCCATGACCAAGTTGGCCATACTGAGGAAGGCCTGCTGTACTGAAAAAGCACAGAAGAATGAAACACTGCTTATAGAACTAACAAACATCACTCGCTAACTACAACCAAAAAAAATATCAATTGAAAGGAGATCAAGATGTTTAAGTTTCACAAATTTCAGTAGGACATACAGTATAGTAGAGCCCTCGACTGATGACAGCCAGACAGTAAAATCACCACCACAAGCAACACCAGTCACTTCCGTCACAAGACAGGGCACTGGCGATGACTCAATTTCTGCAGTAATTGTAGAACAACAGGGACAAGAAACAGTAGTGTTAGAACCAAAAGGTAAAATAAGCTGCTCATAATATTCTAAAAGTTAAGTCTGTCATCCTGAACAAATTAAAGACCTGGAATGTCTTACACATTTGTAAGACGTAATAGGTTGCATGGGACAACTAAATTAGATCATTAATGGCTTGACAAGAGATAGCATGTTGAAAAATTTCAAGAGAACAAAATCAAGCATTCTCCAAGCAGACACAGCCACAATTGCCCAAGTAAAGACTATTTCTGCACGCAGCAATTTTACAATGTTGATGCCATATCAACCACAAAAGAAATGAAAGAAGTACCAACCATTCTTTAGGGAACCTATCCCCAACTGTCCAAATTTGTTGTGGCCAAATGCGAAGGACTTCCCGTCGTCAGTTACAACCACTGTATGATTTTTTCCAACACTTGCTTTAATTATTTTATATCTGCACAATGAAAAACAGCTCAGTAGCATTTAAACACACACTGAGGCAACCTTTACCACCTATAACCGTTGCAACTAGACTAGAACTGCTCAGTTCGTGAATTTAGCAATAATATGAAGTACACAGCTATTAAAAAATTAATATGGAGGTAAGGAAATAGGTATTGCAGACAGTTATCTTACTTTGATAGTTCAGAAACAACAGTCGGTAGGTTACGTTGAAGAGTATCCCCATGTCCCAACTGCCCCTTCTGCTAGAAAGTAATAGTGCTGAGTATCACATCAAACAAAATCAACTATGAAGCTATATTTATACCTCATTGCGACCCCATGTATAGCAACGTCCATCAGCACCCAAAGCAACACAATGGCAAGCGGCTGGCAAAATAAAAGATATCATCAACAAAGTGCCAAAGTATGCAAGGACCCCAATCATGTAAAGCTAAGAATAAGATATCAGTTGAAACTAAGGACGACAGAAGACAAACATGTCATGGTAAGAGAAGAAACCCTGTAACAATTCAAGACAACAATCCCTGCCTCTCTCCCTCGCTTACTCATTCCTGGGTTCATTTGGTTCTCAGGCTAGCATCCACCTAGTCCTGGCCTTGCTAGACAAGAGTGGCTGTTTGACATCACGACAAAACACTTGCTTTGCCTGACAAGATTGCTAGTGACAACCAAGAAAAGCTTGCATAGAAAGCAGTGTGTAGTGTTGAGCAAAACCATTTTGTACCCTTCTGCAGTTACCTAGGTTACGCACCTCGCTGTGGAACTTATGGACGGAACTGTGACGTTAATGAAAGGCAGAGGTGTCACGGTCTCAGAATTAGGAATGTAATAAGCACTACAAGGTCTTCACCGCTGACAATGAAGAGATTGACAGACTGTGGAATCAGGAGCAACACGTGGCAGGTAACAGGGTTGAGAGAAGAGAACGGGAACAAATATGGAGGCTATACAGCTAGAGACAAACTAGCAAGTTCAACCAGATAAGTCATTTCACCACACCATTCAATTCAGGCACGTCCTAAGATCACAAATGCCATTAAGGTTTGCGGAAACCACAAATATCTGGAGCAAACGTTCAGAAATAAACAGCTTCCAGCGCGATGCGCTTCCACGTCATTCGATCTCGCGTGAGTTGATGGCACGCTGCTGTTAGTTGATGATGCAATGACTGACGTTGAAGGGCCTCCGGCACCGCGCACCTTTCACGCGCTTAGCAGGTCACGCTGTAGTGGATTCCTTGCTGAAAATGTCATATAAGTACAGGGAGGCCTTGTGGAACAAACCAGCAGCATCGACTTGCTAGCAACTGACATAAGGACAGCATCCAGACTCAGCTCCTCCAGAGCACCCACGAAACGTGAAACTAGTAGAACTAGAGACTGATTCTACTTCCCTAATCTCTTCTATTTTATTTTCGTGATAGCTACTTCCCTCACTTCACATCCGGCGCAGCTCTAATCACTGAATTACTATATTCGAAACATTTCGACGCGCGCCAGTCCCCATCCCTCCAGAAACAAACTACGGAACCGTCGCAGAAGGCGGGGAGGGAGGGAGATTGAGGGACGAAGGGCCTCACCGCAGCCGGAGGCGACGGAGACGATGTCGACGCCCATGAGCGAGCGCAGGCGCGTCGGGGAGACGAGGTTGCCCTGCATCCCGCCGGCCAGCTTCCGGTTGATGGCGTCGAAGTTGGTGGCGCCGCAGTAGAGCAGCTCCCCGCCGGACTTGCCAGCCTCCGCGGCAGGGGCGGCGGCCTTCTCGGGCCCGGCGCTGGCCGACATTCTCGCCGGCGGCGGGGGCTGGGGGGCGATTTCGGAGGCCGGAAACCCTAGATGCGGCGGGGAGCAGAAGCAGGCGGAAAAGGGCAGGCGCAGGAGGGCGGTTTTTGAAATCGAAAATCGATACCACCAAACTTCCTGAGATAGTATGGAAACACTTTTCTGCGGCGGGATATTTATCCGCCGCAGCCGCAGTGCAGTGGGGCTCCGCCAGTTAGAGCGATCGTGGAGGTATTTGTGTGGGTTTACTTTGTGGTTTGAGGCTGACTTGTGGGACCGTTTGGTTGTCGGGGCCGCAGGTCATTGGGCTTGATCGTGGTTTAGGGGAGAGCATTTGCGTTCCGGCTGAGGGCGCGGCTCGACTTTGTGGGTTTCCTTTTCGGTGGGGCGTGCGAGGCTGACTTGTGGGCCTTAGGGTTGTGTGGTGTCCATGTCGGGCTAAGCCGACGGGTGACGCGATGGTAGAAATACTAATTTTGGTTTTTGAACGGGAACTTTGTTGGTCAGGTGGTGTGATGAAGAGATGTGTTGCCGAAATTTTCTGATGGTATTAGATTTTTTGTGCACCACGTTCTAAGGGCATGTACAATGATGCTATCTTAGGAGTGCCATGTGGGATAAATGATGATATAGAACTCATAAGACAAGGTTTGTCTTCTCTTATTTAAGAGAGAGAAGACAAGAGATGATCTCTTAGCACAATATGTCTCACCATATTTTTTAGGAATATCTAGTTATTGAAGATAAGGCTAAGAAATGACCCATTGTAGACATTTTATTTGGTCATCTTTAAATTACATGCAAGATTTAAAATAAGACTATCTTATCAACCATTGTACATGCCCTAAACATCGTCATTCTTTTTTTAAGGAAAAATCATGTCTTATTTTTTTTCACACAGATACGGAAGCTCATGCATACGCACATACACTCACCCCTATGAATGCACGCACGCACACCCTACCCTACGAGCACCTTCGAGAGATTGGGCCAACACATCATCTTGAAATTGATGAAGTCACCACAAACGCCTTCGTAGTTGACGAAAATGTCTTCTCCTACTGAACGCACCTCGCTGGAAGGGCTGAAATAAATTCAGAAGAATGCGAGCACCAATGTCAAGTTTAGGACTTGAATCCTGATGGGTTGGGTATACAACTATCCTTTTAACCATCCAATCACAGGTTGATTTATAAAACCTCACATTCTTATCATGTCTACTTTGTTGAAGAAAGAGAACACGCAACACGACACGATAAGAGACATGATTAAAGTGCATATAATTTTAGTGTCAAAAGAATTAAGGATGTACCCACTCCTTATTTGTATTGCTTGAAATATGGTAAACTTTTAGAGCATCTCCTTCAAATCTTCCTCATATGTTCGAGCGTACGACCCGGTCACTATTACCCGGTCACTATTTGGTCATGAAATTTTCACCTAACTGGACCCCTTAAATTGGTCGTATATGTCTGTGTTGCCCCACACCCCTTAAACCCAACACATATGTGGGGCATATATGGCGACGCCCGGGTGCGTCCGCCACGTCGGACTGACCGGAGGGCCCTCACCAAAATCCATCGATCTGCCAAGCGCCTCCTTTCGTTTGGTGACCCCTCAAATCCCCCCATATGTCCAAGCGGGCGGCCTGGTTTGTTGAAATTGCCAACATCGGACCCCTTAAATCGTCCATATAAGTTTGGGTTTTTCAGCACCCCTCGAACACAACCCATATGTGTGGCGGATATAGGAACATTCGGACGCGTTAGCCACCTCTAACTAACGGGAGGGGCCCTCGCCAAAACCCATCGGTCCGTCGGGCGCCTCCTCCGTTTTGGTGAGAATGCATTCATGGTGCGGCCGAGGGCCAAACCCATCTATTTAAGTCGGACAACGAGGCTAACCACAGCGCCACCTCCATTCCCCTCCTCTCCCTCCCATCTACGCCGCTACTGCGACCCCCTCCGAGCACTAGTCCGCTACACCCTCGATGCCTGCCCTGACCGTCAGTTGGCTGCCATGGTCTGCATAAAGGTGACCTACTAAAAGATGCTAATCCAGGAGCATCGAGCGGAGATCCAGACAGACTGCCTCTCAAGGTTCATATCTTGGCGGTTCCAACCAAGCATCCTCAAACATAATGCCTACGACAACTCCCCTTCCGTTTTGGGAGGTTGGACCTTATTTTAGATTTTATTTGGGTATCTTAGACCTCTATGTCACTATACGCTAAATATGATCATACACTCAACTTTTGGTGGTTTTATTCGTTCTTGCAAAACTCAGTGCATAAGATCTCTATATAACCCTTAGTGCGGATCTAACCTGAGCTTTCTTAGCTAAAAGACATGATTTTCACTTGAAAGTGTCTGTGTGCTAAAAATCATTTAGAATTGCATTTCTTTCATGATGTTGCTAAAAATTGAGAGGGCTCTATGGATCGGTACTCGGGAGGGCCTCATTTATCTAACCACTCAGGTCCAACTGTCTATAGCGGCTTCAAGACCCTCTGGATACCTCGTGCCCACGGGCATGTACCGTGCGCACGGGGTAGCGGTTTTCTAGCGACAAGTGAGAAGGGACGCGGGGTGGTTAGGGTTCCACACTCCATACCATAAAAAAAAATTGATACCACCAACTTCCGGAGATACTGGAACACTTTTCTGCGGCGGGATATTTATCTGCCACATCCGCGGTGAAGTGGGGTTGGGCCAGTTAGAGAGATCATGGAGATATTTGTGTGAGTCTACTTTGTGGCGTGAGGCTGACTTGTGGGGCAGTTTAGGTTGTCGGGCCATCGATCATTGGGTTTGATCGTGGTCCGTGGAGGAGCATTTGTGTTTTTGGTTAAGGGTGCGACTCAACTTTGTGGGTTTGCTTTTCAGATGCGAGGCTGACTCATGGGCCGTTAGGGATTGTGGGGTGTCCATCTCGGGTTAAGCCGACGGGTGACGCGATGGTAAAACTACTAATTTTGTTTTTTTACTGGGACTTGATTGGTCAGGTGGTGTGATGCAATCGGTTCCAAAAATTATGATAGTGCTAGATTTTTTGTGGGACCTAAACATTGTCATTCTTATCATGTCTACTTTGCTGAAGAAAGAGCACGATAAAAAATCATGATTAAAATGCATATCCATTTTACTGTCAAAAAGGATTTTAGAATGCACCTACTGCTTATTTGTACCACTCGATTAGATATGGTATCTTTTAGGGGATAAATATGAGGGAGCGAGAACAATCAACCTCTATCCCGCCACTGGGCTATAGACCCACCCGTGGATTGAATGGATCTTTTTTTTAATTGATCGAGCCTACCATGATCCTGAACAAAACACATTTAACTTATTTAGATATGAATCGAACACAAATAAATGATGGTTGCATATTAAGACCATGAAACTATCATTGATTTGTGAGCTATGATGTTGCATTTGCTATTGAAAAATAGCACTTGCACTTGATGTACATGGCATGTCGCACGCGAATGGCTAAGTGAAATGGATCTGTTTGCAACATAATCGGTGCACCTTGTCTAACATCATCAAGACCAAGCCTAACACCTCCCCTCCATATTTTTTCATATAGGGACTTCCCCTAATAAGAATCTCAAGGCTGCAAAATCTCTAATGATATCTCCATGGCAAAAAAAAAACCATTTGTTCCTTCCAATTTTGCTCTTGGGGTCATAGACCTTTTCATGTGAAAAAGTGATTTAGCAAAAGCTTTTGATGAAATTAAATGGCACTTTATTGTTAGGGTTTTGATACATAATGGGTCGGGGGGAGGTCTCGAGGTACTCCATCCACCCAGGTTTATTGTGTTGCTAGTCGAAATCGAGGGACCAATGAAGGATAACAACCACCCACGATTTCCGAGCATGCCAACAATCAATCGGATTAACTTGCAATTATTTGGAGCATGGCAGCATTTGGTTGCCCGCTTTGCTTTTGCATGCAACCAACCATCGCGCACGTCCAGCGCTAACAAGATTACTTCATATTTTTTGTGCGTGGTTGGTTGCATGCTAAGTTTCTTCATGTAGTGAATCATGTGAAACGTCAACCCATCGCTGACATGTCAAGCAGAGGGGGTTGAGGGGAAGCAAGCACCTCGCGTCCAACTGGGCCTTGGAGAAAACATGTGTAGTTGGCTTGCTTGGTGGCCTAATAAACCCGGACATGGGAAGGATTGCTACTTGTGAGTTGCGTTGGGTTTTTCCCCGAAGGGGAAGTGCAGCAATATAGTAGCGATAATTATTTCCCTCGGTGAGAATCAAGGTTATCGAGCCAGTAGACGAATCACAACAACTTTGCATCAACAATACCTGCACGCACAAAACCAAACACTTGCACCAACGCGGGCAAGAGGGTTGTCAAGCCCCTTGAACTCGTTATTTGCAAGGATTACTTCTGATAGTGATAGATAGATAAATATAAAAGTAAAATAAAAAGAAAGTAAATAAATTACAGCAAGGTATTAGTTTTTTAGCAATATGATTTGAATAGACTCGGGTGCCATAGTTTTCACTAGAGGCTTGTCTCTCGAACGCATAACATACGGTGGGTAGACAAATTACTGTTGGGCAATTGATAAAAAAGCGCACAGTTATGATGTTATTAATGGCAATGATCGTGTATATAGGCATCACGTCCGTGATAAGTACACCGAAACCATTCTGCAGCTACTACTATTACTCCACCAATCGACTACGCTATCCAGCATGCATATATGGTATTAAGTTCATGACAAACAGAGTAATGCTTTAAGCAAGATGACATGATGTAGACAAAGTAAGACCAAGCAATATGTTCAAACCCCGTCATTTTATCCTTAGTAGCAACAATACAATATCTTGTCCCCTTCTGTCACTAGGATATAGAGCACCGCAAGATTGAACCCACTACAATGCACTCCTCCCACTGAAGATAAATCAATCTAGTTGGCCAAACCAAATGGATAGATCAAAGAGACTTGCAAAGCTATAACAATCATGGATAATAGAATTCATAGAAGACTCAATTACTTTTCATGAATAATCTGATCATAAAGCCACAATTCCTCGGATCCCAACAAATGCACCGCAAAGGAAGATTACATCGGATAGATCATCGCGAGAATCACGAAGAACATTGTACTAAAAATCAAAGAGAGAGAAGAAGCCAGCTACTAGCTATGAACCCGTAGGTCTGTGGTGAACTACTCACACATCATCATGGAGGCAGCAAGGTTGATGTAGACGGCCTCCGTGATCGATTCCCCTCCGGTAGAGTACCGGAAATGGCCTCCAGATGGGATCGCGGAAGAACAAGGACTTGCGGCGACGAAAAAAGTGTTTCGGTTCGCTCTCTGTTGGTTCTGGGGTAACTAGGGATATATAGAAGTGGAGTTAGGTCAGGAGGTGCCACGAGGGGCCCACGAGCTAGGACGCGCGCCCTCGTGGCTCGTGGCCACCTCGTGGGTCTTCTGGCCTCCCCCCAAAGCTTCCTGGGTCTCTTCTTGCCCAAAAATAACTCCCGTAAATTTTTATCCAATCTGGACTCCGTTTGGTATTGATTTTCTGAAAAGTCCAAAAACAGGCAAAAAACACGAAGTGACACTGGGCATTGAGTTAATAGGTTAGTCCCAGAAAATGATATAAAATATCATATAATCACATATAAAGTATTCAAGATTGATAGTATAATAGCATGAAACAATCAAAAATTTATCAAGGATATGACAAGATTTACCATTTTTATTAGTACCTATTTTGCCGTTGGAGTTAATGAAATGTCGCTTCTATTAGAACTAACAAGTTGCCTTGAGCTTCAGTAACTTAAAATGACATAAACTTAGGAGCTTTTTGCATTGTCAACTCGCTTATGTTTGCATATGACCTCATGGTGTGTGGATCAAGACCAACAATAATGCTCAAATTATTGCTCTGGTGATTAGTTATTCTTCACTTTTGTGATCTTTGGGGACAAACCCTAACTGGGGTAAATATGCCGTCATATTTAGTAAAACGCACCGACCTCGCACCTGCAACTAGCTTGTCATTTTGGATGCTCTTTGCACGGATTTATGGATAATACAACTTGGTCGTCCTCATGTTCTTCCTCGCAAAAGGAGATATGTCCTTCTCCTTTTTTTAGTTTGCAAGTTCAGAGCTAATAACAGGATAAGCAAACATGCTTTCACACGCTAGAAGTTTAACTTCAGTCAAAAGGGTGTTTGCACCTATCCCTAATTACTTACTGCATGTCTTGTTTCTTGTTAATTAAAAGACTTGTTTACAGACTCACTCATACCGCTAGAAAAATTCTTGGAATAGTTTTGAAAATAATAATTATTCGAAACCTCTTTGTCTCAAGTATTAGGATGAAATAAGCAAACATGTCAATTAAGGTGGTTTAGGCATTCCTACGTTTGCGTGACACATAATTAAACAATCAAATGCATTTTTGACAATTGTTATCTAGTCTAGACATTTCCCACATTCTTACTTCTATTTGGAAAGCTAATCCCATCATTATAAAAAACTGTCTTTTGGTTTTCTGTTTCAAAAGTGTTGCTCTTTATGCTTGAACTGCGCAAACTCCTTGTTAGAGGTGGCTCAAGCATTTGGCCTAGCCATGTGTTCTAGTTGGCAGAATATCTATACAACAACAAAACATTTCAGCCCCCAAATAAATTGGGATAGGCTAGGGCTGAAACCATGAGATCTGGAAACCTAGTCATGGTTTTGGCACGTGGAGCTAACTTACATGCACCCATGCATATTGGTAGATCCTTCGTGATATTCAGTCCTTCTCCTTATGGAATCTTTTCAGGTCAAGTTTAGTCTACCCCTGACCTCCCTTAACATTATCGCTTCTGCTATGCACATGCGCTTCTGGAGGCAACCATTGTACTCCCTCCATTCCTAAATCTAATGTGTATTTTTTTAAGTCAAACTTCTCAAACTTTGAATAAGTTTATAGAGAAAAATATCATTATGTAGAATATCAAATCATTGTTACCAGATTCACCAAGCAATATATTTTTATATTTTACATATTTAGTATTGTAAATCTTTACATATTTTGCTATAAAGTGGGTCAAACATAGACAACGTTTGACTTTTTGAAAAACTTATATACCTTACATTTAGGAACAAAGGGAGTATATGCCCAAACCTCCTCATACGATGTTGGACATTTTTTTTCCAGTTGGTGTTGTTCCAACTCTATCACGTATCGGACCTGATCCTCTCTTGTATGGCCACATATCCATCTCGGCATGCACATCTCTGTTATACACTTAGTTGTTTTTGACATGTTACTTTTTAGTTGGCCAACATATTGCGTCAGACAACATCGCTCGTTGAATCGTCATCCTATAGAACATGCCTTTTAGTTCTTGTGACACTCATTCACCCGATTGTGAATCGATGGCTTATATCGTCGTTGATATCACCGTCATTCTGCAGCATTGACCCCAAATATCGGAGGTGCCCTTTTGTGATACCACTTGTCCATAAAGGTTAAACTCCTCCTTCTTGTGCTTAGTAGTACTAAAACCGCACATCAAGTCGGCCTCCATAGCTCTAACTTTCTATTAACCCCCGTCTGACTAATCGTCGACTAACACCACATCATCTGCACAGAGCATACACCAATGGATATATACTGGTATATCCTCTGTGACCTCATCCGTCACCAAAGAAAAATGATAAGGGCTCAAAGTTGGCCCTTATGCAATTCTATTTTGATTGGATTGTTTGAACACTTGTCACAACCTACTACATCCAATATCTTACACTTCAGACCAATCTTTGACGGCTCACAGACCTACTACGCCCTAATATCTTACGTTCCACATGTAAACATCCCACATAGGACACCTTGCTCCACCTGGGTACCACTATACTTTCTCCCTTGATCATCCTCATTTCCCTGTCATGTCTACTGTTACCGAGCTGGTAATGTTGGTTGGAGAAGAAGAAGAAGAAAATACAAAAAGGGTCCGAGTATGGTGTAATGGAGATCTTCATGCCTTCTTTGGATCGTTGTTTAGGCGGAGGATTAGTGGGTAACTGTCTTAAAATGGTGGGGTGAATTGCCAGTCTTGTGCATAAAACTGGCCGATGCAGATGACTTTTATACCTGTTTTCCTTAAAGACTCATTTGGTTTATATACTATTTTGACCCTTAGGGTGTTTTTCTTTCGTATGCCATTCATTTCCTAGGAATGAAAATACTAGATTCCTTGGGATTCAGCCCATATTGGCCTAATTCCTATGGATTCTTAATGTATCAGGTGAGACTTATGGAAGTTTCCTTAGGATTGAAGTGGAAAGGGCATCTTACTCATTAAGTTTACATGATTTTTAAATAAAAAAAACAGAAATAGTGCATCCCAACTTAGGCTAGTCATAGTGAGTAGTAACTTAGACTAATGTTATGCATATGACACTAGTCTATGTTACTAGTTTCATAGTGCAAAGTACTAACTTAGAAGTAGTATCACAGAGGACTGCATTTATTAGATTGTAGGCTCATTTTGCTTTGGGTTGCTTTATGTTAATCCCTCGTCTCAGTTTAGAAGGCATTCGCGTAGTTCTAGGTCGACAATTTAACTAGCTAAATATGTATCATATGTGATGAAAAATATATGTTTAGAAACTACATCCGCTTAAAAATTTAATGATATACTTTTTGTGACATATAACACATATTTAGTTAGTCAAATCGATGGCCTAGAACCTCGCGCATGCCCTGTAAACTGAGATGGAGGGAGTACTTTAAACACCTCTCTCCTCACTAACTACATGATACATAAGCAAACATGTCTTGAAATGCGCTATGTTACTAACTAAGGGCATCTCCAATAGCTGTAAGATAGGTGTTGGTAAAGTTTGCCACCTAGGATATTGTTGGGGAACGTTGCATGGGAAACAAAAATTTTCCTACGCACACACAAGATCTATCCATGGTGATGAGCATCTACGAGAGGGAGAGTGAATCTACATACCCTTGTAGATCGCTAAGCGGAAGCGTTTAAGAAACGCGGTTGATGTAGTCGAACGTCTTCGCGATCCAAATCGCAAGTCGTCCCTCGATCCGATCACGAACCAGTGCCGAACGGACGGCACCTCCGCGTTCAACACACGTACGGCTTGATGACGCCTTCACCTCCTCGATCCAGCGAGCGATGGTGAAGTAGTGGTTGAGTTCCAGCAGCACGACGGCGTGGTGATGGTGGTGAGGAACAATCTCTGCAGGGCTTCGCCAAGCGCTACAGAGATTATGACGGAGGAACTAGAGGGTTAGGGTTGCCGCACACGGCTTGGGGAAATCTTGATATGTCACGTGTGCTAGCCCTGCCCCTCTATTTATATGTTGAGCCTTGGGGTCTAAACTTGGAGTAAAAGCCTCCTCCAGGTCGGTTTTGCCCGCACAAGGTCGGTTTGGCCCGCAGGAAAAGAGTCAAACTCGGATCCCTGTCGAACCGTGCACAGCCGCGCACAAGCGGTAGTACCGCTCGGGCGGTAGTACCGCTTCACACAAGCGGTAGTACCGCTCGGGCGGTAGTACCGCTTCACACAAGCGGTAGTACCGCTCGGGCGGTAGTACCGCTTCATCAAGCGGTAGTACCGCTTACGCGGCAGCAAAACTACTTTTGCACTTTCCAATACCTCGTGGGCTTTTATCCTTTGGCCCATATAAAGTGTTCTCGCACCCGAACACTTCGGTAAACATCCGGAACCCCTTCCGGTGAACTCCGAAACTCTTCCGGAGATCAAAACACTATTATCACATATATCAATCTTTACCTCCGGACTATTCCGGAGATCCTCGTCATGTCCTGAATCTTATCCGGGACTCCGAACAACCTTCGGTCACCAACATAATAACTCAACTATACTAATCGTCACCAAACGTTAAGTGTGTAGACCCTGCGGGTTCGAGAACTATGTAGACATGACCGAGACACCTCTACGGCCAATAACCAATAGCGGGACCTGGATGCCCATATTGGCTCCTACATATTCTACGAAGATCTTTTATCGGTCGAACCTCTATGTCAAGGATTCAGTTAATCCCGTATGCTGTTCCCTTTGTTCTTCGGTATGTTACTTGCCCGAGATTCGATCGTCGGTATCACTATACCTAGTTCAATCTCGTTACCGGCAAGTCTCTTTACTCGTTCCGTAATACAAGATCTCGTGGCTAACACTTTAGTCACATTGCTTGCAAGGCTCATTGTGATGTTGTATTACCGAGTGGGCCCTGAGATACCTCTCCGTCATACGGAGTAACAAATCCCAGTCTTGATCCATGCCAACCCAACAGACACCCTCGGAGATACCTGTAGAGCACCTTTATAGTCACCCAGTTACGTTGCGACGTTTGATACACACAAGGTATTCCTCCGGTGTCAGTGAGTTGCATGATCTCATGGTCAAAGGAACAGATACTTGACATGCAGAAAACAATAGCAATAAACTGACACGATCATATGCTACGTTCGTAGTTTGGGTCTTGTCCATCACATCATTCTCCTAATGATGTGATCCTGTTATCAAATGACATCCATGTCCATGGCTAGGAAACCTTAACCATCTTTGATCAACGAGCTAGTCAACTAGAGGCTTACTAGGGACACAGTGTTGTCTATGTACCCACACATGTATTTGAGTTTCCAATCAATACAATTATAGCATGGATAATAAACGATTATCATGAACAAGGAAATATAATAATAACCAATTTATTATTGCCT
Source organism: Elymus sibiricus (assembly GCA_039707655.1). Taxonomy (NCBI): domain Eukaryota; kingdom Viridiplantae; phylum Streptophyta; class Magnoliopsida; order Poales; family Poaceae; genus Elymus; species Elymus sibiricus. Next base: position 489,501,761 of record CM077665.1, read on the forward strand.
CTAGGGCATATTTCCAACAGTCTCCCACTTGCACTAGAGTCAATAATCTAGTTCACATCACTATGTGATTTACATTGTAATGAATCGAACACCCATGCAGTTCTGGTGTTGTTCATGTTTAGCCCTTGGAAGAGGTTTAGTCATCGGATCTGCAACATTTAGATCCGTGTGTACTTTGCAAATATTTATGTCGTCCTCCTTGATGTAATCGCGGATGGAATTGAAACGTCGCTTTATGTGTCTGGTCCTCTTGTGAAATCTTGGTTCCTTGGCTAGAGCAATGGCACCAGTATTATCACAAAACAGAGTCATTGGGTTAAGCGCACTAGGCACTACTCCAAGATCTGTCATGAACTCCTTCATCCAGACACCTTCCTTCGCCGCCTCCGAGGCAGCGATGTACTCCGCTTCGCATGTAGAATCTGCTACCACGCTTTGCTTGGAACTGCACCAGCTAACCGCACCCCCATTAAGAATAAACACGTATCCGGTTTGAGACTTAGAGTCATCCGGATCAGTGTCAAAGCTTGCATCGACGTAACCCTTTACGACGAGCTCTTGATCACCTCCATAAACGAGAAACATATCCTTAGTCCTTTTCAGGTACTTCAGGATATTCTTGACCGCCGTCCAGTGTTCCATTCCTGGATCACTTTGAAACCTTCCGACCATACTTATGGCAAGGCTGACATCGGGTCTTGTGCACAGCATTGCATACATGATAGAGCCTATGGCCGAAGCATAGGGGATGACACTCATCTTTTCTCTATCTTCTGCAGTCACTGGGCATTGAGTCTTACTCAACTTCACACCTTGCAATACAGGTAAGAACCCCTTCTTGGACTGATCCATTTTGAACTTCTTCAAAACTTTGTCAAGGTATGTGCTTTGTGAAAGTCCTATTAAGCGTCTTGATCTATCTCTATAGATCTTGATGCCTAATATGAAAGTAGCTTCTCCTAGGTCCTTCATTAAAAAACTCTTGTTCAAATATTCCTTTACGCTTTCCAGCATTTCTATATTGTTTCCAATCAGTAATATGTCATCCACATATAATATTAGAAACGCTATAGAGCTCCCACTCACTTTCTTGTAAATACAAGCTTCTCCGTAAACTTGTATAAACTCGAACGCTTTGATCACCTCATCAAAACGAAGATTCCAACTCCGAGATGCTTGCACCAGTCCATAAATGGATCGCTGGAGTTTGCAAACTTTGTCAGCATTCTCTGGATCGACAAAACCTTCTGGTTGCATCATATACAACTCTTCCTTAAGGTAACCGTTAAGGAACGCTGTTTTGACATCCATCTGCCAAATTTCATAATCGAAAAAGGCAGCTATTGCTAACATGATTCTGACGGACTTAAGCATCGCTACGGGTGAGAAGGTCTCATCGTAGTCAACTCCTTGAACTTGTGAAAAACCCTTTGCCACAAGTCGAGCTTTATAGACGGTGACATTACCGTCCGCGTCCGTCTTCCTCTTAAAGATCCATTTGTTCTGAATGGCCTTACGCTCTTCAGGTAATACTTCCAAAGTCCATACTTTGTTTTCATACATGGATCCCTTCTCAGATTTCATGGCCTTTAACCACTTCTCGGAATCCGGGCCCATCATCGCTTCTCCATAGCTCGTAGGTTCATCGTTGTCTAACAACATGATGTCTAAGACAGGGTTGCCGTACCACTCGGGAGCAGTACGCGTCCTTGTCGACCTACGAGGTTCGATAGCAACTTGATCCAAAGCTTCATGATCATCATCATTTACTTCCTCTTCAGCTAATGTAGGCTCCACAGAAACAACTTTCTGTGCTGCGCTACTCTCAGGTTGAAGTAAAGGTTCAACAACCTCTTCAAGTTCTATCTTCCTCCCACTCAATTCTTTCGAGAGAAACTCTTTCTCAAGAAATGTTCCGTTTTTAGCGACAAACACTTTGCCTTCGGATCTGAGGTAGAAGGTATACCCAACTGTCTCTTTTGGGTATCCTATGAAGACGCATTTCTCCGCTTTGGGTTCCAGCTTTTCAGGCTGAAGCTTTTTGACATAAGCATCACATCCCCAAACTTTAAGAAACGACAGCTTTGGCTTCTTGCCAAACCAAAGTTCATAAGGCGTCGTCTCAACGGATTTCGATGGTGCCCTATTTAAAGTGAATGCAGCTGTCTCTAATGCATAACCCCAAAACGATAGTGGCAAATCGGCAAGAGACATCATAGATCGCACCATATTCAATAGGGTTCGATTACGACGTTCGGACACACCATTACGCTGTGGTGTTCCAGGCGGTGTCAATTGTGAAACAATTCCACACTGTCTTAAGTGACTGCCAAACTCATAACTCAGATATTCTCCTCCTCGATCAGATCGTAGGAATTTAATCTTATTGTTACGATGATTCTCAACTTCACTCTGAAATTGTTTGAACTTTTCAAATGTTTCAGACTTGTGTTTCATTAAGTAAATATACCCATATCTACTTAAGTCATCAGTGAAGGTGAGAAAATAACGATAACCACCGCGCGCCTCAATACTCATCGGACCACACACATCAGTATGTATGATTTCCAATAAGTCACTTGCCCGTTCCATTGTTCCAGAGAACGGCGTTTTAGTCATCTTGCCCATGAGGCATGGCTCACATGTGTCAAGTGATTCAAAATCAAGTGACTCCAAAAGTCCATCATCATGGAGCTTCCTCATGCGTTTTACGCCAATATGACCTAAACGGCAGTGCCACAAGAAAGTGGTATTATCATTATCAATTCTACATCTTTTGGCATCAATGTTATGAACATGTGTATCATTACTATCGAGATTCAATAAGAATAAACCCCTCACATTGTGTGCATGCCCATAAAAGATATTACTCATATAAATAGAACAACCATTATTCTCTGATTTAAATGAGTAACCGTCTCGCAATAAACAAGATCCAGATATAATGTTCATGCTTAACGCAGGCACCAAATAACACTTATTTAGGTTCATCACTAATCCCGACGGTAATCGAAGAGCGAGTGTGCCGACGGCGATCACATCAACCTTGGAACCATTTCCCACGCGCATCGTCACTTTGTCCTTTGCCAGCCTCCGTCTATTCCGCAGTTCCTGTTTTGAGTTGCAAATATGAGCAACCGCACCGGTATCAAATACCCAGGCACTACAACGAGAGTTGGTAAGGTACACATCAATAACATGTATATCATATATACCTTGTTTGTTGTTGGCCGCCTTCTTGTCAGCCAAATACTTGGGGCAGTTCCGCTTCCAGTGTCCAGTTCCCTTGCAATGAAAACACACAGTTTCTGGTTTGGGTCCAGCCTTGGGTTTCTTCACGAGAGGAGCAACTGCTTTGCCACTCTTCTTGGAGTTACCCTTCTTACCCTTGCCATTTTTCTTGAAACTAGTGGTTTTATTGACCATCAACACTTGATGCTCCTTCTGAATTTCAGACTCAGCGGCTTTCAGCATCGCAAACAGCTCGGCGACTGACTTGTTCATCCCGTGCATGTTATAGTTCAACACGAAGCTCTTGTAGCTAGGTGGCAATGATTGAAGAACTCTGTCAGTGATAGCCTCTGGCGGAAGGGGCATCCCCAATTCAGCCAGACGGGTGGAGTACCCAGACATTCTGAGCACGTGATCACTGATAGACCCGTTCTCCTCCATCTTGCAAGCATAGAACTTATCGGAGATCTCATATCTCTCGATCCGGGCATTCTTCTGAAAGATAAACTTCAACTCCTGGAACATCTCATATGCTCCATGACGTTCAAAACGTCTTTGAAGTCCCGGTTCTAAGCCATACAACATTGCACATTGAACTATTGAGTAATCATCAGAACGAGCCTGCCAGGCGTTCACAACGTCTAGAGACTCAACTGGAGCGGGTGGATCACCAAGCGGTGCATCAAGGACATAAGCCTTCTGGGAAGCCGTAAGGATAATCCTTAGATTACGGGCCCAGTCCACAAAGTTACTTCCATCATCTTTCAACTTAGCTTTCTCTAGGAACGCATTAAAATTCAGGGGTGCTACTGCGCGAGCCATGATCTACAACATAAATATAGCAAAGACAACTTAGACTATTGTTCTAGATAATGAGTTTAGTTAATCATATTACTTAAAAACTCCCACTCAAATTGACATCCCTCCGGTCATTCGAGTGTAACATGATCCAAATCCACCAACTCAAGTCCGATCATCACGTGAGTTGAGGTGGTTTCAATGGTGAACATCTTCATGTTGATCATATCTACTATATGACTCATGTTCGACCTTTCGGTCTCTTGTGTTCCGAGGCCATGTCTGTACATGCTAGGCTCGTCAAGTTTAACCCGAGTGTTCCGCACGTGCAACATGGCTTACACCCGTTGTATGCGAACGTAGAGTCTATCACACCCGATCATCACGGCGTGTCTCGAAACGACGAACTTTCGCAACGGTGCACACTTGGGGAGAACATAATTTTATCTTGAAATTTAAGTGAGGGATCACCTTATAATGCTACCGCCGTCCTAAGCAAAATAAGATGCATAAAAGGATTAACATCACATGCAAATCATAAGTGACATGATATGGCCATGAACTTGTGCTTTTGATCTCCATCTCCAAAGCACCGGCATGATCTCCATCGTCACCGGCATGATACCATGATCTCCATCATCTTGATCTCCATCAACGTGTCGCCATAAGGTTGTCGCGCCGACTGTTGCTTCCACGACTATTGCTAACGTTTAGCGATAAAGTAAAGCATTACATAGCGCTTAATGATTGACACGCAGGTCATACAATAATTAAAGACAACTCTATGGCTCCTGCCAGTTGTCGTACTCATCGACATGCAAGTCGTGATATTCTATACATCACATGATCATCTCATACATCACATATATCTCATCATGTAATTGGCCATATCACATCACAACATACCCTGCAAAAACAAGTTAGACGTCCTCTAATTGTTGTTGCAAATTTTACGTGGCTGCTACGGGTTTGCAAGAACCGTTCTTACCTACGCAAAACCACAACGTGGTGTACTGATTGCTTTTTGATCTTCTAAAAGAACCCTCTTCATTGAAATCGATTCAACTAAAGTGAGAGAGACAGACACCCGCTAGCCATCTTTATGTAACAAAATTACATGTCAGTTGAAGGAACCTGTCTCGCGTAAGTGTACGCGTAATGTCGGCCCGGGCCGCTTCATCTCACAATACCGCCGAATCACATATCAACTAGTAACGGCAAGCAATATGTATACACCCACGCCCACAACTCGTTTGTGTTCTACTCGAGATCTCATCTACGCATAGACCTGGCTCTGATACCACTGTTGGGGAACGTTGCATGGGAAACAAAAATTTTCCTACGCACACACAAGATCTATCCATGGTGATGAGCATCTACGAGAGGGAGAGTGAATCTACATACCCTTGTAGATCGCTAAGCGGAAGCGTTTAAGAAACGCGGTTGATGTAGTCGAACGTCTTCGCGATCCAAATCGCAAGTCGTCCCTCGATCCGATCACGAACCAGTGCCGAACGGACGGCACCTCCGCGTTCAACACACGTACGGCTTGATGACGCCTTCACCTCCTCGATCCAGCGAGCGATGGTGAAGTAGTGGTTGAGTTCCAGCAGCACGACGGCGTGGTGATGGTGGTGAGGAACAATCTCTGCAGGGCTTCGCCAAGCGCTACAGAGATTATGACGGAGGAACTAGAGGGTTAGGGTTGCCGCACACGGCTTGGGGAAATCTTGATATGTCACGTGTGCTAGCCCTGCCCCTCTATTTATATGTTGAGCCTTGGGGTCTAAACTTGGAGTAAAAGCCTCCTCCAGGTCGGTTTTGCCCGCACAAGGTCGGTTTGGCCCGCAGGAAAAGAGTCAAACTCGGATCCCTGCCAAACCGTGCACAGCCGCGCACAAGCGGTAGTACCGCTCACAAGCGGTAGTACCGCTTGGGCGGTAGTACCGCTTCACACAAGCGGTAGTACCGCTCGGGCGGTAGTACCGCTTCATCAAGCGGTAGTACCGCTTACGCGACAGCAAAACTACTTTTGCACTTTCCAATACCTCGTGGGCTTTTATCCTTTGGCCCATATAAAGTGTTCTCGCACCCGAACACTTCGGTAAACATCCGGAACCCCTTCCGGTGAACTCCGAAACTCTTCCGGAGATCAAAACACTATTATCACATATATCAATCTTTACCTCCGGACTATTCCGGAGATCCTCGTCATGTCCTGAATCTTATCCGGGACTCCGAACAACCTTCGGTCACCAACATAATAACTCAACTATACTAATCGTCACCAAACGTTAAGTGTGTAGACCCTGCGGGTTCGAGAACTATGTAGACATGACCGAGACACCTCTACGGCCAATAACCAATAGCGGGACCTGGATGCCCATATTGGCTCCTACATATTCTACGAAGATCTTTTATCGGTCGAACCTCTATGTCAAGGATTCAGTTAATCCCGTATGCTGTTCCCTTTGTTCTTCGGTATGTTACTTGCCCGAGATTCGATCGTCGGTATCACTATACCTAGTTCAATCTCGTTACCGGCAAGTCTCTTTACTCGTTCCGTAATACAAGATCTCGTGGCTAACACTTTAGTAACATTGCTTGCAAGGCTCATTGTGATGTTGTATTACCGAGTGGGCCCTGAGATACCTCTCCGTCATACGGAGTAACAAATCCCAGTCTTGATCCATGCCAACCCAACAGACACCCTCGGAGATACCTGTAGAGCACCTTTATAGTCACCCAGTTACGTTGCGACGTTTGATACACACAAGGTATTCCTCCGGTGTCAGTGAGTTGCATGATCTCATGGTCAAAGGAACAGATACTTGACATGCAGAAAACAATAGCAATAAACTGACACGATCATATGCTACGTTCGTAGTTTGGGTCTTGTCCATCACATCATTCTCCTAATGATGTGATCCTGTTATCAAATGACATCTCATGTCCATGGCTAGGAAACCTTAACCATCTTTGATCAACGAGCTAGTCAACTAGAGGCTTACTAGGGACACAGTGTTGTCTATGTACCCACACATGTATTTGAGTTTCCAATCAATACAATTATAGCATGGATAATAAACGATTATCATGAACAAGGAAATATAATAATAACCAATTTATTATTGCCTCTAGGGCATATTTCCAACAGATATATGATGATGTGACAACAAATAAATGAGGAGAGAGAGGAAAGCTGTATATAGATTAACCAACAACTCTTGCACAAGCTCCAAGGTTAAATAGAGAGCAATTGCATTTATTCTCTCTTCTCCTATTGAATAATATAGATGCAACCATTGAAATAGTTGTATGATCCTTTGTTAGTTGATGACATGGATAATTTTACCAACAAGCCTACATACAAACTATTGAAGATGCCCTAAGTTACTCCCACTATGACCAGCCTTATGCTCAATGTTGATGCGACATTTCCGTATGAAGAACCCAACTCAATCAATCCTTGGATGATGTACCTCTATTTGAATTGGAATAACGCTAGCCATGATGGTGTTACCTAGAAAAGCAAGTTTGACTACGCTAGGTTTATCTTTGCTTCAAGCCACAGGGAGTAAAACATTTATGGCAATTTTGCTAACAACTGTGTTCACGTCAACAAAGTTATCTCCCTGCCTGAAAAAAAAAAGAGTTAATCTCCCAACAAACAGGCTTTAAACCACTCACCCTGTTTCCACCCTATCCAAATCGAGTTTCAGATCAGTTAAAAAAAGGAGTTTGAGACGACAATCGCATTCATGCTAGGTACAACAGTATATACGTGATTCTTTCTGTAGCACCAGCAGCCCCGGAGACCCCGAATAAACAAGCTAATCTGGCAGCCAGTTAGAGCAACTCTAGCGGACCCTTTAAAACGCGTCGACCTGCAAAATAAACGTCTGTTTACGGTTTCGGGTGGAAAAAACGACCTGACCAGACACCGTATCGGTGTGTGAACTGTAAAAAAAATTGCGGGGCGCGGAAAAACTTCACCCTCAACCTTTAGATTCACGGGGCGAGAGGCCGACCCGAGCTTGACCCCTGTCAGTTGCGGGATTTGGCGGGAGAGACATTTCCGTGCGGCTCTTCCCGCTTCCCTCTCCCTCCGCCCCAAACCACCTCCCTCCGGTCGCCCCGTAGCACCTTCCCCGACGTCCCTTCGTCGGCATGGACGCCTCTCAGCCGAGAGCCGTCACCGCAGACGCCATCCACGCGTCACCCCCTTCGGCAGATCTCGTCGGCGGCCATGCCGCGCCCGTCGCCGTTGAAGGCTGCGCCACCCCGCAAGCGGCAGGGCAACGCCGTCGTCCAGGGCGGCGCTCCCGCCGTGAAAGCACGCCCGCCCGCTCGCCTCGCCGTCTCCGATGCAAATTCGGTCCGGCAACCGCCGACGAAGAAGGGGAAGACTTCCGGTGTGAAACGCAAGAAGCTCGCGGGGAAAGCTGCCCCGCCAACACCTCCCCCGATTGCTTTGGCAAGAGCTACCCCAAGCACTACCGGCGATGGTGTTGCTGCCGCCCCCGAGGTGTTCGACGGAATGGGCGCAATGTATGATTCTTTGATTCCCGCACTTCTTGCATTTGAGTTCATTCCGCTTGTATGTGACATGTCGAGCGCAATTGTAGCGCCGATTTCGTGCAAATCTTGAACGACAACACCGTCGACATCGATCAAACACCGATCGGTGAGTACGGCTACAACGAGATGGATGGTGGCGTGCACGGTCACGGGGAAGAAGATGATATGGAGGAGATTGACGAGGGGGTGTACGACGAAGCGCTAGCAAAATGCGCAAGATCGAAGAACTACACTCCATTGGAAGACAAAATTTTGATCAAGGCTTGGGGGTCAGTGTCTCTTGATGCGTGCACCGACACCGAAAGGATCGAGGATCAATTCTTACGCATGATGGCAAAGTATCCCAACAGGATGCCACGCACCTTTCGTTCTCTTCAAGGTCGTTGGGACGTCATCAAGCCGATATGTAGCCGTTGGGCCGCTTGCTTGACGCAAGTGCGCAATGCACCTCCAAGTGGTGTCGTTTAAGCTGACTATGTGAGTTCGTTTTCATGTCCCAAGCGCAAATCTTTTGTACAACTCGGAGCGGTTGCACAATTTGACATTGTTTCCATTTTGTAGGACAAAATTGCGCAAGAAAGGTACAAGGACATGGAAGCTTCATGCAAAAAGGCATTTCAACTAGAGCATTGTTGGGAACTTCTCAAAAATAATGAGAAGTGGCAGGTGATTGAGAAAGAATCCCCACCAAAAAGAGGTGCCCTCACCAAGATGGATGATGATGATGCTGATGGAGAGGACGATGGCCCAAGAAACAAGAATAAGCCCGATGGAAACAAGAAGACCAAGGACAAGATCAAGAAGGAAGCGGAGGCTTCAAGCTTGCGGGACAAGCTAGATCACATGGTCAAGTCCAATGAGCTTTTGGTGATCAAGACATTGGAGGCAAAAAAAAAGTTGGCCAAGAAGAAGGCTCAAGAAAAGCAAGAGAAGTGGCAACTACTCAAGGAGGGGACCGACCGCAAGGCCGCCATTGAGGAGAGAAGATCCAAGGCCGAGGAGGACAAAGCCATGGCCAAACTCCTTCAAGAGGAGAACAAGATCATGATGATGAACCGAAATGAGATGGACGAGGTCACCAAAGAATGGCACAACATGGCAAGGTTAGAGATCTTGGAGAGGAGGAGGCAAGCCGGAAGAGGTCATGCGGGTGTCAAGGTTCGGTGAGCATGGTGGTTCGGCAAGTGGTGATGGCAATGGTGGCGGTCAAGATTTCATCTTGTGATGATGATGATGGAGTGATGACGGATGGTGTGATGTCTTTTGGGTTGTGGTGCAAAAACTATGTTCAAATGTCGCCAAAACTGTATGGTGATGTCGAGTTATTTTGCATAATAAAACTAGAATTTCACCTGCTGCTAAGGACAAGATGAGCTAATAGAAAAAGTTCGGGCTTACTACTCCTGGGGCTAGGGGACTGGTATCTACATCCGAGGCCACAGGCAGTTGTTCCTGCCGTGGGTCCAGAATTGTTGTATAATGGCTTAGACTAAAACAGCACCGAGACTAAACTAAGAGCTGAGAGTCCTAACTCAGTAAAGTACTTATAGGAAAGATCATGTTTGAATTCTTGGCATTTATGTTTTATTTGCTCAAAATCGTGGTCAATTGATTTGTGTGCTTTTACGGTTTGCATGGCCAAAATCGGCGGCAGCGGAACAGAGCTCGCAAACCCGAGCGATAAAAGAAAATATCCCCCCCTTAAAACGCGATTTTCTCGACGCTTATGCCGCTTATAAGGGTCGCGATTTGAAGGGGTCTGCTAGAGTTGTTCTTACTAGCCCTTATAGCATAATCAAACTCCGTAGGCAGCGCCGACCTCTGGCCTGCCCAACTGAAAGCACCTTCTGGCCACCGTAATCTATCTTATCCTGGCTAATCCGCGGAGATAAGCCCCGTCCATCGGTCGCCAGAGTCCCGTAAGATAAGATGCTTATCCTGGGCCAGTGTAGTGTAGTTTATCCACGTCCTTTTCACATGCCGCAACACATAATTGCTTGCTCCCAGCAACCAACACATGTTTCAGTCTCTTGCTCCCTTGGAAACGAGTGTTTCCGCATGCGCAAACACTCCACACAGTAACGTGGAAATGCCCAGTACCTCATCTGGTGATAAGACCGACATGTCTACGGCAAGGATAGGTTTGGTTTTACTTTTCGGCGCCAGTCAGTCAGTCGACGGAGGCCTATCTGAACGAGCAAGACGCCCGTCTGCCCACGGCAACGCTTTTTTTTTCTTCCCACCCCTCGCGTAGTCACGTCTGCATATATATGGGGGCCCTTCCCTTTTGCCGTCCAAGCTCCCAACATCCCAAGCCAAGAGATAGCCATTGCCCCTGCCTCCTGTTCAGTCCTCTGGAATGGATGAAGCTTGCAACAAGGCTCGGTGCCGTGAGGCCGCCTGCCTTTGGCAAGGAGAAGATCACCCTGACACTGATTCTTATATGACCTCGGGAGCATCCAGCGGGTCGTCGCTGTGCTCCTTGGCGTCAAATCTGGGTGATGGGTCGAGTTACTCCCCGCCTGATGATCATTCTTCAGAGTCGTCGAGCACCTCGCAGCTGGACTCCGAGGCCGAGGGACCTCTCTACGAGCTGTCTTCGCTGCTAGCCCAGCTTCCTGCCAGGTACATGCTTTGCACCTTGAAAACGTAGAATTTACCCGTTTGCGTTTCCCTACCTGTATGAAGAACACCAAAACTTTGTCACCCTTTCCAACAACATGCATGCTAACAGGTCTTCAAATCGGATGGCCGAATTTAAAATGACATGCTCCTAAGTGATAACTTGTCGAGGTTCCACTTTGCACAGGACAAATAATTAACTTATCGATTATCAACATTTTTCTGAATATATATATATATATATATATATATATATATATATATATATATATATATATATATATATATATATATATATATTGAATAACTAGAGAACACAATGGCACGGTTCTTTCCATATTAACTTCTACAGAATCCACTTCAAATTGCAAATTATTCAAAAAAGGAGTACGATCTCTAAGAAATAATTTAATTTCCACAGGAGAGGGCTGTCCAAGTACTACCAAGGGAAGTCCCAATCATTCACATCGATATCTTATGCTACATGTCTTCAAGATCTTGGAAAGGAAGTTACCTACAGCAAGAGGATGAAGACATGCAAGAGCTATACAGCAGGATTAAGCATGAACCAGCGGTCAAATCACTTACCGAGGATATGCAACAAGATGATAGCCAAGAGGCCCTCAAAAGGTTCATTTGCTTGTCAAATGTCCAGAGCAAGCAGCACCAACATCTTGTACAGCAGTGCCAATTTACCTGCACACCAGAACAAGGAAGATGTACAAATGCATATGAACTCTTAACTAGATACAACTAGCATTCCAGGCCTCCACTTCCAGTGAACATACATCACTTACTGTACACTTTCAGATGGAAATTCAAACTAATTTTTCCTTCTGAGATCAGCCTGATTTCTTTCTTATGTCTGATTTTATTTTAGTCTACATGAAAGTTAACTTAACAATGAATGAAGTGACACTTGGTTCAATCATAATCAGAAAAACTCAATAGGTACAGCTCCTTGCGTTAAACTTGCCCATGATGCTACACCATCTAGTCTCTTCTTATACACACATCGCCACAAGTTAGGGGAACCAATTATTAAGGAACAATAAGAAATGTTCTTGAAAGCAACTGTACAAGTATTCTGTGGAAAATCAGTATTGCTATGAATGATGACGATGACATGTTCATCAGAATCAAGGGCCACAAGAATATTTCTATTAGGTTGTCACAAGTCAGAACATGTGCTTTCACTTGGTGTTTGCCTAAACAAGCTCGTCTGGTTTTCTTTTCTGTTCACTCCATGAAGGACATCTGTTAACAACAAGAGGAAGGCTCTCATAAAAAACAATGAAACCACTACACGTGCATAGTTTTAAACTTCAAAACCAAATTACCAGAAGGAGATCAAATTTGCCACTCCAACACCCACATCCCTTTTCCAACATGCACAATGCACAAACCTTTTGGTAGCCAGCGCTTAAGGATGGTATGACAAACTTGTGACTTCCCATAGTTCCCAGACCACAATACATTGTCTTTTGTGCATTTCATATATGACATTTCTTAGAACATCTGAAGCTCTCAATCAGCCCTCTCTTGCTAAAGAATGCTTCAATAATCATGTCAGTTGGATCACCTGTTGCTTAGCCATCTGGTATAGTCTCCAACAGCCTCAAGATCAGACTGCATAAGCAGACATAATGCTTGTAAATACATTATAGTGGTGGTGATGCTTTCTAAGCGAGCACAATACAAAGATGAAATAAGGTATAAAATCGCTGCAGGGCATTCACATACTACATTTCTTTCAAAACAACGAAGATGAAATAAGGCACAAAAGGAACAGTAAAAATGCAGTTCATTGACAGGAACAAATTCATACATCTTCAGTTATTCCGAGATGATCAAGTAGAACCCTTATACCACCACCTTTTGAAGCATCAAGGGGAACAATCTCAAGTGCATTTGGCTGCTCTTTGATAACAGATGCTTTCCCTTCTGTTAGTTCCAACCAATGATGTGTGAGGACAGATAAATCTTCATCCGTATTGCCAAGGAAAAGCAACTTCTGGAAATGCAAGTAAAGCGTGTAAGTTCACTCTAAACAAAACTGATCCAAAGATAGAAAAACTCATCATCCTTATAATGGCATATGCACTTTGCGTTTACCATAGTTACAATAACAAACCTGAATCGATGAATATTCCAGGAGGTCCTCAACTGAAGGCATCACTTTTACCTATGACAAATCCTCAATGTTGGCTCAACTGCTTAACATAGGTGGAAAGGAAGATAAGAGAAGTTTATCCAGCCAAAACCTAAATACTGTACCTTGGTCTCATGGTGCACAGTGTGCAACAAGTCGACAGAAGGATGTTCAAACAAGGTCAAACATTGTTCCTCACAGTATGCAACGAGAGGGATTTTATGCTTCAAGGAGTACAAACATGCCTGCAAATGGAACAAAAGAAATTTAAATATAACCTTAACAAATTGATACAAAAAAGATTCAAGCTCAATGATAGCACATTTCATGCCTAACATCCACATTCATGATAAAGAACAGACAAGACTCAACAAAATGCTCTGCAAATCCTCCTAATAAAAAGAACAGTAGGTAATATTAGAAGTTCGATGGAAGATGAGCAGGCGCAGCACTAAAATTCTGACAAAAGTACAGCTGCTAGCAGAAAGTAATCAGCTGACATACTTCACTACCTCCTTGCATATATCCAAATCCAAGTTTGCTCTATAAATAAGTTGGCCATGCTCCCCATATACAAGTGAACCCTGCATCGAAGAGAGCAAAATATAATGTTATAAGGGTAAATGCCGATTGAAAAAGAACATATTCTTACTATTGTTCAAACAAGTATAAAGAATGACAATGACGAGTGCTTGCCACTTCTATCTTATCCCCGTGTATAGGCTTGCAAAATGATCAGTTTGATTCTACATTCACATGTAATGAAACTGGTGCACTACATCTTACGCAGCTGGAGAAACAACTCACATTGATTGCGCAAACCTTTGAGCAGTTCAATGATTTTAAATGTTTGAACATTAACAATTTAATCATGTCCCATTCATGCAAAAAGAACATATCATTTCATGGCATTCTGTTCAGTGCTGCATACATTATCTAATACACTATGCTCCCTAATTTTAGAGCCCTCCCATTCAGTTGAGGTGTTACAATTGGATTTGGTTCACGGTTTCTCAAGGAGCTCTCTCATTCAATTCAGGTAATCAATTTTAGATTTGATTCACGATTTTGAAGACTATGCTCCCTAATTTTAGAGCCCTCCCGTTCAATTGATGTGTTACATTTGGATTTGGTTCACGATTTTGACTGGCTCAACAATTTCTCAATTTTGGATTTGATTCACGATTTAATTTGGGTCAAAGATTTCTCAAATTAGTGGCAGCAACCAACGTAGAAAAAACACCTCAGTCCCGCACATCCTCTCACCACCTAGAAAAAAGAAGTGTTAACATGCGACACTGTAGCACCAATATAATACATGCGGCCACCAACACAAGAAACTTCCTCACATAAGTATGAAGTTGATTAGCAGATAACACAGAATCACACCGCCAAGAAAGCCCACCAAAACACCGCATTATAAAAAAAGGAAACACACATCATCTTCCTCACGCGCCAAACCAAATGACAAACGAAAATTATGAAATCCCAACAACACCAACGGCGCAGCAAAGCGTGCTCAAACCTTCTAGTAACTATATTAAACCGGCTAGGCTAGATTTTTTTATTTTTTATTACTGCACGTTGGAGATTTTTACATGACAGTTGACAGGTAAACCTACCTCTGGAGACGGTCATTTTTTCCCCACCACTTGAGGCAACACTTGGGGAAACCGAGCAGCCGCATTCTCCTCTCTCGGCGTCATGCATGCTCTTTCCTCTCAAAACCTCCTCCCTGGTCTCCCATCTCTCTCTTCGGTGATGGCAGCAGCGGCGGGGCAGGGCATTAGGCACGCTTAGGCGCCCAAACGCCTCACCTAGGGCATAAGTGGAATTTTAGGCAATGCAAGCAAGAAGTTGTCCACTCAATCAAGAAATCATGCCATATTGCATAGACAGTCCAAATGGCCCATATTCCAATGGCATTAGCTGGTTGTTTACTCACCGATATGCTCCAAATCAATATCGATACAAATGTAACACCCAAAATACACCATGATAGCCAAAATTGTATATCCGCTTAGGTTGCGCCCAGGGTGCCACCTAGGCTCTAGGCAAAGGCCCACTGCCTCGCTTACGCCTAGCGCCTTTTCCAACCTCAGTAGCACCTGCCGCTATATCCAGTCACGAGGGGCTCGCACGGGGCACCTCACCAGCCTACGACAGTCGCACTCTGCTGGACAAGGAGCGCCCGAGGTGGTGGATACGCCAAGGTCGGGTAGGTGCAGGCCGGCTGCGGTCTTGACGACGAGTGTTGTGTTAAGAGTTATATTCTAGCCTATATATTTTCCCAATTGTATGAGGGGTTTCCTGCAACACCGTGAAGCCGAATCCTAAGGCGTATACAGAGTTTCAGACCCTTGAGAGCTTCTGAACCTCCAATTAACTGCTGATGTCAATGATGCACGGGTCTGGCCATACAATAAAGGGGTGTATAGATCCAAATCGTATAACTCCTCGGTGCATTCCACCATTTGGTGGACCCTATTTTTTACTAGATATAGAAATGTGCTTGCACCCTCAAGATTAAGATGTTTGGCTGGCTCCTTCTGATGGATAGGCTCAACACAAGACACATAATGATGAGAAGGCATTGGCATGTGGAAGATGGTACATGTGTTCTCTACTCTTTTTTGATTCATGAAGTTGTTGTTCATCTGTTCTTCTCTTGCAATTTCAGCCAGAGAATATGGAATTATTTGCAGATTAATTGGGCTCCCCAAGCATCCATGACCACCTATCAAATGATTGTGGCTGCTAGACAGGAATTTGGGAAGCCTTTTTTTTACTGAGGTGATCTTCACTGCTGCTTGGAACATCTGGACTGTTGGAAATGAAGGTTTTCGGAAATGAGAGGCCACTATTCAGAACTTGGAGACACAATTTCATTCATGGCATGATCGTGCTCTCTCATAGGATTAAATGTAGATACAAGGATAGTTTGCTCTCCTGGATTTCTTCTCTTCCCTAGTTGTATGTTTAGTTGGTTGTATAGTTTGTTGTAACAGTATGTAAGTTTTCTTCTGCCTTTCTTTCCATTCCTGTTTGTAAAGACTGTTTCTTTAGTTTGTTTAATAAAGGCACTGCGAAGCTTTTTACCTTGCAGTAAATAGTAAAAAAAGCAGAATCATAAGGGGAAGGTGGAAGTATAAGGCTAGCCTGGTCGCTAGAGGATAGGTTCAAACGTGTTGGTTGTGGTATATGGTATGGCCAGTGTAACGGTGACCACACGATGTTCTACAGTCACTCTGATCGAAAGATCATCATTCTTGCAGTATATGTGGATGACATTATCATCACCATTCTTGCAGTGTATGTGGATGACATTATCATCATGGTAGATGATAAGGAGGAAATAGAGAGATTGAAGGAGTGCCTAAACAAGTAGTTTGAGGTAAAGGATTTGGGCAACGTAAAATACTTCCTTGACATTAAAGTGGACCGGACAGAGAAGGGAATACCTTTATGCCAACGAAAATACACCTTGGGTCTCTTGCATCCCCTACTCTGCTTGAACAAAACCATCAAGTGAGAGCACAGTCAGAAGAGCTAGTGAATAAGGAAGATTATCAAAAACTGGTTGGGAGGCTATTGTACTTGCGTCATACCAGGCATGACATTATTGTACTTGTGTCATACCAGGCATGACACTATGTATGTCGTGGGTGCGGTGAGCAGATACATGCATAAACCAAGGAGTAGGCATCTTGATACTATACACAGAATTTTGAGATACTTGAAGGGCACTCCGGGTAAAGGGTCTTGGTTTGCGGATAGTGGACATCTTGAGGTAGATGGCTATAGTGACTCTGATTGGGCCAGTTGTCAAGATGGTGGAAGATCAACTTCTGGCTACTGTGTGTTTGTGGGAGGAAATTTGGTGTCATGAAGAAGCAAGAAACCGCGGAATGTTATGTGGTGGGCCTTGGAGAAACACAAAGTCCCAGCAAAGTACATTACCCTCATCAAGGACATGTACGATAATGTTGTGACAAGTGTTCAAACAAGTGATGGCGACACTGATGACTTCCCGATTAAGATAGGACTGCATCAAGGGTCAACTTTGAGCCCTTATCTTTTTGCCTTGGTGATGGATGAGGTCACAAGGGATATACAAGGAGATATCCCATGGTGTATGCTCTTTGCGGACGATGTGGTGCTAGTCAATGAGAGTCGGACGGGGGTCAACAGGAAGTTGGAGTTATGGAGGCAAACCTTGAAATCGAAAGGTTTTAGACTTAGTAGGACTAAAACCGAGTACATGAGGTGCGCTTTCAGTACTACTAGGCACGAGGAGGAGGATGTTAGCCTTGATGGGTAGGTGGTGCCTCAGAAGGATCCCTTTCGATATTTGGGGTCAATGTTGCAGAAGGATGGGGATATCGATGAAGATGTGAACCATCGAATTAAAGCCGGATGGATGAAGTGGCGCCAAGCTTCTGGCATTCTCTATGACAAGAGGGTGCCACAAAAGCTAAAAGGCAAGTTCTATAGGACAGCGGTTCGACCCGCAATGTTGTATGGTGCTGAGTGTTGGCCGACTAAAAGGCGACATGTGCAACAGTTAGGTGTGGCGGAGATGCGCATGTTGAGATGGATGTGTGGCCACACAAGGAAGGACCGAATCCAGAATGATGATATACGAGATAGAGTTGGGGTAGCGCCAATTGAAGAGAATCTTGTCCAACATCGTCTGAGATGGTTTGGGCATATTCAGCGCGGGCCTCCAGAAGCCCCAGCAGTGCATAGCGAGCGGCTAAAGCATGCTGATAGTGTCAAAAGAGGCCGGGGTAGACCGAACTTGACATGTGAAGAGTCCGTAAAGAGAGATCTGAAGGATTGGAGCATCACCAAAGAACTAGCCATGGACAGGGGTGCGTGGAAGCTTGCTATCCATGTGCCAGAACCATGAGTTGGTCACGAGATCTTATGGGTTTCACCTCTAGCCTACCTCAACTTGTTTGGGACTAAAGGCTTTGTTGTTGTTGTTGTTGAAGAAGCAAGAAACAAACAGTTGTGTCTAGATCAACAAGAGAAGCTGAGTATACAACCTTATCTCAAGGGTTGAGTGACATGCTCTAGGTGTATCTACCACCCATCTTGAGGGGGGAGGGGGGGGGGAGGGGGGTGAACCGGTATATGGGCCTGGCCCAACTCCACTCCGGGCCATTGGTGAAGAGGAACAATAGACGAGGAAAATAAAAATAAAATCATATGTCAAATCTGTTTGGCTACTTCTAGATACTTGTACTCTAGTCAAATATTTCTTTTCTTTTGTTAACCATAGCTACTGTTTTCTAGAGTCTTCTAGTTATGAGTAGAATGATGAATCTTAAGTAATGTTTTATAGAGTATTCTAGCTATAAGTAGAAGTGAGATGTGAAGCTTCCAAAGCCCTATAAATAGAGGTCCTCACATCTAGTTTGTGACGAGACTATGTACCCACTACCTATAACAGAACTTGTTTAAGATCTTGGACTAGATCTTGTGCTCTAGGAGTTTTGGATTGAACTCTTGCCACCATATCGGCCCTATCTTCGCCTCTAGAGCGATATCTAGCACAACATGTTGAAGTTGTTCCTTCAACACTCTGTTGTATACATTGTAGCGGCAAGGTGGAGTTGCTCCTCCACAACCTTGTGTTGCTTCAGATGGTATCAGAGCCTCGTTGATCTATACTGGTTCTTCTTGCTCTCGTTGAGAGCAAGCTGCAACAAGCAATGGAGCAATTGGAGAACAGGATGGATGCTGTAGAACAACAAATCAAAGAGTTGCGTGAAGATCTTAATTGGAGATTCAATCAGCTAGTTGAGATGATACGAAAGGGTGTTCCCCTTGCTGCAAATGAAGAAGATTCATCTGAAGAAGATGTTCAATGATGAAGAAGGGAGGTACTCTTGGAGCAAGACCACCACAACAACCTTCGGTCCAGAGTACTTCAGGAAGGCCAATTTATGTTGAAGCTTCTAAAGGTGAAGAATATGATGATGCCCTTGAAGAACCTGATCTCTATGCATATCAGAGAGTACACAACCCTAGAATGCAAAGGGTGCATACAAAGCGAAAGTTGAGATCCCAACTTTTAATGGAAATATTGATATTGAAGGGTGCCTTGATTGATTATATGAAGTGAAGACTTTCTTTGAGGTCACAGAGATTCCCGAAGATCGTAAAGTTCCGTTGGTCGCGTACAAGCTGAAAGGAGCCGGTGCATGGTGGCATCGCGTTCAAGGAGAACGTAGGCTAAGAGGAGAACCTCATGTGAGAACTTGACGGTAAATGAGAAGTCTTTTGAAAGGGAGAATTTTGCCCGCCGATTATGACCAAATCCTATTTATCCAATTTCAAAACTGTACTCAAGGAAATAGGACTGTTTCAGATTACACTGAATTTCTAAGAGCATCTCCAATAGATGATGCAGATGTAAAAATAACTACCTTTTGCATCTCCAGAGGCCAAAAACAGTGCTCCAACAGATGATGTAGATGTAAAAAAATTTTACATCTCTATACCACTTGGAGTTGCAAATTTACATCTCCAACTCCAGGAGATGTAAAATCCCATCCGCTTGCCAACCGCCTAACCGCCGGTTCTTTCCCCTTCCGCCCGACTCCCGCCCGCCCGCCACCCGCCGCCGCCATGGCCGCCTTCTCCGACTCCGCCGCCGGTGCCCCGACCCACCTCGCTGCAGCCGCCGCCTCCGCGACACCTATCTACGCGGCTGCCTCTGCCTCCATATCGGCGCCGCGCCAATTCGCCACACCCCGGCCGATCGCCGTCGCTCCGCCGGCCGCAAAGAAGGCGGCCGCCAAGCCTCGTGGTGTAGGCGACAAGCAGCTGGCGGCGCGCGGCAGCAACCCGACGGCGAACCTAGGTGGGCCGGCGAAAAAGTCGAAGTCGGACGCGGTTTCGGCGGTCGATTCGCAGCTGCCGGCGACCATGGCGTCCTCCTCCAGCCACGGTGCTCCTCATCCACCTCCTCCGTCGGCCATGGAGGAAGATGTGTCCACACCGAAGGCTACCGCATCCAACGTGTTCGATGATATGTCGCAAAGGTAAAAAAATCTCTTGTGCATTTCTTTGTTGTTTCAATTGTCGATTCCAATAGAATGTGTAGTTGATTGTGTGTACGTGCATTTGTAGTCTCGATGATGAAGCTTTCATGCGCGCCACAAATGTGACAAATGATGATTACTCACATGATGAGTATGCATCACAAGAATATGAAACTCCACAATATGGTGGTGACAATCTTGACATGGATGATGAGGGTTTCGTTTTGAAGGGAAGAACGGCAAATTATACCAACAAAGAAGATGTATTGATTTGCACCGCTTGGAAGAAAGTCTCTCAAGATGCAACCGTTGGGACCGACCAATCCGCCGTCACATATTGACAACGCATCAAGGAGTACTTCGATGCTCGCAACACTAGTGGGCACAATCGCTCAAGTGACTCCATTCGCCAACCTTGGGGCACCATCAACGCCGAATGTCAAAAGTGGTAGGGTTGCTTGGCAAATGTTGATCGCATGAACCCAAGTGGCTGCGGTGAAAGTGACTTGGTAATAATCGTGTGCTTGCTCCACTTTCCCAAAAAAAATTGAAATGTTCACCAATTTGTTGATGACATCTTGATTGTTTTGTTGTAGAAAATGATTGCGCAAGGATTGTTTCGAGAGAGGAACAACAAAGGAGAGAAGAGGAAGAAGAAAGGAAAAGCTTTCACTTTCCATCATTGCTACAAAGAGCTCAAGGATGAGGAGAAGTGGAAAACTAGAGAAGTTTTTGATGCTTCGAAGAAGAAAAGTGTGGTGGTGGAGGATGATGAAGATGCCCCGGGTGAGGGAAGAAGGAGCCCCACTCCTCACTCGGCGTCCAAGTCATATAGGCCCGATGGAACTAAGAAAGTGTTGAAGGGGTTGAAGGCCGGAGACAATGATCTCAAGGATGGATGATGCCATTGTCTTGGAGAAGAGGGCGGCGGCCGAGGAGAGAAAAGTTGAGCTTGAGGAGAGAAGGGCGGCGGCCGAGGAGATGAAGATAGTGGAGGAGAAGGCACTCAAGTTTATGTTCATGGACACATCCACTCTTGATGTCAAGGCAAAGGTGTATGTCGAACTTTGTCGCGATGAAATGCTCATGAAGAAGCATGATGGGAGGTCACATGGGAGGAATGGGAGGTACCATGGGAGGTCCCATGGGAGGAGGAATGGGAGGTGCCATGGGAGGTGGCATGGGAGGAGGCATGGGAGGAGGGTACATGAACATGATGGGTGGTGCCATGAATGGTGCATTTGGTGGAAACACGGGAGGTGGCTTTGGTGGCAACATGGATGGTGCCTTCAGAGGAATGAGAGGTGGAATGGGAAGTGGCTTCGGCGGCAACATGACCGGCATGGGAGGTGGCTTCGGCGGCAACATGATGAGTGGAATGGGAGGTGGCTTCGGTGGCAACATGACCGGCATGGGAGGTGGCTTCGGCGGCAAATGATGAGTGGCATGGGAGGTGGCTTCGGTGGCAACATGACCGGCATGGGAGATGGCAATGAAGGTGCTCCCGGTGGAGTTCGCGGCAACGAGACTTCAACGCAAGAAAACGGCGAGAAAGAAGCCGTTGATGATGATGAGACCACCGTCGACAATGGCACTAGTGAGAACGGAGAGGACGCAAATTAAGTGATGTCTGTGCATTTTTATTTGTTGGACCAACAACTTCGTTTGAGACAATTGACTTTTGCTTATAGAATTTAAAACTATGATCGATGATGCACTTTTGTTGCTATAATTATGAAAATTTGATGTGCAAATGCGGCCGGCCACACATGAACAACAGCCGAACAGCAGCCGCACGGCGGCCGGCCGGTTTTGCATCTCCAGTTTACATCATCTATTGGAGTTGCCCATTTACATCACCGTTTTGCATCCTCTGTTGGAGTTGGGTCTTTTTTGGAGATGTAAAAACCACTTCTTGATGATGTAAATTATACAACACCTACTTTTACATCTCCAAATTTACATCATCTATTGGAGATGCTCTAAGGCTACAAGTGAGGTACAAACTTGCAGAAGCTGAAGATCAACGAGTTGCAAGGTACATCAATGGTCTCAATGATGTTATTCAAGATCGATTGATGATGCGACAAATCTGGTCCATCGACCAGGCACAAGCTCTAGACTTAAAGGCTGAGAGGTTTGTGATCAGGCACATCTAAGGCTCCATATCCTCATACCAAGGGCTCGTCTAGGAGTCACACTAATATTGAAAGAAAAGACCGCTCCACCAAAGGCAAAACGAGCCACCCCGAAGCAAACTAGAGGCAAGAGTAAGGCAAATTAGTGATTGATAGTTGTAATTGCGAGATCTTATCTCCTAGAATTTGGTGAACCATTTAAAGCTTGAAACTCATGATCATCCAAATCCCTACACTATTGGGTGGATCAAGAAAGGAGTGAATATGAGAATCACCAAACAATGCAATCTGTCACTTTCTTTGGGTAAGCACTACCGCTCAAATGTGATGCGTGATGTGCTTGACATGGATGTCAGCCATGTTCTTCTTGGAAGACCTTGGCAATTTGATGTGGATACTACACATAAAGGGAAGGAAAATTCTTACTCTTTCATTTGGAACAAGAGGAAGATCATTATTCTACCAAACAAAACTGATGGTAATTAGCTCAAGGAGGGTATGTTAACTATCTCCTACACCTATAATGAGTTTATGGAAGACTTGAAGGAGGCAGATCTGTCTGCTGAACTTATTGTAAAAGGAGAAGAGCACTTGGCTGTTCAAATTTCAGCAAAGGTCCGTGGCTTATTAGCAGAATTTCAGAACATACTTGGAGAGCCACAAGGTCTGCTAACGATGAGAGGAATTCAACATAGAATTGACTTAATTCCGGGAGCAAGTCCTCCTAATCTTCCACGGTATCGAATGGTCAGGCCTCTTTGGTCAAACTCTAAGAATGCTTCATCTAAAGCTATCTCCCAATAGTAAATGTGGCAACTAAGCAGCAAAATAGTGTAAATACTTTTCAGCCAAGTGTTAAACACAGTGACAGCTCTAGCACACACCCGCACGTCACGGTCACAAAAGTAAAAGGAAAGCAATACACTAGGATTTTATAAATTTCTTATTTGCATCAAAGCTCTAGCAAAGAAGGCCACATGCACTGTGACAGATTTCCCTATGGTAGTCGACATTATCAACCGCATAGTTCTTAAGCTACTTGGCAAGACACAATGAACTATTAATAACAAACACAAGCACCAACAAATTAAGGTAAACTTTAGCCAACGACAGCCAATATACGGGCGCGGCGTGACATCGCGCTTCAACCGGGGCAGTCTCTTCTAAAGGAGCACTTACACACACACACACACAAACACACAAACACGCAGTAGTAAAGCATAGATGACATAAAAGCAGGGTTAGCCGGTTACTCGCATAGGAACAAGGGTGTTGCAATCTAAAATAGGATAGCTGATTCAGTAGAGCAAATGGACACATATAATTTTACTTGAAAACGTCTAGATGTGTTTAATTCCACAAAAAGGGATATCGCTGCCAAAAGAACACTTCCACAAAGCCATAAAGCTTTGATAACCATTTTCCAAATTTTACAACTATTCAAGTAAGAATGGAGAACATGTACCTGTAGAAATACACCAGGTGAATTCTCCGATATAAAATCACCCCTTCCCTCCATATTAAGAAGCTTGAAGGTTGCTATGGTGGAAGCACGGGTCTGATTAAAAGGGATGAAAATCAAGAAAATATTAGAAACATGCAAGATGCAACTATACTAAAAATGCATTCATGTTATGTAGAATATTTATATGCTTTGCTTCTGCATTCCTTAGGAAACTATAACACATCACAAGTTGAAATCATATTGCTTATTATTTGAATTCCATCTGAAATTAAACTGCAACTAAGATAAGAAGATACATAGAAGCACTGACATCCTACTGAAAATAATTCCCAACTTTCATCAAGACTACTTCCACATACTCTATGATGTGGGAAAGTTACCCATATCACTGATAATCAGTAATAGTGTTAAGGAAAGAGTGGGAACTAATATCCTTGCATTCATGACGAATGCATAAGGGTGAAACGATTAAACAAATGCTTAAGAGTGAAACGCACCTTGCCAGTAAGTATAATAACCGTTACTCCCCGTGATATTGCCCCTCTCAAAGATTCTACTGATTCTGAACGCAGGTGTCCTTCATAATCCACAGCAGTACCTTAATATTTTTTGCAAAGAAGTTACTTGCTAGAAGTTGGTAAAATCTAGCATAAACAATAAACTTGTTGATGCTTCATCAACTCACCATCTATATCACATACTATATGGGTCAGTTTCGGCTGATGACCCTCCCGTAAACTCCTTTTCTCTATATCTCTATTGGCCTCTACATATTAAAATGTCGTAGGTACTCCAGTGAGAAGAAACAGATGGCAACCCTTCACATAAAGAAAAACGGACAAGAATAATGTGCAAGGGTGACCTACCATCAGAATTTTCTGAATGATCCATATCAATACAGAAATGATACGCACTCTTAATGAGTCCTTTCCCTTTCCATTCAAGAGTACTTAATATATGTTCTTCTTCCTGCTCCATCTCTTCTTCAGCCTCCTTGCTGAGTTCATGGTCAAAGCCCAATAAATGCAACCATCCATGAACCTGGTGCAGATTAAGTTGGTTAACACAGAATAGGCTCGCAATCAGCAAAGCTATTCCAACACTGAAAAATCGCATGGAGGTTTTCTTCATAATATACACCACAAGTAGCATCGAAGTAATTATTTGCACACAGAAGGTAGTCAAGCGATCAAGCCAATAGGCAAAACTTGAAGCTTTGTCTTGGTATGCAACTTCAACTTTCAAGCACAGCACTAATTCAAAATAAAACCCGTGATTCCATGAAGTAAATACACACCTAGGGTGTGCTTCGTTTGCAACCCCAATTGCCCAAGCCAATGTTTGGGTAAGGCCACCTCTTTGGCTAGTCACAGGATTGGGGCCAATTCATTGGTGTGCCCTCTGTTGTTGCCTATCACTTGCCAACTAGTTCATAGCCAAAGTTGATTTGCCAAATTTTGGCATGGCAATTGGCTGCCAACCAATTAGGCTATTACTGACCAAAGTAGACAAATATTGGCAAGTTTCGACGTTGCCAAATATTGGCTTGCCAAACATTGTCATTGGGGATGCAAACCAAGCACATCTCCGTCTTGCTATTATATTGATCCAATTCTAAGTTTCAAAAAAGATATCAATACAATTTCCTTCATGTTTAATTTTGCTATTGTGACCGTTCAAACTATAATATGAGCTCAAAACCACCATTATCAGACATCACTACTGCTATGGTCAATGATAGATCAGACAAGACCTACACAACTACAAACAGAAGCATGCAGGCACCCCAATAAGGAGAAAAAATGTGTGCTAGAAACAAGTCAGAGAGACCAACCATGAGAATTCTTATCTCATCAAGAAGTGTATGGCCTCTTTCTTCTGCTTGCCGTCGGGCTGTCTCAACAGAAATTACCAAGTCACCTAGTTGCAGCTGTTGAACCAAAAGCAACAAGTAAATGGTAAGATCTGACAGAAACATCTGTAGCAAATAAACTAGTTCAACAGGACGTCTTACAATGGGGATCTGGAGCCCTGGGATATGCTGCGACATTGACAGAACGTCTGTCGCGTGGTCTTCATCCCTCCATTCCTTGTTCAGCTTCCTGATAAAATCATCGTCACAGAGCAGTAGAGACACCTCAACGCTATCGTACTCGTCCACATTGCTTATGCAAGGGTCTCTGGTCTTGTACTCCGAGTTCCCCAAATTGTGGAATGCCAGCTTCATTGCCTTCCCAGCATCCGTTCGAAGTGTTTCTGCAATACTCTGCGAGGACATTCGTAATCAGAGACACAGGCTAAGAATTCAACAAGCCCAAGGAGCGGAAATAGCGTGCGGAAGCTATTATCACCAGGATGAGGGGGTCGTCGGGGAGGGCTTCTTCGATGCCAATCTGCACGCTGAGCTCGCCGGGGCCCTTCCGCCTGGCTCTCCTCTGCCTCGGAAGCATCGTCGGCGCCGCGCCGCGCCGTCGTCGTC
This sequence comes from Elymus sibiricus, assembly GCA_039707655.1. Taxonomy (NCBI): domain Eukaryota; kingdom Viridiplantae; phylum Streptophyta; class Magnoliopsida; order Poales; family Poaceae; genus Elymus; species Elymus sibiricus. The sequence continues at coordinate 489,528,282 of CM077665.1, forward strand.
TGGATAAGGACGACGCGTAGTGCCGCGAGGCGGCGGCGAGGAAAGGGGGTGGGCTGCGACCATGGGGATGAGGAGGCGGCGGCGGCGGCTGCGAGTGAAGCGGGAGAGTCGGGCGCGCTGAAAAAGGGAGCGGAGAAGGGCGGAGGAGGTGGTTGGAGGCGAGCGCGCGGGAGAGAAGGTGGTGGAGACGCGCCATTGAAAGGAAGTGGAGGGAGGAGGAGGAGGAGGGAGGAGGAGGAGGAGGCTGCGCGCGTATGGCGTTCAGAAGGTTCTAGCGCTCGAGAGGCGGAGAGGAGGAAGATAGGGTTAAACCCGACCTGGCCAACGGCCCGGCGGCCACGACACGGGCTCCCCTTAAACGGGCCAAATACGGCAGGCACGCGGAGGCCCGTCTATAAGAGGGCCGGGTCATGAACATTTTTTCTATACACATTAACATTTTTGAGACCCTCAAAAAAAAAATATTTTCCAAATGCTTTATCAACATTTTAAAATACTTGTTCAAAAAACTTCAAATGCTAGATTAACATTTTTCAATACATGATCAATTTTTTATACATTTTTGTATATGTGATAAACATTTTTTCTATACACATTTAACATTTTTTAAATGCTTGGTCAACATTTTTCAAATGTTTTTTATAGAGTTTTTTGTATAAACAAAATTAAAAAATAAAGCAACAAACGAAACAGAAGACATAAAAAGAAAAAGAAAAAAGGAGGTTGTGGCCTTCCGCGCTATTGGACCGACCCATCTCGGTCTCCCCTTCAGCGAGAGGGTTCGCTGAAGGCAAAACACAGGGGCTCCCTACTTTTCGGCCTTTTGGACTGTTTTGGGGCCATTTTCTTAAAAATTGTCAAAACAAATCCGAAAATGATGATGATGATGATGATGATGATATTAATAATCTATATCTATCTATACCTAATAATAAAACACGGATTGGTTCTGCCCGTTCACCATCATTAAGTGTCCCAAATATTGATAATATTTACCCACAATGTCACCCGTAAGTCCAAAAGAAAAATTGTCAGAAAATCGTTCCCGTTGTTTTCTTCTGTCGTAGTTTCTCCGCATGGGCGAGCTTGCCCTGATCGACACGCCACAGCAAAAAATGATTTTTTGCTCAGTCGTTCCCCGCATGAGCCGAGCTGATCCTAGCCCGCACCTTTTTTTAGCAGTGAAAAATAGTTGCCCATGGGGAGTTGATCTTATGACCTCGCCTTGAACCACGATGTTGGTTGCCAACTAAGCATACTGTTGCTTCTGTTTAAAGTAGGATTCATTGTCAAATTAATTAGTACCACCTCACTTCTTTGCATTAAATTTCATTAATTTATATACGTTTTTCAGTTGTACGACAACACGGCAAGGACGAGACGCTAGCTGGAAAAATAAAAAATTATGCCAGTTATTTTGAAGTTATTCTAATCTCGTACACACACAAATTTGCAATTATTCGTCTACTACTGGAATTTGGATTTATTTTATCGTTGCAAATTGGATTTAGATAGAAGGGTACAATGTTTCTTCTATCTAAAATATTAGAAAGAATTTTGCTGATTTATTTATTCCAAAATAGCTTTTTCTTTTGACTCAATCCTCTTCTTCTCCTTAGCATTCGAGTAGGAATCGATGGCAACAAGCCCTGTTTGAAGAGGTTCGTACACGGAATGCCTGGAAATTATACTTGGAGCAGGAGATTCAATTAATCGAGATTCGAAAGCTATAATTTCGCCTTTCCCATCAATAAGATAGTGAGGCGAAGACATGTTGATGTAATATAATGCACCCCGGAGTTGTAGGCGGACACGGCAAGGACGAGACGTTAGGCTGAAGAGAGGACGAGAGACGCTGGGCTGCTCGAAACCGTGATCCTGAAACAAAGGAAAGGACAGTGAGGCGAAGACGTGTTTTTTTTTTGAACACAGTATAGACGCAAGCGCTCATATACACGCGCATACACTCACCCCTATGAACGCACACACGCACACCCTACCCCTATGAGCACCTCCGAGAGACGGAGGCGAAGACGTGTTGATGCAGTCCTGCACACCGGAGTATTGTTGACCCACCATCAACCCACATACAAACTTTGGTTTGCTACGTAAACTCGCACGTACAACAATGGCCTCGATACAACATTTAATCATCCGCTTCTCCAATTATTTTTCTCATCCATCCAAAGCGTTCCTTTTCTTTCTTTTTTTGCCTAAAAGTTCTTAATTAGAAAATAGTACATCAGGACGATCCCTCTTAGTTCATTAAAAATAAACAATTAGCTGCCTAGAATCATCTTATGTGCATATATCGGTTGTGCCATCATAAGCATTCCTCTAACCAAAAATCTAAAAGTACCAATGTGCATTCTCCGTGAAGAATTTTTACTTCGCTATTTTCTCTGTGTATATATAAAAAAATTGCTATTTTTTCCTCGAGATCGCGTTATTGTGCCGCAAGTTTGTGCTCTTATGCATAATTAGTTTTTCTAGCGAACGTGGTATTATGGATTGTGCTTCTTTTAGTTAAATGTTGTAGTTAAATCAGGTGCATGTCTAACCATTAGCCCATAACAAAGCAGCCCTAGTGATGGAGTCAGACCCCTATGGTTGTGTGAGCATTGACGCCGATGGATATGAAAGTTTCCGAAAGGAGATTTGGAGCACTAGCACGCAGCTAGTCCGTGTTTGACCTGGCCAATTTTGATTCATAAGAACCAGTGTTTTCTCCCGTTGCAACGCACGGGCATTTCTGCTGGTAATAGTAGTAGTAGTAATAATAATAATAATAATAATAATAATAATAATAATAATAATAATAATAATAATAATAATAATAATAAACGGGTTGTGTCGTACCAACTCGAGCATAGCCCCAGACATGACGCGGGCAGGCATAACCCATTTAACCACATGGCGGGCCAGGCTCGTTACAGGTCGAGCACACGTGTTCCCGTGTTGTCCCATGAAATTTGGCCCGGTTGGCCAGCTATATAGATGGAATTCCATCATTCCATCTTAGAGGAACTCTAGCATAGTCTCTGAATCGGGCCGACCGATCAGGCCAATAACCACTGGTATGGTGATTTTACCTAAAACAACACTCTAAAAGAGTCGTCGTGTATGCCCCCATCGTAATGTATGAAGGTGTTCCATGGACGCAGCTGTTCTGATCCCGAGCTCATGTGAGCTCGGGTGAACAGTAAAATCAAAAAAAAATAGTAAAAAAAATCCAAAAAATTCTGAATTTTTTTTGTGAGAAACATTGATGTTTTTTCCACATGCGTGCAAATTTTCATCACCATATGACATTCGTGGAAAATGTGGCAAAAAAAACAAAATCGATGCTCCAATGTTTTTTTTTTGTTAGAAACATTGATGTTTTTTCCACATGCGTGCAAATTTTCATCACCATATGACATTCGTGGAAAATGTGGCAAAAAAAACAAAATCGATGCTCCAAAATGCTAGCATCGATTTTGTTTTTTTTGCCACATTTTCCACGAATGTCATATGGTGATGAAAATTTGCACGCATGTGGAAAAAACATCAATGTTTCTCACAAAAAAAATTCAGAATTTTTTGAAATTTTTTACTATTTTTTTTTGATTTTACTGTTCACCCGAGCTCATGTGAGCTCGGGATTAGAAGAGCACTTTCGGGTGTTCCATATCCAACCCATGAGCCTCTATAATGGAGGTTGTGCGTTGGTTTGGAGCGCATCATCCACCAACCGCTCGTATGGGAGGGAAGTTTCAGCCTGGCCTATTCCTTCTACGCACGACCCGGTCAATGACGTAGCTGTCCATACGGTTGCCACCAATGTCGTGGACACATTACCATCGGGAAAGAGCACCAACTAATGGTCGCCGCATCATTTTGCACACACACGCAACAAATCAGCATATGTGTCCCACCAGAACGAGCTCCTTCGCGAGTACATAAAAAACCCCATAGCGCCATCACCATCTCCGCCGCACTCACCCCATAAGTCGGCCGCCACCCGCCCCTTCTCTTCACCCTTTACCATCGCCGCCACAATCACCCCATCGACCATGTCGATGCGGCCGCGCCCTTCCCGCGAACCTTTCCCTGGAGAGACCGAGAAGGACCGCGCCAAGAGAAAGTTCTGGGAGAGGGGGCGTCATTACTTCAAGTGGGTCAAGAAGGACATGCGCCATAAGTCTGGATCAACCGTTGGCCTGGCTCGCGCCTTCTTACTCACCGCCCTCAAGTACTCCGACCGCATCCCAACAATCGTCTGCGCAAAAATGAAAGCTGCACTCACGCCGAACTTAAAAAATATGGTCATACCCCACATCCAGGATGCACAAACATTCGTTGATCGCGTGGTCATGGAAGTTGCGGCAGTTGAAGCCTCCTCTGCCCGCGAGGTCACTTCCAAGAGAAGGAAGAGCCCCTAGCTGAATTTAGAGAATTGCAGTTTTATGTTTATTCAAATCCTAGTTGTTCCTTGTTGAAATCTCCTATTGCTTGCTAGAGTATCCACGGGATCTTCGACCCCCCTCCTCCTCCTCCTCCACTTCGGTATCATCATCCTCCTCGGTCTCTTCTGAGATCATCCAACTCAAATGGGACACGACATGAGGAGTTTTTATGCAGCAAATAAGATCTAAAGTGTGACATAAAATGGAGACATTAGCAAACGAGGTGGCGTCCCAGTGGGATCCCTTTTGGAACATTTAGGAACATTTGTGAACCTTTTGGAAGCTTCCACCGTGTTCCAGAACTTTCTGGTACCTTTCAAAACACTTCATGATATCATTGGGACTCTCCAGGACCTCCTCGAACACTTCTAAGATCATCAAAACACTTTAGAATCCTTTTCTCCCATTCTCCTTTATATTGTAGCATCCCTAAATTTCAATAAACGTCAAGCGTGTGACCCTATAGGTTCGAGCATATGACATGTCTGGAACACCTTCTAGCCAATAATTGTCAGCGAGATCTGGACACTCATAATGATTCACACATATCATCAAATATATTTATCGAGCGAACCTTGTATCATCACATACATTTACTTTTGCCTCACGATACTTACAAAACCTGACGCGAGACACGGTTTGATCACTATACCTAGTTATCCTCATTATTTGCGTGTCCTCTTTTCTTGTTTCCGTATTCCTGTATCCCCTTGACTAACTCCTTAGTCACAATACCTGACAAGGTGATGGTGGACATTGGAATACCGAGTTAGCCCATAGTATATCTCTCCATCACCGAAGGAACAAATCCCAATATTGGTATATCTGGCACCATGGTAACTTTTGGTGTATACAGAAGTCACCGTTATAATTATCCAGTTATCAAGTAACATTTAATGTCCCTCTGGTAAAAAAACAAACATTTAATGTCCCTCAAGTAACCATCCTGTATAGGAGTCCACAGTATTGTCATGGTCTAAGGATGCAAGTAAAAATCAACACGTTATGAGAAAATATCGATAACATTTTGACGACGTGATCTCGCGATATCTTCTATATCTAAATAGCTAGCCTCCATTAACTATTTCTCTCAACATGCAAGCATGCCACATCATCGCACAACATGCATGGGAAAAGGCCCACCCCCACTTCCATATGTCTCTTATTATGCAGGCATGTCACTTCATAATGAAACATGCATGAAAAAAAGACCATCTCAACATGCAAAAATACATGAGAATTATCATTCTATTATGCTATTTATATTTAATAAATATTTTACAACTATATAGTAATCAAACATAATAAGATTACTATTTCATACAACGAATCACACTGAAATATGTTGCAAAATATTCCCACAACAACGTGCGAGGTATCATCTAGTTTCATGAGTGGGTCCATCCAACACCATTGTTATCCTAATAATGTGCTCTAATTGTTGTCGGCATCCTTATTACATTAACAATGCCCATGATCATGGAAACAAGACAATCAACAATACGTGAGCTAGTCCAGAGGCACGATTAGGGATCTATTTGGTGTTTGTTATTCCACATATGCATTCAGGTTTTTGTCCAAACTCATATCCAGGAACTAATGGAGAATATAAATAGAAAATTAATCACGAACATGCAAATAGAATAATAATAAATTATTATTGCCTGTAGGGCATATTTTCCACATTAACAACCACTGTGGTTTCTGAGCATACCAACAATCAACCAGATTAGCTCGTAAATTTCAGATCATGGCATGAGCTGGTTTGTCCGCTTCGCTTTTGCATGTAGGGAACCATCGCGCACGTCCAGCACTAACCAAATTATTAGTTCATAGTTATTTGTGTGCATTGCATGCTACATTTTCCATGAAGTGAATCACGCAAAACGCAACCAATCACACCCACATTTAGCGAAGGGGGTCAAGGGAAAGCAAACACCCACGTCTAACAGGGCCTTGAAAAAAGGGCGCAACTAGCTTGCTAAGTGGTTTAATAAGCCCGGATGGAGGAATTATATGACAATGTGCCATTTATATTAGTAACTTTTTATCTTTGGAGTTAATGAATTGTCGCATCCATTTGAAATTGCATTTTAGTCCCTAATGGTATTTTGGTGTGATGACAATATGATTAGTGAGACTAATGATGGCTACTAAGTTTATCTCGGGTCATTGATCTCTCGAAGGATTCTATATGATGATGGATGACCCCCACTTCAAAAACCAAAAAAACGTGTTATTCGAAGACTCAAGAGTTTTTTCTATTTCTTTCGAGTCATAGGACAATCACACTATTAAGAATGATTGAGGTGTTTGGAAAAGGACGGGGATCATGCAAACTATATACACTAGCCATCCTATAGCTACCAATGCAAATGTGGGGTAAAACTCTTATGTTTGACATCCAAACCATCTACCCAGTGCCCACGGGGTCTAGGGATTTATTTGGACACCCACGGGGTCAAGCGTTGAACTCCTTGGATACCCCCTTCACAAGGGTCTATGACCCCCCCCCCCCCTCCTGCGTCCACTGGGTCCTGGTTTGGCTCTCGGGTGACCCCGTGCGCAACAGGTGGGCAACGATCACTTTTGATTGAGGGGTATTTATACCCCCCCTCCTATTCCACACCAAGACCTAACCCTAAGTTGTGAACTGCCTCGCCATTGTACAGCTCAAAAAGCTCGATTCCTCCCAACCCCTTCACTCGAACTCCACCATATAGGAAGACCCGATCAACATTTCCACCAAACCAATTCGTGATCCCCGCTTTTGCTCATCACCAACACTTGTTACCCTTGGAGATTTGGGGCTCCTAGGCGGTCGGAGTTAAGGCTCTGAAGCAGGGCCGGTCCTGAGATTTTGGGGGCCCGGGGCAAACTAGAAAATGGGGCCCTTAATATACATAGTATCAAGATTTATATTATTCTGGAGTTTTTCTATCGCATATGATAACAAGATGTTATCCATCTAAAAGGACAGGGTGCAATCCAACAGATGAAAAATACGGTGAGAGAGCAAGCCTTCATGAATTTGTTGATAAAGCATTTTTGAAAATAATATATGTGAGTTTACTGACCCCACAATGATTCAAGATGACATCAATAAGGCCGAATTAAGCATGTGGCCCCTCACACATGGGTGTCAGATGAAGCAAATATTAAGTACGATGGTAGCTAGTGATTGAAATTTATGTTAATAAGAACATCCGTATGCTATCTTATGGCTTTTCCAAAAAAATATCGAGTTAGACAGATAGGCAAACAATAATCTTACCTTCTGCCGAAATCATTTCCCCTCAGTTCTACTATAACTTTGTAGTTTTTCTACAAGCACAACACTATCAGATCTAGACCGATTTGATGAGATCAGATCAGGTTAATGTATGGGAAGCTGAATTGAAAACAGGCCGAGGATTAACCCTTGAGTTTCAAGATGACATCAACACAAAATTCTTCTGGATTAAATTAACAAGGTACGGATCTGAATCCTACAACCAATCATGGGAAACGAACGCTCACCAGAACTCCATGTGTTGTGTTACCTGATGGTGAACCAACAGAACGCCCAATCAGCTGATCAAGCAAATGACCATAGCGCCGTGGTTGTTGCAGAACCCAGTCTGCCCAGCCCCTTGATCCCTAATGCATGTCGCCACCGCTACTTAGACCAATGACCACGCCGCAGCTCCATAGGAAACCGCACACAAGAATCCCGAAGATTTAGTGTAATAGATGGAAGGAGCGATCGTTTTTTCCTTCGGAAAAGCAGGGGGCAATCTCAGCGTGTTGTAGCGTTGTGGCTGCTACTTCGATTCAGGCCCAGTACAGAGAAACACGTAGGCTGGGGGCCCCCTTGCGTTCAGGGGCCCGGGGCGACCGCCCCTCCCGCCCCCCTCAAGGCCGGGCCTGCTCTGAAGCTTCCTTGTTTGTGGTGTGCTCCGAGAAGTTTGTAAAGGTTTGGTGGTCGCCTTCAAGACCAACCCTGGTTGATTTGACGCTCATCCGTTGGGGTTGGGGGCGGGGGGGGGGGGGGGGGGGTTGGCTCAAAGAGGATATTAGGGCGAGCCACTTGGTGGCACTACGGAGCTTTGGCTTCTACACCTCTCCAATGGAGATTGGCACTCCCCCAAAGAGTGTGAACTTCAGGATACATCCGTGTCTCCGACTCACTTGTGGTTTATCTTCTCGCACCTTTATGTGCTTTTTATGCTCGTGGCCTGCTAATTCTTGTCGTATTGCTTATCTTGGTTCTAGCTTACTTGCCATATAGGTTGTTCTCACCAAAGATTGCATATCTAGAGAAGTTACTTTATCCACACTTGACCCTAAAATTGGAAGTTAGGCTAAAATTTGTAGTCTCCTATTCACCCCCACCCCGAGTCGACCTCTCGATCCTTTCACTGTTACAACTAATAAGATGCCTTGATCTCTAGTAACTTAAAATGGCATACTCTTAGGAGCTTCTTGCCCCTATCCACGCGCTTATGTTTGCAGATGATCTCACAGTGTGTGGATCAACGCTAACAATGATTCTCATTTTTTTTACCCGAAACTGTGAGAACTGCTTCGCACAATAATTTTTTAAAGAAAATTTCAAGGTTTATACAAAGCAACAAAAGAGTCTAAGCTAGAGCAAGGCTAAGAAAATCTTGTCTAAGATAGGTAAAGAAAGAGTAAACTATACAAGGGAATACAACCAAGACAAGGGGAGCAAGATGCTCCAACTTATCTGAAGGACTGCACCCAGTCAGGCAGGGCAGCATACGTCTTTCTGTTTGCTCTCTGGAGAAGCAATGATTCTCAAATTATTGCTTTGGTGATTACTTATTAATCACTTTTGCAATCTTTGGGGACAAACCCCTAATTGGGATAAGTATGCCATGGTGTTTAGTAAAACGTATTGATCTCACATCAACAACTAGCATATCATTTTCGATGTTCTTGGTATGGAATTATGGATACTACAATCAGGTCATCTTGTTATAAGACTCGCACCATTCTACTGATTTTTCCAATACAAATTACACACATCTTGGTGCACGTTCAAGGAAAAAGGTATCAACAAATGAGAAGTAAAACAAGCTCAAAACAATGGGTCTTATTTATTTACAAAATCATAGTACAAAACACACATTGATTATGTGGCAGACCGCAGGCATGAGCATAAACCTATGAATTTCACAACCCCAAAATGTGGAGATGCAATGCCCTAGGCCTTAGTTGCAGCATACCAGCCGCTTCCATCACCGTTATAGCACATCACATAATTTACAACCAGGAATGGCTCCAGCTCAAGCAACACGAGTTCTCTGAATCTTCCTCCAATAACCACTTGAGGTCTTACATTATGTACATCACATACACCGATTGGGACTCAATCTTCCTCCTCGATGATCGATGCGAACGAAAATGGCGCAAATTTGTACCCACCACCCTCGTAAAACTTGCCCTGAAACTCGACCCAGTGGAGCCTCAAGGCGTGCAGAAATGCGCTCAGGGTCTCCATTGAAAGCAGAACACCAATAGTGGCAAAGAGAAAGACGATTACTCCGACGACAAGGATGATAACATTGTTGTATCTGCAAAGAAAGCGCAGCACAGGATTGGAACAACCACAGTAGACGTAGAGAGAACAGTAGAATAGAGAGCATCTTACCCCCATGCTAGAAGGAGAACCTTATCATAGAAGACACTGGAGAGCTCCGAGTGCGCGAGACTGCACAGATAAAAACCTCAACTAATTGCCAATGCTGCCTTGTGATGACAAAATTAAGTGATGCATTATATCAAGTTCAGTGGCACCTGAGAGCCCAAAGACGAAGATATGAGGCGGTATTTGAGACCGCGCCAAGCACAAACTCAATTGTGTGGATCAGCTGGTGAACAAGAACTTCACTAAATTCAAACTCCTCATGGTGGTGTGGGTTTTCATGCTGTCCTACCAATTGCGCCACTGATTCATCAGTCTCCTGGAGCATGGTGTAGTGCTGTCCTTGGTGCCTCTGATGGAGCCAAAAGAAAACATCAACAAGTGAGCCATAAGTCAGCATATGTACATGTACATGTGTGGCGCATCCAGTGGGAAGTCAGTTAGGAAATTAAGAAAGTCTGCAACCTGCTCATGTTGCTTCTTCAAAAACAATGGCTTCGGAAACAGCATCCAAGGCACAGACACCAGAGCAAGCAGAAGTAGGACAAGCTGCGTGAAAACAAGAAATGTCATGCATAATTCACAGAATCAACACATAGCAGCAGCAGTGAATGTCACCAGACCTGCACAGTTCTCTGCCCAGGAAATAGCTGGTTCTCCCCAATATCATCCGTTGGACTGAGGAACATATATATCATTATATGGTATAAGTCAGCTTTTGAGCCTGTGCACCACTTAATAATGATGAGGAATGACAGGTATCCAAATAAGCTGTTCAAGAAGATCAACTGAGGAACAAACTGATGCCTGTTGACACAACAACTGAATGAGTATCGTCTACTGTTTTAAAGAAATTCTTAGGGAAGTAGTAAAAACAATGTCACGTGTCATTTGCTAAGGTCAATTGTAGTTCAATAAATCACGGGACAGAGAATTTCTGAGAAGAGATCAACTTACCAAATATTAACAGTATTTTTGAAATATTTCGCATTAAAGAAACTCAACACAATTCCAAGGTTCATTTGAGCAATTCCAAGAAGAATTGACATTTTCATCTTTAGGGAATTGAGAAATGGCAGCTCACTGCGGCTTCCATGCCACACTGGATCGACACCAAATGGGTACGCTTGCCTCACCTTAACTAATCCTTCAGTTGTAGCATCCCTATAAATAAAACAAGGAGAAAAAAAAGGAAAGTCAAATACGATTTTCGTAAAACATCAAAGTAGGAGCACAAATTCAGCAGCTTACCCACACGAAGGATCATGGCAGGCATAGGCAGATTTACCAAAGAGTTCAAATGGAACTGAGAAGAACTCATTATATATCAATCCAGTGTAAATTGAAAAAAGGGACATCATCAAAATTACATAGCGCCCATCAAACATTATTTCCACTATGTCATCTAGTTTCTGCGAGTGAAGAAACAAAGAAAGTTAATAATAATTTCCTTGGAAAACATATATCTACTGAATGAAGAGAGAAGGATCGAGATAAAACCTGTGAAGCTAGTTTCTTCTCTCGGATTATGAGGTACAGTGCAGTAAGAAATATACAAATTCCATGACCCCAATCTCCAAACATGACGGCAAATAAGAAAGGGAATGTTACGATAGTAAATAAACCAGGATTTACTTCTTGATACCTCGCAATACTGCAAATTATGTTTAATGTAAAGTTAGCACATAAGCAGATTAATGGATAGCATGAACCCCAACAATTCCTTTATGCAGTAAGAAGAGGTTATTCCTGGTTGATGGTAACCATTTATGTAGATTACAATAAATATCAGATATGCTGAATTAGCATCACTGGTTTGAAGATAAAGGTCATAACACACATTGGTAGATATATTCTGTGCACATAGCACAAAGAAATAATAGAAAATTAAAACTTAACATGACCAATAGGGTGCATACAACCCACGAATTATCTATGAATAACGCAAACAATGAAAGGAACACAAGAAAGAGTATAACTATGATATAATTTCACTAAATGAGCACAGAACTGAAGGTTTAGGAAAGGGAAACACAAAGTAAATCAACAAATAAATGGACAAAACAATATACTGATCTAGATAATAATTTAAGGTATGCATAACGATTATGAAATAGACAAATACAGATATGTGAGAGATGTATCATAGTTGGCACCGGCCCTCGCTGCCCTGATTCGCAGTCTCTAGGAGTTTGAGTGGCTTCTCCTACGTTCCGCTGCACCTGAGAGTCTCCCTGTCTTCTCCACCGCCGCTGTCTCCGCCGCTTCCTCCACTGGGTCGTTTGCTCAGTAACGTCACTGTTTGGAACATATTTGTGGTTCACATATGTCTTCATTCATTCGTACTACATCGTAGTCTTTTAGGGTCTTTGTGGTCCTTTAGATTTTACTGGTTGTAACTTGGCAAAGAGCCATATTAGTTGTGTAATACCCCATTGTATAAGTGGTTTCCTACAAATGCACCACACAAGTATGTGTACATATACTGGCTTATGGATCACTAGTGTTTCCCTAACAACCGTTATATTTTGGAACTTACCCATAGGCATCCACAATGTCCTGAAAGGAGGAAGTAAATTTATTTGTCTGGAAATACGTTGGAGGAGACTCTTGTGTGTTTAGAATTTGGAAAATGCAACCAACTTGGGAGTTGCTACCAGTAGTAGCACGATGAAGTGCATCTTGTACCTGCAATAGGTAAAATAAACTCCAAACTCTATGGACAAAAGAAGAGCAACTGAAACAAAAAAAACGGCCAAAAAACACAAATGACCGGAAGGATGAGAGTGCAGCTGGATACCTGACTTGTAGCAAAAACTGGACTCCACCCCTCAGCAACTAAACATTTCTTTGTTACATCAAGACTGAACATGTTTAGCGTGTGGTAAATAGCTTTCTCCTTCTTTAACTGAAGCATTTGTATGTCAATCAGAATTAAACTTGAATGCAAGGAAATTAATAACATATTCAACAAGCGTTCTTCAAATAGCATGGGCTTCTGTTTTGCATGATGAGAAACATTACCAAAAGAATGCTTATAATGCAAGCTTACCAGGTTGTTCCATTGTACATATTCAGAGGCTATATTTTTAAGTATGCCGTCACGATGAGCTAAACCTATTTCAACAGTTGCCTTCAACTCTGACAGCTTTCCAGATACCTAAACAGTTGTAAATGTTTCAGAACAAATAATAGTAACTTAGTAAATATAGTACCACAACTTTTGTGAAAGAAGTTTCGATTACAATTCAGAACTTCTGAAATACACAAGCTTGAGACAGAAAGGAATAAATTTCAATAAGACCACCTATCTCATCCAACATGAAACACCAAAAAGAAGAAAAGAAAATACTCTGGCCAGCTTACAAAAATGTGTTTTTTTTTATTAAAGTACTAAATAATAGCGGGTTTAATAGGATGATGTGCTATCTAATGTATGATATCAATGTTAAATGTACAGTATATGCACAACATCACACACACACACACACACACAGAAGCAACCACGAGAGGAGGTCTCAGAAGTCTCTTCAAAAGAACTAATCCACAAAACAAAATGAGCACCAAGAAGGTACAAAGAACAACGCACGGGGATAGACACCAACCTCCTGAATGGTATGCAATTGTGTAGCAAGGTCTTCTGGAAATGGATAACGGTTGGCACCAAAAGCATCACAAATTTTCAGAATCTTGGATTTTGCTCTCTCCCCAGAGTAGAATATAACAAAAGAATTTTTCACGGCCTGTCAATACATTATAGTGACAAAACCATATGAGGAAAATAATATTTCAGAAATAGGTACATAACTAGTGGGGAAAACATAACAACAATACGAACTGACTTTAACCAAACAACTGAATGCAAAACAGCATTGCCAAGAAAATAATAATTTGTAGAGTGAATTCCATTTTTATGCCCTAGTTTCATGTTTGTGACAGGAAATGCCCCATTTAGCATATTTTTCACATTTTTACCCAATTTAAGCAAACTTGTGCCACTCTTTACCCCTTCTAATTTCCCCCCACTCTAACTGCCTGGGCCCACACCTTAGTGCTGACTGGGCATGCCACACCCGTCACAGGATATGTTGTTTATGATTCTTTTTTGATATCTCAATATCCCATACAATAGTACCGATTAGGTTCATTTTCAATCATCTGATCTGACATAAGAAACTTCGTCTTAAATCCAAAAAAACAAAAAAACAAAGAAGTATCATATTGAATATTCATAAGTAACTCCTAAATTTATGGAAGGGAGTCGACGACAAAGGAAAGTAGTAACCTTCTCTCCAGATTGTGGGTCAGTTATAGGTTCATCAACAGATTCTTGTCGGAGTAACATATTGCCCCTGGTGGCACGGTAAAGTATACGCTCAAAGGCCATAGCCTTTTGCTTTGGTACAAGACCAATCAGGGAACCAAGCTTCACTTGTTTCGATGGATCTATCACCATTTCCTGCAACGAAAGAAGAAGTATGAAAACAAGGAGAGCTAATATATTGCTTTACTAGAATAATGGTCGTCACCTGATGAAATAACGGACTCTCCAGAGAAGAATCACCAGACTGATCTGCCACCATTTCCCTATGTTGCTCTGTCGCACTTCTTTGAGCTGAGTGGAAAAACTCACCAGTCTGAAAGTAAATAGAGTCAGTAACTAAGTTGTGCGGATACTTCAGAAAGCGCACGTATCCAGCTAGATACTGCCCCGATACTCGGATACTGCCCCGATACGGCTCGATACGTATCCCGTAAGTATCCCTTGATATTTTGATTTAAAAAACAGAAAATAATGTTTGATACTCCTGGGATACTTCTGCGATACGTTTTGGATACCTGAAACCCATCGTTCGACGTGAAATCCCCTCAATAGTAAAGGCACACCTTTTGAAGATTCCCAGCATGGACGTGAGTTCTTGTCAAAACATGACTGTCAATGTTCTTGTTCAGTTGAAAGGTGAACAAGAGAGAGTCGAAAACGGCAAACCTAGGGAAATGCCACTGCCAATTAATGGAAGTGGACCAAGTGCAAGAAAATAGAGGGGGTTATCCTATTGAGGCATGCTTTGAGCCCTTATCTTTTTGCCTTGGTGATGGATGAGGTCACAAGGGATATACAAGGAGATATCCCATGGTGTATGCTCTTTGCGGATGATGTGGTGCTAGTCGATGAGAGTCGGACGGGGGTCAACAGGAAGTTGGAGTTATGGAGGCAAACCTTGGAATCGAAAGGTTTTAGGCTTAATAGGACTAAAACCGAGTACATGAGGTGCGCTTTCAGTACTACTAGGCACGAGGAGGAGGAGGATGTTAGCCTTGATGGACAGGTGGTGCCTCAGAAGGACACCTTTCGATATTTGGGGTCAATGTTGCAGAAGGATGGGGATATCGATGAAGATGTGAACCATCGAATTAAAGCCGGATGGATGAAGTGGCGCCAAGCTTCTGGCATTCTCCGTGACAAGAGGGTGCCACAAAGCTAAAAGGCAAGTTCTATAGGATGGCGGTTCGACCCGCAATGTTGTATGGCGCCGAGTGTTGGCCGACTAAAAGGCGACATGTGCAACAGTTAGGTGTGGCGGAGATGCGCATGTTGAGATGGATGTGTGACCACACAAGGAAGGACCGAATCCGGAATGATGATATACGAGATATAGTTGGGGTAGCGCCAATTGAAGAGAAGCTTGTCCAACATTGTCTGAGATGGTTTGGACATATTCAGCGCAGGCCTCCAGAAGCCCCAGTGCATAGCGGACGGCTAAAGCATGCTGATAATGTCAAAAGAGGCCGGGGTAGACCGAACTTGACATGGGAAGAGTTCGTAAAGAGAGATCTGAAGGATTAGAGCATCACCAAAGAACTAGCCATGGACAGGGGTGCGTGAAAACTTGCTATCCATATGCCAGAACCATGAGTTGGTCGCGAGATCTTATGGGTTTCACCTCTAGCCTACCCCAACTTGTTTGGGACTAAAGGCTTTGTTGTTGTTGTTGTTGTTGTTGTTGTTGTTGTAATAATTAATATATGTAATATCTATATATAAACGTATCCCCGTATCCATGTTTCTAGAAAATTGGCGTATCAGGCGTATCCCCGTATCCCGTATCCGATACGTATCCAAGTATCGATGCAACATAGGTCAGTAATGAACAACATATAACTATGGGCGGAGCTACTGTAGGGACATGGCATTATTTTATAAGACTCTAGAGTATGTACAAATAAAATATCTGCACATGCAAAATACATCCTAAAAATACAAAAGGAAGGGACATGTTTTAAAATAGTTTTAAAAGTAATGCTCCATAGCTCAAAAACCGGAAGCCTCAACACATGATGCGCACTTAAAATTTGGCGTGTGAGAAAAATAATACTCATTGCAGTTAAAAGTGCACAACTGATTGTCAGGAGCCCTGTGTAGGCACAGCGAGGACAAATCCTCGACTAACTGGCAACACACAACGAGAAAAGGAAAAGAATTGCACTGCACAAGTCATGGTACCCATTGAGGAGCACGCTTTAATTTGGCAGCAAGGTGCAAATGCAGTCAGCAGATTACCCCTCGGCACAAAGGAAGTTCAGGTATGAGGAACTGATTTCTTACTTGCCTAAAGACTACGATGGACTCAGGTTAAAGAAAACTATCATGACCAGATTCCCATAAGACAAGGGTTCCTAATTGCATCAAAATTTAACAATAAATTGCCTCCTCCACCAATAACCAGATATTTATCTGACTCCTCATCCTCCTGCTGTTGCTATCCGCTACTTCCTGGAATGCTTGCTACATGACTCCTGTCATGTCGTTGACCCAAATACGAGCTGACAGAAACTACTCTCTTCTAAATTTTCACTAAAAGTTGTAAAGAGATGTTTCTTTTCATTCAGTCAATCAATACTAATCTGTAATCTGAATAATCAAAATATATAGTTTGTGGTTTCACTTTTGTTTGGCGAAGATTGCATCGATGACATTTATATTTTTTTAAATTTCTGATCCCCGCTTGAGATTGGAACATCAGGAATTTCATATCATGTTCAACAAAACCTAAAGTAATGTACAATGAATGCAATTCGAAATCCATGGTGGTAAATGTTGCTACATTTTAAATTTTTAACTATATCAGGGTGTTTATAGAAATTAGAGAGTCAATTATATTTCCTTTTTGCCGAAATAGGTTTCCCCCCGCTTTATATTATAAAGCAACGAACACCGATCACAGGGTAACTGCTGGGGCGAACAGCACATCAAGCCCAAAGACAAAAAAGAAGAAGAAAAGAATGCCAACAACGGCAGCTCGGCAAGCACGGAGGATCCGCCACCGCTGCGCCCACCAACTACGTCCCACCACACACCATGACACCGGATCGCCGCGTACCAAGCAACACCTCCAACAAGGAATGCGACGCCAACGACGCTGCTGCCCGGACAAGTCCTAGGGTTTACCCCGGCACGCGGAGGGGAGCGGGGGATGGATAGCACCGACGCCCTTCAAGAAGGAAGGGCGGCTCCCACAGGCGTCACCACGTCGGAGCCGGATAGACCAGCAAGGATTTCTCCCGCATCTCCAAGCACCGCCACCCACTCGAACCGGAGCCATCCCACCATCTTGCCGCCCACAAGCACGCGCCACCACGGTCTTGGACCCCACCACGCCGCCTAGTTGCGAGTACCACCACGAGGTCGAGAGGACAGGGGCAAAGAGCATCCAAAGGCAAGGGTGGAGACACCGGAGCCGAACCGGAGGGAACCACCTCCACCGCAGCCGCGCAGGGGCCCGTGCCCCCAGCGCCGCCGCAGTCTGCCGTCCGGACGCAGCAGCCGAAGCATACCAGGCCACCCGGGCCCGGCCGGGCCCATCTCGGGCCCGCAAAGCTCCGGCCGTCGCGCTGCTGCACGCCGGCAACCTCGCCGCGACCCACTACCATCCAGACGCCCCGCCACCGCCGCCCGAGAGCTACGTCACCGCCCAGCAGCCGCCGGCCCGCCCAGACCCAGATGGGGCCCGAAGGGCCCAGATCTGGGCCTGGCGGGCGCCGCCAGCCCGCGACACCCCGCCGCCAACGGCGCCGCCGCCGCCTAGCACCCGTCCCCGCCCGCGCAGGACCGTCGCCGCCTGACAGCACCACCTGCGCCGCGCCCGCCCCGCGCCGGAGCTGCAGCAGGAGGGGAATCGCCCCGGGCCGCCGCCGCCAGGGCCGCCCTGAGCCGAGCCCGGCGCCGCACGCCGGCGACGGCGGAGGAGGAGAGGAGGGAGGGACCGCTGGGAGGAGGGAGGGGGCGCGGCCAGTCGCCCGCGCGGGGGGCGAGCCGGTCGCGAGAGCTAGCTCAATTATATTTCCTTGATGTCACAAATATTCTACAAGCAAGTTTTTTGTATTGTTTCTCTTTTACCTTGCACCTCAGGGAATTTCAGGGTTTAGTTCCTTTCAGTTCATACACGACTATATGGTGCTCTCGGCAATGCACATAAAGAGAAAAGTGAACTGCATCAAATAAATTATTTAATTATGCTTTAATAATGTGGTCATACCTTTTCTAGAAGAACATTGTACTCCATCAGCTCATTGTATGTCCTCTGCAATTTTCTATTATT
This sequence comes from Elymus sibiricus, assembly GCA_039707655.1. Classification (NCBI taxonomy): domain Eukaryota; kingdom Viridiplantae; phylum Streptophyta; class Magnoliopsida; order Poales; family Poaceae; genus Elymus; species Elymus sibiricus. The sequence continues at coordinate 489,546,980 of CM077665.1, forward strand.
TGTATTTACTTCAGTTAGCTCAGCTTCAAATTCCCCAAGTTTTATCTGTTAGTTGACAATGTTAAAACAAGATTCTACACTTGCAACCTGCAAATGATGAGGGCGTAAGTTTCATTAACTAAATACCTCCAGATCACCAAATTCCAGTGGAGCTCCTGAAAATTGCGTGGGAGAAGTCAATATGGTAGCTTTTGACATTTGTTCCTTGAAAAAACGCAACTTGCGAGCCATCTCACCACACCTCTTGATCTGCACAAGGTGTATGTGCAGCAAAAAGATTATAAAATTCATAGATCAGTATGAACTAGTAAATAAAGGGCAGCCTGGTGCATGTAGCTCCCGCTTGCGCAGGGTCCGGGGAAGGGTCTGACCACTTTGGGTTTATTGTATGCAGCCTTTCCCTACATTTCTGCAAGAGGCTGTTTCCAGGACATGAACCCGTAACCTCATGGTCACAAGGCAGCAGTTTTACCACTGCGCCAAGGCCCCCCTTCAGTATGAACTAGTAAATATGATTATGAAATTCAGAGCACAAGACGATTGCAAAATATTTCAGGTTTAGTCCTTTTCACATTAGGCTACAGTTAATCAGAATAACATGTTGCATTAACCGGATACTTTGATTCCACACTCACATCATGGAGACATGTACTAAACCATGATGTGTCATAGGTAAATGGTGATAACCTGGGCATTATTTTGTTTAAATTTGAGTTCAGAAGTTTTAGTTGAAAATTTTGATATGTTTGAGAACCTTGCCGGTTTCACCTCATCGGAATAGAATATTATTTTCAAAACATAAAGCAAAACAATGCTGAAAAGACCAACAGTTCTATACGAAAATTGATCAGTGACAGAAGCTGTTCACAAAATATTACAGGATTTAGCCCCTTTCCAAGTGTTCTAGAAACTGTCCTCGTAGTAAACTGGACGGATATAAGGCCATACAGCATAACATAGCACAGTAAACAGGAAAGTGTTGAAAAAGATGGAGTACCTGAGCAGCATATGCCCGTTGGAATGGGCTCTTGTCCGCATTAAGCTGAAACAAAGGGCATATATTAGATTCTCATGGACTAAACCAAAAGGAAAATGGCACGACTTAAGGCAGATAAAAATCACCTATGTCACAAGGTTTCACGTTTTACCTTACGAAATTCCAAGCTAAAGTAAGTTCACCTAAGATAACATAATCTCATAAGATAGGGCTACACAAATTAGTTCAAGTCGATTTCAGAAACTGTCTACAATTTGGCTTTTAAAATTTACAAGTGCAATGCTTCGTATTATTTTAGTAAATGACTTGACTAAGTCAAAAAATGCAAACCATTGATATGTGCAAATTGATGTGTGACAAAAGTGAAAGTTATAACAAAGAAATTATAAGTTGTGATCTTTTGCATCTTGATGTCCCGTAGGTTACATGCCAGTAGTTGTAGAAAAATACTTCAAACCGTTGACAAACTTTGAAATGTTTATAGTTCAAAATGTATCACGGGGACATAAAATTAGGATATTAATAACTTTGACAGTCATGTGCGATCCTAGTGATGTTCCTTGAAAGGCGTCATCCGAAGGCATTTTACGGTCATCCGCAAAAACGGTAAAAGCGGCCTCCTCATTCGCTTCATGAAGAACATTGTGCCTCATCCATTCGAAGCAGAACACGCCACTCGTGGAGGGATACCATACCAGAGAAACAAGGGCCTGAAGTTGGACAGCTACCACTCTTCGGAGGAGGCGCCACATTTCACTCCCAGATACGGCCAATAAGAGGCAATCAGCAAAATGTATTTGTGGTGTATGACAAGTGATCGGCCTCATCAGTGGGTGTGCTGGTTGCCATGTGTAGAGCTCAAGATGACACTGTTCTGCATGGTACACGATCACCATCGCCCAAATCCATGCCTCGATTTCCCATTTTCAAATTGCAATAATAGGGAAGGGGCTTTTGTTTGTGCCAACGTTTGAGAAGCAGCAACTTTTCCTAATACCTACACCTGTTGCAACGACACCATTTCAGCTAAGAGCATCTCTAGCAGATCCCGTAAAGCACCGTGTAAAAAACAGTATACGGGCTCCCCTAAAACGAATTTACGGTATCGTAAAGCATCGGGCGGAACAGATCCTGTAAACCCGTATCGTAAACATTTTTTTTCTTTTTCTCTTCACTTTTCTTCTTCCTGGCGATCTCTGGCCCGCCGCCGACGCTCTGGCGACGCTCTGGCCCGTCGGTGACGCTCCGGCCCGCCGCGTGCTCCGGCGAGGCTCCGGCCGGTCGCCGGCGAGCTCCTCTGTCTGCTTGCTGCCCGTGCGCGGCGTCGCGAGGTCCCTCCTCCGGCGTTGACCGGCTTTACGGGATCCTCAAACGGCTGAAATCCTCCACATATGAAGGATGGGAGCTCAATTTTTTTTACGGGATATGCTCTTTTACAGGATCTATTCAGGACGGAGATGCTCTAAGTATTTACTACAGTTGTTTATCTCACTCGGTCAATGCTGCAGATGTTGAGGCACGTGCTATCTTACTCTCCTATAGTTGTTTCTCTCGTTCGGTCAATGCAGAATGCTGCAGACGTTGGCTATCGGTTGAGACATGCTATGCAGTCCACATCGCGTATCATAACACGCAATGTCTATTGACTACTGTTTACAGCGCCGAGACCCAAAACGCTAGGTGCAGACCGCCGGTCCGCACCCGGCCGAGCTTGAAGTAATACGAGCCGCACTACGCGATCGAAGTCGAACGGAAGGGGGGAAACAGATTGAAAATCCAAGCAATAAGCAAGTGAAGGTGTGTGTGCGCGTGCGCGCGTATACGTACGTCTTTGAACTGGAGGAGGCCGAGGTCGCCGAGGTTGAAGACGGCGAGGCGCGCCGACTCGGCGGGGATGATGACCTGCACCAGCTGCATCGCCTCCGACCGCAGTAGATCCATCGGCGGGCAGCACCCGCCGCCGCCGCCGTCGCGCGACATCGATCGCGGGCCGGTTGGAGACCCCAGCGAGCGGCGGGGCAGAGCGTGTGGGGCGTGCTTGCTCAATGCTCCGGTGGGCTGCCGCGGCGCACGGGCGCCTCGGGGGAGCGGTCAACGCGGTTGCGTGGCGGTGGCGGTGGCGGTGGACGTGCCGGTTGGTTTTAGAGGAGGGCGGAGGTTCACGATGGCGCTTTGTGTACAAACTATCAACCTGAACTTGAATCGATGTCAGCTGGTGCTTTCCTCTGAAGGCATCTGTGCTTCTCAAGGGTTGACTGGCCCTGCCTTTGTCCCACACAAATTTACAATGGCATGGCGGTTTGCTTCTACATGAAGCATCGGCATAATCCCTCTGTTTTTTGTCTTCTACTGTACTGTTTTTTAATTGCCATAATCCCTCTTTTTCTTGTATAAGAAAATTCTTAATTTATACCCCCATTATCGCATTTGTGCCACATTAGAGCATCTCCAACAGGCGCGCTATGTTAGCCGCGCGCTGTAAATAACATGTTTTTCTGCGCGCGCGGAGCCTAGACTGGCCCTCCAGCAGACGCGCTAAAATCACGCGCGGTATAGTTGGTTGGGCGCGCGGAGCAAAACGGCTTCGCGCGCTGGTTATTTCGGGCGCCCGCTACCGCACACTGGACAACAACAATTCGCGTGCGCGAGACCAACTGCCGCCCGAACCTCTCCGTCCGCCCCGCCTTCGCCCCGGCCCGCGCCGCCGCCGGCGAAATTTGACCGATGGAAGGCGCCGCTGACATCCCCCCAACCCCTCCCTACACCCACGACCCCTCCGCCGCTGCCGCTGACGCCGCCGCAAACCCTAGCGCGGGGTTGAGCTGCGGCTTCGCTGCCGGCGCCCCTCCTCCAAGCAGCAGCCTCGCGTGCGGCTTATTCATGGCGCCACGGACGACCTCGCTGGGTGGCGTCGCGCCGTCGCCCGCCGTGAAGCCACGGGCCCCCGTCTCCAAGCGATCGAATGCGGCGACGGCGACGACGGAGACGGCGTCCCGAAAGAAGAAGACAACGAACGACGCTACTAGGCGGCCGAAGAAGAAACTTGCAGGGCGTCCGGCCGCGCCTCCGCCGAACGAAGCGCCGGAGAGCTCGCAATTTGTTGCGCCGGCGCCCGCTGCGGACACGGTGTTTGATGAAATGCCCATAAGGTATGATTTCGCTCCCCCCCAATTTTTGTTGTTGTTTTTTACATAAATGGATACATATGGATAGCTTAGTTTTCTTCTACATGCTTTCTAGTTTCGATGATGACACATATATGTCAACTATGGGTGTTGGCTCCAACAATTCTCATTGGTCTCAAACCAATGAAGTGCATGGAGATGATCATGAGTATGAGGTGGATGAGGTTGGTGAGGGTATCGTCGATGCACCGAAAGGAAGAGCGGACAACTACACCATTGACGAAGACATCTTCCTATGCAATACATGGTTGGTTATGTCTATGGATGCAACCGTTGGAGGGGACCAATGTAGAGATACATATTGGTACCAGATGAAGGAGCACTTTGATACACACAACAAGAGTGCAATTGAGCGCACCAATAGATCTCTTCGCTCCCGGTGGTCGACAATCAACAAAGATTGTCAAAGATGGGCGGCGGCAATGAAGTCGGTTGACACGATAAATCCAAGTGGCACTAATGATAGAGATAGGGTAAGTGACATTTATTTATGTTCCATGTTCATGCTTCTTTGTTGTTTCAAGTGCTAACTTGTTCTTTTGTTTGTAGCTCACTATTGCACAAAACCTATTTCGAGGAGAAGAGAAGAAGAATAAGAAAGGCAAGATCAAGAAAGGGAGAGCATTTGTGTTGGCCCATTGCTACGAAGTGTTGAAGGATGTAGAAAAATGGAAGGCCCATGATGACCAAGAGGAGAGCAAGAAAAGCAAGGCAACTATTGATTTGGATGATGATGATGAGGAGGAGGCATCAAGTGATGATGGCAAGAGGAGCCCAACACCAAACTCGGTTGCCTACTCCAAGTCAAAAAGACCAAATGGAAGTAAGAAAGAAGCAAAAGAAAAGAAGAAGAAGAAAGGAGATGATGAGTTAAAGAATACTATGGACGCTTGATACGTCTCCATCGTATTTATAATTTTTGATTGTTTCATGCCAATATTATACAACTTTCACATATTTTTGGCAACATTTTATATGATTTATTGGACTAACATATTGATCCAGTGCCCAGTGCCAGTTCCTGTTTGTTGCATGTTTTTTGTTTCGCAGAATATCCATATCAACCGAAGTCCAAACGCGATAAAAAATTATGAAGATTTTTTTTGGAATATTTGTGAATTTTGAGAAGTGGAATCAATGCAAACGGAGGCCCACAGCCTCCACGATACATCAGGGCGCGCCCAGGGGGCCCAAATGCGGCCTGGTGGGTTGTGCCCACCTCGTACGTCGGTTGGATCTCTCCTTCGGGCACAAGGAAGCTAATTTTTGGATAAAAATCCCCTCAAAATTTCAGCCCGATCGGAGTTACAGATCTCCGGGAATATAAGAAACGGTTTTCGGCCAGAAAACAGGAACACGAAACAGAAGAGAACAGAGAGGGAGATCCAATCTAGGAGGGCCTCCTGCACCTCCGCCGCCATGGAGGCCATGTACCAGAGGGGGAAATCTCCTCCCATCTAGGGGGGAGGCCAAGGAAGAAGAAGAAGGAGGGGCCCCCTCTCCGCCTCTCTCCCGGTGGCGCCGGAACGCCGCCGGGGCAATCATTGTGACGGCGATCTACACCAACAACTTCGCCGCCGTCAACACCAACTCTCTTCCCTCTATGTAGCAGTGTAACACCTCTCTTCCCTGCTGTAATCTCTACTTAAACATGGTGCTCAAATCCATATATTATTTCCCAATGATATTTGGCTATCCTATGATGTTTGAGTAGATCTCTTTTGTCCTATGGGTTAATTGTGGTATGTTGTTATGGATGTGAGTTGTATGTTGATATGGTGCTGTCCTATGGTGCCCTCCGTGTCGCGCAAATGTGAGGGATCCCCGCTGTAGGGTGTTGCAATATGTTCATGATTTGCCTATGGTGGGTTGCTTGAGTGTCCGAAACATAAACCCGAGTAGGTGGGTTGTTGCGTATGGGAATAAAGAGAACTTGATACTTAATGCTATGGTTGGGTTTTACCTTAATGATCTTTGGTAGTTGCGGATGCTTGCTAGAGTTCCAATCATAAGTGCATATGATCCAAGTACGGAAAGTGTGTTAGCGTATGCCTCTCCCTTATTGCATATGACAAGTATCTATCATATTATATTCAATTGCCTAGGACAATCTTTCTCTTGCGTTACATAAAAAGTTTTCTACTAAGTTATTTAGTTTTATTGTTCTTTTATTAAAACAACACCTAACTTTTATTTCCACGTTCTTTATTATCTTGCAAAGTACTTCTAGTTTTATTCCCGCAAAATAGTTTCATACTTGTTCTAGGTAAAGCAAGCATTAGCGTGCGTAGAGTTGTATCGGTGGTCGATAGAACTTGAGGGAATATTTGTTCTACCTTTAGCTCCTCGTTGGGTTCGACACTCTTACTTATCGAAAAAGGCTACAAACGATCCCCTACACTTGTGGGTTATCAAGACCTTTTTCTGGCGCTGTTGCCGGGGAGCAATAGCGTGGGGTGAATATTCTCGTGTGTGCTTGTTTGCTTTATCACTAAGTAATTTTTATTTTCTGTTATTAGTTGTTTTATATCTTTAGTTATGGATATGGAACATGAAACACCAAAAAAATTAGTGGTACTTGCTACTCATGGAGATGGGGAACCTCCTAAAACCCTCGATGCTAGTTATGTGCAAAGTATTAAATACTACTTTTATAATCCTGAGAAGACCCCATTCAACTTGATAATGGGAGTAATGTTGGATCAACGTGAATACTTTAGATATTATCGCTTGACTCAAAAAGGGAAATTGTTATGGGATCAAATTCATATGTTGCATTGGTATGCTCGGGAGCTATGCTTGAGATATGATATTACTTGTTGCTCTAGGATGAACGCTCCACACCTTCCCTTTTCATGCAAATTTAATGATACTGAAACCTTATCTTCTTATGCTAAAGGTATTTATGATTACTATGATGTGGAACGAATAGAAGAATTTGTTGCTTTTAAAGGTGCTTATGAAGTTGCTTCTTTGATGGAAAAGTATGATGATGTTTCTTACGAATCTGAAAATCTTGCCATACTTAAATATTGCTATGATAATTATGAATACAATTTTGATATTATTGAATTTATTGAAAGAATGCCCGCTGCCTTGGAAGAGACTAATATTTTGCAGGGACCTATGGAAGAACAAGTTGCTGAAATTGTGAGCTCATTAGATGAAAAAGATGAGGAGGAGAGCGAAGAACAAAAGGAGAAAGAGCGGATTGATCACCCGTGCCCACCTTCTAATGAGAGTAACTCTTCAACTCATACATTGTTTAATTACCCTTCGTGCTTACCGAAGGATAAATGCTATGATGATTGCTATGATCCCTTGGATTCGTTTGAAATATCCCTTTTTGATGAACTTGATGCTTGCTATGCTTGTGGCCATGATGCCAATATGAATTATGCTTATAAAGATGAACTTGCTATAGTTCCTTATGTTAAGCATGAAATTGTTGCTATTGCACCCACACATGATAGTCCTGTTATCTTTTTGAATTCTCCCAACTATACTATATCGGAGAAGTTTGCTCTTATTAAGGATTACATTGATGGGTTGCGTTTTGCTACTATACATGATGATTTTAATGAATATAATATGCATGTACTTGCTGCTCCTACTTGCAATTATTATGATAGAGGAACCAAATCTTCACCTCTCTATGTTTCCAATATGATAAAATTGCAAGAAACTGTTTATACTATGCATTGGCCTTTACTTAATGTGCATGAATTGTTCTTGTATGACATGCCGATGCATACGAAGAGAGTTAGACTTCGTTGTCATATGATATATATCACTTTGTGCTCACTACTAAATTACAAATCATTGTTAATTAAAATTGGCTTTGATATACCTTGGGATCCGGGTGGATCCATTATTACTTGAGCACTTTATGCCTAGCTTAATGGCTTTAAAGAAAGCGCTGCCAGGGAGACAACCCGGAAGTTTTAGAGAGTCATTTATTTCTGTTGTGTTCTTTTATAAAGTTTAAAAACAAAAAAATATAGAGGGGAACCTAAAACTTCACAAAAGGAAAGGTGAAAGTGAGAGAGATGATGAGCATCGTTGAAGTGGGGGATATCCTTGAACTTTGTTCATGCCCATGGAAACTTTGTGAGTTTTGAATCATGGAAACTTTTCCAACAAAAAAATAATTATCCCCTTGTACAAATCCATTGTATTATAAAAATAATATGCCAAGATTTGCCTTTAGGATGATTAGATTGCTTGTTGGTATTTGCGGTGTAAAAACAGAAACTTGGGCTGTAGTGCATGAATTTTCATTTTTTACTGGAACGTCAAAAGTTTCTGAAATTTTTACACAGTATTTATATACAAAATTTTTATTTCTTCTTAATTTTTCAGAATTTTTGGAGTTACAAAAGTATGGTCAAAGTTCAGATTACTACAGACATTCCTGTTTCAGACAGATTCTGTTTTTGATGCACCGTTTTGCTTGTTTTGATGAAACTATCGATTTTATCGGTGGTATAAGCCATGGAAAAGTTATAATACAGCAGGGATAATGCAAATATAAAATATGAATGGGTTTGCAACAGTACTTAAAGTAGAAATTTGCTTTATTATACTAACGGATCTCACCAGTCTTCTATTAAGTTTTGTGTGGATGAAGTGTTCGAACATCGAGGAGGTCTCGATATGAGGAGAAGGAGGAGAGGCAAGAGTTCAAGCTTAGGGATGCCCAAGGAAACCCAAGTAAATATCCAAGGAGACTCAAGCGTCTAAGCTTGGGGATGCCCCGGAAGGCATCCCATCTTTCTTCAACAAGTATCGGTATGTTTTCGTTTTCGTTTCGTTCATGTGATATGAGTAAATCTTGGAGCATCTTTTGTGTTTAGTTTTCACTTTTCTTTTATGCAGCATGCTGGTATGAGGTAGTCCATGGTTGATTTATATAATGCTCATTGCACTTCACTTATATCTTTTGAGTATGGCTTTATAGAATGCTTCATGTGCTTCACTTATATCATTTGAAGTTTGGATTGCCTGTTTCTCTTCACTTAGAAAACCATTATTTGAAGAATGCTCTTTTGATTCACTTATATTTCTTAGAGCATGGTCTTTTGTAGAAATAATTAAACTCTCTTGCTTCACTTATATCTATTTAGAGAGTCAACAGGAATTGGCCATTCACATGGTTAGTCATAAAATCCTACATAAAACTTATGGATCACTGAATATGATATGTTTGATTCCTTGCAATAGTTTTGCGATATAGAGATGATAATATGTGGGAGGTACTAGTGGATGATCGTGTTTAGTAAGATATTGGTGTTAAGGTTTGTGATTTCCGAAGCATGCACGTATAGTCTCCCGTTATGCTAGGAAGTTGGAGCACAATTTATTCTTGATTGTCTATCTTTGTGTGAAGGTCGGGGGCGCGCGATGGTTAACTCCTACCAACCTCCCCCCTAGGAGCATGTGTAGTAATACTTTGCTTCGAGGGCTAATAAAATTTTGCAATAAGTATGTGAGTTCTTTATGACTAATGTGAGTCCATGGATTATACGCACTCTTACATTTCCGCAATTTGCTAGCCTCTACGGTACCGTGCATTGCCCTTTCTCACCTCGAGAGTCGGTGCAAACTTCGCCGGTGCATCCAAACCCCGTGATATGATACGCTCTATCACACATAAGCCATATTATATCTTCCTCAAAACAGCCACCATACCTACCTATTATGGCATTTCCATAGCCATTCCGAGATATATTGCCATGCAACTTCCACCGCTTCCGTTTTGATGACTTGAGCATTCATTGTCATATTGCATTACATGATCGTATGATAGCTAGCATGATGTTTCCATAGCTTGTCCATTTTTTGACATCTTTGCTATGCTAGATCATTGCATTCATATAGAGTCATACTTTGTTCTACTATCGTTGTAATATTGAGTTGTAAGTAAATAGAAGTGTGATGATCATCATTATTCATTATTAGAGCATGTCCCAGTGATGAAAGGATGATGGAAACTATGATTCCCCCACAAGTCGGGATGAGGCTCCGGACAAAAAAAAAAGAGAAAAAAAGGAGAAAAAGAAAAAAAAGAAAAAAAGAAAGAAAAAGGGGCATGCTAATTCCACACTTGTGCTTCAAAGTAGCACCATATTTTCATATAGAGAGTCTCTTGTGTTGTCACTTTCATATACTAGTGGGAATTTTTCATTATAGTTAGATGCATACCCACTTAGTTTTTATATTGAGCTTTCATACACTTACAGCTCTTAGTGCATCCGTTGCATGGCAATCCCTACTCCTCACATTGATATCTATTGATGGGCATCTCCATAGCCCGTTGATACGCTGAGTTGATGCGAGACTTTCTTCTCTACTTTTACCCCTTTGAAACTACCACCATATTCTATTCCACCCATAGTGCTATATCCATGGCTTGCGCTCATGTATTGCGTGAGAGTTAAAAATGCTGAAGCGCGTTAAAAAGTATGAACCAATTGCTTGGCTGACACCGGGGTAGTACATGATTTATACTTTGTGTTAAGAAGACAGAGCATGACAAGGCTATATGATTTTGTAGGGATAGCGTTCTTTAGCCTTGATATTTTGAAAGACATGATTGTTTGTTGGGATGCCTGAGTATTAATGTCTTTATGTCAAAACTAGACTATTGCTTTGAATCACTTGTGTCTTAATATTCATGCCATGATTAGATAGATGATCAAGATTATGCTAGGTAGCATTCCACATCAAAAATTATCTTTTTTATCATTTACCTACTCGAGGACGAGCAGGAATTAAGCTTGGGGATGCTGATACGTCTCCATTGTATCTATAATTTTTGATTGTTTCATGCCAATATTATACAACTTTCACATATTTTTGGCAACATTTTATATGATTTATTGGACTAACATATTGATCCAGTGCCCAGTGCCAGATCCTGTTTGTTGCATGTTTTTTGTTTCGCAGAATATCCATATCAAACGAAGTCCAAATGCGATAAAAATTTACGGAGATTTTTTTGGAATATTTGTGAATTTTGAGAAGTGGAATCATCGCAAACAGAGGCCCACAACCCCCAAACACGGCCTGGTGGGTTGTGCCCACCTCGTACATCGGTTGGAGCTCTCCTTCGGGCGCAAGGAAGCTAATTTTTGGATAAAAATCCCCTCGAAATTTCAGCCCGATCAGAGTTACGGATCTCCGGGAATATAAGAAATGGTTTTCGGCCAGAAAGCAGGAACGCGAAACAGAAGAGAACAGAGAGGGAGATCCAATCTAGGAGGGGCTCCTGCCCCTCCGCCTCCATGGAGGCCATGGACCAGAGGGGGAACTCTCCTCCCATCTAGGGGGAGGCCAAGGAAGAAGAAGAAGGAGGGGTGCTCTCTCCCCCTCTCTCCCGGTGGCGTCGGAACGCCGCCGGGGCAATCATCGTGACGGCGATCTTCACCAACAACTTCGCCGCCGTCAACACCAACTCTCTCGCCCTCTATGCAGCGGTGTAACACCTCTCTTCCCCGCCGTAATCTCTACTTAAACATGGTGCTCAAATCCATATATTATTTCCCAATGATATTTGGCTATCCTATGATGTTTGAGTAGATCTCTTTTGTCCTATGGGTTAATTGTGGTATGATGTTATGGATGTGAGTTGTATGTTGATATGGTGCTGTCCTATGGTGCCCTCCATGTCACGCAAACGTGAGGGATCCCCGCTGTAGGGTGTTGCAATATGTTCATGATTTGCATATGGTGGGTTGCTTGAGTGTCCGAAACATAAACCCGAGTAGGTGGGTTGTTGCGTATGGGAGTAAACAGGACTTGATACTTAATGCTATGGTTGGGTTTTACCTTAATGATCTTTGGTAGTTGCGGATGCTTGCTAGAGTTCCAATCATAAGTGCATATGATCCAAGTACGGAAAGTGTGTTAGCGTATGCCTCTCCCTCATTGCATATGACAAGTATCTATCATATTATATTCAATTGCCTAGGGACAATCTTTCTCTTGCGTTACACACAAAGCTTTCTACTAAGTTATTTACTTTTATTGTTCTTTTATTAAAACATCACCTAACTTTTATTTCCACGTTCTTTATTATCTTGCAAAGTACTTCTAGTTTATTCCCGCAAAGTAGTTTCATACTTGTTCTAGGTAAAGCAAGCATTAGCGTGCGTAGAGTTGTATCGGTGGTCGATAGAACTTGAGGGAATATTTGTTCTACCTTTAGCTCCTCGTTGGGTTCGACACTCTTACTTATCGAAAAAGGCTACAAACGATCCCCTACACTTGTTATCAATGCTCTTGTGAAGGCAAGAAAGGAAGCAACCGAGGTGAGGAGGATGGCAAGGAGCCAAGATGCGATGGCCGAGGAGAGGAGGGTGGTGTCCGAGGAGAGGAAGATGGCATTGGAGGAGAAGAAATTGACCTTGAAGGAGCGAGCTAGATTACTGGAATGGGAGAAACACTTGTTCTTCGTGGACACATCTACCTTTGATGATAGGCAAAAGGAGTTCATCAATCTTTCCCGTGATGAAGTTTTGGTCCAAAAAAGATCCATGGACATGGAAGGCTTCGGAGGCATGGGAGCTACCATGGGAGGCTTGGAAACAGGCATGGGTGGCTTTGGAGCTATCATGGGTGGCCTGGGATGTTGGAAATATGCCCTAGAGGCAATAATAAATTGGTTATTATTATATTTCCTTGTTCATGATAATCGTTTATTATCCATGCTATAATTGTATTGATTGGAAACTCAAATACATGTGTGGGTACATAGACAACACTTTGTCCCTAGTAAGCCTCTAGTTAACTAGCTCGTTGATCAAAAGATGGTGAAGGTTTCCTAGCCATGGACATGAGATGTCATTTGATAACGGGATCACATCATTAGGAGAATGATGTGATGGACAAGACCCAAACTATAAACGTAGCATATGATCGTGTCAGTTTATTGCTATTGTTTTCTGCATGTCAAGTATCTGTTCCTATGACCATGAGATCATGCAATTCACTGACACCGTAGGAGTGCCTTGTGTGTATCAAACGTCACAACGTAACTGGGTGACTATAAAGGTGCTCTACAGGTATCTCTGAGGGTGTCTGTTGGGTTGGCATGGATCAAGACTGGGATTTGTTACTCCGTGTGACGGAGAGGTATCTCAGGGCCCACTCGGTAATACAACATCACAATGAGCCTTGCAAGCAATGTGACTAAAGTGTTAGCCACGAGATCTTGTATTACAGAACGAGTAAAGAGACTTGCCGGTAACGAGATTGAACTAGGTATAGAGATACCGACGATCGAATCTCGGGCAAGTAACATACCGAAGAACAAAGGGAACAGCGTACGGGATTAACTGAATCCTTGACATAGAGGTTCGACCGATATAGATCTTCGTAGAATATGTAGGAACCAATATGGGCATCCAGGTCCCGCTATTGGTTATTGGCCGTAGAGGTGTCTCGGTCATGTCTACATAGTTCTCGAACCCGCAGGGTCTACACACTTAACGTTTGGTGACGATTAGTATAGTTGAGTTATTGTGTTGGTGACCGAAGGTTGTTCGGAGTCCCGGATAAGATCCCGGACATGACAAGGATCTTCGGAAGAGTCCGGAGGTAAAGATTGATATATGTGATAATAGTGTTTTGATCTCCGGAAGGGTTCCGGAATTCACCGAAAGGGGTTCCGGGTGTTTACCGAAGTGTTCGGGTGCAGCAACACTTTATATGGACCAAAGGGGTAAAGCCCACGAGGTATTGGAAAGTGCAAAAAGGAAGTTTTGCTGCTGCCTTAAGCGGTACTACCGCTGGTAAGGCAGTACTACCGCGTAAGCGGTACTACCGCTTGTGTGAAGCGGTACTACCGCTCAAGCGGTACTACCGCTTGTACGCGGTACTGCTGGAATCCGAGTTGGACTCTTTCCGTGCGGGCCAAACCAACCTTGTGCGGGCAAAACCGACCTTGTGGAGGCTTTCTCTCCAAGTTTAGACCCCAGGGCTCAACATATAAATAGAGGGGCAGGGCTAGCACACGGGATACATCAAGATTTCCCAAGCCGTGTGCCGGCAACCCTAACCCTCTAGTTCCTCCCGTCATAATCTCCGTAGCGCTTGGCGAAGCCCTACAGAGATTGTTCCTCACCACCATCACCACGCCGTCGTGCTGCCGGAACTCATCCACTACTTCACCATCGCTCGGTGGATCGAGGAGGTGAAGGCGTCATCAAGCCGTACGTGTGTTGAACGCGGAGGTGCCGTCCGTTCGGCGCTAGATCGTGTTTGGATCGAGGGACGACTTGCGATTTGGATCGCGAAGATGTTCGACTACATCAACCGCGTTTCTTAACGCTTCCGCTTAGCGATCTACAAGGGTATGTAGATTCACTCTCCCTCTCGTAGATGCTCATCACCATGGATAGATCTTGCGTGTGCGTAGGAAATTTTTTGTTTCCCATGCGACGTTCCCCAACAGTGGTATCAGAGCTAGGTCTATGTGTAGATGAGATCTCGAGTAGAACACAAACGAGTTGTGGGCGTGGGTGTATACATATTGCTTGCCGTTACTAGTTGATACTTGATTCGGCGGTATTGTGAGATGAAGCGGCCCGGACCGACATTACGCGTACGCTTACGCGAGACAGGTTTCACCGCGACGTGCACTCGTTGCATAAAGGTGACTGGCGGGTGTCTGTCTCTCTCACTTTAGTTGAATCGATTTCAATGAAGAGGGTTCTTTTAGAAGATCAAAAAGCAATCACTACACCACGTTGTGGTTTTGCGTAGGTAAGAATCGTTCTTGCTAGATACCCGTAGCAGCCACGTAAAACTTGCAACAACAATTAGAGGACGTCTAACTTGTTTTTGCAGGGTATGTTGTGATGTGATATGGCCAATTACATGATGAGATATATGTGATGTATGAGATGATCATGTGTTGTATAGAATATCACGACTTGCATGTCGATGAGTACGGCAACTGGCAGGAGCCATAGAGTTGTCTTTAATTATTTTCGCCGTTTTTGCTTTACTTTATCACTATGAGTTAGCAATAGTCGTGGAAGCAACAGTCGGCGCGACAACCTCATGGCGACACGTTGATGGAGATCAAGATGATGGAGATCATGGTGTCATGCCAGTGACGATGGAGATCATGCCGGTGCTTTGGAGATGGAGATCAAAAGCACAAGTTCATGGCCATATCATGTCACTTATGATTTGCATGTGATGTTAATCCTTTTATGCATCTTGTTTTGCTTAGGACGACGGTAGCATTATAAGGTGATCCCACACTTAAATTTCAAGATAAATTGTGTTCTCCCCGAGTGTGCACCGTTGCGAAAGTTCGTCGTTTCGAGACACCACGTGATGATCGGGTGTGATAGACTCTACGTTCACATACAACGGGTGCAAGCCAGTGTTGCACATGCGGAACACTCGGGTTAAACTTGACGAGCCTAGCATGTACAGACATGGCCTCGGAACACAAGAGACCGAAAGGTCGAACATGAGTCATATAGTAGATATGATCAACATGAAGATGTTCACCATTGAAACCACCTCAACTCACGTGATGATCGGACTTGAGTTGGTGGATTTGGATCATGTTACACTCGAATGACCGGAGGGATGTCAATCTGAGTGGGAGTTTTAAGTAATATGATTAACTAAACTCATTATCTTGAACAATAGTCTAAATTGTCTTTGCAATATTTATGTTGTAGATCATGGCTCGCGCAGTAGCACCCCTGAATTTTAATGCGTTCCTAGAGAAAGCTAAGTTGAAAGATGATGGAAGTAACTTTGTGGACTGGGCCCGTAATCTAAGGATTATCCTTACGGCTTCCCAGAAGGCTTATGTCCTTGATGCACCGCTTGGTGATCCACCCGCTCCAGTTGAGTCTCTAGACGTTGTGAATGCCTGGCAGGCTCGTTCTGAAGATTACTCAATAGTTCAATGTGCAATATTGTATGGCTTAGAACCGGGACTTCAAAGACGTTTTGAACGTCATGGAGCATATGAGATGTTCCAGGATTTGAAGTTTATCTTTCAGAAGAATGCTCGGATCGAGAGGTATGAGATCTCCGATAAGTTCTATGCTTGCAAGATGGAGGAGAACGGGTCTATCAGTGATCACATACTCAGAATGTCTGGGTACTCCACCCGTCTGGCTGAATTGGGGATGCCCCTTCCGCCAGAGGCTATCACTGACAGAGTTCTTCAATCATTGCCACCTAGCTACAAGAGCTTCGTGTTGAACTATAACATGCACGGGATGAACAAGTCAGTCGCCGAGCTGTTTGCGATGCTGAAAGCCGTTGAGTCTGAAATTCAGAAGGAGCATCAAGTGTTGATGGTCAATAAAACCACTAGTTTCAAGAAAAATGGCAAGGGTACGAAGGGTAACTCGAAGAAGAGTGGCAAAGCAGTTGCTCCTCCCGTGAAGAAACCCAAGGCTGGACCCAAACTAGAAACTGTGTGCTTTCATTGCAAGGGAACTGGACACTGGAAGCGGAACTGCCCCAAGTATTTGGCTGACAAGAAGGCGGCCAACAACAAACAAGGTATATATGATATACATGTTATTGATGTGTACCTTACCAACTCTCGTTGTAGTGCTTGGGTATTTGATACCGGTGCAGTTGCTCTTATTTGCAACTCAAAACAGGAACTGCGGAATAGACGGAGGCTGGCAAAGGACGAAGTGACGATGCGCGTGGGAAATGGTTCCAAGGTTGATGTGATCGCCGTTGGCACGCTCGCTCTTCGATTACCATCGGGATTAGTGATGAACCTGAATAAATGTTATTTGGTGCCTGCGTTAAGCATGAACATTATATTTGGATCTTGTTTATTGCGAGACGGTTACTCATTTAAATCAGAGAATAATGGTTGTTCTATTTATATGACTAATATCTTTTATGGTCATGCACCCGATGTGAGGGGTTTATTCTTATTGAATCTCGATAGTAATGATACACATGTTCATAACATTGATGCCAAAAGATGTAGAATTGATAATGATAATACCACTTTCTTGTGGCACTGCCGTTTAGGTCATATTGGCGTAAAACGCATGAGGAAGCTCCATGCTGATGGACTTTTGGAGTCACTTGATTTTGAATCACTTGACACATGTGAGCCATGCCTCATGGGCAAGATGACTAAAACGCCGTTCTCTGGAACAATGGAACGGGCAAGTGACTTGTTGGAAATCATACATACTGATGTGTGCGGTCCGATGAGCATTGAGGCGCGCGGTGGTTATCGTTACTTTCTCACCTTCACTGATGACTTAAGTAGATATGGTTATATTTACTTAATGAAACACAAGTCTGAAACATTTGAAAAGTTCAAACAATTTCAGAGTGAAGTTGAGAATCATCGTAACAAGAAGATTAAATTCCTACGATCTGATCGAGGAGGAGAATATCTGAGTTATGAGTTTGGCAGTCACTTAAGACAATGTGGAATTGTTTCACAACTAACACCGCCTGGAACACCACAGCGTAATGGTGTGTCCAAACGTCGTAATCGAACCTTATTGGATATGGTGCGATCTATGATGTCTCTTGCCGATTTGCCACTATCGTTTTGGGGTTATGCATTAGAGACAGCTGCATTCACTTTAAATAGGGCACCATCGAAATCCGTTGAGACGACGCCATATGAACTTTGGTTTGGCAAGAAGCCAAAGCTGTCGTTTCTTAAAGTTTGGGGATGTGATTCTTATGTCAAAAAGCTTCAGCCTGAAAAGCTGGAACCCAAAGCGGAGAAATGCGTCTTCATAGGATACCCAAAAGAGACAGTTGGGTATACCTTCTACCTCAGATCCGAAGGCAAAGTGTTTTTCGCTAAAAACGGAACATTTCTTGAGAAAGAGTTTCTCTCGAAAGAATTGAGTAGGAGGAAGATAGAACTTGATGAGGTTATTGAACCTTTACATCAACCTGAGAGTAGCACAGTATAGAAAGATGTTTCTGTAGAGCCTGCATCAGTTGAAGAGGAAGTTAATGATGATGATCATGAACCTTCGAACCAAGTTGCTATCGAACCTCGTAGGTCGACAAGGACGCGTACTGCTCCTCAGTGGTATGGCAACCCTGTCTTAGAGGTCATGTTGTTGGACAACGATGAACCTACGAGCTATGGAGAAGCGATGATGGGCCTGGATTCCGAGAAGTGGTTAGAGGCCATGAAATCCGAGATGGGATCCATGTATGAAAACAAAGTATGGACTTTGGAAGTATTACCTGAAGGGCGTAAGGCCATTCAGAACAAATGGATCTTTAAGAGGAAGACGGACGCAGACGGTAATGTCACCGTCTATAAAGCTCGACTTGTGGCAAAAGGTTTTTCATAAGTTCAAGGAGTTGACTACGATGAGACCTTCTCACCCGTAGCGATGCTTAATTCCGTCAGAATCATGTTAGCAATAGCTGCCTTTTTCGATTATGAAATTTGGCAGATGGATGTCAAAACAGCGTTCCTTAACGGTTTCCTTAAGGAAGAGTTGTATATGATGCAACCAGAAGGTTTTGTCAATCCAGAGAATGCTGACAAAGTTTGCAAACTCCAGCGATCCATTTATGGACTGGTGCAAGCATCTCGGAGTTGGAATCTTCGCTTTGATGAGGTGATCAAAGCGTTCGAGTTTATACAAGTTTACGGAGAAGCTTGTATTTACAAGAAAGTGAGTGGGAGCTCTATAGCGTTTCTAATATTATATGTGGATGACATATTACTGATTGGAAACAATATAGAAATGTTGGAAAGCGTGAAGGAATATTTGAACAAGAGTTTTTCAATGAAGGACCTAGGAGAAGCCGCTTTCATATTAGGCATCAAGATCTATAGAGATAGATCAAGACGTTTAATAGGACTTTCACAAAGCACATACCTTGATAAGATTTTGAAGAAGTTCAAAATGTATCAGTCCAAGAAGGGGTTCTTGCCTGTTTTGCAAGGTGTGAAGTTGAGTAAGACTCAATGCCCAGTGACTGCAGGAGATAGAGAAAAGATGAGTGTCATCCCCTATGCTTCAGCCATAGGCTCTGTCATGTATGCAATGCTGTGCACAAGACCCGATGTCAGCCTTGCCATAAGTATGGTCGGAAGTTTTCAAAGTGATCCAGGAATGGAACACTGGACGGCAGTCAAGAATATCCTGAAGTACCTGAAAAGGACTAAGGACATGTTTCTCGTTTATGGAGGTGATCAAGAGGTCGTCGTAAAGGGTTACGTCGATGCAAGCTTTGACACTGATCCGGATGACTCTAAGTCACAAACCGAATACGTATTTATTCTTAATGGGGGTGCGGTTAGCTGGTGCAGTTCCAAGCAAAGCGTGGTAGCTGATTCTACATGCGAAGCGGAGTACATCGCTACCTCGGAGGCGGCGAAGAAAGGTGTCTGGATGAAGGAGTTCATGACAGATCTTGGAGTAGTGCCTAGTGCGCTTAACCCAATGACTCTATTTTGTGATAATACTGGTGCCATTGCTCTAGCCAAGGAACCAAGATTTCACAAGAGGACCAGACACATAAAGCGACGTTTCAATTCCATCCGCGATTACATCAAGGAGGACGACATAAATATTTGCAAAGTACACACGGATCTGAATGTTGCAGATCCAATGACTAAACCTCTTCCAAGGGCTAAACATGAACAACACCAGAACTGCATGGGTGTTCGATTCATTACAATGTAAATCACATAGTGATGTGAACTAGATTATTGACTCTAGTGCAAGTGGGAGACTGTTGGAAATATGCCCTAGAGGCAATAATAAATTGGTTATTATTATATTTCCTTGTTCATGATAATCGTTTATTATCCATGCTATAATTGTATTGATTGGAAACTCAAATACATGTGTGGGTACATAGACAACACTTTGTCCCTAGTAAGCCTCTAGTTAACTAGCTCGTTGATCAAAAGATGGTGAAGGTTTCCTAGCCATGGACATGAGATGTCATTTGATAACGGGATCACATCATTAGGAGAATGATGTGATGGACAAGACCCAAACTATAAACGTAGCATATGATCGTGTCAGTTTATTGCTATTGTTTTCTGCATGTCAAGTATCTGTTCCTATGACCATGAGATCATGCAATTCACTGACACCGTAGGAGTGCCTTGTGTGTATCAAACGTCACAACGTAACTGGGTGACTATAAAGGTGCTCTACAGGTATCTCCGAGGGTGTCTGTTGGGTTGGCATGGATCAAGACTGGGATTTGTTACTCCGTGTGACGGAGAGGTATCTCAGGGCCCACTCGGTAATACAACATCACAATGAGCCTTGCAAGCAATGTGACTAAAGTGTTAGCCACGAGATCTTGTATTACAGAACGAGTAAAGAGACTTGCCGGTAACGAGATTGAACTAGGTATAGAGATACCGACGATCGAATCTCGGGCAAGTAACATACCGAAGAACAAAGGGAACATCGTACGGGATTAACTGAATCCTTGACATAGAGGTTCGACCGATATAGATCTTCATAGAATATGTAGGAACCAATATGGGCATCCAGGTCCCGCTATTGGTTATTGGCCGTAGAGGTGTCTCGGTCATGTCTACATAGTTCTCGAACCCGCAGGGTCTACACACTTAACGTTTGGTGACGATTAGTATAGTTGAGTTATTGTGTTGGTGACCGAAGGTTGTTCGGAGTCCCGGATAAGATCCCGGACATGACAAGGATCTTCGGAAGAGTCCGGAGGTAAAGATTGATATATGTGATAATAGTGTTTTGATCTCCGGAAGGGTTCCGGAATTCACCGGAAGGGGTTCCGGGTGTTTACCGAAGTGTTCGGGTGCAGCAACACTTTATATGGGCCAAAGGGGTAAAGCCCACGAGGTATTGGAAAGTGCAAAAAGGAAGTTTTGCTGCTGCCTTAAGCGGTACTACCGCTGGTAAGGCAGTACTACCGCGTAAGCGGTACTACCGCTTGTGTGAAGCGGTACTACCGCTTGTACGGTACTGCTGGAATCCGAGTTGGACTCTTTCCGTGCGGGCCAAACCGACCTTGTGCGGGCAAAACCGACCTTGTGGAGGCTTTCTCTCCAAGTTTAAACCCCAGGGCTCAACATATAAATAGAGGGGCAGGGCTAGCACACGAGATACATCAAGATTTCCCAAGCCGTGTGCCGGCAACCCTAACCCTCTAGTTCCTCCCATCATAATCTCCGTAGCGCTTGGCGAAGCCCTGCAGAGATTGTTCCTCACCACCATCACCATGCCGTCGTGCTGCCGGAACTCATCCACCACTTCACCATCGCTCGCTGGATCGAGGAGGTGAAGGCGTCATCAAGCCGTACGTGTGTTGAACCCAGAGGTGCCCTCCGTTCGGCGCTAGATCATGTTTGGATCGAGGGACGACTTGCGATTTGGATCGCGAAGACGTTCGACTACATCAACCGCGTTTCTTAACGCTTCCGCTTAGCGATCTACAAGGGTATGTAGATTCACTCTCCCTCTCGTAGATGCTCATCACCATGGATAGATCTTGCGTGTGCGTAGGAATTTTTTTGTTTCCCATGCGACGTTCCCCAACATGGGAGGCATGGGAGCATCTATGAGAGGCATGGGTGGCTTCGGAGCTACCATGGGAGGCTTGGGGGGCATGAGCGCATCTACGGGAGGCATTGGTGGCTTCAGAGCTACCATGGGAGGCATGAGTTTTGGTTTTCTCATGGGAGGCATGGGAGCACCTCCGGGTGACGTGGGTGGACGCATGGATTCTGGTGTGCCTCACAGAGCTTCGCATGATGCCGTTGAAGATGGTCACATGGATGGACGCATGGCTCGCAATGATGAATCGGACGAAGAATCGGAAGAAGACGAGGCATGATTGTTCATGTGCCATTTGTTTGTGTGAACTTTTATTCATGAACTTGGTTGGGTGATTTTGAACTATGCCATGCAATTGAACTATGCTATGTTGCTCGAATGCACACTTTTTTTATGTTTGAAAGATCATATTGTCTGGCTGCTGACATGGCTTGAGACCGCGTCGGTATTTCCCCAAAGAGGAAGGGATGATGCTGTTGGAAATATGCCCTAGAGGCAATAATAAATAGGTTATTATCATATTTCCTTGTTCAAGATAAACGTCTATTATCCATGCTAGAATTGTATTGATCGGAAACTTAGATACATGTGTGGGTACATAGACAACACTGTGTCCCTAGTGAGCCTCTAATATACTAGCTCGTTGATCAAAGATGGTCGAGGTTTCCTGGCCATGGACATGAGTTGTCATTTGATAACGGGATCACATCATTAGGAGAATGATGTGATGGACAAGACCCAAACTATGAACGTAGCATATGATCGTGTCAAGTTTCTTGCTATTGTTTTTCTGCATGTCAAGTATCTGTTCCTATGACCATGAGATCATGCAACTCACTGACACCGGAGGAGTACCTTGTGTGTATCAAACGTCACAACGTAACTAGGTGACTATAAAGATGCTCTACAGGTATCTCCAAGGGTGTCTGTTGGGTTGGCGTGGATCGAGACTGGGATTTGTCACTCCGTATGACGGAGAGGTATCTCTGGGCCAACTCGGTAATACAGCATCACAAGAAGCTTTCAAGCAATGTGACTAAGGAGTTAGTCACGGGATCTTGTATTATGGAACGAGTAAAGAGACTTGCCGGTAATGAGATTGAACTAGGTATGGGGATACTGACGATCGAATCTCGGGCAAGTAACATACCGCTGGACAAAGGGAACTGCATACGGGATTGATTGAATCCTTGGCATCGTGGTTCGACCGATAAAGATCTTCATGGAATATGTAGGAACCAATATGGGCATCCAGGTCCCGCTATTGGTTATTGACCGGAGAGGTGTCTCGGTCATGTCTACATGATTCTTGAACCCGTAGGGTCCACACGCTTAACGTTCAGTGACGCTAGAGTAGTATTGGGATATGTACGTTGGTGACCGAATTTTGCTTGGAGTCCCGAATGAGATCTCGGACATCACGAGGAGCTCTGGAATGGTCCGGAGGTAAAGATTTATATATGGGAAGTCATATTTTGGCTACCGGAAAAGTTTTGGGTTTTGCCGGTATTGTACCGGGAAGCTTCCGGAAGGTTCTGGAGGGTTCCGGAAGAGTCCAGAAGGATCCCTCCAGCCCCTAAGGCATGCATGGGCTGTAGGGGGGCATCCTAGCCTTATTGGGCCAGGGGCACCAGCCCCACAAGGCCCATGCGCAAGGGAAAGGGGAAACCCTAAGTGGGAGGGAGTCCACTTGCCTTGGGAGGCAAGTTTCCTCCCTAGCCGCCGGCCCTCCTTGGAGGAGGGGCCTAGGGCTGCGACCAAACCCTGCCCCTTGCCTCCTATATATAGTAGAGGAGAGGGGGAGGGCTGGACACAACAATCCCACGCCCCGGTGGCCGCCCTACCTCTCTTCCTAGATCATTTTCTCCTCAGATCGCATCTACGGTAGCGCTTGGCGAAGCCCTGCCGGGATTGCTCCACCACCATCTCCAACATGCCGTCGTGCTGGTTAAGATCCCATCTACTTCTCCTCCCACGCTTTCTGGATCAAGAACGAGGAGACTTCATCGAGCCACACGTGTGCGGAACGCGGAGGTGCCGTCCGTTCGGCACTAGATCGATATCGGATCGGATCGCGATTGGATCGTGAAGAGTACGACTACATCAACCGCGTTATATACGCTTCCGCTTAGCGATCTACAAGGGTATGTAGACACACTCCCCCTCTCGTAGCTATGCATCTCCAAGGATAGATCTTGCGTGTGCGTAGGAATTTTTTTGTTTCCCATGCAACGTTCCCCAACAGTGGCATCATGAGCTAGGTCTATGCGTAGATGATATGCACGAGTAGAACACAAAAGAGTTTGTGGGCGTTGATGTTCAGATTGCTTACTTTCTTAGTCTTATCTTGATTCGGCGGTATTGTGGGATGAAGCGGCTCGGACCAACCTTACTCGTCCACGTACGAGAGACCAGTTCCATCGACTGACATGTAACTTTGTTACATAAGATGGCTGGCGGGTGTCTGTCTCTCCCACCTTAGTTGAATCGGATTCGACAAAGGCGGTCCTTGTAGAAGGTTAAATAGCAACTTGTATATCACCTTTGTGGTTTTGCGTAGGTAAGAATCGTTCTTGCTAGATACCCATAGCATCCACGTAACACATGAAACAACAAATTAGAGGACATCTAACTTGTTTTTGCAGGGTATGTTGTGATATGATATGGCCAAAGACATGATGATATATATTTGATGTATGAGATGATCATGTTTTGTAATAGTTTATATCAACTTGCATGTTGATGCATACGGCAACCGGCAGGAGCCATAGGGTTGTCTTTAATTATTATGTGGCCTGCGTGTCACTCATTAAGCGCTATGTAATGCTTTACTTTATCGCTAAGTGGTAGCAATAGTATTAGAAGCATGGTTGGCGTGACAACCCCGATGGCAACACGATGATGGAGATCATGATGATGGAGATCATGGTGTCATGTGACGTGCTTGGACTGTGTCGGTATTTCCCCAAAGAGTAAGGGATGATGCAGCACAGCGACGGTAAGTATTTCCCTCAGTTATGAAACCAAGGTTATCGAACCAGTAGGAGGATCACCAACACCCAATAAGCAGCACCTGCACACAAACAACAAATACTTGCAACCTGACGCGAAAGAGAGGTTGTCAATCTCTCTACGGTAAATAGATAGATTAGGTAGTGATAGATAGGAGAGATAGATCTCTCAAGAACACAAATAAAAAGAGTAAATATGCAACAATATATTTTTGGGTTTTTGGTTTTGTAGATCTGAAAACAAAGATTGCAAAAAACGTAGATCGGAAAGCAATATGATAGAAAAGTAGACCCGGGGGCCGTAGGGTTCACTAGTGGCTTCTCTCATGAGTATAGCGCACGGTGGGTGAACAAATTACTGTTGGGCAATTGATAGAAAATCGAATAGTCATGACGATATCCAAGGCGATGATCATTATATAGGCATCACGTCCAAGATAGATAGACCGACTCCTGCCTGCATCTACCTCTATTACTCCACACATCGACCGCTATCCAACATGCATCTAGTGTATTAAGTTCATGGAAAAACGAAGTAATGTAATAAGAACGATGACATGATGTAGACAAGATCTATTCATGTAGGAATAGACCCCATCTTGTTATCCTTAATAGCAACGATACATGCGTGTCTTGCTGCCCCTTCTGTCACTGGGAAAGAACACCGCAAGATCGAACCCATCACAAAGCACCTCTTCCCATGCCAAGAAAAATCGATCTAGTTGGCCTAACTAAACCAAAGATTCGAAGAAGAAATACTAGGCTATAAGTAATCATGCATATAAGAGATCAAAGAAGACTCAAATAATATTCATGGATAGAAACTGATCATGAACTCAAAATTCATCGGATCCCAACAAACACACCGCAAACGTTTACATCAAATAGATCTCCAAGAGACCATTGTATTGAGAATCATAAGAGAGAGAGAAGAAGCCATCTATCTACTGCCTACGGACCCGTAGGTCTATGGTGGACTGCTCACGCATCATCGGAGAGGCACCAATGAGGAAGATGAACCCCTCCGTGATGGTGTTTAGATTGGATCTCGAGGTTCTGGAACTTGCGGCGGCTGGAATTGTGTTTCGTCGACTCCTCTAGGTTTTTTGGATTTTCTGGGAATTTATAGGCACGATAGTCGGTTGAGGGGGTGCCCATCCCCCACCAGGCCGCGCCAGGGGGCCTTTGACGCGCCCAGGTGGGTGATGGCCACCCTGGGGCCCCTCTTCTGGTGTTCTTTGGCCCATCTTCTTTCTTCTGGTCCAGAAAAAATCCACAAAAATCCCCGCAGTGTTTGGGCTCCGTTTGGTACTGATTTTCTGCGAAGTAAAAAACAAGTAAAAATAGCAACTGGCACTTTGGCACTATGTCAATAGGTTAGTCCCAAAAAATGATATAAAGTTGTAATAAAATGATTGTAAAACATCCAAGAATGATAATATAACAGCATGGAACAAGCAAAAATTATAGATACGTTGGAGACGTATCAGCATCCCCAAGCTTAATTCCTACTCGTCCTCTAGTAGGTAAATGATAAAAACAGAATTTTTGATGTGGAGTGCTGCCTAACATGTTTATCATATTCTTTTGTTCTTTGTATAGCATGGACATTTGGACTTGTAAATGGTTTAAAGCAATAGTCTAGTTTTAACATAATGACTTAAATACTCAAGCATGTCAACAAGCAACCATGTCTTTCAAAATATCAACACTAAAGAAAGTTATCCCTAGCCCATCATGCTCAATCATTGATCCATTCATGAAACACACTCAAATATTAGCTATGCCCAATGCTCAAGTACGATCATAGTGCCCCCTAGTTGGTGCTTATAAGAGAAGATGGAGACTCAAAGTAAAAATAAAAATTGGATAAAGTAAATAGATAGACCCTTCGCAGAGGGAAGTAGGGATTTGTAGAGGTGACAGAGCTCATAGTTTTAAATTGAGAGAGAAAAAATATTTTGGGTGGCATGCTTTTCCTGTCAACGAAAACGATAAAGTACTTCACAATACTTTCCATGCTAGATATATCATAGGTGGTTCCCAAACAGAAAATAAAGTTTATTCCTTTTTCCACCAAACTTTCACTTTCCATGGCAGGCCGTATCCACGGTTGCCTTCCATACCAACACTTTCCAAGGAATTTATTATTTGACAACATAAAGTAAATATTTTTTCTTTTTCATTTCGGGAATGGGCATCCCTATTACCGCCGCACTCTCGTGCAATGACAAGTGAACAAATAGTCATCTTGAGAATAACACATCTAGCATGGAAAAATATTGGACACGCCCCACCGTTTCATGAGTGGTACGGGCACACAAAAGAGAAAATTTATTTTGAAAATTTAGAGATGGCACATACAAATCTGCTTGGAACGGCATGGAAATACCGCATATAGGTAGGTATGGTGGACTCATAAGGCAAAACTTGGTTTAAGGATTTTGGATGCACAAGTAGTATTTCTACTTAGTACAAATGAAGGCTAGCAAATATATTGGGAAGCAACCAAACCAAGAAACGAAAAATTACATAAGTGAGCATTGAACATAACTAACACCGAATCATGCACCACAAGTAGGATGTAACTTCATTGCATAATTATTGACTTTCGTGCATGCATAGGGAATCACAAACCTTAACACCAATATTCCTACTAAGCATAATTACTCACTAGCATGACTCACATATTACTATCATCATGTTTCAAAACTATTACAAGGAATCAAGTTAAATTTGTCCAATGATCTTCATGAAAGTTTTTATTATATCCTCCTTGGATATTTATCACTTTGGGACTAGTTTCATATATTGCCATTGCTTTTTGGCAAGCTCAAACAAATTTAAGTGAAGCACATGAGCATAAAGATTTCATCTCTCAAAAAGGTATAAGTGAAGCATGAGAGGATTTGTTCAAAAAAATTCTAACTCTCAAATTAATCTAAGTGAAGCATGAGAGTATTTCTACAAAAGTTTCCAAGCACACCATGCTCAAAAAGATATAAGTGAAGCACTAGAGCAATTCTATAGCTCAAAAAGTTTAAGTGAAGCACATGGAGAAATTCTATCAAATCATAGCATGATTTTGGCTTTCTCAAATAGGTGTGTACAGCAAGGATACAAAGGAAAAACTAACAAACAATGCAAGCAAAGATACAAGACGCTCCAAGCAAAACACATGATATGTGACAAATAAAAATATAGCTCCAAGTAAAATACCGATGGTCGTTAGAAGAAAGAGGGGATGCCACTCGGGGCATCCCCAAGCTTAGTTGCTTGTTACTCTTTGGATATATCTTGGGGGTGCGGTAGCATCCCCAAGCTTAGGTTCTTGCTACTCCTTATTCCTTCATCCATCGTGATCTCACCCAAAACTTGAAAACTTCAATCACCCAAAACTCAACAAAATCTTCGTGAGATCCGTTAGTATAAGAAAGCAAATCACTACTTTAGGTACTGTTGTAAACCCATTAAAATTTTATAATTGTATTATACCTACTGTATTTTAACTTTACCATGGCTTATACCCCCAATACAAACCATAGATTCATCAAAACAAGCACACAATGCAACGAAAACAGAATCTGTCTTAAACAGAACAGTCTGTAGTAATATGTACTATACTCATACTTATGTAACTCTAAAAATTCTGAAAAATTAGGAAAACGTAAGGAATTTGTATAGAAACACTGTGTTAAAATGTCAGCTCAAGATCACGTTCCAGCAAAAAATGAAAATTCATATATTGGACGCAAAGTTTCTGTTTCAGATTCAGCATCACTTCTACTCATCCTATCAATCATCCTAACGGTTCTACTTGGCACAAACACTAAATAAACCATAAGAACACAATCATAACAGAGGCATAATTTTGTCAACACTCAAAAACAGAAAGGAAAAAGCAAAAATTTATTTATTCATTGGGTTGCCTCCCAACAAGCGCTATCGTTATACGCCCCTAGCTAGGCATAATGATTTCAATGATGCTCACATAAAAAGTAGTAATTGTAATATGCAAGAGAGCGTCATGAATCTCATGATAAGCACATTTAAGTCTAACCCACTTCCTATGCATAGGGATTTTGTGAGCAAACAATTTATGGGAACAAGAATCAACTAGCATAGGAAGGCAAAACAAGCATAACTTCAAAACTTTGTACACATAGAGAGGAAACTTGATATTATTGCAATTCCTACAAGCATATGTTCCTCCCTCATAATAAATTTCAGTAGCATCATGAAGTAATTCAACAATATAACTATCACATAAATCATTCTTTTCATGATGCACAAGCATAGAATTTTCATTACTCTCCACATAAGCAAATTCCTTTTCATCCATGGTAGTGGGAGCAAACTCAACAAAATAACTATCATGAGACACTTGATTGACATAACCACATTGCAAATTAAAACCATGATGATAAGTTTCATGGTTATCATTACTCATTATAGCATACGTGTCATCACAATCATCATGAATAGAAGGCATGCAATCATCATAATAAATTTGCTCATCAGAACTTGGGGGACTAAAAATATCATCTTCATCAAACATAGCATCCCCAAGCTTGTGGCTTTGCATATCATTAGCATCATGGATATTTAGAGAATTCATACTAGCAACATTGCAATCATGCACTTCAATCATGGAGCTATCATGAATCACCTTATAAATCACTTCATCAAAATTTTCAGTTTCATGATTTTCAAACAAAACTTCATAGATATAATCAAGTGTACTCAACTCACTAGCAATTGGTTCATCATAATTTGGTCTTTTGAAAAGATTAGCAAGTGGATAAGTATCCATATCAATAGATTTTTAGCAAGCCAAGATGCAAGCAAATAGAAGGCATATGGCAACACAAGCAAAGATAGCAAACAAGCAAACAAAAGAGATCCGGCGAGAAAAAGGCGAACGAGAAAGAGGGCGAATAAAACGGCAAATTTGGTGAAGTGGGGGAGAGGAAAACGAGAGGCAAATGGCAAATAATGTAATTGCAAGGAGATGAGATTTGTGATTAGGAACCTGGTAGATGATGATGGAGTCACCTCGGCGCCTACGATAGGCACGTAGAAGAGACCGCTTCCTCCCCGGCAACGACACCAGAAATTCCTTTGACGTGCTTGGACTGCGTCGGTATTTCCCCAAAGAGGAAGGGATGATGCAGCACAGCGACGATAAGTATTTCCCTCAGTTATGAAACCAAGGTTATCGAACCAGCAGGAGGATCACCAACACCCAATAAGCAGCACCTGCACACAAGCAACAAATACTTGCAACCCGACGCGAAAGAGAGGTTGTCAATCTCTCTACGGTAAATAGATAGATTAGGTAGTGATAGATAGGAGAGATAGATCTCTCAAGAACACAAATAAAAAGAGTAAATATGCTGCAATATATTTTTGGGTTTTGGGTTTTGTAGATCTGAAAACAAAGATTGCAAAAAACGTAGATCAGAAAGCAATATGCTAGAAAAGTAGACCCGGGGGCTGTAGGGTTCACTAGTGGCTTCTCTCATGAGTATAGCGCACGGTGGGTGAACAAATTACTGTTGGGCAATTGATAGAAAACCGAATAGTCATGACGATATCCAAGGCTATGATCATTATGTAGCATCACGTCCAAGATAAATAGACCGACTCCTGCCTGCATCTACCTCTATTACTCCACACATCGACCGCTATCCAGCATGCATCTAGAGTATTAAGTTCATGGAAAAATGGAGTAATGCAATAAGAACGATGACATGATGTAGACAAGATCTATTCATGTAGGAATAGACCCCATCTTGTTATCCTTAATAGCAACGATACATGCGTGTCTTGCTGCCCCTTCTGTCACTGGGAAAGAACACCGCAAGATTGAACCCATCACAAAGCACCTCTTCCCATGGCTAGAAAAATCGATCTAGTTCTCCTACCTAAACCAAAGATTCGAAGAAGAAATACGAGGCTATAAGTAATCATGCATATAAGAGATCAAAGAAGACTCAAATAATATTCATGGATAGAAACTGATCATGAACTCAAAATTCATCAGATCCCAACAAACACACCGCAAAAGTTTACATCAAATAGATCTCCAAGAGACCATTGTATTGAGAATCATAAGAGAGAGAGAAGAAGCCATCTATCTACTGCCTACGGACCCGTAGGTCTATGGTGGACTACTCACGCATCATCGGAGAGGCGCCTATGAGGAAGATGAACCCCTCCGTGATGGTGTTTAGATTGGATCTTGAGGTTCTGGAACTTTGGGCGGCTGGAATTGTGTTTCGTCGACTCCTCTAGGGTTTTTGGATTTTCTGGGAATTTATAGGCACGATAGTCGGTTGAAGGGGTGCCCGAGGTGCCCATCCCCCACCAGGCCGCGCCAGGGGGCCTCTGGCACGCCCTGGTGGGTGATGGCCACCCTGGGCCCCCTCTTCGGGTGTTCTTTGGCCCATCTTCTTTCTTCTGGACCAGAAACAATCCACAAAAGTCCCCGCATCGTTTGGGCTCCGTTTGGTTCTGATTTTCTGCGAAGTAAAAAACAAGCAAAAATAGCAACTGGCACTTTGGCACTATGTCAATAGGTTAGTCCCAAAAGATGATATAAAGTTGTAATAAAATGATTGTAAAACATCCAAGAATGATAATATAACAGCATGGAACAAGCAAAAATTATAGATACGTTGGAGACGTATCATCATGCCGGTGACGATGGAGATCATGCCGGTGCTTTGGAGATGGAGATCAAAAGCACAAGTTCATGGCCATATCATGTCACTTATGATATGCATGTGATGTTAATCCTTTTATGCATCCTATTTTGCTTAGGACGACGGTAGCATTATAAGGTGATACCTCACTAAAATTTCAAAATAAAAATTGTGTTCTCCCCGAGTGTGCACCGTTGCGAAAGTTCGTCGTTTCGAAGCACCACGTGATGATAGGGTGTGATAGACTCTACGTTCGCATACAACGGGTGCATGCCAGTTTTGCACATGCGGAACACTCGGGTTAAACTTGACGAGCCTAGCATGTACAGACATGGCCTCGGAACACAGGAGACTGAAAGGTCGAGCATGAGTCATATAGTAGATATGATCAATGACGTGGCTTGAGACTGCGTCGGTATTTCCCCAAAGAGGAAGGGATGATGCAGCACAGCGACGGTAAGTATTTCCCTCAGTTATGAAACCAAGGTTATCGAACCAGTAGGAGGATCACCGCCACCCAATAAGCAGCACATGCACACAAACAACAAATACTTGCAACCCGACGCGAAAGAGAGGTTGTCAATCTCTCTACGGTAATAAGATGGATAAGGTAGTGATAGATAGGAGAGATAGATCTCTCAAGAACACAAATAAAAGGGGAAAATATGCAGCAATATATTTTTGGTTTTTTGGTTTTGTAGATATGAAAACAAAGATTGGAAAAACGTAGATCGGAAAGCAATATGATGGAAAAGTAGACCCGGGGGCCGTAGGGTTCACTAGTGGCTTCTCTCATGAGTATAGCGCACGGTGGGTGAACAAATTACTGTTGGGCAATTGATAGAAAATCGAATAGTCATGACGATATCCAAGGCGATGATCATTATATAGGCATCACGTCCAAGATAGGTAGACCGACTCCTGCCTGCATCTACCTGTATTACTCCACACATCGACCGGTATCCAGCATGCATCTAGTGTATTAAGTTCATGCAAAAACGGAGTAATGCAATAAGAACGATGACATGATGTAGACAAGATCTATTCATGTAGGAATAGACCCCATCTTGTTATCCTTAATAGCAACGATACATGCGTGTCTTGCTGCCCCTTCTGTCACTGGGAAAGAACACCGCAAGATCGAACCCATCAGAAAGCACCTCTTCCCATGGCAAGAAAAATCGATCTAGTCGGCCTAACTAAACCAAAGATTCGAAGAAGAAATACGATGCTATAAGCAATCATGCATATAAGAGATCAAAGAAGACTCAAATAATATTCATGGATAGAAACTGATCATGAACTCAAAATTCATCGGATCCCAACAAACACACCGCAAAAGTTTACATCAAATAGATCTCCAAGAGACCATTGTATTGATAATCATAAGAGAGAGAGAGAGAGGAAGCCATCTAGCTACTGCCTACGGACCCGTAGGTCTATGGTGGACTACTCACGCATCATCGGAGAGGCACCTATGAGGAAGATGAACCCCTCCGTGATGGTGTTTAGATTGGATCTTGCGGTTCTGGAACTTGCGGCAGCTAGAATTGTGTTTTGTCGACTCTTCTAGGGTTTTCCAAATATTTGGGAATTTATAGGCATCAGAGGCGGTGCGGAGGGCGGCCGAGGAGGGCGCAACCCATCAGGGCACGCCGGGCCCCCCCAGGCGCGTCCTGGTGGGTTGTGCTCTCCACAACCCACCTCTCCGGTAGTTGTTTGGCCCACTGGGTGTCTTCTGGTCCAGAAAAAATCTCCAAAAAGTTTCGTCGCGATTGGACTCCGTTTGGTATTGATTTTCTGCGAAGTAAAAAACAAGCAAAAACAGCAACTCGCACTTTGGCACTATGTCAATAGGTTAGTCCCAAAAAATGATATAACGTTGTTACAAAATGATTGTAAAACATCCAAGAATGATAATATAACAGCATGGAACAAGAAAAATTATAGATACGTTGGAGACATATCAGCATCCCTAAGCTTAATTCCTACTCGTCCTCGAGTAGGTAAATGATAAAAACAGAATTTTTGATGTGGAATGCTGCCTAACATGTTCATCATATTCTTTTCTTTTGTATAGCATGGGCATTTGGACTTGTAAATGATTCAAGGCAATAGTCTAGTTTTAACATAATGACTTCAATACTCAAGCATGTCAACAAGCAACCATGTCTTTCAAAATATCAACACTAAAGAAAGTTATCCCTAGCCCATCATGCTCAATCATTGATCCATTCATGAAACACACTCAAATATTAGCTATGCCCAATGCTCAAGTACGATCATAGTGCCCCCTAGTTGGTGCTTATAAGAGAAGATGGAGACTCAAAGCAAAAATAAAAATTGCATAAAGTAAATAGATAGGCCCTTCGCAGAGGGAAGTAGGGATTTGTATAGGTGCCAGAGCTCAAGGTTTAAATTGAGAGAGAAAAATATTTTGGGTGGCAAGCTTTTCCTGTCAATGAAAACGACAAAGTAGTTCACAATACTTTCCATGCTAGATATATCATAGGCGGTTCCAAACAGAAAATAAAGTTTATTCCTTTTTCCACCAAACTTTCACTTTCCATGGCGGGCCATATCCACGGTTGCCTTCCATACCAACACTTTCCAAGGAATTTATTATTTGACAACATAAAGTAAATATATTTTTTCTTTTTCATTTCGGGAATGGGCATCCCTATTACCGTCGCACTCTCATGCAATGACAAGTGAATAAACACTCATCTTGAGAATAACACATCTAGCATGGAAAAATATTGGACACTCCCCACCGTTTCATGAGCGGTACGGGCACACAAAAGAGAAAATTTATTTTGAAAATTTGGAGATGGCACGTACAAATTTTCTTGGAACGGCATGGAAATACCGAATATAGGTAGGTATGGTGGACTCATAAGGCAAAACTTGGTTTAAGGATTTTGGATGCACAAGTAGTATTTCTGCTTAGTACAAATGGAGGCTAGCAAATAGATTGAGAAGCAACCAAACCAAGAAACGAAAATTCACATAAGTGAGCATTGAACATAACTAACACCGAATAATGCACCACAAGTAGGATGTAACTTCATTGCATAACTATTGATTTTTGTGCATGCATAGGGAATCACAAACCTTAACACCAATATTCCTACTAAGCATAATTACTCACTAGCATGACTCACATATTACTATCATCATGTTTCAAAACTATTACAAGGAATCAAGTTTAATTTGTCCAATGATCTTCATGAAAGTTTTTATTATATCCTCCTTGGATATCTATCACTTTGGGACTAGTTTCATATATTGCCATTGCTTTTTGGCAAGCTCAAACAAATTTAAGTGAAGCACATGAGCACAAAGATTTCATCTCTCAAAAAGGTATAAGTGAAGCACGAGAGGATTTCTTCAAAATTTACTAACTCTCAAATTAATCTAAGTGAAGCATGAGAGTATTTCTACAAAAATTTCCAAGCACACCGTGCTCAAAAAGATATAAGTGAAGCACTAGAGCAATTCTATAGCTCAAAAAGTTTAAGTGAAGCACATAGAGCAATTCTAACAAATCATAGCATGATTGTGGCTCTCTCAAATAGGTGTGTCCAGCAAGGATACAAAGGAAAAACTAACAAACAAAGCACGCAAAGATAGAAGACGCTCCAAGCAAAACTCATGATATGTGACGATTAAAAATATAGCTCCAAGTAAAATACCGATGGTCGTTAGAAGAAAGCGGGGATGCCACTCGGGGGCATCCCCAAGCTTAGTTGCTGGTTTCTATTTGGATATATCTTGGGGGTGCGGTAGCATCCCCAAGCTTAGGCTTTTATCACTCCTTATTCCTTCATCCATCGTGATCTTACCCAAAACTTAAAAACTTCAATCACACAAAACTCAACAAAATCTTCGTGAGATCCGTTAGTATAAGAAAGCAAATCACTACTTTAGGTACTGTTGCAAACCCATTCATATTTTATTATTTCATTATACCTACTATATTTTAACTTTACCATGGCTTATACCCCCAATACAAACCATAGATTCATCAAAACAAGCACACAATGCAACGAAAACAGAATCTGTCTTAAACAGAACAATGTGTAGTAATCTGTACTCTACCCATACTTATGTAACTCTGAAAAATCTGAAACATTAGGAAAACGTAAGGAATTTGTATAGCAACACTGTGTTAAAATTTCAGCTCAAGATCACGTTCAAGAAAAAAAAATTGAAAATTCATATACTGGACGCAAAGTTTCTGTTTCAGATTCAGCATCGCTTCTACTCATCCTATAAATCATCCTAAAGGCATTACATGGCACAAACACTAAATAAACTATAAAAACACAATCATAACAGATGCATAATTGTGTCAACACTCAAAAACAGAAAGGAAAAAAGCAAAAATTTATTTATTCATTGGGTTGCCTCCCAATAAGCGCTATCGTTTTACGCCCCTAGCTAGGCATAACACATAGATTCAAGTATTGTCATCTTCGGTTTTGGATCCATAGGATGCTCTCATGATTGATTCATATGGTGGCTTAATTCTTGTTCTAGGGAAGTGTTCCATACCCTTTCTCAAGGGAAATTGAAAACGAATATTGCCTTCTTTCATATCAATCACGGCACCTATAGTGCGTAAAAACGGTCTACCAAGTATAATGGGACAAGACGGATTGCAATCAATATCAAGCACAATAAAATCAATGCGCACATAATTCCTATTTGCAAGAATAATAACATCATTAATTCTTCCCAAAGGTTTTTTAATAGTTTAATCCGCCAAGTGAAAATTAAGAGAACATTCTTCAATATTGGTAAGGCCAAGCACATCACATAGAGATTTCGGAATCGTGGAAACACTAGCAGCCAAATCACACAAAGCAAAGCATTCATAATTTTTAATCTTGACCTTAATGGTAGGTTCCCACTCATCATGTAATTTTCTAGGAATAGAAATCTCCAACTCCAACTTTTCTTCAAAAAATTTCATCATAGCATCAACGATATGTTTAGTAAAAGCTTTATTTTGCTCATAAGCATGGGGTGAATTCAACATGGATTGCAGCAAAGAAATACATTCAATCAAAGAGCAACTATCATAATTAAAGTCTTTGCAATCCAAGATAGTGGGCACATCACTAGTTAAAGTTTTGAGCTCTTCAAACCCACTTTTAGCAAAATTTTCATCAAGATTTTCACCCTCCAAATTATTGGGACGCCTTCTAGCTAAAGTTGACTCTAATTCAGTCCCTCCATTATCAATTTTAACATTACTAAACAAGGAATCAATAGAAGAAACACCAATCACTTTAAGATCTTCATCTTTCTTATGAAGGCAATCACTAGAAAACGATTTTTCTAAGATTTCTCTTTTAGCTCTAAGCATAGCGGTTCTTTTCTTACTTTCATCCATAGAGACATATAAAGCTTTAATAGATTCATCAATATTAGTCACAAAAGCTTTTAACTTGAGATTTTCAACATCATGAGAAATTCTATCAATGCTTCTAGACATATCATCAATCTTATTCAACTTTTCTTCTATCGTAGTATTGAAAGCCTTTTGCGCATTGATAAATTATTTAATATTACTCTCAAGATCAGAGGTGTTCCTATTATTATTGTAAGAAGAATTACCATAGGAATTACCATAATTATTAGAGGAATTTCCAGGAAAGGGCCTAGGATTAAAATTACCTCTATAAGCATTGTTATTGAAATTGTTTCGAGAGACAAAATTCACATCTACGGAATCACTATTTTGCTCAATCAAAGTAGACAAAGGCACATCATTAAGATCAATAGTAGCATTTTTACTAGCAACCAATTTCATCAAAGCATCAACTTTATCACTCAAAGTGCTAATTTCCTCTACCGAGTTAACTTTTTTACTAGTAGGTGCTCTTTCGGTATGCCATTGAGAATAATTAGCCATGATATTATCTAGCAATTTAGTAGCTTCACCCAAAGTAATCTCCATAAAAGTACCACCCGCGGCAGAATCTAAAAGATTTATAGAGACAAAATTCAATCCCGCATAAAAAATTTGTATGATCATCCAAAGATTTAAACCATGAGTAGGATAATTTCTTAGCATCAACTTCATTCTTTCCCAAGATTGTGCAACATGCTCATGCCCAAGTTGCTTAAAATTCATGATTTGCGTCCTAAGGGAAATAATTTTCGCGGGTGGAAAATACTTAGTGATAAAAGCATCCTTGCACTTATTTAAAGAATCGATACTATTGCGAGGCAAAGAGGAAAACCAAATTTTTGCACGATCCCGCAAGGAAAAAGGAAATAGTTTCAACTTGACGATATCATTGTCCACATCTTTTTTATTTTGCATATCACACAATTCTATGATCGTGTTTAGATGGGATGCGGCATCCTCATTAGGATTACCGGCAAATTGATCTTTCATGACAAGATTCAACAAAGCGGCATTAATATCACAAGACTCCGCACTAGTGGCGGGAGGACCAATAGGCGTACTAATAAAATCATTGTTATTAGTATTGGAAAAATCACACAACTTGGTGTTCTCTTGAGTCATTGTGACTACGTAAACAAGATTGCAAGCAAGGAAGAGATCCGGCGAGAAAAAGTGCAAACGAAAAAGAGGGCGAATAAAACGGCAAATTGGTGAAGTGGGGGAGAGGAAAACGAGAGGCAAATGGCAAATAATGTAATTGCAAGGAGGTGAGATTTGTGATTAGGAACCTGGTAGATGATGGTGGAGTCCCCTTGGTGCCTACGATAGGCACGTAGAAGAGACCGCTTCCTCCCCGGCAACGGCGCCAGAAATTCCTTTCACGTGGCTTGAGACTGCGTCGGTATTTCCCCAAAGAGGAAGGGATGATGCATCACAGCGACGGTACGTATTTCCCTCTGTTATGAAACCAAGGTTATCGAACCAGTAGGAGGATCACCGCCACCCAATAAGCAGCACCTGCACACAAACAACAAATACTTGCAACCCGACGCAAAAGAGAGGTTGTCAATCTCTCTACGGTAATAAGATAAATTAGGTAGTGATAGACAGGAGAGATAGATCTCTCAAGAACACAAATAAAAGGGGCAAATATGCAGCAATATTTTTTTTGGTTTTTGGTTTTGTAGATCTGAAAACAAAGATTGCAAAAACATAGATCGGAAAGCAATATGATGGAAAAGTAGACCCGGGGGCCGTAGGGTTCACTAGTGGCTTCTCTCATGAGTATAGCGCACGGTGGGTGAACAAATTACTGTTGGGCAATTGATAGAAAATCGAATAGTCATGACGATATCCAAGGCGATGATCATTATATAGGCATCACGTCCAAGATAGATAGACCGACTCCTGCCTGCATCTACCTCTATTACTCCACACATCGACCGCTATCCAGCATGCATCTAGTGTATTAAGTTCTGGGAAAAATGGAGTAATGCAATAAGAACGATGACATGATGTAGACAAGATCTATTCATTTAGGAATAGACCCCATCTTGTTATCCTTAATAGCGACGATACATGCGTGTCTTGCTGCCCCTTCTGTCACTGGGAAAGAACACCGCAAGATCGAACCCATCACAAAGCACCTCTTCCCATGGCAAGAAAAATCGATCTAGTCGGCCTAACTAAACCAAAGATTCGAAGAAGAAATACGATGCTATAAGCAATCATGCATATAAGAGATCAAAGAAGACTCAAATAATATTCATGGATAGAAACTGATCATGAACTCAAAATTCATCGGATCCCAACAAACACATCGCAAAAGTTTACATCAAATAGATCTCCAAGAGACCATTGTATTGAGAATCATAAGAGAGAGAGAGAGGAAGCCATCTAGCTACTGCCTACGGACCCGTAGGTCTATGGTGGACTACTCACGCATCATCGGAGAGGCACCTATGAGGAAGATGAACCCCTCCGTGTTGGTGTTTAGATTGGATCTCGCGGTTCTGGAACTTGCGGCGGCTGGAATTGTGTTTTGTCGACTCTTCTAGGGTTTTCCGAATATTTGGGAATTTATAGGCATCAGAGGCGGTGCGGAGGGGGGGCGAGGAGGGCATAACCCATCAGGGCGCGCCGGGCCCCCCTGGCGCGCCCTGGTGGGTTGTGCTCTCCACAGCCCACCTCTCCGGCAGTTGTTTGGCCCACTGGGTGTCTTCTGGTCCAGAAAAATTCTCCAAAAAGTGTCGTCGTGATTGGACTCCGTTTGGTATTGATTTTCTGCGAAGTAAAAAACAAGCAAAAACAGAAAATGGCACTTTGTCACTATGTCAATAGGTTAGTCCCAAAAAATGATATAAAGTTGTTATAAAATGATTGTAAAACATCCAAGAATGATAATATAACAGCATGAAACAAGCAAAAATTATAGATACGTTGGAGACGTATCAATCAACATGGAGATGTTCACCATTGAAACCACCTCATCTCACGTGATGATCGGACTTGGGTTGATGGATTTGGATCATGTTACACTTAGACAACCTGAGGGATGTTGATTTGAGTGGGAGTTCTTTAGTAATATGATTAATTGAACTCATTATCATGAACATAGTCAAAATATCTTTGCAAATTATGTTGTAGATCAATAGCTCGCGCTGTAGCTCCCCTATATTTTGATACATTCCTAGAGGAAAACTGAGTTGAAAGATGGTAGTAGCTATTATGCGGACTAGGTCCGTGATCTGAGGATTGTCCTCAGTTGCTGCACAGAAGGCTTATGTCCTTGATGTGCCGCTCGGTGCGCCACCCCCTCAAGCGTCGTCTGTAGGTGCTGAGAACATCAGACAGGCACGTTTTTGATGACTACTTGATAGTTCATTGTGTCTTGCTTTACGGCTTAGAATTGAGGCTCCAAAGACGTTTTGAACGTCACGGATCATATGAGATGTTCCAAGAGCTGAAATTGGGATTTCAGGCTCGTGCCCATGTTGAGAGGTATGAGACCTCCAACAAGATTCTTTGCCTACAAGATGAAGGAGAATAGCTCAATCGGTGAGCATGTGCTCAGATTGTCTGGGTGCTACAATCGCTTGAATCAAGTGGGAGTTGATCTTCCAGATAAGACAGTGATTGACATAGTTCTCCAAGTCACTGCCACCAAGCTGCTAGAGCTTTGTGATGAACTATAACATGCCAGGGATGGAGATGATGATCCCTGAGCTATTCGCGATATTTTACACCACGAAAGGTAGAAATCAAAAGGAACATCAAGTGTTGATGGTAAGACCACTAGTTTCAAGAAGGGCAAGGGAAAGAAGGGATACTTCGAGAATGGCAAGACAGTTGTCACTCCAGTGAAGAAACCCAAGGTTGGACCCAAACCCGAGACTGAGTGCTTATGTTATGAGGGGAACGGTGACTGAAGCGGAGCTGCCTCAGATACTTGGAAGATAAGAAGGCTAGCAACGTCAACAAAAGTATATTTAATATACATGTTATTGATGTGTACCTTACTAGTACTCCTAGTAGCACCTGGGTATTAGATACCGGTTCAGTTGCTAATATTGGTAACTCGAAGTAAAAGCTACGGAATAAACGGAGGCTAGCTAAGGGTGAGGTGACGATGTGTGTTGGAAGTGTTTCCAAGGTTGATGTGATCACCATCGCACGCTCCCTCTACCTTCGGGATTAGTGTTGAACCTAAATAAATGTTATTTGGTGTTTGCGTTGAGCATGAACATGATTAGATCGTGTTTATTGCAATACAGTTATTCATTTAAGTCAGAGAATAATGGTTATTCTGTTTACATGAATACTATCTTCAATGGCCATGCACCCAATGTGAATGGTTTATTGAATCTCGATCGTAGTGATACACATGTTCATAATATTGATGCCAAAAGATGCAAAGTTAATAATGATAGTACCACATACTTGTGGCACTGCCGCTAAGGTCATATTGGTGTAAAACGCATGAAGAAGCTCCATGCTGATGGACTTTTGGAGTCACTTGATTTTGAATCACTTGACAGATGTGAACCATGCCTCATGGGCAAGATGACTAAGACCCCGTTCTCTAGAACAATGGAACGGGCAAGTGACTTATTGGAAATGATACTTGTTGATGTATGCGGTCCAACGAGTGTTGAAGCGTGTGGTGGATATCGTTATTTTCTTACTTTCACTGATGATTTGAGTAGATATGGGTATATTTACTTAATGAAACACAAGTCTGAAACGTTTGAAAAGTTCAAGCAATTTCAGAGTGAAGTTGAAGATCATCGTGACAAGAAGATAAAATGTCTACGATATGATCGTGGAGGTGAATATCTGAGTTACGAGTTTGGTATGCAACTTAAGACAATGTGGAAATTGTTTCACAACTCACGCCACCTGGAACACCATAGTGTAATGGTGTGTCTGAACGT
This sequence comes from Elymus sibiricus, assembly GCA_039707655.1. NCBI lineage: Eukaryota > Viridiplantae > Streptophyta > Magnoliopsida > Poales > Poaceae > Elymus > Elymus sibiricus. The sequence continues at coordinate 489,588,800 of CM077665.1, forward strand.
CGTAGTCGTGCTCTATTGGATATGGTGCGTACTATGATGTCTCTTACCGATTTGCCACTATCATTTTGGGGTTATGCATTAGAGACAACTACATTCACTTTAATAGGGCACCATATAAATCCGTTGAGATGACACCGTATGAATTATGGTTTGGCAGAAACCTAAGCTGTCGTTTCTTAGAGTTTGGGAATGCGACACTTATGTTTGATAAGATCGAACCCAAAGCGGAAAAGTGCATCTTCATAGGATACCCTAAGGAAACAGTTGGGTATACCTTCTATCTCAGATCCGAGGGCAAAGTGTTTGTTGCTAAAAATGGGTCCTTTCTCGAGAAAGAGTTTCTCTCGAAAGAATTGAGTGGGAGGAAGGTAGAACTTGATGAGGTTATTGAACCGTCACTTTAGTTGGATGGTAGCACAACGCAGAAAGATGTTTCTGCGGCGCCTACACCAAATGAAGAGGAAGCTAATGATGATGATCATGAAACTTCATATCAAGTTACTGCTGAGCCTCGTAGGTTGACAAGGAATCGTACCGCCCCTGAGTGGTTCGACAATCCTGTCTTGGAGGTTATGTTGTTAGACAACAGTGAACCTACGAGCTATGAAGAAGCAATGGTGGGCCCGGATTCCTACAAATGGCTAGGAGCCATGAAATCTGAGATATGATCCATGTATGAAAGCCAAGTATGGACTTTGGTAGACTTGCCCGATGAATGTCAGGCCGTTAAGTACAAATGGATCTTTAAGAAGAAGACAGACGCTGATGGTAAATGTCACCATTTATAAAGCTCAACTTGTCGCAAAGAAGTTTTCGACAAGTTCAAGGAGTTGACTACGATGAGACTTTCTCACCTGTAGCGATGCTGAAGTCTGTTGGAATTATGTTAGCAGTTGCTGCATTTTTCAATTATGAAATCTGGCAGATGGATGTCAAAACAGAGTTTCCTTAACGGTTTCCGCGAGGAAAGGTTGTATGTGATACAACCAGAAGGTTTTGTCGGTCCTAAGGATGCTAAAAGGTATGCAAGCTCCAGCGATCCGTCTATGGACTAGGGCAAGCATGTCGGAGTTGGAATATACGCTTTGATAAAGTGATCAAAGTTTTTGGGTTTATACACAGTTTATAAGAAACTTGTATTTACAATAAAGTGAGTGGGAGCACTATAGAATTTCTGATAAGTATATGTGGATGACATATTGTTGATCGAAAATAATGTAGAATTTCTGGAAAGCATAAAGGGTTGTTTGAAATGAGTTTTTCAAAGGAAAACCTGGATAAAGCTACTTAAATATTGGGCATCAAGATCTATAGAGATAGATCAAGACGCCTGATAAAACTTTCGTTGAGTACATGCCTTGACAAGATTTTGAAGGAGTTCAAAATGGATCAGTCAAAGAAGGAGTTCTTTCCTGATTTGTAAGGTGTGAAGTCGAGTAAGACTCAAAGTTCGACCACGGCACAAGAAAGAGAAAGGATGAAGGTCGTCCCCTATGCCTTAGCCATAGGCTCTATATAGTATGCCATGCTGTGTACCACACCTAGTGTGTGCCTTGCCATGAGTCTGTCAAGGGGTACATGACTGATCCAGGAGTGGATCACTGGACAGCGGTCAAAATTATCCTTAGTAACTAGAGGACTAAGGAAATGTTTCTCGATTATGGAGGTGATGAAGAGTTCATCGTAAAGAGTTACGACGATGCAAGCTTTGACACCAATCCGGATGACTCTTAGTAGCAATCCGGATACGTACAGTGGAGAAGCCATCTGAATAGTTCCAAGTGGAGCGTGGTAGCAACATCTAGAGTATGACATGGAGATTTGCAAAGTGCACATGGATCTGAATGTTGCAGGCCCGTTGACTAAAACCTCTCTCACAAGCAAAACATGATAAAACCCCAGAACTCATTGGGTGTTAATCACATGGTGATGTGAACTAGATTATTGACTCTAGTGCAAGTGGGAGACTGTTGGAAATATGCCATAGAGGTAATAATAAATAGTTTATTATCATATTTCCTTGTTCAAGATAAACGTCTATTATCCATGCTAGAATTGTATTGATCGGAAACTTAGATACATGTGTGGGTACATAGACAACACTGTGTCCCTAGTGATCCTCTAATATACTAGCTCGTTGATCAAAGATGGTCGAGGTTTCCTGGCCATGGACATGAGTTGTCATTTGATAACGGGATCACATCATTAGGAGAATGATGTGATGGACAAGAGCCAAACTATGAACGTAGCATATGATCGTGTCAAGATTATTGCTATTGTTTTCTTGGTATAAAGTAAAAGGGATAGCACTCACACTAGCACCCAAATCACATAGACCATGATAGCAATGATCTCCTATTTTGACTGAGACAACAGGCATGCCTCCTATGGGTTTATGTTTATCTTTTTCATCGGGTTTAGCAATTCTAGCAGCTTCATCACAGAAGTAGATAACATGCCCATCGATATTTTCTACCAAGAGATCTTTAACCATAGCAACACTAGGTTCTACTTTGATTTGCTCAGGGGGCTTAGATGTTTTTAGATTACTCTTACGAACCACAGTTGATACCTTAGCATGTTCCTTTATCCTAACAGGGAAAGGTGGTTTTTCAATATAAGCGGTAGGCACAACTGAATCAACATTGTAAATGATGGTTTCTTCTTTAGCTATGACCGGTTCTTTAATTTCTTCTTTAATAGGGGGATGATATTTAAACCACTTCTCCTTAGGGAGATCAACGTGAGTAGCAAATGCTTCGCAAAAAGAGGCTACTATCTCAGAGTCAAGTCCATATTTAGTGCTAAACTTGTGAAAAGTATCGGTATTCATAAAAGATTTAACACAATCAAACTCAAGCTTTATACCTGACTCATTACCTTCGTCGAGTTCCCAATCTTTAGAGTTGCGTTTAATTCTTTCTAAGAGATCCCACTTGAATTCAATACTCTTCTTCATATAAGAACCAGCACAAGAAGTATCGAGCATGGATTGATCATTATGAGAAAGCCGAGCATAAAAATTCTGAATGATAACTTCTCTCGAAATGTCATGATTGGGGCATGAATATAGCATTGACTTAAGCCTCCCCCAAGCTAGAGCGATACTTTCTCCTTCACGAGGCCAAAAATTATATATATAATTCCGATCACGATGAACTAGATGCATGGGATACAACTTTTGGTGGAATTCCAATTGCAAACGATTCCAGTTCCATGACCCAATATCATCACATAGCCTATACCATGTCAATGCTTTTCCCTCCAAAGATAAAGGGAAAACCATCTTCTTAAATTCATCTCCGGGTAAACCTGCAAGCTTAAATAATCCACAAATTTCGTTCACATATAATAGATGCATATCAGGATGTTCAGTTCCATCTCCTGCATAAGGTTTAGCAAGCAGTTGTTCTACCATACCCGAAGGAATTTCATAACCAATATTTTCAGTAGGTGCAGTAGGTTGAGGGGCAACTAATTGTGTTTCCGGTCGAGGTGAAGATACCCCGAACAAACCCCTCAAAGAATTGTTCTCCATAGTAGCAAGTGGCAATAAATTTCAGCACATAGTATAAGCTTTTCCTTACCGATTTCCACTTACAAAGAGCGCTTCACTCCCCGGCGACAGTGCCAGAAAAGAGTCTTGATGACCCACAAGTATAGGGGATCAATCGTAGTCCTTTAGATAAGTAAGAGTGTCGAACCCAACGAGGAGCAGAAGGAAATGACAAGCGGTTTTCAGCAAGGTAATTTCAGCAAGCACTGAAATTTTAGGTAATAGATAGTTTGATAGCAAGATAATTGGTAACGAGCAAGTAATGGTAACGGTAAACAAGGTGCAGCAAGGTAGCCCAATCCTTTTGTGGCAAAGGACAGGCCAGAACAGTCTCTAGTAATAAGCAAAGTGTTCTTGAGGGTACACGGGAATTTCATCTAGTCACTTTTATCATGTTGATTTGATTCGTGTTCGCTACTTTGATAATTTGATATGTGGGTGGACCGGTGCTTGGGTGCTGTTCTTACTTGAACAACCTCCCACTTATGATTAACCCCCTCGCAAGCATCCGCAACTACAAGAAAAGTATTAAGATAAAATCTAACCATAGCATTAAACGTTTGGATCCAAATCAGCCCCTTACGAAGCAGAGCATAAACTAGGGTTTAAGCTTCTGTCACTCTAGCAACCCATCATCTAATAACTACTCCACAATGCACCCCCTTAGGCCCATGAATGGTGAAGTGTCATGTAGTCGACGTTCACATGACACCACTAAGGGAATCACAACATACATATCATCAAAATATCGAACACATATCAAATTCACATGATTCCTTGCAACATGACTTCTCCCGTGACCTCAAGAACAAAGGTAACTACTCACAAATAATAAAAATGCTCAAGATAAGAGAGGTATTGAATAGCATAATGGATCTGAACATATAATCTTCCACCAAATAAACCATATAGTAATCAACTACGCAAGGTAATCAATACTACTAGTCACCCACACGTACCAATCTGAGGTTCCGGTACAAAGATTGAACACAAGAGATGAACTAGGGTTTGAGAGGAGATGGTGCTGTTGAAGATGTTGATGAAGATTGGCCTCCCAAAGATGAGAGGGGTGTTGGTGATGACGATGGCTTCGATTTCCCCCTCCGGGAGGGAAGTTCCCCCGGCGGAATCGCTTCGCCGGAGGGCAAAAGTGCTCCTGCCCAAGTTCCGCCTCGAGGTGGCGACGCTTCATCCCAAAAGTCCTCCTCTGATTTTTTTCTAGGTTAAATGTGACTATATACCAGAAGATGGGCACCGGAGGTGGGCCGAGGAGGCCACAACCCATCAGGGCGCACCCAGGGGGGTCTGGCGCGCCCTGGTGGGTTGTGCCCACCAGGTTTGCCCCCTCCGGTAGTTTTCTGCTCCAGTATTTTTTATTTATTCCAAAAATAATCTCCGTAAAATTTCAGCTTCATTGGAGTTGTGCAGAATAGGTATCTCTGATGTGCTTTTCTTGGGTCCAGAATTCCAGTTGCCGGTATTCTCCCTCTTTGTGTAAACCTTGCATATTATGAGAGAAAAGGCATTAGAATCACTCACCAAAGCATTATTATTCAACAAAACATAATAAATAACAGTAGGAAATCATGATGCAAAATGGACGTATCAATATCCAAGGCGATGATCATTATATAAGCATCACGTCCAAGATTAGTAGACCAAAACGATTCTGCATCTACTACTATTACTCCACACATCGACCGCTATCCAGCATGCATCTAGTGTATTAAGTTCATGGTGAAATGGAGTAATGCAATAAGAACGATGACATGATGTAGACAAGATCTATTTATGTAGGAATAAACCCCATCTTGTTATCCTTAATAACAACGATACATGCAAGCCTCGCTGCCCCTTCTTTCACTGGGAGAGGACACCGCAAGATCGAACCCATCACAAAGCACCTCTTCCCATGGCAAAAAAATCGATCTAGTTGGCCTAACTAAACCGAAGATTCAAAGAAGAAATACAAGGCTATAAGTAATCATGTGTATAAGATATCAAAAGAAGACTCAAATAATATTCATGGATAGAAACTGATCATGAACCCCTCCGTGATGGTGTTAGATTGGATCTCGCGGTTATGGAACTTGCGGCGGCTGGAAGTATTTTTCGTCGACTCCTCTAGGGTTTCTGGAATATTTGGGTATTTATAGAGCTCAGAGGTGGTGGAGGGGACTCCCGAGGCCACCACAACCCACCAGGGCGCGTCGAGGGCCTCTGGCCCGCCCTGGTGTCTTCTGGGCCCCACGGGCCTCCTCCCGGGTGCTTCTTTGGCTCTCTGGTTGTCTTGTGGTCCAAAAAAATGTCCAAAAAGTTTCATCGCGATTGGACTCCGTTTGGTACTGATATTATGCGAAGTAAAAACAAGCAAAAAAAAACAGCAACTGGCACTTGGCACTATGTCAATAGGTTAGTCCCAAAAAATGATATAAAGTTGCTATAAAATGATTGTAAAACATCCAGGAATGATAATATAACAGCATGGAACAATCAAAAATTATAGATATGTTGGAGACGTATCAGCACCCCCAAGCTTAATTCCTACTCGTCCTCGAGTAGGTAAATGATAAAAATAGAATTTTTGATGTGGAATGCTGCCTAACATGTTCATCACATATTATTTTCTTTGTAGCATGGACATTTGGACTTTTAGATGGTTCAAAGTAATAGTCTAGTTTTGACATGAAGACTTTAATACTCAAGCATACCAACAAGCAACCATGTCTTTCAAAATATCAACACTAAAGAAAGTTATCCCTAGCCCATCATGCTCAATCATTGATCCATTCATGAAACACACTCAAATATTAGCTATGCCCAATGCTCAAGTACAATCATAGTGCCCCCTAGTTGGTGCTTATAAGAGAAGATGGAGACTCAAAAATAAAAATTGCATAAAGTAAATAGATAGGCCCTTCGCAAAGGTAAGTAGGGATTTGTAGAGGTGCGAGAGCTCAAGTTTTTAAATTGAGAGAGAAAAATATTTTGGGTGGCATGCTTTTCTTGTCAACGAAAACGACAAAGTAGCTCACAATACTTTCCATGCTAGATATATCATAGGCGGTTCCCAAACAGAAAATAAAGTTTATTCCTTTTTCCACCAAACTTTCACTTTCCATGGCGGGCCGTATCCACGGTTGCCTTCCATACCAACACTTTCCAAGGAATTTATTATTTGACAACATAAAGTAAATATTTTTTTCTTTTTCATTTCGGGAATGGGCATCCCTATGCACAAGTATGATCATAGTGCCCCTTAGTTTGTGCTTTATAAGAGAAGATGGAGACTCAAACTGAAAATAAAAATTGCATAAAGTAAATAGATAGGCCCTTCTCAGAGGAAAGTAGGGATTTGTAGAGGTGCTAGAGCTCAAAGTTTAAATTAAGAGAGAAAAATATTTTGGGTGGCATGCCTTTCCTGTCAACGAAAATGACAAAGTAGTTCTCAATACTTTCCATGCTAGATACATCATAGGCAGTTTCCAAACAGAAAATAAAGTTTATTCCTTTTTCCACCATTCTTTCACAATCCATGGCTAGCTGTATCCACGGTTGCCTTCCATACCAACACTTTCCAAGGAATTTATTATTTGACAACATAAAGTAAATTTCTTTTTCATTTCGGGACTGGGCATCCCTATTACCGCCGTACTCTCGTGTAATGACAAGTGAATAAACACTCATCTTGAGAATAACACATGTAGCATGGAAAAATATTGGACACCCCCTACCGTTTCATGAGCGGTACGAGCATACAAAAAGGACATTCATTTTGAAAATTAGAGATGGCACATACAAATTTTCTTAGAACAGCAAGGAAATACCACATGTAGGTAGGTATGGTGGACTCATATGGCAAAACTGGTTTTAAGTATTTTGGATGCACAAGTAGTATTTCTACTTAGTGCAAGTGGAGGCTAGCAAATAGATTGAGAAGCAACCAACCAAGAAATAAAAATTCAAATAAATGGGCATTAAGCATAACTAACACCGAATAATGCACCATAAGTAGGATGTAATTTCATTGCACAACTATTGACTTTCGTGCTTGCATAGGGAATCACAAACCTTAACACCAATATTCTTACTAAAGCATAATTACTCACCAACATGACGCACATATTACTATCATCATGTCTCAAAACTATTACAAGGAATCAAGTTTAATTTGTCCAATGATCTTCATGAAAGTTTTTATTATATCCTTCTTGAATATCTATCACTTTGGGACTAGTTTCATATATTGCCATTGCTTTTGACAAGCTCAAATAAATTTAAGTGAAGAACATGAACATAAAAATTTCATCTCTCAAAATAATATAAGTGAAGCATGAGAGGATTTCTTCAAAGTTTACTAACTCTCAAAATAATCTAAGCGAAGCATGAGAGTGTTTCTTCAAAATTTACTAACTCTCAAATTAATCTAAGTGAAGCACTAGAGCAATTCCGTAGCTCAAAAAATTTACGTGAAGCATATAGAGTAATTCTAACAAATCATAGCATAATTTAGGATCTATAAAATAGGTGTGTCCAACAAGGATACTAGTGAGAAACTAAAAAGCAAAGCAAGCAAAGACTCAAATAATACAAGACGCTCCAAGCAAAATTCATGATATGTGACGAATACAACTATAGCTCCAAGTAAAATACCGATGGTCGTTAGAAGAAAGAGGGGATGCCACTCGGGGCATCCCCAAGCTTAGTTGCTTGTTTCTCCTTGGATATTATCTTGGGGGTGCTGTAGCATCCCCAAGTTTAGGCTCTTTTCACTCCCTATTCCTTCATCCATCGTGATCTCACCCAAAACTTGAAAACTTCAATCACACAAAACTCAACAAAACCTTCGTGAGATCCGTTAGTATAATAAAGCAAATCACCACTCTAAGTACTGTTGCAAACCCATTCATATTTTATTATTGCATTATATCTACTGTATTCTAACTTTACCATGGCTTATACCCTTCAATATAAACCATAGATTCATCAAAACAATCACACAATGCAACGAAAACAGAATCTGTCTAAAACAGAATAATCTGTAGTAATCTGTACTCTAACCATACTGTGTAAAGAATTCTGAAAACTTAGGACAATGTAAAGAATTTGTATAGAAATACTATGTTAAAATTTCAGCTCATTATCACGCTCCAGTAAAAAAAATGAAAATTCCTGCACTAGAGTCAAAGTTTCTGTTTCAGATTCATGATTGTTTCTACTCATCTTGTGAATCATCCTAAAGGCTTTACTTGGCACAAACACTAAATAAAACAAAAAAACACAATCATAACAGTTGTGTCAACACTCAAAAACAGAAAGAAAAGGGTAAAAATAAATTTTATTCATTGGGTTGCCTCCCAACAAGCGCTATCGTTTTACGCCCCTAGCTAGGCATAATGCATAGATTCAAGTGTTGTCATCTTTTGTTTTCGCTCCATAGGATGCTCTCATGATTGATTCATATGGTGGCTTAATTCTTGTTCTAGGGAAGTGTTCCATACCCTTTCTTAGTGGAAATTGAAATTTAATATTGCCTTCTTTCATATCAATCACGACACCTATAATGCGTAAAAACGATCTACCAAGTATAATGGGACAAGACGGATTGCAATCAATATCAAGAACAATAAAATCTATGGGCACATAGTTCCTATTTGCAAGAATAAGAACATAATTAATTCTTCCCAAAGGCTTTTTAATAGTAGAATCCGCCAAGTGCAAATTAAGAGAACATTCTTCAATATTGGTAAGACCAATCACATCACATAGAGATTTCGGAATTGTGGAAACACTAGCACCCAAATCACATAAAGCAAAGCACTCATAATTTTTAATCTTGACTTTAATGGTAGGTTATCATTCATCATGCAATTTTCTAGGAATTGAAATCTCTAACCCCAACTTTTCTTCAAAAGATTTCATCATGGCATCAACAATATGTTTAGTAAAAGCTTTATTTTGTTCATAAGCATGGGGTGAATTTATCATGGATTGCAACAAAGAAATACATTAAATCAATGAGCAATTATCATAATTAAAATCTTTGCAATCCATAATAGTGGGCACATCACTAGTTAAAGTTTTGACCTCTTCAAACCCACTTTCGTCAATTTTTTCATCAAGATTTTCACCCTCCAAAGCATTGGGACGCCTTCTAGCTAAAGTTGCCTCTACTTCAGTCCCTTTATCATCAATTTTAATATTAGTAAACAAGGAATCAATAGAAGAAACTCCAATCACTTTAAGATCTTCATCATTTTTATGAAAGCAATCACTAGAAAACGTTTTTTCTAAAAATTCTCTTTTAGCTCTAAGCATAGCGGTTCTTTTCTTACTTTCATCCATAGAAACATATAAAGCTTTAATTGATTCATTAATCTTAGGTGCAAAATCTTTCAACATGAGATTTTCTACATCATGAGAAATTCTATCAATGCTTCTAGACATATCATCAATCTTATTCAACTTTTCTTCTATCGTAGTATTGAAAACCTTTTGAGCATTGATAAATTCTTTAATATTATTCTCAAGATCAGAGGGGTTCCTATTATTATTGTAAGAAGAATTACCATAGGAATTACCATAATTATTAGAGGAATTTCCAGGAAAAGGCCTAGGATTAAAATTACCTCTATAAGCATTGTTATTAAAATTGTTTCACGAGATGAAATTCACATCTACGGAATCACTATTTTGCTCAATCAAAGTAGACAAAGTAACATCATTAAGATCAATAGGAGCATTTTTACTAGCAACCAACTTCATAAGAGCATCAACATTTTCACTCAAAATACTAATTTCTTCAACCGAATTGACTTTTTTACTAGTAGGTGCTCTTTCAGTATGCCATTGTGAATAATTTGCCATAATATTATCTAGCAATTTAGTAGCTTCACCCAAAGTAATTTCCATAAAAGTACAACCCGCGGCGGAATCTAAACGATTTCTAGAGACAAAATTCAACCCCGCATAAATTTTTTGTATGATCATCCAAAGATTTAAACCATGAGTAGGACAATTTCTTAGCATCAATTTCATTCTTTCCCAAGATTGTGCAACATGTTCATGCTCAAGTTGCTTAAAATTCATGATTTGAGTTCTAAGGGAAATAATTTTCGCGGGAGTAAAATACTTACTAATAAAATCATCCTTGCACTTATCCCAAGAATCGATACTATTGCGAGGCTAAGAAGAAAACCAAATTTTTGCACGATCTCGCAAGGAGAAAGGAAATAATTTTTACTTCACTATATCATTGTCCACATCTTTTTTCTTTTGCATATCACACAATTCTACGAATGTGTTTAGATGGGACGCGACATCCTTATTAGGAATACCGAAAAATTGATCTTTCATGACAAGATTCAACAAAGCAGCATTAATATCACAAGACTCCGCACTAGTGGCGGGAGGAGCAATCGGAGTACTAATAAAATCATTATTATTGGTATTGGAAAAATCACACAACTTGGTATTTTCTTGAGTCATCGTGACTACGCAAACAAGATTGCAAGCAAACAAGAGATCTGACGAGAAAAAGGGCAAACGAAAAAGAGGGCGAATAAAACGGCAATTTTTTGTGAAGTGGGGGAGAGGAAAATGAGAGGCAAATGGTAAATAATGTAAATTGCAAGGAGATGAGATTTGTGATTAGGAACGTGATAGATATTGATGATGTCTTCCTGGAAACGGCGCCAGAAATTGGCAAGTTGACGGGAGACTACTTTCGCACCTCCTCCCCAACAACGGCGCCAGAAATTCCTTTGACGTGGCTTGAGACTGCGTCGGTATTTCCCCAAAGAGGAAGGGATGATGCAGCACAACTACGGTAAGTATTTCCCTCAGTTATGAAACCAAGGTTATCGAACCAGTAGGAGAACCACGCAACACTATGTAAACGGTACCTGCACACAAAGAACAAATACTTGCAACCCGACGCGTAAGAGAGGTTGTCAATCTCTTCACGGTAAAAAGATAGATTAGATTGTAGTAGATTGGATAAATAGATCGCACAAGAACACAAAATAAAAGAAGCAAATAAAAAGTGTAGCAAGGTATTTTTGGGTTTTTGGATTAATAGATCTGAAAACAAAAATGGCAAATGATAGATCGGAAAGCAATATGTTGGAAAAGTAGACCCGGGGGGCGTAGGTTTCACTAGTGGCTTCTCTCATGAGTATAGCACACGTTGGGTAAACAAATTACTGTTGTGCAATTGATAGAAGATCAAATAATCATGACAATATCCAAGGCGATGATAATTATATATGCATCACGTCCAAGATTAGTAGACCAAAACGATTCTGCATCTACTACTATTACTCCACATATCGACCGCTATCCAGCATGCATCTAGTGTATTAAGTTCATGGAGAAACAAAGTAATGCAGTAAGAACGATGACATGATGTAGACAAGATCTATTCATGTAGGAATAGACCCCATCTTGTTATCCTTAATAGCACCGATACATGCGTGCCTCGCTGCCCCTTCTGTCACTGGGAGAGGACACCGCAAGATCGAACCCATCACAAAGCACCTCTTCCCATGGCAAGAAAAATCGATCTAGTTGGCCTAACTAAACTAAAGATTCAAAGAAGAAATACGAGGCTATAAGTAATCATGCATATAAGAGATCAAAAGAAGACTCAAATAATATTCATGGATAGAAACCATCATGAACTCAAAATTCATCGGATCCCAACAAACACACCGCAAAAAGTCATTACATCAAATAGATCTCCAAGAGACCATTGTATTGAGAATCAAAAGAGAGAGAAAGCCATCTAGCTACTACCTACGGACCCGTAGGTCTATGGCGGACTACTCACGCATCATCGGAGAGGCACCAATGAGGATGATGAACCCCTCCGTGATGGTGTTAGATTGGATCTCGTGGTTCTGGAACTTGCGGCGGCTGGAAATATTTTTCGTCGACTCCTCTAGGGTTTCTAGAATATTTGGGTATTTATAGAGCTCAGAGGCGGTAGAGGGGACTTCCGAGGCCACCACAACCCACAGGGCGCGCCGGGGGCCTCTGGTGCGCCCTGGTGTCTTTTGAGCCCCACGTGCCTCCTCCCGGGTGCTTCTTTGGCTCTCTGGTTGTCTTCTGGTCCAAAAAAAATCTCCAAAAAGTTTCATCGCGATTGTACTCCGTTTGGTACTGATATTCTGCGAAGTAAAAACAAGCAAAAAAACAGCAACTGGCACTTGGCACTATGTCAATAGGTTAGTCCCAAAAAATGATATAAAGTTGATATAAAATGATTGTAAAACATTCAAGAATGATAATATAACAGCATGGAACAATCAAAAATTATAGATACATTGGAGACATATCAGTTGCTCGCGCGCCGGCAGACAAGGCGTCTGGCTGCTCGCGCGCGCTGCATTTTGCAGCGCCTGCTGGAGCTGTATCGTCGCGCCTTATTTTCCAGCGCTTGCTGGAGCAAGCGCCATGCCGCGTGTTAAAAAATGCCATTTCGGCGCTGTAAACATATTTTAGCGCGTTGCGCGGTTGCGCGCCTGTTGGAGTTGCTCTTATACCCCAGTTATCACCTATTTTTTTAACATACTCAAAATTGGCCCCGACCAGTCTATGTCTCACCCCACCTTCTTGGTATCGCTGGTGGTGGGTGGTCGGGGTGAGGGGAGGAAGGAAGGATGTGGGTTGGTCAGGGTGAGGCGCGAGCGGCGAGGGCTACGACCTTCTTGGTGGCGACAAGCTCGACGACATATAGTGGGTTACCGGCGGGTCTGACAAGGCGCGGCTGGTAGAGAGGGACATTCTTGGGCCACCAGTTTGCTAATGTGGGACACACCTTTAACTAACCCTGTCCGGTCCGGTTCGAGCTTGTTAACAAATTCAGAAGCCAAAACCAGCAACAAATAAAAAACGCCTATGCAACATGCCAAATCAGTACCAAGTTGGAAAAAAAAATTCCACTTCGGGATAAAATGTGTCACGAAGATAATAAATGGGGTATAAATTGAGGTTTTTTCTCAAAATTTGGTAAACTCTGTCACAAATGTAAATCATGGGGTAAAAACGGAATTAACTCTTTTTTTAGCTGAACCTACTTAGATGTTCACAGTACTGCCCTGGTCTTGATCCCAAAAATCAAGCACCATCAAGACCTCACTAACTCAATACATGATTGCTTTGTGTAATGTCTTGCACAAAATTACCTCAGAAGTCCTTGGCAATAGAATTGTGGCTATGGTGGAGGAGATAATATCTTAAGAACATAGTGCCCTTGTCCCGAGCCCTCTAATCACACAGTTGTTGCATGTAAAAGCATTTTTTTTCTTAGTAAAAAGGCCTAAAGCCATATATTAAGTATCACATGTTCTTACAAGCACACCCTTATAGAAAAATAAAATTTCATTTAAAATCTTGGGGGTGTTGAAGTGTTCTTCCTCCCGCATACAAAAGAATTCATTACCTCAATAATGAGAAGAAAAAATCTTGGGCTTGTGCCATCAGGCTTGAAATGGCAAAAACTTATGATAGGATGGAGTGATCTTACTTGAAGGCGGTCATGAGAAAGCTTGGCTTTCCAGACCAAATTGATTGGATGGATAATGGAATATGTTGAAACTGATACATTATATGCCTGAACGAAAAGAAATATATGTGTCACTGTGTGTTCGTCGAGCCGGCCGGAGACCTCATCTGTCCCTAACTTTTCGTCTTACGTGGTGAGGGACTAAGCAGCTTACTTAAGTCTTAGGAGTCGGAACAGATGTGAGCAAGACCAAAATCTGCAATCCTTTTTCTAGCTCTAACAACGCATCAGTGACGGCATAATGGGGTGACACCGTGGAAACTTATGATAGTGGTGTGCCAACGTGGTCATCTCCATGCTGTGACATGGAGATGACCAGATAGGTGACATAATGGGGTGACACCATGGAGCTTACTTAAGTCTTTACGTGGTGAAGGACGGCCCATCGGAGATGACGAGATAGGTACCTGAGCGGCTGAGCCTGTAGTCGAAGATCCTTTGACAGTGGTGTGCCAACGTCCTCGAGATGGGCATTGGACGGTCGAGGGTGGACATTTATCGTATGTTGCGTTCGGTGAGGTATCCATCTGGTGATTAGACCGAGGAACAACGACACCCTCTCATCGGCCTCATGTTCACTCGTCTCTCTAGTCTTGTTCTAGCCTTTATTAATTGGGCACGTCAACGATGAACTTGGGTCGTTATCTTTCTTATGGCATTATCTGCTTGTGTATGAACTTTCCTTTAGTGGTTGATCTTGAAAACTAGGATGAAAACCCTTGCCCTGATAATATCGGGACCGGCGTGGCAAAGACGGTGCGAGGACATGCATCACTTCTTGAAGGCGTTGTTGTGGAAGAAGTCATGAGTCTTCCATGATGCCATATAAAGCGGCCATTAGAGCATCTACAGCTCGACCTTGCAAATCCGCCCCCCTATACTCCCGCGGACGCGTCCGGGCACGTCTCTGGACGCGCCCGGACGGCCCTTCATATTTCGCTCCGTTCATCCACATGCCTCATATCCGGACTCTCAAATCCATACAAAGCCATGCATGTCGATCATCCGATACAAATTGTCCGAATTCAACAGTTCAAAAGAAGCAAATGAAATCATAGTTCAACAAATCGGACATGCCAAAATGAAATCAATGTCCGACCGACAAGTGCTGCTTGTCGAATCACTGGTCGGACGAGTTCGTCCATGCGACCTGCTCCGCCTGGGCATCATTCTCCGCTTGCATCCGGGCTGCCTCCTCCTCCTGCATCATGGCCGCCTGCTCCGCTGCCGCAGCCGTAGCCGCACTGGCCGCCTCCAACGCTCTACGTTCGTTGATCTCCTTCTTCTTCTCCACACGCCATTTCTTGGCATGTTCATCCAAGGTGGATTCATCCGCCAACATGATCTTCGCATCCTCCGCGTCCCGTGCGAGTTGCAACCTCTCCTTCTCGAGCTCAATCTCTCCAAATGTCTTGGCCTTCTCGAGTTCCCAATTGATAGCCGCCTCTTGCTTACCGAACTCGATCTTCTCCCTCTCAATTTCAAGCCTCCTCTCCGCCCTCACACGGTCCCACTCCATCCTCTCTGCCCTCACACGGTCCCACTCCATCCTCTCCTTTTGCGTGGTGAGGATGGAGAGTAAGGGTGCCGGATAGCGCGGGAAATGGTGGAGGGCGGCGGGAGGAGGAGGAAGGGTTTGGGGAATTTGGGGCAATTTGAGGTGGGGTCGGGCTGTCGGGTCCGACATGGCGGGCGTGTCCAGGCGCGCGTGGGCTCCCCCATATCCGCCCCATATTTGGGCTGGAAATGAGGGGTGTCGGTCAGCCCGGCGTTTGAGGCCGGTTTGAGAGACGGGTCGATTTTCTGTGACCGAGCGGCCTGCCCGAGCGTTTGAGGAGGGTATGAGGGGTCCGGCTGTAGATGCTCTTAGGGGTGGAACCTTGGTACCATGGTTCTCACAAAATTTAATGGAATTTACTGTATCACCAATGTGTGAATTTGGGAAGACCAATGAATCTTGGGAAACACTATCATAAACCTTTATTTCATTCGTCTACCACCTCTACGGTTCTGGATGCATATCTCTTGCTTGAGGAAGCCTTATAATGAAGATTTCTAGCTTGGTCCAATGAAAGAAATATTTTTTTATAACACCCTACTTTTTAATAGCATATGATAAGGGCTAATTACATCATTCAACAAGAGATTCATAAGCTCCATGGGGCATCATCCATCCACACACAAGAAGGGGCTCTCATGGCCATTCTAGTCATGGTCATTCTAGCCGGCTCATGAGCTACGCCATTAGCTAATCTATTACAATGATCAAAGACAATATGGAGAAACTCACAAACAAGATTGTAGCAATCATGATAAAATAGCCGCCACTATCCCCACCGCTATCCCCATCGACTGACCTCCATTCTTCATTGTTGCCACCACTTTTAGGTTGATTGAGTTGATCATCAAATTGTCGCATCCCACTAATTGGCCCGGAGATAAGCCCCAACATAAAGCCATAGCTTCATCAGATATAACATCCGCGCACATGTTGATTTTCCAATTTGACGCCGCTATAAAGTTTTCATATGGGTCACACAATACTGCTTTGGAAAAAAATGGTTGCCTCAATGTTCGACGTACAAACTTCTCATTGAGAAAAATGAAAACATGGCCGAGTCTAGCTCTTTTGGTGACCCACAACTCTTTTGGAAAAATCTCCAGAGCTTATGTCCCCTAGTATTTCTAGCGGTGAATAATTACGGATTTTATTTCTTGTCGTGGAATCATGTAAAGAAGACATATTCAACGTATGCCCATTTGTGAAAGATGTGGAGTTGAGTATGAAAATGTTCTTTCTAACATGAATATTTATGAAATCCGGAAGGACCCAATATTGCTTTAAGGCACTTTGGTTGGAAATTCATCTTACAAGCATGAACCCCAAAGAAACATAAAATTAGATACTAGTTCATGAATCTTATGAAACGAACCTCGAACGGAGAAATAATATGAAGATTGGGTCCGAAGCTGCTCTCGAAAGGATCCAATCTTGACAATGCAGGGGAAAAACAACTTGCTTCGAGGTTACCTCCACAGCTCCCCCACCATGGACTCCCTTGAAGCAACATGGTCTTCCCTTTAACATCGAGGGCGGGATGAATAAGCTTGCCAGCTATCAGCCGAAAGATACAACGACTCGTTGGTGGAGGATGTTGGAAGGAGGAGGACGTTGCAAAACCCCAGGATTACCAGTTTCCTTACAAATTGATTTCTGCATCATGAGCATCTGATCTACATCATATTCATTTAATCTGAAATGAGGATTTAATCAATGCTCATCTTTTTCTTAAGGGCTAAAACCCCAATTTCCCCATTTGTTCAAAATGCCCTCATAAACCCTAATAATTTTGGTCATGGACTCATGTTCATCATGTTGATCCTCCCAAATTTTATCAAGGATTAAAATGATTTAATTTAGATTTTGAATTAAAGCCTAAAATCCTAATTAAAATGCACCTTTAATAAATCAAATATATTTTTATGTATTTTAAACCGAGGGCTTTCACATGGTTGAATCTCTTGAAAACCTATATTGAGCCTTCCAATATCAGTAGGAAGCTACACTAATTATTTCATAATTTATCACACACTTACAGTTCAATCCCAAATATTAAGTAATTTTATTATATCCAATAAATAGAAATATGTTTGCAAAAGTTTGATTTTTTGTGAGGCCATGTCTTGGACCAGAGAGGCTCCTTTTTAAATTTCATCTAATTTGGAGGTCATCTGATACCCCAACTAATTATTAACATGCACTATCACCTTTTTAATTAAATAAAAGAGTCAAAGGTCTGCACTATTGACTCTGGGCCAGCATGTGAGCGTTGGATATCTATCTAGCGCCCACGTGCGAATGATAGCCAACAATCGCAACGATCGATCTAGCTCACCCGTGGCCACATGGTGAACATCGGACATGCTGGGACGGCGAACAACACGAAGAGCTCCGGTGGAAGACATAAGGGCATGGCCAATGCGTCGCCCTAGCCTGATGCTCCACGGTCCAGGTAGGCTCGGACGCCACCGTGGCGATTCAGACGGGTGCTCCGCAGGTGTCAGAGGCTCCTCTGCAGGAGGCGGTCTCTCCATAGAAAAAGCGAGAGAGAAAAGAAAAAGGAAAGAGAGAAGGACAAGAGTAAGAGACAGAAAAACGTAAAGAATGGGAAAAGGGCAACGACTCACGTCACATGACCACATACGCATTGGATATATGTGAAGCTGAACGGTGGTCTCAGTTCCATGCCCTGACGTGGGTGGGTTGGGGCAGCACCAGGGTGCTGCTTCCGTTGTATATGCCCTAACATGCGAGGGTTGAAGGCGATCAGAGCGTCGATGATGAGCTTTGAGGCAAAAGAGTGGCAAGATGATGAAAATGGACGAGGTTCTAGGTGGGACATTGATATCGAAGTCCGACGTGACAGATGCACATATTCCTTTAGATCTCCCTCGGTTTGAGGGCGGGCTACGGGGATCCAGACCCATGGACCGATCCAACCCAATGTATCGATTCACGTTGAAGACTTAAAAATGTTCAAACCATCTAGTCCAGACATCTGCGGCTGCTTTAAACTCTGTTGGAGATGCCCTCGCACCCTAACGGATAGTGTCTTTCCAAATGCTAGAAAAATCACGGCGGAGAAGCTCCATGCGGTCCAGCCTTTTTTTTTTTTAGGATGATCCATCCTTTTTTTTTTAACACAGTACAGACGCAAGCGCTCACATACACTCACCCCTATGAACGCACACACGCACACCCTACCCCTATGAGCATCTCCGAGAGACTGAGCCGACATATCATCTTGAGATTTACGAAGTCACCGTAGGCGCCTCGTCGTCGACGGGAACGTCTCCTCCCACTGAATGCGCATCGCCGGAAATCCTGAAATAAATCCAGGAATAAATGCGAGCACCAGGACTTGAACCCTGGTGGGCTGGGATACCACAGTCCCTCTAACCATCCAACCATAGGTTGGTTCGCCCATCTTTTTTTTGTTGAAGTGCGTGTCGATAGGAAGGACGCATGATCCATGCCACCACCAGTCCACTCTCCCCTCACCGTGCACCCAAAATTCCTAGATCCGCCGTTCTCTCCCTCGGCCGATCCGACCCGTACGTCTCCGCATCCGACGGCCACCGACGCGTGCAGCACAGCGCTCCCCCCCCCGCACGAGTCCAACCCAGCCCCCACCCCCCACTCGCTCGCCTCTGTACGCGGACCAACCGTCGCCCTCGGACCAACACCAACCCAACCCCCAGGTCAAAACACCAACCCAACCCCATCTGGAGCCGCACCTTTCCCACCACCATCCCGCCGACAGGCTGGCCCCAGCGGGCCCGTCGTCAACCGCGGCGCGGGCCCGTCGCACCTATATATCCCCGGCGACGCCGGCCCGTTTCTGGGCGAAAAGGAGAGGAGAGGTGGGAAAAAAAAAAACCAAGGCTCCGGGGCGGCGGCGCCCGATCCACACACGGCACATCTCGGGGCGCGCGGCGCACATCCACTCCCCTCCCCCCTCCACGAGTCCGCCACTCCACCGCTAATAATAGCTGCTACTACCGGGTGGGCGGGGCGGACACCGTCTGCTGCCATGGGAGCGCTCGAGGAGGCGCACCTCGCCGCCGTCGCCGCCTGCGGGTGCGACGGCGACGACGACGACGAGGAGGATCTCCTGGCGGAGCTCGGCGGCGGCGGCGGGGAGGCGCCGGGGGACGCCATGGAGCCCGCGGTGCGCGCGCTGCTGGCGGGGCTCGGCGAGGACGGCCGCCGGGAGGGGCTGCGCAGGACGCCCAGGCGCGTCGCCAAGGCCTTCCGCGACGGCACCCGAGGTATGGCGCCCGTGTATGGATCCATTCCCTTCGCAATTGCGCATGCTCGCGTTCGTTCCCTTGTATTTTTCTTATCCGTGATCTGTGGACTTAGCTCCCCGCGCTGTGTAGAGCCGTCCACCACCAGAGCGACGCCGTGAGGAATTTGAATTTGTTAGCTCGGATCTCAGAGCGAGGGGTTCCGATTGCCCAGGAATTTGTTCCCCGAATATTCCATTTCATCAGTCCGACTGACCACTTTGCTTGAGTTTAAGTTGGTAGTTTGCTGTGAGTGGTTGCTCATAAGTCGTGATCATTGCTGCAATAGTTTTTTTTTACCTGTATGTATTGCTGCTATAGTATTCCTCGGTTGGTAGAGTGATCATTGCTGCTTTCTGGTGGTAGCACATGCTTTGAAAATTTGGTGATTGACCACCTATCAGGCTCTGATGTAGGTGCAGTGTCCACCAACCAAACCATGCAGCAGGACTTTACAAAGTGGGCTTGGATTGTGATGACCGCAATGTCTTTTGCCAGTGTGAATTTGACATTTTAATTGCGAGCTTGCGACTTTGTAGTATGAATATAGAAGGCGTCCGCCGTTGTCTCAGGGGACAACAGTTGGGAACTCTGATGGGAACCGCGGGAAATTCAAATTCTACCGCTGTTGTTGTCGTTTAGTTAAGATACAACTTTGTCCTTGATGATCAACACACAACACATGGCATTTGTGGAATTAAGAATTTTCAATCTTGTGTAATTAAGATTTCTAATGTCGGCGTCTAGCTTTTGTTTTATACGATACTTGCCAAAAATAAAATAAATAAAATAGTCACTGATCATTTATTGGATTATATGTGCATACTGCATAGTCTCATCACAAGCTGTGCCGCTCCCATAAACTCATACAACACCAATTATCAACATAGGCCAATGGTTTATTTACCAAAATGGAAAGTTGAATAATGTCTGGACATTGTCCCCTGGATTGTTGCATACCAAAGCTTATGTCTAAGGACGCAAACACTGGGAAATTTACATTCAACAGTGAACCGTTCCATAGGTAACCGTCATGGGGTTAGTTTTATACGATACTAAATAGTGAGGCTGACCATTTATTAGACTGTTTGGAGGATATCTGCATGGTCTTGTAACAAGCTGCGGTTCTCCTACAAACTCATATTTATTATCGACTTGGAAGTAAGATGGGCATTCGTTCATTTACCAAAATTTATAGTTGAATAATGTCGATATTTTATCTGCTGGATTGTTGCATACTAACCATGGTGATTATAAGACAATTTTCTTTTTGAAGAGGCAAGCTTACTTGAATTATTTCCTAGTTAACGGAGCACCAAGTAGTGTCTTTTTGTGACCAACTGTGTCAGTTAAAATATTCTTCAAACTTGGCTCATACATATGTTTTAAGCTCCCTTCCTCTTTAGTCTGTTTATCGTACACAACTTGCGGTTCAATAATTTAGCAGTTCATGAGTCTTCGGAAAATTTGGAAATGATAATCTCACCATTTTTTTTAATCTATGGCATAGGCCTAGAGGACATGGTTAGGAGTGTACCGATTGGCGAGAGGCTCTTCATAGGAGGAGACCTCAATGGCCACGTGGGCACATCTAACACAGGTTTTGAAGGGGTGCATGGGGGTTTTGGCTATGGCATCAGGAACCAAGAAGGAGAAGATGTCTTAAGCTTTGCGCTAGCCTACAACATGATCATAGCTAACACCCTCTTTAAGAAGAGAGAATCACATCTAGTGACTTACAGTAGTGGGCAACACTCTAGCCAGATTGATTTCATCCTCTCGAGAAGAGAAGACAGGCGTGCATGCCTAGACTGTAAGGTGATACCTGGAGAGAGTGTTGTCCCTCAGCATAAGCTTGTGGTTGCTGACCTCCGCTTTCGGATTCGTGTCCAGCGGGACAAGCGTGCCAATGTCGCTAGAACGAAGTGGTGGAAGCTCAAGGGGGAGGTAGCTCAGGCGTTCAAGGAGAGGGTCATTAAGGAGGGCCCTTGGGAGGAAGGAGGTGATGTAGACAACATGTGGATGAAGATGGCGACTTGCATTCGTAAGGTGGCCTCAGAGGAGTTTGGAGTGTCCAGGGGAAGTAGAAGAGAAGCTAAAGATACCTGGTGGTGGAACGATGATGTCCAGAAGGCAATTAAGGAGAAGAAAGAGTGTTTCAGACGCCTATATCTGGATAGGAGTGCAGACAACATAGAGAAGTACAAGATGGCAAAGAAGGCCGCAAAGCGAGCTGTGAGTGAAGCAAGGGGCCGGGCGTATGAGAACCTCTACCAACGGTTAGACACGAAGGAAGGCGAAAGGGACATCTATAAGATGGCCAAGATCCGAGAGAGGAAGACGAGGGATGTTGACCAAATCAAGTGCATCAAGGACGGAGCAGATCAACTCCTGGTGAAGAACGAGGAGATTAAGCATAGATGGCGGGAGTACTTTGACAAGCTATTCAATGGGGAGAGTGAGAGCTCTACCATTGATCTGGACGACTCCTTTGCTGATACTAGCAGGCTTTTTGTGCGGCGAATCCAGGAGTCGGAGGTCAAGGAGGCTTTGAAGAGGATGAAAGGAGGCAAGGCGATGGGCCCTGATTGTATCCCCATTGAGGTGTGGAGAGGCCTCGGGGACATAGCGATAGTACGGCTAACCAAACTTTTCAACCTCATTTTTCGGGCAAACAAGATGCCAGAAGAATGGAGACGGAGTATATTAGTACCAATCTTCAAGAACAAGGGGGATGTTCAGAGTTGTACTAATTACCGTGGAATTAAACTGATGAGCCATACAATGAAGCTATGGGAGAGAGTCATTGAGCACCGCTTAAGAAGAATGACAAGCGTGACCAAAAATCAGTTTGGTTTCATGCCTGGGAGGTCGACCATGGAAGCCATTTTCTTGGTACGACAACTTATGGAGAGATATAGGGAGCAAAAGAAGGACCTGCATATGGTGTTCATTGACTTGGAGAAGGCCTATGATAAGATACCGCGGAATGTTATGTGGTGGGCCTTGGAGAAACACAAAGTCCCAGCAAAGTACATTACCCTCATCAAGGACATGTACGATAATGTTGTGACAAGTGTTCGAACAAGTGATGGCGACACTGATGACTTCCCGATTAAGATAGGACTGCATCAAGGGTCAGCTTTGAGCCCTTATCTTTTTGCCTTGGTGATGGATGAGGTCACAAGGGATATACAAGGAGATATCCCATGGTGTATGCTCTTTGCAGACGATGTGGTGCTAGTCGATGAGAGTCGGAAGGGGGTCAACAGGAAGTTGGAGTTATGGAGGCAAACTTTGGAATCGAAAGGTTTTAGACTTAGTAGGACTAAAACCGAGTACATGAGGTGCGCTTTCGGTACTACTAGGCACGAGGAGGAGGATGTTAGCCTTGATGGGCAGGTGGTGCCGCAGAAGGACACCTTTCGATATTTGGGGTCAATGTTGCAGAAGGATGGGGATATCGATGAAGATGTGAACCATCGAATTAAAGCCGGATGGATGAAGTGGCGCCAAGCTTCTAGCATTCTCTGTGACAAGAGGGTGCCACAAAAGCTAAAAGGCATGTTCTATAGGACGGCGGTTCGACCCGCAATGTTGTATGTCGCTGAGTGTTGGCCGACTAAAAGGCGACATGTGCAACAGTTAGGTGTGGCGGAGATGCGCATGTTGAGATGGATGTGTGGCCACACAAGGAAGGACCGAATCCGGAATGATGATATACGAGATAGAGTTGGGGTAGCGCCAATTGAAGAGAAGCTTGTCCAACATCGTCTGAGATGGTTTGGACATATTCAGCGCAGGCCTCCAGAAGCCCCAGTACATAGCGGACGGCTAAAGCGTGCTGATAATGTCAAAAGAGGCCGGGGTAGACCGAACTTGACATGGGAAGAGTCCGTAAAGAGAGACCTGAAGGATTGGAGCATCACCAAAGAACTAGCCATGGACAGGGGTGCGTGGAAGCTTGCTATCCATGTGCCAGAACCATGAGTTGGTCGCGAGATCTTATGGGTTTCACCTCTAGCCTACCCCAACTTGTTTGGGACTAAAGGCTTTGTTGTTGTTGTTGTTGTTGTTGTTGTATGGCTATAACCAGAAATTTATTGAACTTCAGGAATAATAATCTTTGTTCGCTTTCACCATGTTGTTTGGTAATCTAGATAAAGTCCATGAACAACCAATTCCTTAACGGCCCTGTTGGCTATAGACGAAAGGTTGTGCCAACGGGAGCTGGTTTTACAATGCTATAGACACTCTTAGAAATATCTGTTAGCAATCCATCTTTTCTTTTCAAGATTGCGTGCCTCTTTTATAACGAACCACCTTCTTTAGTTGAAGATTACAGTGTTGACTGTTGGGAATATGCCAAAGGTTGTGCCAACGGGAGCTGGTTTTACTTTCTTGTAAACTCGTCATGGTATTAAGATGTTGCCCCATGACTGACAGACATCTATGGTTATATATTTTACTTTGGGCCTTATTTGTATGGTCCAGGAACCTGACCCATTCCGTGTCCACCCCAGTCTGTCCAAATTAAGCCTTACTGTGCACTGTCTATTTTTCAACTGATGTTTAAGGTTGTTGCTTTTTGAATGAAAGATTTCTTTTTAACCCGTGACACACTTGCTTCTTGAGCCTTGTTTTGACACATACCTAAAAGCTAAAACCACTCTTGCAGGTTACAGACAGAAAGTAAAAGACATTGTGCAGGGTGCTCTGTTTCCTGAGGTTGGTGTTGACAAAAGGACTGGTTCTGCTGGAGGAACTGGAGGGCAAGTTGTTGTTCGTGATATCGATCTTTATTCATACTGTGAGTCTTGCTTACTTCCGTTCAGCATACAATGCCATGTTGGATATGTGCCCTCCGGTGGAAGGGTCGTTGGGTTAAGCAAGCTTTCAAGAGTAGCTGACGTCTTTGCCAAGAGATTTCAAAACCCTCAGAGATTAGCTAATGAAGTTTGTGGTGCATTGCATGCTAGCATACAACCTGCTGGTGTTGCTGTTGCTATGGAGTGTTGGCACATACCATTGCCGGAGAACTTGAAATGCAAAAATTCGCGAGCTTTGATTAGAACTTCACATTCATCTCGCTCTGGTGTTTTTGAGGGTGAGAACAGCTCTTTTTGGAATGACTTTGTGGCTCTTCTTAAGCTTAGAGGCATAGACATGGAGATGGACAGCCGTTCTGCTTCTTTAACTTGGTGCCCCTTAAGGCCTCATGAGATTCCGCTTTGCAATGGGCATGGCAAGAGGATTACAACCAATGGCACAACTTCACCAAAATCTTTATCCACTCCGTCTGATATGGTGTCTGCTGTCAGCTCAATGCTCCTGTCTCTTGGAGAGGACCCCCTCAGGAAAGAACTTCTAGGCAGTCCCCAGCGTTACGTGCAATGGCTGATGAGGTTCAGAGCATGTAATCTCGATGTGAAGCTGAATGGTTTTACACTTAACAGTGCAAGTGTATATGAGAGACCAGGTGAAGATGCTACTGATCATCGAGCAATTAGTTCTGAGCTGCATTTGCCATTTTGTGCCCAGTGTGAGCACCACCTGCTGCCGTTCTATGGAGTAGTGCACATTGGTTACTTTGGCAGTGGAGATGGTGAAGAGATCGACCGCTCCCATTTTCAGGCTCTGGTTCATTTCTACGGGTGCAAGCTTCAGGTCCAGGAAAGGATGACAAGACAGATAGCTGAAGCAGTTTATTCCATTTCACATTGTGGAGCCATAGTTGTCGTGGAAGCCAACCACATCTGCATGATATCAAGGGGGATAGAGAAAATCAGGAGTAGTACAGCAACAATTGCAGTTTTGGGTCAGTTTTCGACCGATTCTTCTGCCAAGGCATCCTTTCTACAGAACGTCTTAGACACTGCTAATCAGGAAGTATGAACGGCTTCGGATCATATACTGATAGAATCTCAGCCAGAAGATACAATGAGTCTAATTCCCGGTCGTCATTTCAGCAAACCAGGCACTGCGACGACTATATATATGGTTTGAGGTTGTCATCCAGCTGTGGCATGGTCGCCATTTTACCAAGCCGTTGCAGGTGGGAGTGACGAGGACCTCGTTGCGTGGAATGTTGTGTCTGAAGATGTAACCAGAAGCACCAGAAAGTTTTGGTTCTCCCGTGTTGTACCATTTCATTTTAACGGCATGTCAAAGTTATCCTAGCGTTGTAGGTGCGCTGCTGTGCCGAGCAATACAGTTATAATGTTTTAAGTGGCTGTCATATGTACTAGCAATTTTGGTGAGATCATTTCTGCTTCTGTC
This sequence comes from Elymus sibiricus, assembly GCA_039707655.1. Lineage (NCBI taxonomy): Eukaryota > Viridiplantae > Streptophyta > Magnoliopsida > Poales > Poaceae > Elymus > Elymus sibiricus. Next base: position 489,615,052 of record CM077665.1, read on the forward strand.
CGTGTTGTCCACGGCGAGGAGGAGGCGACGAAGACGGGGTTACAGCCAGGCGGACGCGGGTGGTGGTAGCACCCATCGACGCGGTAGCAGCTGGCGACGTGGGCGGACGACGCGGCGTGGAGAGAGCCGAACCGGCGGAGGAAGCCGCCGTCGTTGCCCGCGTTTACGAGGCGCCAACGCCTGCAGGCGCACGCGGCACGGACGAGGTGGAGATACGAGGGGAGGCGCAGGAACACCAGCTCGAGAAGCTCGCCCGGGATGGAGCCAATCTCGGTCAGCCGCGCCGCTTTCCTCCGGGAATTCGTGCGGCGTCGGTGGCGGCCGTCCCCCTTGGTGACGCCGCGAAAAAGTTGTTTCGCCCACGAGAATCTTTTTGTGCTTATCCTCTTTTCCCTCTGTTGCATTCGCGGAAACCAACCGGGACGTCGTGCGGTGCGGGATGGTTTACAGGTTCACGGCAGCGTGCCGGCCGGTTCCGCGTCGGCGTTGAGCCCGTATGCCGGCTTGACTTGCGTGCGCGCGGGCGTTTGGTTTGGCCGACGCCACGTACGTCCGTCCGTCCGTCTGCATGCATGCGTTGAACAGCTTGTCCAACATCAGGGTGATCGCGCTTGTCGGCGTCTGCGAGTGATCCACCGTACTGCATGCACAACATGTTGGTTAGCTAGCTAGAGCTCCCCCCGAAAAAAAAAAGCTAGCTAGAGCTCCATGTACCTTGGCTCTTATTTTATGGAAGGCTAGAGTGGTGGAGGAGCAACAGCGGTAGTGGAGGAGTGGTAGCAGCAACGGTAGTGGAGGTGTGATAAAGTCCAATAAAAAATAACATGGACATCATGGCATGGCCGTTTGAGAAATTTCAAACTCAATTTATGAAAGAGAATTTTGCCTCCGTTTCAGAAAAATAATTATAAAAGAGAATAATTGAAAGGTGGGCATGTCTTACCTATGCATAAATCTGTAATATATTTCTTTCTGGGTGTAGCCAAGTATGTATATTTCACCTCTTGGTATTTCATGATGCACTGATCTATACCATTTGTACCTGAAAAAAAATATTATCTAACAAAAACGAATTATGGTAGATAGCATCCGACCAAGCATATATAACGTACAGAAAAGAACATCGTACATCTTCACATATATAATGGATGTCTGTCCCTTCTCTTATGTTATATGGATCACAGTAACAACTTGAGATATGATCAAAATGACTACTCCCATGTAATAGGCTGATAATAAAACCCATGATATGCAACAATATGAAAACAACCTTGTGCACTCTATGAGTCAACATATAGACACCTGTCTTACGATGTAAACTTTTCTGTAGTTGATAAGAATACATCCAGAAAATTCCTTAAATATATGGTAGTACTACTCCTTTAAATCTCGTTGTAGTAATTAAGGAAATATAGATATGGAGAGTGACCTTGCCACTCTATTGCACGGCATAAAGACAATCGTCTAAAGAACAATTTAGACGCAAATGAACGTAGAAATCCTTGTGCACATAATTCCACTCAAATCTTTTTCCCGCTGATCATAGATACTAAAGAAACCAATTCCATAATCATACATGCAGATTACTGTATTAGCAAGTGCGAAGAAATAATATTGCCTACAATCCTTAATTCTTAATTCTAGTTCTGAAGAGGTTTGGCGCCACCACCTTTATCAGAACAGCACTTACTTTACTGTCGAAAACAACCACTAATATCTCCAGTACATATAATAATCAGTTATTTTCGCATTCAACATAAATAGGCGATGCACTTTATTTTTTCTTGTAGAGTAGTACATACCAAATACTCATGCATCTCGCAGACCCTGGCCCTGCTGATCAGGTCTTGTTACTGTTGACTGCACACCATTCTCTCCCACAAACAAATTTATCATAGAACCTGATGGTCGTTCATAGATTCTCCTTAGACTTTCACTTGTATCTCTGGTAATGAAATAAATTATTTTGTCTCGCAGGAATTTCACCCAACATCTAGCCAAAAATTAAGGAAAATATTTTTTTCATATTACGTAGTCCCTCTGTCAACTAATATAAAAGCGTTTAGATTACTACTTTAATAATCTAAACGCTTTTATATTATTTGACAGAGGGAGTACCAATTTGTTCTGAGGGGGCCGTTGTACAAAATGGATGCCTAGCCTAGCCGGTCGACTAGCAAGCTACAGTGTTCCTACGGCACTGTTTGTTTCGTCATGCGCGTGTGAACTAACCTTTTATAGTTCATCCAAGTACCTACAAAAGGTTAGCCGTGGAGTGTACTTGGATGAACTACACTCTCACATATATATTAAAAAAAAATATAAAAAATTTAAAGTGTTAATCGTGCATTTAAAAAATTTATATGTGTATCAAAATGTTGATCATGTATTAAAAAATGTTAATCTTGTATTTGCAAAATGCTAATCAAACATTTGAAAAAATGTTAAATGTGTAGAGAAATATGTTGATCATGCATTGAAAAATCTTAATCTTGTCTTTGAAAAATGTTAATCAAGCATTTGAGATTTTTAAAATGTGTACAGAAAAATGTTGACACGCACAACCCAATTGTTTTACATAAATGCACTCTAGGTGTTAAAATGACAAAAAGGCATGACGTGGAGCCTGCCTAGAGGAAAAGAAAACACAAGGGTGGGTCGCAAGACCTGGAGTGAATAATCAAGCATCACAAATCCTATTACCACTAGACATGACATCTGTGCTTGGATTACATCTGTCTGGTAAGCGGTCACAACCCCCAACAACATACATGCTGAGGTGATGCACTCCCGGATCTCCTGACATTGCAAAGCACACCAAGATCACAACCATCTGAGACAGATAACCTGCAAAAAATTAAAATGCTATTCTTATAAGAAACCACATTATTACTAAAATGCAGCCCCCCCCCCCCCCCCCCCCCCCCCCCCCCCCCCCTTCTAAAAACTAGATGGAGCTGGTGCCTATCCTTTCCCTATCCCCGAGACCATGTTAGCAGAAGTCACAGCTAATTATAACCAAGTCAACACACATGATAGTTTAGGTCAGTATGATGTGCAGCAGCATTTCATATTGGTTTGCCGGCTTATTTACACGAAGTCACTTAACGATCTTGCCAATCGATTTAAGCTCAATATCCCGTTGCAAGTTAGAGCACATAGTCCGAAATAATAGATCTCAGAACAATAAGGCAATGCTGCTATTCTGAACTTATATGACGTGTTATAATTCATTTCAAGCAATTCAGATATAAAAATATATCTAACATGTCCACATTCAGACCTAGTACTGTACTACATTACTACATGCAGTGCTTATAAACATTCTGCTAAGTAAGTAACAAAGAGGACATAAATACTCCCTCCGTCCGAAAAAGCTTGTCTCTCAAATGGATGTATCTAGCACCAAGTTAGTGCTAGATACATCCATTTGAGGCACAAGCTTGGGACAAGCATTTTCGGACGGAGGGAGTACATATAAAACATACCCTAAACCTGATGTGGTTTTCTGCGAGTGATCATTTGGGAAATATGAAGTCCCCTGCTGAAAGCTTCATTAAACAGGATCCTCGTCTGCAATTTCTGGAGTCCAGGCAAGCATGACAGCACAACTATCGGTGCCATGACGATTAATCCCCACATCATGTCATAAAAACGTGCCACAACAACCACAGTTTGCCAAACAGTGTTAGACTTCTTCAGGCACTGCTTGAACACCAGAGCAATGGATATGAATCCCCATCCGGTTGGTAGAAAAGCCAGAAGGCTAGTAAAAATGTCAATGAACTGGAACTTTGTGAGTGCAAGCAGCACGGCGATAGCACCCAAAGAGGCACAAACAATAACAGCCTGGACAAGCCGGTAGCGAATGTGCTTCTTTGCTGAATATTTGTCTCTGAAGTAGGTGACCGTGACAAGAAGCACAGGAGGCACCAGTATGCAGGTCCATGACAGAACATAGACGAGGATGCTTGTACTCCCACCGGCTATGTGAAGCCGATAAACAATTGCATACTGGAAGAAAAAATACCGGAGGTTCAATATGATTTCGATGACACGCCCCCACGCACCAGTGGTCCGAAGGTGGTCCGTTTCCTCCTCCCACCACTTCTCCCAGCATTGATCAGACTTGACTGAAATTCCATTCGGAAACCAAATCCAGATGAAGAAATCCTGAAAATCATTAGAATTCTTCTGCCAGTCCAAACCTGATGGATTAAAGATGAAGGGGGCAAGAATCCAGGAGCATACTAGGAACCAACTGGAAAGTGTGAGCAGGATGTACACCAATGTATCCCCTGCGATGTTGCTATAAGATGAATAAAGACCCAATATCACACCAAGCTCTATTGCCTTGGTGAAATGGCTGCGGGCGTACAACCTATAGTTGTCGAGAAAATTCTTGTGCTCCACCACGAAACCACGGCCAGTAGGACGGTACTTTGCGCCTCCATGAAGGAGTGTCCGCCCATAATAGTGCGTCTTGGTCCCCATGCAGAAAGTGTAGAAGACAGATGCACACTGCAATTGCATTTTTGTGAAATCCCAGACCGCTGTGAGAAAACCAAGCTCAAGCGAGTTCTCAATAATCATGGGCAATGCCGTGAACAGGCCAAGTTGTACGACAAACTGCTGGTTCAGGACGGTCCCCAGGGCTGCATTGCCAACCGAGGGTCATACTTCTTCATCAGCTCCAGTATCTCATCTGCACGGGGGTCATTTCTAGCTTTCTGCTGACCATAAAGTTGGCATGCAACCACATAAGTGTATTTCATAAGGGGGGCGGTCAGATAATCGCTACCTTGAAACAAGGAGCTCACACCAACACCACTACCTGCTCTGCTCAGTGCTGGTGCACGTGAAGAAGATGCGCTGCCAGAGGAAGTAGAAGCCAGATCTGGTCTTGAAGAAATCTTGTTCGATCGAGTAATCAACGGATGTTCAGACGCGGATTCAGAGATCGGCCTCTGTTCCTCTTCAGATGCGGATTCAAGAAAAGTAGCATCTTGAGAGCTTCATAGTAATACATCATCCCCCTCACGGTACGGGATAGCGTCTGTCCCCTGTATGAGACCCACTGCCGGAGATGGCTTAACCTCTGCTCCTCGCTGTACATCCCCTCACGCTCCATGCGCTCTACAAAGAAATCCCACTCGTCCGGGTAAATCTGCCGCAGATAGTATAATATCGAGATGCCATCTTCATTCTCCTTATAGAGCTGGTCCCTGGTGTACATGACCTCTTCATCATAGTATGGTGTGAGGACAATGAAGGCCATCATCTTGTCTACCTTGGTTGCCCGTGGCATGTCCATGAACAATGAGTTGCTGAAGAAGGCAATCCTTCGGCGAGCTCCAAGGTTCTTTGGGACATGGATCATATGGTCCCTTGAGGTAAGGATGGTGTGCATGCGGCGCACCTGCTTGCAGAAGGTGTCATTCTCCTCAGCAGCAGGCAACAGGATGTTGTCTAGAAAAAGAAGCTTGGTAGGCTTCTCGATGCTCCTTTTCTCAGCCCGGAAGTCACGAACCACAACATCATAGAGAGTCTGAAGCGCATTGACAATCTCGTACATATCCTTGTTGGACTCGAGCAGTAGGCTGAATAAAGCTACGAGCTCGGCATGGACATCTTGGAGCACGGACATGTTATACTCGGCCGTGAACCTCTCCCTTTCCATGGATCCGTCGAATTCATGGAACAACTGTGTCACGATGCCACGATATTCCTCGGTTCCGTCCTTGATGATCTCTGGCAGCAAGTGCTTTGTGGTATCATATACCTCAATAACCGCACAACGGCGATAATCGTTCTTGCAGATCTTCCTCCACAGCCTGTGATCAGATCCTTTGAATTCCTTTGCCTGACCAAGTGCAAGAGACAGCTCGTTGGATAGCAAGAAGCACGGCCACCGGATTACCCGCACATTTGGCTGCGCAGGTAGCAGCTGAAGAAGCTCCACCTCAAGGTCACTCACAATGTCCTCTTCCCAGAACTTGGCGATTATCTCATTCCAAATAAGCCCAAACCGTCGCTCCTCTACCTTATTTGACTCAAGGGAGATGGATCGGTATAGGAACAGCCCGTACCGTAGCCGCAACCGACGCAAGAAACTCCGAAGCCTGCCGAGAAAGTTGTTGGGGCCATTCTCATGCTGCTCCTCCGGCATGATGTTAAATGACATGGCACTTGCAAAGAACTGAAACCGAAGCCGCAGTTGGTCCATGTCCCTGATCTCCCCCAGGTGCATGAAAAGCCCCATCCATGCACCGGTCAGAGAAGAGAAGATGACATACCAGATCTGTATATCCATGAGAGCATCTACAACCGGACCTCTCAAACCCTCCTCAAACGCTCGGGCAGGCCGCCCGGTCACTGTCCGGTCACAAAATTTCGACCCAGACGGGCCTCTCAAACGGCCCTCAAACGCCCGGGCTGACCGGCACCCCCCATATCCAGCCCAAATATGAGGCGGGTATGGGGGCGCCCGGACGCGCCCGGGCACGCCCGCCACGTCGGACCCGACAACCCGTCCCCATCCCAAATTGCACTGAATCCCCCCCCCCCCACGAAGAGCAGCCGGATCCATTTGCTATCTCCTTTCTTCTTCCTCCTCCTCGCCGTCCGTCTCGCGCTCCGCCGCCGCGCCGTCCGTCTCGAGCTCAGCCGTTCCCAGCCTCTCCGCCGCCAGCTCCGGAAGAGCGCGCCCATCCTCGCCGCGGGGGACGTCGTCGCCGGCCCGGACGCCACCGTGGTACGTCCGTCAAAACTCCGCCTCCGCCTTGCGCTTGATGTGTTCGACACATTGACCGACCGGAATTATTGTGATTTTGTTAGATAAACGATGGATTCGGATGCTTCGTCGGACGAGGAGTATGGACCGACTGAGCTTGACCAAACGATTGAAGATGAGTTCTTCCATTCCTCGGATTCGGACGAAGAAGTGGACATGCTCATGCTCATGAGCATGCAAGAGGAAATGGACCGGGAAGTGGAGCATATTCTCAACTTCAAGGGCTCAATCAAAGGGAGAAGAGTGATCAACCGGGACAGGGTGTCCGGAGCAAAGCTACTGCACAAGGACTACTTTGCTCCCACACCTACTTTCCCGGATGATCCATGGTTTCGTTGCCGTTTTCGCATGCGGAAACCATTGTTTTTGCGCATTGTGGACGGAGTGGAGTCACACGACGACTACTTCAAGCTGAAGAGGAATTGCTGCGGGCAACTCTCTTTCTCGCCCAAGCAGAAGTGCACGGCTGCTATGAGGATGCTTGCACTTGGTACTGCTGCAGACGCCGTTGGTGAGATGGTCAGGATGGGGGAGAGCACGTGCCTGAAGACTACTGTCCAATTTGCCCACGCCGTGGTTGAGGTGTTTGGACCGGAATATCTCAGAGAACCAAATGCGCAGGACACAGAGAAGTTGTTGGCTATTGGAGAGGCAAGGGGGTTTCCAAGAATGCTCGGATCATTGATTGCATGCATTGGCAATGGAAAAACTGTCCCAAAGGTCCGCGGGGAATGTATCAAGGTCACACCAAAGAGGCCACCATCATACTAGAAGCAGTGGCATCACATGACTTATGGATTTGGCATGCTTTCTTTGGAATGCCCGGTTCTCACAACGACATCAACGTGCTCCAACGATCTCCGGTGTTCAAGAGGCTTTGCAATGGGGAATCACCGCCATGCAACTACACCGTCAACGGCCGGGACTACAACATGGGATACTATCTTGCCGATGGTATCTATCCTCAGTGGGCGGCGTTTGTGAAGACCATATCCGAGCCGCGTGGCAACAAACAGATCCACTTTGCAACAATGCAGGAAGCGGCTAGGAAGGATGTGGAGAGGGCATTTGGTGTGCTTCAGGCTCGTTGGGGAATTGTGCGGAGCGCTGCAATGATGTGGGAATCAGAAACTTTGTGGCAGCTGATTACATGTTGTGTTATTCTGCACAATATGATTGTCGAGGATGAGGGTGAAGGTGTAGCCCAAACCAATGATTTCGAAGCTCCCGGAGAACAAGTTGAAATCCCGGAGGATCAAGATGCGGCCCAGCTTCAGAATTTTCTGCAGATGCATCAAAATCTTCGAAATCACCAGGTGCACACGCAGCTACTCAATGATCTTGTGGAGCACATGTGGATCGACAATGGCAACCAAGGAGGCAATGCTTGAGTTTGGCACTTCAAATAAATTTTATGTAAACGCTATGTACGCTTGATACCAACACTATTTATTTTACGTGCGACATGATCGACGTGCATGTATTTGCATGGATTTGAGAGTCCAGATTTGAGATATGTGAATGCATGGAACGAAATATGATGACTCGTCCGGATGCGCCCGCGGGCGTGTCCGGGCGCGTCCGCGGGCGTTTGAGGGGCCGGATTTGCCAAGTCCGGCTGTAGATGCTCTGAGGTAGATCAAAACCACGGGTAACCACAAGAAGAGCACGGCAAATGGATTCCTCTGGGTAAACAGCTCATGCCAAACATATGCGGCCGTGCTCAGGCTGTATATCTCCTTGGTGGGTGTCACAAGTGGCCTGATCTGGAGGAAATAACTGAAGGAGAACTTGACAGCAAGCACAAGTATCCAGAAGACCGAGTATTTCAGATTGTCAAAGGTGTTGGTCTCCCTTAGCCCACGGCCAACGTAGACGCGGCTGTGGAACCACCAGCTGAGAGCGTAAGAGGTTTTCCAGCTTATCTTCTCCAATGCACAGCGCACACAGGGGAAAATGAAGAGCAGCATGGAAAGGACTGCAGGGAGCACAAACACCGCGACGGCAGCATACAGAAACCTCATGATTCGTGCATGGGTTGCCGGCGACCAGCTCTGGTCACTGTCCCTCTGGTTCCAGATTCCCTTGTACAGCAGGGAAAATGCGAGGACCCAGCCGGCTGCCACAATGGCCTTGAGCACCATGCGCACGGCAAGCACTCGGCCGTTCCTGTCCCCGGAGCCGAAGGCACGGCGAAACTGCGTGCCAATCTCCAGCAGCGTCTGCAGGAAGTTGAGCCCGGCCCAGGTGATGAAAACGGAAAGCATGTGCACCTGGACCTCACGGTGCGCCTTGAGACTTTGCCACGGCCACGTCGCGGCATCCTCATCCCATGCCACGATCACCGCGGCGTGCAGGTAGAGCACCAGCATCACCCACAGCCTGTCGAAGCTCCGGTAAATGTTCCAGAACGACCGGACCTCGACGAAGCCCGTCTTGCGGACGCGGCTGCGGCCCGTGTCCGTCGGCGGCGTGCGGAAGAAGTGCTGCGAGTTCGACTGATCCATGGGCCATCCCAGGCGGTCGAACACGTCGCCTCGCCAGAAGTACTCGTTGATGTCATCGTAGTTCCGCCAGGCAGCGTGGGGCGCGGTGCCGTTGCGGCTGGACTCGGCCTCCGCGCGGATGACGCTGTAAATGGGCGTGATGACGCGGGTGAGGAAAGCGTTCTCGCCGCGCGCGGGCACGGCGGGGTTGGTGGCGCTAGCGCTGCCCTTGAGGACTCGACGCAGCTCCAGCGCCATGTGGTGGTAGATGTAGCAGAGGCACTCCGGCACGAAGCGGAGGTTGGCGGCCTAGCCCCACACGAGGAGGCTGAGTCCTGTGAAGAGCAGGTCGGCGCGGGTGTCGGCATCGGCAACGGGGACGTTGGGCGGGCGGCCGACGAAGCTGCACCACGAGGTGTAGTTGCCGAGGAGCTTCTTGCGGAGGGAGCGCGCGACGCGAGGGTCGAGTGTGCCGGAGGAGGAGACCCGCATTTGCGCGTTGGCCAGGAGGAGCAGCAGGTGCTCCCGCTGGTTCCGCACGTTGTCCCCCTGGAACCCGAACAAGGCGCCGAGCCAGTCCATCAGGTCCTCGTCCGCGCGCAACTGAGAGTCGGGCGGCGGGCGGAGGCCATCCACCGCCCGAAGCGCGGCGGCGGCGGCCCGCACCTGGGGGAGGCGGAGGGCGGCGGCGGCGGCCCGCGCCTCAGGGAAGCGGAGGAGGGCCGGGTGCTCGGCGTGGAGGCCGTGGCTGGGCAGGATGTTGTAGGGTTCGCTGGCCGGCGGCGGCACGGGGGGTGGTTTGGTGGTGGTGCGCGTCATCGCTGTAGTAAACTTTGGGTTGCTTGGGGCTTAGGCTGTTATTAGGATTAATTTCAGCTGTTTGGTGGCCATGGTGGGGCGGAAGGAGCTGAGTGGACACTGACTATGCAGCCACATGTGCTAGGTACAAGTGCATGCATGGCATGACATGGAGAAGGTCGGCGCGGTGTCGGTATCAGGAACGGACCGAGACGTTGGGCAAGGGAAGAAAGAAAACACCACATGAAGGCGTGTTTGGTTAATTAAGGGACCAACCGTCATGAAATGTAATGGTTGCATTTCAAAGAAACGGATCGGTTTCGTTTCTGTGTTTGGTACGACCAAAAGGTAGAATGAAATAGTTTTGTTCTTGTGTTTGGTACGGAAAGCACGGAATGAAAGATGGAATAACCCAAATTCAAATTTTTGACAGCATTCCATTTGTATTTACAAGAAAAAACAAAATAACAATATATATTGACAAGCATGACATATATATTACGTCAGATAGACGAGGATGCTTGTACTCCCACCGGCTATGTGAAGACGATAAACAGTTGCATACTGAAAGAAAAATACCAGAGGTTCAATATGATTTCGATGACGCGCCCCCATGCACTAGTGGTCCGAAGATGGTCCGTTTCCTCCTCCCACCACTTCTCCCAGCATTGATCAGACTTCACTGAAATTCCACTCGGGAACAAAATCCAAATGAAGAAATCCTCAAAATCATTGGAGTTCTTCCTCCTGTCCAAACTTGATGGGTTAAAAATGAAGGGGGCGAGAATCCACGAGCATAGAACTAGTTTGAACAGCATAGAACACCAAACTTCAATAAAAAAACTAACACGAGTGAACACTACTAGTTTGAACAATATAGAACACTAAACTTCAATCAAAAAACTAACACGAGTGACATACATGGGGGAGGAAGAGAGGTTACCATGAGGAGGAGGGAGGAGGACAACTTCACGTAACCATGCGGCAACCCGTTGCAAAACCGTAGCCACTCAGCTGCTCGCCGGCCGTACGTGCTCCTATTCTTCCTAGCACCCCATCTTCGTCTCTTTTTGTGCTGCAGATCGATAGAGAAAGAGATGCATGACCCACTGAATCCCTTTTTGTGCTGCAAATCTAGTGGTGGCACAGATCAAGACGAGCGGCAGGCTGTGTACTGCAGAGGGAGGGGCAAGAAGAAGGAGGGAGAGAGACGAGGGACATGTGGCGTTGATAACCCACAAATATAGAGGATCACAACCGTCTTCGCGGGTAGTATTTCACCCAAATGTATTGATTCGACGCAATAGGAGCTGAAGAATATTTATTGGTCTTAGCAGTTGAGATGTCAATTCAACCACACCTGAAATTTCTTTCTGCAAAAAAGTTTTTAGTAGCATAGTAACATTAGTAATAGGAACAGTAATAGTAGCGATTGTGATGATTGTAACAGCAGTAGCAACAATAGTAACTTAGCGGAGATCAATATGCGAAAAGGGTAGGCATTGGATCGGTGATGGATAATTGTGTTGGATGACATTTATCATGCAACGGTTACACACTAGAGCGACACAGAACTAGCTCCAATTCATCAATGTAATGTAGGCATGTATTTTGTATATAGTCATACATGCTTACAGTAAGAAATTGCATGACATCTTTTGTCCTACCCTCCCGTAGCAGCGGGGTCCATAAGGAAATCTAAGGGATATTAAGGCCTCCTTTTAATAGAGAACCAGAACAAATCATTAACACATGGTGAATACATGAACTCCTCATACTACGTTCATCACCGAAGATGATACCAACTATTGTTAGTTTGGGGTCTAGAGATCATAACACTTAATATGTGCATACAACTTGCAAGATAGGATCCAAAACACTCTCATATTCGTGAAAACATAATAGGTTCAGATCTGAAATCATGCCACTCGGACCCTAGTGACAAGCATTAAGCATACCAAAGTCATAGCAACATCAACCTCATAACATAGTGGATACTAGGGATCAAGCCCTATCAAAATAACTCGATTACATGACAAATCTCATCCAATCCCATCATCGTCCAGCAAGCCTACAAAGGAATTACTCACTCCTTGTGCTGAGCATCATGGAATTGTTGATGGAGAAGAGTTGGTGATGACGACGGCGACTGATCCCCCTCTCCGGAGCTCCAAACGGACTCCAAATCAGCCCTCCCAAGGAAGAACAAAAGTTGGCGGTGGCTCCGTCTCGTAAAACGTGATAAAATCTTCTCTTTGTTTTTTCTCTCCATGAAATGGAACTTATAGCATTGGAATTAGATCAGCCGGACCCACGAGGGGCCCACAAGCCCTCCAGGCTTGTGACTCCTGGGTGGCCCCCTCCGGTGGATTTTGATGCCGGTATTTTTATTAATTCCAAAATAGTTCTCCGTAAATTTTCAGCTCAATTCGAGAACTTTTATTTCTGCACAAAAACAAAACCATGGTAGTTTGCAAAAAAACAGTGTCTGTCCGGATTAGTTTCATTCCAATCATGCAAATTAGAGTCCAAAACAAGAGCAAAAGTGTTTGGAAAAGTAGATACGTTTGGGACATATTAGGCGTACCCGAGAGGGAGGGACGACCAGGTGAGAGGAGGGGGCGGCGGCACACCACACGTCGAGACGAGGGGTTGCAGGAGAGAGGAAAGAGAGAACGACCGATTCCATGTAATTCCATTGATTTGGAGATCTGACCCGGTTCCGGATCTCAGCCGAATATTCGGTTGGTGGGAACGAGTAGGTTCCATCCCAGTTGCGGACCAAACGCTAGAACGAGGCGTAGGAACGGGTCCGACTCGTGACGTTTCGGTTGGTGACTGGAACCAAACACACCCGAAGAGGACATGTTCATTCTCTCCTCTCTCACCCAAACTAAACCATGTCCTTTTTCTTTGATGATTTAAATCATTTGTATCTTTTATAAACTATAATTTTCTTTTTGAAACCTTTTATATATTTGTTATCCTTGACACAAGACATGTACACTAAGAAATAAGGAATTTACCATTCGACATGAGTGGTGAGCTATATCAGAAACAAAGAAACAAGAAAGTTGGCTTGGTTTGGCTTGGATTCGACATATCGAAGCGACACCGAAGACAGGGCGATTTGGAAGGCTGGAATGCGGTATTATTTATACTAAATGACTCCTTATCAAACGGAATTCGTTCACTAACCTCTTTCAAAACTTATTTCCGAATCTGACACCATGTCAAACCGCCTACATGTATGAGTTATTCTATAAACGGCTTGGAGTGACTCCCGAAAACACTAATAACGCAGATTTCAAACATGCCAAACCATTTGGAGTGTCTCAGGCTTGTCGTAATCGAGAGTATCATGTACTAGTATCATGCATATGATATTAGTGTATGATATCAGATCTGTAATGCATAGTATCATATATTGGTATCATCAATGACTTCATTTATTACCATGCATGACACATAGTAGTACATCATTTAATATGATACGATATCATGATATGATACTCAACCATCTCTTTCTTCATTTATTTCTATGCCATCTCATCAAAATTGCGTAGTTGACATGCATGCATGATACTCCCTCCGTTCCTTTATATAAGGTGTATTTGTTTTTTGATAAAATTTCAGAATGTAAGGTGCATTTGTTCTAATTCCCCATAATTCCCTTGCTAGCCCTCCTAAAAAAGGAAAACATCTCTTTTCTGATTGTCTGGATCTCTCCTTATAGCAAAAGAAGGAAACTATCTCTTTGTCGATTGCATGTATCTCATATTTTTTTGGACTAATTGATTCACTTTCCACTAACCAACAAATTTTTCAAGGGTAATTTAGTCTTAACATGTCTATAATTAGGTGCCTTGGTCACCGTGTCGAAAATAATACACCTTACATAAAGGAACGGAGGGAGTACTACCTATGATACTCCCATTACGGGCAGCCTCACACACACAGGGAAATAATCAACACTTAATCTGTGTTGATTAGTTGCATGCATGAGAAGTCAAATTGCAAGAGAGTGGGCTAGTAACTCCACGATGGAGCTGAACCATCGCCTTATTAATCGGCCGGTTGGCCAGAATATTTAGCCAGAATTTGGTCAAACTAACAAGTAATGCGTGAGGATACTCTGACTAAACATTTTAGAGAGGAAAAATACCCTGACTACTCTGTGATGTCTCCAGCTTTCATGAGCTTGTTGTCTTGCTTGGAGTGTACTATTTCACATGAAGAAGGTGAATATCAACTTTAGTAGAATCATCATATGGGCAGTCGTTATGATGACGAACTCAGAATCGTCGTAAACATAGCTTTCAAAAAAAAAATCCCATGCAAGAATCATCATATGGGCAGTCGTTATGATGACGAACCCAAATGGAAGTTTTTTCCAAACTAGATTTCGACATGGATTTACAAAATGGATTTCAAGAAGGATTACAACTAGGATTTGAACAACCTTAAAACTATGGGCTCTTTCTCCTCTTGGAAGTGACCTCGCGGGTGGAGAATGCTTGGGCTGTCGTGACCAAGGTTGTCAGAATCGTGATTTTGAATCGGATCGGAACTCCGATGGTAGGATCGCAAATCGTAGAATCTTCACTGTCAGGATCTTAGAAACGTCGATTCTATGAACTAAAATCCTATAATCAGAGGGGTTAGTTTGGATCGTAAAGTCATAGAATCGTATAACAGAATCGCGATTCTGACAACCTTGGTCGTGACTTCCACGACCACAGGATCGATGGACGCATGCGCGTCCTTGATGTGGGACTTGGCCATAGTCTTGAAGGTCGGCTTGAGCGCAGCGTTATTTATGCCTAGGCGGCCGCGGACATGCAATCAAAATAGGTGAAAGCGGCGGCTAGGCAGGTGCCACCGATAACTAATTCAACCTTACAGCACACATCCTCCTTGGTCAACTTGGAGTAGTCTTACGTCCTCTCTCATAACTCTATCTCGATGCCGTCCTCTTCGGTCTTATCAGGGGAAAGGTCCACGGGGAGAGCATGCCCGCAGATACATGGTCTATGGGGTTAAGTGTGGCGGCGATGGGGATGAACAAAGATAGGGTGAGTATGGTACGGTGGACGTGCGAAGAGGCAATGGGGATTTTATACCCAAGAATAGGCGCGCTTCGACGGAAACGTAGGTGGACTTGTCACGTGCGGGTGGGAACAAGTGCGAAAGGTGACAGTGGTCATTAATTGGCTCTCTTCCTGTGGAAAAGCGGCTACAACATTGGCAGGGGCTGGAGCGACAGCCGCACAAACCGAGCGTAATTGACTAGGCAATGTGTGTGAGGAAGAGGTCGGGCCGAAACTTCCCCCCAATGCAAGCAGTTGTGGATGGAGGCTGCTCCATACCAACGCCCCACAACCTACAAATATGGAGGCTCGTGGGCTTTATTTGGAGTGCGCTCGATAAATTATGCATGTCAACGGACGTATGAAGACTCTGTTAAAGTGACATTTTCATCATAAATCCATTATCAGCAGTTATATGCTATTCGATTTGATACGAAACCTCTGTTACAGCTGCTCATAGATGAGCGATTTAATGGGAGAGGGACACACAAAGAAATAATACATATAGACAAAGAAAAGCGGGGCTCTCATCCGAACATGAAGGAGAGAAGATTTTGGACGCCCACGATGTCGAAGGAATTTCACAAGGGGCCTAAGATCATCTACAACCGCGGAATGAAAATGTTGGCCATCAACTGCCCATGGACCAGGAAACCATCAAATTTTGTTATCTACATCCAAATACCTCATAATTCGATCTTTAAAACCTTACAAATCATGCAACAAATAAACCTACGTCCTACGTACATCAGCTGCATCTCTTACTCTACTCGTTGTCGTCGGAGATGTCCATGATCTATGTGCCACGCTCCGGGTACATGGGCGGCAGCTGCAACTTCGGCTTCCGCGTCTCCGTCAGCTCCTTCATGGTCGCCTCTGCATCCAGATTAATGAAAAGTCCGCCCATCTATGTTTTCCGCTGGCGGAGGAACCGACGGTTGGCATCCACATCTGCCTTCGACTAGATGGAGGTGAGGATGGCCTTCTACTCCGATGCCTCCGCCGCCTGGGGCAGCTCATACTCCGCCAGCGCCTCGGGCATGACAAAGTCTGGAATAATGGGAGCCGAATCCGCCGCCTCCTCCAAGGCCGCGTCGGTATCCTCCTCCGTCGCGTCCTCCTTGGCCGTGTCGGCCTCCTCCTCCTCCGGTTGCTGCTCCACCATCGCCTCTGCATTGACCTCCTCCTCCGCCTCCAGTTGTTGCTCCACCACCACCTCTGCATCAACCTCCTCCTCCTCGTCCCACTCCGATGATTCCGGAGGCAGTACAGTTGTGATTCAGCCTTCGCGTCGAGCCTGGATCTCCTCGACAAACTCGAGGTGCTGCTCTCGTGTCAGTAGTGCGTACGTGGTCACCTTCTATTCGGCCATGGTTGTCGTGTCCGGCGAGCAGAGAGGGAGGCGAAGAGGGAGATGCGACTCGGGATGGCGGTGCAGAGAGTGAGAAAGTGGAGTGCCTAGGCCTGGGGGTCGTTGTCCGACTTAAATAGTGGAATTTGGCCCTCGGGCGGCGAGCAGAAGCGGCGTCATGTGGCGTTCACACCCCTTCCCCACCGCGCCTAGAAGACACCTGCCAAACTGTTGGGTTTTCGAGCCACTTCATGTGGTACCCCAACAACAGTCCGACGCGCCCGGGTGTGTCCGAGCCACGCCATATCCACACCATATATTGGTTGGATATGAGGGGTGCCGGTTAGCCTGGACATTTGAGGCGCTTGGATGGGTCATATTTTTTAGACGATCAGTGACCGGTCTCTCCACCCGGGCGTTTGAGGCCGGTTCGAGGCGCGTGGCTGTAGATGCCCTAACGGCAGTGTCATAGTTGCACATGGATTTGTTTAATAGTTGGCCGTCACTAAGATTATGGGACGAACAAGATATAATTTACCCAATTCAAGCCCCCGGTAATATCCATATTGCTGCTTATATGGGATTAGGGCATCTCCAAAGCCGACCCACAAATTTTCTCCCACATCCGACTGCGGACCGGGGGGAACAGTCTGCGGACACTAATGCGGGAGTCGACCATCCATCACTACCCGCATACATCTGTCTTCCTTATTTTTTTTGAAGTTTGCAAGTTCAAATAATGCATACATAGACTAGAAAAGTTAAAATATCCAACATTATTCAAACAGCCGCATATATAGCCCGCATAGATCCTAGAAAAGTTCAAATGTTCGAATGCATCAATAGTTCTACTTTTAAATAGTTCAAATATTACATTCCAACATTGTTGTACCCTTTAACCGCACATAGATGCTCAATCAAATCTTCTTTCAGTTGCTCGTGAGCTGCTCGATGCCAAATTTGTTGATGCATTCGAATAAACTCTTCAAATGTAGTCGGTTTTTAGTATGAAAGTTCGATAGGATCATCCATGTTCTCAAATTCTAGAGCTCCGACATCATCCTCACCCTCATCCTCCATGATCATGTTGTGCATGCTCATACAACATGTCATCACCTCCTACAAGGTCTCCGGACCCCATTGTTTAGAAGGTCTACGAACAACTGCAAAACGGGCCTGCAGAACTCTAAATGCCCTCTCGACATCGTTTCTAGTTGCTTCTTGTCTTTGGGCAAAGTGAGACTTTTTCTGGCCTACTAGGTTAGAGATAGTGTTGACAAAGGTAGCCCACGGCGGATAGAAACCGTCAACCAAATAGTATCCCAGGTTGTACTCATGTCCATTGACAATATAGTGGCAAGAAGGAGCTTTTCCTTCAGTCAGCCTCGCAAACAATGGTGATCGTTGCAGCACATTGATGTTATTGTGAGACTCGGGCATGCCAAAGAAAGCGTAAAAATCCAAAAATCATGTGATGCAACTACTTCAAGAATGATGGTGGACTTCTTAACATGACCATGCTATTGCCCTTGTAAAGCTTTTGGGCATATTTTTCATTTCCAATGCATGTAGTCAAGATATCTAAGCAAATTAACCTGGCCACCCTCTTTCTCCTGAGGTTGCCAAGAGCCTTTTGGTGTCTGCCACAGTTGGTTCTCTCAGGTACTGAGGTCCAAACACCTCGATCACGACAGTTGCAAAGCTGACCATGGCATATCCGCATGTGCTCTAGAACATCTTTAGGTAGTTGTCCCACGAATCAGCGGCCGTGCCATATGCAAGCATCTGCAGTGTGACCGTGCACTTCTGGTAATCAGAGAACCCAATCCTTCCCACAACGTCCTTCTTCAAGATGAAGTAGCCATCATAGGACCAGACGCCATGGTACAAACGACCGAAGACATTCTTGCGCATCTGAAAACGCCGGTGAAAATTAAATGGTCAGCGAAGAGTTCATCGCGGACAAAGTAGTTACCCATCAGTCCCAAATGGTCGCGCATCCTGTTGCGGTTGAGCACTCGATGACCCTTGGTGGAACCCTTAAAATTGAGAATATGCCCCTCTGCACACTCCGCGTCTTCAAGGAGCGCCTGCATCATCGCCGTCTCATCCATGTAATCCTCCTCGTCGGACGATCCGTTGAACGACTCAACATAGTGCTCATATGTGTACTCCAAAGCCGAAACCATTGCTTCAAAGAAAAAGGGACAATTTTTTTAGCTCGGACAATTCATCGAATATTTGTCGGACATGGTGAGTTTAGTAGTAGCGGATGGTACCTAGCGGCGTGATCGGATGAGAGGGGTGAAACGACGACGGAGGAGAAGCGAGGAGTAGCCCGGGTAAAATATTGGAGGTGAGGAAGACGCAGAGTTCCGACAAGGGTATGGCGTGGCAGGCGGGATGGTGGAGCGGCGGCGAAGGCAAGAGAGAAAAATGGACGAAGAGAAAATAGGGAGGATGAAGGCATGGTTTTAGGATTCATTTTGGTGGGGTATTGGGTGGAGCGTGGGTGTTCAAAGCCTATGTGATTGATGTTCGGACTCTCATAAAATCCCCACATTTGTTTCAAGTTTGCCGGAAAAAATACTTAAAGAGTTATAGTACAAGGTGTAGTTGCCGAGGAGCTTTTGGGTTTGTCGGAAAAAAATACGTGAGCAGCTGTAGTACAAGTGTGTCGGGCTGATGGGTAACTACTTTGTCCGCGCTTTTTTGTTTTGTTTTTGACGGGTTTGCAGGCCGCTCGCACGCGGCGTCGGGTGGTGCGCGGCATGTTACTCTTAAATTTGGGTTGCCTTCGGGTTTAAGGATTGGATCTGGGCGGTGGCCTGGTGGAAAGTGGAAACGGGGATGGGGCAGGAGACTATTATTTGAGTCGCGGGAGCTATATATTCAAATCTACTCGTGCGATTGTGACTGCGACGGCTGGCGAGCGGCGTCGAGGACCAAAGTCACCAATATTTTTTGACTCGGCATGGCTCAAGTCATTGTCTATACTCTATAGTACCTTGAGGAGTAAGCATTTCAACTTTTATAGAACATAACATGCAAGGATCAAAAGTTCTTGCAGATAACCGAAAAGAACACGGTTTTGCTAAAACAGATCTAGATGTGAGATAAGTATTACACATCTAAGCCCTATATCATTGATCTTACATGAAGATTCGTATGGTTATTTTCTTTTTTTCTTTTTTTTTAAAACTTGATTTAGTCATTTAGATGTGCAATAACTATGTCACATCTAGATGTGTCCTAGACACACCCAAAAGAATATTAAAACACGTAAGAAACAACCAATATTGATGCGGTCTTGCACCAGCAGACTTGGGGTCTAGCTTAAGAAGAAGATTTTTTTTTGCATTGATCTTTGTCTTCTTTTGCGGGGTAACTCGCATCGATCTTGATCAAAATAATACTTGGTGGACGGGAGTGACTTAGGGCAATCTATAAATATCCTCCAGCACCGGCATCGTCCTACTCCATTGACACCTGACCTGAGACGCACTATTCCTTGATTAACCATTGGATGTTCCTACGGAATGTAGGAGGCGACGACGGGATACGTCAGTGTGTGCACGATCCTCCAAACACGTTTTGTTCAAGACCTGATTTTTTTTTTGGCTGAAGGCCTGAATAGTGAGTATTAACTCTATCAGAGCAGTGTGACTGAGAAAGGAGAGTCGCGACCGCGACCAGCCGCCAACACCCACACCGGCGGTGGCCACTCTGGCCCCGTCGGCCACGCAACCGCAGCCCTGCGTCCGGCCGGCCGGCATGCTGCCGCCGCCTCCTGCCACGCTGCCCGCGGGCTTCGTGCCGCGCGTCATCTCTGCGCCATCCCCGTCCACTGCTCGGTTGGATCTGGATCGGGATTCAGCGCCGCCGCCAACGCTGGCCAGCCCTGCCGTGTCCGTGATGCTCTCCGTAACCAAGACCTTAGCCGCTCCGACGGCACCTCTGGCTCCCGCTAGCTCCTGCTGCTCCCTCCCCGGCCACCGCCACCCGCAAGGCCGATCCGGCCATTGGTGGTCACCTGGCCCGTGGTTGCCGTCTGCCAAGGACCGTGAAGACGTCTGCTCCAGCGCGGCTGCCCGGCGTCCATGCTGCCATGGTTGGCGCCTCCGTCCAGAAGCTGCAGATTCAGCCAACCCTGCTATGTGGTGGTCCAACTCCGGCGGCTGCTGCTCTTCTCCCGTGCACTCTTCCCGTTCAAGATCGTGGTCCTACTGCGCCGGCGCCGACAGTGACCTCTCAAGCCCTGCCAGCCACCACCACCACTCCCCCTGCGGGCAACTCCACTGGCCAGCTGTCGCCGCCTCCGGCGTCGACCCCTACACCCCTGTCAGGACCAGATCAGGCGGACCCCCCGCCAACGGCTGCTCCGACTGAGATCACTACTTCCCAAATGCCATTGCCATCGCCTCCGGCATCCACCGTCCCAGTGGCTTCTCCCTTACGTTCGGGTTGGGGAGATTGGCTTGGATGCTTCCGCGGGGAGAAGACTCATGCTGCTCCCATGTGCTGTGCGCCGGCACCTCATGGAGATTCATTTGGGGACTGTCACCTAGTCAAGGGGCGTCGCCATTCGCCATCTTCAACAACCTTCCGACGTCCTGCTTCCAATGGGCGAACGACTCCTCCGGTGTGGCTAAGGGACTGATGCTTTCGGTGCCTCTCTAGAGGTCATCATGCCCACTCTTGCAGGGACCCAATTCGGTGCAGGAACTGCCTTCGATTTGGTCACATTGCTCGCTTTTGCCGTGCAAAGCACCCCAGAGATCAGACTACGCCGCTAAGTCATGCTGCTCCACCGCCTTCACCAATGTTTGCTCCTGCCAATGATGCCACCCCAGCAGATGTACCGCAGCAGGTGGTCCTTATGGAGCATACTGAGCTGCTCCACACCAAGCTGCAAGACTGCTTGACGCGAGTTGGGAGTGTTTTGGCAAGTGCAGAGGCTGCTCTCGCCAAGCTCCAGGTTGTGCCCATTATGTCCATGATGCCCGAGATCCATGTTGGTTCTGCCGATGGGGAAGCAAACTTGTTTGGAGAGCTCTCCCCTCGCGTTGCATCCTGCCCGTCGTCGCTGTTTGTCATGCCGCTTGCTTCTGAAAGTGAAGCTGTTGTCGAGGTCGTGGCTTCGGTGTTGCAGATTATGCCTGAGTTACAAAAGCTTTGTGGGGAGCCTACTTCGCCTATTTCGATGGTGCTTCCAATAGAGATGGAGTCGCTTGGAGGAGCCTTAGCGATACCGACTGCGATCTCATCACTGTCGGTGAAGGCCAGTCAGCCGCTCGCCTTGGTGGACCATGGAGGTTTGGATGTTCCTAGTGCTCTCTCGTCTGTGGGTGTGGTTGTTGGCCAGGTGGAGTCTGTGCAGGTCGGAGTTGATGAGGTAGGTTCTTTGGCACCTAATGTTGAGGCGCTAAAATCCATTCGGCCGCCTGTCTTTGACCGTGATGGTATGTTGGCACGTATTGACGAGGCGGTCTTCATGAAAAAGCTTGGCGGCTTGCTCGTTTGCTTGGAGGCAGCTAGTCCTGGGGCTGGCAAGGCGATTGCTTGTCTCCTAGCAGAGGAGGCTTCTACGGGCAAAATCAAGAAGGTGAAGAAGGCTCTCAGGAGCATAGGCAAGAAGTGACGCCATTGGTAAGGCGTCCGCGGCTGCTTAATGGATGATACTCAGTATCTTCGGCCACCATCTTTGATTGACTCATCTTCATGGATTTGGTGGTGTTCGTTGTCTTCAACCTTGGTTTCGTTGGGGGTTTCTTTGCAACGTAGAAGTGCGAGGTATCGTGGTTATTGCGTCTTATGTATGTTTGTCGGGTTGACAGTGGGGTCATGGAGTTTATTTATTAGCGAGTAGTCCGCATGTGGTCTATGTATCGGTTTTCGCCCGGTTTTCTGTTAATTAACTGGGCAATTCTCTTCTTCTTAATTAATCGATGAGGCAAATCTTTTGCCTCCGTTTCAAAAAAAATAGTGAGTATTGACTACACTGGTCTATTTTTTTTAAGGAGGTTGAAACTCCCGGCCTATGCACCATCGCAATACACACAGCACCATATATATTTATTACAAGTACACAACAACTATCATTATGATGCACACACTACCGGTCGAAGTTCCTCCCAGCCTTCCCTGACCCTTGCTTCCGCAACGTTGTCTCCTGGACGTAACAGGCCAGCCTGCCATTACCGTCGACGTTAGACTCGGTGCTTGAACTTGAGCTCGGCAGAAGAAAATCCTGTATCACGCAGCCGACATGAAGGTACACGGTCTTGCAGGTGGAGCGGTAGAACAAGCAATCCCTGAGGCCGCCACCTTTCCCGCACTTGGTGCAGCAGTGAGACACATGCACGCGGAGCTGGAACGTGAGCTGGTTACCCAGCCGGATCTCCAGAGGCAGCTTCGCGCAGCACGGGTGGAGGTCCAGGCCCTCGCTCTCGTAGTGGTAGTGGTTGCCCTGCACGAGGGTGCCGCAGGCGTCGCGTAGCTGGCGCTGATCCTTGGAACAGCTCGAACGTGCTCTCAAGCAGCAATGGGTGCACGAACGTGGATTCTGCGAGGGCGCAGTCCTCGTGGAGATCAAAGTCATTGGACGGCTGCAGGCAGGTGTACATGTCGCCCCCCGTGCCCTGCTCGAGGCAGCCGTTGCACTTGAACTTCGCCTGGCCCGTCGGCACCAGCGTCAGCTTGTGCTCCGGGTGGCTGGGGTGGGAGATCTCCGACGGAGGAGGCGGCGGCGACGCACCCGTGGAGAGAAGAGTCATGATGGTTCTGCACCTTCTCTCGAGATTTGGACGTGGCTCAGGCGCTCAGCTCGATCAGTCTCTGAGACGTACATACAAAAAGATAGTAGTTTCGTGAGGAAGAAGTATAGTGAAAAAAATTGACCGAGCAAACATACATACGAGTATGCAATCATGTTCTCCTGTTTAAGAAGGTTCAAGCCAGCAAAAAAGGGGCAAAGCCTGGTGGCGTCGGCGGCGGCGGGTATCTCTCCCTCCTCGCTCCAGCACGGGGCCGACGCGGGAAGGCCTGCTGGACGGGGACGCCGTGCTTCCGCGGGGCCGGTGGCGCGGTGGCTGGAGCGGGTGGCGGCGACGTGCTTTGTGCGGCGGGCGGCGGCGTCAGGCACGAGGGCTGGGCGCGCGGCGACTGCGAGGTCCTGGCCACAGATCTGGTGCAGGCCGAGCTCCTGGGTGGCCGGTGGTGCCCCGACGTGCGGCGGCGGGGCTGGGCGTGGCGGGCGAGGGCGGGCTGCGGGCTGATGCTTGTGGCGGCGGCGGCGGGTCACGTCCCGGCGTGCTCAAGCTGAAGGCTCCGGCACTCCGGCGTGCCGTCCTCTTCGGGTGACGCGAGGCGTCCTCCTCCCTGGCGTGCTGCTGGGGGCTTCGGATCAGGCCATGGCCGGCGGCGGCTGTAGCGGCGTGTAGGGGCTCCGGCGGCCAGTGGTGTGGTGGATCTAGGGTTAGGTTGTGGAGGGCCTCGTGGGCTGGACCTGATCCGGCCCGTGGAGGCCCACCGCTCCGGTGGCCCGTCTGATTGGGCTGCCTGGCGACGATGCTGGCTGACCCTAACGATCTGCGCCCCCGATCGAGGTGGTGGTCTCTGCGTGGACGACATCGGTGATGTCCGGTCCTGCCCGACGGCGGGTCCGCTCTGGCGTTGTCCGTGTCCGGATGCTTGTACTAGGTCGCCATGTTGTTGCGGTGGTGGGATGGTTTCGTCTTGGATGTCGGGGCGGCGGCCCTGAATGGTGAGGCTACATGGATGGCTTTGCGACGGGCAGCGGTGGTGGCGCCTTCTCTTGGCTATGTGGGCAGCAAGGGGAGGGGTGGCGGGTGGCCCTGGTGTCGTCGTGGCTCCGACAATGGCGATCCCCTGGTCTGGATCTGGAGGCCTATCGCGCAAGGCCGCAACTCCCCCTTTGTGGTGGGTTGGCAACCGTGAATCCGCTGGTGGCACTTGTGTGGGTCCGAGAAAGCTCTGTGCTCCGGTGCCGACAACTACGGCACCTACGGATGTCGCTTCCCTCTTGGGGGCGTTGTTATGGGTCCCCTCAAGGTGCCTGGGGTCCGGGGTGAAAATCCTAGTCCATCTCTTGGACTCGACGACGTGGCGCTCGGTGTCATCACCCTCTTGAGGGCGTCGTTGTGGACCCTCGGTTCCTCTCGGTTGCAGATGGCTTATGGCGTTGGGTTTGCCTTCCTGCTGGCGTAGTGCATCCTTGCCTCTGGCGAGGGTGGTGTCGACGACCCCTATCGTATAGACGTGTCATCGTGGTCTCCGTTCTCGGTCCTTGCCGTCTCTTGGCAGGAGCGGCGCTCCACGGCCCGGAGCGAGGGGGCCGTCTCGACGATGAGTCCGCTCTCTCCAGAGATGGCTCGGTGTGTTCGGATCCTAGTGGCACGGTGGTTTCTCTTGGCGGCGCGGCTTCGCTCCTCTTCAGTGTCTTGGTTGTAGTGTGTTAGGGGTGGCCTCTCCTGTTCTTCATGTTTGGTGTTGGGTTAGTGGCACTTGTGCCACTCGCGTGGTGCCTTTTTATCTTTCGTTCCGACATGCTTGTATGAGGGTTTCCTCACCGATCATTTCTCTCATTCCCTTTTGTTTGTTTTTTCGGGTTGGTTCGTTTCCTCCTCCTATCTACGGAAGGATCGAATGTTTTCCTTTTCAGATCTATGAATCTCCAATCACCTTAACCAAAGTAGGATATAGTCGAATGGCAATTAATGGCCTAGTGGTTGTATCTGCTTCCCGATTCCTATTAAGAATACGAGAGTTTCCACAAATTGAGATTTGGCCGTAGAAGGATCGAATTGTATCTAGGGATGGCAATGGGTACCCATTACCCACGTACCCTGTGGGTAAAAACCCTATTAGGGTAAGGGTATGGGACAAAAATTTACCCATGGGTATATAAATAGGAAAATATGAAACCCATCGGGTAGAGCGGGTATGGGTATGGGATCATATAACCCATACCCACATACCCATGTACGCATATAAAATCTATGTAAACTCAAAATTATCTCTACAATCTACGCTATGTCAAGAATTTGTGAACTGAAAGTGTGTGCCGATGTGTTGTTGTTTATGCTATATGATATTGTTTATAAGTATGTGTTGTTGTTATAATCTATTTTTGTAAACTATGTGATATGATGTAGTTTATAACTATAAGTTGTTCAAATTGATGTTTTGGAAATATGGGTAATTTTACCCGCGGGTACCCGCCTACCCTGTTGGGTAACGGGTATGGGGAAAAACTGTACCCGTTGACAGGTATGGATAAGGGTGATGGGTAAGCTCAGACGGGACGGGTAAGGGTATAGGGAGGCTCCACCCGTACCCATACCCTGCGGGTGCCATCCCTAATTGTATCCAAGGAACAGGGGATACAAAAAAGTAATAAGAGAAACGCACAGACCAATCAATCGTAGCGCGCCCTAAGGGCTTGCACAAAGTCAGCAACCGTTTTGGGGCGTGATCCTAGTATCGGGCTAGGATTGGCTCCGGTCTAAAACAAGCTTGACCTAAGAACCTGTTTGTGTCTTTATTTATAAAGGGGGGCGAAAGCCTGTTTCGAGAGCTAGCAAAAATGCAAAAAAGAAGGAACTTCTTCAACTGGAGAAAGTGAAATATGCCGTATGTATTATCTACCCGCAGAAAAGTTGAACTATTTACAGACTCATAGAACCAAACAAAAATCCACGTGATAGATAGATAATTAAGATATTCGTATCAACAAAATATTTTGATAGTTTACCTGATCAATCGCTTGATCGAATATAGCAGCTGACTGAGCTGAGCTAGTAACTTGTGTCGTTTCTATGGAAGCTACAGAATCCATGGAAAACCTTCCTTTTTCATTGTTTTTTATATAGCTTACCACTATTGCCAAGTGGTCCATGAAAAACCATTCATCATCAGTTTTGCTAAGTTTTAGTCGACTGAGACATAGTTATATCTTAGTCGATGCTATATATTCCCTTAATTTTGCATGAAGATTCGTATAAAAAATTCTTTTCTGTTTTTTGCCTTTTCTTCTTATAAACTATATCACTTGACTTAGACTTGCTGAGACCTAGTCATACCCTTTCATAACGAAATTGCTACACCTACGTAATGCATCTACTCAATCCTACGTAACCTTCCTAACAAATTCTCTCCCCGCCCCCTCCTTCCCTGATTTTCATGGGTGTGAGCCCCTCCCACCCCTTTCATCCAATCCCAACTATCCACGTTTTCTGTTACGTAAAAACCATACGTTACTTTAATTAGGTCTAGCATTATGGCTTTCATAATAGGGAAACGTTTAAAATCGACGGACCGGCCGAAGCTTCCGCCGGTCGTGCCGCTTGCTCACGCAGCCGCTCGTTTTTTCCCTTTCCACGCGCAGCCACGTGCTTGAGTCAGGCCCACACACCGTCTAACTTCTTCCTTATCCTCTCATACGCCGCTCATCTAGCACGCACCAACACTTCCCCTTTTCCTGTTCAAAAAAAAAAAAACACTTCCCCTTTTCTCTGCTACTCACACAGCGGCGCCGCGTCCCTCGCTACCGTCGAAGGAAGCAAAGGCGAGGTTCTAGCGAGCCACAAGCGCCTCGTCTTCTCCCTCGCGGTTCTCCACTTAGAGCAACCAATTTTTTCTTGTTGCTCCATGGCAGCACGAGCAAGAAACATGAGCAGCCGTTTCCATGGCTGTGGCCAGGCCTGGGCATTCGGTTTAACCGAACCGATCGGTCCAGTTCTTCGGTTTTTGGAAAAAATCGGTCTTTTTTAACTGCCAACCGATCGGTTCCTAGACAATTAGGTAACCGATTTATTTGGGAGCCGAACTTTCGGTTCGGTCATCGGGTTTAACCGAGCACAGCCCAAGTCCTCGGCCAGGAACTAGTTTACAATATTTAATATACCATGCATGCACATATCCGCACATGCAACGGTGCGAGTTCAAATGACAACGATGGCTACATGCTAGCTTTATTGTTTTTCCCATGCATCCTTTCTCAGTAGCAAGTCGATGTGGTACTAAAACGTGAATGCACAGTGCCATGAGTTGCAGAACTAGTATCATGGGCTAATTGATAGAATGATTTTGGACAGTACTAAACGTTTGGGCCAATAGAAAAAGATTGAGAAGTGAAAAAAGGCCCAAAGAGGCCGAGAGCTACACTGGGACGACTTGCACAGCTGGGTTTGGGCAGCGAGCATACGGAAGAGTGAATGGTGCTCTGTAAATTCGGATTTTCAGGTTAATTATGTGTAACAACCGAATTTACCTAGCTAGTTTCGGTTCTGCAGTTTTCAAGACCGAAATAGGACCCGATTTTTTCGGTTTCGGTCTATTCGGCTTCGGTCCCGATTCTTTCGGTTTGGTACATCGGTCCTCGGTTAACATGCCCACCCCTAGCTGTGGCAAGCTCGGTTGTACCGCAGCGACTTCAATCGAGAAGGTAATTGCGTGCGTATCTAGTACCAGCAGGAATTTTTGCTGCAATCAGCGGCATGACTTACCAGCAGACATTTTTTTTGTTCAAACTTTCAGACGTTTTTGCTGGAACCAGCAGCCCGAATTACCGTCAGCCGATTTTTGCTGGAACCAGCATTTTTTTTTGCTGGAACCTATGATGTAATTTGCTACAACCGCGGGGGCGGCGGAGAGTGGGTGGCGTTGTGGTGATGAATTTTGCTACAACCGTCTTCCGGTTTTGCTACTAGCGACAAAAAAATTGCTACAAGGATTTCAATGGCGAAGCTACAACCGCGACGGCGGTCACGAAGTTTTGCTACAACCGTAGCCGGATTTTGCTACGACCGGCGATAATTTTTGCTACAATGATTTCATGATGAAGCTGCAACCGCGACGGCGGTGACGAAGTTTTGCTACAACCGTAGCCGGATTTTGCTACGACCGGCGAGGATTTTTGCTACAATAGTTTGTGGCCGGCAGCGGCTACAACCACGACCGGGGAAGAAGCAACCACGACCACCAGCATCGCATTTTTTTTTGGGACGACGCCGATGATGCTACAATCTTCATCGGTGGATGCTAGAACCATCAATGGTGGCAGCTACAAGCAGCGATGGCGAGATGGAAAGCCGTGACCATGGAGTCGATTTGCTGGGTCATGGAGTCGATTTGCTGGGACGGGGGACGGCGGTGGTGGTGGAGCTGCAATGGCGGCTGGTGACGGTGGAGACCGGTGACAACGGCGGCGATCGGCGGCGAGGGCAGCGACAGGGGAGACGCGCGAGGAGGTGCTTCAAGGCTGGTCGTCCATGGCGGCTCATTGGGGACTTTTTCTAAAAGAAGAAGATGTCAGAGGGAAGGAAGAAGGGAATCATACGGCTCCTGGTTATTTAATCGTATGGTGCTGGTACGACCGGCCCAAATTTGGGCCGGCGCGCCGGCGCCTAGCACTCGCCTTCATAATATATAGAACCGGTACAGAGGGGATCCATGCATAACGATCTGCATGCCTTACTCCATAAGTCTTTTTTTTTTTTTGCGATGACCTCATAAGTCATTAAGTCTTGTTAACGACTCACACCCTCTGCAATGCAAGCAAATCAATTATAGTTTAACCTAACGTGCTGGCATATATAAGAACAAATAATACATTGCGAATGTGTGGCGGGGCATACGTATGTTAATGTGTGCTATCAATCAGAACGCGTACACCGTGACATAGGGACCAACGAGGATGTATATTCTTGTGAATATATAAGGGTCATCATATTTTCTTAAATGGAAATATATCTAGCTTGAAGCCCAAAGTTCATTAACACGAAACTGCCGGCCAATGTTCACGCGACATCAGACTGGGCATTGCACATGTAGGTCGCCGTGGATCCACAGGGAGGTTTTGCTGATCTTTTGCTGATCCGCACCAAAACACGGGTTGATCTTGTGCATATAAGCACGCGTCGAGGACTACCGGCACGCAGCACCGTTGGTGCAGTACGTAGTTGCTCGATTCGCAAAAAAAAAAAAGAGTTCATAGTCGCTCGTTTGTTCAGTGGTTTGGTGGTTCCACGCAAGAAGCTTCACACGGAAACTTCGCCAAACGTAGCTACTTGGTCTTTTTTCCTATCTGTATAAGGGGAAATCACTTGGTCCTCGCTATTGTTAACGCAGACTAGATGACCTGTTGCGCCCATGGCGTAAAAAGCATTGGCGAGCCGAGCATTGTAAGCATGTGTATGTGACAGTCTAATAGATATACTTTTATCTGATTACATGGCATCATGATTCATCAAAAGAAAATAATGACATTACTTGATAACGGCATACCATAAGCAAATATAATTTGAGTGCTGACATAGTGTTCTAAGAGAACCCAGTGCTGATACACAGCGTTCTAAGAAGTTTACAATGAGCATAAGCAGATAGAAATTTAGCGCTGGTACATATGGTTGTAAGTTGATAATAGATTATTTACAATGAGCATAGTATATAGCCAGTAGGCATCATGTAGATGGTTGTGGTTATGAGGTGATGGTCATCAAGGAGAGCCATCGCTGAAGGTACCATAGGCATCGAAATTGACTTCGTTGCCTAAGCATCTTGGCGCATTGTCATTGCCTAAAGCAGAAATTCCTTCCATATCATTGTCGAGGCTTCAATAATACTTGTTTGTCTTCTGAAGAACTTCTTCTGATTGTAAAGTTACATCATTAAGACAATCAGAAACATATTTGACCTGTGACAAAATATGATTCAAATCATGGTCTTGGGGTGTTGTTCCTGCTGTGAAGTTGGTCTCTATTATACGATATAGTTACTTTCGCAGCCATGTTATCTTCACGTAGAGTGTTGCACCAGTGTTGGCAATGAATTGGCACGCAACACATCAACATAGATCAGTGTTGGTTGTATGAAAAAATACCAACAGAGATTAATGCATATATTTTATTGCTCTCGGTTTTGAAATCAGAATTAACACAGTGGATAACGATGAAGAAACAAAAGGTATTAGCTCTATTACCTCACACAGACATTCGAAGTAATTACCAGGAAACGGAAGAACATATTAAGCTCTAGGAATTAACATAACCTCGTATTAGCTCTATTACCTCACACAGACATTCGAAGTAATTACCAGGAAACGGAAGAACATATTAGGCTCTAGGAATTAACATAACCTCCATTGCTTTGTTCCTAGTTTCCTACGCACTCAATTCTGAAACAGGAAAACATAAGCTTTAGTGGCAAACAAATAGAATTTGAAAACTGTGTATATATACAGAGAAAAGAAAAATAAGAATGCAAAGTGTCCTACTACTCCCACGTGTGAAGAGACAAAGCTATTTTCAAGCAGTTTTACAAGCTACCTCTAGATTTTTACCTTAAAAGTACCTGAATAAATTGCAATGCATGCACTAATTGGTGTCAGTTCTCTTACTGCTAGATGTTGAAAGTGCCAATATCGTAGTCCTGCAAGAACGGGTCACATTAGCTAAACAAACATTGGGTATACCTATTTGAAAGGAGAGGGGGAAGGGTCAGGTGAGGGAGAGGAACCTGGAGGTGCAGGGGCACGAATATGCTCGATGACGGGGCTTGATCTTCCTCCTACTGTCACTGGTGGCCATGGAGAAATCGGAGCGCATATAACAAAATCATATCTCCAAATACAATAGTGAATACAAGTAGAACTGAACGCAAGTGCCAAACGTATCCTCGAAAAAAAACGAAATTTAAGGAACATTCTCCAGCAGCAGATCAGTGGAAGTGCAAGACCATAGCAGATTGTAAAATGTTATTTTCGCTCCTTAAACTCCCAAGCTTGAGAACACACAAATGCTTCTATAAAAGCTTCAGATCACCAATACCATTGTAATTCGTGTCAGCCGGCCTTGGGCAAGAAATCAGTAGATTCAGCAAAATAATATAAGTTAAACATATGTACTGAAGATTTTGAATAACCATTATACACTCTGAAGTGCATATCCATGTCACTTATCAAGAATAACCATGACTCTTCTTGAATCTACAAGATCGCACGGCAAAATAAAGAAAATCAATCCAAGGCGAGTCGACTAAAACAAATTTTGATCAAAGTTGTCACACCACAATCAGAAAATTACAAATCTACATGGAACCACAGTTCTCACAAAGAGCAAATGTTCATAACATACATCGCATGGATCAATATTTACTAAAAAAAGTGTCTCAGCATCCAAATCCATTAAACACACCTGCTTCATAACCACGCCACATATACAGTATAATCCTGAGCCTTTTACTATTCCTGGTTGTCTTACTATTTGTGAGCACATCTATTCATATAAACCATGGCGAGCATAATTACAGACTATATAATCGCCGGGATAGCAAAATCATCGGAACTAAAACACACTGTTATAAATGAGAACCAATTAGGCTATTTATTTGACGCACCTCTGCTTCGAATTGCATGTCTGTGATGCAGAGATGCAATATTTAAATGTTCAAGTACGCATTGATCTTAAATATAACTAAGACAAAGGAAGATATAGCTGCATAGGTTCAGCACACATGATAAGACGTAACAAAACAATAATGCTAACTAAGCAACGACCCACGTGTGAAACTGAGATATCTAACTAATGCTTCGTTAAGGTACAGAAGGACATAATTTAAGTAAAGATTTCATCATATTTTAAGTAAAATAAAAAACTGTTGAAGGAACTCAAGCCTCCAAGCTGGGTTCATAAAGAAGTTATTGATCCTGAAGGAAACTGTTTAAGTAAAGAGTTCATCATATTTTAAGTAAAATAAAGAACTCAAGCTTCGTTAGTAATTCAATGATCACAGAAACGTGTTAATTAATCAAGCAGGCCCTCTTAACTTCCAAAAACAAAGACAGAGATATGACCTTCCTTAATCTTTGGTGCCTGAAGAAAGTTTATCCAACTACGTGTTTATTTGATGCCAATTTTTAATCATATAAACGAAAGAAAAAAAACTGAGACTTATCAAGGGATACCTGAATTTCATTGGCGCGTCTATATTTTAGGAGTAAAGAACTCTGTTGCTGAACTCTATTGCTCACATCCATATGCATCTTCTAATCTAGAATATTATACAAAAGTGCAGGCTAAGATGCAGTTAGAAGAAAACAATTATAAGTATGCCCAAACCAGAAAACCGATGTAATATCTTGTAAAAAAATATCAAAATCATGCCTAGAGGCATTAGATCAAGATTAGAAACAAAACCATCTTTTTTAAATGCTCTGCTCTGAACCACAGTTTCAGAATGATTCTCAAAGTACACATGCCTAGAGGCTTCTCGATTCAAATTTGAAATAAATACGAATGTACTGAGAATTAAGAAAGCGGCCAAATTTTGTTGCTACTAAGCTTTATCTTGTATGAAACTGCACCAAATACAACTGGTATCATACAATTTGGTTGCAGATGTGTAAAGGAAAAGGTAACCTCCTTATTTTTCACGTAATATCAAATATATAGTTCTACAGAAGATTTAATAGACCTACAGAAGCAGGTACTGAGATACAAATTTAGATAATTTAATGAGAAAGCTAACGCCACGACCAAAGTGTGTCTGTATGTTTTGCTAACTACACTTTAAGGCTTGAAGAAAATGTAAGTATATGTCAGACAACGTAACAATGTGTCCCATTCAGTGAAAAATTGCAGCCAAGTATAGAACCAACAAAATAAATAATATCTGGATCCATTCTCTAAGAATAGCTATTAATCCAACATCATACCTTGGGTTGTTGGCGTAAGCTGATGGCAAGCTAGGACAGCAAATATAAAATAGATCGGCTACTTCTAGTAATTCTACCAGACACCTGCATGGAGAAAACATGGCATCAGAGGTGAACTATCAGACACGTGGCAAGCATTGAGTGTGTCATGAAAATAGAAAATAAAGCATTAGCAAGTAATACATGAAAAGAACCACCATATATGTTAAGGAGCAAGCTTTTGCAAAATAGAACATCATTGGGGCAAGTTGGATAACGAGTTTCAGTGAGGATAGGATAAGAGTTACAGTTAGTAATAGTATGCAAGCAGTATTAAATGAATTAAAAAAGCAAACCCAGAGCTAGGCACAAGCTGAAGCGACCTCCAGTTTGCCGAATGTCGACTTCACGTAAACATTGATTGGAACTTTTAAACTATCAAAAGGGGTTAAACACTAACATGGACTGGAACACATATGTAGGAATATGCAGACGTACAATCTGGCTTGAGAAAGTCAAATAAAAAATTATCAAAAGGGGTGAAACGCTAACCTGAGAAGGTGAGGGATGCCAAATACACACTCGTTATGAAGCATATCGGCATGGTGCAGATTTGGTTTTCTGAAATAAAGCATTAGCAATTAACATTTTTTCATCACACATGGCCAGAGATATGAAAGACCAACATATTAAAATTTCCTTCTTAAAGCATACAAGCCGGTAATATAGGTAGCAGACCATCAGCTAAAGTAAGATGTTGGACACAAAATGTTATTTACATAGCAGAAAAATGCTTCTGCTGTACAAAAAATCTGGAGCCACATGACACAAACGTATAATATGAGAAAAAGAAGCCAATTCTGGAGCCACATGACACAAACATCCAGTTGTACTTAAGTTTACTGTTCATCATCATTCCACAACCAAGAATCAATCCCTGTTTTAGATTCACAATTACCCCAGGTATCCACATGCTATAGTTTAGGTTTTCTGTTCTTCCACACTACCTGTAATCTAAAAATAACTAATCCGACTTTTACTCCTGAACAAATGCATTGCAGAAAGTACATGAACACACATTTTCACGGTATTCCTCATACTGCACAACAGAGAGCAAGATGGTTACCTTCGCGCCCATCCCGGTGTTCTTGGGTCTCTGTTCCTCGGGAAGGAGCCCCCTCAGCCGCGCAGATCTGGGCGTCCACATCCAGCAGCGTGGTCCTGCATCTGCAAATTCCACACGCCCGATGCAGTACGCCTCAATTTCCATCCAAATCAAGAGACAGAGAAATGAGTTGCGGCTAGAATAGCCACTAGCCACATGACACAAACGTATAATATGAGAAAAAGAAGCCAATTCTGGAGCCACATGACACAAACATCCAGTTGTACTTAAGTTTACTGTTCATCATCATTCCACAACCAAGAATCAATCCCTGTTTTAGATTCACAATTACCCCAGGTATCCACATGCTATAGTTTAGGTTTTCTGTTCTTCCACACTACCTGTAATCTAAAAATAACTAATCCGACTTTTACTCCTGAACAAATGCATTGCAGAAAGTACATGAACACACATTTTCACGGTATTCCTCATACTGCACAACAGAGAGCAAGATGGTTACCTTCGCGCCCATCCCGGTGTTCTTGGGTCTCTGTTCCTCGGGAAGGAGCCCCCTCAGCCGCGCAGATCTGGGCGTCCACATCCAGCAGCGTGGTCCTGCATCTGCAAATTCCACACGCCCGATGCAGTACGCCTCAATTTCCATCCAAATCAAGAGACAGAGAAATGAGTTGCGGCTAGAATAGCCACTAATTCAACAACGTCGATGGGATTACCTACTAATTTGCTGCATTAGGTACTCCATTTCCTCCGTCGCCGGCTATATCGACTTGCAGGCCCTCCTAAACAGATGCGCTAGCCACACACCGCAATGGAAAACACGCCACAGCTGGGACGATTCCAGCCTCTTCTCATAGTCATGCCGATGGAGAGGCAACCTCTTCTCATAGTCATGCCGATAGAGAGGCGGCGGCTTCATCGGGGGAGCAAAGGCGCGAGAGGAGGCAGGCATTACCAACCCATAGCAAACAACAACACTTGTAGAAGTCAAATAAAAGCAACAATCAGAAGGGTTTTAACCAATATCTCTGGACTTTTATGTCCTAGCTGAAATTCCTATTACAAAATAATTAGAAGGACAAGATAGCTAATTTCATGTTAGTGGAAAGGAACATAACGTATAAACATCTCATGAAAGAGACATGCCAGTTCTAGCTAGTGTTCTTTCTCGTACATGAAAAGAAAGGTTGCATCTTCATATGTAAACTACAACTACTTTCAGCACATGGATCCAATCAATAGCAAGCTAGAACAAACATAAACAGGGTCCAACAGTAAAAAACATGGGATTTTTTACCAAAAACAAAAGCAGCAACCTGCTACTTGCTCCATGGTGTGTAGGGGTATGGACTTGATGTTGGAAATATGCCCTAGAGGCAATAATAAAGTGGTTATTATTATATTTCCTTATTCATGATAAATGTTTATTATCCATGCTAAAATTGTATTGATTGGAAACTCAAATACATGTATGGGTACATAGACAACAATGTGTCCCTAGTAAGCCTCTACAGGACTAGCTCGTTGATCAGATGACTATGGTTTCCCAGTCATAGACATGAGTTGTCATTTGATAACGGGATCACATCATTAGGAGAATGATGTGATGGACAAGACCCAAACTATGAACGTAGCATATGATCGTGTCAAGTTTATTGCTATTGTTTTCTGCATGTCAAGTATCTGTTCCTATGACCATGAGATCATGTCACTCACTGACATCAGAGGAGTACCTTGTGTGTATCAAACGTCGCAACGTAACTGGGTGACTATAAAGATGCTCTACAGGTATCTTCGAGGATGTCTGTTGAGTTGGCGTGGATCAAGACTAGGATTTGTTACTCCGTGTGACGGAGAGGTATCTCAGGGCCCACTCGGTAATACAACATCACAATGAGCTTGCAAGCAAAGTGACTAAAGAGTTGGCCACGGGGTCTTGTATTATGGAACGAGTAAAGAGACTCGCCGGTAACGAGATTGAACTAAGTATGGAGATACCAACGATCGAATTTCGGGCAAGTAACATACCGATGAACAAAGGGAACAGCGTACGGGATTAACTGAATCCTTGACATAGAGGTTCAACCGATAAATATATTCGTAGAATATGTAGGAACCAATATGGGCATCCAGGTCCCGCTATTGGTTATTGACCGTAGAGGTGTCTCGGTCATGTCTACATAGTTCTCGAACTCGCAGGGTCTGCACATTTAACGTTCGGTGACGTTTCAGTATTATTGAGTTATGTATGTTGGTGACCGAAGGTTATCCGGAGTCACAGATGAGATCCTGGACGTCACGGGGAGCTCCGGAATGGTCCGGAAGTAAAGATTTATATATAGGAAAGTGGTATTCGGGTTCCGGAAAAGTTTCGGGTGTTTCCGATAGTGTACCGGGAGTGCCAAAAGGGTTCCGGGGGTCCACTGGGAGGGGCCCACCCACCCCGGGGGCCACATGGGCCCAAGAGGTGGCGCACCAGCCCCTGATGGGCTGGGCAGCCGACCCTATAGTGCCCATGCACCCAAAGGAAAAAAGGTGAGAGGTGGGCTAGAGGAGGAGGACTCCTCCCAAGGGCCTCCACCTCCCTTGTGGGAGGAGGACTCCTCCCCAAGAGGTTCGGCCGAACCCCTCCTTGGAGGAGGGGCTAGGGCTGCCTCCCACCTACCCCTTCCTCCTATATATAGTGGAGGTTTTGAGGGCAGCCCCAATCTGAAAAGCCACGTGCTGCGCTCTTTCCCTCTAGATCTCTTTTCTCCACTAGGTTGATCCGGCGAAGCCCTGCCGGATTAGTTCACCACCACCGCCACCACGCCGTTGCTGCCGGAGAACTCATCTACCTCTCCGCCCTCGCTTGCTTGATCAAGGAGGCGGAGATCGTCATCGAGCCGTACGTGTGCTGAGCACGGAGGTGCCGTCCGTTCGGCGCTAGATCGGAACGGATCAAGATTGGATCGCGGGACGGATCGTGATTGGATCGCGAAGACGTTCGAGACTACACCAACCGCGTTTCTTAACGCTTCCCGCTTAGCGATCTACAAGGGTATGTAGATCCACTCTCCCTCTCGTAGATGCTCATCTCCTAGATTGATCTTGGTGAAGCGTAGGAATTTTTTTGTTTCCCATGCAACGTTCCCCAACAGTGGCATCATGAGCTAGGTCTTTGCGTAGATGGCATCACGAGTAGAACACAAAGGAGTTTGTGGGCGTTGATATTGTAACGCCCAAGATGTGATCCTATCCTTATTTTGGCACGAGGGCCTCGACAGGGATAGAAGCGCATCTCGTCGTTTCGGAAGAATGGATATCATTACAAGTACATGTACTGAAGAGAAGAGTATACAAGAGGTTGGCTTACACTCGCCACTTGCCACACATATCATTTCAATACAACAATACAACCAAACATTATACAAAAGAGCAGGGTCCGACTACGGACGAAAACAAACAATAAAATGACATCCATCCTTGCTATCCCAGGCTGCCGCCTGGAACCCATCCTAGATCGAAGAAGAAGAAGAACTCCAAAAGAAACAAGCATCGCGCTCACGTCAAATCATCGCATTACCTGTACCTGCAACTGTTGTTGTAGTAATCTGTGAGCCACGGGGACTCAGCAATCTCATTTCCAAGGGTATCAAGACTATTAAAGCTTAATGGGTGAGGTATGGTTAAGTGGTGAGGCTGCATCAAGCACTAAGCATTTATTTGAGTGGCTAACTTACGATTACAAGAATAAAGGGGGATGATCGTCGCATAAACGGACGTGATCTAGTAATGATCTCTAAGAGATCCTGAACACCTACTTACGTCAAACATAACCCCACCGTGTTCTCTCTCGGATAAGGACTCACGAGAAGAGACAGTCACGGTTACGCACACGGTTGGTGTATTTTATTTGAGTTTACTTCAAGTTTGCTATGACCGGGTGTTAAACAAAGTTTCCAAGTTGCCACGTAACCGCGGGCACGGCTTTCCGTAAGATTTAACCATGCAGGGGTGCTCCAACTCATCCATCACAAACTAACCACACACCGCGGGAATAACCTTGACCACGAATCCCGTGATCTTCCTAGGCAATTCCATTGGAAAACCGCAACCTCGAGATAGCCCGAAGTATCGGAATTCCTCGCACAAGACATTCGAGAAAGGTAAAACAAGTCCAGCAAGACCGCCCGACGTGTCGACGAACCCGATAGGAGCCGCGTATCTCGTTCTCAGGACACGACGGATAAGCGAAGCGTACGGTGGCCTGATAGACATCTCCCGAGTTGCCCCGGGTTGGCCCCGCACGGTGCTCTAGTTTGGACCAATACTCATAAGGAGCACTAGCCCGGGTTGTTGATTAAAGATCCTCGGGTTAATTACTCCCTATGCAGGTTTATTAGTTATTAGGCAAATGTAGTACCAATGTTGGGTCTTGCCAGACAAGTTTTAATCTAAAACGAATGGTCAAGGGGGTCCCCATAACAACCCCGAGCATGTTAGGAGCGCAAAATATGGAACATAACACCGGTTCACAAGTAACTAGGGCGGCAAGAGTGGAACAAAACACCGAGCAAAAGGCCAAGCCTTCCACCCTTTACCAAGTATATATGTGCATTAAATTACATAGCAATAATATTGTGATATAACAAAATATCCATGTTGGCACATGGAACCATTTGCACCTGCAACTAGCAACGCTATAAGAAGGGCTGAGCAAGCGGTAACATAGCCAAACAATGGTTGCTGGGATGTGGAGGGTTAGAGGCTTATCATGGCATTTTGGGAGGCTTGACAAACAGGTGGTAGGTAGCGAGACAGCGATAGAAACGAGACAACTAGCATGGCAATGATAGTAATGGTATCCAGGGAAATGATCATCTTGCCTGAGATCCCGCTTGGAAGAAGAACGATTCCGTGAAAAAGACGAGCCAACGTAGTCGAACGAATCCTCACACTCCGAACGCTTTCGGAACTCTATCGAGAAGAAGCAATCCGAAAACAAAAATCAACACATGATCAACACCTCAACATATGCATGACATGATGCGCAAACAAACATGATGCATGTCCGGTTTAATTATGCAAGGCATGGCAATCTCAACAAACAAATACTACACATTAAGTGAAGCTCAATATGTAACGAGTTGCATATTGACGAAACTCCACTTTTGAATTATTTAGTTCACTCTCGTTAGGTACAGGACAATATTAAATGTTGTTAAACATGGCAAGAGGTGAAGCATAATGAAACTACACTATCTAGGCATCTTAAATGAGGTCGGAAACAACATATAGCATTTCCGAAACGACCCCATATGTTAATTTCGAAATTGGTCCAGATCTTAACTAATCATGTTTTATATTTATTAAACAGCAAAATAAAGTGGATCATGTGATTCTACACGTCATTCTAGTCGATTTACATATATAGAACTTTTGCAACGGAGCTACGGTCTAGAAGATATGCCACACACAAGATGAACATGTCATGAATGCGAAATGCATGAAAATGACAATCATCAGCACTTCAAAGCATGTATTCAACATGATAATATGAAAGTACATGAAATTCTAAGCAAGTTTCATATATGGCATGTTCCAAACGGAGCTACGGTTTAAAAGATACAACCAACACAAGTTTTAGCTCAAATCTGTCCAAAACAGCAAGATAGCATTTTGCACACATGAAAAGAATAAGCTACAAGATCTTACAATGCACAAACAAGACATGGGGCTGTAGCCTATAACACACACTTCATTTCATCTTCATATATCATACTCAAAAGAGTCATGGATCACATGGTAGAAAGCTCACAATATGGCAATAAAATATAGCAGATTATGACTTTAGTGAAAATAACAGGTTTTAGCATAGCAGATTTTCATGACGGCATATTGGCAACAATAAAACTATATGCTACAGGGCATATCATGGCATGAAAATCTACAGCATGGTAGTAGACATGATGAACTACAAATCATTACATGGTTGCAAGGTCTAATTGTGCATAGATTCATGGCTAGCATCAACACAACATGGCATTATGAAG
Source organism: Elymus sibiricus (assembly GCA_039707655.1). NCBI lineage: Eukaryota > Viridiplantae > Streptophyta > Magnoliopsida > Poales > Poaceae > Elymus > Elymus sibiricus. Next base: position 489,655,442 of record CM077665.1, read on the forward strand.
AAAACAGATTCTCAGACTTAGTGAAAACTAGACTAGACATGAGCAGCAGTTTTTAACAGATTAGCATGTTGGACAATGAATATAACTATGATGCAAACCCTATACATGGCATCAAATGGCACAACCTGGTAGTCAACAACATGCTTAACAAAAGTCCTCTTGGGAGCAACCACAAAAGACTCGTAGATCAATAGCAAATCACATGGCAACATGGCAACAAAATATTACAGATTCCAGACTTAGAAATATTTAGACCCCTCAAAACAGCAATATTGATTAAGCTTGTTCTCATGGTAAAAACTACAGCTAAGCATAAGATTAAAAGCATGGCAAACCTATCTACAGCAAGTAGACATGGCATACTACAACACACTCCAAAGACACAACTAAAAGTAGGCATGGATTGCTTGATACGAGCATCGCAAAATGGAACTCTTCGTTAACACATTTCAGTTTTAACGCGATTGCAACTTGAGAGCAAGAAATGAACATGATAATGATGTTCTACCTAACAACCAGAGGCATGGCATCAAAGTACACATCACATAGAGCAATAGTCATAAAGACACCTCATGCAAAAGGCCTACGGTTGAGATGCAATCATCCACACAACATTGAGTAAAATAACAGATTTGCAGCCTACGGTGAGATGCACTTTTCCAATAGGTATATGGGCATGCAAATGAATCCTAATGCACAAACAAAGGGTATCATCATGTCGAGCACGAAGAGTAGAACAATTTTCATATATTACACTTCAACATCCGATGCACGGTTATCGAGATACAAGTCAAACAAGATGCCATTATGATGATTTTTGCACACAGTTTAAGGACCTAGAAAAAATATACCCTCACGAAAATCTGGACGGGGAGGACCCGGGACGGGGTGGACGTTTGGTTGCAGGGACGCGCGGATCCGGGGCGGGACCGTCCCGACGGCGGTTGGGGAGGCCCGAGGCCGGCGGCGACCACGGTGCCGGTGGCCGGAGGGGGGGGCGGACGCGCTCGCGAAGGAGGCCGGTAGCACGGGGCAAGGCGGATCCGGCGGCGGCGGCTCAGATCTCGCCGGAGGCGGCAGGCCGGCGACGGTGGGGCATCGCGGCGGCGAGCTCGAGGCCCTGCCACGGGAGCGGGGCGGAGGCCAGCTCCGGCGGGGCCGCGGCCAACGGCGGCGAGTGGAACTCGATGCGGCGACGGGGTGCAGGGTCTGGCTGCGGCGAGGCCTCGTCGGCGGGGTTGCCGGAGGGGAGGCGGCGAGGGTGGAGCAGGCCGGCCGGCGGCGGGGCGCTCCGGCGGTTCGGGCGAGCGGGAGCCAGAGGGGCTCGGGAGGAGCGAGCGGCGCGCGGGCTCGGCCTCGGCCCAGATCGGGCCCGGGGAGGGCCGGGAGGGCCACGGCGGTGCGGGGGCGGCTCGGGTGACGTGGCGGAGGGGGAAAGGCTGCAGGCGGCGGCTCAGATGGCGGCCCGGCGAGTGGCGTGGCGCCAAGTGGCGGCGGCGGGCTGGCTTGGCGCGGAATGCGAGGAGCGGCGGCTGGAGGTAGGTGGAGGGCCTAGGGACTTAGGTTTTAACCCAAAATTGGCATGGGGAGGTGTCTATTTATAGGCAGGGGCTAGGGTTTGAGGGTTTTGTCTGTTTTCGGACCGTAGGATCTCGATCCAATGGTCCGGAAGCGGAGGGGGGGGGGGCTACCAGGGCTATGGTGGGCTGTGGGGAGGGGGTGTGGGCTAAGAAGAGAGGGAGGTTGCGGCCCGTGACCCGAGTTTTCAAAACCGAAAAACGTCCGATAAATAAACCGATGATTGTGCCGCTATGCTCGACCGTTCGGGTAAGAAACGAACTCTTATTGCGATGAAATTTGACAAGCGGTCTAGCTACGCTATGTTAAGAGCGCATGCCAACTTTCGACCCAATCTGAGAATATTTTATAAGCACTTTTGAAAACAATATTTTATCGGTGCCGCGGGCGCGTGCGTGTGTGGTTGGTCTTGAAACGGTCGACGACACGAACGGAGAGAACCGCCAACTACGAACGGATGCAAGTTTTGAAAACAGGCGGCAACGGAGTGCCGATGCAATGCGGATGATGCGATGATGAATGCGACAAACAAACGAATCACATGATGACAGCGGAATAAAAGGGGAATCTTCTGGAGCGTCGGTCTCGGGCTATTGCAGATATTCAGATTGCTTCCTTCCTTAGTCTTATTTTGATTCAGCGGTATTGTGGGATGAAGCGGCCCGGACCAACTTTACATGTCCTCGTACATGAGACCGGTTCCATCGACTGACATGTAACTTTGTTGCATAAGATGGCTGGCGGGTGTCTGTCTCTCCCACCTTAGTTGAATCGGATTCGACAAAGGCGGTCCTTGTAGAAGGTTAAATAGCAACTTGCATATCACCGTTGTGGTTTGCGTAGGTAAGAATCGTTCTTGCTAGATACCCATAGCAGCCACGTAAAACATGCAACAACAAATTAGAGGACGTCTAACTTGTTTTTGCAGGGTAAGTTGTGATATGATATGGCCAAAGACATGATGATATATATCTGATGTATGAGATGATCATGTTGGAAATATGCCCTAGAGGCAATAATAAATTGGTTATTATTATATTTCCTTGTTCATGATAATCGTTTATTATCCATGCTATAATTGTTTTAATTGGAAACTTAAATACATGTGTGGGTACATAGACAACACTGTGTCCTTAGTAAGCCTCTAGTTAAACTAGCTCGTTGATCAAAAGATGGTGAAGGTTTCCTAGCCATGGACATGAGATGTCATTTGATAACGGGATCACATCATTAGGAGAATGATGTGATGGACAAGACCCAAACTATAAACGTAGCATATGATCGTGTCAGTTTATTGCTATTGTTTTCTGCATGTCAAGTATCTGTTCCTATGACCATGAGATCATGCAACTCACTGACACCGGAGGAATACCTTGTATCAAACGTCGCAACGTAACTGGGTGACTATAAAGATGCTCTACAGGTATCTCCGAGGGTGTCTGTTGGGTTGGCATGGATCAAGACTGGGATTTGTTACTCCGTATGACGGAGAGGTATCTCAGGGCCCACTCGGTAATATAACATCACAATGAGCCTTGCAAGCAATGTGACTAAAGTGTTAGCCACGAGATCTTGTATTACGGAACGAGTAAAGAGACTTGCCGGTAACGGGATTGAACTAGGTATAGAGATACCGACGATCGAATCTCGGGCAAGTAACATACCGAAGAACAAAGGGAACAGCATACGGGATTAACTGAATCCTTGACATAGAGGTTCGACCGATAAAGATCTTCGTAGAATATGTAGGAGCCAATATGGGCATCCAGGTCCCGCTATTGGTTATTGATCGTAGAGGTGTCTCGGTCATGTCTACATAGTTCTCGAACCCGCAGGGTCTACACACTTAACGTTTGGTGACGGTTAGTATAGTTGAGTTATTGTGTTGGTGACCGAAGGTTGTTCGGAGTCCCGGATAAGATCCCGGACATGCCGAGGGTCTCCGGTAGAGTCCGGAGGTAAATATTGATATATGTGATAATAGTGTTTTGATCTCCGGAAGGGTTCCGGAATTCACCGGAAGGGGTTCCGGATGTTTACCGAAGTGTTCGGGTGCAGCAACACTTTATATAGGCCAAAGGGGTAAAGCCCACGAGGTATTGGAAAGTGCAAAAGGAAGTTTTGCTGCTGCCTTAAGCGGTACTACCGCTGGTAAGGCAGTACTACCGCGTAAGCGGTACTACCGCTCGTGAGCGGTACTACCGCTTGTACGCGGGACTGCTGGGATCCGAGTTGGACTCTTTCCCTGCGGGCCAAACCGACCTTGTGCGGGCAAAACCGACCTGGAGGAGGCTTTTACTCCAAGTTTAGACCCCAAGGCTCAACATATAAATAGAGGGGAAGGGCTAGCACACGGGACACATCAAGATTTCCCAAGCCGTGTGCCGGCAACCCTAACCCTCTAGTTCCTCCCGTCATAATCTCCGTAGTGCTTGGCGAAGCCCTGCAGAGATTGTTCCTCACCACCATCACCACGCCGTCGTGCTGCCGGAACTCATCTACTACTTCATCATCGCTCGCTGGATCGAGGAGGTGAAGGCGTCATCAAGCCGTACGTGTGTTGAACGCGGAGGTGCCGTCCGTTCGGCACTAGTTCGTGATCGGATCGAGGGACGACTTGCGATTTGGATCGCGGAAACGTTCGACTACATCAACCGCGTTTCTTAACACTTCCGCTTAGCGATCTACAAGGGTATGTAGATTCACTCTCCCTCTCGTAGATGCTCATCACCATGGATAGATCTTGCGTGTGCGTAGGAAAATTTTTGTTTCCCATGCGACGTTCCCCAACAGTGGCATCTGAGCTAGGTCTATGCGTAGATGAGATCTCGAGTAGAACACAAACGAGTTGTGGGCGTGGGTGTATACATATTGCTTGCCGTTACTAGTTGATACTTGATTCGGCGGTATTGTGAGATGAAGCGGCCCGGACCAACATTACTCGTACGCTTACGAGAGACCGGTTCCTTCAACTGACATGTAACTTCGTTGCATAAAGATGGCTAGCGGGTGTCTGTCTCTCTCACTTTAGTTGAATCGATTTCAATGAAGAGGGTTCTTTTAGAAGATCAAAAAGCAATCACTACACCACGTTGTGGTTTTGCGTAGGTAAGAACGGTTCTTGCAAACTCGTAGCAGCCACGTAAAACTTGCAACAACAATTAGAGGACGTCTAACTTGTTTTTGCAGGGTATGTTGTGATGTGATATGGCCAATTACATGATGAGATATATGTGATGTTTGAGATGATCATGTGTTGAATAGAATATCACGACTTGCATGTCGATGAGTACGGCAACTGGCAGGAGCCATAGAGTTGTCTTTAATTATTTTCGCCGTTTTGCTTTACTTTATCGCTATGAGTTAGCAATAGTCGTGGAAGCAACAGTCGGCGCGACAACCTTATGGCGACACGTTGATGGAGATCAAGATGATGAAGATCATGGTGTCATGCCGGTGACGATGGAGATCATGCCGGTGCTTTGGAGATGGAGATCAAAAGCACAAGTTCATGGCCATATCATGTCACTTATGATTTGCATGTGATGTTAATCCTTTTATGCATCTTATTTTGCTTAGGACGACGGTAGCATTATAAGGTGATCCCTCACTTAAATTTCAAGATAAATTGTGTTCTCCCCGAGTGTGCACCATTGCGAAAGTTCGTCGTTTCGAGACACCACATGATGATCGGGTGTGATAGACTCTACGTTCACATACAACGGGTGCAAGCCAGTGTTGCACATGCAGAACACTCGGGTTAAACTTGACGAGCCTAGCATGTACAGACATGGCCTCGGAACACAAGAGACCGAAAGGTCGAACATGAGTCATATAGTAGATATGATCAACATGAAGATGTTCACCATTGAAACCACCTCAACTCACGTGATGATCGGACTTGAGTTGGTGGATTTGGATCATGTTACACTCGAATGACCGGAGGGATGTCAATCTGAGTGGGAGTTTTAAGTAATATGATTAACTAAACTCATTATCTTGAACAATAGTCTAAGTTGTCTTTGCTATATTTATGTTGTAGATCATGGCTCGCGCAGTAGCACCCCTGAATTTTAATGCGTTCCTAGAGAAAGCTAAGTTGAAAGATGATGGAAGTAACTTTGTGGACTGGGCCCGTAATCTAAGGATTATCCTTACGGCTTCCCAGAAGGCTTATGTCCTTGATGCACCGCTTGGTGATCCACCCGCTCCAGTTGAGTCTCTAGACGTTGTGAACGCCTGGCAGGCTCGTTCTGAAGATTACTCAATAGTTCAATGTGCAATATTGTATGGCTTAGAACCGGGACTTCAAAGACGTTTTGAACGTCATGGAGCAAATGAGATGTTCCAGGAGTTGAAGTTTATCTTTCAGAAGAATGCCCGGATCGAGAGGTATGAGATCTCCGATAAGTTCTATGCTTGCAAGCTGGAGGAGAACGGGTCTATCAGTGATCACGTACTCAGAATGTCTGGGTACTCCACCCGTCTGGCTGAATTGGGGATGCCCCTTCCGCCAGAGGCTATCACTGACAGAGTTCTTCAATCATTGCCACCTAGCTACAAGAGCTTCGTGTTGAACTATAACATGCACGGGATGAACAAGTCAGTCGCCGAGCTGTTTGCGATGCTGAAAGCCGCTGAGTCTGAAATTCAGAAGGAGCATCAAGTGTTGATGGTCAATAAAACCACTAGTTTCAAGAAAAATGGCAAGGGTAAGAAGGGTAACTCCAAGAAGAGTGGCAAAGCAGTTGCTCCTCCCGTGAAGAAACCCAAGGCTGGATCCAAACCAGAAATGGTGTGCTTTCATTGCAAGGGAACTGGACACTGGAAGCGGAACTGCCCCAAGTATTTGGCTGACAAGAAGGCGGCCAACAACAAACAAGGTATATATGATATACATGTTATTGATGTGTACCTTACCAACTCTCGTTGTAGTGCCTGGGTATTTGATACCGGTGCGGTTGCTCACATTTGCAACTCTAAACAGGAACTGCGGAATAGACGGAGGCTGGCAAAGGACGAAGTGACGATGCGCGTGGGAAATGGTTCCATGGTTGATGTGATCGCCGTCGGCACGCTCGCTCTTCGATTACCATCGGGATTAGTGATGAACCTAAATAAATGTTATTTAGTGCCTGCGTTAAGCATAAACATTATATCTGGATCTTGTTTATTGCGAGACGGTTACTCATTTAAATCAGAGAATAATGGTTGTTCTATTTATATGAGTAATATCTTTTATGGTCATGCACCCGATGTGAGGGGTTTATTCTTATTGAATCTCGATAGTAATGATACACATGTTCATAACATTGATGCCAAAAGATGTAGAATTGATAATGATAATACCACTCTCTTGTGGCACTGCCATTTAGGTCATATTGGCGTAAAACGCATGAGGAAGCTCCATGCTGATGGACTTTTGGAGTCACTTGATTTTGAATCACTTGACACATGTGAGCCATGCCTCATGGGCAAGATGACTAAAACGCCGTTCTCTGGAACAATGGAACGGGCAAGTGACTTGTTAGAAATCATACATACTGATGTGTGCGGTCCGATGAGCATTGAGGCGCGCGGTGGTTATCGTTACTTTCTCACCTTCACTGATGACTTAAGTAGATATGGGTATATTTACTTAATAAAACACAAGTCTGAAACATTTGAAAAGTTCAAACAATTTCAGAGTGAAGTTGAGAATCATCGTAACAAGAAGATTAAATTCCTACGATCTGATCGAGGAGGAGAATATCTGAGTTATGAGTTTGGCGGTCACTTAAGACAATGTGGAATTGTTTCACAACTGACACCGCCTGGAACACCACAGCGTAATGGTGTGTCCGAACGTCGTAATCGAACCTTATTGGATATGGTGCGATCTATGATGTCTCTTGCCGATTTGCCACTATCATTTTGGGGTTATGCATTAGAGACAGCTGCATTCACTTTAAATAGGGCACCATCGAAATCCGTTGAGACAACGCCATATGAACTTTGGTTTGGCAAGAAGCCAAAACTGTCGTTTCTTAAAGTTTGGGGATGTGATGCTTATGTCAAAAAGCTTCAGCCTGAAAAGCTGGAACCCAAAGCAGAGAAATGCGTCTTCATAGGATACCCAAAAGAGACAGTTGGGTATACCTTCTACCTCAGATCCGAAGGCAAAGTGTTTGTCGCTAAAAATGGAACATTTCTTGAGAAAGAGTTTCTCTCGAAAGAATTGAGTGGGAGGAAGATAGAACTTGATGAGGTTGTTGAACCTTTACTTCAACCTGAAAGTAGCGCAGCGCAGAAAGATGTTTCTGTAGAGCCTACATCAGCTGAAGAGGAAGTTAATGATGATGATCATGAAGCTTTGGATCAAGTTGCTATCGAACCTCGTAGGTCGACAAGGACGCGTACTGCTCCTGAGTGGTACGACAACCCTGTCTTAGAGGTCATGTTGTTGGACAACGATGAACCTACGAGCTATGGGGAAGCGATGATGAGCCCGGATTCCGAGAAGTGGTTAGAGGCCATGAAATTCGAGATGGGATCCATGTATGAAAACAAAGTGTGGACTTTGGAAGTATTACCTGAAGGGCGTATGGCCATTCAGAACAAATGGATCTTTAAGAGGAAGACGGACGCGGACGGTAATGTCACCGTCTATAAAGCTCGACTTGTGGCAAAGGGTTTTTCACAAGTTCAAGGAGTTGACTACGATGAGACCTTCTTACCCGTAGCGAAGCTTAAGTCCGTCAGAATCATGTTAGCAATAGCTGCCTTTTTCGATTATGAAATTTGGCAGATGGATGTCAAAACAGCGTTCCTTAACGGTTTCCTTAAGGAAGAGTTGTATATGATGCAACCAGAAGGTTTTGTCGATCCAGAGAATGCTGACAAAGTTTGCAAACTCCAGCGATCCATTTATGGACTGGTGCAAGCATCTCGGAGTTGGAATCTTCGCTTTGATGAGGTGATCAAAGTGTTCGAGTTTGTACAAGTTTACGGAGAAGCTTGTATTTACAAGAAAGTGAGTGGGAGCTCTATAGCGTTTCTAATATTATATGTGGATGACATATTACTGATTGGAAACAATATAGAAATGTTGGAAAGCGTGAAGGAATATTTGAACAAGAGTTTTTCAATGAAGGACCTAGGAGAAGCTGCTTTCATATTAGGCATCAAGATCTATAGAGATAGATCAAGACGCTTAATAGGACTTTCACAAAGCAGATACCTTGACAAAGTTTTGAAGAAGTTCAAAATGGATCAGTCCAAGAAGGGGTTCTTGCCTGTTTTGCAAGGTGTGAAGTTGAGTAAGACTCAATGCCCAGTGACTGCAGAAGATAGAGAAAAGATGAGTGTCATCCCCTATGCTTCAGCCATAGGCTCTATCATGTATGCAATGCTGTGCACAAGACCCGATGTCAGCCTTGCCATAAGCATGGCCAGAAGGTTTCAAAGTGATCCAGGAGTGGAACACTGGGCCTCGGTCAAGAATATCCTGAAGTACCTGAAAAGGACTAAGGACATGTTTCTCGTTTATGGAGGTGATCAAGAGCTCGTCGTAAAGGGTTACGTCGATGCAAGCTTTGACACTGATCCGGATGACTCTAAGTCACAAACCGGATACGTATTTATTCTTAACGGGGGTGCGGTTAGGTGGTGCAGTTCCAAGCAAAGCGTGGTAGCTGATTCTACATGCGAAGCAGAGTACATCGCTGCCTCGGAGGCGGCGAAGGAAGGTGTCTGGATGAAGGAGTTCATGACAGATCTTGGAGTAGTGCCTAGTGCGCTTAACCCAATGACTCTCTTTTGTGATAATACTGGTGCCATTGCTCTAGCCAAGGAACCAAGATTTCACAAGAGGACCAGGCACATAAAGCGACGTTTTAATTCCATCCGCGATTACATCAAGGAGGACGACATAAATATTTGCAAAGTACACACGGATCTGAATGTTGCAGATCCGATGACTAAACCTCTTTCAAGGGCTAAACATGAACAACACCAGAACTGCATGGGTGTTCGATTCATTACAATGTAAATCACATAGTGATGTGAACTAGATTATTGACTCTAGTGCAAGTGGGAGACTGTTGGAAATATGCCCTAGAGCCAATAATAAATTGGTTATTATTATATTTCCTTGTTCATGATAATCGTTTATTATCCATGCTATAATTGTATTAATTGGAAACTTAAATACATGTGTGGGTACATAGACAACACTGTGTCCCTAGTAAGCCTCTAGTTAAACTAGCTCGTTGATCAAAAGATGGTGAAGGTTTCCTAGCCATGGACATGAGATGTCATTTGATAACGGGATCACATCATTAGGAGAATGATGTGATGGACAAGACCCAAACTATAAACGTAGCATATGATCGTGTCAGTTTATTGCTATTGTTTTCTGCATGTCAAGTATCTGTTCCTATGACCATGAGATCATGCAACTCACTGACACCGGAGGAATACCTTGTATCAAACGTCGCAACGTAACTGAGTGACTATAAAGATGCTCTACAGGTATCTTCGAGGGTGTCTGTTGGGTTGGCATGGATCAAGACTGGGATTTGTTACTCCGTATGACGGAGAGGTATCTCAGGGCCCACTCGGTAATACAACATCACAATGAGCCTTGCAAGCAATGTGACTAAAGTGTTAGCCACGAGATCTTGTATTACGGAACGAGTAAAGAGACTTGCCGGTAACGGGATTGAACTAGGTATAGAGATACCGACGATTGAATCTCGGGCAAGTAACATACCGAAGAACAAAGGGAACAACATACGGGATTAACTGAATCCTTGACATAGAGGTTCGACCGATAAAGATCTTCGTAGAATATGTAGGAGCCAATATGGGCATCCAGGTCCCGCTATTGGTTATTGATTGTAGAGGTGTCTCGGTCATGTCTACATAGTTCTCGAACCCGTAGGGTCTACACACTTAACGTTTGGTGACGGTTAGTATAGTTGAGTTATTGTGTTGGTGACCGAAGTTTGTTCGGAGTCCCGGATAAGATCCCAGACATGACGAGGGTCTCCGGTAGAGTCCGGAGGTAAAGATTGATATATGTGATAATAGTGTTTTGATCTCCGGAAGGGGTTCCGGATGTTTACCGAAGTGTTCGGGTGCAGCAACACTTTATATAGGCCAAAGGGGTAAAGCCCACGAGGTATTGGAAAGTGCAAAAGGAAGTTTTGCTGCTGCCTTAAGCGGTACTACCGCTGGTAAGGCAGTACTACCGCGTAAGCGGTACTACCGCTGTGAAGCGGTACTACCGCTTGTACGCGGGACTGCTGGGATCCGAGTTGGACTCTTTCCCTGCGGGCCAAACCGACCTTGTGCGGGCAAAACCGACCTGGAGGAGGCTTTTACTCCAAGTTTAGACCCCAAGGCTCAACATATAAATAGAGGGGAAGGGCTAGCACACGGGACACATCAAGATTTCCCAAGCCGTGTGCCGGCAACCCTAACCCTCTAGTTCCTCCCGTCATAATCTCTGTAGTGCTTGGCGAAGCCCTGCAGAGATTGTTCCTCACCACCATCACCACGCCGTCGTGCTGCCGGAACTCATCTACTACTTCATCATCGCTCGCTGGATCGAGGAGGTGAAGGCGTCATCAAGCCGTACGTGTGTTGAACGCGGAGGTGCCGTCCGTTCGGCACTAGTTCGTGATCGGATCGAGGGACGACTTACGATTTGGATCGCGGAAACGTTCGACTACATCAACCGCGTTTCTTAACGCTTCCGCTTAGCGATCTACAAGGGTATGTAGATTCACTCTCCCTCTCGTAGATGCTCATCACCATGGATAGATCTTGCGTGTGCGTAGGAAAATTTTTGTTTCCCATGCGACGTTCCCCAACAGATCATGTTTTGTAATAGTTAATATCGACTTGCATGTCGATGCATACGGCAACCGGCAGGAGCCATAGGGTTGTCTTTAATTATTTATGACTTGTGTGTCAATCATTAAGCGCTATGTAATGCTTTACTTTATCGCTAAGCGGTAGCAATAGTAGTAGAAGCATGGCTGGCGTGACAACCCTGATGGCAACACAATGATGGAGATCATGATGATGGAGATCATGGTGTCATGCCGGTGACGATGGAGATCATGCCGGTGCTTTGGAGATGGAGATCAAAAGCACAAGTTCATGGCCATATCATGACACTTATGATTTGCATGTGATGTTAATCCTTTTATGCATCTTATTTTGCTTAGGACGACGGTAGCATTATAAGGTGATCCCTCACTAAAATTTCAAGATAAGATTGTGTTCTCCCTGAGTGTGTACCGTTGCGAAAGTTCGTCGTTTCGAAGCACCACGTGATGATCGAGTGTAATAGACTCTACGTTCGCATACAACGGGTGCAAGCCAGTGTTGCTCATGCGGAACACTCCGGTTAAACTTGACGAGCCTAGCATATACAGACATGGCCTCGGAACACAAGAGACCGAAAGGTCGAGCATGAGTCATATAGTAGATATGATCAACATGGTGATGTTCACCATTGAAGCCACCTCATCTCACGTGATGATCGGACTTGGGTTGGTGAATTTGGATCATGTAACACTCGGATGACCGGAGGGATGTCAATTTGAGTGGGAGTTTTTTAAGTAATATGATTAACTAAACTCATCATCTTGAAGAATAGTCTAAGTTGTATTTGCAAATTTATGTTGTAGATCAATGGCTCGCGCAGTAGTCCCCCTGAATTTCAATGCGTTTCTAGAGAAAGCCAAGCTGAAAGATGATGGAAGTAACTTTGTAGACTGGGCCCGTAATCTGAGGATTATCCTCACGGCTTCCCAAAAGGCTTATGTCCTTGATGCACCGCTCGGTGAACCACCCGCTCCAGTGTCGTCTGCAGACGTTGTGGACGCCTGGCAGTCACGTTCAGATGATTACTCAATAGTTCAGTGTGCTTTGTTGTATGGCTTAGAACCGGGACTTCAAAGGCGTTTTGAACGGCATGGAGCATATGAGATGTTACAGGAGTTGAAGTTTATTTTTGAGAAGAATGCCCGGATCGAGAGGTATGAGACCTCCGATAAGTTCTATGCTTGCAAGATGGAGGAGAACGGGTCTGTCGGTGAACACATACTCAGAATGTCTGGGTATTCCAATCGTCTGGCTGAATTAGGGATGCCCCTCCCGCCAGAGGCAATCACCGACAGAGTTCTTCAATCACTGCCACCTAGCTACAAAAGCTTCGTGTTGAACTATAACATGCAAGGGATGAACAACTCAGTCGCCGAGCTGTTTGCGATGCTGAAAGTCGCTGAGTCTGAAATCCAGAAGGAGCATCAAGTGTTGATGGTCAATAAAACCACTAGTTTCAAGAAAAATGGCAAGGGCAAGAAGGGTAACTCCAAGAAGAGTGGCAAAGAAGTTGCCCCTCCCGTGAAGAAACTCAAGCCTGGACCCAAGCCAGAAACTGAGTATTTTCATTGCAAGGGAACTGGCCACTGGAAGCGGAATTGCCCCAAGTATCTGGCCGACAAGAAGGCGGCCAACACCAAACAAGGTATATATGATATACATGTTATTGATGTGTACCTTACCAACTCTCGTTGTAGTGCCTGGGTATTTGATACCAGTTCGGTTGCTCACATTTGCAACTCAAAGCAGGAACTACGGAATAGACGGAGGCTGGCAAAGGACGAAGTGACGATGCGCGTGGGAAATGGTTCCAAGGTTGATGTGATCGCCGTCGGCACGCTCGCTCTTCGATTACCATCGGGATTAGTGATGAACCTGAATAATTGTTATTTAGTGCATGCGTTGAGCATGAACATTATATCTGGATCTTGTTTAATGCGAGACGGTTACTCATTTAAATCAGAGAATAATGGTTGTACTATTTATATGGGTAATATCTTTTATGCTCATGCACCCAATGTGAGGGGTTTATTCTTATTGAATCTCGATAGTGATGATACACATGTTCATAACATTGATGCCAAAAGATGTAGAGTTGATAATGATAGTACCACTTTCTTGTGGCACTGCCGCTTAGGTCATATTGGTGTAAAACGCATGAAGAAGCTCCATTCTGATGGACTTTTGGAGTCACTTGATTTTGAATCACTTGACACATGTGAACCATGCCTCATGGGCAAGATGACTAAGACCCCGTTCTCTGGAACAATGGAACGGGCAAGTGACTTGTTGGAAACCATACATACTGATGTGTGCGGTCCAATGAGCATTGAGGCGCGCGGTGGATATCGTTACTTTCTCACCTTCACCGATGACTTAAGTAGATATGGGTATATTTACTTGATGAAGCATAAGTCTGAAACGTTTGAAAAGTTCAAGCAATTTCAGAGTGAAGGTGAGAATCGTCGTAACAAGAAGATTAAGTTCCTACAATCTGATCGAGGAGGAGAATATATGAGTTATGAGTTTGGCAATCACTTAAGACAATGTGGAATCGTTTCACAGTTGATGCCACCTGGAACACCACAACGTAATGGTGTGTCTGAACGTCGTAATCATACCTTATTGGATATGGTGCGGTCTATGATGTCTCTTGCCGATTTGCCACTATCGTTTTGGGGTTATGCGTTACAGACAACTGCATTCACTTTAAATAGGGCACCATCAAAATCCGTTGAGACGACGCCGTATGAACTGTGGTTTGGCAAGAAACCAAAGTTGTCGTTTCTTAAAGTTTTGGGATGCGATGCTTATGTCAAAAAACTTCAGCCGAAAAAGCTGGAACCCAAAGCGGAGAAATGCGTCTTCATAGGATACCCAAAAGAGACGGTTGGGTATACCTTCTATCTTAGATCCGAAGGCAAAGTGTTTGTCGCTAAGAACGGGTCATTTATCGAGAAAAAGTTTCTCTCGAAAGAATTGAGTGGGAGAAAGATAGAACTTGATGAGGTTGTTGAACCTTTGCTTCAACCAGAGAGTAGCGCAGCGCAGAAAGATGTTTCTGTGGAGTCTACATCAGCTGAAGAGGAAGCTAATGATGATGATCATGAAGCTTCGGATCAAGTTACTATCGAACCTCGTAGGTCGACAAGGACACGTACTGCTCCTGAATGGTACGGTAACCATGTCTTGGAGGTCATGTTGTTGGACAACGATGAACCTACGAACTATGGAGAAGCGATGGTAGGCCCGGATTCCGACAAATGGTTAGAGGCCATGAAGTCCGAGATAGGATCCATGTATGAAAACAAAGTGTGGACTTTGGAAGTATTACCTGAAGGGCGAAAGGCCATTCAGAATAAATGGATCTTTAAAAAGAAGACGGACGCGGACGGTAGTGTCACTGTCTATAAAGCTCGACTTGTGGCAAAGGGTTTTTCACAAGTTCAAGGAGTTGACTATGATGAGACTTTCTCACCCGTAGCGATGCTTAAGTCCGTCAGAATCATGTTAGCAATACCTGCATTTTTTGATTATGAAATTTGGCAGATAGATGTCAAAACAACGTTCCTTAACGGTTTTCTTAAGGAAGAGTTGTATGTGATGCAACCAGAAGGTTTTGTCGATCCAGAGAATGCTGACAAAGTTTGCAAGCTCCAGCGATCCATTTATGGACTGGTGCAAGCATCTCGGAGTTGGAATCTTCGCTTTGATGAGGTGATCAAAGCGTTTGGGTTTATACAAGTTTATGGAGAAGCTTGTATTTACAAGAAAGTGAGTGGGAGCTCTATAGCGTTTCTAATATTATATCTGGATGACATATTGCTGATTGGAAACAGTATAGAATTGTTGGAAAGCGTGAAGGAATATTTGAACAAGAGTTTTTCAATGAAGGACCTAGGAGAAACTGCTTTCATATTAGGCATCAAGATCTATAGAGATAGATCAAGACGCTTAATAGGACTTTCACAGAGCACATACCTTGATAATGTTTTGAAGAAGTTCAAAATGGATGAGTCCAAGAAGGGGTTCTTGCCTGTATTACAAGGTGTGAAGTTGAGTAAGACTCAATGCCCAGTGACTGCAGAAGATAGAGACAAGATGAGTGTCATCCCCTATGCTTCTGCCATAGGCTCTATTATGTATGCAATGTTGTGCACAAGACCGGATGTCAGCCTTGCCATAAGCATGGCCGGAAGGTTTCAAAGTGATCCAGGAGTGGAACACTGGACGGCGGTCAAGAATATCCTTAAGTACCTAAAAAGGACTAAGGAAATGTTTCTCGTTTATGGAGGTGATCAAGAGCTCGTCGTAAAGGGTTACGTCGATGCAAGCTTTGACACTGATCCGGATGACTCTAAGTCTCAAACCGGATACGTATATATTCTCAATGGGGGAGCGGTAAGCTGGTGCAGTTCCAAGCAAAGCGTGGTAGCTGATTCTACATGCGAAGCGGAGTACATTGCTGCCTCGGAGGCAGCAAAGGAAGGTGTCTGGATGAAGCAAATCATGACGGATCTTGGAGTTGTGCCCAGTGCACTGGACCCAATGACTCTGTTCTGTGACAACACTGGTGCCATTGCTCTAGCCAAGGAACCAAGATTTCACAAGAGGACCAGACACATAAAGCGACGCTTCAATTCCATCCGCGATTACATCAAGGAGGAGGACATAAATATTTGCAAAGTACACACGGATATGAATGTCTCAGACCCGTTGACTAAACCTCTTCCACGAGCAAAGCATGATAAACACCAGAACTGTATGGGTGTTAGATTCATTACAATGTAAATCACATAGCGATGTGAGCTAGATTATTGACTCTAGTGCAAGTGGGAGACTGTTGGAAATATGCCCTAGAGGCAATAATAAAGTGGTTATTATTATATTTCCTTGTTCATGATAAATGTTTATTATCCATGCTAAAATTGTATTGATTGGAAACTCAAATACAGTGGTGGGTACATAGACAACAATGTGTCCCTAGTAAGCCTCTACAGGACTAGCTCGTTGATCAAAGATGACTATGGTTTCCTAGTCATAGACATGAGTTGTCATTTGATAACGGGATCACATCATTAGGAGAATGATGTGATGGACAAGACCCAAACTATGAACGTAGCACATGATCGTGTCATGTTTATTGCTATTGTTTTCTGCTTGTCAAGTATTTGTTCCTATGACCATGAGATCATGTAACCCACTGACACCGGAGGAGTACCTTGTGTGTATCAAACGTCGCAACGTAACTGGGTGACTATAAATATGCTCTACGGGTATCTCCGAGGGTGTCTGTTGAGTTGGTATGGATCAAGACTGGGATTTGTTACTCCGTGTGACGGAGAGGTATCTCAGGGCCCACTCGGTAATACAACATCACAATGAGCTTGCAAGCAAAGTGACTAAAGAGTTAGCCACGGGATCTTGTATTACGAAACGAGTAAAGAGACTTGCCGGTAACGAGATTGAACTAGGTATGGAGATACCGACGATCGAATCTCGGGCAAGTAACATACCGATGAACAAAGGGAACAGCGTACGGGATTAACAGAATCCTTGACATAGAGGTTCAACCGATAAAGATCTTCGTAGAATAGGTAGGAACCAATATGGGCATCCAGGTCCCGCTATTGGTTATTGACCATAGAGGTGTCTCGGTCATGTCTACATAGTTCTCGAACCCGCAGGGTCTGCACACTTAACGTTCGGTGACGTTTCGGTATTATTGAGTTATGTATGTTGGTGACCAAATGTTGTTCAGAGTCCCGGATGAGATCCCGGACGTCACGAGGAGCTCCGGAATGGTCCGAAGGTAAAGATTTATATATAGGAAAGTGGTATTCAGGTTCCGGAAAAGTTTCGGGTGTTTCCGGTAGTATACCGGGAGTGCCAAAAGGGTTCCGGGGGTCCACCGGGAGGGGCGCACCCACCCCGGGGGCCACATGGGCCCAAGTGGTGGCGCACCAGCCCCTGATGGGCTGGGCAGCCGACCCTATAGGGCCCATGCACCCAAAGGAAAAAAGGTGAGAGGTGGGCTAGAGGAGGAGGACTCCTCCCAAGGGCCTCCACCTCCCTTGTGGGAGGAGGACTCCTCCCCAAGAGGTTCGTACGAACCCCTCCTTGGAGGAGGGGCTAGTGCTGCCTCCCACCTACCCCTTCCTCCTATATATAGTGGAGGTTTTGCGGGCAACCCCAATCTGAAAAGCCACGTGCTGCCCTCTTTCTCTCTAGATCTCTTTTCTCCACTAGGTTGATCCGGCGAAGACCTGCCAGATTAGTTCACCACCACCGCCACCACGCCGTTGTGCTGCCGGAGAACTCATCTACCTCTCCGCCCTTGCTTGCTGGATCAAGGAGGCGGAGATCGTCGAGCCGTACGTGTGCTAAACGCGGAGGTGCCGTCCGTTCGGCGCTAGATCGGAACGGATCAAGATTGGATCGCGGGACGGATCGTGATTGGATCGCGAAGACGTTTGACTACACCAACCGCGTTTCTTAACGCTTCCCGCTTAGCGATCTACAAGGGTATGTAGATCCACTCTCCCTCTCGTAGATGCTCATCTCCTAGATTGATCTTGGTGAAGCGTCGGAAACTTTTTGTTTCCCATGCAAGCAGGAAGTAGTTCACGCGCATGGAGGTGACGGGTATATCAACATATCTCTCTCTTTCTCTCTCTCTCTCTCTCTCTCTCTCTCTACAACTGAGGAATTTCAGAATAGTTGGTTCACACCTTCAAATCAGAAGATGGATTCCGTATGGTACTTGAGTTTAAGTTTGAAGTATGCATCTTCCTGTGACTCTACCATGTCCTATTATCTGAGATAGTTCTTGTTCCCTAAACTGTAGGTAGGAGGCTCACCTTGTTGTTGTAGGTTGACTTTGCTTGGGGAGGCAGTAGCTGCAGAATCGGAGGAGGAGGCCGAAGCGAGCTTAAGTCGATCTATGGCAGCCGGATGGGGCAGCGAGGAGAGGAGGAGGAGCGGACCTTGGTGTCGGCGTGCTTGGTGGTGGAGTCCCAGCGGGCCGCCGTTCCCCTCCTGCCGCCACCACTGCTGCGTGGCCATGGCCGCGGCGTAGTCGGACCTCCCGAGACGCGGGACCGGACGGGTGGGGACGATGCGGGACGCAGACGCGCGTGGGAGGCGGAGGAGGCGACGGGAGGGAGCGGGGTCCTGGGGCGCGAGGCCGGGCACGGCGGTGGCTGGACCTGTCGGTGCTCCGGGATGACGAGGGGGTGGTGGGAGAAAGGTCCGCGGCAGCGAGGTCTGAGGGGCGGCGACGTGGGTGGGGCGGCTAGGGTTTTCGTGGGAGGGGGCGCGGAAGAGAAGAGTGGGCAGGAGGGGGAGGAGAATGCGGGAGCGGGCGACGGCTAGGGTTTCTCCATGGGAGCGGCTGAGTTTTATACACCTGTACGTGAAATTACTAAAATGCCCTCGGCGGGGCATGAAATTTACAAGCGGTGGCATGAGCACTATTCATAGCGCCATAGGGCGACGTGGATGGCTTCGTTCTGCCTAGGAGTCCAGCCTCCTTTATATGTTCAATTACTAGTTTAGACACAGATTGATGCACAAAGATTTTTTTTGGAATAACATAACACATCGGGCAATTTTACAAGACGCTCTTCGGTAGGGAAGAATTGTCTAACGTTCATATCAACTCGGTAGCGTGAGCTTGGGTGGAACGCGTGTTGATGATGATGATAATATTATGTTTTTTCATGACGGAAGAAACTGAATTGACTTGGAAAGAGACAAAGACTAATAACACACCCAGCCGGATGGCTTTGTGATACATTACAATCTATTAGGAAAAATGTCCCTGCGTTGCCACGGAAGATACACTGTTAAAGCGATGTTAAAGTGATGTCATGTCAGGGGTCCGCCTCACGAGTTTAAACATAACTTGCACATATTTGATATTTCCAAATTTGATACCTTTGAACCTCAATGAATATGTACACATACCAAAGTTTAGGCGACACCAAATTATGCCATGCAAGTCCAACGCCATCTATAACAGTAGTCATTCTAAGCGCACCAAACGCCTTTGTCAGCCAAAGCAATCGCATATCAAATCAGAACATATAAAATCATGAAGATGCACACTATTATCTAGTTCAATGAGAGGAACCGTACGGCATGGGGCTAGGTCGCAGTGGCGCGTGCTATATAGCGGACACAAAAATAGAAACACAAACATAGCACCTTAATGAACTGGCGTTTTTCAGTAGAGTAGCTTCAGAAGGAGGATCTACGGAGCTTATCAGGGATCAATGATGATGGCGGGTGATCGATCAATGGTCGCTTGAAAATAGTTGCTGGACATTAAAAAAACTCATTGTAAGACCCGTAGGCACCCTTGAACAAAAATACAATAAAAAATTGAGATAATAACTTCTTTTGATTTTTTTAAAACTACGAGATGGCATCTTACTAAATGCCCATGACCATGCGAAGAGTGAAAGATTTATAAATTACAACTCTGGTTCCAGGATTATAAATACGACAGTTTTTAGAATACTAAGTACAATAATTCTGTTGTGGTGAAATTAATAACAAATAATGACGGTGCAATAGGGAGGAGATGAGAAAGATAACAACAGGTTGACATTATCGTTCATTGTACAGGTTGACTACGCAGGAAGATATCCTTTTGAACTGTCTCCAAAGAAAAACCAAGCTTAATTAGTGCTTAACTTTCAGGTTGGTATGGTTACAAATAAGTCAACTACCTAATTGTAGAATAATCTTTTCAAGAAGCAAAAGTATAGAATTTCTTAATACGAAAAGATTAGATAAATCGTATTAATTTACTATGGTTGCACTCACAAAACTTACCCTGTAGCAGGTTGCTTGCTGCTGGCAGCACCAAACATGGACCTGCCTGCCGCTCCTGTCAGAGGAGAACAAATTGTGAGAGGGGAAAAAATTGAACCACAATGGACAACGATGTACGACGATTAGTTGGACCGCATCACATGCCAATACTTCTCGAGCAGGTAGATCGGAGATGTTCACGGCCTGGTCGACGTGCTTCATGGCAAGGCTCGCAATTATGCACACACGCCGTTGCCGGATCGGTGAAGAGGTGCAGATGATTCCGGATATTTTTCTTTCTTTACTGGAAGGAATCGCCTCTTGGCATGACCGTTGAGCATGAGCAAGGCAAGCTCTATCCGCTAGTTATTGGCTGACTCTGTTTTTCTTTTGAGGCCCTAGAAGAGCAGTCGGTGGAGTAGCCTGTGATGTGGGCATATTCGTCTCCAATCTTAGTTTCTTGCCCATGCCGCCGACATGTTGGACCTGGTTCTCGGCCTTGAGCTAACCACTGTACTTTCAATTCAAATCAGGCTGACTAATCAACTCGGAGGAACAGAGGTTGTTTCACCGGCATCTTGCCGACTCCGACGTCCTCCACCCGCCGTCATCCTGCCGGCCGAGTGTGATTCTTAAGGAGAGCAAGGTCGACGTGATGGTTGCGGCGCCCTCTTCGGAGCAAACGGTGTCGTCATCGGGAGCTAGGAGGCGGCGGCCGCCACGACGGAGAAGCAAGGCTGGGGAAAGTGGAGTCCAGCGGGTGTCCTGGGGACTGAGATCCCGTGCCTCGCCAGACCGAGGGCACACGGCGTGCCTCGCCCCCTTGCATCCAGCGTCCAAATCCATCCTACGGCCAGCAGCAACTCCCGAGTCACGACCAGTCAAAGCGCTAACTGAACCACAGGGAAAAAAATTCGCGGGCGACGAACCCATTCGCGCGGGGCAGGGAAAATCTGCGCGGGCTGGCGCTCTCCCGCCGCCGCCGCGTCCGCCGCTCGCCGGCCGCCCCCGCCACCGCTCTCCCGTCGCCCCGCAGCCGCAAGAAAGGGGGATCGAGCTCCGGCGACGGCCACTGAAGAAAACGGCGTCCGCAGGTTCCTCCGTCGCCACTCCGGCCTCCTCCACCCCGCCTCCTTCGACGGGCTCCGACGACTCCCTCGGTCCACTCCCTCGCACCCCTGCAGTGGCCATATTAAGCTCCAGACCGATTCCAACAGGTAGCCATCCGCCATCTTGCTACTTAGCTAAATATTTTGATGTGCTATGTGAAATTGAATGATGTGTGTACTGTCCTATTTGACAGAATTCTTGCTGATTGGGTTGCGATGTTGTGCAATTTTTCACAAGATTTGAGTGGTCTGAGTGTTGTGCATTTGTCAGTGTTATGCAATGGGTGAAATTAAGAAGGAAATACCCAGGGCCGGGCCGGCAAAATCCGGGGCCATGTGTGAAACTAAAAATGGGGGCCCTATCTCACAAAAAAACTAACGAGCAATTATAATGTATATATATCTCGTAGAAAAAAGTTACAGCGTATATAATATAATGTCTTGCATAACAATTGAACATATAAAAAGTCATACCTGTCCAACTCCCGGTTGCTATTTATTTGAACATCCTCATTGTTTTAGTATTCTTTGAAATGAAATCTTCAATGATATCCTCGTAATTGGACGAACCGTCTAACTCACCTAATTTTGGGTCCTGTCTGATCACCTAATTAGATTGGAGTCGGTCAATGATCAATCCAACGAAACGACGACGTGGACGAATCTGAAAATTAAGAGAGAAGGTAGGGAAGCGAGGAAGGCAGCGGCGGCAGCATCAGGTACGAAGGCACACCCAGGGCCCTGGGCACACCGCATGAACCACGAGGAGAGACGAGGGACTAGGCGTAGGCAACGAGAGAAGCGATCTTGTACCAGTAGCCAGCCACGATGGCACGATCGAGATGTAATCTGGATTCTGGAAACAGCGGCAGCGGCGCATCGCTTATTTTTTACGATATCCGTGGTCTGCAGTCTGCCCGACCCCGATCCAAAAAGAGCGATCGATCTTTTTTTTAGCAAACCGGCAGCGTCCCCTCGATGGCCTCAGCGGCCCCTCGATGGCCTCGTGCGCTCGCCCCCTCGTCTCCTCAGCGGGAGCAGCGACCAGACCTGTAGCCCACAGGTCCAGTAGTGCGCTGTTTTTTTTTAAATACTAGGCCTACATGAATTTTTTGGGGCCCCTTAGAATTTTGGGCCCTGTGCGGGCCGCACAGTTTGCACCACTGTGGGCCCGGCCCTGGGAATACCTCAAGTTGGTATGAGGTTCAGAAATGCAGATGAAGCTTGGGTGTTTTGGGTTGCATATGGAGGCCGTGCAGGGTTTGATGTGAGGAAGAGAAACAAAAATGTAAGCAAGTTTGATGGTGAAGTGACTTCATGCAGATTTGTTTGTTCTAATGAGGGTCTTCGGAAAAAAGGGATAGTATTGGATCATGTGCCAAAGCGTATTAGAGCTGAAACAAGAACAGATTGCAAAGCCCGGATGACTATAACATTGGATCGAGTGGCCAAAAATTATGAAGTCACAGATATTGTGCTAGAACACAATCATTACCTTCAATTGCCACAAACTTGTCACTTGATGGCATCACAAAGGAAGATTTCTGAAGTACAAGCTTTTGAAATAGAAGCCGCTGATGATTTCGGAATCATGCCAAAAGCTGCACATGAGCTTGCTTGTCGTCAAGTTGGTGGACCACTTAACCTCGGCTACACTTGTGTTGACCAAAAGAATCATTTGCGAAGCAAGCGGCAGAGAGAGTTGGCTTTTGGACAGGCCGCTAGTATGTTGAAGTACTTACATGACAAAATCATTGAGAACCCATCTTTCCAATATGCTTTGCAGTTGGACTGTGAGGAGCATATAACCAACATATTCTGGGCTGATGCTAAAATGGTTCTTGACTATGCACACTTTGGCGATGTTGTTACATTCGATACCACCTTCGGCACAAACAAACAATATAGGCCATTTGGTGTTTTTCTTGGACTCAATCAGTTTAGAGAAACCACCATTTTTGGTGCTGCATTGCTATTTGATGAAACATGTGACTCATTTACATGTCTTTTTGAGACTTTTCTAGCTGCACATAATGGCAAGCAACCTAGAACTATTTATACGGATCAAGATGCATCAATGGGGAAAGCTATAGGGAAAGTATTCACGGAATCATATCATGGATTGTGCACCTTTCATATAATGCAAAATGCTGTCAAGCATTTATCTCCATTGAAGGACAAAGGAAAAGATGAAGGGAACGAGAAAGATGAAGGGAATGATAAAGATGATGGGAAAGGTGAAGAGGAAGATGAAGATGAGGAATCTCATATTCTCACTGATTTTAGTGAATGTATGTATGGCTATGAGGACATAACAGAATTTCAAGAACCATTTGACAATATGAGGCATAAAGTGCATAAGCAAGCTTGACTAGATAGTATCTACAAGTTGAAAGAAAAATGGGCTGAATGTTATATGAGAGATGTGTTTAGTTTGGGAGTGAGAAGTACACAACTTAGTGAGAGCTTCAACAATTCATTGAAAAACCATTTGAAATCAGATTTTCATATTGTTCGGTTCTTGATGCATTTGGAGAGGATAGTGGAAGAGAAAAGAAGAAAGGAATTGCAATCTGAATTTGATTCAAGGAAGAAGTTGCCAAGAATCAAGATGCACACACCTATGTTGGTGCTAGCAAGCAAAGAGTACACTCCAATTATTTTTGAAGCTTACCAAAGTGAATATGAAAGATCCATGGCTGCATGCACTAGAGCATTGGATGGACATAACAAATTCGCATTTGCTATTGGGAGTTTGCATGGTGATTTAAAATTCGAGGAGGAGCGCGTAGTGATTGGTGATTCTCTGACCCAAACAACTTCATGTAGTTGTGGAATGTTCAATAGGACGGGAATATTGTGTGGGCATGGTCTCAAAGTGCTTGATTTGATGAATATAAAAGTATTGCTAATACATTATTTCTTAAAAAGATGGACTAGAGAGGCACTCAATGAAAGCATACAAGATAGACAAGGAAGGAATGTGGTAGAAAATCCAAAGTTGGAAGCCCAACTTCGGTACAAAGATTTGTCTCACAAATTTCATACTTTGGCATATAAAATAGCCTACTCTCTAGAATGTTGTTTGATGTTAGAAAATGCACTTGATTGCATTGCTCCACAACTAGAGGATAAACTCAATGCAACTACCAATGCGACGAATAAGCCATGCAATGACGAAGAAAATGTTGACCCAGGTGTGCAACACATAACTGAGGTTCTTAGTGCTGCAAAGCTAAAGAAAAAGGAGGTTCAATAAAAAAATTTGAGGAGAAGGAAAACTTGGCTTGATAAGTTACTCAAAGGGAAGCGCAAGAAAACTAAAGTTGCTGCCTCCCAAAACCAAAGAGCAAAGGATGTAACAGTATGTACATGATGTGTTGTTACCATTCATTCCTAAATTACTTACTAGAAGTTTTATTGCAGCAACAAAAGAAACATGATGGTACAGAGCCTCAAGTAGGAGTGGAGAAGGATGAACGCGGTAAATGAGCAAATAGGAAGTTTCAAGACTGCAGCAAGACAATGAGTTACACGCAACTCTTGACAATTAGTCGTTATGATGAAGATTTGTTCTAGCATGCACAAGCTTGTTAGATAGTATTTTGGGCAGTGTCGACTGTATTTTGGACAGGGTTGACTATAGTATTTTGGACTTGGGGGCTGACTATAGTCTTTTGTGGCCTAAGTGTACAAGTAAAAGGGCCAACTTTATGTACTTGAATGATTATGTAAGAACAAATTTCTATGTTGAGTGCTTCAAAAATTAGTTTATTCACGCCTACATAAGACTGTATTGTGTTCAACTTTATGTTGTTTTTCTGAGCATCTTAACTAAATGTCCATGTATTAAAAATAGCTTAGATTTTCCTTTTTGCTTGATGTTTGCTAAACTCAACCCAAGTGCTTTTGCTTGCTAAATTGAACTATATTGTGTTATATTTACAGCCTTTTAAGACTGTTTTTTCCAAACTGCTGCTATTTTAAATGAATGCAATTGTGTATTAACTGACCAATTTTGTTCATCTGAAGATCACCCTGGAGGTGCAGCCAGCGAAGGACCGAAGCTCCTCTGTTTCCTCTGCATGTTCTTTATTCTGTCTACATGTGGGTTTGGCTGTGAATTGTTGCTGGCCGTAGGATCTATTTGGACGATGGATGGTAGGGGGCAAGGCACGCTGTGCCTTGGCCATAGCAAGGCACTGGATCTCGGTCCGTGTCCTGGGGCGCGGGGAACGTGAGGCGCGGCGTGATTCGATGGAACGACAGCTTATAGAGACGTCGTGTGCAACACTGCAGCGGAAAAGATTGCGACTATGGCAATCGTGGAAGGATAAAGGATTGGACGCGAGCAGATGCAATCAAGGTTTCCTTTCCGGTCTATTTAATCGGGCATGAATCGGATGTGCTTTTTTTTTAAAACAATTGGGGCATGTGTTATTATGTTTCTAGCAAGTAGGGCGCAAGCTGGCTGTTCGGAGTGGTGATACTATTTTTAGAATGCATCCTTCCTAATATCACTCACACAAGCTAGCTCAGCTGGTAACTTCCAAGGGAAATGATGAAATGAAAAGGTGGTGAGTTCGAACCCCATTACTCACACCTATTTTTCTTATGATCACATTGTAAATTTTCGTCGAACCTTTTTTTACAACTTATAAAACAGATTGCGGGTTCATTGTCTAGAAACACAGGTTTTTTAATGTAAAAACGCATGACGGACCAAGAATACGTATTTCTTTTAATAATAAAGTATAGATATAGAGTTTGTGTAGATTAAAGCTTTTGTAAAAGAGATCGTAGATCAATTGTTACAGGGACGGCCAGCCTATCCATTTATTCAGGCGGCCCAACCTCTTCCCGAGTCTCCTCTCCTCGCTGCCGCGGACTCGCGGTCTTGTTGCCTCCGTGGCCGACGGTGGCGAAGGGGCCAACGTATGGCCCCCTTTAATGAGTTATCATATGACCATACTTCTTTTGTTTCATAATATAGTGCGTTCTCGTTTTTTGAGCTTGAAGTTTGACCATAAATTTAACCAACGAGACCAATTACGGCGGGAGAAAAAAATTATACCACTGAATTCGTATCGAAAATATGAATCCAGTGATATAATTTATGCTCCCGCCACAGTCGGTCTTGTTGGTTAAATTTACGATCAAATTTAGATCTCGAAAAGCACGGACGCATTACATTGTGAAATGAAGGGAGTAATATACAAGTATAATTAAAACCGTACTAACCAACATATTGCCGGTTACGTTATGCTAGCAGTAGCTTTCATGGGTAGTTTCCTGCTGTGACTAATCTTCCCGTACTATGTTCAGACAAGAAAAAGACGTGCAAAGTCAGCCACGACTAAGCTTTTCCGTTATTATAATAATCCTCCAACGCAGCACCTGCATTGATCTCGTCCCACTGCGTTGAAACCTGAGACCCAATAGCTATCAATGATTGTACCTACGGAATGTAGGAGGCGACGACGGGATCTTTGCACGATCCTAAAAACACGGTGTTGCCCAAGACCAGCGCTGAATACCAACTAGTACAAAGCTCGGTCTAGTTTTTTTTTTTTTTGAGGGGAAAACGCTGCCTTTTATTAACTAAGCGGCCTCGGCCGCAATAATATCACGAATACAAAGTGGAGAGATAGAAAACCAAGTCTTGCACAGTTTAGACAGGCAGCCATCCCTAGCTAGCGTATGCGCCGCACAATTCGCGGAACGTCTAGCCCAAGTCACCCTAAAATCATCCAAAGAGGAGAGGAGCTCCTTTATCTCCTCGATGAGAGGCCAAAAGCTCGGTCTAGTTAGCAATCAAAATATTCTTTTCGCGAACTCTAATAATTAGAAAAGGATATTAAAAAACATTCATGTATAGCGCCATAGAATTCTTGAATAACTGCAAGATTACATATATTCTCCAAGATTACATATCTCAAATTCATAAGATTTATTCATTACACATCTACACTTACATATAATAACGTGTTGACATTATTGGCATGGAAGAAGAAATGAGAAATGGATGGACCGATCACAAATATATATAGATCCGCTACAGGAGGATATTACATAGTACTACCTTCTTTTCGGTTTATAAGGTTTACCCGTATCACTATATATATATAATTTGACCAACATAAGATGAGTTGTATAGTCTAAAAATTATACCATTAGAAAGTATACGATTATTTGAAGTTTCTAATGATATATTTTTTATGACATATAACTTATATTACATTGGTCTATTTGTTAACTAAAAATACGCAAGCCTTATAAACCGAAAAAAGGTAGTACGATATACATCATCATGCAACCCGTCACCAATAAGGCAACAAGTACGTAGGTGCGTAGGATGAGCAAGCAGCAGGATGGAGCTGCTAGCTACCTGGTTTTCAACAATTTGATGACGTTGGAACCCAGATCGAACGCTCCAGTAATTGCCGGCACCGGATTTCCGGTGAGCACCGCGATGATGATGCTCGCCAGGGCCTTAATGATCTCGAATATGGGGTCGAAGTTCCTCCCGGCCTTCCCTGACCCCTGCTTCTGCAACGTAGTATCCTTGACATAACGGCCGACCCTACCGTCGACGTGAGACTCGGTACTACTTGAGCTCGGCACAAGAAAATCATCTCTCGCGCAGCCGACATGCAGGTACACTTTCTTGGAGGTGGAGCGGTAGAACCAGTAGTCCCTGACGCCACCTCCTTTCTTGCACTTAGTGCAGCAGTGAGACACCTCCTCGCGGAGCTCAAACTTGAGCTCATCACTCAGCTTGATCTCCATAGGCAGCATCGCACAGCACGGGTGGAGGTAGAGGTACAAGTCATTCGTTGCGCAGCTATAGTGGATGCCCTGCACGCGGGTGCCGCAGGCGCTGCACCGCTCCTTGGAACGGGGGGCCTCGAGGCGCAGCTGGAATGTGCTCTTGGGCAGCAGCGGGTGCACCACCGTGGTTCCTTCTTGGAGGTTGCAGGCCTTGTGGAGGTCGAAGTCGCAGGGCTTGCACGTGTGTCTGTCGCCCCCGTGCCTTCCTCGAGGCAGCCGTTGCACTTGAACTTGGCCTGGCCCGTCGGCTCCTGCGTCAGCCTGTGCCCCAACTTCGAGTGGTCGCGGTGGGAGATCACCTTCGGCGGAGGAGCATGAGGCTGCCCAACCGTGGCGAGAAGAGTCATGGCTCTGCACCTTCTCTGGGAGATCTGTCTCTGGTACTTAGACAAAGATTAGTTTCGTGAAGAACACACACACACACACACATATATATATATATATATATATGACCGTAGTAGTACCCATCTACCAGGTTCCATATCAAGAATTCAAGATAGATAGATACGGAACCAACATACGAGATGTATTATCTAGACGCAGAAAAGTTGAATATTACTAACTCATACAATGATACAACCAAACAAAAATCAGCGGTGATAGATAGATCATTATGATACACATATATCTAACCAAAGAGCTGGATAGTTTACCAGCAGATACCGATCGATCAGATAGAGCAGCTAGTAACTCGTCGTCAGTTCTGTATAAGGACGCTGCAGAATCAATGAAAGCCCAGGGGTAGATATATATAGATTCGCTACCGGGGACCCATGTATTTTTTTTTTCCGACGAATCCTTCAATCTTATTGACCATCAGTCCTTCACCATCATGCAATGCAAGTAGTGAACAAGGATTTCAAGAAAAACCGAGATAATTAAAGATTTTCTAATCACATATGATACCAGCCAGTCTTTCCGCAGGCATTGCTATACCACCCTAGTGAACTGCTCCGTAGAAAAACATAAACACGGTATTGGCATTGCTATGAAATTGCTTATACCACCCTAGCTGAGTGGTGTGAAAAACTTCACGTACGGTAGACGTGTGGCCCCTTTGATGAGTTACCATATGTCCATAATATACAAGCATAAACCAACGTATGACCGGTTACGTTATGCTAGCAGCTGTAGCTTTCATGAGTAGCTTCATGCTGTGACTAATCTTCCCGTACTGTGTCCAGCCAAGGAAAAGACGTGCAAGTCAGCCACGACTAAGCTTTTCAGTATAGTAATCCTCCAAGGCAGCGATCTCCTTCCACTTTGTTGAAACCTGAGACACACTATTCCTGATTGACTGATGGATGTAGCTATGGAATGTAGAAGGCGATGACGGGGTCTGTGCACGATCCTACAAACACGGTGTTTCCCAAGACCTGAATATTAACTCACATCGGTCTAGCTAGCCATAAATTATTCAATTTTAAAAAAAACTATAATTAGAAGAGTATATAGCGATAGCATTCTTGAATAGCTGTAAAATTACATATCCCAAATTCACATGATATATTCTGCAAGATTACATATCTTCAGAAGATGTATTTATTACATATCTACACTTACATACAATAACGTGTTGACATTATTCGACATGGAAGAAGAAATGACAATGCAAGCGGGGACAATATCGTACAAATAGTAGGATATTACGTACTATATGTCATCATGCAACACGTCACGAAGAAGTACGTACGTGTGCGTAGGATGAGAAAGACGGAGCTGCTAACTACCTGGTTTTCAGCTAAAAAATGCTACACTTACGTAAAACTCTTACGTAATGTTACTTAACTTTCCTAAATAATCCCTTCACCCCCTGATTTCAAGTGGGTGGGGCCCCCTTCCCTAATTAACCCCAATTAAACAAGGACACCTAAGCAATTACGTTAGTTTACGTAGCTACCCTACGTAGGTGTAGCATTGCTCTTTTCAGCTTGGCCAAGTTGGAGCACAGATCGATCCCCGCAGCAATTGCCGGCAACGGATTTCCAGCAATCACCGAGAGGATGATGCTCGCCAGGGCCTTAACGTTCTCGCATATGGCGTCGAAGGTCCTCCCGGCCTTCCCTGACATGTGCTTCCTCAACGCAGTCTCGTTGACGAAACAGACCAGCTTGCCATTATCGTCGACGACGTCGGACTTGGTGCTTGAGCTCGGCAGAAGAAAGATATACTTCTTCCTCACGAAACTAATCTACAAAATATTTCTACGTACGCGTATCAGATCTCGAGTGAAGGTGCAGAACCATCGTGACTCTTGTCTCCACGGGTGCGCCGCCGTCGCCTCCTCCGTCGGAGACCTCCCATCCCAAACACCCGGGGTACAACCTGACGCTGGTGCCGACGGGCCCGGCGAAGTTCAACTGCGACGGCTGCCATGAGCACGGCACGGGGGGCGACAGGTACACCTGCCTGCAGCCGTCCTGTGACTTCGACCTTCACAAGGACTGCGCCCTCGCACAACCCACGCTCGTGCACCCGCTGCTGCCCGAGAGCACGTTCGAGCTCGGGCACGAGGCCCCCGGTACCAGGCACAAGCAGCTATGCGACGCCTGGGGCGGCTACGTGCAGGGCTTGCACTACCACTGCCAAATTAGCAAGTACTACCTCATGTACCTCCACCCGTGCTGCGTGAAGAGATGCCTCTGGAGATCAGGCTGGGTGACCAGTTCACATTCCAGCTCCGCGCGAAGGTGTCTCACGGCTGCACCAAGTGCAGGAAAGGTGACGGCGTCAGGGATTGCTGGTTCTACCGCTCCACCTACGAGAGCAGCAAGACCGTGTACCTGCATGTCCGCTGCGTGATAGTCTTTTCTTCTGGAGAAAGGGGTGGCTGCTCCCGGGTGTAGGTGACCCACATGAATAGTATATAAAAAAACAGAAAAAAACGACCGAACAAACATACGAGCATGCAATCATGTTCTCCTGTTTAAGCAGGTTCAAGCCAACAAAAAATGCAAAAAAGAAGGAACTTGTTCAACCGGAGAAAGTGAAATATGCCGCATGTATATCATCTAGGCGCAGAAAAGTTGAACTATAACTAACTCATACAACCAAACAAGATCCACGGTAGTAGATAGACAATTAAGACATTCGTGTCAACCAAGGAGTTTGATAGTTTAGCTGATCGATCGATTGATCGGATATAAAGCTGAGCTAGTAACTCGTCGTTGGTTCTGTGGAAGCTATTGAATCCATGGAAACCTTCCATGATATATAGAACAGGTACAGGGGATCCATGCAAAACAATCTGCCTTCCTCCATAAGTTTTGTTTTCTTTCCTTTTTGCGATGACTCCATAAGTCTTGTTGACTCACACGGTATGCACTGCAAGCAAATTAATTATAGTTCAACCTAACGTACTGACATATATATAAGAACAAATAATATATACATTGTGAATGGCCGGGCATACATATGTGAATGTGTGCTATCAGCCTATCAATCAGAACGCGTACAACCGTGACATAGTGACCAACGAGGATGTATATTCTTGTCAATATATAAGGGACGTCCACACATTTTCTTAAATGAAAATAGCCCGAAGCCCCAAGTTCATTAGCGCGAAACTACCGGACAAAGTTCACGCGACATCAGACTTAATGTGGAGGGGCAGGTAGGTCGCCGCTGATCCACAGGGAGGTTTTGCATATCCGCACCAAAAGGCGTGTTGATCCTGTGCACGGGCACGCGTCGAGGACTACTGGACTGCAGCACCATTGGTGCAGTGCATCGTTTGTTCAGTGGCTTGGTGGTTCCGCGCAAGAAGCTTCGCACGGAAACTTCGCCAAACGTAGTTACTTGGTCTTTTTTTCGATCTATATATAAGAGAGAATTACTTGGTCTTCGCGATCATTAACGTGCCTTACTAATTTGGACACGTATTGATGCACCGAGTCATTTTTCCTAGGACCAACGGAACACATCAGGCAATTTTATAAGACCCTCTTTTTTATAAAAAAAACTTTCAATTTATTCATAACCAATCTGAGAGTATAGAGAACACCGCAGTTAACAAAAATTTCAAGCAGGTACATGAACACCTAGAGATGACTACAAAGAGGCCCATCCCATGGAGCTCACTCACTACAGGAATATGCCGACGGTTTTTTATCCGTTCTGTCTCGGTGACCTGCTTAATGGCCGCATACGAACGGACGAAACGGGCATTAAACGGGTGTGGTAGATATCCGTATCGTCCCGTCCAGTAATGCGTCTTCGGCATTGAATAGGCGTGACGTGCCGCTTTAATGGCAGAGCCAGTGAGAGGTCGCGTCCGCTCAAGGCCGACTTCAATATCGAGCGGCCGCTATACAACGACATAAATGTGAGCAGCTGACGCCGGGAGGGAACGCGCGCGGGCGAGGTAGGAGGCTTTTGGGTGGGCCTTGGCAGTGAGAAACATGCGTGGGTGCTATGTGGACACCCGCAAAGTTTTCCCTATTTTGTGTCTGGTTTGCAGGAAAAAACATGTCCGAACCGCTTGACGGACAATACAAGTCTGTGTTGAATGGCACAACACGTCTAAACTGCACGATCCGAACGCTTGCGGGGCGGTTTAAGGGTCGATGTTTAAGATGACATTATGCTAGGAATAGCTTTCATGACTAATCTTCCCGTAGTACCTTGAAGACGGGGAATATGTATGCAAGTCAGCCACGATAGCTTTTCAGTTTTAATCCTCCAGCACCGGCAGCGATATCGTCCTACTCCGTTGACACCTGACTTGAGACACGCTATTCCTTGATTAACCGATGGATGCACCTACGGAACGACGGGGATACGTCAGTGTGTACACGATCCTCCAAACACGTTTTGCTCAAGACCTGATTTTTTTTTCTTTTGGCTGAAGGCCTGAATAGTGAATATTGACTACACTGATCTAATTTTTTTTAGGAAGGAGGTTGAAACTCCCGACCTATGCACCATTGCGATGCACACAGAACCATATATATTTATTACAAGTACATAACAATTATAATTGTGATGCACACAAACATGTATATATACTCCCTCCGCCCCAGAATAAGTATCGTGGTTTTAGTTTAAATTTTAACGGATTTGAACTAAAACCACGACACTTATTTTAGGATTGAGGGATTACTTTTCTGTATGGAAAACTATATCAATCTAGCTAGCTATCGTTTATTAAGTAATTCATTTTTTGGGAACAATAATTAGGAAAAAAGATTTGAAATGTACACGACAACCGAAAGGCATTACATATCTCAAACTCGCAAGATAGATTCATTGCACACAAACACATATAATAATGCATGGAAGAAGAAATGAGAAATGGACGGCGAGATCATAAAATATACTAGTAGGCAAGGAGTATACCAGAGTATAAGAATCGCGGTATGATTACATAATCATGAAGTAAAACAAACAAGCACTATGGTACAAATACTAGGTCTTGAGCAAATCGTGTTTGGAGGATCGTGCAACCGTCACCAACAAGTACGTAGTGCAGTGCGTACGATGAGGATAAGAAAGCAGGATGAAGCTGCTAGCTACCTGGTTTTCAATGATTTGATGACGTTGGAGCCCAGATCGACGGCTGCAACAATTGCCGGCACCGGATTTCCTGTGAGCACCGCGATGATGATGCTGGCCAAGGCCTTAACGATCTCGAATATGGGGTTGAAGTTCCTCCTGGCCTTCCCTGACCCGTGCTTCTGCAACGTTGTCTCCTTGACGTAACATGCCAGCCTGCCATTACCGTCGGTACTTGAACTTGAGCTCGGCAGAATAAAATCCTCTATCACGCAGCGGACATGCAGGTACACCGTCTTGCTGCTCTTGCCGGTGGAGCGGTAGAACCAGAAGTCCCTGACGCCGCCACCTTTCCTGCACTTGGTGCAGCAGTGAGACACCTGCGCCCGGAGCTCCAACGTGGGATGATCGTTCAGCTGGATCTCCAGGGGTAGCTTCGCGCAGCACGGGTGGAGGTACAGGTACTTGCTGTGGTAGTGCAAGCCCTTCACGGAGCCGCCGTAGGCGCTGCACAACTGCTTGTGCACGGGGGCCTCGAAGCAGAGCTCGAACGTGCTCCCGGGCAGCAGCTTGTGATCGAACGTGGGTTGCGCGCAGGCGCAGTCCTTGTGGAGGTCGAAGTCACAGGGCTTGCAGGTGTACCAGTAGGCCCCCGTGCCGAGCTCATGGCAGCCGTTGCAGTGGCGGAGCTTGATCAGAATTATAGGAGGGGCTAATCCATGTAGGAGGGGCTATTCAATCAAAGATTGGGCAAAACCCCATCATTCTTGTCTAATTATGTGCTAATAATATAAGAAAACTACACAAGCAGGACGGGCCATGGCCCAGGTTGGCCCTAAGGAAGCTCCGCCACTGAGCCGTTGCACTTGAACTTGGCCAGGCCCGTCGGCTCGAGTGTCAGTTTGTGCTCCGGTGGGCGCCGTGGGAGATCTCCGACGAAGGAGTAGGAGGCGGCCCAACCGTGGAGAGAAGAGTCATGGTTCGATGATAGTCGCTGATACGTAGACAACGATTAGTTTGGTGAGGAAGAAAATATATGTACGTACCAATCTTCTTCTTTTTTTTGGGAAAAGAACGTACCAATTTACCAGGAGTGTGATAACGGAACCTGGTTTTCACGGATCCGTGTACTTTTATATATACTACACGCTGAAACGCCATACCTTCCTCGGTAAGTCTTGGCTCTTTTTATGATGACTCGTTGTGTCTTTGATAGTCACTATCTGCAGTGCTAGTAGTATTTCGGGAAATGAAATTAAGTTTCGATCAGATGTGATACTAGCTAGTCTTTCCGCCGGTAGCTATTGAACTGCTCCGTAGAAAAACATGACATACGCGGTATTGGCATTGCTATGTAATGGCTTACCACCCTTGTCTAGTGGTGTCTGGTGAGAAAAAACATACGGTAGACGACCTCAGACTTTGATTTCGAGAAAATGAGAGGCCCGGACGTATACAAAACTACTGGCCGTATAGTTCACGACGTACGTCGAGACTTTTGAGATCGATCAAGGCAGTACACTACACAGGTTACTAATTAGGAGGTCGCGGCCGGCGCGCTGAACGACACGGAGATTTTTCACTTATCCGCGTTCACGCAAAAACTAAACCGTGTGTCTTGTGCAAATCCACCCGTCGAGGACTACGAGTTGTCAGTATAGGTAGTTACTCGTCTGTTCACTGGCTTGGCCATTACGCGTAGCGACCAAAACTTAGCCAAACGACTTCAACCAAAAAAGAATGGCCAAACATCGCGGACGGTCCTAATTATACTTGGTCTATTTTTGTTTGACACGGGAAAGTACCTGGTCTGGCTCTACTAGAAACAATCCCTCGCTGTTAGCCCCGCCGCTTGCAATGCATGCAAGCGCCTAGGTCGTGCAAGACTGACTAGTCCACGCGGGTGGCCCGCCCAAATTATACGGCTTCGAACTGCGTTACTCGTGATAGTTACTAGAAAGACACGTAATGATACAGGCACCGAGTCATTTTTATTTAGTGTAAAAAATTTATTTTCAATATCATACTAATATAAAAAGACCCAAAGGGATAGATTCAATTAATCTCGACCATCTAACCATGCCAATCCAATGACCTGAATTGCTTCAATGAGTACTCTATATGTTTAGCGTGCAATCAATATCATATCAAATACTTATCAATATTTTTGTTAATCACATAATTAACATATATCCTACCTAATATAAACACGCAATTTATACGCAATTGATATCCTACCTACTATAAACGAGGAATTAATTTTCTCCCTAATATTAACGTGCATTGCACGTACGCATTTACTAGTTTTCTTAAAAGGACTTGGATCTATTATAAAAGTCCACCAAAAGTATAATGCATCTTAGACGTAACAAAAACCTACATCGAGGTCAAGTTCAAAAATAAAACTACATCGAGGTCCCTACACCACTGAACGAGCAGTCAACGCGCCACTGCCATGGCTCTCATACCGGAGCTAGAATGACCTTGTCGATGATAGTCAGGAAGTCTTCGTGCACATGCCCGTAGGACATCACCAGTGAGAGGTCACGTCCGCTCTGGCCAACGTCAATACGGTGCGACCGGTCTACTGGCACATAAATGCGGGCAACTGGCGCCGTACGGGAACGCGCGTGGGCAAGGAGGCGAGGGTTTTGGATTGGCTAGGGTAGTCAGAAGCGGGCACGGCAGCAATCCTGACGTCCGCAAAGCCCCCACGTTTGTCTCCAATTTGCGAGAGAAAGTACCACGTTGGTTGACACAACACGTCCGGACCATGCGGTCCGGACGATAGCGGACGGTTTAAGAGTCAGCATTGGAGATGCCCTAAGCTGGTTTTAGAGTTACATTATATGGAAGCCATCTTCTATAGTTCTCTTCTTTCATTAATAACACGTAAAAGCATACCGCCACTACAAACATTTCTTACTTTTATCGACACCTGCACTCCCATGTATTATGGACACCATACGTAATTAATTGACAAAGATGAAGTAATTGAATTCTATGAGTTACCATATGACCATAAAACCGTACAAGCCAACGTATGGCTGGTTATATTATGCTGGCAGTAGCTTTCATGAGTAGTTTCCTGCTGTGACTAATCTTCCCGTAGTACGTTCAGACAAGAGACAAGAAAAAGACGTGCAAGTCAGCCACGACTAAGCTTTTCATTTCTAATAATCCTCCAACGCAGCACCTGCAGCGATCACGTCCCACTCCGTTGAAACCTAAGACACGCTATTCCTGATTGACTGATGAATGTACCTACGGAATGTAGGAGGCGACGACGGAGTCTGTGCACGATCCTTTTTTTTTGTTTTGAATAATATCTGTGCACGATCCTACAAACACGGTGTTTCCCAAGACCTGAATACTAGCAACTACAGATCGGTCTAGCTAGCCATCAATTATTAAAAAAAAAAAGTGCGAACTATAATCAGAAGAGGAGCTTATTATTTTTTACATATATAGCGAAAGCATTCTTGAATAGCTGCAAAATTACATGTCCCAAATTCACAAGATATATTGCAAGATTATATCTACACTTACATACAATAACGTGTTGACATTAAGAAGAAATGAGAAATATACAATGCAGGCGGCTGGGGACAATATCGTACAAATAGCAGGATATTACGTACAAATAGGCGGATACAATAACGTGTCATCGTGCAACACGTCACGAACAAGTACGTACGTGCGTAGGATGAGCAAACAGCAGGACGGAGCTGCTAGCTACTTGATTTTCAACTTGCTCAAGTTGGAGCACAGATCGACCCCCGCAGCAATTACCGGCACCGGATTTCCAGTAATCACCGCGAGAATGATGCTCGCCAGGGCCTTAACGATCTCGAATATTGTGTCAAAGTTCCTCCCGGCCTTCCCTGGCCCGTGCTTCTGTAACGTTGTCTCCTTGACGTAACATGCCAGCCTGCCATTACCGTCGGTACTTGAACTTGAGCTCGGCAGAAGAAAATCCTCTATCACGCAGCGGACATGCAGGTACACCGTCTTGCTGCTCTTGCCGGTGGAGCGGTAGAACCAGAAGTCCCTGACGCCGCCACCTTTCCTGCACTTGGTGCAGCAGTGAGACACCTGCGCCCGGAGCTCCAACGTGGGATGATCGTTCAGCTGGATCTCCAGGGGTAGCTTCGCGCAGCACGGGTGGAGGTACAGGTACTTGCTGTGGTAGTGCAAGCCCTTCACGGAGCCGCCGTAGGCGCTGCACAACTGCTTGTGCACGGGGGCCTCGAAGCAGAGCTCGAACGTGCTCCCGGGCAGCAGCTTGTGATCGAACGTGGGTTGCGCGCGGGCGCAGTCCTTGTGGAGGTCGAAGTCACAGGGCTTGGAGGTGTACCAGTAGGCCCCCGTGCCGAGCTCATGGCAGCCGTTGCAGTGGCGGAGCTTGATCAGAATTATAGGAGGGGCTAATCCATGTAGGAGGGGCTATTCAATCAAAGATTGGGCAAAACCCCATCATTCTTGTCTAATTATGTGCTAATAATATAAGAAAACTACACAAGCAGGACGGGCCATGGCCCAGGTTGGCCCTAAGGAAGCTCCGCCACTGAGCTGTTGCACTTGAACTTGGCCAGGCCCGTCGGCTCGAGTGTCAGTTTGTGCTCCGGTGGGCGCCGTGGGAGATCTCCGACGAAGGAGTAGGAGGCGGCCCAACCGTGGAGAGAAGAGTCATGGTTCGATGATAGTCTCTGATACGTAGACAACGATTAGTTTGGTGAGGAAGAAAATATATGTACGTACCAATCTTCTTCTTTTTTTTGGGAAAAGAACGTACCAATTTACCAGGAGTGTGATAACGGAACCTGGTTTTCACGGATCCGTGTACTTTTATATATACTACACGCTGAAACGCGCCATACCTTCCTCGGTAAGTCTTGGCTCTTTTTATGATGATTCGTTGTGTCTTTTTATGAGGACTACGAGTTGTCAGTATAGGTAGTTACTCGTCTGTTCACTGGCTTGGCCATTACGCGTAGCGACCAAAACTTAGCCAAACGACTTCAACCAAAAAAGAATGGCCAAACATCGCGGACGGTCCTAATTATACTTGGTCTATTTTTGTTTGACACGGGAAACTACCTGGTCTGGCTCTACTAGAAACAATCCCTCGCTGTTAGCCCCGCCGCTTGCAATGCATGCAAGCGCCTAGGTCGTGCAAGACTGACTAGTCCACGCGGGTGGCCCGCCCAAATTATACGGCTTCGAACTGCGTTACTCGTGATAGTTACTAGAAAGACACGTAATGATACAGGCACCGAGTCATTTTTATTTAGTGTAAAAAATTTATTTTCAATATCATACTAATATAAAAAGACCCAAAGGGATAGATTCAATTAATCTCGACCATCTAACCATGCCAATCCAATGACCTGAATTGCTTCAATGAGTACTCTATATGTTTAGCGTGCAATCAATATCATATCAAATACTTATCAATATTTTTGTTAATCACATAATTAACATATATCCTACCTAATATAAACACGCAATTTATACGCAATTGATATCCTACCTACTATAAACGAGGAATTAATTTTCTCCCTAATATTAACGTGCATTGCACGTACGCATTTACTAGTTTTCTTAAAAGGACTTGGATCTATTATAAAAGTCCACCAAAAGTATAATGCATCTTAGACGTAACAAAAACCTACATCGAGGTCAAGTTCAAAAATAAAACTACATCGAGGTCCCTACACCACTGAACGAGCAGTCAACGCGCCACTGCCATGGCTCTCATACCGGAGCTAGAATGACCTTGTCGATGATAGTCAGGAAGTCTTCGTGCACATGCCCGTAGGACATCACCAGTGAGAGGTCACGTCCGCTCTGGCCAACGTCAATACGGTGCGACCGCTCTACTGGCACATAAATGCGGGCAACTGGCGCCGTACGGGAACGCGCGTGGGCAAGGAGGCGAGGGTTTTGGATTGGCTAGGGTAGTCAGAAGCGGGCACGGCAGCAATCCTGACGTCCGCAAAGCCCCCACGTTTGTCTCCAATTTGCGAGAGAAAGTACCACGTTGGTTGACACAACACGTCCGGACCATGCGGTCCGGACGATAGCGGACGGTTTAAGAGTCAGCATTGGAGATGCCCTAAGCTGGTTTTAGAGTTACATTATATGGAAGCCATCTTCTATAGTTCTCTTCTTTCATTAATAACACGTAAAAGCATACCGCCACTACAAACATTTCTTACTTTTATCGACACCTGCACTCCCATGTATTATGGACACCATACGTAATTAATTGACAAAGATGAAGTAATTGAATTCTATGAGTTACCATATGACCATAAAACCGTACAAGCCAACGTATGGCTGGTTATATTATGCTGGCAGTAGCTTTCATGAGTAGTTTCCTGCTGTGACTAATCTTCCCGTAGTACGTTCAGACAAGAGACAAGAAAAAGACGTGCAAGTCAGCCACGACTAAGCTTTTCATTTCTAATAATCCTCCAACGCAGCACCTGCAGCGATCACGTCCCACTCCGTTGAAACCTAAGACACGCTATTCCTGATTGACTGATGAATGTACCTACGGAATGTAGGAGGCGACGACGGAGTCTGTGCACGATCCTTTTTTTTTGTTTTGAATAATATCTGTGCACGATCCTACAAACACGGTGTTTCCCAAGACCTGAATACTAGCAACTACAGATCGGTCTAGCTAGCCATCAATTATTAAAAAAAAAAAGTGCGAACTATAATCAGAAGAGGAGCTTATTATTTTTTACATATATAGCGAAAGCATTCTTGAATAGCTGCAAAATTACATGTCCCAAATTCACAAGATATATTGCAAGATTATATCTACACTTACATACAATAACGTGTTGACATTAAGAAGAAATGAGAAATATACAATGCAGGCGGCTGGGGACAATATCGTACAAATAGCAGGATATTACGTACAAATAGGCGGATACAATAACGTGTCATCGTGCAACACGTCACGAACAAGTACGTACGTGCGTAGGATGAGCA
Source organism: Elymus sibiricus (assembly GCA_039707655.1). Taxonomy (NCBI): domain Eukaryota; kingdom Viridiplantae; phylum Streptophyta; class Magnoliopsida; order Poales; family Poaceae; genus Elymus; species Elymus sibiricus. The sequence continues at coordinate 489,696,160 of CM077665.1, forward strand.
AACAGCAGGACGGAGCTGCTAGCTACTTGATTTTCAACTTGCTCAAGTTGGAGCACAGATCGACCCCCGCAGCAATTACCGGCACCGGATTTCCAGTAATCACCGCGAGAATGATGCTCGCCAGGGCCTTAACGATCTCGAATATTGTGTCAAAGTTCCTCCCGGCCTTCCCTGACCCGTGCTTCTGTAACGTTGTCTCCTTGACGTAACATGCCAGCCTGCCATTACCGTCGGTACTTGAACTTGAGCTCGGCAGAAGAAAATCCTCTATCACGCAGCGGACATGCAGGTACACCGTCTTGCTGCTCTTGCCGGTGGAGCGGTAGAACCAGAAGTCCCTGACGCCGCCACCTTTCCTGCACTTGGTGCAGCAGTGAGACACCTGCGCCCGGAGCTCCAACGTGGGATGATCGTTCAGCTGGATCTCCAGGGGTAGCTTCGCGCAGCACGGGTGGAGGTACAGGTACTTGCTGTGGTAGTGCAAGCCCTTCACGGAGCCGCCGTAGGCGCTGCACAACTGCTTGTGCACGGGGGCCTCGAAGCAGAGCTCGAACGTGCTCCCGGGCAGCAGCTTGTGATCGAACGTGGGTTGCGCGCGGGCGCAGTCCTTGTGGAGGTCGAAGTCACAGGGCTTGCAGGTGTACCAGTAGGCCCCCGTGCCGAGCTCATGGCAGCCGTTGCAGTGGCGGAGCTTGATCAGAATTATAGGAGGGGCTAATCCATGTAGGAGGGGCTATTCAATCAAAGATTGGGCAAAACCCCATCATTCTTGTCTAATTATGTGCTAATAATATAAGAAAACTACACAAGCAGGACGGGCCATGGCCCAGGTTGGCCCTAAGGAAGCTCCGCCACTGAGCTGTTGCACTTGAACTTGGCCAGGCCCGTCGGCTCGAGTGTCAGTTTGTGCTCCGGTGGGCGCCGTGGGAGATCTCCGACGAAGGAGTAGGAGGCGGCCCAACCGTGGAGAGAAGAGTCATGGTTCGATGATAGTCTCTGATACGTAGACAACGATTAGTTTGGTGAGGAAGAAAATATATGTACGTACCAATCTTCTTCTTTTTTTTGGGAAAAGAACGTACCAATTTACCAGGAGTGTGATAACGGAACCTGGTTTTCACGGATCCGTGTACTTTTATATATACTACACGCTGAAACGCGCCATACCTTCCTCGGTAAGTCTTGGCTCTTTTTATGATGATTCGTTGTGTCTTTTTATGAGGACTACGAGTTGTCAGTATAGGTAGTTACTCGTCTGTTCACTGGCTTGGCCATTACGCGTAGCGACCAAAACTTAGCCAAACGACTTCAACCAAAAAAGAATGGCCAAACATCGCGGACGGTCCTAATTATACTTGGTCTATTTTTGTTTGACACGGGAAAGTACCTGGTCTGGCTCTACTAGAAACAATCCCTCGCTGTTAGCCCCGCCGCTTGCAATGCATGCAAGCGCCTAGGTCGTGCAAGACTGACTAGTCCACGCGGGTGGCCCGCCCAAATTATACGGCTTCGAACTGCGTTACTCGTGATAGTTACTAGAAAGACACGTAATGATACAGGCACCGAGTCATTTTTATTTAGTGTAAAAAATTTATTTTCAATATCATACTAATATAAAAAGACCCAAAGGGATAGATTCAATTAATCTCGACCATCTAACCATGCCAATCCAATGACCTGAATTGCTTCAATGAGTACTCTATATGTTTAGCGTGCAATCAATATCATATCAAATACTTATCAATATTTTTGTTAATCACATAATTAACATATATCCTACCTAATATAAACACGCAATTTATACGCAATTGATATCCTACCTACTATAAACGAGGAATTAATTTTCTCCCTAATATTAACGTGCATTGCACGTACGCATTTACTAGTTTTCTTAAAAGGACTTGGATCTATTATAAAAGTCCACCAAAAGTATAATGCATCTTAGACGTAACAAAAACCTACATCGAGGTCAAGTTCAAAAATAAAACTACATCGAGGTCCCTACACCACTGAACGAGCAGTCAACGCGCCACTGCCATGGCTCTCATACCGGAGCTAGAATGACCTTGTCGATGATAGTCAGGAAGTCTTCGTGCACATGCCCGTAGGACATCACCAGTGAGAGGTCACGTCCGCTCTGGCCAACGTCAATACGGTGCGACCGCTCTACTGGCACATAAATGCGGGCAACTGGCGCCGTACGGGAACGCGCGTGGGCAAGGAGGCGAGGGTTTTGGATTGGCTAGGGTAGTCAGAAGCGGGCACGGCAGCAATCCTGACGTCCGCAAAGCCCCCACGTTTGTCTCCAATTTGCGAGAGAAAGTACCACGTTGGTTGACACAACACGTCCGGACCATGCGGTCCGGACGATAGCGGACGGTTTAAGAGTCAGCATTGGAGATGCCCTAAGCTGGTTTTAGAGTTACATTATATGGAAGCCATCTTCTATAGTTCTCTTCTTTCATTAATAACACGTAAAAGCATACCGCCACTACAAACATTTCTTACTTTTATCGACACCTGCACTCCCATGTATTATGGACACCATACGTAATTAATTGACAAAGATGAAGTAATTGAATTCTATGAGTTACCATATGACCATAAAACCGTACAAGCCAACGTATGGCTGGTTATATTATGCTGGCAGTAGCTTTCATGAGTAGTTTCCTGCTGTGACTAATCTTCCCGTAGTACGTTCAGACAAGAGACAAGAAAAAGACGTGCAAGTCAGCCACGACTAAGCTTTTCATTTCTAATAATCCTCCAACGCAGCACCTGCAGCGATCACGTCCCACTCCGTTGAAACCTAAGACACGCTATTCCTGATTGACTGATGAATGTACCTACGGAATGTAGGAGGCGACGACGGAGTCTGTGCACGATCCTTTTTTTTTGTTTTGAATAATATCTGTGCACGATCCTACAAACACGGTGTTTCCCAAGACCTGAATACTAGCAACTACAGATCGGTCTAGCTAGCCATCAATTATTAAAAAAAAAAAGTGCGAACTATAATCAGAAGAGGAGCTTATTATTTTTTACATATATAGCGAAAGCATTCTTGAATAGCTGCAAAATTACATGTCCCAAATTCACAAGATATATTGCAAGATTATATCTACACTTACATACAATAACGTGTTGACATTAAGAAGAAATGAGAAATATACAATGCAGGCGGCTGGGGACAATATCGTACAAATAGCAGGATATTACGTACAAATAGGCGGATACAATAACGTGTCATCGTGCAACACGTCACGAACAAGTACGTACGTGCGTAGGATGAGCAAACAGCAGGACGGAGCTGCTAGCTACTTGATTTTCAACTTGCTCAAGTTGGAGCACAGATCGACCCCCGCAGCAATTACCGGCACCGGATTTCCAGTAATCACCGCGAGAATGATGCTCGCCAGGGCCTTAACGATCTCGAATATTGTGTCAAAGTTCCTCCCGGCCTTCCCTGGCCCGTGCTTCTGTAACGTTGTCTCCTTGACGTAACATGCCAGCCTGCCATTACCGTCGGTACTTGAACTTGAGCTCGGCAGAAGAAAATCCTCTATCACGCAGCGGACATGCAGGTACACCGTCTTGCTGCTCTTGCCGGTGGAGCGGTAGAACCAGAAGTCCCTGACGCCGCCACCTTTCCTGCACTTGGTGCAGCAGTGAGACACCTGCGCCCGGAGCTCCAACGTGGGATGATCGTTCAGCTGGATCTCCAGGGGTAGCTTCGCGCAGCACGGGTGGAGGTACAGGTACTTGCTGTGGTAGTGCAAGCCCTTCACGGAGCCGCCGTAGGCGCTGCACAACTGCTTGTGCACGGGGGCCTCGAAGCAGAGCTCGAACGTGCTCCCGGGCAGCAGCTTGTGATCGAACGTGGGTTGCGCGCGGGCGCAGTCCTTGTGGAGGTCGAAGTCACAGGGCTTGCAGGTGTACCAGTAGGCCCCCGTGCCGAGCTCATGGCAGCCGTTGCAGTGGCGGAGCTTGATCAGAATTATAGGAGGGGCTAATCCATGTAGGAGGGGCTATTCAATCAAAGATTGGGCAAAACCCCATCATTCTTGTCTAATTATGTGCTAATAATATAAGAAAACTACACAAGCAGGACGGGCCATGGCCCAGGTTGGCCCTAAGGAAGCTCCGCCACTGAGCTGTTGCACTTGAACTTGGCCAGGCCCGTCGGCTCGAGTGTCAGTTTGTGCTCCGGTGGGCGCCGTGGGAGATCTCCGACGAAGGAGTAGGAGGCGGCCCAACCGTGGAGAGAAGAGTCATGGTTCGATGATAGTCTCTGATACGTAGACAACGATTAGTTTGGTGAGGAAGAAAATATATGTACGTACCAATCTTCTTCTTTTTTTTGGGAAAAGAACGTACCAATTTACCAGGAGTGTGATAACGAACCTGGTTTTCACGGATCCGTGTACTTTTATATATACTACACGCTGAAACGCGCCATACCTTCCTCGGTAAGTCTTGGCTCTTTTTATGATGATTCGTTGTGTCTTTTTATGAGGACTACGAGTTGTCAGTATAGGTAGTTACTCGTCTGTTCACTGGCTTGGCCATTACGCGTAGCGACCAAAACTTAGCCAAACGACTTCAACCAAAAAAGAATGGCCAAACATCGCGGACGGTCCTAATTATACTTGGTCTATTTTTGTTTGACACGGGAAAGTACCTGGTCTGGCTCTACTAGAAACAATCCCTCGCTGTTAGCCCCGCCGCTTGCAATGCATGCAAGCGCCTAGGTCGTGCAAGACTGACTAGTCCACGCGGGTGGCCCGCCCAAATTATACGGCTTCGAACTGCGTTACTCGTGATAGTTACTAGAAAGACACGTAATGATACAGGCACCGAGTCATTTTTATTTAGTGTAAAAAATTTATTTTCAATATCATACTAATATAAAAAGACCCAAAGGGATAGATTCAATTAATCTCGACCATCTAACCATGCCAATCCAATGACCTGAATTGCTTCAATGAGTACTCTATATGTTTAGCGTGCAATCAATATCATATCAAATACTTATCAATATTTTTGTTAATCACATAATTAACATATATCCTACCTAATATAAACACGCAATTTATACGCAATTGATATCCTACCTACTATAAACGAGGAATTAATTTTCTCCCTAATATTAACGTGCATTGCACGTACGCATTTACTAGTTTTCTTAAAAGGACTTGGATCTATTATAAAAGTCCACCAAAAGTATAATGCATCTTAGACGTAACAAAAACCTACATCGAGGTCAAGTTCAAAAATAAAACTACATCGAGGTCCCTACACCACTGAACGAGCAGTCAACGCGCCACTGCCATGGCTCTCATACCGGAGCTAGAATGACCTTGTCGATGATAGTCAGGAAGTCTTCGTGCACATGCCCGTAGGACATCACCAGTGAGAGGTCACGTCCGCTCTGGCCAACGTCAATACGGTGCGACCGGTCTACTGGCACATAAATGCGGGCAACTGGCGCCGTACGGGAACGCGCGTGGGCAAGGAGGCGAGGGTTTTGGATTGGCTAGGGTAGTCAGAAGCGGGCACGGCAGCAATCCTGACGTCCGCAAAGCCCCCACGTTTGTCTCCAATTTGCGAGAGAAAGTACCACGTTGGTTGACACAACACGTCCGGACCATGCGGTCCGGACGATAGCGGACGGTTTAAGAGTCAGCATTGGAGATGCCCTAAGCTGGTTTTAGAGTTACATTATATGGAAGCCATCTTCTATAGTTCTCTTCTTTCATTAATAACACGTAAAAGCATACCGCCACTACAAACATTTCTTACTTTTATCGACACCTGCACTCCCATGTATTATGGACACCATACGTAATTAATTGACAAAGATGAAGTAATTGAATTCTATGAGTTACCATATGACCATAAAACCGTACAAGCCAACGTATGGCTGGTTATATTATGCTGGCAGTAGCTTTCATGAGTAGTTTCCTGCTGTGACTAATCTTCCCGTAGTACGTTCAGACAAGAGACAAGAAAAAGACGTGCAAGTCAGCCACGACTAAGCTTTTCATTTCTAATAATCCTCCAACGCAGCACCTGCAGCGATCACGTCCCACTCCGTTGAAACCTAAGACACGCTATTCCTGATTGACTGATGAATGTACCTACGGAATGTAGGAGGCGACGACGGAGTCTGTGCACGATCCTTTTTTTTTGTTTTGAATAATATCTGTGCACGATCCTACAAACACGGTGTTTCCCAAGACCTGAATACTAGCAACTACAGATCGGTCTAGCTAGCCATCAATTATTAAAAAAAAAAAGTGCGAACTATAATCAGAAGAGGAGCTTATTATTTTTTACATATATAGCGAAAGCATTCTTGAATAGCTGCAAAATTACATGTCCCAAATTCACAAGATATATTGCAAGATTATATCTACACTTACATACAATAACGTGTTGACATTAAGAAGAAATGAGAAATATACAATGCAGGCGGCTGGGGACAATATCGTACAAATAGCAGGATATTACGTACAAATAGGCGGATACAATAACGTGTCATCGTGCAACACGTCACGAACAAGTACGTACGTGCGTAGGATGAGCAAACAGCAGGACGGAGCTGCTAGCTACTTGATTTTCAACTTGCTCAAGTTGGAGCACAGATCGACCCCCGCAGCAATTACCGGCACCGGATTTCCAGTAATCACCGCGAGAATGATGCTCGCCAGGGCCTTAACGATCTCGAATATTGTGTCAAAGTTCCTCCCGGCCTTCCCTGACCCGTGCTTCTGTAACGTTGTCTCCTTGACGTAACATGCCAGCCTGCCATTACCGTCGGTACTTGAACTTGAGCTCGGCAGAAGAAAATCCTCTATCACGCAGCGGACATGCAGGTACACCGTCTTGCTGCTCTTGCCGGTGGAGCGGTAGAACCAGAAGTCCCTGACGCCGCCACCTTTCCTGCACTTGGTGCAGCAGTGAGACACCTGCGCCCGGAGCTCCAACGTGGGATGATCGTTCAGCTGGATCTCCAGGGGTAGCTTCGCGCAGCACGGGTGGAGGTACAGGTACTTGCTGTGGTAGTGCAAGCCCTTCACGGAGCCGCCGTAGGCGCTGCACAACTGCTTGTGCACGGGGGCCTCGAAGCAGAGCTCGAACGTGCTCCCGGGCAGCAGCTTGTGATCGAACGTGGGTTGCGCGCGGGCGCAGTCCTTGTGGAGGTCGAAGTCACAGGGCTTGCAGGTGTACCAGTAGGCCCCCGTGCCGAGCTCATGGCAGCCGTTGCAGTGGCGGAGCTTGATCAGAATTATAGGAGGGGCTAATCCATGTAGGAGGGGCTATTCAATCAAAGATTGGGCAAAACCCCATCATTCTTGTCTAATTATGTGCTAATAATATAAGAAAACTACACAAGCAGGACGGGCCATGGCCCAGGTTGGCCCTAAGGAAGCTCCGCCACTGAGCTGTTGCACTTGAACTTGGCCAGGCCCGTCGGCTCGAGTGTCAGTTTGTGCTCCGGTGGGCGCCGTGGGAGATCTCCGACGAAGGAGTAGGAGGCGGCCCAACCGTGGAGAGAAGAGTCATGGTTCGATGATAGTCTCTGATACGTAGACAACGATTAGTTTGGTGAGGAAGAAAATATATGTACGTACCAATCTTCTTCTTTTTTTTGGGAAAAGAACGTACCAATTTACCAGGAGTGTGATAACGGAACCTGGTTTTCACGGATCCGTGTACTTTTATATATACTACACGCTGAAACACGCCATACCTTCCTCGGTAAGTCTTGGCTCTTTTTATGATGATTCGTTGTGTCTTTTTATGAGGACTACGAGTTGTCAGTATAGGTAGTTACTCGTCTGTTCACTGGCTTGGCCATTACGCGTAGCGACCAAAACTTAGCCAAACGACTTCAACCAAAAAAGAATGGCCAAACATCGCGGACGGTCCTAATTATACTTGGTCTATTTTTGTTTGACACGGGAAACTACCTGGTCTGGCTCTACTAGAAACAATCCCTCGCTGTTAGCCCCGCCGCTTGCAATGCATGCAAGCGCCTAGGTCGTGCAAGACTGACTAGTCCACGCGGGTGGCCCGCCCAAATTATACGGCTTCGAACTGCGTTACTCGTGATAGTTACTAGAAAGACACGTAATGATACAGGCACCGAGTCATTTTTATTTAGTGTAAAAAATTTATTTTCAATATCATACTAATATAAAAAGACCCAAAGGGATAGATTCAATTAATCTCGACCATCTAACCATGCCAATCCAATGACCTGAATTGCTTCAATGAGTACTCTATATGTTTAGCGTGCAATCAATATCATATCAAATACTTATCAATATTTTTGTTAATCACATAATTAACATATATCCTACCTAATATAAACACGCAATTTATACGCAATTGATATCCTACCTACTATAAACGAGGAATTAATTTTCTCCCTAATATTAACGTGCATTGCACGTACGCATTTACTAGTTTTCTTAAAAGGACTTGGATCTATTATAAAAGTCCACCAAAAGTATAATGCATCTTAGACGTAACAAAAACCTACATCGAGGTCAAGTTCAAAAATAAAACTACATCGAGGTCCCTACACCACTGAACGAGCAGTCAACGCGCCACTGCCATGGCTCTCATACCGGAGCTAGAATGACCTTGTCGATGATAGTCAGGAAGTCTTCGTGCACATGCCCGTAGGACATCACCAGTGAGAGGTCACGTCCGCTCTGGCCAACGTCAATACGGTGCGACCGCTCTACTGGCACATAAATGCGGGCAACTGGCGCCGTACGGGAACGTGCGTGGGCAAGGAGGCGAGGGTTTTGGATTGGCTAGGGTAGTCAGAAGCGGGCACGGCAGCAATCCTGACGTCCGCAAAGCCCCCACGTTTGTCTCCAATTTGCGAGAGAAAGTACCACGTTGGTTGACACAACACGTCCGGACCATGCGGTCCGGACGATAGCGGACGGTTTAAGAGTCAGCATTGGAGATGCCCTAAGCTGGTTTTAGAGTTACATTATATGGAAGCCATCTTCTATAGTTCTCTTCTTTCATTAATAACACGTAAAAGCATACCGCCACTACAAACATTTCTTACTTTTATCGACACCTGCACTCCCATGTATTATGGACACCATACGTAATTAATTGACAAAGATGAAGTAATTGAATTCTATGAGTTACCATATGACCATAAAACCGTACAAGCCAACGTATGGCTGGTTATATTATGCTGGCAGTAGCTTTCATGAGTAGTTTCCTGCTGTGACTAATCTTCCCGTAGTACGTTCAGACAAGAGACAAGAAAAAGACGTGCAAGTCAGCCACGACTAAGCTTTTCATTTCTAATAATCCTCCAACGCAGCACCTGCAGCGATCACGTCCCACTCCGTTGAAACCTAAGACACGCTATTCCTGATTGACTGATGAATGTACCTACGGAATGTAGGAGGCGACGACGGAGTGGTCTGAGTGAAATTGAATGATGTGTGTACTGTCCTATTTGACAGAATTCTTGCTGATTGGGTTGCGATGTTGTGCAATTTTTCACAAGATTTGAGTGGTCTGAGTGTTGTGCATTTGTCAGTGTTATGCAATGGGTGAAATTAAGAAGGAAATACCCAGGGCCGGGCCGGCAAAATCCGGGGCCATGTGCGAAACTAAAAATGGGGGCCCTATCTCACAAAAAAACTAACGAGCAATTATAATGTATATATATCTCGTAGAAAAAAGTTACAGCGTATATAATATAATGTCTTGCATAACAATTGAACATATAAAAAGTCATACCTGTCCAACTCCCGGTTGCTATTTATTTGAACATCCTCATTGTTTTAGTATTCTTTGAAATGAAATCTTCAATGATATCCTCGTAATTGGACGAACCGTCTAACTCACCTAATTTTGGGTCCTGTCCGATCACCTAATTAGATTGGAGTCGGTCAATGATCAATCCAACGAAACGACGACGTGGACGAATCTGAAAATTAAGAGAGAAGGTAGGGAAGCGAGGAAGGCAGCGGCGGCAGCATCAGGTACGAAGGCACACCCAGGGCCCTGGGCACACCGCATGAACCACGAGGAGAGACGAGGGACTAGGCGTAGGCAACGAGAGAAGCGATCTTGTACCAGTAGCCAGCCACGATGGCACGATCGAGATGTAATCTGGATTCTGGAAACAGCGGCAGCGGCGCATCGCTTATTTTTTACGATATCCGTGGTCTGCAGTCTGCCCGACCCCGATCCAAAAAGAGCGATCGATCTTTTTTTTAGCAAACCGGCAGCGTCCCCTCGATGGCCTCAGCGGCCCCTCGATGGCCTCGTGCGCTCGCCCCCTCGTCTCCTCAGCGGGAGCAGCGACCAGACCTGTAGCCCACAGGTCCAGTAGTGCGCTGTTTTTTTTTTAAATACTAGGCCTACATGAATTTTTTGGGGCCCCTTAGAATTTTGGGCCCTGTGCGGGCCGCACAGTTTGCACCACTGTGGGCCCGGCCCTGGGAATACCTCAAGTTGGTATGAGGTTCAGAAATGCAGATGAAGCTTGGGTGTTTTGGGTTGCATATGGAGGCCGTGCAGGGTTTGATGTGAGGAAGAGAAACAAAAATGTAAGCAAGTTTGATGGTGAAGTGACTTCATGCAGATTTGTTTGTTCTAATGAGGGTCTTCGGAAAAAAGGGATAGTATTGGATCATGTGCCAAAGCGTATTAGAGCTGAAACAAGAACAGATTGCAAAGCCCGGATGACTATAACATTGGATCGAGTGGCCAAAAATTATGAAGTCACAGATATTGTGCTAGAACACAATCATTACCTTCAATTGCCACAAACTTGTCACTTGATGGCATCACAAAGGAAGATTTCTGAAGTACAAGCTTTTGAAATAGAAGCCGCTGATGATTTCGGAATCATGCCAAAAGCTGCACATGAGCTTGCTTGTCGTCAAGTTGGTGGACCACTTAACCTCGGCTACACTTGTGTTGACCAAAAGAATCATTTGCGAAGCAAGCGGCAGAGAGAGTTGGCTTTTGGACAGGCCGCTAGTATGTTGAAGTACTTACATGACAAAATCATTGAGAACCCATCTTTCCAATATGCTTTGCAGTTGGACTGTGAGGAGCATATAACCAACATATTCTGGGCTGATGCTAAAATGGTTCTTGACTATGCACACTTTGGCGATGTTGTTACATTCGATACCACCTTCGGCACAAACAAACAATATAGGCCATTTGGTGTTTTTCTTGGACTCAATCAGTTTAGAGAAACCACCATTTTTGGTGCTGCATTGCTATTTGATGAAACATGTGACTCATTTACATGTCTTTTTGAGACTTTTCTAGCTGCACATAATGGCAAGCAACCTAGAACTATTTATACGGATCAAGATGCATCAATGGGGAAAGCTATAGGGAAAGTATTCACGGAATCATATCATGGATTGTGCACCTTTCATATAATGCAAAATGCTGTCAAGCATTTATCTCCATTGAAGGACAAAGGAAAAGATGAAGGGAACGAGAAAGATGAAGGGAATGATAAAGATGATGGGAAAGGTGAAGAGGAAGATGAAGATGAGGAATCTCATATTCTCACTGATTTTAGTGAATGTATGTATGGCTATGAGGACATAACAGAATTTCAAGAACCATTTGACAATATGAGGCATAAAGTGCATAAGCAAGCTTGACTAGATAGTATCTACAAGTTGAAAGAAAAATGGGCTGAATGTTATATGAGAGATGTGTTTAGTTTGGGAGTGAGAAGTACACAACTTAGTGAGAGCTTCAACAATTCATTGAAAAACCATTTGAAATCAGATTTTCATATTGTTCGGTTCTTGATGCATTTGGAGAGGATAGTGGAAGAGAAAAGAAGAAAGGAATTGCAATCTGAATTTGATTCAAGGAAGAAGTTGCCAAGAATCAAGATGCACACACCTATGTTGGTGCTAGCAAGCAAAGAGTACACTCCAATTATTTTTGAAGCTTACCAAAGTGAATATGAAAGATCCATGGCTGCATGCACTAGAGCATTGGATGGACATAACAAATTCGCATTTGCTATTGGGAGTTTGCATGGTGATTTAAAATTCGAGGAGGAGCGCGTAGTGATTGGTGATTCTCTGACCCAAACAACTTCATGTAGTTGTGGAATGTTCAATAGGACGGGAATATTGTGTGGGCATGGTCTCAAAGTGCTTGATTTGATGAATATAAAAGTATTGCTAATACATTATTTCTTAAAAAGATGGACTAGAGAGGCACTCAATGAAAGCATACAAGATAGACAAGGAAGGAATGTGGTAGAAAATCCAAAGTTGGAAGCCCAACTTCGGTACAAAGATTTGTCTCACAAATTTCATACTTTGGCATATAAAATAGCCTACTCTCTAGAATGTTGTTTGATGTTAGAAAATGCACTTGATTGCATTGCTCCACAACTAGAGGATAAACTCAATGCAACTACCAATGCGACGAATAAGCCATGCAATGACGAAGAAAATGTTGACCCAGGTGTGCAACACATAACTGAGGTTCTTAGTGCTGCAAAGCTAAAGAAAAAGGAGGTTCAATAAAAAAATTTGAGGAGAAGGAAAACTTGGCTTGATAAGTTACTCAAAGGGAAGCGCAAGAAAACTAAAGTTGCTGCCTCCCAAAACCAAAGAGCAAAGGATGTAACAGTATGTACATGATGTGTTGTTACCATTCATTCCTAAATTACTTACTAGAAGTTTTATTGCAGCAACAAAAGAAACATGATGGTACAGAGCCTCAAGTAGGAGTGGAGAAGGATGAACGCGGTAAATGAGCAAATAGGAAGTTTCAAGACTGCAGCAAGACAATGAGTTACACGCAACTCTTGACAATTAGTCGTTATGATGAAGATTTGTTCTAGCATGCACAAGCTTGTTAGATAGTATTTTGGGCAGTGTCGACTGTATTTTGGACAGGGTTGACTATAGTATTTTGGACTTGGGGGCTGACTATAGTCTTTTGTGGCCTAAGTGTACAAGTAAAAGGGCCAACTTTATGTACTTGAATGATTATGTAAGAACAAATTTCTATGTTGAGTGCTTCAAAAATTAGTTTATTCACGCCTACATAAGACTGTATTGTGTTCAACTTTATGTTGTTTTTCTGAGCATCTTAACTAAATGTCCATGTATTAAAAATAGCTTAGATTTTCCTTTTTGCTTGATGTTTGCTAAACTCAACCCAAGTGCTTTTGCTTGCTAAATTGAACTATATTGTGTTATATTTACAGCCTTTTAAGACTGTTTTTTCCAAACTGCTGCTATTTTAAATGAATGCAATTGTGTATTAACTGACCAATTTTGTTCATCTGAAGATCACCCTGGAGGTGCAGCCAGCGAAGGACCGAAGCTCCTCTGTTTCCTCTGCATGTTCTTTATTCTGTCTACATGTGGGTTTGGCTGTGAATTGTTGCTGGCCGTAGGATCTATTTGGACGATGGATGGTAGGGGGCAAGGCACGCTGTGCCTTGGCCATAGCAAGGCACTGGATCTCGGTCCGTGTCCTGGGGCGCGGGGAACGTGAGGCGCGGCGTGATTCGATGGAACGACAGCTTATAGAGACGTCGTGTGCAACACTGCAGCGGAAAAGATTGCGACTATGGCAATCGTGGAAGGATAAAGGATTGGACGCGAGCAGATGCAATCAAGGTTTCCTTTCCGGTCTATTTAATCGGGCATGAATCGGATGTGCTTTTTTTTTAAAACAATTGGGGCATGTGTTATTATGTTTCTAGCAAGTAGGGCGCAAGCTGGCTGTTCGGAGTGGTGATACTATTTTTAGAATGCATCCTTCCTAATATCACTCACACAAGCTAGCTCAGCTGGTAACTTCCAAGGGAAATGATGAAATGAAAAGGTGGTGAGTTCGAACCCCATTACTCACACCTATTTTTCTTATGATCACATTGTAAATTTTCGTCGAACCTTTTTTTACAACTTATAAAACAGATTGCGGGTTCATTGTCTAGAAACACAGGTTTTTTAATGTAAAAACGCATGACGGACCAAGAATACGTATTTCTTTTAATAATAAAGTATAGATATAGAGTTTGTGTAGATTAAAGCTTTTGTAAAAGAGATCGTAGATCAATTGTTACAGGGACGGCCAGCCTATCCATTTATTCAGGCGGCCCAACCTCTTCCCGAGTCTCCTCTCCTCGCTGCCGCGGACTCGCGGTCTTGTTGCCTCCGTGGCCGACGGTGGCGAAGGGGCCAACGTATGGCCCCCTTTAATGAGTTATCATATGACCATACTTCTTTTGTTTCATAATATAGTGCGTTCTCGTTTTTTGAGCTTGAAGTTTGACCATAAATTTAACCAACGAGACCAATTACGGCGGGAGAAAAAAATTATACCACTGAATTCGTATCGAAAATATGAATCCAGTGATATAATTTATGCTCCCGCCACAGTCGGTCTTGTTGGTTAAATTTACGATCAAATTTAGATCTCGAAAAGCACGGACGCATTACATTGTGAAATGAAGGGAGTAATATACAAGCATAATTAAAACCGTACTAACCAACATATTGCCGGTTACGTTATGCTAGCAGTAGCTTTCATGGGTAGTTTCCTGCTGTGACTAATCTTCCCGTACTATGTTCAGACAAGAAAAAGACGTGCAAAGTCAGCCACGACTAAGCTTTTCCGTTATTATAATAATCCTCCAACGCAGCACCTGCATTGATCTCGTCCCACTGCGTTGAAACCTGAGACCCAATAGCTATCAATGATTGTACCTACGGAATGTAGGAGGCGACGACGGGATCTTTGCACGATCCTAAAAACACGGTGTTGCCCAAGACCAGCGCTGAATACCAACTAGTACAAAGCTCGGTCTAGTTTTTTTTTTTTTTGAGGGGAAAACGCTGCCTTTAATAACTAAGCGGCCTCGGCCGCAATAATATCACGAATACAAAGTGGAGAGATAGAAAACCAAGTCTTGCACAGTTTAGACAGGCAGCCATCCCTAGCTAGCGTATGCGCCGCACAATTCGCGGAACGTCTAGCCCAAGTCACCCTAAAATCATCCAAAGAGGAGAGGAGCTCCTTTATCTCCTCGATGAGAGGCCAAAAGCTCGGTCTAGTTAGCAATCAAAATATTCTTTTCGCGAACTCTAATAATTAGAAAAGGATATTAAAAAACATTCATGTATAGCGCCATAGAATTCTTGAATAACTGCAAGATTACATATATTCTCCAAGATTACATATCTCAAATTCATAAGATTTATTCATTACACATCTACACTTACATATAATAACGTGTTGACATTATTGGCATGGAAGAAGAAATGAGAAATGGATGGACCGATCACAAATATATATAGATCCGCTACAGGAGGATATTACATAGTACTACCTTCTTTTCGGTTTATAAGGTTTACACGTATCACTATATATATATAATTTGACCAACATAAGATGAGTTGTATAGTCTAAAAATTATACCATTAGAAAGTATACGATTATTTGAAGTTTCTAATGATATATTTTTTATGACATATAACTTATATTACATTGGTCTATTTGTTAACTAAAAATACGCAAGCCTTATAAACCGAAAAAAGGTAGTACGATATACATCATCATGCAACCCGTCACCAATAAGGCAACAAGTACGTAGGTGCGTAGGATGAGCAAGCAGCAGGATGGAGCTGCTAGCTACCTGGTTTTCAACAATTTGATGACGTTGGAACCCAGATCGAACGCTCCAGTAATTGCCGGCACCGGATTTCCGGTGAGCACCGCGATGATGATGCTCGCCAGGGCCTTAATGATCTCGAATATGGGGTCGAAGTTCCTCCCGGCCTTCCCTGACCCCTGCTTCTGCAACGTAGTATCCTTGACATAACGGCCGACCCTACCGTCGACGTGAGACTCGGTACTACTTGAGCTCGGCACAAGAAAATCATCTCTCGCGCAGCCGACATGCAGGTACACTTTCTTGGAGGTGGAGCGGTAGAACCAGTAGTCCCTGACGCCACCTCCTTTCTTGCACTTAGTGCAGCAGTGAGACACCTCCTCGCGGAGCTCAAACTTGAGCTCATCACTCAGCTTGATCTCCATAGGCAGCATCGCACAGCACGGGTGGAGGTAGAGGTACAAGTCATTCGTTGCGCAGCTATAGTGGATGCCCTGCACGCGGGTGCCGCAGGCGCTGCACCGCTCCTTGGAACGGGGGGCCTCGAGGCGCAGCTGGAATGTGCTCTTGGGCAGCAGCGGGTGCACCACCGTGGTTCCTTCTTGG
Organism: Elymus sibiricus; assembly: GCA_039707655.1. Lineage (NCBI taxonomy): Eukaryota > Viridiplantae > Streptophyta > Magnoliopsida > Poales > Poaceae > Elymus > Elymus sibiricus. Next base: position 489,712,445 of record CM077665.1, read on the forward strand.
AGGTTGCAGGCCTTGTGGAGGTCGAAGTCGCAGGGCTTGCACGTGTGTCTGTCGCCCCCGTGCCTTCCTCGAGGCAGCCGTTGCACTTGAACTTGGCCTGGCCCGTCGGCTCCTGCGTCAGCCTGTGCCCCAACTTCGAGTGGTCGCGGTGGGAGATCACCTTCGGCGGAGGAGCATGAGGCTGCCCAACCGTGGCGAGAAGAGTCATGGCTCTGCACCTTCTCTGGGAGATCTGTCTCTGGTACTTAGACAAAGATTAGTTTCGTGAAGAACACACACACACACACACATATATATATATATATATATATATATGACCGTAGTAGTACCCATCTACCAGGTTCCATATCAAGAATTCAAGATAGATAGATACGGAACCAACATACGAGATGTATTATCTAGACGCAGAAAAGTTGAATATTACTAACTCATACAATGATACAACCAAACAAAAATCAGCGGTGATAGATAGATCATTATGATACACATATATCTAACCAAAGAGCTGGATAGTTTACCAGCAGATACCGATCGATCAGATAGAGCAGCTAGTAACTCGTCGTCAGTTCTGTATAAGGACGCTGCAGAATCAATGAAAGCCCAGGGGTAGATATATATAGATTCGCTACCGGGGACCCATGTATTTTTTTTTTCCGACGAATCCTTCAATCTTATTGACCATCAGTCCTTCACCATCATGCAATGCAAGTAGTGAACAAGGATTTCAAGAAAAACCGAGATAATTAAAGATTTTCTAATCACATATGATACCAGCCAGTCTTTCCGCAGGCATTGCTATACCACCCTAGTGAACTGCTCCGTAGAAAAACATAAACACGGTATTGGCATTGCTATGAAATTGCTTATACCACCCTAGCTGAGTGGTGTGAAAAACTTCACGTACGGTAGACGTGTGGCCCCTTTGATGAGTTACCATATGTCCATAATATACAAGCATAAACCAACGTATGACCGGTTACGTTATGCTAGCAGCTGTAGCTTTCATGAGTAGCTTCATGCTGTGACTAATCTTCCCGTACTGTGTCCAGCCAAGGAAAAGACGTGCAAGTCAGCCACGACTAAGCTTTTCAGTATAGTAATCCTCCAAGGCAGCGATCTCCTTCCACTTTGTTGAAACCTGAGACACACTATTCCTGATTGACTGATGGATGTAGCTATGGAATGTAGAAGGCGATGACGGGGTCTGTGCACGATCCTACAAACACGGTGTTTCCCAAGACCTGAATATTAACTCACATCGGTCTAGCTAGCCATAAATTATTCAATTTTAAAAAAAACTATAATTAGAAGAGTATATAGCGATAGCATTCTTGAATAGCTGTAAAATTACATATCCCAAATTCACATGATATATTCTGCAAGATTACATATCTTCAGAAGATGTATTTATTACATATCTACACTTACATACAATAACGTGTTGACATTATTCGACATGGAAGAAGAAATGACAATGCAAGCGGGGACAATATCGTACAAATAGTAGGATATTACGTACTATATGTCATCATGCAACACGTCACGAAGAAGTACGTACGTGTGCGTAGGATGAGAAAGACGGAGCTGCTAACTACCTGGTTTTCAGCTAAAAAATGCTACACTTACGTAAAATTCTTACGTAATGTTACTTAACTTTCCTAAATAATCCCTTCACCCCCTGATTTCAAGTGGGTGGGGCCCCCTTCCCTAATTAACCCCAATTAAACAAGGACACCTAAGCAATTACGTTAGTTTACGTAGCTACCCTACGTAGGTGTAGCATTGCTCTTTTCAGCTTGGCCAAGTTGGAGCACAGATCGATCCCCGCAGCAATTGCCGGCAACGGATTTCCAGCAATCACCGAGAGGATGATGCTCGCCAGGGCCTTAACGTTCTCGCATATGGCGTCGAAGGTCCTCCCGGCCTTCCCTGACATGTGCTTCCTCAACGCAGTCTCGTTGACGAAACAGACCAGCTTGCCATTATCGTCGACGACGTCGGACTTGGTGCTTGAGCTCGGCAGAAGAAAGATATACTTCTTCCTCACGAAACTAATCTACAAAATATTTCTACGTACGCGTATCAGATCTCGAGTGAAGGTGCAGAACCATCGTGACTCTTGTCTCCACGGGTGCGCCGCCGTCGCCTCCTCCGTCGGAGACCTCCCATCCCAAACACCCGGGGTACAACCTGACGCTGGTGCCGACGGGCCCGGCGAAGTTCAACTGCGACGGCTGCCATGAGCACGGCACGGGGGGCGACAGGTACACCTGCCTGCAGCCGTCCTGTGACTTCGACCTTCACAAGGACTGCGCCCTCGCACAACCCACGCTCGTGCACCCGCTGCTGCCCGAGAGCACGTTCGAGCTCGGGCACGAGGCCCCCGGTACCAGGCACAAGCAGCTATGCGACGCCTGGGGCGGCTACGTGCAGGGCTTGCACTACCACTGCCAAATTAGCAAGTACTACCTCATGTACCTCCACCCGTGCTGCGTGAAGAGATGCCTCTGGAGATCAGGCTGGGTGACCAGTTCACATTCCAGCTCCGCGCGAAGGTGTCTCACGGCTGCACCAAGTGCAGGAAAGGTGACGGCGTCAGGGATTGCTGGTTCTACCGCTCCACCTACGAGAGCAGCAAGACCGTGTACCTGCATGTCCGCTGCGTGATAGTCTTTTCTTCTGGAGAAAGGGGTGGCTGCTCCCGGGTGTAGGTGACCCACATGAATAGTATATAAAAAAACAGAAAAAAACGACCGAACAAACATACGAGCATGCAATCATGTTCTCCTGTTTAAGCAGGTTCAAGCCAACAAAAAATGCAAAAAAGAAGGAACTTGTTCAACCGGAGAAAGTGAAATATGCCGCATGTATATCATCTAGGCGCAGAAAAGTTGAACTATAACTAACTCATACAACCAAACAAGATCCACGGTAGTAGATAGACAATTAAGACATTCGTGTCAACCAAGGAGTTTGATAGTTTAGCTGATCGATCGATTGATCGGATATAAAGCTGAGCTAGTAACTCGTCGTTGGTTCTGTGGAAGCTATTGAATCCATGGAAACCTTCCATGATATATAGAACAGGTACAGGGGATCCATGCAAAACAATCTGCCTTCCTCCATAAGTTTTGTTTTCTTTCCTTTTTGCGATGACTCCATAAGTCTTGTTGACTCACACGGTATGCACTGCAAGCAAATTAATTATAGTTCAACCTAACGTACTGACATATATATAAGAACAAATAATATATACATTGTGAATGGCCGGGCATACATATGTGAATGTGTGCTATCAGCCTATCAATCAGAACGCGTACAACCGTGACATAGTGACCAACGAGGATGTATATTCTTGTCAATATATAAGGGACGTCCACACATTTTCTTAAATGAAAATAGCCCGAAGCCCCAAGTTCATTAGCGCGAAACTACCGGACAAAGTTCACGCGACATCAGACTTAATGTGGAGGGGCAGGTAGGTCGCCGCTGATCCACAGGGAGGTTTTGCATATCCGCACCAAAAGGCGTGTTGATCCTGTGCACGGGCACGCGTCGAGGACTACTGGACTGCAGCACCATTGGTGCAGTGCATCGTTTGTTCAGTGGCTTGGTGGTTCCGCGCAAGAAGCTTCGCACGGAAACTTCGCCAAACGTAGTTACTTGGTCTTTTTTTCGATCTATATATAAGAGAGAATTACTTGGTCTTCGCGATCATTAACGTGCCTTACTAATTTGGACACGTATTGATGCACCGAGTCATTTTTCCTAGGACCAACGGAACACATCAGGCAATTTTATAAGACCCTCTTTTTTATAAAAAAAACTTTCAATTTATTCATAACCAATCTGAGAGTATAGAGAACACCGCAGTTAACAAAAATTTCAAGCAGGTACATGAACACCTAGAGATGACTACAAAGAGGCCCATCCCATGGAGCTCACTCACTACAGGAATATGCCGACGGTTTTTTATCCGTTCTGTCTCGGTGACCTGCTTAATGGCCGCATACGAACGGACGAAACGGGCATTAAACGGGTGTGGTAGATATCCGTATCGTCCCGTCCAGTAATGCGTCTTCGGCATTGAATAGGCGTGACGTGCCGCTTTAATGGCAGAGCCAGTGAGAGGTCGCGTCCGCTCAAGGCCGACTTCAATATCGAGCGGCCGCTATACAACGACATAAATGTGAGCAGCTGACGCCGGGAGGGAACGCGCGCGGGCGAGGTAGGAGGCTTTTGGGTGGGCCTTGGCAGTGAGAAACATGCGTGGGTGCTATGTGGACACCCGCAAAGTTTTCCCTATTTTGTGTCTGGTTTGCAGGAAAAAACATGTCCGAACCGCTTGACGGACAATACAAGTCTATGTTGAATGGCACAACACGTCTAAACTGCACGATCCGAACGCTTGCGGGGCGGTTTAAGGGTCGATGTTTAAGATGACATTATGCTAGGAATAGCTTTCATGACTAATCTTCCCGTAGTACCTTGAAGACGGGGAATATGTATGCAAGTCAGCCACGATAGCTTTTCAGTTTTAATCCTCCAGCACCGGCAGCGATATCGTCCTACTCCGTTGACACCTGACTTGAGACACGCTATTCCTTGATTAACCGATGGATGCACCTACGGAACGACGGGGATACGTCAGTGTGTACACGATCCTCCAAACACGTTTTGCTCAAGACCTGATTTTTTTTTCTTTTGGCTGAAGGCCTGAATAGTGAATATTGACTACACTGATCTAATTTTTTTTAGGAAGGAGGTTGAAACTCCCGACCTATGCACCATTGCGATGCACACAGAACCATATATATTTATTACAAGTACATAACAATTATAATTGTGATGCACACAAACATGTATATATACTCCCTCCGCCCCAGAATAAGTATCGTGGTTTTAGTTTAAATTTTAACGGATTTGAACTAAAACCACGACACTTATTTTAGGATTGAGGGATTACTTTTCTGTATGGAAAACTATATCAATCTAGCTAGCTATCGTTTATTAAGTAATTCATTTTTTGGGAACAATAATTAGGAAAAAAGATTTGAAATGTACACGACAACCGAAAGGCATTACATATCTCAAACTCGCAAGATAGATTCATTGCACACAAACACATATAATAATGCATGGAAGAAGAAATGAGAAATGGACGGCGAGATCATAAAATATACTAGTAGGCAAGGAGTATACCAGAGTATAAGAATCGCGGTATGATTACATAATCATGAAGTAAAACAAACAAGCACTATGGTACAAATACTAGGTCTTGAGCAAATCGTGTTTGGAGGATCGTGCAACCGTCACCAACAAGTACGTAGTGCAGTGCGTACGATGAGGATAAGAAAGCAGGATGAAGCTGCTAGCTACCTGGTTTTCAATGATTTGATGACGTTGGAGCCCAGATCGACGGCTGCAACAATTGCCGGCACCGGATTTCCTGTGAGCACCGCGATGATGATGCTGGCCAAGGCCTTAACGATCTCGAATATGGGGTTGAAGTTCCTCCTGGCCTTCCCTGACCCGTGCTTCTGCAACGTTGTCTCCTTGACGTAACATGCCAGCCTGCCATTACCGTCGGTACTTGAACTTGAGCTCGGCAGAATAAAATCCTCTATCACGCAGCGGACATGCAGGTACACCGTCTTGCTGCTCTTGCCGGTGGAGCGGTAGAACCAGAAGTCCCTGACGCCGCCACCTTTCCTGCACTTGGTGCAGCAGTGAGACACCTGCGCCCGGAGCTCCAACGTGGGATGATCGTTCAGCTGGATCTCCAGGGGTAGCTTCGCGCAGCACGGGTGGAGGTACAGGTACTTGCTGTGGTAGTGCAAGCCCTTCACGGAGCCGCCGTAGGCGCTGCACAACTGCTTGTGCACGGGGGCCTCGAAGCAGAGCTCGAACGTGCTCCCGGGCAGCAGCTTGTGATCGAACGTGGGTTGCGCGCAGGCGCAGTCCTTGTGGAGGTCGAAGTCACAGGGCTTGCAGGTGTACCAGTAGGCCCCCGTGCCGAGCTCATGGCAGCCGTTGCAGTGGCGGAGCTTGATCAGAATTATAGGAGGGGCTAATCCATGTAGGAGGGGCTATTCAATCAAAGATTGGGCAAAACCCCATCATTCTTGTCTAATTATGTGCTAATAATATAAGAAAACTACACAAGCAGGACGGGCCATGGCCCAGGTTGGCCCTAAGGAAGCTCCGCCACTGAGCCGTTGCACTTGAACTTGGCCAGGCCCGTCGGCTCGAGTGTCAGTTTGTGCTCCGGTGGGCGCCGTGGGAGATCTCCGACGAAGGAGTAGGAGGCGGCCCAACCGTGGAGAGAAGAGTCATGGTTCGATGATAGTCGCTGATACGTAGACAACGATTAGTTTGGTGAGGAAGAAAATATATGTACGTACCAATCTTCTTCTTTTTTTTGGGAAAAGAACGTACCAATTTACCAGGAGTGTGATAACGGAACCTGGTTTTCACGGATCCGTGTACTTTTATATATACTACACGCTGAAACGCCATACCTTCCTCGGTAAGTCTTGGCTCTTTTTATGATGACTCGTTGTGTCTTTGATAGTCACTATCTGCAGTGCTAGTAGTATTTCGGGAAATGAAATTAAGTTTCGATCAGATGTGATACTAGCTAGTCTTTCCGCCGGTAGCTATTGAACTGCTCCGTAGAAAAACATGACATACGCGGTATTGGCATTGCTATGTAATGGCTTACCACCCTTGTCTAGTGGTGTCTGGTGAGAAAAAACATACGGTAGACGACCTCAGACTTTGATTTCGAGAAAATGAGAGGCCCGGACGTATACAAAACTACTGGCCGTATAGTTCACGACGTACGTCGAGACTTTTGAGATCGATCAAGGCAGTACACTACACAGGTTACTAATTAGGAGGTCGCGGCCGGCGCGCTGAACGACACGGAGATTTTTCACTTATCCGCGTTCACGCAAAAACTAAACCGTGTGTCTTGTGCAAATCCACCCGTCGAGGACTACGAGTTGTCAGTATAGGTAGTTACTCGTCTGTTCACTGGCTTGGCCATTACGCGTAGCGACCAAAACTTAGCCAAACGACTTCAACCAAAAAAGAATGGCCAAACATCGCGGACGGTCCTAATTATACTTGGTCTATTTTTGTTTGACACGGGAAAGTACCTGGTCTGGCTCTACTAGAAACAATCCCTCGCTGTTAGCCCCGCCGCTTGCAATGCATGCAAGCGCCTAGGTCGTGCAAGACTGACTAGTCCACGCGGGTGGCCCGCCCAAATTATACGGCTTCGAACTGCGTTACTCGTGATAGTTACTAGAAAGACACGTAATGATACAGGCACCGAGTCATTTTTATTTAGTGTAAAAAATTTATTTTCAATATCATACTAATATAAAAAGACCCAAAGGGATAGATTCAATTAATCTCGACCATCTAACCATGCCAATCCAATGACCTGAATTGCTTCAATGAGTACTCTATATGTTTAGCGTGCAATCAATATCATATCAAATACTTATCAATATTTTTGTTAATCACATAATTAACATATATCCTACCTAATATAAACACGCAATTTATACGCAATTGATATCCTACCTACTATAAACGAGGAATTAATTTTCTCCCTAATATTAACGTGCATTGCACGTACGCATTTACTAGTTTTCTTAAAAGGACTTGGATCTATTATAAAAGTCCACCAAAAGTATAATGCATCTTAGACGTAACAAAAACCTACATCGAGGTCAAGTTCAAAAATAAAACTACATCGAGGTCCCTACACCACTGAACGAGCAGTCAACGCGCCACTGCCATGGCTCTCATACCGGAGCTAGAATGACCTTGTCGATGATAGTCAGGAAGTCTTCGTGCACATGCCCGTAGGACATCACCAGTGAGAGGTCACGTCCGCTCTGGCCAACGTCAATATGGTGCGACCGGTCTACTGGCACATAAATGCGGGCAACTGGCGCCGTACGGGAACGCGCGTGGGCAAGGAGGCGAGGGTTTTGGATTGGCTAGGGTAGTCAGAAGCGGGCACGGCAGCAATCCTGACGTCCGCAAAGCCCCCACGTTTGTCTCCAATTTGCGAGAGAAAGTACCACGTTGGTTGACACAACACGTCCGGACCATGCGGTCCGGACGATAGCGGACGGTTTAAGAGTCAGCATTGGAGATGCCCTAAGCTGGTTTTAGAGTTACATTATATGGAAGCCATCTTCTATAGTTCTCTTCTTTCATTAATAACACGTAAAAGCATACCGCCACTACAAACATTTCTTACTTTTATCGACACCTGCACTCCCATGTATTATGGACACCATACGTAATTAATTGACAAAGATGAAGTAATTGAATTCTATGAGTTACCATATGACCATAAAACCGTACAAGCCAACGTATGGCTGGTTATATTATGCTGGCAGTAGCTTTCATGAGTAGTTTCCTGCTGTGACTAATCTTCCCGTAGTACGTTCAGACAAGAGACAAGAAAAAGACGTGCAAGTCAGCCACGACTAAGCTTTTCATTTCTAATAATCCTCCAACGCAGCACCTGCAGCGATCACGTCCCACTCCGTTGAAACCTAAGACACGCTATTCCTGATTGACTGATGAATGTACCTACGGAATGTAGGAGGCGACGACGGAGTCTGTGCACGATCCTTTTTTTTTGTTTTGAATAATATCTGTGCACGATCCTACAAACACGGTGTTTCCCAAGACCTGAATACTAGCAACTACAGATCGGTCTAGCTAGCCATCAATTATTAAAAAAAAAAAGTGCGAACTATAATCAGAAGAGGAGCTTATTATTTTTTACATATATAGCGAAAGCATTCTTGAATAGCTGCAAAATTACATGTCCCAAATTCACAAGATATATTGCAAGATTATATCTACACTTACATACAATAACGTGTTGACATTAAGAAGAAATGAGAAATATACAATGCAGGCGGCTGGGGACAATATCGTACAAATAGCAGGATATTACGTACAAATAGGCGGATACAATAACGTGTCATCGTGCAACACGTCACGAACAAGTACGTACGTGCGTAGGATGAGCAAACAGCAGGACGGAGCTGCTAGCTACTTGATTTTCAACTTGCTCAAGTTGGAGCACAGATCGACCCCCGCAGCAATTACCGGCACCGGATTTCCAGTAATCACCGCGAGAATGATGCTCGCCAGGGCCTTAACGATCTCGAATATTGTGTCAAAGTTCCTCCCGGCCTTCCCTGGCCCGTGCTTCTGTAACGTTGTCTCCTTGACGTAACATGCCAGCCTGCCATTACCGTCGGTACTTGAACTTGAGCTCGGCAGAAGAAAATCCTCTATCACGCAGCGGACATGCAGGTACACCGTCTTGCTGCTCTTGCCGGTGGAGCGGTAGAACCAGAAGTCCCTGACGCCGCCACCTTTCCTGCACTTGGTGCAGCAGTGAGACACCTGCGCCCGGAGCTCCAACGTGGGATGATCGTTCAGCTGGATCTCCAGGGGTAGCTTCGCGCAGCACGGGTGGAGGTACAGGTACTTGCTGTGGTAGTGCAAGCCCTTCACGGAGCCGCCGTAGGCGCTGCACAACTGCTTGTGCACGGGGGCCTCGAAGCAGAGCTCGAACGTGCTCCCGGGCAGCAGCTTGTGATCGAACGTGGGTTGCGCGCGGGCGCAGTCCTTGTGGAGGTCGAAGTCACAGGGCTTGCAGGTGTACCAGTAGGCCCCCGTGCCGAGCTCATGGCAGCCGTTGCAGTGGCGGAGCTTGATCAGAATTATAGGAGGGGCTAATCCATGTAGGAGGGGCTATTCAATCAAAGATTGGGCAAAACCCCATCATTCTTGTCTAATTATGTGCTAATAATATAAGAAAACTACACAAGCAGGACGGGCCATGGCCCAGGTTGGCCCTAAGGAAGCTCCGCCACTGAGCTGTTGCACTTGAACTTGGCCAGGCCCGTCGGCTCGAGTGTCAGTTTGTGCTCCGGTGGGCGCCGTGGGAGATCTCCGACGAAGGAGTAGGAGGCGGCCCAACCGTGGAGAGAAGAGTCATGGTTCGATGATAGTCTCTGATACGTAGACAACGATTAGTTTGGTGAGGAAGAAAATATATGTACGTACCAATCTTCTTCTTTTTTTTGGGAAAAGAACGTACCAATTTACCAGGAGTGTGATAACGGAACCTGGTTTTCACGGATCCGTGTACTTTTATATATACTACACGCTGAAACGCGCCATACCTTCCTCGGTAAGTCTTGGCTCTTTTTATGATGATTCGTTGTGTCTTTTTATGAGGACTACGAGTTGTCAGTATAGGTAGTTACTCGTCTGTTCACTGGCTTGGCCATTACGCGTAGCGACCAAAACTTAGCCAAACGACTTCAACCAAAAAAGAATGGCCAAACATCGCGGACGGTCCTAATTATACTTGGTCTATTTTTGTTTGACACGGGAAAGTACCTGGTCTGGCTCTACTAGAAACAATCCCTCGCTGTTAGCCCCGCCGCTTGCAATGCATGCAAGCGCCTAGGTCGTGCAAGACTGACTAGTCCACGCGGGTGGCCCGCCCAAATTATACGGCTTCGAACTGCGTTACTCGTGATAGTTACTAGAAAGACACGTAATGATACAGGCACCGAGTCATTTTTATTTAGTGTAAAAAATTTATTTTCAATATCATACTAATATAAAAAGACCCAAAGGGATAGATTCAATTAATCTCGACCATCTAACCATGCCAATCCAATGACCTGAATTGCTTCAATGAGTACTCTATATGTTTAGCGTGCAATCAATATCATATCAAATACTTATCAATATTTTTGTTAATCACATAATTAACATATATCCTACCTAATATAAACACGCAATTTATACGCAATTGATATCCTACCTACTATAAACGAGGAATTAATTTTCTCCCTAATATTAACGTGCATTGCACGTACGCATTTACTAGTTTTCTTAAAAGGACTTGGATCTATTATAAAAGTCCACCAAAAGTATAATGCATCTTAGACGTAACAAAAACCTACATCGAGGTCAAGTTCAAAAATAAAACTACATCGAGGTCCCTACACCACTGAACGAGCAGTCAACGCGCCACTGCCATGGCTCTCATACCGGAGCTAGAATGACCTTGTCGATGATAGTCAGGAAGTCTTCGTGCACATGCCCGTAGGACATCACCAGTGAGAGGTCACGTCCGCTCTGGCCAACGTCAATACGGTGCGACCGGTCTACTGGCACATAAATGCGGGCAACTGGCGCCGTACGGGAACGCGCGTGGGCAAGGAGGCGAGGGTTTTGGATTGGCTAGGGTAGTCAGAAGCGGGCACGGCAGCAATCCTGACGTCCGCAAAGCCCCCACGTTTGTCTCCAATTTGCGAGAGAAAGTACCACGTTGGTTGACACAACACGTCCGGACCATGCGGTCCGGACGATAGCGGACGGTTTAAGAGTCAGCATTGGAGATGCCCTAAGCTGGTTTTAGAGTTACATTATATGGAAGCCATCTTCTATAGTTCTCTTCTTTCATTAATAACACGTAAAAGCATACCGCCACTACAAACATTTCTTACTTTTATCGACACCTGCACTCCCATGTATTATGGACACCATACGTAATTAATTGACAAAGATGAAGTAATTGAATTCTATGAGTTACCATATGACCATAAAACCGTACAAGCCAACGTATGGCTGGTTATATTATGCTGGCAGTAGCTTTCATGAGTAGTTTCCTGCTGTGACTAATCTTCCCGTAGTACGTTCAGACAAGAGACAAGAAAAAGACGTGCAAGTCAGCCACGACTAAGCTTTTCATTTCTAATAATCCTCCAACGCAGCACCTGCAGCGATCACGTCCCACTCCGTTGAAACCTAAGACACGCTATTCCTGATTGACTGATGAATGTACCTACGGAATGTAGGAGGCGACGACGGAGTCTGTGCACGATCCTTTTTTTTTGTTTTGAATAATATCTGTGCACGATCCTACAAACACGGTGTTTCCCAAGACCTGAATACTAGCAACTACAGATCGGTCTAGCTAGCCATCAATTATTAAAAAAAAAAAGTGCGAACTATAATCAGAAGAGGAGCTTATTATTTTTTACATATATAGCGAAAGCATTCTTGAATAGCTGCAAAATTACATGTCCCAAATTCACAAGATATATTGCAAGATTATATCTACACTTACATACAATAACGTGTTGACATTAAGAAGAAATGAGAAATATACAATGCAGGCGGCTGGGGACAATATCGTACAAATAGCAGGATATTACGTACAAATAGGCGGATACAATAACGTGTCATCGTGCAACACGTCACGAACAAGTACGTACGTGCGTAGGATGAGCAAACAGCAGGACGGAGCTGCTAGCTACTTGATTTTCAACTTGCTCAAGTTGGAGCACAGATCGACCCCCGCAGCAATTACCGGCACCGGATTTCCAGTAATCACCGCGAGAATGATGCTCGCCAGGGCCTTAACGATCTCGAATATTGTGTCAAAGTTCCTCCCGGCCTTCCCTGGCCCGTGCTTCTGTAACGTTGTCTCCTTGACGTAACATGCCAGCCTGCCATTACCGTCGGTACTTGAACTTGAGCTCGGCAGAAGAAAATCCTCTATCACGCAGCGGACATGCAGGTACACCGTCTTGCTGCTCTTGCCGGTGGAGCGGTAGAACCAGAAGTCCCTGACGCCGCCACCTTTCCTGCACTTGGTGCAGCAGTGAGACACCTGCGCCCGGAGCTCCAACGTGGGATGATCGTTCAGCTGGATCTCCAGGGGTAGCTTCGCGCAGCACGGGTGGAGGTACAGGTACTTGCTGTGGTAGTGCAAGCCCTTCACGGAGCCGCCGTAGGCGCTGCACAACTGCTTGTGCACGGGGGCCTCGAAGCAGAGCTCGAACGTGCTCCCGGGCAGCAGCTTGTGATCGAACGTGGGTTGCGCGCGGGCGCAGTCCTTGTGGAGGTCGAAGTCACAGGGCTTGCAGGTGTACCAGTAGGCCCCCGTGCCGAGCTCATGGCAGCCGTTGCAGTGGCGGAGCTTGATCAGAATTATAGGAGGGGCTAATCCATGTAGGAGGGGCTATTCAATCAAAGATTGGGCAAAACCCCATCATTCTTGTCTAATTATGTGCTAATAATATAAGAAAACTACACAAGCAGGACGGGCCATGGCCCAGGTTGGCCCTAAGGAAGCTCCGCCACTGAGCTGTTGCACTTGAACTTGGCCAGGCCCGTCGGCTCGAGTGTCAGTTTGTGCTCCGGTGGGCGCCGTGGGAGATCTCCGACGAAGGAGTAGGAGGCGGCCCAACCGTGGAGAGAAGAGTCATGGTTCGATGATAGTCTCTGATACGTAGACAACGATTAGTTTGGTGAGGAAGAAAATATATGTACGTACCAATCTTCTTCTTTTTTTTGGGAAAAGAACGTACCAATTTACCAGGAGTGTGATAACGGAACCTGGTTTTCACGGATCCGTGTACTTTTATATATACTACACGCTGAAACGCGCCATACCTTCCTCGGTAAGTCTTGGCTCTTTTTATGATGATTCGTTGTGTCTTTTTATGAGGACTACGAGTTGTCAGTATAGGTAGTTACTCGTCTGTTCACTGGCTTGGCCATTACGCGTAGCGACCAAAACTTAGCCAAACGACTTCAACCAAAAAAGAATGGCCAAACATCGCGGACGGTCCTAATTATACTTGGTCTATTTTTGTTTGACACGGGAAACTACCTGGTCTGGCTCTACTAGAAACAATCCCTCGCTGTTAGCCCCGCCGCTTGCAATGCATGCAAGCGCCTAGGTCGTGCAAGACTGACTAGTCCACGCGGGTGGCCCGCCCAAATTATACGGCTTCGAACTGCGTTACTCGTGATAGTTACTAGAAAGACACGTAATGATACAGGCACCGAGTCATTTTTATTTAGTGTAAAAAATTTATTTTCAATATCATACTAATATAAAAAGACCCAAAGGGATAGATTCAATTAATCTCGACCATCTAACCATGCCAATCCAATGACCTGAATTGCTTCAATGAGTACTCTATATGTTTAGCGTGCAATCAATATCATATCAAATACTTATCAATATTTTTGTTAATCACATAATTAACATATATCCTACCTAATATAAACACGCAATTTATACGCAATTGATATCCTACCTACTATAAACGAGGAATTAATTTTCTCCCTAATATTAACGTGCATTGCACGTACGCATTTACTAGTTTTCTTAAAAGGACTTGGATCTATTATAAAAGTCCACCAAAAGTATAATGCATCTTAGACGTAACAAAAACCTACATCGAGGTCAAGTTCAAAAATAAAACTACATCGAGGTCCCTACACCACTGAACGAGCAGTCAACGCGCCACTGCCATGGCTCTCATACCGGAGCTAGAATGACCTTGTCGATGATAGTCAGGAAGTCTTCGTGCACATGCCCGTAGGACATCACCAGTGAGAGGTCACGTCCGCTCTGGCCAACGTCAATACGGTGCGACCGCTCTACTGGCACATAAATGCGGGCAACTGGCGCCGTACGGGAACGCGCGTGGGCAAGGAGGCGAGGGTTTTGGATTGGCTAGGGTAGTCAGAAGCGGGCACGGCAGCAATCCTGACGTCCGCAAAGCCCCCACGTTTGTCTCCAATTTGCGAGAGAAAGTACCACGTTGGTTGACACAACACGTCCGGACCATGCGGTCCGGACGATAGCGGACGGTTTAAGAGTCAGCATTGGAGATGCCCTAAGCTGGTTTTAGAGTTACATTATATGGAAGCCATCTTCTATAGTTCTCTTCTTTCATTAATAACACGTAAAAGCATACCGCCACTACAAACATTTCTTACTTTTATCGACACCTGCACTCCCATGTATTATGGACACCATACGTAATTAATTGACAAAGATGAAGTAATTGAATTCTATGAGTTACCATATGACCATAAAACCGTACAAGCCAACGTATGGCTGGTTATATTATGCTGGCAGTAGCTTTCATGAGTAGTTTCCTGCTGTGACTAATCTTCCCGTAGTACGTTCAGACAAGAGACAAGAAAAAGACGTGCAAGTCAGCCACGACTAAGCTTTTCATTTCTAATAATCCTCCAACGCAGCACCTGCAGCGATCACGTCCCACTCCGTTGAAACCTAAGACACGCTATTCCTGATTGACTGATGAATGTACCTACGGAATGTAGGAGGCGACGACGGAGTCTGTGCACGATCCTTTTTTTTTGTTTTGAATAATATCTGTGCACGATCCTACAAACACGGTGTTTCCCAAGACCTGAATACTAGCAACTACAGATCGGTCTAGCTAGCCATCAATTATTAAAAAAAAAAAGTGCGAACTATAATCAGAAGAGGAGCTTATTATTTTTTACATATATAGCGAAAGCATTCTTGAATAGCTGCAAAATTACATGTCCCAAATTCACAAGATATATTGCAAGATTATATCTACACTTACATACAATAACGTGTTGACATTAAGAAGAAATGAGAAATATACAATGCAGGCGGCTGGGGACAATATCGTACAAATAGCAGGATATTACGTACAAATAGGCGGATACAATAACGTGTCATCGTGCAACACGTCACGAACAAGTACGTACGTGCGTAGGATGAGCAAACAGCAGGACGGAGCTGCTAGCTACTTGATTTTCAACTTGCTCAAGTTGGAGCACAGATCGACCCCCGCAGCAATTACCGGCACCGGATTTCCAGTAATCACCGCGAGAATGATGCTCGCCAGGGCCTTAACGATCTCGAATATTGTGTCAAAGTTCCTCCCGGCCTTCCCTGACCCGTGCTTCTGTAACGTTGTCTCCTTGACGTAACATGCCAGCCTGCCATTACCGTCGGTACTTGAACTTGAGCTCGGCAGAAGAAAATCCTCTATCACGCAGCGGACATGCAGGTACACCGTCTTGCTGCTCTTGCCGGTGGAGCGGTAGAACCAGAAGTCCCTGACGCCGCCACCTTTCCTGCACTTGGTGCAGCAGTGAGACACCTGCGCCCGGAGCTCCAACGTGGGATGATCGTTCAGCTGGATCTCCAGGGGTAGCTTCGCGCAGCACGGGTGGAGGTACAGGTACTTGCTGTGGTAGTGCAAGCCCTTCACGGAGCCGCCGTAGGCGCTGCACAACTGCTTGTGCATGGGGGCCTCGAAGCAGAGCTCGAACGTGCTCCCGGGCAGCAGCTTGTGATCGAACGTGGGTTGCGCGCGGGCGCAGTCCTTGTGGAGGTCGAAGTCACAGGGCTTGCAGGTGTACCAGTAGGCCCCCGTGCCGAGCTCATGGCAGCCGTTGCAGTGGCGGAGCTTGATCAGAATTATAGGAGGGGCTAATCCATGTAGGAGGGGCTATTCAATCAAAGATTGGGCAAAACCCCATCATTCTTGTCTAATTATGTGCTAATAATATAAGAAAACTACACAAGCAGGACGGGCCATGGCCCAGGTTGGCCCTAAGGAAGCTCCGCCACTGAGCTGTTGCACTTGAACTTGGCCAGGCCCGTCGGCTCGAGTGTCAGTTTGTGCTCCGGTGGGCGCCGTGGGAGATCTCCGACGAAGGAGTAGGAGGCGGCCCAACCGTGGAGAGAAGAGTCATGGTTCGATGATAGTCTCTGATACGTAGACAACGATTAGTTTGGTGAGGAAGAAAATATATGTACGTACCAATCTTCTTCTTTTTTTTGGGAAAAGAACGTACCAATTTACCAGGAGTGTGATAACGGAACCTGGTTTTCACGGATCCGTGTACTTTTATATATACTACACGCTGAAACACGCCATACCTTCCTCGGTAAGTCTTGGCTCTTTTTATGATGATTCGTTGTGTCTTTTTATGAGGACTACGAGTTGTCAGTATAGGTAGTTACTCGTCTGTTCACTGGCTTGGCCATTACGCGTAGCGACCAAAACTTAGCCAAACGACTTCAACCAAAAAAGAATGGCCAAACATCGCGGACGGTCCTAATTATACTTGGTCTATTTTTGTTTGACACGGGAAACTACCTGGTCTGGCTCTACTAGAAACAATCCCTCGCTGTTAGCCCCGCCGCTTGCAA
This sequence comes from Elymus sibiricus, assembly GCA_039707655.1. Classification (NCBI taxonomy): domain Eukaryota; kingdom Viridiplantae; phylum Streptophyta; class Magnoliopsida; order Poales; family Poaceae; genus Elymus; species Elymus sibiricus. The sequence continues at coordinate 489,729,546 of CM077665.1, forward strand.
TGCATGCAAGCGCCTAGGTCGTGCAAGACTGACTAGTCCACGCGGGTGGCCCGCCCAAATTATACGGCTTCGAACTGCGTTACTCGTGATAGTTACTAGAAAGACACGTAATGATACAGGCACCGAGTCATTTTTATTTAGTGTAAAAAATTTATTTTCAATATCATACTAATATAAAAAGACCCAAAGGGATAGATTCAATTAATCTCGACCATCTAACCATGCCAATCCAATGACCTGAATTGCTTCAATGAGTACTCTATATGTTTAGCGTGCAATCAATATCATATCAAATACTTATCAATATTTTTGTTAATCACATAATTAACATATATCCTACCTAATATAAACACGCAATTTATACGCAATTGATATCCTACCTACTATAAACGAGGAATTAATTTTCTCCCTAATATTAACGTGCATTGCACGTACGCATTTACTAGTTTTCTTAAAAGGACTTGGATCTATTATAAAAGTCCACCAAAAGTATAATGCATCTTAGACGTAACAAAAACCTACATCGAGGTCAAGTTCAAAAATAAAACTACATCGAGGTCCCTACACCACTGAACGAGCAGTCAACGCGCCACTGCCATGGCTCTCATACCGGAGCTAGAATGACCTTGTCGATGATAGTCAGGAAGTCTTCGTGCACATGCCCGTAGGACATCACCAGTGAGAGGTCACGTCCGCTCTGGCCAACGTCAATACGGTGCGACCGCTCTACTGGCACATAAATGCGGGCAACTGGCGCCGTACGGGAACGTGCGTGGGCAAGGAGGCGAGGGTTTTGGATTGGCTAGGGTAGTCAGAAGCGGGCACGGCAGCAATCCTGACGTCCGCAAAGCCCCCACGTTTGTCTCCAATTTGCGAGAGAAAGTACCACGTTGGTTGACACAACACGTCCGGACCATGCGGTCCGGACGATAGCGGACGGTTTAAGAGTCAGCATTGGAGATGCCCTAAGCTGGTTTTAGAGTTACATTATATGGAAGCCATCTTCTATAGTTCTCTTCTTTCATTAATAACACGTAAAAGCATACCGCCACTACAAACATTTCTTACTTTTATCGACACCTGCACTCCCATGTATTATGGACACCATACGTAATTAATTGACAAAGATGAAGTAATTGAATTCTATGAGTTACCATATGACCATAAAACCGTACAAGCCAACGTATGGCTGGTTATATTATGCTGGCAGTAGCTTTCATGAGTAGTTTCCTGCTGTGACTAATCTTCCCGTAGTACGTTCAGACAAGAGACAAGAAAAAGACGTGCAAGTCAGCCACGACTAAGCTTTTCATTTCTAATAATCCTCCAACGCAGCACCTGCAGCGATCACGTCCCACTCCGTTGAAACCTAAGACACGCTATTCCTGATTGACTGATGAATGTACCTACGGAATGTAGGAGGCGACGACGGAGTCTGTGCACGATCCTTTTTTTTTGTTTTGAATAATATCTGTGCACGATCCTACAAACACGGTGTTTCCCAAGACCTGAATACTAGCAACTACAGATCGGTCTAGCTAGCCATCAATTATTAAAAAAAAAAAGTGCGAACTATAATCAGAAGAGGAGCTTATTATTTTTTACATATATAGCGAAAGCATTCTTGAATAGCTGCAAAATTACATGTCCCAAATTCACAAGATATATTGCAAGATTATATCTACACTTACATACAATAACGTGTTGACATTAAGAAGAAATGAGAAATATACAATGCAGGCGGCTGGGGACAATATCGTACAAATAGCAGGATATTACGTACAAATAGGCGGATAAAATAACGTGTCATCGTGCAACACGTCACGAACAAGTACGTACGTGCGTAGGATGAGCAAACAGCAGGACGGAGCTGCTAGCTACTTGATTTTCAACTTGCTCAAGTTGGAGCACAGATCGATCCCCGCAGCAATTACCGGCACCGGATTTCCAGTAATCACCGCGAGAATGATGCTCGCCAGGGCCTTAACGATCTCGAATATTGTGTCAAAGTTCCTCCCGGCCTTCCCTGACCCGTTCTTCCGCAACGCAGTCAAACGGGCCAGCCTGCCATTATCGTCGACGTCGGACTCTGTACTACTTGAGCCCGGCAGGAGATCAAAATCCTCTTTCGCGCAGCGGACATGCAGGTACACTTTCATGGAGGTGGAGCTGTAGAACCAGTAATCTCTGACACCGCCTCCTATCTTGCACTTGGTGCAGCAGTTAGACCCCTCCTTGCGGAGCTCGAACTTGAGCTGATCACTCAACGGGATCTCCATAGGCAGCTTCGCGCAGCACGGATGGAGGTACAGGTTCTTCCGGCCGCAGTGGTAGTGGATGCCCTGCGCGTGGGCGCCGCAGGCGCTGCATCGCTCCCTGGAACGGGGGGGCTCGAGGCGGAGCTTGAACGTGCTCTTGGGCAGCAGCGGGTGCACCACCGTGCTTCCTTCTGCGAGGTTGCAGGCCTCGTGGAGGTCGAAGTCGCAGGTCTTGCACGTGTATCTGTCGGCCCCCGTGCCGTCCTCGCGGCAGCCGTTGCACTTGAACTTCGCCTGGCCCGTCGGCACCAGCCTCAGCTTGTGCTCCGGGTGACTGGGGTGGGAGATCTCCGACGGAGGAGCAGGCGGCGGCGCACCCGTGGAGAGAAGAGTCATGATGGTTCTGCAGCTTCTCTCGAGATCCGTACGTTGCTGAGCTCGATCAGTCCCTGATACGTACTTAAGAAAAAAGATTAGTTCCGTGAGGAAGAAGTATAGTGGAAAAAATGACCGAACAGACATACAAGTATTCAATCATGTTCTCTTGTTTAAGCAGGTTTAAGCCAGCAAATATGCAAAAAAGAAGGAACTTCTTCAACCGGAGAAAGTGAAATATGCCGCATGTATTATCTAGCGGCAGAAAAGTTAAACTATTTACTGACTCATACAACAAAACAAAAATCCATGGTGATAGATATATAATTAAGATATTCGTATCAACAAAATACTTTGATAGTTTACCTGATCAATTGATCGGATATAGCAGCTGAGCTAGGGCGTTTGGTTATCCGGCAAGCGCTCGTTTAGCCTGGCCTAGCAAGGAAGCGATGGATTTGGTTCCTGAGCTAGCTTGCCTCGATACCAGCGGTTTCCAGCTTTTTCTTATGTTTAGTGAGCGAGCCAAATCGGCTAGCCTCCGTCAGCAAGGCTAGCCTTGCCTAGCGAGGTAAACTAGCAAGGGATCCAAACACTCGTCGGCTCCATGGAAGCTACAGAATCCATGGAAACCTTCCATCATATATAGAACCGGTACAGGTCCATGCATAACGATCTGCATGCCTTCCTCCATAAGTCTTGTTTTTTTTTTTTGCGATGACTCCATAAGTCATCAAGTCTTGTTGACGAGTCACACCCTCTGCAATGCAAGCAAATTAATTAGCTTTTTTTTAGGGAAGCACATTAATTATAGTTTAACTTAAGGTGCTGGCATATAGAAGACCTTTTTTTTTTTTGCGCGTGACATATATTGGCATATAGAAGACCAAATAATATCCCCGGAAAGAAAAAATTACATTGCGAATGTGTGGCCGGGCATACACGTATGTGAATGTGTGCTATCAATCAGAACGCGCAGACCGTGCAAACCAACCTGTGGTTGGATGGTTACAGGGATTGTGGTATCCCCAGCCCATCAGGGTTCAAATCCTGGTGCTTGCATTTATTCCTGGATTTATTTCAGGATTTCCGGCGATGCGCATTCAGTGGGAGGAGACGTTCCCGTCGACGACGAGGTGCCTACGGTGACTTCGTAAATTTCAAGATGATATGCCGGCTCAGTCTCTCGGAGGTGCTCATAGGGGTAGTGTGTGTGTGCGTTCATAGGGGTGAGTGTATGCGCGTGTATATGAGCGCTTGCGTCTGTACTGTGTTCAAAAAAAAAAGAACGTGCAGACCGTGGCATAGTGACCAACGAGGATGTATATTCTTGTCAATATATAAGGCTCACCATATTTTCTTAAGTGGAAATATATCCTAGCCCGAAGCCCCAAGTTCATTAGCACGATACTACAAGCCAAAGTTCACGCGACATCAGACTGCTCCAGACTTAATCCACAGGGAGGTTTTGCTTATCCGCACCAAAACGCGTGTTGATCTTGTGCACGGGCACGCGTGGAGGACTACCGGACTGCAGCACCTTTGGTGCAGCGCGTAGTTGCTCATTTGTTCAGTGGCTTGGTGGTTCCGCGCAAGAAGCTTCGCACGGAGTTAGGGCATGTACAATGGTTGATAAGATAGTCTTATCTTAAGTCTTGCATGTAATTTAGAGATGACAAAAAAATTTGTCTACAATGGGTCATCTATTAGCCTTATCTTCGATAACTAGCTATTCCTAAAAACATGGTGAGACATATTGTGCTAAGAGATCACCTCTTGTCTTTTCTTAAATAAGAGAACGCAAAGCTTTTTTTCTGAGTTCTCTCTTCTCCACCTCATCATTTATCCTACGTGGCACTCCCAAGATAGCACCATTGTACATGCCCTTACTTGGTCTTTTTTCAATCTATATAAGTGGAAATTACTTGGTCTTCGCGATCGTTAACGTGCCTTGCCAATTTGGACACGTATTGATGCACCGAGTCCTTTTTCCTAGGATCAACGGAACACATCAAGCAATTTTATAAGACGCTCTTTTTTTTATACAAACTTTCAATTTATTCATAACCAATCTAAGAGTATAGAGAATACCGCAGTTAACAAAAATTGCAAACAGGTACATGAACACCTAGCGATAACTACAAAGAGGCCAATCCCATGGAGCTCACTCACTACATGAATTGCCGACGGTTTTTTACCCGTCCCGTCCCGGCGACCTGCTTAATGGCAGCATACGGACGGACGAACATGGCATTAAACGTGTGTGGTAGATATTCGTATCGTCCCGTCCAATAACGCGTCTCCGGCATTGAATGGGCACGGGCAACGGGGACGCGTCCCGAGCAGCGCACTCGGCCGGCGCGCGGCGTGCCACTTTAATGGCAGAGCTAGTGAGAGGTCGCGTCCGCTCAAGGTCGGCTTCAATATTGAGCGGCCGCTATACAGCGGCATAAAATGTGGGCAGCTGATGCCAGACGGGAACACGCGCGGGCGAGGGAGGAGGGTTTTGGGTGGGCCTTGGGCAGTGAGAAACAGGCGTGTGTGCTATGCGGACACCCGCAAAGCTTTTCCTATTTTGTGTCTTGTTTGTAGCAAAAAAACATGTCCGGACCGCTTGACGGACCGATACAAGTCCGTGTTGGATGACACAATACGTTTAAATCGTGCGATCCGGACACTTGCGGGGCGGTTTAAGGGTGACGGTGTTTAAGATGACATTATGCTAGCAATATAGCTTTCATGAGTAGTTTCCTGTTGTGACTAATCTTCCCGTAGTGCTCGAAGACCGGGAATCAAACACAATAAGCGTCGCGGTAAGGGTGCCTCCTCCTGCTGTCCACGTCGGCAGGACTGCCACTGTTGGTGTCGCCCAATGGAAGCGGGATTGGGTAGATGCCATCTTCCTCCTCAGATACTGCCTGAGCAAACACTTTCCTTCTCTGATAAGGCAGCTCCCATCGAAGTCCCACCGACGTCCATGTCCTCATCTCCACGCCATCCCTCTCGTCACATCAGTCACTCAGAGACGGATCCTCCTCTCCCCTTCCCTTCCCTACACATGCCAATAACGAATCTGGATTCGTCGAGGTGGCCGACCCGCAGGAGCGCCATTGATCTATCAGAGCAAGAGGGCGTCGCTCGCACCACTCCCTCCTCCCTTGTTCGTCACCGCCTGGTCGACGGCGACCTGCAGGCCAAGGGCTATGGCGGGGGTGCTTGATTTGATCCAGCGTCATGGACCGGTCCCTGCAGGAGCGAGGGAAGATGAGGGAGAGAGAAGGAAGGAGAAGAGGGAGAAAGAGATAGGAAAGGGGAGAGGTAGCTGCAGCGGCGGATGGGAGAGGATCACCGACCGACACCGGCCATCGCATCTCTTCTCCTCTCCTGCTCTCGACCACCATCGTGCCCCTCCTCCCCTTTCGCTTCTGGTCAACGCTGAGAAATATGGGGAAGACAGAGCCACCGAGGAAGACGGCTCGGCCCTGCCGCGGGCGCCGTCCGTTCTTCTTCCCTCATATTCCTGATCTTAAGCGGAGGGAACACGCTGCCGCATCCGCAAAGTGGCAGAAGGGCCCGCTGCATCGGTGGTGGTCCAGGCGCTGCCGCCTCCATCCTCGCACCATCTTCGTCACACACAGCCGCCTCCTTCCGCACCGTCCTCCACAACCTTCTCTACAGCCACGCAAAAACAGAGAGGAGTCTGATGTGTGTGTGCTATTGTTATTTTGGCTGTCTAAAGTGTCCCTTGAATTAATCCAGAAACCTGACATTTCTTGGTGTCTAACTAATATCTTTCTTATGAGAGGGAATACTAATATTATTCAATTAGCATTTTTTTCGTGAAAAAGGAGTGAGAATGTATAAAGATTAAAAAATGGTAACTGAATGAGTGTTCTCTTTTTTCTACCGCTGACTTGAAGGAATATACGTATTTGTTAATATATCGATGATCATCATTGCCATGTCTGCCTCTCAGGTTTATGCTACATACTGTAGAAGCTTAGATCTGTAATCCAGCCGGGGAAGAGAGTACTGTAAGAGACACTTCTATAAGCATAGGTATGTGCCTGCATTTACACCTTAATTATACCTTAATCAGTTCTGTATGGTTCGTCTGATTCATGTTGAAATGATTTTCTTTAGTCTGTTAATCGTATAGTAATTAGACGATGTAGTACTATGGTGGTGGTATACTGATTTGGCGTAAGATTTAGTGACATGGCTTTGTGCGTACAAATCTTACAGGTTTATGATATTAAGCATTAGCAGCATGTTTTTTGTTACTGCTGGATTTGCTAACAAATTGTCTCTTATGTTGTTGATTGATATGCAGACTTGCCGTTTTTCATTCAGTTGAAGAGCTCTCCAGGCTTAAGATCTTTCTAGGATAATTTTGTCGTTAAATCTGAAGGAATATATTGGTTTCTCAACTCATGTATCGATAAGCTTTTTTTTTCATCCTCAATATATTGTTGCTTGCCTGACTTGTCCTACATTTGTGAGGTGGCCGAGGAAGTTCAGTTCTTGCAGGTGGCGTAAAACTTGAACTGCCTACAGATGAATTTGCCAGTTAGACGGAAACTTAGAATAACCAAGGGAACATTCTCAGTTTTTTTGTTTTTGCACTTCACATATTTTAGGCTGGGGGTATTATCATATATGTCACAGAGTAAATTCAGATCTTAATGTGAGATTTAACAGTGATAAATCCTGCTGGCTTCTGCCATGTTGAAAAATTAGAATTACAAAGAAGAAAATAAATTATTAAAGAAGAGATATAGTGAGATATAGTCGATTAGGTTGTTGTGGTGTTTCTTTGATCTTCCATAGACCTCTCGTTTTTGATTGGCATGATAATGATCTGTTTCTTCTGGTGTTTCTTTGGTTCAGGATTCGCTCATGTGCCAAAGCCAGCTCGGGGAAGCCTTCCTGGACTCCTGATTGACCATGACGATCACGACACAACACACTATGAGTAGATTTTGAATCTTTCTTGGGCCGTCGGATCGGATTCGATGTGTGTATGGTAGTTATGGACTGTTGACTGCTTAATGTTGTGTTTCCTCTGTGTACTATGGTGCGTGTGTTGTTTTCAGAGCTTAAGCAAGCGGAACACCGAAGGAGGATCTTGGGATGACGGAGGCGTCGATGACAACCTCAAAGGCGAGAGGTATTGAGACTGCAAATTGCTTTCATGTCTCTGCGTTCCTTATCTTATGCAAATCCATTGGTATTAAGGCCGTATGGTCGGTGGGGAGCAACGAAAATCTGAATTTGTTGATGTTTATAATTTGGACGATCTGTTTGATATGTCTGCACTGGTGATGCGGAACATTGTTCAAGACAGTGTGGGTTTTGAAGTGAGGAAAACAATTTGGCTTGCAGGGTTCAGGCTACTCTCTTGTGCTTGTTTTGCCTTGTGATTACTTGAAACTGCAACCTGCAGATTGAATGGGCACTTGATCTGTTAGGGCGGAAGGCTGAAGCAAAGAAAGCTGCTGCTCTTTGAGCTGTAGTACATTTGATTTGAGAGACGGATGAGGTCCGCTAAATTAGACTTAAGTTTTTCTGATAATATTGTGAAGATTGAAAAGTGCCACAGTTTACCATACCTGAGATAATGTACCAACTGCTTTTGCAGCAGAACTGCGAACATCATCAGCATAAGCCTGCAGCAACTCTTTGAGACGGGTACACCCACGTGATTTGATTACACCGCTAACACTTTTGCCTCTTGAGTTGGTGCTACATACAATGATTTAGTTGAATATAAATTATAATGCTGGTAAAGCTCGTTTGTTTTCCTTTGATCTGAATGGCATGGAGAATGTTCATTCATTTCATTTTGTAATTTTACATTAATTTTCCGTGCTGCTCGAGAGCATCTACAGCCGGACCTAGCAAACCTGACTCCTTAAACGCCCGCGGACGCGCCCGGTCAGTGACCGGGCATGTCCGTTTTGAGCCCCTATAATTTGGTCCGCGCAGCCACACTTCTCATATTTCCGGTCACTTGCACGTGATTGGTGGAGAAGAAGAGAGAGAAAGAAAATAATGAATAAGAAAAGAGAAAAGGTGGTCCGGAGTGGGGTCGCGTCCTACGTGGTGGACTGGCCGGGCGTGTCCGGACGCGTCCGCGAGCCCTCGTATCGTCCCCATATTTGAGATGGATATGATGGGTGCCGGTCAGTCCGGGCGTTTGAGACGGATATGAGGAGTCCGGTTGGGTCGCATTTTTGTAACCGGTCAGTGACCAAGAGGGCGTTCTAGGCGTTTGACGAGCATATAGGGGGTCCGGCTGTAGATGCTCTCAGTAAACCTTGCTTTTTCTAATGAAGCCAAAGCTTTCATCCCTCTTACATAAAAGAGAAAACAAATATCGTCATGCTAACAACTACTGTTAGTTTTCTAACAATCGAGGACTGATGTGTGTGGACATATGAAAATGGCCGCATGAGACGCTTTGAGGCGTCGTAGCAATACAAGTGCGCACAGCTTCGTGTCAAGAGGCGCGCCATGGGCGCGCCCCCGCCCCTAGCACCGATAGCTTTTCATTTTTAATCCTCCAGCACCGGCAGCGATATCGTCCTACTCCGTTGACACCTGACTTGAGACACGATGTTCCTTGATTAAGTAATGGATATACCTACGGAATATAGGAAGCGACGACGGGATACGTCAGTGTGTACACGATCCTCCAAACACGTTTTGCTCAAGGCCTGGTTTTTTTTTTCTTTTGGCTGAAGGCCTGAATAGTGAATATTGACCACTGATCTAACTTTTTTTAGGAAGGAGGTTGAAACTCCACACCTATGCACCGTTGCGATGCACACAGAACCATATATATTTATTAGAAGTACATAACAGTTATAATTGTGATGCACACAAACATAGATATATACTCCCTCCGTCCCAGAATTAGTGTCGTGGTTTTAGTTTAAATTTTACGGTTGTGCTAATTCTCAGTCGATTCTCAGTCGACTGAGAATTAGCTATGTCTCAGTCGACGAGTTTTATTTGTACAATTTGATTGATCTGTGATTTGTCGCTAGGTATTCCTCTCGTCCAAAAACGTACTGGGCTTTGTCCCCGTGGGCAGAGCGTGCCTTCTACGGGCTTTATTTTTGAATTTGGCCGTGGGCTGCGGCTTGACGTCCTTTCCTATTTCTCTTTTTTTTTCTCTCACTCAGAGGTCTCCCATGTGAACATTTTGTATTTTGTTTATTTTTTGTTGGGCTTGTGTGTACAGTAGGAATCTCACTGGCGCAGCTCACTCTGTGTGTGCACGTACTTTTTTCCTTTTTATATTTCCTTTTCCCTTTTCTATTTTAGTATATTTCCTTTTCACATGTAGTCTATTTTTACTTTTTTTAATTTATTATTTTAGAAAAATGTTAAATCTAATATTTTTTAGAATAGACATTTTGACATGCATTTTGTATTTATTTTTATTTTCGGTACTGCTAAATCTCAGTCCATTGAGACTTCGTGAAGTCTGAGTCGACGCGTTAACCGTCTGCATTACTTGCTTTAATAACCGCGCTAGAGTGTAAGTTTTCTCATTTCGCCTGCTAAGGCGCGGGACCAACTCATTTTTTTTTTCATCGGTCTCTTTTCGCGTGGACTCTTTCCTTTTATTCTTTTATTACATTTCTTTTCTATCGAGCCTGTTGTTAGTTGGGGCATGCTGGACGGCCGAGGTTTTTTAGCCTTATGTTCCTTTCATTTTTGACTTGTTTTGTTTTTCATTTTTGGTTGACGGCCTTTTTTTAGTAAACCAAGCTTGTTTGACCGCAAGGAGTTAGGGGGCTGGGGTTTGAAAGTATGGATTCTTTTAAAATCTGCCATATTTTTAACATATACATAGACTTTCTAAATGAACATTTTTTGTGCATAATTTATTTTTAATACGGGATGACCATATTTATTTCACACGCATGTATGTATATATGCAAATATAATTTGACTTTTGTAAAAAAAAATCCATACACTTTTTTTAGTTTGTTTGGTTCATATCGTTTGACATGGTACTTTTTAAATATAGGTTTCTTAGATTTAAACTTTTTTCATCAATGTTACCTATGGTATTTTTTGCATATGTCTTATCAATTTCACTTTTTTTAATGATATTTTTAGACCTTTTTATGGCTAATACTAATATTCTTGCTATCCATTTTATATTTAATGGTCTCAAATAAAATATTTAGTTTTCTTTATTTGGAAATATTTATCATCTTGCACAATTGCCCTCGACCGCAACCGCATGTCTTCAAAACGATCGCAACTTAGTGATGTTTTGTCAGGGGGCATCTGCATATTTGCAACCAACATGGGACTACAAATGTCGCATCTTACTGCAACTGCATGTCTTCAACGCGACCGTAACTTGGTGTTGTTTTGTCGAGGGGGGAGGGGGGCGCAACTGCATGTCTACCACCAACACGCAATTGCAAGTGTGGCCCACGACTGCAACTGCATGTCTTCAACGCGCCAACAACTTCATGTTGTTTTGTTAAGGGAGGGGGGCGGGGGCAATTGCATGTATGTCCAAAACCCGCAACTGCAAGTGTCGGCCCCAACTGCAACTATATGTTTTCAAGTCGACCACAATTTAGTGTTGTTTTGTCGAGGGAGGGGCAATTGCATCTCTTCCACCAACACGTAACTGCAAGTGTTGCCCTCGACTACAATTGCATGTCTTCAACGCGACTGCAACTTTGTGCTGTTTTGTTGGGGGAGGGGTAGATGCATGTTTGCCACCAACTGTAAGTGTTTCCCCTGACTACAACTGCATGTCTTTAACACAACTACAACTTGATGTTGTTCTTAAGACTGTAAGTGTTTGCACCAACACGCAACTGCAAATGTTTGCCACCAACACAACTACAATTGCATGTTTGCCACCAACACGCAACTGTAAGTGTTTCCCCTGACTACAACTGCATGTGTTTAGCACAACTACAACTTGATGTTGTTCTTATGGGGAGGGGGGGCAGTTGCATGTCTGCCACCAACACACAACTGCAAATGTCGCCCCCGACTGCAACTACATGTCTTCAACAAAATTGCAATTTAGTGATGTTTTATCAGGGGTGCGGCAGTTGCATATTTGCCACCAACTCGCAACTGCAAGTGTCACCCCCGACTGGAATTGCATGTATTCAACATAACTGCAAGTTGGTGTGGTTTTATCGGAGGAGGGGCAGCTGCATGTCTGCCACCAACATGCAATTGCAAATGTTGCCCCGACTGCAATTGCATGTCTTTAATGCGACTGCAACTTGGTGTTGTTTTGTCGGGGAAGAGGCAGTTGAATGTCTGTCGCCAACACGCAACTTCAAGTGTCACTCCTATTTGCAATTTCCTGTCTTCAACACGACCGCAACTTAGTGTTGTTTTGTCGGGGGATGGTTAGTTGCCCCCGAGACGGAGCCGAGCGCGATTCCGCGATATCGATCTGCGCCGCATCAGCCGACTCCAAAGCGGAAGAGAGCACCAAAGAATAAAGCTGATCCTCCTGCCAAAAATAAGCTAGCTTACGAGATGACTGAGGAGGAAACCGATCTCGAAGTGGCTGCCCAACTGCGGGCCCATTTTGGACCGAAACCGCCCCCGCCGCCAAAGGAGAAAATACCTGAGAAAGTCATACAACACTTTTTGGATTGTGCTAAACCGGCTGTGGAGAAAAAGCAATCAGACTATGATCATAGTATTAGCAAGTCATATCATCAACAAAAAAAAACAGCAGTCGCAGAGTACAGGTAGTAATAAATGCGGGAAAACTGTTCCCAGCTTGGAGAACAGGAAGTGCAGTCGATCCCCCCGCTCAAGGTGAGTACCTATAAGGCGATAATCGACGCTGATAGAAAGAAGGCTAGCGAGATCGGTATCACTGTTGAAGCACTCCTAGGCATGGAGGAAATCCCCACGACGGATGAGAAGGACCTAGCATGGAAATATGTCTCCGGGAAGCCTCTGGTCAGTGCTGAAGCGGAGAAGCTTCTGTCAACGCAAATGCACAACTTGCATGAGTGGTACCTGAGAGAAATAAAGGTCGGGCGAGAGAGCCTCATGGTGAAAGTCAAGCCAGAGCATTACTACCATGGTAAAGATTTGTGGATTGAAAATGAAGAACTTTTTCAGTTATTCAAACAAGACGCACTTGACAAATCTCTCGTCAGTTGCTATTGTCCGTAAGTGATCTGTTTCTGTAATTTAAGTCTCTAGCTCAGCTCGTTCATTGCCTGTAATTAATTGTCCTCACTATATTCTTTTGTGTGGTATTATGCGGAATGAAGATTTTTGAATTGAATAGAGATGGAGTCCATAGCATTGGGTTCATTGACCCAAATACTGTTAATGAAGAGGTGTTAACTACGTTAGAAAAAGACACAGAGGAAAGCGTGCTAATGTTTTTAAAGAGCCTATATACCAAACCAGAAATACTACTTCCTTACAACTTCAGGTGAGTGTTACTGTCTTGTACTACAAATTCTATTTTTGCTTACTCGATGTTAAGTGTGTAGTTGAATGCACAATGCATGCCCGCTTATACAAACGTGTGCGCTGATACCACGGGATCCTGCTAATCATTAGAGTTAACGAGGGAACTGTTGAAGTACTGGACTCACTAAGTAGAGACTCTAAGGAATACCAAAACATGTATTTGATGCTCGACAGGTAATTTCAATCATTATCACACTATGTCGGCCTCTTTAGTTCATTTCTTGATATCAAATAATTAATAGGTCCTTTATTCATTTTTTTTGCCAGGCAGGGTTTGGAAAAAGTTCACCAAAGAGATTGATGGTGAATGGAAACCAGAGATGAGATGGCGACGGTCCAAGGTAATTATAATTCAGTAGTACTAGCTACGTCCGCGCATCTCTTTAATTCTAGTTTCAATATCCATTATCATGCTTGATTATTATCTGATTGGATTCTATTCTCGTAAAGTGTTTGAAGCAGAAACATGGGACTAATTTATGTGCATACTACGTTTGCGAGAACGTTCGCTTTATGACCGAAAGGAGCGGAGATGCAAGACATCTTTAGGTACATAACCACTATTCATATTTTTTTTATCACGATCTAATATATATACACATAACTAATATATTCATATTGATCTCCTTCTTTAAAGATGGTGTCAATGCGGGATAGACTCCTAGCAATGGACCGCATACGAGCAATTCAAGAGGAGATTGCGGGATTTTTGCTTGAGCAGGTCATATCTCCCGACGAAGAATACTATTTGGTGATCACCTAATGCCTGCATGTAATGATCTGCAAATTGTAGGAGAAATTGTATATACCAAATTGTATATATATATATATATATATATATATATATATATATATATATATATATATATATATGTATGCATTGTCGTACGAGAGAAATTCTATGATATATGATTGGTTCTACAAGAAATTCTATTGTATATATGCATAACGTGTACAGTATGTAGTAGCGTAAAATATGTTTGAAATGAAAAAAAATATGGAAAACACAAAATGAAAAGGAAAAATAAACAATAAAGCCTAAACCCCTAAACCCCTAAACCTTTAGTCCCGATTGGTGTCACCAACCGGGACTAAAGGTCCACAGTCCCCGGCGCGTGCTGCCGGCCACGTGGCGGGGATTTAGTCCCGGTTCGTGGCCAACCAGGACTAAAGGGGGGGGCCTTTAGTACCTATTTATTAGTCCCGGTTGGGGAACCGGGACCAAAGGCCCTTCCCAACCGGGACTAAAGGTCGGTTCTGTACTAGTGTATATGTCATCATGCAACCCGTCACCAACAAGTACCTCGTGCACACGATGAGGATGAGCAAGCATGATGAAGCTGCTAGCTACCTGATTTTCAACGATTTGATGACGTTGGAGCCCAGATCGATGTCTGCAACAACTGTCGGCACCGGATTTCCAGTGAGCACCGCGATGATGATGCTAGCCAGGGCCTTAACGATCTTGAATATGGGGTCGAAGTTCCTCCCGGCCTTCCCTGGCCCGTGCTTCAGCAACGTTGTCTCCTTGACGTAACAGGCCAGCCTGCTATTACCGTCGGTACTTGAACTTGAGAGGCAGAAGAAAATCCTGTATCACGTAGCGGACATGCAGGTACATGGTCTTGCTGCTCTTGCCGGTGGAGCGGTAGAACCAGAAGTCCCTAACGCCGCCACCTTTTCTGCACTTGGTGCAGCAGTGAGACACCTGCGCCCGGAGCTCGAACGTGGGATGATCGTCCAGCTGGATCTCCAGGGGTAGCTTCGCGCAACACGGGTGGAGGTACATGTACTTGCTATGGTAGTGCAAGCCCTGCATGGAGTCGCCGCAGGCGCTACACAGCTGCTTGTGCACAGGGGCCTCGAAGCAGAGCTCTAACGTTCTCTCGGGAAGCAGTTTGTGCTCGAACGAGGGTTGCGCGAGGGTGCAGTCTTTGTGAAGGTCGAAGTCACAGGGCTTGCAGGTGTACCTGTTGGCCCCCGTGTTGACGTCATGGCAGCCGTTGCACTTGAACTTGGCCAGGCCCGTCGGCTCGAGTGCCGGTTTGTGCTCCGGGTGGGCGCCGTGGGAGATCTCCGACGAAGGAGCAGGAGGCGGCCCAACCGTGGAGAGAAGAGTCATGATTCGATGATAGTCTCTGATACGTAGACAACGATTAGTTTGGTGAAGAAGAAAATATATGAACGTACCAATCTATCTTTTTTGCGGGAAATGAACGTACCAATTTACCAGGAGTGTGATAACGGAACCTGGTTTTCACGGATCCGTGTACTTTATATATACTACACGCTGAAACGCCATACCTTCCTCGGTAAGTCTTCGCTTTTTTTATGATGACTCCTCAAGTCTTTGATAGTCACTATCTGAAATGACGAGATAATTAAGATTTTTTGATCAGATGTGATACTAGCTAGTCTTTCCGCGGGTAGCTATTGAACTGCTCCATAGAAAAACATAACATACGCGGTATTGGCATTGATATGCAATTGCTTACCGCCCTTACCTAGTGGTGACTGGTGAGAAAAACATACGGTAGACGACCTCGGACTTTGATTTTCGAGAAAATGAGAGGCCCGGACCAGCCAAGTCCATCAGTATACGAAACTACCGGCCATATAGTTCACGACGTACGTCGAGACTTTTGAGATCTATCAAGGCACTAGTAGAAAACATGGCTTTGGTCCAGGACAGAATATTGCATTAAGGTGCATCAGTCCCGGTTCATGAGGCCAGGACGCCGGCCGGGCCTCGGCGGGCACCAGTCCCGGTTCGTCTGACCCCTTTAGTCCCGGTTCCAGACACGAACCGGGACTAAAGGTCCTCGCTCCTGGCGCAACCCCTTTAGTCCCGGTTGGTGGCTGGAACTGGGACTAAAGGGCAGTCTTCTGTCCCGGTTCTAGCCACAAACCGAGACTAAAGAGATGCCTATATATATGCTTGCCCCTGCCCGCTCACTCTGTTTTTTGGCTGGCCGGTGTGTGGGAGGTGTGTGCTGCTCTGCTCTCACCTCCTATGCACACGAGGTGTTCGATGAAATGTCCGAGCCACGCTTAAGCTTTCTCCTCTCCAAGCTCGACCTCCAAGCTCCATTTTTCCCAAAATTTGTCTAGGTTTGGCGGTCCGTCCCGTCCCGTCCCCGTCCTCACCGTCGTCGATCGCCCGCGCCGATCCCTTTCGCCGGCACCACCGTGGTGAGCCTCGTGTTCTTATCTTCTTTTTAAAATAAAAAAATTCTTACTTGTATGATTTACATAGATACTTGTATAAATTTCTTACTTTTATTATTGTTTGTTATTATATAGTGCCATGGTTTTGGTATCCGCCCCCGTCGGTCCTCGTCCAGTCTATGATTCGGATGTGGTATATTATCTTTTATAACTATTTGTTTCATTTAGTGTTTATGACAATTATGCCGACCAACGTGACATATATGTTTTTATTTAGGAGGTATGTGAACCGGAAATTCCAACCGACCTTCTTGTCGAGAGGTTAAATTTAGTTAAAAAGAAAACGAGTATTTGAAAGAAAAATTGAAAAGAATTGAGGAGGAGAAGATGAAATTGGAGTTGCATGTTCCCGATGTCGTCGATGACCACAAGATCAAGATGGATGCAATGCGCTTGAAGATTAGAAAGATAAGAAAATATGCCATTGATAATGAGGCTTGGTATCAATATGCTGTTGGATCAATTGTATACTTAGTTGCGATTATGATCGCATTTGTTGATGCATTTAAATGTTTTACATAGTTGTCTGTTAGTTTCAATTTATGTTTTAATTAGATGCTCTAGGGAACTGTATGTTGTTCTATGAGAACTATGTATGAACTTTATGTATTTATTTTTTCAGTAATAAAATTTGATCACTACTGTACTTTGGTTTTAATGTGATGATGAACATGTATTAATTTGGTCACTTCTCTATTCATGATGTTCTGTAATGATTTTTGATACACTTAATTATATAATGCATGTTCTCTATTCATGCTATGTGGGTGAAATTATGATACCATGCCAAGTTTCAACATTTTCAGAGTACATTTGCAGTGCTTTTCAAATTCATGGTCATTTTAGCTCAAAATAAATCGTGAAATGCATTAAATAGCAAATGAAGTCAGAAAAGGGTTGAAAATTGATGATGTGGCTTTGAATGGTGCATATTGAATGCAGAAAAAGTCTGAAGTTAAAATATGTAAAAAAAATGAAATCCCTTTTGTAATAGATGAGTTTTCGTCCGAAACCCTGATACTTCGAAAGAGATTGTCCAGTTTGTACACGAAGTGCATCCAGTTTTTCCCATAACCCTCTCAACTTTTAGCACATGCTATGTGGGTGAAATTATGATACCATGCCAAGTTTCAACATTTTCAGAGTTCATTTGCAGTGCTTTTCAAATTCATGGTTATTTTAGCTCAAAATAAATAGTGAAATGCATTAAATAGCAAATGAAGTCAGAAAAGGGTTGAAAATTGATGATGTGGCTTTGAATGGTGCATATTGAATGCAGAAAAAGTCTCGAGTTAAAATATGTAAAAAAATGAAATCCCTTTTGTAATAGATGAGTTTTCGTCCGAAACCCTGATACTTCGAAAGAGATTGTCCAGTTTGTACACGAAGTGCATCCAGTTTTTCCCGTAACCCTCTCAACTTTTTAGCACATGCTATGTGGGTGAAATTATGATACCATGCCAAGTTTCAACATTTTCAGAGTTCATTTGCTGTGCTTTTCAAATTCATGGTCATTTTAGCTCAAAATAAATCATGAAATGCATGAAAAATAGCAAATGAAGTCAGAAAAGGGTTGAAAATTGATGATGTGGCTTTGAATGGTGCATATTGAGTGTAGAAAAAGTCTAGAGTTAAAATATGTTAAAAATGAAATCCCTTTTGTAATAGATGAGTTTTCGTCCGAAACCCTGATACTTCGAAAGAGATTGTCCAGTTTGTACACGAAGTGCATCCAGTTTTTCCCGTAACCCTCTCAACTTTTAAGCACATGCTATGTGGGTGAAATTATGATACCATGCCAAGTTTCAACATTTTCAGAGTTCATTTGCAGTGCTTTTCAAATTCATGGTCATTTTAGCTCAAAATAAATCATGAAATGCATGAAAAATAGCAAATGAAGTCAGAAAAGGGTTGAAAATTGATGATGTGGCTTTGAATGGTGCATATTGAGTGTAGAAAAAGTCTGGAGTTAAAATATGTTAAAAATGAAATCCCTTTGTAATAGATGAGTTTTCGTCCGAAACCCTGATACTTCGAAAGAAATTGTCCAGTTTGTACACGAAGTGCATCCAGTTTTTCCCGTAACCCTCTCAACTTTTAAGCACATGCTATGTGGGTGAAATTATGATACCATGCCAAGTTTCAACATTTTCAGAGTTCATTTGCAGTGCTTTTCAAATTCATGGTCATTTTAGCTCAAAATAAATCATGAAATGCATGAAAAATAGCAAATGAAGTCAGAAAAGGGTTGAAAATTGGTGATGTGGCTTTGAATGGTGCATATTGAATGCAGAAAAAGTCTAGAGTTAAAATATATTAAAAAACTGAAATCCCTTTGTGATAGATGAGTTTTTGTCCGAAACCCTCATACTTCGAAAGATATTGTCCAATTTGTACACGAAGTGCATCCAGTTTTTCCCGTAACCCTCTCAAATTTTTAGCACATGCTATATGGGTGAAATTATGATACCATGCCAAGTTTCAACATTTTCAAAGTTCATTTGTAGTGCTTTTCAAATTCATGGTCATTTTAGCTCAAAATAAATCATGAAATGCATGAAAAATAGCAAATGAAGTCAGAAAAGGGTTGAAAATTGATGATGTGGCTTTGAATGGTGCATATTGAGTGCAGAAAAAGTCTGGAGTTAAAATATGTTAAAAAATGAAATCCCTTTTGTAATAGATGAGTTTTCGTCCGAAACCCTGCTACTTCGAAAGAGATTGTCCAGTTTGTACACGAAGTGCATCCAGTTTTTCCCGTAACCCTCTCAACTTTTAGGCACATGCTATGTGTGTGAAATTATGATGCCATGCCAAGTTTCAACATTTTCAGAGTTCATTTGCAGTGCTTTTCAAATTCATGGTCATTTTACACTAGTAGAAAACAGGCCTTCTGTTTCAACCTTTAGTCCCGGTTTTGCTTTGGACCGGGACTAATGTGTCCATTAGTCCCGGTTCCAACGGCTAGGAGCTTTCAGGGGGTACGGGCCCCATTAGTCCCGGTTCATTTGGGACATATAGTCCCGGTTTATCCAGCCTGGGGCCCCCACGAGCCCTTTTAGTCCCGGTTTGTGATACAAACCGGGACTATAGATGGACCTTTAGTCCCGGTTTGTATAACCAACCGGGACTAAAGCCCTCCCTATATAAACCCTTCATGCAGCCCGACTCCATTTCTCTGTTTTCTCCATTCGAATTCCCATCTCTGTTCTTCCCCTAGCTCGAGCTCCTCCCTCCATCTTTGCCAAGATTTGAGGCACCCTAATCCATCCAAGTGTCCACAAAGGCTAGCAACTTTGTCCTTTCATCTCTTATTGCTAGATCAGCTCGTGCTATGCTTTATAAGTATAGTGATTTGTGGGTTTTAGTTTGGGTGTAATTATGTGGTAGTTTTTTTGATTTATATGCAATTTGAGCTCAAATTAACTCCTTAGTTTGGATATGTGTAGGTGTGGTTTACTTAGTGTGCCTTCCCGTCCCACTCCTAACCACCGTCGATCGACCGCACCGCCCCGTCGCCGGCACTACCTTGGTGAGCCTCTTCTTGTGTTCTTATCATTTTTATAAATAAAATCGTATTTGTATGATTTAGATAGTTACTTGCATAGTTTTCTTACTTGTATGATTGTTTTTATATATAGTGCCATGGTTATGATATCCATGCCCGTCGGCCCTCGTCCGGTTTACGATTCAGATGTGGTATATTCTCTTTTATAACTATTTGTTGCATTTCGTGTTAATGACAATTATGCCCATCAAGTTGACATAGATATTTTTATCTAGGAGGTAGTTGAACCGGAAATGCCAACCGACCCTATTGTCGAGAAGTTAAATTTAGTTGAAAAAGAAAACGAGGATTTGAAAGAAAAATTGAAAAGAGTTGAAGAAGGGAATATGAAATTGGAGTTGTACGTTGCCGATGTCGTCGATGATCACAAGATCAAGATGGATGCAATGCGCATGAAGATTAGAAAGATTAGAAAATATGCCATTAATAAAGAGGCTTGGTATCATTATGCTGTTGGATCAATTTTTACCTTAGTTGCGATTTTGATCGCATTTGTTGTTGCATTTAAAATGTTTTAGCTAGATAGTTTTATGTTGTTTTATGAGAATAAGTGTGTATGAACTTTATGTATGAACTTGTATTAATTTGGTCTTCTCGGTGTTGTTTAATGAAGATGAACCGGCAATGGATGTACGTTGACCGACGCTCTCCCCAGTTCATTAATGGCATGCAGAGTTTTTTGCGTGCGGCTGAGGCAAACAAGCGGGATGGTTTTATGTGTTGTCCATGTGGTGTGTGTAAGAATGATAAGACTTACTCTAGCTCAAAATAGATTCACGTCCACCTGTTTACGTCCGGTTTCATGTCCGGCTATAATTGTTGGACCAAGCACGGAGAAAGAGGGGTTCTAATGGAAGAGAATGAAGAAGAAGAGGATGACGACAACTATCCTGGGTGTCCTGAATATGATGGTAGTACAATGGGGGAAGAGAATGAAGAAGAAGAAGCGGAGGCATCAGATGAGCCCGCTGATGATCTTGGTCGGGCCATTGCTGATGCAAAGAGAAACTGCGAAAATGAAAAGGAGAAGTTGAAGTTGCAGCGCATGTTAGAGGATCACAAAAAAGCGTTGTACCCAAATTGCGAAGATGACAACACAAAGCTCGGTACCACACCCGAATTGCTGCAATGGAAGGCAGAGAATGGTGTAGCTGACAAGGCATTTGAAAAGTTGCTGAAAATAATGAAGAATAAGCTTCCAAAGGACAACGAATTGCCCGACAGTACATACGAAGCAAAGAAGGTTGTCTGCCCTCTAGGATTAGAGGTGCAGAAGATACATGCATGCCCTAATGACTGCATCCTCTACCGCGGTGAGTACGAGAATTTGGATACATGCCCGGTATGCAATGCATTGCGATATAAGATCGGTCGCGATGACCCTGTTGATGATGTTCAGGGCGAGCGCCCCGGGAAGAGGATTCCTGCCAAGGTGATGTGGTATGCTCCTATAATACCACGGTTGAAACATTTGTTCCAAAACAAAGAGCATGCCAAGTCGTTGCGATGGCACAAAGAAGACCGTAAGAAAGACGGGAAGTTGAGAGTACCCGCTGATGGGTCGCAGTGGAGAAAAATCGAGAGAGAGTGGCCGGACTTTGCAGATGACCCAAGGAACGTATGGTTTGGTGTAAGTGCAGATGGCATTAATCCATTCGGGGAGCAGAGTAGCAAGCATAGCACATGGCCTATGACTCTATGTATCTATAACCTTCCTCCTTGGTTGTGCATGAAGCGGAAGTTCATTATGATGCCAGTGCTCATCCAAGGCCCTAAGCAACCCGGCAACGACATTGATGTGTACCTAAGGCCATTAGTTGATGAACTTTTACAGCTGTGGAATAAAAAAGGTGTACGTGTGTGGGATGAGCACAAACAGCAGGAATTTGACCTGCGAGCGTTGCTCTTTGTAACCATCAATGATTGGCTTGCTCTTAGTAACCTTTCAGGACAGACAAACAAGGGATACCATGCATGCACGCACTGTTTAGATGATACCCAAAGTATATATTTGGACAAATGCAAGAAGAATGTGTACCTGGGACATCGTCGATTTCTTCCGGCCAAGCATGCCTTAAGAAAGAAAGGCAAGCATTTCAAAGGTGAGGCAGATCACCGGAAGAAGCCCGTCCTCCGTACTGGTGATGGCATACTTGATATGGTCAAGGATTTACAAGTAATATTTGGAAAGGGTCCTGGCGGACAATCTGTTCCGACTGACGCTGAGGGACGCGCACCCATGTGGAAGAAGAAATCTATATTTTGGGAGCTAGAATATTGAAAAGTCCTAGAGGTCCGCTCTGCAATCGACGTGATGCACGTGACGAAGAATCTTTGCGTGAACCTGCTAGGATTCCTGGGCGTGTATGGGAAGACAAAAGATACACCGGAGGCACGGGAGGACCAGCAACGTGTGCACGAAAACGACGGCATGCATGAGCAGTATGAAGGTCCTGCCAGCTATGCTCTTACCAAAGCAGAGAAGGAAATCTTCTTTGAATGCCTGCTCAGTATGAAGGTCCCATCTGGCTTCTCGTCGAATATAAAGGGAATAATAAATATGGCGGAGTAAAAATTTCAGAACCTAAAGTCTCATGACTGCCACGTGATCATGACGCAATTGCTTCCGGTTGCGTTGAGGGGGCTTCTAACAGAAAATGTTCGATTAGCCATTGTGAAGCTATGTTCATTCCTCAATGCAATTTCTCAGAAGGTAATCGATCCGGAAATCCTACCAAGCTTACAGAATGATTTGGTCCAATGTCTTGTCAGTTTCGAGTTGGTGTTCCCACCATCCTTCTTTAATATTATGACGCACGTCCTTGTTCACCTAGTCGAAGAGATTGCCATTCTGGGTCCTGTATTTCTACACAATATGTTCCCCTTTGAGAGGTTCATGGGAGTCTTAAAGAAATATGTTCGTAACCGTGCTAGGCCAGAAGGAAGCATTTCCAAGGGCCATGAAACAGAGGAGGTTATTGAGTTTTGTGTTGACTTTATTCCTGACATTAAGCCGATTGGTGTTCCTCAATCGCGGCATGAGGGGAGACTGCGTGGAAAAGTCACGCTTGGACCAAAATCAATAATATGTACGGACGGGCATTCTTGGGCGCAAGCACACTACACAGTTCTACAGAATTCTACCTTGGTCACCCCATATATCGAGGAACACATGGATATTATACGCTCGAAGAACCCGGAGAAGTCTGACCCCTGGATTCAACGTACACACATTGAGGCTTTCGGCGGTTGGTTGCGAACACATCTCATGAATGACGACAATGTTGAAGATGACTTGTACTTGTTGGCCAAGAGACCATCTTTGACTATATTGACTTTCCAAGGGTACGAGATAAATGGGAATACATTTTACACGATCGCCCAAGATAAAAAGAGCACCAACCAAAACAGTGGTGTTCGCTTTGACGATGCGGCAAACACCAAGGAAAAGGACACATATTATGGTTACATAGAGGAGATATGGGAACTTGACTATGGAGGTGATTTGAAGGTCCCTTTGTTCCGGTGCAAATGGGCCAATCTGACTGGAGGAGGGGTAATGGTAGACCCGCAGTACGGAATGACAACAGTGGATCTCAACAATCTTGGGCACACAGACGAACCATTCGTTCTAGCCAATGATGTGGCGCAAGTTTTCTATGTGAAGGACATGTCTACCAAACCGAAAAAAGGAAAGATAAGAAAGCGGATACATCATACGATGAGCCAAAGCGCCACATAGTTCTTTCTGGGAAAAGAAACATCGTGGGAGTGGAGGACAAGACAGACATGTCAAGAGATTATGAAAAGTTTGATGAAATTCCTCCCTTCGCAGTGAAGACTGACCCAAGCATCATGTTAAATGATGAAGATTGTCCATGGTTACGGCGCAATAATCAAGGGACACACGCGAAGAAAAAGTTTTATACCCCAAGATCCCACTCTGGGATGTGACTGGCTGCACCGTCATCACTTTTCTTCTCTAGTGAGTAGCCGGGATGGTTCAGTTTGTACACGAAGTGCATCCAGTTTTTGTTGTAACCCTCTCAACTTTTTACCACTTGCTATGTGGGTGAAATGATGGTACCATGCCAAGTTTCAACCTTTTCAGAGTTCATTTGTGGTGCTTTTTAATTTCAGGGTCATTTAGCTCAAAACAAATCATTAAATGCATGAAAAATAGCAAATGAAGTTAGATAGGGTTGAAATTTTAGTATGTGGCTTCTAATGGTTCATATTGAATGCTCAAAAAGTCTGGAGTGGAAATAAGTTAAAAAAATTGAAATCCTTTTGTAACAGACGAGTTTTCGTCCGAAACCCCGATACTTCGAAGGAGATTGTCCATTTTGTACACGAAGTGCATCCAGTTTTTGTTGTAACCCTCTCAATTTTTTAGCACATGCTATGTGGGTGAAATGATGATACCATGCCAAGTTTCAACCATTTCAGAGTTCATTTGTGGTGCTTTTTAATTTCAGGGTCATTTAGCTCAAAACAAATCATTAAATGCATGAAAAATAGCAAATGAAGTTAGATAGGGTTGAAATTTTAGTATGTGGCTTCTAATGGTTCATATTGAATGCACAAAAAGTCTGGAGTTGAAATAAGTTTAAAAAAATTGAAATCCTTTTGTAACAGACGAGTTTTCGTCCGAAACCCCGATACTTCGAAGGAGATTGTCCATTTTGTACACGAAGTGCATCCAGTTTTTGCCGTAACGCTCTCAACTTTTTAGCACATGCTATGTGGGTGAAATGATGATACCATGCCAAGTTTCAACCTTTTCAGAGTTCAGTTGTGGTGCTTTTTAATTTCAGGGTCATTTAGCTCAAAACAAATCATTAAATGCATGAAAAATAGCAAATGAAGTTAGATAGGGTTGAAATTTTAGTATGTGGCTTCTAATGGTTCATATTGAATGCACAAAAAGTCTGGAGTTGAAATAAGTTTAAAAAAATTGAAATCCTTTTGTAACAGACGAGTTTTCGTCCGAAACCCCGATACTTCGAAGGAGATTGTCCATTTTGTAGACGAAGTGCATCCAGTTTTTGCCGTAACGCTCTCAACTTTTTAGCACATGCTATGTGGGTGAAATGATGATACCATGCCAAGTTTCAACCTTTTCAGAGTTCAGTTGTGGTGCTTTTTAATTTCAGGGTCATTTAGCTCAAAACAAATCATTAAATGCATGAAAAATAGCAAATGAAGTTAGATAGGGTTGAAATTTTAGTATGTGGCTTCTAATGGTTCATATTGAATGCACAAAAAGTCTGGAGTTGAAATAAGTTTAAAAAAATTGAAATCCTTTTGTAACAGACGAGTTTTCGTCCGAAACCCCGATACTTCGAAGGAGATTGTCCATTTTGTACACGAAGTGCATCCAGTTTTAGCCGTAACGCTCTCAACTTTTTAGCACATGCTATGTGGGTGAAATGATGATACCATGCCAAGTTTCAACCTTTTCAGAGTTCAGTTGTGGTGCTTTTTAATTTCAGGGTCATTTAGCTCAAAACAAATCATTAAATGCATGAAAAATAGCAAATGAAGTTAGATAGGGTTGAAATTTTAGTATGTGGCTTCTAATGGTTCATATTGAATGCACAAAAAGTCTGGAGTTGAAATAAGTTTAAAAAAATTGAAATCCTTTTGTAACAGACGAGTTTTCGTCCGAAACCCCGATACTTCGAAGGAGATTGTCCATTTTGTACACGAAGTGCATCCAGTTTTTGCCGTAACGCACTCAACTTTTTAGCACATGCTATGTGGGTGAAATGACGATACCATGCCAAGTTTCAACCTTTTCAGAGTTCAGTTGGGTGATTTTGATTAAAACAAATGAAGGTATAAAACTAAAAGAGTTAAACAGAATCTGATTTTGATTAAAACACCTATTTAAATTAAACTAAAAATTCCCAACTTTAACATAATGATAAAACATACTAATATTAAACAACAGGAAAAACTATCACTCAAAAATCTATTTTTAAACTAAAGTTATTCACAAATTACTGTTTCACACAAATTTCAAATGAATTCAAATTTAAACTATTTCAATTTGAAAACTACTGGCATGAACAGAAAGTTTGTAATTGTTTTGACCTAATGCAAAAAGATTCATTAAAAAACTATAAATATTCTAACAGTTATTCCAAATATAAAAACAGAAATTAGAAAAACAAAACAAAACAAAAAAGAGAAAATATAGCTGTAGTCCCGGTTGGTGCTACCAACCGGGACTAAAGGTCCCTTCCCGCGCGTAATTTGGGCCGCCGAAAAGACCTTCCCGCGCAGAATCCCGGGAGGACCTTTAGTCCCGGTTGGTGGCACCAACCGGGACTAAAGGTTTGTAGTCCCGGTTGGAGCGTCGACCCGGGACTAAAGAGTCCCTCTATATATGCATGACTTTGCCGTTTCTTCCCCAACCTCTCCCATTCTGCCCCCCGACGCCGCCCCTGCCCCGACGCCGCCCCTGCCTCAACCTCGCCGTCGAGCCCGCTGTCGCCTCGACCTCGCCGCCGAGACCGCTGTGAGCCACTCTCCTCCCTCTCCTCCTGAAGCCCCCCTCCCCGTCCGCCATTGCCGCCATGCATGGCCCCCCCTCCCCGTCCGCTATTGCCGCCATGCATGGACGCCCCTCCCCAAGCCCATCCCCCACCTAGAGCCACCACCAGAGATGCCCGAGAGCCGCCGCCCATCCATCTCCGGCGTAGGAGCCCCGCCGCCCCGTCCATCTCCGACGTAGGAGCCCCGCCGGTGCCGCAAACACACACACACACACACACACACACACACACACACACACACACACACATTGTTTAAAAACGTGCAAATATTTTCTAATTGTTAGAACATCTTTTTAGTGTTATGAAAATTTTTGTGTTAAGAAAATTGTGGTAGATGGATAAGTAGATTGATATTGTAAGATGATTTTGTTTATGATGCTTTTTATGTTTTAGTTGTTTTATTTTTTAGTTAATTAGGAGTCCTAGGAAAAATTAGTATGTGTATGTTAGATTAGAGAAAAAATCTTGGGTTTTGAAAAATTCTTGGGTTTTGAAAAAATTAGTGATTAAACGATAAGAAAATGTTCTCATAGGAATTTGTCTCGACGTCGACGATGCCTGGCCCGCATCCTCGTCGTCGTCGAGTCGGCGTCGACAACCTTGAGAGGCGCAATGTCCGGGACTGGGCTCCGCCGGGCTGGCACTAGGAGGTGCTACCTTCCCGGTCTCGGAGCTTGGTGAGGAATCCTGGTCTCGTCGTCGACCCGGAGCTTCTTTGGTGGTGGTCACGTGTGCCACTTTTGGTGTAGAGGGAGCGGGCCCCCGCGGAGGTGGTACGTCGCCGTGTCAGGGAGGAGGACGAGCACGTCCGTCGCTACATGGCGGCGTTGGACGCCAGGTTCAACAATACCTGGCAGATTCTTCAGGGATCTCACCCGAGTTATGATCCCGTGATGGTTCCTTATCTTTGGGTGTCCACCACCCGCGACTCAGGAACCGCTAGTGACTTAGATTATTCGATAGTATTCGATATGTATTAGTGATCTTATATGATAATATTCGAGATGTATTAGTTAATATTTGATGATGCATTAACTGGATTATTCAAGATGATGTATTAGTGATATTATATTCGAGTTCATTATAAATGTATTAGTGATATTTTATCGGTATAATGCGTGTGTGACTTTCGGTCTGTCGTTGCTCCTTGTGTGACTTCCATGTGTGTTCTTGATGGAGGAATCCCGACTGTTGTCGTGGGGGGTGCCTCCTCTTCTTCTCTTCTTTGTGATATATTCGTCGGTATAATGCGCAAGAAGAGAAGAGGGGGGGGCGTCCATCACCGACGGTCGAACTATTACTGTGAGAGAGTGTCCACCAACATATATACACCACCATATCAGTGTGAGAGAGTGCGCACCAACACACCATGAGATATGAGAGTTATTTAAGGAAAGCCTCGATGGACCGAAAGTCACACACGCATTAGGATCCAAGCGTGCCGTAATTCTTGAATCATGAACACAGGAAATGTCGTCGTCATCAGACGACGATAGGATCCAAGCGTGTGAACTTTGCGGTGAAGATAAGGGTCTTTGCGACCAGCCTGGGCTGCGAGACGGCAGGTTCTTCACCATGAAGCTTTACGAGGACTTTGATATTTCTACGGTACGCAACGATGACAACTGTTTTTTCGTAATTAAGCATGACTTCTGTTTCTTTCCTTCAATGCGTAATTTTTGTTTTATACAATTCGACTAGTTCATCCCCTGTCATGCAAGATGGTATTTCTTGGAGAGGCTCGGTTTCGAAGAGCACGAGAGTTTCGAGACGAGGAGAGCCAACCTGAGGACTAAACATGGTCACACATTTCTGGTGAAAGTAATGAATGCACCTAATAACACAGAATTAGGGTGCTCAAATTGGGAAGCTCTTTGCAAGGCATATGGATTTCAGAAGGATATGGAAATAACCTTCGATCTTCGTCCTGAAGATCATATTGAAGGAAACATCGACATTTGGGTGGATGTCGATATGCTTCCTGTTTTACCTCCATGTGAGTTTGTCAACCATGCATATTTGTCAAGTAATTTGCATTCTATATTTAAAAATATTTGGTGTTCATCCATACTAAATTTGATAATTTATAATTTACAGCTTATTTCGTTTCTTCGAGTGAAACACAGAACATAATCGACACGACACACTACACTTATGGATCACATCTAACTTGGGAGGAGAAGGATGATCTTATCAACTTTGTTATTGGTGTCCTAGTTTGTAGGGAGATCTTCCCGTATAATTTGGGAACTGGCCCAAATTATACATTGTACAGGACACTAGTGCATAGGTTGAGGGCGGATGACATTCGCCGAAATATCTTGGTAAGAGTTGCTAATTAAGTACACTAGTACTGTTGCGTAAATGGTATTGATTACATTGCTAAGTAGGCTACTATTATGTTCTTCAACAGAAACTGCCAAATGAAGTTGTGCCTCCGTTGATTCAACCCGAAGGTAATATGACAATTAAAAGCCCCTTCCAGCCTGAGTTCTCTTTTGCATACTCGACTGAGCGCAAACCACCAAGACGGCTCCAAATTGAAGCATGGGGACAAATAAAGAAGGATCGCAAGCCACAAGTTGGAGACCGTTGGATCTCTTTGCTTCATCATGGAGACATAGGTGTTATTCTATTTTATGTCATTTTACCTAGGAGGGAGGACTAGGTCCTATGAGGGAGGACTATGTCATTTTATCTTTTTTTGTTTTATGAGATTTTAACTTGGTATGATTAAGATGATGATGATGAGTTGTTAGATGAGTAAGATGATGATGAGTTATATGACATATATTTGATTAAAGTGGATGGATGCAAGTGATCATGTTGAATTAGAGGAAAAAATTAAATGGAAAACACAAAATGAAACGAAAAAATAAACAATGAAGCCTTTACCTTTAGTCCCGGTTGGTGTTACCAACCGGGACCAAAGGTCCCCATGCCCTGGCGCGCTCTGCCGCCCACGTGGCCAGGGTTTAGTCCCGGTTCATAGCCAACTGGGACTAAAGCCTTAGACCCTTTAGTCTCTCTACTTTAGTCCCGGTTGGGGAACCGGGACTAATCGCCTGTTTTCTACTAGTGTTAGCTCAAAATAAATCATGAAATGCATCAAATATAGCAAATGAAGTCAGAAAAGGGTTGAAAATTGATGATGTGGCTTTGAATGGTGCATATTGAATGCAGAAAAAGTCTGGAGTTAAAATATGTTTTAAAAAATGAAATCCCTTTGTAATAGATAAGTTTTCGTCCGAAACCCTGATACTTCGAAAGAGATTGTCCAGTTTGTACATGAAGTGCATCTAGTTTTTCCCGTAACCCTCTCTACTTTTTAGCACATGCTATGTGGGTGAAATTATGATACCATGCCAAGTTTCGACATTTTCAGAGTTCATTTGCAGTACTCATGGTCATTTTAGCTCAAAATAAATCATGAAATGCATGAAAAATAGCAAATGAAGTCAGAAAAGGGTTGAAAATTGATGATGTGGCTTTGAATGGTGCATATTGAATGCAGAAAAAGTCTAGAGTTAAAATATGTTAAAAAAATGAAATCCCTTTTGTAATAGATGAGTTTTCGTCCGAAACCGTGATACTTCGAAAGAGATTGTCCAAATTGTACACAAAGTGCATCCAGTTTTTCCCGTAACCCTCTCAACTTTTAAGCACATGCTATGTGGCTGAAATTATGATACCATGCCAAGTTTCAACATTTCCAGAGTTCATTTGCAGTGCTTTTCAAATTCATGGCCATTTAAGCTCAAAATAAATCATGAAATGCATGTAAAATAGCAAATGTAGTCAGAAAAGGGTTGAAAATTGATGATGTGGCTTTGAATGGTGCATATTGAATGCAGAAAAAGTCTGGAGTTAAAATATATTAAAAAATGAAATCTCTTTGTAATAGATGAGTTTTCGTCCAAAACCCTCATACTTCGAAAGAGATTGTCCAGTTTGTACACGCAGTGCATCCAGTTTTTCCCGTAACACTCTCAACATTTTAGCACATGCTATGTGGGTGAAATTATGATACCATGCCAAGTTTCAACATTTTTAGAGTTCATTTGCAGGGCTTTTCAAATTCATGGTCATTTCAGCTCAAAATAAATCATGGAATGCATGAAAAATAGCAAATGAAGTCAGAAAAGGGTTGAAAATTGATGATGCGGCTTTGAATGGTGCATATTGAATGAAGAAAAAGTCTGGAGTTAAAATATGTTAAAAAAATGAAATCCCTTTGTAATAGATGAGTTTTCGTTCAAAACCCTAATACTTCGAAAGAGATTATCCAGTTTGTACATGAAGTGCATCCAGTTTTTCCCGTAACCCTCTCAACTTTTTAGCACATACTATATGGGTGAAATTATGATACCATGCCAAGTTTCAACATTTTCAAAGTTCATTTGCAGTGCTTTTCAAATTCATGGTCATTTTAGCTCAAAATAAATCATGAAATGCATGAAAAATAGCAAATGAAGTCAGAAAAGGGTTGAAAATTGATGATGTGGCTTTGAATGGTGCATATTGAGTGCAGAAAAAGTCTGGAGTTAAAATATGTTAAAAAATGAAATCTCTTTTGTAATAGATGAGTTTTCGTCCGAAACCCTGCTACTTCGAAAGAGATTGTCCAGTTTGAACACGAAGTGCATCCAGTTTTTCCCGTAACCCTCTCAACTTTTAAGCACATGCTATCTGGGTGAAATTATGATACCATGCCAAGTTTCAACATTTTCAGAGTTCATTTGCAGTGCTTTTCAAATTTATGGTCATTTTAGCTCAAAATAAATCATGAAATGCATCAAATATAGCAAATGAAGTCAGAAAAGGGTTGAAAATTGATGATGTGGCTTTGAATGGTGCATATTGAATGCAGAAAAAGTCTGGGGTTAAAATATGTTAAAAAATGAAATCCCTTTGTAATAGATAAGTTTTCGTCCGAAACCCTGATACTTCGAAAGAGATTGTCCAGTTTGTACACGAAGTGCATCTAGTTTTTCCCGTAACCCTCTCAACTTTTTAGCACATGCTATGTGGGTGAAATTATGATACCATGCCAAGTTTCAACATTTTCAGAGTTCATTTGCAGTGCTCATGGTCATTTTAGCTCAAAATAAATCATGAAATACATGAAAAATAGCAAATGAAGTCAGAAAAGGGTTGAAAATTGATGATGTGGCTTTGAATGGTGCATATTGAGTGCAGCAAAAGTCTGGAGTTACAAAATGTTAAAAAAATGAAATCCCTTTTGTAATAGATGAGTTTTCGTCCGAAACCCTGATACTTCGAAAGAGATTGTCCAGTTTGTACACGAAATGCATGCAGTTTTTCCCGTAACCCTCTCAACTTTTAAGCACATGCTATGTGGGTGAAATTATGATACCATGCCAAGTTTCAACATTTTCAGAGTTCATTTGCAGTGCTTTTAAAATTCATGGTCAATTATAGCTCAAAATAAATCATGAAATGCATGTAAAATAGCAAATGTAGTCAGAAAAGGATTGAAAGTTGATGATGCGGCTTTGAATGGTGCATATTGAATGCAGAAAAAGTCTGGAGTTAAAATATATTAAAAAAATGAAATCCCTTTGTAATAGATGAGTTTTCGTCCGAAACCCTCATACTTCGAAAGAGATTGTCCAGTTTGTACACGAAGTGCATCCAGTTTTTCCAATAACCATCTGAACTTTTTAGCACATGCTATGTGGGTGAAATTATGATACCATGCCAAGTTTCAACATTTTCAGAGTTCATATGCAGTGCTTTTCAAATTCATGGTCAGTTTAGCTCAAAATAAATCATGGAATGCATGAAAAATAGCAAATGAAGTCAGAAAAGGGATGAAAATTGATGATGCGTCTTTGAATGGTGCATATTGAATGAAGAAAAAGTCTGGAGGTAAAATATGTTAAAAAATGAAATCCTTTTGTAATAGATGAGTTTTCGTTCGAAACCCTAATACTTCGAAAGAGATTGTCCAGTTTGTACACGAAGTGCATCCAGTTTTTCCCGTAACCCTCTCAAGTTTTTAGCACATGCTATATGGGTGAAATTATGATACCATGCCAAGTTTCAACATTTTCAAAGTTCATTTGCAGTGCTTTTCAAATTCATGGTCATTTTAGCTCTAAATAAATCATGAAATGCATGAAAAATAACAAATGAAATCAGAAAAGGGTTGAGAATTGATGATGTGGCTTTGAATGGCGCATATTGAGTGCAGAAAAAGTCTGGAGTTAAGATATGTTAAAAAATGAAATCCCTTTTGTAATAGATGAGTTTTCGTCCGGAACCCTGCTACTTCGAAAGAGATTGTCTAGTTCGTACACGAAGTGCATACAGTTTTTCCCGTAACCCTCTCAACTTTTAAGCACATGCTATGTGGGTGAAATTATGATACCATGCCAAGTTTCAACATTTTCAGAGTTCATTTGCAGTGCTTTTCAAATTCATGGTCATTTTAGCTCAAAATGAATCATGAAATGCATCAAATATAGCAAATGAAGTCAGAAAAGGGTTGAAAATTGATGATGTGGCTTTGAATGGTGCATATTGAATGCAGAAAAAGTCTGGGGTTAAAATATGTTAAAAAAAATGAAATCCCTTTGTAATAGATAAGTTTTCGTCCGAAACCCTGATACTTCGAAAGAGATTGTCCAGTTTGTACACGAAGTGCTTCTACTTTTTCCCGTAACCCTCTCAACTTTTTAGCACATGCTATGTGGGTGAAATTATGATACCATACCAAGTTTCAACATTTTCAGAGTTCATTTGCAGTGCTCATGGTCATTTTAGCTCAAAATAAATCATGAAATGCATGAAAAATAGCAAATGAAGTCAGAAAAGGGTTGAAAAAATATGATGTCGCTTTGAATGGTCCATATTGAATGCAGAAAAAGTCTAGAGTTAAAATATGTTAAAAAAAATGAAATCCCTTTGTAATAGATTAGTTTTCGTCCGAAACCGTGATACTTCGAAAGAGATTGTCCATTTTGTACACGAACGGCATCCAATTTTTCCCGTAACTCTCTCAACTTTTTAGCACATGCTATGTGGGTGAAATTATGATACCATGCCAAGTTTCAACCTTTCCAGAGTTCATTTGCAGTGCTTTTCAAATTCATTGTCATTTTAGCTCAAAATAAATCATGAAATGCATGAAAAATAGCAAATGAAGTCAGAAACGGGTTGGAAATTGATGATGTGGCTTTGAATGGTGCATATTGAGTGCAGAAAAAGTCTGCAGTTAAAATATGTTAAAAAAATGAAATCCCTTTTGTAGTAGATGAGTTTTCGTCCGAAACCCTGATACTTCGAAAGAGATTGTCCAGTTTGTACACGAAGTGCATCCAGTTTTTCCCGTAACCCTCTCAACTTTTAAGCACATGCTATGTGGGTGAAATTATGATACCATGCCAAGTTTCAACATTTTCAGAGTTTATTTGCAGTGCTTTTCAAATTCATGGTCATTTTAGCTCAAAATAAATCATGAAATGCATTTAAATAGCAAATGTAGTCAGAAAAGGGTTGAAAATTGATGATGTGGCTTTGAATGGTGCATATTGAATGCAGAAAAAGTCTGGAGTTAAAATATATTAAAAAAATGAAATCCCTTTGTAATAGATGAGTTTTCGTCCGAAACCCTCATGCTTCGAAAGAGATTGTTGAGTTTGTACACGAATGGCATCCAGTTTTTCCCGTAACCCTCTCAACTTTTTAGCACATGCTATGTGGGTGAAATTATGATACCATGCCAAGTTTCAACATTTTCAGAGTTCATTTGCAGTGCTTTTCAAATTCATGTTCATTTGAGCTCAAAATAAATCATGGAATGCATGAAAAATAGCAAATGAAGTCAGAAAAGGGTTGAAAATTGATGATGCGGCTTTGAATGGTGCATATTGAATGAAGAAAAAGTCTGGAGTTAAAATATGTTTAAAAAATGAAATCCCTTTGTAATAGATGAGTTTTCGTTCGAAACCCTAATACTTCGAAAGAGATTGTCCAGTTTGTACACGAAGTGTATCCAGTTTTTCCCATAACCTTCTCAACTTTTTAGCACATGCTATATGGGTGAAATTATGATACCATGCCAAGTTTGAACATTTTCAAAGTTCATTTGCAGTGCTTTTCAAATTCATGGTCATTTTAGCTCAAAATAAATCATGAAATGCATGAAAAATAACAAATGAAATCAGAAAAGGGTTGAGAATTGATGATGTGGCTTTGAATGGCGCATATTGAGTACAGAAAAAGTCTGGAGTTAAGATATGTTAAAAAATGAAATCCCTTTTGTAATAGATGAGTTTTCGTCCGGAACCCTGCTACTTCGAAAGAGATTGTCTAGTTCGTACACGAAGTGCATACAGTTTTTCCCGTAACCCTCTCAACTTTTAAGCACATGCTATGTGGGTGAAATTATGATACCATGCCAAGTTTCAACATTTTCAGAGTTCATTTGCAGTGCTTTTCAAATTCATGGTCATTTTAGCTCAAAATGAATCATGAAATGCATCAAATATAGCAAATGAAGTCAGAAAAGGGTTGAAAATTGATGATGTGGCTTTGAATGGTGCATATTGAATGCAGAAAAAGTCTGGGGTTAAAATATGTTAAAAAAAATGAAATCCCTTTGTAATAGATAAGTTTTCGTCCGAAACCCTGATACTTCGAAAGAGATTGTCCAGTTTGTACACGAAGTGCTTCTACTTTTTCCCGTAACCCTCTCAACATTTTAGCACATGCTATGTGGGTGAAATTATGATACCATACCAAGTTTCAACATTTTCAGAGTTCATTTGCAGTGCTCATGGTCATTTTAGCTCAAAATAAATCATGAAATGCATGAAAAATAGCAAATGAAGTCAGAAAAGGGTTGAAAATTGATGATGTGGCTTCGAATGGTGCATATTGAGTGCAGAAAAAGTCTGGAGTTAAAATATGTTAAAAAAATAAAATCCCTTTTGTAATAGATGAGTTTTCGTCCGAAACCCTGATACTTCGAAAGAGATTGTCCAGTTTGTACACAAAGTGCAGGCAGTTTTTCCCATAACCCTCTCAACTTTTAAGCACATGCTATGTGGGTGAAAATATGATACCATGCCAAGTTTCAACATTTTCAGTGTTTATTTGCAGTGCTTTTCAAATTCATGGTCATTTTAGCTCAAAATAAATCATGAAATGCATGTAAAATAGCAAATGTAGTCAGAAAAGGGATGAAAATTGATGATGTGGCTTTGAATGGTGCATATTGAATGCAGAACAAGTCTGGAGTTAAAATATATTTAAAAAATGAAATCCCTTTGTAATAGATGAGTTTTCGTCCGAAACCCTCATACTTCGAAAGAGAATGTCCAGTTTGTACACGAAGTGCATCCAGTTTTTCCCGTAACCCTCTGAACTTTTTAGCACATGCTATGTGGGTGAAATTATGATACCATGCCAAGTTTCAATATTTTCAGAGTTCATTTGCAGTGCTTTTCGAATTCATGGTCATTTTAGCTCAAAATAAATCATGGAATGCATGAAAAATAGCTAATGAAGTCAGAAAAGGGTTGAAAATTGATGATGCGGCTTTGAATGGTGCATTTTGAATGAAGAAAA
This sequence comes from Elymus sibiricus, assembly GCA_039707655.1. NCBI lineage: Eukaryota > Viridiplantae > Streptophyta > Magnoliopsida > Poales > Poaceae > Elymus > Elymus sibiricus. The sequence goes on from CM077665.1 coordinate 489,765,641, forward strand.
AGTCTGGAGTTAAAATAAGTTAAAAAAAATGAAATTCCTTTATAATAGATGAGTTTTCGTTCGAAACTCTAATACTTCGAAAGAGATTGTCCAGTTTGTACACGAAGTGCATGCAGTTTTCCCGTAACCCTCTCAAATTTTTAGCACATGCTATGTGGGTGAAATTATGATACCATGCCAAGTTTCAACATTTTCAGAGTTCATTTGCAGTGCTTTTCAAATTTCTGGTCATTTTAGCTCAAAATAAATCATGAAATGCATGAAAAATAGCAAATGAAGTCAGAAAAGGGTTGAAAAAATATGATGTCGCTTTGAATGGTCCATATTGAATGCAGAAAAAGTCTAGAGTTAAAATATGTTAAAAAAATGAAATCCCTTTGTAATAGATTAGTTTTCGTCCGAAACCGTGATACTTCGAAAGAGATTGTCCATTTTGTACACGAACGGCATCCAGTTTTTCCCGTAACTCTCTCAACTTTTTAGCACATGCTATGTGGGTGAAATTATGATACCATGCCAAGTTTCAACCTTTCCAGAGTTCATTTGCAGTGCTTTTCAAATTCATTGTCATTTTAGCTCAAAATAAATCATGAAATGCATGAAAAATAGCAAATGAAGTCAGAAACGGGTTGGAAATTGATGATGTGGCTTTGAATGGTGCATATTGAGTGCAGAAAAAGTCTGGAGTTAAAATATGTTAAAAAAATGAAATCCCTTTTGTAGTAGATGAGTTTTCGTCCGAAACGCTGATACTTCGAAAGAGATTGTCCAGTTTGTACACGAAGTGCATCCAGTTTTTCCCGTAACCCTCTCAACTTTTAAGCACATGCTATGTGGGTGAAATTATGATACCATGCCAAGTTTCAACATTTTCAGAGTTTATTTGCAGTGCTTTTCAAATTCATGGTCATTTTAGCTCAAAATAAATCATGAAATGCATTTAAATAGCAAATGTAGTCAGAAAAGGGTTGAAAATTGATGATGTGGCTTTGAATGGTGCATATTGAATGCAGAAAAAGTCTGGAGTTAAAATATATTAAAAAAATGAAATCCCTTTGTAATAGATGAGTTTTCGTCCGAAACCCTCATGCTTCGAAAGAGATTGTCGAGTTTGTACACGAATGGCATCCAGTTTTTCCCGTAACCCTCTCAACTTTTTAGCACATGCTATGTGGGTGAAATTATGATACCATGCCAAGTTTCAACATTTTCAGAGTTCATTTGCAGTGCTTTTCAAATTCATGTTCATTTGAGCTCAAAATAAATCATGGAATGCATGAAAAATAGCAAATGAAGTCAGAAAAGGGTTGAAAATTGATGATGCGGCTTTGAATGGTGCATATTGAATGAAGAAAAAGTCTGGAGTTAAAATATGTTTAAAAAATGAAATCCCTTTGTAATAGATGAGTTTTCGTTCGAAACCCTAATACTTCGAAAGAGATTGTCCAGTTTGTACACGAAGTGTATCCAGTTTTTCCCATAACCTTCTCAACTTTTTAGCACATGCTATATGGGTGAAATTATGATACCATGCCAAGTTTGAACATTTTCAAAGTTCATTTGCAGTGCTTTTCAAATTCATGGTCATTTTAGCTCAAAATAAATCATGAAATGCATGAAAAATAACAAATGAAGTCAGAAAAGGGTTGAAAATTGATGATGTGGCTTTGAATGGTGCATATTGAGTGTAGAAGAAGTCTGGAGTAAAAATATGTTAAAAAAATGAAATCCCTTTTGTAATAGATGAGTTTTCGTCCGGAACCCTGCTACTTCGAAAGAGATTGTCCAGTTTGTACACGAAGTGCATCCAGTTTTTCCCGTAACCCTCTCAACTTTTAAGCACATGCTATGTGGGTGAAATTATGATACCAAGCCAAGTTTCAACATTTTCAGAGTTCATTTGTAGTGCTTTTCAAATTCATGGTCATTTTAGCTCAAAATAAATCATGAAATGCATCAAATATAGCAAATGAAGTCAGAAAAGGGTTGAAAATTGATGATATGGCTTTGAATGGTGCATATTGAATGCAGAAAAAGTCTGGGGTTAAAATATGTTAAAAAAAATGAAATCCCTTTGTAATAGATAAGTTTTCGTCCGAAACCCTGATACTTCGAAAGAGATTGTCCAATTTGTACACGAAGTGCATCTAGTTTTTCCCGTAACCCTCTCAACTTTTTAGCACATGCTATGTGGGTGAAATTATGATACCATGCCAAGTTTCAACATTTTCAGAGTTCATTTGCAGTGCTCATGGTCATTTTAGCTCAAAATAAATCATGAAATGCATGAAAAATAGCAAATGAAGTCAGAAAAGGGTTGAAAATTGATGATGTGGCTTTGAATGGTGCAATATTGAGTGCAGAAAAAGTCTGGAGTTAAAATATCTTTAAAAAATGAAATCCCTTTTGTAATAGATGAGTTTTCGTGCGAAACCCTGATACTTCGAAAGAGATTGTCCAGTTTGTACACGAAGTGCATGTAGTTTTTCCCGTAACCCTCTCAACTTTAAAGCACATGCTATGTGGGTGAAATTATGATACCATGCCAAGTTTCAACATTTTCAGAATTCATTTGCAGTGCTTTTCAAATTCATGGTCATTTTAGCTCAAAATAAATCGTGAAATGCATGTAAAATAGCAAATGTAGTCAGAAAAGGGTTGGAAATTGATGATGTGGCTTTGAATGGTGCATATTGAATGCAGAAAAAGTTTGGAGTTAAAATATATTAAAAAAATTAAATCCCTTTGTAATAGATGAGTTTTCGTCCGAAACCCTCATACTTCAAAAGAGATTGTCCAGTTTGTACACGAAGTGCATCCAGTTTTTCCCGTAACTCTCTCAACTTTTTAGCACATGCTATGTGGGTGAAATTATGATACCATGCCAAGTTTCAACCTTTTCAGAGTTCATTTGCAGTGCTTTTCAAATTCATGGTCATTTTAGCTCAAAATAAATCATGAAATGCATGAAAAATAGCAAATGAATTCAGAAAAGGGTTGAAAATTGATGATGAGGCTTTGAATGGTGCATATTGAATGCAGAAAAATTCTGGAGTTAAAATATGTTAAAAAAATGAAATCCCTTTGTTAAAAAGAATCAAAATAATATTAACTAAAATTATCAAAATATTTATTTGTTAAAAACTTTAATAGTAAAAAGAATTTTCATTAACTATATTTTGTTACAAGCTTTAATAGAAAACTAGAAAGCTTTTATAAAACTCTAATAGCAAAAGGAATCAACTAAAAAGAATCAATAAAAAAAACTTATGCAACTAAAATTATATAACTAAAAATAACATTAAAAAATTAGAAACATAATATATGCAAAAAATTAAAAAAAGGCCCGCCTACTAGCCACAACGGCCTACATACGCCTAGAAACCCTAGAAATGGGCCAGGATGCAGGCCCGCAGTGCTAGTAGGTCCAACAGGGCGTGAGATAGGCATGTACTGCCCGCATTAGAGAGGAGCTCGAGAGGGCAGCGGCAGCAGCACTTATAAACCACTCCGAGCCCCTCTCGACTATCGAGGTGGGACTAAACTTTTGGCTGCGGGAAGCACAACCCTTTAGTCCCGGTTGGTGGCTCCAACCGGGACTACAAGTCCCCCTTTAGTCCCGGTTGGAGCCACCAACCGGGACTAAAGGTCTCTGCTTCCCACCCTTTGGGCTGCTGAAATTGACCTTTAGTCCCGGTTGGTGGCTCCAACCGGGACGAAAGAGTGGCCTGTAGTCCCGGTTGGAGCCACCAACCGGGACTAAAGGGGGGGCTATATAACCTGCACTTAGAGAATTTTCCAATCCCCCATCTGTAGTTTCTTCTCTCCCCCGATGGCGCCGATGACCACCTCGACGCCGCCAGGCTGCCGGACCGCGTCGTCGCCCTCGCCGACGCCCTGCCGTCCCCGAGCCCGCTGACCGTCGCCGGCGCCGGACCTCCTCACGTGCCCTCCTCCCTGTCGCCGCGTGCACCCGAGCTGGCCCGTTCCTCGTCGCCGGCCTCCAGATCCATCGCCGCGCCCCAAGTGAGCTCCTCCCCTTTCCCAAGGCCTCCGCCGCCCCTGCCCTGCGTTGCCGCCGCCGCCGCCATCGTCGCCCCTGCCCTGCGCTGCCGCCGTCGCCGCCATCGTCGCCCCTGCCCTGCGCTGCCGTCGCCGCCGCCGCTGCCGCCCCTGCCCTGCTGCTTAGCCGCCGCCCCTGCCCTGCATTTTTTTAATGTTCATGTATGTATGTATGTTCATGTATGTATGTATATGTTCATGTATGTATGGCACTATATTTTTTTATTATCATGTATGTATGTATGTTTTTTTTCTTAATTTTTTTTATGTTCATGTATGTATGTATATATGTTCATGTATGTATGTATATATGTGTATAAATTGTCTTTAGTTAGTATATTGATTTTTTGAAAACCAGCCAAGATCGATGGCAAAGTTATGAAATTTAGAGCTTTTAACCTTAATTATATGGCAAAGTTGTGGCAAACTTTAGGAAAGTTGTGGCATATACTCTACTCTGCTCAAGATCGATGGATGGATGGATGTATATATATAGAAAATGTTGATATGATGAAAAAAAAATTGTTCATTGAATTTTTATGTTCATAGATTTTTTTTGTCCATGTATGTATGTATGTATAGATGGATGGATTGATGTATATAGAAAATGTTCATATGTAGAGTAAAACACTTATATGAAGTGTCTCCATTAGAACTTTATTAGTGATAATATTCGATGCTCCATTAACTGGGTTATTCGAGATGTATTAGTGATATTATATGATAATATTATATGAAGAGTCCTCGACGATCACCGATGATATTATATGTATTTGTGATATTATATGATGATCTTGCTAAAAAAATTGCCGTTGACTTTTAATCTTATAATCCTGAACACAGGAAATGTCGACGTCGTCTGACGACGATAGGATCCCTCAGTGCCCTTTGTGCTGGGATGACATGGGTATATGCGACCTTTGTCCTCACCTAGAAAACGGTATATCCTTCACCGTCAAGCTAACGGAAGAATTTAGTATTATTACGGTATGTCTAGAGGGCATGTATTTTTTTGTCAATGCTGTATGACGTGTGTTTTTTGCTTTAATTAACCTTTAATCTACTTTTGTACAATTCGACTAGTGCGTTCCCTCCCTTGCAAGATTCGCTGTGTTGGACAAGTTCCATTGCAAAGAGAAGGGTAGTACAGAGCCTAAGATAGCTCACCTAAGAACGGAGCATTACACTTTTGTTGTTAAGGTCCAAAATAACGAAGATCACACATATTTTGGTTGTTCTAATTGGAGTGCATTTTGCAAGGCGTATGGGTTGGATGAGGACATGAACATTACCTTCGATCTTGGTAATGACGATGTTCGTGATAATAATATAGAAATTTGGGTGCATGCGGAGGATGACTTGATTCCAGTTCTACCTCGAGGTGCGTTTGTCAACAGATTTGTTAGGTAATTTATATTGATTATTGAAAAGTATTTGGTACTCATCCCGACTAAATTTCTTTATTTTTTATTATTAGCTTATTTCCATGCTACAAGAACTACCCGACAGATAATAGATCGCACCTACTACAGATAATAGATCGCACCTACTACAGTTATGACTCCGTGCTTACTTGGTTGGAGAAAAATCATGTGATATCATTCATTCATGATGTTGAGTATCATGCTAAATATTACAAGACTGGCAACATTTATCATGGATATATGCCACTAGTGCACAAGTTGAACCATTATAACATCACTTCAGACAACTTTGTAAGATTTTTCTACCATTGCGTCACTAGTCCATCTTTTTCATACATTGTTCTTAAGCAAAACTAGTTTGCTAACTATGTTATTATTTGTAATGTTCTTCAACAGGTACTTCCCCCAGAGACCGTGCCTAAATGGATGTTTCAAAATGGAGATTTTCAAATGGATATCTTACGGCCACTCCCGATTAATTACAATGGTAAATACAGGATATCTCAAAGTGAAGAAACCCTGAAAATCAAAGGATGGAGAAATGCAATACAAGCTTCCACGCTACCACTTGGAGAGGAATACTTGCGCATCCCACAAGTTGGAGATAGGTTGATCTGTGTTCTTCAATTGGGAGATGTCGGAGTTCGCCTTTATTATGCTATTTTAGCTAAGAGAGGAGAGCAGTAGTTAGTACGTTTCAACCTTGTGAGATAACTACAATGATGAGGATCAGAGTTGATTAAGATGATGATGAATTGTTGGATGTTGAATGATGATGAGTTGATTAAGATGATGATGATGAGTTTTTATATGACATATACCGGTACAAATTAGATGGATGCAGTAGACCAAGTTGAATTAGAGGAAAATACGATGTTGCGAATCCGCAGCATCGTATTTTCCTCTAATTAATTCAACTTGGTCTATTGCATCCATCTAATTTGTACTGATGTTGGATGTTGTTCTTCCATAATTTGTACTGATGTTGTATATTAATATGTGTAACCGCGTGAAAATACAATATAAATATAAAAGAAAATGAAAACACAAAATGAAACACGGTCCTTTCCAAAAAAAAACCAGCGCTTACTGGTGCTGACGCATGGCTGCCTTTTAGTCCCGGTTGGTGTTACCAACCGGGACTAAATGTCCTCCTGCCTGAGCGCCCGACAGCGGCCACGTGTAGACCCTTTAGGCCCGGTTCGTAACCCAACCGGGACTAAAAGTGAGGACCTTTAGTCCCGATTGATTTGTCCCGGTTGGAGAACCGGGACTAAAGGCCCTTCAAAACCGGGACCAATGGCCCATTTTCTACTAGTGAGGCACTACACTACACAGGTTGCTAGCTAGGAGGTCGCGGCCGGCGCGCTGAACGAGATAGAGGATTTTTCACTTATCCGCGTGCATGCAAAAACTAAACCGCGTGTCTTGTGCAAATCTACCCATCGAGGACTACGAATTGCCAACATAGGTTAGTTACTCGTCTGTTCACTGGCTTGGCGATTCGCGTAGCGACCAAAACTTGGCCAAACGACTTCAACCAAAAAAAGAATGGCCAAACATCGTGAACGGTCCTAATTACTTGGTCTATTTTTGTTTGACACGGGAAACTACTTGGTCTGGCTCTACTAGAAATGATCCCTCGCTGTTAGCCCTGCCGCTAAGTTCACACACACAAAAAAAAGCCCCGTCGCTTGCAATGCATGCAAGCGCCTAGGTCGTGCAAGACTGACTAGTCCACGCGGCGTGGCCCGCCCAAATTATACGGCTTCGAACCGCGTTACTCGCGATAGTTACCGCCCTTTATAGAAAGACACGTAATGATACAGGCACCGAGTCATTTTTATTTAGTGTAAAAATAATAATTATCTATATCTATACCAATATAAAAAGATCCAAAGGGGTAGATTCAATTAATCTGGACCATCAAACCATGTCAAGTCAATGACCTGAATTGCTTCAAGGAGTGCTCTATATGTTTAGCGTGCAATTAATATCATATCAAATAGGTATCAATATTTGTGTTAATCACATAATTAACATATATCCTACCTAATATAAACATGCAATTTATACGCAATTGATATCCTACCTACTATAAACGAGAAATTAATTTTCTCCCTAATATTAATGTGCATTGAATGTATGCATTTACTAGTTTTCTTAAAAGGACTTGGATCTATTATAAAAGTCCACCAAAAGTATAAAGCATCTCAGACCTAACAAAAACCTACATCGAGGTCAAGTAAAAAAACTACATCGAGGTCCCTACACCATGAAACGAGCACTGTCGCCGCCACAACGAGCAGTCAACGTGCCACTGCCATGGCTCTCATACCAGAGCTAGAATGATCTTGTCAATGATAGACAGGAAGTCTTCGTGCACATGCCCTAAGGATCAATGCACCGTTGTCATAGTCACCATCGTTGCACCCTCGAACGATGATTGATCTGAAGAACCCGATACCAAATCTCGTTGTCGCGTATGCATGACGCGAAACCCTAAGCTCGTCAGCTCAAGGAGCTCACAAGAACCTATGCTAGAGCTCTGTCAAATCCGTCTTCATGGACGAACTTGGAGAGGACCGATGCCCAAAAGACTTACCCGAAGAAAAGGTGTTGCCATCCGGCCGAGCGCTGCCAGTGCGAGGGACTAAAGACCTAACCTATTTACTAGCCGGTGTTGAGGCATCGGGATTCCCCTCCCCATCACAGAGAGGAGGCGAACCCACGGGTTCACCGACGGAGATTGAGGGAAGAAATGCATTTTCTAGTTGCCTTGTGAGAGGGGAACAAAGAGTTATACACCGAGTCATTGGTTCCTAGTTAGAGATCACTCGTAAGTGATGTTTTAATAATAAAAAATGTAATACTTTTTATGGCCTTTCACGATGGAAGAACAAAAAGCTGAACTGACTTTTAATAAAGAAACAATTGCTTAGTGTCGGAAAATAAAAGCTTAGAGCATATACACCAATATCCCGTCAGTTGTATGTATTGGTTGCCATGTAGGAATTTAGTGACGTGGTTTCACAACAAAATAAAAAGGTATTTTAGTGACGTGCAGGAAGGAGAAAAAAACATACTGTTGTATATGTTATATGTAGTTGTGTCTATATATTCCCTAGAGTAATGGTATAAAGGACCATATATCTAAACCAATTTACAAGCGCTGATATTGCACCTGACCCAGATGGCTTTTTGATGAAGCTCTATAAGGAATTTCGGCATGTTGTAACACTTCAGGATCATGAGTTGGTTCTTGATTTCCCGCATTTCCTCAATGAGCAAATCCCGCTGATCATGATGAATGACCTTCTTGGCAGTCAACGCAAGCATATTACAACTATGTGTTAATTGTTGAAGAACATCACTCAATAGATCATCATCACTTTCATCAAAGTTGGCCTTTTAACTGCGTACCTTTGATCCATTTGCCATGAAGCACATGGGTGTCTTGTCATCGTTGTTGGGCACCCTCAAGATAAATCTTAGAGCGGGTTATTAAGCAAGAGTGATTTGAGCCATCCTTGCTTCAGATTCTGAGGACGACGATGAAGCCTTAGCTTTCGAGTCCACATCCTTGTCCAGGTAGGCGTGAGCCTTGTACTTTCCTGTCTATTAAGTCTTTGACTTCGAGTGGCGATTCTTCTTGTGATGCTTCTATTTCTTGTGATTTTTGCAAGATCTATCATTTTTACCAAGTTTATACTTCCTTCTTACTTTCTACTTTAAACGAGGATAGTAGGTTATATAATGCCCTCGTTCCTTGCAATTGAATCAAGTCCTCTTATTCATATCACCTTATGAGAAATTAGAACCCTTCTTGAAAATCATACTTGTTGAAGCGGTTGCCCTTATGGAATATGTTCAATCTCTTCACCTGTAGGTCCAAATCTTTTCTAATTGATTCCTTGTCAATTGTGTCATAACTAGATTCTTCAAGTTCTTAATATTAGGAATCATCTTTCGCTTTTCAAGGTGTGGCCTCTACGTGAGCTGGATCTCAAAGAGTGAAGTTCTTTTTTCTTCCAGGATCATTTCATGAGTGGTGGGTCTTTCAAGACCTTTTGTTGGAGTCAACTCCTTTCAAATCACGTCTTTCTTGAATGACAGCCATGACAAGTTTATCCACTATGAACGAGCTCATTTGTGATGGTTATCAACCTTAAGTACGTGACCTTGACAATTTTCATCACCTTCCCATTTGAAGTAATTGGGTTTGCTTCTAAATCCTTGAAAAGTGTTTTGAATTCGTAAACTTTCCAGATAGTCATCCAAATTTCCTTTGCTAAGTAGAGGGAACTGTATGTCAAATTCTTCATCACAGAGTGAGTTGAAGATGATGTAACATGCTTATGCATCCAGTTGCTTGTTCTTCCTGCTAGCTTCAGAGACTTATAAGTCATTCAGTATGAAAAATCCATCTTGCATCACTCTCCACATCTCAACATCTATTGCTTCAAGGCGTGTCCTCAAATTATGCTTACAAGTTACATGATTAGTACCATAAAAACAGGTCTATGTGAAGAAATCATGTATTCCCAATAGTTGCCATACCTCACCCCCTTGGAGGTTAAACCAAATAGAAGAAAAAAGGATAGATACTGCTCTATTACCAGTTGACTGGAGGGTGTTGAATAGAAGATTATTAAATTTCTACTCTAAGAAAGTCTTTAACTAAAATTAAAAAACTAGAATTGAACAGTACAAGTAAACTTAGAAAACAAAATAGTTCTAGTAAATAGAAACGTCAATACACTAAGGCAAACATGATGACATAGATGCAAAGTAGCCTGGCTATAAAAGTAAGTAGTGAAGAACTAGAGCATAAGTACTTTGAACAGAAATTCAATGTAGGAGATATGCCCTAGAGGCAATAATAATTGTTGTTATTTATCTCCAAGTTTGTAATTAATGCTTATATTCTATGCTATAACTGCTATGGTCCCTGAGCCCTTATATCCAAAAAAGATCAGAGGAAAACCCATGTGCATGTGTGGAAATTATCCATGAAAGGTAAATTTATATTCATGCCTCTAATACTAGCTCAAGTGATGTATGATGGTCATGTTTTCCTGGTCATGGGCACTATGTCAACAACTTTGAGGACACACATGTTAGAAGAACGCTTGTGTTGAATTGACCAGATTAATGTTATGTTGTGAGATATTTTCGTCTCAAGATAATTGCTATAAACACAGAGATAGTTAGTGTTTGCATAATTCCTTAGACCATGAGAGTATCGAGTTCCTTCGTGCTTGCTTCATGAACTTTGGGGTTAGTTAAACGTCATCCGTAACAGGGTGGCTATTACGGCGGCTTTCGGGTTCATAGAAAAGTGTGAAAAGGGACTTGATAGCTCAAGATTGGGCTTTAATCCTACAATGATGGAGATATATTCTTAGGTCACACTTGGTGTTATGGTATTCGTCATCGTCTGGCCAGACATAGTGTGATTCGATCTCAAGGATACCGAACGAGTAACGAGAAAGGGAACAGAACCGATAACGAGCAAACTGTCATAGCGAACAAGTTGTTGATTCACGGCGATGCCACTAAATCTCACCTCGGGTATTTGTAACATATCACAAAGCAACAGGAACAACATTCGGTAACTAGAGATTCGCTCGAATATTTTTTCGTGTGGGTATAGGGATCAATATTGAAGTCCTGGGTTCCGCTATTTATCACTGATCGGAAAATATTCTAGTCATGTCTATACTTCATCGAACCTACATGGTCACACACTTAAGGGTCATTTATCTGCTAAGTACTCCCTCCGTCCGAAAAAGCATGTCCAACCATAGTTCAAATTTTCTTTTTTCAAAAAACCCCCTGGGCTTTTAAATCCGTTGCAATCAGGCCCTTCTTCTTCCCCGTGAGACGCCGCCGCGAGCCGCCGTCGCGAGGCTCCGTCAGGTCCAGCGCCGCCCACCACGTGCGCCTCCCAACTACGCCGCCACCGCCCTACTGCGCCGCTGCCCTCAACCACCGCCTCCCACTTGCGCAGCTCAACCACCGCCGCCCCACCTCGGCCACTGCCGCCCCATCTCGGCCACCGCCGCCCCACCTCGCCCACCGCTGCCCACAGCTTGACCACCTCGCCGAGCAGACCAGGAACTCCGCCTCGCCGAGAGCTACAACATCCTCGAGCCACGCTTGCTGGGAAGCAGTGGATCGATGGAATCGACCCTGTCTCCACCCACTCCGGCTGCCGCTTCCCCACACGAGGTCGATGCCATCGCGCCTCCCCTGTATTCCCCGAGCCGTTCAAAAGAATCAGGGTGATATTCCGGTCCTCCAGGCCATCTTCCCCCTCTCGATCGCTTGCTATTTTGCCTGGTCGTCGTGGTCCCCCGCTCGCCACCGCCGGAGCTCGTCACGTGGCTCCTCCGGTGAACAAAAACCAGCGTCGCCGGCACCCAAGTGTCTCCCACGCTCGGGCGCTTGTATGCCCACGCTCCACGCTCGCCGGTGGAGCTTGTGCTGCTGCTGCCTGCCTTTGTGTTGCTCGCTGCTGCTGCTTGCCTTTGTTCTCTGAAGAAGGGAAATTCAGTTCTCTGAAGAAGGTAAAATCAGGGTGTTTAATTCAGTCACTTTATTGCTCAACTGTGTCACATTTTGACATTCATTTTAATTCAATATATGCAGTCAATATATGCTCAACAGTGAATATATGCAGTCAATATATAGTCACTGTACCTTTGAACATATGTGTATATACAATGAATATACAGTCAATATCTGAGATTGATAAAGTTGCATATATTTTCAGTGTTGTACATTCAGAGAACTGAAAATTTTGGGTACATTCAGAGAACAAGGATCTCTTTTGCTTTTGAGTAATTATGGGAGAACTGAGATTGGTACATATAGGAGAAAAAGCATAAAATCAGAAGTTGTCAATAATTTAGAAATGGGTAAAATCAGCAGGAGAAAAAGCTTAAACAGAAAAAGCTGAATATTGTCTGAAACATAAGTGTTGTGCCAATCTTTAAGATAAGTGTTGTGCCAATCTGCATCTTGCAGCTAAAGATAAGTGTTGTGCCAATCTTTAAGATAAGATAGTGCTGCACTTGGTTGATGATTTGTGCTGATACTTTCTGCTGATGCAAGCACTAATTAAATCCAAAGAACAAAAGAAAGGGGAAAATCTGAAAAAAGACCTAAGATACTTTCTCAAGCAGATGATACTTTCTCAAGCGTTGTGCATTTCAATCAGACTTGAGATGCAAAACTGAAGCTTCAAAAATTCAGTGAGTAGTTAGTTTCTTTTGTCTACTCCAATGATAAAAAAAATCAGTGAGTAGTTAGTTTCTTTTGTCTGCTCCAATGATTAAAAAAATTCAGTGAGTAGTTAGTTTCTTTTGTCTACTCCAATGATTAAAAAAATTCAGTGAGTAGTTAGTTTCTTGAAAATGGTGCCATGGCACCCATTTCTTGAAATTGTGCCATGGCAGCCATTTCTTTTGTATACTCCTATGATTATATGCTAACCATTCATCTTTTGTATATTCTTGTTATGAGTACAGATAGGAGCACGCAACTATGGATTTGAACTTGATGCCGGAAGAGGAGGATGAAGCTCAACAAGGTGACCCTATTGATTTGAACTTGATGCTGGAAGAGGGGGATGAAGCTCAACAAGGTGACCCTATTGATTTGAACTTGATGCTGGAAGAGGGGGATGAAGCTCAACAAGGTGACCCTATTGATTTGAATTTGATGCCGGAAGAGGAGGATGAAGCTCAACAAGGTGATCCTATGGATTTGAACTTGATGCCGGAAGAGGGGGATGAAGCTCAACAAGGTGACATTATGGATTTGAACTTGATGCTGGAAGAGGAGGATGAAGCTCAACAAGGTGACTCTATGGATTTGAACTTGATGTGTGAAGAGGGGGATGAAGCTCAACAAGGTGACCCTATTGATTTGAACTTGATGCTGGAAGAGGAGGATGAAGCTCAACAAGATCTTGAATTGAATTGGATTCCTGAGGAAGAGGCTCAAGCAGATGCAGGAGAGGAAGAAGCTCAAGAGGCTCAAGAAGATGAAGAAGCTGATGCACAAGGTAAACCAAAAAGGAAAGAATTGTCGGACAAGGAGAGGTTTGGTGTATACTTTGCTTTGCGGGTAATCGAGCTCAAAGATGGGGAGGTTCACTTGTATGACAAGGTGCTAATTGCAAGTATGTTGGATGTTCAACTGCGAACAGTTACAAGAATATGGAATATAGCCAAAGAACAACTTGACTTAGGCCAAGAAGTTGATGTTTCTAGTAAGAAGAAAGGGAATAGTGGCAGGAAGAGGAAAGAGCTAGATTTGTCGAGAACAGCTACAGTCCCGTTGAACAGAAGAAGAACGATTAGAACTCTTGCAAGGTGTTTGGGTGTTCCCCGCTCGACGCTACACGATAGGTTTCAATTGAAAAAGCGGAAACGCATCACGAACACCGTCAAGCCCTCTCTCAAGCCAGAAAACAAGATCGCGAGGCTCAAGTTCTGCGTATCCATGACGGATGAGCACTCGATGTCAACCCCTTATCCTAGCTTCAAATCAATGAACAACATGGTCCACATTGGCGAGAAATGGTATGACATGACCAGAGTAAAAAATAGTTACTATGTACTGCCTGAAGAACCTGAACCTGAGCGCACCGTGCCGAACGCTAACAACATTGGGAAGGTCATGTTCTTGACCGCCGTGGCAAAGCCCCGATATAGTGATGAAGGGGAGATGACGTTCGATGGAAAGATTGGCACTTGGACGTTTGTTGTTGAGACAGAGGCACAACGAACGAGTCAAAACAGAGACATGGGAACAATGGAGCTGAAATCATTGAAAGTAACCAGACCTGTATGCCGAAATTACCTGATCAATAAAGTCATTCCGGCTATCCAAGACAAGTGGCCCGACGATGATGAGGGCACAACAATATTCATTCAACAGGACAATGCTAGACCGCATGTCCCCCCTAACGATCCAGAGTTTAGAGAAGCTGTGGATCAAACAGATCTAGACATTCAATTGCTCCAACAACCACCAAACAGCCCCGAGTTCAATGTTTTAGACCTGCGCTTCCACTGTTCTCTCCAATCCCTAACCGATTGCAGAGCGCCTCTGAATATCCGAGAACTGGTACAAGGTGTAGAGGAGGAGTTTGAGAACTATGATGCACATAAGCTGTTCAAAAGCTTCATCACACTCCAAGCAGTCATGGTTGAAGTCATGAAAGATCAAGGAGGAAACAACTACAAGATGCCCCATTTGCACAAAGATCGCCTACAGAATGGCGGAGAGGAAATAATCGGTGTGTATTGCAATCCCGAGCTAATCGCTGACACAAAGGCCATCATAGAACAATGGGTATAGACTAAGAAAAAGGAAGAGAGTCGATAGAGAAATGAAAAGAAAGGATAGGAATTTGTGTCATGTGTCATGTGTATGTCGTGTATGTCATGTGTGATATGTATGTCTTGTGTCATGTGTTCAATGAGAAAAGATTGGAGTATGTCATGTGATTTGTTTGAATTTATTTGAATTATTTGGATTTATTTGGATTTATTTGAATTATTTGGATTTATTTGAATTATTTGGATTTATTTGAATTATTTGGATTTATAAATCTTATGACAAGATATAAATAATATCTTCATTAATGGTCATTACTAGATGTACAAGGTCATTACAAGGGTCATTACAAGATTCTTCTTCTTTCTTCTTCTTGTTTTTCTTGTTGTTCTTCTTCTTCTTCTTTCTTGTTCTTCTTCTTGTTCTTCTTTCTTCTTCTTCTTCTTCTTCTTCTTCTTCTTCTTCTTCTTCTTCTTCTTTCTTTCTTCTTCTTCTTCTTTCTTTCTTCTTCTTCTTCTTCTTCTTCTTCGGACGGAGGGAGTAAATTCAAAGAAAGTCTTATGATAAGATGTTAAGACAAAACACCAGTTGAGAGAAATAATATCTTCATTAATATTGGAGTAGTCATTACAAGATGTACAAGATCATTACAAGATCATTACAATATGTTATTTTTCCCTCAAATCAATACTCAGACTTTGAGAGACAAAACTGAAAGGTACAGTGAGCCGAGCAGAACAAAACTGAAATTTTTACCTCAAAGGTGATAGCCTCTTTTCCTCTATGTGTCTTCTTACTCAAATATGACAGGGTGTGAACTGCAGTACTGTTTTTGCTGTCAGTTGACATAAATCACTATACAGCAGTAGATCTTTGGGTCATTCAGTTGAGAGCTGATATCAGTCACATTGAGAATACTCCTTTGTTGACAGGGTTATTTGGATAACATGAACAGAGCAGTGACATCTGCAGATAATTGTGAAGAGTAACTTGAGCTCAGCTTCTGGTACGTGCTTCTTTGTATAGGTGTGGCCTCTTTGTTTCTTTCTTTCCTGTCTTTGTGCGTGTGTGTGACAACTGACATCTTTGTTGTTTACAGTTTGCGTAGGTGAATGGAACATTATACCTCTTCAAAGTTCTCCAGCCTTGCAGTCTTTGGTCGAAGCATGGTTCTGAAAGCATTTCCGTTTCCTATATCATGAAGCACATTTCATTCAGTCGATCGAGACGTGAACTGAGCTATGAGCTGGTGCGTCGTGAGGCCCTTGATGCAGGCGCAGAACAAAAATTGCCTTCTTGTTTGCTGTTTCTAATCTGTATGTGATAACAGACACAAGCTCATCTAAGCTTTCTAAAACTGCAGAACAGAGTAGCATTATCTGAAATTCAGGCAGACAAACAAATGTATCACCATCCATCTTCAGGAATATGCAAATCAGCGCATATTCCCATCTGGTCTTTCTAAGATGATCAGGAATGTACATACAAACAAATTTATCATCATCCATCTTCAGGAATATGCAAATCAGGAAAGCTGGAGAGATGGCCTTCTGGTTGAATGTCAGTAAGTTCACCAGAGTAGCATTATCAGAATTTTGCTTTGAGTAAGATGATCGAACCATCTTCAGGAATGTAAGAGTATTTGCAAATCACAGAAGAACAAACCTATGCCACACATACTCCTCTGCAGGATGCAAGGCAAGTGCTGAATCTTCAGGATGTTGGTGAGCAGACACAAGACGGAGACAAGCTGCAGCGGCGGCGGCGAGGGAACCTTGTAGTCGAGGAGCATCTGTGGCATCTTCTGCATCAGCAAACCATACCAAAGTAACCAGACATCGATCGAGGAGAGCTGGACACGGCAGATCGCGGGGAGGAAGGGAGGGGAACGGGGGGCTTGTTACCTCTCGACGGCGATGCAGTCGACCTTGTGGCCCTTGCGCTTGGTGCGCATCTCGCCGCGGGGCGGGTCATAGGTCCAGTCCTCGCCGGCGAGGAGCACCTCCTTGCGGAGCCGCGCGCGCTGCCGGCCATTGATCCCGAGCGGCTTCCACGCCCCCAGCTCCCAGGACGACCACGGGGCAGTGGCTGGAGCAATTCGAGGGGCTCAGGGAAGCCCCGCCGGCGGAGACGGCAAATCCCTAGCTTTGAAGAAAAGGGGATCCCTTCCCTCTTGAGCTCCTGGTGCGGACGAAGAGAAGAGGCGAGACGAGGGGGAGAAGGTGGCCGGCAGTCGGCGAGGCGACGAAGACAGCGGCGAGCCGACGGAGGAAGCGGCCGGCGCGTGACGAGGCGACGGAGGAAACGGCCGGCGCGTGGCGAGGTGACCGAGCATGAGCGGTGGGCTGCAACGTTTGTCAGTAGAAAGGTAAGGTGTTTTTCATAAAATTTCGGCGGGGACATGCTTTTTCGGACGGAGGGAGTAATATACAGGGAGTCCAAGAAATTGTTGCCGGAAAAGTTTCGGAGATGACATAAGAGTTTTCACTAGTGGAGAAATGGCTAGCCACAACTCCTGTTGGTGGCGCACCATTTTCACACAATGCCAACACTATTTTTTTCAAATAGTGATGGCGTCTGCTAAATTGGTATGCCAGTTGTAAACGGTCATTGCTGGCGTGGCTATTTCTGGATATGCCAGGATTCTGTTGGCCCACCTGTACTCATTGTTTGTAAGATAGTGGTGGCATTGCATTTCTGTGCACGCCGTAGCTAATTAATTAGTGCTGGCGTGCCAAGTTATTTTACGCTGGACATAATATTTTCATTTAAACTAGTATTTTAAGTATTTAAAGATTATATGTACTGGTTAGAAAATAACAAACATTTTATTTTAAGTATTTTGACATCATTATTGCTACGAGTTTTAATTTTGAGTATTTAATTATGTTTAGTCTTTCATTAAACTTCACATTAGTCTTTTTTTATTTGGGCTGTTATTAGCTATGGTGTTGCATTTTAGGCCCACGCCAGCAACGGCCCACCTGAGTCAACTCCCACACCTTAGTGAAAGACCTAGTTGCCGCCCTTTCATTTCAACTCCCCCTCGACCATCTGCCACCCGTCGCAGCCCCGTCGCCGCCCGTCGCACCCCTACGCCGCCTAGCATGGTTCAATCCTCTCCTTCCCCTCCCGTTGCATCTCCTTCGTCCACGCATAATCCATATGTGGGATTCATCTATAAGTTGATTTAGGATTGCTTTATGTAGAAATTTGAGTATATATATAATGGATTGCTTTGTGTGATGTAAAATCGAAATTTGATTCCATGGATTGCTTTGTGTAGAAACTTTAGTGATAATCCGATGTAAAATCCGATTTTAATAGTGTATTTTGAGTAGAAATATTTTGAGTGTCTAGAATATTAATGAATCAAGTTCAACTTAATTTGGTAGTGTAGTCTGGAATGCCAGAGGAATAAATATAATGATTCATGTTCAACTTGTGTCGGTTCACTAGTCTAGAATCATATTATATAGTTGCTTTTCAATATGTTTTATGTAGATTGGTGCAACCACCACAATGTTGAGTGTGCAAGTCAAGGTGCGCAACCAGCCTTGCAACTGCCACATTGTTCGGCATTTACTTCCAGCCGTGTATATAGTTGCCACATTGTTCCTGCAGCGGTAAGAAATTATATGAACCTTCTAATAGTTTGTTCTTTTGTTTTTGTTTCTATTTCCACGAATGCATTGTGTGTGTGTGTGTGTGTTTGTTTTTGGTTTTCTTACACAGATCGTCCCTTGCAATGTGAGATTGGATTTCAATGAGCTCATTACTGGAGACACTATCATCTTCGACTCTCCCGAGGGCCCCCACGCTATGGAGGTCAATAAAGGACGGAACATAACGCAGATTGGAGGAGATGAACGGGATCGTTTCATCGCCCGCATGCATCTGACTGGGGGTGAATTGAGCAGCTCTGCCTTCAGAAGACAAACTCCAAGGCTGTAACACCCCAAAAATTTAATCATGTTTTATTAATTAAAATTTTGCCAGGAATATTTATTTTCTATTTTTTTTGATTTCCTGTTGATTTCAGAACCACTCTTTTTCTCTGAATCACAAATTTTTTCTCTCCCAGTTGAAACTCTGAAATAATATGGTGGAACTTGAATACTTTATTAAATAATTTCATTTCAATTAGTAAAACCAGTGGAATTAATTTTATAATAAAACTTGCCAAGTTTTAATCCCTTTTAATAGCATTTTCACTCTTTTAAAGGTCTCCATTACACTACAACCCTTTTATATATTCATTTAAAAATTCCACAAAAATTTGTAGATGGCATGTGATGTCCCTGGATCACTTTTATGCAAAAACCCAGCTTGGTGTTTTGTAAAATTTGAGCAAACCATCCACATTTGTATTCTGGTCCAGTTTTGTGATTTGTACTGCAACCCTATTTTATTTTGCTCTAGTGATCTTGGGATTTTTCCTGCTTGTTGTCCACCCTACCAAACCCTTAAATACATGAGAACAGCCTCATTAGGATATTTTGAGCTCATGAAATAATGCCCCATAGTTTCTGTCCAGAAACAGAGTTTTGCAAAACTTGCACTAGCAAGTTTTTGCTTTTGCCAAACTAATCCTACCATACTAGTGTGCATCTAAGGATACCTCAACCTGGAAATTTTGGTGGCCAGAACAGATCCCTAGATGCCCATGACATTTTGTCGAGCACCTGTAGTGCATGTCCAGATTTGGCATGGTTCTATATTTGCATTGTGAACTTGCTCCTCTGGCAAAACCAGCTTGTCCAATAGACCTAAACCACACTCACTAATGAACCTGTTAAGCTGCATAATCATCAAAGCACTTTTAGCCACTCTGGCATTCCGTCGAACAGGCAGTGGGCATGCCCGGAGCGCGAGCAGAGCGCGCGTTTTGCACGTGCTCGCGCCCGAGCCGACACGTCCCTGGATAGCTCTCCCCGAGCTCGTCTTGATCCTCATCCACTCGCCGCGTCACGCCAGAAGCCCCGACCAGCCTCCCCCACGAGCACTGCAGCACCCTCGCCACGCCCGCAAGCCGCCACTGCCGCAGCCAGCTGAACCTGCCATGGTCGGCGCCGTCCGGCCACTCCCCAGGCGCCAGCTGCCCCCTTCTGCAGCCCCCGCTCGTCCTCTAGTCCCTGGCGTGCCTCAGAGCCCCGCCACGTCGCCCCCTGCAACAGCGGCGACGAACCGCCATAGCCGCCGCCGTTCTTATCTTCGGAGCCCGCGAAACCGACCTTCCGGCGCTATAAAAAGGACCCCTCGCGAGCTCTAGGACACTCAAGCCGCCCCAAGCCACCCCATTTTAACCCCGAGGCAACCAGATGACCGGAGGAGCCCGTCTTCCCCATCTCCGGCCGAGCCACACGCCGCCTCGGTTCGGTCAGATTCGAGCAAGCCAGCTCCTCCCCCGAGCCAGTAGCTTGGAAGTTAGTTTCCTATGCTCCCACGATGTTGTTCCCACCTCCAATTTGCTTCGGGACCAAGCGCGCGTGAACCCCCTCTTTTGCCCGTCGCCGCCGTCCGCTGGAGTCGGTACTGCCGGTGACTCCGCCCAACCCCGTGGCTGTGAAGACTACCAGGAGGACCCTCAGAGCCTTCTGGATCCATTCCCGCCCCCGGGGACTCGGGAGGACCGCCATTCGTCGGCAGCGCTCGCCGGAGCTCGCCTCTGCTTCCTGGACAGGAAAGCGGGAGGGAGGAGACGAACCCGACAGGTGGTCCCCACCTGTCGGTGAGCCAGCCTTTGCCTCCAGTGGCGCAGCCCCGCCGAACCGTTTCCCCCTGGAGAAAGCGTATTCCTGTAAGTACGCGACTATTCTCAGAAGACGTATTCAACTCGAACCGTTTTCCTTTTTTCTGATTTATTAAAAACAGAGTTTGACTCCTCTTTGACTGGTCATAACTTTTAAAATAAAACGACAATTGATTTAATTATTTTTCCTACCTCTCTCAAATTTCACCTAGTTTATTTTAGGATTTATTTGAAAAATAATTAAGACAACTTTTTGTACTGTTTTTAATTTGCGTGTTGATTCAAATATTTTCAAAATAGGATTTGGGAGGAGAAGAAAACTTTCAAAAGTTTTGGAGTGCACCCTACATCTCTACACATGGAAGGCAAGCATTCTGAACCTTGGTATAATATTTTTTGTGTGATGTTTGGTGTGACGAATAAAACTACAACACTAAGTTGACATGAAGTGCGCGTTATTTCATGTGAAGGTGTGATCATGCTTGCAAATGCATGATGAGGATTTCTTGCTAATGAACTTGAGATGGTTGTGGCAGTAGTCATCACCTTGTGCCACTCATGCCTACCGGAAGGAATCCGGGATAAGCCTCTGTCTCGAGTTGACACGAGCTTGGTGCTGACATCTCGTTGGAACGAGAATGGTCAGTGAGGCATGATGGAGTATGATGAGTGGTGATTCTGTCATATATTGTGAAAAATATTTGTTGTGCTAATCATGCAGGGAACACTTAAACCTCCTGAGTCGACCATAGATCGAGTCTTGTTCCAGTAACCCCCATACTTGTTTCGTACTACCACTTGTCCCTATCGCAGGTAGGGTACGGTTCAGTAAGTTGTCAACCCCTTTCTTGGCACACACCGTACAGAGAGGCCACAGTGGAAGATACCGAAGGCATCTGGTAGGCATGCCACTTGGTCCGGGGGCATGGGTGTTTCCGGTTGGGACCGAGAGGGGGGCACCCCTTAGTAGCGCCCGGTATAAATGTGATCCCATGCTAATCGAGGTTGTAGCCTCCCCACTTAGAGTTTTGCTTAACGAGTGTCGTGGGTGATTCCAGGCACCGGTAAGTTAAGCTAGTGTGTGCGGGTCAGGTGTGTTTTCAATTCAAAGACCGTAAGCGGAATTAGTCCCGGTGGACTAAAGGAATTCGTTACTCGTGGGTAAAGAGTACACCCTCTGCAGAGTTTCCATCTATTCGAATACCCGTGTCCGCGATTAAGGACTACAGTCTGGGATGGGTCGAGTGTCGGTCTTAGTGTCGGTCTTCGGAGGAAAACTTCTAAACCAGAATATTGATCATGACGTGTGACGAATGATGATTGTGATTGTTATTATTATGGATTAACCATTTATATTGTTGAATTGTTGAGTATCCCTGGGATGGTTCTACCTCCTGAATACTCATTGTGATTATTATTATATAAGCCCTTTATGTGGCGTCGCACAGACGCCCGACTGTGGCATGCTGATTATTTATTTTTCCTTATAAGCCCTTTATGTGGCGTCGCACAGACGCCCGACTGTGGCATGCTGATTATTTATTTTTCCTTATAAGCCCTTTATGTGGCGTCGCTCAGACACCCGACTGTGGCATGCTGGTTATTTATTTTCCTTATAAGCCCTTTATGTGGCGTCGCACAGACGCCCGACTGCAGCACGTATGTTATTATCATTCTTTATAAGCCCTTTATGTGGTGTCGCTCAGACGCCCGACTGTGGCATGTGTTATATTTTTTCCCTTCGAGGCGTTGCTTCAGACACCCGATCGGATTATTTTCATTCCCTGATTGGATTATATTATTTTATTCCCTGTTTGCTTACTCATTTTAACATGAATGACCTGCTTGCTTGCATCATGAATTTTATTTGGTGACTGACTAAGTGATCGTGGATTATTTCAGTGCATGATTATCACCTGCTATATTATACCTGTGTTCATGATGTTTGCGAGTACATTCAAAGTACTCACTGGCTTGTCCCTGGCTATTGTCTTGGCCAGATTTCTTGCTTGGAGAGGAGCGCAATGACGACAGTCACGGAACCTAGGCAACGAAGATAGCAGCCACGCGAAGATAGGAGTTATCCAGGTCAGCTGTTCCTGTTGGAAATGGAGTCCCATAGACGTTGATGATCCGCAAACCGCTTCTGCCATCAACCACTAGAAACTTTTGTTGTACTCATAGACCACAATGGTGTTGTACTTCAGATTTTGTATTTTTCTTGGAATTTCTGTATGATGAATGTGCCTCACCAGCTAACAGTAATCCTGGGGTTGGTGAGCACAAGGACCATTTGCTGAGAAATTAATATCCTGGAAAACCGGTCCTGACAAAGGCTGGCTGTTATCTATCTCAACTATGAGGAAGAAGATGATGACCCACTTGATGACGCACTCTTTGCCCAAAGAATGAACAGGATGAGCGAGGATGAACAGACACGCTCTGGGAAAAATTTCCGCCACGTGATGCCTACGTCGGGATGCCATTCGTGACCCGCCTCACACGGACGATGGTTAACCACCATATCATGGTATGTTACTTATTAGTGTAGTAATTTGATGATATGCTCAGTGTGTAGAATTTGATGATATGCTTAGTGTGCTAATATGCTTATAGTATAGTAATGTGATATGCTTAGTATATTAATGTGATGATACACTTATAGTATAGTAATGTTATATGCTTTAGTAATGTGATGTATTGATTGTATATAGTGTAGTAATGTGTGATTAAATGCTTAATTAGTGTAGAATTTGATGATATGCTTAGTGTGCTAATATGCTTATAGTATAGTAATGTCATATGCTTAGTATATTAATGTGATGATATACTTATAGTATAGTAATGTGATATGCTTTAGTAATGTGATATATTGATTATAGTGTAGTAATGTGTGATGATATGCTTAGTCTAGAATTTGATGATATGCTTAGTGTAGAATTTGATGATATGCTTAGTATATTAATGTGATGATATGCTTATAGTGTAGTAATGTGACATGATCATATCGTATTTTTCTCAGAAATTACCTAAGAGGCTATGTGTGAGCTGTGTCATCGAGCCGGATGAAGCAGGCATTGCTGGACTACGCCTTACCACAAGGGGCTCCGTCACCACCTGTGCTTACGCAGTGGACACGGACGGTCGCACTATCTTCAGTGCGGCTGGGTGGAGCAACTTCCTCGCTGGCAAGAATCTTCGGGTTGGACATGCCATCTTAGTCACTATCAAGAACAACCCATGCCATGACTTGTGGATGATGATCGTCATCGACCTCCTTTAGCCATGTTAATTAGTTTGCTCGTGCGAAATGAACTCCTTATTAACTATGATATATCTAATTTGCTCGTGTTTGTGAGGATTGTCGTTTACTAAATAGATACTTGTTAGCTCTAGCTAGTACTGCTTGTGAGATTGTCACTTATTATTAACTGGAATGCATTGTTCTATTAGTCTAGTTTAAGGCGTGCAATGGTAAATGCTAAATGTTATGTGCTGGAACGATTTTTTTAGCTGCACGAAATGTTCCTGGCGTGCAATGTAGATTGAAGTCGCTAGGTGAGCTATTATAGTGGTGGTGTTGTCGACGTAGCACGCCATCAGCACAAAGAATACCGCTAAAGTGGGACCCAACGCCACCATTATTTTTTAACAATGGTGCCATATTGGTGGCGTCGGGCTACCACGCCAGCAAAGCCTTTTTTGCCGCGCCATAGCTAAGATTTTCTGCACTAGTCTTTAGACAGAAAACCGGAAATGCTCGAACGCATTTTAGGAGGTGCCGACAATGTTCTGGACTTTCTAGAATTTTTTCGGATTAGACAGACATTGAAATATTTTATGAAAAGTTGTCATGAATAGTAGTGTGAATAGTGGTAACATCACTGGGGTACAACCCCTTGTGATATCTGATGACCCCCAAGTATAGGGGATCAATCGTAGTCCTTCCGATAAGTAAGAGTGTCGAACCCAACGAGGAGCAGAAGGAAGTGACAAGCGGTTTTCAGTAAGGTAATTTATGCAAGAACTGAAATTGTAGGTAACAGATAGTTTGATTGCAAGGTAATTGGTAACGAGCAAGTAACAGTAATTGTATATAAGGTGCATCAAGGTAGCCCAATCCTTTTGTGGCAAAGGACATGCCAGAACAATCTCTAGTAATAGGCAAAGTGTTCTTGAGGGTACACGGGAATTTCGTCTAGTCACTTTTATCATGTTGATTTGATTCGTGTTCGCTACTTTGATAATTTGATATGTGGGTGGACCGGTGCTTGGGTGTTATTCTTACTTGAACAACCTCCCACTTATGATTAACCCCCTCGCAAGCATCTGCAACTATGAGAAAAGTATTATCATAAAATCTAACCATAGCATTAAACGTTTGGATCCAAATCAGCCCCTTACGAAGTAGCGCATAAACTAGGGTTTAAGCTTCTGTCACTCTAGCAACCCATCATCTAATAACTACTCCACAATGCATTCTCTTAGGCCCATGAATGGTGAAGTGTCATGTAGTCGACGTTCACATGACACCACTAAGGGAATCACAACATACATATCATCAAAATATCGTACACATATCAAATTCACATGATTACTTGCAACATGACTTCTCCCGTTACCTCAAGAACAAAGGTAAATACTCACAAATAATAAACATGCTCAAGACCAGAGGGGTATTGAATAGCATAATGGATCTGAACATGTAATCTTTCACCAAATAAACCATATAGTAATCAACTACGCAAGGTAATCAACACTACTAGTCACCCACAGGTACCAATCTGAGGTTCCGGTACAAAGATTGAACACAAGAGATGAACTAGGGTTTGAGAGGAGATGGTGCTGTTGAAGATGTTGATGAAGATTGGCCTCCCAAAGATGATAGGGGTGTTGGTGATGACGATGGCTTCGATTTCCCCCTCCGGGAGGGAAGTTCCCCCGGCGGAATCGCTCCGCCAGAGGGCAAAAGTGCTCCTGCCCAAGTTCTGCCTCGAGGCGGCGGCGCTTCGTCCCGAAAGTCATCCTCTTATTTTTTCTAGGTTAAAAGTGAATTTATACCAGAATATGGGAACCGGAGGTGGGCCGAGGAGGGCACAACCCACCAGGGTGGCCCCCTCCGGTAGTTCTTTGCTCCAGTATTTTTTATTTATTCCAAAAATAATCTCCGTAAAGTTTCAGCTTCATTGGAGTTGTGTAGAATAGGTATCTCTGATGTGCTTTTCTCCGGTCCAGAATTCCAGCTGCCGGTATTCTCCCTCTTTGTGTAAACCTTACATATTATGAGAGAAAAGGCATTAGAATCACTCCCTAAAGCATTATTATTCAACAAAACATAATAAATAACAGTAGGAAATCATGATGTAAAATGGACGTATCAACTCCCCCAAGCTTAGACCTCGCTTGTCCTCAAGCGAAAAGCCGAAATTGAAAAGCATGTCCACATGGTTTGAGAGAGAGGTGTTGATAAAAACAAAATACGGACATAATAGCATCATGCTTATTATAATAACAGCAACAAACTCTAACATAAAACGTATTCATAAACTTTTATCATATAACTTCTCATGAACAAGTAACAATTCATCACAACATAGAAGTATGAAGCATAAACCTTATTGAAAACCAACAAACTATGTTCTCAGTCAACTTTGCAACTACAATTCATCATATTTTCAGGAAGGGTCTCGTGTCGGAGCCTTTTGGCAAGTCCACATACTCAACCATCATTTAGTCTTCTATGATTGCTAACACTCACAGCGTACCCATGAGCAAAAAGTTTCAACCGGACACATAGAAAGAGAGGGGCTTATAGTTTCGCCTCCCAACGTACTCACCTCAAGGGTGATGTCAACAATAATAACTCATGCCCACCCATATCCAACTGGATATATGTGCCTAGATCTTTCCTCAACACATGATGCTTGCAAAAGGAAAAAGTAAAAAGATATAGGGAAGAATACTTTGACTCTTGCATAAAAGTAAATACATAAAAGTAAAAGATAGTCCCTTCACAGAGGGAAGCAGAGGTTGTCATGTGCTTTTTGGTTTGTATGCCTAATCCCTTAATGTAAAATAACGTCACGCTATATTTCCCCCTATGATAGCATCCTTTATTATGCAGTCCGTCGCTTTTATTACTTTGCCATCATAAGTTCGTATAGCGCTCAATTTTCTCTTAAACTAATTGATCAAAACACTTTTAGAAGCAATTTTTATTGCCTTATTGCACCGATGAAAACTTACTTGAAGGATCTAACTCGATCCGTAGGTAGGTATGGTGGACACTCAAAGAATGAATTTGGGTTTGGGTTTTTGGATGCACAAGTAGTATCTCTACTTAGTGCGGAATTTTTGGCTAGCAAAGGTATTGAGCAAGCACCACATGTTGAAGGATCTATGACAATATAACTTCTATTTGGATATGAACAAACATAAATCATTACGTTGTCTTCCTTGTCCAACGTCAACAATTTTGATAATATTTGATGGGGGCTCACAATCATAAAAGATGTCCAAGATAGTGTATTTGCATGTGAATCTTCTCTTCCCTTATTAATTCTTTCATGAATTGCATCATTGACCAATGCTATGTTTGTCAATCTCCAATAAATTTTACTACTTATACTTTCCTTTATGTGATGTCATTACTCACCATAAGATTAGCATATGATTCTTTTCATTTATTTCTCTTTCCTTTATTTTGATTGCAACAAGAAAGTAGAGAGGCAAAAACTCAAACTAAACTTTATTATATAACTCTCACTCGATTACATAGATAGATAGGAGAGGCAAAAACTCAAAAAAAAATTGCGGATTTTTCGGAGTCCGTTTACTTACCGTATCCCGTACCTCCTATTTTTCAGAATTCTGGAGTGTGTCGGAAGGTTTCTTTTATGTGTTCCTCTGGTGTCATGGTTTGGATAACATTGCTTTCAACGTTAAAAGGCGTACCTGAGATATCGTGCTTAATTCTTTGTCCATTGACCACCTTCGGGTTAGTACCTTCGGCGTTATTAATCTTGATAGCTCCAGAACGATAAACCTCTTCGATAATATAAGGTCCTTCCCATTTGGTGAGAAGCTTTCCTGCAAAAAATCTTAAACGAGAGTTGAACAAAAGAACATAGTCTCCTATTTTGAATTCCCGCTTTTGGATTCTTTTGTCATGCCATCTTTTTACTTTTTCTTTAAATAGTTTGGCATTTTCATAGGCTTGGGTTCTCCATTCATCAAGTGAGCTAATATCAAATAGCCTCTTCTCACCGGCATGTTTGAAATCATAGTTAAGTTCTTTAATTGCCCAAAATGCTTTATGTTCTAATTCTAGAGGCAAATGACAAGCTTTTCCATATACCATTTTGTATGGAGACATACCCATAGGATTTTTATAAGCTGTTCTATAGGCCCAAAGTGCATCATCTAATTTCTTAGACCAATACTTACGAGACCTATTGACAGTTTTTTGTAATATTAATTTTATTTCTCTATTGCTAAGTTCTACTTGACCACTAGATTGAGGATGATAGGGTGATGCAATTCTATGGTTAACATCATATTTAGCAAGCATCTTACGGAAAGCACCATGAATAAAGTGTGAATCACCATCAGTCATTAAATATCTAGGGACTCCAAACCTCGGGAATATAACCTCTTTAAGCATTTTAATGGAGGTGTGGTGATCAGCACTACTAGTTGGAATAGCTTCTACCCACTTAGTTGTAGGGTAACGCAGCAGAAAACAATTTTTTTTGACCTACGCACCAGCCCAGGACCACTATGGAGACTGCATACAAGGTTTGATCTTTTTCGTTACCGACTCGTAGCGCAGCGGAAGTAGAGTCGATGACGATCGGCGGTGCAGATCCACGCAGCTAGGATTTACAACCTCCCAACCACGAGGATGTAGTCCCTCGCCTGCCCCACGGACAGCCCTCCGGGAGGCGGTCGGACAGTCCCTCGGACGGTGTCGCGGACAGCCCTTCGGGAGGACCCATAGAACTCGGACCGTCGCTCAGACAGCCCTTCGGGAGGCACTCTCGAACAGCCCCTTGGGAACAAAGATCGAAACTACGACCTCTCTACAGAGTTGCACACATACGGTTTCATCTATCCGGCAGGGCTTCGCCGTCCAGAACTAGTTCCCACCGGAACCCAGACGGCTTTCGGCTCTACGAAACTTTTTCGCTGGGAGGGAGAGAGAAGCCAGACAAGTCTATGGCATGTGTATGTGAGAAGGGATGAGGTTTGGGCAGCCCCCTCACCTCCTATTTATAGGAAAACCAAGGGGTAGAGATGCCATTCCAAAAAACCCAAAATGCCCCCACTTTATGTCATACACAAAGGGCATAAGAGGGAAAAGGGATGCCATGTGGAACTCCATGGAGCTCCACTCACCTTGGCTGGCCACCCCCTTGGGGGCCCCCCCATGAGGGGCTTCCTTGGCCCCCAAGGCCTTCTAGAAGCCTTTTGGGAAATATCCCAAAAGGTGGTTTTCCATAAATATCCAAAAAGCACTTTCACTATTCACGATGACATATTTCAGCGTCCGTTCAAACTGAAAATATTTATGTGGGCTTAGAACATTTCCAGTACCCACTAAAATAATTTTCAATGTGTTCCGGAACAATTCCAGATTAGTGATTTTCATCTGCGAAAAGCATCTGAAGTGGTTCCGGCAGCTCCGGAACATTTCCGGTTTTCTTCCGGAAAATTCCCAGAAGTTTCCAGAATGATTCTGGCACCCTCCAAGAATTATTAGGCATGTGCCAAAACCAATTTGACTTAATGGTATCCCCTGAAACAACTTTTCAGTTTTACCGAAACTGTTCCGGTGTTCTCTCTGCGGAACTTTTCCGCTGTCCGAAACTTTTCCGGTGTCCGAAACTTTTCCGGTGATTTTCTCTCAAACTCCATGTCTAGTATTCAGCAGATATATGACCCTTAAGCGTGTGACCCTATAGGTTCGGTGAAGTATAGACATGACCCGGAACCCCTTCCGATCAATGGTCAACATCGGAGCCGTGGACACCCATATTGACCCCTATACCCACACGAATGAATATTCGAGTGAACCTCCAGTTGCCGTGTGCTATTCCTATTGCTTCGCGATATGTTACAAATACCCGAGGTGAGACATGTTGGCATCCCCGTGGATCAACAACTTGTCCACTATGCCAGTTACCTCGTTACCGGTATTGTTCTCTTTTCTCGTTACCGTGTTCCGGCATCCCGGTGATCAAATCACAAAGTGTCTGGCCAGACGATGATGGATACCATAACACCAAGAGGGCCCAGAGATATCTCTCCATCGTCGGAGGAGCAAATCCCAATCTTGAGCTATCAAGTTACTTGACATACTTTCCCATGAACCCGTAAGCCGCCGTAATAGCCATCCAGTTACGGATGACGTTTAAGAAACCCCAAAGTTTATGAATCAAGCATGAAGAAACTCGATACTCTCATGGTCTGAGGAATCATGCAAACGTTAACCATCTCTGTGATATTAACCATTTAACTTGTGACGAATGTATCTCATAGCATAACATCAATTCGGGTCGATTCAACACAAATGTTCTTCTAACATTGTGCCCTCAAAGTTGCTGGCATAGACATGCCCATGATCAGGAAAACAGAACCATCATGCAACACTTGAGCTAGTCTTAGAGGCCAGACTAGGAATACATTTTACCGTTTATTATTCCACACGTGCATATGAGTCTTCCTCCGAGCCTCGTGGTTATTGTAGACTCGAGAACCATAGCAGTTATAGCATGGAACCTAAACCTAATTAAGAACAGGGAGATAATCAATAACATTTATTATTGCCTCTAGGGCATATCTCCTACATTAGTGACATAATCAACAGCAACCAAAATATGAGTGTACCCGTTAGAGGAAGGAAAAGGCCCCATATAATCAAAACCCCAAACGTCAAATGGTTCAACAACTAGTGAATAATTCATTGGCATTTCCTGACGCTTACCGATATTACCAATTCTTTGACATTCATCACAAGACAAGACAAACTTACGGGCATCCTTGAAGAGAGTAGGCCAATAAAAACCAGATTGCAATACCTTGTGAGCAGTTCTATCTCCAGCATGATGTCCTCCATAAGCTTCGGAATGACATTTCTGTAGGATTTGTTCCTGTTCATGCTCAGGTACACAACGCCTAATAATACCATCTACTCCTTCTTTATAAAGATGTGGGTCATCCCAAAAGTAATATCTCAAGTCATAGAAGAATTTTTCTTTTGTTGGTATGTGAAGCTAGGTGGTATATATTTATCGACAATGTAATTAGCATAATCAGCATACCAAGGAGTGTTTTGAGAAACATTTATTGCAGCTATATGTTCGTCAGGGAAACTATCATCTATAGGTAGTGGGTCATCAAGAATATTTTCTAACCTAGACAAGTTATCAGCTACGGGGTTCTCAGCTCCTTTCCTATCAACGATGTGTAAATCAAATTCTTGAAGCAAGAGAACCCACCTAATGAGTCTAGGTTTAGCATCTTTCTTTCCATAAGATATTTTACAGTAGCATGGTCAGTGTGAGCAATAACTTTTGACTCAACAATGTAGGATCTAAACTTATCACAGGCAAACACGACCACTAAAAATTCGTTTTCAGTAGTAGCATAATTTCATTGAGCATTGTCTAGAGTTTTACTAGCATATTGGATAACATTCAATTTCTTATCAACTCTTTGTCCTAGAATAGCACCAACAACTTAATCACTAGCATCACACATAATTTCAAAAGGCAAGTTCCAATCAAGTGGTTGAACGATAGGTGCAGAGGTTAAGGCTTTCTTGAGTGTTTCAAAGGCTTCCACAGAATCATCATCAAAAACAAAAGGGATATCCTTTTGCAAAATATTAGTAAGAGGCCTAGAAATTTTAGAGAAGTCTTTAATGAACCTCATATAGAAACCAGCATGACCAAGGAAACTGCGAATACCTTTAATATCTTTAGGACATGGCATTTTCTCAATTGCATCAACTTTAGCTTTATCCACCTCACTACCTCGTTCAGATATTTTATGCCCCAAGACAATGCCTTCATGAACCATAAAGTGGCACTTCTCCTAGTTCAAGACAAGATTAGTTTGTTCACATCTCTGCAAAACTCGATCAAGGTTGCTTAAGCAATCATCAAAAGAAGTTCCGTAAACGGAAAAATCATCCATGAAAACCTTCACAATCTTTTCACAAAAGTCAGAGAATATAGCGGTCATACATCTTTGAAAGGTAGCAGGGGCATTGCATAAACCAAAAGGCATACGTCTATAAGAATAGGTTCCAAAAGGGCAGGTAAAGGTGGTTTTCTCTTGATCGGATTGCGACACAGGTATTTGAGAGAAACTAGAATATCCGTCTAGGAAGCAAAAGTGTGTGTGCTTAGATAATATTTCTAGCATTTGATCAATGAAAGGCAGTGGGTAATGATCTTTCCTAGTAGCTTTATTTAATTTTCTAAAATCAATTACCATTCTATAGCCAGTGACAATTCTTTGTGGAATGAGTTCATTTTTATCATTAGGAACAACGGTAATACCTCCTTTCTTAGGGACACAATGAACGGGGCTTACCCATCTACTATCAGCAATATGATAGATTATACCTGCTTCCAGAAGTTTTAATATTTCAGTTCTTACCACTTCCTTCATCTTAGGATTCAGTCGTCGTTGGTGATCAACAACAGGTTTAGCATCAGGTTTCATATTAATCTTGTGCTGACATAGAGTGGGACTAATGCCCTGAAGATCATCAAGAGTATATCCAATAGCAGCCCGGTGCTTCCTTAGAACTTTTAATAATCTTTCTTCTTCATGTTCTGAAAGGTTAGCACTAATAATAACAGGATATATCTTTTTCTCATCAAGATAAGCATACTTCAAAGTGTCAGGTAATTGTTTTAATTCAAACACAGGATCACCTTTAGGCGGAGGAGGACCTCCAAGGGTTTCAATAGGCAAATTGTGTTTCAGGAGAGGTTGTTGTTCAAAGAAAATTTGATCTATTTCATTTCTTTCACGCAAGTGCAGATCATTTTCATGGTCAAGCAAATATTGTTCTAATGGATCAGTAGGAGGCACAACAATAGAAGCAAGACCAATTATTTCATCTTTACTAGATAACGCTTTATCACGAGGTTGTCTACTAAACTTGGAAAAATTAAACTCATGAGACATGCCACCAAAACTGACACCGACTGCTTGTTTTTCACAATCTATCTTAGCATTGACGGTGCTCAAGAAAGGTCTACCAATGATAATGGGACAAAAGTCATCTTGTGGGGAACCAAGAACTAGAAAATTAGTAGGGTATTTTACTTTCCCACACAAAACTTCAACATCTCTAACAATCCCAAGTGGTGTGATGGTGTCTCTATTAGCAAGTTTAATAGTAACATCAATGTCTTCTATTTCAGCAGGTGCTATTTCATCCATAATTTCTTGGTATAAGGTAAAAGGGATAGCACTCACACTAGCACCCAAATCACATAAACCATGATAGCAATGATCTCCTATTTTGACTGAGACAACATGCATGCCTTCTATGGGTCTATGTTTATCTTTTTCATCGGGTTTAGCAATTCTAGCAGCTTCATCACAGAAGTAGATAACATGCCCATCAATATTTTCTACCAAGAGATCTTTAACCATAGCAACACTAGGTTCTACTTTAATTTTCTCAGGGGTCTTAAGTGTTCTTATATTACTCTTACGAACCACATTTGATACCTTAGCAAGTTCCTTTATCCTAATAGGGAAAGGTGGTTTTTCAATATAAGCGGTAGGCACAACTGGATCAACATTATAAATGAATGTTTCATCTTTAGCTATGACTAGTTCTTTAATTTCTTCTTTAATAGGGGGATGATATTTAAACCACTTCTCCTTAGGGAGATCAACGTGAGTAGCAAATGCTTCGCAGAAAGAGGCTACTATCTCAGAGTCAAGTCCATATTTAGTGCTAAACTTGTGAAAAGTGTCGGTATTCATGAAAGATTTAACACAATCAAATTCAAGCTTTATACCTGACTCATTACCTTCGTCGAGTTCCCAATCTTCAGATTTGCGTTTAATTCTTTCTAAGAGATCCCACTTGAATTCAATAGTCTTCTTCATATAAGAACCAGCACAAGAAGTATCGAGCTTGGATTGATCATTATGAGAAAGCCGAGCATAAAAATTCTGAATGGTAACTTCTCTCGGAATGTCATGATTGGGGCATGAATATAGCATTGACTTAAGCCTCCCCCAAGCTAGAGCGATACTTTCTCCTTCACGAGGCCAAAAATTATATATATAATTCCGATCACGATGAACTAGATGCATGGGATAAAACTTTTGGTGGAATTCCAATTGCAACCGATTCCAGTTCCGCGATCCAAGATCATCACATAGCCTATACCATGTCAATGCTTTTACCTTCAAAGATAAAGGGAAAACCTTCTTCTTAGCTTCATCTCCGGGTAAACCTGCAAGCTTAAATAATCCACAAATTTAGTTCACATATAATAGGTGCATATCAGGATGTTCAGTTCCATCTCCTGCATAAGATTAAGAAAGCAGTTGTTCTACCATACCCGAAGAATTTCATAACCAATATTTTCAGTAGGTGCAGTAGGTTGAGGGGCAACTAATTGTGGTTCCGGTCGAGGTGAAGATACCGTGAACAAACCCCTCAAAGGATTGTTTTCCATAGTAGCAAGTAGCAATAAATTTCAGCATGTAGTATAAATTTTTCCTTACCGACTTCTACTTACCAAGAGCGCTTCACTCCCCGGCAACGGCACCAGAAAAGAGTCTTGATGACCCACAAGTATAGGGGATCAATCGTAGTCCTTTCCATAAGTAAGAGTGTCGAACCCAACGAGGAGCAGAAGGAAATGACAAGCGGTTTTCAGCAAGGTAATTTCTGCAAGCACTGAAATTGTAGGTAACAGATAGTTTGATAGCAAGGTAATTGGTCACGAGCAAGTAACAGTAACGGTATATAACGTGCAGCAAGGTAGCCCAATCCTTTTGTGGCAAAGGACAGGCCAGAACAATCTCTAGTAATAGGCAAAGTGTTCTTGAGGGTACACGGGAATTTCGTCTAGTCACTTTTATCATGTTGGTTTGATTCGTCTTCGCTACTTTGATAATTTGATATGTGGGTGGACCGGTGCTTGGGTGTTGTTGTTACTTGAACAGCCTCCCACTTATGATTAACCCCCTCGCAAGCATCTGCAACTACGAGAAAAGTATTAAGATAAAATCTAACCATAGCATTAAACGTTTGGATCCAAAAACCTCCCACTTACTGTTGTCACAACTACTGTTACTTTGCTACTACTATTTTCCGTGCTACTAAACCTTTGCTGCAGAGAGATATCCCAGGTGCGGTTGAATTGACAACTCAACTGTCAAGGCCAATAAATATTCTTTGGCTCCTTGTGTCGAACCAATAAATTAGGGTGAAATACTACCCGTGAAGACTGTTGCGATCCCCTATACTTGTGGGTTATCAAGACCTTTTTCTGGTGCCGTTGCTGGGGAGCATAGCTCTATTTATTGTGTTAACTTGAGGATATCCAATTTCTACTATGAAGAACCTGAAAGATACTCGAACTATGATCGTCCCCTCTCGCATGAGAGGAGGTAAGGAACTGCCATCTAGCTCTGCTTTTGATTCACCTACTGTTTTGAATCAGCTCGTTACACCACCACCTGTTGATCGTCCTGATATATCACATGAACTTGATGATGCTACCTCTGAAATTAATGATGATACTATTGCTACACATGTTGAAACTAACAATGTGCCACTAAATGAATTACTTGATGCTCATATTTCTAATGCTAGAGAACTTGAAAATGCTGAAATTGATGAGGACTTTGAATCACCTATTACACCTCACTCTCCTAATAGATATGAATTGCTTCATGTACCTGAAGGTTATGTCATGGATGAGGAAATAGCTAGTGATTTCTTTGCTTGTGAAAATAGAGATGACTTTAAAAAACTACTATGCAAACTGAAAGAAAAATCTATGATGGAGAAAATGAAATATCACCCCAAATTTGCTACTTCTCCTATATTTGTTACTGATAAGGATTAGGAGTTCTGTGTTGACCCTGAGTTAATTCCTATAGTAGAATCTGATCCTTTCCATGGTTATGAAAAATGAAACTGTTGTCGAACAACTTATGAAATTGAATGATATTGCTGCTCTGTTTACCAATGATGAAAAGATACGCTACTATTATATCCTGAAGCTTTTTTTTCCTTTCGCGCTAAAAGGCGAGGCCATGGAATGGTTTCTTTCTCTTGCTCCTGGTTGTATTCGTAGTCCTCAGGATATGCTCCATTATTTTTTTGCAAAATATTTTCCTGCTCATAAGAAACAAGCTGCCTTACAGGAAATATTTAACTTGTGCAAATTGAAGAAGAGAATCTCCCACGAGCTTGGGGGAGGCTTCTCCGGTTACTTAGAGCTTTGCCTGATTGTCCTCTTAAGAAAAATGAAATTGTCGATATCTTTTATAATGGACTAACCGATGCTTCTAGGGACTTCCTAGATAGTTGTGCTGGTTGTGTTTTTAGGGAAAGAACTGTCGGTCAAGATGAACAGTTACTGAATAACATATTGCAAAATGACACTAGTAGAAACACATGGCTTTGATCCTGGCCAGATCAGAGCATTAGTCCCGGTCGTGTTATGAACCGGGACTAATGGGAGCATCAGTCCCGGTTTGAGAGGCTAGGACGCCGGCCGGGCCTCGGCAGGCATCAGTCCCGGTTCGGCTGGGACCTTTAGTCCCGGTTCGAGCCACCAACCGGGACTAAAAGGGTTGCTTCCTTTTAGTCCCGGTTGGTGGTCTGGAACCGGGACTAAAGGTTAGGCCATTAGTCCCGGTTTTAGACACAAACCGGGACTAAAGTGGTTGCCTATATATATGCATGCCTCCCATCTCCTCTGTTTTTTGGCCGTGGAAGGGTGGAGGTGGGCTACTCTGTTTTTTGCCTATATATGCACATGAGGTGTTCGATGAAATACCGGATCCACAATTAAGCTTCCTCCTCTGTTCTTACTCCAAGCTCGACCTCAGAGCTCCATTTTCCCCAAGATTTGTCTAGGTTTGGCGGTACACCAACTATCCAAGTGTTCTAAAATGGTTAGCAACTTCATCCTTTCATCTCTCACTCTAAGTTTAGCTCATTTCAAATGCTCTAGAAGTAGTGTGGTTTGTGGGTTTTAGTGGAGGAGTGTATGTGAGTTTATTTGATTTAGATGCACAATTTGAGCTCAAATTAACTTCTTAGTTTGCACATGTGTAGGGTGCCGTCCCGTCCCCGTCCTCGTCCTCACCGCCGTCGATCGCCCACGCCGATCTCATCGTCGGCACCACCGTGGTGAGCCTCTTGTTCTTATCTTTTTTTTCAGAAATAACATTTGATCACTACTGTATTATATAATGCTCTACAAGAACTATGTATGAACTTTATGTATTTTTTTCAGTAATAACATTTGATCACTACTGTACTTTGGTTTTAATGTGATGATGAACTTGTATTAATTTGGTCATTTCTCTATTCAAGATGTTCTGTAAAGGTTTTTGATATACTTAATTATATAATGCACGCAGATGAACCGGCAATGGATGTACGGTGACCGACGCACCTCCGACTACATTACGGGCCTGCGTAATTTTCTCGAAGTGGCTATGGCAAACAAGCAGAATGGTTTTATGTATTGTTCATGTACTGTCTGTGAGAATACGAAGGAGTACTCTTCCTCGAAAACCCTTCACTCCCACCTGCTTGAGAAGGGTTTCATGCCACACTATAATGTTTGGACCAAGCACGGAGAAAGAGGGGTTATGATGCAAGACAACGAAGAAGAAGATGATGATGACAACTATCCTATGTACCATGAATACGATGATACTGCAACGGGGGAAGCTGAAGATCAAGAGGCACCAGATGTGCCCGCTGATGATCTTCGTCGGGTCATTGTTGATGCACAGAGAGAATGCGAAAGTGAAAAGGAGAAGTTGAAGTTCGATCGCATGTTAGAGGATCACAAAAAACAGTTGTACCCAAATTGCAAAGATGGCAACACAAAGCTCGGTACCACACTGGAATTGCTGCAATATAAGGCAGAGAATGGTTTAACAGACAAGGGATTTGAAAAGCTACTGAAAATAATGAAGAAGAAGCTTCGAAAGGATAATGAATTGCCTAACGGTACGTACGAAGCAAAGAAGGTTCTCTGCCCTCTAGGATTAGAGGTGCAGAAGATACATGCATGCCCTAATGACTGCATCATCTACCGCGGTGAGGAGTATGAGAATTTGAATGCATGCCCGGTATGCAGTGCATTGCGGTATAAGATCAGACGAGATGACCCTGGTGATGTTGAGGGCAAGCGCCCAAGGAAAAGGGTTCCTGCCAAGGTGATGTGGTATACTCCTATAATACCACGGTTGAAACGTCTGTTCAGAAACAAAAAGCATGTCAAGTTGTTGTGATGGCACAAAGAAGACCGTAAGAAAAACGGAAATTTGAGAGTACCCGCTGATGGGTCGCAGTGGAGAAAAATCGAGAGAACGTGGCCGGACTTTGCAGGTGACGCAAGGAACCTATGGTTTGGTTTAAGTGCAGATGGCATTATTCCTTTTGGGGAGCAGAGAAGCAATCATAGCACCTGGCCTGTGACTCTATGTATCTATAACCTTTCTTCTTGGTTGTGCATGAAGCGGAAGTTCATTATGATGCCAGTGCTCATCCAAGGCCCTAAGCAACCCGGCAACGACATTGATGTGTACCTAAGGACATTAGTTGATGAACTTTTACAGCTATGGAATAAAAAAGGTGTACGTGTGTGTGATGAGCACAAACAGGAGGAATTTGACCTACGAGCATTGCTGTTTGTAACCATCAATGATTGGCCTGCTCTTAGTAACCTTTCAGGACAGACAAACAAGGGATACCACGCATGCACGCACTATTTAGATGATACCCAAAGCATATATTTGGACAAATGCAAGAAGAATGTGTACCTGGAACATCGTCGATTTCTTCCGACCAATCATGCCTTAAGAAAGAAAGGCAAGCATTTCAAAGGTGAGGCAGATCACCGAAAGAAGCCTGTCCTCCGTACTGGTGATGATATACTTGATATGGTCAAGGATTTACAAGTAATCTTTGGAAAGGGTCTTGGCGGACAATCTGTTCTGAATGACGATACGGACACGCCCCCATGTGGAAGAAGAAATCTATATTTTGGGAGCTAGAATATTGGAAAGTCCTAGAGGTCCGCTCTGCAATCGACGTGATGCACGTGACGAAGAACCTTTGCGTGAACCTGCTAGGCTTCTTGGGCGTGTATGGGTAGAAAAAAGATACACCGGAGGCACGGGAGGACCAGCAACATATGCACGAAAAAGACGGCATGCATCCAAAGCAGTATCAAGGTCCTGCCAGCTACGCTCTTACCAAAGAAGAGAAGGAAATCTTTTTTGAATGCCTGCTCAGTATCAAGGTCCCGTCTGGCTTCTCGTCGAATATAAAGGGAATAATAAATATGGCAGAGAAAAAATTCCAGAACCTAAAGTCTCATGACTGCCACATGATTATGACGCAATTGCTTTCGGTTGCATTGAGGGGGCTTCTACCAGAAAATATTCGATTAGCCATTGTGAAGCTATGTGCATTTCTCAATGCTATTTCTCAGAAGGTAATCGATCCAGAAAACCTACCAAGGTTACAGAATGATTTGGTCCAATGTCCTGTCAGTTTCGAGTTGGTGTTCCCACCATCCTTCTTCAATATTATGACGCATGTCCTAGTCCACCTACTCGACGAGATTGCCATTCTGGGTCCTGTATTTCTACACAATATGTTCCCCTTTGAGAGGTTCATGGGAGTCTTAAAGAAATATGTTCGTAACTGTGCTAGGCCAGAAGGAAGCATCTCCAAGGGCCATGAAACAGAGGAGGTTATTGAGTTTTGTGTTGACTTTATTCCTGACCTTAAGTCGATTGGTGTTCCTGAACCGCGGCATGAGGGGAGACTGGGTGGAAAAGGCACGCTAGGACCGAACTCAATAATTTGTAGGGACGGGCATTCTTGGGCGCAAGCACACTATACAGTTATACAAATTCTACCTTGTTGGCCCCGTATATCAATGAACACAAGAATATTTTACGCTACAAACACCCGGAGCAGTCTGACGACTGGATTACACGTGAACACATGGGGACTTTCGGCGGTTGGTTGCAAACACATCTCATGGCTAACACCACTGTTGGAGATGAGCTGTACTTCTTGGCCAGGACACCATCTTTGACTATATTGACTTTCCAAGGGTACGAGATAAATGGGAATACATTTCACACGATCGCCCAAGATAAAAAGAGCACCAACCAAAACAGTGGTGTCTGCTTTGATGCAGCAAACACTAATAGGGCAAAGGACACATATTATGGTTACATAGAGGAGATATGGGAACTTGACTATGGACGTGATTTTAAGGTCCCTTTGTTCCGGTGCAAATGGATCAATCTGACAGGCGGCGGGGTAATGGTAGACTCGCAGTACGAAATGACAACAGTGGATCTCAACAATCTTGGGTACACAGACGGACCATTCATCCAAGCCAATGATGTGGCGCAGGTTTTCTATGTGAAGGACATGTCTACCAAACCGAAAAAAGAAAAGATAAGGAAGCGAATACATCATACGATGAGCCAAAGCACCACATAGTTCTTTCAGGGAAAAGAAACATTGTGGGAGTGGAGGACAAGACAGACATGTCAGAAGATTAAGAAAAGTTTCATGAAATTCCTCCCTTCAGAGTGAAGACTGACCCAAGCATCATGTTAAATGATGAAGATTATCCATGGTTACGGTGCAATAAGCAAGGGACACACGCGAAGAAATAGTTTTATACCCCAAAAGATCCCACTCTGGGATGTGACCGGCTTCACCGCCATCCATTTCTCTCTAGTGTGAGTTTCCGGACTTATAGCTGGAAAGTGCCACTTCGGACAAACCGAAGGGAATCTTTGTAAGAGCTAGCTAGGGCATTTTGGCATTTGAAACATGATTTTAGAAATAATTATTTATTAAGTTATGAAAATTCAATTAGTCCTATCCTTTTAGTATTTTAATATACAGAAGAGTTAATCAATGCAAATATTTAGACCATTTTAGCAGGTGTACCAAGTTTGAGCTCATTTGGACATGTTTAGCAATGTTAAGTTGCTCAAATTAGAAAATGGACATAGATGGATTCGAGGGAATTTGATGATGTTATCTAGTTCTCCAAGCCATGAGACTTGGCAAGATCATCAAATATGGCATTTCTGACATGCTACAATTTTGGTTATGATCAACTGAAACAAAACTATAATATTCTTCAATAGCAAAAAGAATCAACTAAAAAGCTTTTATAAAACTCTTGTTATGATCAAAATAATATTAACTTAAAACTATATAAAATTTATGTAACTAAATTTTTTAGTTCTAGCAAACAATAACATGAAACTATATTAAAGTGTGCAGAAGTTATTCATATTCAAACTCTTTTCAAAATCCAAAATGAAAACAGAAAAATATGTGCAACATATCAAAAAAAAAGGAAAGAAATAAAAAATGCCCGCCTACTGGGCAGTGCTGCACGGCCGACATACGACTAGAAGCCCAACAGGGCCAGGATGCAGGCCCGCAAAGCATCTGCTAGTGGGCCCAACAGGACAGAGTAATAGCGACATAGTAGGCACGTGTTCGGTTTGAGAGAGGCTCGTGCTGCCTCTCTCATAGCGGGGCTTATAAGCCGGTCGTCGTGCTCCTCAACTAGCGGGGTGGGACTAAACTCCCACCCGCGTCAGCTCCGTGCGCGCACCCAACCCTTTAGTACCGGTTGGAGCCACCAACCGGGACTAAATACCCTTTAGTCCTGGTTGGTGGCTCCAACCGGGACTAAAGGTTGGCTTTGCGTGCGCCAACCTTTAGTCCCGGTTGGAGCCACCAACCGGGACTAAAGGGTATTTAGTCCCGGTTGGTGGCTCCAACCGGGACTAAAGGTCCCTGGCATATATGAGCGCTGCCTTCTCCCCTTCCCAATCAACTACCATTTTTGCGAAGAAACAGAGGAGCAGAGAGCCGCTGCCGCCCTCTCCATCGTGATGCCGTCAGGCTGCCCATTTTCGCCGCGACCCGTAGCGCCCGTGCCCTCGACGTCCTCGCGCCTCTCCGGCGACCATGCGCCC
This sequence comes from Elymus sibiricus, assembly GCA_039707655.1. Taxonomy (NCBI): domain Eukaryota; kingdom Viridiplantae; phylum Streptophyta; class Magnoliopsida; order Poales; family Poaceae; genus Elymus; species Elymus sibiricus. Next base: position 489,807,512 of record CM077665.1, read on the forward strand.
TCCGCGCCCGGCCTCGACGTCTGCGCGCATCTCCGGCGACCCCGGCCGCAGCGCCGCCTGTCGTGGGAACCAGCCTGACAGTAGAGGTTATGGGTACGTAAGGAGAGGGCAGAGTCCTAGCTACGGCGAGATTGTACACACGGACGTATGAGTTCAGGCCCCTCTCGTGGAGGTAACAGCCCTACATCTCAGTGCTCGGGAGCTTCTGTCATGTGGAATGTGTGAGTTACACGGGGTGCGAACCCTTGTGCCAGAGGGGAGGGGTGGCTTATATAGAGTGCGCTGCCCCTCATGAATACCCGGCAACCAAGGGTTCGATCGTGGTAATAAAGGTGAACGTTACTGATAACGTATGTAATAAATGCTACTTATGGCGACCAGTCGAACGCCTATCCGTTGGCCTCCCTGGAGTGGCTTCTGGTCTTCTGCGGTCGACTGACTTCTGGTTCTTCCGAGTGAAAGGCGGCTGTGGAATGGAGGGAGAAACCTCCGAGTGGATTTCCTGTCGAGTGACTCATGCGCCATGGTGATTTCAGTCGGAGTCTTCCTTGTAATCTTGTAATCTTTAAGTTCTCCAATGTAGTGTCCTTTGGTAGGGTATGTAGGTCAGGCCTAAGACCCTACCCTAGGTACATATCCCCATCATTAGCCCCCGAATGGATCGGGGTTCGAGTGAAAAAGGGATCGATGCAGGTTCTGATAAGACACAAAAATTCCGAATGCATTTTAGGGCTTCGCAGAAGTCTGCGTCGATTGGAGTCTTTGTCATTCACCCTGATCGATTCTGTCTTGATATGCGTCCGAGTGAACTTGAGCGCGGACTCAGGTCCGAGTGGTCAACAGGATCTCTTGATGCGACGGGTCGCTTCGTGCCAATGTCCGAGTAAGTGCGATTGTAAGTTCATTTCTGATTGAATTCCCGTCCATCTTGACTCTACACCCACTGGGTGTTTTCTTTTGGTGCATACTTGCTTGTTTTCCCCTCGAGTAGATCAGGTCTTAGTCGAGTGGTTTCTGGTCCAGTGGGGGCACGCTGAGTGCACCCACTGGGTGTAGTCCCCGAGACCGCTGTCGAATGGTGGTGACATCGGCAGGGGTCTTAGATTTGTTTTGATAGTCGCTTGTCACTCGACAGGCCGGACCTTGTCGAATGATAGTAGGTCCGGTGGGGGCACGCTGAGTGCACCCACTGGGTGTAGTCCCCGAGACCGCCGTCGAGTGCTTGCATCGGCGGGGGTCTGATAGAGACAATGTTTGCATGATTGCTTTCCAATCCTTTGCTTGGCTAAGTTTGTTTGGTTTTCGAGTGAGATGGATGCTCATTACTCGGAAGAATTTTGAACTTAGGCGAAAACTGGTTCGCAACTAAGTTTCCGAGTGAAAGTGTTGCCTGTCACTCGGAACAGCCTTTAACTTAAGCGAGGTCTGACTCGCGGCTAAGTCCCCGAGTGAGAGGTGTGCTCGTTACTTCGGGAGAGTTTTTAACTTAGACGAAGACTGGATCGCAGCTAGGTTTCCGAGTGAATGGGATGCTATTCACTCGGCAGGGATTTTAACTTAGGCAAAAACTTGTTCGCGGCTAAGCCCCCGAGTGAGAGAAGCGCTCGTCACTTGGAAGAGTTTTCAACTTAGACGAAGACTGGTTCGCAACTAAGCTTCCGAGTGAATGGGATGCTATGCACTCGGCAGGATTTTTAACTTAGGCGAAAACTTGTTCGCGGCTAAGCCCCCGAGTGAGAGAAGCGCTCGTCACTCGGAAGAGTTTTCAACTTAGACGAAGACTGGTTCGCAGCTAAGCTTCCGAGTGAATGGGATGCTATTCACTCGGCAGGATTTTTAACTTAGGCAAAAACTGGTTCGCAGCTAAGTTTCCGAGTGAATAGGATGCTATTCACTCGGCAGGATTTTTAACTTAGGCGAAAACTTGTTCGCGGCTAAGTTTCCGAGTGAATAGGATGCTATGCACTCGGCAGGATTTTTAACTTAGGCAAAAACTTGTTCGCGGCTAAGCCCCCGAGTGAGAGAAGCGCTCGTCACTCGGAAGAGTTTTCAACTTAGACGAAGACTGATTCGCAGCTAAGTTTCCGAGTGAATGGGATTCTATTCACTTGGTAGGATTTTTAACTTAGGTGAAAACTGGTTCGCAGCTAAGTTTTCGAGTGAATAGGATGCTATTCACTCGGCAGGATTTTTAACTTAGGCAAAAACTTGTTCGCGGCTAAGCCCCCGAGTGAGAGGGTCGCTCACCACTCGGAGTGTTTTTGAATATGAGATTGTGCGATCGGAATCGATAAAGGACCGCGGGAGTCATAACTTTGATAAACAACATTGTCTAGAGTACTCTTATTACATCAATGAGCATCATTGCCGCCGCCAGCATCATTGTCGACTGCCTTTCCCTTGCCGCTGCGGAGGCGGTCCTCCTCTTCGCCATTGGCATACCGAGTGGCAATCTCCATCATCTTGCTCAGGGACATATCTCATGTCCGACCAAACTTCAGATAAAGCTCTCTGTACTTAACACCGGCCTTGAAGGCGCAGACGGCTTGGTGCTCGGAAACATTTTCCACCGTGTGATGGAGGGTGGTCCAACGCTGAATGTAATCCCTCAAAGTTTCATTCGGTTTCTGCACACAGTGCTGCAGCTCAGACAAACCAGCGGGACACTTGCATGTGCCCTCGAAAGTTCTGATGAACACTCGGGCAAGATCCTCCCAGCAGTAGATGCTAGAAGGAGCCAACTGATTTAGCCACGCTCGGGCCGAACCATCCAACATCAAAGATAAATGCTTCATGGCTATATTGTCATTTCCTCCACCAATCTGCACCGCCACTCGGTAATCGTCTAGCCATGTTTCCGGCTTCGACTCACCAATGAACTTGCTTACTCCAGCCGCCAACCTGAAGTTGGGGGGAATCTCAGCGGATCGAATGGCTCTGCTGAAACACTCGGGCCCAGAGACAACGGCACCACTTCCACTCGGATGATCTCTATCATAACCATCCCTGTGAACTCTGCCCCTGTCAATCCGATTCTATGCGAGGACAGACCTCGCGTCGAACCCAGGAATCCGCTCATCGCCATACGGGCGCCGATCATCATAGTACCGGGGCACATATGAACCACCCCGCGGAGGAGTAGGCACTCGACGGCGGTCATCACGGTGATAACAAGGAGCAAACTGATCCCGCCCCTGATCTCGGTATTGATCTTCACGGTAACCTCCGCCCCTGCGACGCAGAGGTGACCCCGGGCTGTGAGCCGACTGAACTGTGTCTGCCTTGGGCAAATTACTGTGTAACCTATTGCGCGACTGAGAAACAGCCGAATTCTGCTGTTGCGCTGCCCCAAGCAACGCTCGGATCTGCTGCAAACCTCTGCCAGCCTCTAAACATGATGATTGAATGGAATCTGCAATCCTAGCAGCAGCTGCAACATTCTGAACTGGAGTACGGAATACCTGGACGTTGTTCTGAGATCCACTCGGAAACAACTGTCGCTGACATCGACTGGAAACTTGTGGACGCTGGCGGGTACGCTCGTCGAGTGCCCTCTGCATCTCTTCAAGCCGAAGGCGCGTGGCCTCCAAGGCCTGGGCCTCGGCAGTCGCACCGACGATGGGCGTATGGAGAATCTCCTCATCTCGGCGCTGCTGCTCATTCGACGGTCCTCCAACCTCGTGCCCGCCGCGGCCGTAGCCAGGCGGGCTTTGCTGTGAACCCGCCATAAGAACCTCAGCCGCTGGATCACAGCTCTCGCACTCAGAAGGAACGTCAGACTGATCCGACGCCGAGTCGAACACGCCGTGAAGTGATTCGGCGGGCTCGATAGCCGCAATCTGCGGAGATGACGCTTGGCGAGCCGCCGCATGCCTCACCCAACGCTGGAGCCGCGAGCGACCAGATCGCTTGCGGCGACGAACAGCAGGGAGAGCAAACGATGCCGGAGTCGACAGGTACGGAGTCGATGGCTGCTGAAGAAGAACGCCGCAGTAGCTTTCAAGGAAGTGCGTCGCCCCGCGGATCGGGAGCGCCTCAACGTCCAGAGGCGCTTCCTGAAGCCATGCCGAGTCGTCGGCGACGAAGGTGAGCGCACCGAGACGGATCTCGTGGCCCAGAAACAAACCGCTGCCGGAAGACATGATGAAGAAGAAAATTGCAAACTCGCCGGAAGTCGCTTAGACGCCTGCCCCATGGTGGGCGCCAACTGTCGTGGGAACGAGCCTGACAGTAGAGGTTAAGGGTACGTAAGGAGAGGGCAGAGTCCTAGCTACGGCGAGATTGTACACACGGATGTATGAGTTCAGGCCCCTCTCATGGAGGTAACAGCCCTATGTCTCAGTGCTCGGGAGCTTCTGTCGTGTGGAATGTGTGAGTTACAGGGGGTGCGAACCCTTGTGCCAGAGGGGAGGGGTGGCTTATATAGAGTGCGCTGCCCCTCATGAATACCCGGCAACCAAGGGTTCGATCGTGGTAATAAAGGTGAACGTTACTGATAACGTATGTAATAAATGCTACTTATGGCGACCAGTCGAACGCCTGTCCGTTGGCCTGCCTGAAGTGGCTTCTGGTCTTCTGCGGTCGACTGACTTCTGGTTCTTCCGAGTGAAAGGCGGCTGTGGAATGGAGGGAGAAACCTCCGAGTGGATTTCCTGTCGAGTGACTCATGCGCCATGGTGATTTCAGTCGGAGTCTTCCTTGTAATCTTGTAATCTTTAAGTTCTCCAATGTAGTGTACTTAGGTAGGGTATGTAGGTCAGGCCTAAGACCCTACCCTAGGTACATATCCCCATCACCGCCCGCGCCCTCAACGTCCGGCGACCAACACGCGCCACCGTCCGGCGACCCCGCAACGCCGTCTCCTGCAGTTAGCATCCCCCCTCATGTATGAGCAACCTATATGATCACATCCATGTGCTTGCCTTGGAAAATCTAGCGATTCCTCTGCTCATTCCTTGTTTTCTAGTAGATGTACATGAATCTGGTGTGATACTTGCTGTTAGATACCTTGTTTTCTAGTATATGTACATGAATCTGATGTGAAGCATTGTTATTTTAAATCCTATGAATCATATGCTCATTTTCGTTTTTGTGATAGTATGTATAAACACTAGATCAAAGCATGTAAGTTGTAGCTTTTGAGCACAGATTGCTGATTGAAAATGAAGCAACATGTTCACTAGTTGTTTACTAAGGGTTAAGTGTTTTATAGCATTATTGATGATCAAAGTCATTTTTATAGCATTATTCATGATCAAAGTCATTTCGTTTGTGATATTTTTGTTACGAGCATATATAATGAATTTGTGATATTTTCATGTGTAATACAAATTTTTGTTCATTGAGATGAGATACATATACTCAATGTGATAGATAGATGTTTTGTGAAGATGAGGTGCCCATTTGTTGTATAAACATAACCTCGATAACTTCGGTGCAACGCCGCCCCCGCTTTGTGAGCCGCAGCCGTTCAATTTCCCTCGGGCTTATATATTTTTGTGAACATAGAAATTTTTGTAACATGTATGTGTTTGATCACCGCGGGCTTATATAGTTGATTGCACTTTGGAGTGCATATTTAGTCGAGTCCAACATCAATATTAGTGAATGATTTCAGATTGTTGGGCACCGCGGAGAGTTGTGTGAGGAGATTTCCATTTGATTTTGAGGCATATGAAAACATGATTTGCACGTCTGACAGGCATGAGAGAGGCGCGCGGTCCGCAAAGTATAACTTCGACATGAGGGGGGGTCGTTAAAACATAACCCCGATAACTTCGGTATAACTTCGACATGAGGGGGGAGGAGTCCTCGACGATCGCCGGAGGAGGCCCCAATCTTGCTCTCAAGTTGTCATCATAATGTTACTGTTTTGCATTCCTAGATTTCATTAAGTCTGAAAAACAGCTTATCTCTCATGGGTTTATATTGCCATGTTGTAATATTTGTAGAAACTATGGATCCACACGACAGAGACATAGAACAAGAAGAGATTTTGGGGGATATGATCCGCGACAGAGGTGATGATATCACCTTGTCGTTTCTCAATGACTCCGATGGTGAGGGAAGAGAGGATGACGACTCCGGTGATCAAATGGAGGGAGAAGATGACGGCTCCGGTGGTGTTGGAGCCTTAACTGTTGCAAAGTCCGGCGAGGTATATATATATATATATTAATTAAGCCTCTGCTGACTAGATGCATTAATTGTTTTGTATGTACATATATTAAGGCTTCTTTCTTCTTTTAGCCCTCCAGATCGAGCCAATCTTCTATAAGGAGACGAGGCCCGAAGAAAAGGTTGGACGAGAATGAAAGGTTCACGATCGAAGAAGTCGGTCCAGATGGCAAACCGACTCTTACCAAGCGGACCCAAGCACGATTTATATATCAGTGCGGAGTTGTTGTTAGGGACAACGTCCCGATCAACATCCAAGAAAGGAATAAGATGAAGAAAAATGGAGATTCTTATGTCGACGATAGATGCAAAGATGAGCTTTGGAACTCGCTCATACAAATTTTAGCCTACCGCCAAAGGAGGATCCAAATAACCCAGTTATATAGCGAAAAGTCAAGGTGTGGGCTCTTAAGAAGATGGCAGAACAATTCAAGAACTGGAAGAAAATTTTGAACGTATAGTTTGTCGAGAAAGACAAGACTCCAGATTTCGCCGCCAGTCAATATGCGAAGATAAAAGATCACTGGCCCGCATTTGTGGCGTACAAGACATCGGAGAAAGCTAAGAAAAGGTCAGAGATAAATAAGCTAAATGCTGCAAAGACGAAGTATCACCATGTTACGGGGTCAGGTGGCCACAAGGTGGCCCGGCCTACGTGGTACAAAGCTGAGAACGACCTGCTTGCTAAAGATATCAAACCACAGACATGGAACTGGCCCGAACGGGCAAGGACTTGGTTCTTCGGGCATGGGGGAACTTTGCACCCAGAAACAGGGAAGTGTGTTTACACGAAAGCTCAACTTCAAACACTCCTGGAACATATTCGGGAAGTAATCAAGGCCGTGCAGGAAGGGAGGTTCCATCCCGACAGAGAGAAGGACCAGCTGTCACGCGCCCTCGGGAATCCTGAACACCCTGGACGAACACGAGGCATATCAGGCTCCGTTCCGTGGGTGCATGGGTTTCCCGACAACACTAGTTATAGAAGCCGACGAAGAAAGAAGAAAGACGAAGCAGGCCAGCTGCAGAAGCTAGAAGAAAGATTAGCGTTGCAGGAGTACAAAGTAGAGACACTTACCAGTCAGCGAGCTATCGGCCCACCATCTCAGCAGCACGAAGATCCTTCATTCGATACTGCCCACGAAGCTACCCCACCATCTCAGCGGAAAAGCAGTGTGGCTTCCACGGATCTCGTTCGGCCTGATATCACGGCTCCTCGCTACCCCGTGGATGATATCACGGAGAGGGAACATTGTGAGCTAATGGCAAAATGCATGAACCTAACCTTGAAGGTGGCGGTCGGCTATGTCTTACCTCCTAGACCTGATGGAACTTTCCATTGCAATCCGATTCCAGTTGGCTTTCCTGTTTTTGGGGTGGATGAAGTTACCAACGGATTCAAGGGGTTGGACCTTGAGTACCCTACAGGTGAAGGGGAGACTCGTCTAGTAAATGTCGTAAGGACTACCATTCTATGGAGAAAGGAAAATGTCGTGCTTCCACAATGGACGCCGCGTCAGCACACTCAGCCGAAGGAGGCCGCTCAATGGACTCCTCACAGTCCAGCTCTATCTCCGTTGCCTCAGTCGTCTTCGTCACCTCAACAATCTCCGCCACGTCAGCGGACTCCGCTGGAGGAGGCCCCTCAGCAGAATCCTCTGCCGCCTCAGCGGACTCCGCCTCCTCCGCCGTGTCAGGAACGGTGAAAGAGAACCGCCGCCGCTCTAGTGGCTAGCAGTACAACAATGAAGAAATCCAGAGCAGGTCCAAGCGTCAAGAAGGCTCCTGCCAAGTTACCATACGACATGACTAAGGAGGAAACCAACAAGATTGTGGCTGCCAATGTGAAATGCCAGATTGCACCGAAACGTCTAGATCCAAAGGAGAAAATAGATCCGGCAAAAGCGAAGCGATGTCTGGATGCCCTTACGCGACCACCACCGCCTCAGCCGCTATCACACTATGACCGCTGTATTGTAAAGACATTTAATGAAGTGAACCGGTCAGGAAGTAGCAGTGCTACAAGAAGTGGGAAAACAATTCCCCAGCTCGGCGAACAGGAAAAACAATCGTGCCCCCCGCTCAAGGTGTTTGCCAATATCGCTAATGATCTGGTGGGGGTAGCGGCCACTCATCCTGGTTACACTCTTGGTGATCACTTAGGCGATGAGGTACAGTTCGAAAAGGCTGAGGTAGTAGCCTTAAAATACGAGCACGGGAAGCCTCTCGTCAGACGTGAGCAGCTCCTGTGCCTACCAACGATGATGCAAAAATTGCATGAATGGTACGTGAAAGCCTGCAAGGACGGGACCACCAGTATCTTCGTGGGAATTAAAAATGAGCACTACTTCAATGGAGTCCAGGCATTGTACATTGAATTTGAAGAATTTTTTCAGTTATACAATCAAGACGCCCTCGACAAAACTATCGTCAGTTGCTATTGTCTGTAAGTATTTTTCTGTAATTAAGTCTCTAGCTCAGCTTGTTCATTGCATGTATAATTATCCTCACACTATATTATGCAGATTGAAGATCCTCGAATGCAAAAAATGACAAATCTATGACATTGGGTTCATTAACCCAGATACCGTAAATGAATATACGGTACAAAAAAAACCCCGATGAAACAGAGAAAAACTTGCTAAAGGCGTTACTTGGACAACAAAACAGAAGGGAAATACTATTTCCTTACAACTTCTAGTGAGTGTTACTGTCTTGTGCACATTCTGTTTCGCTTACTCGAGGTTAAGTTTAATTGATGAGTTATGCGTGCGCAGGTTCCACTTTATTCTGCTAGCCATTCAGCTTGACGAGGGATAAGTAATTGTCATGGACTCGAGACGTAAAGAGCCTAAGGAGTGGGCGGACATGAGTCAAATGCTCCAGAAGTAAGTTCAATCATTACCGCACCATATCGGCAACTTTCATTCATTTCCTGATATCAAGTAATCATTTTCTTTGCCGGGCAGGGTTTGGAAAAAGTTCACCAACCAGGTTAGGGGTGAATGGACAAAGGAGCTATGATTTTCACACCCCAAAGTAAGTACTACTAGCTAGTTCCGCGCATCTCTCATTGATTCCAGATTCAATACCATTATCATGCTTGATTATCATTTTGATTGAACTCTATTCTCGTAAAGTGCTTGTGGCAGACACCTGGAAATAATTTATGTGGATACTACGTTTGCGAGTTCATTCGCCACTCGACCTCTGAGCGGGGCACATCTTCAGAACAATTTGAAGTACGTAAACAATATAAACATTTTTATTTTATTACCATCAATTGTGTTGAGTTTCATTCACACACACACACACACACACACACACACACACACACACACACACACACACATATATTGACCCCCTTCTTTAAATCAGATCTGGCGGAAGCGGGACGAACTCCTACCAACTGATCGCATACGAGCAATTCAAGAGGAATTGGCGGGATTCTTTGTTGAGCATGTCATACCTACAGACGGAGAATACCATCGGGATTTCCGATGCGATTTTTGTAATTAGATATTAGGGATCGTAAGAGATGTTATATTGTATATATGCATGAACGTGTACTATATGTAGTAGCGTCGAATAGATATACGAAAACTTGTTGTTCGACCAAGCACGGAGAAAGAGAGGAAACTCATTTCTATATATTGATCATGATGATGTTGTGTAATGGTTCCTTCATTGGTATATGTAGTAGCTAGTGTCGAGTTGAATGAAAAGCATAAAATAAAAATGACACCCCTAAACCCTCCAAAACCCCTAAACCCCTCCTTTCAAAAAAAAAACCCAGCGTCTGGCAGGTGCTGGCGCATGGCTGCCTTCTAGTCCCGGTTGGTGTTACCAACCGGGAATAGAGGTCCTCCTGCCTGGGCACCCACAGCGGCAACGTGGAGCTCCTTTAGTGCCGGTTCGTAACCCAACTGGGACTAAAAGTTGGGGCCTTTTGTCCCGATTGTTTAGTCCCGGTTGCAGAACTGGGACTAAAGGACCTCTGGAACCGGGACTGATGCCCTGTTTTCTACTAGTGTGACGATGATTGGACACTTCCTGAACCACCTCCGCAACCTATTCAAAAGTAGAGAGGTATTCTATTCCTTAACCCTGAAGATATGCAAGAAGCAAAAAGATATATGAAGGAGAAATATATTAAAATTGAGGATATCAAGAAACTACCACCTATTGAAAAAATACATGGACTTGATAACCCGACATATGTAGTAGAGGTAAACTCTGATGTCTACTACGCAACTTTATTCTTGTAGACTTTCTTGAGCCTCCAAGCGCAGAGTTTTTAAGGACAATAGCAATTTTTCCTCAAGTGGATGACCTAAGGATTATCAATCCGTGGGAGGTGTAGGATGAAGATGGTCTCTCTCAAACAACCCTGCAATCAAATACAAGAAATCTCTTGTGTCCCCAACACACCCAATACAATGGCAAATTGTATAGGTGCACTAGTTCGGCGAAGAGATGGTGATACAAGTGCAATATGGATGATAGATATAGGTTTTTGTAATCTGAAAATATAAAAACAGCAAAGGTAGCAAGTAACAAAAGTGAGCACAAACGGTATTGCAATGCTTGAAAACAAGGCATAGGGTCCGTACTTTCGCTAGTGCAATCTCTCAACAATGCTAATATAATTGGATCACATAACCATCCCTCAATGTGCAACGAAGAATCACTCCAAAGTTCTTATCTAGCGGAGAACATAAGAAGAAATTGTTTCTAGGGTACGAAACCACCTTAAAGTTATCCTTTCCGATCAATCTATCCAAGAGTTCGTACTAAAATAACACCAAGTTATACTTTCCGATCAATCTATCTACAGTTCGTACTAAAATAACACCATATGATATGCATCAACCAACTCTAATGTCACCTAGATACTCCAATGTCACCACAAGTATCCATGAGTAAATTATACGATACGCATCAAACAATTTCAGATTCATAATACTCAATCCAACACAAAGAACCTCAAAGAGTGCCCCAAGATTTCTATCGGAGAACGTAGGGCAAGAACGTGCATCAACCCCTATGCATAGATTACCCCAATGTCACCTCGGGAATCCGCAAGTTGAGTACCAAAACATACATCAAGTGAATCAATAGAACACCCCATTGTCACCACGAGTATCCATATCCAAGACGTATATCAAGTGTTCTCAAATCCAATATTCAATCCAACATAACGATATCTCAAAGGGAAAGATTCAATTCATCACAACATGATAGCAAGGGAACATCATATGATCCGACTATATTAACAAAGCCCGTGATACATCAAGATCGTGACATCTCAAGAACACGAGAGAGAGAGAGAGATTGAACACATAGCTACTGGTACATAACCTCAGCCCCGAGAGTGGACTACTCCCTCCTTGTCATGGCCTCCGCCGGGATGATGAAGATGGCCACCGGATATGATCTACCCCCTCCGGCAGGGTACTGGAACGCCTCCAGATTGGTTTTTCGCCGATACAGAGAGTTGCGGCGGCGGAACATCTCGTCTAGGATTATTTTTTGGGGTTTCTGAATATTTGGGAATATATAGGCCTCAAAGGCGGTGGAGAGGGGCACCATGGAGGGCACAACCCATCAGGGCGTGCCGGGGGCCCCCTGGCGCGCCCTGGTGGGTTGTGCTCTCCACAACCTACCTCTCTGGCACTTCTTTGACCCACTGGGTGTATTCTGGTCCAAAAAAAATCTCCAAAAAGTTTCATCGCGATTGAACTCCGTTTGGTACTAATATTCTGCAAAGTGAAAAAACAAGCAAAAACAGCAACTAGCACTTTGGCACTATGTCAATAGGTTAGTCACAAAAAATGATATATAGTTGCTATAAAATGATTGTAAAACATCCAAGAATGATAATATAACAGTATGGAACAAGCAAAAATTATAGATAAGTTGGAGACGTATCAGCATCCCCAAGCTTAATACCTACTCGTCCTCGAGTAGGTAAATGATAAAAACATAATTTTTGATGTGGAATGCTGCCTAACATGTTCATCACATAATATTTTCTTTTGTAGCATGGATATTTGGACTTTTATATGGTTCAAAGCAATAGTCTAGTTTTAACATAATGACTTTAATACTCAAGCATGACAACAAGCAACCATGTCTTTCAAAATATCAACACTAAAGAAAGTTATCCCTAGCCCATCATGCTCAATCATTGATCCATTCATGAAACACACACAAATATTAGCAAAAACACCCAATGCTCAAGTACGATCACAGTGCCCCCTAGTTGGTGCTTTATAAGAGAAGATGGAGACTCAAAGTAAAAATAAAAATTTGCATAAAGTAAATAGATAGGCCCTTCACAGAGGGAAGTAGGGATTTGTAGAGGTGCGAGAGCTCAAAGTTTAAATTGAGAGAAAAAATATTTTGGGTGGCATGCCTTTCCTGTCAACGAAAACGACAAAGTAGTTCACAATCCTTTCCATGCTAGATACATCATAGGCGGTTCCCAAACAGAAAATAAAGTTTATTCATTTTTCCACCATTCTTTCACATTCCATGGCTGGCTGTATCCACGGTTGCCTTCCATACCAACGCTTTCCAAGGAATTTATTATTTGACAACATAAAGTAAAAAAAAATCTTTTTCATTTCGGGAATGGGCATCCCTATTACCGCCGCACGCTCATGCAATGACAAGTGAATAAAAACTCATCTTGAGAATAACACATCTAGCATGGAAAAATATTGGACACTCCCTACTGTTTCATGAGCGGTACGAGCACACAAAAGAGAAATTTATTTTGAAAATTAGAGATGGTACATACAAATTTGCTTAGAACGGCATGGAAATACCACATATAGGTAGGTATGGTGGACTCATAAGGAAAAACTTGGTTTAAGGATTTTCGATGCACAAGTAGTATTTCTACTTAGTACAAATGGAGGCTAGCAAATAGATTGAGAAGCAACCAACCAAGAAACGAAAATTCACATAAGCGAGCATTGAGCATAACTAACACCGAATAATGCACCATAAGTAGGATGTAACTTCATTGCATAACTATTGACTTTCGTACATGCATAGGGAATCACAAACCTTAACACCAATATTCTTACTAAAGCATAATTAATCACTAACATGACTCACATATTACTATCATGATGTCTCAAAACTATTACAAGGAATCAAGTTTAATTTGTCCAATGATCTTCATGAAAGTTTTTATTATATCCTCCTTGGATATCTATCACTTTGGGACTAGTTTCATGTATTGCCATTGCTTTTTGACAAGCTCAACCAAATTTAAGTGAAGCGCATGAGCATAAAGATTTCATCTCTCAAAAAGGTATAAGTGAAGCATGAGAGGATTTGTTCAAAATTTACTAACTCTCAAATTAATCTAATTGAAGCATGAGAGTATTTCTACAAAAATTCCAAGCACACCGTGCTCAAAAAGATATAAGTGAAGCACTAAAGTAAATGACAACCTACTCTCAAAAGATATAAGTGAAGATCAATGAGTAGTCAAACAATTAAGTAGATATGTGAGGATTCTCTCTCTCAATAAATATTTTCAGATCTAAGTATTTTATTCAAACAGCAAACTAAACAAAAATAGAACTTCAAGAATAGCACACATCATGTGAACGAATAAAAATTTAGGCTCAACATAGGCTAACCGATAGTTGACGAAGAGAGGTGGGATGCGTAGCATCCCCAACTTAGATGCTTGAGACTTATTGAAATATTTACTTGAGGTGCCTTGGGCATCCCCAAGCTTCAGCTTTTGTATCTCGTTCAATCCTCTCATATCATGGTTTCACCTATTCTCAAAAACTTCACCCACACAAAACTCGAAAAGAACTCGTGAGATAGGTTAGTACACATAAAAACAAATCAACACTTCATGTACTGCCTAGACAAGTTGCACAATAATTTTCAAACATCATCTACTGTTTACTATCGTTTCCACAATTTATATCTACCAATATAGGCTATGGAAACTATACGATAAGTAGATAACAAAACTATGACAGCAATCTGTCCAAGCAGAACAGTCTGTAGCAATATATTAAACCAGCATACTTCTATAACTCAAAAACTAATTGAAACTTTAGTACATGCTAAAGAATTTATATGACAATACTATGTAAAAATTTCATAAACTTTCCACGTTCCGGTAAAATATGAAAATTCAAACACTACAGAGATTCTTGTTTCTGTTTTTACACAGCACACATCAAACATGCAATGCAAGCATCCTAAGGCAATTCTTGGAAATTTTTATTGAAAAACAAGATTATAAATAACACCTAACATAGAACAACAAATTATAATGACGCTCCAAGCAAAACACATATCATGTGACGAATAAAAATATAGCTCTAAGTAAGATATACCGATAATGTTGAAGACGAAAGAGGGGATGCCTTCCGGGACATCCCCAAGCTTAGGCGCTTGAGTCTTCCTTGGATATTACCTTGGGGCTGCCTTGGGCATCCCCAAGCTTAGGTTCTTCTCACTCCTTATTCTCCTCATATCGGTGTCTCACCCAAAACTTGAAAACATCAATCACACAAAACTTGACGGAACTTCGTGAGATGGGTTAGTATAGTAAATAAAGATTGTTCACTTAGGTACTGTCAAGACAAGGTTAATAATTGTTCCAACGTAATACCTACTGTATTCTATCATTCCCATAATTTATATCACTGAATATAAGCTATGAGAACACTAAAACAAGCAAACTATGCATACAAAACAGAATCTGTCAAAAACAGAACAGTCTGTGAAGATCTATAGTGTAAACATACTTCCCTGTCTCTAACAATTCTGAAACATTAGGACAACCTGAAGAATTTGTATATCAAGACTGTGTAAAAATTTCAGATCATTATCACGCTCCAGTAAAAAATGAAAATTCCTGTACTGGAGTCAAAAGTTTCTGTTTTGGTTCAGCATCAATTCTAATCATCTTGTGAGTCATCCCAAAGGCTTTACTTGGCACATTATTGAAATAAAAGACACAAAACATGATTACTACAGTAGCTTAATCATGTGAACACTCAAAAACAGAAAGTAAAAGTGTTGGGTTGTCTCCCAACAAGCGCTTTTCTTTTATGCCTTTTAGCTAGGCATGATGATTTCAATGATGCTCACATAAGAATAGTAATTGAAACATGCAAGAGAGCATAATGAATCTCATGACAACCACATTTAAGTCTAACCCACTTCCTATGCATAGGGATTTTGTGAGCAAACAATTTATGGGATCAAGAATCAACTAGCATAGGAAGGGAAAACAAGCATATCTTCAAGACTTTGAACACATAGAGAGGAAACTTGATATTATTGCAATTCCTACAAGCATATGTTCCTCCCTCGTAATAATTTTCAGTAGCATCATGAAGGAATTTCACAATATAACGATCACATAAAGCATTCTTTTCATGATCTACAAGCATAGAATTTTCATTACTCTCCACATAAGCAAATTCCTTTTCATCCATGGTAGTGGAAGCAAACTCAACAAAATAACTATGATGAGACACTTTATTGACATAACCACATTCAATATTAAAATCATGATGACAAGTTTCATGGTTACTATCAGTCTTTATAGCATACATGTCATCATCATAATCATCATAGATAGGAGGCATGCCATCATCATGATTAATTTGCTCATCAAAAATTGGGGGACTAAAAATATCATCTTCATCAAACATAGCATCCCCAAGCTTGTGGCTTTACATATCATTACATCATGGATATTTAGAGAATTCATACTAGCAACATTGCTATCATGATCATCATTCAAGGAATTCTCATTAAGTATTTTCATAAATTCTTCCTCTACCAATTGAGCACAATTTTCTGAACCATCATTTTCACGAAAGACATTAAAAAGACGAAACTATTGGTGCAACCTAAACTCCATTTTTTTGTAGTTTTCTTATATAAAACCAAACTAGTGATAAACAAGAAACTAAAAGATTTAATTGCAAGATCTAAAGATATACCTTCAAACACTCACCTCCCAGGCAACGGTGCCAAAAAAGAGCTTGATGTCTACTATGCAACTTTATTCTTGTAGACTTTTTTGGGCCTCCAAGCGCAGAGTTTTATAGGACAGTAGCAATTTTCCCTCAAGTGGATGACCTAAGGTTTATCAATCCATGGGTGGTGTAGGATGAAGATGGTCTCTCTCAAACAACCCTGCAATCAAATACAAGAAATCTCTTGTGTCCCCAACACACCCAATACAATGGAAAATTGTATAGGTGCACTAGTTCGGCGAAGAGATGGTGATACAAGTGCAATATGGATGGTAGATATAGGTTTTTGTAATCTGAAAATATAAAACAGCAAGGTAGCAAGTAACAAAAGTGAGCACAAATGGTATTGAAATGCTTGAAAACATGGCCTAGGGTCCGTACTTTAGCTAGTGCAATCTCTCAACAATGCTAATATAATTGGATCACATAACCAT
Organism: Elymus sibiricus; assembly: GCA_039707655.1. NCBI lineage: Eukaryota > Viridiplantae > Streptophyta > Magnoliopsida > Poales > Poaceae > Elymus > Elymus sibiricus. Next base: position 489,824,163 of record CM077665.1, read on the forward strand.
CCCTCAATGTGCAACGAAGAATCACTCCAAAGTTCTTATCTAGCGGAGAACATAAGAAGAAATTGTTTGTAGGGTACGAAACCACCTTGAAGTTATCCTTTCCGATCGATCTATCCAAGAGTTCGTACTAAAATAACACCAAGTTATCCTTTCTGATCAATCTATCTAGAGTTCGTACTAAAATAACACCATATGATATGCATCAACCAACTCTAATGTCACATAGATACTCCAATGTCACCACAAGTATCCATGAGTTAATTATACGATACGCATCAAACAATTTCAGATTCATAATACTCAATCCAACACAAAGAACCTCAAAGAGTGCCCCAAGATTTCTATCGGAGAACGTAGGACAAGAACGTGCATCAACCCCTCTGCATAGATTACCCCAATGTCACCTCAGGAATCCGCAAGTTGAGTACCAAAACATACATCAAGTGAATCAATAGAACACCCCATTGTCACCATGGGTATCCGTATGCAAGACATATATCAAGTGTTCTCAAATCCAATATTCAATCCAACATAACGATATCTCAAAGGGAAAGATTCAATTCATCAGAACATGATAGCAAGGGAACATCATATGATCCGACTATATTAACAAAGCCCGTGATACATCAAGATCGTGACATCTCAAGAACACGAGAGAGAGAGAGAGAGATTGAACACATAGCTACTGGTACATACCCTCAGCCCCGAGGGTGGACTACTCCCTCCTCTTCATGGCCTCCGCCGGGATGATGAAGATGGCCACCGAAGATGATCTACCCCCTCCGGCAGGGTACTGGAATGCCTCCAGATTGGTTTTTCGCCGATACAGAGAGTTACGGCGGCGGAACTTCTCGTCTAGGGTTAATTTTGGGGGTTTCTGAATATTTGGGAATATATAGGCCTCAGAGGCGGTGGAGAGGGGCCCCGTGGAGGGCACAACCCATCAGGGCGCGCCGGGGGCCCCCTGGCGCGCCCTGGTGGGTTGTGCTCTCCACAGCCCACCTCTCTGGCACTTCTTTGGCCCACTGGGTGTCTTCTGGTCCAAAAAACTCTCCAAAAAGTTTTGTCGCGATTGTACTCCGTTTGGTACTGATATTCTGCGAAGTAAAAAACAAGCAAAAATAGCAACTGGCACTTTGGCACTATGTTAATAGGTTAGTCCCAAAAAATGATATAAAGTTGCTATAAAATGATTGTAAAACATCCAAGAATGATAATATAACAGCATGGAACAAGCAAAAATTATAGAAACGTTGGATACGTATCAAACTCCCTCCGTTCCTTTAGTGAAAATGATATACCTTACAATAAGACTCCTGAACAATGCATGGATGAATATAATAATTATGTTGTTAAGCAAGAACACTTCAACAATTATGTCAAGGATCAATTGAGACGTAATGCCATGATGATGGACCGCTTAAGTGACTTGATGTTTAGAATTGCTAATGATGTGAAAGTTCTAGGTAAACATGTTTCTATGGTTCATACCCAACTAGACCAAGTTGCTAAGTCACAAAATGATTTGCTTGCTGAAATAAATAATAATATGAATGATCATGCTATTAGAGTAATGACTACGGGAGGTCGTATGACCCAAGAACCTCTCTATCTGGAAGGTCATCCTAAAAGAATAGAACATGATTCCCAGAGAATTAATGTTGATGCACCTAGTTCCTCTAATAAGAAAAATAAAAAGAAAAATGATAGGAACTTGCATGCTTCTAGTGAACCTGTTATAGAAACACCTACTGAGAAACATAATGATGTTTCTATTTCTGATGCTGAGGCACAATCTGGTAGTGAACATGCACCTAGTATAATGAAAAAGGAGATGAAAACGATACTTTGCATGTAGATGCTCCACCAGATAGTAATAAAGAACATGATAGTGATGTAGAGATAGAACCTGTTGAGGATCTTGATAACCCACCTCCTAAAAATAAACATTATGATAAAAGAGACTTTGTTGCTAGAAAACATGGAAGGGAAAGAGAGCCCTGGGTTCAAAAACCCATGCCATTCCCTCCTAAGCCTTCTAAGAATAAGGATGATGAAGATTTTGAACGCTTTGCTGAAATGATTAGACCCGTCTTTTTGTGTACTCGTTTGACTTATATAATGAAAATACCTCCGTATGCTAAGTATATGAAGGATATTATTACCAACAAAAGAAAGATACCCGAAACTAAAATTGCTACTATGCTTACTAATTATTCTTTTGATGGAGGAATACCTAAGAAGCTAGGAGATCCTGGCATACCCACAATACCTTGCTCTATCAAAAGAAATTATGTTTAAACTGCTCTATGTGATCTAGGAGCCGGTGTTAGTGTTATACCTTTCTCCCTTTATAAAAGACTTGATTTGAGTAAGCTTACACCTACGGAGATATCCTTGCAAATGGCTGATAAATCCACCGCTTTACCTATTGGAAATTATGAGGACGTTCCTATTGTGGTTGCAAATGTTACTATCTTGACAGACTTTGTTATTCTTGATATGCCCGAGGACGACAATATGTCGATCATCCTTGGTAGACCATTCTTAAATACTGCAGGGGCTGTTATTGATTGCAATAAAAGCAAGGTTACCCTTCACGTCAATGGCAAACAACATACCGTGCATTTTCCGAAGAAGCAAACTTTGGTTAATAATATTAATGTCATTGAGCCTACTCCCACGGTTATCATTGGAAGTTTTGCAATTCCTCTACCTACTGTCATGATGAAATATTATAATCTTATTGTTGGGGAGATGCAAATCCCCATTGAGGTAACCTAGTGACATACAAAAATTCTTCGGTTGCATGTTGATAGGAAACGGTTGTTAATAAGACTTGATCAACCTTATTAATGAATCATTTTCGGAAGGCATGTGATTGATGAATTTAGTACTCACAATTCTCTGTATCAAAATTTTATCCTTTGTTATCTTTAGTTTATATAAAATAAATTAGCATCATTTTTCGTTTTTCTGTTTTTCCCGTGAGTAGAAAAATGCCCAAAAATAAAAAGTCTTAGATTGCCACAAAATTTTAACATGAATTTTTCTACAATAAATAAGAAAATTTGGCATAAAAATAATAGCAGGGGACTGCACCTGTGTGGCACCACCCATAGGCCGCGCCTTGATGGCTTGTGGGGCCCACAGGCCCCCCTGCCTTATCCCTTCGTCCCACACTCTCTCCTACCTCCAGCAAAAAAATCCTAGCCATCTCGCCCCCGTGTTCTTCACCCAGAAAGTGAAATTTTCGATCTCTTTGCTTGGAACTCCATTTCTGAAACTGTTTTGAGGAATTGTTCCTTGGTATGTTACTCCTCCACTCCTCCAATTAGTTTTTATTTTAGTGGTTTATATTTTGCATAATGTGCTGCACTTGGTGCTACAGAAAATGAGCTCGCATGTCGAATTCTTTGAGTTCCAAGTAGTATGAATACTTGATATGGCCTCTAGGCATCCATATGAGTAGTTGCTATCAATCTTGCAAAGTTTTATTGACATGAATTTGTGACTCAAAATTTCAGAAATTTGTGCTTAGGAAAATGAACTTCTTGTGGAAATGGTCTTCACGCCGGAGCCCCAAGGGAGTTGCTAGGAGAACTCAGGACCAAGATATCAACCTTATTCACAACACGGAGGTTAGGCCATGCGAATGGCCACATACACCCTTCATGAGCGAAGAGGGTTTCTATGAAGAGTTCACCCAATTCATTGCAAATGACGGGCTGACCAACTTCCTCGCAGATGAGTGTGACCAATACTATCTCCTTACCAATTCCTTCGTGCAAAACTTTTTCTTCAAAAATACGCCCGGTGCTCGCATAGTACGCTCTGATCTTTACACCACCAGCTATGAATTGCCTCTACATGAATTTTGTGAAATATGTTTGCTTCCTTTTGACGGGGGAATGCGTGAACCTGAACCTGAGGAGTTTGAGGATTTCCTCCAAACCTTAACTGTGGGAGAACCTAGGGGCGTGTCACATGCTAGAGCTACTAGTTTGCAATTTCCTTCCGTGCACTACTTTTCCATATTTATAGGAAAATGCATAACTGCTATGGAGCAGGGTGGTGGCCTCAGTGCACCTACCCTCGCTATTCTACGCTGTGCACTTTATGGTGATAACATTTACAACTTAGGAGCTATTGTTGCACGTCGATGGAATATTAACCAAAATAGAGGCAAGATTCATGGTGGTATTTATGCCACTCGCTCGGCAACTCATTTTGAGGTGGCTATACGCCCTACTGATTATTTGTTGCCTAAGGTTTATCTTGATCACCAATCTATGATAGAACACCAATTTCTTGAGGAACCACAAACACCGCAGCATATTCGTTACAACTTAGTGTTTAGTGAGATAACTTGCGATATTATTCCTTTGCCTGCATCCTCTTTGTTTAACTATCATGCCAGGCACGAACACAGAATAATGCCAGAAGATATAACTGCTTACCGGAATGAGCTGGCTGCTGCGGAGGCCGAGGCCCAGGCATGGGATGCTCAAGTGCCCCAGCAGAAACACTTCCCCAGACCTGATGGCTATTATTAGTGGTGATCACCAAGCTAGGCAAACGCCTAATCTTGGGTGAGTACGTATTTCTCACCGACATTACATTCATGTTCACGCATTTCATATAAATTGTCGGTGTTCATCCTCTTTCATTGTATATCCATATTATTTTTATTTTTCCGCTTTCTTCTTATGTGTTTTGAAAAACTTTGGAAAACCCGAAAATATTTCTCGCTTCTTTTTAGTTTTCCTTTCCCGTTTTAATTATCTTAGTACTAAAAAGAAAACCCAAAAAGATTTCCGTTGCATGTTGGGAGCTTTCCCGTGTAAATAATTTTTCTGGTTCTTGTTTTCCCTTAAGTTTATTCGTTTGCTTGAGAAAAACAAAAACTCCAAAAATATTTTAGTGTGTTTCTTTGAATTTTTTTTCTTTTTGTTTAGTCTTTGAAAGGATAAGACCACGATGAAAATGTTGAGTGGATCTTATACGCTTTATTAATGATCTCACTGAGAGCCAATATTACCTTGTCTTCTCCTTTGTCCAAAACTGCCCTGCAGATTCCAGCTTAGTCCATGGTATCCTTGCACTATTATTATTATTATCACATCATTTGGTCATGTAAGTGAAAGGCAATAATGATGATATTTGACGAAGTGATCGTGTCAAGGGAGGTTGGTATGAACTCCTCTTGTATTACGTTTTAATAAATATGTTTAGCTCGTTCGATATCGATTTAGTATATTATGAGTGAACATGTTCATGATGACAATTAGAGATTATAGCTTTTCATGCTATGCTTAAACAACTAGTAGTGAATAATGATTTATCTTATAGATCAACATGCATTAAAATGGTTATGATGTGGTATAGTAGTATGGTATTTCCCTTTGAGAAATTCAAGCGGCTGGACTTGGCCCATGTGCAAGCATGTAGTTGATTGAAAACCAATGCAGCCTTCATGATGTTTAAATTCAGAATGTTCATATCCTACTCATGCTATGTCCAATGTTGATTATTCGCAATGCATACCTATGACCGTTTTCGCTCTCTAGCTGGTCACTTCCCAACCTATTGCTAGCCTGCACCTGTACTAAGTAGAAATGTTGCTTGTGCATCCAAAACTTTTTAACCAAGTTATTCCATATGAGTCCACCATACCTACCTATATGCGGTATTACCCTGCCGTTCCAAGTAAATTTGCATGTGTCATCTCTAAACATTCAAATAAACATCTATTTTGTGCACGCATCTCGCTCATGGAGCGACGAGGCGGTCAGTATTTTCCATGCTAAATGAGTTATTCTCAAGATGGTCGTTTACTCGTCGTCATTGCACAAGAGAGGCTGGTAAAAAGGATGCCAAGTCCTATATAATCAAAAACTAATTAAACAAAACTCCTTGGGACAGTTGACATGTTGGCAGGCATCCGTGGATTCGGTCAGCCATGGCTTGTGTATGGATAGTGGATAGGAGTAAACTTTACTATTATGTTTGCGAAACGCCAATAATGAGTTTAGCATGGAAGATATTGAAAACCTTTGTCATAACGTTGACAAGAAAAGTGCACCACCCCAAAAACTACATTCCAATCTTGTTTTAAAACTTGAGCTCTGGCACCTCTGCAAATCAATGCTTCCCTCTGCGAAGGGCCTATCTATTTATTTTATGTTGAGTCATCATCCTCTTACTAAAGGCACCAGGCCGGAGAGCACTATTGTCATTTTTATGCATTGAGTCTAGTTAATGTTGGATACGAGCATGACTGGATCTTTTCTATTTTGAATTATAATGTTTAATCGCTGCTTGAACCTCAGAGGTGCTCTGCATTTATGTTTTGCGGTCTCAGAAAGGGTTAGCGAAATACCATGTCACCACCCCAAAGAGATTTAGGAATAGTTGAAACACTAGCACCAAGGTCACACAAGGCATTGCGTTCATGTTTATTTATCGTTATTTTGATAGTTGGTTCCCACTCATCATGCAATTTTCTAGGAATAGAAACTTCTAGCTCAAGTTTCTCATCATAAGCTTTTATCATAGCTTCTACTATATGTTCGGTAAAAGCTTTGTTTTGTTCATAAGCATTGGGTGAGCTAATAATGGTTTGCAACAAGGAAATCCATTCTACTAAAGAGCAATTATCATAATTAAAGTCCTTGTAATCCAAAATAGTGGGCACGTCACTAGTTAAAGTTTTGACCTCTCCAAACCCACGTTTTTCAGTTTTAGCTTCAAAATCATCACCCTCCAAGCAAACGGGATGATTCTCAACTAGAGTTGACTCATCTCCACTCCCTTTATCTTTTATATTCAGAGAAGTAAACAAAGATTCAATAAGAGAAGTACCAATCATTTTAAGATCTTCATCATGATTTGCAATAGGGAAAGATTCCGGTTTAGCGGCCATCCTATTTACTAGAGTGGTTCGCGTATCGGAGATTTTTTCTAACAAATCTTCAGTGTGAGAAAATCATGATTGGAGGTTAGACACTTCTTTGTTGACCTCATCAAGTTGCTTACTAATAGCATCTAGCAAAATTGCATGTTCTTTTATTTCCAAAGCGAAGAATTTATTATGCTCATATTGTGAAGTCATGAAAGTCTTCATAGACCCTTCTATTTCTGACATTCTTTGGTAGTAGGAAGTATTATAAATCTAGCTTGAGACATGGTGACCGAACAACCAAAGTAACAAGCAGGACAAGTAAACTAGCAAGTAAAACGACCAACGAAGTAAACTAGTGACAAGCAAAGATAAATATTTTTGTATTTTTGATTTTTATGAAACAAACTAAATATTACAGCAAATAAAAAGAAGAACAAGTGAATTATAATTTGTGTGAAGGTACTTGATAGTTGGTGATGATATTCCCCGGCAACGGCGCCAGAAATCCTTCCTGATACTTGTGATCTGCATTGGGTTTTCCGTGAAGAGGAACGGGTAATTGCAGCACAATACGGGTAAGTATTTCCCTTAGTTATGAAACCAAGGTTTATCGAACCAAGAGGAATATCAATCTTCAACCGTATTCAGCGGCTACACACAAAAGAGCAAACAACTTGCACCCAACATGGGCAAGTGGGTTGCCAATCGCCTTGATCTCGTTATTTGCAAGCAAATGAGTTGTGTAGATAATTGTAGATAATTGTAAATTTCAAAATAAAATAAAAGACAAATAATGGCAGCAAGATAATAATAGCGTTTATGAATTTATAAGTGAAAAGACCCGGGGGCCATAGTTTTCCCTAGCGACATCTCTCATGTAGGCAACATACGGTGGGTAACAAATTACAGTTGGACAATTGATAGAAAAGCGGATAGTTATGCGATTTTCACGGTAATGATCATGTGTATATAGGCATCACGTCCATAAACAAATAGGCCGACTCCAGCCTGCACCTATTACAATTACTCCACTCATCGACCGCTATCCAGCATGCATCTAGAGTATTAAGTAAAACAGAGTAATGCATGGAGAACGATGACATGATGTAGACAAAGTAAACTCAAGCAATATGAATAAACCTCATCATGTTATCCTTAATAGCAACAACACAAATACGCAACTTGTCCCCTTCTGTCACTGGGATATAGAAACTTGTCAGGCTGAACCTACTACAATGCACCTCTCTACTTGTGTAACAGCCCGAGACCGACGCTCCAGAAGATTTTTGTTTTATTACATTGTTGTCGTGTGATTCGTTTCGTTGTCGCATTCATCATCGCATCATTCGCATCATCTGCATAGCATCGTCACTCGTTTTTTGAAAACTTGCATCCATTCATGGTCGCCGGTTCTATCCGTTCTTGTCATTGACCGTTTCGAAACCAACCACACACGCACGCGCCCGCGGTATCGTTAAAATATTGTTTTAAAAGTGTGCGAAAAGTATTCTCGGATTGGGTCGAAACTTGGCGTGCGGTCTTGTTTTACTGTAGGTAGACCGCCTGCCAAATTTCGTCGCGATCGGAGGTCGTTTGTTACCCGAACGGTCGACCGTAGCGGCACCGTCATCGGTTTATTCGTCGGGTGTTTTTGGGGTTTTCAATTGTCGTCGGGCCGCACATCTTCCCTCTCTTCCTTAAACCTAGCCACCTACACAGCCCACTAGCCCATCCTAACCTACGCTCACGACCGGAGCCGTCCGAGCCCGATCGGAGGGCCCAAAAATGCCCCCCAAACCCTAACCCTAGGCCCCCCTTGCTATATATAGAAGCCCCTCCTGCCCAAAATGGACCTTCCCTCTCCTCCAGCCTCGGAATCCGTGCCCCACCACCTCTCAGCCGCCACTTGGCGAGCTCTGCCAAACAGCGCTGCCGCCGCCGCAGTTTTCAGCCAGTCCCGCGCTGCCACGTCGCCCCTCTGCAGCCACCCGCAGCAGCAGGGCCCGCCGAGCCCAGATCGGGCCCGGGCAAGCCCATCTGCCGCCGCCGCCGGCTCTAGATCGGGAGAGCCCCGATCTCCTCCCTCCAGCGCCTTCCCCCGCGTCAAGCCGGCCCCGCTGCCTCGGCCGGCCACCGGAGCATCGCCGCCGCCGCGCAGGTCGTCCCCACCGGTCGCCGCCGCCTCAGGTCGGAGCCCCGTCGCCCCATGCTCCCTTCCTCCGTCTCTCTCTCTCCCTCATGTTTTCTCTCTTCGTCGCCCGCAGGAGCTCGCCAGGGATGCCCTTGAAGCCGGATGCTCGCCAGATCCGGCCGCACCTGGCCCGGAGCTGCCTCGTGCTGCCGTCCTGCACCTTGCCCGCGTCGGATCCCGGCGACCGGGTCTTCCATCTCACCGCGCCATCGTCGTTGACCTGCCTCCAGGGCGCCCCATGGGGATCGAGCAGGGGGCTCGATCGGCTCGAACCGAGCGCTTGCCCTAGCACCCAGGTGGGCCGCCCCATGCCAAGTGGGCCGCAGCGCCAACTCGCCTCGGCCCCGTGAGCCGCCTCCTCGCGTGGGCCTTGCCCCGGCCAGCCTCACCCTCGTCACCGACCGGGCCTAAGCCCATGAGGTGTGCAGCCATCGATCCCCTATCCCTCGCCCGGGTGCACTGTACTATATTGCGCTCATGTACTGTTTGGCCCAGTTGGTCACATTCGGCCCGTGTCATATTTTTTTTCGCTGATGCGAATTTATCCAATATCCAGGGAAAACAGATTTACAGAAAAACCCTTGTTGTTCATGCATTTAATAACTTTTCAACCATGCATCGGATGTTAAAACTTTATACATGAAAAATGCTTAGAATTTCATGTAGATTCACAATTTCCAACTCTCACATGTGTTTAAAATGTTTAACTTGCTGTTTTCATGTAATTTGTGTAAATGCCATGTTAAAATGGTTTATTTCATAACTAAATAACCGTAGCTCCGATTCAAATGTTTTATATATGTATTTGACTAGAAAGATGCGTAGAATCACATGGTTCAATTTATTTTCATGTTTAATAAATATAAAATGTGTTTAGGACGGATCTGGACCAAAATCATAATATGCATATGAGGTCGTTTCGGGAAAGCTATATGTTGCATTTAGCCTCATTTAAAATGCCTAGATGATGTAGTTGTGTATATTTCACCTCTTGCCATGATAAACAACATTTAAAATAATTGTTAGTTAAACAACATTAACCGTATTTCTATTAATACGGAGAGTTACTATTTGGTTATATGTATGTTCTCCTTTTCCATTTAAAATTACGTAATTCCATCTTCACCTTATGCCATGACCACCCATGTTAACAACATTTAATATTGATGAGTACCTAACGAGAGTGAACTAAATATTTGAACATGGAGTTTCGTCAATATGCAACTCGTTGCATATTGAACTTCACTTAATGTGTAGTAGTTGTTTGTTGTGTTTGCCATGCCATGTGAGGGAGTTCGGGATTAAGGGGTCCTCGGACTGCCGGCCTATTTCTCATGGGCCGGACTCATGGGCCGCTCGTTGAGGATGGGATTGATTGAAGGCCCCGTCGCCAGGGAGGAGACCTCAGGAGCCGCGGCGTGTCTGTCAAGTTTGAGATAGTAGATTAGGCATGTTTTTCCCTCCGGTGGGCAACCTACTATTGTAACCCTAATGACCCCTGGCGTCTATATAAGCCAGAGGGTTTTAGATTCTAAGGCAGGAAAACTAATCTAGGGTTTTATCTATCTGATCTCGAGGTAGATCAACTCAACATACCATCAATATAATCGAGCAGGACGTAGGGTTTTACCTCCATAGGAGGGCCCGAACCTGGGTAAAACATCGTCTCCTTCGTCCCCTTGTTACCATCGATCCTAGACTCACGGCTCGGGACCCCCTACCCGAGATCCGCCGGTTTTGACACCGACACCATGCCTATTTAAACCGGACATGCATCATATTCATTTGCGCAACATGTCATGCATATGTTGTGGTGTTTATTATGTGTTGATTGTCGTTCCGGATTGCTTCTTCACGATAGAGTTCCGAAAGCGTTCGGAGTGTGAGGATTCGTTCGACTACGTCCCGTTCGTCTACTTCACGGATCGTCTCCTTCATGGACTCGATCTTGTGCCAAGCGGGATCTCAGGCAAGATGATCATTTCCCTGGATACCACTACTATCATTGCCATGCTAGTTGTCTCGTTTCTATTGCTTGTCTCGCTACCTACCACTTGTATGTCAAGCCTCCCAAATTGCCATGAAAAGCCTCTAACCCCCCACCCCACATCCCAGCAAACCTTTGTTTGGCTATGTTACCGCTTGCTCAACCCTTCTTATAGCGTTGCTAGTTGCAGGTGCCAGTTGTTCCATGTGTCAACATGGATATCCTTTTGTTATATCACAATATTATTGCTATTTAATTTAATGCACATATATACTTGGTAAAGGGTGGAAGGCTTGGCCTTTTGCTCAGTGTTTTGTTCCACTCTTGCCGCCCTAGTTACTTGTGAACCGGTGTTATGTTCCATATTGAGTGCTCCTAACATGCTCGGGGTTGTTATGGGGACCCCCTTGATTTTCGTTTTAGGATAAAACTTGTCTGGCAAGGCCCAACATTGGTACTACATTTGTCCAACCTAATAATACTGATAATTAATTTGACGCATAGGGAGTTAGCGCTACCCGAGGTTCGTTATTCAACATAATACAGGGGGGGCAGTGCTGCTGGTGCTGGTCCAAAACAGAGCACTGTGCGGGGCCACCCCGGGGTAACTCGGGTGATGTCTATTTGGCCACTGTACACTAGCTCATCTGGTCGTGTCCTGAGAACGAGATACGCGGCTCCTATCGGGTTCGTCGACACGCCGGGCGGCCTTGCTGGAATTGTTTTACCTTTCTCGAACGTCTTGTGCGCGGGATTTCGATGACACTTCGGGCTATCTCGAAGTTGTGATTTTTCATCGGGATTCTGCGAATACTACGGGTGATTCCGTGGTTGAGGAATTCCAACGCGGCATGTGGTTAGTTTGTGATGGATGAGTTGGAGCACCCCTGCAGGGTTAAATCTTTCGGAAAGCCGTGCCCGCGGTTATGTGGCAACTTGGAAACTTAGTTTAACACCCGGTCATAGCAAACTTAAAGTAAACTCAAATAAAAAACACCAACTGTGTGCGTAACCGTGACTGTCTCTTCTCGTGATTTCTGAACCGAGAGAGAACACGGTGGGGTTATGTTTGTTCGTAAGTAGGTGTTCAGGATCTCTTAGAGATCATTACTAGTTCACGTCCGTTTATGTGACGATCATCCCCCTTTACTCTTGTACTCGTAAGTTAGCCACTCAAATAAATGCTTAGTGCTTGCTGCAGCCTTACCACTTAACCATACCTCACCCATTAAGCTTTAATAGTCTTGATACCCTTGGAAATGAGATTGCTGAGTCCCTGTGGCTCACAGATTACTACAACAACAGTTGCAGGTACAGGTAATGTGATGCTTTGACGTGAGCGCGATGCTTGTTTGATTTGGAGTTCTTCTTCTTCTTCATCGATCTAGGATGGGTTTCAGGCCGGCAGCCTGGGGTAGCAAGGATGGATGTCATTTTATCGTTTGATTTCGTCCGTAGTCGGACCCTGCTCTTCTGTATGATGATTGTTATGTTGTATTGATGTGATATTGATGTAGCTTGTGGCGAGTGTAAGCCAATTCCATACACTCATCTCTTCTTTACATGTACTTGCAATGATATCCATTCTTGCGAAACGACGAGATGCGCTTCAATACCCGTCGAGGCCCTCGTGCCAAAATAAGGATAGGATCGCATCTTGGGCGTTACAACTTGGCCAAAGCAAATTAATAGATCGGAGAGAAATACGAAGCTATAATGATCGTGCAAATAAGAATCATAGTATTCAGAGGTGATTCAAATACTTTTCATGAATAATCTGAACATAAACCCACAATTCATCGGATCCCAACAAACGCACCGCACAAAAGGATTACATCGGATAGATCAAAGCGAAGATGCGATGATCATTGTATTAAAGATCAAGAGAGAGAGATTGCCATCTAGGTACTAACTACGGACCCGTAAGTCTGTGGTGAACTACTCACACATCATCATGAGGGCAGCAAGATTGATGAAGAGGCCCTCCGTGATCGATCCCCCTTCCGGCAGGGTGCCGAAACGGAGGTCCAGATGGCCTCCCGACGGAACACAGACTTGCGGCGGCGTAAAAAGAGTTTCGGGACTGCCTCCAGGGTTTTCACAATATTAGAGAATTTATAGGCGATAGAACGAGGTCGGGGGAGCCGCCAGGGGCCCACAAGCCATCAGGGCGCTTCCCTGTTGGCTTGTGGGGCCCTCGTGTGGCTCCCGGCTTCCTTTCGAATCACCCAGGTCTTCTTTTGGTCCAGAAAAAATCATCAAAAAGTTTCGTGGCAATTGGACTCCGTTTGGTACTGTAAACCTGAAAAGTGAAAAACATGCAGAAAATAGCAACTGGCACTGGGCACTGGTTCAATAGGTTAGTGCTCAAAAATAATATAAATTGGTAAATAAATACTTAAAAAGTATCCTAGAATGATAATATATCAGCATGGAACAATCAAAAATTATAGATACGTTGGAGAAATATTAGTATGACAGACGTTTTCGATTGATCGCTTCGGCACCATCATCAGGGCTTTGCATATGTTGCAACTAGCCAATTCTACTCGGCCACCCAGTTATGTGATCGGACATAGCAGTCCGCCGCACGACATTCATTCTGCACACGCGGATACCATTAGAGGTAGTGCGGTTGCTTTGCTACAACAAACCTGTTTGAGGGATCCAACGTTCGGCTTCGAGGAGATCGGCGACGAGAGGAGATGACTCTGGTGACGCGCTACTTCGACTCTTCTTAATTGTGATGGACTTCATGTCTAGTGATAATCTCATGATCGATCTCCTAAGCATGCTCCTGGATAATATGTGAGATAGGATTAAATTTGAACTAGCAATAGTTGCGTGTCAGGTAGCTCAACAATGGTATCCGAGTCTCTATTATTGGTGTTAGATTCGGATTACATGCATATGAGATATGTGGGAGGCAGCGGATGAGATATGTCTCCATTTTTGATAGTCGGTTTATGTGATAGACCCTTCTTGTGCAGGGTCGATGAAAACATCCCCACAATGGGGTCATTAAGAGTATGTTTTCTGACAATCAGAATCGACACGGTCGCAACACAACATACCCCTAGCGATCGGTTTCCACCATCGGGATAGACCATGAAACGTAAACCCGATTCGGATTCGCGATGATCGACATGATCAATCAGATCAGAAAAATCGATGTGATCGAAATACAGTTTTTGAAAACGTCGGGTGTTGCCCCTTTGAACCCCGCCTGCTAACCAATAAGCGAACCATCATTTCTATTTTTCGTACCGCCATAGATTTAGTACATATTCACCCGGTGATGGGTGGGCTCCACGAGGATGCGTGGCTCGCGTAGCAAGCGGTTTACATAAGACAAGTAATCAGTCGGCAGAAACTAAACGTGTTTTTCATTAAAAAAAGATGCATTTTTCTTCTACGTATGATCTGCAGGCATGCCATATATGGCCTATGGGCGACCCCGCTGACATCGATCGACCGCATTCTTTGCGTCCCATTCGTAGCATTATTCAGCCTATTTTTTTTGAAAATGAGGAAGACCCCCGGCCTCTACATCTGGACGATGCATGCAGCCACTTTATTAATTATTCATAAAGACCTTACAAAGTAGTACATCAGTAAGTCTAAGGCCACCATCTTGGCAACATCGGTCGCTGTTGGGGATATAACCCCGCGGTTAACCCTGTTGGCGACTCATAGTGCAAGAGCCTAAGCCGGCCCAGGAAGGCAAGACGAGAAGACGACGACTTACAGGTGGGCCAGTTGAAGATCCAAAGCCTGGTGGCGACTCAAGGTCCGAAAGGGTAAGCCGCCACGTGAAGACTTACCTTGTAAGACTAGGAAAGTAGAACCGGGGTCGGTTACGTTGTGTAACCCGACCCGGATTCTTGTAAGCCCATGGTTTCTACCTATGTATATAAAGGTGAGCCCTGCGGCGGGTTGTGGGGGTGAGGAGAGACAGACAAGCCTTACGGCGAGAGAGATCAAGCAATCGAGAGTTAGGGCAAGCCAGCCGCCCCTTGTACTCAAGATACCAGTTAATACAGCTTAAGCAGGACGTAGGCCTTTACCTCCACCGTGAGGGGCCAAACCTGGGTAAACCCGTGTCCCTTGTCCCGCTTAACCCCTTTGGGTCCACTTCCATGGCGTTGACTCCGAACCTAAGCCTTCGGGCATCTGCCGTGACAAAACCACGACAGTTGGCGCCCACCGTGGGGCTAGCGCTCGGTGGTGTTGAGTTCTCAAAGGGTGCTCTCCTCGGGGGCGAGGGGTACGTGGTCGGCGAGATGATTAAGAGCCGCCGCGGAAAGCTTTACATCGACGACGCCAGCTGGGGTCCTGAGGCTGACTCAATCGAGTACGGCTTCCGGGTCCCCTTCGGTGGAATCCATGTCTTCATCGGCAAGATTGGCGGATCTGAACCCGGGCCGGACATCTGCACCAACATCGTCGAGCCGGCCCGGCGCAAGCAACCCGCCCGGAGCATGCAACCTGCCCGTTCTGACCCGGGCAGGAAGCATGTCTTCGTTGGCTTCACTCAGGGCGTAGAACTTGAGGGTTCTGTGTCCGAGGAAGAAACTCATGACTATTCCGGGGAGGAATCTTCATGTGGGGAGACGGAATCGATCTATCAGCTTCAGGACGGAGGGCTTGGGGGTTACGACGAGCCTTACCCCGAGTCAGAATGCCATGAGCCGGAGGGTTATGAGCCGCCAAGTCATGCAGCCGTCTTCATGGCCGGTTCAGCGACGGCTCAGGGCAGTACACCTGGTGCGGCCGTGTCCGGGTCAGGCGCGCCCCCGGCTCAAGTTCTCCTGGATCTGATGAACGAGCTTACAACCTTGATGGCAACTGAGGTCACTGTTGCGAACCAAGCGGCCCGCAATGCAGAAATCACTAGGTTGAAGGATCGGATGGCCGCGGTCCAGCAGGAAGTTAACGAGCTGAAGGCTCAGATGGATGCTGAGGCGGAGCGCCTTAAGGCAGATGCTCTTCGCCTCGAGATAGAGCAACAGTCGGCCGCGGCGGTTCAGCGGATGAGACATCAGTCCCGCTTGCCGGAGCAGTATGAAGCTAGGAATCTCTTCAACACGCCAGGAACGGGACGAAGTGTGCCTTTGGCCATAACCCGGACGGCGGAAATACCTGGGAGCCGGGCGGCGGTTCAGCGTCAAGACCCGCCATGACGGGGCCAAAACCCGCCACCGCTTTATCAGACACCGCCGGGTCATTATTCTAACCCGGCGGAGAACATGGTGGCAGCAGCAACCAGGCTTGATACAATTCCGATCCCCGATGAGGCGCCTTATGCAGAAGAGGTGCGGAACGCCATCGGATATCTGCGCACGGCGATGGCCCAGCAAGAGAAGTATAACTACAGCCGGAGTCGCGTGCACTCAACACCCATCCACAGTCGTAGCTACAGCCGGCGTTATGAGTCGCCGGCGGTTTCTAGCAGCGAACGACATCGTAACCCGCCGCAAGCGGATCGGGCGGCTCTGGATGCTCAGACATTGGTGGATAAGGCGAGAGCACGGCGAGAAGAGGCGGCTCAGGCAGCGGTGGCGTCTCAGGAACACACAGTCGCCCCTTCCGTTTCAGGAGGAGCGGGGTTGACTTCCAGGGCTGTGGGGGTACCGTGCCTGGTACCGGCTCTGCGGAATGAGCGTCTGCCGAAGGATTTCAAGGGTCCTCGTAAGGTGCCCAATTACACTGTTGATTTACCTCCAGAGGCTTGGGTGGAAAGTTATGAACTAGCCATGGAGATGTTGGACGTTAGCGATGCGGTCTGCGCCAAGTATTTCATCATGATGCTGGAAGGGCCGGCTCGCACATGGTTGAAGGGTTTGCGACCCAACACCATTAACTCCTGGGCCGAGTTAAGGGCGAAATTCATCAAATTTTTTAAAGGAACATGCAAGCAGCCCATGATGATTGTGGATTTGGACCATTGTGTACAGCGTGAGGACGAGTCGGCTCATCACTGGGTCCGGCGGGTCTCTACTATCATCCACTCTTCGGAGCAGATTACGGCGGCTCAGGCGGTTTTAATTCTTGAGAAGAACTGTCACTTCACACCTTTGAAGCAGAAGCTTGGCCGGCTCAAGCGGTCATGTCAAGACATGGGGGAGCTCATGGCGGCTCTCACCAAGTATGCGGATTCTGACAATACGAAGGACTCGGGCTCTGATGAGGAGAAATCAGGTCAGGGGAAGAAGGGTAACAATGGCAAGGGTCAACAGCCAGGTACGGCTGGAAGTAACAACGCTGGAAAGCGGAAACACCCGGAAGGCGGGTCAGAGCTAGTGGCTAATACCAACACTGGGAATAACCGTGCTAAGGGCAATGGGAATTATAGACAGCCTTTTAACAGGGGTAAGATTCCTCTAGAGGAGATGCTTAATAGACCTTGTCCAGAGCACAGCCGGAATGGCAAGCAAGCAGATCATACCTGGGGAAATTGCAGCGTTATGCGGGATTTCCGGAATTACAGCATTCAGCAGCATCGTAACAACGGTAATGGCCCGTCGGGCAGTTCAGGGCCGGGCGGCCAGGGTCAAGGCAACCAACGAGGTCATAACCAACAGTCTGGTGGCGGAGGCCAGCAGCAGAATAACCAGTCAGGATATCAGAGTAACCCGAAGCAGCTCAGCGGGGGTCAGTACCACGTCTTCACAACCAGCCTTGATAAGCGGGAACGGAAGGTACGCAAACGGGCGGTTAACGCGGTCATGCCGGCTCTCCCACAGTATCTCAAGTGGTCTGAGTATGACGTCACTTGGAGCAGGGCGGATCACCCGCCACGTGTTGATAACCCGGGGCAGCTAGCCTTAGTAGTTGCCCCCCAAGTGGGAGGATACAAGTTCACTAAAGTACTTATGGATGGCGGCAGCAACATCAACATCTTGTACTATGACACCTTTCGCCGGATGAACTTACTTGACAAGGATCTTAAGCCTTCTTCAACAGCTTTTCACGGTGTGGTACCAGGAAAGTCGGCTTACCCAGTCGGGAAGATCTCTTTGGAAGTGGCTTTTGGTGATGAACACAACTACAGGGTAGAGTCTCTATGGTTTGAGGTGGTCAAGATCAAGAGCCCGTACCACGCTATTTTTGGACGGCCGGCTTACGCGAAGTTCATGGCCAGACCCTGTTATGTGTATTTGCAGCTCAAGATGCCCGGCTTGGAGGGAACGATTACTGTACATGGTGATCGGAAGACGGCCATGGAATGTGAGGAAGGCGATGCGGCTTACGCAGAGACAAGCTGTGCAGAGGCAGAACTTAATTTCTATAAGCAGAATGTTGACCCGGCAGATATGACCTCTCTGAAGAAACCCAACACGGAATCTGAGCCGCCCCTCAAGTTTTTGGCAGAAGATACTAAGTTGGTGGACTTTAAACCGGGCGACTCATCACAACAGTTCACTATTGGGGCCAATATGGACCCCCAATAGGAAAGCGCGCTCATCGAATTCATCCGTGAGAATCGGGACATCTTTGCATGGAAGCCTTCTGACATGCCGGGTGTACCGAGAGAATTCGCTGAGCACCATCTTAATGTGGATCCTAAGTTTAAGCCGGTTAAACAGTTCCTCCGGCGGTTTAACGAAGAGAGACGTAAAGCCATTGGAGAAGAGGTGGCCCGGCTCTTGGCTGCAGGGTTCATCGTCGAAGTGTTTCACCCGGAGTGGCTTGCTAACCCGGTGTTGGTACTTAAGAAGAACGGCACGTGGCGCATGTGTGTGGATTACACGGATCTCAACAAGGCGTGCCCGATTGATCCTTTTGCCCTCCCCCGCATTGATCAAATCATTGATGCCACGGCGGGTTGCGAGAGCCTATGTTTCCTGGATGCTTACTCCGGGTATCATCAGATCAAGATGGCGGTTAAGGACCAAGAGAAGACGGCTTTCATAACGCCTTTTGGTGCTTTCTGCTATATGTCTATGCCTTTTGGGCTCAAGAGTGCCCAGGCGACTTATCAGCGCTGTGTGCAGAACTGTCTTCACAATCAAATTGGGCGCAATGTTCATGCTTATGTGGATGATATTGTGGTTAAGTCTCGTAAGAAGGAGACTCTGCTCGAAGACCTGAAGGAGACGTTTGATAATCTACGGGTTTACAAAATGATGCTTAACCCGGCCAAGTGTGTTTTTGGAGTTCCGGCAGGAAAACTCTTGGGGTTTCTAGTTTCAGAGCGAGGCATTGAAGCTAACCCGGACAAGATAAAACCTATTACCTCCCTGTCAGAACCGAAGTGTGTTAACGATGTTCAGCGCCTGGCGGGTCGAATCGCTGCGTTAAGCCGGTTCATAAGCCGCCTGGGCGAGAAAGCTATCCCCCTGTATCAGATGATGAAGAAGACAGACAACTTCATCTGAAGTAAGGAGGCGGGTGAGGCGTTTGAAGCTCTTAAGAGGCAGCTGTCTGAGCCGCCCGTCTTGGCTGCTCCGATTGAGAAGGAACCTTTGCTCCTCTACGTGGCGGCTAATAACAGAGCAGTCAGTGCCGCAGTGGTTGTGGAGCGAAAGGAGGCAGGGAAGGAAAATCCGGTTCAGAGGCCGGTTTACTACATCAGTGAGGTGTTGAGTGAGTCTAAGCAGAGGTACCCCCATTGGCAGAAGCTGGTGTATGTGGTGTTCATGGCGAATCGCAAGCTGAAGCACTATTTCTTGGGCCACCCGATTACTGTGGTGAGCTCTGCCCCGTTGGGGGACATAATTCAGAACAGGGAGGCCACTGGTTGGATTGCAAAGTGGGCATTGGAACTTGGGCCTCTCAACCTTACGTACGTGCCTCGCACGGCTGTCAAGTCTCAAGCTTTGGTGGATTTCATTAACGACTGGACAGAGCTGCAGGCGCCCGAGGAAAAGCCGGATAACACTTATTGGACGATTCACTTTGACGGGTCTAGGCAGCTAGAAGGCTCGGGGGCTGGGGTTGTCTTAACCTCCCCTAAAGGTGATAAGTTCTGTTATGTGCTCAGACTAATGTTTACCTGTACTAACAATGCAGCTGAGTACGAGGCCTTGCTTCATGGTCTCCGCGTGGCGAAGGAGATGAGCCTGAGCCGGGTTCGATGCCTTGGCGATTCAGACCTCGTGGCTTAGCAGGTTTCAGGCACTTGGGACTCCAAAGACCCAAGGATGGCGGCTTATCGTCAGGCGGTGGATGAAATTGCTGGTCACTTCAAAGGCTATCAGGTGGACCATATTGACCGTCGCAAGAACGAGGCGGCTGACGCGTTGGCAAGACTCGGCTTACAGCGTAAGCCGGTGCCGCCTAACATTTTCTTGGACGTGTTACACCACCCGTCTGTCAAGCTGCCTTCAGAGGAAGACCTGGCTGTCCCTGACCCGGAGGGGCCATTGGTGGCGGCTCTACATGCTACTCCTGACTGGACGTTGCCTTACTTGGCGTATCTGACGCGCGGCGAGTTACCAGAGGATGAGATCTTGGCCAGACAAATCATAAGGCGGTCTAAATCTATGACTATCCTCAATGGCGAGTTACATAGACGCAGCGTCACCGGCGTCTTTCAGCGGTGTGTTTCACCAGAAGAGGGTAAGGAGATTTTAAATGAAATTCATGCTGGTGACTGTGGTCATCATGCCGGCTCAAAATCTTTGGTGGCCAAGGCTTTCCGTCATGGTTTCTTCTGGCTGATGGCTCATAAGGACGCGGAAGACCTGGTTCTTAAGTGTGACGGATGTCAGAAGTTTGGGCGTCGTGCTCACGTGCAGGCTCAGGAGCTGCGTATGATTCCAATTACTTGGCCGTTTGCGGTCTGTGGGCTTGACATGGTTGGACCCTTCAAGAGATCTAAAGATAAGAAGACCCACCTTTTGGTGGCGGTGGATAAATTTACCAAGTGGGTGGAAGCTGAGCCGGTCAGTAAGTGTGACGCGGCTACGGCGGTTCAATTTATCAAGAAGTTAATCTACCATTTTGGTTATCCTCACAGTATCATCACTGATAATGGTACAAACCTGTCCAAGGGGGCTATGCAGACGTTTTGTGAGAGTGAACATATCCGGCTTGATGTTTCGGCGGTTGCTCATCCACAGTCCAATGGTCAGGCGGAGCGTGCTAACCAGGAGATCTTGAAAGGTATCAAGCCCCGGCTTATGGTTCCTTTGCAGCGAACACTGGGTTGTTGGGTTGAGGAGTTACCATCAGTGATATGGAGCATTAATACTACTCCCAATAGATCGACGGGTTATACACCTTTCTTCATGGTTTACGGCGCGGAAGCTGTATTACCAAGCGACATACGTCATGACTCGCCGCGTGTGGCGGCTTATGTTGAGCAAGACAATGAGATGGCGCGTCAGGATGCGCTAGATGCTCTGGAGGAGAAACGTGATCTGGCGGCGGCTCGTTCGGCGATTTATCAGCAAGACCTGCGTCGCTATCACAGCCGCAGAGTTAAGACCCGGACGTTTCAAGAAGGCGACTTAGTGTTGTGTTTGATTCAAGACCAGACGGATATGCATAAGCTATCTCCTCCATGGGAAGGGCCTTTTGTGGTCAACAAGAATCTCAACAATGGGTCATACTACCTAGTTGACGTGCGAGACGAGTCAAATACCTCTGGGCAGGAGACCCGCCGGCCGTGGAACATAGTTCATCTACGGCCTTATTACACTTGAGTCATTGACTCCCGTCGTTGTACATATCACATCTATGATAAATAAAGTTGGCATCCCCATAAGCCGGGGCCTCTGCCGTTTTTTCGTGTATCTCAGATTGTGCACAAGTTATGTCATCGACAAGGTCAAATTGGGGTGCAGCGAGTTGAATACTTACCCCCTCTTTGATGACTTATTCCAAAATTGGGGTGCAGCGAGTTGAGAACTTACCCCCTCTTTTGATGATTTTTTCCAAATTGGGGTGCAGCGAGTTGAATACTTACCCCCTCTTTGATGACTTATTCCAAAATTGGGGTGCAGCGAGTTGAGAACTTACCCCCTCTTTTGATGATTTTTTCCAAATTGGGGTGCAGCGAGTTGAATACTTACCCCCTCTTTGATGACTTATTCCAAAATTGGGGTGCAGCGAGTTGAGAACTTACCCCCTCTTTTGATGATTTTTTCCAAATTGGGGTGCAGCGAGTTGAATACTTACCCCCTCTTTGATGACTTATTCCAAAATTGGGGTGCAGCGAGTTGAGAACTTACCCCCTCTTTTGATGATTTTTTTCCAAATTGGGGTGCAGCGAGTTGAATACTTACCCCCTCTTTGATGACTTATTCCAAAATTGGGATGCAGCGAGTTGAGAACTTACCCCCTCTTTTGATGATTTTTTCCAAATTGGGGTGCAGCGAGTTGAATACTTACCCCCTCTTTAATGACCTTTTTTCAAAATTGGGGTGCAGCGAGTTAGCCACTCACCCCCTCTTTTGATAACCTCTCCAATATTGGGGTGCAGCGAGTTGGCCACTTACCCCCTTTTTGGATGACTTGTAAGAGCAGAGAACATCATACATCATGCATTGCATCATGCATCGTGCATTGCATGATACGTCATGCATTGCATCATACATCACACTTACATATCATTCCGGTTTTGACAAGTCGGGTCAAGGAAAGATTATGAAACAAGACGCAAGACCATGAAAGACATCTCCGGGTTGTTATAAGCCGCCCTTACAACAATACAGAAGTTTTCTGTCTTGTTTATTTTGCAGGTTTTATCTTTTTTGATAAGCCGCCATGGACCTTGAAAGCATGGTTGAGAGTAAGAGCATATGAAAGATATCATTGCAGCAAGACTATTCAAAAAGGGTTATACGCGCACGAAGGCACGACTCAGGCATTTCAGATGTCTCTACAGCTATTACAAAAGCTCCCCATGGAGTACAAGACAAGGCAAGATTAAAGTTTTTTACAAAAGACAGCCTTGGCGGCTCAGATAGGCCGAGTTATCAGTTTCAGCCGAAAGTACAGCTCGCTGGCTAGTCATCCTTCGCCGGGTCTTTGACCTCTTCGATCTGAAGATTGTCGACATCCCAGTTGCAGCGTGTTAAGCCCTCAAATTGGGTCTGGTCGAAGAAGGGAGATGCATCAAGGTCAGGAGCGACGAGCTGCTTACGACGTGCGGGAGTCAGGCTCCTCGATTCAAAGGTTGGGCCGCGCACGCGTTTGTTTTTTGCGTCATAAGCCGCCTGATATGTGGAAAGGTCTAACTCATTGGCAAGACTTGAGGCCAGCACCCGGGAATCTTTCATACATTTGACGTAGTCGGCTTCTGTGAAATCTGAGCCGTCGACCTTTTTTGCTGGGAACCCGTCCGTCATTTCCGCTGTAGTTAACTCCGGGGCAAAAGCAAGACACCGGCTTAAAGCAGCCATGGCTCCCTGCCTGGCGGCTGACCGTTTGAGTTCTTCAACCTGTTTGGGCAGGGTGGATAGAAGTTATATCACCCCCTTCATATGCTTTGGGATGCATTTCTTGGTCAGCATCGCCTTCATGGTGCAGAGGGTCCCGCAATATAACTGTTCGGTTAAGGAGTAGATGGCTTTCAGCTTAATCACGCTGTCAGAAGCGAGTTGGCGGCTCCGTTCACCTGCAAGATAGTCAAGTATTATAAGCCGCCTGTATGAGTTATTCAACAAGACAAGGTAATTTTCAAGTGCTTGGCACTTACCGAAGATCGCAGAGGTCATTCTGGAGATATGGTCTTTGAGAGTGTGTAGCTCATCGGACACAACCTTAAGCCGGCTTTCAGTGTCGTTGACTCGTTGGGTTATAGCAGCTTTTTCCGCCTCAGCCGTCTTCTGATAAGCAGCGAGTTCAGCCCGGGTTTTCTCCAGCTCTGTCACGACAACTCGCCATTTATTATCCGCCTCAGCCCTGGCGGCTTGTTGCACAGTGAAATTCGACTCAGCAGTTGCTAAAGCTTCCTGCGTTACGCAAGAGACAGTTTCAAAGGTTTTCAGTCAGGGTATGATTCGCACCTTGGAGAAACTATTGTGTTATATGTCTCAAGCAGATTGCAAGCAATATACTTGACACTTGGGGGCTAATGCCTGTGTTTTTCTCTAAGTCTACATGGCAGTCCCGGCTCATCTTTGTTAAAGTTAAGCCGGCACTCGGGGGCTACACAGAGCTCTCCAAAGTTTACAATGGAGTTCTGGCTCATCGTCATGACCCGAACTCGGGGGCTACACTTGGATCAACCCTTTCAACTAAGTACCGGCTCAATATCAGTATTAACCCGATACTTGGGGGCTACAGGTATTATAATTTGAAGTATGACAAGAAGTATAAGACCCGGTCTACTATTTCGCAAGACTAAACCGGATCTTGGGGGCTACATAAGGGTATAAGGAAAGCAAGAAAGGAGCAGTACCTCAAATTTGGACTTCATAAGGCTAACAAGTTTTTGCTCCATGTTGTGGCTTGCGCTGAGGCGATTTAAATAGCCGGCATGAAGATCATCTGTAGACATCTTTTCCAACGAGGGCAATGCAAAGTCGAATCTTTCTGGCGAGTTCTCTTTAGCCTCGCCGGTGTGTCTTGTCAGCACATGAGAGGTCGATTGATAACCCGCCCCAGTAAGAGCGACGTTTTTGGTAGCTGGAGAGCTCGGCGTTTGGAAGTCAGTTCGTGGAGGGCTCGTAGGAGCGACCGTATCATGAACAGCCGGCTCGTGGGGCTGAGGATCATCGGCAGGTGTTTCTTTTATAGCTTCTGTAGGCTCAGCATGAGGTACAGGGGAAGCCGGCTTGGATTTCTCCGGCTCTTGGACAGTGGGGGCGGCTTCAGACCCGCCGGTTTTCTTCCGCTTCGCTTGAGCCCTAGAGAGCAAAAACAATTGTCAAATAAAGGACAAGATTGAAGAAAAATATAGCGCAAAGGAAAAATGCGTACTCTGGGTTGATTCTCAATGGAGGCAGCTTAGTGGCCGTTGAGTCGCCAGACGAAGGGGGTGAGTCCTGGAAAAGTTACAGTTCTTCAGGTAAAGTAAGGTTGCAAGACAAGACTGTTAAGATGATCAGACTTGGGTAAAAAGTACCTCTGCAGGACGCTTCCGGGAAGCCGGGGAGTTGGGTAAGCCGCCCATCAGCTCCTCAGAGCCGGCACTCCGGGTCTGACGCCTGGAGGTGTGCTGTTGCTTTTTCAAAAGAAAATGGCAGTCCAAGTAAGCAAGAGGATGAGAGAATGGGACTTTTCGGATAACCCGCCGTTTCTTCTTTGGGGGAGAATTTTCTAAATCGGAGGAAATATTGATTACCTCAGGAGCGTCCACACGGCTGGTCTCTGGTTCAACCTGTGAAATAAATATCATCAGTAAGCTGTATAAAGAGACGGTCAGAAGAAGTCAAGCTTTACCTCTGAATCGTTAGACTCAGGAATGGAGGAGGCGGTGCTTCTCCTTTTATGAGCAAGGGTTTTACCCGCCCTGGGCTTCCTCACGGGTGGGTTGAGTTTTTTCTTCCAGAAATCTGAGCCAGCCTGCGCACAAGCCGCCAGAGAGGTTAAAAGATGCTAATTAAAACGAGCAGGACGAAGATTGTAAGGTTTCCAGAAGTTTTTCTTACAGGCGGAGCCGGGTTCTGGGCATAGAAGGGTCTCAGCCCAATCTTATCACAAATTTCCTGTTTTTCGCCGAGAAGATTTTTAACGCTATTGCTGATTTCCTGTTGTGACAATTGGGCGTTTGAGAAGCAGAGGGGGTCATTGGGTTCACCCGTGTATTCAAACATAAGCCGGTCACGCCGGCTCAGGGGCGATATTTGCCAACTGACCCAGCAGCGGGTCAGGTCGACACCAGTTAATCCGTTTGCAATCAAAGCTTTGATCTTGGCAATGGAAGTATCATACTTCGCTCTTTCAGTAGTGGATAGCCTGTCGGGAAGTTCTCCGGAGCTGGGAAGCCGGGTAGGTCGGTAACCCGGCAAAGGATTTTCACCCTCCGGAGAAGTGTCTTTGCAATAAAACCAGTTCCAGTTCTTAGGATGACTTGGCAGGGTAGCAGATGGGTAAGGCACATCTCTCCGCCTCTGGATAGTCACGCCGCCGAGTTCCAGACTTGAGCCGCCTGCTTTCTCAGTTTGGCGGTTGATATAGTGGTAATCACGAAAAATGTCCACAGAAGGTTCTTCTTGCAGATACACCTCACTCAAGACTTGGAATTGGCATATATTGGTGACTGAATTGGGGCCTATGTCCTGAGGGTGAAGCTTAAAAAAGTGCAGAACATCTCGGAAGAATTTAGACCCGGGCGGGCTGAAGCCGCGGACGAGGTGGTCAGCGAAAACAACGACTTCTCCGTCTTGAGGTCTGGGTCTTTTCTCTAACCCGGGAGCCCGCCACTGAATGACGTCCCGAGCCGGTAACACGCCTATCTTCACATAGTCCAACAGTAGATCTTCGGTAACTCCGGATTGGACCCAGTCACAAGACGATGTTGCGCTTGACATATTGGCAGGGTAAGTGCTGAAATTTAAAAGCCAGAGGTATGTTGGCGGGTTAAGTGAAAGAAGCAATAGTCAAACTTTATGGCGAGTTACAAACATATGTGCTAAGACGCCCGAAAGATCAATGGCGGGTCAGTCGTCAGTACCCCCAGGATGGCCCAAGATTTCACTAAGTATGGGACAAACATATTTCACAATCTGCGGCAACATTTTTGGATCTACGAGCGGTTCGGAAAGGGGGAAAAACACTAACCCTAGCAGACAGTGGAAGAACAGATAGATCAGGGACTCGTTAAGGCTGAAGCAGAATCAATCCGTACAAGATACAAAGGGGGAGCTGATCACTACCGCAATGTATTTTGACTCGATTTGAATTAAAATACCGTTCCTAGCCCTAAGAATGCGAAGAACAGGGATGAACTCCGGCGAGCTCCATGAACAGTACAGATCTAATGCGAGTCCAGGGAGAGGCAGAAGCTTTACCTTGATGATTCGAGGGAAGAGCGGAGGAGCACCGCGGTTTTCTGGTCCCGGTTGGGTTGGTGTAGTGGCCCGTTTCGAGTTCGCTGGAGAGGAGCGACGGCGGCGGGGCTGTTTGCTACCGTAGTCGCGACGGTGTCGGGAGGAGGAAGAAGAAGTGACACGGTAAAGGAGCGACCCTGTGCCCATTTATAAGGGTAGGTGGTGTAGTGAAATGGCAGGCCCGGAGATCGAGGAGGCGATATAGTTATCATGACTGAGATGGCGCCTCGTTTCTCGGATGGCGGGTAAATGAAAGATTCATTGTGATGTCACTGTTGGATATGGCGGGTTAGGGAAGACCAGTCAAAGTTGCAGTTCCAGAAGACCCGCAGAAGACTCACCAACTGAAGAATTTAAATTGACATGAACAGGTTCAAATCAATTTGGGGCCTAATGTTGGGGATATAACCCCGCGGTTAACCCTGTTGGCGACTCATAGTGCAAGAGCCTAAGCCGGCCCAGGAAGGCAAGACGAGAAGACGACGACTTACAGGTGGGCCAGTTGAAGATCCAAAGCCTGGTGGCGACTCAAGGCCCGAAAGGGTAAGCCGCCACGTGAAGACTTACCTTGTAAGACTAGGAAAGTAGAACCGGGGTCGGTTACGTTGTGTAACCCGACCCGGATTCTTGTAAGCCCAGGGTTTCTACCTATGTATATAAAGGTGAGCCCTGCGGCGGGTTGTGGGGGTGAGGAGAGACAGACAAGCCTTACGGCGAGAGAGATCAAGCAATCGAGAGTTAGGGCAAGCCAGCCGCCCCTTGTACTCAAGATACCAGTTAATACAGCTTAAGCAGGACGTAGGCCTTTAACTCCACCGTGAGGGGCCGAACCTGGGTAAACCCGTGTCCCTTGTCTCGCTTAACCCCTTTGGGTCCACTTCCATGGCGTTGACTCCGAACCTAAGCCTTCGGGCATCTGCCGTGACAAAACCACGACAGTCGCTACTTCTATCCACTTGATGAAGGGGTGCCGATAGTCCAAGCCTAATACCAAACAGACCTCGCACCTAAGCCTAACATCTAAAACCGGAGGCCCCAGCCAAGCCATATACATGGTCTAGGGCACACACCAGTCTCGCGCACTCTCAGAGGCTGCCGCCACCGTCTTCCACCGATCCATCTTCAGAGCAGATATTGATGCCACGACCTTGCCAGGACTGCCATCGACGCCACCACGTCGCCAGACAGCGCCATCCTCCTGCGCTAGTCCGTCTACACACATCAAACGCCGAGACTCCACTCCGCCCAGCCGCCGAGATCCACAGTCGTCGATGCGTAAGATGAAACACTTCTCCACCAAAGATATTGTCCGCTGGTCCCTCGAGCCCATGCACACCTCCAAGATTGACGTCCCCAAGGGGGAAACGACGCAAGAGCGTTGCCGTCATCCGATCTACCGATCTAGGGTTTCCCCCGGAGGTAACAGATAGAGGTCTGGAACTTCTCCACGGCGATGTCTTCAAGAAGAGAACGACATAGAAGAGCGCCACCATCGCCGGCCTTGGCATCTGGCTGAGAGCAAGGTTTTCACCCAGATATGTTTGAAGAACCTCCATCAAGTCTTGTGTACGAATCGCTGCCATCTCCACCGGGTACTAGAAGTAGGCTCCAGGCCGCCGCCGCTTGACCAGCCAGCAGCCGCGCCACGCGAGCAGCAGGGCCGCCGGCAAGCCCCAGCCACCACCGAAGAGCCCTACACTAGACCTCGCCGCCGGCCCAGAAGAGGACAACGCCACATACGCCTAGCAGCCACCGTCGCCAGCCCGTGCCGTCATGCCTCCGCGCCCACGGCCGCCCCTCACCGCCAGTAGAAGAAAGCGTCACGTGCCGTGATCCTCGGGCAGGAGGAGTAGACGGCCCCGCCGCCGCCTAGGCCGAGCGGGCTTTGCCCGGCGAACTGCGCCGGCGGCGGCGAGGAGTGGCGGAGGAGGGAGGATGGGTGGCAGATCTGGGCTCCATTCACCATTTACATTTAACGACTGCATGATCGTTAAGAAAAGCACGCACCCCACCCCATCTCCCCTCTGTCGCCCACCGCGCGGGCGACCGAGGGAACCCAACTCTCCGCCGCCGGTCCCCCTCCTCCTTCCCGCTCCCCTCCGCCGCCGCCGGTGGTCGGCGCCGGGCTAAGCCCACGCGTGCGACGGCGGCGGCGGAGGCATCGCCGTCTCACTCCGGACTCGGGATGCGCGGGATCTCCGTTCTCAAGGATGAGGCCCCGATCGATGGCGGCGGCGCCGGTCTGGACCACGGCGGCCTCCATCTGGAGCGCGGTGGCGTGGCGGTCGGCCGATGACCCAGTGGCGGCAGACTGGTCCGGGGTGGCCGCGGCGTCACATTTGGAGGTCCCCTTTCTCCTGCTGCCTCTCTCATCGTCCCGGTGGTTTGCGGCTGCAGGCTCCGGTGATGGTGAGCCCTAGTGGTGTACCTTGGGTCTGGGGGAAACCTTGGCCGGTCTGGCCGGCCCGACGATGGCATCGCCCATGGGTGCCGCTTTCCTTCGTCAAGGCGCAGCGAGGACCCAATTTACCCACCCCAATCCCCTACCGGGTGAAAACCTTCAATCCTCTTCGGATTTGGCGGCAGCGGTGCTGTTCGCATCGTGACCTTTCCGGAGTTATCGTCAGGGGCCTTGGAGCTCGGTTGGGAGTACAGAGGATCTGTAGGTGGAGGGGATGGGATCAGTGGCTGCAGGTGGTGTTCGCGAAGGAGGAGCGACGTTGCATCTGACACGTCGACAACGGCGGGTCTCCGCAGCATGGAGCAGCTGGGTCCCGCTGCTGGGCGTGTGTTGATGGACGAGCGCAGGATGGTGGCGTTGTGGTGGCGTCGACGACAGCTAGACCGGGCAAGGTTGATACGTCGGTACATCTCTGAAGATGGATTGGTGGCAGGTGGCGGCGGCGGCCTCTGTGTGTGCGTCGGACCGGTGGGTGCCCCATACTCGGCAAGTGGCTTGGTTGGGGCCTCAGGTCTTAGATGTTAGGCTTGGCTGCGAGGTCTGTTTGGTATTAGGGCCAGACTATCAGCATCCCTACATCAAGTGGATAGGAGTAGCGACAAAAGTTGCCTAGACGGTGGCTTCAGACTTACTGTTGTATTGCTTTGTAAGGTCTTTTGTGAATAATCAATAAAGTGGCTGCATGCATCGCCTAGATGCAGAGGCCGGGGGTCTTCCTCCTTTTCAAATAAAAAATGATCGTTAAGAAATGTCTCGCAACAACCAAAGGCGTAGTTAGTCATCATGAGCTTGGCTGAGAAGCCAAAGGAACATCCTTCCCCAATGCGTTTGAGACAGGTTGCCTGCACCTTGATCATATACATTTGACCCAAGCTATTGATTGATTAAGTATTACCACATATAGTTTATGACGGGATGCAACAACGCAACAGCCTTAGTTCAACCGTGTCCTGTAGCTAACCTTAACTTAGATACCTATATGCGTGCACAATTGTGCGTGCGGGTGTGTAAATTTGTACTCTCTGACGAACTATCAAGTGAACACACTGAAAGTTAGCACCCGAGGGGCAGCAAGAGGGTAGCTAGCAGTGAGGTCGATCGATCGATGGGGAAGCAAGGTATGGCGGCGGCGGCGGGCGTCCTCGGGGTCATCACGCCCATGCTCGGAGTCGCCAGCACGGTTTTGATGTCGCAGGCACGTACACGCCGCCCCGGCCTTCCGGCCATTCTTAATCTAGTTATGTTGATTCTTAACGGGTAATGTATGCAACGTGCAGTCGTACATGCCTTTACCCCACCCGTCCTGCTCGACATCACCGGCGATGGCGTGCGGCGTCACGGCGACGGTGCTGGCCCTGGCAACTCAGATCCTCGCCAGTGCGGCCACCGGCTTCTGCGGGGCGTGCGAATTCCCCAGCGAGCGCAAGCGCGTCGCCCGCCTCTTGTCTACCGCACCGTGGTAAGCTGTGTAGCTCCAGCTCCATGCCACAGTGAAAAAAGACAGTAGGTAAACACCCTACACCATTTTGATCATTCGGGCATAGATACCGGGGACTATATCATCTTTTGATGAATAAAGTACTGTCATTATTTTTAACCAGCAAAATGGTCCGTGCGTTGCAATAGGAGAAGAAAAAAAAAATCATAATCTTCAATTTCATGACCACGTTTTACTGCATCACCGAGATATACTATCACTTTCAATTTCCTGAAATCATGAATGTTTTTTTAGACTCGTGCACATCTTTGATATCGTGAACATTTTTCAAATCTGTGAACACTTTTACAAATTTTCGAACATTTCCTAAAATCTAGAACATTGTTTGAATTCCGGAACATTTTATACTATATGGAAACATTTTTTAAAAATTGTGAAGATCTTTTTAAACAACTTTCTTGAATCGGTGAACATTTCTAAAATCGACGAACCTTTTTTTGGAAATTAGTGGAATAATTTTTGAAACTCAAGAACATGATTTAATGAACATTTTTTTAATTTAACAAACATTGTTCGAAATGCATAATCATTTTTTGAACCAGCGAACATTTTATGAATGAATAAACTATTCTATAAGTCATGGACAGTTTTTGAATTTTTAACATATTTTTTCATTCATGAACATTTTTTCAATTGGCGAAATTTTTTCACTTTCGCTAAAAAAATAATATAAGATTTTTTTAAAAACCATGAATATTTTTTTATTTCTCGATATTTGTTTTGAAAATTTCAAACAATTTTTGAATAAGCAAACAATTTGTTTTATAAATTCACAGACATTTTCTGAATCCAGAAAGATTTTTGGATTTATTAAAGATTGTTGCAAAATTCTCCCCTTTTTTGATTTTCGGAAAAATTTAAAGCCCCAATTTGTTTAAAGTAGAAAAAAGGAAAACGGAATAGAAAAAAAACTACATTTAAAAAAGAGGCCGTCTGGACTTGGGGCGGCCCAAAATGGCGCGCCCTGCGCCTTCTTCGAGCGCGCAGAGTGCAGTATAGGAGGTCCCAATTGCTGTGTGAAACGTCTTAAATCACTGTGGCATTGATGGATTCATAAATTTGGAGGCAATTTCAATGAAGTACCGTCAGAAGCAATAATCTTTTATTATTAATAGCAAACATACTCGTGCGTTGCAACGGGAGAGTAAAAAATATCTGAGCCGTTATCATTTCGGTTCAGTTGTGATTGTGACTTGTCATATTGATGGCGTGCACTTACGACCACACTCAGACATTTGAGTTTCGTCAAGTAAAGATACGTACATAAGGTCGTAGATCATGAAACAAGTACAAAGAGAGAACCTGGTGCAAGTACAACATGCCCTAGGACTATAATCTTTCCCAAATATTAACGTTCAATTTTACATGTTACAATACAGATCAGTGCGAGTATGAAATAAAGGCAGATCGTGCGTCAATTACTAACATTACATCCTAAATAGCATCAAATTCTACACATTTTAAAATTGGAGTTACGGTTTAAAATATATGATTTTCGAAAGAATATATTTATTTTTAAAAGACAGTGAGGTGATTAACGTAGATATCAAGGGGGGGTTTATGTAAAACTGCAAAAAAAGATTCGTTATGACTTAAATATGGACCGCGGGTTAATTAGCATAAAAGGTAGGTTTTTTTGTAAATTACAAAAAACAATTTGTTCTGACTTACAGATGAATTGCGGGTTAATTACTTAAAAAGGCAGGGACTTTTCTATAAAAACGCCGCCGATATATGACGAGATGCAGTCCGTGTTTTATTATTTGATAGAGATTAGAGATGGATATGGATATTGATGTTGTCTAGGGTACGACAGTCTAGGTACTACCATCTTTCAAAAAACAACTTTAAACTTTTATTTGAATGAAAAACTATGCAAAAAGAAGGAATACATAAATTGTGTTGACTCCACCACTTTCTCTCGCACCGGCTACATGGTCGGTGGAGGCCACCTTTTCTAGGCACTGTTCACAGTGCAAAATGGCATGGTAAGAGTATCTACAGCCACCCGCCTCAAACTTTGCTCGCATGCCTGGGTGAACGGTCCGATCAGTGACTAGTTAAAACAACCAGATCTAAATGGATGTCTTAAACCGACTTTAAACGTCTAGGTTGACCGACATCCCTCATATTTAGCTCAAATATAAGGTAGATATAGAGAGTCTGCCACACCAGATTTGGTCAACGCTGGCCCAGCTCACCCCACATATATCCGTTCTCATTCCCTTCTCGGACCAAATCCTAACCACTTCACTTCCCTCCTCTCCATTTCGCTTCATCTCCTAAGCTTCGAACGGCGATCTCCGGCCTTCTCCGCCATGACGGGCAGCGGATCCAAGTCCAACACCTCTAGATCCATCGATCATGAGCTCATCCCACGCAGTCCCGAGGAGGAGACACTAGTAGAAAACAGGGCTTTGGTCCAGCCCTGAAAAGCCCATTAATCCCGGTTCACTCACGAACCGGGACCAATGGGGGCATTGGTCCCGGTTCGTGAGGCCAGGGCGCCGGCCGGGCCTCGTGGGCCATTGGTCCCGGTTCGTCTGACCCCTTTGGTCCCGGTTCCAGACACGAACCGGGACCAATGGGCCTCGCTCCTGG
Organism: Elymus sibiricus; assembly: GCA_039707655.1. Taxonomy (NCBI): domain Eukaryota; kingdom Viridiplantae; phylum Streptophyta; class Magnoliopsida; order Poales; family Poaceae; genus Elymus; species Elymus sibiricus. The sequence continues at coordinate 489,857,752 of CM077665.1, forward strand.
CCCACAACCATTGGTCCCGGTTTGTGGCTGGAACTGGGACCAAATGATGTCCTTTAGTCCCGGTTCCAGCCACAAACCGGGACCAATGGTCGGCCTATATATACCCCCCTGCCCGCGAGGAGAGCAGTGCACTACTCTGTTTTTTTGGCCAGCCGTGGGAGAGCTTTGTGGTGCTCTAGCTCACCTCCTATGCACATGAGGTGTTCGATGAAATGCCCGAGCCACACTTAAGCTTTCTCCTCTGGAAGCTCCTTGTCCAAGCTCCATTTTCCTCAAGATTTGTCTAGGTTTGGCGGTCCGTCCTGTCCCGTCCCCGTCCTCACCGCCGTCGATCGCCCGCGCCCATCTCGGCGCTGGCACCACCGTGGTTGGCCTCTTCTTCTTATCTTCTTTCTAAAAGAAAAAAGTTCTTACTTGTATGATTTAGATAGATACTTGTGTAACTATCTTACTTTTATTATTGTTTGTTATTATATAGTGCGATGGTTTTGGTTATATGTTGTTCTAGATAGTTCTTACTTGTATGATTTAATTAGATGCTCTAGAGAGTTATATGTTGTTTAATAATGAGAACTATATAACGCACGCAGATGAACCGGCAATGGATGTACGGTGACCGACGCACCTCCGTGTATATTAAGGGCCTGCATAATTTTCTCGAAGCGGCTGAGGCAAACAAGCAGAATGGTTTTATGCATTGTCCATGTACTGTCTGTGAGAATACGAAGGATTACTCTAACTCGAAAACCCTTCACTTCCACCTGCTTGAGAAGGGTTTTATGCCACGCTATAATGTTTGGACCAAGCACGGAGAAAGAGGGGTTATGATGGAAGACAACGAAGAAGAAGAGGATGATGACAACTACCCGCCCCCTGAATACGGTGATGATGCAATGGGGGAAGCTGAAGATCAAGAGGAACCATACGATGTGCCCGATGATGATCTTCGCCGGGTCATTGTTCATGCACAGAGAGAATGCGAAAGTGAAAGGGAGAAGTTGAAGTTCGATCGCATGTTAGAGGATCACAAAAAAGGGTTGTATGCAAATTGCGAAGATGACAACAGAAAGCTCGGTACCACACTGGAATTGCTGCAATGGAAGGCAGACAATGGTGTATCTGACAAGGGATTTAGTTCGCTACTTAAAATAATGAAGAAGAAGCTTCCAAAGGATAACGAATTGCCCGGCAGTACGTACAAAGCAAAGAAGGTTCTATGCCCTCTAGGATTGGAGGTGCAGAAGATACATGCATGCCCTAATGACTGCATCCTCTACCACGGTGCGTACGAGGATTTGAACGCATGCCCGGTATGCGATGCATTGCGGTATAAGATCAGAAGAGATGACCCTGGTGATGTTGAGGGCCAGCGCACCGGGAAGAGGGTTCCTGCCAAGGTGATGTGGTATGCTCCTATAATACCACGGTTGAAACGTCTGTTCAGAAACAAAAAGCATGCCGAGTTGATGCAATGGCACATAAAAGACCGTAAGAAAGACGGGAAGTTGAGAGCACCCGCTGACGGGTCGCAGTGGAGAAAGATCGAGAGAAAGTGGAGCGACTTTACAGGTGACCCGAGGAACGTATGGTTTGGTTTAAGTGCAGATGGTGTTAATCCTTTTGGGGAGCAGAGCAGCAGGCATAGCACATGGCCTGTGACTCTATGTATGTATAACCTTCCTCCTTGGTTGTGCATGAAGCGGAAGTTCATTATGATGCCAGTTCTCATCCAAGGCCCTAAGCAACCCGGCAATGACATTGATGTGTACCTAAGGCCATTAGTTGATGAACTTTTACAGCTATGGAATGGAAGAGGTGTACGTGTGTGGGATGAGAACGAACAGGAGGAAGTTGACCTACATGCGTTGCTGTTTGTAACCATCAACGATTGGCCTGCTCTCAGTAACCTTTCAGGACAGACAAACAAGGGATACCACGCATGCACACACTGTTTAGATGACACCGACAGTATATATTTGGACAAATACAGGAAGAATGTGTACCTGGGGCATCGTCGATCTCTTCCGACCAACCATCAATGTCGAAAGAAAGGAAAGCATTTCAAAGGTGAGGCAGATCACCGGAAGAAGCCTGCCCTCCGTACTAGTGATCACATACTTGATATGGTCAATGATTTACAAGTAATCTTTGGAAAGGGTCCTGGCGGACTATCTGTTCCGACTGACGATGCGGGACGCGCACCCATGTGGAAGAAGAAATCTATATTTTGGGACCTACCCTATTGGAAAGACCTAGAGGTCCGCTCTGCAATCGACGTGATGCACGTGACGAAGAATCTTTGCGTGAACCTGCTAGGCTTCTTGGGAGTGTATGGGAAGACAAAAGATACACCGGAGGCACGGGAGGAACAGCAACGTGTGCATGAAAAAGACGGCATGCATCCAAAGCAGTATGAAGGTCCTGCCAGCTACGCTCTTACCAAAGAAGAGAAGGAAATCTTCTTTGAATGCCTGCTCAGTATGAACGTCCCGTATGGCTTCTTGTCGAATATAAAGGGAATAATAAATATGGCAGAGAAAAAGTTCCAGAACCTAAAGTCTCATGACTGCCACGTGATTATGACGCAACTGCTTCCGGTTGCATTGAGGGGGCTTCTACCGGAAAACGTTCGATTAGCCATTGTGAAGCTATGTGTATTCCTCAATGCAATCTCTCAGAAGGTGATCGATCCAGAAATCCTGCCAAGGTTAAGGAGTGATTTGGTGCAATGTCTTGTTAGTTTCGAGCTGGTGTTCCCACCGTCCTTCTTCAATATCATGACGCACGTCCTAGTTCATCTAGTCGACGAGATTGTCGTTCTGGGCCCTGTATTTCTACACAATATGTTCCCCTTTGAGAGGTTCATGGGAGTCTTAAAGAAATATGTTCGTAACCGCGCTAGGCCAGAAGGAAGCATCTCCATGGGCCATCAAACAGAGGATGTCATTGGGTTTTGTGTTGACTTCATTCCTGACCTTAAGAAGATTGGTCTCCCTCAATCGCGGTATGAGGGGAGACTGACTGGAAAAGGCACGCTAGGAGCGGACTCAATAATATGTAGGGACGGGCATTCTTGGTCTCAAGCACACTACACCGTTCTACAGAATTCTACCTTGGTGACCCCGTATGTCGATGAACACAAGAATATTCTGCGCTCCAAACACCCGGAGCAGTGTGACGACTGGATTACATATGAACACATCAGGACTTTCGGCAGTTGGTTGCAAACACGTCTCATGGGTGACAACACTGTTTCTGATGAGTTGTACTCGTTGGCCAGGGGACCATCTTCGACTGTATTGACTTACAAAGGGTACGAGATAAATGGGAATACATTTTACACGATCGCCCAAGATCAAAAGAGCACCAACCAAAACAGCGGTGTTCGCTTTGATGCAGCAACCAATAGGGGAAAGGACACATATTATGGTTACATAGTGGACATATGGGAACTTGACTATGGACATGATTTCAAGGTCCCTTTGTTTCAGTGCAAATGGGTCAATCTGTCAGGAGGCGGGGTACAGGAAGACCCACAGTACGGAATGACAACAGTGGATCTGAACAATCTTGGGTACACAGACGAACCATTCGTCCTAGCCAATGATGTGGCGCAAGTTTTCTATGTGAAGGACATGTCTACCAAACCAAGAAAAAGAAAAGATAAGGAAGCGAATACATCATACGATGAGCCAAAGAGCCACATAGTTCTTTCAGGAAAAAAAGACATCGTGGGATTGGAGGGCAAGACAGACATGTCCGAAGATTATGAAAAGTTTCATGAAATTCCTCCCTTCAAAGTCAAGGCTGACCCAAGCACCCTGTTAAACGATGAAGATTATCCATGGTTACGGCGCAATAAGCAAAGGACACAAGCGAAGAAAAAGTGAAGACTTTCTCTCCACAACTATATCATTGCAGTTACATGTGAAGAAATGAAATGCCTTTTGTAACAGATGAGTTCATTTGTAGTGCTTTTCAATTTAAGGGTCATTTAGCTCAAAAAATCAGTAAATGCATGCAAAATACCAAATGAAGTCAGAAAGGGTTGAAAATTGATGATGTGGCTTTGAATGGTGCATTTTGAACACACAAAAAGTCTGGAGTTCAAATAAGTTCAAAAAAATGAAATCCCTTTGTAACAGATGAGTTTTCGTCCGAAACCCTGATACTTCGAAAAAGATTGTCCATTTTGTACACGAAGTGCATCCAGTTTTTGCCGTAACCCTCTCAACTTTTTAGCACATGCTATGTGGGTGAAATGATGATACCATGCCAACTTTCAACCTTTTCAGAGTTCATTTGTAGTGCTTTTCAATTTCAGGGTCATTTAGCTCAAAAAAATCAGTAAATGCATGAAAAATACCAAATGAAGTCAGAAAGGGTTGAAAATTGATGATGTGGCTTTGAATGGTGCATTTTGAACACACAAAAAGTCTGGAGTTCAAATAAGTTCAAAAAAAATGAAATCCCTTTGTAACAGATGAGTTTTCGTCCGAAACCCTGATACTTCGAAAGAGATTGTCCATTTTGTACACGAAGTACATCCGGTTTTCGCCGTAACCCTCTGAACTTTTTAGCACATGCTATGTGCGTGAAATGATGATACCATGCCAACTTTCAACCTTTTCAGAGTTCATTTGTAGTGCTTTTCAATTTCAGGGTCATTTAGCTCAAAGAATGAACTAATAGCAAAAAGAATGAACAAGAAAACTTTTATGAAACTCTAATAGCAAAAAGAATGAACTAAAAATAATCAATTAAAATATTTTTGAAACTAAAATTATATAAAATTTATGCAACTAAAATTATCAATGTATTTTTTGTCAAAACATTAATAGCAAAAAGAATTTTCATAACGAATTTTTTTGTTAGAAACTTTAATAGCAAACTAAAATAACCAAACAGTAAGTAGGAACAAAATAAAATAAATAAAGAAAAAAAGAAAACAAAAAAACTGGAATTTTGTTAAAAAAAATGCCACCTACTGGGCCACCACGGCCTGAATACGACTAGAAACCCAACCAGCTTGTTGGGCCAGGATTCAGGCCTGCAGAAGGCCCAATAGGCCCACAGGCAGTGACAGATTAGGCCCGGAAGCTTGCAGTTGAGAGGAGCTCGAGAGGGTGTGCGCAGCAGCGCTTATAAACCACTCTCGAGCTCTCTCAGCTAGCGAGGTGGGACTAAAAATTTGGCCCCGGGCTGCACCACCCTTTGGTCCCGGTTCGTGGCACCAACCGGGACCAATGCACCCCTTTAGTCCCGGTTGGTGCCACCAACCGGGACCAAAGGTCCCTGTTTCCTGCCCTTTGGGCTGCTGAAAACTGACCTTTGGTCCCGGTTGGTGGCACCAACCGGGACCAATGCACCCCTTTAGTCCCGGTTGGTGCCACCAACCGGGACCAAAGGTCCCTGTTTCCCGCCCTTTGGGCTGCTGAAAACTGACCTTTGGTCCCGGTTGGCGGCACCAACCGGGACTAAAGGGGTGCATTGGTCCCGGTTGGTGCCACCAACTGGGACCAATGCTCTGTGTATATAAGCCCACACTTAGCAGTTTCTCGAAATCACTTGTTCTTCTCCGCCCGACGCCCCCAGGCTGCTCCTCGTCGCCGTCAGGCTGCCCCACCTCGCCGTCGTCGCCGTCGCCGAGCTGCTCCGACGTCGTCCCCGCTCCCACTATGAGCCGCCGCGCCGTTCCCCTCCTCTCCTCCCCCCCCCCCCGCGCCCCGACGCCGCCGCCCGCCGCGATGCCGACGCCGCCCGCGCTCCGACCGCCCGCGCTCCGGCTGCTCGCCGCGACGCCGCCGCCCCCCGCGCCCCGACGCTGCCGCCGCCGCCTCTGCCTTTTTTTGTTCATATGTATGCATTGATGTATATGTATGCAGATGTGTATGCAGATGTATATGGATGATCCATGGATATGTATGCATTGATATAACTTTTTTGTTCATATAACTTTTTTTTGTTCATAGATTTTTTTTTTGTTCATAGAACTTTTTTTTGTTCATAGAAAGTTTTTATATATGATCCATGGATATATGAGCAATGATGATGTTGTTGATGATATGAGTTCTTTGATGAGGGGTGAGCGTCGTTGTCGTCTACCCCCTCCCCGATAACTTCGACATGAGGGGGGACGTCGGACATGACATGAGGGGTGAGCGTCGTTGTCGTCTACCCCCTCCCCGATAACTTCGACATGAGGGGGGACGTCGGACATGACATGAGGGGTGAGCGTCGTTGTCGTCTACCCCTTCCCCGATAACTTCGACATGAGGGGGACGTCGGACATGACATGAGGGGTGAGCGTCGTTGTCGTCTACCCCCTCCCCGATAACTTCGACATGAGGGGGGACGTCGGACATGACATGAGGGGTGAGCGTCGTTGTCGTCTACCCCCTCCCCGATAACTTCGACATGAGGGGGGACGTCGGACATGTCATGTGGAATTTTTTTTGTTCATATAGAAAACTCCGGTAACATAGATTTATCAAGAATGCCCCCATTATGGATTTGCACAAGTTGATCCAATTTTTTTCTGATCTCATCTATATATATATATTCTTCTATATGTCACGTTGTCTGTCAAAGTATTCAAGAAATCCATGGCTTCATCATTAGCCGGAAGTAACAGGCGTATGATGCTACGAAGCTCTTCAAAGTTGTTTTGGAACGGAGTTCCGGATAGAATAATTTGCTTTTTGGTACGAATTTCAGCAAAGGCCTTCCAAATAGCGATATTCGGAAGGCCCTTGCTGAACTTCGTACCAAAAAGCTAATTAATTATCCTATCCGGGACTCCGTTCCAAAACAATTTTGGAGAGCTTCGTACCATTATGGGCCTGTTACTTCCGGCTAATGATGAAGCCATGGTTTTCTTGAATCCTTTGACACTAGACAACGTGACATATAGAAGGGTAGATGAGATCAGGAAAAATATGGACCATTTTCTGCACATCCAGAATGGCGCCATTTTGTTAATTAAATCCCTTAAAGGTTAAGAGAATCCCTTGTTTGACATTCATGAGAGAGGCGGTCCGGACGTCGGACATTCATGTTTGTATATTAATTGCCATGTTGTAATATTTGCAGAAACTATGGCTCAAAGAGACTTGGAACAAGAACAGTTGTTGGGGGACATAATCCTCGGCGGACATGATGTCTTGTCGTTTCTCAACGACACCAATGGTCTGGAAGGAGAGGATGACGGCTCCGGTGATCGAACAATGGAGGAGGAAGGACATGATCATGATGGCTCCGTTGACCGAATGCCGGAGGAAGAAGGAGACCATGATGACGGCTCCGGTGACCGAACGGAGGAGGGAGCTGTTGCAAAGTCCGGCGAGGTATATATATTAATTAAGCCTGTGCTGACTAGCTAATTGATGCATTAATTGTTTTGGTATGTACATATATTAACTCTTCTTTCTTCTTTTATAGCCCTCCGGATCGAGCCAAACTTCGGTAACGAGACGAGGCTCGAAGAAGAGGTTGCGCAAGGATGAAAGCTTCACGATCACAGCACTCGCGGACGATGGCCATCCGATTGAACCCAAGCGGACCAAGGACGCATTTTCTGCTCAATGCGGAGTTATTGTTAGGGACAACATCCCGATCAGCATCAAGCAATGAAATAAGCCTAAGGACGACGCCCCTGAAGGTGATTATGTCACCGATAGACAGAAAGATGATCTTTGGACCGCGCTGAAGGCAAATTTCACCCTACCGCCAGAGGAGGATCCGAATAAGCCAGTTATAGAGCCACTGGTCAAGGTGTGTGCTCTTAAGAAGATGGCAGATCTATTCAGGAGGTGGAAGAATGAGTTGAAATCAAAGTTTGTCGACAAAGGGAAGACTCCAGAATTCACCGGCCGATTTGAGAAGATAAGAGATCACTGGCCCGCATTTGTGGCCTACAAGACATCGGACAAGAGTAAGAAAATGTCAGAGACAAACAAGAACAACGCTGCAAAGAAGCAGTATCACCATCACACGGGGTCAGGTGGCTACCTCAAAGCCCGGCCGTTGTGGGACAAAGCTGAGAATGACCTGATTGCTAAAGGGGTCGTACCACAGACATTGAACTGGCCAGACCGTTCAGGGACTTGGTTCTTCGGGGTTGGGGGAACTTTGGACCCTGAAACAGGGAAGTGCCGTTGGACGGACGAGCAACTTGCAATACCCGTCACGAAGCTTCAGAAGTATATCACCGCAGCGCAGGAAGGGACGTTCATTCCCGACAGAGAGAAGGACGAGCTGACTAAGGCCCTAGGGAATGCTGAGCACCCTGGACGAACACGAGGCACACCAGGCTCCGTTCCGTGGAAGGTTGGGTTTCCCGACGCAGGCGGTTACAGAAGCCGGAAGAGAAAGAGGAAAGAGGAGCTGAGGGACATGCATAAGCTCAATGCAAGACTACAAAAGCTAGAGGAAGCTGAGAGCCAGCGAGCTGCCGGCCAACCATCTCAGCGGCACGAAGCTACCCCAAAAGCTACCCCGCCATCTCAGCGGAGAAGCAGCGTCGCTTCCACGGAGCCCGTTCAGCCTGACTTCACGTGTCCTAGCTACCCCGTGGATACTATCACGGAGGCTCAACATTGCGAGCTTATGACGAAATGCCGGAACCTCACTTTCAAGGCGGCTGTCGGCTCTGTTGCACCTTCTCAACCCAACGGAACTTTTCACTGCCGTCCGATTCCACATGGCTATGCTGTTGTGATGGTGGATGAAGTAATGGAGGGATTTGAGGAGCTCGAGCTTGACCACTCTACAGGTGAAGGGGAGAATCGGTTGGTTCATGCTCTGAGGAGTACATGTCTATGGCAGAAGGAGTACATCAAGCTTCCAAACTGGACGCCTCCGCCTCCTTCTCCTCCTCCGGCGAGTCAGGGCACTCCGCCTCCTCCTCCTCCTCCGGCGATTCAGGGCACTCCGCCTCCTCCTCCTCCTCCTCCTCCGGCGAGTGATCAGGGCACTCCGCCTCCTTCTCCGGCTCCTCCGACGTGTCAGGGCACTCCGCCTCCTCCTTCGCCTACTCCGGCGCGTCGGAGCAGTCCGCCTCCTCCTCAGCCTCGTCGGCAACGGCGGAAGACAGACGCCGCTGCTCCGGCTCCTCCGGCGCGTCGGATTTCTCCGCCTCGTCAGCAACGACGGAAGAAAGACGCCGCCGCTCCGACGGCTAGCAGTACAAGCAGAGGCGGGAGCCAATTCAGATACGGTCCATCTCTCAAGCCTCTGGAAAAGTTACCATATGAGAGGACCGAGCAGGAAAACGAGGACATATGTCGTGCCCAACTGAGGGACCATTTTACAAAGAAAACTCCACCTCCGAAGGAGAAGGTAGATCCGGTGAAAGTGAAGCGCACTATCAATGCCCTGAAGCGACCACCACCGCCTCCGCCGGATTCCAACTATGACCGCATAATTACTAAGACACATGCTGAAGCGCAGCAGTCGGAAAGTACTTCTAGTGCTGCAAGAGCGAAAAAACGAAGAAGTGGGAAAACAATTCCCCAGCTCGGCGAACAGGAGAAGCAATCGTGCCCCCCGCTCAAGGTGTCTAGCGATATCGCTAATCATCCGGTGCTACTGCCCGGTACCACTCTTGATGATTACCTGCCCGATGATGTACAGTTTGAAACGGCTGAGGTAGTAGACGTCTTTAGATACGAGCAAGGGAAGCCTCTCGTCAAACCTGATCATCCTCATCTAACAACGATGATGCAAAAATTGCATGACTGGTACATGGAAACCTGCAGGAAGTCTGGGGAAGACAGTTTGTTAGTCGGAATTAAAAAAGAGCATGACTTCCCTGGAGTCGACCTGCTGCCTGTTGAATTTGTGGAGTTATTTCAATTGTACAATCAAAAGGCCCTCGACAAACAACTCATGACTTGCTACTGTCTGTAAGTATTACTTCTATAATTAAGTCTCTAGCTCAGCTCGTTCATTGCATGTATATATAATTATCCTCACTATATTATGCAGATTGAAGATGGTCGAATGCAAAAAAAATAGGAATCTTCAACGTTGGGTTCATTAGCCCAAATACCGTAAATGAATGGTCGGTACGAAAGGCGGCTGAAGATACCGAGAACAACTTGCTAGAAACGTTCCTTGCACATCAAAACAAAAGGGAAATACTCTTTCCTTAGAACTTCAAGTGAGTGTTACTGTCTTCTGCATATTCGGTTCCGCTTACTCGTGGTTAAGTAATGTAATTGATGAGTTATGCGTGCGCAGCTTCCATTATATTCTGCTATCCAGTAACCTTGACGGGGCATTAGTAACTGTCTTAGACTCGCTCCGTAAAGATCCCAAGTATTATGCGGACATGACTGCAATGCTCCAGAAGTAAGTTCAATCAATACCGAGACCATATCGGCAACTTTCGTTCATTTCCTGATATCAAGTAATCATTTTCTTTGCCTGCCAGGGTTTGGAAAACGTTCACCGCTAAGGTTCCGAGTCTGAAGAAGGAGCTGCGATTTACACACCCCAAAGTAAGTAGTACTAGCTAGTTCCGCGCATCTCTCATTGATTCTAGTTTCATCAATACCATTATCATGCTTGCTTATCAGTTTGATTGAACTCTATTCTCGTAAAGTGGTTGTTGGAGGCACCCAACACTCATTTATGTGGATACTACGTATGCGAGTTCATTCGCTACTATACCTCTGAACGGGCCTCCTCTGAGAAACAATTTGAAGTACGTAAACAATATTCACAATTTTATTTTATATATTACCATCAATTGTGTTGAGTTTCATTCATATATATGTATTGACCCCCTTCTTTAAATTAGATCTGGCAGATGCGGGATGAACTCCTACCACATGATCGCATACGAGCAATTCAAGAGGAATTGGCGGGATTCTTTCTTGACCACGTCATACCTGAACACGGAGAATACCATGTGAAATTAAAATGGTTGTAAGGGATGTTATATATTGTACATATGTAGCAGCGTCGGATAGATATACGAAAACTTGTTGTTCGACCAAGCACGAATAAAGAGATGTCACTTCTCTCTATATATGTTCATGACGATCTTGTGTAATTAATGGTTTCCTTTATTTGCTTACTAGCTAGCGTCGAGTTCTCTCTATATGTGTAGTAGCTAGCGTCGACCAAGCACGGAAAAAGAGAGGTCACTTCTCTCTATTAGCTCGCTAACACAATATGAAACCCCTAAATTAACCCTCCAAAACCCCAAAACCCCCCCTTCCAAAAAAAAACAAAACCCCCAGCGACTGCGAGCTGCTGACGCGTGGCCGCCTTTTGGTCCCGGTTGGTGTTACCAACCGGGACTAAAGGTCCTCTTGCCTGGGCTCCCGCAGCGGCCACGTGGAGCCCCTTTGGTCCCGGTTCGTAAGAGAACCGGGACTAAAGGTTTTGGGCTTTAGTCCCGACCCTTTAGTCCCGGTTCCAGAACCGGGACAAATGGGCCTCTGGAACCGGGACAAATGGGCCCTTTTCTACTAGTGAGATGACCGTCCGGCTTGCGCTCCGCTGCCCTAGGAGGAGGTCGTCCAACGGCAGTGCTCGGACTCCTTCCACAGGGAATCCATTGCGTCCGCCCAAATGGCGCATGAATCTGCCGGTAGGGGTGTCATCGCTGCCTCACCGGAGGCGGTGCGGTCCGTCTGGCGTACAAACACGGTGGTGGACACGCAACCCCTCCGTTGGCGTGGAGAGCTGGAGGATTCACCATGAACGTCGTCCGACGCAAACATGTTGCGGCGTGCCCGCCGTGTGAGGCAGCGGGCGAGGGAGACGGCGGCAGCCCTCGCGGTGTTGGACGTTAGCGAGGCGGAGTCACATAACGGTGCAGCAGTGCGGACGCCGCAACCGCGTCTTGGGGGACGTTGCCTGCTCCTCCCAGGACGGATCTATCACCGATCTCACATCCACCGACACCGTCATGGTATCGGGCTCCGACGAGGAAGAGTAGGACATGGGAGACAACGTGGCCTCGACTCCCGTGAGCCGGCTCGTGCACTATGTCCTACTATACCTCACCGGTGACCGGACCAACACTTTATGGAGTGCAGCCGGCCGCCTGACATAGGAACGACGGAGCCGGATGAGCTCCGCTTAATATTAAGTTTACGTTGCATGTAATAGTATGTGTTTGAGGTTTTTAATTTAAGATATCCACGTCCACATACATTTGATCGGTAGGATTTGCTAAGTCCAGTTATAGATGCTCTAAGTAGAGTGAGTTGTAGTCCTCATTGGGGCAACGTCGAGCGTTATGACGTGATAGCAGGTGGTCGGTGGCAGCACCACTAGAGGGAGGGAGAGGGAGGGAGCTTGCATCACAAAGTTGATCGATGACCGTCATTACATCAGTGAAGATAAGGTGTGTGGGGAGTCTGGTCGCGCTACAGACAAACCTGCAAGGTGGAAGACAATGAAATAGCGATTTGTTAACAAGGTTTTTGTTTTGGAAAGGATTTCTTAACTAGGTTAATTAGCTCTATTGATATGTTACCAATAGATTTTTTGAAAGTAATTAAATACGTCTTATTATCCCCTTATTAATTTGCAGTACATACTAAGCTTTTAATATGAAATCTGATGATCAATGGTGTGTAATACGAAAAATCGTCCATAACCAGTTTTTTGTTGGGGTATCACATTTTCATTCCAAATAATTTTGAATAATCATTATTTGAATATGGATTCGCACCTGCCATTTTTTAATAACATCTCAACGTAAATTACGATCTATTTAACAAAGTCCAAAAATGAAGCTTTCCCCAAAAAAAATCCAAGAAGCTGAAATCTAACACTAGTTCGATCCGTATTTTGTAACTGCTAACGTGGTTTCTGTCATCCATGCATTCTTGCAGGTTCCTTGCGATAAAAGCGGTGATATTATTCATGCTGGGAACCACGGTAGCGCTGGGGCCCTTGGCCGGAAAATTCAGGACTGGTATAGGTCACAATTGTGTCGCTGTAGGAGTTGGAGCCATTGGGGCAGCAACAATCTTATTCCTCGTCGTCTTCGGCCTTCAGATCACCCTGTATTATATCTCGCTGCCAACAGCTGCTGCTGCAGACCCTACGAAGGAGTCAAATGCTAACAAGTAACAAGTCGCACACTACCGCCGGCGATCATCCTCCTTCAGTGCCAAAAAGTCGATGCTGGCCCTCCTCATGAACCTAGATGCCAAGTTTCAACTTTGAAGCTCATACCGCTACAATATGTCCGCCTCATAGGGACACTTATACGTGCCAAGTGTAATCGAATAAGTTACCCAAATGATAACGCCCACACGTGTGGCATATCTGTACTTCGCCCACACATTGATCTTCGTCTGTTATGTTTTGCACTAATATTAAATGAGTCTGTTTGAATTTTGGTGTCACGCAGGCATAGCTTGTTGTGTGGGGGGTAGAGCGCTCGCCCACACAGACCGTAGCGCACGGTTATCAGCTTCACGTGTGGGTGCACTAGTACAAAACAGGGTTCTAGTCCCGGTTCCAGAGGGCCTTTAGTCCCGGTTCTGAAACCGGGACAAAACAAACGGGACTAATACCCAAAACCTTTAGTCCCGGTTTGCTTACGAACCGGGACCAAAGGGTTTGCACGTGGCCGCTGCGGGGCGCCCAGGTAGGAGGACCTTTAGTCCCGGTTGGTAACACCAATCGGGACCAAAAAGCAGCCACGCGTCAGCAGCTCGCAGGCGCTGGGTTTTTTTTTTTTTGAAAGGAGGGGTTTAGGGGTTTTCATATTGTGTTTCCCCCTTTTATTTTTGTGTTTACCATTTTTATTTTATGCTTTTCATTCAACTCGACGCTAGCTACTACATATAGAAATGAAAGAACGCCATTACACAACATCGTCATGATCAATATATAGAAAGAACCATCAGTATCACTTGAAAGTTGTTCAACTTAAGAAACAAACATCAATGTATCACATTCATCTTAACATACTAATTAATTAAGTAACAGTTCTCCAGCTGATATATTCATGACTTAGTTCTAAACATGGTCAACAACAACCATCATCTGATAGTCCTTGCGGTTGTTCTTCCTTATAGTAATTACCACAAGGGTGTCCACCCTTAGTTCTCTCTTTCCCTTGATGAACTCCTGCCAGCCGGCCTTGTGGAATGATATGCGCCCGTCATCCTCTGTCTTGTATTGGACATTCGTGACAGGCCCTCTTGGTCCATGGATTACTCCAGCAGTGCCAACGGCGGGGATGTCCACTCCGGAAACCATCTTCAAAGGTAACTTCTGAAGACCCCATCATTAAGAGAAAATAGAGAGCACATAATGTTAGACATCTCTCCATACTTGGTTATGACCAAAAAGAGATGAAAGAATATAAAACATCTCACCATAACTTTTTTGACCATGTTTGTTTTTGTTAGACGGTGCACAAAGGGCTTCCCCAAGAACGCCGAAGAGGATGGTAACTTTTCTTTCACACTAGCTTTATCATCCCGAGTAAGCTTCTTCATCCTTTGAGAAAAAAATGCAGAAAGGATAGGACCATCATCTTCATCTTCGATGTCCTCCTCTTCATCTTGGTTGTCCTCATCTTCATTTTGGATGTCCTCATCTTCATCTTGGCTGTCGATGTCATCTTGGTCATCTTGGCTGACGATATCATCTTCGTCATCGTCATCATCATCGCTTTGGACATATAATGTCCTTAACCTATTCACCTCTCCTATTAAGGAAAAAAGCTACGAGTTCTCCTCCTTTAAAATTGTTCACTGCAATGTACTGCTCCCATCCATCACCATATATGATGGTCTTATTCTTTCCTTTGCGCAGATCCAATTCGAATTCGCGCTCCTCACCATCCTCAAATTAGTACAACACGTTACCATATGAATTGTTGAAGTCCTCCTTATGTTGCATGGAACACACTATGCAGCAGTTAATAATCAACAATAAAGTCAGTAAAATAGCTAAATAAATGATCAGAATTCAATATAAATTCAAGTTAAAGACCGTTACCACTGATTTTTGAAATCCCTTTCTCAAAAATACCCCGAACTGCACTGCAGTTCCAAGACTGTCCATACATGAATTTTGGCAGACCTTGCAGATTTTACGCCTCATGGTCCCTAATAAGCCCAAGCAGTTGTCAAACGTAAGAAAATGCAATTAACACGATAGATCACCATCAACATATGAAAATTCGGTGAACATAAAAAATATAATGCATATGATATCACCGGCGATCGTCGGGGACTCTTCATATAATATTATCATATAATATCACTAATACAACTCGAACAATCTAGTTAATGAAGCATCGAATATTATCACTAATACAGCTCGAATATTATCGAATAATCTAGTTCACTCGTGGTTCCTGAAGCGTGGGCGGTAGACACCCAAAGAGAAGGAACCATCACAGGATCATAGCTTGGGTGAGATCCCTAGAGGAACTGCCATGTATTGGAGAACCTGGCATCCAATGCAACCATGTAGCGATGGACATGCTCGTCCTCCTCCCTGACACGGCGACGTACCACCTCCTCGGTTGCTGGCTGCCTCCGCACCGATAGTGGCCCACGCGACCGCCACCAAAGAAGCTCCGGGTCGACGACGATACCCGGATTCCTCACCAAACTGCGCGCCCCAGAAGGTAGCACCCCCAGTGCCAGCCCGGCGGAGCCCAGTCCCGGACATGGCGCCTCTCAAACTGGTTGTCGGCGCCGAGTCGACGACGAGGATGTGGGATTGGCATCGTCGACGAGAACAAATTGTGGCTATAGCAAATATCATTTTATTTAACAACAATAAAACAACAATACCATTTTTAATACTTAAGGCCCAATAAAACAACAATAAAACTACAAATTGTGGGACTGTTTGGCTGCGCCTATAGGTTGAAATGTTGTAGAATGTGTTTGATAGCATGGTATTGCAAAAACCAAAAACTATAACGACCACAATCAATCAGTTTTGGTGCTCTCCTGTAAAATTAATGTGGATTAATGTGTGATTTCACAAAACAAAATATGGAATTTATTTTCTGAAGTCATAAGTCATGTGTGAACATTCGTGGGCAAAATATGTGAATACTTATGTACCCGGCTACTCGCACTATGTCTCTAGCACAGGACTCCATGCATTTCTAGTATTATAACATGGTAGGATGTTCACCTTATAAAGTTGATTTCACACTTCCTTACCCAATCATTAGTGTAATACTAAATCCTGTGCAAGCTTTAAAATTTTAGAATTTAGTTTGGACCTAATGAACGCATGCTTATGAAAGAGAAAAATTCCAATTTGATATTCCCTCCGCTCCACAATATAGTGCATATTTTGTTTTTCAAAAGTCAAACATGTCTATGTTTGATCAAAATTTTAGAATAAACTATCATACTAAATAAATAAGATATAAAAGTGCACTTCGTGATGCCAATAATTTTTTTCTTAAATTTAATTTAGCATAGACGTTTAACTTTTCTACATTTTGGAACGGAGACCGCGGGGGGGGGGGAGGGGGGGAGGATAGCTAGGAGGAGGAGGGGAACGGCGGTGTGGCCGGCGGCTCACCTAGGAGGAGGAGGAGGCCGGAGCGGGCTCGGGGAGGCGACGGTGTCGGGGGCGGCGACGGGGACGGCGGCGACGGGGACGGCGTCGGGGACGGCGTCGGGGACGGCGACGGGGACGGCGTCGGGGGCGGCGACGAGGAGCGAGCGGGCTCGGGGAGGCGACGGCAAAATCCGGCAGCCTGGCGGCGTCGAGGTGGTTTTCGGCGCCGTCCGGGGAGAGAGATGAATCTGCGGGTGGATTTAGAAATTTTTCCAAGTCCCGCTTATATAGCCCCCCTTTAGTCCCGGTTGGTGGCTCCAACCGGGGCTAAAGGCCCCCCTTTCGTCCCGGTTGGAGCCACCAACCGGAACTAAAGGTAGTTTTCGCCAGGCGAAAGGGCGGGAAGCACAGCCCTTTAGTCCCGGTTGGTGGCACCAACCGGGACTAAAGTCCCCCTTTAGTCCCGGTTGGAGCCACCAACCGGGACTAAAGGGTTGTGCTTCCCGCAGCCAAAAGTTTAGTCCCACCTCGCTAGTCGAGAGGGGCTCGGAGTGGTTTATAAGCGCTGCTGCCGCTGCCCTCTCGAGCTCCTCTCTATTGCAGGCAGTACATGCCTATCTCATGCCCAGTTGGGCCTACTAGCACTACGGGCCTGCATCCTGGCCCATATCTAGGGTATCTAGTCGTATGCAGGCCGTGGTGGCTAGAAGGCGGGCCTTTTTTTTATTTTTTGCATATATTATGATTTTAAATTTTAATGTTATTTTTTTGCATATGTTTTAGTTGATTCCTTTTGCTATTAGAGTTTTATAAAAGCTTTTTACTATTAAAGTTTTCAACAAATAAATACTTTGATAATTTTAGTTAATATTATTTTGATTCTTTTTAGTTGATTCTTTTTAGTATTAGAGTTTTATAAAAAAAAATTAGTTCGTTCTTTTTGCTATTAAAGTTTTATAAAAGCTTTTTAGTTCATTCTTTTTGCTATTAGAGTTTTATAAAATCTTTTTAGTTCATTCTTTTTCCTATAAGAGTTTTATAAAATCTTTTTAGTTCATTCTTTTTGCTATTAGAGTTTTATAAAATCTTTTTAGGTCGTTCTTTTTCCTATTAGAGTTTTATAAAAGCCTTTTAGTTCATTCTTTTTTCCTATTAGAGTTTTATAAAAGCTTTTTAGTTCCTATTTTTCATGCATTTCATGATTTATTTTGAGCTAAATGACCCTGAATTTGAAAATCACTGTAAATGAACTCTGAAAAGGTTGAAACTTGGCATGGTATCATAATTTCACCCACATAGCATGTGCTAAAATTTTGAGAGGGTTACGAGAAAAACTGGATGCACTTCATGTACAAACTGGACAATCTCTTTCGAAGTAACAGGGTTTCGGATGAAAACTCATCTATTACAAAAGGGATTTCATTTTTTTAACATATTTTAACTCCAGACTTTTTCTGCATTCAATATGCACCATTCAAAGCCACATCATCAATTTTTAACACTTTTCTGACTTCACTTGCTATTTTTCATGCATTTCATGATTTATTTTGAGCAAAATGACCCTGAATTTGAAAATCAATGCAAATGAACTCTGAAAAGGTTAAAACTTGGCATGGTATCATAATTTTACCCACATAGCATGTGCTAAAAAGTTGAGAGGGTTACGGGAAAAACTGGATGCACTTCGTGTACAAACTGGACAATTTCTTTCGAAGTAACAAGGTTTCACAGGGAAACTCATCTATTGCAAAAGGGATTTCATTTTTTTAAACATATTTTAACTCCAGACTTTTTCTGCATTCAATATGCACCATTCAATGCCACATCATCAATTTTCAACCATTTTCTGATTTCATTTGCTATTTTTCATGCATTTCATGATTTATTTTGAGCTAAATGACCCTGAATTTGAAAATCACTGCAAATAAACTCTGAAAAGGTTGAAACTTTGCATGGTATCATAATTTCACCCACATAGCATGTGCTAAAAAGTTGAGAGGGTTACGGGAAAAACTGGATGCACTTCGTGTACAAACTGTACAATCTCTTTCGAAGTAACAGGGTTTCGGATGAAAACTCATCTATTACAAAAGGGATTTCATTTTTTTAACATATTTTAACTCCAAACTTTTTCTGCATTCAATATGCACCATTCAAAGCCACATCATCAATTTTCAACCCTTTTCTGACTTCATTTGCTACTTTTCATACATTTCATGATTTATTTTGAGCTAAATGACCCTGAATTTGAAAATCACTGCAAATGAACTCTGAAAAGGTTGAAACTTGGCATGGTATCATAATTTCACCCACATAGCATGTGCTAAATAGTTGAGAGGATTACGGGAAAAACTGGATGCACTTCGTGTACGAACTGGACAATATCTTTCGAAGTAAGAGGGTTTCGGAGGAAAACTCATCTATTACAAAAGGGATTTCATTTTTTTAACATATTTTAACTCCAAACTTTTTCTGCATTCAATATGCACCATTCAAAGCCATATCATCAATTTTCAACCCTTTTCTGACTTCATTTGCTATTTTTCATGCATTTCATGATTTATTTTGAGCTAAATGACCCTGAATTTGAAAATCACTGCAAATGAACTGTGAAAAGGTTGAAACTTGGCATGGTATCATAATTTCACCCACATAGCATGTGCTAAAAAGTTGAGAGGGTTACGAGAAAAACTGGATGCACTTCGTGTACAAACTGGACAATCTCTTTCGAAGTAACAGGGTTTCGGATGAAAACTCATCTATTACAAAAGGGATTTCATTTTTTTAACATATTTTAACTCCAGATTTTTTCTGCATTCAATATGCACCATCTCGGCTACTCACTAGAGAAGAAAGTGATGACGGTGAAGCCGATCACATCCCAGAGTGGGATCTTGGGGTATAAAACTTTTTCTTCGCGTGTGTCCCTTGCTTATTGCGCCGTAACCATGGACAATCTTCATCACATACATCACAATGCTTCAGAAAGCTTGCTCACATCATACTAAATATTCTTACACACAAATCGTACTTAAACAGGGACATAATAGAAATAATAGTTCAGATATCCATTACAGAAAGTATTGCATAATTGAAGACCCCCAAGCACTACATAATAGAGATAAAAGTGTTCGCCATTGCAAACACTACTCGTCGTCCGGATCAGAATACCCCCAAGCAGGAGACCCATGGGGCACTGGTGGTGGTACTAGCGGTACGAGGTGACGTTGCCCATAATTGAAGATTTGAATTCTGCGGTACAACTCGTATGCAACGTACCCATCTATTGCTGCATTCTCAATGTTGATAGGGTCAAGTGGGGTCTTCTCCCAATGTTTGTGCCCTGACTTGGGGAATTTTGTCTTCATATCAGCGTAGTCCTCGTCGATCAGGGCGGCTGCCATATCAGCCATTGAAGTCTTGTCATGCTCAAGCCTGAACCTGCCCTGAAGATCAATGTGGCATTCAGCTGGTATCTCAATACCCCAGGTGCGCCTCATCTTGATCTTGTCATTCGTTATATCAACGCTAGCAAAATATATGCCGATGCGAAGGAACTCCATGAGTTTTGGACAGTGCTTGTCACTACCGCAACAACAAAATGGAACAAATGTGTTAAATACTGCTGCAACAAGTATATTTTAGAACAAGTATAATAAGAATCATACCAAGTATATTTCGGCACAAGTATAATAAGAATCATAACAAGTATAATAAGAATCATAACAAGTATATAATAAGAATCATAACCAGTATAATTTAGAACAAGTATAATAAGAATCATAACAAGTATATTTCAGCACAAGTATAATAAGAATCATAACAAGTATAATAAGAATCATAGCAACTTTCCTATTCCTATGCATTTCCTATCCTATGAATCAAAAGAAGCCCCTAAACTATGACATGTTCTCCCACGATGGCCAATATGCAACTACAAGGAAAATTCTTATGCAATTTTCCTATCCTATTCCTATCCTCCTATTCCTATTCCTATGCAATTTTCCTAATCCTCCTATTCCTATGCAATTTTCTATTCCTATGCAATTTTCCTATGAATCAAAGAAAAGCCCCAATTTTCCTATGAATCAAAGAAAAGCCCCAATTTTCCTATGCATTTTTCCTATGAATCAAGGAAACTATGACATGTTCTCGACATTCCCAGTCCTCCTATTCCTATGCCTATCCTATGAATCAAAGAAAAGCCCCAATTAAAACCATGACAAGTTTCGTATTACCTTGCCCACTGGAAGACCATGACATGTTGCTTGAAACAAAGTTGGACGATGGCAACATTGCGACCATCGGCCGTGTACTCGAGATCGAGGCCCATGAACTTGTGTTCCTCCTCTTGAAGCCATTCCTTGAACCTGGAAAGAAAACCATCCACTTTGGCGGTGTCGTTCGTGTAGACGAGATGGAGATTGGTCGTGCCATGTGCGAGCACGTTCCCGTAGCGAGTTCTTGGATTCATGGTGGAGGATGGGGAAGAAGAGAGGAGAGGGAGACGAACAGAAATGGAGGCCGGTCACGTTTACTGTAGCGTCGCGTTACTGTAGCGTCGCGCGGAACAACTTCCAAGGCACGGGATTTGAACGGTTGGGACCTTTAGTCCCGGTTTGAGACACGAACCGGGACTAGAATGGCTCCCGCCAGGCGAACGGTTGCCACCACCCCTTTGGTCCCGGTTCGTGTCTGGAACCGGGACCAAAAGTGTCAGACGAACCGGGACCAATGGCCCCCGAGGCCCGGCCGGCGCCCTGCCCTCACGAACCGGGACTGGTGCACCCATTGGTCCCGGTTCGTAAGTGAACCGGGATTAATTCCCTTATCCTGGCCTCAACCAAAGCCTTGTTTTCTACTAGTGGTGGACCGGTTCCGCCCACACAGTAAGCACTCAATCCGTGCGTGTGTGGGTGAACTGCTCTTCATCCACACGACGCTCGTACATTGCTAGATGGCAACTACAGTTGCATGTATGTGGTAACTAGGTAATCACACATGGCAACTATGGTTGACCATACATGGCAACTATGGTTGACCATACATGGCAACTATGGTTGGACAACATGTGGCAACTAGTTAATCACATATGCAACTATTGTTTAACCACACGTGGCAAGTAGTTAATCACACATGGCAACTATAATTTGATCACATGCGGCAACTACTGTTAATTAGATATGACAACTATAGTTAACCAAAACAGAGAAGCTACCATGCTTTACAACTAAAGTTGCCATCCTCGGGTAACTAAAGTTATCATCCCCCGGGTAACTAAAGTTGCCATCCCCGGATAACTAAATTAGTTGTGTCAGAACGTGTGAGCAGATTTGCTTCATGCAACACGTGCGGGGTGGGGATTACTAGTAGTTGTTTGGCGTGTGACACGAAGTAGCTGCGTCAGGACGTGTGGGCAGTTCTTTGGTTCGTCCACATAGGATCGTGTAGGCTGACTCCTAAGTATGCCACACAGGGCGTGTGGTCGGATGTCTAATATGTCACACGTGTGATGAGTATCGCGACTCAATAAATTTATATGTTAATTACTATCTAGATAAGAAATTCCGCTTAATTTGGTCGAGTGCCCCTACATGCGTGTCAGCAAACTCAAATCAACGAGATGTAAGCCTAGAGAAGGAAATTTAAGAAACTTCGCTTTGCAATGATAGCTGCCGTAATGATTTGGCTCATACTACCTGGATTAACGACATTTGTTTATTTTTATGGGACCTATTGCACTGATGATGTTCTTATATTAGGCGACGACGAGTAAAGCTATATAGTATGTACTTTTTATACGTTTTATCTTGATACTTAACCTAGTTCGATGTCGATGTATTGTTAAGGTTGTAGATAATGGAATTATGCTATGTATAATGTTAATGTGGTACTAAATGAAATTACGCGATGAACTAGTCTAAATATGTTTTTCAAATGAATTTATGTTCAAAAAATTATGTTTCATTATTTTGTGGGATTAAGTTTTAGGAGATCTGCTAGATGAACAAAAAATTAATCCTGTAAAAATTGGTATAAGGAAATAGGATAAGGGACATAAGGAAGCAATGTTGCATGGGCTTAAAAAAAAACTCTACAAGGAAAAAATATGTTAATGGCCCATTCCAATTTGTACCTGCGAACGAACTCACTGGGCCAGCCCATACGAAAATAGCTAATTTTTTTAAAATAATACATTTTTTTTATTAATTTTCAAAAATATTACGCGGTTTGAAAAAATTTCAAAAATAATACACCGTCGGCTCGGTGCAGGCCGATCGGCCTGCAGCAGGCCTATCGGCTCACAGCGAACCGACAGCAGCCCAAACTGCAGGCCAGGCCAGGCACGAGCGGGCTGTCGGCGCGGCCGGGCCCCTGTCGGCCCACTGCAGGCCGATCGGCCAGCTGCCGGCCGACAGGGTGCGGGCCCCACGGCGGCTGGCTCCTTCTTCTTCCTCCTTTGTCCTTTCTCCTTCCTCTGTGCCACTCCTCACGCTGCAGCTCCTCCTCTCTGTTCTTTCTTTCTCCTCGTTCTTACACAAGAAATGCCTTCAATTTCTACACCAAAATGAGGCGGTTTTTTGCGGATTGAGCACCATGAATGGGTTCTACATAGTTAGGGGAACCAAGGGAGACCTCGATCTACTGATGGGGTAGCTCGTGGTGGTCTTGGTGAGCATTTTTCTTGAAGCTTTTTTTAGCACATTGGAGGAGGTTGTGGCGGCGGTGGAGGTGGAGGTGGAGGTGGTGGTGCTGAAGCTGGGGCAGTGTGGTGGAGGTGAAGCTCCGGCAGTTTGGTGGAGTTTCCGGCTCCGTTCGTCGTTCGTCGTTCGCTCGCACGCTTCAAGGGTATATTTCAACACACATTTTATTTTTCGTAGTTGCTCCGGTAGTATTCGGTAATATGTTTCGATGTGAAATAATTTAGGTGTGCTATTTGCTCCGGTAGTATCCGTAAATATATTTAGATGTCAATTATTTAGTTGTGTCAATATTTGAAGTTGCTCCGGTAATATTTCGTACTATATGTGGATGTCAAATATTTAGGTGTGTCAGTAGTTGGAGTTGCTCCGGCAATTATTTGTAATATATTTGTAGGTGTGTGAATTTTTTTAGTTGCTCCATTAATATTCCGTAATATACTTGTCTGTCATTGTTGAAAAAAAATATTCCGTAGTTGGAGTTGCTCCGGCAATTATTTGTAATATAGTTGCTCCATTAATATTCCGTAATATATACACATGTCAAATAGTTAGTAGTGCGGATATTTAAAGTTGTTGCTTAATACTTGTCTGTCATTGTTGAAAAAAAATATTCCGTAGTTGGAGTTGCTCCGGCAATTATTTGTAATATAGTTGCTCCATTAATATTCCGTAATATATACACATGTCAAATAGTTAGTAGTGCGGATATTTAAAGTTGTTGCTTAATACTTGTCTGTCATTGTTGAAAAAAAATATTCCGTACTTGGAGTAGCTCCGGCAATTATTTATAATATAGTTGCTCCATTAATATTCCGTAATATATACACATGTCAAATATTTAGTAGTGCGGATATTTAAAGTTGTTGCTTAATACTTGTCTGTCATTGTTGAAAAAAAATAGGTGAGCCGAGATGTCTGATGTAGTGAAGTTCAAATTTTACTACGGTCCTGGTACTGTCCAAACAACTAACATGGGAGCTGATCTGAGTGAATTTACTCACATAGAGGTGCCAATGAGCGCACCTCAAACATGGTCTGTCAGTCAGTTGAAAGAATGGATTACAGGAAGTTTAGGGCTTAATACAGAAACACACACCGTCGGTGTTCATGCATTGTGGACACGGTCTAGTTCAATAATTTACTTTTATTTGAGGCCAATAGAGCGAGACTCCGAGTGGGTGCGGTGGTTACAAGGTTGCGAACGCAGGGGATGCAATCCTATTGCGTTAGTGCTTCCCGTCGTGAAGGAGGTGACTGCACATGAAGGCGAGGGTGGCTACGATCCTGGGCAGAGCAGTGGAGGGAGGCAGTTATCTATGTCAAATGCTGGAGATGATGGCTACGAACCAGGGCAGAGTAGTCAGGTAGAAGGAGGAAATGCCGATGGTGGTTACAATGGCGAGGTGGACGCTGACGAGGTAGATGGGCACATGCAGGCCATGATGGAAGAAGAAGACACCGATGTTGATATGGGTCATGCCGATGATTCTAACGAGTCGGATGAAGAAGAAAATGCAGAGGAGGTCCCGAATCCTGCATCATGGAATCATGACTTCTCATCTGCAATGATGGTGAACGATGGACATGATTCTGCCTGGCAATATCACCAGAACAATATTGCGACGGGTGCTATGTATCCCAACAAGCAAGCTCTGAAGGATGCAATAATAAATTGGGCAATGTCCACGCAAAGGGTTTTCACAGCTCAGGTGTCAAGTCAGAAATACCTGACAATGGTATGCAAGAACGCAGATTGTCCCGCCAGGGTGCACGGCTATCTCCCTAAGTATGGCACAAGTTGGGTGATCAGTGACTTAGTTAATCACACTTGTCTTATTCCCTGCATCCCTCAAGATCATGCCAACCTTTCATCGACGCTTATTGCTCGGTTGTTTTACGATGAGATAGTGGAGGGCAAAGCTATGGAAGTGAAGGCAATCCAGAGAAAAGTTTTCGCCAGGTTCAAGTACATAATTTCTTATGGCAAGGCTTGGAGGGCTAAGCATGCGGCGCTTGAGAGGAGATTTGGTTCTTATTTTGATGCATATGACTCTGTTGTCCAACTCCTCCACACACTGCAGCAGCGGAATCCAGGCACCTATATCGATATCCAAGACCTCTTCATGCCAGAGTTCCCAACTGTGAGGGTGTTGCATCGTCTCTTCTTCTCTTTCGGTGTATGCATCGAAGCTTTCAGGCATTGCCGTCCGGTGATATGTGTAGATGGTACTTTTCTCACTGGCAAGTACAAGGGTCAGATCCTAACAGCCATAGGTCAAGACGGCCAAAATCAAGTTGTCCCACTCGCATTTGCTTTTGTGGAGAGTGAGAACATTCCAAGTTGGACATGGTTCTTCAGGCAGTTGAAAATATCAGTTGTGAAGGAGAAGCCCAATGTGTGCATCCTTCATGATAGGCATGCAGGTATACTCAGTGCGATAAGGACACTAACAAACCCAGGCCCTGAGGAACAAACTCCATGGCAAGACTTGCAGAGCCGTTGGTGCATGCGCCATCTGGGGGCTAATTTCTTCTCGCAGTTCAGAAATAAGAACCTAATGAATCTGTTCAAAAAACTCTGCAAGCAGAACCAGTTATGGAAGTACAATTTGATACGTGACAGACTTAATGTGTGCACGCAGAGACACGTTAGGGACAGGAAAGCTGCAAGAGATGCAGCGGTGAGGGCACATGTTGAAGCAGTAGCTGCACAGTTGGCAACAGGATCAGCGGCCGTGGAGGAGGAGCCTGTTGGGCTATGTGACCTGCCAGGCTTTGACCCACCTGGTACTAGGAGAAGGCTTGGAAGGTCGATTAAAACCTTCCAGCAGTGGATAGAGCATGAGCCTCTGGAGAGGTGGTCTTTGCTACATGACACACATGGAGCAAGGTACGGTGTCATGACAACCAACCTCGCGGAAACATACAACTTTGTCCTCAGAGGAAACCGGGCATTGCCACTTACAGCCATCGTTGAGGGTATTTTCTATGGCACCGTGAAGTATTTCAGAGATAGACGTCAAAAAGCAGAGCAGCATATCTTGAACAACCCAAATACACGTTACTGTGAAAGAGTGATGAAGTACATGGACAACAAGATGCAAAAAGCTAGGTCACACACTGTAGTCGCCATCGGTAATCAAGAGAGAAGGTTTGAGGTCCGCTTAGTCAACAACAAATTCGGATGTGCAAATGAGTTGAGGACGCATGAGGTGAAAATTGGAAATGAAGCCTGGCCAACGTGTGAGTGCACATGCAACAAACCAAAATTGTTTCACCTACCTTGCTCACATGTACTTGCCGCTTGCGGGCAGCTTGGACTGGACGCAATATCGTTTGTGTCTCCATTTTATCTGAAAGAGTCTGTCCTCAATACCTGGACAGGTGAGCTGATGGGTTTTCGATCAATGGGTAACTTCAACATCGTCAACCCCGCTGAAAGGCGTTACATTCCAAACCCAGAGCATATGCGTACAAGTAGAGGCAGACGGCAGTGTCAGCGCATCCGGAATGATATGGATGAATCTGAAGCAGGAGGTCCAACTATGCAATGCATTCTATGCAATGAATTTGGCCATAGGGACACTAATTGTCCCACTTTCGTCACTGCCAGTGGTACTGGTCGTGGACGAGGCAACCGGGGACGAAGGGGAGGTAGAGGAGGTAGAGGAGTAAGAGGGAGAGGAAGAAGCTAAGCTAGCAGTACGATGTTATAAATTTGTATTAAGTCTGACACTATGTTATGAATTTGTATTAAGTGTGGCACTATGTTCTGAATTTGTATTAAGTGTGGCACTATGTTCTATATTTGTATTAAGTGTGGCAACTATGTTCTGAATTTGTATTAAGTGTGGCACTATGTTCTATATTTATATTAAGTGTGCCAACTATGTTTGAATTTGGTATGTGCAGGAATGGCGGGAATGTGGTTGCTGAATGGGGAAATTGATAAGGGTCATCGTGGTGCGATATGGTCTGAGCGAAAGCTCAAGCCTCTGGTCACTCGCACTCCTCTGGAGAACTGGATGATACACCCAGGATGGGTTCAGCGGTACGTGCTTTATTAATTTGCACACTGACATGAATATTAATGGGAGACACTAACTGAAATGTTCTGTCATGAAGGTTGAAATGGGCCGGCCTTTTACCTTTTGCGCGTCTGGTTGAGTCTATCCCGGGCTGCAAACGCCTCGCCATCGACTCCTCCTTGTTGAGCTGCTTAGTGGACCGTTGGAGGCCAGAGACCCACACGTTTCACTTCCGGTGGGGAGAGATGGCTCCTACTCTAGAGGATGTGTCGCTTTTGCTGGGACTGCCGTTGGCAGGTCATGCCATAGGACCGTTGGACGCACCGGCTGGTTGGGAGCTTGGTCTTGCACAACGTTTTCATGGTGTTTTTCCGGATGCTCCGGATCCGGAATGGGAGCATCACGGACCTAAGTATGATTGGTTGCTCAAATTCCAGGTTAGTTCCCCTACCTATTATCTTCAAGTTATCATGCAAATGGTTGTACAGAAAATATCTATGGCTAACTAAACATTTGTCTTTGCTTAATGCAGATCCAGAAGTTACCAGCGCCGTTGAGTGCGGAACAGGTCACTCGGAGCCTGGAGGCCTACTTAATGTGGCTTTTCGGCAAGGTGATGTTCACAGAAAACCATGTCCAACGGGGATATTTTCCTTTCCCATCACCAGCTTCTTCTGATGCCTTGGCTGCACGAGCCCTTTCTTTCTTCATCTGCCTCTCAGCCTCACGGGCCTCCTCTCGCTGTCGGTAAACCTCCGCCAGTCGTAGTCCCTCTTCTCGGTTTTTCTTCTTCATCTCATCAATAAAAGCCCTCTGCTTCACACAGTACTCTTGCCACTCTCTCTCCTGCTCTGCTTTCTCCTCTGCTGCCGCCTTCGCGCGGCGCTCTTCTAAGTCCAAACTTGCCCATGCACGACGACCTCTTTCACGAATCTCGGTCACCGCCCAGTCCGGTTTTTTTGTGTCAATCCAACGATAGTACATGCACAGAGGTGGAGGAGACTACAACCAAAATAGAAATAGAAATGTCAAATCAACAATAATATCAACAACGTGTTTATTCTTCAAGACTGAAACACACCGGAGGCCTGATGTACGGTGAAGTAGCAACGGGTGGATCTTCCTCATAATTGGCGCACATGAAAAACTTCATGCCCAACCAATCTGAAAAATCCGTCACCTCCTTCACCTTACAGAGATCGCCACACCAACAACGAACTACTTCCACCCCCCGAGGCAAACTCGCACTCTTCATTTTCGTAGGCCTAATGCTTTGATCCGAGCAAGGCAAACTCATAATGACTAGCGCGTTGGTGTTCTGAAGTGCGGCTGGACGATAGAGAAGAGACTGAGAAATTGCAAGCAGTGTGGGCAGAAGCAAAGAGAAGAGCGTGAGAGAGCAGGCAACGGCATCTCGTATATATAGATGAGGAGCACCGTGTTGTCGGTAGCAACAGCACGGCACAGCACCGCCGACAGCAGGAATCATACAAAGCAGACAGCCCTGGCGAGGCGAGCAGTGTTTTAATCAGTGCAGCAGTAGTACCAATTAGCAGCAGTAGTAGGCAATCAACAGCAGCGAGGGAACAGATGGACGGAAATTTAGGCGGGAATCACGCAGCAGCCAGCAGCATCTTTGCATTGGAGTGAGCGCCGTCTGCCACAGGGAGCTGTCGCCTCGCGCGCGGGAATCGGAGGCTGGCCCCGCGCAGCGCAACAGTGCAGTATGCCAATCACTACAGGGAGTGTGGGCAGAAGCAAAGAGAAGAGCGTGAGAGAGCAGGCAACGGCATCTCGTATATAAAGATGAGGAGCACCGTGTTGTCGGTAGCAACAGCACGGCACGGCACCGCCGACAGCAGGAATCATACAAAGCAGACAGCCCTGGCGAGGCGAGCAGTGTTTTAATCAGTGCAGCAGTAGTACCAATTAGCAGCAGTAGCAGGCAATCAACACCAGCGAGCGAACAGATGGACGAAAATTTAGGCGGGAATCACGCAGCAGCAGCAGCAGCATCTTTGCATTGGAGTGAGCGCCGTCTGCCACAGGGAGCTGTCGCCTCGCGCGCGGGAATCGGAGGCTGGCGCCGCGCAGCGCAGCAGTGCAGTATGCCAATCACTACAGTATGCCAATCACTACAGTCCCGCCATATTTTCTCGCTCGTTACTTCCCGGCAGTGTCTCCCTCCCGCCTTTCTTTGTGCTCTCAACCTATAAAACACCCTCGGCAGTAACGTGGGTAAGCACTCTAGTGTAGTCTCGTTTCACCGTTAAATGGTGGAACGGACAAAGAAAGGAGCTGTACTTGAGGAAGGGAGGAACGAACGAGAAAGACATCTCTAAAAAACCGCCTCATTTTGGTGTATTAATTGGAGGTATTTCTTGGAAGAAAGAGGAGAAAAAAAGGAGCTGTGCGTGGCTGGGGAGAAAGGAGGAGGAGGAAGGAGGAGGAAGAAGGAGAGAGAGGAGGAAGAAGAAGGAGCCAGCCGCCGTGGGGCCCGCACCCTGTCGGCCGGCAGCTGGCCGATCGGCCTGCAGTGGGCCGACAGGGGCCCGGCCGCGCCGACAGCCCGCTCGTGCCTGGCCTGGCCTGCAGTTTGGGCTGCTGTCGGCTCGCTGTGAGCCGATAGGCCTGCTGCAGGCCGATTGGCCTGCTGTCGGCCTTCTGTGGGCCGATCGGCCTGCACCGAACCGACGGTGTATTATTTTTGAAATTTTTTCAAACCGCGTAATATTTTTGAAAATTAATAAAAAAAATGTATTATTTTAAAAAAATTAGCACGAAAATAGCTAGACGAGCACTCACTCTGTGTCTTGTACTCTTCTTGGACTGGTTGGTGGAGGCGGAGCACGCGCGGGAGGCCGACCAAACTGCTCGTCCGTTCGTCGCCGTCCGCCGACCAAACTGCTACTTCTCCGACGACGGCGACGATTTTCCTCCGGCTCGCACAGCGTTTTCAACCAGCAGCATATATATGTCGCTTCTAGATTTTGTTGCCGTGTCCCAAAGCATCTCTCAAACTCATAGGAGGCCGTGCCGACAAAATCACGGCACTATGTGTCAAGTGGTTGTCACACACATGTACTAGCAAGTTTGGCGACACCATCAATCCATCTTCTGCCTTGTGTCTCGCTGCTCGCTTCTGATCCCAACGGCTGTCGAGTCCTCCCTTGTCCAGCTTCAGAGATAATTGCATGTATCATCCTCATAGTCACAGGTTAGGTCCAATATGGTCCTTATAGTCGAAAAATGCTTCAATACCGTTGACAAGAAATCACTTATATTAATAAGGTTTTATGACCACGAGTTGCAGAAAGCGGCGCAGCCAATGGCCTGGGCTTTGAGGCGGCAACTCATTCAGGAGCAGCTGCCCGTACTTTTGAACTCGACGATACATGAAAATATGCATTCTATACGGTCCTTGAGGTTGAAACGCCAGTCTTCCGCCCCATTGCTGCACTGGCTAGTCACAAGGCCAGGTGACTACTCCTGTTAACTCTGGAGATGCATGGTCTATTATATCCATATATGATTGTCTTTTCCGCTGTAACTATTGGCACGTACGCACAAATAACCAGTGGCGGAGCCAAGGGGGGGCGAGCAGGGGCCTGGCCCCCTCTAACGACCGAGCAAACATTTGTAAGCAGCGGTTAATTAGCGATATTATATGCAGGTATAACGTGCTTGGCCCCCCCTATCTTTACGTGATTAGTTGTTTTCTAAGCCCATGTCCACGTACAAGCCCATTAGTTAGTTGTTTTCTAAGTCCATGCCCACGATTGGCCTCCGCCAAGTCTGCTGGTGCTGCGCATTATCTATCTCCATGATTAGCGTGTGCATGGATTAGCGATGCGCCGTTGCTGTCCTATGCGCCTTCGCCGCCGGCCTGCCTCTTGCCTTCCCTCTTAATACGATCTTATTTGGCCGCCGCCGCCGCAGACTGCTTCACTCACAACTATTCCGGCTATAGCCAGCGAACAACCAAGGTTAACACATCACACTACCTGCTAATCTCTCTCAATTTTCATCTTGTATCATGTTGAACTTCTACATCAGATTTTAGTTATCTTGGTTGTGTGATTTCTACGTTGCTTCACTAGGGTATAGGCACATGCAGTCGTTTGAAATCTCGGACTTGTCAATGCTTCGCCGAGCATTCGTAAACAGTGATGGTTGTAGCGTGCCTGCAAACGATGACCAGCCAATCTACTTCGACCTAGTGGTATAGGGGATAAGGAGGGGCTGGATTTAATTCTCTAGGTATGTATTCTGGCTATGTTGATCAATTTTTGCTGACTAAACAATAAAATTTCCTAATACAAGCAGTGGCGATTTGACATGCAAACCTATATAAAGGCAAACTAAAAGCCAACTATTTGCTAATACAAGATTATTCTAGTTTGTATATCTCAAATTTTCATACTCCCTCCGTCCCAAAATAACTATCTTAACTTTGTACTAGCTCTAGTACAAAATTGTACTAAGCTTGAGACACTTATTTTGAGACGGAGGGAGTATGATAATGTTTTGTAGCATTGGCATTTCATATCGTATTTCACAATGGCTTGATTATCAACTTGGTCTTCTTGGCGTGTATGTGAATTGTTGACCAATATTAGCCATGCTCCAGCTGCAAGAAATTTTTTGTGTCTAGGCAAAGCTAATACGAATGATACTTCAATACAAAACTATTGGGTAGTATGTGTGGCACAAAATATTTTCTGGCTTCATCGCCTTTTGGCCCTCCCTATGCCTAAATCCTGGCTCCGTCCCTGCAAATAACCCAAGGACGCGCTGCTAGCGAATTGAGCTGACTTTAGTATTTGCTTTCCATTTTGCGAAAAACAGTAGTATTTGCTACTAATAAGATGCACATGGTTTTATATTTAGGCAAATCGACAAAGGAAATTCATTTATATTTGTGTATAATCTGTCATCTTTTGGACTAATAACTTTAGCCTGTCACATTTTAGCTTGTCCTTATGCATGAAAAATATTTACTTAGATGTCAGAAACTAAGAACAAATGATCACTAAATGTGTTCTAGGTAAGATAGATTTTATTGTTTAAGTGAAGGCATGCTTCGAATGAATTCTTCGCACATATTTATTTTAATTTGTATCGGTGGACTGATTTTAGTAGATTTTTGCACGCCAGTATGCTATTTTTAATATGCACAAATGTATAAATTAATATTTTGTTTGATAGATTATTGTGCCAAGTACAACTCGACTTCCTTTTAGTTGAGTGAATATATCTAAACATATTAAGCACATGTTGGTTTACCCCGCAAAAAAAAAACATTCAGTGTTATATGTACCGATCAGTGCTATGTATTTAAGTTTTTTTTGGATGGGGGGCGGGGGGTTGACTATGTGTTTAAGTTTTCAACCTTGAAAGCACGTGTTGATTTCTGAATGTGCTACATGTATCATTAGAAGTAATCCACATATTTCTGCCATTTGCCATGGTTGCGAAATTCCAAAGTAAAAGAATAAATCGTTGGTTTGCATGGTAAAATTAATGTTTGTTCATTATTAGCTTCTGTTATCAGTGAGGGAACGAACATGAAATGGTTACATCAAGGAATAAAAAAAATACATGCAGGCACACGAGGTAATAGAAATAAGTAGCAAATGTTCAATTTATTATAAGCAACGGCGACTGGTGAGTTGGCTACACGATGACTCGACTCAGGACTGTCGTTTCAAGTATCAAGATCGTAAACATCGCATATTTTCATGTATTAGGACTGTATTGGAGCATTTTTCAACCACGAGGACCATGTTAGACCTAGCCCGTGACTACGAGGGTCATACGTTCCATCTTTTTTGTTCTTTGATGGTTGATGTGGTGGTACCGGAGACAGGTGACAAACATTGGTGTCAAATTCAACGGTGTTTTGTTATCTTTTCAGTTTGTCATGTCGATTTTCACGTGACTTGTAATTCACTGGTAGAAAAAGGGCCTTTAGTCCCGGTTTCAGGGGGCCTTTAGTCCCGGTTCTGCAACAGGGACAAAACGATCGGGACTAAAGGCCCCAATTTTTAGTCCCGGTTGGCTTACGAACCGGGACTAAAGGAGCTCCACGTGGCCGCCGTGGGGCGCCCAGGCACGGGGACCTTTAGTCCCGGTTGGTAACACCAACCGGGACTAAAAGGCTGGGTTTTTTTTTTGAAAGGAGGGGTTTAGGGGTTTTGGAGGGTTTAGGGGTTTTCATATTGTGTTTCCCCCTTTTATTTTTGTGTTTACCCTTCAATTCTTTTACATTTAGGGTTTCATTTTTATTTAATGCTTTTCATTCCACTGGACGCTAGCTACAAAATATAGCAATGAAGGAACCATTACACAACATCGTCATGATCAAATTATAGAGAGAAGTGACCTCTCTTTCTCCGTGCTTGGTCGAACAACAAGTTTTCGTATATCTATTCGACGCTACTATATATAATACACGTTCATGCATATATACAATATAACATCTGTTACGATCCCTAATATCTAATGACCAAAATCGCTTTGCATATCCCGATGGCATTCTCCATCTTTAGGTATGACATGCTCAACAAAGAATCCCGCCAATTCCTCTTGAATTGCTCGTAACCTATCAACTGGTAGGAGTTGGTCCCGCCTCCGCCAGATCTAATTTAAAGAAGGGGGTCAATATATATATATATATATATATATATATATATATATATATATATATATATATATATATATATATATATATATATATATATGAATATGAATGAAACTCAACACAATTGATGGTAATAAAATAAAAATGTGAATATTGTTTACGTACTTCAATTTGTTCGGGAGATATGCCCCGCTCAGAGGTCGAGATGCGAATGAACTCGCAAACGTAGTATCCACATAAATTATTCCCGGGTGCCTGCCAAAAGCACTTTACGAGAATAGAGTTCAATCAAAATGATAATCAAGCATGATAATGGTATTGAAACTAGAATCAGCGAGAGATGCGCGGTACTAGCTAGTAGTACTTACTTTGTGGTGTGAAAATCGCAGCTCATTTTTCCGGTCACCCCTAACCTGGTTGGTGAATTTTTTCCAAACCCTGTCTGGCAAAGAAAATGATTATTGATAATAGGAAATGAACGAAAGTTGCCGATATGGTGCGATAATGATTGAACTTACTCCTGAAGCATTTGACTCATGTCCGCCCAATCCTTAGTGTCTTTACGTCTCGAGTCATAGACAGTTACTTTTCCCTCGTCAAGATGAATGGCTAGCAGAATAAAGTGGAAACTGCGCACACATAACTCATCAATTACACTTAACCACGAGTAAGCGAAACAGAATGTGGACAAGACAGTAACACTCACTTGAAGTTGTAAGGTAATAGTATTTCCCTTCTGTTTTGTTGTCCAGGTAACGCCTTTAGCAAGTTTTTCTCTGTATCAGCGGGGAAGTTTTGTAACGTATATTCATTTATGGTATCTGGGTTAATGAACCCAATGTCATAGATTTGTTGTTTCTTGCATTCAAGGATCTTCAATCTGCATAATATAGTGTGAGGATAATTATACATGCAATGAATGAGCTGAGCTAGAGACTTAATTACAGAAAAAATACTTACAGAAAATAGCAGCTGATGATAGTTTTGTCGAGGGTGGCTTGATTGTATAACTGAAAAAATTCTTCAAATTCAATGTACAACATCTGGTCTCCATTGAAGTAGTGTTCATCTTTAATTCCCATGAAGATACCATCGGTCCCATCCTTGCAGGCTTTCAAGTACCATTCATGGAATTGTCGCATCATCGTTGGTAAAGGGAGCTACTCACGTCTGACGAGAGGCTTCCCGTGCTCGTATCTTGGTACTATCTCAGCCATTTCAAACTGAACCTCATCGCCTATGTAATCATCAGGAGTGCTAGCAAGACCACCGGCCGCTATCTCCGGATCATTAGCGGCCTTGAGCGGGGGGCACGATTGCTTTTCTTGTTTGCCGAGCTGGGGAATTGTTTTCCCACTTGTTGCACCACTGCTACTTAAGCTTCCCGACCGCTTGGCTTGAGCATGTGTCTTTTGAATACAACGGTCATAGTTGGATTGCGGCGGAGGCGGTGGTGGTCGCTTAAGGGCATCCAGAGTGCGCTTCGCTTTCACCGGATCTATTTTTTCCTTCGGAGGTGGACGTTTCGGTGCAAGCTGGCGTTTCACATCGGCAGCCACGATTTCTGCGTTTTCCTCCTCAGTCATCTAATATGGTAACTTGGGGAGAGCCTTGAGTCTTGGACCAGCTTTGAATTTCTTGCCTGTGGTACTGCTAGCCGCCGTAGCGGCGGCGCCTCTCTTCCGCCGTTGCTGAGGCGGCGGAGTCCGCTGACGCGCCGGAGGAGGCAAAGTCCGCTCATGCACCGGAGGAGGCAGAGTCCGCTGACGCGCCGGAGACAGCTGAGGCGGAAGAGGACTCTGCTGACGCGCCGGAGACGGCTGAGGCGGCGGAGACAGCTCACGCACCGGAGACGACTCAGGCAGCTGAGACGGTTGAGCTGGACTGTGAGGAGTCTGCTGAGGGGCCTCCTCCGGCTGAGATGGCTGAGCTGGACTGTGAGGAGTCTGCTGAGGGGCCTCCTCCGGCTGAGTCTGCTGAGGCGGCATCCAGTTTGGAAGCAGGATGTTTTCCTTTCTCCATAGACATGTAGTCCTTAAGGCATTTTCAAGAAGAATCTCCCCTTCACCTGTAGGGTACTCAAGCTCCAGCCCCTCAAATCCGTCCATTATTTGATCCACCCCGACAATAGCAAAGCCAGCTGGAACCGGAGCGCAATGGAAAGTTGCATCAGGTCGAGGAGGGAAGACATAGCCGACCGCCACCTTCAAGGTCAGGTTATGGCATTTCGCGATCAGCACACAATTTTCATTATTTGTGATATCATCCACGGGGTAGCGAGGAGTCGTGCTATCAGGCTGAACGAGCTCCGTGGAAGCCATGCTGCTTTTCCGCGTAGATGGTGGGGTAGCATCGTGGGCAGTATCCAATGAAGGATCTTCGTGCCGCTGAGATGGTGGGCCGGTAGCTTGCTGGCTCTCAAGTGCCTCTAGTTTCGATAATCTTTCATTCATCTTCTGCAATTCGCTTGCTTCCTCTTTCTTCTTTCTTTGTCGGCTTCTATAACCAGTGATGCCGGGAAACCCATGCACCCACGGAACGGAGCCTGATGTGCCTCGTGTTCGTCCAGGGTGTTCAGGATTCCCGAGGGCCATTGACAGCTCGTCCTTCTCTCTGTCGGGATGGAACCTCTCTTCCATCGCATTCTTGATTGCTTCCTCAAGCCTTGTGACAGGTGTTTCAAGTTGAGCTTTCGTCCAAACACACTTCCCTGATTCTGGGTCCAAAGTTCCCCCAACCCCGAAGAACCAAGTCCTTGCCCGCTCTGGCCAGTGCAATGTCACTGGTTGGACATCTCTAGCAAGTAGGTCTTGCTCAGCCTTGTCCCACGTAGGCCGGGCTTTGCTGTAGCCACCTGACCCCGTAACATGGTGATACTGCTTCTTTGCAGCATTTTGCTTATTTATATCCGACCTTTTCTTACCCTTCTCCGATTTCTTGTAGGCCACAAATGCGGACCAGTGATCTTTTATCTTCGAGTATTGACCGGAGAATTCTGGAGTCTCGTCTTTGTCGACAAACTTTCTGTTCAATAGTTTTTTCCAGTTCTTGAACAGTTCTACCATCTTCTTTAGAGCAAACGCCTTGACCTTTCGCTGTATAATTGGGTTCTCCGGATCCTGCTCTGGCGGTAGGCTGAAATTTCTCAACAGCGAGTTCCAAAGATCATCTTTCAGTCTATCGTAGACATAAGGAACTTCAGGGTCCTTCTTCTTGTTCCACTCTTGGATGCTGATCGGGACGCTGTCCCTAACAATCACTCCGCACTGATGTATGAATTTGTCCCTTGTCCGCTTGGGAGCAATCGGTTGGCCTTCTTGAGAGACTTCTTCGATCGTGAACCTTTCTTCCGGGTCCAACCTTTTCTTCGGGCCTCGTCTCCTTACCGAATTTTGGCTCGATCCGGAGGGCTAAAAGAAGAAAGAAGCGTTAATATATGTACATACAAAACAATTAATGCATCTAGTCAGCAGAGGCTTAATTAATATATTTATATATATATATATACCTCGCCGGACTTTGAAACAGTTAATGCTCCCTTCTCCATTCAATCACCGGAGCCGTCAGCATCTCCTTCCTCCTCCATTGGATCACCGGAGCCGTCAGCATCCTCTCTTCTATCACCATCGGTGTCGTTGAGAAACGACAAGATATCATCATCACCTCCGTCGCGGATTATATCCCCCAACAACTCTTCTTTTTCCAAGTCTCTGTCCATAGTTTATGCACATAAAGCGTTGACACTTCAAACTAGCTATCACATAAAGCAAAAAAGAAGTATATTTGTCACCAAAATACAACACTTGACAGAGTTTCTCTGTTTCAAAAATCATTCCTGAGAGAGTTAGGGGTGTTCTAACGCGGCACTACACGATATAGATGAAGGGGGATAACATCCGGGAATGATGTTTTGTGGACACTAAACTCACTATGAACATAATTGATCATTATGTATCAGCCATCATGATGTTTTGTGGAGTTTATATGATGTTGTTTCGCCACTACCGCTGGAAGATGGGTAGATTCATGTAGCACTTTGACATTCTCTTCATGATATAGCTTAGATTACATACATAACCTAGTGTCATCACGTTTGTTTCAGGAGCTCAATCAGTTGCTCAACTTCCTTGTAAAAGGGTATGTGTATGTTTTGACTTGAGATTACAAACAAGTTTCAGGAGCTCAACCAGTTGCTCAACTTCCTTGTAAAAGGGTATGTATACGATGATTACATGAAGACTTATGTTTTTTGCAAGATTTGTGAGAACTTATGAAGAATTATGAGGATCATGTTCTTTGCAAGATTTGCATCAATCAAGTATACTCTGTTTTCTTTCTTTTTGAATAAGCATTCTCTTTTGTTACTCCCTACTTTATACAGAAACATTGATGACATATTTTCTAAGTCATACAACAATTGCATATAATGATCCTTAATAGGGCACCATCCTGCGTGGCAAAAACAAAAAAGGAACAATACATGGAGTTATGATAGGCTACATCAACATGGAGTTATGAATTCATATTTCCTATGATACATTTCCATAGAATTAAAATATTTACATGAATCAAAGGTCAACAAAAACAGAGGTGTAGCATCTCAACAACACAAGTACTCATCATCGTCGCCATGTGCTGCAACAAATAACAACATAATTTATGTAAGTGCATGGAAATTGTTTATCAGATTCAACATAATAGGATGCTCTCAACAAAAAAATATGAATTCAATATGATGTTTTTTATCTAAGTGAAGGACATATGTGTAGATTCATACATATTTCTACACATCTTTTTATTTATACTTCATAAAATGTATCATATGCAAGATAGAAACTAAAACCACAAACAAAACTGAAGAAAGAAAATAAAAAAGAATTAGAGAAGACAACTCTTGAGACCCAACTAGCATTTAACTTTGTTTAGCAAGTATTACTACCAGATTCTTCATCACATATACATCATAAGTGCTAAGTTGTATTAGGGAGAAAAATAATTTAGGTCACTGCGACCGTGCATTGACAAAAAAGTCATTATCTTGTTAGTTCACACAACAAGAACAAAAGGGAACTTGAACTGATATGGGCAGAGTTATAGAAAAACATTAGGGGAGAAATATAAATTTTAGCTCAATACAACTATACATGGACAAAACATTATCTCATCAGTTCTTACAAAGTGAACTAAACTTAAACTGGTCAAAATAGAGTTACAAAAAATTTATCAGGGACAAAATAAATTTAGCTCGCTGCAACCATGCACCCATAGTACATTATCTCGTTCAGTTCTCACAACTCAACTCAACTCAATTGAATAGAACTGAACTTGAACTAGTCAGAACGGAGTTACATAATATTTTCCTTAAATCTCACAATCAACTGGACTAAACATTCTAACACAAGAACACTGAATTAAAGAGAAGAAATACAAATGAGTAATGAAGAAAGTATATTGAGTAAGGGTTGGCAAAATACTCCTAATAGATAATAGAAATGAAGATTGACAAAAAACAAACTGAATAATGCTGAAAGGTCGCTTATCAACTATCCAAACAATGACTGAATTCATAATAAAGAAGTATAGTGAGAAAAACATTGGACAGAAAAAAGAGAATAATACATTGATACCTATGAGTCATCTCACTATAGGTAGAGTTCTTGCACAAAACTTACTTTAATTTATGCTTTGTCAATATAATCTCCAATTTCATTCACATGTATGCCATTACACACAAAAAAACTTATCATCGATGCCATTGCACACAAAAAAACTTGCATGATTAAACAGAGGAGGAACTTAAAGAATTGGAGGGAACAATGTGTGTCTATTAGATCGATTTGTAAATCTGATGGATGGCGACGGCAGGGGGAGCGTAGAGAGAGGATGCTCACCGGAGGGGGAGGCGGCGACGATGAGGAGGGGCGGCAGGGGCGCGGCGACGACGATGGGGCAGGGGCACGGTGACGGCGACGGTGGGGCAGGGCGAGGCGACGGCGACGGCGGGGCAGGGCGCGGCGACGGCGACGTAGGGGCAGGGGCGCGGTGACGGCGACGTAGGGGCAGGGGCAAAATCTGGCAGCCTGGCAGCGTCGAGGTTTTCTTCGGCGTCATCGGGAGAGAGGGAGATCGAAACTGCAGATACCTTTGGAAAATTTGCAAAGTCCTACTTATATAGCCCACCCTTTAGTCCCGGTTGGTGGCTCGAACTGGGACTAAAGGGTACCTTTAGTCCCGGTTGGAGCCAGCAATCGGGACTAAAGCTCCTTTTCAGCAGCCCAAGGGGCGGGAAGCAAAGGGCTTTAGTCCCGGTTGGTGGCTCCAACCGGGACTAAAGGGTACCTTTAGTCCCGGTTCGTGCCACCAACCGGGACTAAAGGCCTGTTCCTGGCAAGGCCTGTTCCTGGCAAAGGCCTTTAGTCCCGGTTCGAGCCACCAACCGGGACTAAAGGCCTGTTCCTCGCCAGCCGAGGAAGTTTAGTCCCACCTCACCAAGCGAAGCGCGCTCGTAGTGGTTTATAAGCCCCGCTGCGGCTGCTAACTCGAGCTCCTCTCTAAAGCAGGCCGTGGGCCTAACAGAAAGTGAAAATAGATGCCCTTATACAGAAAATTCAACCTAAAAATTCAAAGTGCTAGTTGTACAGATGATGCACAACTAGCACTTTGAATTTAGGTTGAATTTCCTCTATAAGCGCATCTATTTTCACTTTTGCTATTTTTATATGTTATTTTTTTGCATATTAAAAGTTCTTAGCAAAAAATACTTTATGAATTTTTTTCTATTAAAGTTTTTAACAAAAAATACTTTATGAAATTTTTTGCTATTAAAGTTTTTAACAAAAAAATACTTTATATAATTTTAAGTTAATATTATTTTGATAATCGGAATTTGTAACTTCCAAACGTTCGGATCTTTGCAATAGATCCGAACGAGGTCGCTACCATCCGATCTGGTTCGCGATAAGTTTCCTCCCGACGTCTGTATCACTCGCTTTCAGTTTTCCTGGTTCGCGATAAGTTTCCTCCCGACGTCTGTATCGCTCGCTTTCAGTTTTCTCAAAAAAAAAGATGTAGCAGTGGGAATCGAACCTCGCACCTGCTGCATGCGTGCTCTTCGTGGTAACCCGCTGAGCTAACTCTGTCTTTAGCTTAGTAGTAAGTTAT
This sequence comes from Elymus sibiricus, assembly GCA_039707655.1. Lineage (NCBI taxonomy): Eukaryota > Viridiplantae > Streptophyta > Magnoliopsida > Poales > Poaceae > Elymus > Elymus sibiricus. Next base: position 489,898,809 of record CM077665.1, read on the forward strand.
TTTTCCTTTCATCATGTTAGCTGGGCCTGTACTTAGGCAAAAACAGCAACTTCCCGTCAGTCATGCAGGACCACGCCACGCATAGTGCTCCATGCATGCATTTGCAGATCGATGTAACTGAAATATTTTTGTGAATGACACACGAAATTAACACAAGCCGTGGTCTGAAAATCCCCGACGCCTCTCACTACGGTAACATTTTTACCTATGACAAAAATGTTGTTGACTCCCCCCTCCCCGCGATAACTATTGTATAAATATGATGGTAATACACACTGCATACCAGATAACTTAGATACAAATACCAGAGATGACGGGTGTTGTTGAATAACATATTGTCGATAACTTCCGTGTTAAATAGCACGGTATATACGTATCTCACAGCACATAACTTAGGTACAAACATTGCAATAACTTTTTACCTGGGAAAAAAGTTGTCGAATATGTGTGAGTTGATGAACTTTTTTTGTGAATGGCATGGTAACTCACACATCGCAGACCTGATAACTTATGTACCCCGGTCCTGGTAACTTTGGCGACAAGGGTGCAGGGGGGGGGGGGGTTGATGAACCTTTTTGTGAATAGCATGGTAACTCACACATCGTAGACCTGATAACTTATGCACCCGGTCCTGGTAACTTTGGCGATGAGGGTGCCGAGGGGGGTGGGAGTTGATGAACTTTTTGTGAATAGCATGGTAACTCACCCATCGCAGACCTGATAACTTATGCACCCCGGTCCTGATAACTTTGGCGACGAGGGTGGAGGGGGGGAGTTGACGAAATATACCCTCTATAACTTTTATGTGAATATCATGGTAACTAACACATCGGAGACCTGATAACTTATGTACCCCGGTCCTGATAACTTTGGCAACGGGGGTGGGGGGACTTGATGAAATATCCCCTCGGCAACTTTTGTGTGAATAGCATGGTAACTCACACATTGTAGACCTGATAACTTATGCACCCCGGTCTTGGTAACTTTGGCGACAAGGGTGGGGGGTGATGAACTTTTTTGTGAATAGCATGGTAACTCACACATCGTAGACCTGATAACTTATGCACCCTGGTCCTGGTAACTTTGGCGGCGAGGGTGCGGGGGGGGGGGGTGGAGGAGTTGATGAAATATCCCCTCGGTAACTTTTGTGTGAATAGCATGCTAACTTCTGTGTAAATAACATGATAATATAGGCACAACAGAGCTGATAATTTTTATCGCAGACCTGATAACTGACATACAAACACCGCGGTAACTTTTGACACAGAGAAAATAAGTAGATGAATAACATACATCCGATAATTTTTGCGTAAATAGCATGGTAGTTTACGCATCACATGCCTGATTATAGTTGGCCAACAGGCCGACAAGGGTACGGCACAACCCGGCACACGCCTAAATGGGCCTAGACTGGCACGACCTGCAAAGTTCCGTTTATAAATGAGTCATGCCATGTCGGCATGTGAACCTCACCCCACGCCCGAGGAACGTCATCGATGGTAGGCGGTATTGTAGACATGATAATTTACTTACAAACATCATGGTAACTTTTTGCCCCAAGCAAAAAAAAAGTAGTTGAAACACCCCCGGTAACTTCAGTGTAAACACCATGATAAGTTAGTACTACGGGGATGGTAACTTCTGACCTGAAAAAAATGTCGTCGAAACATACCAACATGGGATCTAGTTTCGAAGATCTCGTCGCGACGACTTTTTTTCGTGAAAACGAATTTTGTAGCGGAGCGACACTTTGAACTACAAAACATTTTTAAGTTTCAAAATAGAAGGAATATTTGCTCACATCATCATTCATGTCTTATATGCATGCATGCATGTTTATGCATGCAAACTCTCCTCCACGGCATTTTTCTTCAATAAAATAGTGCGGAAGTAGCGCTAGAGTGGGATTAGCAAGTGAGATTAGCGATTAAAGAAGGCAGGAATCATCGTTCGGATCTGTTCCTAATATCCGAACGTTCGGAAGCTATCGCTGTCCTTTGATAATAACTAGAGGTTTATAAAAGCTTTTTAGTTGATTCTTTTTGCTATTAATGAATATTATAGTTTTGTTTTAGTTGATCATAACAAAATATTTTAATTGATTCTTTTTAGTTCATTCTTTTTGCTATTAGAGTTTTATAAAAGCTTTTTAGTTCATTCTTTTTGCTATTAGTTCATTTTTTGAGCTAAATGAAAAAATACTTTATGAAAATTCTTTTTGCTATTGAAGTTTTTAACAAAGAAATACTTTGATAATTTTAGTTGCATAAATTTTATATAATTTTAGTTGCATCAGCTTAACACTCATTACAGATCCAAAGAAACTAACCCTGAAATTGAAAAGTACTACAAATGAACTCTGAAAAGGTTGAAACTTGGCACGATGTCATAATTTCACCCACATATCATGTGCTAAAAAGTTAAGAGGGTTACGGGAAAAACTGGATGCACTTCGTGTACAAACTGGATAATCTCTTTCGAAGTATCAGGGTTTCGGACGAAAACTCATCTATTACAAAAGGGATTTCATTTTTTTAACATATTTTAACTCCAGACTTTTTGTGCGTTCAATATGCACCATTCAAAGTCACATCATCAATTTTCAACCCTTTTCTGACTTCATTTGCTATTTTTCACGCATTTAATGATTTATTTTGAGCTAAATGACCCTAAAATTGAAAAGCACTACAAATGAACTCTGAAAAGGTTGAAACTTGGCATGGTGTCATAATTTCACCCACATAGCATGTGCTAAAAAGTTGAGAGGGTTACGGGAAAAACTGGATGCACTTCGTGTACAAACTGGACAATCTCTTTCGAAGTATCAGGGTTTCGGACAAAAACTCATCTATTACAAAAGGGTTACAATGATATTCTGGATCAAAGCCATCATCAGAATAGTTGTGGAGAGAAAGTCTTCACTTTTTCTTCGCGTGTGTCCCTTGCTTATTGCGCCGTAACGATGGATAATCTTCATCATTTAACAGGATGCTTGGGTCAGCCTTCACTTTGAAGGGAGGAATTTCATGAAATTTTTCATAATCTTCAGACATGTCTGTCTTGTCCTCCACTCCCACAATGTTTCTTTTCCCTGAGAGAACTATGTGGCGCTTTGGCTCATCGTTTGATGTATTCGCTTCCTTATATTTTTTTCTCGGTTTGGTAGACATGTCCTTCACATAGAAAACCTGCGCCACATCATTGGCTAGGACGAATGGTTCGCCTTTGTACCCAAGATTGTTGAGATCCACTGTTGTCATTCCGTACTGCGGGTCTACCTGTACCCCGCCTCCTGACAGATTGACCCATTTGCACCGAAACAAAGGGACCTTAAATTCATGTCCATAGTCAAGTTCCCATATCTCCTCTATGTAACCATAATATGTGTCCTTTGCCCTATTGGTGATTGCTGCATCAAAGCGGACACCACTGTTTTGGTTGGTGCTCTTATTATCTTGGGCGATCGTGTAAAATGTATTCCCATTTATCTCGTACCCTTGGTAAGTCCATACAGTCGAAGATGGTGTCCTGGCCAACAAGTACAGCTCATCTTCAACAGTGTTGTTACGCATGAGATGCATTTGCAACCAACCGCTGAAAGTCCCGATGTGTTCACGTGTAATCCAGTCATCTGACTGCTCTGGGTGTTTGTAGCGTAGAATATTCTTGTGTTCATTGATATACGGGGCCACCAAGGTAGAATTCTGTAGAACTGTGTAATGTGCTTGTGCCCAAGAATGCCCGTCCCTACATATTATTGAATCCGCTCCTAGCTTGCCTTTTCCACTCAGACTCCCCTCATACCGCGATTGAGGGACACCAATCGGCTTAAGGTCAGGAATAAAGTCAACACAAAACCCAATGACCTCCTCTGTTTGATGCCCCATGGAGATGCTTCCTTCTGGCCTAGCACGATTACGAACATATATCTTCAAGACTCCCATGAACCTCTCAAAGGGGAACATATTGTGTAGAAATACAGGACCCAGAATGGCAATCTCGTCGACTAGGTGAACTTGGACGTGCGTCATAATATTGAAGAAAGATGGTGGGAACACCAACTCGAAGCTGACAAGACATTGGACCAAATCATTCTGTAACCTTGATAGGATTTCTGGATCGATTACCTTCTGAGAAATTACATTGAGGAATGCACATAGCTTCACAATGGCTAATCGAACATTTTCTGGTAGAAGCCCCCTCAATGCAACCGGAAGTAGTTGCGTCATAATCACGTGGCAGTCATGAGACTTTAGGTTCTGAAATTTTTTCTCTGCCATGTTTATTATACCCTTTATATTCGACGAGAAGCCAGACGGGACCTTGATACTGAGCAGGCACTCAAAAAAGATTTCCTTCTCTGCTTTGGTAAGAGCGTAGCTGGCAGGACCTTGATACTGCTTTGGATGCATGCCGTCTTTTTCGTTCACACGTTGCTGGTCCTCCCGTGCCTTCGGTGTATCTTTTGTCTTCCCATACACGCCCAAGAAGCCTAGCACGTTCACGCAAACATTCTTCGTCACGTGCATCACATCGATTGCAGAGCGGACCTCTAGGTCTTTCCAATAGGGTAGGTCCCAAAATATAGATTTCTTCTTCCACATGGGTGCGTGTCCCTCAGCGTCATTCGGAACAGATTGTCCGCCAGGACCCTTTCCAAAGATTACTTGTAAATCCTTGACCATATCAACTATATCATCACCAGTACGGAGGACGGGCTTCTTCTGGTGATCTGCCTCACCTTTGAAATGTTTGCCTTTCTTTCTTAAGGCATGCTTGGTCGGAAGAAATCGACGATGTCCCAGGTACACATTCTTCTTGCATTTGTCCAAATATATGCTTTGGGTATCATCTAAACAGTGCGTGCATGCGTTGTATCCCTTGTTTGTCTGTCCTGAAAGGTTACTAAGAGCAGGCCAATCATTGATGGTTACAAACAGCAACGCTCGTAGGTCAAATTCCTCTTATTCATGCTCATCCCACACGCGTACACCTTTTCCATTCCATAGATGTAAAAGTTGTTCAACTAATGGCCTTAGGTTCACATCAATGTCGTTGCCGGGTTGCTTAGGGCCTTGGATGAGCACTGGCATCATAATGAACTTTCGCTTCATGCACAACCAAGGAGGAAGGTTATAGATACATAGAGTCACGGGCCAGGTGCTATGATTGCTGCTCTGCTCCCCAAAAGGATTAATGCCATCTGCACTTAAACCAAACCATACGTTCCTTGCGTCACCTGCAAAGTCCCCCCACTTTCTCTCGATTTTTCTCCACTGCGACCCGTCAGCGGGTGCTCTCAACTTCCCGTCTTTCTTACGGTCTTCTTTGTGCCATCGCAATAACTTGACATGCTCTTTGTTTCTGAACAGTCGTTTCAACCGTGGTATTATAGGAGCATACCACATCACCTTGGCAGGAACCCTCTTCCTGGGACGCTCGCCCTCAACATCACCAGGGTCATCTCGTCTGATCTTATACCGCAATGCACCGCATACCGGGCATGCGTTCAATTCCCCGTACTCACCGCGGTAGAGGATGCAGTCATTAGGGCATGCATGTATCTTCTGCACCTCCAATCCTAGAGGGCAGAGAACCTTCTTTGCTTCGTACGTACTGTCGGGCAATTCGTTATCCTTTGGAAGCTTCCTCTTCATTATTTTCAGTAGCGAACCAAATCCCTTGGCAGATACACCATTGTTTGCCTTCCATTGCAGCAATTCCAGTGTGGTACCGGGCTTTCTGTTGTCATCTTCGCAGTTTGGGTACAACCCTTTTTTGTGATCCTCTAACATGCGATCGAACTTAAACTTATCCCTTTCACTTTCGCATTCTCTCGGTGCATCAACAATGACCCGGCGAAGATCATCATCGGGCACATCGTCTGGTGCCTCTTGATCTTCAGCTTCCCCCGTTGCAGTATCACCGTATTCAGGGAACATAGGATAGCTGTCATCATCCTCTTCTTCTTCGTTGTCTTCCATCATAACCCCTCTTTCTCCGTGCTTGGTCCAAACATTATAGTGTGGCATGAAACCCTTCTCAAGCAGGTGGGAGTGAAGGGTTTTCGAGTTAGAGTAATCCTTCGTATTCTCACAGACGATACATGGACAATACATAAAACCATTCTGCTTATTTGCCTCAGCCAATTCGAGAAATTTATGCAGGCCCTCAATGTACTCGGATGTGCGTCGGTCACTGTACATCCATTGCCGGTTCATCTGTGTGCATTATATAATTAAGTATATCAAAAACCATTACAGAACATAATGAATAGAGAAGTGACCAAAATAATACAAGTTCATCATCACATTAAAACCAAAGTACAGTAGTGATCAAATGTTATTACTGAAAAAAATAAATACATAAAGTTCATACATAGTTCTCATAGAACAACATACAACTCTCTAGAGCATCTAATTAAAACATAAATTGAAACTAACATACAACTATGTAAAACATTTAAATGCAATCATAATCGCAACTAAGGTAACAATTGATCCAACAGCATAATGATACCAAGCCTCATTATCAATGGCATATTTTCTAATCTTTCTAATCTTCATGCGCATTGCATCCATCTTGATCTTGTGATCGTCGACGACATCGACAACATGCAACTCCAATTTCATCTTCTCCTCTTCAACTCTTTTCAATTTTTCTTTCAAGTAATTGTTTTTTTTTCAACCAAATTTAACCTCTCGACAAGAGGGTCGGTTGGAATTTCCGATTCACATACCTCCTAGATAAAAACATCTATGTCACGTTGGTCGGTATAATTGTCATAAACACTAAATGAAACAAATAGTTATAAAAGATAATATACCACATCCGAATCATAGACCGGACGAGGGCCGACGGGGGCGGATACCAAAACCATGGTACTATATAATAACAAACAATAATAAAAGTAAGAAATTTATACAAGTATCTATGTAAATCATACAAGTAAGAATTTTTTTCCTTTTAAAAAGAAGATACGAACAAGAGGCTCACCACGGTGGTGCCGGCGACGAGATCGGCGCGGGCGATCGACGACGATGAGGACGGGGACGGGACGGCACCCTACACATGTGCAAACTAAGAAGTTAATTTGAGCTCAAATTATGCATCTAAATCAAATAAACTCACACATACACTCCTCCACTAAAACCCACAAACCACACTATTTCTAGAGCATTTGAAATGAGCTAAACTAGCAGTGAGAGATGAAAGGACGAAGTTGCTAACCTTTTTAGAACACTTGGATAATTGGTGCACCGTCAAACCTAGATAAATCTTGAGAAAAATGGAGCTTGGAGGAAGAACAGAGGAGAAAGCTTAAGTGTGGCTCGGGCATTTCATCGAACACCTCATGTGCATAGGAAGTGAGAACAGAACACAGCACACACCTCCCACCACCTACGGCCAAAAAACAGAGAAGAGGGCGCGGGCAGGGCGTATATATAGAAATGTTTTTAGTCCCGGTTGGTGTCTAGAACCGGGACTGAAGAATGACCTTCAATCCCGGTTCCAGGCCCCAACCGGGACTAAAGGGGCTGCGCTCGCAGCCCCTTTAGTCCCGGTTGGTGCCTGGAACCGAGACTAAAGGTCCCAGCCGAACCGGGATTGATGCCTGCCGAGGCCCGGCCGGTGTCCTGGCCGCTCGAACCGGGACTGATGCTCCCATTAGTCCCGATTCGTAGCACGACCGGGACTGTTGCTCTGATCTGGCCAGAACCAAAGCCCTGTTTTCTACTAGTGATTTGATCCTTATGACATGAATGAGACACATATTACCAAGAAAAAAGGAAAAGACGACGAGGTTCATACGTACGTGCAATTATCTCTCTAGCTTCATATTTTCGCGTGGGAACGGAGTTGCTATTTTTTGTTCCGTCACTTCGTTTAAGAGCAACTTGCGGCGCTTCCCATGTGAAAAGGCATTAGGAGAGTGCACTGCATTTGAGTGATCACACTTTCCACGCGTGTACATGTGAGTTTGTAAGTTTTGTCCTGACAGCAGTCTCAGTCCTATTCACCTGACTGAGACGGCGGTTTCAGTTTGACTGTTTGGTGGAACACGGGAGGCCGGGGCGGCCTCCGCAGAGGGCGCGCCGCGCGGCCAGCTTCCCCGCCGCACATCGATAGCAGCGCCGAGTGCCGACAAGGCAGACGAGGCAGCATTTTCCACCTGTACTGTTCGTCGGGTGCTGAGTTCGCCGCCGTGTCAAACCCCGGATCCCCGGACGGCCGATCGAGTCCTGGCGGTTTGTGCAGTGCACGTCGATTCCCGGCCGATCAAGGGAACGTGTGTGTGACGCGCGTGCGTCCAAGGCGTGGTGGCGTACTGACCCGGACGAGACCGGCGGATTATGCTTGGACTGGTTGGTGGAACACACAGGCGCGCGTGAGAGCGTGGCCGGTCGACCTCCCCCGAGCCGAGAGCATCGGCCGGCGCGCGCCCACCGACCACCACCGACCGTTCCACGCACCAAACCCCTCGTTCCTCCACACACACACACACGTACGCATACCGCGCCACGCAAGGCGGACGGAAAGCGGCTCGCGGCGCAACGCAAGCCGGGCAGACGGCACCGCCGTGTCTGCGGCCGACCGGCTCCCGGTGTCGGGTCTCGCGGGCCGTCCCACGTGGCTCGCTTCTGTCCCGGCCACCCCGATCGGTCGAAGGCGGCTGAGTAATAGCGATGCGAGCTTCCAGCTGCGACGGCGACCATCTTTGTTTGTCTATCTGTGTAGTAGTGTGACCGATCGAAGCGCGCAGTTCACTACATTCTCCCTCTGCAAAACTACCCAACTACAACCGTTCTGCTCCCGCTCCCGCTCCGGCGATGTTGTTTGGTATCAGTGGCGTGCGTATGAACAACAAGGCCTCGTCATTTTCGTTTCAATCATTGCATGCGGCCATTTAATACTCCTCATGTGATGAAAAGAAATAAAAGCAGAATAACCAAATGGAAGAAAATAAGATAGGCCATCAAACCGAAAAGTTATTTTTTCGTGTATCATTCCATTGATAGAAGAAAGAGAATTAGTACAAGTAAAGATACAACACATGAGATAAACGCAAGAAGACATGAACACAGTTTCTAGAGTGGATAGACATTGGTTGCTCGGCCCAAACAAGAAAATAACACAACTAAACTACCCTAGTCCAGCCTTGAGCCATGGAAGGCGAGGAGGCGGGATACAGGAAACCAGACCGTGTCGTGACCTGACAAGAATCTCCGCCACGCGTCCACTGAACCAAACTCGACAACAGCAACGTACCCCCACCAAGTGCGCCAGGAGGTCGAAAAGTGACTAGCAGGACCCGGCAAAGTCGGAGGCAGAAGACATGAACGAAGTGTCATGGAAGCCGTTGATGAGTGATATTTTTACACTCATTTCACCTTTGCTTAAACCGAGATATTTCACTAAAATAGAGATATTCACTCCGATATTACCACTAATGACTAATGAATGCAAAAGATTCCACAAATCATCTCTTTAATATTTTCCCACAGGAAATGGGCTAAAAAGGGAAGAAATCACGTAGGAAAATGGAAAGGAAGGAAAATGGAAGAAGAAACACTGATGCGGCGATGTGCTATACAAACGGTTTTTAATCCCTTTCAACGACAGAGCTTGGAACCATCGCCTTACATGTGTGTGCGATAGGGGGTCCATCCCACACGACACAGAAAAATCGTCGGCGATGCTGGCCGATGAACACAAACGTTTGTCAAAACTAAGCGTACGGGATGTCCGCATCTATCACAAACGAGAGTCATGGGTCAACCGTTTGAGATATGTCATGTTTCCCAAACGGGTCATCCTTGCTACTCGTGTGGGATCGCGTAACCATTGCAGTCGGTTTTTTGTGGTGCAACGTTTACATTGTCCGCCACATCACAAGCAGTTCATAATTGTAAAGCATGTATGTCGGTGTACTAAAGTTTGGGTCCTTTAGTACCCCATACTTGTGCACGGGTAGTTGTAGCCATACCAGCGGCAAGGCCTGCCGGGGGATAGCTGGACGCAAATACAACAACATCAGGAGAGCATTTAAGCCAAAGATCAGAAGACAGAAGGCCAAAGGCTGAAATCCCAGCAAGATTCTTGCTGGGATGGCTGGTGAAGCCCCGGCAAGATCCAAGCCCCGGCAAGACTCACGCCCGGCAAGGCCTCGCCACTCTGTCACCGCTCCAGCGTGGCAACCAGCTTGTCTTTTAGCGGTTGTTCTCCTGGGTGCGTGTCAGGAGGCTAACGGCGATGGGCTTAAGCGGTGCTGATGGGACGGCCCCTTTTTCCATCCCCAAGAAAAGGCAAGCGCACCTAAACGGAGCATTAAATGTTCTTGTCCTAAGTCGTCAGTATTAGGTATGATAACACTGTAGCAACTTTACACCTCTTGTATGCACCGTGCACTACTGTTGGTGACCCCTTCGAACGTATAAAAGGAGGCCCAAAGCACAGCTACAGGGGAGAGGATCTTTTGGCCCAGATCGCATGCGTAGCAATTGTGTACTGTTCATCACATAGCGCTCCTGGAACCAGAGTTCAAACACATCTAATACACTAAAGCAGGAGTAGGGTTTTACGCTTCTCAGCGGCCCGAACCTGGGTAAAAATCCCTCGTGTTGATCGTTGGATCTGCTCTTTGTGCAAACCTTTCTCCCCGCCGAATCGTAAAGGGATCCTCTCGATCCCATAGGTGTCGTTCTCCGACATCTTTGGCGCGCCAGGTAGGGGGATCTGGTTGCGTGAACCTGATCTAGCGATCAGCGCGCCGGTTTCTTCATCATCTTCATCGCCATGGCCCCCAAGAGGAAGGGTTTCACGGCGGTTGGCCCCTCCACGTCCGCTGTGCCTGCAGCTGCACAAACAGGCGACGGCCTGGACACAGGCGGGGCAGGAGGAGGTCATGAACCACCACGGCGTTCTGGCGATCATAGCCAGGCGAGCGGCGTCGTTCGCGCCACAAGATCCAGAGACGAAGTTGTGCTGCCGGCAGGTGGTGCAGCAAACTCCAGGGACAGAAGGCCGCCCTCCAAGACACCTACGCCATTGCATGCGCCGTGGCCTTCTCAGGTCGTGCGCGACGAGCGGCGCCATGACGTTGGTGGTTCCAAGCGTCCCCACGGAAAGGCTCCTGAGCATCATCCTCGAGATGCACAGGGCCAACATGCACGCTGAGGTGCCGGTGGAAGCGGTGCGCAGACGCAGGATCGTGATGGAGCTCCTTCTAACGTGGTTAGGAGTCAGAGCACCTCACGTTCCTCGCACTTGTCGCCGCCGCCTACACCAGCAGAAGCCTTGGCGCGAGCACAGCTGCTCCTGAACTTTCCTCCTGCTGCGGATAAGCTCAACGAGTGGAGAGCTGCTATTCAGAGCCTCGTTGGTCTCGCTAACGATGATAGACCACAGCAGGCGGAGCCTTCGCGCCGGCAGTCTGTCGAGCCGACGCGCGTCCATGGCGAAAAGACCGGAGGTGGTACAACTACAGTGCACTCCCCTCCGCGGCGACAACAATGGTCGCCGACTCGACGGACTGATACTCATGATGATGATTCAACGGCGTCGTCCGATCCACGAACTCGTCGTGACCAACGTCAAGTTCTTCGGGAACGAGGCAAAGAAGACGCTCGGACTACCATCGAGCGAGGGCGGGAAGCGCGCTATCAGTCAGATAAGCGCGCCGGGCCCACTGTAGACAAGCCTGCGCCAGGGTATCCTGTCGATCTACCCTATGAGGTAGGTTGTCTAGCGTTTACCCGTGAGCTGCGGCGAGTCCAGTGGCCCAATTCCCGCACGTTCAAGCCGGAGGTCCCGGAGAAATATGACGGCAAGACCCACCCGTCGGAGTTCCTGAGCATCTACACCATTGCGGTGCAAGCTGCCGGGGCTCGTGATGACAAGATACTCGCCAACTACTTCCCGTTGGTGCTTAAGCCCAACGCCAGGTCGTCGTTGATGCACCTGCCGGAGAATTCTATTTCTTCCTGGGCAGATCTGTGTCATGAGTTTGTTGGCGCCTTTACCGGAGGCCACCAAGCTCCTGGCCAGGAAAGTGATTTGCATCTCATCCCCCAGAAGGAAGGCGAAACTTTGCGCACGTACATACAGAGATTCAGCCGTGTACATCACAACATCCCAGACATTCATCCTGCCGCTGTTGTCAGCGCGTTCCATCAGAACGTGCGCAATCGCAGGATGCGCGAAGAGTTGGCGATGAACAAGGTCAGGGATGTTGCCGAGCTCTATGCTCTGGCTGACAAGTGTGCTCGAGCTGAAGAAGGGAGAAGACTCCCCGGCGAAGATGCTGGTGCAGGAGTCGACTCTGAAGATGAAGACGCCGCCGCCCCGGCAAGGAAAGGCCGCCGGCGTAACAGAAAGCGCAAGGGCAAGGCCGTGCTTGCTGTCGAGGGATCCAGCAACCCCGACACCGCCAAGAAGGCAAAGGGTGATGACCCCGGCAAGGAGGTTGCCGGGTGCGCCTCCTGTCAGGCCTTGGCAGCTGCCGACAAGCCAGAGGGCTCCGGCAAGCAGTACTGCAAGATCCATCGCACCAAGGGCCATGATCTCCAAGACTGCCGGCAAGTTGAGCAGCTTGTCGAGAAGCAGAAGGCTGAATACGAAAGGCGAGACAAGGAGAAGGGCCATGATGGTGCAGGAGGGTCCGGCAAGAAACACGGTGGCCGAGGAGGTCGCCGCGGCAAGGCCAAGCAACAGAAGGACAGGCCCGCTCGAGGCCGTGACAAGCAAGAGGGGGCTGACGATGACAACGAGGAGGACGACGACTCCAGTGAGCAAGAGTTTCAGAAAGCTACAGACATGATGTGCATTGACGAGGACGCCTCGTTGCATTCTTCCCGCTGCCAACTTGAACAGTGGGCGCGCGAGATTAATGCGACAGAACCATCTGTCGATGCCCGCAAGCCATTGAAATGGTCCAACACGCCTATCATTTTTTACGCCGAGGATCACCCTGATCGCATAACTGCGGTCGGGTGTCTGCCATTGTTGGTTTCACCAACGATTCGCAACCTCAAGGTGACGAAAATGTTAGTTGACGGTGGGGCTGGCTTGAACCTGATCTCACCTGAGGTAATCAGGAGGCTACAAATTCCTGATGAGGATCTCGAGGAAACGGGCACATTCCAAGGAGTCAATCCCGGAAGGAGCCAACCCAAGGGAAAGATCACACTACCGGTAACATTTGGTAGTGACCTGAACTTCAGGACAGAGAAAATTGTGTTCGACGTCGCCAAGATTCCATTGCCATATAATGGGATCCTTGGCCGCCCAGCGCTGGCCAAGTTCATGGCGGCATCGCACTATGCTTACAACGTACTGAAGTTGCCCGGGCCGATGAGCGTTATTACTGTCAACTCCGACAAGAAGGACGCGCTTATCTGCGCCGACAAGCTTTACCGGGAGGCAGTTGCAGCATCTGCCGCCAAAACACTTGCTCCTGCCGCTGAAGCTCCCAGGGGGAAGAAGACCGGCAAGACCTCTCGCGCTCACTCCGGCAAGCGCACCTCTTCGGAGTGCTACGCTCCCGTTGAGGATGTGCCAGAGAGCTCCACCAGCAAGAGGAAGAAGTCCAAGGCAGCTCCACCAGAGACCAAGAAGGTGCCCGCCAAGGAGGATGGTACGGGAGGAACCTTCACCATAAGTTCCACCCTCGACAACAAATAGGAAAGCACGCTCGTTGCCTTCCTGCGGGCGAATGTCGATGTGTTTGCGTGGCAACCATCTGATATCCCCGGTGTTCCCAGGGAGGTGATTGAGCACCACCTTGCTGTCTGTCCACACGCGCGGCCTGTCAAGCAGAAGGTCAGGAAGCAGGCTTTGGAGCGGTAACAGTTTATTGCCGAGGAAATCAAGAAGTTGGAAGCGGCAGGTTTGGTAATAGGAGTGCTTCATCCAACATGGTTGGCCAATCCAGTTGTAGTGCGCAAGGCAAATGGAAAATGGAGGCTATGTATTGACTATACAGATATCAATAAAGCCTGTCCAAAAGATCCTTTTCCCTTGCCGTGCATCGACCAGATTGTGGACTCCACTGCCAGCTGCGACTTGCTTTCATTTCTTGATGCATATTCAGGATATCATCAGATCTTCATGGCAAAGGAAGATGAAGAGAAGACCGCATTTATCACCCGATGTGGTACGTATTGCTTCTTACGTATGCCTTTCGGGTTGAAAAGTGCTGGTTTGACATTTGCGAGGGCAGTCCAGATTGGTTTTGAGCCTCAGCTACATAGAAATATGGAAGCTTATATGGATGACATAGTGGTCAAGACCAAGGACAAAGCAACGCTCATACAAGATTTAGAAGAGACATTTACAAATCTGCGCAAGCTCAACTTGAAGCTCAATCCTAAGAAGTGTGTGTTCGGTGTTCCGTCCGGCAAGCTTCTCGGGTTCTTTGTGTCTCAGCGGGGGATCGAGGCGAACCCCGACAAGATCAAAGCCATTGAGCAAATCGAAGCGCCAAGACGTGTCAAAGATGTGCGTCGTCTTGCCGGCTGCGTTGCTGCTCTGAGCAGGTTTATCTCCAAATCTGCTGAGCGCGCCCTGCCCTTTTTAAAAATCTTGTAGAAGGCGGGTCCAATAAAATGGACTCCGGAAGCGGAGGCAGCGCTGCAAGATTTGAAGAGATACCTCTCCTCTCCGCCAGTACTAGTCGCGCCGAAACCACAAGAGCCATTGCTGCTATATCTGGCGGCAACAAATCAGGTGGTGAGCGCGGCGTTAGTGGTAGAGAGAGAAGCCGACAAAGAAGCAGCGGCTGAGGCAGGACCGTCAAGCGACAAGCAGGGAACTTCCCCGGCAGAGTCTGGTGCCGACAAGACAGGATCTGCGCAGTCAAGTAAGGCAATACAGAAGAAGAAGATGGTGCAGCGCCCAGTTTATTTTGTTGGCTCCCTTTTGCAGGGGGCTAGGTCAAGATATTCTGGTGTGCAGAAGTTGCTCTTCGGCCTTCTTATGGCCTCGAGGAAGCTGCGCCATTACTTCCAAGCACATGAGATTACCGTCGTCACTCGCTTTCCATTGCAGCGGATCTTGCGAAATCCAGATGCAACCGGCAGGATTGTGGCGTGGGCGTTGGAATTGTCGAGCTTTGGTCTTAAGTTTGAGAGTACTTCAACCATTCAGAGCAGAGCCTTGGCGGAGTTCATTGCGGAATGGACCCCAACGCCAGACGAAGAGATTCCGGAGTCAACCCTCCCCGGCAAGGAAACAAATCAAGAATGGATCATGTATTTTGATGGGGCTTTCTCGCTGCAAGGCGCCGGTGCTGGCGTGCTGCTTGTCGCACCCACCGGAGAGCACCTCAAATACGTGATTCAGATGCATTTTCCCCGGGAGAGATCGACAAACAACACTGCGGAGTACGAAGGGCTGCTTGCCGGCCTCAGGATCGCGGCAGACCTTGGAATCAAGAAGCTCATTGTCAGGGGTGATTCGCAGCTTGTTGTTAAACAAGTCAATAAAGACTATCAAAGTCCATTAATGGAAGCTTATGTCGATGAAGTGAGGAAATTGGAAGAGCGCTTTGACGGTCTGCAAATAGAGCACGCCCCTCGTGCGGAAAACATCATTGCCGACGACTTGTCAAAACGCGCCGCCCTTAAGTTACCTGTGGAACCAGGAACTTTTGTGCTCCGATTGACTCAACCATCCATAGCGCCATCGATGGGACAAGAGAAGAGGAGGAAGTTGAGTTCCGGCAAGTATTTTCCGGCAGAGCTCCCAGAAGCTGCCGGCAAAGAGGTTGCCGGGAGCAACACCAAGCTTGCCGATGAGCGACAGGCTCCGGTAGGGCCTCAGGCTCTTGCCATGGAGACAAACGCTCCCGCCAAGCTTGCCGGGGAGCAACAGGCTCCGGCAGGGCCTCGAGCCTTTGCTGTAGAGACAAATGCTCCCACGGCAGAGGACATGCCTTTAGTCCTTGTTGTCGAGCCCTAGGCTCCAACATGGGCACATCACATCGTCCATTTCCTTCAGACAGGAGAACTCCCCGAAGAACAGGAAGAAGCGGAGAAAGTAGCCCGTCGGTCCAACATGTACCAGTTTGTGGACAATGTCCTGTACAGAAAGAGACCAAATGGTGTGAAATTGAAGTGCATTCCTCGAGAGGATGGACTGGAGCTGTTGGCAGAGATACATGGAGGCATATGTGGCTCCCACATAGGATCCAGAGCTCTTGCTGGTAAGGCATTCCGGCAAGGTTTGTTTTGGCCCACTGCTCTCCAGGATGCAACGGCACTAGTAACCAAGTGTGAAGCGTGCCAGTTTCATTCAAAGAAATTGCATCAGCCAGCTCAAGCTCTTCAGACAATCCCTCTCTCCTGGCCTTTTTCGGTCTGGGGGCTCGACATTTTGGGCCCTTTTCCCCGTGCTACCAGGGGCTTTGAGTACTTGTACGTCGCCATCGACAAGTTCACAAAGTGGCCGGAAGTGGAAGCAGTGAGGAAGGTGACAGCACAGTCAGCCGTCAAGTTCTTCAAGGGAATAGTTTGCCGTTTTGGAGTACCAAACAGGATCATCACCGATAACGGTACACAGTTCTAGAGCCACACCTTCATGCAATATGTCCAAGACCTTGGCGGCAAGATCTGTTTTGCTTCTATTGCTCATCCAAGGAGCAACAGCCAGGCGGAAAGGGCTAATGCTGAAGTGTTGCGGGGTCTCAAGACAAGAACTTTCGACAGGATGCGCAAGTGCGGAAGCCGCTCGGTTGATGAGTTGCCGGTGGTTCTTTGGTCAATCAGAACGACACCAAACCGAGCTACTGGCCAGACACCCTTCTCCCTGGTATACGGGGCAGAAGCAGTTCTCCCCACGGAACTCATATACGGGTCACCTCGAGTGCTCGCTTACAATGAGCTCGAGCAAGAGCAGCTGCGGCAAGATGACGCTGTGCTCCTTGAGGAAGATCGTCTTCAGGCTGCTGTGTGAGCTGCCCGCTACCAGCAAGCCTTGCGCCGCTATCATAGCCGCCAGGTTCATGCCCGAAGCCTTGAGGAAGGCGACCTTGTTCTTCGGCGCGTTCAGTCGGCCAAGAATTCCAACAAGTTGAAGCCGAAGTGGGAAGGCCCTTATCGGGTAGTACGAGTTACCAGGCCTGGCGCTGTCCGCCTGGAGACCGAAGACGGTATTCCGGTGAGGAACTCCTGGAATATTGAACATCTTCGTAAGTTCTATCCATAAGGCACAGCTGCCGGGTTCCCCGGCAACCACCTTTTGTACAAGTCTTGCCGCTGAAGCATGTAATCCTTTGTACAAAGCCTGGCGCAGACCCTGTGCATAGTTGAATAAAGCCTAAGTGTTTTACAATTCTTGTCGATTCCCATGTTTATCTATATGCATGTTTGTGTGAGATATTGTATTACACTTGCTTCCGGTAAGCATTAACGAACCGCCAAGGTTCCATATCTCTATTTTTCTCTTCTTTCTTTTTCTCAAAGGACAGAAGGTTCCCTCGCGTACAAGTTTGCCGGGGGGGATAGGATGGTATGGATACCGGCGGGCGACGTTCAAGGTTGACATCTTGCCGGAAGAAGTACAACAACAAAATGCTAAGTTGCAGAAACTTTGAACAAATTTTCGTTTTGTAAAGTTATTATCCTTGAACGGTTTCGGTCTATGTATGGAAAACTTGCACGCGAAGGGAACCTTGTCGTGATCAGTTGCGCCCTTACTCTGTTTCGAGTCCGCTCAACAGCTTAAGTGGCTGCACTGAAAACGCTAAGGTATCTTGCCGGCAGCGGCACCTCCAGCAGGCTGCTAAAGTCCCGCACCTAGCGCTCGCGGCAAGGTTGTGCGCACCGGCAAGTTTCCAGCAAAGCGTAGGGCGAGTACCATACAAAAAGAAATTAAGCAAGGAGAATGACGTCCATTCATACAGAACGTAGCGAGTTATATTACAATAATAGCTGCCGCGATTCTAACATAAGGCAAAATTATCTTTGACATGGAATGGTGGCAATAACGAGATGGGAAGAAGCAGCTAATCCCGGCGATCGCCTTCAACCCTCTTGACTTGGCTTACCCTGTCCACGATGGGCGCGACAAGCTCCTCAAGTGCCTTGACGTCTACATCCTTCGGCAAGCGGTCGAGGACGTTGGAGAGGTTGATGCCGGGGTTCTTGTGCACCACTTTGACCAGCACCTTGCGGAGGATGGCCCGGCAGAGCTTGAGGGACTCATTGGCCAGATGGGTTGCATGGCCAGAATGGAGCAGTTCCAGGGCTTCGAGCACGCGGTCAAAGAACATGGTCAGCTTGGCGCTCGTGGACACCCTGTCGTCAGAAGAATACCTGAAGCCTTGCAGGCCCATGGTGGACAGTTGTGCAGCAAGCTTCTCCGCAACATCGACGAGCTTTTCAGTCCAGACCTGCACACCTGACACATAGTTGTTGTGTGCGGCGGCAGCGCTCTTGAGCAGCTCCTGATCATTTTGGAGGTCTTTGATCAGGGTCTTCTCACGACCCCTGGCAGTCTCAAGAGTCTCCCTCAGCGTGGTTAGCTTCAATGGCGGAGGTGAGCTGCCGGGTCTTCTCGGACACGGCAACCTGTGTCTGCATCAAGCTGTGAAGAGCTTTGTCTCTTTCGTTTTCGAGCGTTGAGATCTTCTTGCCGTGATCCTCGAGATCCGCCTCTAGCTTCTTCACCTTCTCCTCCAGCAAGTTCTTGGCGGCCCCTGCAGCTTCGACAGCATCGACGGCTTCCTTTAGCTTGCCGGCGTGATCTACAGTCAGAGCGTTGAGCGTCTCCATGTGTTTCTGCTCTAGCTCCTGGGTCCGCTGCGCGATAAGCTTCTCGATCTCCTCGTCCTTGCCGCGAAGCCTGTCGGCAAGCGCCTTCTCGTGGGCGGTGAGGTCCTCTTCATGGGAATCAAGCCCAACACGAAGCTCTGTTAGGCGAGCCTCCTCTGCAGCGGACTGGTGTTTGGCCTCCTCTTGTGCCTTTTCAACATCGGACTGCTTCATGAGGAGGTCGTTCCAGTTCTCGCTCAGCTGTTCCCGAGCAGTTTTCAACTCTTGGAAGGCTTCAGCATACCAGACCCACGTCTCCTCGATGCGCTTCTGGAGATCTGCCTCTGCTGTTTCAACAACTGCTGCCCTGGAATCCAGCTTGTCCTTCCGGGGCGGTAGAGTGCTTGGAGCTTCTGGAAATTGCTGCTCATGGCCTGGAAGAGCTTCTCTTCCTCGGACTTGCTGCCGCTGGCACTTGGTTCATCGACAATCTCGAGCCCGGCAGCAGCGATGACTTTCTCAAAGACTTCCCCTTCAATTGGCACCCCGATGCTTGCCGTTCCTGGTATGCTGACGAACAAGTCGTCGCCAACCTTGAGGTACTTGCTCGACGAGGGGGCTTCGGATGTTGACGGCTGGTCTTCAACAGCCGCCTCACCGGCAGCTGGGGGCTCCGTGGCTGGCGTAGCGCCTGGCGCTCCTGCGGCAGGAATGCTGTCAGTACGGTCACTGGTCTCCTCGCCGGCCCTCTCAGCAGCATTCTTGGCGGCCTCTTCAGCGGCAATCCTGTCGGCCTCGGCGGCGGCCTCCTTGGCGGCCTCGGCAGCAACGTTCTTGGCGGCCTCCTCGGCGGCAATTCTGTCGGCCTCGGCAGCGGCATCCCTGGCGGTCTCCTCGAGGACGGCGTTAACATCCATATGCTCTGTCAAAGGAGGATCTGGAGGCCAAGGAAACAAGCAAAATAAGGCTGAGAAGGAAGTTCAAGAAGACAAAAAGAAAGGCAAAGCGACAGGTACTCTGAGGAAAGCAGTTTACCTGTGTTGAGCCGCTGAGACGGGTTGTCAGTGCCTGTGCTTGCCGGCTCCTCTTCGTCGTGGTAGAGCTTGCTTGCCGAAGACTCGCCTCTGGATGGTGTAGTTGACGGAGGCGGCGCATCAGGGACGGTTCCCGTTGGTACTCCTTGTTGCCGCTCCACTCCTGCATGCCCAGAGATGTCTGCAGTAAAGATACACACCCCGGCACTTGCCAGCGGAAAGTGAGTAACGGACTCACGCTGGGGGCTGCGCCGGGGACTATGTTGAGGACTGCGTTGTGGGCTCGAATCCGGGCTGATGTTGATCGTTTCTGGCGCACCTGAGGTGCTTGCCAGCGGTTCATCACCCGTTGAGGTCTTCGCCCTCTTCGCCGCCCTTTGCGCCAAGGTTTCTGCATCTCTGTGGAGACAGGCCAAAGCAATACGAATTAGTCAAGAAAAGCCAGAAATACAGGAATTACAACGTGTGACAGGACCCTTACTCCTCTTCTTCGGAACTGAAGGCAGAGAGGTCGAAGTCGACTTCCGCCGCGGTGTCCGTGGGAGGAGGTGAGGGAGCGGTCCTGGGTCGCTTGGCTGCGGTAGGTTGCTGCGCAGCCTTGCCGCCCGTCCCCTTGCCGGGGGCTTCGCCACTCGAGGAAGGCTGGCGGGCAGAGGCACCAGAGGTGACTTTTCGAAGGGCACACCTTTTCCTCGGCTCGAGAGCTGGGGGCTCCTCCTCCTCCTCCTCCTCCTCGGCTGTGCCTCCAGCAGAAGGGCCCCCGGCAGCAGTGCCACTCTGCTTCCCGGCAATCTCGCCCTGCCCGGCAAGATTCTCCTCCGACAGCACTTCTCCTTCGCTGGTTTCCTCTTCTGCGAAGCCAGCGCTGCCGACCTCCATGGCAAGATTTGCCTCCTCCGCCCTGCTGGCGATGTACGCCACTTCTGCATCAGTAGTAGGGCGAATGAGATTGGCTTCTTCCCGGATGGCCTTTTCCGACAGGTTATCAAAGAATTGCTGTGCCTGCTCCGCGGATGGCTCGATCCAAGTCCCGTCAAGGGTGTGGGCACCAAACACTGGCATCATGGCAACAATTGAGGCCAGGGCAGAATTATTGCACAGGGGGATTATGCTCGCCGGCAGCCTGGGCACTGCGTCATACCTGAAGAGCTTC
The DNA here is from genome assembly GCA_039707655.1 of Elymus sibiricus. Classification (NCBI taxonomy): domain Eukaryota; kingdom Viridiplantae; phylum Streptophyta; class Magnoliopsida; order Poales; family Poaceae; genus Elymus; species Elymus sibiricus. The sequence continues at coordinate 489,919,748 of CM077665.1, forward strand.
TGGCAGAGGGCCACGTGCTGCATAAATGACAGATTATTGTTCAGCCCAGGGCGCAGCCTCATGATGTCTGCCGCGTTTCGGAATTCCCAAGCTGGCCTCCCTTTGTTCTGCAGAGGAGCGATGCACCGGCGAAGGAAATCGGCACCTATCATCTCTATTTTGAGCCCGGCAACTTTGAGGCGGTGAATCCTGGTGGTTGTGACTGTGAGCTTCTCATCCTCAGGATCAAGGGCGCTCCAGTCATTGCCGCGCACCATCTTTGTTTCCCGCATCGAGCAGAAGGGATGGGGTTCTGTCTCCCGAATCCAGCACCACTTGCCCCGCCATTCGTCCCATTTATCGCGGTAGGCCCCTTCTGGATATGTCTCCTTGGTCCATGCTCTTGGAATCCAGGTGATAGAACCATAGAGGGCCTCACCCTTTTGGATGCGGGGATAGAAGTAATGGCGGAAGAGGGCTGTGCTAGGGACTTCTCCGGCGAAGTTTTCGCAAAGATGAGCGAAAACTCACATACACGTCACGGCATTGGGCGTGAAATCCAAGAGTTGGAAGCCGTATGTGAACATGATGTCGTTGAAGAAATCAGAGAACGGGGGGCAGAGCCCGCAGTAAAAGTAATCGGCAAAGAAGTGATATTTGTCTGGGCCACCCCTGGAAGAACCTGGACTCACGAGAGTGGCGGGATGCGCTTTCGTCTCCTTTGCCCACATGCATTGGTATCGCTCCTTCAGGGTGCTCGCATCGAGCGCCGGGGGGAAGACGACGTGCTCCTTCCGCATCTTCGCCAGCTTGCTCTCCGGGACGGCGGCTTCCACCTCCTTGCCCTTGCTCGTCTTGGGCGGCATGGTGGCTATGGGGGCGGAGGCCGAGGACGGTGAGGGCGTGGAGGCGGCGGATGAGTGGGAGGAACTCTGTTTTGGGCTCAAGGAAGAAGACGACGGCGGTTCCCAGATTGGAAAAGACAGGAGGTAAATGAGCAGCGCCTCTGCAGTTTCCTTTTTATGGGGAAGGCGCGAAGCTGCCTCTTTACTAAATTAATATAGAAACGATTCGCGAGCGTGCTGCAGTAATGGCCGCTCCGCCCACGTCTCCCATGTCGCGCATTCAACGCGCGTAGTGGGGGGGGCAGTAAACGGAATGATTACGACAGTTAATCCCTGCCACGCGTGCCCGTGCACTGTTTGGGCCTAGCCCAACAACGCCTCGCACCCGTGTATGGCCTAGGCCCGGGGGCTCCTGTCGGTGTACTAAAGTTTGGGTCCTTTAGTACCCCATACTTGTGCACGAGTAGTTGTAGCCATACCAGCGGCAAGGCCTGCCAGGGGATAGCTGGACGCAAATACAACAACATCAGGAGAGCATTTAAGCCAAAGATCAGAAGACAGAAGGCCAAAGGCTGAAATCCCAGCAAGATTCTTGCTGGGACGGCTGGTGAAGCCCCGGCAAGATTCGGCCCCGGCAAGATGCAAGCCCCGGCAAGACTCACGCCCAGCAAGGCCTCGCCACTCTGTCACTGCTCGAGCATGGCAACCAACTTGTCTTTTAGCGGTTGTTTTCCTGGGTGCGTGTCAGGAGGCTAACGGCGATGGGCTTAAGCGGTGCTGATGGGACGGCCCCTTTTTCCATCCCCAAGAAAAGGCAAGGACACCTAAACGGAGCATTAAATGTTCTTGTCCTAAGTCGTCAGTATTAGGTATGATAACACTGTAGCAACGTTACACCTCTTGTATGCACTGTGCACTACTGTTGGTGACCCCTTCGAACGTATAAAAGGAGGCCCAAAGCACTGCTACAAGGGAGAGGATCTTTTGGCCCAGATCGCATGCGTAGCAACTGTGTACTGTTCATCACATAGCGCTCCTGGAACCAGAGTTCAAACACATCTAATACACTAAAGCAGGAGTAGGGTTTTACGCTTCTCAACGGCCCGAACCTGGGTAAAAATCCCTCGTGTTGATCGTTGGATCTGCTCTTTGTGCAAACCTTTCTCCCCGCCGAATCGTAAAGGGATCATCTCGATCCCATAGGTGTCATTCTCCGACAATGTATGATAACGAGACTAACACACACATTTAGTCCTACCACATCGTTTGCGATATATCAAGCTTCCCAAACGCTCCAACTGTCGTACTCGTGTCTGATGCGTATGACATAACAAACAGTTCATTATTATAAAGCGTGTATGATAAGAAGATTATCACAAACATTTAGGTAAGTACCACCGTTTCTGATATTGTCTGACATCACACACGGTTTTCAGACAGCAATTGTGAGCATGGTCGCACACGGTTTCTCTCTGTGAAACGTGTCGGATCATGAGGTATATTACACACGTTGTGCTTTACAAACCGTGTGCGTTGTAATGACAAGCAGAGCATATTTTCCCCTTAATTTAATGGGTGCAATTTAAAATTCTACAAAAATTGAATTTGAAAGTTGGCAATAACATTTTTCATATCCATCATATATAGATATAGCTTCACGAACCAATGAATTATTCCATTCACATGTACATATGTGCAAGAATTACATCAACAAATAATAATTACATAAGAACCAAATAAAGAATAATGAACCACAGTTGCATACTTGTATTAAAGACGGTAAAGAAAGAGGCGAAAGACATTCTGGTTGATGTACAAGGTGAAGCGGAATGCCCATGTTGTGTCCTCGTCCATGCAGAATGCACACATGACTCTAGTCCAACACCTTGTGATGGCGGACCATCCATCCTTCACTGTGTTGATAAGTACCATCTAGATAGTCATCGTAGCCTGGTAGAAATACTTTAACCTTTGCATGTCCACCAATCATGTAGTTTGAGAGGTAATCTTGAGTAAACTGCTCTCGAAACCATTATAAACAAAAAAGATTAATACATTGTAATCTAACAACTCATTATGGGCAGTAAAAAGAAGTGTACATAATTCTTAGTTACCATTCTGCACTTCACTGTTGTCTTGGATAAGGTGTAAAGAAATAGTTTAATTGCCATATTTTGTCCCATTTTACTAACAATCTTTATTAGTTTCCTCACTTGATGCTGATTCATGAATATCTCATTGCCCCATACGCAAAAAGGGTTGAAGCGCGGATCTTTACCAGTGACATATTTACCTACAAACAACAACTTAATATTAGAAGCTAAACTGAAATTGCACAATGGCGTATTATAGTACTCCCTCTATCCCAGTATATAAGATCTTATTACATCTAAAATACTCACATATTGGATGTATTAACATATTATATTATGGGCCAAAGGGAGTATATACAAGCCACGTGATGAGACTAACCTCGATGGAAAACAGCAACCATTCCCAATATTGTCCTGGGTAAGTACATCGAAAGGCATGTTAAGTACAACAGGCTAAACATGAACCAAATATATGCATGGTAAACAAAATCTCAAAATGATAGCTTCAGTGTGCTGGTTTTTAAGCACGCTAGCTAAGCAAATAAGAAGTGAAAAGGTGTGTTAACTTTAATATGCTTAACATTTAAGAACAACATAGTATAGTCATTCAAACTGGCACTGTGCAGGTTTAGACTACCCACAATGGGAAGTAACATGGAGTAGTAACATGCATATGTTACTAGTCTAAGTTACTACCTCCATAGTGGATAGTAACATAGAGGTGGTAACATAGAGGTTTTCATTTATTAGCTTATAGACTCATCTTATCTTGGTATGTGTACTCATAGTATGAGTAACTAGCTATGTTACCCAATTTGTATCTCATCTCATTAATTAGCTGTCACATCATTTTTTTCGCTTAGATGGCAGCTATGTTACTATCTATGTTACTTCCACTGTAGGTAGTCTTAAGCAAACTAGTTATTGTTACATAAAAATGGAAAGGCATATGCTCACTACAACAGGCTTAACAGCAACCAAATATAGTCATTCATAGTGGTACTGTTGAAATTGCATATAACATAGCTTGTGCTTAAATATCAAATAGTGTAACTCAACATCACATTGAGAAAAAACTAAAATAAATAGTGGGCATGTTAACTACACCAAGCTTAACAGGAACCACATATGGCCGTTGAAATGGCATTGATGAAATTGAACTGCAAACTCCATATACTTGCACATATAGAACTTCACAACGTAAATAACTGAAATAAACAAGGCATACTATATAGCGCTTGAATTTGGACATATGCCAACTACAAACAACCGAGCAAGCAAAAACAGTTAAACAAGGCATATGCTTACTACAGCAAGCTTAACAACAATCAAATATAGTCATTCATAGTGGTATTATTGAAATTGCATAGAACATAGCTTGTTCTTAAATATCGAATTGGATAATTGAACATCACATGTGAAAAAACAGAAATAAACTGTGGGCGTGTTAACTACACCAGGTTTAATAGGAACCACATATATCCTTTGAAACATATATTGATGAAATTGAACTGCACAGTCCATAATTTTTGCATGAGTGAAATAATTAAACACGACATAGGTTTACTCCCTCCTTACAGATGGCTCCGTCACATTGGAAGAGCACATATTCTGGGTGTGCTCCATATTGTCGCAAATGGGCTCCTTCCCCTTGGAAGAGCACAACTGTAGGGTGCCCTCCCTGATGTCGCGGATGGACTCCTTTCCCTTGGAATAGCACGGCTACAGGGTGCCCTCCCTGATGTCGTGGATCTGCTCTTTCCCCTTGGAATAGATGGATACGGTGCCCTTGTCGTCGTCGACGTCGTCGTCGTCGATGAGGTTGGACTTGGCAGGTGATGATGCCGAGCCAACGCCATAGAACGTGTCCTTCATAAATGACAAAAGGGGCTCGATGGCGATGAAGGAAGGCAAATTCTTGATAGCGAAGCATAGGAGATCAGCGGCGGGGCCATTCATGAGGTCGACGGGGGCTAAACCCGAGGGGTTGGGGATGGGCCACTTAACCTGTGATATAGCCCACGTCATGTCACTGTTGACGAGCTCGATATCGTAGCCGGCTGTGAAGATATGCATCCAAACACGAGCCCTCTGTTCTAAAGCCTCATCGTCGTCAGATTCCTCGGCGGCCACCTCGTTATCATAGTCAGCTTCCCTGGCGGCCTCGGCGGTCACCTCATCATCATGGTCAGCTTCCCCGATGGCCTCAACGGCTACCTCCTTATGGCCATTCGCTCCTTGAGATCCCCAGGAAGTGTAACTTGGATTAGGCTATGATGGTCTGTAGTGGGGGATGGGGATCTATGAGAAAGGGGGTGTTTAGCAGGCGTCATCTAAGAAATTCAGGGCGACAGGGTATGAAGATGGGTGGGTAACCTGCACGGGGAGAGCAGCAGATGTTGACAGTGGAAGCGGGGCGGCGGCGGCGAGCTAGCTAGGGTTCGAGGGAGGGAGGAGTGGTGTTTGTGGGTGCGGGGTGTGGAGTGGGGCCAAGGTTATGTTTGAGGAAATGTCGCGGCTACTGAAAATTTTAAGGCGGGAGTGAAATGCCAGGGCTAGTGAAATTTTTACGAAGGGATTGAAGTGGCATCGGAGCAACAAACTTCGCACACCACCCAAACATAATAAATGCGTGCTATCAAAGAGAAAACCCACGAAACCACCAAAATTTAAATTGATCAAGGCAGGTAAATATTTTTAAGATTTCTCAAGGCGGGTTGCTGCAAACGTAGAAATGTGAGATGTGTGCCATACATTACGGTTAGTCGCACACGGTACACTGTGAGTGTGTGTGTGTGCCCACTTGATATAAAGGAGCTGAGAGCCGCCACAGTGTCTGTCCTGTCGGATTGGGGTTTTCACTGTATGCATGGCCCATTTACAATGGCTGGCTCTTGCGAGGGAAGCCTCGTGTTAGCCTAGTCCAGTGTGGCCAGGGGCCACCAGTGGACTGTGATGATGTGACAGGCACGGGCGTGGCACACGGTTAGTCTGCGGGAACCATGTCTACTGCGTCGACAATCGCAGATAGTTGTCTCATCCGACTTGTCTGCAATTTATATAACAACATAGGAAAAAAATGCGGGAAAGGGTCAGAACACAAACACACCTACATGTGGACCAAATATATGTATGAAAAGGGTGTTGTGATGTTCAAATACGGAATGCACAACTTTCATGTGGCACACACATGTCTCGCAAAGCGCACGGTACTGCTAGTATGTGCACACCCACCACCCCCCCATCACCACCACCACACTTCAAGTCGGCGGTAGAGAAAACACATGCGCTCAGACTAGGTTTGTAATCTCCCGTAACACAAAAACAATGGAAATCCATCATATCGTCAAGCTTCCCCCCGGCCCCATCATGTTTTAATTATGTCAAAGGGGTAGACCGTGTGGGCCCATAGATGGGTGTGTCTCAAAAACTTCAAGATGTGGGTCAGACCACAACGCACTGAATGTGGACCAACTATATGTATATGAAAAGGTGGTGTGATATTTGAATACCATATGCATAACTTTTTGATGTGGCACATGCCTCTCACAACCAGGACATTACCTGACCACGCGAAGGTTCATGTATATGCAATACTGTGTTGCCCCCCCACCACATACACACTTCGAGCCGTCGGGAGGGCATATCAGCACGACATACCGCAACACATAACAATAATCAATCTCTTTGTCAAATTAACCTCCCCCTCCACTTCGAGCCATCGGGAGGGCATATGTATATATAGTAGTCTCTCGCTGCCATCCAAATTGACAGACCACGTGGGTCCACGGATGGGTGTATCACCCATAACCACGCGAGGGAGTGTACTCTCGAGACAACCATCTCATGCATGTGGCTCAAACATATATGTATATATGAAGTGGTGTGTGATTTTTAAATACCAAATACACAACTTTGGCGTGACACATGCATGCACATCGCCCCCGCAAACCTGGAAGTACCGTAAAGAGGTTCACGACACATGATATATGCGTCGGTTTAAGTGGGAGGGTCGATGATTCATGTATGCGCTCGAACTTTGTGCTGGAATTTCACCATGAACTATACCGTAACAAATACCAAGAAGAATAATCACCTAGCTTGGTCAAATTAGCATATGGTGCCGACGGTTTAAGTGACAGGCCATGCAGGCCCACAGATTGGATGATCGTCCATAACAACGCGAGGGAGTGTCCGAAGACAACACTGCCCAACGCGTGCATATGTGGCCCAAACACATATGTATGTAAGCGTTGTGCGATGTATTCAAATACCAAATCACAAGTTTCAAGTGCCACATGTGTCTCCCGCACCAGAAACTCATCCGTCCAGAGATTCATGATCCGTAGTATATATATTCCCCCACCCCCCCCACTTCGAGCCGGTGGGAGGGATTCATGTGTGTACGCATGCACTCGAATTTTGGCCAGAAATCTCACTGTGTACTATGTATAGTAACACATACCAATAAGAATCCACAAATTGTCAAATTAACCTCTCTACTGCCGCCAGTGAAAGTGATGGATCATATGGGCCCATGGATGGGTGTGACGTCGATAACTACGTGAGGGGAGGCCGAGACATATATGTATATATATGTAAGTTTTTGTTTAGTACCCAATGGACAACTTTAATGTCACCTGCGTCAGAAACTGGAAGTCCCCATACGAAGGATCACAACGCGTATACTATATGCCCCCCCATTTGAGCTGGTGGGTTCATGGTATGCATGAGGTCAAAACATTTGTTTGCATATCTCACCATGCATGACCTATATATCTTAACGTAGACCAGAGAAGGATCCACCTAGTAGGTCAAACCCCTCTCATAACAGGTCAAAGTGATGGACCACACGGGTCCCACAGATGGACGTGTCACCAATAACCACTTGAGGGAGCCATCGAGGACCACCAACATCTACAAGTGTCCCAAACATATGTATGAGGGTGTTTTGATGTCAAAATGCCCAATGCACGACTTTGACGTGGTGCCTAGTTCACAAACCGGAAAGTCCCCATAGTAAAGTATAACTAGGTACGTACATGTAGTATGCCTCCTCCCAGCTCCCCCTCCCTCAACTTTGAGCCAGTGTGAGGGATTCATGTGTACGCACGTGCTCAAACTTTGGCGTGGAATCTCACCATGGTCTACCATAACACAAACGAAGATGAATCCACCTTGGTGAAATCCCTCTCGTTGGCGGTCAAAGTGATAGACCACATGGGCAAACGAATGGGCGCGTCACTGATAACGCATGAGGGATTGTCCGAGGGACGACCACCACCGCATGCATGTGTGCCAAACATATGTATGATACTGTTGTGTCTTGTTTTAAATATCCAATGCACAACTTTGATACTTTGCTATGGCAACTGCCTCGCAAAATGGACAATACCACATGGAGACCCGTGACAACAAGTGTGCCGGAAGTCCCCCCCCCCCCGAGACCACCACCCAACACCACCACTTCGAGGTGCATGCGCCAAACTATTTATGAAGTGAACATGGGACATAAGAGTTCATGGTTAAGATTAGAAATTTTTCATAGATCACTCGACATTTTTATGCATTAATTGAGTTTCTAGGAATTTAATGGGGAAAATCATATTCGCCCTTGGGTTCATGTTTAGTCCCCATGCAAATAATGGCAAGAAATCTCAAACATCTTGGCATCGTGGCGGAAATTGAAAATCTTGGTTATTAAAGAGCTAGGCCGCAAACATTAAAAATATTTTTTTAAAATTCAAGTAAATCCAAAACTCAGCTGAAATTCATGAAACTTGGCATGTCGTTTCTTGATATATGAGACAATAAGTTGTGATATTTTTTGGCCAAATTCAGGACAAGTTTTGATATACTCTTCTCACAAACGTGAGATTATCAAAGGTTGATACACATAGTTGTCACGTTATCATCACAAACGATTAAATTACCAAAACCGTGTGTGTTAGCCTAACAATATATTACGCATGCTGTACCAGCGGACGTGAGTTGGCCGGACGCATGCGAGAAGTCCACTACTTAGGTTACCGGGGAGGCGTGCGAGCAGTACGCTGCTCAGGCTGACCGGGAGGCGTGCGAGGAGGTGTGTGAATTGACGGGACCCGTGCGAGCTGTGCACTGCGCAGGCTCACCGGGAGACGTGCGAGCAGAGGTCTGAAATGACGGGAGGCATCCGAGAAGTCCGGTGCACGGGCTCACTGGGAGGCTATCCCTTTTACGCCTCCCGCCTAGCCCCCAACCACTCCATATTAATCGTGCATGTGCTGCTGGTTATAACACGCGGCCGCATTACCCACTCTCGCTACGCACTGCCTGCATCCTCGCCGTCGTTCCCAGTCATCAACGCTCTCAGAAGTCTATCAGATGGCGACGAACAATCGCACAATGGGAGGGAGTGGCGACATGGGGTTCGAAGCCGGGGCCGGCGAAGCACCTAAGCATCTCTTGATGCTGGGCGACGAGGTTTCCCTTGCCGCCGATGAGGTCTCGTGCGGACAGAAGCGCGACCCCGACGTTGTAGCTGCGGCTGTGCCGCCCCTGCAGGAGGTGGTGGTGCACAAAGACTGTCGTGGTTTTATCACGACAGATGTCCTAGTGCAAGGACTTAGGGGTGAAGCCATCGCTACGGTGGTAAACTCGAAGGGGTTGATCGGGACGAAAGACACAGGTTTGCCCAGGTTCGGCCCCTCTCGAAGGAGGTAATAGCCTACGTCCTGCTTTGAGTTGTATTGATTGGGTATCGATTACAAGGGAGCGGATACGCTTGACCTAGTACTCGATTAAAGGTTTCGTGTCCTAAGCCGCCCAGGGAACCCGCCTTTATATGCACAGGTCGAGGTCCTGGGCTTACAAGAGTTCGGGCCGGGTTACATATAGTAACCGACCTTATCTATGAATCATCTTGCCTTATCTAGCAAGTCATCTCCCGGCGGCTTACGCCTCCGGGTCATACACTGCCTTCCGGCTCTGGGCCTCCACCCGGCCCATCTGGCAAGTTACTTCCAAGCCTTGTCTTGACCTTCCGGCCTGCTTTAGGCCTCACTGTAAGAGTCACCAACTTCCTAACACACCCTCTCCTTGGGCGGGTTATACCACGGGGTCATATCCCCAACATTAGGCCCCAGATTGATTTGAACTTGTTCATGTCAATCTTCAAGTCTTCTGGTGGGCGAGTCTTGCATTCTTCATACCACTTGACCTGGAATAAATTTTCCTGACCCGCCATGTGAAACGGATGACATCATCTCGGATAAATCAAAAAGATCTTAATGACATCACAACGGATCTTTGCATTAACTAGTCAACCCGAGAATCGAGGCGTTTTCTTGGTGAATCATCATTTTGTCTCCTCGATTCCCGCGCTGGACTGTTGCTGTTCCATCCCCTTATAAATATGCGCGAGGGGGTCCCATCCTTTTCACTTTTCCCCCACCGCCGCTTCTCTCTTTTTCTTCCTCCAGACGCCCGTGCGACCGAAGCACCACCGCGCCGTCCGGACCGCGCCGTCATCAACCAGGCCGCTGCATCACCCTGAACATGTCCAGAACTTGCCGGCACGCGCCCGCAACTCCTGCACCTCTCAGGTTCCATTTGTTTTTTCTCCTAGATCTGCATTAGCTCGCCGGTGTTCTTCCGAGTCCACCGCCGTTCATCGAAGTTCTTGCCGTAGATGAGGAAAGGAAACACCCTTAGGTCTTCAACCTCTAGCCAAAAGCCCGCGGCGCTCCGCTTAATGCGTTTTCCATATCCATCGTAGATCATCCCTTCACGGGAACTCATATACGAACTGTCTGTTCTTCCACGAACACTATAAGGTTTAGAAAATGTTTCCCTTTTGTTTCCTTCCGTAGATCATAAAATGGTAGCTGTAGTCGGTGGAACCTGTTTGTCCATACTTAGCAATATTTTCAACATTTACTATCTATTTGACCCGCCATCATGCTGCCGGCTCTCCTTGTAGCGATGTAATCCGCCTCATTCCTGTAGTTGGCGGTGGCTCATAACTTAGTAATGACTCGCCAAGTAGCGTCGCTGTCTTGGAGTCATAACTGTTTTAACCATGTAGCGTTCTTAACCCGCCGTGTCTCCATGCCTTTCCACAGTGTTTAACCCGCCGTTATGGCTAAAGCCCCCGCCTCTTGCGACTAGGTAGGCTCCGGGGTTACTGAGGAGATTCTCAATGACTTCGTAGTCATGGGAGTTTTACCGGCTCAGGACGTCATCCAGTGGCGGGTCCCCGGTGATGAGATCACTCCCGAACCCAAGGATGCGGAGGTTATCGTGTTCACAGACCATCTTCTCCGGGGCTTCTCACCGCCCGGATCAAAGTTCTTCCGGGACGCCCTTCATTTCTACAAGCTGCACCCTCAAGACATTGGCCCCAACTCTGTTACCAATTTGTGTCAGTTCCAAATTTTCTGTGAAGCATATCTGCAAGAAGAGCCGTCCGTTGACCTCTTCAGGGATTTCTTCTACATCAACCGCCAGACAGAGATTGCTGATGGGCCACGCCTGGCACTTGGTGGTGTTTCCATTCAGAGACAGAGAGATGTTTCCTTTCCCTCAGCGACTCTGCCTAGCCACCCCAAGGACATGAATCATACCTGGTTTTACTGCAAAGACACTTCTCCGGCTGGAGAGAATCCACTGCCGAGTTACCGTCCCTACCGGCTCTGCACCACCACCGAGCTCCCAGACCGGCTGTCTGCCGTAGAGCGTGCGCAATACGCTCGAACGTTTTCAAAGATTAAAGCCTTGTTGGCTAACGGGCTAACTGGCGTTGATCTAACCCGCTGCTAGGTTTCATGGAGAATCTTACCATTAAGCCAACGCGGCGGCTTAATGTGTGAATACACTGGTGAGGTGAATGACCCTCAGCGCTTCAACCAAACATCCCTGACAGACTAGGACCTCAACCAGATTGTCAAATCATTGTTGGGAGAACCTCAAGAAGTCTGCAACAAGACGGGGTTAAGTCCTTTTTATGCTCTTAACCCGACTCCTGAGGTGAACCTTCTATCTCAATCTTCGCTCTTCTTCCTTTAAATACTGTATTTCATATGCCTCCTTTAACCTTTCTGCAAATCCATTTATTATACGCAGGCCGACTCTTCCTTCTGGAAGAAAAGACTAAACACAACCTCCACTTCCAAAAAGAAGTCAAAGGCGACTAAGACCCGGGCTCCGGCTCGTAAGAAGAAGCCATCGGCTCAGGACCTGCTCGAGCTGGATGACTCGGAGGTAGAACTTGACTCTCTTGGCCTTCTTTTCATGCAACTTATTGACGCTGACTCCTCTCAGGGTGACGCGGAGACAAGCCAAGCCGGCGTAGCAGAGGTAACTACCATCTCCGACTCAAAACCCTTTCCAAGATAGAAAATTCAGTGGGTCATCTGGAAAGTAAAGTTTTCTCACCCCCTTGCTCACTTGGACCCCAACTTTCTTTTGAAGAAGCAGCAACACGACTCCAGATCTAGTGGCCGGCTTACCTGACGCTCCGGCTCCGCGGAAACATCGTAACGAGGTAACTCATAACTTTGTTTGTTTTTCTTCTGCCTGCTAGCCTTATGCAGTAAAGCTGATCATACTATTCAATTTTAATGTCTTCAGGATACTCCTCCTTCCTCTGGCGACTCAACTGCTTCCAAGCTGCCACCTCTTGTTATCAACCCAGGGTAACTTTCGTCTTTGCATCCAATATTGATTGTTAACTCTTTGTCCTCATATAATCTTATCTTGAAATCTTTTGTTCACAGGGCACAAGCCAAGAAGAGGAAACTAAGCGGGTCATCTACCAATCCTGACATCCCAGAGCCGGAGAACCCAAAACTTAGCACTCCTGAAATTCAGGTGGAGCCCTCTGAAGCTGACCAAGGCACCCATGACGACACTCCCCAGCCTACTGAGCTGGTGGATGCCGATATTATGACTCCTGAGGCTAATCTGGAAACGGATCCAAAGCCGCCCAGCCCTTTGCCAACAACTGCTGATATGACTTCTCATGAGGAAGAGGTTACTATCACTGGGACGGCTTTCACAGCTCTAGCCCCTTCCAACGTGCTGACCAAACACATCAGCAAGGATGAGGTGCCTTCACCTGAGAAGGAGAAGGCTAAGCTTGATCTGCCCAATCTGGAGAAACTTACCGCTGATGAGCTGCACTCTGGCTATCTAAGCCGCCTTGCCGCAAGCCGGGACATGGAGGCCAACTTATTTGGCATGATGAAGAAGAAATACAAGGTATTCAACCTTCCTTGTCCTCCTTATATCCTTACATAGCCCCCAAGAGCCGGCTTATTTTCTTGAAGATAAGTCGGGTGTTCAGTAATATGTAAATTTCAATAGACCAACATGTAGCCCCCAAGGGTTGGGTCATTATGTAAATAATGAGCTGGCACTTACTGCATTGATAGAAATAAAACGCCAAGTGTAGCCCCCAAGGGCCGGGTCATTATGTAAATAATGAGCCGAAACTTCTTGTAGATCTGATCATATAAACTTGAGGAGCAATGTGTAGCCCCCAAGAGTCGGGTTATCTTCATGAAGATGATTCGTGTCTTGTTTGTATTGTAGAGTTTGAAAGAACTGATACACATTAGCCCCCAAGTGTCAAGTATATTGCTTGCAATCTTCTTGAGACTTGTAACAACCTTCTGCAGTGCCTCCAAACACTATTATAAACCGGACTGGCGGCTTAAAATTGATAAACTTGCTGTTTACAATTGTCTTGTGCAGGAGGCTTTAAACGTGGCCGAGTCTAATTTGATCCACCTTAAGAAAAATCTGGCCTTGCAACAAGACCCCCGAGATGAAGCTGACACAAAGTGGCGTCTCTCCTCCACAGAACTGGAAAAGATCAAAACAGACTTTGAGGCGTACAAAAAATCTGCTGAAGCTAACCAAGCCGCCTTGACCAAACGTGCAGAAGATGTCGAGGGCCAGCTTAAGCCCGTTATGGAAGAGCTGACCAGTCTGAAACGCCACGTGGCTCGGATGACTGAGGCCGTCTTTGGTAAGTGTTTACCGATTATGTTATAAGCATTCTTTCTCAAAGTCTTATAAATACTCACCCAACGACTTACGAATTTGATCTGTTTGTAGGCCAACGAACTCGCCAGCTTCCAAATAACATTTTCCTGAAGCTGAAGGCTTTATATGCCTTCACTGAGCAGCTGTATGCTGGAAGCCTCTTCACCATCAGGGCCTTCATGGGCGAGAAAGGCACGCCCAAACTTATCAAAGATGTGCTGAAGTGCCTCTCCACCATCCCCTAGCAATTTGAAGAACTGAAGAAATCAGCCGCCCGGAAAGGCACAGTAGCTGCTTTGAGCCGGGCTTTGGCTTACGCACCCGAGCTTAGCCCAGAAGAGATGAGTGGCGGCTTTCCACAACTGAAGGATGACGGGTCAGAATTTACTCAAGAAGACTATGCCCGTTGCATCAAAGCATCACGAGCATTGGCTAGACGGCTGGCCGCCGAAGCTGATCTGACAGTGTATCAGGCGGCTTATGATGACAACAATGTGCGAGTCCGGGCGCTCACTTTTGAGGCGAAAAACCTGACTCCCCAACGCCGTAAGCACATCTTTGCCCCTGATGTTGACCCGTTTCCAATTTTGCATGACGAAGCCGAATTTGAAGCCTTACTCAATTGCAACTGGGATGTGGACAACCTTCAAATCTAGGAAAACGAAGACCTGGCGCAGGATGACCCATTAACGAGCTAAGCGAGAAGCTAGCGTCGGATGAAGTTAACCCAGGTGTCGCCGTTTTCTCACGGGGGGTGCCCCGGGACGGCAGATGCCATGGGATGGCTTAAGAGGTGAGAGCAAGGCTGCAGTGGAGATCAGGGACGGGATAGGGCAACAGCACGCGGTATTTTACCCAGGTTCGGGGCTCTCCGGAGAGATAATACCCCTACTCCTGCATGTCTGTATATGAGGTGTATTGCGGTACAGAGTTGCTCCTAGAGCTGTATGGGAGAGGAGAGCCATGAGGCAAGAAGCCTCACGTGTGTACGTGTGAGTATCCAGGGGAATGAGAGAGTGAGGGAAGCCTCATGTGTGTGTGCGTGAATGCCATGAGAGGCTCCCCTGGTGCCTCTTATAAAGGGAGGCCCAGGGGACCAGGGGTGGCCCGCATGGCCAACTAAACACTATTGGAGATGACAAGTGATGCAGGCAATAGTGCACCACTATTGGAGATGACATGCGAGGTGACGCGATGACGCAGGCTATAGTGCACCACTATTGGGGGTGCAGCGAAGTGACGCATGATGCAGGCTATAGTGTCTTCATGTCGTGTCCGATGGGACGTGTGGTTGACCTCGCGCAGCAGGCCGGCTGGAGCATCCGGACAGAGGTCGGTCGGAGCAGCCGGCCAGGCAGGGAGCCGGCCGGCCTCAGCAGCCGGCCGGACCGGGGTACTAGCTGGAGCAGCCGGACCGAGGGGCGTTGGCCGCCCCATTGTTTTAAAATGTTGAGTCGCCTCCATGAGCCTACCCGGGGGTAATCCCACCGACACCGGGCATGCTGAGCCACTGGGTTATACCTTTTGCGAAAAACTTGAGTCCACAAATTATGGGCTCTCTGGAGCCTTGTAATAGCCGTAGTAAAAACTTGATTGCCTGTGCCGTGTCTTCGTGCACGTTTCAAACTTTTATCAGCTCTTATTCTGGCAATTTTGGCGTTTCAAAAGCTTTTCCACAGTGTGAATGGCTTGATATGATCATATGCCTCAATAGCAATTTATCAACTCCCACTGGCGGGTTATATTCCATGAGCAATACTAAGCCGGGATAGGCTACTACCCAAAGACTTAGAATCTTATCACGAAAAATTCCTGCAAAATAACAATCAGAAAATATATGTATATCTTTTGTTATTATCTAGGCGGCTTTGAAGGCACAGCCCAAAAGAGATCAACCCTGTATATATATTTTTGAGAAAACTCAAGTTTTTTACTTCAAAGAAGCTACGCATGAATGCCCAAAATCCCATAAGCCGGCTCTCACGTGACATAAATCCGTCATTTTAACCTTAACCAGTTCAGGGTCTTAAAAAAGATTGACTGTTAAGAGTACGAATGGGCCACATAGCGGAGAGACTACAGCAGATAGGTGAGTTTATCCTCGCTCTCTGTAAGCCGGCCCTCTCGTGACATAAGCTGCCGGTTTAACTTTGACAAGTTCAGGGTCTTGAAAAAGATTGACTGTCTAACGTTCGGCAGGTCACCTGGCGGAGTAGCAAGTTGCAAACAGGCAGGTTTAACTCAAATATGGCTTTTAAGCCGGTTAAGAGGGTATGAAAGCTAAACCCAGTGGGTTGGAAGCCCCCAAGTGACCTTAACAACTCTTCGCATCATTAACTGTTGCATGAAAACGGCAGAGGCCCCGAATTATGGGGATGCCGGCTTTATTATATTATAAAAGGTGGTATATAGAATGACAGAAGTATGTACATTGATGAGAGCCGGTGGCTCAAGTGTAGTAAGTCCGAAGATGAGCAATGTTCCATGGCCTGGCAGTCTCCTCCCCAGAAGTGCGTGACTTTTCGCTCTCCCGTATATCAATGAGATAATAGGAACCATTGTTGAGATTTCTGCTGATCACAAAAGGTCCTTCCCAGGGGGTGATAACTTATGCATATCCGTCTGGTCTTGAATCAGACGAAGCACTAAGTCGCCTTCCTGGAACGTCCGGGTCTTCACTCTGCGGCTATGATAGCAACGCAGATCTTGTTGATAAATCGCCGAACGTGCGGCTGCAAGATCCCGTTCTTCATCCAAGGCGTCCAGTGCATCCTGACGTGCCGTCTCATTATCAATTTCAATGTAAGCCGCCACTCTGGGCGAGTCATGACGGATATCACTGGGGAGAACAGCTTCTGCGCCATAAACCATGAAGAAAGGCGTGTAGCCTCTTGATCTGTTGGGAGTGGTTCTAATGCTCCAAAGGACTGAAGGTAACTCCTCCACCCAACAACCCGGCGTTCATTCCGAAGGAACCATAAGCCGGGGTTTTATCCCTCTCAGAATTTCCTGGTTAGCACGCTCTGCTTGACCATTAGACTGTGGATGAGCCACGGAAGAGACATCAAGGCGGATGTGTTCACTGTCGCAGAACTCTTTCATAGCCCCCATGGACAGATTTGTACCATTGTCAGTAATGATACCGTGAGGGTAACCAAACCGGAAAATCACCTTTATGACGAACTGAACTGCTGTTGCTGCGTCACAATTACTGACCGGCTCTGCCTCAACCCACTTGGTAAATTTATCAACCGCCACCAAGAGGTGGGTCTTCTTATCTTTAGACCTCTTAAACGCCCCAACCATATGAAGCCCCCAGACCGCAAACGGCCAGGTGATTGGAATCATCCGCAATTCTTGAGCCGGCACATGGGCACGTCGTCCAAATTTCTGACACCCATCACATCTACTGACCAAATACTCTACATCTGCATGAGCGGTCAACCAGTAAAAACCGTGCCGAAAAGCTTTGGCCACCAAGGATTTTGACCCGGCGTGATGAGCACAATCGCCGGCATGTATCTCTTGCAAGATTTCACGGCCGTCCTTAGGAGAAACGCAGCGTTGAAAAACACCAGTCACGCTGCATCTGTGCAACTCGCCATTGATAATAGTCATGGATTTAGATCGCCTTATGATTTTCCGTGCCAAAGTCTCGTCCGCGGGTAACTCGCCGCGAGTCAGATACGCCAGATAAGGCAACGTCCAATCAGGAATAGCACGAAAAGCCGCCACCAATTGTCCTTCCGGGTCAGGTACAGCAAGATCCTCCTCAGAAGGTAACTTAACCGACGGGTGATGCAGTACATCCAGAAACACTTTAGGTGGAACCGGCTTACGCTGAGACCCCAGTCTTGATAACGCATCAGCCGCCTCATTCTTCCGGTGATCAATATGATCCACCTGATAGCCCTTGAAATGACCAGCGATAACATCAACCGCCTGGCGATAAGCTGCCATACGAGGGTCCTTAGAATCCCACATGCCCGAGGCTTGTTGGGCCACAAGGTCTGAGTCGCCGAGACATCTGACCCGGCTCAAATTCATCTCCTTGGCCACACGGAGCCCATGAAGAAAGGCTTCATACTCAGCTGCATTGTTAGTACAAGGAAACATTAGCCTTAATACATAACAAAATTTGTCACCTCTAGCGGAAGTTAAAACAACTCCAGCCCCCGAGCCTTCCAATTGCCTGGATCCATCAAAATGAATTGTCCAATATGTGTTGTCCGGCTTCTCCTCAGGTGCTTGACACTCCGTCCAGTCATTGATAAAATCCACCAGGGCTTGAGACTTGACAACTGTTCGAGGTACATATCTCAAATTAAGAGGCCCAAGCTCAATCGCCCACTTAGCAATCCTGCCGGTGGCTTCTCTATTCGGAATAGTATCTCCCAAAGGAGCAGAGCTGACCACCGTGATTGGATGTCCAAGGAAATAATGCTTCAACTTGCGGTTTGCCATGAACACTCCAAACACCAGCTTTTGCCAATGCGGGTACCTTTGCTTGGACTCTGTCAAAACCTCGCTGACATAATAAACCGGCCGCTGGACTGGTACTCTTTGCCTGCCTCCTTGCGCTCCACCACTACTACAACACTGACAGCTTTATTATTAGCCGCCACGTACAGGAGCAAAGGCTCTTTTTCCACGGGAGCAGCCAAGACAGGCGGCGTAACCAACTGTTTTTTGAGCGCCTCAAACGCATCATTGGCAGCATCACTCCAGACAAAATCATCTGTCTTCTTCATCATCTGATACAAAGGAATAGCCTTCTCGCCCAGGCGGCTTACGAACCGCCTTAAAGCGGCAATACGACCCGCCAAGCGCTGGACGTCATTAATGCACGCTGGCTTAGACAATGAGGTGATGGCCTTTATTTTATCCGGGTTAGCTTCAATGCCCCGCTCTGAGACCAAAAATCCCAGGAGCTTGCCTGCAGGTACACCAAAAACACACTTAGCCAGATTAAGCATCATCTTGTAAACCCACAAGTTATCAAAAGTTTCCTTCAAATCGTCAAGCAGAGTCTCCTTCTTTTTTGACTTGACCACAATATCTTCCACATAAGCATGAACATTGCGTCCAATTTGACTATGAAGACAGTTCTGCACACAGCGTTGATAAGTCGTCTGCGCACTTTTGAGTCCAAAAGGCATGGACACGTAGCAGAAAGCTCCAAAAGGCATGATGAAAGACTTCTTCTCTTGGTCTTTGACTGCCATCTTGATCTGATGATAACCTGAATAAGCGTCCAGGAAGCATAAACTCTCACAGCCCGCCATTGCATCAATGATCTGGTCGATACGGGGGAGAGCAAACGGATCAACCGGACACGCCTTGATGAGATCTGTGTAATCTACACACATGCGCCATGTGCCGTTCTTCTTAAGTACGAGCACGGGGTTGGCCAACCACTCCGGGTGAAAACCCTCCACGATAAACCCTGCTACTAAGAGCCGGGCTACCTCTTCCCCAATAGCTTTACGCCGCTCTTCATTGAAATGACGGAGGAATTGCTTGACTGGCTTGAACTTAGGATCCACATTAAGGTGGTGCTCAGCGAATTCTCTCGGTACACCCGGCATGTCAGAAGGCTTCCATGCAAAGATGTCCCGATTCTCTCGGATGAATTCGATGAGCGCGCTTTCCTATTTGGGGTCCATATTAGCCTCGATAGTGAACTGCTGCGATGAGTCGCCAGGAACAAAGTCCACTAATTTGGTATCCTCTGCCACAAATTTCAGGGGCGGGTCAGACTCTGTGTTGGGTTTCTTCAATGGGGTCATATCTGCCGGGTCAACATTGTCTTTATAAAACTTGAGCTCTGCCTCAGCACAACTTGACTCCGCATACGCAGCATCACCTTCTTCGCACTCAAGAGCGATCTTCCGATCACCATGTAACGTAATTGTTCCTTTCAGACCAGGCATCTTGAGCTGCAAGTAAACTTAACAGGGCCAAGCCATGAATTTGGCATAAGCCGGCCGTCCAAACAGAGCATGATATGGGCTCTTGATTTTAACCACCTCAAACCATAAGGTCTCCACCTTGTAGTTGAACTCATCACCAAAAGCTACCTCAAGGGCAATTTTTCCAACTGGATAAGCCGATTTTCCTGGTACCACACCGTGAAAAACTGTAGATGACGGTTTGAGATCCTTGTCAACCAGGTTCATTCGACGGAAAGTGTCATAATACAGGATGTTGATGCTGCTACCACCATCCATCAGCACCTTGGTGAACATGTAGCCTCCTACCTGAGGGGCTACCACAAGGTCCAAATGCCCCGGGTTATCAACTCGTGGCGGGTGATCCTCCCTGCTCCATGATATCGTGTGCTCAGACCACTTTAAATATTGCGGAAGAGCCGGCATGGCTGCGTTAAACCGCCCTCTTGCACACCTTCTGATCACGCTTATCAAGACTTGTTGTGAAGACGTGATACTGGCCTCCATTAAGTTGTTTGGGGTTACTCTGATACCCTGATTGATTATTTTGCTGCTGACCACCATTCCCAGGCTGCTGATTATGACCTCCATGGTTACCTTGACCCTGATAACCAGAGTTTGAGCCGCCTGCACCAAAACCTGACCCATGAGAGCCGGATCCTGACCCGCCGGGCGGTCCATTGCCGTTACCGTGATGCTGGTTAAGGCTGTAGTTACGGAACTCCCGCATGATATAGCAATCCTTCCAAGCATGAGTGGATGGCTTGCTGGGGAGACTATGCTTCGGGCAGTGGTCATTAAGCATCGCTTCCATGTTGAAAGGCTTATTTTTGCCGAAAGGTGGTTTACCGTTGCCCTTGCCACGGTTGTTCCCAGTGTTGGTATTGGCTACGAGATCTGACCCGCCATCTGGATGCTTCCGTTTACCGCCATTGCCTGGATTGTTATTTCCTGCCCCATTCTGCTGCTGACCCTTGCCGTTGCCATTCTTCTTACCCTTAGCAGACTTCTCATCATCAGAACCAGGATCCTTCGTGCTATCAGAATCTGCATATTTAGTGAGAGCCGCCATGAGCTCTCCCATGTCCTGGCAAGAGCGCTTAAGCCGCCCAAGCTTCTGCTTAAGGGGCAATAAATGACAGTTTTTCTCCAGAATCAGAACCGCCTGAGCCGCCGTGATATTATCAGACGAGTGGATAATGGTTGAGACCCGTCGGACCCAATGATGGGCCGACTCATCCTCACGCTGCACACAATGATCCAAATCAACAATCGTCATAGGCTGCTTGCACGTCCCTTGAAAATTCTTGATGAACCTTGCTTTCAACTTGGCCCAGGAATTAATGGTATTGGGTGGCACACCCTTTAACCATGTACGAGCCGGTCCTTGCAACATCATGATGAAGTACTTACCACAGACTGCATCACTAACATCTAGAATCTCCATGGCTAGCTCGTAACTCTCGATCCAGGCTTCTGGGGGTAGATCAGCTGTGTAATTAGGCACTTTGCGTGGACTCTTAAAATCCTTCGGCAGATGCTCATTCCGCAGAGCCGGTGCTAAACACGGCACTCCCACAGATTTGGAGGTGACTCCGGCTCCCACCGAAGCTGAGGGGGTCATCGGGGGCGGCTCTTGGTAAGCCGCTGCGGCCGCCGCCTCCCGGTGAGCTCTAGCATTATCCACAATCGCCTGGCCATCGACAACGGATGGGTCATCACGGGGTGGGTTTCGACGTCGCTCGCTGCTGGAGACCGCCGGTGATTAAAGACGCCGGCTATAACTGTGGCTTGGAATGGGGGTTGAGTGCACACGACTCCGGCTGTAAGTATACGTCTCCTGTTGAGTCACGGCTGTCTGCAAGTACCCAATGGCATTCCTTGCCTCTTCGGCGAAAGGTGTTCCCTCAGCAAGGGGGAGCGCATTGAGCCTAGCAGCTGCTGCTACCATGTTCTCCACCGGGTTAGAGTAATGACCAGGTGGTGTCAAAAAACGCTATGGCGGGGTCTGATTCCTGCGGGGTGGGTCTGGCTTCCGATGCTGAGTCGCCGCCCTATTCCCAGGCACTTCCGCTGTTCGGGTCATGGTCAAAGGTGCGTTCGGTCCTGCCCCCGATGTGTTAAAAAGATTTCTGGGCTCATACTGATCAGGCAGGCGGGTCTGATGCCTCATTCGGAAGACTGCCTCTGAGACTTGTTGATCCAGATTAAGGCGAAAAGCTTCAGCCCTGAGGCGCTCCCAGCATCCATCTAAGTCTGCAACGCGTTGATCTCTTCCTGGGCCCTGGTCATCTGGTCCTTCAGCCTCGCGATCTCTGCATTACGGTTTGCCTGGTTTTCCCTTGTGACCTCGGTTCCCATCAGAGTTGTCAGCTCATTCATCAGATCCAGCAAAACTTGAGCCGGGGGCCTAGCTGACCCGGACCCTGCCGCGCCGGCCGCCGCTGTCCCGGCCGCCGTGCTGCCAGAAGCCGGCGCCGATCCAGCCATGAAGACGGAGGCTTGGCTCGGCGGCTCATAGGGCTCCGGATATGAGCCCGAGTAGCCGTTATGAAGCTGGTAGATTGATTCTGCCTCTCCGCTCGAGGATCCATCCTCTGAGCAGATTAGGGATTCTTCTCGCGACACAGAGCCTTCCTCAAGCTCCGCGCCATGGGTGAAGCCGACGAAGACGTGCTTCCGGCCCGGCTTGATCCGGGCGGGTTGCGCACGCCGGGCCGACTCGACAAGGTTGGTGCAGATGTCCGGCCCGGGCTTAGATCCGCCGATGTTGCCGATGAAAACGTGAATTCCTCCGAAGGGGACCCGGTACCCGTACTCGATTGAGTCGGCCTCGGGGCCCCAGCCAGCGTCGTCGATGTAGAGCTTGCCGCGATGACTCTTAGTCCTCCTACCAACGGCGTATCCCTCGATCCCTGGGAGAGAGCCCTTCGAGTACTCCAAACCACCATGCATCTGCCCCACGGTGGGTGCCAACTATCATGGTTTTATCACGGCAGATGTCCTAGTGTAAGGACTTAGGGGTGAAGCCATCGCTACGGTGGTTAACTCGAAGGGGTTGATCGGGACGAAAGACACAGTTTACCCAGGTTCGGCCCCTCTCGAAGGAGGTAATAGCCTACGTCCTGCTTTGAGTTGTATTGATTGGGTATCGATTACAAGGGAGTGGATTCGCTTGACCTAGTACTCGATTAAAGGTTTCGTGTCCTAAGCCGCCCAGGGAACCCGCCTTTATATGCACAGGTCGAGGTCGTGGGCTTACAAGAGTCCGGGCCGGGTTACATCTAGTAACCGATCTTATCTATGAATCATCTTGCATTATCTAGCAAGTCATCTCCCGGCGGCTTACGCCTCTGGGGCATACACTGCCTTCCGGCTCTGGGCCTCCGCCCGGTCCATCTGGCAAGTTACTTCCAAGCCTTGTCTTGACCTTCCAGCCTACTTTAGGCCTCACTGTAAGAGTCGCCAACTTCCTAACACGCCCTCTCCTTGGGCGAGTTATACCACGGGGTCATATCCCCAACAAAGACTGCTACGACTTCTCTGACGACGACTCCAGCGACGAGGACTCCGAGGACTCCGATGATGACGGAGAACCGATTAGACCCCTATTTTGGTAAATATGTCGTAGGGTATCTGTGATTAGTTCTATTCCCTCCTTTTTGGAATGGAAAGCTCGGGGTTTATGTTATTTCAATCCATGAAATCAGAGTACATCTCGATAGATCCGTGTAGTGTACTTATTGATTGTTCGATAGGTAAATGATGAGTGATGTGGATAAGTGAGATATGTACAAATGAGTATAGTAATAATCTGTCTAGGGTTGTAGTGATTTAATGCTTGATCTGCACTAATGATCATTTTACTAACAATCCGTCTAGGATAAGTGATTGTGCTAATAATCCATAGCCAGATTTTAGAATTAATTTGAATAGCCTACATAGTTGATTATACATGTACCCCCTCTGTAAATAAATATAAGAGCATTTAGATCACTACTTAATCTAGTGTTGTAGGTAGTAGTATTTACTTGAAAGTTCCTAGATTTTTTTTTGACAATTATCATTTCATTCATTTATAGTCCTGAGATAATAATTTTATTGCACTACATTGCGTGTGCTCTCATTTTATGCATTTCATTCATTAATATCACATTATTTTATTATATGTATAGGTGCTACCTGACGATGTTGACAGCTATATATATGTCCATAGGAGGTACAAGAAACAAAAGCTCAGGAAGCTCTATGCGGGACAGCATGAGCATCGTATCAGAACCCGGAATGGGGGCTTCGGATGCCCGTTCTGCAACCAAATGCTTAACACCGCGTTCGCAAGTGTTCTGGCGCATGCAACAGGATGAGTTGTTCGCTCTTTCATGCAGAAGTATTCTCACAGGGTGGCACACGCCGCGTACCTGATACTTGTGATCTGCGTTGGGTTTTCCGCGAAGAGGAGCGGGTGACGCAACAGAGTATAGATAAGTATTTCCCTTAGTGAGAGCCAAGGTTATCGAACCAATAGGAGTAGCATGCAACCCCCGTCTTCAGCGACTGCACACAAATAAGCAAACACTTGCACCCAACGCGGACAAGAGGGTTGTCAATCCCCTTGGACTCGTTATTTGCAAGCAAATGAATTGTGTAGATGATGGTTTATAATTGTAAATTGGAAAATAAATAGAAAACAAATAAATGGCAGCAAGGTAATGAAAGCTTTTGTAAATATATAAGTGGATAGACCCGGGGGGCATAGTTTTTCCCTAGTGGCATCTCTCATGTAGTAGGCATACGGTGGATAAACAAATTATTGTTGGGCAATTGATAGAAAAGCGCATAGTTATGCAATATTTATTCATGGCAATGATCATTACATATAGGCATCATGTCCGTAAGCAACTAGACCGACTCCTGCCTGCATCTACTACCATTTCTCCACCCATCGACCGCTATCCAACATGCATCTAGAGTATTAAGTAAAACATAGTAATGCTTGGAGAACAATGACATGATGTAGACAAAGTAAATCCAATTAATATAATTGAACCCCATCATTTTATACTTAGTGGCAGCAATAAAAAGACGTCTCTTGTCCCCTACTATGTCACTCGGATATTGATCACTGCCAGATTGAACCCACTACGGCGCACCTCTCCCACTGAAGAAATATCAATCTAGTTGGGAAAACTATTTCAATAGATCAGAGAGAATTACAAAGCTATCATATAATCATGCATATGTAAATAAGGACCAGCATGGAACTCAATATAATTTTATGACTAATTTGAACATAAACCCACAATTCATCAGATCCCAACAAACGCACCGCACAAAGTGATTACATCGAATAGATCACCGCGAATATGCGATGAACTTTGTATTGAAGATCAAGAGAGAGAGAGATAGCCATCAAGGTACTAACTATGGACCCGTAAGTCCGTGGTGAACTACTCACACATCACCATGGGATCAGCAAGGTTGATGTAGATGCCCTTCGTGATTGATACCCCTCCGGCAGGGCACCGGAACAGGGCTCCAGATCGGCCCACGACTGAATAGAGACTTGCAGTGACAGAAAAGTGTTTCAGGAGGCTCTCTATGGTTTTTGGATATATTGGAATTTATAGGCCAGAGAGGGACGTCGGGAGACGCCAGGGGGAGCCAGCACACAACAGGGCGCGACCACCCCCCTGGGCGCGCCCTGATGTGTGTTGCCTCTCTCGTGAGGCCTTCGGTCTCCTCCCGAAGCTTCCAAGTCTTCTTTTGGTCCGGAAAAAATCATCAAAAAGTTTTGTGGCAATTGGACTTCATTTTGTACGGTAAAACCGAAGAGCCAAAACACGCTGAAAACAGCAACTAGAACTAGGCACTGGGTTAATAGGTTAGTGCTAAAAAATAATAGGAATTGGCAAATTAATGCCCAAAAATTATCCTAGAATGATAATATTATAGCATGGAACAATAAAAAATTATAGATATGTTGGAGACATATCAGCATCCCCAAGCTTAATTGCTGCTTGTCCATGAGTATGTAAATGCTAAAAATAGAATTTTTGATGTGACATGCTACCCAACATGTAATCTATTGCAGGTATGATCATTGAGAAATGATGAATTAACAAACATTAACATAGTAATATCCATAAACATACGTAACATAATAATCAAGTTTCAAAATATACGATCCTTAAAGAATGTTCAACCCCTATTCATTTTATCATATTAGCATGGCATGACTCCGTCTTCACCACATAAATACAAATGTCAAGCACCACGGTGTTAGGTCAGGCAATTGGATCGTACTTTTTAACGCGCTTCAGCTTTTTATTACTCACGCAATATATGAGCGTGAACCATGGATATGGCATAAAGGTGGAATAGAATATGGTGGTAGGTTTCAAAGGGGTAAAAGCTGGAGAAGAAAGTCTCACATTAACTCGGCGTATCAACGGGCTATGGAGGTCCCATCAATAGATATCAATGCGAGGAGTAGGGATTGCCATGCAACGGATGCACTAGAGCTATAAGTGTACGAAAGCTCGAATGAAGCGAAGAGGGTGTGCATCCAACTTGCTTGCTCATGAAGACCTCGGGCATTTGAGGAAGCCCATCATCGAAATATACAAGCGAAGGTCTAGCATATGGATTGCCATGCAATGGATGCACAAGCATATGGAAGTGATGAAATATGAGACTCTATATATGAAAACATGGTGCCACTTTGAGGCACAAGTGTGGAAAAAGAGGTAGGAGCATTGTCCCATCTCTCTTTTCTTTCATTTATTTATTTTTTCTTTTTATTTTTCTTTTTCTCTCTCTTTTCTTTCTTTCTTTTTCTCCACTTTTTTTTCTTTTACTTTTTGTCCGGAGTCTCATCCCGACTTGTGGGGGAATCATTGTCTCCATCATTCTTTCCTCACTGAGGCATTGCCCGAATAATGATGGACATCACACTTTTATTTACTTACAACTTGATATGAAAAACTACTAATCAATATGACTCAATATGAATGCCTCTAGCAGTGTACAAGGATGTGCAATGATCTAGTGTAGCAAAGGATATCAAAAAACGGACAAGCTATGGAAATATCATGCTAGCTATCTTATGATCATAAAAAGCAAAATGACAATGAGTGTACTAGTCATATGATCTAACAGTGGAAGTTGCATGGAAATATATCTCCGAATGGCTGTGGAAATGCCATAATAGATAGGTATGGTGGCTGTTTTGTGGAAGATATAATGAGGCATATATGCAACATAGCGTATCATGTCGCGGGGTTTGGATGCATCGGCGAAGTTTGCACCGATCCTCGAGGTGAGAATGTGCAATGCACGGTACCAAAGAGGCTAGCAAATATGAAAAGGTGAGAGTGCGTACATCGATGGATTCACATTAGTCGTAAAGAACTCACATACTTATTACAAGGTTTTATTAGCTCTCTCGAAGCAAAGTACTACTCGCATGCCCCTGATACGTCTCCAACGTATCTATAATTTTTTTATTATTCCATGCTGATATATTATCATTCTAGGATACTTTTTGGGTCTTTATGTACCAATTTATAATATTTTTGAGCACTAACCTATTGACCCAGTGCCCAGTGCCAGTTGTTGTTTTCTGCATGTTTTTGCCTTTTCAGGTTTACAGTACCAAACGAAGTCCAATTGCCACGAAACTTTTTGATGATTTTTTCTGGACCAAAAGAGGACCTGGAAGCTTCCGAAGGAGGCCGGGAGGCGCACGAGGGCCCCACCACACATCAGGGCGCGCCCTTGGGGCGCCCTAATATGTGGTGGCCTCCTTGTGGCTCTCCCGACGTCCCTCTCTGGCCTATAAATTCTCTAATATTGCAAAAGCTCTGGAGGCAGTCCCGAAACCCTTTTTCCGTCACCGCAAGTCTCTGTTCCGTTGCGAGGCCATCTAGAGCTCCGTTCAGGCACCCTGCCGGAGGGGGGATTGATCACGGAGGGCCTCTACAACAACCTTGCTGCCCTCATGCTGATGTGTGAGTTGTTTACCACAGACCTACTGGTCCGTAGCTAGTACCTAGATGGCAATCTCTCTTAATTGCATGATCATTATAGCTTCATAATGCTCTCCGATCTATTGATCTGCTTTGGCCAAGTAGATTGATATTTCATCGGTGGGAGTGGTGCGTTATGGTAGGTTCAACCTGGCGAGTTTCTATATCCCAGTGACAAAGTAAAGGACAAGATGCGTCTTTGTGTTGTTGCTACTAAGGATAAAACGATGGGGTTTATTCATATTGATTGAGTTTAATTTGTCTACATCATGTCATCGTTCTCCATGCATTACTTTGTTTTACTTAATACTCTAGATGCATGCTGGATAGCGGTCGATGAGTGGAGTAATAGTAATAGGTGCAGGCAGGAGTCGGCCTATTTGTTTATGGATGTGATGCCTATATACACATGATCATTGCCGTGAAAATCGCATAACTATCCGCTTTTCTATCAATTGCCCAACAGTAATTTGTTACCCACCGTATGTTGCCTACATGAGAGATGCCGCTAGGGAAAACTATGGCCCCCAGGTCTATTCACTTATATATATTTACAAACGCTACAATTACCTTGCTGACTTTGTTTATATTTTATTTTATTTTGCAATTTATATTTATCAACAATTATCTACACACCTCATTTGCTTGCAAATAACGAGATCAAGGGGATTGACAACCCTCTTGCCCGCGTTGGGTGCAAGTTGTTTGTTCATTTGTGTGCAGCCGCTGAAGACGGTTGAGGATTGATATTCCTATTGGTTTGATAAACCTTGGTTTCATAACTGAGGGAAATACTTACGCACTTTGTGCTGCAATTACCCGTTCCTCTTCACGGGAAAACCCAACGCATATCACAAGTATCAGGAAGGATTTCTTGCGCCGTTGCTGGGGAATATCATCATCAACTACCAAGTAACTTCACACAAATTTTCATTCACTTGTTCTTCTTTTTATTTTCTGTTATATTTAGCTTGTCTCTTAAAAATCAAAAATACAAAAATATTTACCTTTGCTCGTTGCCAGTTTTCTTATTTGAAGTCATGGCTAGTTCTTCTTCCACTCGCTTTACTCCCAATGATGATGTAGTAAATTTTAAACAAAGGGGAGGAGAAAGTCTAAAAGATGCATGGTATAGGATTTGCTTTGCTCAAAATAAAGCAACTAAAAAGTTATCCACCACTACCTTGCTTCACAACTTCTATGTTGGTGTGACCACTTGGTATTGGTTTGTACTTGACACCATCACCGGTGGGAACTTCTTAATGTGTCACACCTTGGATGCCTATACCACAATTGAAAATCTTGTAGGGGCACCACCCGTCATTGTTAATGAAGCAAGTTTGACCTTGGAACATTTTATGCAAAGGCTTGATGCTATTGAAAAGAATATGATCACAAATAAACCCATTGAGGAGTTGGATAAAAAAACTTCATAATCATATCACTCAACTTGGGTCACGGGTAGGAATGACTTTGAAAACTTTGAAGGAGAAAGACACTACTATTGATGAGAGGATAGAACAAGGTTTGAATAGAATTGATAAAATGGAAGAAGTCATTGACAAAGTAGGTTCCTCTTTCACACCTTCTAAAGATAATACTAGTGTCGGGACCCCGATCCTAAGCCATATGAATCCAGCCTGTAACATGTCACACCACTTTGCGGCCTCACACATGGTAACCCATGGCTGCCACCTTACCTTGGCCGGGACCGTTTGCGCCTTTTGGCTCACGGATATGAACATGTCACTAGCATTCACACGTCAAAGAACCCGGGTTGACATGACTAGTTATAGACCCAAGTGGCACAACCTTACAGGGACATGCATTCGTAACCCAACAATGCAGGTGTCGGTCATCAGCGTGTGTAGACGAGTCGTAGCAAGCTACAGGGACTCCATTACGTCGTGGGACATAAATGTCATCAACTGCGCGTAGACGAGCCATAGCAGGCTACATGGACTCCATTACACTGCGAGACATTTCCCCGAAGGGACAGACACAACAGCAAGAAGGATACACGCCGGCCAATCAATGTGCCCGGAGCAGTAGCAAGCTACCAAGGCTCACCATATCAATACACCACTATGGATCCTCTCTCGTCTTCCTACGAGAAGCCATCCATAGCACTCACACTTATCTAGAGTATTTTAGCGTATCCATTTAAATTGTCTATGAACAATGCAAGTCTCCAAGTAGTCCATATCCGCGGATGCGGCTATTCGAATAGATGGATTACCCTGCCGGGGTGTACTTCGTCACAGATGCTCCCGCCACTTATCGCCATGTGCATGTTAAAAAGGCACCTCGGCAACCTTCAAGCGGAAGCCAGGCGAGGGAGTCGGCCACAGATGTTAACTTACAACGACTCACATCCAAGGCAGTCGCCTATCTGAGTTGGAACCCATAATGGAAGTCTGGCCGAGGTTTCCAACATGGCCTCAAACGTTGTGAGCTGGGCCCAAGCCGGTCCCGATTCGGCCGTTCATCCACTTCGCAGGCCGTGCCACACCTATCAATGTTTCGAACTTCTGCGACTCCTGGACTGAGAAAAGGGTAGGTTAATAGGCCGAGAGAGCTCGAGTTACCGGAGCCCAATGTGCGGTAGTAGCTAGTCTTGGAACACAAACACGGAACTCAGTTCCTATGAGCGGCTTCAATGAGATAACCCACCATGTACTCCTACATGGCCTCTCATCGCTACCTTTACCAAAACAGGTTCAACACTTAACCCTCATCATCAGGACACATCCATTTCACTCCGGTTCATCACCCAGATGAATCAGACTTGACACAACTTTAAGCATAGCAAGCATAACATGGTTATGGCACAACATGGCTCAAGCATCTACCAGGTATGCTAGGTTGCTTGGTTTAGCTATTTGCTATGACAATGACAGGTCATGCAAAGGAGTGGGTTCATCTACCGCAACACAAGTAGCAGTTGAATCGCATTGTCCTAATGCATTGAAATGAGAGCAAGAGTGAGAGAGTGGGATTGTATCGAATATGCTCAAGGGGGGTTGCCTGCCTGTTGATCAGAAGAACTCAGCTGTTCTTCGATGTCGTCGATAACTACGTCTCGCAAGTCTATCGACAAGGACAAACAAGGTATAAATTAAGCACGGCAAATGCTTCACAATGATGCATGAGTATGACATGTTAGCATGTTGCTGGTTTTGTCTAATGCAAGTGATCACAAGTTAAATGGAAGTTATTTGATCAATATAGATCAATTTCAAACCCATTTATAAGCATTTAAATGCCTTTAGTGAAGTTTCCCCAAACAGTGTGTATAAGTTGTTCAAACATGCATGAAAATGGTGCCAACAGATTCATTGGCTTTTCTGATAATTTTTCATATATAATTTATGTCAATCTGAGTTACAGATTATTTTCTATGAATTTTCAAAGTTTATACTAATTTTTGGAATTTTTGGAATTATCTTTTATTCTAGAAATTATTAACTGCATCAGCCTGACGTCATGCCTGCGTCAGCAGTCAACAGCGCCAGTCCCAGATCAAACCTGGCCAGTGGGGTCCACTGGTCAGTGACCCAGGGACTAATCCCACGCTGACCAGGGGTTTGACCCACGGTGGGGCCCTCTGTCAATGGCTGGCAGCTTAATTAAGGGAGGGTTAGGCGCTAATGACCATCCACGTCAGCGCCCACCGGAGTTGGGCCGCCGGCGACCCGAACCGCAGCGGAAGTTCGCCGGAACTTCGCTACGGGGCTCGTTTTGAGGCGCGGCTTGGTCCTACGGCGAGCTGGAGATGTGCCGCATCCAGCAGAGGCAACAGGGGGAGCTGGGGTGGTCACGGTCGTCGGCGGCGAGCTAGCGGCAGCCGGCGTGCGGTCGCGTGCGGCGTGGTGCTGCGGAGCATGGGGAGGCCAGCTAAGCGGCTTGGCGGGCTCACAGGGGCTCTAGGAGCACGTGGGGGTGCTCGGGCACAAGCCGTGGTGGCTGCGGCCACGGCCACACCATGGCCGGCGTCAAGAGGCTCGGGCTCGCGGCGGGGGTGATGCTACGGCTCGGGCGAGGGCATGGAAAGAGAGGGAGAGGGACGGCGAGCTCACTGTGGTGCTAGAAGAGGCAACGACGAGCTCGGCGACGGCCGGACGGCGGCGAATCGGCGATGGAGTCCGGCAGGTCCGGAGGTTAAAGAAGGCGGCGCTGATGGTGATGGAGGGCTGCTGGCTTGATTCCTTCGATGGGGAGAGCTACGGCGATGCGGCGAAGACGATGAGCACCTCAGCGGGACTGGGTGAGGTCGGTGGCCGCGGGGTTCAGCGAGGTGCGGCCATGGCGGTCTCGGGCTTCTCTCGGCTGGGAGCTCAGAGGCGAGGGAGAGGCGAAAATGAGGACGGGGAGAGGAGCAGGGGGGCGGAGACCTTATCCCGCAATCCAGGAAGGCAGGGGAGCTGGTGGCGTGGCGTCCAGGCGCGCGCACGCCGTGCTCCATCTCGCCTCTGCCTACTGGCAGAGGTTGAAGATGACCTCTTCGCCCCTGGTGGAATGGGCCATCTCCCTCCTGGGCCAGGTAAGCTACAGGTGAGGCACTGCCTTTTTATTTTATTTGTTTTATTTCATTTTTGACATTTGTTCTGACCAAAATAAAAATAACTAGCCATTTCTTAAATCCTGAAGATTTGTCATGTGAACTAGGTATAAATAACTAGTGCCACATAAAAAGTTTCAGAATTATTGAACTTATATTTTATATATAATAAATATAAATCCAATGCAACTATTGTTTTATTAATTCAAAATCCCAATATAAAATGTTTCTGTGATCCCAAAATATTGGTTGACATTTTTTACATCATGCCAATATTTTATCAGAACACCAGGGACATTTTCTTGGATCTGTTTGAAGCAATTTTTATATTGCTTATTTGACAAAATTTTGAATGGTGAGGCTTGATCATTCCTCACTTACTTATTCATTTGAAAATTTAAATGCATGCATGAATGCATTGGCAAGCATAAAGAAACTAGGGCTATGACAACTAGTACCTCTCAAAACAAAAACCCCAAGTTCTTATATATTCCTAAGAGCGTTAGTACGCCTCCTACCAAAAGAAACGAGGATCTTAAGATGATTAGCGTTCATCCAAACTTTACAAATTTGATAAAGGATCCTATTGCCAAGCCTCCTATTTCCCCTATTATCCATGGTTGTGTTATTAAGGAGCTTGATGTCAAAGATGACAATACTTGAAACTATGCATTATGCCTAGCTAGGGGAATAAAACAATAGCGCTTGTTGGGAGGCAACCCAATAGATATCTTTAAATTTTTGCGTTAATCTTTCTGTTTATTTTTAATAACATGATTATTGCCTCTGTAATGATTATGTTTTTGTGTTTAAGTTAGTGTTTGTGCCAAGTAAAGCCTTTGGGATGACTCACAAGATGAGTAGAATCGATGCTGAAACAAAACAAAACTTTTGACTCCAGTACAGGAATTTTCATTTTTTTTATGGAGCGTGATAATGATCTGAAATTTTTACACAGTGTTTCTATAGAAATTTTCGAGGTTTCCCTAATTTTCAGAATTTTTAGAGTTACAGAAGTATAGGTTCTCTACAGATTGCTACAGACTGTTCTGTTTTAGACAGATTCTGTTTTTGCTTGCATAGTTGCTTGTTTTGATTATGCTATGGATTGTATCAGGGGGTATAAGCCATGAAGAAGTTAGAATACAGTACCTATTATGAATTTATGAAATTGGAATCAATTTATAACAGAACCTAAAGTATGCAATATGTTTCTTATACTAACGGATCTCACGAAGTTTTGTTGAGTTTTGTGTGATTGAAGTTTTCAAGTTTTGGGTGTTATCATGATGGACAAAGGAATAAGGAGCAAGAGCCTAAGCTTGGGGATTCCCAAGGCACCCCAAGGTTATATTTTAAAGGAGACTCAAGTGTCTAATCTTGGGGATGCCCCGGAAGGCATCCCCTATGAGTTTTGCTTGGAGCGTCGTTTGCTTTTGTTTGTATTTACCTTCAGTTTGACACAATCATTGTTTGCTGGACACACCTATTTAAGAAATACACGCCTTCATCATAATTTGTTAGAATACTCTATGTGCTTCACTTATTTCTTTTGAGCTTAGCAGTTGCTCTAGTACTTCACGTATATCTTTTTGAGCACGGCGGCATGTAGATTTTATAGAAATGATTTCACTCTCGTTCTTCACTTATATTTGTTTTAGAGTTAATAAATAGTGATGGTAATTTGCATGGGTCATAAGACTAGTCCAAAAATATTAGGTATTCAATGAGTGATAATCAAAACCATCATGTAGCACATATAGAGAAATTGTGGGTCAATGATATTGATGTGGTAATATGAAATAGGTGTGAGTTCATAATTGTTAAACCATAGAAGTGTCGATATTAAGAGAGGTTAACCTTTTTGTTCATCTAATAATTAAAGAGGCATGGTGATGATGTATTAGCATTTCTATTCCTCGTTGAAATCCTAGTGTTGTTTCGGGTCGATAGAGCGCGATGGTTAACTCCTCCCAACCTATTCCCTCGGGGCATGCGAGTAGTACTTTGATTTATGATAAACTAATAAAACTTTGCAATAAGTATATGAGTTATTTATGACTAATGTGAAACCATGGACATACACAATCTCACCTTCTCATATTTTGCTAGCCTCTTCGGTACCGTGCATAGCCCATTCTCACCTCAAGGATCGGTGCAACTTTCGCCGGTGCATCCAAACCCCGTGACATAATATGCTCTGTTGCACATAAGCCGTATTATATCTTCCTTAAAACGGCCACCATACCTACCTATCATGGCATTTCCATAGCCATTCCGAGATATATTGCCATGCAAATTCCATCGTCACTTCACATGACTAGTTCATTCATCATCATATTTCTTTGCATGATCATATAGAACTGACATAGTATTTGTGGCAAAGCCACCGTTCATCATAGTTTTGATACATGTCATGCTAGATCATTGCACGTCCTGGTACACTGCCAGAGGCATTCATACAGAGTCATATCTTCATATCAGTTCTCCATATTGAGTTGTAAATAAATAAAAGTGTGATGATCGTCATTATTAGAGCATTGTCCCGGTGAGGAAATAATGATGGAGACGATGATTCTCCCACAAGTCGAGATGAGACTCCGAACGAAAAATAAAGATGGGGGAGGCCAAATGAGCCCACCAACCATTCAAAAAAAATGAGAGAAAATGAGAGAAGGGACTTTGCTACTATCTTTTACCACACTTGTGCCTCAAAGTGGCACCATGCTCCTCATGTAGAGAGTCTCATGTTATATCATTTTTCATATGCTAGTGGGAATTACCTATTCATTATTACAAACTTGGCTTGTATATTCCTATGACGGGCTTCCTCGAATGCCCAAGGTCTTCATGAGCAAGCAGGTTGGATGCACACCCCCACTTAACTTCATTTGAGCTTTCATACACTTATAGATCTAGTGCATCGTTTGCATGGTAATCCCTACTCCTTGCATTGACATCTATCGATGGGCATCTCCATAGCCCGTTGGTATGCCTAGTCGATGTGAGATTATCTTCTCCACTTTTTTACCCCTTTGATATCTACCACCGTACTCTATTCCACTTAAATGCTATGTCCAATGGCTCATGCTCAAGTATTGCTTGAAGAATAAAAAGTTGATGCATATTGAAAAAGTACGAACCAATTGCCTGACTTGGACACCGTGGTGCTTAACATTTGTATTAATGTGGTGAAGATGGAGGCATGCCTTGCTAATATAATAAGATGAATGGGGGGGGGTAAATATTCTTAAGGATCGAATACTTTTAAGGATTAATGATTATGTTTCTTACACTTTAGATATTGCTATGTTAATATTTGTTGATTCATCTTTTCTCAATGAGCATACATGCAAAAGATTACATAATGGATAGCATGTCACATCAAAAATTATGTTTTTATCATTTACCCACTCGAGGACGAGCAAGAATTAAGCTTGGGGATGCTTGATACGTCTCCAACGTATCTATAATTTTTGATTGTTTCATGCTGATATATTATCATTCTAGGATACTTTTTGGGTCTTTATTTACCAATTTATAATATTTTTGAGCACTAACCTATTGACCCAGTGCCAGTGCCAGTTGCTGTTTTCTGCGTGTTTTTTGCATTTCCGGTTTACATTACCAAACGAAGTCCAATTGCCACGAAACTTTTTGATTATTTTTTCTGGACGAAAAGAAGACCTGGAAGCTTCCAAAGGAGGCCCGTGGCCGCACGAGGGCCGCACAAGCCAACGTCCCTCTCTAGCCTATAAATTCTCTAATATTGCAAAAACCCTGGAGGCAATCCCGAAACCCTTTTTCCGCCGCCGCAAGTCTCTGTTCCGTCGCGTGGCCATCTGGAGCTCCGTTCCGGCACCCTGCCGGAGGGGGGATCAATCACGGAGGGCCTCTACATAAACCTTGCTGCCCTCATGATGATGTGTGAGTAGTTCACCACAGACCTACGGGTCCATATCTAGTACCTAGATGGAAATCTCTCTATCTCTTGATCTTCAATACAATGATCATCGAAACTTTGCTTTGATCTATCCGATGTAATCCTATTGTGTGGTGTGTTTGTTGGGATCTGATGAATTGTGGGTTTATGTTCAGATTATTCCTGAAAAGTAATTAAGATACCTCTGATATATATTGTCTCTTAATTGCATGATCATTATAGCTTCGTAATGCTCTCCGATCTATTGATGTGCTTTGGCCAAGTAGATTGTTATTTCATCGGTGGGAGTGGTGCGTTGTGGTAGGTTCAACCTGGCGAGTTTCTATATCCCAGTGACAAAGTAGGGGACAAGATGCGTCTTTGTGTTGTTGCTACTAAGGATAAAACGATGGGGTTTATTCATATTGATTGAGTTTACTTTGTCTACATCATGTCATCGTTCTCCATGCATTACTCTGTTTTACTTAATACTCTAGATGCATGCTGGATAGCGGTCCATGAGTGGAGTTAGAGTAATAGGTGCAGGAAGGAGTCGGCCTATTTTTTTATGGACGTGATGCCTATATACACATGATCATTGCCGTGAAAATCGCATAACTAACCGTTTTCTATCAATTGCCCAACAGTAATTTGTTACCCATCGTATGCTGCCTACATGAGAGATGCCGCTAGGGAAAACTATGGCCCCTGGGTCTATTTACTTATATATTTACAAACGCTACAATTACCTTGTTGCCTTTGTTTATATTTTATTTTAGTTTGCTATTTATATTTATCAACAATTATCTACACACCTCATTTGCTTGCAAATAACGAGATCAAGGGGATTGACAACCCTCTTGCCCGCGTTCGGTGCAAGTTGTTTGTTCATTTGTGTGCAGCCACTGAAGACGGTTGAGGATTGATATTCCTATTGGTTCGATAAACATTGGTTTCATAACCGAGGTGTCGGTGTACTAAAGTTTGGGTCTTTTAGTAACCCATACTTGTGCACGGACGGTTGTAGCCACACCAGCGGCAAGGCCTGCCGGGGGGACAACTGGATGCAAGTACAAGAATATCAAGAAAGCATTCAAGTCAATAATCGGAAGACAGAAGACCAAAGGCTGGGATCCCGGCAAGATTCTTGCCGGGATGGCTTGCGGAGCCCCGGCAAGATTCGCACCCGGCAAGACCTCGCCAGCCTGTCACCGCTCTAGCGCAGCGACCAGCCTGTCGTTTAGGTTTTGTCCTCCTGGGTGCGTGTCAAGGCGCTAACGGCGGATGGGTTAAGCGGTGCTGATGGGACGGGCTCTTTTCCCGTCCCCAAGAAGCTAAGGGACACCTCAACGAAGCATTTAATGCGTTTGTCCTAAGCCGTCAGTATTAGATATGATAACACTGTAGCAACTTTACACCTCATGTATGTTCTGTACGTCACTGTTGGTGACCCCTTCGAACGTATAAAAGGAGGCCCAAGGCTGAGCTACAGAGGGAGGATCTTTTCGGGCCCATTCTGCATGTGTAGCTGCTGCTCGAACGCACTGTTCATTGCAAGCGCTCTTGAAGCCTGGGCTTAAACACATCTAATACAACTAAAGCAGGAGTAGGGTTTTACGCTTCTCAGCGGCCCGAACCTGGGTAAAAATCCCTCGTGTTGTTCGTTAGATCTGCTCTTTGTGCAAGCCTTTCTCCCTGCCGAACCGTAAAGGGATCCACGCGATCCCATAGGTGTCGTACGCCGACATCTTTGGCGCGCCAGGTGGGGGGAGAGGTTGCGTGAAACTGATCTAGTGATCAGCGCGCCAGTTTCTTCATCATCTTCATCGCCATGGCTCCCAAGAAGAAGGGTTTTACGGCGGTTGGTCCATCCGCGTCCAGTGTGCCTGTAGCTACACAGACGGGCGATGGTGTGGACGTAGGCGGAGGAGGCGGAGATCCTGAGCTTCCACGACATTCTGGTGATCATAGCCAGGCGAGCGGCATCGTTCGCGCCGCTAGATCTAAGGACGGAGCTGTGCTGCCAATGGGCGGCATAGTGAACTCCAAGGACGGAAGGGCGCCTTCTAAGACACCCATGCCGGCGCATGCGCCGCGGCCTTCTCAGGTCGCACGCGATGCACAGCGCCGCGCCGTTGGTTGTTCCAAGCGTCCTCATGGAAAGACTCTTGAGCATCACTCTCGAGATGCGCGGGACCAGCATGCACGCCAAAACGCTGGAGGAAGCGGCGCGCGGTTGCAGGACCGTGATGGAGCTCCTTCTAACATAGTTAGGAGTCAGAGCACCTCACGTTCCTCGCACCTTTCAACGCCGCCTACACCAGCAGAAGCGTTGGCGCGAGCACAGCTGCTCCTGAATTTTCGTCCTGCTGCGGAGAGGCTCGAAGAATGGAGAGCTGCTATTCAGAGCCTCGTCGGCCTCGCCAACGAAGATAGGCCGCAGCAGGCGAAGCCTTCGCGGTGGCAGTCCATCAAAAAGACTGGAGGCGGTACGACCACGGTGCACTCTCCTCCACGGCGGCAATAGCGGTCGCCGACTTGACGGATCGACGCCCGTGATGACGATTCAACGGCATCGTCTGATCCGCGAACTCGCCGCGATCAACGTCAAGTTCTTCCGGAATGAAGCAAAGAAGACGCTCGGACTACCATCGAGCGGCGGCGGGACGCGCGCCATCAATCTGATAGGCGCGCAGGACCCACTATAGACAAGCCTGCGCCAGGGTATCCTGTCGACGTACCTTATTAGGTGGGTTGTCTAGCTTTTACCCGTGAGCTGCGGCGAGTCCAGTGGCCCAATTCCCGAACGTTTAAACCGGAGGTCCCGGAGAAATACGACGGCAAGACTCACCCGTCGGAGTTCTTGAGCATCTACACCATTGCGGTGCAGGCTGCATGGGGCTCGCGACGACAAGATACTCGTGGTACTTAAACCCAACGTCAGGTCGTGGTTGATGCATCTGCCGGAGAATTCCATTTCTTCCTGGGCAGATCTGTGTCATGAGTTTGTTGGCGCCTTTACCGGAGGCCACCAAGCTCCTGGCCAGGAGAGTGATTTGCATCTCATCCCCAGAAAGAGGGCGAGACTTTGCGCAAGTACATACAGAGATTCAGCCGTGTACATCACAACATCCCAGACGTTCATCCTGCCGCTATTGTTAGCGCGTTCCATCAGAATGTGCGCAACCGCAGGATGCGCGAAGAGCTGGCGATGAACAAAGTCAGGGATGTTGCCGAGCTCTATGCTCTGGCTGATAAGTGTGCTCGGGCTGAAGAAGGGAGGAGATTCCCCGGCGAAGATGCTGGCGCAGGAGTCGACTCTGAAGATGAAGACGCCGCCGCCCCGGCAAAGAAAGGCCGGCGGCGTAACAGGAAGCGCAAGGGCAAGGCCGTGCTTGCCATCGAGGAATCCGGCAACCCCAGCACCGCCAAGAAGGCCAAGGTTGGCGGCCCCGGCAAGGATGTTGCCGGGTGCGCCTCCTGTCAGGCCCTGGCGGCTGCCGACAAGCCGGAGGGCTCCGACAAGCAGTACTGCAAGATCCATCGCACCAAGGGCCATGACCTCCAAAACTGCCGGCAAGTTGAGCAGCTTGTCGAGAAGGAGAAAGCTGAGTACGAAAGGCGAGATAAGGAGAAGGGCCAGGATGGTGCGGAGGGGTCTGGCAAGAAATGCGGTGGTCGAGGAGGTCGCCACGGCAAGGCCAAGCAACAGAAGGAGAGGCCCGCTCGAGGCCGCGACAAGCAAGAGGGGGGTGACGATGACAACGAGGAGGACGACGAGTCCAGCGAGCAAGAATTTCAAAAGGCTACAGACACCATGTGCATTGATGGAGGCGCCTCGTTGCGTTCTTCCCGCCGCCGACTCAAACAGTGGGCGCGTGAGATTAATGCGACAGAGCCATCTGTCGATGCCCGGAAACAATTGAAGTGGTCCAACACGCCTATCATTTTCGACGCTGAGGATCACCCTGATCGCACAACTGCGGTCGGGTGTCTGCCATTGTTGGTTTCACCAACGATTCGCAACCTCAAGGTGACGAAAATGTTAGTTGACGGTGGAGCCGGTTTGAACTTGATCTCGCCCGATGTGATCAAGAGGTTGCAAATTCCTGATGAAGATCTTGAGGAAACGGGCACGTTTCAAGGGGTCAATCCAGGAAGGAGCCAGCCGAAGGATAAGATCACACTACCAGTAACATTTGGTAGTGACCTGAACTTCAGAATAGAAAAGATTGTCTTCGACGTCGCCAAGATTCCATTGCCATATAATGGGATCCTTGGCCGTCCAGCGTTGGCCAAGTTCATGGCGGCATCGCACTACGCTTATAATGTATTGAAGATGCCCGGGCCGATGAGCGTCATCACCATCAACTCCGACAAGAAGGATGCGCTTATCTGCACCGACCAACTTTACCGGGAGGCAGTTGCAGCATCTGCCGCCAAGGCGCTTGCTCCTGCCGTTGAAGCTCCCGGGGGGAAGAAGACCGGCAAGACATCTGGCACACACTCCGGCAAGCGCACCTCCTCGGATGTGCCAGAGAGCTCCACTGGCAAGAGCAAGAAATCCAAGGCAGCTCCACCAGAAACTAAGAAGGTGCCCGCCAAGGAGGATGGTACAGGAGGAACTTTCACCATAAGTTGCAACCTCAACGACAAATAGGAAAGCACGCTCATTGCTTTCCTGCGGGCGAATATCGATGTGTTTGCATGGCAACCATCTGATATCCCCGGTGTTCCCAGGGAAGTAATTGAGCACCACCTTGCTGTCTGTCCTCACGCACGGCCCGTCAAGCAGAAGGTTAGGAAGCAGGCCTTGGAGCGGCAACAATTTATCGCCGAGGAAATCAAGAAATTGGAGGCGGCAGGTCTGGTAAGAGGAGTGCTCCATCCAACATGGTTAGCCAATCCAGTTGTAGTGCGCAAGGCGAATGGAAAATGGAGGCTGTGTATTGATTATACAGATATCAATAAAGCCTGTCCAAAAGATCATTTTCCCTTGTCGTGCAT
Organism: Elymus sibiricus; assembly: GCA_039707655.1. NCBI lineage: Eukaryota > Viridiplantae > Streptophyta > Magnoliopsida > Poales > Poaceae > Elymus > Elymus sibiricus. Next base: position 489,961,164 of record CM077665.1, read on the forward strand.
CGACCAGATTGTGGACTCCACTGCCGGCTGCGATTTGCTTTCATTTCTTGACGCCTATTCAGGATATCATCAGATCTTCATGGCAAAGGAAGACGAAGAGAAAACTGCATTTATCACCCCATGTGGTACGTATTGCTTCTTACGTATGCCTTTCGGATTGAAAAGTGCTGGTTCAACTTTTGCAAGAGCGGTCCAGATTGGTTTTGAGCCCCAGCTACATAGAAATATGGAAGCTTATATGGATGACATACTGGTCAAAACCAAGGATAAGGCGACGCTCATACAAGATTTAGAAGAGACATTTGCAAATCTGCGCAAGATCAATTTGAAGCTCAATCCTGAGAAGTGTGTGTTTGGCGTTCCGTCCGGCAAGCTTCTTGGGTTCTTTGTGTCTCAGCGTGGGATCGAGGCGAATCCTGACAAGATCAAGGCCATTGAGCAGATTGAAGCACCGAGACGCGTCAAAGATGTGCGTCGACTTGCCGGCTGCGTTGCTGCTCTGAGTAGGTTCATCTCCAAATCTGCTGAGCGCGCCCTGCCCTTTTTCAAAATCTTGAAAAAGGCATGTCCAATGAAATGGACTCCGGAAGCGGAGGCAGCGCTGCAGGATTTGAAGAGGTACCTCTCCTCTCCGCCAGTACTAGTCGCGCCAAAACCACAAGAGCCGTTGCTGCTATATCTAGCGGCAACGAATCAAGTGGTGAGTGCTGCGTTAGTGGCGGAGAGAGAAGTCGACGAAGAAGCAGCGGCAGTGGCAAGACCGTCAAGCGACGAGCTGGGATCTTCCCCGGTAGAGTCTGGTGCTGATAAAGTAGGATCTGCGCAGTCAAACGAAGCAACACACAAGAAGAAGATGGTGCAGCGCCCAGTTTATTTAGTCAGCTCCCTTTTGCAGGGGGCTAGGTCAAGATATTCTGGCGTGCAGAAGTTGCTCTTCGGCCTCCTTATGGCCTCAAGGAAGCTGCGCCATTATTTTCAGGCACATGAGATCACCCTCGTCACTCGCTTTCCGTTGCAGCGGATTCTGCGGAATCCAGATGCAACCGGCAGGATTGTGGAGTGGGCTTTGGAATTGTCAAGTTTTGGTCTCAAGTTTGAAAGTACTTCAACTATTCAGAGCAGAGCTTTGGCAGAGTTCATTGCGGAATGGACCCCAACGCCAGACGAAGAGATTCCGGAGACAACTCTCCCCGGCAAGGAAACGAGTCAAGAATGGATTATGTATTTTGATGGGGCTTTCTCGCTGCAAGGCGCCGGTGCTGGCGTGCTGCTTGTCGCGCCCACCGGAGAGCACCTCAAATACGTGATTCAGATGCGCTTTCCCCGGGAGAGGTCAACAAACAACACCGCAGAATATGAAGGGCTGCTTGCCGGTCTCAGGATCGCAGCGGACCTTGTAATTAAGAAGCTCATTGTCAGAGGTGATTCGCAGCTTGTCGTCAAACAAGTTAATAAGGATTATCAGAGCCCGTTGATGGAAGCTTACGTGGATGAAGTGAGGAAGTTGGAGGAGCGCTTTGATGGTCTGCAAATGGAGCACGTTCCTCGTGCAGGAAATAGCATTGCCGGCGACCTGTCAAAGCGTGCTGCCCTCAAGTTACCTGTGGAACCAGGGACTTTTGTGCTTCAATTGACTCAGCCATCCGTAGCACCATCAGGAAAGCAAGATAAGAGGAGAAAGTTGAGTTCCGGCAAGTATTTCCCGGCAGAGCTCCCAGAGGCCGCCGGCAAAAAAGTTGCCGGGAACAACACCAAGCTTGCCGGTGAGCGACAGGCTCCGGCAGGGCCTCAAGCTCTTGCCGTGGAGACAAACGCTCCCGCCGAGCTTGCCGATGAGCAACAGGCTCTGGCAGGGCCTCGAGCCTTTGCTGTAGAGACAAATGCTCCCACGGCAGAGGACATGCCTTTAGTCCTTGTTGTCGAGCCTCAGGCTCCAGCATGGGCACAACACATCGTCCATTTCCTTCAGACAGGAGAACTCCCCGAAGAACAGGAAGAAGCGGAGAAAGTAGCCCGTCAGTCTAAAATGTACCAGTTCGTGGACAATGTCCTGTACAGAAAGAGACCGAACGGTGTGAAATTGAAGTGCATTCCTCGGGAGGATGGACTGGAGCTGTTGGCGGAGATACATGGAGGCATATGTGGCTCCCACATAGGATCAAGAGCTCTTGTTGGTAAGGTATTCCGGCAAGGTTTCTTTTGGCCCACTGCTCTCCAGGATGCAACTGCACTAGTAACCAAGTGTGAAGCGTGCCAGTTCCATTCAAAGAAATTGCATCAGCCGGCTCAAGCTCTTCAGACAATCCCTCTCTCCTGGCCGTTTTCGGTCTGGGGGCTCGACATTTGGGGCCCTTTCCCCCGTGCTACCGGGGGCTTTGAGTACTTGTACGTCGCAATCGACAAGTTCACAAAGTGGCCGCAAGTGGAAGCAGTGAGGAAGGTGACAGCACAATCAGCCGTCAAGTTCTTCAAAGGACTAGTTTGCCGCTTTGGTGTACCAAACAGGATCATCACTGACAACGGCACACAGTTCACAAGCCACACCTTCATGCAGTACGTCTGAGACCTTGGCGGCAAGATCTGTTTTGCTTCTGTTGCTCATCCAAGGAGCAACGGCCAGGCGGAAAGGGCAAATGCTGAAGTGTTACGAGGTCTTAAGACAAGAAATTTTGACAAGCTACGCAAGAGCGGAAGACGCTGGATTGATGAGCTGCCGGCGGTTCTTTGGTCAATCAGAACGACACCAAATCGAGCCACTGGCCAGACACCCTTCTCCCTAGTATACGGGGCGGAAGCAGTTCTCCCCACGGAACTCATATACGGGTCACCTCGAGTGCTTGCTTATGATGAGCTTGAGCTAGAGCAGTTGCGGCAAGATGACGTTACGCTCCTTGAGGAAGATCGTCTTCAGGCTGCTGTGCGAGCTGCATGCTACCAGCAAGCCTTGCGCCGCTGCCATAGCCGCAAGGTTCATGCCCGAAGTCTTGAGGAAGGCGACCTTGTTCTTCGGCGCATTCAGTCGGCCAAGAATTCCAACAAGTTGACGCCGAAGTGGGAAGGCCCTTATCGGGTAGTGCGAGTCACCACGCCTGGCGCAGTCCGCCTGGAGACCGAAGATGGCATTCCAGTAAGTTCTATCCATAAGGCGCGGTTGCCGGGTCCTCCGGCAACCATCTTTTGTGCGAGTTTTGCCGGCAAGGCATGTAATCCTTTGTACAAAGCCAGGCGCAGACCCTGTGCATAGTTGAATAAGATTAAGTGCTTTGCAATTCTTGTCGATTTTCATGTTTATCTATATGCATGCTTATCTGAGATATTGTATTACACTTGCTCCCGGAAAGCACTAACGAACCGCCAAGGTTCCATATCCCTATTTTCTCTTCTTTCTTTTTCTTAAAGGACAGAAGGTTCCCTCGCATGCAAGTTTGCCGGGGGGAGGAATGCTGGTATGGATACCGACAGGCGACGTTCAAGTTTGACATCTTGCCGGAAGGAGTACAGTAATGAAAAGCTAAGTTGCAGAAACTTTAAACAAATTTTTGTTTTGTAAGGTTATTCTCCTTGAACGATTTTGACTTTTGTATGGAAAACCTGCACGCGAAGGAACCTTGTCATGATCGGTCGCGCCCTTACTCTGTTTCGAGTCCGCTCAACAGTTTAGGTGGCTGCACTGAAAACGCCAAGGTTACTTGCCGGTAGCGGCACCTCCAGCAGGCTGCTAAAGTCCCGCACCTTGAGCTCGCGGCAAGGGTGCACGTGCCGGCAAGTTTCCAATAAAGCGTAGGGCGTATACATACAGAAGGAAATCAGACAAGGGAAATAGCATACATTCATCCAGAGCACAGCAAGTTATATTACATTAATAGTTGCCGCGATTCTAACCTAAGATAAAATTGTCTTTGGCATGGAACGGTGGCGACAAAGAGAAGTGAAGCGGCTAGTCCCTGTGCTGGCCTTCAACCCTCTTGACTTGGTTCACCTTGTCGACGATGGGCACGACAAATTCTTCAAGTGCCTTGACGTCCACGTCCTTCGGCAAGCGGTCAAGAACGTTGGTGAGGTTGATGCCGGGGTTCTTGTGCGCCACTTTGACGAGCACCTTGAGGAGGACGGCCCGGCAGAGTTTGCGGGATTCGTTGGCCAGATGGGTTGCACGATCAGAATGGAGCTGCTTCAGGGCGTCAATCATGCCATCGAAGAACATGGTCAGCTTGGCGCTCGGAGACACCCTATCGTCGGAAGAATAGTTGAAGCCCTTGAGGCCCATGGTGGACAGCTGTGCTGTGAGCCTTTCCGCGACGTTGACAAGGCGATCGGTCCAGATCTGCATGCCTGCCATATAGTCATTATAATTGGCGGCAGCACTCTTGAGCAGGTCCTTCTCATTCTGGAGATCTCTGCTCAGGACCTTCTCACGAGCCCTGCCGGTCTCAAGGGACTGCTCCAGCGTGGTCAGCTTCAACTCCAGATAGGCGATGGATTCATTGGCTGAGGAGAGCTGTTTGATCTTGTCGGACATGGAGGTTTGCATCTCCATCAAGCTGTGGAGAGTTTTCTCTCTGTCGGCTTTGAGCGTCGAGAGCTCCTTGCCGTGACCCTCAAGGTCCGCCTTCAGCCTCTTCACCTTGTTATCAAGCTCGTTCTTGGTGGCCTCTGCAGCTTCGGCAGCATTGACAGCTTCCTTCAACTTGCCGGCGTGATCTACAGTCAGAGCTTCGAGCATCTCCTTGTGTTTCTGCTCTAGCTCCTGGGTCCGCTGCGCGACAAGCTTTTCGATCTCCTCGTCCTTGCTGCGAAGCTTGGCGGCAAGCGCCTTCTCGTGAGCGGCAAGGTCATCTTCATAAGCGTCTAGCCCGACGCGGCGTTCCGTTAGGCGAGCTTCCTCTGCGGCAGCCTGTTTTGAGGCCTCCTCTTGTGCCTTCTCAATGTCAGACTGCTTCATGAGGAGCTCGTTCCAGTTCTGATTCAGCTGCTCTTGATTCACCATCAGCTCCTAAAAGGTCTCAGCGTACCAGACTTGCGTTTCCTCTACGCGCTTCTGGAAATCTGCCTCCGCTGCTTCAACAACTGCTGCCCTGGAATCCAGCTTATCTTTCCGGGCGCGGTGAAGCGCTTGGAGCTTCTGAAAGTTGTCGCTCATGGCCTGGAGGAGTTTCTCTTCTTCGGATTTGCTGCTGCTGGTGCGTGGCTCGTCGAAAATCTTGAGCCCAGTAGCGGCGATGACCTCTTCGTCAAAGATTTCCCCTTCAGTTGGCACCCCAATGCTTGCCGTTCCTGGTATGCTGACGAACAGGTTGTCGCCAATCTTGAGGTATCTGCTTGCAGGGGGGCTTCGGATGTTGACGGCTGATCCTCAACAACCGTCTCACCGGCAGCTGGGAGCTCCGTGGCCGGCGTAGCGCCTGGCGCTCCTACGGCAGGAATGCCGTTAGTATGGTCACCGGTCTCCTTGCTGGCCCTCTCAGCAGACTCTTTGGTGGCCTTTTCCTGTGCGTCCTTGGCGGCCTCGGCGGCAGCATTCTTGGTGGCCTCATCAGCGGCAACCCTGTCAGCCTCGGCGGCAGCATCCCTGGCGGTCTCCTCGATAACGGCATCAACATCCATGTGTTCCGTCGAGGGAAGATCTGAAGGCCAAGAAAACAAACAAGATAAGGCTGAGGTGGAAGTTCAAGAAGACAAAAAGGAAGACAGAATGACAAGTACTCTGAGGCAAACGGCTTACCTGCGTCAGGCTATTGAGAGGTGGTTTCTCCTTTCCCGGCAACGTTGATTGCCTGTGTAGGACTGCCGGTGCATGTGCTTGCCGGCTCATCCTCAACAAGAATGGGCTCGTCAGCGGAAGCCCTTGCCGAAGGTCCATCTCTGGGTGGCATAGTTGACAGAGGCGGCGCATCAGGGGCGGCCTCCGATGGTTCTCCTTGTTGCCGCTCCCCTCCTACAAGCCGGGTGATGTCAGCAGTGAAGATACAAACCCCGACGCTTGCCAGCGGAAAGTGAGTGAACTCACGCTGGGGGCTGCGTCGGGGGCTGCGTTGAGGGCTTGACTCCGGGCTAATGGTGATCAGCTCTGGCGCACCTGTGGTGCTTGCTGGCGGCTCATCGCCCGTTGAAGTCTTCGCCTTCTTCGCCATTCTTTGTGCCAACGTTTCCGTATCTCTGCGGGGACAGGCCAAAGCAAGGCAAACAAGTTAAGCAAAACCAGAAATCCAGAAGTTAAAAAATGAGACAGGACCCTTACTCTTCTTGTTCCGAGATGAAGGCGGAGAGATCGAAGTTAACCTCCGCCACGGCGTCCATGGGAGGAGGTGAAGGAGTGGTCCTGGGTCGCTTGGCTGTGGCAGAAGCGGCGGGTTGTTGTTGAGCTTCTTGCCGCTGCACAGTCTTGCCGGCCGCCCCCTTGCCGGGGGCTTCACCACTCGAAGCAGGTTGGTGGGCTGAGGCACTAGAGGTGACTTTCCGAAGAGCACGCTTCCTCTTCTTCTCGGGAGCTGGGGGCTCCTCGTGCAGCTCCTCCTCGGCTGTATCTTCAGCAGAAGGGCCCCCGGCAGATGTGCCACTCTGCTCCCCGGCAACCTCGCCTTGCCCGGCAAGCTTTCCCTCTGACATCACTTCTTCTTCGCTGGCTTCCCCCTCCACGAAGCCAGCGCTGCCGGCTTCCGCGGCAAGATTTGCCTCTTCCGCCCTGCTGGCGATGTACGCCACCTCTTCATCAGTGGTGGGGCGGATGAGGTTTGCTTCTTCCCGGATGGCCCTCTCCGACAGATTGTCGAAGAACACCTGTGCCTGCTTTGCGGATGGCTCAACCCAAGTTCCGTCAAGGCCGTGGGCATTACACACCGGCATCATGGTGATGATTGAGCCCAAGGCGGAGTTGTTGCACAGAGGAATTATGCCAGCCGGCAACCTGCATCCCGCGTCAGACCTGAACAACTTCTGGCAGAGAGCTGTGTGCTGCATGACCGTCAAGTTGTTGTTCAAGCCAGGGCGCAGCCTCATGATATCTGCCGCATTCCGGAACTCCCAGGCTGGTCTCCCTTTGTTCTGTAGAGGGGCGATGCGTCGGCGAAGGAAATCAGCGCCAACCATCTCTATTGTGAGCCCGGCAACTCTGAGGCGGTGGATCCTGGTAATTGCGATTGTGAGCTTCTCATCCTCAGGATCGAGGGCGCTCCAGTCGTTGCCGCGCGCCATCTTTGTTTGCCGGGGCGAACAGAAAGGCTGGGGGTCCTTCTCCTGAATCCAGCACCACTTGGCCCACCATTCTTCCCACTTCTCGCGGTAGACCCCGTCTGGGTATATCTCCTTGTTCCATGTCCTTGGAATCCAGGCGATAGAACCAGAGAGGGCATCTCCCCATTGAATGCGAGGAATGAAATAGTGGCGGAAAAGGGCTGTGCTAGGGACTACTCTGACAAAATTTTCGCAAAGATGGGCAAAGACCGACATGCATGTCACGACATTTGGCGTAAAATCCAAGAGTTGGAAGCCGTATGTGTACATGATGTCGTTGAAGAAATCAGAAAACGGGGGACAGAGCCCGCAGTAAAAGTAGTCGGCAAAGAAAGGGAATTTATCTGGGCTACCCTTGGAAGAACCTGGTCTCACGCGAGTAGTAGGATGAGCCTTCGTCTCCTTCGCCCACATGCACTGGTATCGCACCTTCAAAGTGCTCGCATCGAGAGTCGAAGTGAAGACGACGTGTTCCTTCCGCATCTTCGCCAGTTCGCTCTCCGGGATGGCGGCTTTCACCTCCTTGCCCCTGCTCGCCTTGGGCGGCATGGCGGCTATGGGAGAAGAGGCCGAAGACGGTGAGGGCGTGGAGGCGGCGGATGGATGGGAGAGGCTCTGTTTCGGGCTCGAGGAAGGAGACGGCGGCGGTTTCCAGATTGGAAAGGACAGGAGGTAAATGAGCAGCGCCTCTGCGGATTCCTTTTTATGGGGAAGACGCGAGGTTGCCTCTTTACTGGTCAGTATGAAAACGCTTTTGCGAGCGCGCTGCTGTTACGGCCGCTCCGCGAACGTATCCCACGTCCCGCATTCAATGTGCGTCGTGGGGGAGCGCAGTAAGCGGAATGATTGCAACAGCTAACTCCTGCCACGCGTGCCCGTGCACTGTTTGGGCCTAGCCCAACAACGCCTCGCACCCATGTATGGCCTAGGCCTGGGGGCTCATGTCGGTGTACTAAAGTTTGGGTCTTTTAGTACCCCATACTTGTGCACGGACGGTTGTAGCCACACCAGCGGCAAGGCCTGCCGGGGGGACAGCTGGATGCAAGTACTAGAATATCAAGAAAGCATTCAAGTCAATAATCGGAAGGGAGAAGACCAAAGGCTGGGATACCGGCAAGATTCTTGCCGGGATGGCTTGCGGAGCCCCGGCAAGATTCGCACCCGGCAAGACCTCGTCAGCCTGTCACCGCTCCAGCGCAGCGACCAGCCTGTTGTTTAGGCTTTGTCCTCCTGGGTGCGTGTCAAGGCGCTAACGGCGGATGGGTTAAGCGGTGCTGATGGGACGGGCTCTTTTCCCGTCCCCAAGAAGCTAAGGGACACCTCAACGAAGCATTTAATGCGTTTGTCCTAATCCGTCAGTATTAGGTATGATAACACTGTAGCAACTTTACACCTCATGTATGTTATGTACGCCACTGTTGGTGACCCCTTCGAACGTATAAAAGGAGGCCCAAGGCGGAGCTACAGAGGGAGGATCTTTTCGGGCCCATTCTGCATGTGTAGCTGCTGCTCGAACGCATTGTTCATTGCAAGCGCTCCTGAAGCCTGGGCTTAAACACATATAATACAACTAAAGCAGGAGTAGGATTTTACGCTTCTCAGCGGCCCGAACCTGGGTAAAAATCCCTCGTGTTGTTCGTTAGATCTGCTCTTTGTGCAAGCCTTTCTCCCCGCCGTACCGTAAAGGGATCCACGCGATCCCATAGGTGTCGTACGCCGACACGAGGGAAATACTTACCCACTTTGTGCTGCAATTATCCGTTCCTCTTCACGGAAAACCCAACGCATATCACAAGTATCAGCCCCTAGGGAGGAGGTTGGGAGGAGTTAACCATCGCGTGCCTCCGACCTAAACAGCACTACGATTTCAATGAGTAATAAGAATGCTCACACATCATCCCCATGCCATAACCAATATTTAGATGAACAGCAAATAAACACCCTTTAACTACCGATATTTCTACTAACCAACAACCATGCACTCATGCCCTTTCATATTACCACATCAATATCATTAACCCAAAATTTCTCTTTTATGTGCTACATGTGGTTTTGATTATGCACTCATTGAATACCTATTATTTTTGGACTAGTCTTATAACCCATGAAAATTACCGTCACTATTTATTAACTCTCAAACAAATATAAGTGAATAACAAGAGTGCAATTATCTATTATCTACTAAAAGCAAAATACAATTCAAAATACAGAAAAAGGCTAGAAAATCCCAGGTTAATCAGAAAATACCAACCCTTGATCTGGTGGGCCTTTTAAAACTATTAATCTGTAACCATTCAATTTGTGTAACACATGGAACAAGGTGGGTCTGAGATAACTTCACGTGACATGGTTATGTCAAGGAAAAAAATGTTTATGTGTAACATAAACAAATGAGCAATAGAAAATCAGAGCAATCCTATATCCATAATTTGTTTGGGCCCTTCTGAAATCCTTGTATGGATCTTCAACAATGTACGTCTACCCTAACCCGTTTAGTCGACGTCCTCGATCGTTGACAAAAAAAGAGTAGCAATCCACATCCTCAATCTGACATTACGTACACACCCCGTTCGTCCTCATCGGCGCCCATCCTCTCCTATCCCAGCGGCACCACTTCACGTGGCCTCGGAAGCCTCAGCGCCTTCTCCCTTGATTCAGGGTGTAAGTGGGGACAGGCTCACAGTCACAGCGGCGCCGCTAAATCTCTCCCACTTAATCACGTCGATCGAGGGCCGCCTATGGCTGAGCTGTTGGTTTTTCAACCTGGCTCGCATACTCCAGGAGCCCACAGACGTACGTGAAAGGCTGAAAGCTAACTCAACCAAGCAGCCACGAAAGCTACTGGATTAATGAACAGTGCCTACCTAGCAGTACGTGCACCACCAAAATATTTCCTTCAATCAATTTTTTTTTAGAATCTTCAATCAAGTTTTCGGTTGCAAGTCGACGAAAGGAGGAGTTGTCACTGAGACGTTCCGTCAAGATGTATGTGAGGCCGTGAGGGGTCGGCTACAAGTCGCATGTACTGCTACTGTTCATCAATCCAGCAGCTTGTCTACTAGCTTCGGAAGCTAGGTTTGCACGTAGGTTTGCTGCTGTCCGGTGAGTCGACCTAGGCCTATAAAACCAACATGTGCACCAATGATGATCTAAACTCACTCATCACTTTAATAAGTCAATAGACTTAGAAACTAGATGCCTATTGTTCACGAATGGTTATAACATTGATGTTTTGTATTAATATATTCCCTTTATTGAAAAATCATTAATGTTTTGTTTCTTTGTTTGCGAGGAACGTTTTATGCTTATAATTATGATTTTTTATGAACAATGGTTGTGGAAACTAATACTAGCATGCTCTCCACAGGCTGCCATATGTCCTATTCTCTGTCTCATTTTTCTATATGATTCCGCCATCGCAATGGTAGACAAATATCAAGAAATATGTACATTTTATTAATGCTAAAGAAGAATTATATTTCATGTTGGCTGTGGATCTTGTTTGTCACATGCATTCGCTACAACATTGTTTTGCTTAAAATTGTTAATATGACAATTAAGAGACAACCACATACAAATTGTTGCAATTATTTACTGTGTACTTTACTTTTCGTCATATTATTTTCTTACACCATATAGCACCACTCAAATTAGCTCATGACCACAAAATCTGACATTTAGTATAGTAGTCGCCATTTGGTGGAGTTGTAAGAACTTCTACAATTTCAGTAATTCATACAGTGACCCCAAAAAAATCAAACTCGGAATAGTAGAAGAACGTGCTACAGCTTCTATTTAATTGCTTTTGTGTCACGGTGCAGGTGCTCATTTCCAAAGTTGAAGAAAGAAGTTTCAGGGGTAGGGTATTAGCTACGATATACTCACGCTGATGCACCTCCTCAAATTCAGAACTGCTATTGAAATTTCACTATCAACGTAAGGTTCAGAATTTCTAAATAAACTAGGCTCATACTGTCTTGCAAGACATGCATGTTATCCTTCATTAGGCAGAATCAATTTTTATTTCACCGTTATCTTACTACATATTGTAGGTTAATTCTCTTTGTGATTTTTCATGGGACTTAAGAGAAACTTATTCGTATTCCGTTGCACAACAATCAACTACTCTTTATGCAAGATTTATACTATGCATAGGTAATACTATAATTTACGAAATATAAGTTCAGAGCTAGAAGGAAACATTGAGATGCTACAACTCTTCATAGGTACACTATTTTATAAGGGAACACTTTCTCATGTATTAGATATTTGGTATACCCACCAGACACGAACTACGTTGTACTTCTTTATTACTACAACACCATGCAAATCTAATGATCCTGGATCCAATGTAGATTCTATATGCATAGGCTTTGTATTGCATGTATGGTGATTGAGCGATGCACTATTATTTTTATACGCCGGATGAGTAAATAATAAATATATGTCATTTTGTATTAGTTATTTTGTTAGTATCTGAACTCTTAAGTGTTTACCATAAATCTGGGATGGTAAGCATTATTTGGGTACGAACACAATCCATTAAAGTACACGTTTTACACATATTCAGTTCTTTGGAGTAAGAGCATCTCCAGCCGTTGTGTCCCCCCCCCCCCCCCCCCCGGGACGATTTTTGCGCTGGATGAAGATTTGCCGGCTCTAATTTTGCTCTAGGGTGGAAAAGTTTCCCAGTAGTTGAGCCCCCAGGCCGGGCGAGGCGTTTTGCGCGGCGTGGGAGTTGGTGGGGAGACAGAAGGAGCAACACGTGGGTGGGCCCCGGAGGAAAAGTGAGGAGAGAGGGAGTGGGAGGCTGACGGTGGGCCAAATAACATGCAAAACAGACTCTCTCCTCCTCCAGCTGCCCCCCAGGATCCTAGGTTTGGGGTGGGTTCGCCGGTTGAAATTTTGACCAAATCCGGTGCTAATCGAGCTTGTGGGAGCGCGAGTGGGACTTTTTTCGCCCGCTGGCCCCGAAAAAGTGCTCCTGGGGGGCTTCCTGGGGGACGGGTGGAGATGCTGTAAGCGGTAAAGTACTCCGCCATCAATTAAAATGAGTTGATAGACATTTCTTCAATCAAGTGAAATAATGAAACTAAAAATTAATATAATATTGACAGTATTTTTTTAACTTTCCGTTCTTAAATTTGTATTTCTTTGTTCTATTTAATTTCGAGCATTGTTTTGATTTATCTTGGGGATACAATATACTATTGATAGTAATAATATGTATTTTTATACTAAGGTCACAATACAAGAAAAGAGGTACGTCAAGAAATTAAAAAAAACATCCAAACATTGATATTCATGGACACTTCTTATTAGGCAGTTTTAACCACTAAATAAGCTTAAACTAAATCATCTCGATCTCAAGCTAAAGATCAATTATGGACATAATGATGCCCAACAGACCCACTATTGCCCATTATACAAAACCTTGAAAATTCCTATTCGAGATAAATAAATTTATATAGAAGAATATCATTAACTAAAAAATACATGTTATACCTTCATCGAGAAACAAATACAGTAAAAAATCACGGTAATAAAGAATATCAACTCTTTTTTAGATTTTTATATATTAATAGTGCCAACAATACTATATGGGACGTAAAATAAAACAATATTGTAATCGCACGAAAAAGATAGACCTCAAGGTCACGTAATCCCTTTCTTATAAAGAGTTTTAACCATAGAAAAGTAGTCAAGTTCTAGCCCGCGGATTTGCGCGGGCCATTCTTCTAGTTTCTATAAAATCTATATGCCATCGTGCTCAAAAGGATATAAGTGAAGTACTAGAGCAACTGCTAAGCTTAAAAGATATAAGTGAAGCACATAGAGTATTCTAACAAATCATGATGAACATGTGTCTCTCTCAAGTGGGTGCGTCCATCAAACAATGATTATGGAAAACTAAAACAAAAGCAAACGACTGTTGGGGTACACAAACAGGGGTGTTTGTTTCCCCTGACTTGTGCACGGACAATAAGCCTCCGGCCTTCATGGCCTGAGCCTGCCGGGAAAAGCTACCGCACCACCCAGCAAGCATTCAAGACCAAGACCCCGGCAGCAACGGTCTACAGAAGGCCAAGCAAACGCCGGCAAGACCAGTATAACAACCCAGGAGGGGTCCAAAGCGCGCCAGCCACGTCCCCGGAGGCTGCCGGGGATCAAGGTGCGCACATCTCATGAAGACCAGGCAAGCCGTCCCCCGGTAGGTGATGTCTACTATGCAACTTTATTCTTGTAGACTTTGTTGGGCCTCCAAGCGCAGAGTTTTGTAGGACAGTAGCAATTTTCCCTCAAGTGGATGACCTAAGGTTTATCAATCCGTGGGAGGTGTAGGACGAAGATGGTCTTTCTCAAACAACCCTGCAATCAAATACAAGAAATCTGTTGTGTCCCCAACACACCCAATACAATGGCAAATTGTATAGGTGCACTAGTTCGGCGAAGAGATGATGATACAAGTGCAATATGGATGGTAGATATAGGTTTTTGTAATCTGAAAATATAAAAACAGCAAGGTAGCAAATAACAAAAGTGAGCACAAACGGTATTGCAATACTTGAAAACAAGGCCTAGGGTCCGTACTTTCACTAGTGCAATCTCTCAACAATGCTAATATAACTGGATCACATAACCATCCCTCAACGTGCAACGAAGAATCACTCCAAAGTTCTTATATAGCGGAGAACATAAGAAGAAATTGTTTGTAGGGTACGAAACCACCTTAAAGTTATCCTTTCCGATCGATCTATCCAAGAGTTCGTACTAAAATAACACCAAGTTATCCTTTCCGATCAATCTATCCAGAGTTCGTACTAAAATAACACAATATGATACGCATCAACCAACTCTAATGTCACCTAGATACTCCAATGTCACCACAAGTATCCATGAGTTAATTATACGATACGCATCAAACAATTTCAGATTCATAATACTCAATCCAACACAAAGAACCTCAAAGAATGCCCCAAGATTTCTACCGGAGAAAGTAGGACAAGAACGTGTATCAACCCCTATGCATAGATTACCCCAATGTCACCGCGGGAATCCGCAAGTTGAGTACCAAAACATATATCAAGTGAATCAATAGAACACCCCATTGTCACCACGGGTATCCACATGCAAGACATATATCAAGTGTTCTCAAATCCAATATTCAATCCAACATAATGAGATCTCAAAGGGAAAACTCAATTCATCACAACAAGATAGAGAGGGAATAACATCATGTGATCCGACTATATTAACAAATCCCGTGATACATCAAGATCGTGACATCTCAAGAACACGAGAGAGAGAGATTGAACACATAGCTACTGGTACATACCCTCAGCCCCGAGGGTGGACTACTCCCTCCTCGTCATGGCCTCCGCCAGGATGATGAAGATGGCCACCGGAGATGGATTCCCCTCTCCGGCAAGGTACTGGAATGTTTCCAGATTGGTTTTTTGTCGATACAGAGAGTTGCGGTGATGGAGCGGAGAGTCTAGGGTTATTTTTGATGGTTTCTATATTTATAGGATTTTTGGGCGTCGGTTTCACGCCAAGATGGGCCACGAGGAGGGCACGATACACCAGGGCGCGCCTGGGCCCTCTGGCGTGCCCTGGTGGGTTGTGCCCACCTCGTGGCTCTTCTCCAGTGGTTCTTCGCTCCAATATTGCTTATTTGGTCCAGAAAAAAACACCAAAAAGTTTCGAGCGATTCCGAGAACTTTCATTTTCTGGACAAAAACAACACCACGGTAATTCTGCTGAAAACAGCGTCAGTCCGGGTTGCTTCTAAATAAATCATATAAAGTGCATCAAAACCATATAAAAGTATTGTAAACATAGGTGAATATGGCATGAATACTTCATAAATTATCGATACGTTGGAGACGTATCAGCATCCCCAAGCTTAATTCCTACTCTTCCTCGAGTAGGTAAATGATAAAAGAACTAATTTATGAAGTGTGAATGCTAGCATAATATAAAAGTTTGATCATTGATAATTTTCAGTCAATTTTCTAGCATCATAACCAGCAACTTTTTCTCATAAAAATCATCATGATAGAGTGGCAACCAATTCACATGATATGGTTCAAACAATGAATTCTCTTGAAACTTAACAACATATGTTCTTAGTCACCAAACAATTGCAATTCAACTTATTCTCAACAAAGTCTAAGTAAGAGCTCCACATACTCAATCATCATATAGTCTTCTATGATTGCTAGTACTCAAAGCATATTTTTAGAACAAATGGCATCCATCGAACACAGAGAAAGATAGGGGCTTAATATTTCGCCTCCCAACTCATTTATCATAGAGATAATTGTCAACAATAATAAATCATGATCAAATATATTTGACTGGATATATATGTTTGGATCTTTCCCCACCACATGATGCTTGCCAACTAATAGAAGTAGGTTGGAATAAGAAGTTGACTCAACATGAAAAGTAAATAACATGAAAGTAAATAGATTGTCCCTTCGCAGAGGGAAGCAGGGATTTGCTTATGTGCCAGAGCTCATTGTTTCAAAACAGAGATGAATATAGTTTTGGGAGGTGCACCCTTCCTGTCAACGTTACGACCAAGAGTTATCAATATCTTCCATGTTAAACACATTAGCGGCGGTTCCCAAGCGGTAAAAGTAAAGGTTTACTCCCCCTCCACCAACAAACACACTCCACGGCTAGCCGAATCCACAGGTACCGTCCATACCAACAACATTCTTGGGGGAGTTTTGTTTAATTATTTGCATTTTTTTATTTTGGGACTGGGAATCCCTATTACCGCCCCTCTCGTGCAAGGACGAGTGAATAAACACTCATCATGAGAATAACCCGCTTAACATGGAAGATACTGACCGCCCCCCGTCGCTCCATGAGCGGTCCAGGCACACAAAACAGATGTTTATTTGAATGTTTAGAGGTGGCACATGAAAATTTACTTGGAATGGCAGTGAAATACCATATATAGGTAGGTATGGTGGACTCTTATGGAAGAAACTTGGCTCAAGGATTTGGATGCACAAGTAGTATCTCTACTTAGTACGAAGTGTTGGCTAGCAAAAGGTTCTAAACAAGCACCACATGTTGGAGGATCCATAACAATATAACTTCTATGCAAATATACACAACCATAACTCATTATGTTGTCTCCCTTGTCCAAATTCAACTAATTTGCTCAAGTTTGAAAATAATTAATGGGTATTCACAATCATAGAAGATGTCCAAGATAATATATTTGTATGTGAAAGTTCTCTTCCTTATACCAATCATGCACGAATTGCTTGTATGACCAATATTGTGATTGTTAAAATTCAATAGACTTAACTTTATAAACCAGATGTGAAACTACTACTAAGCATAAAGCACATTAATAATTTCTGAGTTATGATATTCAATTCATTCACAATTTACTCATAGGATATAAGTGAAGCACAAGAGTAAACATCAAACTACTCTCAAAAGATATAAGTGAGGATCAATGAGTAGTCAAACAATTAAGTAGCTATGTGAGGACTCTCTCTCAATAAATATTTTCAGATCTTAGTATCTTATTCAAACAGCAAATTAAATAAAAATGGCACTCCAAGAATAGCACATGTCATGTGGACAGATAAAAATTTAGGCTCAACATAGGCTAACCGATATTTGTTTGATGAAGAGATGTGGGATGCGTAGCATCCCCAAGCTTAGATGCTTGAGACTTCTTGAAATATTTAATTGGGGTACCTTGGGCATACCCAAGCTTGAGCTTTTGTATCTCGTTCAATCTTCTCATATCATGGTTTCACCTATTCAAAAACTTCATCCACACAAAACTCAAAAAGAACTCGTAAGATAGGTTAGTACACATAAGAACAAATCAACACTTCATGTACTGCCAAGACAAGTTGCACAATAATATTAAAACATCATCTACTGTTTACTATCGTTTCCACAATTTATATCTACCAATATAGGCTATGGAAACTATAGGATAAGTAGATAGCAAAACTATGACAGCAATCTGTCCAAACAGAACAGTCTGTAGCAATTTATGAAAACAGTGTACTTCTGTAACTCAAACAATTATGAAAATTTAGGACATGCTAAAGAATTTATATGAAAACACTGTGTAAAAATTTCAGAAACTTTCTGCGTTCCAGTAAAATATGAAAATTCAAACACTACAGCAAAAGTTTCTGTTTTTACACAGCACACATCAAACAGGCAATGCAAGCAACCTAAGACAATTCTTGGAACTTTTTATTGAAAAGCAAGATTATAAATAACACCTAACAGAAAATAACAAAATAAAATTATGCTCCAAGCAAAACACATATTATGTGACGAATAAAAATATAGCTCTAAGTAAGATATACCGATAATGTTGAAGACGAAAGAGGGGATGCCTTCCGGGGCATCCCCAAGCTTCGGCGCTTGAGTCTTCCTCGGAAATTACCTTGCGTGCCTTGGGCATCCCCTAGCTTAGGTTCTTGTCACTCCTTATTCTCCTCATATCGGTGTCTCACCCAAAACTTGAAAACTTCAATCACACATTACTTAACGGAACTTCGTGAGATGGGTTATTATAATAAATAAAGACCATTCACTTAGGTACTGTCAAGACAATATTAATAATTGTTCTCACATAATACCTACTGTATTCTACCATTCCCATAATTTATATCACTGAATATAGGCTATGGGAACACTAAAACAAGCAAACTATGCATGCAAAACAGAATCTGTCAAAAACAGAACAATCTGTGAAGAACTGTAGTGTAACCATATTCCCTATCTCTAAAATTCTGAAAAATTAGGAAAACCTGAATAATTTTCATATAAAAACTTTGTAAAAATTTCAGAATTTTTTTACGCTCCAGTAAAATCAGAGAAATTCTTTACTGGAGGCAAAAGTTTCTGTTTTTGCACAGCATCAAATCAACAAGTACCCATACTATCCCAAAGGCTTTACTTGGCACATTATTGAAATAAAAGGCACAAAACATGATTTATACAGTAGCTTAATCATGTGAACACACAAAAACAGAAAGTAAAAGTGTTGGGTTGTCTCCCAACAAGCGATTTTGTTTAAAGCCCTTTAGCTAGGCATGATGATTTCAATGATGCTCGCATAAAAACTAGTAAATGAAACATGCAAGAGAGCATCATGAATCTCATGACAAGCACATTTAAGTCTAACCCACTTCCTATGCATAGGTATTTTGTGATCAAACAATTTATGGGAGCAAGAATCAACTAGCATAGGAAGGCAAAACAAGCATAACTTCAAGGCTTTGAACACATAGAGAGGAAACTTGATATTATTGCAATTCCTACAAGCATATGTTACTCCCTCATAATAAATTTCAGTAGAATAATGAAGGAATTCAACAATATAACTATCACATAAGGCATCCTTTTCATGATCTACAAGCATAGAAAATTTATTACTCTCCACATAAGCAATTTTCTTCTCATTCATTATAGTGGGAGCAAAGTCTACAAAATAACTATCATGAGACACTTGATTGACATAACCACTTTCAATATTAAAATCATGATGACAAGTTGCATGGTTACTATCACTCTTTATAGCATACATGTCATCATCATAATCATCATAGATAGGAGGCATGCCATCATCATAATAAATTTGCTCATCAAAACTTGGGGGACAAAAATTATCATCTTCATCAAACATAGTATCCCCAAGCTTGTGGCTTTGCATATCATTAGCATCATGCATATTCAGAGAATTCATACTAGCAACATTGCAATCATGCTAATCATTCAAGGAATTCTCATTAAGTATTTTCACAATTTCTTCCTCTACCAATTGAGCACACTTATCTGAATCCTTATTTTCACGAAAGACAATATAAAGATGAAACAAATGATGCAACCTAAACTCCATATTTGTAGTTTTCTTTTATGAAACCAAACTAGTGAAAAACAAGAAACTAAAAGATTCAATTGCAAGATCTAAAGACATACCTTCAAGCACTCACCTCCCCGGCAACGGCGCCAGAAAAGAGCTTGATGTCTACTACGCAACTTTATTCTTGTAGACTTTGTTGGCCCTCCAAGTGCAGTGTTTTGTAGGACAGTAGCAATTTTCCATCAAGTGGATGACCTAAGGTTTATCAATCCGTGGGAGGTGTAGGATGAATATGGTCTCTCTCAAACAACCCTACAATCAAATACAAGAAATCTCTTGTGTCCCCAACACACCCAATACAATGGCAAATTGTATAGGTGCACTAGTTCGGCGAAGAGATGACGATACAAGTGCAATATGGATGGTAGATATAGGTTTTTGTAATCTGAAAATATAAAAACAGCAAGGTAGCAAGTAACAAAAGTTAGCACAAACGGTATTGCAATACTTGAAAACAAGGCCTAGGGTCCGTACTTTCGCTAGTGCAATCTCTCAACAATGCTAATATAACTGGATCACATAACCATGCCTCAACGTGCAACGAAGAATCACTCCAAAGTTCTTATATAGCGGAGAACATAAGAAGAAATTGTTTGTAGGGTACGAAACCACCTTAAAGTTATCATTTCCGATCGATCTATCCAAGAGTTCGTACTAAAATAACACCAAGTTATCCTTTCCGATCAATCTATCTAGAGTTCGTACTAAAATAACACAATATGATACGCATCAACCAACTCTAATGTCACCTAGGTACTCCAATGTCACCACAAGTATCCATGAGTTAATTATACGATATGCATCAAACAATTTCAGATTCATAATACTCAATCCAACATTAAGAACCTCAAAGAATGCCCCAAGATTTCTACCGGAGAAAGTAGGAGAAGAACGTGTATCAATCCCTATGCATAGATTACCCCAATGTCACCGCGGGAATCCGCAAGTTAATTACCAAAACATATATCATGTGAATGAATAGAACACCCCATTGTCACCACGGGTATCCACATGCATGACATATATCAAGTGTTCTCAAATCCAATATTCAATCCAACATAACGAGATCTCAAAGGGAAAACTCAATTCATCACAACAAGATAGAGAGGGAATAACATCATGTGATCCGACTATATTAACAAAGCCCGTGATACATCAAGATCGTGACATCTCGAGAACACGAGAGAGATTGAACACATAGCTACTGGTACATACCCTCAGCCATGAGGGTGGACTACTCCCTCCTCGTCATGGCCTCCGCCGGGATGATGAAGATGGCCACCGGAGATGGATTCCCCTCTCCGGCAGGGTACTGGAACGTCTCCAGATTGGTTTTTCGTCGATACAGAGAAGTTGCGGCGGTGGAGCGGAGAGTCTAGGGTTATTTTTTATGGTTCTATATTTATAAGATTTTTGGGCGTCGGTTTCACGCCAAGATGGGCCACGAGGAGGGCACGATACACCAGGGCGCGCCTGGGCCCTCTGGCGCGCCCTGGTGGGTTGTGCCCACCTCGTGGATCTTCTCCGGTGGTTCTTCACTCCAATATTGCTTATTTGGTCTAGAAAAAATCACCAAAAAGTTTCGGGCGATTCCGAGAACTTTCATTTTCTGCACAAAAACAACACCACGGTAATTCTGCTGAAAACAATGCCAGTCCGGGTTAGTTCTAAATAAATCATATAAAGTGCATCAAAACCATATAAAAGTATTGTAAACATAGGTGAATATGGCATGAATACTTCATAAATTATTGATACGTTGGAGATGTATCAGCAGGCGCGAGCTAACCAGCCACTGATCCACCGCATCACAACGCCAATCACTTGTCGATGCGGTGTCGAGCTCCCAGGCGGCTAAGTGGCTCTGGCTAAGCATGTGGCGACGCACCGGAAGACAGATTATACCCAGTTGACACCCGTCCAGTAGCATGTCAAGACACTAAGCAACGACCAGCCAAGCGGTGGCAAGAGCTTGCCGGGGATGCATCCTCGAGCGCCACCTAGTCTAGCAATCATGGTATTTTGTCCTAATTGCCAGAGTTAGGTATGATAGCTCTGTTAGCTATCTAATCGCCAGATAAAGATTGTTTTTCCACTGTGGTTGCCCCTTGCACTATGAAAGGAGGCCCGAGGCAACCTAGCTCAAGATTCGGAACTTTGGACACTTGTACTCACGTAGTAGCTCTCCCCAGCAGCAACCCTTGTCGGGATTGAGCGCTGCGTGTTCTTCGTGTTCCTCTGATGAATCCAACAAAAACAGGAGTAGCGTTTTACGCTTCACAATGGCCCAAACCTAGGTAAAAATGCCAGCGTCCCGATCGTCGCGTTGCTTCATGGTCTCCGCTCTTTCTGCAACGTGACCCCCCTTGCCGAACCACAAAGGGGCCTCTGGTCCCGTAGGTGATCGTGTGCATCCGTGCCCCGACATCTTTGGCACACCAGGTAGGGGGGCGTCATTTGCGCGAACCCGAGTTCATGAGCAGCGATTCGATCTTCATCATCGTCTTCTTCATCCATGGCTCCAAAGAAGAAGACCGGCGCGATTGCGCATCCACCCGTCTCGGAGGCCCTCTCGCACACAGCTGTGAATGTCGTGCGTACTACTACGGCGGCGAACGAGAAGGGCATCGAGCACGGGGCGACGAGTACAGATGGCACCACCGCCGTGTTCCCCGCGGCCAAGGCCGGGGCAAGGAACGCCGAAAAGGAATGGGCCTACCCAACCCTAGGGGAGTACGGCGTGATCCGGTAGGCCAAGAAAAGAAAGAGGTATTTGGCTATGCCCTTCTCCCCTCTCCTTCCCCACCTGTGATCAGTTCTGCACGGCGGCGGTACCATCAGTGTCGATAAGCTCGCATGAGGATCGGTCTTGCATTTGTTCCACCAAGGATAAATCCTGAACCGAGTGTTAGAGCAAATCCGCCGGTCGACGCCCCCGGCAAGCAAACCACGGCAAGGTCCCACTGGCGTATGCGTCCACCGCATAGGTCGCCGCGGGGCCGTTGGGCGCGAAGGAAGGAAGGGAGGGCTCAGCCATTTATGTTTTGTCCTCCGTTCCCGTCAGTTATGAACATTTACATTAACCCGGCAGACTCGTGCCGCGGATTGTACTCATAACTAACGGATCTCCAAGTTTTTCCATCTCTCTTCTCCCCGCGTTCCCTTCCTCTCAGGGCAACAGTGGGTACTCGCTCATGCGCACACCATGGGGCACGAAGAGGAGAGGCGCCAGTGGATGAATGGAGGGGATGTGAGCATAAACGAGCACACGCCAGGGCGAAATGAAAAGCCATGACAAAAGCTAAGTTGACATGGAAATCAACTGCCAAAAGAATATATATTTGTATGCCCCTTCGTCGAGCCAAAGGTTTCGTATGATAAATCTTGCGTGTGATGGGACATTATCGTGTTTGTCGCGCTCGTGTTTTGTTTCGAGCCTGCTCAACAAAATGCGTGGCAGCATCAACACTGCCAAGGGAAATCTCGCCGACGACGTGCCCTTGCCAGCAGAATGCTAAGGACCCGTTCCTCAAAGCAATCGCGGCAGCACGTCGCTGGCGGGTGACCAGAACGCGCAAACAAAACAATCATACCAACGCCGGCAGGGAAGCGAAGGGGATAGCATACGTTTGCATAAAAACATCAGTTCAGCAAACATTAAAATAAAGGAAGTGCACACCCTAATACGAGATAGCTACTGTGTCTTAAGTACAAGACATCATGACGACAAGGAAAGCTCAAAGCTAACTCCGGTGGCTCCCCTGGATCCTTGAAACTTTGAGGATCCTATCAGCAAGGGGACCGGCCTTCTTCACGGCGGCAGAGGTGTCGGCACCCGATGGCAGCTTCTTGAAACCATCAGAGAGGTCGAGCTCCGGGTGGAAGAAGGCGAGGTTGCTCAAGACCAGGAAGAGGGCGTCGCGCGCCAGCTTTCGAGATTCATTGGCAAAGCAGGCGGCCCTGGCTTCCTCGTACGTCTTCAACCCCTCGATCAGGCCATCAAAGAAGAGTGCCAGCTTGACGCTTGGAGCCTCGTGTCTGCCGACGGTGAAGGCCCAACTCTTCATGTCCATCTTGGCAATCTGGGCAGTGAGACGCTTGGCGATATCAACCATGCTCTTGATCCAGAGGTCGCGCTGCTCAACTAAGTTCTCCAGCTTTTCTTCGGCATCCTTCTGGAGGGTCTTCGCGCGGTTCACATCTGTCAGCAGCTGTTTCTCACAAGCCCCAGCAGATTCAAGGTCGCTCTCCACGGAAGCAAGCCTGGATTTCATGTCAGAAATGGTGCCGTTGGCGGCATCAAGACCTTGGCTCTTGGAGGAAAGCTATGATTGCGCCTCTCCCAGGGTAGCTTCTGCCTTTCGCGCTTCCTCCTTAAGGGCCCCGATCTCCTTGGTGCTCCCGGCAAGATCCTCTGTCAGCTTGGTTAGTTGAGCTTCAAGTTTGGCCTTAGCGGCAGATGCAGCAGCTAGCTCGTCAGTCACCTTCTTCAGTTGAGCAGCAGACTCCAGGGAAAGTGCGTCAAGAGTGGTCTTGTGGCTGTCCTCCAGTTCCATGGTATGCTGCTGAACGCGGGCCTCCAGCTCCTCGTCCTTGGCACGGAGGGTAGCCTCAAGGGCCCCTTCCCGGAAGGAGATGCCCTCCTCCCTGGCATCCAGAAGCGCTTCGGGCTCCGCTAGTCGAGGCTTCCAAGCGGCAACGTCCTCGTTGGCCATGGATAGCATCTCATGCTGCCTCTTAAGAGAATGGACCTGCCGGTTGTACCAGTCCCGCAGCTCGCTCCCTTTGCTCCTCAGCTGCAGATCCACGAGCTCGGTCGAGTCACGCTGCTCCTTGACCGCCAGCTACTTGAGGTTGTACCTACTCTGCACGTCCTTGAGCCCTGCTGCCATGGATTCCAGAAAAGCCAAATCCTTGGCGCCGTCAGCAGTTCCATCAGCTCCTTCGATCTTCTGGGACAGCGGTGCCAAGATCCTATTGATTTCCTCGTCAAGGTCTGCGCCTGCTGAAAAGGGTGAACCAGGAATTGAGGAACCCAACTGGGCAGTGACCAACGCCAGATGGCTCTGGGGAGGTCACAGAGCCGATGCCGGAGGATAGCTAAGCGAGGAGGGCCCCATGGACGGAAGGGGAGTATTCTCCACAACCACTGGGTCCAGGCCAGGCGTGCTGCCAGGGTTTTGCTCCATCCCTTCTGAGGACCCCTAAATGCCCCCGGCAGCCGGCCCGTGTTCCTCCGTGGGAGCAATCTTCATCGCCTCCACAGCAGCGTCCTTCCCCATGTCAGCTACCTCTTCCAGCAACTCGGGCTCTTCAAATAGCGAAGCTGCGTATTAAAGCAATAAAGCAGAAGTATGGGAATCAGAAAACAATAAGGCACATAAAGAGAGAGTACAGGGAAAGCAAAAAGTACTGGCAAGTGGGATACCCGATGGAGGTTGCTGCGGAAGGACCTCCCCTTCCCTGGCAACATCAGTTGCCGCTGTGCGGTCTGTCGCCGTCCCTTCAGCAATGACTTCGACACGGGCAAGCTCTTCGGTGGAGGCCCTTGCCGGTGAATCTTTCTCGCGGTCGACAGTTGACGAGAAATCTTGGAGGAGAGGTTCTTCTTGGCGAGCCTCCCCCTGATCTTCTTCTCCTGTCTCCCTGTCGGGTGAAGGGAGACGTCCTTCATCATCCCTGTCAATGGACGAGGTCTGCACTTGGATTTCACGGAGAGGGCTAGACCGAGGGCTAGGCGCGGGGTTCTCCCCCGCGTCTCCCGCCAGGCTCTTGCTTGCCGCGGGATCCGGCCCTGCCGTGAATTTGGCCCGCTTGGTCCTATGAGCAAGGGTCTCCTCGTCCTCATCCCTCTCAGAATTGACCATGCGAAATCATTCAAGAGAATCAAAGATAAAGACTTCGGCAAGGATTGTGATCGAATGGCTTACTCCGAGGCAATGAGCATGGAGCCCAGCTCGTACAACGCAGGCGGCGGAGTCGATCTGCCAACGCGGGCGGAGCTTGGCGGAGGGACCGGGACTTCCGGCAAGGGCGAGCGTGGCGGAGAAGTTGGGCTTGATGGGGGGCTAGGGTCTGCCCCTATGACCCTCCGTCGCTTGACGGGAGAAGCTTTGGCTTGAGAAAGGCGAGAAGATTGGCGGCGTACGACCTCGCGCCCGCCTCCTTTGGAGGTCGTCTTCTTCACCTTCAAGGAGCCCCGCCAAGGTGCAGGGGCTGTTGGTTCTCAGTTGGCGCATTGACGGAGGTGTCGCCCTGGTCTGGAGCTTGAGGGCCCATTTCGAGCCCCTCCTCCACCACCTCCGGCTCCTTCGCCTCCTCCGCTTCAGTCCCTTCCTGGGTCCCTGTCGCCGTGGCCTGGGAGCCCCCAGCCCCGGCAGACTCCAACCCGACAGCCTCCCCCAGAGCAAGACTCCCGCTCTCCTCTTCGGAAGAGTCATCGTCCCTAGACTCCTCCTCCTCCTCCTCCTCCTCCCCAGAAGCTGCTCTCTTGGTGTCTCTGACATCTTTGTCTTCCGCAATTCGAGCGGCGATGAAGGCCCTCTTCGCCGTCCTGGTGGGCGCGGTCAGGTTGTCCTCTGGCTTGGAAGCTCTCTCCTCCAGGCTGTAGACCCACTCCATCTCACTCTCCAGAGCGGGCAGCTGCCAATTAGGCTTAACCCCGGAAGCATCGCAATCAGGCATCCATTGCAGGATCTGGCCTCGGACAGAATTGCGGTGCAAAGGGACGACCCCTGCCGGCAAATGGAACGGCCCAAGGCGGCCGAACAACTGATCGCACAACCAGCCATGGCCATAAACTGTCAGGTCGTTGGCAGGGCCTGGGTACAGTCGCATCCAGTCGGCGGGACCATTGAACTCCCATGCAAGCTTATCCCTCTTCTGCAATGGTGCGATGCGGCGACGGAGGAAGTCCGCCCCCACATGCTCGATGGTCAGCCCAGCAACTTTGAGGCAGATGATCCTGTTCAGCGCCAGGCGGAGCTTGCCGTCGGTAGGACCCAGCTTGCCCCAGTCGCTGACGCGCGTGGCACATCCGGTCCGCGCCAAGCAGAATGCGGGGGCCTTGTCGTCCTTCATCCAGCACAAGTCGCCCCTCCATTCTTCCCACTTCCCACGCTGCTGTCCAGAAAGCTAATCCGAGTCATCTTTCCGGCCACGGGGGATCCAGCTTATATTCCCCGAGCGGTGAGATTTGCCCTCAATCCAAGGAAGGAAGAAGTGCCCGAACAGGTCGAAAGAAGAACCAAATGGAAACAGCAACTAACTATGGCTCTTGGCCCAGACAACGTCCTAGGCGTAGGGGAGATCAAAACAAGAAGCTCCAAAGGAGCAAGCGCGGGAGTTCTAATAGGACTTTGAGACTAGAAAAATCCTTCGGGCTGCTGAGAACAGAGAGAAGTAGTTGCATAGAGGTTTGATAGGGTTAGGCAGATGCCCCATTATTCGTAAACAAGAAGAAATCCAGATTAGTTTGATGGAGGTGTGGCTTAGCACAAGCATGGTGATAAGAAGAAAAGGGGCCAGGCCGCCCTCTTTTCTTTTCTGCACCAAGCCTTCTTGTAAAATCGGGTGTATAGCTCAGTTTTTATTAGATTTGTTGCTAAAATATCGGTATTAAGCCTGAAACTGCCAGCGGATCTGTTCGTTTTGCCATTTGAGTGTTTTTCATGGTCGATAAAGTCTTTCTTTTGATGTCTTGCTAGTTCAATGTTTTGACAGAAGCGCGCGGTGTAATTCCATTGATTTTTGGATTTCGATCGTATCTAAGATCCTTTTTTTTATCTGGGTTGCTAACTCAATGGTAGAGTACTCGGCTTTTAAGTGCGACTATGATCTTTTACACATTTGGATGAAACCTCTTGACTTGACTTATTAATAAGAAAACTACTCAGGGGGCGACTTCGATGAAGTTCTCACACAGATGGACAAAGATCACCATGCACGCCATTGCATTGGGCGTGAAGTCCAGAAGGTGGAACCCGTATGCCGTCATCATGGCACAGAAGAAATCAGAGAAGGGGGAGCGAGGCCGTAGTAGAAGTACGCGCAGAAGAAGCGGTACGAATCTGATGGCTTCTTCTCGTTGGGGCTGTCCGGCAGGACCTCGGGTGCTCCATGCCCCTTCATCGCCCTCCCCCACATATAAGCATACCTTTTGATCAAGGTGTTGCCATCCAGGCTCGATGGGGAAATAACCACATCTCCCTATCGCCGCCTCTCCAGCTCTTTCGCTTTCTTCTTCCACTCCTCAACCACTAGGTTCGCGGATGCAGCCGTCTGCTTCCCCTTGTTGGCGGCCGTCTTCCACCCCATCTCTGGAGCTTTCAAGGGCGGCAGATGATCTACGGCGCTCGGCGGGCCAGAAGTGGCGGTGGGAACGGTTTTTCTCTTGGATTGAGGAGGAAGATGAAGGATGGAGAAAAGAATGCGAATGAGCAGCACCCCTGTGCATTGCCCCTTATTATCTTAGGGGGGACCACACGGGGGCTAGCCCTTCGCTATCTTTTCGAAAAACTGTCGTTTTATTACTGGCAATTCTTTTTTTACTCTCTAACGGCTACTATTCCACGACCCCACAACCTGCGATAATTGCGCAGAGTGGACGTGGGACGGGAGGGCAACATCCCTTCGACGCGTGTCCATGCACTGTTTGGGGCCTAACCCAACATGCCAAGTGACACGTATGGCTCAGGCCCGGGGGCTTCTGTCGGGGTACACAAACAGGGGTGTTCGTTTCCCCTGACTTGTGCATGGACAATAAGCCTCCGGCCTTCATGGGATGAGCCTGCCGGGAAAAGCTACCGCACCACCCAGCAAGCATTCAAGACCAAGACCACGGCAGCAACGGTCTATAGAAGGCCAAGCAAACGCCGGCAAGACCAGTATAACAACCCAGGAGGGGCCCAAAGCGCGCCAGCCACGTCCCCGAAGGCTGCCGGGGACCAAGGCGCTTGCATCTCATGAAGACCCGGCAAGCCGTTCCCCGGCAGGCGCGAGCTAACCAGCCACCGCTCCACCGCATCACAACGCCAGTCACTTGTCGATGCGGTGTCGAGCCCCCAGGCGGCTAAGTGGCTCTCGCTAAGCACGTGGCGACGCACCGGAAGATAGATTATACCCAGTTGACACCCGTCCAGTAGCGTGTCAAGACACTAAGCAAAGACCAGCCAAGCGGTGACAAGAGCTTGCCGGGGATGCATCCCCGAGCGCCACCTAGTCTAGCAATCATGGTATTTTATCCTAAATGCTAGAGTTAGGTATGATAGCTCTGTTAGCTATCTAATCGCCAGATAAAGACTGTTTTGCCACTGTGGTTGCCCCTTGCACTATAAAAGGAGGCCCGAGGCAACCTAGCTCAAGATTCGGAACTTTGGACACTTGTACTCACATAGTAGCTCTCCCCGGCAGCAACCCTTGTCGGGATTGAGCGCTGCGTGTTCTTCGTTTTCCTCTGATCAATCCACCAAAAGCAAGAGTAGGGTTTTACGCTTCACAGCGGCCCGAACCTGGGTAAAAATGCCAGCGTCCCGATCGTCGCGTTGCTTCATGGTCTCCGATCTTTGTGCAATGTGACCCCCCTTGCCGAACCACAAAGGGCCTCTGGTCCCGTAGGTGATCGTGTGCATCCGTGCCCTGACAACGACGCTCCAAGCAAAACTCATATCATGTGATGAATAAAAATATAGCTCCAAGTGACATACCTATGGATTGAGACGAAAGAGGGGATGCCTTCCGGGGCATCCCCAAGCTTAGACGCTTGAGTCTTCCTAGAATTTGACTTCGGGTGCCTTGGGCATCCCCAAGCTTAGGATCTTAACCGCTCCTTATTCTTTCATCCATCGTGATAACACCCAAAACTTGAAAACTTCAGCACACAAAACTCAACAGAAACCTTTGTGAGATCCGTTAGTATAGTTAACATATGAAATACTTTAAGTACTGTTATAAATTGATTCATATTTTATTATTGAATAAGCTATTGTCTTCTAACTTCTCCATGACTTATACCCCCCCCCCCCCCGATATAATCCATAGCATCATCAAAACAAGCAAACTATGCAAGCAAAAACAGAATCTGTCTAAAACAAAACAATCTATAATGATCTGTAGAGAACCTATATTTATGTAACTCCAAAAAATTACGGTGTAAAACTTTCAGATCAAAAAGGCGTTCCATTAAAAGCAGAGAAATTCTGCACTGGACGCTAAAGTTTCTGTTTTTTGCACCGTATCAATTCTACTCATCATGCAAGTCATGCCAAAGGCTTTAATTGGCACAAACACTAATTAAAACATAAAAACACAATCATTACAGAGGAAACAATGAAGTTATCAAACCCAAACAGAAAGTATTGGGTTGTCTCTCAACAAGCTCTTTCTTTATAGCCATGAAGATAGGCTTGGGATAGTGATGATGCTCACATAAAAGACAAGAATTGAAGCACAATGAGAGCATCATAAAGCATGTGAAAAACACATCTAAGTCTAACATACTTCATATGCATAGGCATTTTATAGGAAAATAAATTATCAAGGCAAATAATATTTAGCATAGGCAAATAGGAAGAGTGAAGCATTAATAATTTCAACACAAAGAGAGATAATTGAGTAACATGCAAATACCTATAACCATATTTGCCTATCTCATAATAATTACATGTAGGATCATAATCAAACTCAACAATATAACTATCATGTAAAACATTCTCTTTATGATCCATGTGCATACAAGTCTTATAATCTTCCAAGGTAGTGGGATTAACATCAACTAAAGTCATGACCTCTCCAAACCCACTTTTATCAATAGTTTCATAAGATTGATCATTCTCCAAAGTAGTGGGGTCATTATTACCTAAAGTTGATGCTCTCCAAACCCACTTTTAGTAGTGTTGCAAATATCATAATCAATAATATATTCAACATGAAGCATAGAATAATCAAGATCACAATAAACATCATGATTATCACCCCAATCATGATCATTAGCACAATTGATATTCATAGAATTTATACTAACAACATGGCAATCATGCTTTTCATTAAAGGAACTATCATGAATCACTTTATAAATTTCTTTTAACACTTCGCAATTTTTAGATTCATGATTTTCAAGCAAGACCTCATAAAGATAATCTAGTGCACTCAACTCGCTAGCAATTGGTTCAACATAATTGGGTCTTTTCAAAAGATTAGCAAGTGGATGAGGATCCATTTATCTTATTTTTCTTGTTTTACTTTCTATTTTTATAAGACAAAGATAAAGATAGCATAGCTAGGCAAGTAGAGATTAGAACAAGTGAATGATAATTTGTCTGTAGGTACTTGATAGTAGGTTGGTGATACTCCCCGGCAACGGCACCAGAAATCCTTCCTGATACTTGTGATCTTCATTATGTTTTCCACGGAGAGGAGCGGGTGATGCAGCACAGTATAGATAAGTATTTCCATTAGTGAGAGCCAAGTCTATCGAACCAATAGGAGTAGCACGCAACCCCCGTCTTCAGCGACTGCACACAAAGAAGCAAACACTTGCAGCCAACTGATACGTATCCAACGTATCTATATTTTTTGCTTGTTCCATGCTGTTATATTATCATTCTTGGATGTTTTACAATCATTTTATAGCAACTTTATATCATTTTTTGGGACTAACCTATTGACATAGTACCAAAGTGCCAGTTGCTGTTTTTTGCTTGTTTTTACTTCGTAGAATATCAGTACCAAACGAAGTCCAATCGCGACGAAAATTTTTGGAGATTTTTTTGGGGCCAGAAGACATCCAGTGGGCCATAGAAGTACCAGAGAAGAGGGTTGAGGAGACCACGACCCACCAGGGCGCGCTAGAGGCCCCGGGTGCGCCCTGATGGGTTGTGCCCTCCTCGGGATGCCTCTCCACCGCCTCTGATGCCTATAAATTCCCAAATATCCCAGAAACCCTAAGGGAGTCGACGAAAAACACATCCAGCCGCCGCAAGTTCCAGAACTGCGAGATCGAATCTAACACCATCACGGAGGGGTTCATCATGCTCATTGGTGCCTCTCCGATGATGTGTGAGTAGTCCACCATAGACCTACGGGTCCGTAGGCAGTAGCTAGATGGCTTGCTCTCTCTCTTTTGATTCTCAATACAATGGTCTCTTGGAGATCTATTTGATGTAAACTTTCGCGGTGTGTTTGTTGGGATCCGATGAATTTTGAGTTCATGATCAGCTTCTATCCATGAATATTATTTGAGTATTCTTTGATCTCTTATATGCATGATTACTTATAGCAGCGTATTTCTTCTTCGAATCTTTGATTTAGTTAGGCCAACTAGATCGATTTTTCTTGCCATGGGAAGAGGTGCTTTGTGATGGGTTCGATCTTGCGGTGTCCTCTCCCAATGACAGAAGGGGCAGCGAGGCACGCATGTATCATTGCTATTAAGGATAACAAGATGGGGTCTATTCCTATATGAATAGATCTTGTCTACATCATGTCACCGTTCTTATTGCATTACTCCATTTTTGCATGAACTTAATACACTAGATGCATGCAGGATAGCGATCGATGTGTGGAGTAATAGTAGTAGATGCAGAATCATTTCGGTCTACTAACTTTGGACATGATGCCTATATAATGATCATTGCCTTGGATATCGTCATGATTATTTGATCTTCTATCAATTGCCCAACAGTAATTTGTTCACCCATCGTGTGCTATGCTCATGAGAGAAGCCACTAGTGAAACCTACGGCCCCCGGGTCTACTTTTCCAACATATTGCTTTCCGATCTATCTTTTTGCCGCTTTTGTTTTCAGATCTATTATTCCAAAAACCCAAAAATACCTTGATGCACTTTTTATTTACCTTTTTTATTTTGTGTTCTTGAGAGATCTATCTACCCAATCTATCATATCCTAATCTATCTTTTTACCGTAGAGAGATTGACAACCTCTCTTTCGCGTCGGGTTGCAAGTATTTGTTCTTTGTGTGCAGGTGCTGTTTACGTAGTGTTGGTGATCCTCCTACTGGTTCGATACCTTGGTTTCATAACTGAGGGAAATACTTACCATCGCTATGCTGCATCATCCCTTCCTCTTTGGGGAAATACTGACGCAGTCTCAAGCCACGTCACCAACGCGGCCTAGAGGGTTGTCAATCCCCTAGGACTCGTTATTTGCAAGCAAATGAAGTGTGTAGATGATAGTTGATAATTGCAAATTGCAAAATAAAGAGAAAACAAATAAATTGCAGAAAGGTAATGAAAGCTTTGTAAATATATAAGTGGATAGACTCGAAGGCCATAGTTTTTTGTAGTGGCATCTCTCATGTAGTAGGCATACGATGGGTAAACAAATTACTGTTGGGCAATTGATAGAAAAAAAGCATAGTTATGCAATATTTATTCATGGCAATGATCATTACATATAGGCATCACGTCCGTAAGAAAGTAGATCGACTCCTGCCTGCATCTACTACTATTACTCCACCCATCGACTGCTATCCAGCATGCATCTAGAGTATTAGGTGAAACAAAGTAAGGCTTGTAGAACAATGACATGATGTAGACAAAGTAAATCCAATTAATATAATTGAACCGCATCATTTTTTACTCAGTGGCAGCAATACAAAGACGTGTCTTGTCCTTTACTATGTCATTAAGATATAGAGCACCACCAGATTGAACCCACTACAATGCACCTCTCCCACTGAAGAAATATCAATCTAGTTGGCCAAACTATTTCACTAGATCGGAGAGAATTACAAAGCTATCATACAATCATGCATATGTAAAGAAGGACCAGCAAGGAACTCAATATAATTTCATGAACAATCTGACATAAACACACAATTCATCAGATCCCAACAAACGCACCGCACAAAGTGATTACATCGAATAGATCACCGCAAAGATGCGATGAATTTTGTACTAAAGATCAAGAGAGAGATAGCCATCTAGGTACTAACTACGGACCCGTAGGTCTGTGGTGAACTACTCACAAATCACCATGGGAGCAACAAGGTTGATGTAGAGACCCTCTGTGATCGATCCCCCCTCCGGCAGGGCACCGGAACAGGGCTCCAGATGGACACACGGCGAAACAGAGACTTGCGGCGGTGGAAAAAGTGTTTCAGGAGGCTCTCTAGGGTTTTTGGGATATATTGGAATTTATAGGCTAGAAAGGGACGTAGGGAGACGCCAGGGGGAGCCAGCACACAACAAGGCGCGGCCACCCCCCCTAGGGCGCGCCCTGATGTGTGATGCCTCCCTCGTGCGGCCTCCGGTCTCCTCCTTAATCTTCCAGGTCTTCTTTTGGTCTAGAAAAAAACATCAAAAAGTTTCGTGGCAATTGGACTTCATTTGGTACAGTAAACCTGAAAAGCCAAAAACACACAGAAAACAACAACTCGCACTAGGCACTGGGTTAATAGGTTAGTGCTCAAAAGTAATATGAATTGGCAAATAAATGCCCAAAAAGTATCCTAGAATGGTAATATTATAGCATGGAACAATCAAAAAGTATAGATACGTTGGAGATGTATCAAGTACGTGGAGAAAGTTTATGTTGTTCGTGGGTTCGATCAGGATTGAGTTACATATATATGTCCAACACTACCCTAGCTATCTAGTTTGTGCATCTTATATTTATGCTTGTGTATGTTTATTATGTGTTGATCTAGTTGTTGGTGAGACTTTGTGTTGTGAACTATGTAGTGCAATGTAATTGCAGTATTGAGCTACAATCAGTTTGGTTGATGGTATATTTATGCTTATCTTAGATCCCACACAATTTAATTACTACTACCAACCGTTTGCCCACAAGACGCACAACTACGTGTGAGTCTTGGCAAAAAAAAATAACACTATGCATATTGCTGTAAAAAATGCTAGATTTAGCTTGAAACTTGTTGAACGTGGTAACATGTGTCAAACGAAAAAGGAAATGTGGAACCCACCTACAAACTTGGTGATTTTCCCAGATTGAAATTGTGTGCGATGACTAACATTGTGCCACGACACATGTGTCCTAATTGGCCAGAATGCATTGCCGCGGATCGCACGTCTGCAACCGTAGGATTTACACAGATCTAACATAGTCCATATCCCTCACACCGGAGTGGAATCTACCACACACGGTTGTGTCTACTGAACTGTCGCCTGCGACGCGCATTATTAATCTAGCCGAGAAAACCCTCACCACCCCATGTCACAAAACCCTCACCCCCCTCCCCAGTCGCACTCGCATTCGCACTCCTGCCCAACTCTGCCTGTCATCGCCTATTGCCGCGGTGACCAGTTAGCTCTACGCCGTTCGCCGCCGCTAGCTACCGCCAAACCCCACCGCATTTTGCTACAGCTGCTTGCCGCCGCCAATTTGCATGGACTTTCTCGACCCTGCTCGTCGTTGATCCAGCTCGGCCCGATTGAGGAATCTAAGGTATTGGGGGATTGTCTCATGAAGAACCAGGTAAATAATTTACTGAAATATTTTCTCATCTCTTATCCCAGTTCGTCTGTCCATGTTAATCACCCCACCAAAATCGCGGTGAATTCATTTTTCTTCTAGCTGATTCGACGGTTTTCACTCGTAGAGTGCGCAGCGCATGGACACATCAGGTCTATGCGGCCACGGGCAGGCAGCCAAGAAGTTCCATCTCAGCATACCAGATGACTTCACAAAGTGCATAGTATGTTCAATCTCACCCTACTACGGTTGGTTTGGCCTACTTTTCTGAACATATACCAAATATTGCTACATTTGCGCACAAGAAGCCACATGCGGCATCGACGTCAAAGGGGATTTTTTTCCTTATATATTAGGCAAAATAATGTTGCATTGTTCTTTCGACAACTCTCACATTTGCATGACATCATGGATACATGGTTACATTATCTGTTTACTTATAGATTTTTTCCCTTTGTGGCTTTGATTTCAACTATTGTATTGTTCTTTCAATTACTCTCACAAAAATCATGTAACCCTGTTCTTTAACAATCTTATCATTTCCTGTAGTACATCCCTTGCTTTGCAACAAAATGTGTAGTACAAAATATTGGCCTTCACATAACTGAAGACTCCAAGGATATCATATTGGCCACTAATCATGCATTTACAATCATTGTCCGTGTACAACTTGATCGAGATGGTCACTCCTATTTTCACGCGGGCTTTTGGGGAGACATTTCTAAGTTTTATGTACTGAAAGCCGGAACTGAAATTATACTGCACCTAAAGGAGCTTGGTCATACCATAGATGCTATCTTCCCCAACAACATCATCCGTCCAGACAATGTTTGAAGTAAGTGTTGTATCGAGTATTTGCATGTTGATTTACGTAGCAATGTCGAAGTAATTGTGTAGTATTTAAGAAACCAATTGTGATTTTATTTCCTGACTCTGTTAAGTCTGTTCCTACCTAGTAACTTCTAATTAACAATACATTATTCTTCTATCTTGTTCTAACTAAATAATCCCTATTTTCCCACTCCTCCACTCCTATCAGAGAGCACCATCGCCGAGGAGACTCCGGAGTTGCCTTTGTGGCCACCTGCAGAGATTGAGGACGGGGCTGCCAGCAAGCGGAGGCAGGTTGAACCAGAACCGCAAGAGGCTCTGGTGGGCCTAGACATCATCAGCAGCCTCCTCGACGATATGTTGATAGTCATCATCTCCTTCCTCCCACTAAAAAATGGCGCGCAGACAACCGTCCTATCCCAGCGGTGGCGCCCCCTATGGCGCACCTCCCCCCTCAATATCATCGACGACTAGAAGCTCAGCAGTAACTATCACATTCTCATTGGCATATTGTCCCACATCCTCCTCACGCACCTTGGCCCAATCAGAGGGCTTAAAATTGGCAGGTTTCGTTGCACTAACGAGGTCGAAGCCAAGCTTGACAAGTGGTTCCTATCCCCTGCCCTAGATCAGCTCGAGTATCTCACATTAAATTATGGATGCATGTGCTTGCTGCCAAGGTCCCTGCTCTGCGTCGCGCCCACACTATGTCGCGCCTGTTTCATGAGCTGCCTTTCCCCCCAAATTAATGACACACCCGATCTTGTTCTCCCTCGACTGAAGCTGCTCATATTCTTCGGTGTCTGCATCTTCAAGGATGACATGGAGCGCCTGCTCTATGACTGTACGACGCTCGAGCACCTTCGTCTTGATGCTGTCAATGGGTTGAGTAACCTCACCATCGCCTCCATGACTCTCCGGGCAATTTATGTTTGTTGTTGGTGCTCCAACACGAGATCAGTTAAGGTGTGTCATTATATGGTCACTGAGGATGTGCCTTTACTTGAGAGATTGATTGTAGTTGATCAATAAGGTCCAACAAGAATCAGTGTCATTTATGCGCCGAAATTAATAGTGTTGGGCTACTCATGTGCCACATTCTCCGAACTTGTTATTGGATACATCGCCATTCAGGTACACCAGTCTTCTTCTCCTCCTTCTTCTTCAAATTAATGTTTCCTAAATTTAAACATGTATGTTCGTGTGTCATCCAGAAAATAATTCTAACAAGCTTGACCCTATCCATATGCTCAGTGAAGGTCTCGGCACTAGAATCTACCGGTCCTGACCTCAATCTAGTTGCTAGATTCCTGAAATTCTTTGTGCGCGTGGAGAAGCTATATTTTGCTAGCGTCTTCGGTACCGTGCATTGCCCGTTCTCACGTCGAGATGTGGTGCATACTTCGCTGGTGCATCCAAACCCCGAGATATGATACGCTCTATCACACATAAGCCATATTATTTCATCCTCAAAACAGCCACCATTCCTACCTATCATGGCATTTCATAGCCATTCCAAAGTATATTTTCATGCAACTTCCACCGTTAGTGTTCCCTTGACTTGAGCATTCATTGACATTTTTCTTTGCGTGATCATAGAGATAACATGATATATATGGCAAAGCCACCATTCATCATTGTTATACATGTTACACGAGTATCATTCCACATCCCGGTACACTGCTGATGACCCACAAGTATAGGGGGTCAATCGTAGTCCTTTCGATAAGTAAGAGTGTCAAACCCAACGAGGAGCAGAAGGAAATGACAAGCGGTTTTCAGCAAGGTAATTTCAGCAAGCACTGGAATTATAGGTAACAGGTAGTTTGATAGCGACATAATTGGTAACGAGCAAGTAACGGTAACGGTAAATAAAGTGCAGCAAGATAGCCCAATCCTTTTGTGGCAAAGGACAGGCCAAAACGGTCTATTATAATAAGTAGGCGTTCTTGAGGGTACACGGCAATTTCATCTAGTCACATTCATCATGTTGGTTTGATTTGCGTTCGCTACTTTGATAATTTGATATGTGGGTGGACCGGTGCTTGGGTGTTGTTCTTACTTGAACAAACCTCCCACTTATGATTAACCCCATCGCAAGCATCCGCAACTATGAGAAAAGTATTAAGATAAAATCTAACCATAGCATTAAACATTTGGATCCAAATCAGCCCCATACGAAATAGCGCATAAACTAGGGTTTAAGCTTCTGTCACTCTAGCAACCCATCATCTCATAACTACTCCACAATGCATTCCCTTAGGCCCAGAGATGGTGAAGTGCCATGTAGTCGACGTTCACATGACACCACTAAGGGAATCACAACATTCATATCATCAAAATATCGAACACATATCAACTTCACATGATTACTTGCAACATGACTTCTCCTGTGACCTCAAGAACAAAGGTAACTACTCATAAATGATATTCATGCTCAAGATTAGACGGGTATTAAATAGCATAATGGATCTGAACATATAATATTCCACCAAATAAACCATATAGTAATCAACTACGAGATGTAATCAACACTACTAGTCACCCACAGGTACCAATCTGAGGTTCCAGTACAAAGATTGAACACAAGAGATGAACTAGGGTTTGAGAGGAGATGGTGCTGTTGAAGATGTTGGTGAAGATTGGACTCCCAAAGATGAGAGGGTTGTTGGTCATGACGATGGCTTCGATTTCCCCCTCCGGGAGGGAAGTTCCCCAGGCGGAATCGCTCCGCTAGAGGGCAAAAGTGCTCCTGCCCAAGTTTCGCCTCGAGACGGTGGCGTTCCGTCCCGAAAGTCCCCTCCTGATTTTTTTTCTATGTCAAAATACCATAAGTACCAGAAGATGGGCACCGGGGGTGGGCCGAGCTGGCCACAACCCACCAGGGCGCGCCCTGGTGTATTGTGGTCACCAAGTGCCCCCCCTCCGGCAATTATTTGCTCCAGTATTTTTTTTATATTCCAAAATAATTCTCCGTGAAGTTTTAGCTTATTTGGAGATGTGCAGAATAGGTGTCTCTGATATGCTTTTTCAAGGCCAGAATTCCAGCTGCCGGCATTCTCCTTCTTTGTGTAGACCTTGCATATTATGAGAGAAATGGCATTAGAATTACTCCATAAAGCGTAATTATGCTTAAAAACATTATAAATAGCAGTAGGAAATCATGATGCAAAATGGACGTATCAACTCCCCCAAGCTTAGACCTCGCTTGTCCTCAAGCGAAAGCCAATATCGAAAAACATGTCCACATGGTTTGAGAGAGAGGTGTCCATAAAAACAAAATACGGACATAGTAGCATCATGCTTATTATCATAGCAGAAACAAACTTTGTAATAGGACCTTTTCATATAACGTTTATTATATAACTTCATCATATAACTTTCATGAACAAGTAACAATTCATCACAACATAGAAGTATAAAGCATAAACCTTATTGAAAACCAACAAACTATGTTCTCAGTCAACTTTGCAACTACAATTCATCATATTTTCAGGGAGGTCTCGTGTCAGAGCCTTTTGGCAAGTACACATACTCAACCATCATTTAATCTTCTATGATTGCTAACACTCACAGCATACCTATGAGCAAAAAGTTTCAACCGGATACATAGAAAGATAGGGGCTTATAGTTTCGCCTCCTAACGTATTCACCTCAAGGGTGATGTCAACAATAATAACTCATACTCACTCATATCCAACTGGATATATGTGCCTAGATCTTTCCTCACCACATGATGCTTGCGAAAAGAAAAAGTAAAAAGGAATAGGGAAGAATACTTTGACTCTTCCATAAAAGTAAATACATAAAAGTAAAAGATAGGCCCTTCGCAGAGGGAAGCAGAGGTTGTCATGCGTTTTTTGGTTTGTATGCCAAATCCCTTAATGCAAAAGAACGTCACGTTATATTGCCCCTTATGATAGCAACCTTTATTATGTAGTCCGTTGCTTTTATTACTTTGCCATCACAAGTTCGTACAACGCTCAATTTTCTCTTACACTAATTGATCAAACACATTTAGAAGCAATTTTTATTGCCTTAGTGCATCGATGACAACTTACTTGAAGGATCTTACTCAATCCATAGTTAGGTATGGTGGACTCTCAAAACATGAGTTTGGGTTTAGGGTTTTTGGATGCACAAGTAGTATCTCTACTTAGTGCAGAATTTTTGGCTAGCAAAGATATTGAGCAAGCACCACATGTTGAAGGATCTATGACAATATAACTTCTATGTGAATATGAACGAACATAAATCATTACGTTGTCTTCCTTGTCCAACGTCAACAATTTTGGCATATAATATTTAATGGGGGCTCGCAATCATAAAAGATGTCCAAGATAGTGTATTTGCATGTGAATATTCTCTTCCCTTATTAATTCTTTCATTAATTGCATCATTGCCCAATGCTATGTTTGTCAATCTCCAATAAATTTTACCACTTATACTTTTCCTTATGTGATGTCATTACTTACCATAACATTAGCATATGATCCTTTTCATTTATTTCTTTTTTATTTTGATTGCAAAAAGAAAGTAAAGAAGCAAAAGCTCAAACTAAACTTTATTATATAACTCTCACTCGATTACATAGATAGATAGATCACGAAACTAGCACTCGAAAATAGATTATACTAAACTTTTATTCAACTAGATCATGAAAGAGCTAAGGATCGAACTAAAATAGGTAAAGGTAAATAAAAGTGATGGTGATACGATACCGGGGCATCTCCCCCAAGCTTGGATCAAGCCAAGGGGAGTGCCCATACCCGTGTACTCAAGTCTCCTTTGGTGGTGGAGATGATGAAGGTGGTGGTGGTGAGGTACCCTTCTTCTTCAGCTTATACTTGAGCATAAAAATTTCCTCCCTTAGATCCTCATTCTCTAACTCGAGCCTTAATATGTTTTTGCATAATGCTGCCTTGCTCTCCTGCAGAAAATGAGATGGAATAAAATGAACCTTAGGTTTATATCCTTTAGGGAGGCTTGACTTCTTGAATTCCACATGCATGTCTCCAGGCTGAGGTAGTGGGTCATCCTCTTCTTTAGAGCTATCATCCTTTGTTTCCTTCATGTTGGCGTCTTCCTCCTCATCCGTGGTCCATCCATAAAGATCCACCTATCCATAGACCTTAGGGTTTGCAATATAGTCAGCAACATAGCTCTCCCCCTCTGAATCTTGAGACGACATACTTTTAGATCAGACAGAAAAACAACACGAAACAAGAACAGAGGATACTTCTGTGATGCGGTGGTCAAAACAATCGTGGGTATATATAAAGATTTTTTTTATCTTGGGAAGCAAAAAATATGGAAGGAAAACGAAGTCGGGAAGGTGCCCGAGGGGGGCACAACCCACCAGGGCACGCCAGGTAGGGCAGGCGCGCCCTGGTGTATCGTGCTCACCTCGGTTGCTTTCCTGTTTATTTCTTATTTTCCTAACTTTTATAATATTCCAAAACAAACAGAAAATATTTTTACGGATTTTTCGGAGTCCGTTTACTTACCGTATCATGTACCTCCTCTTTTTTAGGATTCTGGAGTGTTCCGGAAGGTTTCTTTTATGTGTTCCTCCGGTGTCATGGTTTGGATAATATTGCTTTCAACATTAATAGGCGTACCTGAGATATAGTGTTTATTCTTTGTCCATTGACCACCTTCGGGTTAGTATCTTCAGCATTATTAATATTGATAGCTCCAGAACGATAAACCTTTTCAATAATATACGGTCCTTCCCATTTGGAAAGAAGCTTTCCTGCAAAAATTCTAAAACGAGAGTTGTACAAAAGAACATATTCTCCAACTTTGAATTCCTGCTTTTGGATTCTTTTGTCATGCCATCTTTTAACTTTTTCTTTGAACAGTTTGGCATTTTCATAAGCTTGGGTTCTCCATTCATCTAGTGAGCTAATATCAAATAACCTCTTTTCACCGGCAAGTTTCATAAGCTTGGGTTGCCCAAAATGCTTTATGTTGTAACTCTAGAGGCAAATGACAAGCTTTTCCATATACCATTTTGTATGGAGACATACCCATAGGATTTTTATAAGCTGTTCTATAGGCCCAAAGTGCATCATCTAGTTTCTTAGACCAATTCTTTCGGGACCTATTGACAGTTTTTTGTAATATTAATTTTATTTCTCTATTGCAACTTGAGCACTAGATTGAGGATGATAGGGTGATGCAATTCTATGGTTAACATCATATTTAGCAAGCATTTTATGGAAAGCACCATGAATAAAGTGTGAACCACTATCTGTCATTAAATATCTAGGGACTCCAAACCTCGGGAAAATTACTTCTTTAAGCATTTTAATGGAGGTGTTATGATCAGCACTACTAGTTGGAATAGCTTCTACCCACTTAGTAACATAATCAACAGCAACCAAAATATGAGTATACCCATTAGAGGAAGGAAAAGCCATATAGTCAAAACCCCAAACATCAAATTGGTTCAACAACAAGTGAATAATTCATAGGCATTTCCTGACGCTTACCGATATTACCAATTCTTTGACATTCATCACAAGTGAAGACAAACTTACGGGCATCCTTGAAGAGAGTAGGCCAATAAAAACCAGATTGCAATACCTTGTGAGGAATTCTATCTCCCGCATGATGTCCTCCATAGGCTTCGGAATGACATTTCCATAGGATTTGTTCCTGTTCATGCTCAGGTACACAACGTCTAATAATATCATCTACCCCTACTTTATAAAGATGCGGCTCATCCCAAAAGTAATGTCTTAAATCATAGAAGAATTTTTTCTTTTGTTGGTATGTGAAACTAGGTGGTATATATTTAGCAACAATGTAGTTAGCACAATCAGCATACCAAGGAGTGTTTTGAGAAACATTTATTGCGGCTAACAGTTCATTAGAAAAACTGGCATCAATAGGTAGTGGGTCATCAAGAATATTTTCTAAACTAGACAAGTTATCAGCTACGGGGTTCTCAGCTCCTTTCCTACCAGTGATATGTAAATCAAATTCTTGAAGCAAGAGAACCCGCCTAATGAGTCTAGGTTTAACATCTTTCTTTTCCATAAGATATTTTATAGCAGCATGATCAGTGTGAACAATAACTTTGGAATCAACAATGTAGGATCTAAATTTATGACAAGCAAAGACAACTGTTAAAAATTCTTTTTCAGTAGTAGCATAATTTCTTTGGGCATTGTCTAGAGTTTTGCTAGCATAATGGATAACTTTTAATTTCTTATCAACTCTTTGTCCTAGAACAGCACCAACATCATAATCATTAGCATCACACATAATTTCAAAAGGCAAGTTCCAATCAGGAGGTTGAACAATAGGTGTAGAAGTTAAGGCTTTCTTGAGTGTTTCAAAGACTTCTACACAATCATCATTAAAAACAAATGGAATATCCTTTTGTAAAAGATTAGTAAGAGGCCTAGAAATTTTAGAGAAGACTTTAATAAACCTCCTATAGAAACCAGCATGACCAAGGAAACTCCGAATACCTTTAATATCTTTAGGACATGGCATTTTCTCAATTGCATCAACTTTAGCTTTATCCATCTCAATACCTCGTTCAGATATTTTATGCCCCAAGACAATACCTCTATTAACCATAAAGTGGCACTTCTCCTAATTCAAGACGAGATTAGTTTGTTCACATCTCTGCAAAACTCGATCAAGGTTGCTTAAGCAATCATCAAAAAAGGTTCCGTAAACGGAAAAATCATCCATGAAAACCTCCACAATCTTTTCACAAAAATCAGAGAATATAGCAGTCATACATCTTTGAAAGGTACCAGGTGCATTGCATAAACCAAAAGGCATACGTCTATAAGCATAGGTTCCAAAAGGACAAGTAAAGGTGGTTTTCTCTTGATCAGGTTGTGATACAGGTATTTGAGAGAAACCAGAATATCCATACAGAAAACAAAAGTGTGTGTGCTTAGATAATCTTTCTAGCATTTGATCAATGAAAGGCAGAGGGTAATTATATTTTCTAGTAGCTTTATTTAATTTTCTAAAATCAATTACCATTCTATAGCCAGTGACAATTCTCTGTGGGATAAGTTCATTTTTATCATTAGGAACAATAGTAATACCTCCCTTCTTAGGGACACAATGAACGGGACTTACCTACCTACTATCAGCTATGGGATAAATTATACCTGCTTCCAAAAGCTTTAATATTTCAGTTCTTACCACTTCTTTCATCTTAGGATTCAAACGTCGTTGGTGATCAACAACGGGTTAAGCATCAGGTTCCATATTGATCTTGTGCTGACATAGAGTAGGACTAATGCCCTTAAGATCATCAAGAGTATATCCAATTGCAGCCCGGTGCTTCCACAGAATTTTTAATAATCTTTCTTCTTCATGTTCTGAAAGGGTA
Source organism: Elymus sibiricus (assembly GCA_039707655.1). Taxonomy (NCBI): domain Eukaryota; kingdom Viridiplantae; phylum Streptophyta; class Magnoliopsida; order Poales; family Poaceae; genus Elymus; species Elymus sibiricus. The sequence goes on from CM077665.1 coordinate 490,004,973, forward strand.
GCACTAATAATAACAAGATATATCTTTTTCTCATCAAGATAAGCATACTTCAAAGTGTGAGGCAATTGTTTTAATTCAAACACAGGATCACCTTTAGGTGGAGGAGGACCTCCTAGAGTTTCAATAGGAAAATTGTGTTTTAGGAGAGGTTGTTGTTCAAAGAAATTTTTATCTATTTCATTTCTTTCACGCAAGTGCATATCATTTTCATGGTCTAGCAAATACTGTTCTAGTGGATCGGTAGGAGGTATGGCAATAGAAGCAAGACCAATTATTTCATCCATACTAGATAATTCTTTATTACGGGTTTGTCTACTAAACTTGGAAAAGTTAAACTCATGAGACACATCACCAAAGCTAACACCGACAGTTTGTTTTTCACAATCTATCTTAGTATTAACAGTGTTCAAGAAAGGTCTACCAAAGATAATCGGACAAAAGTCATCTTGTGGGGAACCAAGAACTAGAAAATCAGTAGGATATTTTATTTTCCCACACAAGACTTCAACATCTCTAACAATCCCAAGTGGTGTGATGGTGTCTCTATTAGCAAGTTTAATAGTAACATATATGTCTTCTATTTCGGCGAGTGCTATATCATTCATAATTTCTTGGTATAAGGAAAAAGGAATAGCACTCACACTAGCACCCACATCACATAAACCATGATAGCAATGATCTCCTATTTTAACTGAGACAACATGCATGCCAACTACTGGTCTATGTTTATCTTTTTCATTAGGTTTGGCAATTCTAGAAGCTTCGTCACACAAGTAAATAACATGCCCATCAATATTTTCTACCAAGAGATATTTAACCATAGAAACACTAGGTTCTACTTTAATTTGTTCAGAGGGCTTAGGTTCTTTAATATTACTTTTGCGAACCACAGTTGATACCTTAGCATGTTCCTTTATCCTAACAGGGAAAGGTGGGTTTTCAATATAAGTAGTATGAACAACTGGATCAACATTGTAAATGATGGTTTCATCTCTAGCTTTTACCGGTTCTTTAATTTCTTCTTTAATAGGAGGATGATATTTAAACCATTTCTCCTTAGGGAGGTTAACATGAGTAGAAAATGATTCACAGAAAGAGACTACTATCTCAGAGTTAAGTCCATATTTAGTGCTAAACTTATGAAAAGCATCGGTATTCATAAAAGATTTAACACAATCAAACTTAAGCTTAATACCTGACTCATTACCTTCGTCGAGTTCCCAATCTTCAGAGTTGCGTTTAATTCTTTCTAAGAGATCCCACTTGAATTCAATTGTCTTCTTCATAAAAGAACCAGTACAAGAAGTATCGAGCATGGATCGATCATTATGGGAAAGCCGAGCATAACAATTCTGAAGAATAATTTCTCTCGCGAGCTCATGATTGGGGCATGAATATAACATCGACTTAAGCCTCCCCAAGCTAGAGCGATGATTTCTCCTTCATGAGGCCAAAAATTATATATATAATTCCGATCACGATGAACTAGATGCATAGGATAAAACTTTTGGTGGAATTCTAATTTCAGTCGATTCCAGTTTCATGATCCAATATCATCACATAGCCTATACCATGTCAATGCTTTTAGCTTCAAAGATAAAGGGGAAACCTTCTTCTTAACTTCATCTCCAGGTAAACCCGTGATACGTCTCCATCGTATCTATAATTTCTTATTGTTTCATGCCATTATTATACAACTTTCACATGTTTTTGGCAACATTTTATATGATTTATTGGACTACCCTATTGATCCAGTGCCAGTTCCTGTTTGTTGCATGTTTTTTGTTTCGCGGAATATCCATATCAAACAAAGTCCAAATGCGATAAAAATTTACGAAGATTTTTTTTTCGGAATATTTGTGAATTTTGAGAAGTGGAATCAACGCAAACGGAGGCCCACAGCCCCCACGAGACACCAGGGCGCGTCCCCAGGGCCCAAGCGCGCCCTGGTGGGTTCTGCCCAGCTCGTAAGTCGGTTGGAGCTCTCCTTAGGGCACAAGGAAGCTAATTTTTGGATTAAAATCCCCTCGAAATTTCAGCCTGATCGGAGTTACGGATCTCCGGGAATATAAGAAACGGTTTTCGGCCAGAAAACAGGAACGTGAAACAGAAGAGAACAGAGAGGGAGATCCAATCTAGGAGGGCCTCCTGCCCTCCGCCTCCATGGTGGCCATGGACCAGAGGGGGAACTCTCCTCCCATCTAGGGGGAGTCCAAGGAAGAATAAGAAGGAGGGGGGATCTCTCCCCCTCTCTCCTGGTGGCGCCAGAACGTCGCCGAGGCAAGGATAGTGACGTCGATCTACATCAATAATCTTGCTACCGTCAACACCAACTTTCTCCCCCTCTATGCAGCGGTGTAACTCCCCTTTTCCCCGCTGTAATCTCTACTTAAACATGGTGCTCAACTCCGTATATTATTTCCCAATGATATGTGGCTATCCTATGATGTTTGAGTAGATCCTTTTTGTCCTATGGGCTTATTGATGTTCGTGGTTGGTATGAGTGTATATTTTATTATGGTGCTGTCCTACGGTGCCCTCCATCTCGCGCAAACGTGGGGGATCCCTGCTGTAGGGTGTTGCAATGTGTTCATGATTTGCCTACGGTGGGTGGCGTGAGTGACAGAATACACAGACCTGAGTAGGTGGGTTGTTGCATATGGGAGTAAAGAGGACTTGATACTTAATGCTATGGTTGGGTTTTACCTTAATGATCTTTAGTAGTTGCGAATGCTTGCTAGAGTTCCAATCATAAGTGCATATGATCCAAGTAGAGAAAGTATGTTAGCTCATGCCTCTCCCTCATGTAAAATTGCAAGAATGATTACTGGTCTAGTTATCATTGCCTAGGGACAAATAACCTTCTTGTTTGACAAAAGATTTCTACTAAACAACTAACTTTTATTATCTTGCTTTTTACTCGTAGTTTTATTTCCCGCAAAGTAATTCTAGTTTTATTTGTGCAAACTATCCTATCACCTACAAAGTAGTTTGATACTTGTTCTAGGTAAAGCAAACGTTATAGTGTGCGTAGAGTTGTATCGGTGGTCGATAGAACTTGAGGGAATATTTGTTCTACCTTTAGCTCCTCGTTGGGTTCAACACTCTTACTTATCAAAAAAGGCCACAAACGATCCCCTACACTTGAGGGTTATCAAGACCTTTTTCTGGCGCCTTTGCCGGGTAGCAATAGCGTGGGGGTGAATATTCTCGTGTGTGCTTGTTTGCTTTATCACTAAGTAATTTTTATTTTCTGTTATTAGTTGTTTTATATCTTTAGTTATGGATATGGAAGACGAAACACCAAAAAAATTAGTGGTACTTGCTACTCATGGAGATAGGGAACCTCCTAAAACCCTCGATGCTAGTTATGTGCAAAGTATTAAATACTACTTTGATAATCCTGAGAAGACCCCATTCAACTTGATAATGGGAGTAATGTTGGATCAACGTGAATACTTTAGAGATTATCGCTTGACTCAAAAAGGGAAATTGTTATGGGACCAAATTCATATGTTGCATTGGTATGCTCGGGAGCTATGTTGAGATATGATATTACTTGTTGCTCTAGGATGAACGCTCCACACCTTCCCTTTTCATGCAAATTTAATGATAATGAAACCTTAGCTTCTTATGCTAAAGGTATTTATGATTACTATGATGTGGAACGAATAGAAGAATTTGTTGCGTTTAAAGGTGCTTATGAAGTTGCTTCTTTGATGGAAAAGTATGATGATGTTTCTTACGAATCTGAAAATCTTGCCATACTTAAATATTGCTATGAGAATTAAGATTGCAATGCTGATATTATTGAATTTATTGAAAGAATGTCCGCTGCCTTGGAAGAGACTAATATTTTGCAGGGACCTATGGAAGATGAAGTCGCTGAAACTGTGAGCTCATTAGATGAAGAAGATGAGGAGGAGAGCGAAGAACAAAAGGAGGAAGAGCGGATTAGCTACCCGTGCCCACCTTCTAATGAGAGTAACTCTTCAACTCATACATTGTTTAATTACCCTTCATGCTTACCGAAGGATGAATGCTATGATGACTGCTATGATAATCGCTATGATCACTTGGATTCATTTGAAATATCCCTTTTTGATGAACTTGATGCTTGCTATGCTTGTGGCCATGATGCCAATATGAATTATGCTTATGAAGATGAACTTGCTATAGTTCCTTATGTTAAGCATGATATTGTTGCTATTTCACCCACACATGATAGTCCTATTATCTTTTTGAATTCTCCCCACTAGACTATATCGGAGAAGTTTGCTCTTATTAAGGATTATATAGATGGGTTGCGTTTAGCTACTACACATGATGATTTTGATGAATATAATATGCATGTGCTTGCTGCTCCTACTTGCAATTATTATGAGAGAAGAACTACATCTTCACCTCTCTATGTTTCCAATACTATAAAATTGCCAGACACTACTTATACTATGCATTGGCCTTTACTTAATGTGCATGAATTGTTCTTGTATGACATGCCGATGCATAGGAAGAGAGTTATACTTCCTTGTCACATGATATATATCACTTTGTGCTCACTACTAAATTACAAATCATTCTTAATTAAAATTGGCTTTGATATACCTTGGGATCCGGGTGGATCCATTACTTGAGCATTTTATGCCTAGCTTAATGGCTTTAAAGAAAGCGCTACCAGGGAGACAACCCAGAAGTTTTAGAGAGTCATTTATTTCTGTTGTGTGCTTTTATAAAGTTTAAAAACAAAAAAAATATAGAGGGGGACCTAAAACTTCACAAAAGGAAAGGTGAAAGTGAGAGAGATGATGAGCATCGTTGAAGTGGGGGCTAGCCTTGAACTTTTGTCCATGCCCATGGAAACTTTGTGAATCTTGAATCACGGAAACTTCTCCAACAAAAATAATTACCCCCTTGTACAAATACATTGTATTATAAAAATAATGTGCGAAGATTTGCCTTTAGGATGATTAGATTGCTTGTTGGTATGTGCGGTGTAAAAACAGAAACTTTGGCTGTAGTGCGTGAATTTTGATTTTTTACTGGAATGTCAAAAGTTTCTGAAATTTTTACAAAGTATTGCTATACAAATTTTTTATTTCTTCCTAATTTTTCATAATTGTTGGAGTTACAGAAGTATGGTCAAGGTTCAGATTACTACAGACTGTCCTGTTTAAGATAGATTCTGTTTTTGATTGTTTTGATGAAACTATCGATTTTATCGGTCGTATAAGCCATGGAAAAGTTATTATACAGCAGGGATAATGCAAATATAAAATATGAATTGGTTTGCAACAGTACTTAAAGTAGAAATTTGCTTTATTATACTAACGGATCTCACCAGTCTTCTGTTAAGTTTTGTGTGGATGAAGTGTTCGAACATCGAGGAGGTGTCGATATGAGGAGAAGGAGGAGAGGCAAGAGTTCAAGCTTGGGGTTTCCCAAGGCACCCCAAGTAAATATCCAAGGAGACTCAAGCGTCTAAGCTTGGGGATGCCCCGTAAGGCATCCCATCTTTCTTCAACAAGTATCGGTATATTTTTGTTTTCGTTTCGTTCATGTGATATGTGTAAATCTTGGAGCGTCTTTTGTGTTTAGTTTTCACTTTTCTTTTATGCAACATGCTGGTATGAGATAGTCCATGGTTGATTTATAGAATGCTCATTGCACTTCACTTATATCTTTTGAGTATGGCTTTATAGAATGCTTCATGTGCTTCACTTATATCATTTGAAGTTTGGATTGCCTGTTTCTCTTCACGTAGAAAACCTTTATTCGTAGAATGCTCTTTTGCTTCACTTATATTTATTAGAGCATGGTCTTTTGTAGAAAGAATTAAACTCTCTTGCCTCACTTATATCTATTTAGATAGTCAACATGAATTGGTCATTTGCATGGTTAGTCATAAAATCCTACATAAAACTTAGGGGTCACTGAATATGATATGTTTGATTCCTTCCAATAGTTTTGCGATATAGCGATGATAATATGTGGGAGGTACTAGTGGATGATCGTGTTTAGTAAGGTATTGGTGTTAAGGTTTGTGATTCCCGAAGCATGCACGTATAGTCTCACGTTATGCTAGGAAGTTGGAGCACAATTTATCCTTGATTGTCTATCTTTGTGTGAAGGTCGGGGGCGCGCGATGGTTAACTCCTACCAACCTCCCCCCTAGGAGCATGCGTAGTAATACTTTGCTTCGAGAGAGCTAATAAAACTTTTGCAATAAGTATGTGAGTTCTTTATGACTAATGTGAGTCCATGGATTATAAGCACTCTTACCTTTCCTCAATTTGCTAGCCTCTACGGTACCGTGCATTGCCCTTTCTCACCCCGAGAGTCGGTGCAAACTTCGCCGCATCCAAACCCCGTGATATGATACGCTCTACCACACATAAGCCTTATTATATCTTACTCAAAACAGCCACCATACCTACCTATTATGGCATTTCCATAGCCATTCCGAGATATATTGCCATGCAACTTCCACTGCTTCCGTTTTGATGACTTGAGCATTCATTGTCATATTGCATAACATGATCGTAAGATAGCTAGCATGATGTTTTCATGGCTTGTCCGTTTTTTGATATCTTTGCTACGCTAGATCATTGCATTCATATAGGGTCATACTTTGTTCTACTATCGTTGTAGTATTGAGTTGTAAGTAAATAGAAGTGTGATGATCATCATTATTCATTATTAGAGCTTGCCCAATGATGAAAGGGTGATGGAAACTATGATTCCCCCACAAGTCGGGATGAGGCTCCGAACAAAGAAAAAAAGGAAAAGAAAAAAAAAGAAAAAAAGAAAAAAAGAAAAAAAAAGAAAAAAAAATGAAAGAAGGAATAGGGGCATGCTAATTCCACACTTGTGCTTCAAAGTAGCACCATGTTTTTCATATAGAGAGTCTCCTATGTTGTCACTTTCATATACTAGTGGGAATTTTTCATTATAGAGTTAGATGCATACCCACTTAGTTTTCATATTGAGCTCTCATACACTTATAGCTCTTAGTGCATCCGTTGCATGGCAATCCCTACTCCTCGCATTGATATCTATTGATGGGCATCTCCATAGCCCGTTGATACGCTGAGTTGATGCGAGACTTTCTTCTCCACTTTTAGCCCTTTAAAACCTACCACCATATTCTATTCCACTCATAGTGCTATATCCATGGCTTGCGATCATGTATTGCGCGAGAGTTGAAAATGCTGAAGTGCGTTAAAAAGTATGAACCAATTGCTTGGCCGACACCGGGGTAGTACATGATTTATACTTTGTGTTAAGAAGATAGAGCATGACAAGGCTATATGATTTTGTAGGGATAGCGTTCTTTAGCCTTGATATTTTGAAAGACATGATTGTTTGTTGGGATGCCTGAGTATTAATGTCTTTATGTCAAAACTAGACTATTGCTTTGAATCACTTGTGTCTTAATATTCATGACATTATTAGATATATGATCAAGATTATGCTAGGTAGCATTCCACATCAAAAATTATCTTTTCTATCATTTACCTACTCGAGGATGAGTAGGAATTAAGCTTGGGGATACTGATACGTCTCCATCGTATCTATAATTTTTGATTGTTTCATGCCATTATTATACAACTTTCACATGTTTTTGGCAACATTTTATATGATTTATTGGACTAACCTATTGATCCAGTGCTCAGTGCCAGTTCCTGTTTGTTGCATATTTTTTGTTTCGCAGAATACCCATATCAACCAAAGTCCAAACGCGATAAAAATTTACGGAGATTTTTTCTGGAATATTTGTGAATTTTGAGAAGTGAAATCAACGGAAACGGAGGCCCACAACCCCCATGAGACACCAGGGCGCGCCCCAGGGCCCGGGCGCGCCCTGGTGGGTTGTGCCCAGCTCGTAAGTCGGTTGGAGCTCTCCTTCGGGCGCAAGGAAGCTAATTTTTGGAGTAAAATTCCCTCAAAATTTCAGCCCGATCGGAGATATGGATCTCCGGGAATATAAGAAACGGTTTTCGGCCAGAAAACAGGAACGTGAAACAGAAGAGAACAGAGAGGGAGATCCAATCTAGGAGGGGCTCCTGCCCCTCTGCCGCCATGGCGGCCATGGACCAGAGGGGGAACTCTCCTCCCATCTAAGGGGGAGGCCAAGGAAGAAGAAGAAGGAGGGGGGATCTCTCCCCCTCTCTCCCGGTGGCGCCGGAACGTCGCCGGGGCAAGGATCGTGACGGTGATCTACATCAACAATCTTACTACCGTCAACACCAACTTTTCCCCCCTCTAGGCAGCGGTGTAACTCCCCTTTTCCCTACTGTAATTTCTACTTAAACATGGTGCTCAACTCCGTATATTATTTCCCAATGATATGTGGCTATCCTATGATGTTTGAGTAGATCCGTTTTGTCCTATGGGCTAATTGATGATCGTGGTTGGTATGAGTGTATATTTTATTATGGTGCTGTCCTACGGTGCCCTCCATCTCGCACAAACGTGGGGGATCCCCGCTGTAGGGTGTTGCAATGCGTTCATGATTTGCCTATGGTGGGTGGCGTGAGTGACAAAATACACAGACCCGAGTAGGTGGGTTGTTGCATATGGGAGTAAAGAGGACCTGATACTTAATGCTATGGTTGGGTTTTACCTTAATGATCTTTAGTAGTTGCGGATGCTTGCTAGAGTTCCAATCATAAGTGCATATGATCCAAGTAGATAAAGTATGTTAGCTCATGCCTCTCCCTCATGTAAAATTGCAAGAATGATTACCGGTCTAGTTATCAATTGCCTAGGGACAAATAACCTTCTTGTTTGACAAAAGCTTTCTACTAAACAACTAACTTTTATTATCTAGCGTTTTACTCATAGTTTTATTTCCCACAAAGTAATTCTAGTTTTATTCGTGCAAACTATCCTATCACCTACAAAGTAGTTTCATACTTGTTCTAGGTAAAGAAAACGTTAAAGTGTGCGTAGAGTTGTATCGGTGGTCGATAGAACTTGAGGGAATATTTGTTCTACCTTTTGCTCCTCATTGGTCTCGACACTCTTACTTATCGAAAAAGGCTACAAACGACCCCCTACACTTGTGGGTTATCAACCCGCAAGCTGAAATAATCCACAAATTTCATCCACATGTATTAGATGCATATCAGGATGTTCAGTTCCGTCTCCTGCATAAGGATTAGCTAGCAGTTGTTCTATCATACCCGAAGGTATTTCATAACCAATATTTTCAGTAGCTGCAGTAGGTTGAGGGGCAACTAATTGTGGTTCCGGTCGAGGTGAAAATACCCCGAACAAACCCCTCAAAGGATTGCTTTCCATAGTAGCAAGTGACAATAAATTTTAGCACGTAGTATAAGTTTTTCCTTACCAATTTCCACTTACCAAGAGCGCTTCACTCCCCGGCAATGGTGCCAGAAAAGAGCCTTGATGACCCACAAGTATAGGGGGTCAATCGTAGTCCTTTCGATAAGTAAGAGTGTCGAACCCAACGAGGAAAAGAAGGAAATGGCAAGCGGTTTTCAGCAAGGTAATTTCTGCAAGCATTGAAATTGTAGGTAACAGGTAGTTTGATAGCAAGATAATTGGTAACGAGGAAGTAATGGTAACGGTAAATAAAGTGCAGCAAGATAGCCCAATCCTTTTGTGGCAAAGGAAAGGCCAAAACGGACTCTTATAATAAGCAAGCGTTCTTGAGGGTACACGGGAATTTCATCTAGTCACTTTCATCATGTTGGTTTGATTTGCGTTCGCTACTTTGATAATTTGATATGTGGGTGGACCGGTGCTTGGGTGCTGTTCTTACTTGAACAAACCTCCCACTTATGATTAAACCCCTCGCAAGCATCCGCAACTACGAGAAAAGTATTAAGATAAAATCTAACCATAGCATTAAACATTTGGATCCAAATCATCCCCTTATGAAATAGCGCATAAACTAGGGTTTAAGCTTCTGTCACTCTAGCAATCCATCATCTCATAACTACTCCACAATGCATTCCCTTAGGCCCAAAGATGGTGAAGTGCCATGTAGTCGACGTTCACATGACACCACTAAGGGAATCACAACATTCATATCATCAAAATATCGAACACATATCAACTTCACATGATTACTTGCAACATGACTTCTCCCGTGACCTCAAGAACAAAGGTAACTACTCACAAATGATATTCATGATCAAGATCAAAGGGGTATTAAATAGCATAATTGATCTGAACATATAATCTTCCACCCAATAAACATTTTAGCAATCAAGTACGAGATGTAATCAACACTACTCGTCACCCACATGTACCAATCTGAGGTTCCGGTACAAAGATTGAACACAAGAGATGAACTAGGGTTTGAGAGGAGATGGTGCTGTTGAAGATGTTGATGAAGATTGGCCTCCCAGAGATGAGAGGGTTGTTGGTGATGACGATGGCTTCGATTTCCCCCTCCGGGAGGGAAGTTCCCCCGGTGGAATCACTCCGCCAGAGGGCAAAAGAGCTCCTGCCCAAGTTCCGCCTCGAGACGGAGGCGTTCCGTCCCGAAAGTCCCCTCCTGATTTTTTCTAGGTCAAAAGACCTTAAGTACCAGAAGATGGGCACCGGAGGTGGGCCGGGCTGGCCACAACCCACCAGGGCGGCCCCTGGTGTCTTGTGGTCACCAGGTGGCTCCCCTCCAATAGTTATTTGCTCCAGTATTTTTTATATATTCCAAAATAATTCTCTGTGAAGTTTTAGCTTATTTGGAGATGTGCAGAATAGGTGTCTGTGATATGCTTTTTCAAGTCCAGAATTCTAGCTGCCGGCATTCTCCCTCTTTGTGTAGACCTTGCATATTATGAGAGAAAAGGAATTACAATTACTCCATAAAGCATTATTATGCATAAAAACATTATAAATAACAGTAGGAAATCATGATGCAAAATGGACGTATCAACTACCAGAGGCATTCATATGTAGTCATACCATTTTGTTTTATCGAGTTATAAGTAAATAGAAGTGTGATAATCATCATTATAAGAGTGTTGCCCCTACCTATGAGGATATAAAAAAAGGACAAAAAGATCACAAAAAATGAGAGAAAAAGAGAGACAGGGCAACATTACTATCCTTTACTCACTTGTGCTTCAAAGTAGCACCATGTTCTGCATATAGAGAGTCTCCATGATTCTTCACTTTCATATACTAGTGGGAAATTTTACATTATTACTTGACTTGCATATTTCAATGGGCTTCCTCAAATGCCCGAGGTCTTCACGAGCAAGTAAGTTGGAAGCACACCCACTTAGTTTCAGTACAGAGCTTTCATACACTTATAGCTCTAGTGCATCTGTTACATGGCAAGCCCTACTCCTCGCATCGATATCGATTGAAAGGCATCTCCATGGTCTAACGAACCGCCAAGTTGATTGATACGTCTCCAACGTATCTGAAATGTTTGATTCTTTCATTGTATTATTATCTCAATCTTATATGCTTTATACACCATTTTCTATCATTTTTGGGAACTAACCTATTAACCCAGTGCCCGGTGCCAGTTGTTTTCTGCTTGTTTTTGTTTTTTCAGAAAATCGGTACCAATTAGAGTCCAAATACGATGAAACTTTTTGACAATTTTGCTGGACTAAAAGAGACTTTGGAAGCTTTGGATGGAGTCCAGATGATGCACGAGGGAGTGACAAGGGCAGGAGCCCGCCCTCCACCCTTGTGGCCCCCATGTGGCTCTTTTCTGCTGCCTCTGTGGCCTATAAATTCACATATATTCCACAAACACTAGAGGAGCACCTGAAACAATTTTTCCTCCGCCGCAACTCTTTGTTCTCCGCAATCCCATCAAGAGGCCTTTTCCAGTACTCTACCGGAGGGGGAATCCATCACGGAGGTCAAATTCATCAACCTTGTTGCCTCCCACATGATGTGTGAGTAGTTCCTAAAGGACCTACGGGTCCATAGATGTAGCTAGATGGCTCTCTCTATCTCTCTCTCTCTCTATCTCTCTCTCTCTCGTTTGATCTTGAATACAATGATCTCTTCGGAGACCTATTCAATGTAATCTTTGCATTGTGTTTGTTGGGATCCGATGAATTGTGAGTTTATGTTCAGATTATTCATTGAAAGTATTTGATCCAATCTGAGATTTATTGTGTGTGATTTCATATAGCTATGTATGCTTTTCGATCTATGTTTGCTTTGGGCAAGTAGATTAGTAGATCATCAAAGCGAGTGATGCTTAGTAGTAGGTTCAGTCTTGCGGTGTCCTCACTCTGTGACAGGAGGAGTAGAGAGGCACGTATTTGTATTATTGCTACTAAGGACAAAACGACGGGGTCTGAACATATTATTTGTTGTTACTTTGTCCACATTATGTCATCTTGATTAAAGCATTACTCTGTTTGTCATGAACTTAATAACATAGATGCATGCTGGATAGTGGTCGACTGGTGGAGTAGTAATAGTAGTAGGCATTAGTAAGTTTAAGAGTCTACTTATCACGAACGTAATGCCTATGTATTAATCATGTCATGAATAATGACATAATTATACACTTTTCTATCAATTTCCAACATTAATTTGTGCACCTACCGCTACTATGCTCATGAGAGAGATGCCTCTAGTGAATGATATGGCCCCCGGGTCCATCTTCCTATTTTATTTATCGAAAACATACAAAAATATTTAATGTTATTTCTCTATTTTTATTTATAATTATCTATCCTAAACTATCAGATTTAATCTTTTCAATTAACGACTTCAAGGGGCTTGACAACCCTCTTGCCCATGTTGGGTACAAATATTTACTCTTGTGTGTGCAGGAACTAATGATCTTTTGTTTGGATATCTTCCTATTGGTTCGGTAACCTTGGTTCTTAACTAAGGGAAATACTTTTTGCTACTTTACTACATCATGTCCCTTCCTCATTGGGGAAAATCCCAACGCATTCACAAGTAGCAGGAAGAATTTCTGGCGCCTTTGCCGGGGAAGCTATCAAATAAACTGGAGGTACCTGCACACACACACACACACACACACTATTTTTGCTTGCTTTATTTTTCTATCTTTCATGTTGATTTAATAAAATAAAATAAAGCCATATGGATTCTCATCACTTGCTAATCTTTTCAAATTTGTTGCTTGATGTAAACCAATAACTAATAATGAAGAAGTTATCAAAGTAGATTTTATTGGGATAAATTTATTGAATGAAAATCATGATTTCAATGATGTTAATATGAATTCCATGAAAGTTGGTTGTGCTAATGATCATGATTAGGGCGATGACGTTTTTTTTAAACTTGAAAAATTATTTTAAGCCTCATAATGAATATACTATTGATACGGGAGTTTGCAATAGTATTGAAAGTGGGTTTGGAAGAGTGTCAAATTTAGATAAAAATAATCCCACATATTTGAAGAGTGTTCAATCTTATGAATTTTTGATAAAACTGGGTTTGGAGTAGTCATGACTTTAGTTGATGTTACTCCCACTATCTTGGAAGATTGTAAAACTTTTGTGCATGTGGATCATGGAGAGAATATTTTATATGATAGATATATTGTTCAATTTTATTATGATACTACATGTAATTATTATGAGATGATAAAATATGTTTATAAAAAATTTCATGCTACTAAATTACCTCTCTTTTTGTTAAAATTATTAATGCTTCATTCTCCCTATCTGCATATGCTAGGTATTTCTTGTCTTGATAATTTGTTTTCCTATAAAAATTTCAATGCATCGGAGGAGGGTAAGACTTAAACTCGGTTGTTACATGTTATATGATGCTCTCTTTGTGCTTGATTTTTTATCTTTTATGTGGGCATCGTTAAAATCTCAAGCATATCTTAATGGCTATCAAGAAAGAGCTTGTTAGGACACAACCCAATAGTTATCTTTATTTTCATTTCCAGTTCTTGTGTGTCAACATGATTATTGATATTTTAATGATTATGTTTGTATCTTTTATTTTGAGTTTTGTGTCAAGTAAACCCTTTAGGATGATATGGATGATACTTGAATTGATATGGTGCAAAAACCGAAACTTTTACTCCTAGTATTTGAATTTACACTTTTTACTAGGACATGATAAATTGCTTACATTTTTACAAAGTATTGAGATACAAATTTCCCACACATTCCTAATGTTTCCGAATTTTCAGAGTTATAAAAGTATCGTTTTACTACATATCATTATGTACTATTCTGTTTTAGACAAATTCTGTTTTTATTGCATAGTGTGTTGTTTTCATGATTTTATGGATATCGGGGGATATAAGTATAGGAGGAGTTAGAATACAGTAGGTATTATGGCATCACAATTATGAATATATTTATTACAGTATCTAAGGTGTTTGATCGCTTTATTATACTAACAGATCTTATGAAGTTTCTGTTGAGTTTTGTGTGCTGAAGTTTTAAGTTTTGGGTGATATCACGATGGATGAAGGAATAAGGAGCAGCAAGACCCTAACCTTGGGGATTCCCAAGGAACCTCAAGGTAACATTCAGGAAGACCCAAGCATCTAAGCTTCGGGATGCCCCGGTTGGAATCCCCTATTTCGTCTACTATCCATCGGCAATTTTACTTGGAGCTATACTTCTATTCATCACATGATACATGTTTTGCTTGGAGCGTCGTGTGTTATATTTTTTTTCTTTTTTGCTTTTTAGTTTGTCACAATCATTGTTTGTGGCACACCTATTATGAGAGACACACATTCATTGAAATTTATTAGAATGCTCATTATGTTTCACCTATATCATTTGAGTTAAGGCAATTTATGCTCATGTGCTTTCACTTATATCTTTAGAGCACAGCGGAAATTATATTTTGTAGAAATAATATGCACTCTGATACTTCACTTATATCTTTTTGAGAGTATGAATAGTAAGTGGTAATTTGCATGAGTTATATGTTTAGTCGGGAAATGATAGGTATACAAGAGGGATATAATAAAAACTCTCATGTAGATCACTAAATGTGAAAAGTCTAGCCAACGGTATTGAGTATAATTTGGAGGCTTATTAGTTGGTGAACATTGATTAGTACGAATAATGATATTAAGGTTTTTGATTCACTGTTCATTAAAGTGTCGGTCGTGGTATGACAAGGAAGTTGAAGTGTTCTGTATCCTTGAGTTAAAACATTTTTATTGTCTGGCCGAGGGCATGCGGTGGTTAACTCCTCCCAATGTCCTCCCATGGGGATGCGTTAAGTACTTTGCTTGGAGAGAGCTAAGAGCATCTTCAATAGACGCCCTAGATAAGCCGCGCACTGGAAAAAATAGCAATATAGCGCGCGCGTGACCAAAACTAGCGCTCCAGTAGCCGCGCTAAAATCCCGCGTGCGGTAAACAAGGTTCAGCGCGCTGGGGAAAACAGCATCGTGTGCTGCGTATTTGGTGCGCCCGCTCGCGCGCGCTGCAAAATCTGGGCTGCTACAGGTGTGGCCGCCGAATTGGGCGCCTTGTTTTTGTGCATCTGTTGGAGCAAACACCCTCCAGTGCGCTAAAAATCGCTATTTCGACGTTGTATAAATTTTTTAGCGCGCGTCTATTGGAGATGCTCTAATAGAGGACGGAATAAGTATCTGAGTTCCTTGTGACTAATGTGAGTTTGTGGACCGTAAGCACTTCCATCTTTTTCGTATTTTGCTAGCCTCTTCGGTATCGTGCATTGCTCGTTCTCACCTCGCGATTTGGCGCATACTTCACCGGTGCATCCAAATACCGTTATATGATACACTCTATCACACATAAGCCTCATTATATCTTCCTCAAAATAGCCACCATACCTACCTATCACGGCATTTCCATAGCCATTCTGAGATATATTGCCATGCAACTTCCACCGTTACCGTTCATATGAGTTGAGCATTCATTGTCATTTTACTTTACATGATCATAGAGATGACGTAATATTTGTGGCAAAGCCACCGTTCATCATTGTATACATGTTACACTAGTATCATTGCACATCCTGGTACACTGCCAGAGACATTCATATGCAGTCATGCTGTTTTTCAGTTTTATGGAGTTGTAAGTAAAAGAAAGTGATAACCATCAATATTAGAGTGTTGCCCCTACATGGGGAGATAAAAATAAGAGGCCAAGAAGAGACCAACAAAAGAGGCCAAAAAGAGTGCCCAACAAAAAAATGAGAGATAAAGAGACACGGGACATGTCGGTGTCAAAACCGGCGGATCTCGGGTAGGGGGTCCCGAACTGTGGATCTTGGATTAATGGGTAACAGGAGACAAGGGATACGATATTTACCCAGGTTCGGGCCCTCTTAATGGAGGTAAAACCCTACATCATGCTTTGTTTTGTATTGATGATGCGGTATCGAGTACATAGTTGATCTACCTCGAGATCGTATGTAGTGGTCTAAACCCTAAGAGCTATGATTGTAATCTCTGATGATCTGATTGTCTCAAATGACTAGTCTAACCTCGGCTTATATAACACACCAGAGGCCTAGGATAACAAGAGTCCTAGTCGGCTACGTCGGTGGAGAGGAGTCCTTGTCTTGATCAACAAGTCTTGTAGAATCTTCCTCGTATGCATCATGGGCTGTCCGAACTGGCCCATTAGTGAACCGCCCTGGGGGTCCTCGGCCCGACCCATTGGTCAGGAGACGACATGGTGAGTACCCCCTAGTCCAGGACACCATTAGTAGCCCCTTGAACCGGTCTTCAAGTTGGGGACGCTCCTCAGTTCTTCTGAACTGTTCTTTGTCTTCAGCCGTCGGTCTTGAAAACTGGTTCAACAAATCTTCCCATCTTCGATCTTGAGGATCGCCGAGGTGTATCCGAAGAGTTCACACGTCGGGCATTCGATGAGCCCCTTTAATTTCTTGGCCTTTATCAATGCCTTATTATTTTTTACGCCACACCTCGGGTTTGAAGTGTTTCCCGTGCGGCGGTGCCCTCTTGCATCCAAACTCCAACGCCGAACTGCATCCGAGGTGTCTTTTTGTAGCCGAGCTCCAAAGCCGAACTGCATCCGAGGTGTCATAGATTAACTCGGTCTTGAAAAATTTGAAGGAGTTTATCCGAGCTTAATACCGGAAATAGTCTTTTATGGAGCCAGCCATTCGCATCCGAGCTTTATGCCGAACTGCTTTCGAGGTGTCTCCGATCTTGAGCTTTATGTCTGACTGCTTTCGAGCTCCAACGATGATCAGCGTCCGAGGTGTCATAGATTACCTCGGTATTTAAAAAATTGAAGGAATTCAGCTGAGATTAATGTCGGAAATGCCCTCTATGGAGTCAGCCACTTGCGCCCGAACTTTATGCCGGGTTGCTTCCAAGGTGGTGCACCACCCCGACCGTGGGCTAATTTTTGTGGATATTATCGATTGGTGCAATTTATTCTCTGCCGAGATATATAGCCAGTAGCCCTCAAGGTGCATGTCGGTCTAAAACCCAGGATGCTCCTGAAGGATAAAATAAAACCACTAATCCCAATAGCCCCTGAGACTCAGGTCGATTCGTGAAATCGGCCTGAGGATCAGTTCCTTGCTTGGCAGAATACTTTAGGAATTAAAAGGCATTGTGCAGTAGCTCCCGAGACTCGGGTTGGGTGCGGCCGACCAACCCGAGGATCGTAATCTCATCGGAAACTATTTTGCACTTCAATTTTCTGCATTGAATCGTCAATGCAGTAGCCCTCGAGCCTTAATCTGGGCACAGGTGGTCGAATTAAGGGTCGATATTTGTTTGACACAAACTTTGTTACGTTTGACCTAATTTATTTGTAATGATTCTATGTATCTACATCATTAATGCTCGAATCCGCATTGTACATGACTTTGTTGACCGACCATTGGCTACAAGTGTTTGTCCTACTTTATAAAGCCTTTACAAGGGCAAAGATTTACGGTAACCAAGGCAATCCGGCCATACAGTTTTATAAACAAAGGTACGTGCTACTTCTTGAGCTTGCGTTGGTTTTTCCCTTGAAGAGGAAAGGGTGATGCAGCAAAGTAGAGATAAGTATTTCCCTCAGTTTTGAGAACCAAGGTATCAATCCAGTAGGAGGTACAAGCAAGGCCCCAATCTATGCACCTGCACAAACAATCAAACACTTGCACCCAACGCTATAAAGGGGTTGTCAATCCCTTCACGGTCACTTGCAAGGATGAGATCTGATAGAGATAGATATAAAATATTACTAAAATTAAAACTAAATAAAAGTAAATAAAATTGCAGCAAGGTATTTTTGGTATTTTTGATTTATAGATCTGAAAATATATAATGGAAAATAGACCCGGGTGCCATAGGTTTCACTAGAGGCTTCTCTCTTGATGGAAAATAATATGGTGGGTGAACAAATTACTGTCGAGCAATTGATAGAAAAGCGCAAAGTTATGACGATATCCAAGGCAATGATTATGCATATAGGCATCACGTCCGTGTCAAGTAGACCGAAACAATTCTGCATCTACTACTATTACTCCACACATCGACCGACTCCTGCCTGCATCTAGAGTATTAAGTTCATAAAGAACAGAGTAACGCCTTAAGTAAGATGACATGATGTAGAGGGATAAACTCAAGCAATATGATGAAAACCCCACCTTTTTATCCTTGATGGCAACAATACAAATACGTGCCTCGTTACCCCTACTTTGTCACTGGGTGAGGACACCGCAAGATTGAACCCAAAAGTAAGCACCTCTCCCATTGCAAGAACTACCGATCTAGTTGGCCAAACCAAACCAATAACTCGAAGAGAAATACAAAGATATGAAATCATGCATATAAGAATTCAGAGAAGATTTAAATAATATTCATAGATAATCTGATTATAAATCCACAATTCATCGGATCTCGACAAACACACCGCAAAACAAGATTACATCGGATAGATCTCCAAGAACATCGAGGAGAACATGGTATTGAGGATCGGAGAGAGAGAAAAAGCCATCTAGCTACTAGCTATGGACCCGTAGGTCTGAGGTAGACTACTCACGCTTCATCGGAGGAGCAATGGAGTTGAAGTAGAAGCCCTCCGTGATCGAATCCCCCTCCGGCAAATTACCGGAAAAGGCCCCAAGATGGGATCTCACGGGAACAGAAGGTTGCGGCGGCAGAAAAGTATTTTTGTGGCCCCATCTGATGGTTTGGGAATATATGGGAATATATAGGCGAAGAGTTAGGGTTAGAAGGCCTCCAGGGGGCCCACAAGCCAGGGGGCGCCCCCCCTAGGGCGTGCCCTGGCGGCTTGTCGTCTGCTGCCAGGTCTCCTGCCCTCCTCTCCAGGTCTGGTAGATGTCTTCTGGTCCATGAAAAATCATCGCAAAAGTTTTATTCCGTTTGGACTCCGTTTGATATTCCTTTTCTGTAAAACTCAAAAACAGGGGGAAAACAAAAACTGGCACTGGGCTCTAGGTTAATAGGTTAGTCCCAAAAATAATATAAAATAGCATATTAATGCATATAAAACATCCAAAACAGATAATATAATAGCATGGAACAATCAAAAATTATCAAGCATCCCCAAGCTTAATTCCTGCTCGTCCTCGAGTAGGTATATGATAAAAACAGAATTTTTGATGTGGAATGCTACCTAACATATTTATCCATGTAATTTTCTTTATTGTGGCATGAATATTCAGATCCATAAGATTCAAAACAAAAGTTTAATGTTGACATAAAAACAATAATACTTCAAGCATACTAATAAAGCAATCGTGTCTTCTCAAAATAACATGGCTAAAGAAAGCTATCCCTACAAAATCATATAGTCTGGCTATGCTCCATCTTCATCACACAAAGTATTAAATCATGCACAACCCTAGTTTTAGCCAAGAAATTGTTTCATACTTTAGTATTTGCAAACTTTTTCAACTCTCACGCAATACATGAGCGTGAGCCATGGACATAGCACTATAGGTGGAATAGAATATGGTGGTTGTGGACAAGACAAAAGAAGGAGATAGTCTCACACCAACTAGGCGTATCAACGGGCTATGTAGATGCCCATCAATAGATATCAATGTGAGTGTGTAGGGATTGCCATGCAACGGATGCACTAGAGCTATAAGTGTGTGAAAGCTCAAAAAAGAAACTAAGTGGGTGTGCATCCAACTTGCTTGCTCACGAAGACCTAGGGCAATTTGAGAAAGCCCATCATTGGAATATACAAGCCAAGTTCTATAATGAAAAATTCCCACTAGTATATGCAAGTGTCAATATAGGAGACTCTCTATCATGAAGATCATGGTGCTACTTTCACTACTGGAATCAGGGACTTTGCCATCTGCCAGCTCTTTGCCGTCTGCTGGCAGATGGTAAAGAGGATATTTGCCGTCTGCTTTTACAAAGCAGACGGCAAAGAACATACTGATGGCAAAGAGGCTCTTTGCCATCTGTACTTCTTTGCCGTCTGCTGGCAGACGGCAAAGAGTTCTTTGTTGTCTGCCAGCAGACGGCAAAGACCAAAGTGGGGCCCACGGGGTACTGCGTTGGCTAGGTCACACGGTCCACTTCTTTGCCGTCTGCTGGCAGACAGCAAAGAACTCTTTGCCGTCTGCCAGCAGACGGCAAAGAGGTGAGGGGGGCCCCACAGTGTAACAGCGGGGACGGGCTAACGGTCACCGTCTTTGCCGTCTGCTGGCAGACGGCAAAGAATTCTTTGCCGTCTGCCAGCAGACGGCAAAGAGGGGGGCTTAATTTTCGCCCCCCGCGCCCAAACCCCCTCTCTCTCTCTCACATCTCTCTCTCTCTCTCTGTCTCTGCGCGCCGCCGCCGCCCCCTCCCCGCCGACGCCCTCCTCCCCGCCGCCGCCCCCTCCCCTCCTCCACAGCGCCGCCGCCGCCCCCTCCCCTCCTCCACAGTGCCGCCGCCGCCCCCTTCCCTCCTCCACAGCGCCGCCGCCGCCCCCTCCCCGCCGACCCCCTCCTCCCCGCCGACCCCCGCCGACCCCCTCCTCCCCGCCGACCGCCGCCGCCACCCTCCTCCCCGCCGACCGCCGCCGCCCCCCTCCTCCCCAGCGCCGCCGCCTCGACCACCCTCCGGTGAGCTCCACCATTCCCCCCTTTTTTGTTTTTTTCCTGTTTTTTTTTCTGTTTTTATTAGTTCATTTAGTTAGTTTATATTAGTTAGTTATTAGTTCATATTAGTTAGTTTTTATTAGGTAGAAAAAACTTAGATAGAAAAGAAGAAAAGAAAAAACCTAGAAGAAAAAAAAAGAAGAAAAGAAGATGAAAAAAAAAGGAAAAAGAAAAAAGAAAAAGAACAAAAAATAATAAGAAGAAGAAGAAACAGAAGAAGAGGAGGAGGAGAAGAAAAAAGAAGAAGAAGAAGAAGAAGAAGAAAAAAAGAGGAGAGGAGGAGAAGAAGAAGAGGAAAAAAGGAAAGGAAGAAGAAGAAGAGGAGGAGGAGGAGAAGAAAAAAGAAGAAGAGGAAGAAGAAGAAGAAAAAAGAGGAGAGGAGGAGAAGAAGAAGAAGAAGAAGGAAAAAAAGGAAGAAAAGGAAGAAAAGAAAGAAGAGGAAGAAGAAGAAAAGAAAAAAAGAGAAAAAACCCCGACCCCGACACGGCACCTCGACCCCGACCCCGACCCGACACCCCGACCCCGACACCCCGACCTCGATCCCGACCCCGACACGGCACCCCGACCCCGACCCGACAACCCGACCCCGACCCGACACCCCGACCCCGACACCCCGACCCCGACCCCGACCCCGGCACGGCACCCCGACCCCGACCCGACACCGACACGGCACCCCGACCCCGACCCGACACCCCGACCCCGACACGGCACCCCGACCCCGACACCCCTGACACCGCGACACCACGACACCCAGACACGACACCCCCCGACACCCCGACCCCGACCCCGACCCCGACACCCCGACACCCCTGACACCCCGACACCACGACACCCAGACACGACACCCCCCGACACCCCGACCCCGACACGACACCCCGACACCCCGACACCACGACACCCCGACACCCAGACACGACACCCCCGAGCCCCGACACCTCTTCGGCCTCCTGTTGACCGAAAAGGTGCTCTTCGGCCTCCAGAGGCCGATGGGGTCATGTATGTGGTTTGCTTCATGATTCATGCAAA